>OY293417.1:57347967-60002967 GCA_958502065.1 Chrysolina americana
ATATCAGCAGTTATTCTTTGACAATCTACAGTTATGCGTTCTTGCAGAACTTGAAGAGGAAGCCGGCCGTATTTTATAAACGGTAGACTTCAATGGCCCCAGAGAAAGAAGTCAAGAGGAGAAAGATCAGGAAACCTTGCAGGTCACTCAATAGATCCTCTACGGCCAATCCAATGTCCTCTAAAACTTTCGTCTAGAAAGTTCCGAACGGGTGCTGCAAAATGTGGTGGAGCTCCACCTTGTTGAAAAAAAAAATTATTGTGTGTCAAGTTGTTATCGGCAATGACCTCCCTTATTCTAGGAAAAATAGTTTCTTGAAGCAAGTAAGATACATCTGCCCGTCAGATTGCCTCGCAAAAAGAATGGGCCCAATGATGTCCTAAAATACCTGCCCAGACATTCAACTTATCATGATGTTGAATATGGCTCTCTCTAAATAAATGTGGGTTTGAATCGATCCAGTATCTACAATTGAGTATTTAGAAAAAGGAACATTCATCTGAAAAGCAGATATTATACAGGAAATTTTGGATTGCCAATACAAGCGTTCTACAAATTGTATCCGTCGATCATAATCATCTTCATTAAGTTCGTTAAGCAGTTTTATCTTGTAGGGGTAAAATTTGTGGGCCTTCAAAATTCTTCTAACGCTTCCCGATGTCTTTCATTAAATAGTCGTGCTGTTTTTCTTGCACAGTCATTGTTTTTGAAATAAATAGACTCCAATTCGACCCTCTCAGCTATTAGTGTAAACCATATTTATCAAATTTCGCTATAAACTCACGAACTAACGCTATGTAAATGATGGTGCGACAATGTCTGGTAGAAATTAAGTTTGTAAAAACATACTCTTTTCTTCAACGGCTAAAAAATCGGATGTTTCTGTTAGTTTTCATGTCAATTGGCGAATACTAAAATTCCTGCGGCGGAGATTATTTGTCTCGCCTAAGAAAACCGGGCTTGGAGTTTAAATTTGACGTGTCCACCTGATTATTGAACTGGTAACTGTAATTATTTGGTATTTTATTAAGAAAATAGTAGTCTATTTCCAAGAGTTTGACAACCTGTCATTTCGTTATCGATGAAAATAATAAGGCAAAAATATAGGGTCATGAAGAACTCAATGAGACCTTCGAAAAGAGGTATGGCACGACCCCTTTTCCCCTATTCAAATTTTGAGGGTTGTTCACCCCCAGCTACATGGTTAAAGCTACAGGGTGAAAAAAAAAATGAAAATTAGTTCCACCTCAAATCAAATCTCGACGTGTTCGAGCGTTTTTCAAAATGTTGATTTGAAATCTTACAAATTAGGGTGGAAAGTTTCCATTGGCCCTCCCTATATGTAGCTGTCTGTTCAGCTTTGACGTGAGCTCTTTGCTGAACTTCTTTCAACTCGGTGACAGTGTTTGGGTCACTGCTCCTATCTCTGCCTTTTCATTGTCCCAGACTTAGCATAGAAGGGAATCTGACCTCCTGATGACCTAACAGGCTACATCCAGAAGCATTATGTTATGAAGACACACTCCAAACTCAAAAGTCCAAGGCCCCCCGTTGGTTGTCTGGAAACGGGGATTTAGGATGCAAGCTCCTATGGAGATGTTCGCAGCTCCTCTTGAGTCCACTTCATCACCCCAAAGGAGTAGAGTAGAATTCAGAAAGAGAGTTCAGTGGCATTTTGGATAATAGGTATACCATTTTTGAGTTAGTTTGATTATATCGTGGGGATGCTCAGATTTTCCAGGTGATGTGATTTCTGTCAAGTTGAGGTCACATTGTTGAAGATGATTTGATAGGTTGTTTCAACATCATCTGTATAAAATTTCCATATATGAATTATTGTCTGAATATGTTTATGATGCAATAACCGATGATAATCACAAGCTTTAAATAATTTCTGCCAAGTTCAGGATTTCCAAGGATAGTTTTTGGAGTAGTACGCCACGTATCTCAGCTATCTCGATCGATCGATCGATCATCTGTTCTTATCGACAGTTTGGTTTGCAATATTTTTGATCAAAATTCGTCTGATACAAGGTAAACCTGTGTAACAACACTATTAAATTTACGAATTAATCCGCCCTCTTTTGATTTCCAACGGTCTATAAATGAAATTAGCAATACTGTCATTAGCAGAATAGTATATAACTCATCTATATCGATGAAATTCGAAACGATAAAACGATGAATGCGAAATCACAGATGCAGACACATCTCGGGTCCACTTACTCGAATCAAAATAGCATGACGTAAGCCGAATTTAAATTTGAATGCAACATGCAATTTGAGATTTACAAGGACAAAGGTGCATTTACCTCTCTCCAAGATAGACGCTTTTGAATTAGTACTCATCCATTATACGTCATGGTTTAATGTGTTGTTTCTCGAAAAAATTCGGTTGCAGTGGAAGAATTTCCTAATGACTATGAATCTGTGGACATTAATAATAATTTTGTGATCATCAACGATGTATCATTAAATTTCATCAGTGTATTTGATAACTATGTTTCTGGCATGAGGAGAGCAATTGATAGAAAGGTTTTGTGAAGGGGGGCGAAAATATTTGCTAATCAGTTTTTTCTGGTCATCCGTTGCTACAAATAACAAAAATTACTGACAACAATGATTACAACAAAGAAAACACGTGTACACTTCTCATGAAAAACTAGTGTACGACGTTTTCAATTTTCAGTATGATGAAAAATCAATAGCTGTTAAAAGGAAAGCATTTTTTTTCAAATGATTCAATAGTAATTTAAGTCTGAGTCTATGCATTAGAAATATCGCTAGAGGTAAGAGATAGAGGGGTGGATTAATGGAAAATAAACGAGCATATTATTTCATAGGTCAACTATTGGAATGAAAAAAAATTCATATAGCTTCATTAGCTCTGGAAATATACAGGAAAAATCGAAAATTTCTAAAATCTTCATTTGCATATCTTTTTATTTTTTGGTCCTTTGTCATAGCAACTTTTTATTTCTAAACATGGTGAGTTTTGTCATTGCTTCACTTCCCATTCGCAATAGTTCAATATTTTCAAAACACTCTGTAGTTCACATGAAAGTAGTACGCCAATATGAAACAGGAGTTTTGGCGTTTAAAAAAAAATTAAATAAAGGCCTTTAATTGAAAATAAACAGTTGAATGTGGCCCAATTGTTATTCATATATTTAGACAGTCTACCGAAAGTTGCTGATATGGCAAAGTGTAAAGAGTTTTAAAAAAATCTTCACAAAATAAAATAATATAAGTGAAAGAAGTATTTCGAAATTTTCTGCTTTTCCTGTAAAACTCCAGAACTAAAAAAGCTAGATTAGATTTTTTTGATTCACATTATTGACATTGCTACTTTGTCCCCATTTGATCACCTTTCTATCTTTTACCGTTACCGAGATCTCCATGCATTGACTCGAATTTGAATAGCCCTGTATACAGGAGTATTCGAAAATACCCCATATAAGCGAATTTTTCAAGTTTTCGAGTTTTTTTTTGATTTATTTGGGTGTTCTGTCGGTGGGGCTTCATATATTCATATCTATTTTGTAATGGGTATTTTTAATTTTTTTACGACATGTTCATCTTGAATGTTACTTTTATATGAAAAATGATAAACTTCCTAACAATCCTGCAAAATACTCAAAAAAGTATTGAAATTAAGAATTTAAGTTTTTACAAGGGGATGGACTCAATAAATATTTTAACGTAGGCAATTTAAAAATACGAAAAGGAATATTCGTTAGTTCTACCTAACTTTGAAAACTCTAAGATATCCAAAACAATAAAAAAAAAGGTATCTATCTGTATTTTTTGCTGTACTCGGCCGTCGAAGGTAGATAGGCTAAAAATCATAAGTCTACTATTTTGGCTATTTTTGTCACTCCTATGGCAAACATTAGTGAAAAACTCTCGAAAGCATTCAAATGAACAAAATGACTGATTAAAATGACAATTTAGATGAACTTTTTGTGAACATGTCAAGAACTAAGTTGTCATTTGATTGTACTAAAATTAGGCACAAATTAATGTAACATACTCCTTTATTGAAGTGAAATTTCAAAATGACGTCCTCCAGCTTAGATACACCGTCGACAACGTCTTTAAAAGTTATGTTTTAATCGTCTGAATTCGTTTGACTGATCTTCTTTAATTTTTCCTGCAGTTTCTACTAGTTTTTCTCGTAATTCTTTTTCGTTGTCACTTTTCCACGCAGAACTTAGTGTACAATAAGTTTTGATAAAACCACCAAATAAAAAAAACGATGGAGTTGAAGTCTGGCGAACGTGCAGGCCAGTCGATCGGCCCTACACGTCCAATCCATCATTGTCGGAAAGTTATCTGTAGATGCTGTCTTACTTGTCTCGCGTAGTGCCAAAGGAGCACTGTCCATTTCAAAACTTATTCGTTGTCGTAACTCAAGGTTCACGTCTTCTTACAATTCAGGAGGGTGATTTCCTACAAAAACTAAATAAGCATCTCCATTCAACTTGGACGAATATTTTTCCATTAAGGATCCCCGACCACAGGTTACGTTAAAGCGCTGTTGAAGAAGCCTTTACCAGATGAGGGTTTTCGATGGTAAAGCTATGGTAATTAAGGATGTTGAAATTTCTAATCTTTTCGAATTCAACATACTCCGAATTCCAGGGTACTTACTGGTTCGCGAAATCGATTTCCGGGGACACGTTCAGTTATATGTGCCTCTTCATAAATCCTTGCAACTAACTAACCGTTGCTTGAGCCACGTAATAATAATAATAATGCATCTCCGCGTATTGGAGGATTTTTTGCCTATTCACATTCGATGGCCGATTACAGCGAAGAATAGCCAGTTGATTCCCGTTTTTTAAATGTTTTGAATAGCTTGGGAACCTGTACAGTTGTCAGAATCAGGTTGAACCTATGGATACTACTTTTCGTATTTATATATTCACGTTACAAATTTGAGTCCATCTCACTAAAAACTTAAATTCTCAATTGCGATAATTTTTTGAGTACCTATCTTGTAGGATTGTTAGGGAGTTTATTCTTTTTCATATGAAAGTAACATTCAGGATAAACATGTCGTAAAAAAAAATTAAAAATTCTCACCACAAAAACAGATATGAATATTTGAAGCCCCACCGCCAGAACACCCAAACAAATTAATAAACAAACATACTCAAAAACTTCGAAAAATTGCTGAACATATATGGGGTATTTTCGAATTCCCCTGGATGTGAGGAATTAAGATTTTTCTTTCGGGCGTTATTATTTGGACCACCCTGTATGCACCAGAATTTCATCACATTTAAATAATCACTACAGATTCAACAAAATGCACCTAGACAATGGCTAATATCATAGGAATTTTAACGAAAACAATAATGGTTTCAAAACTCGATAACATAGACTACCCAAATATCAATCTCATTGAAAGTCTGTGTTAGCTACCATGTGAAGCTCTTTTATGTGTTTCCATATCATCTTATAGTTGATCTGTGGGATTCAAGTCGGGGCTTCTTGCAGGCCAGTATATTTAAGTGTATTTTATACATCCTGAAAGTTATTCAGCCAGAGATAGTCTTGCATTAACGTTTTTGAGAATAAGTTTCGACCAATAAACAGCCAAAAGAGAGAACAGACTGTTCGAGATTTGTCTATCCGTTTCTTGAGTACCTTGATCACTAGTCTCACAAGCTTCTATACAACGTTACATTTACTCTAGCATTCATATGGGCTTTTTTATATTTTCTATTATCTTTTATTTTTTACATTTGAATATTTATTTTTGACAATGACTAATTCATAACACAATACCACCATTTGTTATTTAATTTACCTAGTTCAAAAATAGTCTCAGAAAGAAAAATGGTTATATCATAACGCAAATGATATTTCAAAGGAACATCGTTCATGAAAGAATCTATAAAACGGGCAGATCGTTAACTTTTCTGCGGTATTCCAAAGAAGTGAGCGAGCTAGTGAACGAAGTATCACCGACGAGACGAATGTCTCTTTAGATAGGCTGCACTGTATATATGGAAACAGTATTCCGAAACAGTCCGGATCTATGTGTTATAAATCATAATCACATAGCAGGGAGTGATTTCTGCTCGAAAGAGAAAACGAAGTAGGAGGACTGCTGATGGTAATACCAAGCAAGAAATGGAGGACTTCATTGATGATACTTCTGACATGCTTGTGTTCTGTTCACAAGTAGTTGGATCTCCATTTTAACATTGTTGCCATAAATTTGAATTATAACCTCTGTATTTAATTTTCGTTGGATGTATTCGTTAGAAAGATTCTGTGTGAACCCAAAACTCTCCTCTCATGTTACTTTCTTCGTTACGACCCCCTTACAATCTATTTTCTTCCTCGGAATTGGCATGATTTTAATGGAACATTTCAGTGTGCCGCTCTCTAGTCAGAAAACGCATCGGAATTATTGCCAAATAGCCGAAGGGCCATAGAAAGGTGCGTAGGGACTGAAATAACGGCGTCTAACAAAAGAAATCCTAGGATGCGCCAGCTCGTGAAGATAGATGTTATCTTAACTAGAAGGCCATTTAGATCCAGCTCGGATTTTTTAAATTAACTCTATTTAATTATCGTTTTCGGTCCAAGTTTTCGTCTTGAATTTCAGACTGGTCCCACGTAATCATTGTGCATGGTGCATGTTTATTGTATTGGTGAAATATCCAATTAGCTGAGAAAGTTCTGTGTTTTCTTAGAAAATGTTGTTTCTGTCTATCTCTGGCCTATCTATTATTTCGCCAAAACTTATTTGAGTTATCACATCCACAAACAGCTCTCAAATAACAAAACAGCGGCTTTGTTGATTCGTAGCATAAATGATTAGTTACGAGAAAAAAAAAACTGAATGTGTGTATAAAGCGAAACTTGATCGTTTGTGTGTTCTAATAACATTTTTGTTTACAGCTTTAGGAATAATCATCACCAGCTTATTGACTTGCCTGGATTTTAACACTACAGGGTTTAAACTGAAAGGAAAAAATCCTCAATAACTTCATCAAAAGTTATAGATATTTATATACATCAAAACGCAACAGTAGAAATAAAATTTCCACATTTTTTTTAATTTATCAATTGATGTGATATTTTTGACTTCGTCTGAGAGAATGCTCTGAGTTATGAAACGATCTCAACAATTTGTAATCTTTGATCTATGTAAGCATCGATTATTTATTTACTAATTGCCGAGTGCATTTGAATTCATTTATATCCTTATATCATATTGACCTCTAAATGGGAAACTGTTGGACAGTGAATATTTGCTTTCCTTCAGGAATTTCCCAGTCAGGCCTTGTCTCCGGAGGGCGTGCTGGTGTGTCCTTAACCCCAGTAAACACTCCCCATGTCCGTGGGGTGAGTGATTACTGGGTACGATAATCACGTGCTCTGAGTGGGCGGAGTGAACCAAGAATTACGGCTTTTTGCATCTGTCCGGCTAAGTTTTCTGCCGCATCACGGCAAGCTGGTGTAATTTTCATATTCGAGAGCAGCGTGTCCATCATTCCACCAAGTATCACTATTTTAACATAATGGTTTGGGATGAGCCTGCGGAGTTCAAAGAGTAGGTAAGTTTGGATATTTTGTCCGTTATACCTCCTCTTTTCGGACGATGTTCGATTCGCCAGGAAATAAAAACTGTATGACAAAAATCGTCCTATTTTGATGGTGGAAGGAACTACATCAGGCCTATTGGCTTGTATTTGCTTGAGGGTGGAAAATGAGTAGTTCCAATAGATCGGCACTTCTCATTCTTCACAATGGAGCATAAAGTAACACCGGTGTCTCGTCTATACCATAATATTGTCCAAGGTAGTACAACATTCGTAGCGCCGCGTTATACCTGTGGATATAGGCTGAGACCGCATACGCTGCTGGTCAGGCTGACAGCAAATACATTATGGTCTCAGCTGCCCCACGACACGCACTACGGTACATGAGAGTGTTGAAGACACCATCCTGGAAGGACACTATGAATCCCTCGGTTTCCGACTTCAGCCCACTCGACCTCATAAAAGCGAAGGTCAGGTTTTTGGATGAGCCAAGGTTTTCAATGTTCTTGAAGAAGACCCCATTAGTTGGCTTATCCTTATGTAGCTGTGTGAGACTCTCACTGTTCGCAGCTTTGTCGTGGACTTTTTACTGAACATGTCCTAACTCGGTGACAGAGTTTGGGTTCATCCGTGCAGTATCGGTTACGAGACCGAGTTTTTCGGACGCACGGGTTGCTGCCTTGAAAAGAAATGCTCCAATCCATGCTTTTCCATGGTCGCAGACAATGCAGCGGAGGGGATCTGAACTCCTGATGAGTTTACATGCTCAAAAGTCCAGGGCCACCCCGACTGTTCTGATGACCAGATCTGTCGGAGTTTATGCTGATACTTGCCACGGAGAGATTTCATTTGGTTACTTCTTAGGATCGGTGTTGTTCCACCCTAAGGTAAGTATACATCTCTCCGGCATCCAGATGATGTAGGATACTTCCGGCTACGAGCTGAACATCCTCTCCTTATTCCTCGCATCGTCCTCTTTTGAGATAAACCGTGGCACATTTGTCGATCCCAAACTCCATTCAGATAGCATGCTCGTACTCCATTCCGATGCATATAGTTTGAGGTCATCCATGTAAAACAGATGGGGGACCTTATGCCTGTGGGTACCGCAGTTGTATCCGCGGTTTTTCCGTAGTGCAACAGAAAATGGTGATACTCAGATATTCTTCCAGAAGGTTTCCACCCCATCGACCGAAGGATTCTCTTGGAATAAGCGACAAGGTTTATCGCGAAACTTCATGTTTTCCGCGATGTTTCTGGCCCGCCTCACTAGTGACTTTTTTGCAGAAGCCAGCATTCGTATCCTATCAAGACAGTGCTCTTTAATAGTAAATAGCACGCCTTGATTTTTAGAGTGTGGTGAGCTCGTCTTAAATTATGGAAATTTGCTGCACTGCGGGCGTGAAGGACCTATTGGCTGCCACGTAGTCCGCCATACACTGGAAACGAGTCATTAAAGACTTGAACAAATAGTTTGCCATTATCCACAGCGGTTATAATGCCATTCATTCTGGCAAGAGATGTGGAACTACCCATACTGGTTAGATAGAAAAATATGATCAGAACCAGTTGCGTGATCTTCAATCTGTTTATTAATAGGGTATAGAATGATAATCCCTACCTAAACTGCACCAGGGTCAGCATTGATACCCTGTGGCCCAGTTTCACAATGTCTTGTTGCCAAATGGATACATACAATGTATTGTCACCAAATAGTTGGGATTTGAGATTTGACTATTGAGTTGAACATTAGACAGTGTTTCACAGTAGTTGTTCATTGGTCAGTCATTTAATAATCCAAGTTAACCATGGGTCAACTTGACTACAACATAATTCGATGGTTTATAACGGACCAAGAAATGATTTGTTTTGATAATCAGTATTTCACATACGAGTATAATTCAAAATAAGATACTATGAATTTCCAAAATAGATGATGTATGATTTTATCGCATTAAGAGAAGAAGTCTGTCTGCAAAAATGATAATAAAAACTCCGGTATTCAAAGATAACTAGAAGTGAAACTTTTTTGAAAAACAGACTTTTTGTTTGGTTTAGGCTGACTCCAAGATGTGTCGAAGGTATTACAGAAAAAAACAGGGATTCAATAGAACATCCGGAGGGGAATTTCTACAAAAATAAATTTTTCTACAGTGATATATTAGCAGATCGGTACCAATTTTTTCCATTAGATTTATTTTAAACTCAACTGCTGAATCATAAAATCATAAAATAACTTGGTTGTCAGTTAATTTCTGTGAACAAGAATAATCGTTGCCACCGGCAACCATGCAAAGTTTGAATACTGGTAGGTACATTAGTAACTCCTGTGAAATAGGGGTATATTTGGATGTGGCGAAGAACAATAATTTTTTGAGGAGTATTTTTTTAATATTTTTTTTTACATATATACTTCTGTTTGAAATATATGTACTAGGTGATGCTTCAATGTCCGTTAGATCATTTTCAATTTCATAAAACTTGCAATACTGTTTCAGCGGTCTGTGGTTTGACACGGGATCAATTTTTTTTGGTCATCCTCATTCTATTTTTGTCATGCAGAGAGATCGTCTCGACGTTTTCGCTATCTGAAAGCACCGCTTCTTATGAAATTAATCCTAGCGACCCTTCCATCAATCCGAATTAAGTGTTTGGATGTTGAGAATGGCATGAATTCTTATCCCTGACCTATGCGTGGAGTTTTTCGTTGTGTGCTGCTGCGTGGAAAGAGATAGGAAAGGAATGGATGGATCGAAAAGAGATAACACGATGCTTTGATGATGGGTAAGTGTTGAATACTCTGCGTGTCGCCGTCGAAAGGAAGCGGCAAATAATAATCAATGTGTAGGTTAGGCATCTTTTCGTCTTGAATTGTTGAGGTTGTGGTTATTTCACCTAAAATAATTTCGTCAATGATATGTAGGTATAACGAAGTATCACCTTTACAAAGAGAAATTGACAGGTCCCTAGAATATATCTGAGATATTTTAATTTAATTTAATTTTTTAGGCAAAGGCGAAAAGTTTTCATTCCAGAGGCAGCATTGTGAAGAAATTTCAAACTGCAGACATATTTTTTTTGAAAATAACATTTTGTTCTGGGAATGGTCACGTATTGCCAAATTATAATCGTGTGAGTAGATGGCACCGAAGCACCTGATTGCGTTTATCGTCAAGGTCTTTTTTTGGAAAATTCACTGTTGTAAACTGTGCATTAGAAAAGTTCTTTCAAAGGCAGATGTCTCTAATTATCGATGAGTTTCAATTGTATACTCTGCCTATGAACACTGGTCACTCTCAGGGATCTATACTAGTCCAGAAGTCATTTTACTCTATAATTTGTTGGGGATAGCCAGGCCACTGGGCATTCTGGGCACGTGCCTAAGGCCCCGCGATAGATAGAGGCCCCTAGTTCTTGCCAGATCACCAAACAATAACCGATATTTCTCACCGAAGAACATATTTATTTCGATGATGACCAACTACAATACGTAATCGCTTATTAGCAGCATGTTTAGATAAATTTCAATGTATAAAAATACAATTTAATGGTATACTGAGTATACTGTTTTAGAGAAAAATTATCAGTGAAATTGTTGAAATCGATAATTCACTTGTTTCATTCAAAAAAACCTAGAATAAATTCAAAATTTATTTGAGAAACCAAAAAAATGTTATTGTGCACACTATCCATGAGACATTTATTAATTAAGTATTATTGTACTAGACCGATTTTCTCACAGGATCCCTATAGCTGTATAAGTCTGTGGTGTTGTGACATTTGCTGAAATCTATTTTGAAGACGTTAAAGAGAAAGAATTGGAAATAGATTAGAAAATTGAAGACACATTTCCAAATGTAGGAATCGCATTGTGAAAATTGATAATTGCGGTGGGAAACGCTCCTGTTCCAAGTTGAAAACAATGTATAATATTTCAAGAGAAATCAGTAAGTTTGTCGCTGATGTCCATAAAATGTGATATGGTAAACAACAAATTTTAAAAAAGTGAATAACGATTTTCAACTTTGCTTATCTACTTATTTCTTTGGAAATTTCAACAAAATAGTGCCCTGTTAAGGTGACACAGGCCGCATTATCCTGATGTGCTCAGGGCCTCCAATAGTTTAAAGACGGCCCTGGGGATAGCTCCATGAATCAAAGTGTCAGTCATTCCACTGAAGTTAAAACTGAATTCACCAGGTTAGTCGCTTCACCATCAGATCTGTTCTAAGTTAGAGTTCAAACAAAGCAGGTAAACTGCAGAAGAGAAGTGTGGGGAGACTCCCTCGGCTCTCTTCTTTTCTGCTTACCCCTATTGCCATTGTCCGTTGCACTTAGGAAAACCCGCGGATATAACTGCCGTATCCCCAGCAACTGGAGGCATTAGGTCACCCACTTATTTTAGATGGATGACCTCAAACTATTTTACTGCTATCGAACTGGAATTCAAGAACGAAAAATGTGGCACGATTCGTGTCAAAATATGAATTGTCCGTCTCACGGATATATCACGGTTATACTTTCATAATGGTACAGGATAGAGCATGTCAAGTCATCGAGAGTTCAAATCACCTTTTCAACATGGTCTTATCCATGAAAAACACAGAACGGAAAATTTCTTTGTAATCAAGGCAGCAGCCCGTGCACCCGATGAACTAGGTTTCATACTAGACAATGAACCTGGTGACCCAACTCTGTCACCATTCAGTAAAAAGCTCACTTAAAGGTGCTGAGATTTAGGCAACTATACAAGGCTATGCCAATGAGTGGGATCTTTTCCAAAAAATTCTCATTCCAGGTTAAGTGAACTGAAGTCGGAGACCGAGGGGTTCATAATGGTCTGTCAGGATGACCTACACTTCATCACCCTGGTCTACAGAAGTAGCGTGATGGGTATAGAAGACCTAGATACTGGATGCAGATCGTGTCGTAGATCAAAATGCATTTGTTGTCAACTTGGCAAACTTTTGCGTTATCAGCGTAGTAGTGTTGTAGATTTTTGTTTTGTTGACAATTTGTTTTTTCCGTTACCCAGCTGTCGCTCCCCTACGAACGACAGCCCTCAGAAGTCTAAACCTGTGCGAGATAAGGATTAACGAGATCTTACCTTTTAACGTGCGACTCCTAGATGCGGAGGTGTAGATGCGGGGTGGCCGCTATTGCAAGTAGGCCCCCTTGGGGTTCTTTTTGCATCATGTCCTATTCCTCATCTATGACATGCTCTTAAATCAACCTAGTTCAGTCTCCACGTGGTCTCCTCGAAATAAATCCTTAAAATATGTGGGTGCTTGTCAAGGGAGCGAGTTCTTTAAATCTGCCTATTCCTGAAATTCCTGTTAGGGTTGGTTTTCAGTCGGGCAGTGCGGCGGCGGCAGGTGCTACTATCACCGGCTACCAGACCCGATCCGATGTTCCTTCTTGACTTCTATTAGGAACTAGTTCTCTAGTTCCTTCCATACCGAGACGAGATCGAGATGAGACTAATGGGGTTTTTCGAGAACGAGATCGACAAAAACACTTTGAGATTTTTCAAGATCATTAAATTATTTCGAGATTTCTCGATCTTGAAAAAATATATGTGCTGCAATAACTCACAGCTCTAACTACGCCAGAAGGGAGAAAATAAAAACAATATTAAGAAATAATTTTAATTCAACTTTATTTCTATTGAATTCCTTAAATGTGTTAGTCTAAGCTTATTTCTTTATTACTTTTAAGGATATTCATAAGGCAGACTTATGGCACCATTTTTGCATAAATTTCACTATGCAGTACTGCGACCCCTTCTACTGAGATGAAATAATTTGAGTAGTATAGATAATTTTTTTTTTAACAGACTCTTTCGATTATAAAAATGAGTTTGTTTTTGGTACTGGTACATTCTTCTCTTCACGGACGAAGAAACAATTTTAAACTTTCACCTTTCGTACGTAAATTTTAAATGTCTGGATATAAGATTGAATTAAAACATCAAGGCTTCGTTTAATTTTAATTTTTTGGAACAATATTGTTTATTTTTGTGCTGATACTCGGTGTTTTTTTATACGTGGCTTCTATTTCAGAGCATAATTCTTTCTATAGAAAAAATTCAATACCCTGTATTTTGGTGCGGCCTTGTCCTTGTGTTATACGTTATAACCTATACATAGTATTTTTTAATAAAGTTCAGTTTTCGTTTTCCAGACTCTAGAAATTTCGAGTGTCTCGAATCGAGATCGAGAAATTGTCTTCGAGAAAAACATTGAGACGAGAGAGTTTGTTTATTTCTCGTCTCCATGATCGATACGAGACGAGAAAGTGCCTTTGAGACGAGATATCGCGTCTCGATGAAACCCTGGTAGAATGACAGAAATCTCAGCTGGAAGAATGTGGTGTGATGTCACATACAATGAAAATATCATTACGCAATCATGCAAATTCTGGGTATCAAAAAGGGATCAAAAAAGAACTTGATTAGGCTACGGAATTTTGAACGTGAGTGTAGTTGTCGGCATTTTTTCGCAAGCTAATTAATTAATAAATAAATAAAAAATAATAAATAAAAAAAAGTTTATTATTTATTATTTATTTTTTTTTATTTCTATTAATGAATAACAAATTTTGTTTCAAAATAATACCAAAATTCTATAGGTACTTTAAATTTAAAATGAAATCCATAAGTAAAACTTCACGGATCATAAGTATAGGTTATATTCGAACTTTCAAAAATGACTCTTTAAAACACACAATCACTTTTAAAAACCTCTTAATCAACTAACTATATTTGACCTCGCAGGACCTATTTATATATTTCCAGTAAATTCATCAGCAGAAGACTTGAAATAAACAGAAGTACCTACAGTTTGATTATTTTATCTTTACCCGTGCGTCATCACAATACCATAATTCTTAGCTTAGAAGACAAATGTTAACCAATTTTGAATCGCTCGTAGCGGTTGTTAGAAAGAGATGTTCGATAGAGGGTGTGTGATTTCTTCGATCATAAATTGATGACGCATGGGTAAAGATAAAATAATCGAACTGTAATTCTGCTGAATCAGCGTCTCGGATCGTTATTGAAAGGTGACCCGATAAAGGGACTGCATAGATTAAAGCATAATCACAATATAACATATATTTAAAATGAGTAAGTAGTTACCAAATTAATTTCTGTACATTTGGAATTTCAGGTGACCTGGAAATACCATAGGTTTCAAATATTCCTTTCATGTATTTTGGAAACTACAATATACTTTGTCAAGAATCACCGTCTATGTTTGCGTGCGGTACCTTTAGTTCATACAGTGCATTCCACTTGAAACGAGCCACCCTGAATAACTTTTGGTACAATGATTTTCAGGAAAAATAAAAAAATATGTCAACAATAGTATACAGGGGGGCACATTTTGACATATTCACATTTGATGTTACTTCCCCTATCGCACCCCCAGAGCATGTCATAATTTTTTTTTTATATGGATCACCCAATATTGTTTCGCTTTATCATATGCTCCATGATGAGCAAATTTCAACAAAGTATAATACATAATTATGATCCGACACTTATAGTTCGGGAGCTACAAATTATTTGAGTAGAAAACGAGCCCACCTGAATAACTTTTGGAACAATGATTTTGAAATTTGAAAAATAAAAAACACCTCAACAATAGTATACTTCTAAAAAGTCTTATTTTGCCTAGTTAAGTTTGAATTCGATATTCTCTTCAGTTCGTTTTTGTCTCATTCTACAATAACGATTACCTACCAGGTGAAATAACAATTGGTGTTTCTGTTTTTGTGAATTCTTGGGAAGTAATGGTTTATACGCTTCGAAAACGGATTGAAATAGTGAGTTTGTACTACCAGAATGGAGGGAGGCAATGGAAGCTCGTTTGTACCATTGTATGGAAGTTGGTGAAAACGTTTCTGAACATTTATTATAGAAAATTTGTTTCTTCTCATTGTCAATCAATTCATCGGATTTTGATTCAAGAAATTATTAAAAAATCTCTTTTTCTGATTTATTCCTTCCATACATATTTGTAGTATTTCAAAATGTAGCCTCCTGTATAATTGTTGCCCTGTTTTTATATTTCTACTGCAAATCATTGTTTCAAAGGTTATTCAGAGTGGCTCGTTTTCAACTTAAATAATTTGTAGCTGCCGAACCATAAGCTTCAGACCATATGTTTTATACTTTGTTGAAATCTGCTCATCATTGAGCATCTGATAATGCGAAACAATATAGGGTGGATCTTAAAAAAAATTGGTGACATGCTCTGGGGGTACGATAGGGAAAGATCAAATGGACCGCGTTATGCATGACTCGTCTAGAGTCAAAAGGCTTTCTTTCAGGAGAGTGAAGAAACTTAACCAGTCTATTACAAATAAGTACTTATTGAGATCTGGCGTTTAGCTCAACACGTTATATCTACTAAATTGAAGTGATTGCGTTTGGCCGAATTTTTTCATAATATAAGTAAGTTAGACTATTATTCGTCAGATGATACCAGTATCTCTGATTTTGGTAATGGTGCTTGGTCAAGTAATGCATAACGCAGTCCAAATGTGAATATGTCAAAATGTGTCCCCCTGTATACTATTGATGACGTTTTTTTTTATTTTTCCTGAAAATCATTTTACCAACAGTTATTCAGGGTGGCTCGTTTTAAATAGAATGCACTGTATAATTATTATTGTATAGTGGGGCTTATAATTTTTTTCTCATTCTCATTACCAGTACTTGCACATAATGGCGGAGGAGCCGGGGAAAACACCTGAGTAGTAGGTATTATATAAGAATTTGGAATGAGTAGGTATAATTTAATTGATTTGATGTTCATTGAGATAATCTATTAGAAATATTACCTTAATTATTCAGTGGTAGATTGAAAATTGTAGAGAAAGGTGTACAGACTCACAAGCATTTCGATCAATTAGATCTTCTGAGTATGACCCTTAATATATTCGAGGCTAATCGAGTAAATTAGGTCTCAGGGGCTAATTTCTGAATTCCTAAGGGAGTCTTTCAAACTATTTATTCTAAAAGGCGACCTCACACGTTGTCACTCGACGTTTCTAGATTATATAGTCCAACAGAAATCAATTACTATTATAAATATGGAACGATCGTAGTGCGATGGGTTAGTTAGTTACAGTTACAGACTATCATAGTTTGCAAGTAAAGAGAGCTGGCATCAGTAAAGACTGTATTTTGTTGAAATAAATTAAAAGATATAAGTTGCAGGTTTGAAATAAATAAAGGGATTAATTTAAGTGCAATGTTCATCAGGATAATTATATTTTTATTGAAAAAGTATCGTTCTCAAATGGAAATTGAAAATATTATTTGATTTTTTTTGAAAATGGAAAAACTAAGATAAAAATGAAGAAGTCTAACAGACAACTACAGGCTACTTTCCCTGGTGAGGCCACGCTGACTTATTTGATAGATACTGTGAAAACCCTAACTAGAAAGAAGAAATCTGAAAGTGAAATTTTGCATTTTCATTCAGTCGATTTTCAATTATTCCGTTTTCATTGGAAATTCATGAAGACAAATGAAAATGATATTCAAAAGTATCACCCACAGATACCGTTCAAATTATTGATGTTACAATTGCATCTCCTACTCCAATAGATACATTTTTGTCGACGAAGACCTATTTCACATTTCAAAGATTATCAGGTCGGAAAAATTGAGAATCATACTCTTCAGAAACAATTTAGCCGGGTAAGTAATTGTTTTCTGTTAGACATTACAAAATAATTCTTCATTTTCATCTTGGGTTCTTTCCAATTTCAAATAATTTTTTTTTTTTTTTCAATTTCAATTCGAGAATGTTTCCTTCTTCAACATGAATACCTTCCAAGAGGTAATTTAGAGGTAAATATGGTACAGTATTTCTAACGCCAATTGGACCGGTATAAAAATGTTCAATAAGGAATTCTCTTTCCACTTGCCGCCTTGAAATAGGCGTCGGTATATTATTTTTCAGAGGTATTTTTTCAGTTCTCATTCATACAATCATAGCAATTTATCGCCCCATGTGAAACACACACGGCACTGAGTAAGGAATATTGTAAATTGGCAAAATCATTCGGCTTCAGATAACAGGTAGCCAAACATTTATTCCTTAATTTTTTTTTTGTAGCACCTTTACTAATAATCTAGAAGACTAGAGCCACACAACAGTGCATATGAACACTCCTCGTAGGGCTCTGATTTTTATTGCCGTTACAATTTGGATTAGAAATACTATAACTGTGAATATATCTTAACGTTTATTAGCTAGTGTAAGCCATGTGATCGCCTAAAATTCGATTTTTGACGACTTAATTACAAAACGTTTAATTATATTTCTCTACCCTACGAAAAAAGATGCGGATAGTTTAAATTGTATAAATCAGAGAAGATTAAAGATTAGAGAAGAGGTAATTTTTTTACCTTCAATTCTTTATATAAATATTTGTGCATAGTAAATAGTGGTTATATGGATTTTGTTAAATTTCTGGCACTGCTTAGTAATAAAATACAGGAAACAAAAAAAATTGATTTTTTGCAAGTGGTCAATTCATTCTGAGCCAATGAAAGTAGCAATATATATAAATAGTTGAAAGATCAATACTTGAAAAACATTAATTGTTATATATTTTCGGTACTAAACCTCTGTATCAATCGGAACTAGAGTAAATATAGGACGCCGATGTGCGTACATTCGTATTCCTCGCTGTCCCTAGACTTTCTGTTTCTATGTATTTAGTGAGCGATCGGTAAAAACGTCACATATTTCGGATTTCTCGACTACTTTGATGGTATAAAAGAAACGGGTAAGTTGATTTGATTGAATATTCCAGTCAGTATTCTTTCTTTTAGTTTCAGAAGGCCAGTCGTGTGTGTGACAACCCTCTCCCTATTTTCATCCGTCCCGTGCGTATGTGCTAAATCGACCAATCGTCTTTTGTTCTTGACGAAGTTTGCCTTCGAGTTATCTTGTATGGGACAAGTCAACTTCAGACGAGAGAGAGTCGCATGTTTTTCCGAATTTTGCGTTCCGAAATGACAGGATTTCTTGGCGGGAACGGGGATGTTTTCTTTAATGATATTTTTTGTTCTCTGTGAAGCTTGTGTAGAATTATGAGTCACGTATTTTTAATATTACCTAATGACTACAGAGCCACCATTATGAAAACAGAAAGGCTGAATGCAAATAGTAAGGAGGGTACGGTGAATTTGTATCTTTGCTCCTTGTAAACAATGCTCTGCAATGAGTATTTCCAATTCATGTTCTCCAATAATATAATGATCAAATCGGAACTAATCCTAAAACTATCAATCGGCATTGGACTATCTATCCCCTTTTATAACCCTAACAGAGAAGTGAAGTTGTTAGGTCTTCATTAAGATAACAGACTAACTTGGAAAATCCAAATAGACTATACGAAGCCCATTTTACCACCAAACAAATGAAAAATTGGTTGAAAATCGCAGGTTTACTAGACGTTTCTATTTTTTTCGAAGGACAGTCGTACATAATGTACCAATAAGAATTTTGGTAATGTGGATGGTGGTACCAAAAGTAAAACTATCATTTTATGAATTGTCTACCATTATTTCAACTCTAGATGAACTTTGTATCAATTCTGCGAACGCCAATCGGTTCTGAATGATGAAGTTAGTATAATCTGAGAATTTCGAGTCAACCGGCAGAAAATAAAATAACTCGAAAAAAGTCTCAATTATGATTCACTTGAAATTTGCACTATATATACAAAATTCGAACTGATTTCAAAAATATATGATTTGTCTATGCTCAGATACAACGTTTAGCATGAAGAAAGAATACAACTTAAAAAATATCTCCGTGTTATCTAATCTTCAAAAAGTTTTATTTTTTCATTTTTCAAAAAATAGTGTCTCAAATAAATCTCGACAAGACGATTCCTAATCATATCACAAAAATAACTTTCAATGACGAATTGATAACCTTTCAGATTTTTTTTAGAAAAATTTGCCTCTCCACAATATCAACATTTTCTATGTGAAATTCAAAAATACGAGCTGATTTCACAATTTTAAGAGATTTATTGATGATTAAAGTCAAGATATGCGTTATTCGGTATTGAAGGAAACTTAATTTTTGAAAATAGTTTTTTCTCGTTTTTCAAAAACTCGCCAGATTCCCTTAAATATATCTCGACGAGCTAATTTTGAATTGAAAAATAAATGTCCGAAAGTACCATTCTCACACCAAAAGAACTTTTCAACTCGAGAACGGTTTAAGATTAATTCAGAATGATGATATCAGAATACTCTGTGAATTTGAAGTTGTCGGCGGAAAAAAAACAGACATCAAATTCGCACTATATTGGTACCGTAAATTGGAGTTACTGTGTTCTCCGAAGGTAACTTTGCTCAAGATGTAGAAAAGTTGGCAATACCAATATTTAAAAAAATTGGCGGTTACTAAAATGAAACAGTTTACTGGATCTTGTTTCTAGATTACCAGTCTACTCCGTGGAATTTTGATATATTTTCAAATACGAACAAGTAAGCTCTGTGTAGGAATGTTGATGAATCTCACAACTCTATAGACATTATCACCTGATAGAGCAATTTTTTTTTTACCTCTTGGATATAGTTTTTACACAGATATTTTATTTAATGAAAATGAAAATAATTTATTATGAAACAATGCACATTCTTCCCATGATTTGCTCGATACTTTGCTCGAAAATTAAATTGAATCATTTCAATCATTCAATTGCAATATACATTGTAGTAATGGCAATAACAATAATAATATACGTCGGGGCGTATCGCAAACGGTATGGCGTCCGTCTTCGGAGCTACCATGACCCGGTTTTTTGCATCAGCCTTTTCCGGGGTAGCAAGAAACAACCGCCTCTGATCAAACTAGACGACAATGCAGTATCTACATTGAATGCTACCGACCGACGACATGCATAAGCTTTGCAGGAGGCATGTATCATACGTACTGCAACCACTATCGTTTGGAATACTCGGCCATCCGCTAACATCAGCGGAGATGGACACTAGCGTCTCTGACCGGGACCCTATGTGCCTCTTGGCACAAGCGCTCCCTTGCTCTGCAGCCAGAAATGTCTGTGGAGGAAGGGAGGCGGCTCTCAGTGCGTCCTCCCGACCCTTCCTCTCTCCTGGTCCCTCTTGGGCGAAGAATTGAGCTTAGGACGGAGTTTCTGTATATCAAATGATGTGTATTTACAATATTGACTATGTAACAATAAACATTTATTTATTATTTATTTATTTATTTCTTCGGAGCTGAAGGTCCCGGGTTCGAGCCGCAGTCAGAGCTGAGATTTTTTCAATTCAATTTCATCGATAGAATTGTTAAAATTCTCTTTGCTTGACTTATTAACAGTGCTGCTCCTGAGGAGACGTATGGAGTTAGTAACACAACCTACCCAGAACACATAGTGGCTAATGATCTTAGCAATCGATGCCACTATACCACAATAAACACCCAGAGAAAAAATAAAGGATGAAAAATAATAACAATAATGCATTTCGTAGGCCTTGTATTGGAGGAAAATTCTGTTCGTCGACGATATTTCTGATGTCTTAATGCCACCAAATATCAATCGTAATATTCACGACTTGAATCAGATCATCTCAGTATTTTTGATATGTAATAATTTTTGATACATACCTAATTGTACATTTAAGGATGTGCTAGAATCAAGTTTAGTTTATGCTTAGAATTTTCTCATAAGTTTCTCTTTCAGTATTATTGAAATTTTTTATGTTGTCAAGTATTTATTGCGTTTATTATATCATTATATGTTTTTACCAGTGTATAACTCTAAATAATAAAGGATTTTATATTATAAAGAATTTCAATAAAGGCCTTCAAAAGCTCTTCATATTTTGTTCAAAATATATTTGCATATACCTACCTAACCTAACCTACCTATATGAACTTGTTGGTAACGACCTCTCTGAGCAAAGTAGCCTATTGGCAGCCAGATATAAGTTCAAACAGCAAATTTATTAGTGGATGCAAAATCGTCACAATCTTGGGGTTTCTTTGCTAAACCTTTGAAAACAAAAAAAGACTATAATCAAAACAATGCTGCAATACCATGTGGAAACAGTAAGGTAAACAGAATTGTACCATATACTTTCACTCCCAATTTTCAGGCCCAACAACTACAAATGAAACTTGAAAAAACTGCCAAATTTGAGCACCCTACAGTACTCTTCCCTATTTTTCAGTTTGATACTACTAAACATACCTATTAGGCTTGGAAATAATTTTGAATAGATTACGAAGAATACGAAATGGTGCCATTTTAAAAAACGACATTTTTCTGATAATGTTATCAAGAAAGATTTAATACACCCAATCATTGAATTTGTTGGTTAATAATAGTTATTTATGGAACAAGTGCAAAAAGTAAGTGTATATTGGACCCGACGTGAAATTGTCCGACGAGGCCGTTAGGCCGAGTTGGACAACACGTCGAGTGCAATAAACATTTTTTGCACGAGTTGCATACAACATTTTTTCTACGTTCATGCAAAAAGCAAAAAATTATTTATTTGGGTGCGGCACTAGGTGAAGGAAAATGAAATACGCAATTTAAATAATTAATTATTACTATCGATTTCATCACCATCATCTAGTTTTCCATTAATATTACTCATTTTAAAACTTTCAGTTGTGTAATTGTCAGAATTAAATTTTGACTGCCGTTGCATTATAAAAATCAAAATCATAGTAGCCATGAGCGCATATGTTATCACGAGGTGTGGTCATAGTACAGACAGTTTACTCTATGCAGGTAGACGGTTTAGAACATAGCGGATCGGTTTTGACTATGGAGTTATTCTCGGGAAGGCATTGTTTGTTCAACTCTGACTGCTAACATTAATACAAAATACTATAAAATATGTAACTGTTTAGAACGTATGGCCAATCTCACAGAGTATCTGCTAAATGTAGTGGGTTTGAACGTTTATGTTTATCATGATGACAGCACGTTGAAGTAGAATGACAGATGAGTGCAATAAAAACTTTCATTAGTGTTTTATGTAATTTTTCTACATTCATGCAAAAAGCAACACTTTATTGAACTATATTCAGTGGAAAAGAAGCTCTTTATTGCTCTAGTGCAATAAAGTTTTTATTGCACTCATCTGTCATTCTACTTCAACGTGCTGTCATCATGATAAACATAAACGTTCAAACCCACAACATATTCAGCAGATATTCTGTGAGATTGGCCATACGTTTTAAACAGCTACATATTTTATATTATTTTGTATTAATGTTAGCAGTCAGAGTTGAACAAACAATGCCTTCCCGAGAATAACTCTATGTTCTAAACCGTCTACCCGCATAGAGCAAACTGTACTATGACCACACCTCGTGATAACATACGCGCTCATGGCTACTATGATTTTGATTTTTATAATGCAACTGTGGTTATATAAAATTTAATTCTGACTATTACAGAACTGAAAGTTTTAAAATGAATAATATTAATGGAAAACTAGATGATGGTGATGGAATCGATAGTAATAATTATTTATTTAATTGAGTATTTCATTTTCCTTCACCTAGTGCCGCACCTAAATATATAAATTTTTGCTTTTTGCATGAACGTAGAAAAAATATTGTATGCAACTCGTGCAAAAAATGTTTATTGCACGTGACGTGAAATTGTCCGACGAGGCCGTTAGGAATAATCACCTACTTTTTGCACTTGTTGCATAAATAACTATTATGATGATTCTAATTTCATCCCAGCACTCTAAATAAACAATCAGACTATGGCTATGTTGGAGTTTCCACCGACCACAATTCAATGTCCGTATGGTAAAGTAGATGTTTTCTGTCAGATATTTGCCTCATTTTTCCACTTTCTGGAAATATGTGAAGAGAAGGGTATTTTTGACCGTAGTCGAAATTTTTTCTTTTCATTTATTACCTCTCCATATATTTCTCGAAGTTTGTTCGATTTATTTGTACGTTTGTACGTTATATGTTATAGCTGTCATATGTCAATAAGTTGCAACTTCGTCCTCATCGATCTTCATAGCCTAATTCGAAGTTAAAAACATGAATTGATAATGAGGGAAGTGAGCTCCGTAAACGTAAACGCACCCCCTGGCGAGAGCAGCTAACTGTCCAGAGTATAAGAACCCGGCGGTGATGAGCATCCCTGTAGTCCTAATTAATAATTCACGCACCCATATTCCATCGGTCCAGAAGAGTGGACGCGGCAACTCTGCATCCGCATGTCCGTCATGTCGAAGATGATACAATATATCCATTATCAAGAATGCGGTGAGCGGCAGCGCGGGGTACGGCAGGGGAATCGCAAATGTGCGCCTTGGGCATCTTACGCATTTCACATACTAAACGCGATTACTCCATTTCCTCTCTCACCACGCTCCATCGGGACGAAGGACGATATTGCCCGTGTCGGTAAGGACGAGACGCAGTCATATTAATAACTCCATATTATTAAAGGATATGGAAAAAGGATTGCGGTGCGGATTGTCTTTCACCTCTACTGGTGAAAAATTTTGGTTGGAACGGGCGGATTAGTTGGTAGGATTGGATGGATATTGGCAGTGCCAGGAGACCGCGAATTTCATTTCGTTCGGATGTTAGCGAACGCATTCTCACTATATTTTTTTATATTCGCATCTCGGAAACCTAGTTGGTTTCCTAATCAACAGACATAGTTGAGTCTACTCTTGAAATAACTTATAGTAACGATTCTTCGTTCTTATATAAGTGATACAGTTCTTCTATCACAATTCTTCCAGAATTCCAGAGACAAACCCTTCAGAACCTCCTGAGAGCTTGTGCGAGCAAGGAAAAGGTCGGGGATCGGCGACTATACTGGGATTTGAATCTACGTCTGTATGGTTGCAGAGCGATTGTTTTTCCATCACACCACCAATACCCAGCGATGTATTGTCTTTAACTATCCCCAAAGCAAAGTTCAAGATTGGGTTCCTTATATAGTGAATTACAAGTTGGTACCAGTCTCTAGAAGACTTCTGATGCCTCTGAGGGTTGCTCGTAAGGGTACAGGCGGTTGACGGAAATAACAATTTTAACAACAGCAACAATTCAAGAAATTCCAGACCTACTACAGAAATAAACTCTAGATTTAGGCCGAACTTGGATACTTCCTGCCAGCACTCCATTCTTCAGCTAGCTTGTGACCAATCTGAAATCGTTATCGTTCTCCTTACCCATCTGATCTCAATGCAAGTTACTTCCAAACTTATTTAGGACTGCATTGAAGCCCTGAAAGAGCTGGGCATTCAGAACAGACTGACCCTAGCCTGGGTACCAGACCGCGCTGTACTAAAAACAAATACCAAATCATGCATCCAGCGTAAATGTCAAGAATGTTGGAACAATTCACCAGGAATAAGACAGGCCAAAGAGTTTATCAAACAACCGCAGCCAACATTCACAGAATGTCTACTAAGCCAGAAGAGGAGCACTACTAGAATATTAGTAGGGCTTTTCTTGGATGATTGTAGGCTCAACAAACATATGAGTAAAATCTGTCTGGAAGACGAAATGCTTTGCAAGTTCTGCCAGGAAGAAGAGGAAACATCAGTACAAATACTATGACACTGCGAGGGCTTGTCAAGCCTAAAGTTTATAACGCTGGTAGAAGAAAAACCATGAGGTCCCAGATACATGGGAGTTCTAAAAACAAGCCTATGGAGTCTCGTAACGAAGACAGGGCTAGATAGATAACTCTAAACGATTCCGAGGGTACACACAATAGATCAGAGGCTTGAGGCAAGAAAGCTCCAAACTAATCTAATCTGCCCTTTCTATCCATAAAACAAGTACTCCAGAATCAACTATTACAGTGACCAGATGCTCGTTATTATAAAAGTTATTTATTTGTTTTCAAATTTCTAAGAGTACGGCATTGCTGCTTCATGCTTGGACGTCATGGTAATGTGTATGTTTTGTGGAAGTATCTCTAACAATCTGGGCACTTGACCCTTGAGCTTCCTGAAGTAACGCAATGGTTACTTTCAGTTTTGTCTCTCCCCTCGCAATCCTGTTTCTGCTATGAAACAGATCAAATGTCTTTCATATCTTGCAATACAAAATGATTAAACCTTACTCCACGATCATCGCCGAATTTGCTCATTCTGAAATCAAATTTGATAACAAAATACTAACATGCTCTCTCTTGAGATTGAAGAAATATTCTACAACTCCTTTGTCTCGCATCGAATTTTCATTCTAACCTTGTTACAGAATATACTATTCTTCAGTGGATAAGCTAACATAGGTGCAATTGCCAATTTTTTCTCCAATTCAGTGAATGAGTGTCGGCATTCAGAGTTCCAATCAAACTGAACTTCTTACTTCTGTTCGTTTCTGAAACATCTCCAATCTTCTCTTAATAGTCTAGATTCCTACAGGATCGGTCTTGATTCCTTCGGCCAAAATATGACGGCCCAACAAATGAATTTTATCTTAAAAGAACCAGATTGGCCTCTTCTAAACTCAAAAATACGTCTTCTAAATTATCCAAGTGATCGCCGAAAGTCATTCCTATGACCATCATTTCACAGGGTAGACTAGGTAAATTTTCCATTTTATTTCCTAAGCACTAGTTCTATAAGGGCGAGTTTTACAAGACAAGTTCACTAAAGGTTCAAGTGAACCGAGTTCAGTTGCTAAGTATTAGCCAATGGAATTTCTAGTTTCTCAGCAACTGAACTTAGTTTGGTAGAACTATTAGTGAACTAAAAATACGCCATTAGTCTTTCTAAGGTTGCGGTAGCAATACATAATCAATAAAAACTTTGATGTTCCATGACACTTTGGTCTTCACCATTGAATACTCTTATGACGGGAATGCAAAAGCGCCAGTGATCGTTTTTTGCGTTCCCAGCATATATCTTTATTCAATTCAATGAAAGAGTTGTATTTCGTGTAAGTGAAATTTATTACAATCGCAAAGCGCTTTCGGCTGTTAAGCCATCATCACTGCTATACTCGTCAGGTATTTATACAGGTATAACACCGAGTATAGCACCGATGATGGCTTAACAGCCGAATGCGCTTTGCGATTGTGACAAATTTCACTTACACGAAATACATCTCTTTCATTGAATTGAATAGTTACATGTACACAGCTTTAAAAACTTCACCTACATCTTTATTGTCTGGATTTTCTTATCTTATCAGCTCAGGAAGATTTCTCCATGGTCTATTCGCAAAATTATATTTCATATTCATTTATTCTTCTGCAAACAACATATAATGTTTCATAGCAGCGGGATCTATCTGGGTGTGTACAAGCGTTTTCCCAATGATTGGTGGAGTTTGCCTGGTAGTTAATTTTATCAGTTCCTCAGATTTTCTGTCGTATGAGGTCTGATCAGGATATTTGAGCTTTGAGGACCACCTGGTTGGGATAAAGTATTTTCTTAGGCGTTCAAGGTTTCCGTTCAGCCATCTGAAGCCTCCCCTGCTGAAATATCCATGTTTTTATTTTCCTTAGCTGGGAAAATTTGATCTTGACCTCGTTTTATTGATTTTCGACGACTTTTTTCTTCTTGGACTTTGGGATCTTGATCTCACCCAGCAGCCACTCTTTAGATGGACGGTTTTTCCGCAGTTACAGCAGTGTTCCTTCTGTAATCGTCAGACTGAAGCTGGAGCCCTAGAAGAAAGTTAGCTGAGTTTAACTTTTTGTAACATCTTGATGCAATTTACCCGATTGAATTCTGAAGACGCCAGAGTCGAATAGCTTTCCTCAAACCGTGGTTATAATTGAGATATTGCTGCTCATATATGGGCCGCAGTGGTCATGATGGTAGAGCGCTAGTCTATCAGTCAGAGGGACGTGGGTTCGATACCCCGCATGGTCACTGGTCTCGTGCTAGGAATCACGTTAAAAGGTAAGACCTCGCTAATCCTTAGCTCGTACAAGTTTCGACTTCTGAGGGCTGTCGTTCGTAGGGGGATGACAGCTGGTTAACGGAAAAAACAATTTTAAACAATTTTTTTTAAACAATATATGATCTTCAAAGCGTCAACGATTCAGGAATATTATTATGGGAACTTAATGAGGATGTGATACTTCAAATTGATGTATATATATATATACATCAATTTGAAGTATTACATATATATATATATTCCACAAAGATCACCCTCCAACTATTGAAGACTTCAAAGATTTCAGTTGTGTAGGACGTAATAACTTCAATTAAAATTGCTTTTTACTTGAATTTCTTATTCATATATCGTGCTACCCATTCAACTATCTTAGAGAGTTAATTTTTTTGGACGCTGGTTTCATCGTCTGACAACTTGGACTTCAATTCTGACCTCCTGAACTTCTCTGACTTCCATTACTACTTCGATGATTTCATTTTGTAATCATTGTTACCCCAGGCTGATCTGTTGCAGAAGTTTATGATGTTGTCATTGCTGAACCAACTCTTCCTCTTTCTTCTCTTGGTCTCAAGTTGTTGAAGAAGCTCTTTCTGCTTTTGTGTCCCGCTAGCTTCTTGATCCTAGTTTCTTCCACATCCAAATTGTTCGAGAAGCTATTTTTGTTCTTGGTTTCTCCTGAGTTCTTGTTGGTATTGATTTCTTGCGTCTTGTGGATCCTTGAAAATAAAATAATAATATGGTCTATAAAACGGTAATATAGAGTAGGACATATTATTTGTGAAAATTCTCAGTAACAGGGCGTTATTTTAAGGTCCTTGCAAACATTTGGGATTGTCCAACAACTAGAATGTTCCAAAAATGTTGTTGGATAATGTTAGCACTGAATTTTTTGACGACTGTTTTAAGTGATACAGATGGATCTTAAAAATATTGCTTTTAAATAATAGTCGACATTCAATTTTCTCTAGATGAATTTTTATTGTCACTACACTTATATAACATTAGTACTACAAACTCTCGATGTCATCAAGATGTTGGTTCTCATATCATTACTTATAATTACTGTGACAAGACCATGACAATGGAAATTCGTTTATAAGTATAAAGATTAATAAAATTGATAATTATTGGGAAATGAGAAATTTTGAAATGTAGCCTAGATATACCATGAATGCAATACTGAAAAATCACTCACCCTCTGAAAAAATATTTATTAATTTTTTTTTGGTGAAATTCTACCTTATCATGGGTATGAGACGTGATGAGAAGTGTCAATTAGAAGCATTTTATCTATTTCCTCTTCAGAAGTTCAACTACTTATAATTTCACTAATAATTTAGGAATGTGGGCTTTCACGGCTGGCGTCAATGTTTTGGTTGGTTTCCGGGTTTTGCCGTGGTCTTCTTTGGTTTACATCTCCAAACGTTTCAACTGCAACTGCGGCAGTCATCTTCAGTAGTGGCGTGGTCGAAGTACTCTTCTAGACGTATCAACTGAAACTTGAAGTCGAGTACTCCGACCACGCCACTGAAAATGACTGCCGCAGTTGCAATTAAAACGTTTGGAGATTTAAACCAAAGAAGACCACGGCAAAACCCGGAAACCATCCAAAACAATCACTAATAATTGTTTAAATTCCAACTATTAATAAATTATCATGATTTTTCCCAACTTGCTTCAAATGAGTTTCCAGAGCAAATCACTTTCAAGTAGATGCGACAAATTAACTGTAGCCTTGGGATATTATTAGTAACAATATACGCAATTCAAAAAATTGACTGTTCTTCAATAAACGTGTCCAATTAAAACTTGGAATTGTTGTGAAATTATATGGCAACGTCGCTACAAATTAATACAACCTTTCGATCATTTCCACTCCAAGGTGGACGGACACATCACTTTAGCCAATTCAACATGGGACACATTTTCAGTTGAGCTTTTGTTGGTCTGTCATATTCGTAATGGATTCGAATTTATGTATGTCTTATTCGGGAGCCGGTTGACACGCGGATGGATGGTCCTAAAATATCGGTTCTATTTCACTATCTGGAGAGTAATCCATAGATGGAAGTGGATGACAGATAGGCTGGTATCTGCGATGGTGGTGCAGAGTTCATATCCAACTGATAAATCGACCCAGAATTCAAAAGGACAATTGGACAATCAGTGAATTGATTGTGGTAATGAATGAAAAATATCGAATAACATATTGTGAACGTCAAAAAGTAATCTGAAAATGACAAACGTAAATTCAAGTGATGAAATGAATTTGCCACTTACTCTGAAACATGTTTTTCATCTGCAATTCAAGAAATGCTGCATATTGAGTTTTGATGATATTTCGATTCCATTTTTTTAACGAATGATAGAACAAATAATGAGATTCAAAGGTCAAGAAATCAATTGTGTATTATTGATTGTTAAATCTTCTTTTCGTTCTACTATTACTTTTTCAGTAGTTATAGCTAATTTTGAATTGGAAGGAAATTATTTCTGTCAGACTCTCAAACTTATTCTATATAATTATACTGTGTGACTAAAAACATAATGAATAATAATTATCAACACAACAAAATATATAACATTCTTCATCCCAAATAAAATTATAACATGTATCGAAGTGCTAATTAAGTTTACATTTTTGAAAACTGGTCGCCTGTTTAACTTTTTGTAGCAGTTTTAACGTCGGCTACATTTTCCATAGTGTATCTTCCATATTTTCCAGGATAAATTGAAACTATTCGTACTTTTAGTCAATAAATTCTTGGATTATTTGAATCAACGATGATATATTGATCTTTGTATCATTCGAACTTTTATTCAAAGTATTCTGGCTATGATATCATCTTCGTCCAAATATGGTGTATGCTGATATAACTCACTTCCTCTTTGAGTCTTCTTAAGTCTCTTCAAATCCATAATGCCCGACTTAAAATCTTCTTGCTGAGTTTTCTTCATCAAATTTTCTCAGCTATTTCAACTTCTTCTGGTATTAATTAACCAATTTGTTTGCCCTTGTGTTACTTTAAATTATTGATAAATCTGAATATCGAATCAGCGGTTTTGATGAGTTCAGTATAATTCTGTGACTGAAGCAAAGAATTATTTTCTTCCCAAACTACATTCCTCATTTCCGAAGTGCTCTTCAGGCCATTGTTCTTCAATTTTTTTTTTGAAAGGAAGGTTTTGTTTACCAGTTCTGGCTATCTTCAGTTTTATTCCATTTAGTCGCTTTATCAGCTAAATTTCGCTTTGAATTCACCCATCTCCATAATTGCTTCGACCTGGTTATAATTCCAGGAATCCGATCTTAATCAGACGATAACTGTTTTCGGATCGCTCCAATATAAGGTTCTTCCTTTATGAAAACTATGTTTTCTCTGTATAAACAAACTCGCAAGACTGCAGCTGAGAGTTTCAGTCTCGAAATCGTATTACTCTTCAAAGGAACCACGCGGACTTTCGAATTTATGAAGGAAGTTTTTATTTTTCCATTACCATTACCGAAAATAAGAATGTTCAGATGAATTCTTTATTATTGTATAGCAAATGATTCAAATTGTCCCGAAAAGCTACTACGTTTATACGACTGTTAAATGCCTTCAAATAAAAATTTGACTAAAGTCAATCAATTAACTTGGGCATTTTCAGACTACGGAATAGGTTCCATTTTTCAACTTCTGTGTGGTTATAAGAAATGATTACGTTTCATTCTGCATAATGAATAAAAAATCTCTGTTTCTCAGTGTTACTAAAGGAGTACCCCATGGATGCATACTGTAAATTCCATCTTTTCGCAAAAAATTTACTTCAGACCCTTGTGGAATCTATTATAATAAGTGATAACCTGAAAAAAAGGAATAAATTGTTTTAAAAATTGTTGTTGTTTGAAATTGTTTGTTTTTTTTTTTCGTTAACCAGCTGTCACTCCCCTACAAACGACAGCCCTCAGAAGTCGAAACGTGTGCGAGCCAAGGATTAACGAGGTCTTACCTTTTAACGTGCGACTCCAAAAATCACAATCTCCATATCGACCCATACAAATCGGAACTCATTTTATTTGGGAATGATCAATATAGGTCTCTAATAACGAATAATAACATAAACATTGAAATAGATTACTCAATTCTACATAAAATTTGGGGGCAGTACTCTGGACGAACTTTTCTACTCGATAACTGTTAAAGATAGAGCAATTCAGATTGATGAAAATAAAAAACTCTGTGAATTTTGAGTGATTCGACGTGAATCAAAATTTGAAAAATCGAAAAAAAGTTCCCAAGGGGTAGACCCCTAAAAATCATAAAAAATACAAATTCGGGATATTTACTTGAAATCTGCACTATATCAAAAATTTCATGCAGATTCCGAAAATATATGATTTGTGCTGTTCAGATTCAGGGTTTGGCATTTGAAACAAATACAACGTCAAAAATATTATGAATAGTGTTGGGAAAAAAATATGAGGGGAATGACTTCTTTCCACTCCAGATGAACTCTTTAACTCGGAAACGGTTGAAGATAGAGCAATTCTGCGAACGCCAATCGATTCATAATGACCAAATTAGTATAATCTGTGAATTACGAGTCAATCGATGTAGAACAAAATTATTCGAAAAATCATGAAAAATACAGAACCGGCAGATTTACTTGCAATCCTCACTATATACGCAAAATTTCATGCAGATTCCGAAAATATATGATTTGTTAATGCTCAGATTCAAGATTTGGCATATAAAAGGAGTACAACCTCAAATATTTCACGAATAGAAGTAGAAAAAAATTTGGAGGGAAATGACCCCGTTCTTCCTCCAAATAAAATCGAAGTCAATCAACGTATTATTTTCTTTTTGTGTTTCATCAATGCATGGATGTTATAAATTTCAATGAAACATGTGAAATGAACAAATTATTTTGTAAAATATTGATTTTAATTACATACAAAATTAAAATAGAAAAATTAATTTATACTAATTTTGCACGAGAATCAATTTTTACAAGTGAACTCTGGAAAAAAACGATCAGAAAATGTTTTAATGAAAGATAAGGTATTCTTTTGAAAATGAAGACTGATTATCAGCAAATATATTTGTTGGTTACCTACAGTAAATGATAATAATAATAACCGTCCTTCACCCGCACCGGCAATACCATTGGAGAATATTATCATTAAATTGGACAGAAAATAAGGGCGCTATGGCCTGAGACATTTTTAGTCAGTCACTCTTATCTTTTCCAGAAACAAAATGTCAGATATCAAACTGTGGAATTACCTCCTTACTAATGGTCGAAATAGGAGTACCACAAGGAGCTGTGTTGGGACATTACTATTTCTTGTGTAGGCATATTATAATTAGTAATGAATAGTATTTTCAGGATGGATAACTTTGAAGGACTAATTTTTACTGGCAAAGACTGGGAGTATTTATGCCAGAAAACAATCGGGATTAGAAAAAATACAAATATATGGCCTTCTCTCCCTCAGTGATTCAATAAATTGGTGGGACCATGTAACATCACGATATGTATACAATTTCCTGAATTGAAACTTAGTTGAACCATCAAGTAATCAAATGTCAGATTATTGTTTGTAAAAATTTCAGCTCAACTGGATTGAGTCCTATTGGAAGTTTAAGAGAAAAAGTTAAAGGTTCTCATAAACACTATGAGTATATTATCTTGCAATTTGTTAAATGAATTGTATTCCTTTTAACGGAGACGTGGTTTAAATTCTGAAATATCATCAACAAATAATAATTGTCGAATGAACAATAGAAAAACATAACTGGTTGAGGTAAATGTTCCATTAGAGTGAGCATCCAAATTTAAAAAAATGGTGTAACTGTCGTAATTTGGTCTCCTGTATGAAAAATTCCAAGAAATTTTTGCTGTCACGACCATTTTCGAATATATTGACCCATTTTGTTGTGAAACTTCACTATTTGATAGAGTGAATATCTGTAATTGTAAATACAGAAAATTTATTTTTCTTTCAATCAAAACACCACACACGCCCTTATTTACTTGGTTTCAGCACTTTTTGTGGAAAACTATTTTTTTTCAAATAAGTCACCCTTCTTCGAAACGTAAATAAATAAGATACTTTTCAATAATTCTTCTGAAACTCCTGTAGGTAAACCCACAACTTCATTTTTATTGACTACTAATATCAAACATTTATATAATAGCTCGTTGGAGATATCACGAGCTGTTTAATCATTTGATAAATTGAGATTGAAACATTCTCATTCTACCAAAACTTCGGAACTTACATAACTATAAACTGTGTATTCATCAAGGTGCAGAACTGCAATAGTGTTGCAAAGCTTCCACTCGTTTCATCTTAATATAATGAAGTTCGAAAACTCAGTAAACCGAAAACAGTGTTATGATACTTCGCCCTGACCACCCTAAAACTTGCCTAGTAACGGGCCGTGGAAAACTCATTCCACACCGCGCTGGACTCTCCGCAACTCCTCGTAATCTGCAAGGTGAAAGCACCGACTAGAACACAAGGAGACAATGAGATAGTGTTACATACAGGGCCGGTAAGACCTGGGGGTTGAGGGAAGGGGGCGAGAATGCGTGTCAGCACACACACACTCACACCCTCCCTAGGCCTGTAGATCAATACCTCAGGGCAGCCTCGCTGGACCCAGGTCCACCAGCCTACTTTACATTTCCTTTTCCCCCGCGCCGCCCCCTTTAACTTCACTCGCTCTTGCTTGCTTTTGGTCTCTTGCTAAGCTCAGCGCCACAGATGGATATTCAGGGACGGACTCGGCACGTGCGTCTGAAGTGAGGATTTTCGATGGATTTCTGTTCGGATCGGAAAAACATGCGTGTGAATTCGCCGGATTTGTGTTTGTTCTGGATTTCGACGGGGAAAGAAATGCGATGGCGAACGGAAAATAATCATTTTCTTGTAATATAAATAACAGTTGATTGAAGGTCCATGGACTCCATGAGTTGAGGGTTTTCGAGATATTTCTATCACTCATTACATTTTAGTAACTTCCTATCCTTTCTTTTATTATTGTACTTGAGAAATATTTTTTCTTAATTGAATCATGCTAGAAATCGTAAAACACTTTAGACAGTCGGGATTTTTTTATAGACTTATAGAATTTATTATTTCATAAACTGGTATAAAATAATATTGAGTATTAATAGAAAGAGAAATAAAAGTAAATGGAATAACGCTTTAAAGTTGCAATTTGCACTCCAGCTCGTAGAAGAGAACATATACCTCTCCATTACTAAAAGATTTAGATGAAACTGGTGTCACAAGAGAATCATTGAATTCGTTCCTTGTGTCAGCGTAAGGATGTCTGCAATCACCTTCGTAGTTTAACAGCAGCAGAGCAACTCAAATCTAAGGCTTTCAAGGGAAAATCAACGGAGTCATCTAACTTTCTCTAGAATCTTCTTGTCGACGAAAATCGTTTTGAATGAATCGCTAAAATTTTTGGAAGTTTATAAATCGAAAATAAATTATAACTAAGATATATACAAACTCACACGAATGTATTATTGTTTGTTTTTGTTTTTAAAATTGTTTTTTCCGTTAACCAGCTGTCATCCTCCTACGAACGACAGCCCTCAGAAGTTGAAACTTGTGCGAGCTGAGGATTAACGAGGTCTTATCTTTTAACGTGCGACTCCTAGCACGAGACCAGTGATCATGCTGGGAATCGAACCCACGTTCCTCTGATTGATAGAAGCGCTCTACCATCATGACCACTGCGGTCCATTATATATGGTGATATCAAGGGACTGATTGATATAGGTCTCATTCACTTCAACATTCGAACTTTAAGGAAAAATTTTAATAAACTATTCTTACCAATATTTATAAAACGATTTTGACAACTAATGGTCGAAGAGAAAAAACTGTTTAACGGCATCTACTGTAATAGTCCAGCTAATTGTCGTCCATGCAGCTAACTGACACAAAGCTCCAAAGTGCTGGTTTTATCAAAAGCTTCAATCTGGGTTTAGCTCTTAAGGGCCGGTTTTTCCATGTCCAGTTAACAGTCTCAGCTGGCTGACGGCTAATAGTCCTCGGGCCCATTACCTGGGGAAACTGCATTATTCACTAACTGTTGAAACTTCCATTATCTGTTCTTTAAATCGAGTTGGAACAGACGCTATATGCATAACATTTCTATAGCATGTAAGTCCAACTGGACATGAAAAGTAGATATACAAAGTCTGAAAGGTTGGGTAATCATTTCTTTTCTCCCAGTACTGGGCCCGAGGACTATCAACTGTCAGCCAGCTAACTGAGACTCTTAATTGAACATTGAAAAACCGGCCCTAAGTCAGATTTTCGATCACATAATGTTGCGTTTCACCACCATTTGATCCGAGATTAAATCGTTAATTCGCGATTCGGAATTAAACGCCCATTTATGGGCGATTCAACCTTTGATCTGATATTAATGAAACACTTTGGTGAAATTTTGTTTTAATGGCGTTTCGACGAGTACATAATCTTGATTAAGAAGACGATGTGATTATGAATTTGTTGTTGAATTTGATGGATTTGAGACAGAGATCATTTCCAAAATTTGGACAAATCAGATTTTGAGAGATTTCGACTTTCAGTTGGGGCTGCACTTAGAAAACAATCGAGGATTGAATAAAATTCGCAAAAGACAAGTTTCATTGTCCTTTTTTATTGAAATAATTTTGCTTTTCAGGTGGCGACAATGCAGAATTGTTTCTTCGCAGGAAGGATTTATTCTCCCTCATTGTTCGTGCTATACGTTATCAACCTACCAGCACCTTGGGAAGTTATAATAGCTCAGGGAGACATGGATCAAAATCCCATAGTAGCCTTAGGTCTGCAAATAAATATTTTTTTAGAAAGTTTGTGTTTACAAATCACCAAGGGTTGCGAAGAAAACCCCTGAAAATCGGAGATTGTGCGATCAAGAGAGATCTAAACCATTTTAACTCCATGGTTTGCGGTCGGAAACCACGCTGCTTGGGTGAGATGTAAACGCTCTTACACAACGACCACTTCGCTTCAATGTTTATAAAATACTTCACAAGATTTTTGTTCTGCTTTGTTATTAAAAAAGTTATGGCATTTCTATCGAGGAAGGCAAATGCTAATACTCTCAATTCAGGCTGGGCTGAAGTAACAACAGAAGAAGATATTGTGGAAGTTTCCAGTGGTGAAGCTGAATCAATAATCCTAAATGAGGGGCCACATTTTAAACCTCTGGTTTTAGCTGACGATAAAGAACTGTGAAAAATAAGTGAAACGTCTTTTATCAGTAATTCCCAAGATACAACTGTTCAAACTTAGTAGCAATCACTATGAAATTTGGTGCAAAGTATATGTATTTTCAAGTTTCTAAGTTCCGTGAAGTGTGGTTCAGATAAATCCTCGTGCAACCCTGAATAACCCTTCTATTACGCTAACCTGGCACGTTTACAAAATTGCATATTCATCGTAGTTTTTGCAATTTCCACTTGAGTACCCCTATGATCGGAACCATCATTTCAAAAAAATTGTTTGGGTAAAGCCTGTAAATAATAAGAGTAAATCTCGATATTTTTTCCGTTTTTCCTCCTCTTTTCGCCAGGAGCTGAAAACTCTATGATGAACATCGTGCTACTTTGATGGTCGAGAAGGACTACATCAGGCTTATTGGCTTGTATTTTCTTTAGGGTGGGGAATGAGAAGTTCCAATAGATTCGGCACTCCCCATTCTCCAAAACGCACACAATATCCCCTGGAGCATAAGGCAACACCGGTGTCTCGTCTATACCATACGAGTGTCGTAGATGATAATATAACACTCGTAGCGCTGAGTTATGACCGATGAGGATATATGCTGAGACTGCATAAGCTGGACAGGCTGACAGAGCAAATGCAGTATAGTCTCGGCTGCCCCACGACACGCTCTGCATCTAGTGTCCGGGATCTCTATACTCATTACGCGACTATGGTCACTATCCTGACAGGCCATTATGAATCCCTCGGTTTCCGACTTCTGCCTACTTGACCTGAGATATGCAAAAGTTAGGTTTTTGGATAGCCAAGGTCTTCAGTGTTCGTGAAGAAGACCCCATGCATTGACTTATCCTTATGTAGATGTAGGAAACTCTCACTCTCTTGAGCATTTTGCTGAACTGGTTTCAAGTCTGTAACAAAATTTGGTTTGGTCCGTTCGATGTTGGATACGTGACCGAGTTCATTGGCAGCACGGGTTGCTGCCTTGAAAAGAAATGCTCTAATCCCTACTTTTTCGTTATCGCATACTAAATAGAGAAGGGGATATGAACTCCTGATGACTTTACAGGCTCCATCCAGTACCATTCTGTCATGTAGACACTGCAAGCTCAAAAGTCCACGGCCTCCACGTTGTCTGGGGAAGTATAAACGTGGAACACACGATCAATATATCATCATTATCATATACGGATTTTCAACTCGCATTGATTGCATGCAGCTTTCTTGTAATTTTACTGTCATCTAGAAAGCTACGCGGCTTATGCCCAGCACTCCCTCAAAACATTTTAGGCAAATGTGTCCTTAGAATGGTTTTGGTTTTAGACGTATAAATTAATAGAGAGTTTTGGTCAAAGTTTTCGTTTATCGACAAAAAATGTCATCCAATCAAAAACGGCTATTTGTTCATGATTAGGATCATCTCTGATAATCAGTGATTGAAATGTATGGTAGGGCATGGCTTTGAATGAAATGTTCAACAACAAACTCTTCAACATTTTTTGCAATTAAAACATCTTCTATGAGGTTTATCAGGATGTTGATGAGCTTTCTGCTAAACTCTTGTAAAAAAAATATCGGCTAATGTGAAAAGATGAAGGAACGAAACCAAAGCATTCATTAAAGATTAGAAGCTCTTGAAAAATTAAAATAAAGTACTAACATTTATAGTATAAGTCTGTCTAAATTTACCTAAATAATTTATATACCATACACTACCCAGCAGAAACTGTAAAATAAATCTTACTAAATTATACAGTACTCTTGTTAGGAATACCTACATATAATTAAACGTTTAAATGAAAATAGCATTTCTTGTAGAGCTCCACAAATATTTTTATATTCATGAAATAACTAAGAGAATGGCAGAGAGTTGAACATCTGAAAGGGTGCTATAATTTAAGACTGGAATAGAAATTCAGGATAAAGGGTGTGTGAATCCAAATAAAGTCTGCGTAAGGAAAAATTGCTAGTAGCGTTTATGATCGAAATTAAGAAAATCCGTTCCATATTTCCATGTTTTCCACGTGAAAGACATAATTTCCTTTCTCAGAAATTTGAACATTATCAAAAAAAAATTAAATATGATCGAAAAGTTACACTATTTCAACGCATACAACTTCTTTTTTCTATTATAATAATAATATTCGAATTTTTAATTCCACTTCAGACAAAAATAACAAACAAGCCAATCGAAAAAACTACAAATCTCAGCCCTGAACGCATTCGGTGAATCCGGTTTCACATTTTCTCACCCTGCAAATGATGGAAAATAAGAACGCGTCGGTTCTGCTCGATCGCTGCCAAGAAAGAGACCATGCTCTTAAATGGTCAATGGGGAATAAGCCGGAATCACTACGGGCACGGTTAAGTAGCTGCTCGAGTCCCAGATCTCTACCTCGATACAGGATTTTATACGTTGAATATCGCGAACAAAATTATTGCGACGACAGGTGAAAGAACTGAACATCAAATACGAAGTTTATTAGTGTGAGAAAACCTGTGAGTTTATCTACAAACTTATTAAAAATAGGAAAGGTTTGATGAAATCATGTGACCATCAAAAGTGTTTCAGATAAAATAAAATGGGATATCATTTTGTTACCATATACAGTGTGTCCAAGACAAGAATGAACAGCACGGGGATCTCGGTAACCGTAAGAGTACGGCACAATATGTTTTTTCATGATTTTATTCAGAAAAAATTGCTTATTGATAGTATATCAACATAATCTACGACATTGACATTGACATTGACATTGACATTGACATTGACATTGACATTGACATTGACATTGACATTGACATTGACATTGACATTGACATTGACATTGACATTGACATTGACATTGACATTGACATTGACATTGACATTGACATTGACATTGACATTGACATTGACATTGACATTGAAGTCGAAATTTGATTAAACTCCAACTTTAAACTAGGAATTTTTTTAATATTTTATTTTATAGCCGAATCTAATCACAGGACTGAAAAAAACAACATTATAATAAATACATTAAATGGTAGAATAAGTAAGTCTAAAGAACAAAAATCAAGACAAGTCAGTGCACACACTAAAAAAAAACTTGTAGAGGTCGAAGAAAAAAGTTACACTGATATGCCTACTACCAGTCAATATAGCGGAAAAAAATCTACAGCATTGCTCAGCAGTATTACAGTGGAGGATATCAAATGAATCTTGACAAAACATATAATCAGAACAAATTCTATGCATGGGTGAGAATCGAAATAAGTTGAAGATTTGTTTCTAACTGGCAATCAAGGAACATGTACATCAATGAGAGTTTCTCAAGATGAATCCCATTGTTTTATAGGCTTTAGCGACTGTTTCAGTTACATGATCAACAAAAGTTAGCTTAGCATCGAAGATTACACCCAAGTCCGTGAACTGATAACATATTTCTAGTGAATTATTGATATGGTAGGCATACTCAGTCATATGTTTCTTTTTTAAGACATATATTCACAATTCTTCATGTTATGTGACAATAAGTTAGAATTACACCAGATATTTAATTTTTCAAGGTCATTTTGAAGTGATGCACAATTCTGAAGGGAGTTTACTGTCGTTTATAGTTTATAATCATCAGCATTTAATCAGGTATTAGAGCATTTAATAAGATATCAGACCACAGAGTCAGGCATATGTCATTTATGAAGATGGTAAATAAAAGAGGCCCAGAGTTGATCCCTGTGGAACTCCAAATGAAGCGAATATTTCAGTAATGAATATTTCAGTAGACTTGAATCCGTTGTACTGAACATGCAGTTTTCTGTTCGTCAAATATGACATGAAGAACACGATCAGATTTGAGGTTAGTCCAAAGCCGAAGTGTTTCCAACTTTAAACTCGGAATTTCATTAAATTCCGACTTTTAACACGAAATTTCATTAAATTCCGACTTTAAACTCTGAATATAATTATATTCTGACTTCATAGTCGGAAATTGGTGGAAAATTAAAAAAAAAATTATGTGGCCCTTCTACGCCTTTTTAATGATCCAATATTTAACTAACATAATCTAAAATAAAAAGAACTGAGAAGGCAAGAATTATTGTTGATCATATCACCTCCAGTTTGTAGAAACAAGAAGAGGGGTAAATATTTCAGATTCTGGTCGTACAAAGCAAAATGTCCTCGTTTTCAAATTTTCTCTAAATACCCAATTCTTATTGTCCTCACAAAAAAAGTCTGAAGATGTTAGGTCTGATGACCTGGCGGGCCTATATATCCATTTTCTTAGATATCGCTCAACCAGGTGTTGGCGAACAGCTATCAATTATGCACAGCGCCCAATGGAAAAAGACCCAATGCATTTTCCAGATCTTGTCGTTAGAGACGAAGGTAACATTGAGCAATTAAAGACGCCTAATAGATGAAAGGACCTATAACTTCTGTGCCAAAAATTCCTCACCAAATCTTAAATTGGAATCGATGTTGGTATCTGGATGATCTCTTCGTACGTGGATTTTGTTGTGACCAATAGTGCATATTGCGCCTGTTGAAAATAGCGTTATTGGTAACCATGCTCTCATCCGACCAGATCAGTATAAAAGAAAAACGTGCATCATCATCACATGCTGACCTAAGGCCTTGACATATTCGAAGTTTTTATGAATTGAACGCATGCTGTCTTGAAATAATTAAAGCTGTTGATTTAGCTATCCAAGCCTGTTTTTAAATTTCTCCAGTTGAACTTACTGGGATTTCAATGACTGATTGTAAAACTAGGTATTTTTTTCTTCAGCAGGTGGTTTTTGCACAGGTCTTTCAAATGATCCCTAATATTTCAAATCATGTACTAAATTCCCAAAAATGGTATTTTTTCATTGCGGGTACTTGTTCGAATACGTGTGTTCCGCTTCTACACAATTTCTGTTGCATAAAATGTAACAGGACAGATGGCGTATATCAAACTTCTTCGTTTGTTAAATGACCTCTTTCCATTTTGATAACAACAATGAAATACTCATTATTTATTGAAAATTAAAGCTATTTCTTCCAATTGGTGTACAAAGGTCGGAAGTCCAAAATCGACGAAAACTAGTTAGGTAAATGCATTTTTAGGCACAGTACTATAATTAGGGTACATGCAAAAAAAATCCCAGTAGTTTCTTAAAATAGCTGAGAGTACTGAATGCTGTGGACAACCACTCAATGCGTTGTACCTAGTATTTTTTGTGGAGTAACAGGTGTTTTTTTGTGCTGCAGAATGTTCCATTATAACATATCTTCAACAAGAAAATTTCTGGTTGAATCAGCTTGAAATTATTTTCGTTATTTTGAGGGTAAGGAAAGGAATAAATGTCACGTGGGACCTTGAAAAAAGGTGAGGAGAAATCTAGACAATTGAAATCAGGTGAAATTAAGCTGACTGTTGATTTACAGAAATGCATAACCGTAAATTTAACGAATTGTGAACAATTTCATTCAGGAAAATCATAGACTCTTAACTTCAAAGTTCCGCTTGCAAAAATTGCAAAAGTTATAATCAATTGACTAAAAAGAGAGGGGTTAGTTTTTTGCGAATATCTCAAAAAAGAGGAGAAAATAAACTAAAAAAAGTCTTGACTTCTGGAACTGTAAGATTTATAAGTTTTCCAAGAGGGATGAAAATACGGCAGAAAACGGGTGCTCTGACTTGCACAAACCACATCTACTCGGGACACTTCATCAACAAAAATTATTCAAACATTGAATTCAAAATTCAAGAAATAACAAAATTCAGCGGCTCACTGGATAGATAAATGAACAACAATCAGCCGTAAACAAATATGCATCCAATTCTTCAATTAGTTATGCAATAGTTGATTATTAATTTTTTGCTATGATATACAGAGAGAAACTTAAAAAACTAATTCTGAGTTACTGAAGTTGTTCATTCTGAAAATATGCTCAGGAGAACTCAAAGTTTTTTTTAAGAGAACACCCTGTATTTTTATCCAAAATTTATTTCAGTATCTTTTACCTTTTCATGACTGCGAAGAAAATTGATATAGAATGCAGCGTTGTCAAGTTATAAGCTATTTTGATATTTTCTCTAAATTTTGGAAACATTTTTGGCATACAGTAGTAACGAGGTTTCACGTAAGTACACGAATCCAATATTTATGCGACATGTTTATTGTCTTCAGCATCGAGGAGGCCATTGAAAATGCCACTGATTTGCCCATACAACCGAATTCGTAATACAAATAATAACGGAGTTGGCAATGGTGCCTACTTTATTTGGAACACCCTGTATAAATCGCTAAAAATTGCCAACTTATTCGACGCGATTACATAATCGAAAATAATTCTTCTGACTTTCGAATCATCATAAGTTTATCTGAATAGTATAATAATTGAGTTATTATATGACGTGATACCAAGGTCCCATCAGCGAGAAAATTATCCAATCACGCCGCACGGTGTACCGGCCGAAAGTAAACCTTCTGGCTTTTCCCGCGACGGTGAAAATTCGTGAATGCCTCCTAATTCCTGCAGTTATCTTCCAATTCTCAACGTCCTCTTTACATGGCGCTTCGTATGGTGACACGTGCGCCGGCAACTAACTGGACGTCTCCTTTCGCATACCCTACCAGCATTAGATTATACGAGGCAGGGAGGTATTCAGGTGAACGCTTGCCCAGCTTGGACAAAGAGTAGTAGTTCGAGAGGCAGTGTCACAAGTTACTAAGCGATCTAACGCCAATCAGTTGGTATTATTCTCTATAGATCCGCTATGTCTAACAAGCGTCAGCAACTGGCATGAATTTACCACTGAAAAAAAGTAATAGAGCGCCGGATGAAACTTTAATAGGTGATTGTTTATATGATTAGAAGTACGAAAATAACAGTCAGCTCCGTGTGTAGCGCTGGAAAGACCGTCAGCGCGATAGAGGTGAAAATCATTGAAACATTGCCACTATGGTTTTTCTCTGTAGACACTCATTTCGAGATAGATACTCAATATAGAGTGACATTCATAAAGTACGCAACGAAGAGAATGGTCGGATTTTACTGAATTAACCAGGCGCTAGCTGATTTACATATTTATTTATTTATTTATTTATTTATTTATTTATTTATTTATTTATTTATTTATTTATTTATTTATTTATTTATTTATTTATTTATTTATTTATTTAATTATTTATTTATTACCCACACAGACTATTACAGCCTAATTACATGGATAAACTGGTGGCAAATACACTATAATAGTAGCTATTATATATTGATCATAATTACTAAATTACTAATACCAGAGTTGTAGGGAGTCGTCCAGCACTGCACTGAGTATTTTTGTAAAATATACAATGTTCAGTTTCACAGAGTTAAATTCAACATTTGTTCTAGCAATTTTTTACGAAAAGCTGTTAGAGGCAAGGTCCAATCTAGATCCATAAGAATATTAAAATTGTTCGCTAATTTAAGCATAGATAAAAGAGGTGCTCTCGGTGCTGTACATATTGCAGAGATATTAAACATAGGTGTGGAACGTATACGACGTGGAGGTACATTAAATGGAAGCAGATTGAGGATTTCTGGGGAATTTGTTAAATTAATTATCAATTTATATAGGAATATCATTGATGTTAAAGTTCGTCTCTGTTCCAAGGATAATATTTTGAATTCAGATCTTAATTGTGATGACCTGACAGTATTATAATTAGGCCACAAGTGGTACTTTTTAAAATACAAATATCTCAGAAGTTTGTTTTGTATTTTTTCCAAATCATTCAAATGAGTTTGAAATTCTCCGATATGTCTAGGTTTGTCCCCAAGGGTGGCATACTGACCGGAAGTTACGCTTTACCGAGATGAAATATTCAACAGAAGAACGGTTGAAGATAGAAGAAATTAGTATACTCTGTAAATTTCGAATCGATCTCCAAATAAAACCTACCCGGAAAAAGTCCCAAAGGGTAGACCCCTAAAAGTCATGAAAATACAAAATCATCAGATTTGCTTGAAATTCGCACTATACAGGGTGTTATTTGAGTACGTGGCCAAACTCGAAGGAGTGATTCTTTGAATGATTCTAAGACTAAAAGTTCATATAAACATACGTCCGTTAATGCTTCGTTTTCAAGATACAGTTCATTCATTTAATACCTGAATAATATTTTTTTGTTATTTTTATCTTCTTACACTTTATACATCCCTCCATCAACCAAATAGAAAAAATCGTTTCTGACTTCCTTCTTTCTCAGGGATGAAGACCCTCAAGTTAAATATTTATTATAAATTATTAACATCATAACATCTCAACAACACATAGTACATTAGTTACAAAATATAACCTCATGAAGAGGGGCTCTGCCCGGACTTTTCCGACAACAGCGTTTCCATCATGGAGTTACGCTACTAATTATACACTTCAGCTTTCTTACGCCCGATTAGTCCTGTTATAATATATGAACATGCTTCTGACTGAAGGAATTGCTGCATAAATATCTGTTAGTTGTAATTCAATATTTGTACGTAAGTAACTTTTTCTGTCACGAAATCGCCACTTATTTCACTGTGTAGGACTATTTAACGAAGAAATGGGAGTATTTGGACTTTCGAAAAATATTCCTTACGATCCCGTGCGATGTTGAGAGCCACTGGCGAACGACAGATCTACAATTACGCCTCTCCGTACAAACCGAGCGTTCTCCTGCCGCGTACGTACCACCGCGTAGGAGGTGGAGAGAGAGCGAGAAGGAACGGTGAAGAATCGTCGTTAGAATTTGCATCGCCCTATCTCCTGATATATGGCCAGCGGCAGTTGGAGCCTTATCTGCGCTGTCCACCCCGGCCGACCACTCTACCAAGTGCTAAAGTTTAATTTATAGTCACCGCACTGCATTGTCACGTCTTACAGATGACTGAGGCTAGTTCCTGCCGCCGACTTCCTCTCTATTCCTGCTAACGCACGTCGTTGCTGTGCTCTAACTACCGCCAGCCGCCTTGGTTCGGGCCCCCTTTGCAGGAAACTGTACGTTTGGAATATTTTAATGAGCGTCCTGACGGGCGAGGAGAGCTTTCCCTCAAAATTGTTTCTGGACTGAAGTCAACGTCACGTAGGTGGCCATAATTCCTATTAATTTACTTGTTTTATAAAATATCGGCCAAGCCCAACTCCCATATTGATAATTCCCAAAAAAAATTCATAAATAGGTACTTGATCTACAGCTCACTGGTGCACCCACAAGGGGAGCTTTAGGGACTCAAGATTCCCCCTAAAATAAAGTGTTAAGGAAATATTTTTCACAAATAATGTGAAAGAACGATTTTCAAAATTAGAAATCATTCAGAAATTAATGGATATTTAACGAACAAGTGTATTAATAAGGGCGATTAACAATTGAGATATTTTAACGCGTGAGCGGAGCGAGCGCGTTGATTTTCGAGATTCTTAATCACCATTTTAATTCTTACAAAACTTTTACAGTGACCGTAATTTTCAAAAAAAAAATGGTACCACTTGGGGATTGAACCCTTTACCTTGCTATCACCTCAGGACTCAAACCAGCATTTTACCAGCCGGCTGCGTGACTATCTAGCTATCAATGCTACTGACAACTTTACTGATATATTTGATGTTTTCTGAAATTTTTTCTACAGAACTTCGTCACTATCCATCTTTTTATTTCAACATAAACGTAGAATTTTAAGAAATTACAACAATGAAATAAATAATGACAGATAGTATTAACACAGCTACTTGATTTCAAAATAAATGTTTTAGCAAGTAAGTAAAAATATGTTTGGTTGCATACGCCACTATATAAATCGTAATTAATAGAAAATCATTCATTAATAGGGGTCAACGATTTTGAGTGCGTTAAAATACATCGTAAATAAACGGTCGACGGAAACAGTATTACTAACGGACCTAATTCCAGTATGAAGAGTACTATTATGATTTCAAAACAACAAATAATTTCGAAATTAATAACTTCTCAGACAGTGTCGATTGGAACAATATAAGTACTAGCAGGAAATTTAGATTTGGATAATGCTCTTCAGATGTTTTATGAAGTAGTTTACTCTGCAGTTAATATATAAGTACCTGTAAAAAAATCAGAAGCTCAAATTTTCCCGTGTGCTGTTCACAACTTAGAAAATTGATAATTGAAAAAAAGTTTCTCATAAAAGATTCCAGACTCCAGACTCAATGTTATGAAAGCTATGTTGAAACAATTTGAAGAAATATTGCTTATGATCCTCGTTGTTTTTGGAATTACATGAACAGTAAGCGAAAATTATATAACTTGCCCTCTACCATGTTCTTTGAATAGACAACAAGCAATAATAAGAATGAAATTGCAAATCTTTTTGCATAAATGGGTCTTTTCAAAAAAGGCACTCTGCATAATATAGACAATTACAGACCAGTATTAGTAGTAATTCTTTGATGGAATTTCTGATGAAGAATGATATGTTTTATCGAAAATAAATAAATATCAATTAAATATAGGAATATAAAAAATATAAAAATTAAAATCTATAGAAAATGAGATAAGCCTCTTTGCACGAAAGAAAATGTGAAAAATTAGTAATGGTGGTCGTTCAAAAATTACCGCTATATATTTTCTCTTCATGAAAACATTTTGGAAGGTGTAGAAGCAAATGAAATTACTACTGCTGTATTCTGTGATATGAGTCTAGCTTTTGCACTGCGTTAGGTTTTGTTGGAAAAACTTTATAATTTTGGAGTAAGAGAAAACCTCATCATTGGTTCGAATCGTCCTCCAAAATCGCACTTAAAGTGTTAAAATGAATCATAGAATAGAAAATATTTAAACTCAGTTTTTATCGACACCTAGGCTCAATGGAATTGGAATACCCCAGGGCTCTGTTTTGGGACTGGTGTTGTTTGTGCTTTATATTAATGATATGCCTGAAATTTCACCAGAAGTCTTTTCTTTATGTGATGACGATGCAATACTTTTGTTCCGAGAAAAGAATTTGTGTAGTATACAGGATACTATTCACTCCAAAATCTCTTTGGCTGTTTATCGAGCCATTCCTTATTCCTCAACCCAAGCAAAACGCAATATACAAGGTGTTCCAAATTAGGTCTGCACCATTGCCAACTCCGTTATTATTGATGCTACGAATTCGGTTAAATGGGCCAACTTAGTATTTTTAATGGCCTCGAAACGAAAACAAAAAAAAAATGAAAGACGCGTTTTCAGAATATTTCATAAAATTATATTTCTTTCAATGGAACACCCCATATTTTTTCATACATTTCGATTCGTAATAACATTCTCAACAACAAAGCTCATATCACCTTTCTTCCTAAAGTGGAAAATGAGAGACTTATGTGGAAATATCTCTTTGTTTCAATGGTACAAAAAATTTCTTTGTTTTGGCGAATAAAACCTCATGATTATCCAAACACCCAATGACAATATTTTGTTACTAATAGCGAAATAGGGCAGTAAAAAGATAAAGTTGCCCTGGGATGTGAACCCGTGAAAGCCGTGATCCGCTACCAATTGGTATTAATGTACAAAACGATAATTTCCATCTTAAAGCCATTCCGCTAACCGCATTTATTTTATGAATCAAAATATGTCTGCTGTAATGATAACTTTGAAGCCGTTTTTGTACAGAACAGAAAATACTGGAGGGTCATATGAAGGTGGTTGGAAAAAATGTGTTTGATTCAATAAAACATAATTATTATGAGCAATCAAGTTGCTTTGAAATTTGTTGAAATACTATTTGTCAAATATTCCCTAGTATATCATGACAATGTCATAAATTATTGTAACTGTCAACTACTGTTCGAATATTTTTCGAAATGCCGTTTTCCCATCAAGAAATATGTGATATGTTAGAATCCTACTTGGTTTGCCAGAAAAATAGCGTAAGAGCACTCCAACACTACAGCAATTCGTTCCCCGACCGTGGATTACCTAATCGGCGTTTTTATTTTCTGTGCTTCATCGTCGATTAAGGAACAATGAAGAAGGTTTTGAGAAGAGGAGAACTAAAAAACGTTTTGTAATATCTGAAGATACAGAAATTGACGTTTTATCCTACTTTGAGATATATCCAAATAATTCCATCAGAAATTTATCTAGAGAAATAGCTGTTCCAGTATCTGGTATTGAACGAATTCTGAAGAATCATAAGATTTCTCCTTATAAGTTAAAACCAGTGCAAACACTAGAACCTGGTGATCCTGAGAGACGATTGGGGTTTTGTCGGTGATTTATGAATAAATACAGACAAGATCCAAACTTCTATAGAAATATTATATGGAACGATGAAGCTAATTTTTCAAATCGTGGGATGTATAATAGAATTTTCATTATTGGAGTAGACAATCCATTCCTAGTCAATCCGCAAAGACGATTTAGTATCAATGTTTGGTGTGGTCTATTTAGAGGCAGAATTATTGGTCCATTTTTCTACCATGGTTCTTTGAACGGACCCCGTTACATTAATTTATTAACAAGAGTGTTGGAAGAGTTTTTCGATGATCTTGATCTGGAGGCTTGTCAGATGATCTATTTTCAACAGGATGGAGCACCAGCACATAATGTCAGTGGCGTAAAAAGAATGCTGCGAGGCTGTTTTGGAAACAGATGGATAGCTACAAATGGTCCTGTTAAGTGGCCCCCTCGTTCACCAGGCATGACACCTCTAGATTTTTATTTTTGGGGATTTCTGAAAAATTAGGTCTACAAAATGAAACAATAATGTAGATGAACTGAAAAATTATATTGAAACTATAATTAATAGAATTGATGGCCGAACTGTGTTGAATGCCACACGTAGTGTCAATAGAAGGGCCCAAATATGTGTTCAACAAGAAGGCGTTGTTTTTGAACATTTACTCGATATTTTATAGCGCTTTATCAAATCCGTTTGTTATAAATGTTTCCTATTGATAAAACTGTCACCTTTACGAATGTCAAATGATATTTGTTGTTGAGAATGTTATTACGAATCGAAATGCATGAAAAAATATAGGGTGTTCCATTGAAAGAAATATAATTTTATGACTGTCAATTTTTTTTTTGTTTTCGGCATCGAGAAGGCCATTAAAAATGCTACTAGTTTGCCCATTTAACCGAATTCGTAGCATCAATAATAGCGGAGTTGGCAATGGTGCCGACTTAATTTGGAACACCCTGTATGTCTTCAAAATCGTTATTGTATAAGTATAACAGAGCAGGATATAATTATAACAAATAAAGCATTGGAACAAACAAACTGTGTTAAATTTTTAGGAATATATTTCGATACTATTCATTCATTAATTCATTCATCACTCATTGTGTAAATCTCATAAACAATCTGAATAGCAAATGTTATCAAATTACTCGTATGTTACAAAAATTTTAAATTTCAATCTTTACCTACTCATGGTTACAATCTGCCGAAATATTAGCAACGTACCGAATTGGCACTGCGTGAAGTTGCAATCTATTTTGTAGAGAATTAGAGTTTTGAGAAACGTTTTGGATAGACAAGCATCATTGTTGTTTTATTGTGGTCAAATTCAATCCAGATTGATTTATGTTGTTTTAATTTGGGGTATCTCATCTTCTATGGAAGATAATTATTCCATAACACTGAAAAGAATATTAAGGAATTATTCAAAGATTGTAATATTCTCACAATTTTTGGTTTATTTGTCGATGAACTTTAAGCTAATTCTGAGATACTAAGTCAGAATTCTAAATTCTAACTATACTCAAAATATTTTTGTGACGTGCTATTAATATGCAGTTGTGTATAATATAGGTCAAATAAAGTGTTCTATTCTATTCTAATAGAGCATAGCCTGTGCGGGTAGAGGATGGCTATTATTATTAATTGCCGTAGTGCTCCGGGTCGACTTATTGATTTTTGGTGGCGTATTCACTTTTCAGCTGTAGGAAAACCCGGAAAACTTACAGCACCACCCCGGGTGGTAGGCGCGAACTCCAAGCAAGCACCAGACGTCGGGATTGGCATCTAGACAAATTGCATTGCCTATCGACTCCTATAAAATTGAGAAATTTTTTCTCTGTTTCCAGGATTCGAAGTTTTACAGGCCGGCATCTAACCGCTTCGCTACCGAAAATAATATTGGGCTCAATACAGTGCCCTGAGGTACACCGTAGTCTACTACCTTTGGTATACTCAAGTGGTTGTCCATTTGGACGTGCTGTATGCTATAGTAGTATAAGTATGTATTATGTATGTATGTATTATGTTTTGAATTGTAAAATTGACCAATTTTTTCTTTTTATCTGTATGAGTTTTTTTGTGACTTGTCCCATGACTTGTAAAAGTTCTTTCGAATGGACCAATAAATATCGATCTATCTATCTACTGCGATTCTGAAAATGTTCAGTGCCAGCCTCTTGCAAATGAAATAGTGAATATAAATGTTGTCGTTGAAATTTTCTTTGATGAAAAATTCGATGATTTCAAAATCTACTAGACTAGAAACAAGAATATTCACATTTGTTAGCAATCATGACAAGTGTTCTGAAAAGGAGTTCAAACACATGCTTGTTGAATATTGCCTCCAGGAAAACAAAGTTACTGGTTTCATTTACTTAAAGTTGCACCCTAGATGGAAGTAATAAACTTTTTCAGGATGTTTCACCCTCAAATTCGAACGCACTGTAACTGCGCCTTTCCATTTCCTCCTGGAGCCATAAAAGACCAAGACCGGATGAAATATAGTGCAAATCCAGATTTGCATCAAGCCTATTACGAGTCCGGCTGATAGTGGACGAGACTTAGCGTCGGATATGTTAGCTGGACCGTCGTCCCCCTCTATCGCTTATATTCAAAGAATCGCTGCGTCGACATTTACTGTGTCAGAGATCATCCATTCATTTCCGACAAGAAAATACGCTCACTTTCCCTTCGCTTTCGCCCTTCATCAACAAGAATCGCGCGCTGCAAATGAGGCTAATAAGACGGTGCTGAAGACCAGCTGAATAAACGATAAAACCTCGTGTATCAAGTAATATTTGTTGGGGACATTTCAAGAGATTGGGGGGATTCAACTTGACGAGTCAGAGGGATTCAGAAGGTGCCAAGTGTATGATGTTTTCGGTATTTTCAAAACTTTATTAGAAAATATTGGCAAACTGATATTGTATTGTTTTCAAACAAGGCAAAATTTAATGGTTATGCATGTGTCAAGGGCGTAAAGAAGGCGTTTATGGGCCAAGCCGTTTAAAACCGTCCATTAATCATTATGTAATTATCATTTCCCATCAAAAACAAATACAATGAAGTACAATAATTGTAACTGATGAGGATTTACTGCGTTCACATCTAATACATTTTTATAAGATGACATGTCATAATGAATTCATTATGGGACTAAGTACCATAATGATATTCATTATGGGACTAAGTACCAAAATGAAATTCTATATGAAAAACATGTAATGGTGAGATCAAAAAAGTTTATTCAAAATGCATAACTATGTATACAAAACTATTCAATATAAATGGTAAAAGAGCAATTACCTACTACAATTTGCAATATGAATTCCAATGGATTCTAGAGTTTTTACATCAGTAGTTGATGATTTTTGGTAAAATTGTAATCCTGTTTGGTTGTTGGATTTTTTTCTTTTGCTCTTTCGAATTTTCATGTCATGGCGTTCCACAGTACATAGATCAGATCCAGAATCAGCCAAAAATGAAGCAGGCTATCGCCGAAAACAATGTCTTCAGGGTGAGGTAAATTCATATTATATTACAAGTGACAGAAAAACGTAGACTGTTTGTGTTGCAAGGTCGTATTTCCACATATTGTCTGACAAGTTCTATCAGATTCAATCCTGGGATACTCTCCGAAGTTACAGAAAATTCTTGCATTACCTTTGTTCTGGTATTCGGTAAAGTAATTCTAAATTCATTAATTTATATTTATTAAAATAATTTTCAACAAGCGTATTTGTCAATTCCTCTCTTCTGCATGCTCCACTTAGTCCAATTATCATAGCAACTTTTTTAAATAAATATGTATCATCTGATGCTTCCGTTAAAAACTTTGTAACATCTTGTTTAGTGAAAATTTTGGATTTTTAAGCTCTGTAACCTTCTAAATTTACGTTTTAGTAATGCAACCAGCTGTAGGTACTTACTAATATTGACGTTTTTTCTTGTTGATAAAATACTTCTTATCATAGAATAATGCGACCAAAGAGAAGATGGGTTTTCTTTCCTTCGATAAGCATTCAAAGTAAGCCAACAATACTTTTTCATGAGTGATATTCTTGATTTTCTTAGCAGAACACCATTCTTCGTACCGATTGAACACCATTTCTTATACACTCCGTGATTTTTCCGGCAGAAGGGAGTCCACGATATTTCGCATCATTTCATCTAAATCTACCAGTTTCAGAATTACTCATCATTATTTAAATTATATTAAATTCTACGTGACAATTGTGTTTGACAGCGATAAATAAATATTGCCGGAAATGGCAAAGCACAGCTCACTCACCTACTAATATTTGAAACTACACATATACTTACTGGTTTAAAAATAGTTGTCGTGACATGTCGAAAATGCAATTTTTAATTTTTCGAAAACGTATTATTATAAATACCATCAAATCAAATTTTGTATGTAATACGAAACATAAACAATCATTATGGCACACGTCGTTATCAACTTGTACTTGTACCATAATGATCTTCTTTATGATCCTTATTACATAAATAACTATTATAATTCCAACCATTCACTTCTTCACTGACAACCAAAATCCCAGTCACTGTGGTATATGGCGTGCGGTTTTCATTAATTACATTGTACTTTCCTATATATAATAACAAAATAAAATTTTTATTCATGTACGTGTTTCTGAGTTTATCTTTCTTTGTGACCCCTTCAGTTCATCTTAGCATTTCAGCTGCTTGTATTTTGCTCTTTTGTCTTCTATCAACGTCCCCAAATATTTAAATTACGAATTCAGTGCACCAGATTTGTGCCATGTGGCCACTTGACAAAATGTGACTTGTGAATTTTATACATTGTGAGTCAAGTACATACGAGACTAAAAGTAAGAAAAATTACAGAAATACCCTGTATAAAGAAAACGGATCGGGTAATTTCCTGAATTCTTCTCATTTCACAGAGGATATAATATATCATATGAACTTTTGTGGGAAATACCGTTCCGTGTTCTTTATACAGGATATTTCTGTTATTTTCTTAAATTTAGTCTCGTGTGTACTTGATTCACAATGAATAAAATTCGCAATTCACGTTCTGTCAAGTGGCCACATGGTACATAAATCTGGTGCATTAAATTCATAAAATCAGGTAATCCACAAAGAATATTTAACAGATATACGTATACTTTCAACCTCCTCTGTATAAATGAAAAAATTACATGTTTTTTTTAATTCAGCCGATTTTATCAGATATATCCAACACAGATACTTCAATTTTCATACGATCTGACTTATGACGTGATGCTTCATTCTGAAATCCTTTTTATTTTCCGAAGTTCGGAAAGAGTTGATTTACCTGTATATTGTTTAAAAATGCTTGGAAAACATACTGTTGCACTGGCCAGGTGTAGTACTGTGGTGTAGATAAAACCCTACTATTAATTTTGTGATATTATCACTCATATAAAGTTCAGTCACAACTCCAACACTTTGTATCTCGTAAACTATATATAGAATTTTGTATGCCCACGGTAACTTCTGTTCAGAAGCCCGAGTTCAACAACATATTGAAATTTTGAACAATTTGACTGAAAGACTTTTTGCATAAGATGTGCGGGTGGTCCTTTATGCCTGTCAAGTGTCAAAATATAGTAAACAAAATATCATAGAAACATATTCGAAATGTCTTCAGAATAATTATCTCTGAAAATCTAGCAAGAAATCAATTATTTTATATTATTCTGATTTTTTGAAAATGTCACTCAATTTTATTTCAATAAATGAATAAAAAAGAAATAATAGTTAAATGACGTTGTTCCAAAAAACAAAAGGAAGGTCAAACGCATCCCCTAAAGATGTGATTTCACAGGCAATTGAATTTAAACTAGATAATGTAACTCGATTCTACAGTCAAAGCTTAATTCTTAGAGGACCATACCTCCCCATTATTATATGAAAGAGAGTTGTTATATGTACTCAAAGGTTAAAAGTCTTCGTGGGTGAGATGTAGTGAAGAAGAGATGAAGAATTGTATTTGAATCATTTGAGTTTCGGTTACGGTAAGAGATAGAAGTGTGGTTAAATTGAGTTGAAATGGCGTATTTCAAAGGTTAATAATAATAAGAATAAAAAAATCTCTTCTAGGTACCTCAGTTCTGGAATTATACATTAAAAATGAAAAACTTCGAAATTCTTTGTCAAAATCTTTTTATTTCTCGTATACTTTTGAATGGGAATTATATACAGTGTATCGTAAAATAGAACTATCCTCAACTTTCAATTTTCAGAAACCCATCTGTATTTTGAATGCATTTTTCAAATGCTAAGAGCAGTGGCGGATCCAAGGGGGTAAAGGGGGTAATTACCCCCCAAGCCTCAGTTTCAGAGCCGAAATGTTAGGAACCGCTGTCTGCCGAACCTCAGTTGCCTGAATCAGAGCCGTTAATCAACATTGGCTTCTTACAGCTCTAATCTAGTGAGCTGTGGTTAGGCGAACGGCGGTTCTCAACATTTCGGCAAATTTTAAAATCCAAATTCAATTTTTCCAGATTTTTTCTTCGAATTTTTCACCACGGTAATTCGTTTTAAAATGGTATCCTACATCCATCATTGACAGGAGTGCAAGGAGTTAGACTACACCGTGTATATATACCTTTAGAAATGTTATTTTATTTTATTTTATTTTGACATATACAGAATGTTATTTGTTTCATTTATCATTAGTATGATGACCGAAAAATAATAATTTTTTTCAGTTATTTTCATGTTGAACAGATATTGTTGACTGGAAATATATTTTGATCTCATTTTTGTGGCATACTAATTATATTATTTGTTTTTATTATTTTCTATGTCTATTGAAAATATACTCATATTTTACTTTTGTTATATGAGAATTTTTATATCCATTACCCCCCCAAAGAGTGTCTTGGAAATATTGAACTGTTACCAGTAAAATATTTTTTTGTCAATTCTATATCAGCTGTAATCGGAAAATATCAAAGAATAAGAAGTGAATCAATATTTACGATACGACGAGGTTTCTTGAAAAATATGAATTCCATGCAAGAGGTAAAGTATACCTGTATTTTTGACAATATGTTCAGATAATCATGCAGAACTTTTTATAGAGAGTAACTTTTTTTCATGAAGTTGATAATAAAATAGTTTTCCATATGCTGCCAACTTGAGTACAATACAGAAAGCTGTTGCTGTTGATTTCTTTGGTAAATTCAATATTATTTTCTTATTTGAACCAACAAAAAGGCTTTGGAACTCATTGTGTAAAGAAATGGGATTTATAAGTTGAAGTTCATTAGCAATATATTTGTCTAGATAATCGCAGTGTGAAAATTAATTCATTTATAAAATGTTGTAGGGTAGACCGGGGTCGAAAGTAACAGGCGGCGAAAGTAACAACTCAAATATCTGAAACTTCGAACATGACAACAGCGCTTGCGCGAGGTGTGTGAGATTGTGAGATGGCGATACTACCCGCTAGCTTATATCTGTACGTTGGCGATGTCGGCATCAAACTGTGTTGTGTACGGGGCCGTGATTGTTTTCAGTGCTCCCAAGTAATACTTTTCGAGTCTTGTTAATGTTAAATATAAGTGTTATGGCTTCAGGTATGTACTTTAATTTACATTTATCATTTAGTTCAGATATTTCTGGATAATATGCCCCCATTTATGAAAAAAATTTGATAATTCCTCATAAAGTACGGTCGAGGGCGATTGTAACAATATTGTTTGGGGGCAATTGTAACATTACAACCGACCCCGTCAACGATTTAAAATAGTTGTAATTACATATTTTGAAATTCCAGAATGCCTAGTACGAAGGTAAGAAGAACGGACAAAGGTTCCAAAGACATTTCAATTTATGAAGCGGCATACACCGAAGTGAAAATTGTCTATTCGTGCAGCGGCAAAGAAATATGAGCTGTGTCACGATTCTTTTTCAAGGTATAAAAAGAACAAAGAATTACCGGGTGTGCATTGAGGAGGAAACTCTTTGGTAACGATGGGTTATAGAGCTTGGAACAAGGTTTTTGAAGAGGAGCAGGAAAAGATTATGGCAAATTATATAGTGAAGGCAGCAAACATATACTATGGTTTTTGCCCTAAGGAAATCAGAAGGTTTGCACATGAATTAGCTAACAAATACATATAAGTTAGCAATGCCACCACAGTGGACAAAGAACCAGATGGCTACTGAAGACTGGTTCAGTAGATTTATGAGGCGACAACCACAACTCTCTTCAAGCTGCGCACAACCAACTAGTTTATCTCGTGCCACTAGTTTCAACGAAACCAATGTAATTTTTTTTTTTTGAAAATCTAAAGAAAGTTCTAGACAAGTGTCAGTTCGAACCTAAAGATATATACAATGTTGATGAGACGGGGACTACAACCGTCCAAAAGCCCAATAGAATTGTCACTAAAAGGGGAACACGGCAAGTTTTGGAGCATTGACATCTGCCGAACGTGGACAATTGGTCACGGTAACCTGCGCGGTGAATGCTGTTGGTAATTTTATTCCTCCAATGTTTATATTACCGAAGATTCGCTACAAAGAACATTTTATCTGGGATGGTCCAATTGGAAGCACTGGCGCTGGAAACGCAAGCGGTTGGATACAAGAAAAGGAATTTCTTCAGTTTTTAAAACACTTCCAGAAATATACAATATCATCTACTAATCACAAAGTCCTCCTACTACTGGATAATCACTCGTCTCATATTTCCATTCAAGCCATGGACTACTGCTCTGAGAACGGTATAGTGGTATTGTCCTTTCCGCCTCATTGCTCACACAAGTTACAGCCGTTAGACCGTTCTGTATATGGGCCTTTAAAAAAAGCTGTTAATTTTACCATCGATGCCTGGATGCGAAGTAATCGAGGTAAAACAATGACAGTTTATAATATTTCATCCATAGTAGCTACAGCTCTTCCGATTGCGCTGACATCAAGCAACATTCAAGCAGGCTTTAGGTGCACGGGAATATTTCCCTTCAATAGACATATATTTAAAGCTATAGATTATGCACCGTCTTATGTCACAGATCGGCCTGCACCAGTAAGTGATGTGGAAAATAATGCTAACATTAACACGACAGAACCACCAAATATAACAAATGATCCTACAACAGACGAAGAAAGCAATCAACTTAATGATGAACCCACACCATCGACATCTTTTTCTGTCTTAGTTGAAACTAACAACCAACTGCAAAATGAACCTGTAGCATCAACTTTGCGTCCTATCTCAGTTGAGGAGTTTGCACCAGAGGCAATTAGACCTTTTCCCAAAGCTCCTCCTAGACAAGAAGGAAATAAAGCAAAAAAGAAAAGAAAATCAGCCGTTTACACCGATACCCCTGAGAAGGAAGAGATGAGATACCTTCGTTGAATAAACAATCTTTGTTTAAACTTCTGACCACTATGTTACTTTCGACCCCGCATAGTGTTACAATCGCTCCAGAGTTGGGGGCGGTAGTAATATTTTCCCCCATTTCAATGTTTTACAATTAAATATTAACCTATATTCATAGATAAAACGAAATGGCACGATTTGATATTGTATAATGTGCAGTGAGCACCTGAACGATAAAAATGTTTGATATCTATTTCAGTTCTGCAGTAATTGCTGTTTGAACTGAAAATGTTACATTCGACCCCGGACTACCCTATTACAAGTTGCTTCATGAAAGACAGAAGAAAGTTTTTAATGCGAATTCCGGCGTTGTTAACCAATAATTGCCTATACCACCCACCCAGAACACCGGAAGTTCATGCCCAAAATTCGCCTGTATATTATTCGTAATCGCTTTACCTTTCCATGAGCGAATTTCGAATGTATCGTGCAAGAAGGATGCGCTCGATAGCTAGCCAACCGGTCTGAGATGTGCCCTTTAATGAGACCTATTTGTTTAGAAAAGCACTCCGAGGAAAACAGGAGCTGAACTTGTTTTTTATCCTGATTTATCGTACCGCTTACATCATTCAGAGCACGTCGAATTATGGTTCAGATTAAGACCATTCCGACGAATTAACACCGGACTGCTTTTTATTACAATTTTGGGGGGTTTCTGTATAATAAAGTTTCATGTAATTATGCGAATCATTAAAAATTCTGCAATAATCGAATCGCTTCTATCTTAAATTGAAAGAAGGCCTCCTCTTATTCTATATCTATCGTATGGGCCGTAGTGGTCGTGATGGTGGAGCGCTTGCCTCTCAATCACAGGGGTGTGGGCTCGATTCCCAGTATGGTCACTGGTGTCGTGCTAGGAATGGCACGTTAAAAGGTAAGACCTCGTTAATCCTTGGCTCGCACAAGTTTCGACTTCTGAGGGCTGTCGTTCGTAGGGGGACGACAGCTGATTAAAGGAAAAAACAATTTTAAAAAGAAACAACAATTCATCTGTTGTCCTCGCTTGGTTGTTCTTTTTCGCCCAGTAATGTATTCAAAGCCGTATGCCTTCCCAGTCAATTCCTCCAGAAAATTGAGTCACCCTTCTTTCTTATAGTCAAAGAAATTATTACTCAATATTGAGGGGTACCGATCTAAGATTTAGTATTTCACTCAATTTTGTCATATGTTAGTTGTAGTCACTCTACAAAGTCCAACAACAAATTTAAATGTCAAAGTAATAGTAAAAATGCCAGCAAACGGTGGGTAAGGGAAAATATATATTGTTTTTTTATTTGGCTGGATTATGCTGCATTTTTTATACGTTTTTAAAATATTTAAGGGTAATATAACAAGACCTTGATAAATAGTCGACTATTTTTATTGCATCTAAATTTTGACTGTATTTTATAAAAATTTAACGAGTCATTATTTTGGCATTAATAATCTGATCTTAATCCACAGTTATTGATGGAAAAATATGTTTTTTAAATGAGACACCCTGTATATCCCTGCATATTTCAATAGAGCTTGAAATTACCTTTCCAAATATGTAGCACACTTGATGTGTCGCTAGTGTCATTTTTGAAATACAGAGCTTTCAGGTTTTTTCATGTAGATGTTGAACAAATGTTTACTGGTAGCTGTCAAATTTTGAGAAAGCTTTTCACAGCAGTAATTAAAACTCATAGTTTCAAAATAAACTGATACTAATAAATGAAACTCTAAAAATAATAATAATAATGATAAAGAACAAACAATGAAATATATTTCTTCAGAGAAGAAGAAGGCTACACCTTTTCTGGACGTTTTTTGCCGAAATAATTAGTTCAATGGGAGTGAGAGAAGCAAAACTTTGCATCACTGCCGCTTTCAATTCGTATCGGCAATTTAAAAATAAAATCTTCCAACCATTCCTAGAGGTAAAAATCCATAGGCGTTAGGTCCGGTCACCTGGCCGGCCAACGGTTGGGTCCTTGGTTAGCTATCCAATTATTACCAAAATTTGCAGCCAAAAACTTGGTGACAATTGCAGTGTTGTGAGGCAAAGCTACGTCTTGTTGAAAATATATTTGTCTGAGCTCTATTAGTGGCAGTTCATCAAAAAGGGGTTCAATATTTTGCCTCAAAATTTCTTTATACCTTTGAGATATTTCTACCACTGAAAACACCTGCCCACACACTAAATCCAAATCTTCCTTGACTTGTCTGCTCCATAATAGAATGAGGATTTTGTCGAGCTCAGGTATAAGAATTGTAGCGGTTGAAAATGCCGTCTGTCCAAATACAATTTAACGAAAAATCACGCTCTTGGTTACAATTCTCCAGGAACCATTGACAAAAATCCATGTGGCGTTCAAAATCTCCTGGTCTGAGTGCATGAACTCTCCTGGTCCTGTATGGCTTGTACTTGTGCATTCTCAAAATTCGCCTAGGGTTAGTTCTTGGTGGGCCTGTTGGTATTTTCAAAATTCGCGTTGACGTTTTGGGATTATTTTCACAGCTCCTAAAACGACTATTTCTACCAACTCCTTATCCCTATTTGATTCATATAATTTTGGCCTATTGTTTTCAAATTGACCACCATCAATTAGGTTGTGTTGCAATCTTGTGAAAATGTCTCGTCCTTGAAATAAAAATTTGTTTATCATTAAAGGTTGTCCTCTTTCTGGAAACCTCTCGTGATACAAGCTTGCTGCTTCTGCGTTTTCCTCGGTTTGTATAAAACATACTATCATATCATAATTCTCATACTCCATTGCGAATGTGTTTGAAAATTGAACAGAAACAGAATTGAAGAGCGTCTTTACTGCTTGAATCAGAATTTAACAGCTACCAGTAAACGTTTGCATTCTGTTTTATCGCCGCGTCGACCAAAGCCTACTTGTTCAAAGAGTGCGTTTCAAAGTCTACATGAAAAAGCCTAAATGCTCTATATTTCGAAGATGACTCTAGCAAAACATCAAGTGTGCTACATTTTTGAAAGGCAATTTAAAGCTCTATTGAAATATGCAGAGGGTCTCATTCAAAACTTTATATATCTTATTTGAAAAAATAAGTTAATTACACCATTTAATTCTACGTAAAAAAGTGTTCTGGAAATGTTCTCAACGGAACAAAATATTTTTGACATGAAAAAATTTCAGCTACTTTTCGAAAATGCACATTTTCGAAAAACATGCAGTTTTCATCTATCTAGTTTGAAACCAGGAATTTGCCTTTAAAAGTGTCCAATTTGGCCCACTCTAAACATGTAATCTTATCTGCATCGTAGTAACATGAATTAAGCCACCTGAAGTCATATAAAAATCATAAAAATTTCGAAATTAGAATAATTTTCCATTCCATTCAAAAACGTTCCTGAACAAATTCATATATTAATCGAAATGTCAGTTTTCGAGAAATGTCTGAATATCCCTGTACATTTTCTTCGCTTCGTATAATATTAGGTAATGTTTTGGAGAATTCAACAATAAATTAATTAAAATAGTACAACTTTCCTATGTTCTGCCACAAAAGTGTCCCTAGATTATTTGGATTGGCCGAGCAAAGGTCGAAAAAGCACTCTCTCCCTACAAGATAAAGTTTATCTCTGAGCTGGTCGACACCCTTTATTATTAATGATTTAAATGTATATTCAGCTAAATAATGAAAACTTTAATTGAATTATTTGAATTCTCCCCTCGTTGTCGCTGAGAATAGACTCGGAGATTTTCATTCAGGTCTGACCATTTCGATAAAATATGGTATCATCGTTTTTCTTTTCTCTTTTGTCACAAAAACCCATTGGCGGCAATAGTAATGCGGACCTAAAAATAATTATCAGGGTAGATATCTCAACTGAACTGAATGCAGAGGAGGACTAATACGTATAGAGGGATTTTGGGAGAGAAGTTGGTAGTTCCGAAATTAATGAGTCAGTATTTTCTCCAGCTAAGAAAAGATTAAATAAAAGAATAAATGAAATCAAAGCATGGTTGAAAAAATTCAAGAACTATAAACCCCAAAACACCCAAACGACGTCATTTTCACTCGTCGCGCGTTTTGCAACCAAAAATGGCATCCTCAGTATTATCCCTTAATATCTTCCTTCCAGTAAATAATATAAGTAATTTTATTTTCAAGGGGGACACTTTCAAGGAATATTTGTAGCCATCGTGGTTCAACCCCCTAGGAGGGGTAGATGTTACCATTAGAATCTTAAATGGGAAGAGAGGTCGAGTGGCACATCATTTTGATTGGCGTTCAATTCTTTTTCCAATTATATCCTGACTTTTTATTTTTTGATAGCAGAAAAACATGTAATTAGAATTTGCCTGTTCTGAGATGCATTATTGTATTAACTCCTTTTAATAAAAATGGTTAGAAGAGTAGGCACCCTTCCAACCCTTGAATGACAGGAATAAATGTATCACGCGTGGGATGTTTTATTTGTTGGATATTTTCCTTTTACAAAATAAAATTTAATTTGCGAGAAAGACATTGCAAACATAAAATCTACTTACGCTTATAAACTGTTCGAAATGTCCATTCTGCTCTAAACAGTAATAAAGTCTGTTTTCGAACTTCCCTCTAACATTACAGAAAACTTCACTAGGAAGTGACTGGCATGTTGCTGTAGTTCGTCTTTTAAGTTCTTCAATATCAGAGGGTTGTGTTTTATAAACAATGGATTTAAGATGCCCAGAAGAAAATAATTTACGAGAGTTGAATCCGATGATCTAGGAGGCCATTCTACTGCTCCCCTTCTGCCAATCCATCTATCCGGAAATCTCTCGTTTAACCACTGTCGAACGGGAAGAAAATAATGAGGTGGAGCACCGTCCTGCTTGAAATGTAACAGATCCTCCTGCAAAAGTTCATTACCTTCTGCATCAATTTGAGTTTCTAGCTCGTGAGTTATAAGAGGACCGATAGTCTCTTCAAGCATTTCGAAGTATAGATTGCCAGTCAAGTTTTCTTCCAGAAATAATGGACCAACAATAAGAATACCAGTCCAAACATTAACTTTTTTGGGGTGTTGTGTATGCCCTTCCCGAAAAATATGTGGGTTTTCGTCACTCCAATAGCGACAATTTTGTTATTAACATTGATATTCAGAAAAAATGAACATTCATCGCTGAAACAGATGTTTAACAGAAGATTAGGGATGGTATTGACTCGATGATACATGGTTTCACAAAACTCTATTCTTCTATCATAATCTTCCTCGTGGAGCCCCTGAACAATCTGCATTTTATATGGATGAAATATATGCATTTTCAATGCTTTTCTTACAGTCTCGCGTGACATTCCCGTCTGTTCTGATCTGATCGTAAGGAGCTCGTGTGCTCTGCAGAAAATGTTACTAAAACTTCAATTTGAGCTTCATTTAGTACTCAGGTTTTATTTTTTTTTTGGCACTGAACAAGTTTCGTGAAACTTATTCACCAAACCAAGCACATACCGGTGACTTACATTACAATTTGGATGTCTTTCGTTAAAAAGACATGCCGCCCTTCGTGTGCACTTTCCAACTTCTCCATAAATTACAATCATTTCAATTCTTTCTTAAAAAATGTAAACCACTTTTATACACTTCTTGAAGTAATCACTAAACAGCTAAACAGGTAAAACTGTATTCACAATACTACCACATCGTTCAAATTTGCTAAAGAATTTTTTGCCTGAAAACAGAAACTTTTTACAGCAGAAGTAGCAAAAAAGGAAGGCTATCTGTAAAATTTCTGCGATGAGAATTAAAAATTCAGCAATTAATAAACACAACTTTAGTACCATCTACGTTTTACTATTAGACTACTTTTTGTAGTAAATTTTTTGGAGCTAATGGCAAATGTTACCCCTAATAAAGGGTTGGAGTGGTACCTCCTAGAATTCTAACCAGTTCTGGTCAAATGATACATCTCAGTGTAGGCAAGTCCTAATAATTACTTCTGTTAGTTTAGAACGCTATTTTTCGGAAAATGCTCGTCAAAAAATAATAAGTTAGGTTACCTTTGGAAAAATAATCGAACGCCAATGAAAATGATGTGCCAGTTCACCCCCTTCCCATTTAAAATTCTAAGGGAAACATCTACCCCTCCTAGGAGGTTGAACCACGAGGGCCACAAATATTATTTGAAAGTGTCCCCCTTGAAAATAAAATTGGCGTGTTTTTTAGACTCCACATGTTGTTTACTGGAAGGTAGATACTAAGGGTGGGAAGTTTTCAAAATTGACACCCTGTATAGCTATCGAGAGCACGATACATATACTGACATTTGAAAATCTGAAGATATATTTGTAAAAGCGTCTTTCATAAAGTAACTCGTGCTTAGGAATCGCACGTTAAAAGGTAAGACCTCGTTAATCCTTAGCTCGCACAAGTTTCGACTTCTGAGGGCTGTCGTTCGTAGGGGGGTGACAGCTGGTTAACGGAAAAAACAAAAAATTTTCACATTGAGATTATCTAGACGAGTGTATTTTTAATAAACTTCAAATTATTCCCTATGTTTTTTTGTTTGCCTCTTCATTTTTGATATTTCAGTAAACACATTTTTGGGGGCTGTAAATTTCGAGGAGGAACATCTCTTTACACAAAAATTTTCAAAGCCCTTTCGTTGCCTGAAAGAAGACAATTAAAAAAAATTTGCAAAAAACTCTGAACCCGTATCAGCACCAGTTTCCCTATACTTATGAACAATTCTTCTACCATTCTCTACTACATCTCACCCATGAAGACTTTCGAACGTTTGATACAAATACCAACACGCTTCTTAACTCGCCGGGAAGGTATGGTCCTCTAAGGATTAAGTTGACTGTAGATTCTAGTTAGTTACAAGTTACATTATCCTATCTAAATTCAATTGCCTGTGGAATCACTCCTTTAGGGGATGCGTTTGACCTTCCTTTTGTTTCTTAGAACAAATGCTATATCGTTTTTTTATCATTTAGGAAATAAAATATTTAATAACTTGCAAGATTTTGACAGAGTGAGGTAATTTCAATGACATTTCGAACACATTTTAACTGTGATTAATGTATTTGTTTTTTCTGTGATACTTTTTTTTATTAGTTTTCGACACCCGGCGACTTTTCGGCAATAAAAATGTCGCTTTTGTTTTTCGCAATACATCAGGCACTAATTTTGGAGAAATACTGAATCTCTCTGAATGTGAATAAAATTCAAGATTTTAAGAATGTGATGTTATTCAAGCTAGTTCTCGTTTACATCTGAATATTCTTAAACCATGTTTTGTTATTTTACTGTTTGTGATATTTATTTCCTTTTAATTTTTCATGACAATTATTCGTGTATGTTTTACAATTTCACTCAATTTCTGCTTTATTTTTGGTGATTTCAAAGTTCACATTGAATAAAACACTTGTCTAAACCACCAGATAAACTAATATTTGTGATTATATAGATAGACTTCAAAACTCATAACAAAGCGATGAAAAAATGGAACTCTCATGACCCATCTCAAAAAATTTGTGATTTTCCAGAAGAGCATCGGCTACGTGGAAATGATATAGCGTACTGCTTTGAGCTCCAGAGGCTGCCAACTTTGTTGGCGAACCGAGCTTCGAGTGAAATTAACGATGTTTTTTTTTGGGGTAGCTTATATTTCTTGAATTAAGAAGAAATTATTCAGGCGACTCCTGATCGTTGCTTGTTTACAGACGATACTTCATTTAGAGCTAGAGCTGAATTTCATGTCCATAACCCCTGTCTCAAACAGAACAAACGGTACATATTTTTCAAGAAGAGGCCATTGATATCACTCATAGTCTAAAATATGTTGTCAAGCAACGCACAAGCATTTCAGATCTCATCAATCAGTCTGATTTTACGATTGACATTTCTTTCACTACCACTCCTGATCCATAAGGATGAAAGTATGCGTTACATTTGGTAACCTACTATAATGTATACTGCTTATCCACATTCTACTATTTACTACTACTACTAAATACAGTACGATTATTTTATCTTTACCCGTGCGTCATCAATGTTATGCATATGAAATAAGTCGAGACGTTTAAGCCAAATGACGTCTAAATGTAGAATGCCGTGGCTACTATCCCGATAAAATTACAACGTGTAAGTAATAAGATAGGATAATGAATTAGTATATTAACTAAATTAACATTTTCAAATTCATGGAAATGGCGAACCACCAGACAATGAGAGTTTCCAAATATGTCAAAAAGTACCGTCCAGTGAGCATATTCAATGTTCCATATTTCAAAAATATTGCTGGTGAAACAAAAGCGAAAAGGAATGAATTTGTTTAAAATTATTTTTTCCGTTAACCAGCTGTCGTCCCCTTACGAACGGCAGCCCTCAGTAGTCGAAATTTGCAAGAGCCAAGGATTAACGATTAACGTGCGATTCCTAGCACACGGTGTATTCCAATTATTATGAATCCAGTGATAGCAGGTTTGATAGGATAATGAAACATGAAGGTAAAGATATGATCATGGAATGTACTCATTTGCCCAGTGAGTTTACTAGAAACTTTTGACCTCCCTACTGTATTATAATTTCAGTCACACTCATATAAGGAAGTTGTTTTATCCATACCTCCGCAGCCGTTTGACACAAATTCATCAAATACTAATTTTATCCACATTAATGCAATTTCTGTAGATGTAACAGTTAACGAAAATAGTTGTTCAGAAAACTAGGTTGGAGTGCAATATTTCCAAAACCTTTGCATTCTTTGATATCAAAAAATGAGTTTCCATTCAAACATGACTAAAACACAGAAACGGAATCTTCTAGACTTAGGTATTCAAAATTTTTCAATTATCTATTCGTGCATGGATGCAAGGACACACTGTATAATGATAAATAAATGAATATCTAAGAAGTAAAAATACACCAGTTGAAATATATTTGGTAATGAAAAACTCAACACATGATTAACAAAAAATGTATTCATACATTTATTTATGTATTGTGAGCATGTAGAACTATGTCCAGTTATGAGAGGAAAAACAAAATGTATTTAATCACTTTCAGATTCAGAACTATCACCAATGTTTATAATAATGGGTTTAATAACCATATCACAAAGGAGCTTTTCTTGTTCATACCATTTTTCAATGAGGGATTCAGTGTGTGTTGATGGAATGGGTCTATTTTCGTTTATTTTGATGTATACACCGTTTTTCGTGATACTTTAAGTGCATCTGCAAATATCTAAAATACAGTAAAGAAAAGTTATGACACTTCTTTTGTGGTTTGAATTGTTACCTCTTGAACAGATGAAAGTGGTAAAAAAGGTCTACCATTCGCTCTTTTCCCTTTCAGTACAAATTGTTGTGCTTGTGAATTAGTTACAGGCATAATCTACAAAAGAGTTCAAATAAATTGTGAATGTTTTTACTTGTATTTAAAGATTTAGGTAATGTTTTTTTCTCTCATTAGGATTTTTACACTATGAATAATCTTGCGTGAATATCCCGGCATTACGGGATTATAGTCACAATTGTAAATTATGAGGTTAGAAATTTTAAAGAGTATTTGTCAATAAAACACATTGTATTGTACTTTGGAAGTTATGATTTCAATAGACGTTTAGCTTTGAAAAAAACAGTTTTTATAATATATTCGACTGTAAAACAAAGTAAAACTGGCGACAAACAATACCCCAATGACAAAAAACAATGACGCAATTGATGGTTGGCAAGTTTAGTTGTTGAAATGTAAAACACTGTCGGTTTTATGGCTATCTCTTTTCACTGTTTTGAGAGTTAATCGATCATCACAATAATTTTTTTTTTCAAATTATTTTTTTTGGGGTTCTACCCCCGGAATTTTGGTAAACAATTTTTTTTCTTATTTGACATGGTATCAACTACTATCATACCAAATTTGGTGGTGTTACAACCGATCCTCGTCTCAAAACTGAGAGACTGTACTATAATATTTGAATCCTTTGGTCTGAATAGAATTCGTGAAATAGACAACACACCACCAAAAATAACTTAGATTTCATTAGACGCGTATTTCGCGTAAGCATCTTCAGGAGCTAAAAGCATTTAGCTTCTTCTTTGGATCATTTTTTCTTTCTCGATCATACATACATGTTTATTTTTGTGTCGAAGACCCAAGAATTTGATGACGACTGGTATTGGTTGTCATAAAGAAGTTGCAATGTTATCAATCAACTCAGAAAATAGCTATTGGATAATGGTTGCTGCAATTCGTATGTGAAATTTGGTCTCCTTAATAAAAAATCTAGAAGGGCTGCTAGATTAGACCTGCAACAAAAAAAATATTTGATAGTGTATCCTACATCAGAAAAGAAAGCGAAACTTCCATTGTTATATCGAAACGGCCGTTGAGCTGCTCAGAATTACTCAAAATAAACTTATTGCGGAGATTTTCTGCCTTTTTTCAACTCTAGGGAAAACTGTTGTACAAGAAAAGGTCACTAACAGTTTAAGTACTTTCGTCAGTTGATAGGGATTAGCTTATGAAATTTCTATTTTCTCTTGAACTGTTTGTAACCTTGTTTTGTACAACCTGCCCTTATTGATACTATTAACTTCAAATCACAGCGATTCTGCGTCAGAAAAAATGCAGTGGTAGATTTGGAATTTGAAGAAATTACAAAATAATCTGTAATTTTTTCACTTCGTTGTTAGTTATTTTTCTCGCGTAGTGCTATTCGTGCGAATTCACTAACTTTACCGAACACATATTCTTTTCACTCCAAAGAAATTGAAAATCCCATAAAAACGCAATAAAAACTTGGCAGCAACTTCCTATTGAATGGATATTGATGGACTCATTTCCCGTGATAAATTATTCAGTTTTAAAGAAAAAATTACCGACATCTTGTCATATTGATTGTTGGCGGTGTTTACCACTGAGAAACGTGCCGACCCCAACAAATTTGGTCGTCCAAATTGTTTTGTATATCGATTGCAGGACAAGAGTCGCGGGGATGACTTCGAATTATGTCAGAAATTTGCTCATAATGCGCACGAGAGGCACTCTAGGTATGCGAGATAATATTAATATTACTATTTTGAGTGTTGAGTTATTTGAAGAATTGATATTCGGTCCGAACTAACACAGAGTGGGAATTCGGATGCGGTTAGAACTCAGGTCAAAAATATACCGATACTCTCCTGATTCGCAGGGTGCACTGGAATAAAGCCGAATTTGAGCATATTGCTTTTTCATCAATCTGTAACTTTTATCAGCTGTCATTAAATTTAAATTACTTTAAGAATTTTGATGCCTTTATGCACCAACTTTATTTAAATTCAATTCTTCTTTATGAATATTTTGAAATGAATATAACTTCAAATTTGGATTATTGTGTCTCGTTTTTTAACAATAAGTCATACTGTAAACTTTTTAAGAACAATTCATTGTTACATCGGGGAGTTCAGTTATATTTTAAGGTGTGCTACGAAAACTGTAGAAGCAATATTTTTTTCACTTATCGAGTTATATTTGTATATTCTTTTTCCTTAAGAGATAAAAGATGGTTATCTCTTAAAGAATGTGTAGAGAAAAAACAAAGTTAATTTGGTTGCATAAATGATGCCATGAAAATATACAAAGTTTCAACATATTAGTAAGTGAAGATACAAATTGTAGAAAACAATATTTTACGATATCTAAATATTATTGAAATTTAGTTGTTTTCAATGCCGTTTAAATCCCAATTGAAATATCAATAAATTATACAGAGTTAGTCAAAAGTATGGACCTGCTTATTTTTCTTAGTTAATGTGAGGATAATCGAAAAAAAGTTCGTATGAATGTCGAAGGGTATTTTGCTCTGCACTTTTTTAGGATTTCAAATATTTTTTTCATATGCCATTGGTGGAGAAGTGACGTCATCGGCATTTTTTTTTAATTGAACCATATGCCGTGTTTGGTATCATTAGAAAGCTTATTTTTTTTCTCATTTCAGCAGTAGAGGTAGTGGATTTTCTTGAGAGCTATGACGTTGAATATATCTCCCACTCACACTCATTGCCGATACGTAAATTTGTCCTCTGCTACGGTATGAGTCATAGCTCTTGAGAAAATCCACTACCTCTACCAAAATTCATTTAACTATCTCGATAGGTACAGTGTGTTTCGTATTTATTTGTCCGCCTCTGTCATTCACTCGCATATTGCTTAATTTGTTAAAAGAAAATCTCCACTGTTACGGATAAACCTAATTTGTGCATCATCCAAAACATTTTAATACCTAACCCTTAATATGCTTGTTATTTTGAATTATTATCAGATTAACCCTTCACCGTAATAGGGTAATGCTAGTCTAGATCACGGTAATTAGAACTTTGCTAGTCATTAGACTTATGGGGTATAAAAAGCAGTGAATCGTTCGACAGAGCTGAAATGAGAAAAAAATAAGCTATCAATAGAAATTGATACCAAACATGACATATGGTTCAATTTAAAAAATATGCCGATGACGTCACTTCTCCACCAATGGCACATGAAAAAAATATTTGAAATCCTAAAAAAGTGCAGAGCAAAATACCCTCCTTTAACTTTCATTCGAACTTTTTTTCGATTAACCTCATATTAACTAAGAAAAATGGGCGGGTCCATAATTTTGACTAACCCTGTATATACAATTGGAGGAACAGGTTAATTGAACGTAAATTATATCAACGAAAGATATAAAATCTTTAGTGGAAAAAATACGGGGTACCCTTTTCTCTAAGCGTTTCCACCAAGTGGAAAATAAAAGGCAAACATCTGTCAGAAAACAACTACTTCCCTGGCTAATACCACGACGGACACTGAACTACATTTGACAAATATTTGTGCAACGTTTTCAGTATATGTGATCATTAATGTATATAGATCACCGACAGGTAACTTCGAGGTATTTATTGACAGATAGCATTTATCTCGTTTACTGGAGACTTCAATATAAACTTCAATATTCCAACTGTGGAAGTAAATAAATTTAGGAATGTTATGTCACAGTTGGGACTGATGAATTAGTTTTTGGGAACACTAGAGTCACAGCTGTTAGCAGTACTAGAACTGACAACATTTTCGGGAATGTCGATGCTGATGAGGTGGTCTAAAATGACACCTTTCCATCAATCAAACTACCGAGGTTACACATGTAAACAGTAGATTCTTCAATGAAAGAAAAAAAGTGAAATTCTCAGATTGGTTGAAAGTTGAACCTTGAAATGCAATTTATCAATCAAATGATACTAAAGTAGTGTTTAATTAATTCTTCAATAAATTTTCAAATATGTTCAGTTTGTGCTTTTCGCTAACCATAAGGAAGCATAATAGTAATATCAAAACAGGTTGGCAAAAATCTGAAGGATCTCCATGGCAACCATACAACTCTATGGAAATAAAATACGAACATCTAGTTTAAGAATGCGAAAAACAATATTCCAGCCATTTGATCCAACAGTTAAAAAATAATAATAAAACATCATGGATAAACTTACTAAGAAACAAAGAAATGAAAAAATCTAATAAGTATGAAAATTGTACATAACTCCAAAGAAATCACAAATTCCCGTTTGAATGCAAACACTTTTGATGACTTTTTTATAGAGGTTCGAAAAAAATTCTGGAAGAATTTGGCGAAAAGTTAGCTAGATCTCTTGCACATATGGTGAATCATTCTTTTGTATCTGGAATTTTTTCCAACCATATGAAGTCAGCCAAAATTACTCAAATATATAAAAAAAGATAAATCGTGTATACTATAGACCAGTATCTGGAATGTCTGCCTTTGTAAAAATTTTTGAGTATTGCATGTTTGATAGGATCACTGACTTCATTGATAAATATAGATTATTATCCAAAAAACAGCATGGATTAAGAAAAGAAACCACTTCAACAGCGACACTTGAGTTTCACAATATAACACTGCACTGAGAGAAATGTATGGTGGTTTTTACCAGAAATATGGTAATTTTCACAAACATTTCTGGTACTATATGTGACAGCAATACAATATGGTAAAGTTTAAAAAAAATATATTTTAACCATTTATGGTAATGACTACTATAATAATATTCTTATCACAATTGAAATTTATCATATTTTGAATTTTACAATACTCAGACAGTCAGTTGATAGGAATGTTATTTTAACAAATATATGTTGTTTATAAATATGAAGATAATTGATTGTTACATTGAGATATTTGTTTTGTAATTATAAAACTATATTATGATAACATCTATTACACATAAATTTTGGAATCAAGTATAATGGTATGTTTTCTAAAATAACCTCCATCGATGTATATTAATGTAGGTATTCAAAAAACAGCAGGCGTGCTCAAAATGGAGGAGCGGGACAGGATCAGTTGCACCACAAACCACATTCATTAAAAACTTATTTTAACAATACAAGACAATTTACACTGCAACAAAATATTTTTGTGGTTAACTGATTTCTGAACTGATTAAAAGCTGAGAGCTGTTGTTGCCTGTTGCGTTCTGACTACGATTACTGCTACTGCTGCGTAATTTCTCGGTTTCTACATCACCTACAAACGCTTCGACGGAAGGCAATGTGAATTGTGTAGGTAACAAGTAGCAACCAACAACTATATAGTCACAATGCAGGCGACTAAATGTGAAGGTCAAAATAACATCTACGTGATTTATATCATTCATCCTGGTTTTTATGCATTACAATATGATGCTTATTTGTATACCATGTATCATAAAGTTCAGGAAATTGTATAATAATAATTAGCATATTTTATACCTAACCATGTTACGATAAAATATGGTAATTCTATATAGTGCAATATGCTAATATATAACTGTGTGTCTAAGCACTATAATATAGTATCCTAAGAACAACAATTATGTCATTGCTATAAAGATATTTTACTGTTTACAGTTCAAATTGTTAACAATCATAATTTGAAATAGTGAACCATAAAATATTTTTTTTAATATACCTACTAGTATATTCTCCAGATTTTTCTCAGTGTGGAATTGACAATGGTCGAACACCGATTGATTCATTCTGTGATCCAAGTCGAGCTTTTGACTGGGTCCCTCATCAGTCAACTGTATCATATATACAGTGTGTCCCGCTTTTCATGAATACACCCTAATATCTCAGTTATTAATAATGCGATTTTTTGAAATTTTGGTGGTGATTATATGTTAGGTAAATGAAGTATTTTGGCATAGTGAACATTTTCATCGACCATAGGCGTGGGGTGTGGGGGGTATAAAAAAGCTGTTTTTTGGGAAAAGGATAATAGGGCTCATTTTAGATAACTTTTTTCATCAGAATTAGAATCAGCATCCCCAAAAACCCCTCAATCCATATTTTCGAAATCTCAAGAGCTGATTTGAGGAGAAAAAAGAATAAATTCACTTTTTTTCGCCTCGAAATCAGCATCCCCAAAAACCCTTTAATTCATGTTTTCAACATCTCAAGAGCTGATTTGAATAAAAAATTATTCAACTCTTTTCTCAATAAGTTCTTGTAAGCAAAATTCAAACCGTCTTTCAAAATAACCATTAAACACGGTATGTGGAAATTTTGGTTTAAATGCCCTAATCCTGTTGCGTTTCAAACATCTCTATACTTTGTTTTTCATTGATTTCATTGTCCTCGCAACTGCCCTTACAGTACCAATTGGGTTGTTTCGAAATTCGAAATGTTCGTCGTCCGGATAGTGTCTTTGATTTAAATTGTACCTCTTGTCTTGAAAACCGCTCTAGTCTTTGCGAACAATCTGTTGATTTTGGCGTGAGAAATTGGTTCTCGATCATGATGCCTTCCATTGAATATTCCAGCAACCTGACGCGTAGATCTTTCATTATTACCAAATAATCGGATAATCTCCACTTCTCGTCCAAGGATATAAGGGGCTCATTTTAGACAATTTTTTTCTATCAGATTTGGAATCAGCGACCGCAAAAACCCCTCAATTCATATTTTCGAAATCTCGAGAGCTGATTTGATTAGAAAAGAAAATTAAATTCACTTTCTTTCAATAGATTGTTTATTTCTAACTTTTTATTTCAAATGCCCTAATCCTATATTAAATTTCAAACACCTTCGTTTCCTTATATTCTGTATCGTTTGCAACTGCCCTTATACAACAATTTAGGTATTTCTGAAAATACGCACACTTTGTTACCGTTTGCTTGCCGATTTGAGTTTTCATGCAAATTAATGAAAGAGTGCTCTGAAACAAAAGTTTTTGTTTGACATCGGTAATCAGTACGAAATGTCAATAAGTCAAGCAGTGTTACTTAACTGTTAATAAGATGGCACACAACCGAAGAGTAGTTCTTACAATTGGAGAAAAAGTAGAGATTATCCGCTTATTTGGTAATAATGAAAGATCTACGCGTCAAGTTGCTGGAATATTCAATGGAACGCATCATGATCGAGAACCAATTTCTCACGATACCGTTGCCAAAATCAACAGATTGTTCGCAAGGACTGGAGCGGTTTTCAAATTAAGTCCAGGGAGGTACAGTTTAAATCAAAGACACTATCCAGACGACGAACGTATCTTAGCAGAATTTCGAAACAACCCAAATGGTACTGTAAGGGTAGTTGCGAGGACAATGAATTTAACGAAAAACAAAGTATGGAGATGTTTGAAACGCAACAGGATTAGGGCATTTAAACCAAAATTTCTACATACCCTGTTAAATGGTGATTTTGAACGACGGTTTGAATTTTGCTTATGGTTGCAGGGTAACTATCTTAACGACAGACTTTTTCTGAAGAACATGATGTTTACTGACGAGGCAACGTTTACAACAAACGGTGTGGTGTCTAGTCAAAATTGTAGGTTTTGGGCAGCTGAAAATCCGAATTGGGTAATTCATTGTAAAAACCAATACAGTGAAAATGTTAACGTGTGGTGTGGCATATTCAACGAACGGATTGTTGGCCCTTATTTCCTGGATAACCTGACCGGACAAAATTTTCTAAATTTTTTACAAAATGGTCTCTATGATTTTCTCATGGAATTGCCATTAGCACAAAGACAAAACTTAATCTTTCAATTAGATGGGGCCCCCGCACACAATTCTGGGATAGTTCGGAACTTTTTAAATGCAATTTTCCCTATGAAGTGGATAGGTAGAAATTCTCCTTTGGAACCATGGCCCCCTAGATCGCCAGATATTACCCCTTGTGACTTTTTTCTGTGGGGGCATTTGAAGAATAAAGTGTATGCTACTCGGCCGCGTAATAGAGAGGAACTTTGCTTTGCAATTAGGCAAGCGTGTCAGGAAATAACTCCCCAAACTTTAAGAAAAGTGAATGTACGTTTGAGAAGAATTGTTGAAAAGTGTATTGTTTCAGAAGGTAGTTATGTTGAAAACACAAGAATCTATAATAAAGTAATTCGTAATTTTTTTACCACTGTTACAAATAAAGAACTTATTAAAAAAAAGACTTAATCTTTTTTTTTGTTCAAATCAGCTCTTGAGATGTTGAAAATATGAATTAAAGGGTTTTTGGGGATGCTGATTCCGAATCTGATAAGAAAAGTTGTCTTAAATAAGCATTAATATTCATTTCTCAAAAAATGCCTTTTTTCTCTCCCCAACTTCGCACGCCAATGGTGAATGAATATGATCACTATGCCAAATGCTTCATTATTCTAACATAAAATCACCACCAAAATCTCAAGAAAATCGCTAATAACAGATATTCGGGTGCATTGACGAAAAAAGTGAATTTAATTTTTTTTCTCCTCAAATCAACTATTGAGATTTCGAAAATATGGATTGGAGGGATTTTGGGAATGCTGATTCTAATTCTGATAAAAAAGGATATCTAAAATGAGTCCTAATATCCTTTTCCCAAAAAACAGCTTTTTTTACCCACCCACACCGCACGCCTATGGTCGATGAAAATGTTCACTATGCCAAAATACTTCATTTACCTAACATATAAACACCACCAAAATTTCAAGAAAATCGCATTACTAATAACTGAGATATTAGGGTGTATTCATGAAAAGCGGGACACACTGTATATTGTACAGATATGTCAGTTTGTACAACTATCTCAGAATGAAGCGGATGGATCATTCAGAAAGAACAGTGGTGGAACTAGGTGTTCCTCAAGGAAGTGTGCTGGCCTCTATTCTTTTCTCATTATACATTGCAGACTTGGAGGGACATCTACCAGGACATAATATAACGCAATATACTAATGATTCGCACGTTAAAAGGTATCGCATGTTAAAAGATATCGCACGTTAAAAGGTAAGACGTCGTTAATCCTTAGCTCGCACAAGTTTCGACTTCTGAGGGCTGTCGTTCGTAGGGGGAAAGAACAACAGAATAAACAACAATTTAGCATTTTTTGAGGATCGTGAATGCTGTGAAGCCAACGGAGAAGACTGAAATCTGTTGTTGGGAAAACTTCAGGAGTGATTTTCGGCAAATCAATTATTTTTAAACGCAGAAAAAACTGTCTTCTTCATGATATTCCATACTAGACAAAGAGGTACCAATGACCTGGTTTCGACTGAATCTGATAATGTGGACATAGACGGAAATGTAGCTGTGAAGTTTCTGGGTATTACATTGAATGACACATTACAGTGGCATGAACATACAAACAACATAATAAAAAAGTTAAATACAAAAATTTATCAAATTCGTTTCAACTGAAATGTTGTTGAAAGACGCTGCTTAAGAGACTTTTACTTTGCAGAAATCCAGTCTACCTTACTGTAAAGCTTTATTGGCTTCGACTACGAAAGAAGCAGCGCCACTCGCGTGGCAGCACATACTCCAGGACTAGTGCCGAAGGATTTGAAGTAAATAAAACGAATATCTTCAACATTATTCAAAATGACTAATTTAATTTTTCTTTCAAATTATTCTTAGAAATGAAGAATATTTTCTTGCAAAATCAAACTTTGGATGTATAAGTTTTGAGTTATATGAATCCATACTGGAATTGCTCTGGTACCATACTGTAATAAAATGTCGAAGTGAAGAGTGTCCAAAATGAATAAAAAAAGATTTACTCAATGAACTTAAGGTAAGCCTTCTGCAGACCACCACCCAGCATGTCTTCTAATAAGTGATCGTCCCTGTTAGTTTCAAACGGAGAATCACAACTCACGGCAAGCAAATTCCTCCTCCCGCCACCCTCGTTCCCTTTTCCACTGCTGTTTAATCGCCTATTCAGCAACGGCCTGTCCAAATAGCCCTCGGTCAGCAGGACGAGTTGTATGTAGCTGGACTAACAGGAGAAGGAACGCTACCGCTTGTTTTTTCTCCTCAAGTCGTGGCAGGAACAGAGAAGAGCGTTTGCAGGAATGCGGGCTAACTAGAAGGAGGGCGTTAAAGGCGAGTCATACATTAGGTTAGCCGCCAGTGGCGGCGGAAGGTTTAGGGAAATAAAAAAATTAGGTTTGGAAATATTTGGAAAAGATAAGGTGAAACAAAATAATAAAGTGTTTGGAAATGATCGAGTAACATTCGATGTTGAATAAATGATTAGAGAACAATTTGTATTTTATTATGCATAAGGAGAGTCTCCATCAAAGCATCGTGTTGACGACATTGTCACCAGCTTCTGGTTTCATGAACAGGGTCGAGATATATAACCTCGTTCCCACCTACAAAATATTGTTTTAGAACCTTCATTTACTGACTGTTATACATATAATGATTATTGTTGAAGATGTTTGTTAGTTAGATCATATTGAAATGAACGACATTAGGTAAAGCTTAAAATGTCGAACTGTCAATTTTGATCTGGAATAAAAGTCAGGGATTATTATATGAGTTGATTTAGTCAGTATCATGAAACATTATGGTAGGTGTGAATTGAAACCAAAACAGTATGAAGAAAGAATTCGACGAATTGTTGAAACAGTTCAAACAACTGCGTGAGGAGACATCTTCCAAAATCGATAAGTTGTCGAAGGAGAAAGAAAGAAAGAGCACTAAAAAATTTAACAGAAGGAAATAAGGCACTCCAAAAAAGACTTTCTATTGAATCCTGCTCCTATGAATGAAGAACAAAATATATCATTACCAACATAAATACAGTTAACAGGAGATGTGAAGTCAAATTTGGAATATTTCTAAAAAATGTGGAACTAATATGATCAATGGTCATGAAAGGGTTGAGATTGCTATGTTGCTATCTTGTATTGGAGAAGAGGCATGTAAAATATTGAATAAAATTGAGATGGTCAATGATGAGAAGCAAAAATAAAACGTCAAGTTCTTTTCACCAACAAGGCAATGGTGAAGCAAAGACCGCAGTCAAAATAGCGAAAACACTCTTCAGATAAAGTCTAACCGAAAACGCAGATTTTTACAAAATGCTTATTGCTCACAGAAATACACTGAATAAAATGACCAGTAATCCAGCAAAAAGATTCTTCAACAGATGTTTGCGATGCCAAGTACCAAATAGTAATTTAAACCAGCAACTGCAAGAAAATTAATATATCAAACGGACCATTGAATTGAATAAACAAAATGTGGCCAAACAATAGAGCGTAGAGCAATACTACGAATTTAAACCAGAATGACAAGGGAAAAATAATAATAAGAAATGAAATCATCTAGAAACCGGATAAAAACATGCAACTACAAGAGAATGTGAAAATATACCAATTACTTTGCGAAAAACATATAGGAACAGAAGACCACCACAAAGGTTGAAGAGTGCAACTAAAATAAGGGGATGTTATATAATGATTATTGTTGATGACGTATGTTAGTTAGATTAATGACATTAGGTAGATATGAACAAGTCGAACTGTCAACATTGAACTGGAAAAGAAGTCAGACATTATTTCATTGAAAGTTTATTCAACCAGTAACATAAAACACCGCATTATTTGACACAACACGAGTAGGGTACCAATATTCTGATTAAAAACATGCTGGACATTTAACAGGGACTCCACTGACGCAAATTAAAAAATTATACCGAAAAAATGTATCTTAATGCCTTCGGGCCATTATCCACGCCGCAGGCCATAAACGCCTACTTTACGCCCTTGATACATAAATAACTATTAAATTTGGCCAGAATCACTCTTGCCCCGAACTCCCAGGGAAGTGTGACCTATGGACATGTATATATGAATATAAAAATAAAATTTCAACACTTTTTTGTGGAATATTACAAAGACTGACCTTCGAAGTAAATAAGTACCTTCAAAATTTCATTGTTATATTAGTTCAGATTCATTAGACTTAATTCAATGTGAGCTAATGAATATCAAAACGAACAAAGTTTGAGTGTGTATTATACTGCTAATGAACTAAGGTAAGCTGAGCTAATGAAAATCACGGTCACACTTACCCGAGCTTACCTTAGATAAATATAGAATATATGCATAAAAAAAACAAAATCTCTTCTTACGACACTTTTACAACTGCATACCTCGGTTGTTTTTCATAATACCACCAATTATATTGCTTTTATTGAATGAAGGATTGCTTGCCGGTTAGTTGTCATTGTGTGGAACATCGTAATGTTCTCGTTTAGCTTCATGAAGGATATTGTCAATCAAATACTTTGTTGAAACATTTGCATAAAGTGTTGAAAGATGACGAATTCTACATACTACACTGTCATCACGTTGCGTTCATGTGCTTGAAATCAAATTGATTTTTCTCTTCTGGCCCTGTAAAGATTTTAACGAATTCATTACAACCTTTTCGTGCTCACTGTTACACACACAATACTTGGTAACCATATCATTTTCATCACAATCACTATCAGTCAAATACAGAGCATTTAAACCCTTTCTTGAAATTATCCATCTGAGTGGGTGAAAACAATCACAAAACATCTTACATAATATGATGATTATTTATTATAATTTAGGTATTTATTAAAATTTAAGTGTTCATATTGTACAATCATAGGTACAGTGTCCTTCATAAAGTTCACGTCATATGGGAAAAACTTTTATTAATAATTCATTTTGTGATTCGACATGGGCGTTAGATTGTGCTTTAAAAAAATATGGAAAATCTCCTACTTGGATGTGGTTACGTAACTTCCGCAATCTGTCAATAGTATTATTTTTTTAAACATGCTTATTTATTCGAATTTAAAAAAAATTTAGGAAAAAGTTGTTCCTTTTTCGATTTTACATCTATTTCCCGAATTTGAACATTCTATTGCAACATTAACATTTTTTGTAATTTTTTTGATTATTACGAAATTCCTGGAATATTAAAAAATTGGTAACTTCGACAAAATTGTTTTATAAGGGTAGCTTTAATATGCGACTTACTTTCAATCAGGAATAACCAACAAAAATATGTTTTTCCTAAGAAACAGAAATTACTGTTATGTTTGATGCAGAGTTGACGTATCTTCAAGCATTTATTATAGAAATTCATTTAAGTAGATTTTTTCAGTATTAAAATGATAGCAAGGCAATAAAACTTCTTTACGTATCCAACCAAAGTTTACGACTTACACGGTAATTTAACGGTAATTTTTCGTAATTAAAAGTTAGAGCTAGTGGTATGAAACAGTTTTGTCGAAGTAACCAAATTTTCAGCAGACATTGGGGAATGTGTAGCGAATCACACATCAGAAATACCGTACAAGATTTAGACAGAAGAACCGTACCAAAGCAATACAAGTTAAAGTTATTCATTTGCCATTTTTGATATTAATGGTATATGTGACACGTCACATTGAAAGAGAAGGAAGACATACAGAAATGTTAAGTTGAGTGTGTCTCAGAAAATTTTTACTCACATTTTTTTTTTTTTATTAAATATGTTTTTTTTGTTCAGCTACACTCTAGAATTCTTAATTTAGTGAGGTTGACAATTTTTTTTTGAATTTATTTGACAATTTAATTTTCATCACAGATTACCCGTTTAATTTGTCTCCATAGTCTATTTAACAAAATTGATGAAAGTTTCCTAGCCAGACTAGTAAGAAATAAATTTAAAAAATCCACTCGAATTAATTTCTGCTTGAAATATGTCAACTTTGCGTCAACAAAAAATTTCTATCAGTAATTCTGATTTTGTTGAAAAAAACATATTTTTGTTGATGATTCCTAATGGAAAGTTAGTCGCATATTGGAACAACTGGTATAAAACAATAACGAATTTTTTAATATACCAGAAATTTCTTAATTATCAAAAAATGCCAAAAAGTGAAATAGAATGGTCGAATTTGAGATAATGGTGTGAAATCGAATAAATGACAACTTTTTCGTTTAAATTTGTCTGAAATTCGAATAATTAGACCTATTTTCAGCGAATACGTACTTCAAAAAAATATTACTTCTGACAGGTAGCGGAAGTCACGTGACCACATCCGAGTAGGTCATTTTCCATATTTTTTGAAGCCCGACCTAACGTCCAAGTCGAATTTCAAAATAAATTTATTAATAAAAGTTTTTCTGTTGCAAACTTTATGACGGACACTACCTATATTATTGTTTTTACTGAATATTTTAAATTGCCTTTTTACTATTCTGATTATTGCTAGCCCCACACTGTAGTCCAACACTGTTCGTAATCAAATTACCTAACAGAAGCAAAATAAGTATATATATATATATATATATATATATATATATATATATATATATATATATATATATATATATATATATATATATATATATATATATATATATATATATATATATATATATATATATATATAATGTATATGCCATATGGGTACGGAATATTGAATGATATTCATGTAAATATCACGATCCTATCGAATTTCCCACCAAAATATTTTGGAATTTGTTTCGATCCAGCTTTCCGCTCCGACGAGCCGAAAAACAAATCCATCCGAAATTCAATTATAATTTTCCACCGCATCCACCTCTTGACCGACCCCCCTAATCACGGGGATCATCACCATATCGGCCCCCGCCGCCCTTCTTCCACACGCCCTTGAGTAATACATTAGGTTATCCAATATTCCACTCTGGTGGGCGAGCGCTCTAGGCATGCAAATGAAGTTAGTGTCGCTGGGGCGGCGAGGGGGACGATGTTGTGGGGGGTACGGGGCGAAGGACGCACACACGACTTGGCTCGTGCTATTGATTAAAGACGGCCGTGGTCCAGCGCGTAATTACCCCCTTATCTCGACTCCCCTGCCACTACTCCGTGTGTGCACTGCGTACTAAGGCATTTGTTTCTGGTATCGTTGTCCTGCTATCGCAGGAGGTGAAAAACGCAAGTTAACGGTCGAAGAGATGAAGGATAACGAGTTTCAATTTCTTTATATGTAATTGGATTATGTAATGTGAATGATAAGCAGAATTAATGATACAGGAAATTTAATAACCTCAACTTTTATCTTTTCAAAATCTGGAAGAGTATCTTCGCTTCTGAAAGTGTTTGAACATTGGTTTAAACGGCCCTTCAGTCACTGAATAAAAAAAGCAGATTCCAACCAGGTCATGAGGGACAGAGCGTATAGGATTCAGATGACAATTCAACTCATGTATAAATATTGGCATATGCCACAGTGCAATTGTCACTTTGACTGCGGCAAAAGTTAGCTGCAACTTTTACAGCGACAAATGCACCAGTGGTTTTTCCACTTATTCATTGGTTTACTAATTATCGCGGTGTTGGTTGCCATAATAAATAGTTTGACATGTTTGTCAACAACTTATTGAATTTCTAAGCACTAACAATGTTAATACCTGTGTGCCTATACTCATACGGTTGCGAAGCAATCATCAATCTGGCGACAATTTTCTACGTTTTGCGATGCAAAAAGATATAAATTTGAATCAGATACTTCCATAGACAAATTGAATGTAATATCTTTCCTTCCTCGTTAAAGTTGACACAGATAATACCCATTTATAAAAATGGCGACAAAGATCAGGTTATAAACTATTGTCCCATCTCTCTCATCACTGCCGTAGCAAAGTTTTTTGCAAAAATCGTAAAAAATAGACTTTCATCCTACCTGAATAAACACAACACAGAAAACAGTGTGTGAAGATTTGAGAAACGAAAAGCGAATTCAGAAATATAGTTTATGCAGTTCCCCAGGGAACCATCCTTGGTCCAATGCTGTTCAATATCTATCTGAATTGACTTGTTTTCAGTCTCTAAAACTGGGAAAATGTTCACCTATGCAGATGACACAGCTATTATAAAGATACAACTTGGGCTACATCTTTCACTTCTCTGAATATATCAAACCTCTTTACCATCATGCCCGTGAAACAATTCAAATATCAAGGCATTATTGTTAGCCAAATCAAATGGGGTCTCATATTAATTTCGTAATAAAAAATCTTCAGTTCTTAATGCATCGGTTCAAGGTTCTTAGGGAAGTATTAGACATTAAAACACTAAAAACGTTATTCTTTTCAAACTCCAACCTTAGAACATAAATATAAAAACAACTTCCCATAAATAGAATATGGCACCAGATCTAAAGAAAATTTCAAAACGCCATTTATGAATGAAACAATAGGACAAAGAAATCACAATTACCTCAGTTTTTAATTGTACAATGCTCTACCAATTCAAACTAAAATGTCGAAGTGCCATAATGAATTCAGGAAAAGATTGAAAGACTATATCATTGGATTGCTTCGTTCAGAACTACATAAATTAGTGTACAAGTAGTACTTTATAAAAAACATTGTTGCTTCATAATCTTCTGGTGTGTACAGTTCTCGATATGAAGTATATGTATATATGTATGAGTATATGTCTGTATGTGTGTCATATTGAAGCTATAATATTTGTGAATGACTTTTATATATTTATTGTTATATCCAATAATATTTTTTTTAATGCCCTCATGATACTCAGGCTTCTGAGGCCGGGATATCATTAAAAATATAATATAATATATATAACTGTAAATGTCAAATTGTAACTAGAATATCTGTGATTGTTTTTATATATTTATTATTTGATGTTTAAAAATATATTGACTGTGAAATAACTATGCAGAAAGTTTTTATTTGGGAAGCAGTCAGGTTTGACCAATTCAATGAAAATTCTTCGTTTTTTTAGTCGAGCTTTCGAAAATGTTTATTTTCTTTATCAAGACTTGTCTATAATAATAAGTGTGATCAATATTACAAAAATCACATTGGAAAATATACTTACTAACATGAATTACTGAAAAATTGTCATAGAAAGAAATTGGACCCCGTTATGCAAAAAGGAACCAACTACTTTTAGGCAAAATGAGATATGCCGTGTTTTGGAACTCAAATATCGTTCTTAAGGTTCTGCAGTTTGTTTCTTAAGGTTATAATTCGATAGAAAAAACATTAAACAATTAAAAATGTTCTTCTTTAAATACAATATCATTTTCAATAATCAGTAGACTACTTTTTCTAATTTTACTCAGAATTATGTTTTTGTCGGTTGGTTCTTTATTGCATAACGGGGTCCAATTGTATTTAACTCTTTCACCGTAATTCATCACAAGCTGCACGTAATGCTAAACATAAAATCTTACAAGCACAGCCCGAAAAGAGAAAATCTAGTGCATTAGCTCTTAATAAATCTAAGTATATGAAATGGCCAGATTATATGACGAAAATGAACCGGAAGGACAAAAGAAATTATATCACATTCTGGCGTTTGAATTAGCTTGGCGCGGAGGAGAAGTAGCTTAATGCAAAAGCACTTATTTCATATCTGATATTGAAAATAATTGAAAAGAAACTGGACGTTTCGAGTATAATCCTCTATATTGGTATATATGTCAATCGTGTCAAAAATACAAATCACTCAGCTTGGCAACAGCGAGCGAATTAAGTAAAAGCGGAATTGAAATACAAGCTCTAATTAAAATAAAAGGACACAGCAATTCATCACCAATAAAACCATACTTACAAGTTGACACAGAGTATCATTCGAGCATTATTCAACAATTCGTTTGAAAAAAAAATTACATCTACAGAAACGATTAGCTGTGGCACCACTCTTCCTAGTATGAATTTCAATAACTGCTCTTTTAATAATTATTGTACATTCAAATAATGCTGTGTTTATTTTTAATTTTTCGTAAATAAAGTTTGCATTGGTATGTTTCTGAATTATTTATTCATGAAATTGTCCTGCCGAATTACACTCGATGTTAGGATTGCTATCAGGTAAATTTGTGTTGGCAACCACGAATCTGAACAATAATGGAGATTAATCTATATAACTAATATGACAAAAATTTCAGTCTCATAGGTGTAACTATTGAAGAATTCACTACACTGAAACTTTCTTGAAAGATTTTGAGTAGGAGATTTTTATAGATCACATTTTCTGAGCAATTTGAAAATAAAATTCTCACCATTCATATATCTAAAAACATATGAAATGTAGGTACTTTCTATTCCAAAATGCACGATTTATTGAACTCCATTTTCCGAGTAATTCATCTGAAACTATTCTTTATTTTTTGTGCTCCTATATACTGGATTCTCGATCCTCGTTTCATCTGAAGTGCAAATATTGTTACACTTCTAGGATTTTGCGTTGAAACACAATCGAATCGCCTGGGGGAATTTCTTAGCAGCCGATCTGAATACACTGAGGAATACGTACTGTTATTCCTTGGCCGTAGAGTGTTTGGAGAAATAATGAAACATTCGGTCGAGTTTGGTAACTAAGTATATACGTACTTCAGAGCGATGGAAATTCTGCGAAAATCCTGCTCGGAACTGACCAAGAGTATTACATGGGATCCAGTTTCCAGGTCCTACCAACGACTTAGTTATTCATTTCACATGGGCATATTTAGAGTAGTTATTCTAATTTAGTTCCGCTAATGAACATGTGATTTTTATAAAACCTTATTGATTGTATTAAAAATCTGTGATACGACATTTAAGTATACCACCTATATCATAAAGACGCATTTTCGAATATTTGAATGAAAGTATTTCTGTGCAGGCTTTACGGTTCCAAACCTAGCGTTATAAATAATATCTGGCATCATTTGCAACATGGCTATCATTGGGGATGTCTAGGTTTTTGTCACTTATAATTGCATGAGAGCTTTGTATTATATCGGGTAAATTTGGGTTGTTTAATGAGAAACTGTTGTCTAGCAATTAGACGAGAAAAACTGTCAACTATCAAAAACGCGACACCGAAGGTGGAGAGCGCTTTTGTCTTGATAGTTTTTCGAGTCAAATTGCTAAAGAAAACAGTTTAAAATTTGAACAACACAAATTTACCTGATATCAATACAATGTAATTCGGCAGGACAATTCAATGAATAAGAAATTCAGAAACATATCAATGCAAATTTTATTTATGAAACATATCAAAATAAACATATTTTTATTCGAATGTACAATTATTGAAAACTCAGTTATGGAAACTCATACTAGGAACAGTGATGTAGCTGCGGATGCGACAGCTAATCATTTCTATGTAGTAGATGTTGAAGTTTTTTCTTTTTCCAAATGAATTTATTGAATAATGCTCGAATGATACTCTTTGTCAACTTGTAAGTATGGACCAATTGATGATGAATTGCATTGTCTTATTATTTTTATTAGAACTTGATCTTTAATTCCGCTTTTACCTAATTCGCTATCTGCTGCCGCTCAATTTGAGTGATTTGTAGTTTTGACACATTTGACATCTGTACCAATGCGTTGTGCTGAGTATTTAGTCCATTTTGAAATTTTATTAATTTCAATCGGCTCCTTCTTATACCAACCTTAACAATTTTTCTTCATCCAAATAGGAATTGGTGTTAGAAATACTCTGACGAATGTTATAAAATTGTCTCGTTTTTCCATCACCTTTTCAAAAAACTTATTGGACAAATATCTTCCGCTAAAATATTAGGCATAAACCATTTGCTGTCACATAATTTATTGTTACCGCCCGCCATGTCCCGTTTTCGAAAATGGAGGATTATACTTAATACGTCCAGTTTCCTTTCCATTATTTTCAATTTCAGTTCAGTTAAGTCTCCGATCAAGTAATACAACCTAGATGAGTAATACTCAAATATAACTGAAGGTAACATCTTTTCATAATGTTATCCCTCAAATCATGGCATTATTGCCATGTCGCAATTTTTTAAGGATACAATAAGCACGTCAGCTAGATTTTGATATCTGTCGGGTATATTCAAGGAAACGAAAACCCAAAAATACTCTCTTGGATGAAATTTATGACACTAAGAAGGCAATTGAAACGTTCATTGCAGCTTGTTGGGAGCATTTAAAAACGATAGTATTTCCATCGCCGAACGGAGATTCTTTGTTGTCGATATAGTCTTGTCAGTACGACAACGCTGCATTTGATATTTGACAGGACACTCATTTGAAGCTACCAGTGTCGTAACTATCGAAAAAGGGAAACCAAATTGGAAAAGAGAAAAATGAATGAAAAATGAAAAAACATGTCCATTAGAGCATTAGAGACGTTAAACTTCTTGCTCCTGACCAGGGATATCACAATCGGCTTATACGAGAAGCAATTGAAATCCATAAACATACGGATAATTTCAATAGAAAAGAAGAGACACTGACCCTCAACCGAATTTGGAATCCATTACTTAGTCAAGCTAGGAAAAGAACAGCCGAAAGGAATATACCTGCAACCCCAATACTGAGAGATAATTTAATTCCAGGAACGGACGATAAGAACGTAATAATTGCAGGTACCAGCCGGACATATAAATATGCGCTTAGATCCCGAACCAACCAGTCATCGGAAATCTTTCAAGATGGAACCTCAGAAGAAGCCAGCCACTCGTGCGGGCGAAACGTTAGGAAGCAATTCCATATCACGACGGCCAACAAACCCGAAGAAGAGTAACATCATCAAAAAGAGCATTGGCTGTTCTCAAAATCCTGTGGAGATTATTTCATCATAATTTCAGGTTTCCATTCCATATTGGGTTTCAATTATTTCTATTTTATTGAACCTCAATATTTCTGTTAACAACGCACGACACTGCCGTTGGGGGGAAGATGTCCCTTACACACAAATCTTAATGCGTGTGCGGCGAGTTACTCATCTAGGTTATGTTATTTGATCGGAGAGTTCAGTTCAATTTCAGTACGATTTAATGTATTTTGCAGTCTTTCTGGTTTATTTTCGTCATATATTATAATCTGGCCATTATAAATACTTCAGATTTATCAAGAGCTGATGCACTAGATTTTCTCTTTTCGGAATGCGCCTGTAGGATTTTACGTTAAGCATTACGTGCAGCTCGTGATGAATTAAACTGAACGTCGGTGAAAGGGTCAAATACAATATTGAATTCGTTACTTAGTAGTGGTCAATTGCCTTTTGAATTATAAACCTCTTTATAATTCAATAAAGAGCAATTTTTATTATTATTAATACTTTGTAGCATTCTAGCGGTGCGTTCCAAATTGTTTCAACTACCGCTTTGTAGTCTTCTCCGTTATTCTTTCGCATATTAAATGCCCAATCTTGCAATATTATATTCAATTACTCGATGGAAGTATCTGGCTCAAATTTATACCTTTTTGCATCGCAAAACATAAAAATCTGTCGCAAGATTGATGATTACGTCGCAACTGTATTAGTAGGCACAAAGGTATTAACAATTTGACTAATTCTGGTTTTTGTTCAAATTGTTTAAATTGTTTTTTTCCGTTAACCAGCTGTCGTCCCCGTACGAACGACAGCCCTCAGAAGTCAAAACTTGTGCGAGCCGAGGGTTAACGAGGTCTTACCAATTCCTAGCACTTTCTCAGGCCATCAGAAAAATATATTGAAGTCGCTGGGGTTTGAACCCACGACCGGCAGACCGAATTATTGAAAAACATTGATCCTATCCACTCGGCTATCTGACCATTTTGGTGTTCGTAAACTCATCGGATTGACTCACTGTTAGTATTTAGAAATTCAATGAGTTGTTAACAAACATGTCAAACTATTTATTTTGGCAACTACCACCGCGATATTTGATAAACAATGTCAAAATGACAATTGCACTGTGGCATATACCATGTTTTGTCAGGGCTAATATTTCTTTTGATTTCCACTGAGATGTCTAAAAACCCTGGTGTGTCGACTGATTAGATTTTGTTTAGAGTTTTTCGAGGACAAAATAAATGAAATCGTGGTCTGCTTCTATAATCGGTTCCAGAGATGGCGTTTCGTCCTCATGTCAATATTCCAGGGACATAGTGATTGTTGTTATTTGAATTTTACGGAATGTCAATATACTTTTTAAATATCATACTACAGTAATAAAGTCCATACTCTAAGTGGAAGACCAAGTTTTTTGGACAAATAACACCACACAAATTCTGTTATTTTTCCAAAATAATCAAACTAAAGTTTGATAGTCAAAATACTTGTGGGGGAATCAACCATTTCGTAATGCAATATTATTGAGTATTATAGTGCGTTTATTCATTTTCCTTTATTTTACATTATTTTCCTAAAAAATTTGACCATATTTCGTTTTTGTGTGGAAAAAATCCTGAAAGATGAACACAATTATTCATTCATATCCATAGTACCGAATGTGAATACCACATAGAATCTATAGCATACTTTGAAACCAATTTGAAACATACATTTTTTAAACTCGCCATGTTCTAATTGACAATACTTTATTTTATGGCAAACATTTTTGAAATCAAATCAATCGACTGGATGCGTTTTTATACCCTACTTCTTTAAATCTTCCATAAGTATAAGTTGTGAAAGTCCGTGATTAATAAAAAATTACCATTCTACTGAAATCTATCAATTTTGCATATCATCAAGCTTGTTTAGGTTTTGATTATTTACTACCGTTGGGCAGATGTCAAGGATGATGTTAATTGAAAAGGAACCAAGCGCCAAATTGCAAAAACTGAGATAAAGGTTCCAAACGACAAAGTTACTTTAATTCGTTATGTGTAAAAGTATTAAGAGCCTACTAGAATTCTGGTGACATCTATTGACTAATGATCCAAGCCCATTATAGAATAAATCCAACATTACAATACCGTTCATAGAATATGATCAAAGTCGCTTGGTTCTTTTTCAATTATCATCTTGCAGATAGGCACAAGATTGACAAGTTCTAATGGTGAATTTCCATGCAGCTGAATTTCAGTTACTTTATGTGAAATGCATTTCTGGAAAACAAAAATAATATGATGAGTTGAAAATGTAACGAATAAAACTGCTTGCGGACAGCGATTCCGTAAATTTGAATGATTATGTTGTTTAATTCATTTCATGCTCCTGCGCAATACTTGAAACTTCTGTTCATGAAAATATACCTTTACAAGAAAACCTACGGTGGCGGTTCACGCAAGTATCGCAGAATATTTGGAAAGTACACCACGATTTGCATTTGTTTTCTCACAATCAAGCTAGCAAATGTCCAGCGTTTTATTCTACAGTTTCACAGGTAAAAGTCGGCACACCAGGGCATCTTAATTTCCATCAATGGGTCTTGATATCGTTTTAATTATTGTTGATCTGATGTAGTCTGTGTTGCCAGTCCCACCTCTTTTCCATTCCCGATAATTGGTTTTGTATCAATTTTATCACCTACATGAGGAAAATCTTTGATTCTGTATTCTTCTTCGTATTATTTAATGTTCATAGTTTCGGAATGTGTTAACTTGATACCGGAGCGGAAGTCAAATGTTCTATTACTAGGCGTAATCGATCATTGCTCTAATGCCTCCGGTCAAATAACACAACCTAGATGAGTAACTTGCCGAAAACCTGAAATTATGATGGAATTTTGAGAACAGCTGCTTAATAATAAAAACTAACGATACTTTAACACACATTAACACAAAGTTTGCCCTTCATTCACGAAAAACACTCCAATAAGCCAAATACGTTGTTGATCTGTCAAATATCAAATGCAGCGTTGCCGTACTGACCAGACCATATCGACAACGAAGAATCACCGTTCGGCGATGGAAACACTATCGTTATTACGTGCTCCCAACAAGCTGCAATAAACGTTTCAATTACCTTCTTATTGCTATATATTTCATCCAAGACAGTATTTTTGGGTTTTCGTTGCTATGAATATACCCGACAGAAATCAAAATCTAGCTGACGTGATTATTGTATCCTGACATAGCAACAATGTCATGACTTGAGGGATAACATTATGAAAAGATGTTACCTTCAGTACTATTTGAGTATTACCCATCTAGGTTGAGTCCAATGCTGAATGCATTATCATTAGAACCCAGAGGAAGTTCGTTTATATTATTTCCAATGAAAAAGATTTTTGCAAGATGTAGTAATGTCTTCGTAGATGATATTGTTTGATAAATTCATTTCAACTTTCGACATCTTCAACAATTTATTCCAATTTGAATGACAATGAAATTAAACTCTGTTCCCTATCGAATTTGGCAACTGATCACCATCATTCCACGTTCAACTCTCTATTTCTTTTGAAGATTGGTACTACCTATCGTAGATGTTTTGGAAATATACTTCTGACAAAAAAAAATTGAAAAATAAAAATGTCAAACCATAAATCTCCTATATTTTGCCACTGACAACAAAATCTTCTCCAGTCCTGAAAGTTTTTTGGTTTATAGAATAGTTCACAACGTTTGATTGTGTTATGGGGATAAACTTCAAAGAATTGAATAAATTCCGAGTAAATTTAATTACGGCCCTCAAAACAAACGTTTTCCAATATAGGTACGTAAGTATATCATTTCCAGAAATTACCTTTCTTTAATTGCTAGATATTAGATCCCGTACTTGTAGAAGGTTCAATACTTTTGTATCGTGAACTGTTCAAATCGAATTATTTAATAAATTCCGCCGAAAATCCCTTATCAATTAAAATTCGATTCAATCGTGGAGTTGTCCGTTAATCCTTGGCACATATCGCACGTGCCTGTTCCTGATGTCTTCAGTAGGCCTTCTGTAGGTATATTGTGGTGCGATGTTTTCCAAGTAAAGGGTTGATGGCAGGCAGGGACAGACTGATTCGTTTCGTGTGAGTGACAGAGTGGTGGCTAACCTCAGGTCACTTCACTACTTCATATGGAAATTCAATTAGAAACTCCTTTCGGGTCTACAATTCCGGCAGCTATTACTCGGTATATGTGAAAGAAAGTTCCGATCGCACAGACTGATTTTGTTGAAAATGGTTGGGAAAATTACAGTAGATTCTTTGTGAATCACCGAAGTGAACAAATATATTTCAGATTGCAAAGTTCATAAAAGCACAATATAGTTTTAGTCAAATATTCAACATAATGAATGATGTAGGATTGAAAATGCAAACGAATATTTTCTAAGATAAGCATCAAGATTTATTACAGCACTGCTAACTGATATGTTAAGAAGTTTACGAGGCAAACAGCTCAAATAGTAAATACAAAAATTTGCAATACACTTTTTATTTTCACCGAATGACCTAAAGCCTTAACCCTGTCCACTTGCAAACAAAATCTGACTAAGGACAATTGGATAATCTCTGAAATAAAATAACATTCAACCTTTGTTCGTGAGCTGTACCATCTTTATATTGAAACAACAATTGAAAGAACATACATTAAATATGAAAAAGGAAAAGATGCATACAGAAAATTTCTTTCAAAATACAAAATATTTATAAATGAGAGTCAAATAACAAATTCCAAGAATAAATCGAAAACAACGTGGAACATTCTAAAGAATATTATTAACGCTAAAGTAGCAAATAATAACGGAATCACTATTATTACAAAAAAGATTATATAATATAAAATATCGTGGTCATTACATTTTGTTAACCACTTTACACATCAAACATGCAGGTAATAGAGGGTTAGCAAAAAATAAATGGTAATGCAGCAGGTCATCTCAGATCGTTTTGTTATTTTGCAAATTACGAACTAACAATAATATACAGGTATAGCCGAAATATATCACCAACAGAAATTTCAATAACTTTGACGAAGACGGATTTCAGCGTGATCTATTAAGATATGGGCAGCAATATCTAACCAAGTGTTTCAGAGCCATCTGAAGAGTCGATACTAAAAACCCAACAAAACCCATGAATAAGGAGATAATCTAGGTCGACTCGTTAATTTGGCCCATCAACAAGTACTGAAGGATTTCATAGAACAAGTTGGGGTGCAGACCTTCATTGCCTGAGAGATACTGACAGGAAGCAAGTAATTGGAGTTCGAGGCGATGAAAGACACATCAGGAAATATAAAAAGTAAGTTTCAGGAAGTTAAAATAAGCGGAGATTCTTCTACGATCGAAATGCTAATGAACAAAATGGACTCCATATCAGTATCAGGCAACAAGTAACTTCTGAAGAAAACAGGAAGAGGCGCTGCTATAACTGTGGAAAAAATCTACTTACAGAAGAGCTGATGGGGGGATCAAGATCCAAAAGTCAAAGGAAACAATCAACGAAACGAGATCTAGAGCTCTAGAATAGAGAGAAGAGATAGTTGGTCGCTACTAGGGGGTGCGTGTTGACTTTCGGTTCAAAGCCACAAGAACCCGATCTCGAAATTGAAAATAAACGTAGGAGGTGTCCAAGGTCACTTCGAAGATCGAAGAGCCCAAGATAAGTCTACCAGATATACAATAGGAAATAAAACTACCATGCTGTCTGCTCTTTGGAATGACACCCAGCAATGTAGAGGACGAAGTTCTTCTTGAATACTTTGGATAATTGCGAGAAAGCCCGTACTTAGTTCGTAAATTTTGTAGGCATTGATCAAAGCATTTGAATAATTGAAATATTTGAGGTGTCAGTGGGTGGCCGGTAGCTACGCTGTTCAGATCTCTGGTCGTTAGAACTTCTGCTCGTATTGGACCAAGGTTCGAGACCACAGTGTGCGAGAATTTTTGAAACATTATGTACTAAGATATTAACAACATTTCATTAGGTCCGTAACATATTACGCAATCCAACATATGAAGGACTACGATAGAATAATCCTAAGTATTCTTTAAATGTCCAAATATATGTTTACTTTGTCATTCAGTAACAACACATGCTCTGTTTGCGTTGTGAATCTTTTAAATCAATATAGTTTCTAGTAATCACTTCATGCTTGTCTAATCCAGCCGAAATAGGAAAACTTTTGTACTCGAGGACGTATACACAAATCCATTAATTGAAAACTGAAAAGCAAATAATTATTCATATACACGAAGGTAGTTTCGAATGCAGCAAAATTCTGCACACATACTGAAAACCTAACATGACCTCACAATAAATCTACAATCATAGAAGTTCGTTAACAGGAATTGTCCTGTTCTCTCATAATTAATTTATGGTTACGGTTGGATTTGCATGCACAAAACTTAACCTACTCGGACAACATCGAAATTAAATTTCCATGCTTCTGCTACAACAGTACTTGTCTAATGGACATTTGCCTAACAAATAAAAGCTATCTCTGGTGTATCTTCCTCCCGTTCTCCTGCTTGCACACAGCAGTGCGGCTTCTTCCCATTATCGTTTTGTGCTTTTGTATCGAGAGCAGTCAGTATTTTCGGACGAGTCTGCTGATGTTGATTTGAGTTTTTTTTTTTTTCATTTGATCTGACAAATGCCTATCGGAGAAAAAGAGGCAATTAAAGTCACCAACATCACTTAGGAACACGAAGAAAACCCACAAAAGCTCCCTTACCTTTTTCAAAAACAAGGTTTGAGTGAATTGAAAAAGCGGCAAATCTGTCTTCAGGATGCAACAATCTCCTCATTCCCAGTTCCTCGTTCCTCGTTCCTCGTTCCTCGTTCCTCGTTCCTCGTTCCTCGTTCCTCGTTCCTCGTTCCTCGTTCCTCGTTCCTCGTTCCTCGTTCCTCGTTCCTCGTTCCTCGTTCCTCGTTCCTCGTTCCTCGTTCCTCGTTCCTCGTTCCTCGTTCCTCGTTCCTCGTTCCTCGTTCCTCGTTCCTCGTTCCTCGTTCCTCGTTCCTCGTTCCTCGTTCCTCGTTCCTCGTTCCTCGTTCCTCGTTCCTCGTTCCTCGTTCCTCGTTCCTCGTTCCTCGTTCCTCGTTCCTCGTTCCTCGTTCCTCGTTCCTCGTTCCTCGTTCCTCGTTCCTCGTTCACCAGCGCGCCCTCCGGTTCTCTTATATTAGTACAGGCTAAATAGGATAAGACCCAAAAAAAAATTGGGCCCTTTTGATTTTCTAGATTGTGGGAAGTTTTGGGGTACCGAATAAGTCTAGCAAATCTTCATAAAAGTACGGGCACGGATTTTCGAAATTTTGGGACTTGAAACTCAAAAATATTTTGAATCGTGAATAACTCGAAAACCATGAGGAATTCGAAAAAAATTTCTACAAAAAAGGTTTCCAGTAATTTTTTCGTTTGAGTCACTATTTCTGAGTAATTCTCTCTCAAAGCCGAAAGCCGGAGCACCCGCTCGCAAATTCCCGCCAGTGCGAATTCAAGCAAATTTACATCCCAAGCGCAAATTGAAATTGCTCTAACTCGTTGAAAACTACTCCGTTTTCAAAGAATCAAAATGCATAATGATGGGTCAGTTCTCTATTTTGTACTCCGGTAAGGTAGCATAATTTTCGACTTGGGAAATTTTCGAAAATCTTGCGAGATGAAGAGGTATATTGGCCACACAAGCACTTGAAGTTTCAATGAATATATTCCATCACTCGCAATATAAACAAGCAAATCCAACGAGAGATTTGTCGTTCGTATTATTATCAATATTTTCATGTATATAACATACATGAGTTACTTCTTGGTTTCAAATGAACTGACGTTCAAAAAACGCAATCATGAACACGATCTTCGTTCTCGATTGATTATTATTTCGATATTCACAGACTTTTTAATAGTTTCTCTTATCCAAAGATGAGGGTATTCTGCACTTGATATTGATTGATATTACTGCAGATTTATTAAATGACAATGACCTAAGTGATGAGGGGGCCACAAGAAAATCGGCAGCGGATGAAGAGGACGAAGAAGATGAAGAGTCGCTTGATTATGACGAAGAGAACGACGAAAATGAAGACTCTGATTGATCCATTCTTTTCCCTTGAATAATTTTGGAAACATTTTGTATACAAATATATTTTTTAAAGGCTTTGAGAACATTATCTAATATTTCATAGAAATAAAGAGAATTTTTATTACCAAACAATACTCCAAGATCTTCCTTATCTTCCTATCATATAATACTTTTTTATGCAATTTGAACAGGCCATATCAAACTGATCATAAATCTAATTGAATCAAAATATTTTCCTAGGTTAGGACAAAAGAGAAACCTCTCTTGTACTGAATTTTGAGCTATAAATTTTTTGTGCCGGCATTTTGTGTCGAAATCCTCATAGTTTTCGAGTTATCCGCAATTCAAAGTGTTTTTGAGTACATGAACCCATTCTACGATGAAAATTTTGAGTTTAGGAAACATTTTTAGGGACCAATTTGTAGAAAATTTTATGCTCTACATTTTTTGCTTTGGGTCTTTTTTTCGAATTCCTCGTAGTTTTCGAGTTATTCGCGATTCAAACTATTATTCAGTATTTAAACCCGTTTTAAGGTGAAAATTTTGAGGTTAGGAAAAAATACCTGGGATACTTTTTTGTAGAAAATTTTGTGCTTTACATTTTTTGTCACAACAGTTTTTTTCGAATTCCTCATGGTTTTCGAGTTATTCGCGATTCAAAATATTTTTGAGTTTCAAGTCCCAAAATTTCGAAAATCCGTACCCGTACTTTTATGAAGAGTTGCTAGACTTATTCGGTACCCCAAAACCTCCTAGAATCTAAAAAATCAAAAGGGCCCAATTTAATTTGAGGTTTTAGCTCAACATCTCCTAATATACCTATACTATATTTTGTAATGGTCGACTGGACCGATATTCCGATAATTTTATTCCAGATCTGTATATAGATGCAATCGTTTCCAAACAATTAAGATTATTTTTCGCATATTCAACACAGTTTATAACAGTATTTCTCTCATAAAAACCAATTTGTAACTATCCCGATAGTCCAACTCGAAGATGAATATCAACATAATCTTTTGGCCCACACAAACTCTACTTGAATCTTTTCCGTACCCCCAAGCCAATATGTTAAGTATGATATGTGACAATTATATGGCAAAATATGTGCTTAAGAAACTGTCTCTGGTTATACAGAATTAAATTCTTTGTTGGATTGCAAATAATGCTATATTGAGTGTATTATGCTGGGAATTCGAGTGTTGATGTATTTCTACAAGATGTGGGTGATATAATGTCGTGAGTTTTGTTTTAATCATGTACATTATCCAAGAAAAAATTAATCAAAGAAATTGGTCAGGGTACACTACCCGACGACCCAACTTATCCATTACAGTGTTCTCAATATGTGCAACTACTCACTTTTGTCCATAAATTATGGTCTGTTCTTATTCTTTGTTTCGGTAGGATGACAACTCCCACCCAACGAATATACTGTCCGATCCCCGTAAGTCCTGAGCAGGATCACGTCAGGGAGCAGGAAGAAGAAATGGAAATCCTCTCGAGAGAGAGAGTCAGCCGTGCTCCGGAGCGGAATAACAGGTACACAAGTGGCGTACAGTTGCAGTTGCAATTTAATTTATTCCCGAACTATCTCATCCCGTGGATTGTGCAGTGCATTCATCTTCGGCTAAAAGCCGTTTAGCGTTGACAATTGCCGGCCGGCCATACAGGGAATACATTATTCGGCCGAAACTTTGATGGTGATAATGCTTTGGTGGACGCATTAATATGCATGATATTAAATTCGGAGAACATGCATAAGTTATGGAGGAAGTGGAAAATGGTACTTCAAAATCTCCGCCTGAATCGGGCCGAAGATGTCTGCTGGAAAATTGGTTATTGAGATTCTGCATCTCAAATAAACAATCAATTCTGGCTTTAATCCTAAGAAGTGAAATTCACGCTGTAATTTGGAATGTAGAGAGAAATGGAATGGTGAAAAATTGGGGTACGTACTTCAAGAAAGGTTTCACGACTCGTTAACTGATAGTGATTCCTGAGACTCAGATTCGAGGTCCTGGAATATTGTTCCAATATATGGAGTGCAGCCGTTAAACACACATTGAAATTTAAAAATTATGTCGAAATTCCATTGGTCTCGTCGGTGATGTTTCGCTTATACAAGCTCGCTCACTTCTCTGGAACACCGTAGACAGGTTGGCGATCTATCTTTGTTTCATAGATATTTTTTCATTGACGATGCTCTTCTAAAATATCATCAATCGTGCAACTGTTAGTGGCCCCATCTAGAATTCCTCAGAACTCGTACTTTCAACGAACAGCTTTTAGAAATTCAAGATCAGTTCCTATTTACTTTCCCTCAGCTATCATGATATCCTCTGAAAATTACAGAATTTTTCTCTTCGTATAGTAACCAGAACATAAAAAGATTATTGAAGATGAAGAGCGTCCAAAACTACCAATGTACGGTGTCACAGAGAGTTCGCAACAGATGGAAGTTTTTTTTACGAATAGTATAATGAATATTTGACTTCGCAGTTAGTTTGTGCTTTAAAAATTAATCAAAAACAACCTCTTTTCTATTGTCATGTACTACTCTTAACCTGTCAAATTTGACATTATTTTCAAAAATCCTTCAATTTTACACAATTTTTTCAATTCTCACTCTCTCCTGATAAATATAGAGGAAATAAAAGCTTCCAACTTACACAAAGAATATATACTTGTAAAGTCACGCTTACAATTGTTTCGACACACAGTGTCATCATCTGAGCTGAGTTATGAGTTCATGCATTCAAATTTCATAATTTTGATGAAAATGTGACTTCAATGTCATTTCTTTCCCAGGAGACACCCACATTGGCCTGTTACCAAAAAAAATATAAATGCACCTCCAGAAATTTGTCTTTGTTCTTGCAGTTTGTTCATTTCATTGTGAAACTGATTCGGATTTCCAATGAATAGACGTTTATATGTCAGTAATTAAATAAACGAATTTATCTTTGTTCCTATCACACTCGTATTTCTTTTTTTAACAAATTTGCATCCCGTTAGCTGCAGATGAGTTCGAAACAGTGTGACTGTTGGATGTAGTTTTCGACCAAATAATAATTTTTTGCAAAGTTTTTTGAATTAATAACGTTATTCTCATATTCTTTATTTCCACCTTTAGATGTATAAAAATTCACAATAAAACATCGCGAAATTCATTGATTCATCTCAATTATCTTATAAAGAACCCGAATTCATCATTCAGTATGCCGTTCAGATGCGAATTGTCTGTGCTTATACACTTTTTGTTTCAGTCCATTGAAAATAAGTCCGGTGATCTTGGTGGCCAATAATCTTTCCAATCTCGTCCCATCACTTTACCCCTAAACATCTGACAGATATTGTTTCACTTCTACCGTTTGGTGGATCGGTGCCCCGTCAAGCTCATACCATAAATTTCGTTTAACACGTAGGTGCAGATTATCCAAAACTTCGGATAACTGATTCATCATTTGCGTTCCAAATTTCTCTAAAAAATATTGTCCAATTGTTAGGTTGTGACCCAATTGTCTTGAATGAATATTGGTCTCGGCATTCTATTACAACATTTGTATTATTGTGGGACTACCAGCGACAATTTTGGGAACTGACTGTTTCGTTCGACGTGAAACTTACCTCGTCTGTCTATAGAATCCTGTAGGAAAATGTGATATAATTTTCTCTTTCACCTTGGAACCCAAATGAAAATCCTATTTAAATTGCGAAATCTGTCTTTAATAGTGTGAACGAACTTTGGCTCATAGGGATGGATTAGTTTTTCTGTTTTCAACAATGATTAAACAAACATTGAGTTGTTCTTCTTCATTATACCTTATTGGATTATGTGGTTTCTTGACACAAGTTACCACAGAGCCCGTTTCTTTGAATATTTTCAATATCCTTCCAAAGGTACTAAATGAATATTTCTTCATGGATTCCGGTGGTTGAAAATACAAGCAACAACTCGATATGGCCCATTTTCGCCACATAAAAGAACGATTTCCACTTAGTCTTGTGAGGATAACATTGTGAATTATAAATGTACGAAAATCTGTACACAAAACAACTCGATTTCTTAAACGCAATAATTTAACATAAACCGAAACTAAAAATTTGTGTCAAAAGCCGCCTAAAGGAAAATTTTAGTTCGATTCGATCAATTGTACTATTTTTTCCCGAGATGTTGCATTAGACTTGTATTGTTTGAAATCACGAAGTTTTATATGATGTTTAGTAAAAATCGCTAGAACGAAAGTCTTTTGAATAGTTATGAAACTGTAGATCATTGTTTAGTTTACAGAAAAGTATGCATTTCTAAAGCAAGTGTTACTAGGTTACGGTTTCACAAATCTGGTTTCCTAATTTTGAACAGTTTGCGAGCTACATTAGATAGATGAGTTAACATAACTCTGGTGTTCTAAACTCATAATCAGAAAGCCAATCGGACCATGTGAAAAAATGTAGGTTTCCGTTTAAAATAAGATAATTGAAACCGACTCTTGGCATACCCTGTTTAGCTGTAGGACCACAAATATTCAAGGTAGAACGGACATGATCGATTATGACAGCATACCAAATTTTGATTTTCTAATCGAACACAGTAAGTTGAAAATCACCCTGTATATAACACTTTTTACTAGTCTTCAATCTGCAGAACGAAAACAGATCAATACCATAGTATGTACTTTCCAGCCAAAGATGCTAAAAAAATCATAATTCAGTTACAAAAAATACTTAATCATAAAATTCGCTTTTCTAGTAAGTTTTTAAATTTATGTTTATTAAGGATGTTGGAAAACTATCAAATACAAATCACTCCATAATGAGATGTTGCAAAAAACATTTTTGATGTATTCTTAAAAAGTTGACAGCGAAATCAGCAGTTGAAGAACTTCTTTATTGTTTATAATATTATTAGTAACCAACCCTCTTGGTAGTAGTCCAGTACTGTCGTCTTCTTTATCTGTGTCATCATAATAGCACCCTGTCCCTGAATACTAGCTTTATATTAAATTGTAACAAATATCTCTTTCGAGTCTTTTTTAGAAGGGTTGAAATGAAGTCGTAACTCTGGAAACCTATTAAAATACAGTAAAAACGTGTCTGACAAATGTAACGTTTTCTCTCGTAAATCGTAACGAACTTTTCAACAAGTCTTGTGACAATCAGTTTTAGAATTTACATGCGATACTGTTACATTCCCTTGTATCCTTTCTTTAATTTGTTTACCTGGCGATGTCCTGCATTTGATTCTCAATCGGAAATGTCCACTGTCTTGATTTGGGTCACGGTAAGGACTCTTGAGGACCTTGGATTTGGTTTCAATTCTTACGAATCGAAGGAACTTTTGAAATTGTAATTTTGTTGTAGTTACATTCTCACTGGGCTCGTTTACAATGATTTGAATATAAATATGTGATATGGATACTTCTACTTTGGTGCATAATTTCGAGGTGAAAAGGGTTGTGTCTGAATATAAAATTCGTATGTTTATTCATTGGGTTTTCACTTGAAAGTTCTTGTTCAACCCTTATCATAAATGGAATCTTGGAAAATTCTTTCCAATATTCACACGTTAAAGTCGAAACCCAAAGGTAAATTTTTCCTTTCTTTGGGTTTACACTTATACGGAAATACTGAAGATAAATATTAACCCATTCTTCAATGATTTTTACAGTTCGATTATTTTATCTATACCATCAATTTATGATCGATAAAATCGTCTATCGAACATCTCTTTCTATCAACCGCTATGAGCAAATCAAAATTCGTTAACGTTTTGTCTTCTAAGCTAAGAATTATGGTATTGTGATAATCGATTAAAACTCAAAACAGTGAAAAAAGAGCCATAAAACATACAGTGTTTTACATTTCAACTAAACTTGTCAAACATTGTATTGACTAGTGTAGTACCATCAATAGCGTCATTGTTTTCTGTCATTAGGGTATTGTTTGTCGCCAGTTTTACTTTGTTTTGCAGTCGAAGATATTATAAAAACTGTTTTTTTTCAGACCTAAACGTCTCTTGGAATCGTTACCTCCAAAGTAAGTACAATACAATATGTTTTATTGAGAAACATTACCTAAATCTAGGTAAAAACATTCACAATATATTTTAACTCTTTTTTAGATTATGCCTGGAACTAATTCACAAGCACAAGAATTTGTGTTGAAAGGAAAAGAACAAATGGTGGACTTTTTTTACCACTTTAATCTGTTCAAGAGGTAACAATTGAAACCACAAAAGAAATGTCATAATTTGTCTTTACTGTATTTCAGAGAGTTTCAGATGCACTTAGAATAGCTCGAAAAACGGTGTACATCAAAATAAGAAACGAAAATAAACCCATTCCATCAACACTCACTGAATCAGTCATTGAAAAATGATATGAACGAAAAAAGATCGTTTCTGATATGGTTATTAAACCCATTAATATAAACATTGGTGACAGTTCTGAATCTGAAAGTGATTAAATATATTAATTTTGTTTTTCCTTTCATAACTGGTGCATAGTTCTACATGCTCGCAATACATAAATAAATGTATGGATACATTTTTTGGTAATTATGTGTTGAGTATTTCATTACCAAATATATTTCATTCATCTGGTTTATTTTTACTTCTTAGATATTCATTTATTTATTAGTAGACAGTGTGTCCTTGCATCCATATACGAACAGGTAATTGAAAAAATTTGAATATCTAAGCCTAGAATTCCTTTTCTGAGTTTCAGTCATGTTTGAATGAAAACTCATTTTTTGATATCAAAGTATGCAAAGGTTTTGGAAATACTCCAACCTAGTTTTCTGAACAACTTTTTTCGTTTACTGTTACATCTACATAAATTGCATTAATGTGGATAAAATAACTTCTGAGGTTATTTGTGTCAAACGGCTGCGGAGGTATGGATGGATAAAACAACTTTCTTAACTGAGTGTGTCTGAAATTAGAAAACAGTAGGGAGGTCAAAAGTTTCTAGTAAACTCACTGGGCAAATGAGGAAATTCCATGTTCCATTATCCTATCAATCCTGATGTCACTGGATTCGTAATAATTGGAATATACCATTGGCTAGGAATCGCACGTCAAAATGTAAGACTTCGTTAATCCTTGGCTCGCACAAGTTTCGACTTCTGAGGGCTGCCGTAATGGGACGACAGCTGGTTAACGGAAATGGCAATTTTAAACAGATTCACTCCTTTTCGCCTTTGTTTCTTCAGCACTATTTTTGAAATTTGGAACATTGAATATGCTCATTGGACGCGACATATTTGGAAAATACAGGGAAGGAGAAATGAGTGTGTGTCACACGGTATTCTGCTGGAACTAAATAAAAACTCTCATTGTCTGGTGGTTCGCCATTTCCATGAATTTGAAAATGTTGATTCAGTTAATTTTATCAGGATATTAGCCACGTCATTCTACATTTAGACTTTATTTTGACTAAAATTTCTCGACTCATTTCATATGCATAACAATGATGACGCACGAGTGAAGATAAAATAATCGGACTGTATATTGGTTCCGTATTTTCTCTTTTTAATTCCCTTTGTACTTTTACCAAACACAAAATAATTATTTGTTTAACATTATTTTTCTTTTCAGGAAAAAGTACCTAGTCCTTAGGTTGTTTGTGCCCATGGATATTTTTGCTAAAGGAATCAACATTTACAAAAATTAACCAAAATCTGTTTCGATAAAATTTGAATAATGAAATTATATTTCAAGAACATTCCAATTAATTCAAGAAATATGATCTTTGACAAATAACATTAACCGATATTACTTCTGAAATAAATTGAACCTTCACAATTTTAAATTGCCGACTAAATAAAATATTCTGCGTCTTCATTGATATCGCAGAGTATTCATAAAGTTATAATAGCACACGACAAAAACGTGAACATGCCTCTGCTCCCTCGATTCCCCCTTTTTATTGGAACACAAAAAAGTGGAGTAAATAATATGCGGAACATGACACGCCGTAAAAACAATTTTATGACGTTGTATTTCTTGACCAACAAAGCATTAATCAAAAAAGGACGTTGCGAGCTGACATGTTCGTGATGACTGAGTAGAGCTAGCTGATCCAGAGCACTCGGTGTTATATACAGCATTGGAATTCATAGAAAGTGTCTTACATTTTGTGATAATATATATTTTTCTAGGGCTATCGTATCCTACAATGATTACATATCGATTAATAATTATTGATGAATGGATACCGGCAAATTTATCGGTAGGCCTTTTTAATTTAATTTCTTTCCTCTGGCCTTTGTTGTCAATAATTTTGAAAGAGAAGAATTCTATTTTACTAGTTTTATAACATTTTTGGGGTCACAAATTATTCATCGTAGTTTTTCGCTACGGGTATTGTCTCATTTTTTTTCAAATTTTTTATCGTTTTTCTCTCTGAAGCTAGAAGACTGGCTCTATAATAATTTTGTCAATACTGAAGTAATAATTTCAGTTTTTCAAATAATTCCGACGTATTTTTCACTGTATCTTTAATTATTTAGAAAAAAAAACTTTTCCGTGCCTAATCACTATGCGTTTTTCACGCACGCCGACAGGAACAAGTATAAACGTCGAAAATTATTCGAAAAATGTCCAAACGGGTAGTCCCCTAAAAACATAAAAAAAAAAACAATTCAATCAAATACTCTTAAAATTTGCACTATACTACGTAAGTATCCACGCAGATTCCGAAAATATGTGATTTATTTATAATAATGAATTATGGTGGATTACGTAATCCAATCTTCCGCAAAAAAACCTATACAATAGGTATGGTCGTCGGCAAATATTCAACAGAAAACAACTACTGCCCCCTACGACCATTGAATTATATCTGTTTAATACTTGGCAAAGTTTTCTACAAGAACCACTTTGCAATGCATTTCAAATATCAAAGCTGAAATTATTTTTCGATTTAATTGGGGGAACACCTCCGTACCGGTTTCATTGTCATTGCCAATCATCAGCGAAGGCTAGTTCGACCCAATTGAATCGAAAAATCCTTTCATCCTAATTGGAAATCCCTGAGACAAACACTGAAGTATGAATTCAGCGCCATCTCTGCGTTCCAGATTAAAATGCACTCCGACTACGTGTCGACTTCAGTATGAAGCCAGAAACATCATGAAAGATGGGATATCATACCATAATCCCATTTACAAGGTTTGGCATTTAAAAGGAATACAACGTCAAAAATGTCACGAATAGTACTGAAAAAAAATATGGAGAAAAATGACTCCTTCCTTCCCATTCTAGATGAACTCTTTAACTCGGGGAAGGCGAGCGCCAATCGATTCAGAATGATCAAATTAGTATAATTTGTGAATTTCAAGTCAATCGAAATAAAACAAAATTATTTGAAAAATCAAAAAAAGTCCAAGTCTAAAAATCGGGAAAAATATAAAAGCGGCAGATTCACTCGCAATCCTCACTTTATATGCAAAATTATATGATTTGTTTATGCTCATATTCAAGGTTTGGCATATAAAAGGAATACGTCAAAAATGTCACGAAGAAGTAGAAACAAATAAGGAGGAAAATTACGGTTAAAGATAGAGCAATTCTGCGAAGGCTATTCACAATGATAATAATCTGGAAATTTCGAGTCAATCGATGTAAAACAAAATTATTCAAAAAATCAAAAAAGTCCAAAAGGGTAGAACCCTAAATGTCATGAAAACTACAAAATTGGCAGATGCAGATTCACTCGAATCCGCACTACATACGCAAAATTTCGTGCAAGATCCGAAAATATATGATTTGTTTTTAATACAGGATCCTGTATTATAAAAAACGCTCAGAAGAATACATGTGTTCTACAAATACTAGGCACACAATAAAGGAGATTCTAGGTATCGATAGAATTTGCTGGAATTTCAGTATGAAACACCAAATGTATATTAGATTAATAATTGCATGCTTCGCGACCGCGATAACAGTTGCATTAGTAGATATACAGAGTGTAATAAGAAATTGAAGGGGGTTTCTGGGTATCGAAAGAATCTGCTGAAATCTTAGTATGTTATACCTGAGGTGAATGAGAGTAATAAATGCATTCTATGCGAACACGATAGCAATTAGTTGATATACAGAGTGTAATAAAATATAAAAAGATTTAAAGGTATCGATAGAATTTACTGATTTCAGTATGTTACACCTGACGTATAAATTCACTTTTGCCTACTACGCGAGCACTATGGCAACTGCATTCGTCGATATACAGGATTTTATTACTTTTATATTATATTATTCAGATTTATATTAATTCGAACGGCCATTGTCACATTTGAATTTTTGTTCTTCTATATACTGCTTTGGCATTAAGGCAACTTTGGTGATATCAACGATCATAACTAGAGAATGCGAAATCATTTGGTACACAACCTATGCAACAATATGAAAAAGTACTCTCATCCTGGTGCATACAGTATTTTGAAAAAGTACCGTTTGAATGGAATAAAGAAGAACTGTTACATATGTATAACACAAAGGGTCGTGTTTTTCATAAAATAGATGCTATTGATCTAGAAGAGAATATAAACCTGAAGAACTGAGCTAGCCTTATTACACAGATTCCAGAATATGGTTGGCCTGTAACAACAGATTAGTGAAAGTAATGGAAACAAAAGGCAATATAGCTGCAATTCCTATGGAGGTACTAGTACAAAGATTTGGGAAATGTTTCATATGTGCCCGTAACTGTAGAATTAGATTAGAATTGAATGCTCGGATAGATTTTTACAGACACAAACTTCAATTCCTCGAGACACCAATTGTTGTATTGGGCATTTGAATCACAAAGGTTGTGTTAACCTTCAACATATGGAAAACCATGTTTCTATTCCCAGAGGGGTGATTATGAGTGGAACTGAAATTGCTTCATGGTTTAGAACTCTCCGAGAATTTATACAAAATGCAGCCAATATAAAATATAACGATGAGGAATATTTTGACGAGACAGATTTTCAAAGTTTGACTAAAGGGTTCATTAAACCCTGTATATCGACGAATGCAGCTATGTCGTGATCGCGTAGAATGCAATTTCAAGTCTAATATTCGTCAGGTATAACATACTGCAGCAAATTCTATTGATACCTAGAAATCTCCTTATATTTTCTATTACAGTCTGTATATAAACTAATTGCTATCGTGTTCGCCTAGAATGCATTTATTACTCTCATTCATCTTAAGTATAACATACTAAGATTTCAGCAGATTCTTTCGATACCCAGAATCCCCCTTCAATTTCCTATTACACTCTGTATATCAACTAATACAATTGTACCTTCGGTGTAACATACTAAAATTTCACCGATACCTAGAAACCACCTTTTTCTATTACACTCTGTATACTAATGCAATTGTTATCGCGGTCGCGTAGCATGTAGTTATTAATATAATATACATTCGGTGTAACATACTGAAATTTCAGGAAATTCTATTGATACCTAGAATCCCCCTTATATGTGTGCCTAGTCCTTTCTAGATATCCTCAACAAAGTAAACTAACTATACAGAGTGTTAGGCGAACATGCGACAATTCAAGGAGTTATTTCTTGATCTATTATGAGAATATTATGTCTCACGACGATGTTTGAAAAACCCCTTTGTTTCGAAGATACAGAGCAAACAAAATTTGTCATGAGTTTATCAAGTTGAAAACTTTTGATTTTTTAACAGCAACATACAGAGATCGATGGGGTCGAGGTGGGCCACGCGCATGCCCTGCTGGATCCCCGGACTTAAATCCCCTGGATTATTCCGTCTGGTTATATCTGAAGTCATTAGTTTACTTGAATGCTTGTATCCAGGCTGGAGGAAGTCATTTCCAATATTCATTGTAGATTGAGCAACTTTACATGTACTTTCCGATAATAAAATGTTGGTAATGACGTAAATATGGTTCGCCCTATATCTTCGAAATAACGGGGTTTTTCAAAAATCATCATGAGACCAAATATTCTTAGAATAGGTCAAGGAATAACCCCTTGGATTTTTGCCGTATCTAACACCCCGTATAGGTGAAAATTACTAGTGAGCACTACAATTTATGTAAAAACAGTTCCTAGAGACTCGCCAAAGAAAGGTTGACAAAATTGAAAGTACTCTGGAGAGAATGTGCTACAAAATTCAGAATTCCACTGCAAAAATTACGAAAGTTAAGTATGGAGGTGGTTCCATAAGATGTGAGACACAGTGTATACGTTGCCTACAAGTATCTACTGTGTCATATACTCAAGATTCTTATTGAACAGACTGAAGTTCCTGGAAAGACTGGAGGAATGGCATTTCTACAAATGAACAGTAAATGTAGTATACTAAAACACCCCAAAAATATGGGAAAAAACTTTCAATAAAACAAACTAAATCGTTGAAATTGTACATAGGGTTAGCGCCCAAGGACAAAACGTTCTTTTTTACCAAATATTTGAATTAAATAAATTAATATATATAATTGCTGATCACCTACAGTAAATAATAATAATAATAATAATAATAACCGTCCTTTACCGGCACAGGCTATTCCATTGAGAAATATAATCATTAAATCGGACAGCAAATGAGGGCAATATGGATTGTGGTATTTTTCGTCAGTTCAGTACTCTTTAGCTCTACAACAAATTGAAAGTTATTGAACGACTCGTAGTAAAAGCCCCAATTGGTAGGCCCCATTCTTGAATTTCTCAGTGACCCCCTTGTCAACAATCCGACGCTGGTTATCATTACTAATGTTTCACCTTGCAAAAAATAATTTTTGCGAAACTTTAAAGTTGCGTTTAATATCGTTACAACAAACATAAAGTTCGTGAATCCCTGAAAAAATTAAAATCTAAGTTAATTTCAACAATATGCTTCAATTTGTACAAAGTTATGCGCAATTAATTTGATGTTAATTAATTTATGAATGTATTTAGGTTGAATATAAAAAATAAAAACATCTAGAAAATTATTGTTTTTTTAAAAAAATACTTCCAAGGAATGGCCTCCTGAAATTTTATAAGTAATAGACAATAAAAAGGTCAGATGTAGTTCAATGTTCGTCGTGGTATTATCCAGGGAAGTAGTTGTTTCTGACAGATGTTTGGAAACGCTAAGAGAGAAGGGAACTCCGTATTCATCTCACTAATAGACAATAGTTCAGTATTTTCAAAAATATTCTGTAGTTCAGATCATAATACCACATCAATCAGACACATGACTTTAAGCATTTAAGAAATTACAATAAAAAGTACAAGTCCATATTTAAAAATAAAAACTTGAGGGTGGCGCAATATGCACGATACTTCGTATATAATTTTTATTCACATATTTGGATAGTATACAAAAAGTTGTTACGGGCAAGTACCAAAAGTTTTGAAAAGTATTCGCCAAATAAAAAGATATTGGCAAAGGAAGAATTTCGAAGTTTTTGATTTTTCCTGTATAACTCCAGAGCTATAGAAGTTGGATAAGATTTTTTTTATTCATGTTATTGACCTCTATCATACGCTACTTTGCCCCTATTTGACCACCCATCTAACTCTTACCGTTACCGAGATTAAATATACAATTCTTTATCCTACCTTTACTACATCTCACCCATGAAGACTTTCGAACATTTGGTACAAATACCAACACTATTCTCAACTCTATCGGGAAGGTACGGTCCTCTAAGGATTAAGCTAAAGAAAAAACACCAAAAAAAGAAACTTTGACTGTAGATTCGAGTGTAACAATATCCAATCTAAATTCAATTGCCTGTGGAATCATCAAACCTTTAGGGGATGCGTTTGACCTTCCTTTTGTTTCTTGGAACAACGTTGTTATTATAACTACTAATCTTTACTTTTTTTATTGGTAAAATAGGCTGATTATTTTGATTTCCAGCTAGTTTTCGTCATAGTGAGAAGATTTCAATTACATTTCGAACATTTTACTGTGGTTTATTTATTTGCACTTCAGATGATACTTTTTTTGACTAGTTTTTCACACTCGACTTTGCAGACATGAATTTAGCATCGATTTTGTTTTTTCGCAATACTTACATCAGGTTCTAATTTCTGAAATTAAGTACTCTTTTTCATTGATAAAGGTAAGTGCATTGTGCTAGGCAAATCATATTTTTTTCGCGTATCATTTTTAAACGTCCAGAATTATTTCAGATTAATATTTATATTGTTTTCAATGTTAGTAATATAATGTTTGTAGCAATAATCACTAACTTGTTAACACTGATTGCTAAGAAATATAATGAGTATATATTATTTCATGATTTTTTATTTCTAGATACAGAAGTTCTGTGGGATAACGTGGCGGCTTTCTATATATTATTTTTATTATTTGTTTCTGAATAACTTCTTTTTATTTAAGTGTACATGCACTCATTCCAGCTCCCCATCATATAATAACATATGTCGAATGGAATTCTAAGAGACTATTATACAAAATTTTCATTTTGTTTTCTTTGAGTGTTCTAGAGACTTACTTTATCTTATATACCACGCCTCCTAGTTTTTTAAGGAGAAAGTTAATTTGTTGGTCCCATTTCAGGTGACTTACCCATTTTTATCCCTAAATATTTCATAAAGTTCGAACAGTTTATTTGAAAAATGTTTCGTAGACTGATTTTTCCGTAATTTGCGAACTACAGGGTAATTCACGACCCCCATCATTAGGATCTCCTAAACTACAGGAGATACGCCGAAGCTTAAATGGGGGCAAAGTTGCATTTTTTCGTGCTTAACAAAACACTGTTGAAACTTGGAATATTCCGAGTATTTCCGGAAATATCCAGTAAACACTGAAAATCGGAATTTTTGTTTTTATTTTTTTCTAGCGTTATTTAACAACATCTCAAAACCAAAAATACATTTTCATTGATACTTTCTTTCAGCTACACGTTTTCATGCAAATGTGCTATCCGACGTTTCGTCTTCTGGTAATCATCAACTTTATTTTCTGTTTTGGGTGCCATATTGTTTTTTTTATACAGAAAAATAGTGATTCTCATTTTGATATCATTGATGTATAATTTGTTATGATTTGCTCTTCTGAAACCACAGATAATAAAAAAAACAACTTCATCTGAGATGGTCATGACTTCATCGAAAAATTTTAACCATGCCATTCGTGTTCACTTCAGATTCCACCAAGAATATATTGTTCACGTATATCGCGAAGAGTACCGGTACCACCATCGTTCCTTGTGGCACCCCACATTCCACTACTTTTTTGCTGCTTTATGAATCTTGTTGGAAGAAGGGAATATTCTCAAATGATCATTGCAACCTACGATAAAAAATATTTTCAGAGAATCTTTTATTTTGTCATGTTCAGTTCCGTTTGTTAAGTATGATTCAAGCAGTGATTGTGCCGTTCCTGTTTGATTTCGAGAGTTTCTAGTAGTATCTGGTGGTTGGTGGTATCAAAAGCCTTTGTCAAGTCCAAGAATACTCCAATACATGGTTTTTAATTATCAACTGGTGACGGTCATGATGGTAGAGCGCTTGTCTCTTAACCTAAGGGAGATGGGTTCGATTCCCAGCATGGTCATCGGTCTCGTGCATGGCATCACACGTTAAAAGGTAAGGGCTGCGTTTTCCCTAGCTCGGACAAGTCTTTCGAAGACTTTTGAGGGTTGTACTCTTAAGGGTGTGCAGCTGGTTAACGGAAATAACAATTTTAACAATTTTTTTTAACTATCGTATATAAATCTTTATGGTTGGGTGTAGAATGGCATCTTGTATTGATTTTCTTTCTTGAAATCCAACAGTGAGTTTGATAAGATTTCATACTTCTTTAGAAAGTGGCTTAACCTATTTTTGATAATTTTTGTAACATTTTGCTGAAGCTAGAGATCAATGCAATTGGTCGGTAATTTGTTCTTTCTGTTTTTTCTCCACTCTTAAATATGGGTATGACCGTTGAATTTTTTTAAAGTGTGAGAAACTGTCCTGTTCTCAATGATGTATTTATAAGGTGTATTAGTGGCTTTTTGATTTGCGGTATGATGGATTTTATTAATTCTGATTTTATGCCAGGAGATTTGTTGTTTTCGAGACCTAGAATTATTTTTATTACTTCTCTTTCTTCAGCTGGAAACAAGGGAATTTTAATTATGATTTTTCTCTTTGTAGTTTCTATATAGAATAATGTTTTTCGGCAAATTTTTTACCAATATTGACGAAAAAATCATTCAGATGTTCTGCAATATTCTCATGACTTTTAATTAAGTAGTTTTCCACAGTTAATTGGGAAATGAAACTATTATTTTTTGTAGGTTTCAAGAGTTCATTGATGGTTTTCCATAAGTTCTTAGATTTTCCACATTTTGTCAACCTTGTTTTATAAAAATAAATTTCGGTATTAGATACTACCTTGTACTACTTGAAATATCCTAGTACTTTTGTTTTTATTATTCCCCAAAATATTTTTTCTGAGAAAGACATAAGTGATACTGGTTTGTACTGGGTACAATTTTCTTTGTTACCCCCTTGTAGTGGTAATTACAATAGTCTCTTTAGATTTCTGTGATACATATCCTGAAGAGATTGATTCATTGAACATTCATTTGAGGGACACGATAATTTCATCCACCAAAGTGTTTAATATTTCCGAATGATTGAAAACATCTTATAGGTCATCCCCTATCCCTTACGAATATATCCTGACAAAAAGTAACCATCCGTGCAGATCGCTAATAATAAGAGAGACGATATAATACAGAAGTTGAGTAATCCCTTTATAAAAAGTTTGTGTATAAGTCTCGTGCCGGGTGCAGAGGTCAAACGACCACTGGTCAGCGACTGACTCTGGTCACCCTTTTCTCTGTTCTCTCATTCCCCTGGCTGTCGTCACCTTTTGCTACTTTTCATTTATCAAATTCCGAACTGATTTATAGTGCATTCATTTGGTTGAGATTGGTTTCTTGGTTTGTAAAAATTATGAGTTAGGATATGCCATGTTTTTTCATATGAACGGGTCTAACAATTTATCAAAAGGGTGACATTTTACCCGTGGAAAATTGAAAACGACTGCTGAGGAAGTGAATGTTTGAAAATCTAGATTACCTCAATCTGGCCATTTGATTTCATACATTTATTTATTGCTATTTTGTATGAAAGTGTGATGGAGTCAAATAAATATAAATTAATTAAAATATGTGGCTGTATAATTGAAGAAAACGATAAGGATTCACACAAAATCTGATCTTGATTTCTGACAACAGTAAAGAATGTTGCGAAAAATTAAAATGAAGTGACAGTTACTTTTCTTCCTTCCGTATTTATAGACTAGACTTATGTTAGGAGGTGGGGTCAGGGTAATGTGCTACTGTTTTCTATTGGTGGATGGTACAAATGAGTTCAGGTACAAAACAACCTTGATCCCCAAAAACTTCAGAACCCTCTTTATCATTTTCAAGCTGCCAAAATATCTGATTTCAATCGTCTACTTATATAATGATAATGGTTATGATGGAGTGGTATCTATTGAATTGCTAACATGGTAGTCTATAAAATCGATATTATAGAATAAATTAAAAAATATTTTTCGAGTAGTCAAGGGAATAAGTATTTGCATGAAATATGAGCATTTGGAACCTTCCATGTGAAAATTTATAAAATTCAGAAAATACGTAGAATGGTTGTAGGTCCTGAATATGCTAACTTTGTTGGGAGTAAAATTGACATAGTTTGTTGTTTGAGAAGTTCTTCACGTTTCTGAAGAGAATTATATCAATATTGGTTTGAAATAAGTATTCTTAGCAAATGAATATAGGAATATCTCCATGTTTTGCTCACATGAATGAGGATAATCTCTTTTTATAATTGACAAGTTAAATTGTTTCGCGAGAACGTTCGGCTGGCAACAACAGGGTGGGAAGATGGAACTCGTCAGGTCGTTTTCAATAAATAATAATAATAATAATAAATGCTTTTTTTTGGGGGGTCTTCTTCAAGAACATTGAAGACCTTGGCGTATACAGAAACCTGACCTTCGCTTTTCTCAGGTCAAGTGGGCTGAAGTCGGAAACCGAGGGATTCATAATGGCCTGCCAGGATGGTGTCTTCAACACCCTCGTCTACCGTAGTCGCGTGATGGGTATAGAGGTCCCTGACACCAGATGCAGAGCGTGTCGTGGGGTAGCTGAGACCATAATGCATTTGCTGTCAGCTTGTCCAGCTTATGCGGTCTCAGCCTATATCCACAGGCATAACGCGGCCCTACGAGTGTTGTACTACCACGTACGGTGTAGACGAGACATCGGTGTTGCCTTATGCTCCGGGGGATATTGAGTCCGTTGTAGAGAATGAGAAGTGCCGAATCTATTGGAACTACTCGTTCCCCACCCTCAGGCAAATACAAGCCAATAAGCCTGATATAATCCTTCTCGACCACCAAAGTAGGACGATTTTCGTCATTGAGTTTTCAGCTCCTGGCGAAACGAATATCGTTCGAAAAGAGGAGGAAAAACGGACTAAATATCGAGATCTACTCTTTGAACTCCGCATGCTTTATCCAAACCATTCTGTCAAGATGGTGGTTCTGATAATAGGGGTCCTTGGTGGAATGATGGACACGCTGCTCTCGAATCTAAAAATCATACCGGCTTGCCGTGATTCGGCAGAAAACCTAGCCGGAAGAATGCAGAAGGCCGTTATTCTTGGTTCACTCCGTTTACTCAGGGCACATGATTCTCGGACCCAGTAATCACTCACCCCACGGACGTGGGGAGTATTTGCTGGGGTTAATGATACACCAGCGCGTCCTCTGGTAGTATCGGAGCTCCGGGGACAGGGCCTGACTGGTACATTCCTAATGGAAGAAAAATAAATGCTTTTATTGATAAGTATCAAGTTTACAGAGTTAATTATCCGGACAGAATCACACACTTGTACCTAGTAAAAGGTAGAAATTCAATTTCTGAATACGTTGTCAGAGACACGTATTCTTCCATTCAACCCTTAGGCAATTCTTACACTTAGAATAGACCATACCTACAAAAAACACTTAGGAGCAACTAAAAATAGATGAAAAAAGTGAAAATAGTTTTTTCAAGTTTCAGACACAATTGCAAGAAATACAATAATTACAACTAAATCAGTAAATTCAAATGTTCATTCTGGATGAGATGAAATAACCGTTCTCTGAACCTTTCCGGGGATAGTGCTTTCAGATTATTGGGTAACCGGTTGACAAGCCATGCGATATTGTATGAAAAAGAGCCACGATAAGCAGAGGTCCTGTGAGCTGGTGCAGTGAGCTGGTTTTTGAATCTCAAGTTCAGATTATGAATGTCAGTTCTGTATTTGATTTTTTCATGTAGGTAGCTCGGTTTTGGTGTCAAAATTATTTTGTGAAATTGAACGTACGCATGGAATACTCTCCAACCATCCTATTCTATTTAAATGTTGCGACCCATGTTGACGCCTTCTTGTACCGGTGATGAACCTAATGCATGAGTTTTGTAATTTTTGTATCCTCTTTTTATCAACTTGTAATAAATTTGGGCCGTACACTGAGTCGGCATAATTTGCATGAGAGAGTACTAGAGATTCGCAGAGGATTTGCCTGAGTTTTGGGTTGAGGACTTTTCGATTAGAGTAAATTGATTTCAAATTACTGAAGTCTCTCTTCAAGATTAGAGAAACATGGGAAGAGAATCTCAAGGTGGAATCTAACATCAGTCCAAGCTTTTTGGTAGATTCAGAAAGGGCTAATTTCTCATTCTGAATGCTAACATTGATATTATTCATGCATCTATGTCTCATTATTTTGCGGAATGTTTTATAAATTTGTGTATCGTCGGCATAGCTCTGGATCTTGATGTATTTGAGACATTTGGGAAATTGAGAGGTATATATGACGAAAAGAAGCGGTCCGATTATTGATCCCTGGGGCACTCCACAATTTATAATTAGAAAATTCGACATATTTTGACCTAAAATAACTCGTTGCGAGCGGTTCAGTAGGTAATTACTAATGAGTTCCACGGCATTCAACGAGAATCCCAGATATTTCATAAGAGACAACAAAAGTTGATGGTTGATTTTATTGAATGCTTTGGAATAGTCTATTAACACTAGAAGACATAATTGGTTATTATCTATGGAATCCAATAAATCGTCTACAACCTTAAGTAGAGTTGTTGTGCAGCTGTGATCAGGTCTGAAGCCCGATTGACTAGAGGGTAAAATGTTTTGTTGATCTAAATAATTACGAATTTGTTCATTTAGTATCTTTTCAAAGATTTTAGAGATGACACACAATATACTAATGGGACGTAAATCGTTATAATTTTCGGGTTTATTAGTGTTTCTATGATGTGTTTGATAAATGTGGATATACAGTGTTCTTCAAAAAGTTGGCATCACATGGAAAAACATTAATAATAATTTATTTTGAAATTTATATATGAAATAAGATATAAAAAAGAAGAAGAAAAACTGTTTCCATTTCGTGTTCACACATATATTTCAAATTTAAATGTTAGTTAGTTTTTGCCATTTATTTATAACTACAAAAATTCTGATTTTTGTTTTAAAAAATTATTAACTTCAAAACTGTTTTATACCACTACCTTTATCATGCTATTAACTTTCAATTTTCTCAGTTTTGATAGAAATGTGTTTTTCTTTGAGAAAATGAGAAAAAATTTCTGCTGTCTGAAACAAAGTTGATGTATCTTGAAGCATTTAGGATAGAAATGTAATCCAATCAATTTTTGTTCGTACTAAAATGATGCCAATCTCAATAATCATCAAACTACGATACAACCAAATTTCAAAACTTTTCACAAAAAAAAATTTCAAGCGATTTGTTCGAAAAAACATAATTTTCGACAAGTGTTGAAAGTCACGTTACCCTGCCATAGTAAGCTTTTTTCCACATTTTTCAAAGCAAAACTTTACGCCTAGTAAAAATTTTAAAATAAACTATTATTAAAAGTTTTTTACGTATGTTTTCAACTTTTTATATATTATGTTTAATTATTATGATTCAATTCAAAATCATCGCATTAGTTTTTCAAATATTTTTATTCAGTACTTTTACTTTATGCAGTCATACATACACTCACATACTGTCAATTAGAGATTCTGCATTATGAATTAACAAATAATATCATTACAAATATTTTGTGACACATCCAAACTGTGCATTTCAAAAATAAGAAGGTGATGGAATATGAAGTAGCTTTTGTGTTTTGGTAAGCATTGAGAATGAATCTATCTCATGGATTTTCTCAATTTTGTGAGGTCCTCCATTGTCATTTGTTTTCATGGGCTGATATCATCGGTCCCAACGGAAAAGTGGTGAGAAAGTGCATACCTACTATGATTCGCAATGGTGATGACCTTATAAATGACTCCTCGCTCTGTATCTATTATATAGTCACCATGAAAGTTTCACCTTTCATCAATTCACGATATTTGAAATTAACATTTTTATTGACGTATCACAAACACTAAGGGGTTTATGGTATCGAAACGCACTGTATATTTATCGTAAAATTTTTATATGTAGTTGTCACAGTTTTCATCGATATTTATTGGAAATTCAGACCGAACTAATTGATAAAATACTAGTACGTGTCCGCAAACTCTCTGCAAATTATTGGAAATCTCCCCAAATCCAGCCTCATCCTAATTATATTTGAATCAATCCTCAACAGAAGGAAAGTCTCCGAAGTATTAAAAATCTCTCATCGTTTGCGCGGCCCCCTTTTGCCGTTACGTAACGTTCGCCAGTGAATACCAAGATGATTCTTTTTGTGAATGAGAGAAGCACCCTATCTCAGCAACAGACAATTAGTTGTGGTGGCTGTGAATCTGGGCTAAGACTAAAGAAGGTCAAAGGGGTTGCTTTAGAAGTTGGACTGTCAATAGAAGAAAAAAAATTAAGGTAACTCCTCTGGTGTGCTAAGGGTACTGTGTTTATCTTCGACGTGAGAAATGGAGACGCAATTGTTTTGGTCCGCAGTCGTGTGGAAGTGATGATTCGAAGAGATTATCTATCAATAACGTATTTTTGCAATAAGTTATGTACTTTTTTCAATACTTACGTCAAAAATACGTAATTTTTGATGACTTAAATATAAATAGCAGGGTTTTTTGAACAGATCAATTTTTTTCTGCATGGCGTGCAAGAAAGTACAGTCCCACGTTGTTCAAAGACAGGTAATTCACAATACCCATAATTCTCATTTCAATTAACATATTTCAATTATCTTCCATCCATAAATTTTTCACTAGATTTAAATGATTATTTCTTCCGTCTATTAAATATCAGTCATCAGTCGACTATTTATCAAGGTTTTGTTAAATTACACTTGATTACCACAATTGCTGTTATTCTGTATGTTAACGGTCATCCCTGAGAAAGAAGGGAGTCAGAAATGATTTGTTTTTTGTTTGATAGAGGGATGTATGAGTGTATGAAGATAAAATAATGAAAGGAATATTCTTCAAGTATTAAATGAATTAACAGTGTATTTCGCCCCATTTTTGAGCATTCTTGTTCATTTCCACCATCAAAATGAAAACATTCTTGTGAAATTATTTACACAAAAATAAGAATAGATGGTAGACTTCAATACTAGGTAAAACCGCACAAAAAAATGTGTATGTTCTGATGGTGCAAATGAAAAAAAATGCCCAAAAATGAGGGGAAATATACTGTTCATTCATTTCATACTTGAAGAATATTTTCTTGATTATTTTTATCTTCATGCACTCGTACATCCATCCATCAATGAAAAAAAATCGTTTCTGACTTTTATCTCAGGTTTAAAGACCCCTAATTACAAACGATGATTTTGGTAATACTGAATCAAATAGCTTTGCTTGTATAATATTACAACTATTATTAATTGTTCTCGACTTCAACATTTCCGCTTGAAAATACCGTTTCCAATTTTCATTTTTTTTTCCATAGACTACTCCACATAGCCATCTGCAACGGTCGATAATCGCCACCAATATGATGTTCAAGTTTCAAAATATCAACAACTGAGTCAACTAAAAGCGTCGAAGAGGACCTTCTAAAGCTATGGCAGTATTAGGTAATCCAAAATATTATGCAATTAGACTCGGAATTTTGGCAGAAGAATTTATTTCTAAAAAACAGAGTGTTTAAATTCAACAAAAAAAATCAGTTTTTTGGAGATAAGTATATCTAAAACCGTATTGCATTTTTTAAAATTTTGGAGCATACAAAGTACGCATAACATTAATTTTTGAATCATATGAACGGTTTTTCAATCATCAGTCCCGTCCCTGCAATATTTTTAATAAAGAAAAATTATATGCCACTGTTTTTTTTTCAAATGTCATTATCAAAAGAATATATTTGCTTCCTTATTCGAATTGTTTTTCTAATCTTTTAATCGAAAATCGCCCGACGAACAAAACAAAGTTAGGACCATTTATATGAAGATACATAGGACACTTATGAAAATAATATTAAAAAATAATGGCTTATCATTATTTTGATTAAAAACTTCAAGAGCCTGTAATTTCAAAATAATTTCAAAAACTAATTCAATGCTCAATTTGGAATTCTGAATATGTAGGTACTATGGATATAATTTTTTTCCAAAAATGTTATTAATTGAAAACTGGAAAAAACTCTACTGATTACAAAATGATAACATATTACTGAGACTTCAAAAAAAAATTAATGAAAAAAAATAATAATAAATCTTATTTACTCGGAAGCAGTTTTTTGAAATATGTAAGCATTTTACAACAGATATAGTATTTTTTTTTCCGTAAGACAGGCATTGTAGAAGTCCACTGAAACACCATATTTCATAAATGAGTTTTTATCATCAGGACTTATTATAATTCTTCACCGAAAAAAAAATTGACAGTTTTTAACGACTTTTTTCTCAAACAAGTTTAAAAATTTTCCGAAGACTCGATCAAAAGCATTGTTGGGAAAACAATATAAGATATCACATGGGACTTCATAAGTCGCTTCGGAATAATAATCACCCCGTTGGTCTAATAGGTCAGTAATTTAAGACTCCTCGTCCATGAGGTAAGGAATCGATTCTTATCGGTACAAAATGGTCATTTCACTCGGGTAAATGAACATATTCAAACTAGTCCACTCTTATGAACGAAAGTGGTCAATCGGAAGTGGCCCATACACGAATAATTTGATTAGGGTTCCTTGTGATACGGTTAAAAGGCACCAGGAAGGGCTAGAAAATTGGCAATTGTTACTCACGAGGGACGCTATACTGGACGATAACCCTTCACGTTTCTTTCTTTCTTATTAGGATTATTGTGGCTATTCTTCTAATGAAACTTCACCGGACAATCTCCCATGGACTTCAACAATGACATTTTCTTGGATCTTTTTCGACAACGGTGAGAACTGGATGATGAGAGTATCTGGTGATGGGTAACGTAACGGACATTGTAGTGAGTCAGTAATACAGCACATCATCAATGAATGAATTCATTATATAAAATTGATTCACTTACATAATATTCCATAATATTATTTTTTGACAATTCATGCAACCAATTGAAACCATCAATTCAAAGCATCCATGTACGTCCAGGCCAATCACAGCATTATCATAGTGGGAATTTTCTACCTTGAAAATTGCCGCGGGAAATTTTTGTGGTATTTTGTTTTTATTATGTGATAGCTGATACTTTTCATTTGACGTCTGCCATCAGTTTGCATGAAAAGTGAAAAATGATTCGAAAACGGTTTAGTACATCATCATTCGATGAAATTTTAAGAAAATCAACGAAAATGCATGTAAGAATACTATTTTGGGTAACGTGTTAATTTGGAATCAATTTCAATTGATAACCTAAGGGACCCAGAGAAAGCAATGACTTTCAATCTAACAGAACAATACAATGTTACGAAATCCTCCAGCCAAGGACAAAACATCCATAATAATTGTATATTTCATGCTGAGAACTTCAAATTCCATACTTGGTAAAATTCCGTTAACTAATAGCCACGAGCTATCAACATAATTTTTTTTTTCAACTAATTTCGGAGATATGGGCCTATTTTTGAGTGATGAATGGCATTTTTTAGGACACATTTCTACCGCGGAAAAACACTCAAAATTCTTCCTTCTTTGAACTAACACAATGTACACACCCTAATTCAACCGTTTTACACAATTTTTTTATTAAATACGGCATTGTTTATCCAAAAATTCAACCTTCTTCTAAAAACATCAAAACAACATATGTATGTAAAATGTTTAGTGAATTTATTTATTTGGTAACATTGAACTTTGCATATTTGCACAGCCAACTTTCCCATGTAATTTCAACATGAAAAGGAAAATATTCACTCACTTTTTTTCCAGAAATCAACTTGACATGAATAAAATTCACTAAACATTTTGCCTAGATTTGTAGGTTATGTGATTATAAAAGAAGGATGAGCTTTTTTCCTAAAAAGTAGCGTTTTTAATAAAGAAAGAGTGTGAAACAGGTCAATTAGGGTGTGTACATTGTGTTAGTTCAAAGAAGGAATAATTTTGAGGGTTTTCCCGCGGTAGAAATGTGTCATAAAAAATGCCATTCATCACTCAAAAATAGCCCCTTATCTCCGAAATTAGTTGAGACCGCCAAAAATTTCATTTGGATTTTTTGTTCAGGAGGCCAAACTACGTAAGTTCCAAAATTATGTTGATAGCTCGTGGCTATTAGTTAACGGAATTTTACCCCATACTCCCATACTTAATTCCGTTTATAGTGATTCAAATAAATTGTTGAAATAAAAATGTTATATAGAGAATGGGTCTATGATTGGGGCATCAAAAAATAATCTATCGAATACCACACGAGAGTTCGATAAAGTAGAAAATAATTCTCCAGATTGTTTTCAAACTTGTTGCCATTTCGCAATAGCCTGGCAACAAGTTTTCGAAAAATCTATCAAATTATTTTCCCTTTACTGATGAAATATGATAAGTTACTCATTTTAAAATGACAGTTCATATTAAATTATATTGTCCTAGAGAGGACAACGGATCGAAATGTATAATGTTAGAGTAAACGTAAGCTAAAGTTCTCCTGTCATTTGTCAGGTGGCATAGGGCAAAGTGATCAAAGATAGAATTATATTATCGAGAATATTAGGATCCATTCAAGTTTGAGTTCTTCATGCGATCATTTTATCACTTCTTAACTTTTTCTTTTTGCTATAATAACAATCCACAGCATGGAAATAATTTTTTTCTAACACCTTCTTTGAAAATTGACTTTTTCTCACTAGTTTTAGGGTTGAAAGTGACAATATTCCTCTTGAAATTAAGTGAAGTTTCACATAAATACAGGAATATTTTTTATTTACATAAGTATATTATATTTTATTTTTCAACGAGTGCATTGAAGAATGTTAACAATTTTAGGACATGTTAAAAAAAATAAAGTGTTAAGGGACCCCCTCACGAGTAAACCCTGCATCTGGCCCGTCAGCTTCAAATCAACCATCCCTATACTTGATTTTAGAATGCCAGTTGAATTTATAATATTCACTGCAGGAATGCATCATTCATATAAATGAGGCAAACCACTCTTAGCTTGATGGCAGACACTGGGATTTGAACCCGGGTCGTCTGGGTGGAAGGACAACGCTCTAGCTCCACTTCACAACAGCAGAGCATAGTTGATAGAATATCAAAAGATAATCATTTATTCATCAACGATCTCTCACAAATAAGAATATCGACACTCACAAAGCTTAGAAATCAATGCCTTCGTTTCGTCAGCTTCTCCACATTCGGCCAAATATGTTTTTCATGCCTAAGACTAATGGAATTCATAAAATATATAAAATAAGAATCAAGGTATGAAAGCAATTAATTCCGCTTTCCAAATGAACGCCCATCGCCTATTTTCCAAGTATAGACGTGAATTTGAAACCTTCTGTTAATAGTCTAAAATGTCTATCAACGGGTGCCACTCTTTAAGAAAAATATCACATTTCAAAGTATACCTCTGACGTCACGTTCCTCGGAACCATAATCCACGTTCCGAAATAGGGAATATCGTTCTCCCATAAAATATAGCTACTAGCTAATTATAAGCTATCGAGAAATAATTGAAACTTTGTCACTGGATCAACAAATCAAAAAAATTTACGTAAAAGCAATTTTTTATATTATTTGTAACTTTCAAATTTTCTGAACGAACCTGCCTTTTGATGAAATACTATTGTTAGCAACACCGCAAATCATAAAAACAGTTCTATGGAACAAAAGTTGTTATTACCACAGAATACAATACATATAGTTTATTCGAATTTTCACTGGTATTCAGACAACCGGGTACAAAGCACTTTTTAGATTTTTTCACGGTTATGAGGAATACAGAAATTACTAAACACTAACAAAAAAATTTGAAAACCGCTTTAACCTCAGAAAATAAAATATTACCAACCTAACCTAACCTAACCTAACCTAACCTAACCTAACCTCAGAAAATAAAATATTCAAGAATCTGTTAGTTTCCAGCATACAGATTTGATCTACTAGCATGTATCTTGTATCACGTAAGGTAACCAAATGAGTGAAACAGAGAAAAAAAATTGTTATTGATCAGCTTCATGAAACAGACCCATCTGGTGTCAAATGATAACTATCATAGAACACAATACAGATGTAATGATAATTTAAGATTCCGTGGTGTACAACTTATACGATGTTGCAATATTTTTCAAATTATAGAAAAACTGGCGGTCATAAAAAATAAATAAAAAATCCCAAGTGATATTAGCATATATACTTTCTAAATACAGTGTTTTCTCATAGTCCGTGGAAAGGTCCATTTGAAGATTGGGTAGGTAGATAAAACATTGAGGCTCAGGATTTAGTGTTATATTTTCATTTGCACATAAGTTGAATGGTTTTTGCTTGGTTGGTACCTCTCACATCACTCACAGTGTATATGGATAAATGGCACGTCAAAATAATAATAATAATAGCGTTTATTTGCATAATAATTACAAGTCAAGGTTACAAGTGTAAGATGAAATTGAAATCTGAATTTATTATTACAAACAAGGACATCTTTTATTTATTTATTTATTTATTTATTTATTTAAGTGTTAACTTTTCAATCTATACTTAATGATGACACTTTGCTAGGTCAACGATGGAAACTCAACATCATCGCCATGATTATAACTGCATGAATCAAATTTAGTTATATTGACACTAACTTTAAAATCATATAAATTTATGATGAATCTAGAGCATTGAAATTGTTCAGGAATTCAAGTACTTTGATTTCACGATTATATGGCGAGTTTGGAGAATATCCTTTTGTTAATTCGTAGTAAAATAGAAGCAACTTTCGAAGCAATTCTAATTTAGAAAAATCCATCAGCGACAAAACAGCCATTCAACCATACTTTTAGGATCATTCGTTAATAATATTCAATATGGGACCCTTAGAAACGTCACAAAACAGAGAAATGCGAATAATTCTGAAATGTATTGAGCTCACCCCTATTATAACCGTGCCTTTATGTTAGATACGTGCTAATGAAATTCTTATAGCATGGGCCTGTGCGTTAGGCGTGGAATTTGAATCCATTTTTTTATTATTTATTCTACAGCCTTCCGTTGAGTATTGTCGATTTTCCGCCATTTACGCATTGAACTGGATCTTCTTAGATTTAGAAATTTTCTATAACATTTTTGTTTTTAAAATTATATACATGAACATAATTCAATCATTTCATTGATTAATTTATCCAACATATGACAGTTATGACTGTCATTATTAACGTCATTTTAGATAAGTAAACTATCAAATAATACACTAGTATATTATAATTCTTATTATTATTATATTATTATATAATTCTTAACTCACGTTCATATTCAAAGTAGTATCTATTACTAGTACAAGCTGAATTCACATTGATATTGGAATTAAAGGAAAACAGTTTATTCGAACTTGAAGTCGTTGTAAAATTCATTGGAACCAGAAAAGAGTCGCCGAAGACCTTCTCAGGCTGGTTCCACAAATTTCAAAAACATTACAATTCTTTAAGGTATCTTCGACAACGTATTTATTCTGATACCACCTACCATTTCTATGAAAACAAAAAACGGCTAGAACTAGTATTATTTATGTAAAAATATATATATGTATTTTTTACACAAATTGATCGGGTTGACGGAACTTCTTCTTCAAGTATGGTGAAACTTCTCGATTTCTTAGTTTTAGTGCCTGGCAAAACTACGTGAAAATATTATCCTTTGTCTTCAATATATTTTATTTTCAAATTGACCAATTCATCGCATCTACAAGCACCGCTAATCCCCATTATCATATCAAAGCCATTTTCATCAACAAGTACTCATCGTCGGGAGCTTCGTTTAAGAACTTCTTTTTCTCAGGTTGCATGTTCTAATGTCTTGGACTTCTTTGGTTTGTATCCCTGTGATTTGCTTTTCAATAAGCTCGTTAGATTGCCATATTTTGAAATGTCGATTCTTTTATAAAGGTGAATAGCCGAGCGAAGCATCTAGTATTTGGTCCATAGAGACGATGGGGCAATTTTTTTTGCCACTGTAAAAAATAAGTTAATAGAACTTTTTCATATTTGCTAACAATGTATCATACCAAAAATGCATAGAAGTCACATTTATAGGGTAGTGAGACGCAAGTAGCTTTGATTTGATCACAAAACTTATTAATTATTATCTCATAAAAAAACGATTTCTTCCACTTATTGGAAAAAACGTTGAATGCCACTCGTGTGTCAGTCACTTGAGAATTTATACCACTAGGCCTGAAGGCCTCGTGGTATAAATCTCGCGCGTGACTCATTTTCAACATAACGCACTAGTACCATAAATAACTATTAAATTCATAACTATCCTACTCGGTACCAATTTTTATGAAACCTCAACTTTGTTAACTTCAAATTCCTTGAAAGTTTCAAACAAAAAGTCTGAAATATTTGCCAGTGATGAAATTTGAACGAATAATGTCGACAATGTTGAAATAACATTCCAAAAGTTATTTTACTGTAGATTAGAATATGAGGCAGGTATCTTACAGAAAACAAGTACTTTCCTGGCATATATTGTGACGTGCCGTGGATTATATCTAACAGATACGTGTGCTGTGTTCCTTATTGAGTCACTATTACAACGGCAGAATTTTCATTAATTCGGAAAGAGTAACCATATGCAGATCGTTTCTTTAGCTTCTTGTACTTAATGAGTAAGATGTGAGGATAAACTCCAGTGTTACTTATAGAATACACGCGTTCACAGAATTATTGTTTTTGGAATGGAGAGCTTCCATTAAACTATTTTATACTACCCTAACTAATTCTTTATAAAATAGTATTGTATTGTTTGCAAGAGGCTTTGTGAATATAAGATGATTCCAATTTTACTTTCATAGCTGCTGTAAAAACATATTGAAAACATTTCAAGGAGCATGACTATTTTACGAACTTTTCTTCGAAAACGTTCCACTAAAGTTCTGTGAACCGTTTTTGAAAGAGTACTAAAATAGAATATGGTTAGTTGAAATGTATTCTGCTCAAATTTAGGAAAAACTGTCTTGTTCAAAATCGTGCATAAAAAATTCTTAGAGTACTTATTTGTAATTCGGCTTGGGCAATTTTATTTTTCAGTGTGGCTATCTGAAATGTTTAAGAAATATAATTTAATGCGTGTATATTAATGTAAATATCAACAGTGCTTGATACTTACCTACAGGAAAAGAATAACATTGTTGTGGAAGCGACTCAGATAAAAAGCAACTTTTACTTTGCTGGAAGGCTAAATTCGTTCATCGAAAGTACATCGTGTTGTGATATTTTTTGTATTATTCTGAAATGATTTCAATTCAGTGACTTTTCGGCGTGATAATGTTATAACTGAATAGAACCCCCAAATTGTAGATGTTGTTAGATGAGAATCCTTCTCAAATAAGAAGCTTGCCTCAAAAAAAAACTCCATGTATATTTTCTTAGTGATATTCAGATGAAAATCATCACTAAGAGTGGAAAAATAGTGCATGTGAGGTACTCATCATTTTCTTATCTTTGTGACTCTTAACACCTTTCAAGCGTTTCAAGCGGAAATCTATTACTTGAACATGTTCAAATCCAACATTCACCCGAAACAGGTTGATACAGTTTTTATTGTAACCCGATATTTTATACAATATATTGTTTTTTTCTAAATGGTGAACGTTTCATCCTTCACTTTCTTCCGTTTCTCCCATTATCAACGATAAAATAGGAAGCTTTCGCACCCCAAAAAACTCTTAGAAGAAAGGTGGCTGGCAGTGTTGGCAAGTGAATGCATCAAAATGTCACTATTACAGGTTAGACAAGAGGGTGAGATATGAGAGAGGGACGCTGTGAGTTGCATATTTTACCCCCTTACATGTAGGTTACTGACAATAGCTACGGAATGATGATAAATAGCCTGACAAGGCACACAGGGGATGTGCATGAGAAAATCTTCGCAGATTCCCACTGATTTCGAAGATGTTAGTTCGAGATAAATGGGGATGATTTCACCTATTTCATTTCCGGACGGCTCAATGCGTCGTTGAGTTTTCAAAAGTATTCGACTTGTGTCGTGTTGATGACAAGAATTGTAATCACGAAATATAATAGAGTTATAACGTGAATTATATACTCATTCAATAAATCATATATCATGTAAAGAAAATTTATGAAACGTCTGAGTTCTGGGTGGATTTATTATGAAAGCAAATGGGTGAAATTTTTCATTTCTCTCTCTTGGTAAATTTATGAATCATTACGATATAATAGCTAGATGAATTGTTAAAGTATAACTTATATTAAATGCAATCAAATACTCATAGAAAATGTCTGAATTTTTGCAGGAAAATTTGGTTGCGATAACGTTTTGTAACAGTTGAGATCACAAATAAGATAATTTTCCTCACAACTTTTTTTCTTGTGGGGTTAATTTGGTTTTTCTGTCAGATCTCGAGCTCAAAATTAAGAAACATACTTTCCAAATAATTTAAACACTTTTTACTGCAGATGTATCGAAATAGTTATTTCAAATCAAATCAAATCAGATATGCATTATTGTCTGAAGAATATAATTCTTTTTGACAGTCATTTGAAAATAAAAAATTAAAAAAATAATTATTTGGTACCTATAGAATATTATATTAAAAATAAGGTATAATATAAATAATAAATAAATAAAACTGGAACACAATATGCACTAGTAGATAAAATTAAATTAGTACAAAATTTTCACCGTACTGGTCAATAACCAACATGTAGAACTCATCTAATGAGAAGAAAGTATTCGGCAGAAGAAGATTTATCACGAAATTTTTTAATTTTCCTTTATTGTCTATGATTTTGATATCGTTAGGTGAGTGATTAATACCTAATTACTCTTTTTGCAAAAAAAAAACATTGATACAATATTGACTACATGATCCCCAAAAACAAATTCTTTATCTCAGATGTGAGTCGACTAATGCATAATACACATACTCTTTGCCATAATCTTCAAATTTAAATCTATCATTAATATGTAACCCAGAAATTTTGTTTCTGTCCTATATAACTAATCACTTGATTTCCTAGATTGAGGTCTTCAAGATAACATTTAAGTCAGGATGTTAGTTTTTTATATATTATAAGATAGTTTCTTAGCATCGCATCAATTTTTCACTCTACTAATATCATTCCCAACATTTGATTGTGTTGTCATATGCAAATTGGGTGAACTCTCTGGAAAAATTAATTGAGGTTAGATCATTTATATAAATTAAATAAAGTGTTGGTCTCAGGACTGACCACTGAGGTAGGTACTCCCCATTTAATTTCTAACACCGGCAATGATCTAGCAGAAAACACCAATTTTTCTTTCTACCTGAATCATATCCATCATATTCTTGGTGAAGATTCTACAAGAAATACTTTGGAAGTACTTTCTATAGACAGCAGATTCCATGCCATTCGTGTTCATGACTTGCTGCGAATATTATTTAGCAAACAATAACATTTTTCAGAATTCAAATAAAGTACCTAGTTTTCTACATAGAAATGTAATACATACCTACACTGGTCAGCCAAGTCTTATATTGTCTTGATAATTTATTTGATTTTCATTGGGCCTAATTCCGCACAATATTATTGCGAACGACCTCACTTAAATTTGTATCGTAGTAATTTGTTTATTTGGTACCTATATGACACATCTGAATTGATTTTTTGTAACATTTTTTTTGTGTCATTCCAAGCAGATATTTAAATCTAATATATATCACTAATCCTAAAATCTCTCAAAATCAAAATTCAAAATATCCCCGTATACGTCTTTCGTAGAAATTTCTTTCTGATGTAGCGTTCAGACACGAAGTGTGCGTGCCAAATTAATGATAGTGTCCGAAAGGGTCATGACATGTGGTCATGTGATGTATGACCTACGACGCAGGATTAGCGATGACAATTTAATTATAAGAGGTTTGCTTAAGTGTTGGACGTGCCGAATTACTAATTTGTTTTACATTGTAATGGTCCGTTTTGGCAGGGTAACTTCGTCTCTTGTCATTATGGTTTTCAGAAATTTTGGTAATTTTGAAGATAATGAATGTTTTCGAATGACTACGTTCGGAAGAAGGAGAGTGTAATTTCTATCTAGACTAGTTGTTCAGCTGAACCGGAATAGTATTTCCTCAGACAAATTTCATCAAGAAAAAAGTTATTTTTGAGTGATGTAATAAATATATTGTAGGAGAAATAGTTTAACATAAATCATTGTCCCATGACACTTCATTAGCTATATGGTTAAATATTTTTGTCCGAGAAGACGAAATCTCTACCTTTATGTACTAGAACTGATTCATAAACATTTTCTCAGATATTGAAAATTTTATTGCATCTGTATGGTATGAGTCAATTTGAAATGTTTTGTCCATTGTTTTAAAACATATTGAGATTGAAAAATATGGAATTACTCCTTTAGTATCATCAAATTATTTAACGTTATTGAATTTTTCAACATCTAATGGATATAACTGATTCTCAATCAAATAAAGTTTGAATATATTACAACCTAGTGATTTATCTTTCACACTTGCCATTATTTTCATCAAAACTTGTGTTTTTGTAATTTTCTTCTGCATACTCCTGAAGTTTACTTCCAACTGGAAAATTGTATCCACAGCTCATGCAGCATAGCTCAGGTGTCTCCTTCCTTCATAATTTCGGTTTCTGAGTTATTAAATAAGTGGTACAATACTCACTAAATTTCATTCTATTAGTACAAGACGAAAATTTGCATAACAATTTTTTCTCTTCATTTTTTATTAACTACCAACAGCTTCGCCCCTTTGGATCATATAGCGATGGAGTTGATATATACCATTAATTATATTGTGTTGATTAAATTCAAACTATTCAAAAATGATACAATTTTGTCGCTATTTTTATAGTCTAACATTTCCTTCAAGTCACGTGATATGATTAGAACACTATATGTTTCTTCACCGTCAACCGCGCTTCGCAAATATCACACCCTGCTAATATTTTCTGTTGTTACTTGAAATTTGGAAATATTGATATTTTATACTTCAACCCTAAGTGAAAAAATAAGTCTTTAACCATTGAAAAACTGTCCAGACTGCCTGTAATTGGAAACACTGCTCCTTTATATTTATAGAGTGATTTGAAACTTCCAGAATACCTAGTAAAATCTAGTCCACAAAAATCTTAGTAAATACGCCACCAAAAATCAATGAATCGTCCTGAATTCCATGGCAAATAATAATACTAGACATCCTCTACCCTCATAGACTATGCCTTTGGGTAAACTCTAAGAAGAAGTTCGACGGGCCCTAAAAGGCTCTAAGAACTATGCTGCTCCAGGCCCCGATGGCAATAACTATTGGTGGAAAAAGTTTCCATGTAACCACCACCATCTAGCAAGAGTTTTCAACTCATGGCTAGACGGGGAGCAGCAGATTGCGGATTGGTTTGTCGAGGGGCGAACCATGCTAATCCCCAAAAACGGAAATTTGTCCGATCCGAAGAACTACAGACCGATAGCATGCTTGAACGCATGTTATAAGATGTTTACACGCATCTTATACATGCGAATACTCTCCGCAGTTGAGCCGGTGTATGAACGGAAACCGAGGGATTATGGCCTGCCAGGATGGTGTCTTCAACACCCTCGTCTACCGCAGTCGCGTGATGGGTATAGAGGTCCCTGATACTAGATGCAGAGCGTGTCGTGGGGCAGCTGAGACCATATTGCATTTACTGTCAGCTTGTCCAGCTTATGCAGTCTCAGCCTATATCCACAGGCATAACGCGGCCCTACGAGTGTTGTACTACTATCTACGACACTCGTACGGTGTAGACGAGACACCGGGGTTGCCTTGTGCTCCGGGGGATATTGAGTCCGTTGTGGAGAATGAGAAGTGCCGAATCTATTGGAACTATTCATTCCCCATCCCCAGGCAAATACAAGCCAATAAGCCTCCGTCTTCTCAGCGCACATGACTCTCGGACCCAGTAATCACTAACCCCACGGACGTGGGGAGTATTTACTGGGATTAATTACACGCCAGCACGCCCTCCGGTTGTATCGGAGCTCCGGAGACAGGGCCTGACTGGTACATTCCTTATGAGAGTTATATTATTATTATTATCATAAACGGCAAATTCTTGTCCTTCTTCATTGAATGAATAAGTCTTTCAGCTTTTGTAGTGACCTCCTTTTCTTTCTGAACTTCAAGTATGATTTCAATTCCTATATGTTTTTTTTTTTTCATATTTTTCATTTTCTCTTATGCGTGCGTATTTCTTTAATTCAGAGTTTTTACGAAGTCGAACCAAAAATATATAAAATATATTACAAAGTTCTAAGTAGTTTATTAATGTGCGTTATTCTTCATCATTGTCGACCTGTGTCAATGAATGTACTTCTTGAATATTTTTTTATTTTTAATATCGAACTGAAATTCTCCTATGTCAGTAGCAAATTCCTTTCATCTTTCTTCAATCAATCAATCACTTTACAATCCTTTCGACATATACATGTATAGGAATTGTCAAAATAATTTACACAGAAAAAAAATATAATTGTAAAACAGGCAGGTGATATAGAATAAAACATTCATAAATACAACAAAATATGCAATTTCATCACAAAACTCACTAATATTATAAAAAGATTCGTCAACTGAAAACAATTTGAGTCTCCTTTTGAAAAGTGAGAAGCGAATTGCAAGATTTTATTTCCTGTGGAAGATTGTTAAAAAATTTGGTCCTATTAAATTAGGTGAAAATGAAAGAATATTCAATTTTCTTCTGTCTACATGGATGTCTTCTTCCTGCCTTGTGTCATGTTGGATATTCATATTCAAGAAGAAGTCATTTTTGTTTTGGAAATCATATAGGCATAGTTCAAATATTCATATCCTTGGGACTGTCAAAATATGAAAAACTTTAAAATATTTTTACAAGTACCCTTACGTGGAATTTGGAAAATACACCTCAAAATTTGTTTTTTGAACGATGAAAGCTTCATGAGCAAGTGTGGAATTGACCCAGAAGCAGAAGCCATTATTTCAATAGATTCAAGAGCTCATTTTTCTCCAATACAGTACGTAGATTAAAAAACATGTATCTCAGTGAACGCAAACCTTGAAATCAGTTGCTGACACTGAGGTTTCAAATTCAAAAACTGATCCAGGTAAATTCCTAAGATTTTAACTGGTTCATGTCTATTGAAATCTGCAAATTTTCTGTTTTATTCGTACTGAAAAAGAGATAGCGCCCATTGAAGAATTTTGCTACCTTCTCAATGGTGTCTTAACATTTTACTTCCAATTTTTTAATTCCGGATTGGATGTGACCAATGAAAAGTCACCTGCGTATGTGTTTTCTTTGCCAATATGATCCATCTGACTAACGTATAGAATAAGTAGTATAGGCCCTAATACCGATCCTTGTGGGAAACCTGTAATAAAGTTCTCAGTATCTGACTGAATGATTTTTGTTTTTGAAAATGTAATGTTACAATTTGTTTTCGATTCTCTACGAAAGATGAGATCCATTCGAAACCCCGACGTCGCAAACCATATGTTTTTGATATCAATAATAAGAGTTTTTTATGAATAACACAGTCGAACGCCCTACTTAAATCACAAAATATTGCAGTAGGGCACTCGCTCGCCTGTATCAATCATCTATATTTTTTGTAAGTAAGTAGTAGTTGAAATTTCCAAACGAAAACCATGTTGATTTTTGCTTATAACTTGATACCTATCCAGAAATGGTAATAACCTATGGAGGAAGGCATTTTCAAATATTTTTGAAAATTCATAGGGTGCTGTTCCTGGTCGGTAGTTTTCCAATATAGTTGATTTTTTTTTTAAAATAGGAACAACATTTCCTGTTTTTATTTTCTTTCGAAAAGCACCATACTCGAAGAACATATTATTTAAATATGTTAAAGGTTTAACAATAACATCGATACTTTTCAATACAAATTATGAAATTTCCTCTGGACCGGCTGACCTCTTATTTTTCAGTTTATTTTGGAATAATGAGTGAAGTTCATCCTCCACAAACATACTGTTAATTCTGAAATGATTTTTAGGTATAAAAAATTCATTGCGAGCTATTTCTTTCAATTCATCATTTTATGTACATACAGTTCTAATAGATGCCCTAAGTAAAGTAGAAGTCTAACTGATGGTAATTAATATTTTGATGGGTATTTTGAGGCTACTTGTTTGATAATTGTCAGTATTCTTTCCATATTGCTCTATTGCATGGGTATTTCAAAATAATCCATTTTTTCCATCTGATGAATCAATTCTATTCGGACAATGTATCTAGATATTCTTTAGTCTTGAAATTTCTCACTGACTTTCTGTAGCCACAATAATAAGCTATGTACTAGCTGCATGCAGACGGTTTTCTAATATTTTCAAACCTTGTATTTTATAATGAGGAAACTTTGCGGCATTCAGACAGATTTTAAAATTCCAGAAAAGAGATTCTCCTCGAGCAGGATTTTTGTATTTTATGTACGAGTTGAAATATTTTGAAAGCACTGGTATTATTTTTTCTTAAATTGGCTGTTTCTAAACGGGTACATTTCTCCTCTTAATATAAATCATCCAGATCACTGGTTCGGTGGGAGACAGGGACCACTAACCCTTCCCATAAAATCTCTTTGTTAAATATCTTTTATCATCTTGTATTGATTTCACAACTCTGCATGCCGTATTGCAATGAATCATCAATTTCTCAACTGGAAGTAGTCTTCACACAACATTTGGCATGTCGATTGTGGCTCCCGGTATAATTTGAACAAAATTGCTCTCGAAGGCATGCATTTTATAATTGAACTCGTTGAAATTTGATGATGTAGGTTTCTAGTACCTGTGGAATGTATTTGCTTGGTTTGGATCTGATTCTCTTGGAAAATATTAATTCGAAAGTAAGGATTTCAGGAATCATTTTTATTCCACTATTGAACTTGTTCTATGATATTTAATTTGGTTTTACTTATTTTCATTTCTAGTATTCTGCTATTAATATTCTACATAGAACAGAATAGACCAAATATAACAAATGAACAACGAATCTAACCATTTTGATTGAATTGTTTAAATTGTTTAAAATTGTTTTTTCCGTTAACCAGCTGTCGTCATCCTCCTACGAACGACAGCCCTCAGAAGTCGAAACTTGTGCAAGCTAAGGTTAACGAGGTCTTACCTTTTGACGTGCGATTCCTAGCACGAGACCAGTGACCATGCTGGGAATCGAACCCACGTCCCTCTGATTGATAGACTAGCGCTCTACCATCATGACCACTGCGGCCCATTATATATTATGTCGAATTTCACGACGCGACGTGGAAAATATAAGGCAAACATCTGACAGAAAAGAACTACTTCCCTGACTAATAGCACGACGGACATTGAACTACATCTGGCAGATATTCATGCGAAGATCCTCTACAGAGGACAGAATTGCAAGCATATCATTCATTTGGTTGGGTGCACTAGATGCAGAGCGTGTCGTGAGGCACCTAAGGCCATAATGCATTTGATGCCAGCTTGCCTGGCTTCTGCGGCTTCAGTCCGTACCCATCGGTATAACGCGACGCTCAGTTGTTATACTGTCATTCACGACACTCTTACGGTATAGATGAAACGCCTATGTTGCCCTATGCCCCGTGGGATATTGAGTCCGATGTGGAGAATGAGAAGTGGCGAATCTATCGGAACTACTCATTTCCCACCCTCAGGCAAATATAAGCCAATAAGTCTGATCTAGTCCTCCTCGACCCCCAAAGTAGGCTCGGGCCCCTAGCTGATGCGGATCTCCTAGTCGATGCGGATCTCCTAGTCGATGCGGATCTCCTAGTCGATGCGGATCTTCTAGTCGATGCGGATCTCCTAGTCGATGCGGATCTCCTAGTCGATGCGGAACCCCTAGCCTATGCGGGACCCCTAGCCTATGCGAGGCCTCTAGCCTATGTGGAGGCTCTAGCAGATGCTGGACCTCTAGACCTCAAGCTCTTGCTTTGTTCGACTGTCTGTATGTGTGGTTTCAAATTCTCAGAGTTGGGTCGGATACAGTAAAAAAGTATCCGAATACCGGATACGGATACTGAAGTATCCAGATACTTTTTGAAAAATTGTGGATACTTTCTACTAAAAATTATAATAGTACATTTGAATTTGACTTCGTCTGCACCAATACCTCGAAGTATTTATTCATCACTTAAATTTTAAAAATCCAAACAAATGAAAGTAAAAAGTGCAAAAATTGTATTTCACCATTGTCGAGCATGCCTGTCAAAATACGACAAGATATGCCTGCATACAATACAGTTTTTTGGTCCGGTTTACTTATTACCGATCTCATTCATCAAATAATTTAAAAGTATCCGAAGATCGTAAAAAGTATTCGGTATTCGGATACTTACAAATTGGGCATCGGATACGGATACTGAATACAAAATTTGAAAAATACGAGAATACAGCTTTCGAATACATAATATAAAGTATCGAATTCAATCAATTTCTTGAGCTTTTGTTGACATCCGATCAAACTGAAATTTTTCACACGTGTCAAGAACCAATGACATCAATTTTACGTCAAAAAATTGTTGTCGAAGCTCGGACCACCATCTTTCTGAAAAAGAGTTTTGGGAGACTGCCAAAATAAAATCGTATAAATTCGTAAAAATGGTAAAAACTTCGGACTGCCAAACAAATTTTAAGTCTGTTCTTCCCTAAATGCTAGGCAGCGAACGCGTAGGAATTCGAAAAAAATTAACGACGGTTGTGTTGCAAAAATTATAAAAAAATAATCGCTTGGATCCCACCTTTTCGAAACAAGTTGCAAAAACTCGAGAAGATAAAATCGAATAAATCCGTTAAAATTGTGAAAAATATCGAACCATGGAATAATTGAATTTTGAATAATTTTCTCCACTTGATTCGGAACAGCTAGATAAGGAAAGAGTAGGAATTCAGAAAAATTAAAAAAATCGCGAAAATAAAGTCGGAAAAATACAAAAAATAAAGAAAAATTATCGTACTGTGGAATAATTAAAATAATAAAAAAAATTACACGTGGCTACCTGAAGACAAGATAGAGAATGCGTAAAAATGTCATTCAGCTGGTTCAGACCTTCCTCCTCTTCGACAAAGTCGTGAAAACTCGCGTAAATAAAATTAGAAAAATTCGTAAATATTGTTGTCTGACCTCTATGTATATCCCCATTGCGGTCAGGTACATAATGATAGCAAACATACGCATGCCGTTAACATACCAAATTCTGGGCATCTGGCGCACCTATATTTTTACAGATGAATGTCCAAATTGTAATGATAAAAATTCTGAAATGAAACATACAAAAAATCTGTTAAAAATCAGCTTTTATTCATTAAGCATCGAACTGAATAATAAAAAATAATATTTAGTGTTTAAGTCAAAGAACTTTAAGTATGTTCTGATAAGCACAAGGCGTGAAACTTCAGTATACTTGAAATAAAACCACGAGCTTTTAAGAAAATATTAAACCTTTAAATAGACCTTTGTTTTTTACTTTTTTATTCTAGTATATGAATAGAGGCTTGTTTTAAATAATTTGTTTTTTTTTCAAGGTATTTATTTATGAAAGTATGAATCTTCACAACCAATTTTAAGCTCATTCAGAAAGACGGAGGCTCAGAGAATAAAGTCGGTTATAAATTCGCAACGTAAACATGCGTGAGAGCGCTAACTCTGGTTAATGTAAGTGAAAACGATCCATTGTCGACGAATTTACAAATAATTTTCCTAATCCGAAATGTAATTTCTGCTCAATAGGTCCCATATCCCGAACGTCATCGGAACGAGCATTATAGGGGCGATAAGATATATCGAAATGGCAATTCCGAGCACAATACCCATATTTTACAATCCACTTTTGATACGCGGCCTAGACCCTATTTGCTTATAAATCTTAAGTAGCGAAGGGGTTATCTAATATTTAACCCTTCCCGATGAAGAAACTGTACCCTCGCATTGTCAAGGAAATAAAGTACGTTATCCTAGTTGGACTGTGTCTATTGGAATCAAATTTACCGTGCATGTTGTAACGAATTTATGGCGAGGTGGGGCGCAGGTAAGGATTTTTTCATGTAATGGCTATACTTCTTGCGTCTTGAGTTACGTTATCTGTCAACTGAACTGCCGAAATGTGCTCCTTTCGAGAAGGTTCACTTGGTATGGTCAGTGATTATTTGCATAAAATGTGGGTCAGAACAAGAAAGAGGTATCAAATAATCCTGAAGCATTTGGACCAGCACTCAATGGATACCTTCTTGCGCCAAAGAAGTCCTACCAATGAATACTGAGGTGGAATTTACAACTCGTTCCTTATCACAAATCGCTACACTTATCTCCAGTTATTATAGTTATAAGAAGTTGAGAAACTGCGGCCTATAGAATGACGAACAGTGTTCCCAGATAACACATGAAACACAAATATACGAACGTTGGATAATCTTTTTTCTTTTTTTTTTCTAGGTACTAGGCCCGAAGATCATTCATTGGAAGATTCCATTAGAAGACTGTCTCGTAAGTTTTTCTCAAATTAAATACTAGAATTCCCTCACTGAGTACAGTTATGAACAGGCTCATGAAGTGATTTTTCCTGCTATTTATAACAATCAGGTTATTGTAGAGGGGTGGTAAAGGTAGAAAAATGCATATCAAATATGCAAATAGTGGGGTTATTTCTTAATATTGCAAAAAAAGTTATTTGAAATTGTTTACTGTTCAATTTCAAGACCACATGCAAAATTTGAAATGTCCATCTGAAATAATTTTATTTTTCATAATAAATAATATATTATGTTCTATTCATCAAAAAACGGTGGTTCTTCTTGCCCTTGATGACTTTTAGGAATCAATAGAAACTTATTTTATCTTAAAAATTGACTTTTTTGAGTTTTTTTCAAAATATAGGACCAACGTTTTTAAAAAGTTTTTCCTATGACTATTCTTGCAATAGTTAATTTTTTACAACTTTGGTAAATTTTTTAAAACTTTCAAGTTTCAAGAGTCACAAACTGACTAATTTTCACGACAGGACTCAATTTTTATGCAAAAAAAAACAATATATATTCAGCAGTACAACATGGAAACTTTACTACTTCATTAAACTTTAGCTTCTCAATTTCTATTATTTTCTCAAAGAAGAGTCTGCTTTTCATTTCCGCCAAATAAATTATTTTTTAAAAAATTGGTCCAATTGGTTCAAATCTTACCTTCACTGTCTAGCTTCCAGGGGACAGTGAGATAAAATTTTTGGCAATTAAACTATGCGATTGACCGATTTTTTCACTATTTTAACGGATTTGTTCGATTTAATTTTTGCGAGTTTTTGCAACTTATCTTCAAGAAGGAGAAGTGGCCCTTTTTGTCATAATTTCCCACGTCCGAAACCGTCGACCATTTTTCTGAATCCATACGTTTTTTAAAAATAAATTATTCGATCGGTCTCATTTTTTCACTAATTTTAAGATTTTTTTCGATTTCATTCTCACAAATTTTTGCTCTCATGGGAGTTACCTATGTGTATCAAATTTCTATTAAATTTACCGCAGCAGCCAAGCTATCAAACACATAATTTCTGTTTAGATTTACCTACGTAATATTTATATATGACACACAATCTCGATTGAAAGTTCAAAAACATTATCATGCTTTCCATACCAACTGAACTAATTGGTCGTATATACTGACATATATACGTCTTATAAAATTATATTTTTATTCGTTAAAATAATGTACATCACTTATGCGAAAGTCATTTTTCACATTTGTACTATGAAAATGCATTAATGCGAATATAAATGACACGCAAAATAGTGAAAAATCCCAGTTATTACCTAACAGTTATAGTTCAAATAATAAAATAGGAATTTGAAACATTATATACTTACTTCAAGCACACAAACTACATAAAAATTGCACATTTTTGACAGTTTTAGAAAAATAACTATTTTCTTAATTTTTTTCATATTTGAAGTGGAAAATTGGTAAAGCCAAGGAAAAAAATATAAATCATTGTTATTACTTTTGATTTTTTTAACGAATTAAATGACTAATTAAACAATTAAACAAATAAGATTCATTGATATTAACAGGAAAGATGTATCCGCTACAACGTCTTCAGTCTTCAGGAAAGTTATAAAAATCTAAATTTGTGAAATTTTTCATAATTTGGGTTTTCAAATTCATACAGTAATTTAGTTCTTCGCAATATTGGTTTTTTATTGCAAGAAGTAATTTTCATGTTACTTATTTGAATATTACGAAGATTACGAAAATACACGTATGTACAATTTTACATGGTACGTTACAAAAATCAATAATTAGAGAAAAATTATGTGTTACTTTTCGAAAATTGTGTCAGTAAAGGATGAAACACAATGAAATATTTTTGGTTTTAGTTTTAATTTTCATAATTTTGGATATTTTTTTAACGCGAAACTATCATTGCCATTATTATTCTGATCACGCCTCATTATGTTTTGCATCTTGTTTTATTTGTAAAATTGATATCCAAAATCCCAAAACTTCAAAAAACTTAGTACATAAAACTTCCATTGTGTCAATTTTTTTTAAATTTCTTGATTCGTTTGACAACTTAATCACGTGTAGGGATAAACGAATTATTCTTTTCTGGTCAGTACCCGTACAAAAACTCAGTTCAAAACCGGAAATGAACAGGAAATGATCTATATGGACGGTTACGTGTACCTTGGACACACTTTAGCTAAAATTGACCACTTGTAGTTTTGTCTTGTGCTCACTGACCATGGGTCAGTCCGTCAACGGTGAATATAAAATGAATTATTGTTTACTAGTTGTAATCCTTCTTGTGCTCTACTTGACTGAAATGTATTAAAACGTCGTTAGATTTAATAAACGGTTTCATGGGCCAGGTACAAAAGAGGCATATTATTCGTATCTTGTAACGAAAACTGGAAATGTGACTAAGTATTGTGTGAATTATATTCGTGGAAGACTGCATATAATTATATCGAATTTCCTACTTTTGGAAATATAATTAATTCGATACTAGCTGCAAAACATTTCAACAAGAAAGTTTTTATCGAGAATTTAAAATTATTTATTGTTCGTTCAGTATCATTATTATCCACTAGTAATACTATTCAGTTGTTTCATAATCATAACCGTTGATATTTTTCCATTTTACATTTCCTATTTTTTTCCTGTAAAACAAAGATTGTGTCGTTAGACGCAACCGTAGGCACATCCTTGGGATAAGTGTTAACTGGGTTCGACAATCATCTACATTTGTCCAGTTCAGATTTTTTGCTCTCTTATGCCAAGATGGTATAAGTTTTTTGTTGTATTATGTAAAGTTTTGCGGACTGTAATGACTTGTAGTTCTAGTTTTTAGTTGAATTTTCTGATAGAAATTGTTTTTTAACATATATTGACAATTGTCTTCAAAAATTATTTTATTAATTTTTTTTACATGACATTTTCATAACAGCAATATCGAATACATTATACAGAGTATGTAATTTGAAAACAAGAAACAAAAATAAATACCTACAACTTTCTTGAACATATCCGGCTCGAAGGACCATGTAAAGTTTTGAGGACTTAAATGACTTGTTCTTCTAGTTTTTAGTTGAATTATCTGATAGAAATTGATTCTTAACATACATTGACGATTCTCTTCAAAAATTGTTTTTACTGATTCTTTTTACATGACATCTCCATGACAGCAATATAGAATACATTATACAGAGTATGTAATATGAAAACAAGAAGCCTCTGGACGTGAAGAAACAGATCTTGATATTCTGTTCTTTTCTCCTCAGATATTCGATTCTCATTGAGCCTGAATCTTTATGGCGTAATCTGCCCTTCTATGGTTGGCGAGGAGGCTTATTAGGTTTATTTTCGAAAAAATTCAGCACTACTCATTCGCCTCTGTACTGGTATTGAAGATGAAAGTATAACCCTCGTAAAGCCATATTCTGCATGCAGATATATAACGGACCTGTTAACAGCACGGTGGCAGGTCCCTAACGACTCGCTCTGCATCTAGAATGATAATTAATAGACCTTTGGCGCTGCAGGCATAAGAATGTACTATTGGTCACCACGCAGTCCAACATTCATTGGGTTGAAGACACGTGTTGTCTTCCCTACTGAATCTTAGATCTTCCCATTAACCTGTGCTAAATATTATGGCTTCAGGAACTCCACAATACCATAAAGCCAGACCGACACATGACATATCTGCCACTTCCACCACTTCGTTAACCTTTAAAAAAGGAGCTTTGACATAATATTGACCCCTATAATAATATCTCTGATCTTAGGAGGAAACAGCTGCATACCATACACCATACACACCATAGAGCATGCATTCTTGCCATATATCTTCTCCAGATAGGCTAATTGTCCTCGTGGCAATACATAAGGTCGTCCTATAATTTATTTGTTCATTTGAAGCGTTAATTTGAGATGTGGTTTCGTCATCTTTAGGCTAATCCTTTGGTCCTTCATCAGAGAGGGTTGGTTGTTGAGGACTATACTATATGAGTTATACAGGAACTGGAGTATTATGGTTTACTGTGGGAGTTGACACAGTAACACAGTAGTTGCCTTTTCACCCTCATATGCGGCTGAGCTGCTGGAATATTACTTAGCCTCTCGACTCATTATTTATCATTATTATTTGTCCTTCAGTAATGTTCAGTCAGACCCTTTCTCCGAAACTATAAAAAAAGTGATTATTGGGTACAAAAATCGTGTTCCCTGAAAAGAAGAGCGTGTATCTTCATGACAACAATAGATTCGAAACTTGTCATTCTCCAGACTCAATATCTCCCGAAGCGTAAGTTATGCCTTTGGAAAAATGCTGAGACTGCATAATCTGCGTATTCTGACGGCAACTACCATAAGACCTCATGTGACCCTCGACACGCTCTGCATTAGTGACAGAGACCTCTATACTATGTGTCGATGATACAATTACTAGCCATTACGAATCCACCATTCAACGACTTCAGCCCAACTGACCTGATGAAGACCAAGATTACATGTTTGGATAAGCTAAATACTTCGATGCTCTAGGAGAAAATTCAATACTTTGACATATCAATCTGCAGGAGTACTCTGCAGATATTATATTATGTGAGCATTTACCTGAACAGGTTTCAATTCGGTGAGATAAGTAAGGCTTGTTTTTCTTCTAAGCCGAAACTTTCCCAGAATTATCCAAAGCAATATAGCATAGTTAAGATCTGATAAGCTTTCATCAAAAACTACTCAGAACTGGTTCAAAATCGGAATGAAAGGAAGCCTAAGTTTGATCTGCTCCGTTCAGTGTTGATTACTGTCCACGGGCTGTTATCTCAAAAAAATTCTTGGATCCTGGCTCATTCATGCCAAAATGTGAATCTAGACTCCTAATGACTTTAGAGCCTCCATCCAGCCCATACCATTATATTGTTATGAAGACACTTGATACTCAAAAGCCTTCCTGCTATCTGGATTAGTATAACAGTAGAAATCATATGAAGAAACGTACAATTTTGTTTCCATTTCACCACTTCGAAAGAGTAAAGTAAAGTCGGATGGGCAAGCGTATTTTTTGCAGTTATTAAATTATTCTTTGATAGTTCTGGTGCCAGACCAGAGCTGTCTCAGTTTGTACTCATACTTGTCAAAGAGAGTGTTTTTGCTTCAGTTACCTACCTCTTGGGATCGTCAGTGTTTTACAACTAGGTGATAAGTTCCTTAAGCGACCCCGTTCTTTGATTCAGTTCGTTCAATAATCCGTTAGTACACCCATGCAATTGCGGAGAAGATTCGCATATTTAGGATGCGCGTAAATATCCTATAACATGCATTCAAGCATGTTATCATTCTGAAGATTCAACAAATATTTCGTTGATTATAATATTATCAAAAATGGATGGGCTCCATATCTAACCATGAGATGAAAACTCTTGCCAGATGATGGTGAGTGCTGGAAAGTTTTTCCACCAATAGTTATTGAGCCCATAAGCGCCCGGAGCAGCTAAATTCTTCGAACATTCAAGGGACTGTCAAACTTCTTCCGGAGTTATCTGGTGGAACATTGTGTTTTAGTTGACGAAGCATCCTACACAAAAGTTTTGAACTGTGTTAGGGCTAGGGATACTCACAGATATCCTTCCAGTGGGTTTCCATATGATCAGATGCTGGCGGTTCATCTACAACACGTGAAGGCTCTTGAACTCCATGATTTCTGCAGTGCTTTTCGTCTTCCTCACTAGATGAATTTTTTGAAACTATCACTATTCGTATCCTATCTTGCAATTTGAATTGCCATATCCCTTTTGGCTATGCCCTTTGGGGCATTCCTTCTTTCCGTTTGTGACAGAGTCTGAGCGATTGTTATACACGTCAGAGTTGATTTGCCAGATGTCATCCTCTTCTGAAGGTTGTTTTTAAGTTCAGAGGCTTGAAATTGTCAAGCGCCCTGAGGATTCTGAAGCACCTGTTCTAATTGCGGTCGTTATAGGCAAAGTCTTAGTTTTTGGCCCTACCCATCTTGCCTTCGATTACTAATCCTACCATGTATACCCTCGGACATCGGAGAGAAAGTTGTTATTATCCTCCTGGCTGCACCTGAGGTGCTGGTTAGATTTTGCATGCGTCACTCAGGTAAGTGGTGTCGCCACTTACCAGGGTCTCAGATAATGGTTGGACTCCATGCTTATGAGCAAAGAAAATTATTATTATTATTATTTATATTTAGAGATGAGACATACGCTGATGCTCCATTACCTATAGGTATCTCATCTTGGACACTAATTCAATTATTTGAAAATAATACAAATTCCAACTTCCTTTTTCTTGATATTACAAAATTTTTCTTATTTTGGGAAATCCTGAGAAGAACGTCCATCCCAAGTTTCGATTGCAGATAGAGTAAAAAACCTTCAACCCATTTTGATGGACGTTCGAAGCAACAGCAATCTAGATACCACATCATCTACAACTTTCAAATAAAAGTTGAACACTTTTAAGCAAAGAAATCTAATTCAACAACTAGAAATGACTCAAAACAACGCCACTTTCAATCGACGTGCATCTCGCCAACAAGGTTGGCATCCTCAGGAGCTCAAAAAAGCGTACAAAACGAACGCTTGTCGACGTTGTTTTGGTGTTTTGGGTAGTTTCTATTTTTTTTATTTATTCACACTAAAGGTTCCAAATATTCAATAACTGTACAAATAAATCCATTATTTTCATTTCAAAATATCAGTGGATTGGTCTGAGGCAACCCACAATTCAAAGTTGACTGTTAAGTATTCAAATTAATATCTGCGAAAACGCAATGCACAAGAATCACTGCTTTTCTTTCCTCAAATTCCTAATTTCAGTAAATTGAGGTACGATATCTTTGTTCGGCTGAAAATAGATTGATCCGGAAATTAACATATCGACTCGTAAAAAAGTTCGATAAATTCGTTAAAAACGACCAACAAGTGCAACATTTACATTTATGTAACAAAGTTTTACTACAATGGCCCACAAAAACCTCAGGTAAACCGTGTGTGGAGCCCGACGAGGAATTTTACGGTACTACCACGTGGTCATACCTACTAGAAAGGTCCAGGCTCGAGTTTACAATTATACCGAATTAAAGAATGAAATTTCTTGAATAAGAAGACCAGGTCAGTATTATTTAAAAAGCGAAAAAAACGTGAAACTGGCGGGAGATCGTTGACTTGGAGCTATTTTGGGTAACGGTATTCAAAATAGGTTATTCCGGTTCGGGATTGGGTTATTGAGAAGGGGTTAGTTATTTGCCGTTGTTCTAGTTTATGTAGAGCGATGAACGGTACATTGGTACATAATAGACCAGAACGTTATTTTTGGAACTGTTTTGGATATTTAGAGTGTTCATAATAGTTATGAAATGATATCTTGTCTATTTTAGTAAGATATCACAGACCATTGCTATTTTCTTTTCGACAAAAACTGAAAAATATACAATTATTAGTTCGAGGAAATGAGTACAGAGGACAGAAATAGGATTCAGTACGTGGAAGATAAAATATCAAAAAGGACAAACAAAATATTTATTTCGCCGCATTATTATCATAAGTACAAAATCAGAAAATTACTGAATGTAAAACATATTCATTGTTCACTGCTCAATTTTTCGTTCAAGTCATTCTAGGTGGACGACCTTCGTTTTCGCTCGCCAGGCTGCGTTTAATCCTATAGACTATGACGTTTAGCAGGAGACTCAAATTTGAGACACTTATTTTTGTAAATTCGAAATAAAATTCTCCGTTATCAATGTATTCATAGGCTTGGTTGTATTAACAAAACAGCGATACAAAAGAAACTACATTAGAATAGCTTTCTAGAGAAATAATTGAATTTTTTTTTTGTCACAGATATCCTTATTTGAGATACTACTCAAAAAAAACCTTTTCTTGGTAAAAATGACATTTAAAATTGAGATCGTTGATTTCTCCACAGTCCTCATGGGCCCATTGCTCGCCATGCTTTTCCTCGGAAAATCTGCCCGAACAAAATAAGCAATCCGCGTCACTTCCTCCGGATTCGTCTAAAGAGGAATCAGCCAGTGTAATACTTTTATCGCCATTTGAGTCCGAACTGAATGAAGGCTTGCGTTTTTTTCTTTTTTGTTGTAATCCTGATGTAGAAGGTTGATTCTGATTTTCGTAAAGCTGAAGCAGATTTCTTTGCCATTTTCTTGGACTCTTTTCCTTTTGGTCCTAACATTCCACTAATATTTTTCTTAGGTATTTTTTAACCAGTTTTTTTTTTTCATAGCATGAAGATCCCATTCCTTATGTTTTTTGGCATCTGTAATGAAAAATTAAAATAATATTGTTGTTACGTGAAACGGTTTTGATATGCGAAGGACCACCCCTTGAGGGGATATTCGATATAATTACTCGTAAAAGTTTTTTATTGAATTTTACAAAGAATACAAGTCAAATATCTTTTAAGACAGACTTTTCGTTACATATCGTCTTGACAACAACACCTTTACTTTTTCTCTTATTGCCGTAACTAGTTTTTTTTTTTTTATTGAGCTCTTCATCCCTCACGCCAACACACTAACTTGAAGTCTCAACAAATATAGAGGTGCCCAATTTGAGATAGTCTCAAATACAGGACCCATTCGGTATCTCAAATTAGGAATTTTCCGTTTAAAAATGTACAACAGTATTTTTACGTTAATTATGAAAAATAGTGCCAAATTTCAATGTGACATCATTAAGCAACACCTAAACCATAGACCATACAAAATATTTTATTTTATCTCACCTGTAAATTTTCATTATCGAAAAAACTTTATCAGTCAAAACACACCAAACACGTGCTTGTACAGATACAAATGAACTGCCACGCTTGATGACCAGTTTAACAGTACAGAGCCACACTCGATCTCTTTCTTTAAATCCACCAGTATTGGCCTTAAGATCGTATCGAACCTTCATTCTATCACTAGTTATCTTCAATCTTTTTCTTGCAAATGGATCCCAGTCAAGCTATTTTGCAGTTCATCTGTACTTCTTTTTCTTCAGCACTTGGTGACCCGAACACCCAGTCACATGGCAGACGAAATTCTCTCCAGAAGATAATGCTGGCTGGGGTGATCTTTGTGGAATCCTGCATAGATGCCCAGTAGGCCATAAAGAATAGTGGAAGATGTCGATCCCAGTTTTTTTGGTGCTCCTGTACTACTTTGGAAAAATGTTCTTCCATAGTCCTGTTGAACCTTTCAACCATGCCATCAGACTGTGGTCTTCATAGATAACTGCAAACGTGATGGCATTCTTACTCTGGAGTCTCTGATAATAAGATGTCCCAATTTCCCACATCGATAGCACGCCCTGTTCTTCTGAGTGCTCATTCCGTTTATCACGGATTTAATCTCAAAACCTTCTCGGATGAACTAGTAACTGCGCTTGATCATTACCGCTCGTAGTTTCGTCCTCGACGTGTTGAAGGCCGCCTCCACCTCTAGAGTACGTACCAAGGCATCGCTACTCCTCGTGAAGTCTTAGTCGCAGAGTCCTTTGGATTTCAGTGTCTCTCGGTCCGTCTAAGAATAACTGCACCGCTAGTTGTTCCTTGATATCTCCTGGTGCTTATGGTTAAGCCAGCTGAATTAGGCGTCTCACATTTGCTTCAAATTCTTGCAGACCCTCACCCGATTTTTGAGTGCGCGTTTTGATTTGAGCCCGATATTGATTTCCATACCGTAATTCTAATGCAGTAATCAGGTCTTTATCTATAGTTTGCTGTTCGACGGATATCGTCTGCAACATACCCAAAGCAGGCCCTCTCAAAGCTACTATGAGTGCCGTAGCTTTTTCTTCTTCGCCCCATCCATAAGCCACTGTCGCAGCCTGAAAAGGCCGGCGATACATGGACCAAGTGGACTGTCTATCAAAAGCCAAGCCGGTGGTTTTACAGAAATCCCTGATGTGGCAACCCTGACTCGACAATCTTGGTTCTTGAGGAGAGCTGTCTAGTTTTTTGAGTTCTTTCATTTCCTCTCACATTGTATCCACTTTCTCGACATCGTCGATTTTCTTGACGTGTTCCTTTAGATCTTTCAGTTCCTCAAATTGTTCTTCGGTTTTCTAGAACCTTTTGGAAGTCTTTTTCCTTTGATTTTCTTTGCGTTCTAACTCGTTCTTTTGTTGTTCGAGAATTTTCTGCAGTATTTTTCCTTGTTCTTGTTTTTCAGCTTCTTGCTCTTTTCTCTGTTCTTCGAGAATTTTCTGGTGTGCCTCTTCTCGTTCTTTCTTTTCATCCAACCGTCGCGTTTCCTCTCTTTGATTTTTCTCCTGGCGCCGCTTTTCCTCTTCTTGTTTTTCCTTCTGGCAAGTGAATAAATAAATGAAAAAATTATTTATAATAAAATTATACTATAGAAGTTTATCAAAGTTTTTACTATCACTTGTACAAGTAATTAGAATTAGTCTTCATGGGCACTCCACGAATATGCAAATTATCTGGGAATAGCAATTAAACATTTCACGTTGGTGGTCTTATTTAAATGAAATATTCTGGACGTGAAATAGTAATAAATTAGGTCTCAACATTTGGCATTTCGAGAACGTTTTCGCAAATTTGACATTGACTCATAGGTAAATCTCTGTCGGCCATCAAGGCTGTCTCTCTTCACAAAGGCCTTTCCATTCTTTCCCAATAACCTGAAAAATAAAATAAACAACTTTGCGATTCTTTTGTCCTAACCGCCGAAAGCATAAATATAGATTTTTTTCTAGATGTTGCATGTTACACGAATATTCGTTCTGATTAAGTTTTATTCTATTTTGTTTACGTAAGACTGCTCAGTCTTGTTGAACAAGAGTTATTGCAGTAGGTGGTATTCGGGATATTTTAGTATTTTTTTCTTTCTGTCGACAGCAGTAACTTTTTGGCATCACGACATAGAATTATAGTAATAATGATTGTGTTGGAGAGGACACTGTGTAGTGTTCTGTTAAGAATATGACCAGAGCTATGAGAAAGTAAAATATTGGGGTTCTTATTTTGTCTAATCTTCCTATAATATTAAATAAATACAGCATCGTTAATGAGTTGAACTAATTCGAAGAAAATATTTTTTTCCCATTAAAATAACTACTAAAACTGAATTTTTTAGTGAAGCTTTCAGCTTAGCAAAGGAGTAAAAGTGGGAAGAGAAACTGAGAAGTTTCCTACTCTAACGACCAAGGCTAGAAAACTAGTTATTGTTATGGTAATGGTAATGGTAAAAATGGATGGTGACTGATGCGCTGCGACCTAATTAGATATATTGTGTCCCATCTTCAAATCAAATCAAATCAAATCAAATCAAAATATACTTTTTTGTCCGAAGAATGAATTCTTATTGAAAAAACTTTTATACATATAAAAATAAAGACGTAAAGAAATATAAAAATGGTAAGCGTAAATGTGTGTTGATAAAAACATGAGTCGTCAAAAGAAGGAAGATCAGGTTCATCATAGAATCATCATAAAATATAATAGTATGATGTAAAAGCATACCTATCATAGGAGAAAATAATGCTACATACATTGTACAATAATGATAAAATAGTTAAAAAACAATAACATAGGTATCAGTTTTGTTCATGTGTAAAATAATACTACATGTAGTTAAAATTGGATTACGCCAAGAAGCGAATGTCATAAAAATAGAAGAGAATGAGCATGACTGTCTGATATTAAGATAAGTTAGAGCAATTCCAATCTTTGTCTAGATACTCTTGAACACTGTAGTATGGTTCATTGATAGAAAGATTTTTCACAGATCTCCTGAATAAAACTGGAGAGATAATTCTTCTGGTAGTAATTGGGAGATGATTAAATAGTATCAAAGCATTATAAATAAGAGACTTGTTTGTTAAATTCGATGATGGAATGGGAAGTCTTAGATTATTATTTTGGCGGGTAGAACTAACAACCGTCTCATTGATAGTTGGAAGGGTAAGGATTTTGAGTTCCAAGAAAACAGGTTTACATGATACCCTAGGTCCAACATTGAGGAGGTAGCGAACAGCCCGTTTCTGGAGGATGAAAATAGAATGGAAATTGTGGTCATTGCAGATACCCCAGAAAGGTAACCCGAATCTGATGTGAGATTCAATCAAAGCATGATAAACTACTTTTGCAGTGGCCACACCCAGTTCACTGGACACTACACGCACGGCATAACAACCAGAGGCTAGTTTTTTTCTTAGTGTTCTCACATGACTTTCGAAGTTGAGCTTATCATCTAGATGAACGCCAAGAAACTTGGTATTCATTTTTTGTTCAATGAACATGTCAGTTCCTACTTGAATCTCTTTAAGATTGCACTTCGGCTATTTCAAGGTGTTCTCGTTCATGCCCCAATTCCTTGAGGAATTTAAGGATTTTGAGAGGGTCTATTCGTGGTATTTCTCCCATAGTCAGCTGATGTGATCCCAGTATATTCAATCTTTTGTGATGTATAGCATAACACTCCATCAATATATGGTGTGGTATTTCTGGATGTTCCCTACAGAATCTGCAGGTGCTGTCCTCCTCTAAGCCTAGCTTCCTTAGGTGTTCTTTGAGTCTGCAGTGCCCCGTAAGTAATCCCATAATTGTCTTTAGACTAGTTTTGCTGAGGTTAATCAGTGTCTTCGATCTTGCTCGGTTGAAGTTACTGAGGAGATCTTTGGCCTGCCTTAGCCCTGGAAGTCTTTGCCAGTAAGTTACTCTCAATGCTTGTTCAGTTTTATTGAGTTCGTCTTGGAAGTAAGATTTTTCAAGTCCGCAAAATGGTTCTGGCCCGATCAGTGGCGTTGATGCCCCTTGTCGTGCTAGAGTATCTGCTTGTTCATTGCCCTCCACTCCGACGTGCCCCGGCACCCAGAGGAGGATCACCTTGTTGTTCCTGCCTAGATCATTAAGTTTGTCTAGGCATTCCCAAACCATCTTTGAGTTGATGTTATATGAGCTCAACGCTTTGATGGCTGCTTGACTATCGGAGAGGATTGCGATTTCCTTGTTCCGGTATTTCTTGTCGAGGTTGAATTGAATGCACCTTTCTATGGCGTCAATTTCCGCTTGAAAAATATATTAAGCTCGGGTAAGTGTGACCGTGATTTTCATTAGTTCTCATTGAATTTAGTCCATCTGATGAACCTGAACTAATATGACAATGAACTTTTGCAGGTATTTACTTCGAAGGTCAGTCTTTGTAATACGCCACAGAAAACTGTTGAAAAACGTATTCTATGACTTTTATTTGTATATTCAGATATACATCTCCATAGGTCACACTCCACCGGAAATTTGGGGCAAGTGTGATTCTGGCCAAATTTAAAGATATTAATGCACGTAAATCTCTCTTTGGGGCAGGTGTGAGTAAACAGTAAAGGAACTTTCACCACAATTTATTTGTTTCGAGATAACTTTATTCAAAACATAGTTAGGAACTTTTTAATATTGAATTTGAAATGCCCCATTGGAAAAAAACAAAAAATAATCGTGAAAGTGAACATTTGTTGAAAAGAAAAATTTACAGGTAGAAATCTAAAAAATCGAATGAGAATTTCATTGATCCCCATCTTCTGACGAGTGGTGATGGAAGGACAGTTGTTATTTCATCCTCAGAAAGTGTATCAATGTCATCTACATCTGTTCAGATTGGCCAAATGAACCAGGTTCCCACTTACCCCGACAGATAGGTCACACTATCCCCAATAACATTTAATTTCGGGGTAAGTGTGACATGCAATGGAAAAATGTAAAAAAAAACAACTTTATGAAAAAACGGCAATCTAGGCAGAAGAGAAGTGTATAAAATGGATTCTTACCTTAGATTTCAACAATACACTCAAAGCTTGAAATAAACTCGTTATACTCATTCGGGTTGATGAATTGTAGGTCAGAAAATTGGGGAAAATATTTGGATTTCACAAGATCTCTTTTGTATTTTATATGATGGTTATGGATTCATTATGAGTGTAGGCTATTCGTCAAATGATGGCATTGGGCTGTCACCCGGTTTAGCGAAGATAGCGAGCAAACTCACACTTGCCCCAAATTCACACTTACTCGAGCTTACCTTACTGGGGAACTGGCCCATGGGTTCGGAGTATTTGGTGCTCGAATGGATTCTATGCTCCATCCACTCTTGGTATTTAATTCCGTTCGAAAGAATTTCTCGAAACTAAATTTCCTGGTAATATTGTTAGATGGGACATCGGCAAGGTGTGCACTTTCGGTGGGAGCCGAGCCCCGTCCGATGTGTGCTGTCCCTTTGAGTCCGACTTTAGCCAACCTGAGGTTTGCTCCCCAAGCAATTCTCCTCACCATGATATAGAAAGGAGTGAGGTCCAGAATTACCTCTATTGCTGCTCTTGGAGTCGACCTCATTGCTCCTGTTATACAAAGACATGCTAGTCTTGGCACTTTCTCCAGGCTTTTCTTTGTTATGACGAGTTCGGTTCTGCCTTGCCACACTACTGCTCCGTAGGTGATCATAGGCCTCACTATCATGGTGTACATCCATCGCAGTATTGATGGGATACAGCCCCACGTTTTTCCTGCAATATTCCTGCACACCATCAGTGATGATTTTGCCTTGTTAACGATCTTTTCTACGTGTCTGTTCCAGAGTTGTTTTGAGCCTAGGGAAAGCCCTAGATACTTCACCTCTTGCTTCCATTCTAAGTCTGCTCTGTCGAGGCGAACAGCCCTTAGGTCCTGAAACTTTGTTCTTCTAGTGAATGATACCACTGTGGTTTTTGATGAGTTAATTCTCAACCCCACAGAAAGGCACCATCTTCTGGTAGACTGGCAGAGGGTTCCTTCGAATTTGCCTTTAGCCATGATGACTATGTCGTCAGCATATCCAAGTGACTCCGTTCCCGGTTAGTGTTCCGAGTAGTTCGTCTACTTTGAGACTCCACATCCCCTGTTTGTGCTGATCCGAAAGCAGATATCGCCCACTTTCGTTCTTTCAGCAGTTCTTGTAGCCAGCATTTGGCACATCCACCTGGATGTGGTTCTGTCCACTCGCTTGTTCGTTAGGGCCCTAGTTATTGTTATTGTTAAGATTGTTAATGTTATATCCATCTGCACTTTTATACGAGCACAACCCTCAGAAGTCTCTGAGAGACTTGTGCGAGCTAGAAAAGAGGTAGCCCTTACCTTTTTAAACATGTGATGCCATGCACGAGACCGGTGATCGTGCTAATTCGAACTCATGCACCAACGGGTGATTGGATTAAGAAGCGAGCGCTTAACCCGCACGCCACCACGGCCCATATTGAAGACATACTTCTTCCTGAATGGAATCTGGAAGGCTGGGGGATTGCATGCAGATCTTGTTGTTTTTTTGTTGTTGTTTTGAACTTATCCTATAACTTGATTATTTCCATCCACAAGCAAAATTACAAGACTACAAACCAATTCCTGAATGAGGAGAAAATACCCTACCTAGCAACTACAGCCCCATACAGTTCATATCTGTTATCTCGAAGGTCATGAAGTAACGAAAAATAAATGATTATATCAATAAGCAAGTAATGACAGCTTAAACACCTTTTTTTACTATCTATCGCAGGAAACATAACAGTCAGAAATATAATTAGTTCAGCGAAATCCTCACGTATTATTACGAAGCATATTTTCAATCTGTTTAAAATAACAAAAACACGAAGACTTTCATATTATAACACCGGAAACAATCAAAGCAAAAAACAAGGTAAAATTCGCCCATTTCTATATAAAAAACCCGACAGGTGGTAATAAAATAATTAACAATGAATGTGAAAAAGAATATTACCTTCTCTTGGAGAGTACAAAAAATCTACTGCAATAAAATTTACCCACAAAATTCATCTGCAAATGAACTAAATATTTCTACGTGAATAATTCAGGATCTCTAACTAAAACCCACTTGTCACTTTGACAAAGAGGCATCAGGTTTACTAGACAAAAACCACAGCCTGGTAAGTACAATTTTTCTGAAATCATTGGTCATAGATGATATAAGAATATTCAATAACAAAATGGAATCCAAAAAACATAAGAAATATACGGTTTCAACACATTGGTTATAAAAATTTTGGAAAGCATTTATTGCAACCTCTCACAGATGTTATCAGTGCTTGCCTCAATGAAGTTTTTCTAGAAAAATTTAAAAAGGAACAAAATTTTTCGACTGATTTGATATCTTTTTGGACTCTTATAGAATTATTTCGCAACAACAATATGGTTTCAGAAAGGTTCTGTTCATCTGCATTTGACCGTGTTAATCACAATATATTATTATTAAAACTCAGTTTCTACGGAATACATTGTAGAGCAATAGATTTGATGAAGTCATACACGAGAGAAAACAAATTGTACTAAATGGCGAAGAAGTGATATAACTATTTTTAAGAGAGGAAGAAGTACCGCAAGGATCAGTCTTGGGTCACAATCTGTTCTCGATTTACATAAATGACCTTCCGTTCACTATGGATTCTTTACACCACCCATAATGTATGCGGACGATACAACTTTTGGCATTGATTTGGCAAAAGAAGAATATTCACTTATCTTGGAGAAATCCAAAGAAATAATTCCGACTAATGCCGAAAATCCCCTCATCTCCACACATTTTCCCAAAGTGGAGAAATGAGGCAAATATCTGACATAAAACAACCACTTCCCCCTACGGACATTGAATGAAATCTGTCATCCATTTGAGCAATGATCCTCAAGGAGGACACTATTTGCAAGTGCTGATTGTAATGAAGCCATTGAATATCATCCTTTATTATGTTGGAAATGACCACCTGCATACATGCATGTTTCGAGGTTATTTCCTCTCATCAGTGCAAGGATAGGTCAGACGACAGTAGAGTCATTTGTTCCACAAAACCAACGATAACATTCAAAAGCCTTATAGTATTCCACTACGAATGAAGCAGTGACAACACCAACCGCGAGGGAAAAACAAAACAGCATTCCTCAGTATCATATACTTCAAGAAGAGTTAATGCATCAATAAATCGAACAAAGTTCCTTCTTGGGGATCATTGCACAAATGGATGACAGATGTAATTCAATGTCCGTAGGAGGAAGTAGTTGGTTTTCTTTGTGGAAATGTGTGAAGAGAAGGGTATTTTCAGCCGTAGTCGGAATTATTTTTTTTGATTTCGTTGATCTCCGAACACACTTTCCGAACTTTGTTCTATTTATGATTATCTTGGAGAAGACTAGGACTTGATTCGCCCAATGATATGCTATTAAATGAGAGTAGAAGTAAAAGTCAAACTTATGAAAATGGTTGGTACTTCTGAAAATTCAATTCATATCTGAATATCTAAAAAAAAATTGAAACAATCAAAAAGCTGCCTTACGCAGTATATCAACTTACGTTGGGAAGTCAGCTGCAAGGCCTATATTTGGGGAACTAAAAATCGAGACCATATTTTCGACAATTCTGTACCATAACTAATTGTACGTAAAAAAACACATGAGCTCCTATCAAGCAAATCTGATCTTCATGACACAACACAGGAAAAATATCTCAAACTTATTGTTGAACATAACTGTGCAGATGACATAACGAAATTTCAATAATCCCAAACTCATGCTGATTTTCACTCAACAAATTCAGATTCTATTTGTTATTTGATAATGAGTTCAAAAGTGATATTTGCGGGAAAGTTACAACGTTCTTTTTGTTACCTTTTTCTGGAGTAGAATAACATATACGATGGCATTCTTCAAAGTGCTGATTCCTAATTTTTTTCAAGTAATCTAGAGAGATCGTAGTCAAGATACCGAGTTTAAATTCGGACCGATATTAAAGTCATGAACACGAGATTGAAATCGGGATCCTTGGATTTAAGTCGGGATCCCGAGATTAAAGTCGAAATCCCGAGATTGAAGTCGGGATTAAAAAAAAAAAAAATTTGACCTTTCAGCGCCTTCATAGTATTGTACGTACTTGTAGGTATTCCTAATTCTGCTTTGTGGCATTACTATATTATACCACTGGAGTAAGGAGTTGTGAGAGGCGATAATAGACTAGTCATAAACTTTTCCAAAACAAAACACCAATCTTAAAAAACAAAAACCCTGGATCACAAATTGCATAAAAATTTCCTTCAAAAACATGAGCAAAAGGCACTATTTTTGGAATCACCCTGTAATTCAACGTATCTGCAATCTCGATACTCATAGTAAACAACACAGTTATTCATCTAGTGGTCCAAAATTTCAAGCAATAATACGAACGGGTACCTACAGAGTTTCATGAGAAATAGAACATCTTGTATATAGTTGTCAGTCGGATTCAGGAGATGCTGACATCGCAAATTAGAATTGATATTGTTATCTTACGAAATATCTAAAAATGAATGAAATTCCACAGCTTAATTTTTCAGAAATCACTACAAATCTGGCTAACTTCGGACTCACAGTCCGTGTAGGAGTTAATATAGGTACTTTGTGGATCCAAGTCGGCTCATCGAACAAATGATACGTAGTTGATTAGGTTGATATATTCGAAATAGTATCGTCACAATGGCCATGAGAAATTTTTGAAAAGTGAACTCCAGCACCCTGTATAATCGAACCTATTGCATTTAGAACGTTAGTGCAATGGAGACATTTGATCAGCATCATGAGAGGTCTATAAAAAATAAAAAAATAAAGCAAATTCACCGAAAGCCAATTTCCCATTGATGCGGTGCGGGGTCCTTTTATACATGTGTTTGTCGACAAGAGTTTTTTCTTATGTACAATAAACATATATTCTCTCTCTCTTTTTCTTTCTCCCTTTCTCTCATACTTATCCTGATCGCACTGTATAAGTTGCCGAAATTAACTCGAAATGTTAACGAGGAAGGGCGATTTAAATTAGTCCTGTTTTACGCTCACTTCGGATCATCATGAATTGCAAATTACTCTATGGCAACAAATTGCTTTTTTCAAATATTCAAATCTGCCGAGCGTAAAAAACCTATTAAGCAAAATCATTAGTTAGTGTGGCATCGACGAAAATACAAATAAACGCCGCTGGGAAAAAAGCAACGATCGCTGAAGAAAAAAACAGTTGAGACGTGCATCTCGGTGAAGGCCAAGGCCAACGCTGATGCACCAGTCTCGGTGCCAAGGTCGACCACCGAAAAATCTCGCGAGTCGCGCTCTATTATTCGCGCGGATCAGAGGCGGCGATTTTTTTATCGCCTAGGGTGCAAGTGAAACGTCTCAGTTGATTCTATTGTTTTTATACCTACTCTAAAATAAAATATTAGATCTAAAAAGTTGAAGGTCAAGCAATTGGGATAACGTAATGTTATCGTCGTTTGAGTCTGCAATAACTAGCGATAATAGTTCGATGTCACGGTATCCTATCCTCTCCATACTTGAATCTCACGTCGGAATTCTTCGTTAGTATCTTTTTAGCTGTTCGCTATTTTCAATAGCAAATTAGATTTCAGTTTTTGATTGCCAAAAATTATCCTCTCAGCAACTGACATTCATTTTCTTTGGAGCGCCACGGTAAATAATAGCCGTCCTCTACCCGCACAGGCTATGCCTTTGGTTACACTCTATGAATGTTTATGAGGGAGTATTATTATTATAATTTTTTCCATAAGGAATGTACCATTCAGGCCCTATCTCCGGAGGGCGCGCCGGTGTGTCATAAACTCTAGTAAACACTCCCCACGTCAGTGGAGTGAGTGATTACTGGGTCCGAGAGTCATGTGCCCTGAGAAGGCGGAGTGAACCAAGAATTACGGCCTTCTGCATTCTTCCGGCTAAGTTTTCTGCCGCATCATGGCAAGCCTGTATGATTTTCAAGTTTGAGAGCAGTGTGTTCATCTTTCCACCAAGGACCCCTATTATCAGAACCAGATGGTAGAGGCTTATTGACTTGTATTTGCCTGAGGGAATGAGTAGTTCCAATATATTCGGCACTTCTTATTCTTCACAACGGACTCAATATCCCCGGAGCATAAGGCAACTCCGGTGTCTCGTCTATACCATACGAGTGTCATAGGTGGTAGTACAACACTCGTAGGGCAGCGTTATGCCTGTGGATATAGGCTGAGACCGCATAAGCTGGACAAGCTGACAGCAAATGCATTATGGTCTCAGATGCCCCACGACACGCTCTGCATCTAGGGTCAGGGACCTCTATACCCATCACGCGACTACGGTAGACGAGGGTGTTGAAGACACTATCATGGCAGGCCATTATGAATCCCTCGGTTTCCGACTTCAGCCCACTTGACCTGAGAAAAGCGAAGGTCAGGTGGAATACGAGATCGAGTTCATCGGCTGCACGGGTTGCTTCCTTGAAAAGAAATGATCCAATCCCTGCTTTTTCATGATCGCATACCAAGCAGAGGGGGGATCTGAACTCCTGATGACTTCACAGGCTCCATCCAGTACCATCATTCTGTTATCCAAACTCAAAAGTCCACGGCCTCCCCGTTGTTTGAGGAAGTATAATCGTGGAACAGACGATTTAGGATGCAAGCTCCTATGAAGATGCATCATTTTGTGAGTTTTTACGTCGGGTTGTCACAGCTCTTCCCGAGTCCATTTCATTACTCCAAAGGAGTAAAGTAGAATCGGAACGGCAAGCATATTAGTTGCAGCAACTCTGTTCTTCCCCGACAGTTCTGATGATCTGTCGGAGTTTGTGCTGATACTTGCCGCCGAGAGAGTTTTTAACAGTAGCTACCTCTTGGGTGTGGCGTTGTTTCACCCCTAGGTAGGTACACGTTTCTCCGGCATCCAAATGATGTAGGATGCTTCCGTCAACGAGCTGAACGTCCTCTCCGTATTCCTCGCATCGTCCTCTTGAATGAACCGTGGCACATTTGTCGATCCCAAACTCCATTCCGATAGCATGTGTGTACTCTTGCACCACCCTTATGGACTGATGGAGGTCCTTTCCTCCGGAGGCATAAAGTTTAAGGTCATTCATGTAAAACAGAAGGGTGGTGACCTTATGCCTCCGGTTGCTGGGGGTGCCGCAGTTGTATCCGCGGGTTTTCCATAGTGCAACGGTCAATGGCAGTAGTGAGATGCAGAAGAGAAGAGGGCTGATGGACCGGATGAGTTCGGATTCAGGCCATTGAAAGGTTAGGCTTATACTGCACGGAGTCCTGCGTGATGCATCTGTTGATCAGCAGGTTCTCCTTGCAGCCAGTGACCCCCTTCTTTGACCTTCTTTGCTCATATATCCCTTCATACACCGGCTCAACTGCGGAAAGTATTCGCATGTATAAGATGCGTGTAAACATCTTCTTCGGGTCGGACAAATCTCCGTTTTTGGGGATTAGCACGGTTCGCCCCTCGACAAACCAATCCTGAATCTTCTGCTCCCCATCTATCCATGAGTTGCTAGATCGTGATGGGTACATGGAAATTTTTTCCACCAATAGTTATAGCAGCAAAGTTCTTCTATCCTTCGAGGGCCCGTCGAACTTCTTCCGGGGTTATCGGATTGCGCATTTCATTGAGCTCAGGCTGACGAAGCCTCCAGCGGAAAGCTTCGAACGGCGCTAGGGCTGAAGCATCTACGTTGAGTGGTTGCGGAAATTCGTGAAAGCCCTTCCAGAAGGTTTCTACCCGATCAGCCGCCGGCGGGTTAACCACAAACGTGGAGGCTTTTGGAATAGGCGAGAAGGTTTATCGCGGAACTTCATGTTTAACGCAATGCTTCTCACCCGCCTCACTAATGACTTTTTTGCAGCCAACAGCATTCGTATCCTATCAAGACAGTACTGTTTGATGGTAAACAGCACGCCTTGATTTAGTGTGTGGTGAGCTCGTCTTAAATTTGCGGCAATTCACCGCACTGCGGGCGTGAAGGGCCTATTGGCCACCACTGGATACGAGACGCCGACTTGATCTTAGTTTCCATCTTGTGAATGCGTTGCTCATGCCTCCCAATCATAAGGGTGGTATCCCTCCTCTCCACTTGGGACAGGGCCTGAGTGGTCTTACATGGCAGAGTTGATCAGCCTCAACTGAAAGGACATTGTGAATCTCCGCATCCACCCGTGCCAGTTGTTGTGACCAGGGGCTTGGTGTTGTGAAGCGCCCTGCGGTTTCTGATGCCTTCTGTTGGTAGTATGATACAGCCAGGTCGACACGTGGCATGTCTGCCACTTCCGCCACTGCGTTAATCGGCTGAGGAGGAGCTCTAACATAGCCTCGAACCCGAAGGTGAGATACGTAAAAGGCAGCATGCTCTGGGTGTGTTTCTCACCACAGAGCATGCATTCTCGCCATGTATCCTCTTCGGGTGGGCTCACTGCTCTCATAGCAATGCAGAAGACTGTCCCTTAGTTCATCCGTCCACTCAAAGCGTCCGTTCTTATTATTATTATTATAAATATTCATTGTCGCTCAACTTAGCATGAGATAAAAATCGTTCACTCTACGTATGGTTCGCTCTTGCTTCCGTATCACAAAACTGGAAGATGAACATGATAATTGGTTATCGCTTTTGTTCTGTACTCCCTGCATATATATTTATTCTTGTTGATTGGATTCACTCTCTGCTGAGGTCGTTATGAGAACAACAAAAAAATAGTTTCTTACTCGTCAGCATCTCGACATCACCTACCCTAATCGATGAACTGGACGTGCAGAACTTCAACATTGGCCAGCTTGCAGTCCTGATATGAATCCTCTAGATTTTCATTCATGGGGTCATCTGAAGGTCATCTGAAAACTCCTGTACTAGATGTGAATGACTTGAGGAATCGAATAATTGACAATTGCAATGTAAGGACTACTCCAGGAAATTTTGAATGTGTCAGACAATCAATTGCAAATCGAATGCGGTCATGTATTTTATTAGAAGCTGGGTATTTTGCTCATTTACTGTCAAATCGAAATTGTTAATATTGTCATCTTTGTTTTTTTTATGTTTTTTGTTATTTCTCGAAAACGAAGCTAGACCAAGACCTCAAAGTTGTATTTTCAGCTACTCAATGTAAAAAAATTCGCAAAAAAGTGAGTGGCGCACTTTTTTTACAACATTTTTGGTTGTGTTGCCCACTGAGACGCCACTGGTTCTATTAATTTCAATCTAGTTAGGGCTAAATTTCAACCAAATCGGTTCTAGAATATTCATAATATTTTATAATTACCTTTTTTTCAACGCCTTGTTTCTCAGAAACGCAAGCGACTCAGGACATATTCATAAATGAACTTTTCTTCTTAAAATGACTTAACGAATCACCCCCTTCAGTTAGAAACTGCAGTTAGAAACACCCTGTATATCTCTCTATTTTGTATCACCATCAGAGTATAGGAACTGAACACACTCATCCATCCTTCAATAAATTTATATAGATGATCGAAATTTGATTATATCAATATTGTATCCTGTTAGTAACGCCTATGTTTGTCCATATTCCCATGCGATAAAAAATTGTTCAACAATTTGGCGATTGGCGTATTAAGTTACCTACGCTAAGCTTGAATTTGTTACGCCATTTACACCAGTCTGCAATTCGAACAATATGCACTTTTTTTGTTTTCGCAAAAGTCCTGCATTGAAATATCGCTTTTGAAACTTGAAATGTTGATTGGTTAAGCACGATATCGACGTGTTTTTGTTTGGGCGGGCACTCGTTTTCATTTTGAGGACTCTCACTGTTCCGGAACGGTCAGTCATCCCAAAAGTTGTTATTCCTATTCAGATTTGAGAATGCAGCGTAATAAAAATGATGATAATACTATTTTAATGCAACTCATCTTGGGTAGTAGCGGAAAATAAAGAATTGAAAATGTAATGAATAAAACTTGTAGAAGCAAGGCTGGTGGGTTGTTTGAGAATTATTCAAGTTAGTCACCGCCCCCTGTGTTGGTGAATATTATTTTTTCTACTACCTTACTAGAAAGATTCATTACCGATTCCTTGAGAAGTGAGGAAAATGGTACCCCTTCTCCCGCTGGAAAGAAAACATTTTTCCTCCCTAAGAACAATAATGTTCCTCCCTTTAAGTTTTTTAATACTTTCACATAAGCAAGAGTTCTTTATTACCTCGTCTGTTTGATATTGTAAGAAGATTTATGGAAATAAAATAAAAAATGCATATTAGCGTCTATTTTCTATTTCTACAAGAATATAATACTTACATGAAATGAAAAAATCATCGACTTAAATTTAATGATAGCCGAAGTTCTTCGGAAACAATGGTATAACTTAGGGGAGTTCCTAATTTTAAAAATGTTGAAACTTAAAATTTAATTTTAACCATTGTATTCTTTCCGATTATATTGGCACATGATTTTCCTTTATTTTAATCAACTAACAATCTGGAGTGCGATGTTTTGGGCTGTCTGGAATTTTTATATTATCGGTATATAGCCAAGGCGGATATTCCTTTTGTTATGTCATCAGAATCAATAAATGTGTATTTTTTAAGGATAACTATACTATCGCCATATCGCCACGATCATCAACGTCTTTAACGTCCATTTTAATTAGTTCTTCGCATCTGCAAGCCCTGCAAATGCCAAATACTGAAGCGATCTGAAAAAGGACACAATTCACCAAAACAAAAATGCATATTTATTGTTATATAATTTATTGAATTGAAGACCCTTAAATTTCAGTTTGATTTTTGAAGAAAATATAATTTAAACAATCATTCATACAACCATTTCTTGACTTAACAATTTAATAAACTGCATGTCCTTCTAAAAAAGCTAATGAATAAAGAAATGGAAGAACTTGCCTTCGTATGCAAATAATCTCCATGCGAGGCCTCTGTCAAAAATCTTGAAATGTTATCTCTTTCAAAAGTCACGAGATTTCTCTGGCGCGTAACCACTGGCTTGTCATTTGAGGAAAGCTATCGGTTTTAGACAGTTGAGGTCTACATTTCCCCTAACGTTTAGTACTGATTGTAACATACTATAATTTTTCTGCCCCTTATAACATGAAAAGTCCTATCTGCCTAATTTGGTATTTTGACTTTTTTCGCTACTTAGAGTTGCTCACATTTCACATTTGATTCACATGTATGCAATGTCACAGCGTCCCATCTACGTTTAATTGACTGTATTAATGCCTAAAACGTTTGTCCTAAGTGTGCATGTGAAGCATTGAAATGTCAATTATATCAAAACAATGAAATTGTAAATAAAATCTTTTATGTTAGTAGGGCAGTATTGGCCCCATCATGTTCGTGGTTTTAATTCTTGCTGCGAAAAAAATACTAGGGTGGCATATTCGGAGACTTTTTTTACTTTCATATGACAGCAAACAAGGTGTATTTTCTCCCACGACAAAAATGTCACTATTTATACTATTTTGCTCATATGATAGTTGCTTCAAAAATCCTATCAATTTTAATGTCATCACTGACTTATTTCAAAAACAACCATACAGGAAGATAGTTATAAATTAAGAACATTACATTTCTTCCCTGACTTCAATAAAATTCAAATAGTAAAATCTTCAAACTTTTTAGATAAAACATTTCTTCTGGATCTTATCAGAAATCTTGGTTCCATTTCTGACTCTTCATTAATTATGATAGCTGGAGAGTTATACAAGAAGTTCATCAACATTTCAACATCATTTTCAGCTGGAGTATTGAATAAAGACGAATTTTTAGTATCGTTTTGTCATAATTGGTTACTATTTCATTTTAATTCATATGTATTAAACGTGGGTAATATCAATATAAATTAATATTTCTCGTCGCCAATTTGTAATGATGTTAAATCTTTATTTTAATGTCACTGACTTATTTCAAAAACAACCATACAAGAAAATAGTTATAAATTAAGAACATTACAAACGTGAGGTGAGGTATTGGAAATGTACGTTTCACAGAAACTTAACGTAAAATATATGTTTTGCAAAATACTAGTTTGAATTTATCATGTAGGCTGCACTAAAATGGCAACTACACAAGATACATTACTGACAGTTGTATACTTGAATTAACAGAATAGTAGATACTTTGTTCTTCAGTATTTTCTTCTTGTTCTTATTTTTGGGGGCTCAGTAGATACAGAAATGGATGGATGTGGTTTTAAACCAGTCATCTTTATTCGAAATACATCGTCTATAAAAGCCCTCTGATTGGCTAGAGGTAAGAACGCAACGCAGAGAGTTAAACGTTGGTCAACTTTAGCGGTATCTTATATTATGTTTCATACCTTACCTTGCGTTTTATCATGAACGTGTCTACACGACTCCAATAGTTTTTGCGTTACCTTACCTTACGTTTACATGAACTAGGCTTTAGAAGCAACTTAAAAGGCTAAACTGTGTGTTTGTAAAATGTCATATCGACAAATCGTTATTAACACGATGACGACGCGACGCAATACTCACTTGATATTTTGTCATATAGTTCCACAACTTTCTGCAGTTGTTTTTTTTGTTTTTTGTTTTTTACGAATCACCCAGGTTTTCGGAGAAACCCCCTCTAAAGCAGAGCTTGTGCGAGCAAGGAAGATCCGAAACCAAAAGTTTAAATAAAAGTGGATTCCGAACCACTTTAGCTCAGTGGCAGGCTGTCTCGGGGATCGAACCCGGGCCGTCTGGGCGGAAACAATTGTTCTTATACCACGACCACTTCACTTGTTGTTATGAGTTTTCACGCCTTATAATGTTTACATAATTATTGAAATGACGACATTAAAGGTAGTAGAAAAATGTATATACGTACCTCAGGAAGAAAACCTTTATTTTCCTCCCATGATATATAAATAGCTATTACATTCAGATAGTATCAGACAAGCTTCTATTAACCAATCGCACTTCAAAAAAAATAAATAAAAAGGGTTATTATGGAATAGCGTAACAGCTTTTTTCTTCATCTGGCGAATATAAAACTTTTTAGAAGAATAATAAAAGTACAAAATCAATTTATTTCAAAACGACAATAAAAATAATGAGACAAGAATTAAAAAATACGATATCAGTTGAAAAAAATATAAGAACTATTTCTTCGTTCAAATTCTTAAGAAGGTGCTCCTTATTTCTAATCGACAGCGATTACTGGAATTATATAAACTATTAGAAATTGGAATTGTGTTACTACTGACTTGTGACAACTTGTGAACCATAAAAAGGAACCATTCTATACCTATCATTAATGCTTTGAAGCAAGGAAATATATAATTAGAGATGGCATATCCCAAAATTTTGAGGAATATGTTTTTTCTGTCTCGGCTCTTTTATGTAAACTTTAAATCAATCAATAATGGAGAATAATATGTAGTTCCAATTACAATAATATTAATGAACCGCTTCAACTGTAAAATTTTCAGTAAATAGATTATTTTGAAAAATATATCGAAGAACACAAGCGATGCAATTTGCAAGATGTATATGTTGGTTTAAATAATAACGAAGCTATTGCTGCAGAATTTCGCGACGATTTTTCTAAATCGTTTGACTGATTGAACCATATTAAACTTCAGTGCTATACCTTTAGGCAATTATCTTATAGCTAGATTCGAAGATGTCTAACAAGCAGGAAACTCCAAGGAAATCAACCGCACATTGAGTATAATAGTGCTGGTTCTGGGTCCTATTCTCTTATTGCTTTATTTGAATGAAATGGTACCTAACCGTTGACATCAAAGGAAAGTTTACACTTCTTGCAGATGATACCACAGTCCCATGGCGTGGAACTAATGCTGATAATCTCAGGGAAAACATAACACTTGATCTTTGTAGAGTTAAACAGTGGTGTGATTCAAATTTATTATGTTCCAACACAAATAAAACAAATATAGTTTGCTTCAAGTTCAGTCTTGATGAGTATTCATCGATGATGAGTTGAAATTTGACAAGCATGTAGTGGACTTATGCAAACAAATTGCCTCTGGCTGCTATGCAGTTCGAATTGTTTCAAAATTAACTTAACTCATTATCGACCAAAGCGGTCCCTAGGGACTGCTGATCGGTGAGCAAACTAGACCAAGGCGGTCCTTAGGGATCGCACAAAAATGTTATGCACACCTTCACAAATGTATCCGTGGCGACCGTAGGACCGCGATTCCTATAGCTTTATATAAAATGGACCGCTTGGTTCTGTTGATCAGCTAAGATCTTTTAGTTTTTACGTAGGTAGTGAATAATGAAGCAAACAGAACGTGCATAGACTTTGAGATTTTTATGGACTGTCGCATACGAAAACAAAAAGAAACAGTACATAAAAAATGAGTTTTTGTAAATCATACTAATTTTCACATAATCCAATGGTGTTTTCTGTTGAAACATGGTAGACAAAAATGGAGTCAGTTATCAAAATCCCTCTACAAAAAGTACTGAACTTTTTTTATTCGTTCAACGTTAGATCCCCTCTTACTTCGTTTGTCTAGCATCCACGGCAATATTTACGAGTTTGATGACAAAGACCATATTTTCTCGAAAACTGGGGGGTACTTTCGGACTTTTCGGACATTTTTTGCCTACTTGATCAGTGGCTTCGGAAACTTCACGATCAATATTTTTTTTGTTTCTAGGTATATTCAATCATCTCATAAATTTGTTCTCAAAAATCGATAATTGAAATATCAACAAAGATCTAGTCTAGTCTATGTGAGCGAGAGAAGAGGTTATTAAGCGGACCAACAAGGAACCGCTACAATTAAAATTAGAAATATTTTCTCAGGGATCAAAGCGGTCCCTAAGGACCGCTCGTTATTTTTGAGGATTTGAACACTGTAAAACCTAACATTTACAGAAAGTTCTCAAGTGTGCTATTAAATCAACATAAGCATTCATATTCTACCAAAATGAAAGTTTGGTCCAATAGGTCAACCATTACATGGTATTCTTTGTCGTTAATGTGTTAATAAATCCTCCGAGTCGCATGGGATATAGAATTGCCTTCTGCAAACAACAATTATTTAACTCAATATCAGATTTGCAAAAAATGGCTGCCAGATACATATATACAGTATGTTTCATCACTTCTCATGGAAACACCCCCATATATTCCATAATTTTCAACGTAGAACCATGACATTTTCAGGATCGATAATACACTAGAAATTAACTCAGTGCACAAAACGTGTCATCCTACGTGATATACACTGCACGCCATCAGCGATGGAACCACCCATTTTTCCGAAAAGTTATATTCTAATCTAATTTTTTAGATTTTCGTTAATACGTTTTTTTACAATATGCATTTGAAATGTCAGAATAAGTTCGGATTTGGCGGGTCTGAATGCCTTTTCTTACCAGACCACGATAACTTTTGGATGGTTTGATGTGAAATAACGGGACAGAATTTTTTTGAATGGAACGGATTTCTAAAAATTTTTACAGAGAATTGAATTATCTTTTCAACAGTGTGACACATGACCCCCCATTTCATTTAAATTGTTTTAGTTGATGTGCCCCCCGCGCCATCTTATCGAGCAATCACAATGTGGTTTATTTCAAAAATTAGTATCGGTAAAACCCTCCAAACGGATTTTTTTGTACGTCAAACTATTCAAAAGTTAACAGAGGGGGGGGTGGAAAGCCGCACTGTATAACCATCTTTCGATGCACTAGGAGGCAATAACAAATTTGAAAAATTTCAGAAATTTAGTTGAAGGGTTATTTCTGCAAAAAGTCTATGACATAAAGGAATATTACAAGGATGAATTGTACCATATTTTATTTATTTTATTTATTTGCGTTGCAAGTATTTTTTTAATTTATCTGTTATATTTTATATATTTATGACCTATTAACTTTTCATATTTTTAATATTTAATGACTTAATACAACTAACTTTTACTTTGTCAATAAGAACTATTTCTTGGACAATAAAGAATATTTGATTGATTGAAGAAGCCAAGCAATACTTGGTTGGAAAGCACAAATACAATAAAGCCAGTCCAAAATTCGTTTGATGTATTAAATCCATGAATGTTTTTTTTGAATTTCTAGTTTTTATTTCAACAAAATATTTAACTATACCTCAAAAACAATCTTCGAGATTGTGATATATATCTAGTAAGGTATATAAAAATTGCACTTTTTACTGTAAGTTTGATATTTATGAAGGTGATGGAAAGTACTTGAGCCAAGAAACCAATTCAGTTAGGCCAAAAAACGTTCCTACACGGGTATACTTTACACGGCTTTTATCATATTCAAATATATTCCTATTTCTTGTTATAAAAAGCGGAAAAATTCACCCAACACTTCTACCTATACCATGAAACCATCCATTAAAAATAACGACATTTTAATACATTTCAGTCAAGTAGGTCACAAAATGGATTACAACCCGTAATGATAACAATTATTCAAAACCAGATTCGCTACTGACAAACTGACCCATGGTCACTGAGCACAAGACAAAAATGTGAGTGGTCTATTTTATCCAAAGTGTGTCTAAAGTTCACATAACAGTCCGCATAGGTCATTTCCTGTTTATTTCCAGTTTTGAACTGATATTTCCCGACTACTAAACGGGTCATGGAAAGACTGAATTATTTCACCTTTCAATCCATCAGGTAAATTTTCAGAAACTAAATTATAATGCAAAGTGGTTAAGTTGCCCGATAAAGTAAAATACAAAGCTAAACAACAACAGTAAAAAATTACTTGTTATTTTTCTCCAATTAGCTAATGAGATATAGTGAATTATAACTGTCAGACTTATGTCCAAATATCCTTTTTTCAAATGACCAACTTTGCAAGACCTTTCTGATATAAATAGAAGGACCTCGACTGATTCAAATGAAGTTTAAGGCTGTTGCTTTATTAGGATCTTTACACGTATATAGGTATTAAAGATATAATTCAATACTTGAAAACTGAAATTTTAAGACATTTAGAAAAACAATGAAGCTCACTGCTCCAATACACAAATTAATTCATTTAATCTGTAATTTTAAACACATATTTGGAAATCCCAGGTCTGACTTGTGTCGCTAGTACACAGTTACTTCAATATTAGCCTCTTCCAACGTAACCTAAACTTTTCCACAGTCACTTTCTAATTCACTCGATTTTAAAACAATAGATGGTTATTTTCCCAGATACTATACAGGTTAGGTATACTGTTTCAAGCCCAGTTGATTAATATACCGTATGTAATTACCCACTTTCACTATCAGTAATATTTCATATTAATAATAAGCTCCAAGGATGGCAAGTTGACCAAAAGGGTTCAGCTTGAACATTAAAACTATTTTATACATTCAAAAAACATGTTTCACCCACCCCTTCAAACACAAGTGTAAACAAATAGAGAAATATCACAATCATTACAACGATCTACCTGAATTTAATAATATAATTCAATCTCTTCTTGAAATTACTGAGGATGTCGATCTAACGATTCAAACACAAAAGAAAGTGGATTGTAACTTTTGCTTGCACTAAATTTAAAACTACGTTTGAAAATCGATATATTTTTCATATTTGAGAATATCTAGAGTAAATTTACTGCGACTGGAAATTTGAATGATATGTGGAAACATTTGCAATCGTTTGTAGAGATACTCATGTACCTACCAGATTTCAGAATGGTACTTTTTCGATTCTGTAGGTATTTATTGATAAGACAGGCTGCGCTGGAGGAAAATCCGAAAGAATTTAGTTTTTTACAGAGTATGTCTCAAGTCTGACAAAGGCCTTGATATTATATAGAAGCACTGAACAAGTGATTTTATGTTCGTTGACTGGAGGTACGCCATGATTAGATGCAAATGCTAGGAGTCTACAGACAATGAATATGGCAATAGCAGCTTGGATTCAAATTGTGAAGAGTCCATTGTTCATTCCCTTTCATTTTTTGTATTGTAAAGGCTGAAACACAATGGAAGTTTTATGTTTTAAGTTTTGATTTTCATAATTTTGGATAATTTTTTAACGCGAAACCATCATTGCCATTATTATTCTGATCACGCCTCATAAACAATCTGGTTGGTAGTATTCAAGCTTAATTTTTCAATACTATTTTGCATCTTGTTTTACTTTAAAAACTGATATCCAAAATCCCAAAACTTAAAACTTATTACATAAAACATCCATTGTGTCTACGGCTTTACTTATTAAAATTTGCTTAAATCTCATATCCGTTTCATGTTTCCCTCTGTAGTCTACTCGTATAGCTAGCTTGTTGTTAATCATATTCTGAAACTTAAGAACCGTCTGCTACTGTTAATTTTTGAACTATATTATAATCATTTTTCTAAGAAATTAGGCAATAATAGCAAGGCCAAATCTATCACTAACTATAACCGCCCATGTGAAACAAAATGTGCCTGACCTTTGACAATCCAAAACACATAAAAAAGTCCCATTTTTTCCTAAGAGAACGGAATTGTTTAGGCGGTATAATTTTTCTCAAGGATTCGTCTAATAATACAGAAAACTGATATGGTAATTATTTAATTACCGGTTAAACTAAACTCCGTTCAATTTTATCGCCATTTGACAGACTATAATTTGTTAATAGTCAGCTATGTTGCGAAATTTTGATATTTTGCATGCTCAGCCAGAGCCTTCTTAGCCAAATTGGCGACTGAAGCGATTGTACAATAACAAGATATATTGTGAAAACGTTGTTTTCCAAATATAACAGGATGTTGTTTCATAAGTACTCTCAGAAATTTGGGAAAATAATTCCATGTGATGTGATATTTTATGGAGAGCACCATAGCTTAATATTTATACTTGAAACAGTTATGTACGGTCTAACTTCAACTACTCTCAACAATGTATTAATTTAATGAATTTTTCTCTACTTGATTAAATCTACCATGATCTCCTGAACAAGATGAATAATATCTTTTCCGTTAGTATATTTTTTGTATAGAAATTGTCTATCTGTCAGCACGTCATGAGTTCCAAAAAAGTCTGCCATCGTTTTTTTAATGTTTTTTTGCAAAATCTCTTATAAATGATATGGCCTTTATTTTTCACTTATTTTACTAATCCTCCTTTATGAATTTATGTTGAAATGTTTCCACTTCAAAGGTGCTTATTCGCGTTTGAAAAAATCAACACAAAAAGGTGATAGTAGCCATGATATTAAAATTTTCTGGTTCTAATAACTCGTTTTATGCTTTGATGAAGTTATATGAAATCAGTATATTATGAGAAGTCGATTTTCTGTAGGAATTTTGCCAAAACGACATTAGTTTTATTTTACCCTTTGGTCCTATGAAAAAGACAATCCAGCAATGTAAAATAGATGATTTCTATAATATATTGAAATATTAAAAATATTCTGTAAAAATACCAAATTTGAAATTGTTTATTTTCAATATCAAGTTTTCTTACAATAATTGTTGTTTCGACAACTGTTTTCCCCCTAAGATTTGTACAGCGCGGGATATTGTTCTTAAATTTCAAAATATTATTTTTGTATTAGTGTTTCATATTACAATTTTCGCAATAAAATATATCTGATCATCCATCACTATTTTTCAATTGAGAAAATATTTCTAGTAGACGTACATAGTTTTATAATAGCTCCTCTAGATATAATGATTTTTTTTATTCTGATCGTTGTAAAATCGAAATTTATGAGGCACAAAATACGTCTATACAAAGTAATTTGTTTGTTTCATACTTTTTTTAGGTATCGGAAGTTTTCAAAATTTTGCAGAAAGAATTCTGATTTTGGGAATAGTTATAAGCATAGATTCAACCATTGATTGCCAAATGTAAAACTTTATTTGAGACATCTAGAAACTGAAGTTAACTTTTATTTGAACTATATACATTTATGGAAAATTAAATGTATACACAGTAAAGATTTGGAAATTCCGAGAGATGAACTAAATGCTTCCAGACAATGCAATACAATGATGTAAATCATTTATTAATTTGAATTGAAAATACTCTGTACTCTTCCAGTAAGTGTCGAGTTTGCAGGACAAAAAACCCCAATAGTTTGCTGAGGTCCAATATAGGCGAAGCAAATATAATAGAACGTTTTCTAAAACTGGAGAGAGAAGAAATATAGAGTTCGCCCTGTATGATGCTAGAATTGGTTTAGTATTTTTTTGGAAATAATTTGACCTACTTCAATTATATAAAATATCCTACGTTTTGTGTATGTATTGAAATTCAGAATCAAGATATGACCGTCCCTGGGCCCAAGCATGGTATCTTGAGGATCCCATACTCTATTGTTTCAGAGTTACTAATTCGCTTTAACTGAGCCTTGACAAATGTACGATAAAATAGATTGAGGTACTGATGTCCCATCTAATAATAATAATAATATTTATTTCAAAAAATTCAAAATACAAATAGTTTACAATATTATAACAGTTCATTCGTAATGAAAGCGAGATGAAATAAAGTAGGAAAACCCACTTAGTCTTTCGACTTGTGCGTGGGTGAAGGCTCTTTATATTCAAGAAGCTTTGTACATCTATTTGGTCTTGAGTTAAAAAAATACAACACTGAATACGTACAACGATATTTAAAACATATAAAATATAAAAAGTATAGACTAAATCAACAACTCCTATTCAGACAGGAAAAATATTAAAATGTGAATAAAATCTTACAGAATACAACTAGATATAGTATATACATTTTTTTTTTTGTTGTTTTGGCATCGACTGCTATGGTCATTAGCCGTGTGTTCTGGATAGGCCTTGTTACTAACTCCATACGCCACCTTAGGGCAGCACTGTTAATTATTAACGCAACAGTGAATCGTGGAGGATTATTCCCAACTTCACGACACGAGCTTCAATCATTCAGACTTTCACATCTGAAAATGAAAAAAAGCCCGCCCCGGCCGGGAACCGAACCTGTAACCTCTCAACCACTGCGCTAATCCCCTCCCTATATATACATTTTGATTTTTGTTTGAAATTTAAGAAACGAAGTAATATCTATATCTAGTATAGCAGTTCAAAAGAGGTACGAAATTCAATAATACGAATTCAAAAGAGAGATTCAGATATTTTGAAGGACAGCTAAGGAATATAATGTACACGGTAAGGTATTTTATAAATAATAACACCCTATATTAAGAAGGTATGCGAGACATTTTTATTTGCTTGCCGCCAATGTTTATTTTTTTTTAACATTCCTGGTGTTTTTATTTCGCGGATTTTTAAGGGTATTTCATTGTATAATCTTGGACCGAGAAAGATATGACTTCTCAAGGTGATAGTTTTATTCACTTTAGGAATGTTTGAGGCGAAAGGTTGGTTTCCTGTCTAGTACTTATTCTTTGTAGAGTTTTTGTTATTTCCATAAATGATGTTCAAGATCTATTCTTGTAGAATTGTGATTGGGGATGTATGAAGATTATATGCACCACCCCATGCTATTAGTCCATATCTGAGTTGAGATTCAACTAAGACTTTAACTGTTCAATATCAACCATCGTTTTGAAGTGCCTGGATAAGTAGAGCAAACTACGTAATTTTCCTGCTATTTTTCTGATATGGTGATCCCATTTTAGATTGCGTCGATAGTCAGTTCCAGATAGTTAGTTGTAGTGGCCGGTATTATCGAAAAGTTTATAGCTGGGGGTTTTCACTAGATTGGGGGAAAGTTTTCGAAATCTATTTTCTGCATACTGAACGGCACGTAATGTGCTTTGTAAAACTTAATGGTCCTAGAATCAAATCATGTTTTTATTTTTGAAAATTCTGTTTAGGCCTTATTGATAAAGGTTGTCCAATCATTTGCGCTATAAAAGACTGCAGTGTCATATGCAAAGCTTACAATCTGGCCTTCGATATCAAGGTTAAATAGATTATTCAGATAAATATTGAAGAGACAGGGACCTAGAACAATGCCCTGCGGTACACCATATTTGATTGTTTGAATTCGCTCAGAGTACCTTGCGTAATCGACACATTGACTTCTTTCCTCCAAATAACTTTTCTGAAAAGTAACAGTGAATATGGAAGTTATTCCTGCTGAAAGCATTCTAGTATATCCGGTATAGATTTTCACTGAGCCGGCTGCTTCCAGGCGGTTGGGAAATTTTTTTGAAAAAATAAATCAACCTTTGGAAACAATTGTCTACCGTGCGACGAACCCTCATCAAAATTGCCAAAAATTTCGAAGCGATCGTGAAATTCCCATACGAAAATCGGTGTTCGGGAAGCGCCACATAATAGGAAGTAACAATACGAGGAAGTCTCGATTTGAATGAGAGCAAGTGGCGTGTCGTAAGTGTTGCCCGGGGGTCAAAGGTAACTGCGACTACCTGCTTCGTGGTCAAGCTCGAGGGGTGGTCCTCGGCCAACCCCTTTGACAGGCGAGACATGATTTAAAGTATGTTAAGATGTGTTACCTTCGTTTTATATTACAATTAAAACGGTACCGGCCGGCCTTCGAAATTTGTACATTCGTTTCTGTTGTTATTTTTGTTATATTAGCTGGGGTTGGTACACCGTTATAAATTTAAGTGATTACATTATAATGTTATAGTAAATTTATTTTAATGGCAGGGTCATTCTTCAGACGGTAAAACGGTCAATCGTTTTTGTATTAATTCCTGTCAAGAAAGTCGGTCTTCTATTTTTTTTTTTTCGAGTCTGTGTAACGGTTGCCTTATTTACGATTTTGGCGGTAGTTTCGTATGTGAATACTCTACATAAGTTATTACAGCGTTTTACATGTGTTAAGTAGTCATTTGTGTAATTTTTTTTTGCAGAAATGCTATAACTGAAATGTATGCTTCAATAAATTATGTGACACTGACATAATTACGAAGCCCTGGAAGGGACACCTAAAATTAAGAAAATATTTTTCTTCAAAATTCTGAGTTATAACTCGGAAGTTTAAACTTCCGACTTATAACTTGGAACGTTGAATTGTAAATTCCGAGTTTTAACTCGGAATTTTAAAATTCCGAGATATAAGTCGGAATTTTGAATCGAACGTTCCGAGTTGTAACTCGGAATTTTAAAATTCCGAGATAAAACTCGGAATTTTGATATTTAAAATTCTGACTATATCTCGGGATTTTACTTCAAAATTCCGAGTTGTATCTCAGAATTTTAAAATTCCGAGTTAAAACTCGGAATTTACAATTCAAAATTCCGAGTTATAAGTTGGAAGTTTAAACTTCCGAGTTATAACTCAGAATTTTGAAGAAAAATATTTTCTTAATTTTAGGTGTCCCTTCCAGGGCTTCGTACATAATAGCCATCATATATAAGAGACATTAGAAAAAATGATAAGAATAACATTTTATTTTTCATACGAGTGTTTTACAGAGATTTGGTGTTAATGAAATAGAAAGTTTCTTCGGAATGTAACTTTATTTTCAAACTTCTTAAGAATTAGGAAATATAATTTTGAAAATCTGAACCAAAGTAAAATGATTGATATTCAGCATATTTCATTTATTAGACAGTTATGAAATAGTTATTTTTGTCTTGATGAGTTATCGCTTTCAAACGACTGTTGTCTTGAAAAAATTATTCAGTGTTTTCAGTAAAATCGTATTCTGTGTCGTAACTATAGAAACGGTTTGTTGACACTCCGCATGTTTGACTGTTTGACTGTGTTTGCTCGTAGTTGCTTCAATTTCAAGTTGTTTTCAAGAAGATGGATGTCAAGAATTAGAAAACCTCCTACGTTATGGAAAAGTACATTGAGTGTTAAGGAAAATATTGATATAAGGAAGTTTTCAAAATTGATCCCGCTCGTTAGGAACAAAGCGTCGGATACCGAGGAAAGAAATCTAGTTTTATTAAGGGATGGTATCAATAAATTCATTCGAGGCTGATAACGAAACAAATTTACTTTTCAAGGTACAGATATATTCATAATTTTGTAAGATTAGTATAATTTCAATATTTTTTATTTGCAGGTTGTCCTAATTTTGGGTATCAGCGGTGCTTGTCGCCGTGAAGAATTATTACATAAAACTAGTGATGCCATTGAAGATGCTGGATCTATATTGATTGTTAAAATACGCAATACAAACTTTTACTGTTTCATATTCTGATTATATTGAGATATACCGCAAGTATAGAGCATACGGCCGCCTCATACAAAAAGTAACAGATTATTTTTGAAATATTCCAGAGGAAAATGTACTAACCAACATGTAAGGAAAAATAAAATAGGAGATATTCCCTGCTTGATTGCAAAATGGCTTGGAAAAGACATATATGTCACTGTTTCAGGAGAAGCTCTGTACTCTTCTGGCCAACGCAGGGGGCAGCATTATTTCCATAAAACGTCACAGTGTCTGGAAATCTGCTTCCGCAGCAGAAGCATATATAGAAGATAGTTTGAATAATAAAATTGAGATTTCTAACAATGTATTGATTTGTCCATCTTCTTCCAAACAAATTAAAATATCTGATAACATTGTGGAAATAACTCTTCAAGAAATATCTAAAGTTTCGATTGCGATAATGAAAAAATATTAATAGTAATAATAATAACACTTTTAGCCTGTGTGGCTAGAGTATGGCTATTATTGTTATTTGCCGTGACACTCTGGGGCGGCCTACTGACTTCCCAAACGAAGGATGATGAAATAAAGACAGGTGTAACCTCTGAATAAGTGTGATTATTCAATGTCTGAATATCGGATACGTTTACAAGGAAATAGTAGTTGTAGACATTTTTGAAACCATAATTTTTTTAAATTATTTTTGAAATTATGAGGGGCTTGGTACTCGAATTTGTTATCCTTTACTGAATGATAATTGATTCAACCTTTCACATTTGTAGCAGAAAAGTACCTAGTTAATTAATTTTTCATGTTTTCTGACAGAACATGAATGTATCATTCCGTGAAATGTTCTGTACCCAATAATTATACGTCGGCGGTTTATATCTGATGCACATTCTGGGAAACGCTAAATTTTTACATTTCGCCTGATGCAAAGGTTAAAATTGTTAGTTATCCAGCCTGCAATTATACTGTCAAACAGAATTTCTGAAAATGCAAGTCTGTTGCGTCTTTTGTCTAGGAAATATCTAATTAACACATTATGATTAATGGAAAAAGAAAAAAATATTTACGCTGAGAGGCAAGAAATGGCAAACGTACGTTTTGTGGATTCAGCCTAAAATTAAGGCGAGAAATACTCATTTATGCGTTTTACAGAGAGATATAGAAAAACAAGTGTGATGTGTGTTGCCTACATGCTTGCTTGGAGTGCGCACCAGGGTTGCCAGTGAGTCACTATTGTCACTATTGGTCACTATTTTAAAATCGTGTCACTTTTCTCACTATTTTTGAAATTTGGTCACTATTGTCACTATTTCAGAGCTCAGAAGTGGTTAGAATAGGAGGTGCTCGTTAGAATACCTTGCATCATCAAAAATCTAAAACCAAGAGCACTTGCAATTTTCAATCCAGAATACCATCAAAAAATTTAGAAAAGATAAAGAAATACCTTGTACAAAACAATTACCGAACATCATAAGTCAAAAAAATACTAAGTGAAAAACTACAGAATTCTGAAAAAACGAATAGAACAACAAAATCGACATAAAACAAAATACCATATCCAAAGAATCTTTCAGATAGACTTGCAGCGGTTACTAAAGATGAACATTCAAAAATAGCGTTTGAAAATAAAAACGCAATTGGAAGACATTTTTCTTCACACCAGAAAAACAAAAACCCCCTAGATATTACATCAAATCTGGTTAACCAAGTAAAGTGTGAGAATTGCTCTCAGGGCTATATATAGGACAACTTTATGACACCCATCGTTTTTGATACGCAACCCTTTTTTATCTGAAAGACTAGGTACTCAGTGAAATTATTCACATATTCAAACATAACAGTGTCAGTACCAGAAGGAATATTGAAGGTTCAAACACAACATTTTTACGTTGAAGTCTTTGGTGTATTTATTTCCCCTTCGTTTTGGTCCGTTTTGTGAAATTTACAAAAAAAAAATTGTTCTTTGCTCTCAGTATTCGTGTATGTGTTAATGTTTTAATTGTTCAAAGAATCTTCAAGTGTCCGTTTTTGAAATTATTTCAAGCATTTTAAGTAGAGGAAAACAAAATTTTCGTCAGTCCTCCTGAATATCAAAACTTTTATTCTCGTCGAAGTTTAGTACATCGTGGCAAGTAAAACAAATTATGAAAAAAAAATCCGTTGTTACAGAACCCTGATGATGACGTTGGCCCAACTTGATAATAATTCTTATACTTTCATTGTAGTATTTGTCTTGTCCTTTACTTCCCATATCCTAAAAATTTTTCTGCAAATGAGCTCTAGAATGATGAAGGAAAATATGACCAGCTTTCATAGAAGTTCCTCAATTGGTTGGGTAAATGTCACTATTCAGACGAAAAAGTCAATATTATGTCACTATTTTTGTGGAAGACAGTAACTATTCTACTATTTTTGACCCTCTAAAGCGCTGGCAACCCTGGCACCGACCACCCGTGGTGGTGCTGTAGGTTTTCCGGGTTTTCCTACAGCGCTACGGAAAGTAATAATAATAGTCGTCTTCTACCCGCACAGGTTATGCCTTTGAATACACTTTACGAGTATTTATATGAGGAACTACTATTATTGTTATCATCTGCAAATTGAATTAATTTTGCAACTATATCAATGTTCAACAGAAATAGTTACAGTGAAAAAGATCTACCCAAGTCTGAAATTTCGAGAACAAAGGTCGATGTCAAAAATCATAGATACGATTTATTGGGAAAGTTTTGGAATTCCGTAGGGACCTGAACTGAGTTTGGGGAAAATTTCTGAAATTTTCTAGATCATCATCGTTTCCGATATAATAGGTGAGACAGTTGCCCAATATCTTAGAACGTACCCCACCTCACTGAATACATACATACATATTAAGTAAGCTACGAAAACTATTCGATATTTTTCATCACTTTTACGGATTTTTTCGATTCAACTTGCGTGCATTTTCGCAATTTTTTCCTAGAAAGAAGGAATGAATATGAGGCCCCCAAAACCATTAGATATTTTTTCAAATTCCTAAGCGTTTTCGATATAGTCTTCGAGGGGGGCAGGAGCGTAATATTCCTTGAAACTAAATCATTCAAACAATTCGATATTTCTTACAATTATTACGGATTTTTCCGATTCTACTCTTGCGAGTTTTCGCAAATTTTTTCGAGAAGGAAGGGACCGTTGGACATTTTTCCAAATTCTCAAGCGATCTCTATATAGCCTTTGAGGAGGTAGAAAGGTATAAACATGCCTTGAAATTAAATTGTTCGAAAATTCGATAATTTTATCGGATTTATTCCATTCAACTTGTTTCCTCAATTAGATGCCAGCCAAAAAGCTTGTCGTAATTTTTATAAAAAGCGTGACTTTTAATGAAAATTTCAAAAGAAAATGGTCCTCTTACTTAAATAAAGCATCGAGTACTTTCAATTTGCTGCCGAAAGAGACCCGGTAACAGTACGATATTGCTTACCAAAAATGTCTAGTGTTGAAGAAGGTACCTCTCATTTTCAACACTAGTGTTAAAACTGAGTGACTTGATACCGGTGTTTCAAAATGACCTTTTTCATAAAGACAGCTGGTGATAAAAGACAATCTTTTAATAGTGTTTGTAGAAAAAATCTTTCAAAATTAATAAAAAACTGAGGAAGCCTCTAAATTTGGACGTTTGCAAATTTGAACTAAAACGATATATATTCCTTGTCATTCCATCGTCAACTACTTCGATATCCCTAACGAACAAAGCCGCAACTAAAATTACAGCTATTTTCAGTTAGTAAGCGTATTCAGCTTAAAAAACTGATGCTGACGATAAAAAAGCCGTATTTCTAGAACAAGTAGTTACGAAAAAATCTACTTGAAAAAAGTTGTATTTCGACTTTCCTGAAATATGATAAAAAACGAGTTACGTCTTTGTTCGTTGGGAGTGTCGACTTTACGACGACGTAGAAATGAAAGTCGAGAATTGCAAAAATCATTTATTATTATTAGAATTGATTGCTTCATTCACGGCTATTGTTATGGTATTGTAACTGCCTGCTTTGTTCTGCCTTCGATACATTTTAGGAGCTCTAGTGACTTTCCGGAATCATTATTTGACTTGGCAAATTATGTTTAATTTCATCAATTTGCCTGATTTTCCGGTAGATTGAAAAAGGTAATATAAGTATAGTTCTTGCACAATACCTACATTAGTACATTTCTCTCCTGCTTTCTCCTTTCGAGGTATTTGTAAATTATGACATTTAAGAAAGAGTCCAAGACAGCTATTTTTTAATACTTTGGAAAATTTCTGAAGTCTTGAAACTATGAGCCTTAGGATAACGAATAATCAATTTATATTTGATGTGTAAAGCATGTATTTATTAGCGGTTTTTGCAGTTTTTTCTTTTTTAACGAAATTTTATTTTTATCTAACAAAATAATCGAAATTTTCTGGAATGAGTTGTATATCTTTCAGAATAATAAATTGATTGGAGATTTTAATGTATATGTCTGTCCGTTCATGAGCTTCAGTTTGCTCGATATCTTGTAGTTTTGGAAAAAATTAACTTATTTAACCCAAAGACAACAAAAACATGATTTTCTTCATGATAATTTTGTCAGGTGCCACAGTACCCATAAGTAGTCATATTCAATTTTTTTTAGTTTAACCGTTTCAAAAACAATTTCTTAGAAATAACACGTGTCTATAAAGAGAACAAATCGGAGAAAAATCGAAAGTTTTAGTTTGTGGCCCCTTTCTCACATTACTACAAGTCTATTGTTTGCAGATGAGCTAAAATTGTTATATTTTAAAATTGATTATATTAAGGTCCTTTCATCACTGGTATTTCCTTGGGGCCAAAAAAATATGAATAATCTAGAAGGGATTATGAAACAATAACTTTTCTAATATTTTCTTCAAAGAATGGTACGGTCTTGTTCAATGGAACCATCCATATACAGGTTTTGATATAGTTATTATCCTAACAAGTACGGAAAGAGTATCTTTCCCGCATACAACCTAAGGTTGTCTGTGGTTCAGGTAAGCAGTCGAGTGTGGAGAGTACCTTTCTGTATGAATTAGGATCAAGATTTTTTTTACAAGCGCATTAAAACATCTTTTCCGTCGACCGATTATTTACGATGTATTTTAACGCACTCAAAATCGTTGATTAATGACCCCTGTTAATGAATGATTTTCTATTAACCAACGATTTACTTATATGCAACCCAACGTACATTGCTCCAATACATATTATATTTATATAGTGGCGTATGCAACCAAACATATTTATACTTACCCGCTAAAACATTTATTTTGAAATCAAGTAGCTGTGTTATTACTATCTGTCATTATTTATTTCATTGTTGTAATTTCTTAAAACTCTACGTGTATTTTGAAATCAAAAGTTGGATAGTGAAGAAGTTCTGTGAAAAAATTTCAGGAAACATCAAATATATCAGTAAAGTTGTCAGTAGTATTAATAGCTGGATAGTCACGCAGCCGTCTGGTAAAATGCTGGTTTGAGTACTGAGGTGATAGCAAGGTAAAGGGTTCAATCCCCAAGTGGTACCATTTTTTTTTTGAAAATTACGATCTACGGAAAAGTTTTGTAACGAACTAGTGAATTAAAATGGCGATTAACATTCTCGAACATTAACGCGCTCGCGTTAAAATATCTCAATTGTTCATCGCCTTTATTAATACACTTGTTCGTTAAATAACCTTATACCGGGTGGCTACGGAAGTATTGCCTACGGAATATCTCAGTTATTGTATGAAGTAGGTTTGTGAAATTTGGAGCGTCGATATAATGACATAAGAGCTATAAGTTGAGCATATTGACATGTCGAAGTTAACTTCCGGTCTGACCGGAAGTAACATCAACTTTCTTATTTTAAATGGAAACCCTATTTTTTTTCTCTTCGCTTTATTCAGCATTCAATTCCCTTTCTAATGACATATCACAAGTTGGTATCTAACCAGAAACTAGATCAGAAAATAATTATTATTGTAATTCACCGAGTAGGCCGTGGAAGCAAAATGAAAGCCAAAAATTGAAAAGTTGGCTATGGAAACCATACGTCACTTGATAACAGTTGCTACTACTGTGATATTTTATCTTCATTCGTCGGCGTTATAAAAAGACGCCAAAAAAAATATTGGAAAAATTGGGAAAAAAACAATACTATGTAGGTCCATAACTTAAATAGGAACATATAACTTTTTCTTGCCTGTACCATTCAGCATAACCATTCCTTTCTAATGATATAATAGAAAGTAATTTTTTGAAATAAATTACCAAAAAATCCAATTATTATTATTCAAATAACAAAAAAACAGATTTATCGAAAAAAAAATTCAAATTGATAGGATTAAAGATAAAATAAATTCAAAACAAATGTTCGAAATGCATTCCCTCAGCGTCAATACATTTATTGACTCTGGTGATATTTTCATGTAAAACGTTTCCCAACATTTGGGGCGTGATATCTTGGAAAGCTCTATGAATTTTTACTTCTAGCTCATGTAGAGTTGTATGCTGTGTGGAATACACCCTATTTTTAAGATGCCCCCATAGAAAAAAGTCGCACGGAGTAAGATCAGGTGACCTTGGTGGCCACCTGACTGGACCATGGGTTGTTATGAGTCTCTCTTGAAAGCGATTTTGAAGATAATTTCTCGCTATTCTTGAATTATTCGGAGGGGCGCCATCTTGCTGGAAGTACATTCTCTCAGTTATTTCTGCTGGTAGGTTGTTAATGAATTCCGAAATTTCATTCGTTAAAAAATTAAAGTATCTCTCTCCGGTTAGTTGGCCTTGAAAAAGAATGGGGCCAACAATATGAGTTCCAACTATTCCTGCCCAAACATTCACACCAAATCTCTCCTGGAAGCCACCTTGTCGAAACCGGTGCTCGTTTTCTATCGCCCAATACCTGAAACAAAAGACCGTTCACACTTTTAGCACTTCGACTATCGACAATAATCCAAATAAAGTACACTACCTACCTTGTATTATTCCTGTTAAATAATCCATTGTTGGTAAATCTTGACTCGTCCGTAAACAAGATATAAATAGGTGATTCTCAGCATTTTGTCGAAGAAACCAATTACAATATTCCAGGCGCCTTTCACCGTCATTTTCATACAAATGTTGATGCAACTGATACTTGAAGGATTTAAATCGATGTTTTTTCAAAATTTTCCTAGCAGAGTCCTTACTTATAGCTAATTCGGCGCCAATCTGCCTTGAGGAAATTGTGCTATCATATTGTAATAAAGCTAATACATTAATTTCAGTTTCCTCATTAATAACAAATGCTTCTTGGTCTTCGTGAACATCACGCTCAGTTCTTAATTTTTCTTCAAGCCACTGGAAATACCTTCTTGACGGTTGCTGCCTCCCTGGATATCGCTCTAAATACGATCGTTCAGCGGCATAAGAATTTTTTAAACATTCACCATAAATGAGAAGCATGTCAATTTGTTCGGTTCGTGAATAACGGGGCATTTTTTGAATATTCCACTAACTGATTTCGATTTCCAAACCCTTTTAAAATGGCAGAATCAAAAACACTACTTCGAACGTCAAAATAATATGGATAGCAGCGTTCGTGAGAGCTCTCGTTTCTTTTTTGTTTCATTCCAAAATACATCTTAATCAGCCTACTTGTTAATATTTTGGTTCGAATGATTATTGCAATGGAATGATTATTCTGAATAGCACAAACATCGTCCATAGGTAGATATTAGAATATCTATGGACGATGGCACAGACCAAGTACGTTTATGTTCCTATTTAACCTAGAACCTACAGGATATAATTTATCATTCCACATTATTTTTAATGTTATTTTTGCGTATGGCGATAATCTGTTTTGTTATTTGAAGAATAATAATTGGATTTTTTGGTATTTCATTTCAAAAAATTACTTTCTATTATATCATTAGAAAGGAATGGTTATGCTGAATAGTACAGGCAAGAAAAAGTTGTATGTTCCTATTTAAGTTATGGACCTACAGAGTATTGTTTTTTCCCAATTTTTCCAATATTTTTTTTGGCGGATTTTTATAACGCCGACGAATGAAAACAAAATGTCACAGTAGTAGCAACTGTTATCAAGTGACGTATGGATTCCATAGCCAACTTTTCAATTTTTGGCTTTCATTTTGCTTCCACGGCCTACTCGGTGAATTTCAATAATAATTTTTTTCTGATCTAGTTTCTGGTTAGTTACCAACTTGTGATATGTCATTAGAAAGGGAATTGAATGCTGAATAAAGCGAAAAAAAAATAGGGTTTCCATTTAAAATAAGAAAGTTGATGTTACTTCCGGTCAGACCGGAAGTTAACTTCGACATGTCAATATGCTCAAATTCTAGCTCATATGTCATTATATCGACGCTCCAAATTTCACAAACCTACTTCATACAATAACTGAGATATTCCGTAGACAATACTTCCGTAGCCACCCGGTATAGCGGCTACTGAACAAATGTTCGCACTATTGCGGGAAAATGACATATCTCATACTAAATTGCATGCGGGAATAGGGTGAATCACACGCTTGTAGGAAAAGTACGTAAACAGGTCGCATACTAGCAGTTATATTTGGTGTTATTAGAGACGACAAGCGCATATAAATATAATTTCATTTATTCATTAAGTCTAACTGATATAGTAAAAGTAGAGTTAGAATGTGTGTACACAAATAAAAATGCTTCAAAACTAGAAGAAACCACTCCCAAGTGTGCTGTAGTAGTGACAACATTTGACTGAAAGCAATCAAATAAATAATGAATAAAGTCAAGGCTTCCTTCCACAAGAATTTTATTGCAAACAAATATTATCTTGAGTATTACTGAAACTAATCTGTTCTCGTGTAAAAGTTCTAACAAGACTTAGTTTGCAATTTGACAATATATCGAATATGATATTTATTATTCCTGTAAATCGACGGATTGAAAGTCATTAGTACATCAGCTGACGACGGTTAAAATGCTTCAAGTTCCCAAAACTGGCAATTTGGTCTACTAATGTGTAATTATATTGCATAATAAAACCAAATTTTTTTGAATAAGTGGTTTTATCGAATGTTGTTCTCACTTAAATAAATACAACTCCAGTTTTTAAGTCGCTACATCAACAGAGTTAATTTTTTTAACTACCTCATATTTCATAAAATAAGTCATCATTTTGATTTTTCAGATTTCAACTTTACCCTTCTCAACTGTCGGTCAGGGGCAACCAAGCGTGGGGCAATTTATCTTCGCCATTTACGATATCTTACTCGCTTCCATAAACTGGCAAAAAACGTATCAACTACAACTTTCAAAATAGTCATCCGTACATTTCTAGTATCTTCTTCGGGAGAATCCCCCGTATAACCCACAGCTCTGCCTACTCAGTTTCCATCTCCGAAACTTATCGTTGTTCATAACTCGCAAATTGTTGTTGCCCGACAACAGAAATGCTAAGATGATCTCAGGTCGGAACGATGCACATTTTGTTCTCGTTCGCAGATGAAAAGAATGAACCGGTCATGGCCAAATTGAAACGAATTCAAATTAATCTCCCAAACAAAGAAATTTAATTAACGAGAGAGTAGTTCTTTTATTCTCTTGGAATACGCAGAATACGAAATAATTTATGAATGGGAATTGTGGTATACGAAGTCACGGCACTGATGATTTGCTTTTATTGGGAAGTCATTACATATCAGCTATATACGGAGTGTTTGGAGAACGATGTAAAGGGTAGGTCATGTGGAATCAACCCTTCTTACCCCTAGTCCAAACAAAATCTAATAGATTTCAAGATATTTGAATTTTCTTTAAATTTCGTTTGCTTTTCTCAATTTTTCGGAAAAAACTGAATGTTTAAACAGCAATCCCTCTTTTTATTCTTGTGATATCACGTCAAAATCTTTTTGCAGTTCAAATAATCTTCCTTAATAAAAGCAATAAAAAAAATCTGTTTTTCGTAATTCTCAAACATAAATGTATGTGATTCCATAAAATCAGTTCTTTGAAAACTGTATGTGTTTAGGGAGGAATCCCTCTTTGTTTTTGCGCCTGTACAAAATTGTATTTAACAGACATACAATAAAATAGAACACAGGATAAGAAATTTGGAAGACCTATTGTTGTTGGTGCCACACACAAACAACAAACAGTTGGAAGCTTTATTAGTATTTAGCGATATATACTATGGGGCGCCGTTAGTGTCAAAAGTAGTTGTTCTCATATATTTTATTTTTACTGAAATATATTTGTTGATGACCATATATTTATTAGTTGACACCAATATATATTGAAACCTATCAAATATTTCCATTTTATCGTTCATTCATTCATAAATATATCGTCAAAGCATAATAGCAGTGAAGAGCAATATATTTATTACTTGTTACCAATCCATATATAAAAATGAGCTTTTGAGTACCACCACTACATAGCGCCATGTAACCGATGCATGCCATTTCTTCGCAACGCGTTCGCTATGTTGAAAATAATCGAAAGATTGTTCGAGTTTTCATCATTGCATATCTTCAAAAAGTATGAATGCAATGCATATCAACATAACAGGTTTGCAAAACAAATTATATTCCAAAACATGATGTGAGCGCCACCTAGTGGTGGTAATCGAAAGCTCATTTTTATATATGGATTGGTAACAAGTAATAAATATATTGCTCTTCACTGCTGATATGCATTGACGATATATTTATGAATGAATGAACGCTAAAATGGAAATATTTGTTCAGTTTCAATATATATTGGTGTCAACTAATAAATATATGGTCATCAACAAATATATTTCAGTAAAAATAAAATATATGAGAACAACTACTTTTGACACTAACGGCGCCTCATGATTTTCGTTCGTCTTGAGATACTTTGTCGTTGCAATTGCAATTAATTACTGATGAACAAATACGCAGAAAACGCTAATATTGACCATTGTGCGACTTTTAGCATGACTAGCGCCATCTATTTCGAGCTTTCCAGACTACTTACCAAACGTAACTACTGACGATCTATAAACATATTGACTTCCGCATCCTAGATGGCGCAGTTCACAACAAAATTACTTCATTTTTTTTTTTTAATATTCAGGAATAAAGAGAATGAGTTGATTGTTTTCAGTCAAATTTGAGACGGGTTAAGTCTAAGTTCATACCCTCGCGAATTTCGCAATTTTTCTGCGAATAAAATGGCTCCCAGTCATGCCGGACCAATCGTTGATGCAGAACGATAAAATGTCGGCAGTCATTTTATTCGCCGAAAAATTGCGAAGTTCGCGAGGGTATGAACTAGACTGTATGGATGGAAATCAAGAAAACATTAATAAAACGCCTGTTGAGCAGCAAACTTGAAATCTGTAAATTTCCGTATGTGTACCCATGACTAGTATAAGAAAGATATGACAACAGCGCTCTCCTCTCAATGTTCCCAACTAATCAAACGAAAATGACAAGGACTTTTCGACAAAGTATAGAGGTTAGGGTGACTTCCCAATGGTTCGTGTCTGCTTTTTGAGTCGCGCGTCATGCATTCCCGAGGCCATTCGCTGAATTTTTTTTATGAGTTATAAACCATCTCATATTGATTATCTTCTTATATTTTGAATGTCTTGGCAGGGTTATGAATACTGGATTTCATCAATGCTATTTTTCTGATATCAAGTAGAGACAAGTAATTTTTATCAGCCCATGTGATAACTTTTTCGTAGATGTTCTCAGTTGTTTCATTACGAGTCTTACTGCATTTTGCTCAGTAATAAAGAAATTATCATCTGCATATGCAACAATATGAACTTTTGAAATATTAAGAAAATAATTTAGCAAATCATTGGCATAGATTTATAAAAGCAGTTGTCCAAGAATACCCCTTGTTTAATTTTAGGACTCACACTGTACACCCTGAATTAATATACTTTTTGTGACCTACCTTATTGAAAGTACGATTTATAACTATATCTAGAGCCATTCTACGGACTCCGTAACTTTCCATTTTCAGAATGAGTATATCTAGGGATGTCATTAGGTGATCAGTGAAATCATACAGAGCTATTTATGTGCTTTTATTTTGCATAAAACCATGTTGATAAGACGGTAGGAGTTTATTCGAAATACAAAACGTTAATAACTCATTTTTCAAGTTAAGTTAGAAATGCTTGGTTTGGATATACTGGAAAGGAGACTAACTCCTCTGTAATTTTCATAATTATTGAAGTCGCCGTTTTTTAAAATTGGAGTAACCAAAGCATCTTTCAATACCTCAGGAAAAACTCCATGTTACACAGAGAGGTTGATGAGATGAATTAAAGGATAACAAAATTCATGAACTCATTTTTTCAGCAGATCATTTGAGATATTGTAACGATTTCGAGACCGGCCTCGAGTCCGGCCCTGATCATCGTTAACTCGAAATGTAAACAAGTTCTCCTCTGACAAACAAACAAATCATGTGGAATAAGAATCGCGAACCTTCTAACGAAAGTTCTGGGGACATCTTAGAACTCGCCCGAAAGGCTCGAATGGCCGAGAACTGTAAATACTAGTATATAAAGCAAGCCACTGGCTATTAAATGGCGGGATAGTCAGAGTTCAGAGTTAGTTACAGTTCCAGAGTTCGCAGATAGAGACTGACACAGTAAAAATAAATATTTTAGTTGAATAATTGTTTTAAATAAATTAGAAAAATTTGTCAGTGCAGTTTTACTACAAATATGATCATAACTGTTTGCATTCGAACTTTTTAGATTTCTTACCAGATCAAGCCATAATTGGATGGATAAAAATAGAGTATGGACAAACTGAAATATTATTTCCAATTAAATTTAGATCGGTGTTGTTTGCACCTTTTCTGAATGGTACTGATTGTTTGCCACAGTTTGTGCTTTATTTTTCGAATATACTAATATTCAAATCAGTGCACCTTTAATGATGCTTCTTTAAGACGGTTTTCCACTAAACGGACAGTTGAGTTTGTGTCTTCTAGAACCTGAAAAACAAAAACAAAACTGAAACAAAACCAAAACTCTTGTTTCCATCAAGCGGGGCTACATTTTGTTCGAGTTTTGTTTTTGTTTTCGGTCCTTTTCCACTTGTTGCTGCGAGGAAGTCAGAACACAGGGTTTCTACAATAACCAACATGTTCAGAGAATATTTTTTATTTCTTAGTTGTGACTGATTTATACTGAAGTCGTTGGAAAAAGTAAGTGTATATGTATGGTGAAGAAACAAGCGGAGTCTGTTACTACGAGTCTATAAACTAGCATATTATTATTTTTCAGGAGAAAAAACGCCAACACAGATATTGGGTTCGATCACTTTTATCTAGAAGAGTAAATGATGATGCAGCACAATTGATGAACTTCATCCAAAATACAAAAAATACGTTATTTTATTACCTTCGAATTTGATACACAATTCGTACTCCGACTAGCACGGTGCAAATGAAACCACAACACGACCGTTTCCACTAAACAGACTCGAGTTTCAAAACTCGCCGAAACCCTTTGATGTTATCGCTTCCGATCGGAACACGAAAAACAAAACTCTAACTGTCGCAAAACACGCCAGAAAGTTTGCGAAAAGTTGCATATTTGTTTTATTCGACACGAGTTTGTGTTTTGTTTCTGTTTGGTGGAAAACCGTCTTTAGACTTTCTATGTATTTTTTTGTTGTCTGTATACATATATTTATACAGTGAGGCTTTCAATAGTCCCCCTTCCTGTTAGCTTTTGAAAAGTTTGACGAACAATAATAAAAAACCCGTTTGGAGGGTAGGTATCACCGATGCTACTTTTTCATGGGGGTAATTTTTTTAATTTTCGCGCCGTCTGTGAAGCCATTATAATGTGTGCGTCAAACTGTTTAGAAATTAACAGGGGGGGAATTAAATAAAAGTCGATAGTCATGATCGTTTCACTTAATTCAATTTTGTCATGAAGTACTAAGTCTTCCGACGGTCTCAGAAATATTGTTTCTGCAACTTCTTTTACATGAACGGGTACACAGCAATTTTATTTTATGATTTTCCTCTTCCTTCTTTCTTCTTTCTTACACTTCTTGTACCTGTGCCTGGTTTATCCATTTTCTATGGTCTGCATTTTCTATTTCTTGGGTAGGACCCTGATTTTCTTCAGATGTAGTTTTTTCTGAACTGACAATTCATTTATTCATTTGTTATTATAAGTATGTCGATACCATTATCACTGTCCATATTTTGTTGAAGTGGCACTAAGTTTTTATTCAACACATATTATTTAAATCAATATTGTATACAGAGTTAGATTAAAGTTTTATCACAATACATGCTGAATTCAGTCATGCTTTGTGGAGGCAATAATAGTGGAAAGACTAGTACTTGCATAGTAGTATATCAGGAAGCAAAATTTGCACACCTTTACATTTCACCTTAACATTCTAGCTGTTTAATATTGAAGGAAACTGGAATTTAAAATGAAACAAATCATTTGGTAATTACTTTTAATCTGGGTGATACAACTTCCAAACAAAATTTTTATAGTTTGATCCCACCCAAATGTACATATACACGTATGCATGTAATCAACATTCATACAAATGTATATAAATTATATAAACGGTAGATGGTATACAAAGTGTTTATTAAAAACAGTAAAAACAATAAAGATACTATTAAATTAGAAAACTCTAGAAAGTCTACAACGCCCTCCTACCTCTTCGTTTGTGCCAAGAGACAAGTAATGTAAACCAACAAAATTGCACACAAAAACTGATTGTTTTTTTCTTCTTCGTTAAAAAATTATATAAATTCCATTCAAGTATACCTGTACTTGTCTACATGTAAAACTACTATAACTACATTGTGTAAAGTAGCAATATTGGTACAAAACATACAAAAAATATATGATAATGGCATTGTAGAGATCAATAAAGATTATATAAAAACGGATAATTATTACAATATAATTACACAAAAATGATCAGCCGTTGGGTCATGGCAACAGCATGGAACTATAAACTATTTATATACATATAAGTATCAAATACAAAAAAAAATAATATTTAAACAAAGAAAATAAATAACTGACTTTTTCAACCCTGTAACTTCATAATCATTGTATAAATATTTTAAACTAATTTGGGTAAAGTTTGTTATAAAATTTATAAAACACACAAATTTCGCTACATCTGTTGAAATTTTTAACTAGAGTTTGCAGAGTCAGTATTAACCTCGGAAAAATATTTATAAAAACATTACAAACAACGAAATCCCAACTTCATACTCTAGGATCTCTACTTCAAATCAAAATAACAACTTCAAACTCGCGATCTCAACTTCAATTTAGCGATCTCAATTTCAATTTCACGATAATGACTTCAATTTCGCGATTTCGACCTCAAATTCGCGATCTCGACTTCAAATTCGCGATCTCGACTTCAATTTTGCGATCTCAATTTCACGATCATGACTTCAATTTCGCGATTTAGACCTCAAATTCGCGATCTCAACTTGAATTTCGCGATCTCGACTTCTAACTTGCAATTTCGACTTCTAACTTGCAATATCGACTCGACTCGTGATCTCGACTTCAAACTTGCTATCTCGGCTTCAAACTCGTGATCACGATTGTATTTCAGTTCTAAAATTATCTTTATTGAAAAAGCATCTTTGTGATACATTTTCATTGAATTCTATTTGATCGAGATAGCAATATTTCTGTTGGCATAGAGTCACTGAATATAATTTGTTTAAGAATTCAAGTGATGAAGTTTATTCTCAGAATCTAATTTTTTAACAGATGCCGGCATATACGACTCTCAAGACTTTTTATATATATATACAGAAACTGTCTAAGTTCGTGAAACAAATAGGGTTTTTTTGTTTCATTCTTTCAAAATGAATCAACTACATGTTATTATTAAAAATTAAAAAAGATAATAAAATTTTACCGATATTTCTACCCCAATTAAAAAAAAATCATTTCAAATTATAAAAATATCATTCAACTAAATTACATAAATTCATTTAATTACTTGCTATATGAGCAGTCCACAATAAAGGAAAATTTAAATTGTTTTGTCATCTATCAATTCAATTCCATTTAATTAACAAACAATGAAGTGACCAAAATTTTTTAAAATATTACATCATTTTATCCGGGGTTATTACCACTCGGTAAACATTATAAGCACCATTAATGTTTGACATTTTTCATTCATAAATAATTTAACTACCAATTTTAGTTATGTACAGAAACTTTTTTCATAATTTCCACATCTAAGATTAAAACTAAGTAAGGAGTTCTTAAAATCACTCAATAAATGGCACAATTAATTTAAAATCACATCCCAGTGCAGACTTTTTTGCTGGCAGTATAGTAGGACATATAAACAGGAAAAATAAACTCAAATTTCACAAATAACTACATATTGGCAATACGTTTTATAGATGATGCTTTGGTTTTAGCCTTTGAATACTGATCAGTATTGCGTTATGATCATCCATAAAATATCTTATGAAGTATTTGGCAATGGTAATTGCTCTTCAGGATAATTGGAATTAATTGCAGCGGATATAGTCTAATTTCAGCAGATATAAATAAAGGTTATCAAAAATATCGATGGATTGCCTCAGAAAGTCTATGAAGGAATAAATGACTACATTCATGCAAATTCACCAAACTTTGCTCCAAAATCTGATCAGATAATTTTCAATCACCAAAAATATTCTGTTCAAATAATTATGACTCTGTATTTGTTGATTTACCATTACTATAAAAAAAACAGCCACACCTGACCGAATTTTACGGTTTTTGCTTTTCACTTAGAAAATAAGTACAAATTCATAAATATCTGAGTCTTCATTCAAATCATCAGATATTAAACCTTTCTCAAAAATAAAGTAAATCTATTATCAAGGATCCTTCATAGCGTTTTTGAATCAGACCATCTTGGAGAATCTCCACACTAACCTTGAATATCTCAGCTCAGACAATTATAACATGTATATAGAAGCGACATTGATCTGATATGCCAAATTTGAGATTATTTTTCGCCACCTATACTAACACACACAGCATCACTGAGTCTTTGGGGTACTTAAGTGCGTGGTTTCGCTTCGCTTTGGGGGAGGGGGCGGAGGTCGTTTGGGGGTAGATTTGCAATCTCCTGACCTCGAGTGAACTGGACTTGTTGCATACTCTACTACGGAGCCATCTACACTATCCCTGTAGATGTTTTCGTAGAGATTGTTAGGGCCGTAGTGCTCCTGTACCCAGTTCGAAACATTGTGCTCTTTGTAGTCAGGAAGAAGGGCCGGAGGATCGCGGAAGCCAAGAACCTCGTGAGGGGTTGTTTCTGGTTCGAGCTTACATTTTTCTGCAACCTGAAATAAAACAATTTTTCAATAAATACTGTTCTATAATTTTTATGTATAAAACAGAGTGAACGAACCAGTGTAGGTAAATAGGACTCTTCCGGGAGGAGAGGGATTCAAAGAAGAATAAGTTTCTTATTTTTCCTTTCTCAGGAAAGTTTAAGCAAAAAAAAAACAAATATTGTAAATAGCAATATGTTGGCAGCAATTCCGACATGGGCAATGAAAAATTAAATCTTGTCTAAAAATGCGGACCAGCCAGGGTTTGAACCCGGGACACTAAGTGGCTAGTCTAGTGCACACAAACCGGTTTCTCACGCTCCCAATTTCAGTTTCTAAACGTGTAGGTATATCATTCTTGAATCTCATCTACGATATGGTATTGCAATTTAGAGAAATCACAGAGTAGAGAACTATATACAGAGACGACAGAAATCTTTGATCTTCCATTCTGTAATTTTCGTGACCTTGAAATACCAGTTAAATACACACTGAGAAATTGTGTGCTTCATTTGGTATACTAGTATACACTGAGATACATTTTTGTGGGGAGCCTAATTTACTAGGTGTATAATTTATTGAAGTATCAAAATATTCTATAACTTGAAATAATTCACAATAAGTTACAAAATAAACAATAGCACAACACACTCGCTTGTTTACATTTTCTACACTTCAAAACGCAATCAAAACTAAACACAAAGTGAGGTTAACAAATATACCAGTTATTTGGCGCTTGCGCATACAAATTTCAGCTTCGTATTTTGACAGGCCTTCGCCTCTGTAACTACTCTGTGGAGAAGTTGCTTAGTCATCGTTTACAGACTATCCTAATTTTACAAAAACACGCTCTGCGATATTTATGCAAAGTGAGATATCGGGATTGATACGTCTCTTTCTTAATCATAAAATTCTTATACAGTTATTGCAATTTTCATACTTGAAACTGTTTGATACGCAAACATAAATCAATGTTCACTATTAGCAGTTCTCCTGATCATAATACCAGAGTGATGATTTTTAACTTCCAATTCCTAAAAGTACACTCGTCAAAAACTCGATAATTTATATTAAATATCAAAAGTATCACATCACTTTATCGTGTCAGAAAAGACGTGAAAAGTTTATTATCAGAAAAAGCATATTATAGTCTACAAGATTTTTATTAACTCTTCATCTGTTCATAAACTGAAGATTACGGGCCGGAGTTGCAGAGAGAGGCAGAGATGAAGAGGTCCTTGGTGGAATGATGGATGAGCATGTATTTGTGATTTAGTTGTTGTATTGTTTCATTCCCTCATTTGCTAAGGACTAAATGGTGGACTGTACTGCCGTCCTTAGCAAAAGTGCAGTATCTACAAAAATTATGAATATTGAGATATTAGATTCTGAAGGTTTGAAAACCGTTTAATTTTGCATTTTTCCAAGCAAAAATTATGTATACTCCCGGTTCATAGCCAGAGTTATTAAATCATTTTGCCGAATATACAAAAGTTTGAAAATTTTCTTCGTATGAAGGTCGGATCAACAGAATTCTAAGCAAAATAGCAGATAGCAGATACTGCGTTTTTGCTAAGGATGGCAGTGTAGGTTTTTCCGAGTTTTTCCTGCAGTTGAAATAGCAAATGTACCATCATATTATTAAGTCGCCCCGGGGCGCATAAAGTGGTGGCGTTCCCTTATCTGGGATGATATGCAGATAGTAGGGAGTATCATCATTATACTTTTTTATTATTAATTTAATTCAATTCAATTTTAATTTATCTCAAAACCAAAATTCTTCGTCTATAAGTTTTTTTTTAATAACTTCCGACAATAGTGTATATTTTGACTTTGACTTGCTTTACTGACACGAACATCATACGATCATACTACCCTGAAGGGCTAAATTACGAGTGTGAGCCGCCGAATTGTGAATCAAGGAGGGGTACCACAGTTGGTTAGTGCTCTCGACAAGACATCGTGTGGCGTGGGTTCAAATTCCGACTGGTCAACATGTTATTCAGTTTCTCGATTTCCATTTTAAATTTTTCATGTCTGAATTTCTTCATACTAATTTGCAGGCACTAAAACCACTTCACAATATAAAAATGTTGTTTCAAACTCGTACATACTAGACAAATGATTATTTGTGGAAATCCCTAAAGAAGATATAAATTTCAATTATTGATATCACATTGAGAAAAATGCTTGAGAAAGAGTTTATTATTTTTGATCGCATCACTATGAAGATACACCGAAATTGTCGCAAAATATTTTGATATTGGTTTCGGAAGCAGCCCTTAGCTAGTTTGGAACTCACTCAAAAACAGATTAATGATGTTGCAGACTGATAAAGAGCTGTCTCAATCAGAAACTTCGAATCAGGTGTTTCACAAAGATCCATTACAGGATCTTTGTTGTATACATTCTATACATCCTGTCAAATAAAATATCTTGAGATTTGCTTAGTTCATATTTATGTACAGCAAAATAAATACGATGACCAAAATTTAAAAATAAAGATTCTACTAATAGTATTCAGACATTAATTTTTATTCCACGCCGACTAAATAAAAAAGGGTGTTACTCAAATAATGAGAATTAAGTCATTCTCACGTTTCAAAACTCAGCAGAAATTGTATTTATCACAATAAGGGATCTTTACACGGACTATGAGGAAACACTGTAATTAAAAAGTAAATACGCTAATATCACTTGGGACGTTCATTTATTTTTTCTGACCTCCAGTTTTTCTATAATTTGAGGGGTTTCGTGACGTCACGTTCATCAAAATTGAACTTGGCAACGTCGTATAAGTTGTACACCATGGAATCTCAAATTATTGCATGAGCAGATCAATAACAATTATTGGGCATGTTTTTATATTCACCAAATTGGTGTGGTGGATTCCATTCGACCAATAGTAACACTGTAAATTTCAAATGGACAAATCAAAGGGTGAGTTTGCAATCCACCACACCAATTTGGTGAATATAAAAACATGCCCATTGTTTTCTCTGTTTAACTCATTTGTACTAGTACTTAGTAGATCAAATGTGTATGCTGGAAACTAACATATTCTTGAATATTTTATTTTCTGAGGTTAATGCGGTTAATGCAACGATATCTTTGGTTCAATTTAAAACTAATACCAAAGCAAACAACCACTTCTTAGTCGCCCACCCTAGGAAGTATTTTTTTTTTATTAAAATTAAATTGAAGTATAGATGTTAAATACATCTGCTGCCACCAGACTCAGAGCATAGTTTTGAATTCGCTCTGAGCCACCCGGATTTAGGCTCAGGGGATAGCCTCCCCAAAAGCCCAAATGCTCAATCTTATATCCTTCACAGCTCTACTAGTTTTCGATGTTTCACCATCATCTCAAAGGCAAAGATGTAGGTTTGTAGGTTCGGCCACGGCTTCTCAAATGCGTGGACTTTGTTCCACCAACCAGCTTTATTCATCAAAGCGAAATGGTGGAAAATAGTAACGAAAATATCAAAAAAATGTGTAAAATATAAAAATTTGTTCGCCCTCCTAAAATTCCCTCAATTTACAAATACAAAACACCCAGTTTTAAGTTATAATTGTTATCATTTACCTGGAACTTATTTAAATGCCACAAGCTTATATTGAATAACTCGGCGATACAGTAAACACCCCATATTTCTATTCAAACTATCATTGCTTTGAAATTAATAGACCAAACACGCCCAGCTTTTAACGAAACTACTATTACTCTTATCATTTGTCTTGGAAAAATTATACGCAATTAAAAACCACACATGTCGGCCTACGAAAAATTCATACCTGACTTCTCATCTTCGAGAGTAGCATATTTGCTTACACCCTCACGGGTAGGGGATCGTCCCACACCCAAGCGATCACTTGCACACCACAACACCGAGTCCCTAACAAAAAATTTCATCCGAGTTTCTTCACACGACACTTCTAACCCTGGAGCCTATCTTTATCTTCCACCCATCTTGTACCCGGTTGTCTGAACACCAGTGTAAATTCAAATAAACTGTATGTGTTCTGTGGTAATGTTTCTTGGGATCAATAATAAAGTAAATTTATAAGAACTGTTATTATAATTTGAGCAGTTGCCAACAATACTTTTTCATCAGAAAGTAAGTTCGTTCAGAAAATTTGAAAGTTACAAATAATATAAAAAATTACTTTAACTCAAAATTTTTTGATGTATTGATCCAGTGATAAATTTTCAATTATTTCTCGATGGCTTATAATCAGCCAGTAGCTATATTTTATGGGAGAACGATATTCCCTATTTTGGAACGAGGGGGATGTTTCCGATGAACGTGACGTCAGAGGCACCCTTTGAAATGTGATATTTTTCTGTAATGAAAAAAGTAGTGGCACTCGTTGATATAAAGACATTTTAAACTATTAACAATCGATTGAAACGAGTTTTACAATTAATTTTTTGTAAATGTAAAGGCCCATTATGATAATCGAAACAATTTGTGCCGACCCACATTCCAGGAGTTTACTTCTTCATTTTTCTTCTCGTTCCCTTTTTTTGATATCACTCCATTTTACAAATATGGAATATTCTGACAACTGAGAATCGAATTCTTACCTGCCATTTTTTCCTCATCACCCTCTGCAAGTCTTTGAGAAAATCCTTAGGAGGCTCGACTAACTTCTTTGGACTCGTAAGCTTCGTGGACTCCGACCTTTTAGGTGGTGGAGGCTTCTTAGGCAGTGGGGGTAACTCCTGAGGCGGAAGATTAAAGCTAATTTTTTTAACGGTCTTCTTAGGACTGAGAGGTTCTTGAAAGTTGACCTTCCTTTGAAGACTAGGAGAGTTTTGTATGGTATAAACGCTGTTTCCTGAAGAACCAGAACTGTTTATGGATGAGATACTGTTCGATGAGATTTGTCTGGGTAGAGACGCTTGCCTGAGTGAAGATCTCAAGCCTACGTTGTTGTTGAAAGCCGTGTTGCCTGGAAGCGTGCTGGACTGCCTGTACTGAGGAGGGTTGATGTAAGGGGGCATTTCTGGAACTGGATAACTGGCGCTACCCCTATGCGCTGGACTGAAACTGACGGGTGGTATGGCTTGTATTGGGGTGCTGCAACCGCTCCCAGCGGTCGATAATGGTGGGCTACAAACTGGTGTATTCAGCCTCGAATGTGTAGGTGTCAAGTCTGGCGACATTCCCTGTGTAGGAGTTCTTTCCGGACTCAGCACATTAACCGGCGTTATGCTTCCTTTTCTTCTCCTAATTGTTCCGGTGTCAATTTCACCAGGTGGCGGTGGTAAAGACATCAGAGATAGTTGACTGCCCGTCAGTTCGCTACCAGTTATCGGGGGGAGATCGCTTGGGTTGGGAGGTGGAGGAAGACTGTCAAGGGATAGGTTGGAGTTATATATTTCTGGAGGAGGAGGCGGAAGGGTGTAGCTGGGTGAATTGTTCAGTATAACATCTTCGTTTGTTTCTGGCGGGGGAGGTAGTGAAGTTACAGAGTCGGTCTGTAAAGAAGATGATACAGTGTTATTTAAATAAACCAGCAGTGAAATGTTGAGCATGAGTTCCAATGACGAAGCGTTACATCACAATCATCAAATCACCTCTATTCACAAAATATACAATAAAAATCAGAACACCACAAAAAAGCACAAAGCATAAACAATAAATAGAATACTAACATGCAGTTGTGAGATAAGATAAAATTAGTAGGCTGTCTTCAACCAAGGGTACCATGCTTCTCAAAATGTTTCTTTATATTCTCTTGTGCTTTCAAAAAGCTAGAGTTTCGACGCTTAAAACAGAAAACTTGTTAGTTATGCCACAAAAGGAAAGCTTATGTGAGCGATATTTACAGTAAAATTTCAAATGAGTTAGTACTTGGGTCCTGAATCAAGCCATGCAAAAAATTAAACAAAATATTGATCAAAACACCAAAAATATTATTGCCAGAGGTTGGAATCTGAATACAGGTATGATCTTATATTCAAACCAAATTCAACTCTATGGGGTTAGTATACGTAAAAATATCTAGAAATGTATTAACACATTTCTTATGGATCATATTTTGAAGTTATTTAGTCTATTGGTACCAAATATCAGTTATAATATCAGAGTTTCATCAAAGAATTTCAAATAAAAAAAGTTTTTCAGACTGTTTAGAGTCATCATATACCACGGAAATTTTATTTTCACTATTCATTTACCTTAAATGGAAATATGGATTTTTTCACTATTTAAATCATTTCAATTCTCATAAACTACCTACGGAAGAAAAATTGATTATGCATTTATTAAAATAGTGGTATATGGAGTTCAACACTGAAAGGCAGATTTATGAACCTAAACATTTTTTTTCAATTTCTGCTCAATTTCACCTAATCTGCTTGAATGAAAGTGACTAATTATATACAATAGGGTGAATAAAGTTGAAATATTTATTGCTTATGTCATTCCCGAGATTCATAAAATGTGAACATTAAGGCAAAATTGCGCGAATGGGAGTATTTTAATGGCACAAAAATAACTCAAATTGTTCTAAAGACAATTTGAAAAAAAAAGGTTTTTCTTCAATATTTTTTGTACTTATAAGGGAAATGCATTCAAAATAATGAGCACAAGCTACTCCACAGACATTTTTCATGTATTGTCGCAATACTCGTAGCCATCATAAACCTAAAATTTTTGAAGAAAGCAACACAAAACTTTGTAAATGGGCTTTCTTTATCATTCATTGGAATATTTACACGTTGAAGTTTGAATGACATATTGACTGAATTGAAACAGTCTCCATAAAAAAATCTCTATTTCAATATTACAGAATTTTCATACATCTCGACGACGTCCTCAATTTATTATTTCGTTTTTTATTGGCGCATTAAGTCTTAATGTTTCCAAGTAAAATTTCAAGCACTCTGTATTAGTGGATGTGAATACAACATCTGAAGAAAGGGGTTTTATCTACAAAGTAAAGAACACTCTCATTTCTAAATATAGAAGGCGGAAGAATTTTATGAAAACCTCTGTATATTTGAAGGAATAGGGTAACTTGCTTAAAATATTTTCGAATTCTTATTACAATAGAGATATCGATAAATTAACAATTCGAATGGATTACACTGTCATCTCTGCCAAGCAACATTGTATATTCGTAAAAAGTATAATACAATTTGCAGGAAATAAGCAGATTTTATCTTATGCATATGAAATAAAAAATATTAATAATAATAACAAAAATATATTAAGAGATAATAGATTTATTTTCCTGTTGGTTCTTAAAATGTTATTTATTTCAAAAGTAACCATATTAAAATTTTCTAGTCAAGGGTAATAATAACAAGACCTTGATAAATAGGCGACTATTTTTTTTGCATCTAAATTTCGACTGTATTTTATAATAATTTAACGAGACATTCTTTTGGCTTTGATAATCTGATGAAACCCCGAGAGCTTCGCTTCATCAGGTTATTAATGCCAAAATAATGTCGACCAAAATTACTAAATACAAGAGAAATTTAGCAGCAATAAAATAGTCAACAATTAATCAAGGTCGTGTTATATTTATGAAGATTATTTCTTGAATGCAATTCTTTATATCAGTCATATGAATAACACTGTATTGTCAGGGATTGTAGCCTCGATTACCCTATCTATTTCTTCGTTTTGGTTTCTCCACACCAATTCATTTTGAAATACTTATACAGCTTCGACACGATTGATTCCATTTGACGTTTAAGATGTATTTATTCAGAGTACTGTCAGATGCACAGGTTCCTTGATATGTAGGTATCATGCTGAATAGTCGGTGACTATTGTGTACCATGCAAATAGTCGCTAATAGAGCGTGTTAATTGGTCTTGTTAAATAGGAAACAAACGTATGATTGGTTGATGATGACTGATATTTAATAGACGAAAGAAATAATCTAACATATTAGACAACACAAATCAAATTCTACCAATACGCATATAAATAACTACTGTTACTACTCACCATGCAAGACGAAAATTCCATTATATTAGTTGGAGAGACTGATCCTCGTAAAGATCCACCGGTTGGAGACTCCACGAAAGGCCTTTCTCCAAAAGGTGACCCCCTATCCCTAATGGGAGTTCCGCATAGTGGAGTTGAACTTCCGCTTCTTCCTCCCATCGATTCCAGAGATCCTCTCGACTTGTAGGAATGTTGTCGCTTCAGAGTACCAGTGCTGGACGAGTCGTCAGGAGAGAGTCCTGATTTTCTTCTATTGTGCGATCTTGTTAGCGTGCCAGAGTTGGTGTAGAGTATGGGAGTGGAAGGAAGGGATACGCCGTCTATTTCATCTCGGGTTTCGCCTACTTCTTTGAGTTGTCTGGTGATGTTGGTCAGGGGAAGGCTAGGTTTCATCGAGGGTTTTCGTTTGATTGTTCCTGATAGAAAAACCGATTATATAGTTGAAATCAAAAGATAAAGCAGAGAGAGAGAGAGAGAAGATGCGATTTCCCAAAGTAAGAAAACGTTCACCAATTTCAGCAGAAATGACGTTATAATAATTATTACTTAGATTACACAGATTACCTATTATTTTAACAGAAACAAGTAATACTGTCACTCTCTGAGGTTGAGGAAATTTTCATACATTCATGAAAACACTATTAGGTTTGTTTTGATGCTATAAGCTTCTAAAACTTCAAGAAACAGAAAGTGGAATTTAAAGTACCCGAGTATTTCAAAGGAGTAATTATTTTCTTACCCATAGGAAATTCCGAATCGAAGGCATTTTCGCAACTAGAAGGAGCTCCGTCAGACATGCACCCACTGGAACTAGAACTGCTTGCCCTACTGTGACGCCCTGAACTCATATCTGTTGATGTGGAATAAGTTTCGCTCTGAGTGCCATAACCACCTTCACTACTCTGATATCTGAAAAATAACGTGGATATTGAAGGGGGTTGTCCAGAAGAATCATAAAGTGTCAAACCAAACTTAGAATAGTTATTCAAGCTCAGGCGAAACACATCTATGTCGGCAGTTCAATAAGTTAGTTAGATCAATATAAAGTGTCATTGGAAAAATTATTTAAACAAATTTACAAGTTGTCTTTCTGGCAAGAGGAGTCTTGTTATCCTCCTGCATGAAGGGCACAATAAATTTAAAATAAAAAATATTCGACTGATTATATCACAAGATTTTGAAAGATTAATTACTACCAATTTTCTCCGATTCTCGAAAAATAAATTCACAACAAAATATTGATAAGGATTCTTCAAAATTAAATGAACAGATGAATGTCACAACAACGTTCAATAGAAAAGGGAATTCACTTTCAGAAGATTGATCAATAAAAATTAATTGAGAAATTCCTTTTCAAGATGTAGTAAACGAAACACCTGATGGCAAGAAATAAATGCACCTCAATTACTAATTCAGTACCTATTAAAAAATATGTGTCAACGCTACAGTTTGTGCCAAATCCAAATGATTTTGATTTGAAGTTAGAGACAAATTTGATGAAAACAAAATTATTTCGATGTATAATGAAATCTATACAAGTTTAGGATAGGTAACTGATTACTGATATATATGGTGTTCATTTCAAGACCTCCCACACTAATTTTCTAGAAATATGTGTATTTTTTTAAATCCCGAGACACGTCAACAAATGTATCGAAGGAGACAAGTTTCATCCCCTGCAAGGCAGAGCAACCAACTTCAAAATCTTAAATGCGATGGTGGACAAAGGTATCGAGTAATAACTCATTTTAAACGCTTTTTTAATTTCTACCGTCGGTGTCTTTTTTTTTATTGATCGATCTGTTGATGAGATATTTAGGAAAATCTGTTTGCTGTTTCGTACCATTGAAATGAAAAATGTAACTGTTTTTTCTTTAGCTAAAAAAGTCGAGATAATATATCCCTAAAACCTAAATGTACGGGCCGGTATACTAGGAAATCAAGTAAATGTTTATCAATGAAAGCTAAATGATGAATGAATATGCTAGAAAATACGATCAATCCGCTCATTACTGAAGCACTTAAAAATCAACTGGATAGACGGACACACCGTTCTTAACGAAAATGAGTTACATTTTGAACAAGATGGAGTTCCCCCCAGTATGTGCTTCCGGTCAGTCAATGGTTACACTACGTAATTCCCAGTAAATGGATGAGGCAAAGAGGACCTATAGAGTGGCCAGCCAGGGCCCCGGATTTAGCACCATGTGATTTATTTTCAAATCAGTTGTTTACACATCCCTGTCGCAAAATTTACAAGAGCTTTGAAAAAAGTATTACTGCAGAATGTCAAGCACTTCGAACAAAAGTGTTTGAAATGGACCACATTTTAAGCAATTATTGAAGTGATAGTAGCATAAAATATTGTAATTCAGGTTTGAAGTAAAAAGAATGTGAATAAACAGTAACAGTTTTTATTTCAGAAGTACGAAACAGCAAACCGATTTTCCTAAATATCTCAACAACGGAACAATCAATTTAAAAAAAATGAAATCCAACGTGTAGAGATTACAAATACCTTTGAAATGAGATATTACTCGACACCCCTTTGCATTTCGGTCGGTGGCTCAGTGGCTAAGGTCTCTGGCAGTGGAACTTCTAGCTCGCATCTGACAGACGTTCGAGGCTCGGGTACGGAATGTTTTTCTCAAGTACACGGGTCTCTTTAGGTGGCCACATGCCTTGTTGTGAATCAAGTGTGATGTGAGTTGCCTAGATGCCAACCGGGGTGGTGCTATAGGTTTTCCGGGTTTTCCTACAGCTGAAAAGTGAATACACCACCGACAATATCAGTAAGTCGCACCAGAGCGACACGGCAACATGACTTTTCATACAGGGAAATTTATTTGTTGAATTAGTATTGTCGATTGCTTGTCAAAAGGAAATGGAAACGAATTATTGTTTTTGGAATAATAAGATAAACAAGAAAATTATTAAACCAAGATATTGAATATTTATGTACGATTTAATTCTCGCATTAAACTTACCCTTGCGTTGGAGTCGTTACATTGGACGGAAAAGACTGCACAGCAATCGAACTGACAGAACAACTCCTAGCGTGTGCTAATATATCCAGATCCTCCCGCTCCAGTTCGTCAATCAGACTCCTATAGTTATCCATTAGCTGTTTTCCAAACTTAGCGATCCTCATTCCAACCATCCATCTCTCCAAAGTTTTCTGGTCCTCGGCACACAGATATTTGATAAACTTCGTCGACTTGGGTTCCTGTAACCTAGGATGCTTGATCGCGAAACAGAAATCTGTTGGCGCCTTGAACTTTTTCTTCCAGCCCAAACCATAGTATATGTGGTTATTGTCGAAGGTGGCTAAGCAAACCAAGTCCTTGGCCGACTTGACTTTGTCTTTCGGGAAATAGTAGAGGCCTGAAGCTCTCAGAACGAAGTGGTACTTTTTCCAGCCCTTCTTTGAGTCGGCTTTGAGGTACAGTGGACCTTCTAGTTCTGGCGGGCTTGTAGAAGAAAAGTACTCCTCCAGCAGCATGTTTCGTGAATGTTCGTCGAAGTCTTGATTTTTATCGTTGCCAGATAACAGAAACTTCTCGGGAGTGAGGAACAGTCGTATTTTGTCTTCTCTTTCAACGAAGTATATTTTGTTCTTCGATTCCCGAGTCCACAGGAGCAGATTGTCCACCAGTAGCTCATGGTCCTCGTAGAATCGTTCTGCGGATACAAATCCAAATGTCAGTTGTATCAAATAAATATAAAGCAGCTTATTGTCAAATTTTCGTGGCTAAATTTTCACGGATGGATAAGTAAATAAAATGAATTGAAAATGTTACTATAGCAACTAATTCTTTGATTATATTACTATGGTTACTCTTTGATATCACGTGTTTACGGAGCCATGAAATCAGAAAAAAATGTCTAAGAGATTAGGTCTTGATCGTCAATGGACGTTTCCACGGACTATGAGAAAACACTGTAATTTTTATTTATTTTTCCTGACAGCCAGTTTTTCTATAATTTGAAAAAAAAAAGATTTCGTGACGTAACGTTCATCAAAATGAAACTTGTCAACGTCGTATAAGTTGTACAACATGGAATCTCACATTATCATTACATCTGGATTGTGTTCTATGATAGTTGTCATTTGATACCAGATGGGTTTGTCCGTCTGTTCTACGGAGCAGATCAATAACAATTGTTTTTCTCTGTTTAACTCATTTGCCTACCTTATGTGATTCAAGATAGATGCTAGATCAAATATGTATGCTGGAAACTAACAGACTCTTGAATATTTAATTTTCTTAGGTTAATTCGGTTTTCAAATTCAAAGTTTTGTTGTTTGTGTCAAGTAATTTCTGTATTCCTTATAACCGTGAAAATGTCTAAAAAAGTGCTTTTGTACAAGGTTGTCCGAACACCAGTGAAAATTCAAACAAACTGTATGTGTTCTGTGGTAATAACAACTTTTGTTCCATGAGAACTGTTATTATAATTTGCGGTGTTGCCAACAATAGTTTTTCATCAAAAGGCAGGTTTGTTCAGAAAATTTGAAATAATATGAAAAATTGCTTTTACGTAAAATTTTTCGATGTGTCGGTCCAGTGACAAAGTTTCAATTATTTCTTGTTAACTATATTTTATGGGAGAACGATATTGATGCCTATTTTGGAACGTGGATTATGGTGGGGATGTTGCCGATGAACGTGACGTCAGAGGCAAACTTTGAAATGTGATATTTCTCTTTAATAAAAAAAGTAGAGTGGCACTCGTTGATAAATAGATATTTTAGACTATTAACAATCGATTGAAACGAGTTTTGCAATTAATTTTTTGTAAATGGAAAGGTTCATCATTGTTGAAACTGTAAACAGTAATTTTTGAATTTTAGTGCGGGTATTTTTTAAATTATACCACTTTGTATCACGATTCTTCGTTGAAAACAAATACAAACGAAAGTGAAATGGACACACCACCTGAAATATTACAAGCAGCAGCATTTATAGTCTAGTTCCTAAATTGTAGATAGTGACTCATCGGTTGTACGGTTCATAATTCATATAAAGCAGGTCAAAAAATAGAACAGAAATAAGCTAGTTACTTTGGTTTCAAATCAAGTTTTACTTTGTCACTTTCGTACATCCCCTCCGCACTTTCAAATACCGTAAAAACCAGAAAATGTACGATGAGTCACTATCTACAATTTAGGAACTTAGATAATTAATATTGTGAGTTTGCAGCAAAAGTTGAAATGTATCTAAACTTCGCTACCTGCGCTGTAATTATAAAGATAACTACCTACTTGTTACAGAATATACTATTATACAAGAAGTGCAAATATTAGTTTTTACTGCACGTGACATCCAGTTATCAAAGTTTCTTATTTGTTTGTTTCCTTATACTTCAATCATAAAACGTTGAATTAGCAAAAGCTGCTGAAATAATCAGTGGTTTGATCAATGAAATTAAATATCTTTCAATGAATGATTAAAGAGCTATTTTCTTATTTTTTTGTATACATTTTATACACTCACATCATACATAGTGGCAAAAGAAAAAGAGAAACCTGGACACACAAAAACTTATGAAATGAATACTCACCCATGAATAAATCAGGCAGATGTTCCACTAGAGCCCACTTCGGTTCCATTTGCACATGATTTTTGTCTGCCAACAATCGAGTAACGTACGAGCAAATCATCTTTTCGTCGACCAAGAGCGATTTTGCCGATCCATCGGGCGTAAAAACTTTCAAAAACAGCTTCTGTATGTTGGCTTCTTTGATCTTCTCCATGGCCATTCGGATTTTTTCTGCCTTGAGTCTGGAGGCATCATCCTGCGTGAACGAATAAGAACGTACTGATTATAAAAGGATATGAACGATCAAACGTTGCAAAATATAGGCATATGAAATATTGCTATTGAAATTATCTGTATATGTGGAAGTTACCTCACATAATATGCATTATAAGTAATGATATATTTTTTCGAAGAAACCAAACATTATCTGTGCACGGACGTACTTAGATTTTTTAGTTCAAGGTATAGCCAGATACAAAACAATATCAGTACAACAATTGATTTTCTTTATAACTTAGTTGGCAACCTTGTTTAAATCTTTATATTGCAAAATAACGCTAATAATTCGACAGTCGTTACTAAATATAAAATTGCAAAGCAAAAATAACTATTACGTTTTTGTGGAGGATACGAAATTATTTTTAAGATAGAGTGGCGTGTGACAGAAATCTAACTTAATTTTAATTCATTCTTTGGTTGAAGACCAACCTGGCAGATTAGGTCTTGGAACACCTCTAGGCATTCTTTATTCTAGCTATTGAAATGACGTTTATAACACATTAACTTAATTCAGCAACTAGGTATAGAATAGGTAGATACATACTACCATTCCAAGCAAAATAGTTTCCATTTCGAGGGCCATTATTTCAAACATCTTCTCAGACATTGCGAAATTCAACAAACACAACCGAAAATTAAAAATTTTTGTTACACTTATTCATCGATTCCGAAATTCAACATTTTTACTGTCAACAACACTGAATATACAATTAATACCATTTTAATGGTCACAAGACACTACCTATTTTTATTATCAACAGACCGATGAAAATAACTGAAGATACATTACAAGATGTATTTAGATTGGGACACAGGTAGCCGTTCTTAGTAAATGCAGGATAATCCGATAATCATAAGCTTTTCAATATATCGTCTCGGACAACCGGGTTCAGACATTTTCGTATGGCGAAGTAGGCCATAAAATTTAGCCCTATAACAATAATTAAACTCTTCGTGTAATTTGGGCTGGCCCAACCAACAGCTGTCTCTAATTTTTATTACCATAAAGCAGAAAAGTTGAAATGACATGAATAATAATATAGATGTAGAAAAATATCGTCGGCATATAGCATTCCCAGTGTGTTTAGTTGATCATGTAGTCGACCAGAACAAAATAATATAACAAATATGCGATTGAGATTCAAGTAATCAACTGGAAACTGTGACCCTTCCTGCAAACTGTTTGCCTCGAGCTCAATTTACGAATTCTAAAATAAGTACTGAAGTTTTATTTTGGGGGTCACTCGATTCAAGATACAATAACTGCGTTTTTCTTCAGCCGAGCGAGAAATGTTTGCGCTTCAGAAAGAAAGTGCAAAGTTGCACTTTTTCGAGGAGCGAGCGTTTTTTTACTTTGTCGCTCACCGAGATGATTTACCATGGAACCCATAATAGACTTTTGACACCAAAGTAGGTGTTGAACGGTATTTGACAGCTGTCAACTATTTCATGAACAACCCGTGATTTTGAGATCGTCATCGAAAATGAAAATGTCTTTTCGTGACTATTTCACTCATCTCAAATTTCTCACATAATGTGACCAATCGCAAACCAAAGACAACTCGTGTTTATTATCGCGATAACACCAGCTGTCTTTCAATTCTGATTGGAGGATCAGCTTCGGTATTTTCAACGACGTAACCATGGCAACACAAAGTTTGGCAGTTCTATCAATATTAATTGTACCTGATTGTGTCAAAATGAGTAGCTTCGGTGCAAATTAAAATGAAATTATGAAACGAAACATTATAATATTGACGATTTTAATAATTTGTTTATGACTGTTATACATTGTTCGTATTTATATTAATGAAGAAACTTTATTCGTGAAGCAGTCCAATAAAATTCAACTCGTGACTGAATTTATCTCATAAGTCTGTCTTTCCTGCGGACTCGTGGTGTTTTCACGAAGCAATTCAGTTTCGTTCAGGAATAAATCAACAGACTTATCGCGAAAATTCAATCACTCGTGGTATTACTCCTGATAATTCAATGGATATCGATGAAATCAGTGAAATTTCGTGCCCTCCGCTGGAAATTGCTCAAGCTGCAAAATCAGTTACTCTTAATTTACAAGTCGAGAAGTAAGTACGAAACAAGAAGATATCAGAAAACATTCCACTTGCGTGTTTTGCAGAGAAAGCCAAGGTAATGAAGTCCTTCACACTTAGGTCTATTTAATCCATGCCAAGATCTACGATATCAGTAAAACATGATATAAACATCAGCGAATACAAAAAACTATTGGCTCATTTGAAACGTCAAACTGTTGGTCACAATATAACATCAAAAACCTTGAATTTTAACGAAGTCAAAACCTTTTTAACAGACTCTCCTGATCTAATACTCTAAAAAGTGATCTTAATTTTTGGTATCGCTGGAGCATGTAGAAGGGACGAACACTGTCAAGATGGTAATGGACAACATTGAAGATGAGGAATCAATCCTTACTGTAAAAATACCTGATTATAAGACATACACTTGCAGAACATTCACTGAACACCGAACTTTCATCGAAACTATGTCAACATCAGGTCCAAAAATTGTAAAATATATAAATGCCATAATGATGTAGTTGGAATCAATTATACAGGGGGTCCCTTCGGGAACTACATCGATCAATATATAGAAAACCATAGGTGGGCCGAATTTTAAAAATTTGGGAGTTCACTATTGCCGATAAGTGCTATCCGGCTAAAATATTTTGATGATTTTGGCACTTCCGGTTGTACCGGAAGAGGATCACAACTTCGTTATTTTAAATGGGACACGCTATATATTATATTATTATTATGATTCTGTACATGTTTCATGTATAATGTCCTATCCCAAGTCTAACCGTTGAAAATTGCGTTTGCAGATCGAAAAATATATATATTTTTTTAATTTCTAGACATGATCATTTATTTCCGATTGTGTGTCAGTTTATTCGTAGGAGAGGACCCAGTTCAGCAGAATTTTGATATCAATTCGATTACTGTTATACAGGCCGTTCGCCAGAAAATGATATTGATCCGATTGAAAAAATTATTGTCCATTTTTTCAAGAGGAAACACCCCAATTTTATATTCTCATTCATTTCGGCATCGAAAATTAAGCTAACTTTGTAAAAGGTTATCTATGCCTACACTCAACAGTTTTCGAAATATTGGCGAATTAACATGTCTCAGTTCGTATTCTTGAGTTTACTTATTCTTAGCTGGCCATGGCGCCCGCAGTTGCGTTGGAAACAATCAACTGCCACGGAAATGTCATAGTAATCAATCATGCCGGCTCGTTTGAAATATTCGAATGAAGATTACTTAAATCTATTTATTATTTATGGCAAATGGGTTATCTCAAGAACATGTGATATATTTGTTGTTCGGTATCCGCAGAAGCAGAAGCCCTCACAAAACACTGTTAAACGAATTATATGGTATGATATGATCCATCACGTGGGGGCTACGAAAGGGTCGCCTGGAATCTATTTTATAGGATCTTTATGATGGCGGATAATATTTCTTAGGTAATAATTGGAAAAGAAAACAACGATGAATGTATGAATGTATAAGTAAGTTGATTGTAATTACTCGAGGTTATTAATTTAATCATTTATATTAATTAATCGTAAAGAAGAATGGAAAATAATGGACGCTGTAGATTACTTGAGGGAAGAATGATATTTTGGATGTATTATAGTTGCCTGTATTGCCGAAATTGTCAAGGACTTGACTAAAAGAAAAAGTTTTGATCGAGTTATATCTTTATATCTTTTTTCTACATTCATGCAAAAAGCAAAACTTTATTGAACTATTTATATTCAGTGGAAAAAGAAGCTCTTCATTGCACTAGTGCAATACAGTTTTTATTGCACTCATCTGTCATTCTACTTCAACGTGCTGTCATCATGATAAACATAAACGTTCAAACCCACAACATATTTAGCAGATATTCTGTTAGATTGGCCATACGTTTTAAATAGCTACATATTTTATATTATTTTGTATTAACGTTAGCAGTCAGAGTTGAACAAACAATGCCTTCCCGAGAATAACTCCATAATCAAAACGGATCCGCTATGTTCTAAACCGTCTACCAGTGCAAACTATAACATACGCGCTCATGGCTACTATGATTTTGATTTTTATAATGCAACTGTGGATATATAAACGTCAGTCAAAATTTAATTCTGACAATTACAGAACTGAAAATTTTAAAATGAGTTATATTAATGGAAAACTAGATGATGGTGATGAAATCGATATTAATAATTATATATTTAAATTGCGTATTTCATTTTCCGTCACCTAGTACCGCACTTGAATAAATAATTTTTTGCTTTTTGCATGAACGTAGAAAAAATATTGAATGCAACTCGTGCAAAAAATGTTTATTGCACTTACTTTTTGCACTTGTTGCATAAATAACTATTTTAGTTCATTTGACAAGGAGGTATAATGAAAAATATGTTTATGCCAGTAATATAGACGGATCAATCATCAGACATCTGCTTTTCTTTCGCAATGAAAAACACGTGGTACCGCAGGTCAAGCAATAATTCAGATTTGTTTATGTTTTTTTCATTTTCTTTAGAATTCAATGAAAGTGTAGTCTGTAACTTCACAGCTTGTATAAATATTTATTTTCCTCGTTGTTGCGTCTTGTCAGAAGCCAGTACTATAAACAGACATCCAATGAAGAATCAATCGCCAACGGTACTGATTACAAGTCGGCCCTGGTACATCGCGTTATACAAATAAAGACATCAAAGAGATTTATAGCCCCGTTCTAGATGTAACTTCCATCGAATGTACGAGATATGTTGGTAGTGAATATAGATTAGCGAATTTCTCAAACATGAAGTTTTTTGAGAAGCCAAAACAATGGCTAAGCGATACCAACACGGTAAGGATATTGACACAATCAGTGCTACGAAATTGATATTTATTTTTTCTACTCATGTATATGGAAATGATCATTTTTTCAACCGGAATGAAAGTGGTAATTTATCACTCTACAGATGAATAGGAAACAAATGAACATTATCATGCGACTCGATGGCAATATACTAAAAACAATTTGATGGATTTTTGACACTAATAACAGTTAATCTCACTACTTGATTACTATAATTAATAGATATGTACTCTGAAAGCCAAATTCCAGTATTATATGAACAACATCTATTGTAGAAAAAATAGCATTATTAGGGTCTGTGGACATAAAAAATTAATTCAGCGATAAAACATAACTTTATACCGGAAAAACAAAAAAAAGGGATGTTGTTTCTTTCAAATGGATTATATTAATCGTTTCCAGGTTCTTTGGAAGGAATACACCACAATAACACATGCATTGTTTTTTAAAAATTAAATTCATACTAGAAATTTTGCTAACTATTAAAAAAAAATATTACTTGAAGATCTGATGCGATGGTTTTCCTCTCATTTTTGTAATTGCCACTAGTTAATGTTCCATAAGATGAAATTGAATTTTTATTAATGGTTATATCGAAAAAGCAGTAATTTGAAAATGACAACTGCCGAATCTGAGTATCGGACTGACATCCAGATATTTTAAAATATTTGAATAGAATTTCATTCACGGCCTTATACAAAAAAAAATTTACATAATAATTCGAGAAATTCGAAGATATTTTCCTGTAGCATCCTTACGCATCGGTGAATTTTGAGGATTTTTTTGTGAGGGTCACATTCATATAATTTGAGCGGAAAATTGAGTAGGCTGATAGGTCCAAGAAAGTGTACATATTTAAAAGTCCATTTTGATAATGTTAGAAGTTCAAATATTCTTTTCTGTAACCGCCTTTTGCGGCGGTGAATTTTGTTGAAAATTTTTAACGGGATCACATTAATATCGTACGAGTGGAAAATAGAGTAAGCTCTTAGGTTCAAGAACATGTATATATGGAAATATGTAACGGCCTTACGCATCCGTGGCTGTTGATAAAAGTTTTTGTGCTAGTTAAATTTTGACCAAATGAGTCAATAATCGTATATAATGCTTGGTCCAAGATCTTTCCAATATTAAAAATTCACAACTCCAAAGATTCTTTCCGATAACGGCATAACGCCGAAATTTTTTGAAAGGATCCCATATATGTATCATTTGAGTCGACAATCTTATGAATATGAAAGTGGGGGATTTCGTAATTGGGTGAAAACTCCTTTCGTATTATCAAAACTTGCGAGGATTATTAACAAAAATCAAAAGAATCCTTGAACGATTTTGACTGCTATAGTTAGCATGAAAATATTGAAGAATTTCAGTTATCTGCATGGAGGACCAATGCGTTAGGCCGATACAGAGAAGAATCTCCGGATTTCTTGAATTATCTAGTTCAATATTTTTATACTATTTATGTGAAATTTCAGGAAAGCATCTTCGGATTTCTCGAATCATTATGTTTTATCTTTTATCATATGTAAATGTTCTATACGATACTTTAATAAACTAACTCATACGTGACCTCAACAAAAAATTTCATCGGAATCCATCGATACGTAAGGGCACTACAGGAAAGAATCTTCAGATTTCTCGAATTATCGTGATTTATTATTTTTTCATATGTCAACATTCTTGGGCCTAGCAGCCTATGCGATTGATGATTCGACTGATGTATAGGTAACCCCACACTAAATTACAGTAAAGAATAGAATATTTGTTTCTCGAATTATCACATTGAAGTTTTATTAATATGTACACATTATTTTTGGCCCATGCCAGTGTCGAATCATTAAATAAGTAGACGTTTTTCAAAAAAAAATTAATATACATATCCACCCGTGCAAAGATAATAATCTTCGTTCATGTACCCAATAGTCCATACTTATGAGTATCAACTCATGTGATGATATTATGTATACATATTCTCAACAGTTTCATTGAAATTCCACCCTTGCGTGATTCGATACACTTGATGTGATGTTCGAGTGTTGAGTTGCCTGACATTCATATTATTCGCAACATCAAACTTATTCGTAACACAATTGTTTTTTCGAATTTACGAACCTACATAATATTATCATATGTATGCAAATTATTCCACAGATATTCAATTTTCAATGCACTTGTTTTCACTGATTGAACTTGATTTTTTCATAATATGTCAGAACTATCTAGCTTTCGTCGAGACAGGCTGTGACTTGTTTGAAAAATTGTAAATGATTTTCTCATCATTTCATTATCGACCAATAAAAATATCGTCTGTGAAGTACTAATACCTCGTATGCCCACATACGTTTTTTTACAGGAGGGCTATCGGGTTAGGAGCTATGGCTTGCACAAAATATTGATATTCTTATACGATATACGAGCTATTAGAAATTCTCAATTTCTACTGAAATAATTTTTTGTAGCTTACAAGTTGCAAGGACATCATTAGGTATTGGCATACAGTATTCGTACTTCACAGACGATATACTTTAAAACCAACCTAAAAATTTACATCTGATAAAATAGTTAGTGAATAAATTGTTTTTTTGTAGAGATGGATGTTTTAAAACTCATATACTTGTATTCCACAATAGAAAAGTATGTATTAACCGAATAGAGATTTCTAATGGATTTGGAAGCCCAAATAAAAAGAGACGAAAGTTCTTAATTTTTCCGTCCTTGTTGCCAGTGAATGTACTCTGTGATTGGTTACTATAAGGTCAGGGAGTATAAATGTCATTTTCAACTGTAGCTGTCATGTCATCCAAACTAACCGCCATTATGGTAACCAATCACAGAGCGCGCCCCTGGCAACAAGGATGGAAAAATTAAGAACTTTCGTATCTTTTTATTTGGGTTTCCAAATCCATTAAAAATCTCTATTCAATTTCGATTTCAAGTTTTTCCTGTGCACATTAATTGGATCTGGTAGGCTGCTAACAGTGCTAAATGCGGCCACCAGCTTCAGATTCATCTGAATCTTCTGATTTCTACAACTGTCTGAATCATTTTGCTTGAATTACAATTTGCATCGTTAAAGCGCAATTAATTAGTAGAAAATATCACAGATTCAGAATTGATTACTGTCGTGGAGATCCTCAGGGTTCCATAACGGGACCATTTGTCTATATTATGTATATGGTGAACTAACAAAATAACTTTTCTGCAATTTTGGACATACCGTTGTAATTTTTTGAAATAGTTCTATCAAAAGTGACATTGCTGGATACTAAACTTAGTGACAATTTATCATCGCTTATAACATACCAAATGTAACTTTTCAATAATAATTTGCTTTGAACTAGAAAATATTGAAATTTCACAGAAACTGTTCAGCAGACTACATATTTTCTTTTTTAATGCCTTTTATATAAATAATAAAGAATTTTCATACATTTTGACGTTAAAACAAAATGTATCTCTTTAAAACCAAAACCCCAGTGAGCTATGGTGGTACTCAAATCATTATCAGGATGGGTATATGACAAAAGCACGAGCACAAATATTCCCGAAGTCAAAAATGATTAAAAGGTGCCCGCGAGGAAAATTAATAAACATGTTCCTGCTGTACGCAATTGATTTATCATACTTCTGCATATTAAAGCAGAGTGGGCATGTGAAAAACAATTGGTGATTTATTCTTCGGTTTGGTGGAACGTTATAATAAATGAGTAAAAAAAGATCGTAGTGTGGGTGAAGGAAATTAGATCGGAATAATGAATGGCCGTTTTTACCTGCTGCATGTTCTGAAGCCTCAACGTTTGAGGTTTGGCCCCACTTCCCCCACTGCTCGCAGACGATTCGCTGGAAAGCATGGAAACCGTGTCGCTGAAAGCGGAATCGTTGTCCGGAGACTCTGTTCTTCCGGCGTCGTTTTTCAATATACTATCCTCCGTGTCTATTTTCGTTCTGGACGCTTCCGATAAGGATCTAGTGTGCGTTCGTGTTTCGAATTGTGACATTGTTTGAGCATCTGGAAAGGAAGTTTCATATGAAAGGAAATTGTCTACCTTATTTATTCATACAACAATCAACTCGCAAATTTCTTAATTTTTTATTAAAATGTAGATTGAGTGTAGACAAACAAAGAAAAACGTAAGAATTCGAACGAGTTCGAATATATTGTGTCAGAGAGGTATCAACAATGTGAAAGAATACAGGGTACCCTTCTCTCTAAGCGTTTCCGGAATCTGTGCTACTTGGGAGTGTTTTGTCTTGTTCCGTGCGGATGGCGCTGCGATCAACTTTGTTGTAGATCGTAGTGTCATCCGTGGGGAAATATCAGTTAAACAATTGATTATTATTGATTTGGCAGGGACAGGACAATTATAATGTGAGCGACCTACCCTGTCACTAATGAGAAGCAGTAAACCTCGAAACATGCATGTCTGCAGGTGGTCATACCCATCCAAATAAAGGATAATCTTCTGTTTAATTACAAGACAAGCACTTGCAATTGGGTCTTCTTGGAAGAACGTTTCACAAATATCTGTCAGATGTAGGTCAATGTCCGTCGTGGTATTAGCCAGGGAAGTAGTTGTTTTCTGACAGATGTTTGCCCTTTATTTTTCACTTGGTGGAAACGCTTAGAGAGAAGGGTACCACGTATTCTTTCACAAAGAAAAGCGTGTTCTATTGGTGTTCCTCCAGATACTATTCTGGATTTTCTTTTGTTGTTGATGATTATTTTGTGATTTGAAATGACGATAACTTTGTCTTCGTTAAAGAACGCAAAAGCATTATAAGGAATAAGAAAAAATTATTCAGGATTTTGTCCTCCAAGATATGTTTCAGATCACACAAGCTTGGCAAGCACCGTTAATTTCTATAAAAAATATGTAATAACAATTCACCGCTTTGGGACTTTCTAAGAAAAATTAAATGTGTATGTACCTACTCATAAACCCGTTGAAAATTACAAATATATGCATTATCCATATAAATAATATAATAAAAATTAGTCAAAAAGTAATTTGGGTAAGTTCAATTATTGACTCCATCAGATTTCATCGTTTGGTTCTTTTATGAAAACAGGAAGTAAAATCGACACTTTCCTTGATTTCATCCTGAAAAACTTACAAGAATGACATTTTCTTTGTACTTCGATATCTAGCTTCAAATACTATTTCATTCATTCAACACTTTAGTTAGGATGAGTTATACCAAAAAGCTCTACCTAATAAAAACTATATTAGCTTCAACAAAATTATCCATAATAGAGTTTTCTAAGAGTTGTCTTCGTAATATCTTCTTTTATATTATTTTCTCTTCGCTATGGAAGGATTTCATTTCGAATATAATTTTTCTTGTTACTTTGAATTGGCATAAATTGATTGAAAGCATCTAGCATTTGATAAAAACTATTGTTTTTGAACAATTTGGACTCTCTCTGCTCAATCTCATATCGAAAACTCACCTGAATTGCGTTTGTTTTCCCTAGCCTGTCCTATTTCTCTTTCGCAAACAGTTTCTAGTGCGCAGAGTTCCCCAAGGATGGCGTCCAGGTCCACGTCTTGGGAGTCTTCAAGGTTTGCCATGGAAAATCTGTAACTATCTATCCTGGGCGCTGCGATTTCTGAGTTGAGCGGTCTCAAGTGTGCTGTGGGATTGATGGGATCCAAGCCCTGAAACAAAACGAGAAATCGTCAATTACTGTGCAATTTTTGAAGCGCACATTGTAGCAGTACTGATAGATGGCAGATGAAAAAATAAGAGTAGTGAGTAAAGTAAATGTTCATAACATTATTTTCTAGTTTGAAAGGAAAAAATCACAAGGTTCAGTATGGCATTTTTTATTTTCGATCAGTACGTATTAACAATTTGATGCAAAACATCCCCAAGAATTGCTGGCCGCAGAAAATTTAATTGAGAAGGTGAATGTCATATGGTCATGATGGTCATTTTAGTAGAGCGCTTGTCTCTTAACCTAAGGGTCATGTGTTCGATTCCCAGCATGATCATCGGTCTCGTGCATGGCATCACACGTTAAAACGTAAGGGCTGCGTCTTCCCTAGCTCGGACAAGTCTTTCAAAGACTTTTGAGGGTTGTACTCTTAAGAGTGTGCAGTTGGTTGACGGAAATAACAATTTTAACAATAATAACAACAAAAACAACAATATAAGGTACAATTGTACGAAAGCGTAGGAGTGTGCCACAAAGGTTTTTTTTTTTTCATTTCGTAACATGTAGTGAGTTTTGACATAACAAAGGTGAATACCGTTTCACTGAATGTGAGCGAATGGGCTTCCACAAGTATCTGTTCTTGGGCATATATTATTTTTGCAGCATTTTTGCTGATGATAAAACCCTTCTGTGACATGGAAAAGGTAACAGAAGTTCTGAAAGATACAGTATGCCATGACCTAAGATTAGTGAAAGAATGGTGTGATTTAGACTCAGTCTATTGCAACGTTGTCACATACAAATTTGACCTTTCTGAATTATATCTTGAAACAAACATAGTTCAAAATAACTTTCTTCAAAATACCTACCTCACGTAGTTGAGTAGAGTGGAATCTGCCTTTCATTAAACTTCGACAATTATTATCACACAAAAATCGATCTTTTTCCATTTCACATTCCACTCTGGATTTAATCACTTGAACAATATAATACGGGCCGTTTCTAGAGAATACAAATCATCATTGGTGGCAATTTTCACAAAAACCAACGCAGTAGTAACTACAATTGTTTCTGCTTTCAAGATTCTTGCAGAAATGCGTCTATAGAGAAGACATTCCAATCGATCAACGTTGCTACGTCCCATTTAACAGCGACATTTTTTCTTGAAGATTTCGATATCGAATAACAATAACAGAATAATGAAGAAAAAATGCAGTTGTCAATACATATTTCAATAATATCCTGTCACATCCATGTCTCACAGGCGCCTACATCGAATGATGAGAAAAATCAACAAACAATCGATTATCTGTCTGCCTCGTAGTTCAACGTACTTTACTTTGTTGTCGTTTCCATGTGACTACAAGATTTCACCGCCATAAAATGCGTTACATAATTTTCTGATGCAGTAGCGCTACAAAAATGAGAAATAAACAGTGTGTTCGAATAACTCCACGTTCATATGAAGTTCATTCGCAGTACCTATATTAAGATTGTGAGAATCTATTGTAGCAAATTTCGGTAAACGGTATTCAGGATATTTTCATTATATCTATCTGAAAACACTATTCTTACGTGCTTATTTAAAATAATATATTATTGACAGTTCTCTAGAAATCGCAAATAGTTTGTATATTTCTTTAGCAACGGGGTAAATAATGCTTGTTTTATGTCAATTTTTGGATATTTTTAGTGGATCAAAGAGAATATGGTTTTCTTTCCTTGGATAAGCATTCAAAGTGACCCAAAAATACTTTTTCATGAGTGATATTCTTGAGTTTCTTAGCAGAACACCATTCTTCGTACCAATTAAACACCATTTCATATACACTCCGTGAATTTTCCGGCAAAAGCGAGTCCACGATATTTCGCGTCATTTCTTCCAAATCAGAAAGTAAACTACCAGTTTCAGAATCACTCATTATTATTTAAATTATATTAAATTCTACGTGACAATTGTGTTTAACAGCGATAAATAAATATCGCCGTTACAACTTGACGTTGTCTAGAAAATGGCAAAGCACAGCTCACTCATCTACTATTATTTGAAACTACTCATATACTTACGCCTTTAAAAATAGTTGTCATTGTGACATGTCAAAAATGCAGTTTTTAATTTTTCGAAAACGTATTAATATAAATGCTATCAGATAAAATTTTGTATGTAATACGAATCATGAACAATCATTACTCGCTAGATAACATTCACGACTTGTGCCATAATGATCCTTATTACATAAATAACTATTTTCGTGCTTGCACGACTTCCCGTGTTCATATGTTTTGAAATACAAAATTACAACTTATATTTTAGTTGGTTGTTACACAACGTATTCTGACCTACACTGACACTGATGAGAAGCAACAAACTCGAAATCGGTCTGCAGGTCATCCCAATCACTTGCAATAGTGTCTTCCTTGAGGAACATGCGCAAATATCAGTGAGATGTGGTTCACTGTCCTTCCTGCCACAGAAGTAGGTGTTTTTCTATAAGATATTTGCTTCATATTTCCAACTGTGTGGGAATGTTTGGAGAAAATGTCTGTTCGACAGTTGAAATTGTTTCTTTCACAAAACTTACGAATACAATTGGAGGGGCAAGTGGAAGAATGGGTCAAGTAACATTGTTTGAAAATATTCGGTTATGTCATGGAAGAAGGTGTTATATGCATATGTAACTTACCCCGTCAGGATTTGCTTCCATTCTTCATATCTGAGCAGATACACAATGGTAGACGGGGCTATGTTACATTAAACATCAAGGACGCTAACGTTACTAAAACCTATTTTTCTCACAAACACATATTTGTAACATAACTCCTTCCAATTGCCCCTTCAATTGTAAAAATTTTAATATTCTTCCGCCCTCTAAAAGCAATTATGGAAACGATGATGTTGTTTCCTCCATGACGATTTGATTTTCACGAACCGGTAACAAAAGAAACGACGGAAACAAGCGGTCAACTTAATATCTCGGCATTCAATCTTCCTTGGACAACTTTGCCATAACATAATGATTGCCACTGTTAATCATGCACCTTCAAGCAATCTTCCCCGAATCCTTGACCTGGTGCGCTGAGGTGGGTGACCCAGTTCAATAACCGTTTATCAAAAAACGTAATGATAAACCAGATTACTTGTTATGAAATGAACCATAGGCGTGCAAATTGTTCATGTTGCGTGTAGATAATGGTTAAAATCAAACTCCACCAATTTTACCGCAAAACCGATGTAGGTGCGGTTGCAATTTAATTCGCTCAATCAAACAAACCACACAAATGCTCCAATTTCATGAGATATCGGAAGTTGAAAGTGCAAAGTAATCCATCCCTTCTATAGACCAGAAAAGTACGGAAACCAAACGCTTGGAATATGTATGATAGCTTACAGCTCCTGAGGTCCTGATGTTCAGATATTTATATAAGTATTTACAGTACTTGCTTGAAGTCTCTTCTCCCCTTGCAACAGACAAGGTGGAAAAAAACGATTACTGCTTGCTCACCAGATTTGAGACCCCTGGACGTGTGGGTTTATCTCGAATCCACAGTTTTCATTACCTCACTTTAAGGTGCATCTATCCCATTCGCGACAATTCAAAATGAAGTGCGTGAAGAGTTTTGTAATACGAATTTAGAAAAAATGAATTCAAAGTAAAAAATGAAGTCATAGACCGCTTCGGAGGAAAGAAAAAGTGAGAAATTATACGCGCCATAACATCGCCATAATTACATCCTAATTACACCACATCAACAGACCTATATTAGATCTCGTAGCAAATAACCTTATCAGAAGAAGATTGCGGATACAAGCAATTCAAACGAGAAAAAATCAAAGAAGGCAAACGTCATTCAACCCATTAGGACTTCCGAAACCTAAGTAATCAAGTTACTTCTTTGTCTACGACCTCCAATCAAAAAATCATGTATTTTCACCCTCAACTGGATTTAGGCCTGGTTCAATTGTTACGAGACTGGGGGTAGACTTTTGAGACAAGCAGTAAATACGATAAAAATATCACTGCATCATCTGCGTTTCAGTTTTTGTTTTTAGGTATTTTGATGTTGAATTGTTACTGCATGCTGCAAAAAATGTGATATGCTCAGAACTCCATCAACATCTTTCATCGGGACTTTCCAAACACAAGTAATTCCTCAGAAAAGCCTTCCCTTTCCATAACTACACCACAAGCAAGGAACAGTTAAAGTATCAACGCTGACTCAGACTTTCACTGTTGATCGCTATCAATCAATGTTCCAATGTACCCAAAAAACAAAAAAGATTTTCAATTTAATTACAGAACAAAATGTAAAGTACAACAAGATGCTAAAACTATCACTGATCCACAGAGGGGGTAGGAAGAAGTTATATTGCATTTATCGGCAAGGGATTTACTCCTGCCCTACTGAGCTGTCGATGGGCGAACAAAACAAGCTTACACTTGTCCTACGGTGTTATGGAAGCGAAGTTGTTAGACTTCCTCGTCTTATCCAAGTTATGCAGGGGAGGGGGTATTGTTTGCTATGTGTAAAACATCGAGCTGTTAAGTTCAAATATTATAGTTTTCAGTTCGCTTTCCAAACAACTTCATAAAAAACGGGTTTGGGCATGCCTGGGTTCATGAGTGGTTCATCACTCGTATTCTGGGTATCGCCAATGTATCAGTAGGTTTTTCAATTTCAACCTACACGTTTTTCTTACATTTTTCGTAAAGATCCATGTTATAGCTTTTTCAACATTTGAGAGACTGAGAACTTCAACAACAAAAGCGTTTGAAGTAGTTTGGATATCAAAATATCAAGCAGTACCAGTTGCATCCCCCAATAACAATTGGTACTGGTTTCCCCCCCACCAAATGTCATGGCTTCTGCATTCCAATGCCTTGCATTTAAACATTATATTGTGTTCTATTCCCTCGAAACATTCAGCAAAGTCTACTTTAGAATCGAAACTGTTAAATTTTGCGTAGAGGAGAATGTTCAGCGACCTATTATTGAAGGCTTGGTTTCTAGTTATTCATTTCCCATGCGTTTGGTTTATTATTTTTGAAACTATTTTTTCAGGGTTAAGTCACTTCAGTACAGTGACTACTCAGTTTGGATCTACACATGTAGTTGCTGATTCTTGGACGTAAGTAACTCTTTTCTGTTCTGGCAGGTCATGGTTTTCCAAGTCAATCATGACCTTTTCGTCATATCAGAGGCAACTTGCTTGAAAACATATTGTTGTATCGCTCATATTTAACCTATTGTTAGATCTTGACTTGTCTCTGAATCAGTTCTAGAGCATTAGAAGAAGTATTCTGGCATTCTATATTTCGATTGTACGTTGCTAAGAACTGAATAAACTGAGGTCAATCCAAAATATTCAAATTCTTATTCGCATACGAGTGCCCAGCATGACCGTTTTCTTACAACCCTCTACACTCTACTACCTACGCCTATCATGTACATCTAAACAGAAAATTACCTTATTTCCAAACTTCCAACCCTTAAACATTATCCCCTTTCCCGCTCGCCAACGTGGTCTACTTCACAACGGCCTGATAATGGAAAAAATGGAAGAGCCCAACATCGAACGACCTGTCCAATAGCTCGTAGTTCATTTCCATGATGACAAATAGAAATCCACTAAACCCTCAGAACTAACGTCATTTCCGGTACGAGCTCGCATCAGAAATCGTATATCCGCAGAGTGAAAACGAACCGAAATGGAAAATGGAAATAGGACAAACCGGCGAAAAGGCATGGACGGAAAACGACTGCGAATCGACGAGATGCTTCCGCGTATGACGTCACACTGCCTGGGATCCTACACAGCCGCCTTTTAACTCTGTTCGGGTAGGTTCGTCGTAGGTCGGCAGCAGGGGATGCAAAAAATGAAATTGTTTCAGCTTTTCGGGGTTAATGATATGACGGGCGCGTTGATTATATTTTCAATGGGGAGTGAGGCTCGTGTCGTGTAGATGTTGTTCATTAATTGTATGGCCGACTAGTGGTGCAGATTTTGATGAAGACAATATTGATATAATCAATCCATTTACGTTATGTATAACTTAAATTCTGCCAATACAACAATGGGAAAAGGTCAAGGTACCTAAAAGAGCTCTGGATCTGTTGCCGCCGTTTCGACTTTTATAAAGTCATCCTCAGGGCAATGAACACTTCATATCTTGTGGTGATACAATGTTGGAAGCGACATTTACATATACGGTTTGAGTATCTCTTGCTTGCATTCAATTTACCCAATTGCATTTTTCTTCAATTATCTGTCATCAACTGAAAGAGAGTTTGTTTCTGAAAATTTAAGTATAAACATGTTCACTGCACTGAGATCGAGACAATTCCATTTTTTCCCTGTCAGGAATTTCCCAGTCAGGCCCTGTCTCCGAAGCTCCTACCGTTTCAGAGGGTGCGCTGGATCATTTTCCCCAATAACCACTCCCCGTGCCATGGAGGAAGTGACTATTGGGTCCGAGAATCATGTGCCATGAGCAATCGGAGTGAACCAAGGATGACGGCATACTGCATTCGTTTGGTCTTTTAAGTTTGACAAAATTTTAACAGAATGATTTGGGTAAAGTCTGCGGAGTTCAAAGAGTAGAATCTCGATATTCATTCCAGTTTTCCTGCTCTTTTCGGACGATGTTCGTTTCGCCACAAGCCGAAAACTCCATGACGAAAATCGTCCAACTTTAATGGTCGCATCAGGCTTATTGGTTGAGGGTCTCAATATACCCTGGAGCATAAGGCAATACCGGTGTCTCGTCAATTCCGTACGAGTGTCGTAGGTGGTAGAGGGAGTGGATTTTCTCAAGAGCTACCTACGACTTTGAATATACCTGCGCGTCGCTTACAGGCAACAACTCACAAAATTATTGAAATGGAAACCGAAAGCATTGACTCAACTACTTCACTATAATAGCCTAGCCTAGCCTATAACAGCCTACGTTCAGTAGAAGACTGCCGAAATGCGACGGTATGAGTCAAAGCTTTTAAAAAAATCCACTACCTTTCTAGTACAACACTCGTAGCACCGCATTATGCCCTTGGACGTAGGATGAGCTGCCCCACGACACGCTCTGCATCTAGTGTCAGGGACCTCTATATTCATCATGTGACTACGTAGTATTATAATAATAATAATAAATGCTATTAGTGTCAGGTACAGCAAAGAACTTATTTCCTAATAAAAGGCAGGATTCAAATCCTGCACATGAATACTATATAAAAATAGGTTCGCAAACACTTTCTTACTTCACAGTGTTGAAATTTGAATCACTAGTGATTTTTTCTTGCAGGGTCCGTTGCAGATATTTCAGAAAAAAAAACCTTAGCTGTGCTGTTGTACCGAAAAATACGCTTATTGTGAAAATAAAATCCAAAAAATACTATCAGTAACAGAATAGATAACAAAGGTTATAAAAGGTAATTTGGTGTGTTTTCTCATATTCAATCTGATCTAATTCTTCATTACAGCGTTGTCCTGTTCATGGATAGACGTAGGGAGTATCTCACCAGTTTCAATGCATGGAACGATTTGCCTGAAGCACATTGGAAGTTTAATGTTTTTAGTTTTAATTTTTATAATTTGGGATTTCTTTCAAACGAGCAATTATGATTGCCATTCTTATTCTGATCACGCCTCACAATCAATGTTGTTGGTGAAATTGAACCTTTATTTTTCAATTATGTTTCGCACCCTGTTTTATTTTTAAAACTGTTATCCCAAATCGCAAATTTTAAAACTTATTACATATATCTTCCATTGTGTCTGAGGCTTATGTGTAGACGATATTGAGGCTTAGATAGCTCTCTCATGGTTGGTTCGTACTGGATTCGCCATTGTAGCGGGACACAACTACCTCATTGGTCCCTGCGATGCACTCAACTAATCAATAATAATGCACAACTGATACCTACATAAGATATGGGTAAGTTTTAGCTTATTGAAAAATTTAAGATTTTCTTATTTTCTTGCTAGAAATGTTTCTAGGGACTTTTTACAAATTATTCATCGTCGAGACATCGTTAAAATTTTATTGTATTATTTCATTCTAGCACCAAAAATCAACTCTCTAAAACTAAAAATTACGTTGTAACAAGGGTCATATTGAAGAACATTTTTTTTGCAATTCTTTCAACGAAAATGATGATGACGTCTTCGGAATACATGTCCTCAATTCGTTCATAATTGATTACTTCGGTCGAATGAAATTCTTTAGCACAGTTATGCAAATGTAGTCTCATAAACGCCGGCAGATTTAGTTACCGCCACACAATGGATATTTTTATTAAAATTAAATTCATTCTTTGAAATTTTTCATATTAGCATTGCAAATTATTGAAGAAATACTCTGTACTTGATTCATAATCAAAGAATATGCCTCTATCGCGGCGCCAGTGGTCTTTTCAATTGGGAATTGATGAAGGAGTGTGTACGGAATACAAAAAGTATCAATCGATTTGGTGATTATCAAAATACGTGAAAAAAACAAACTGTTTCACCTTTTTTCAATACGCTCACGATAACGGCGATAGAATGAAATGTGAAAGGACCCCGCACTTTTTAGGTAAAATGGTTCTCGGTGAAATTGTCTGAATTTTTAGTATATTGTAGTATTCGATGTACTGATTGAACGTACAGTATCGCAAAGTTCGTTGATTGACAAATTTTGAAATACTAGCCATAGTAGGAAACCGAATTTTTTGGACAGTATTAAGGAGATAATGATGAATATATTAAATAATAATAAATGAATTTCACCGAGTTATTCGTGAATTACAGGGTGATTTCTGAAACGTTGATATTTTGTCATTTTTTCACTCTGTACATAATGATATAATATGCACCATCTGAATAATTTTTAGTAATATGAACGTACGTTGATAATAAGAGCGAAAAAAATGCAGTTGGCACTTTCAAATCCCCAAAAAATAATTAAATAAAAATTACCGATTTTCAACTTGCGATTCTGCATGTTCAATCAGTACATCGAATACTAACTACAATATACTAAAAATTCAGACAATTTCACCGAGAACCACGTGTCCTATGAAAAGTGTGGGGTCCTTTCTAAACGTGAAATAAGCAGTGAACCTTTACCATTTCAAGGAATGTATTATCATTCAAATTACACAATCGATGTGACATCCCTGGTCACTAATTTTTTTGAAGCGTCCCGACAATTTTCCAATTTTTTTTTGACTTATATGGAGATATAAACAACAACAATGCATTGAAGTTCATGTTATTGTTGGACCATGTAATTTTTTTCGAGACTCTTCTAGACCATAAAATTTCAAGACAGAGGTGCTTCTGGGTTAAAAGTGTCTTTTCAAATTGAATTCACATAATACCAACCGTTTCTTTTATTGAGAGCATTGACATTTTTTCAAAATACTCGCTTTAAGTCTTTGGTGTAAATGGCCTTAAAATTTCGTAAGATACGTAATGTAGTTCGATCAATAAATTTGGCATAATTTCAATATTGACGAAAATCGATTAAAACACATTTATATTCTAAATAATTAACGATTTTATCACAGATAACATGTATGTTCTTTCTATCCATGCCTGAAGATAAAAATGACAAATTTGTCGCACATGGAGGGGATTTTATCAAATCTGAGACCCATATCTGTCCTACCAACGCTATCAAAATTATTGGAGAAATTAATAAAGAAAAAGGTTTCATATTTAAACAAGAATGACACTCAGCTCTTGCCAATTTGGCTTTCAATGGTCAAAATACAATAATGAAGCTATGTTTGCCTCGTTTAAGAATATTATGCCTCAAAATCAACGAAAGAGAGGCAGTTGAAGCAGTGTGATTTGACTGTGTGAATCATGGAATACTCCTGTAGAAGCTAGAAATATATGGCTTCAGAAATGCTTCATTGAGATGGTTCTGCTAATACTTGTCAGAACGCTCGCAGAGGGTCTATTGTGGTGTCCCACAGGACTCAGTGCTTGGACCACTCTTGTTCCTTCTAAAGACCTACTTCATACTTGTCAGATCGCTCGGAGAGGGTAGCATAAACACGTAAAGTGCTACAATAGGGAATGAAACATCGAATCCATAGGACCTTTATTTAATACATTTCCAACGAGTGTTTTGTTTCAATCAACAACGTCTCACAAATCTGGCCCGGCGAGACCACGGTGGTACAGCTTCTACATAGGCCAAGTATATTTTCCAACTACACTGATATAGCGCACCACATTGGTATCGCTTAGCCAAATTTAATTTTTGACGTCGCGAGACCATTGTGGTACCGCTCGGCCAGAAATTTTCAAAAGTCAGCGAGACCCGTTAAATCTCGCTTGGCACTTTACGTGTTAAATTGCAAGAAATCTAGTTCTCAATTGATGTCTTGTGGTGACCCACATAGCTCAGTGCTTGGTCCACTTTTCATTTTTCTATACATCAACGAACGAGTTTCTAGAGTACTCCATTGAGGTAGTTCCGCTAAAACTCGCAGAGGGTTTCACTAAAATGCAAGGTATGATGTCTTGCGGTGTCCGACAGGGCTTAGTGCTAGTTTCTGTCAACATTGAAGGAAAATTCCCAGTTTGAGGATGATACCACAATAGTATGGAATAGTAAGAACAATGGGTCATTGAGATATTGTTGTTACAGACCCAGAGGAACTGAAGAAAGTATGATGCTAATTAAATTATTCAATATTTTTACTAGGTAAGACATTGATAAGTACTGAATCTGAGAAAAAATTTTTGTTTGTTGACTTAATGTAGATGAGGATATCTCTTTCAGTAGTCACATCTCAAATTTATATAAAAAATTGTCAGGATGTGTCGCAACTAGGGTAATCGCTAAAGAAACTGCACATGTAAATAGCAAGAGCGACATATTTTGCTTTAACCGACTCCCATCTGAGATATGGAGTAATTTTTGGGTAGAGAGCTGTCCGATATATCTGCAGAGCGAAACCTAGTCTTGTAGAATATCAGAATCATGACTTTGAACTGTATTTTCATTTCAGAAAGTGTTATCCACAAAAATTCAGTTATGAAATAAATTCCAACTGCCATTATAATACAAGGCATGAAAATTGCACTATTCCATTACCAATTCCTAGAAGTTCAATGGTGAAGGGGTCAATTATTTACAATGCTGAAAAAATGTTCAATCACTTGCCGGTATATATTTGATCTTTAAAAGTGCATATGAAATTCAAGAATGCTCTCAAGGATTTAGTAATTAATGAAGCATTTTATACATTGGAGGATTTCTATGTTAAACACTAGTTTATCAGTGTTGGTTGCTCTTATTCATTATTTTTAGTTATATTCACGTGTTGTGAATGTTATTTTAAGGTACTTCAATCTCTTCATAGTAATTCAAATTTTCATATATCTTTTATATTGTTAATTTTAATTGTTTATATCGCTTGTCCATATCTTCGAAAATAATTTTTTTGATTGAAGTTACAATTATTTTAATTCAGAAATTTTGTTATTATTAAAAAAGTACAGAGATGTGTGAAAGCGGAATAAAAACTATTTTTTTTCTCAAATTCTTTAAAATTCAAGTATATAAGCCTATTTCAAGCGATCATATTGAGAAAAAAAAATTACAGATTTTGACAGATTCCGAAATAAATTATTATCCAAAAGTTTTTCTCAAATGATGCCAACTCTTTGAAGAATACTGTATAACTTGTAAAAAGGTCATTGTGGATATGTTCTACTAATAGATTTATTACATTATTATATCTGTATAGACGAATAAATCATTAAAGTTTTATCAACAAGTTATCATAATTACAATTCCGTTTCAAAGCCTTCTATCTCATTTATGCATTTTTCTTCCTAGAATAGAAACTCATTTTTGCAGTCGAGATCGTGACTTCAATTCCAAGTAATTGTCTTTATAAACTTCGCCGATAGACCTGATAAATCGTTTACAGGCGTAAATATGATTTTTTCGCGGTTATGTAGTAAAGATTTAGGTCGTCGGGGTCGAGAATATAACCTCAAACCGCAATCGTTATTACTTCGTAATGAATGATGGAATTGTTGATAGGTAAACATACTTGTCGAACATGACCATCAGGTACGGAGTCGTTCGTTGCATGCTTATTTTCATTCTATTAGTTTTTATTATACGGTGATAAATGGATAACAGCCGGCATCAATTTATATGCAAATTGCATTGAGAATTGCACAGGTACATTGGGTACTCCCACACACGAGAGTTTAAGAAAAAAGCCGGGCTTGGGTCACCTAGAGACAGTTTCTATTGGAATAGATTTCGTACGTACAGTATCAACCTCAACATATGCCAGAAGGTGCATGTGGAGTTTTTTTTGAGTCCTTCGACATCAACATCACATGAGAGCTTTGGTGAACAAGGTTAATTGTGGTGCTCATTGTCTTCGTAGAAACCTTTGTCTAGCTTGCTTTCTCCATTGAGGTTATATTGCTTTGCAAGTGTTCATTGAAAAAGAAACCAATGTCATGCCTATCATGTTTTTTGCTTTCGTATGGTATCCTACATAAAGTATATCTCATATACTTTTATATTATTAAACAATATTAAAGTCATCTGATTACTTAGGTCTGTTGATGTGGTGTAATAATAGCGGTGTTGGGGCTCGTGTAGTTTCGCGCTTTTTCTTTCCTCCACAGAGGTCTAGAATACGATAAAATGGATATATACTCTGAGAAAATCCTAAGACAATTACAGAAACAACTCGAAAGGATCAAGGCGATCGAAGAACGACCATAACATCAAGTTATCATCCTTCCATACCTCAGAGGTATCTCCGAGAAAATCAAGAGGATCGGAAACAAGAACAACATTAAGAGCTGCTTTCAATCCGGCAGCACCTTACGGAGCTCCCTCACCAAGACGAAACCTGAAAATCCAGCAAAATCAAGCAAAAACTGCATTTACGAAGTCCCACGTGAATGTGGAGGGCAGGGACTTGCTTCCAGACTTCATCTTGGACTTGATGAAACTTAATAATCGAGAGCGGAAGAAGCGACAGGACACCATAAACCCCTGACAGAGAACAGATGCTGTATCTAGGGGGGAAATCGCAGAAGAAACTGGAAAGTCTCAACGCGAGAGACAACTTCGTGTGGAGGATGAACAGGCGCCTACAAAAAAGGCGAATGGACATTCCTTCTGTGGTGAATCTTCGAAACGCAGGCGATGCTCGGAGAATATTTTCAGAGCGCCTTCCGGGCCGGTCCAGACACCGGAGAGTCACCAGGGAAAAGTCTCGGAGTTTAGACAAGTGCCGAATGTAAAGTTGGACAGGCGCACCTACTCGAAGTTGATTACCAGCTTCGAGGAGGTGACAGTTGCGATAGACTTCCCAGGAACAAAACAGGTATGGACAAAATAGACGCAGTTCTCCCCAGGATGCTTCTTAGGAAATCCCTGGTCCAGCTAATCCACATTATAAATGCAAGTATAAAGTAGAATAGAGAGTTACCGCCCCATCACATTGCTGAGCGCAGTCGCCAGGTTTGTGGGCAGGATCCTGCTGAAGAGAGTTGAGATTCTCGAGGAAAACCTTTGACTCATCCCGAATAACCAGTTTGCCTTCTGGACGCTAAGGTGGTAAAAACTTTTTACGGGGTGAGGGAGGGTTTCCACGGAGGCTTCAACACAGTGATGGTCCTGATGGTACAGAACGCCTTCTCAACGGTCAGGACGAATAGTTTTGTCGCGAAAATGCTGAGAGTAGGCATGCCTAGGCATATGGTCAGACTTCTAGACCCCTTCCTGGTTGGTAGAGCTTTTAGGGTCAGAATCAATAGTACCAGCTCGGCAATAAGGCCGGTCGAAGCGGGTGTGCCCAGGCGGGGAGAGCAATATCGCTGCTGCCCGGGTGGCAACGCACCTGGATGGGCAAGTAACAAAATAGCAGTAAATCCAGGAAAAAAAAGGAGCTAATAAACTCTCCACTAAGACTAAAGGCGGGTTTATGGCTCTGGGAACCCGGATCGATGAGGCAGAATCAGTTCGGTGCCTGGGGGTACAATTGGACAGGAAATTGAAGTTTGTAAAACACGTCAGCCGGGATGCAGTGAAACGGACATACTCGCAGAGTTCCAAGCTGTCAAGGAAAAAACAAAACGTTGATCTACAAACTGGTCAACATGCCATCGATGACCTACGCCTGTCCAATATTTTGCAGCCTCCCTGCGTACCATATAGTGCGGCTGGAGAGGATGCTTAAGTACTTCGTATCGTCAAAGACAAATACATTTGGCTAGCCGCATTGCATGAGCTGGCCAACGTCGAGACGATTAATGAATACGTAAAAAAGATTGCAGATAGATTCTGGGTGCTGGACCTGTTCCAAGAGCGACGAGAAGATGACTACGAAATGAGGTGTAATGTTTGAACCGGTTATTTCCGAATTTTCCGGGACTTGAGCAGATGATTTCATCAATCGATGCCTTAATTCGCTAACCAGCTAACTCCTTGGAAAAAACGTGGAGTTAGCTGGTTTGCGAATTAAGGCATCGCAATGTAATACCAGTGAACTGATGCTATAAAACAGCCCACTTAACGCCTCTCCATAACTTAGAGGAGGCAGGGAAACAGCCAAGCTGAGACCAAACCACTTACGGGCATATGGCCCACATAAGAACGTGGGGTCTGTCTCTAGACAGATATGGGACGGCTTTACCAGCCCCCTGGAAGCAGGAGGGCAGGACTAATAAAGCCTCTCACCCTGAAAGCTATCAAAACCCAAACCTAGCCCCACCCTGTGGTTGTAGCGGGTGTTTTAATATTCCTTTTATTTATATGTCCGTAAAAGTGTTTGGTGTATTGTATGTATATTTGACATTGATACATTTTTTGGATTTTTGGATTTTGGTATAAGTCAGACCCTTTGTTCAAGTAACACAACTTAGATGAGTAATACTCAAATAGAACTGAAGGTAACATCTTTTCATAATGTTATCCCTCACATCATGACATTATTGCAATGTCTGTCTCGATTTTTTACTTCAAATTTGTGGGATATTATTGGAAATATGTTAACATATGGTAAAAAATGATTTGGTAAACCGAGAGATTCAATTAGATTATCTTGACCTAAACTTTTCCAATGTTATCTCGTTTTCTTTCATTAATGGCCTGTATACTGCAAAATCTTTTCATTATTCAACCATCTGGGAAATTTTTACAGATTTCGAACACCCCATGCAGAGAGCCAGATATGAAACACTTCGTGCATAAACTTATCTAGAATACAATAAAAATAACTAACCTGAAGTTATAATAATATCCAACATCTGAATGGCGAGTATCCCCGCATTCTGCATGGATTGCATGGGAGAGCCAGTCCAGCGCAATTTCCACAACCTCTTTGATAACGGTTTCGCTCAAGTTGATTATTCCGCGAGTTTTTGTAGCCGTATCTCATTCAAATCTATTCGAGACCGGAACAAAACGTGTGACCCAATTGTGAAGCTCCAGGCTCTTTAAAAGCTGAACGTGATTTTCTGGTTTGTATAGTAACTCTCGAACATCGTGGCTAGGAGAATATGGGTTGACAAGACATTGTATTAGATTGAAATAGAAGATAGATGACGGAAACAGTTGGCAGAGGAAAACAGCCTGCTTTTATGAGGCAAAGCGGTTCAGTGCAACAATTTATTATTAAACGACGCATGAAATATGGAATAAGCATATGGATTTCTGGAGAATTATTCATATTCCGAAGGGACACTGAGACAAAATGTATTCCATTTGATTGAAAATTCTATAACAGACTGTTCTCTACCCTATAGATTCCACTGTTCGTTTCCTTTGTTTTTATCAGTCAGAAATTCAGTCGGATAAGTGTGTCTCACTTTACATGGAAACACCGGTGTAACTTTCGCAATTTTTGTGGTTTTGATAGATACACCAATAATGTACAAAATGACCTTGAGGGATCACTTCGAGAGATGGTCACTGCTCGACAATAGCGATGGAACAACCGATATTTCAGAAAAATCATAGTAGGAGGCAAAATAGGTTGAAAATATCTTTGGATTCGTTATCAGCATCATCATTAAAAGAAACAGCTCGAAAAAATCAAAATTTATATGAATATTTTCTTGTAAACACCTCTGTAACTTCAGTAATTTTTAATGTAGAATTATACATTTATGCTGTGTCTATTGATTCCGCAAATTTCACAGTTCTACGTCAAAAATAAGGGATGTTTCATTCGATCGAAAATTAATTCTATGATGTTTGGAAAAATGAGTAGTTTCATCGCAACTGAGAGATATATCAGTTAGGACAAGGCCACTTAGAAGATGGGTGTCCTTTCAGCATATCTATCAATTTTGGGAGTTTCATAATTCTCGAAAAGAAAGATACGGTGAAGTTTCCATGAGAAGTGGGACAAATTTTGATTTTTCAGCACTGAAATTCTCGCAAAAGACAGGTGTATTAGTAGTAATTTAGGAGTCTTGAACACGAATCCAAAGGAATTTCGGGCTAATTTTACCCCCTAATATATAACTTTCCGGAAAATGGGTGGTTCCGTCGCTGCTGGCGTGCAGTGTATATCACGTAGGATGACCCTTTTGGTGCAGTTGGTTCATTTCCAGTGTATCTATCAATCCTGAGAATTCATGGTTCTACGTTGAAAATTACGGGGGCGTTTTCATAAGAAACAAATTAGAATTTTTCAGGAGACCGGTATTAGTAAGTTGGGGATCCTGAACACGAATCGAAAGGAATATCGGGCCAATTTTGCTCTTTAGTATAAATATCTGGAATATAAGTATTTTTTTCTTTAGTTGTTTACAGTGGCATCGACTGCAAAGATCATTAGTCACATATATATTATTATTATTATTGTTCCATGGCTGCTGGCGTATAGTATATATAAAACAATGGATGACTCCTTTTGTGCAGTGAGTTCATTAATATTGTATCCATCGATTCTGAGAATTTCATGGTTCTACATCGAAAACATCCGTATACATATACAGGCAGATTTGAACAGTTAGTTAGTTATATTTGACTTGTTATTTGCGAAGAGACAACCCACAGCTGATAAGACAGCTTGATATTGTCCGTATATGTATTAACCGGATGCGCTTGTTCCCCGAGATGAGAGAGGTGCCAGTTTCCTGTTCATCATTGTTGTGAATCGCCATTGCCAGATGTTCCGAATCTAATTTCTGGGCTTTCTAGCTAGCAGTTGTCAATCGCATATGGGCCACGAGTTGTACGCTATTGTCGAGTGAGAAGAAACGCCGTGCTAAAAATAATAATTATATGTTGTCAGGACGACTCTCAGGAGGATTTTAACTCGATCGAATTTCGTGTCAAGAGAAAAATGAATATGAATGGATTTGTGTTCTTCCTGATTAGTGTGGACTGCGAGGAAGTGGAACAATAAATGATAATTGATCTACCTATACTGTGTCAGCATATAAGTACTCATTTCAGAGATATTTGGTGAAATTGATAAACAAGCAAACGCTCTCACTCAATTTTTTTTGAGACACACTTATATGTTTGGTCAGGTATGAGAAAGATGAATCTATAGTAATTAAATAAATATTTTCCGTACTCATCTAACGAAATCCTTTCTGTTAAATTCATCAAATGAACTCTCCGGTTCTGTTTTTCCTTCTTTGATGACGAGTAAACTACTCTTATTTTCGACATTATTAAAGAAAAAGTTATTCAAAAAAGTTGTTCAGATTTCAAATCACAGCCACCTATACGCATCAATTTTTTTTCTATAGTGGTTCTATCCTCATGAAGGGAACTAGTACTTCATATAGACCTCAGGCGCTTTTCTCAAATTACTTAATGATATTTTAAGGCAAAAGTTAGTTAGTGAGACAAATCTAAAAATTCACGATCAGTTTAATCATTGTGTTACTTCAAAAGGCACTTGATCCTAATCTACATATGCATTGAACATAACGAAAAACCAAATTACTGAAATGTTCAGAAACCTGAACAATCAACCATTAAATCCTTTAATTTTCACATGTCTTCCTTCCATCGTCAAACATTTTATCGTTCATGCAGAAAATTCTTCATCGACACTTTCTAGAAAAGATTTCTACCGTGTCAATTGAAACAAGACATTCGCTTGATATTTTTTTTCATGTTGCGCATTTACCATTTGCAATAACGAAACCAGTTATCAAAACATAAAATAGCATCTCGGGCAACGAAATCATTTTTGTGATTTACAGTCACAATGATACTGACTCAATATTAAAACTAGATATAATCAAATTTTAAATCAATAAACATAACAATTCTGAATGACTTATAATAGAAGGCCAACCATAAATGTTTATCCATGACCTATTTCTTATCAAACTACTATTGGTGTACGAGCTATTCACTAGTTTATCAACTCTATCGAATGATAATTAAAACATGTATCAGATGTACGATAAAAATTCCAAACAAGTGTGTCTACCTATTGAAAACCAATAACTATCAATCATTCCTGCAACTCTCGCAGTTTAATGCATTATTGAAACTGTAAACTGGATGTTGTTTAGCAAATTATACTTCAAATAATGCATATTATGAATACGTAATTTGAATAAATACGCAGTTACGTAATTTGAATAAATACGCGGTTAATGTTTTCAATTTTCATCTCTCACACTTGTTTATTTGGCAAAAACATTCAAACAAACCGAATTTAGATAAAATCACTCGTCCCAACGGACTCGTGAATTAATCAATCGGTTTGTTTTCATATTCTAGCCAAAAAAGAGTTTTCGTGGAAAATAAAAAAATATCGATAAAATTTGGAGAAGTCGTAGCTTAAGCGTTAAGCTGGCCCAACCCCTTTTTCTGCGGAACCACTTGAGTTATAAAATTGGGAGTTGTGTTCGAAAATAGTTATTAATTGCCAGCTTAACATACGTCTATTATATGATAACACTGATATCAGCAAGTATACCATATTATTGCAGTTTTTGAAAAGGAATTCGCCAGGATACCAGGCAAAAAAATCCTGTCTTAACAAGAGACCAAATTGAAACTTTCTTGTCAACAGAAGACAACGAGTATTCAATGATTAAATTCAGATAACAATAGCTACCAATTTGCAATTTTAACAAAAAAAAATTTTATTTTCTCCGTTGCTCTTATCTTTGGAATTACGGGTGCATTACGTTTAGATGAACTGACAAAAGTCATACTTGATAATATTGAAGACGTAAATACATCTCTCATTGTCTCAAGGTGCCGAATATAAAGGCAAAAATAACGAGAAATTATGTAATTACTGATAGTGAAGGAACAATAAATTTTATTGGATTATATCGGAAGTATGTAAAACTTCGCCCTTCCTATGTCAACCATTCCCGGTTGTTCAGATTTTATAAAAAAGGAAAATGCATTTCTCAACCAGTAGTCAAACTCTTGGAAAGATACCGAGCATAGTTGCCTACTTGGGATTATCAGATCCGCTGAGGTACACAATATAAGTAATTCTACTACTGTTTCATTTATTTTAAATGTGAATATATAAGTTCTTGAGTTTACATTCAAACTATTACTTTTATAATTGTCAAATAATAATATAAACTCCCTAGGAAGAAAATATGCCACTTCTGCCCCCCTTTTGTTACCGGAGTAACTAACTTCTCCTTCCGCCTGCGTAAAAAAGGTGTTTTTCTAAAATTTCACCTCAGTTTTTTAATTCTTTTGGCGGGGAGACCACACTGTATAATTTTCGTTAAGAGATCGCAATTTCCCCTGTATACATAATTTATTTCTCAAAATGGAAGAAATTTGTATTTCGATAATCATCGATGAACGTATATTACACATGAACATTTAATAACAAACTGTTGTTTCATTATGAGAAATGAAAAACTCATTTACTTAATTTCTGAAAGATCCTTTGCGACAAAAATCTTCTAGAACGCCCTATTCGCACCGTGTGTTTTCCAACACTCAGGCATCCTCGCTAGCTGTAAAACGATTCTCCGAGTAGGATCAAATCACGGTTAGCACCTCAGAGAGACAAACGTACCCTGATTGACAATTATCACGATCCAAGGCGGCAATTTGTCAATTTACCGGCAACTAGAAACCTGTAGAAACTCGAAAATGTTTCCTGTACGTGCACAATGGCGTAATTGCGCGACTTGAAATCATAATTTTATGAAAACGGCGAAACGAGGAAGACGAAACGAACTTGGAAAATGCGGACCGGTTAGCAAGTTCAAAAGAACTCCCCGATTGAGAAGAGTTATCGACCGATTTCACACATCAGCGTTGTAATTTTGACCCTGAAATTGCACAAGCGACGCTAAATCCATTCAGCAATAAAATGATGTGCCAATCGCTCACTAGGCTCTGGTCGGCCATTGACTGCAGTGGCGTGGGTGCCAGAAGATGAAATTCTCGTTCACACCTTTTCGTTATCAGAAAGTCTGCGATATCTACAGATGAAATAATCATCATGTATTTCGGTGCGCCGGTCTACCAAAATTCTATATCTTTCAGAAAATTAACAAGCGAAGAAGATTCAACACATTTATTCAATATACATGGACGAAAGTAATAATTTCAGATTAATTGGAAAGGTGGTCCATTTTCCGGAATATAGCTCAACCATATCACTGGCATATCCGCAAGTGAACTTCAATGGAAACTCGTACCTTTCTTAATGCTGTAGTTCGTAGATTAGGTTGGTAGCTCGTAACGATAAAGATATAGCTCGTACGTTGATGTAGCTCTTACGGTAAAATTGTAGATCGCGCGTTAAAGTTTTAGCTCGTACGTTAGAATTGTACCTCGTGCGTTGAAGTTGTAGATGGTTCATTAAAATTGTAGCTCGTGCCTTAAAGTTGTAGCTTATACGTTACATTTATAGCTCGTTCAATATTGGTGTAGTTCCTACGTTAAAAAGTTGTAGTTTGTGTTAAAATTGTAGCTCGTGCGTTAAAGTTGTAGCTCGTACCTTAAATTTATAGCTAGTTCATTAATGGTGTAGTTCCTACGTTAATAAGTTTTAGCTTGTATGTTTGAATTGTAGTGCGCGCCTTTAAGTTGTAGCTCGTTCATTGGAAGTGTAGCTCTTGCGTTAGAGTTGTAGCTCGTTCGATAAATTTATTGATCGATTGTTAATAGTGTAGTTCCGACGTTAAAAAGTTGTAGATCGTATGACACAGTTGTAGATCGTATGTTACAGGTGCAATACGTAAGTTAAAGGTGACTGAAGGAGACCCAACAGTAAGTATACATAATTAATTTTGAAGTGTGAAGAGACGTGGATTTCGGGCATCGCAACTGTTCTCCACAAAACAATATGCGAATGCGAGATCGAATGGGATATTTTACCACTTCTATTGATGAAGATGGTGAAAGATGGATTGACGCCAAAGGGTTGAAAGGGTGGAAAACATCAGTCCGGCTGCTCCGTTCCAAAACACAGTATCCAACATTTTTTCAGAAAATGAAGTTTCAATATTTTTGGATATACTGTGTTTAGGCGCATCTTCCAACCCGACCTGTTTTTTGATAGCTGTACTAATTTCAGAGATATGACATACCCTAACCTAGTATGTGCAACCCCTTCAAAGCCAAACAAAAGCACTAAAACTCGTTTTTATCGCAATTTTGTTTTTTTCACATACTGGGATTTGGAATGGAGCAGCCGAGTAATATGGGTGGTGTCACAGAGATTCATACACATGTCTCTGATAATAGATGTGAACGACCCATGGAACTCAAGTACTGATCAAATAAATAAAGATCTCATCTTTATCCAGAAAAACGCAGACGTCACAAATTAGGGTCAGAATAACAGTTAACAAATCAAGGAATGTTGAAATTCGAACCAAGCATTGGTGTGCAAAAAAATATCTACTACAAGCAGGACACAACCGTTGGAACTTCTGCTCGCATCGGACCGAGGTTCGAGACCACAGTACGCGCGAGATTTTCTCAAGTGGATCGGTAACGCAAGTGTTATATGAGTCGCCTAGATGACAATCCCGACGTATGGTGCTTGCTTGGAGTGCGTAACTACCACCTCAGGTGGTGCAGATGGTGCTGTAGGTTTTCCGGGTTTTCCCAAAGCTGAATAGAGAATACACCAGCACGTTGCAATGGAGCGCCACGAAAAATAATAATATTTGCCGTATTCCCCGCACAGACTGCATGGTTCTGGATACAATCACTATACGAGTGTTCATGAGGGAGTATTATTATTTTTAATAGATCAGCAAGTGTTTCAAGAAAACAAGATTAATGCCACCATGACGAAACATGTATGTAACCCTCATAATGCACAGTGAGATTAGATTAATATTGCACTTAACGCATACGGCACACCGGCACACCTTGGTAAACAGTTCACGCAACTTAGACAGGTGAAGCTCACCATACCAAACGGCAATAAGATAATCAAATACAACAACATAAGTAGACAAAACATCCATGTACTTAGATGGTAGTGTTGAAACCCAAGTACTCAATTCGAACATAGTCAATAATAGAACTGATTCTGCAGATTCCTCAAGCGAAACTTCCTGAGAACAATGTGTTAAAATTGTGGTATGTCAATGTCTGAAAAAATCGTTCAGGAATTTTCACAAATGGGGAAATTCTTAATGTTCAGTTAGCATCGTAGAACCTAGCGGGTAAAACACAAAAATTGGTGGTTTTTTCGTATTTTTGAAAGTTGTAAGTTTCGTAGAAAACTTTCTCATTCAACAAGTTCTAAAGCATTGTCTTCAGTTGGAAGAACAAGTCCTAAAAAAATTGATCAAGCAAGCCTTCCGGCAGACGACAAAACGAATAAAAATCGATTGGTGACAATTCCGAGAGGATCAACTAAAACAGCAGCAGACTGTGAACTTTTTCATGACGTTCCTGTTGTGAACTAATACTTTTTAAAGTTCGAGAGAAAAATATTTTTTTATTTATATTATCCATAACAACTAACATGAAACGTACATATAAAACAAATCATAGAAGTCTTGGATTAAAGGATTAACACCCTTCCTTAATCTGCAGACTACAAACCCATAGCCAATGAGCATGTTGAATGTTTCGAAGCTGCAAGTCCTTTCGTGCGAATATCCGCTACCATTTCATCTGTAAACAGATATTTCAACTTGACGACCTTTTCTTCTATCGACTCTCGTGTGAAATGATGCTTGATGTCGATATGCTTAGTCCTTTTGTGGTAAACGAGGTTGCGAGCTAGTTTTTGAGCTCCTTGGTTGTCTTTGAATAAAATGATCGTTTTGTTTTGGCCTGTTATCTCAAAGTAAAGGTTTCTGAGGTAGGTGGACTCTTTAGCAGTTTCAGAGATAGAAATTGCAACAGTCCTCTGTTTTCTTCATTTCCATGATATGGCTGCTCCACCATGTTTAAAAACGTAGCCTATATATGATCTGCGATCAGATTCGTCATTTGCCCCCAGTCAACCAAAAAAATTTATATTTCATGTTAGTTGTTATCGATAATATAAATAAAAAAGTCTAAAAAACCTGTCCTGGTGCACAGATATTCGGAACATTTCAAATTACACTACGAATGGGTGAACAATTTGACCTCGTGGAGTTGCTACACTTGGGACTTCTCATGAACATTGTCCATGAACATATCTAAATAAATGATCAAGACTATGATCTCTTCTGCGGTTACTTCTGGAGTATTTTAAACGAGGTCAACTTCCAGAAGCCAGAAAAGATTTTCTCACGATCAACTGGAGGGTTCTTGACTATCACACGGTTCCTTCCTAAGAGGTAATAACTTTTCGAAAAGGTGCACGGAATCGCGACCACTCAAACGCTGAAAACCGACTCTTTGTTCGCCAATTTAAAATCACCATTATTACCATAATCGTTTCGCAAAAGCGGTTTCACACCCACCATTTATTATTGTGTTAGCGGTAACCGATTAGGCTCGACGTACCAGACCATAGAGAACGAGTTGATTTAAAAGTTCCGAAAGACACATTTTCTTGGTATTAGGCCAATGTAGCATGACAACAATGACCACGCCACGAGACGGCGACCTGCAATACCGATTTAATGGTTCGCGGAGTTCATTCTTTGTGTGTGTATAGTTAGTTGTATGGAAATTGAACGGTGGGTGCAATCTGCAGTGGCCCGGCAGCGAGTTCAATAACTCATGCAAGAAATTATGAGGATGGCGATTGGCAGCGAGATGAAAAAAAGAATATTCAAATTCGAGCAGCGTGGAACGATCACAAAACACTATCTATATTGTTATGCAATAACTAGTCCATGGGGCATGGACTGAACATATAAAAGGGTGCGATCGGGAGACGCCGATTGAGAATTTCTTCTCTCCAGCGCCATCTAGGTTACAGAAATCATAGAACACCAAGAAGAAGCAGATGACGACGACTTCGAAAATGAAGATCAGACAGTTACGAAATCATTGGCACATGGGATAGAGGAAGACAACGAAGATGAAAACTTGGGAGAGGAGGAATGAAATTTTAAGACCTATTATTATTATATTGATATCAGTGAGCCTAGACTATCTAGGGCATCGAAACGGAAGAAAAGACGTCAGTGGATAACTGATCGTGGACTATACCAACATTCACGATCCTCACTCTACCTCATGATGATGCGGAAATAACGAATCAAGTAATCGGTACCTATTTCGTGAAAGTTCGAAAAAACAATGTTGCGATTTTGCGAATTATTTAAATTTGCTGGGCTTTGATTTCTCTACATCTCTCGAACTACACATCTGGTTGAGAAATGTTCTGAACCTAGGTGGCGCTTCTTCTATGGATAAATAAAATAAGAATGTTCCATTACAAAATTGAATACAACAGTAAAAAAATTAATATGAAAAATAATTAATCTGAAGATACTTAATTGAAGAAAAATTTCTGGAGATGTTCGTCGAATCAGGATTATCTGCTTTTTTCTATAAAATAGGATATATGGTGTCTCCATAGGCTTCAATTCGAAAGAACGCATCCTATTGACGAAACTATCATCAAATTTGTACCAGTCCGTTCTGTCTTTTGCCAAGGTATAATAGTGGCCAGTATCAGCTCCAGAACCACAGTGAACGATAACTGCATGAAGCTCTTAAAGGCAGTCAGCTACATTGGTATGTTCTTCTAGCTTGATACGTTGTAATAATTTGATACTTCTGTGAGTTGCTGAATCATAACTGAAGAGTTTCAGAGTTAAGATCAGATTTGTAGGTGCTTCAACCATATTCTTTATTTTATAGCTGTCGGTTATTTTGGTACATATGCGGCAATACACTTGACTATCACCTGTTAGGTGTTCGGTTCTCAGGTGATGAACGAGTAGGTTCTGCACGGACTGGATTTCAGAAAGGTTGGGAATCGCGAACTCCAATTCAAAAAATTCACTGAAGTTTCCGCTATCCATACTGCATCTACTACAACGTAAAACCTTAAGGCTTTTCCCTCCATAGAAGACTTCTGTTGTGAAAAAGTGATAGGCTCTGTGCCATCAGAGAGTCCAAGAACATCGAATGAATTATTCTCCTGCTCACGAAGTGTATTCAGCAGGTATACCAAAAATTCGGAACTATCTTGTTGTCCTGACGAAAAACTTGTTGGCCCCAAAGAATCTATGAAATCATGCGGAGACTAAAAAGACCTTTTTTTTTCGAAAATGTAAGTTACTTCTACGGTTTGAAAAAAAAAAGAAATGCGTGCAATCAGTCACAATTCCTCAGTGTACCTTCCAGTTGCTTGATGCGATAGATGTTTACTGCTCTTTCTATAACTTTTGAGATTTTAGACAGGACATTTTCAATATTTTTTATGAAGACCTGCAGAGGACTTGTATAAAATCACCGATATCTTCTTTGACACCAATTAGAAAAACTTCGTCAGATCCACCGGCTCCTTTTGTAATCTATCAGGCATATTATGATTATTGACAGAGAATAGTTTTGGAAACTCTTTCAAAATTTTGCCCAAAAATTCACTTAATATGTTAACGAATTTATTGGATTTCTCCAAATCAGTTGTAGCTAGTGAAACAATTCAATTGGCGAGAACAGAAAATGAGATTAAAGTGGAATTCTTTTTCACAATTCTGACAAAGGACAGGAATGAACAGAAAACATTAGGACATGAGTTTGGATTGTATTGTCTTTTATCTCTTCGCTATTCCACATATTCTCCCACCTCTGAAGTTTTTATCATACAGAATAAAAGTGAATCGGATATTTTACTGAAATTAGATTTCTCTGTCTCGGAAATTCAGTGACACTACGAGAGATCATACATGCAATCACTTCATGTGTAAATAAAAGGAGGAGTGTTCAAAATAACGTGATAACTTGTAAAAAGGGGACAAGGGTAGTCACGCTATTGTGACTTCACTACTATTACATGACACGTTCATTCCAAAAAGAAAATTGTTATGTAACCAATTGGTTTCAATATATTCTTCATCGTTTAGATGTAAGATATTTCGCGAGAGCACGCGGAAGCAAAATAATTGATTTTCTTTCTATCTCAGATAAAGAAAATGTTGGGGTAGAGCTAAGAAAAAAGCAGTTGGAAAGAACCGCTGGAAAGATATTATAAAGTTTCCTGGGAACCTGCAATTTAGCAGGTTCCTGATTTTGAGAGCTGTATATTACAATAATTAATGTCAGGGGTGATATAATAAATTGTATGATCACAACCCAACACATCAGTGGGCAAGTTGAAGAGAATATTGAGGGCAATACTATCAATAGTATTGATAAATAAACTATCAATATCAATTGCGGTTTTCGGAAATATATCGTTTTATGAGATGAGAAATGACATAAATAATATCCAGAAGTACTGGACACATTTTTGTCAAAACAAACAACATCCATTTATTATATTCACACAGCTGTCACTGTCACCTACTCCCATCATAAATTATTTGCACTGTCCATTCGTTGCATTAAATTAATTGTATCTTGCTGCTCACAAATCATCCCGTTTCACCGAATTGTGGCTCTGCCTCCACACATAATAAATTATTATTTTATTTCAGACTCATCAGTAGGCAGGGCAAATCCGTGATGTGACTTTAATAATAATAATGAATGACAAAATTTGTATTCTTGGGGATTCCAGTTCTGCAAATTGTAGTGCAACATATAATATAGAAGAAATCATTTCAATAATTTGTTTAGTCTTAAATAAAGAAAAAGTAATGAGTAAATATTTAACAATGAATTACTTTATGACCATTTGTGCCCCTGTTATATCCCCCTAATACATGTATACTCCATTTGTCCTGTAACTAATCCACCTAGCATGAAGGTTCCCCATATAATGAACATTTCCCTGATTTTTTCTAAATAATGTATTCACCCCTAAATTGCCTCCGGAAAAACAACCAAATAGCCCAATTCTATACGTATCCGATACCGAAATTCTCACAATAAATACTGGCCCTAGTATTTGTCATCAAGTGAAAAGGGTAACTTTTCTTTTCCATTAGACTCTCAGACAGACAGAGATGATGACGCATCGGTTCTCGTCCTGCAGATAACACGATGACTCATGCAACGTCGGGGCGCGGAGTCATTGGCGTCCGGAAATTAAGGCGAGGGTGAGCGACGATTGGGGAGGACTGTAGTCTGGGTGATATTTAGGATATTTATCCGTCTGAAAGTTCCAGTCTGATGATTTGCAGGATGTGTCTATTTGCACCCCATTTATCGACTATAATAAAAATCAGCAGGAGCGGTGGTCGATATTTGTCAGAGAACAAATGATAGTTTCGGGATACTATCCATTACTAATACTTTGTATCATTTATACCTCTTGGGATAATCTTTATTGGTATAGAAATAGATATGCTCTTGAGTAGATTTCCATAAAGACTCGAAATTCATACACGACAACGATAATGAATTGAAGAACTATGGTGTCAGAAGTGGGAACCGACTGAAATAGATAGTCTATCATAATATGTCGTTCTTTTCACTTCCAACAGACGTTGATATCATTTGATTTATTGATTTATTTCTTGTTATATTTTACAAGTGGAATGAAATTTCAAAACCTGTCAATATTTGCTATTCGAATTCAGGTGTCTAATTCAAATTCTGCTTGGATTTCAAAGACCTGTAAAAAATGGTAATACTACTTATAAAGTTAGTGCAACTGACACAATCAGAAAAATTTTCGTGTAAAATTATTGTATATGCATTTTTCAGACATTCAATTTCTTATAAATATCTATACAAACGAAAAATGAACGAGCCAAAAACCAATAACATCCCATTGTTCCTTATAGCCTACTTAGAAAAGAAGCATCACACAAATATAATTAATAAAGTTTCGAATTAACACAGAATTAGCATTCAGACCAATCCGAAACGTTTTTGAATAGACAAAATTAAATAAGAATCCTTTTTCTTTTCACAGTGACAGACATCCGACAGAAACAAAAAAATGATTTCCCTTGTTCGGTTATAAAATTCATATTTAGTTATGATATCAAAATGCTATCTTTTGCCTTTATCCTACGGTAGCATGGCTTGTGTTTAATATGACAAATAATTATGTAATGAATTATGGTGGATTACGTAATCCAATCTTCCGCAAAAAAAACCTATACAATAGGTATGGTCGTCGGCAAGTATTCAACAGAAAACAACTACTGCCCCCTACGACCGTTGAATTATATCTGTTTAATACTTGGCAAAGTTTTCTACAAGAACCACTTTGCAATGCATTTCAAATATCAAAGCTGAAATTATTTATCGATTTAATTGGGGGAACACCTCCGTACCGGTTTCATGGTCATTGCCAATCATCAGCGAAGGCTAGTTCGACCCAATTGAATCGAAAAATCCTTTCATCCTAATTGGAAATCCCTGAGACAAACACTGAAGTATGAATTCAGCGCCATCTCTGGGTTCCAATTAAATCGAAAAATAATTTCAGCTTTGATAATTGAAATGCATTGCAAAGTGGTTCTTGTAGAAAACTTTGCCAAGTATTAAACAGATATAATTCAACGGTCGTAGGGGGCAGTAGTTGTTTTCTGTTGAATACTTGCCGACGACCATACCTATTGTATAGGTTTTTTTTGCGGAAGATTGCATTGCGTAATCCACCATAATTCATTACTTATTAGTTTTATGATTTTCCGTCAAGTAGTGTCGCCCATCTTTCATGAAATAATTATGTATTTATTTGGGTTTTTGGTGATTATTATTATATATAATTGATTTTTTGATATTTCAGTCACTTATTATTTTAAGATGAATTTCATCCCTTTGAGTGAACGTTTCACTTGAAACAAAAATAAGACTTCTTCAATTGTTTCGATGGCATCTAGACATTTTGTAGAACAACTACAGCTGCAAAGTTATCAGTTGGAAAAACTGTTTCACTGCGTTATAATTCCATTGGAGCAGATAAGCTCCGGACTCTAATATTTTCTATGGTATGAAAATTATATTCATTCAGATTTTTTATGAGAGGAAAATTGTTGTAAGTTAAGACTGAATGAGATTTTAGTCATTGCTTTAGATCCGTACTTAGGCAAATAGTGAGAGAATTTCTTGGATTCTTGGCGAATATAAATGAATCTACATTATGTATACACACACACCCACACATAGTACATAGTGTGCTGTTCAGGATTATTACGATGGATTTTATGTCCCTCATGTGAAAAATCTTCATGTCTCAGCTGGTCTCAGTGATAGGTTCACTCTTAATTTTTCTTTTTCCAATCAAACAATTTATAGTGAAGAAAATGAGCTCAACAGGTAGGATCATTCCTTTTGGGTTTGTGATACCCGGGGGTAGATCTCTACACTCATAGGTTTGGTAATAGCGAATAACGTTGAATTACATCAGACAGATATTTGTGCAAATGTCTCTTTTCCTGTGTCGATGAGTAACATATCCCCGTCTGACATGTGTTTGACGTACTTCCCTCTTATCGGTACAGGTTAGGTCGGACGACACATGACAGCCGTCGACGAGTCCCAACTACGTCATAGTGCCCCAGAGTGTTTTGATGAAATGCGGAAACAGTAACTAGGAATATAAGCAGAACATTTGCAGTTCCTCAACGGTGTTTCACGAACTTTATATCAAGACTGAGAAAATAGAGAAACATACCATACTGTACTGATAAAAACCTGTTATTCTCTCACCTAGGTTGTAGGGGGGTCGTGCAGGCTGTGCAACCTCAAAAGCACCTCCACCTGTAAGGTCTTTTGTGCGTGAACCTTTATCTATTCAAGACCCAGGGTTCTGAGATTTCGTGCGAAGTTTATTAGTTTCCTAAACTCCTGATGTCGGAGGGCATTATGAATGACTCTTCCAGGAATTTGAGCCTCTTGCACAAGAGCGCTGGGCATTCGCAAAGTAGATGTTCTGCAGTTTCCGCGAAAATATCGCATTAGCGGCAACTATCACTCTCTGACTTGCTAATCTTTTTGGGGTGATTATCCAGAGGACAGTGCCCAGTGGGTAGTTCCGTTAACAATTTTAAGTCTTTTTTTTTCTCTTGGCGATAGGCTTACTAGCCTTGCCTTTTCGCTTGTCATTGTCCTGGCACTTTAATCCAGTGAGATTTTATTTCATTCCCACATCAGGGTTAGCTGATTGTTTGCTGCCAATTGTCTCAGGGTCAACTTACAGTCTCAAGTCAGCTTATACTCACAAGTGTGTGACTTCAGAGCTTTTAGTGCTGCTTGGCTATCTGATAGTAAATAGATTTCTGCCCTTCGGGTGCTCCTTTCAAGGCTTTCCTGGGCAAAAATCTCTATAGAATGTACTTCTGCTTGGAAGATGGTTGGGGTTCTACCAAGAGGTTTTGAGAGCCTGAAATTTGATCTGGTGGTTATTTTATCTAGGTCTTATTTTAATCTTCCCCACTTTTCTCATGATCAACAAAAATCTATCTCATCCAATATAATACCAAATGATAGTAATGTAATGCCTTGAAAGTAACAAGTAACTGACTAAAAGGCAAGCGACGTACTTTTTTGAAAGAGATGTTCTAAATACGATCAAAATGAAAACCTCTCAGACCATGCTGCAAATAATGCAAAGTTCAAAAGAAAACTCGACATTTTCCAATTTATTCCAAACTTCTCAACTAGGTACTAAAAACTTTCCAATTGTGAGAACGCCTATGATGCAGGTTTCGTCTGGTGCGTTCTAAATGCCAAGTTCACCGTTAAAGTTCACAAATATCATTTATATTAAAGTTTAGGCTGGGCTCAAATGCCGGGACGGGGAAAATAAATTACCATTGATGTGTTTTTGAAAACAGCAAGCTTTCTGTAAATCCCGATAATAAATTCCCCATTCCCCGAAAGAACATAAATCAAAAACAAAAGGGGACTAGCAGCAAATTGTTTCAAGTGAAGTTACCTACTTTTTCGATTCGTATTTCAGGAGGAGTAATATTGATTACTTAAAAGTTTTCAACTCGTTTATAAGTAATTAGTTTCACTTCCACTTACTCGGATGATGCGAAGTGCGAAGAGCCAATGAGATCCGACTGAAAGCTAATTTAAACTGAGTGCAATAAAGAAGCTAACCCTCGTGAAATAAGGATCCAACGTTACCTCAACCGGAAGAATCAAAGCAAGCTTTTTCATGCGAAAAAGATCTGCTAATTCGTGAAGTTAGTTATACAGTGAGGATATCACTACGGGGATATCTGAAAAGGTAATTTGGAAAAAAAATGTTTTTTGATTTTCATTTAATTTTTTTCAGTGTTATCGTTGTCCGTTCACAGTCCCTTCGTATATCATATTGATCACAGGAACTGGAGCTAATAATAAAACTTCCACAGCTATTTCTGATGAAGAGGATTTTTTTGGAATATTATTATGTTTTAAAGTTTATCAAGTATTCGATTTTGATATGTTTATCAGTATACATGCACGATAAATAATTTGAAAATGATAAATCTTTTTTTCTAAAGATCACTGAACGTAAGAGTGCTGTTTCAAAAACCGTCTGTGCACTTCATATGTTCTACAAATGCAGCTGACTGGTATGAGGATACCTACACCAGATTTGAATTTGAGGTTGCAGTAGGTTTGTTAATATAACCGACTTGCTATTTGCTTATTTGCTCTATCGTCCAGAATATCAAATATGGAATTTTCAACTTTTTATTTGGTGAAGAATTTCCAAATATTAATTTTATAAAAAGTCATATAGAAAAACCAACCTACACTGCACAACACATACAAGATAACAATAATTTATTATAGTCGTAAAAATACTTCAGCTCACTCAGATATTCAAAATGGAACCATGCATGAAATAAAAATCAACCGCAGCTCAAACAATAACAATTACACGACGTTATAAAACATTTTTATATCTATACTCATAGTCCTTTTTCAAGGGTTTATTTTAAGAACATTCCAAGCATTCTCTCCTATGTCAGAAGACGAAATGGCGTGTATTTTTAATCCCAGATGCGCCTAATTGCCTGTAATCATTTTCAATAAAACTTTTGGACGTCAGATTAGAACGACCCGTCTTAATAAGTCTAAATGAATTTCGTTAAGTATTTTATGTGGTCGTTACAAGGAGATATTAATCGGTGTAAACAAATTTAAAGTTTCGGAATTTATTGCAGGCTTATCGCGAGAAGTTTTCGGAAGTTGGGAGCGAACGAAACCAAGTTATTTGTTGAAATGGGTTGTTCATTACGTCAATTAAAGACCAATGAATTTATTAAAGCGCTCATTTGTTGAAAATTCCAAACATTTATGATGACAAGATATTGCCTACATATTCGAGTTCATTGCTATATAACTCAGCTGCGAATTACGTGTTTTTGGTTTTGACATATATTTTTTACATGGAAAAAAATCAATCCTTAAAGCAACTTTAATTTTTTTAATTCAAAATTCCGATAGCGATTTGTTATTTAAGACAACCGTATAAATTCTAACTATATTTATTTCAATTAGCAATATGTATTATCTATTTTCCTTTGTTTTCATTCACTGTACTTGAAGCCGTATACACAATGGAAGTTTTATGTTACAAGTTTTGAATTTAGCGATTTATATCAAATGCTTCAAGTATAAAATCATTTTGTCGCTCTGATACAGAACACGTGTTGTTCTGATGTCCAAATATGTCAACAGAATGCGATTTTTTCTAAAATTTGAAATGAATTTGAAGGATTTGAAAATTGTGTTTGTTGTTTCCCAAACTCAAGATTGAAAATGTATTTTTTCTACGCCCATGTCTGTAAACGTCAAAAATCGCACTGTCAACATTCCTTGTGAATGACATGTAACAATGACATGCACGTAATGAGATCTCATAACATCTCATAAACTTCTTGGTTTAATTAAATTACAATAAAATTTTTATTTACGTAAAACTTTATTGGGTCTATTTACACAAATTTAGTCAATTAAAAAACATAAAAACTTTTAGCATTAGCGAGATATATTTAGGATTGAAAGGGTGATACCCCTAAATGTAGGCAGCACGTTATGCAATTTATTTAAAAATAGGACACGTTTTCTTAAGCATGCTAAGAAAATAAATGTCATATCATTTATATTGTTAATTTCTTGAACAAAATATAATTGTATCCGAACATTTTCTCAACTATATCTATGAATATGTCTGATAGTAGTGAAAATTATGAAATTATGAGCACTCCACCGGAGATTTTAGGAAAAGCTCAAGCTGCCACACATAATTTGTTACCGCTAAAATCCAAAGAAAGGTACGAAATTATCAATAAAAAATTTATGGATTGGCGACATGATTGCGATGATTTTTATTTAATGGAAGAAAATGAATGGGCGTAGAAAAAGTATAGTACGTTACACGAGTTGTAAGCCCATTACGCATTCATGAAATTTATGCACTCGCCGCTGCGCGGCTTCGTGCATAAACTTTTTTATTTCGTGCGTAATGGGTTACTTACAACTCTTGTTACGTAATATACTATTACATTATCTTTTTAACAATTTTTTTTAATTTTTTAAATTCCAAGAACAATTTTTAGATTAACCTTGGAAATCCTATTTTCGTGGATGAAATTCATATATTTGAGCAGGATGTTTATAAAAAAAATACAAGAAATAAAAATATACCAATAATCTGGAAGTCAGATTCCAATGAAGACTCAATGGACAACATCCCAAAAAAAATCCAGTAAATCAGATACTCATAGATGATGAGTTCTCCTGACATCCTTATGTGACTCGATAATTTACAAATAAATTTTAGTTCTTTAGGTGTTTATAATGGCATAAATTTTTGTTCTATTCCGGATTTTGAGGAGGATCTCGCAGTAAATAATGGGGAGCCTCATATTGTTCAGATTAGCATCAGAAGTGCAAGAAGAGTGGTTATCCCAAATGAAGTTTAATAATTATGTTTTCAGTACATTTCTCGAAATATAAATCTCCATTGATTATTTCTTTCATGTTTAGAGATATAAACTACCGACTGAAAATTTGAAGGTTTTCTCCAAAATCTCACTATCACAATCGTAAATATACTGTATCAATTTCTGCATTCAAAATGTTCTTCATTCAGTGTATATATCAGATAGAACACCACTTGCTGTAGCCATAGTTTCCTGTTTACACTGAGTGAACATTTCGGTGAATAAAACAGCCCTCAAAATGAAGAAGACCGCAGTTTGAAGTCAATCAAAAAAAATATAAAGAAAGAAAAAGTAAAAATTAATTAGAAAATAGAGTATAGTAATATGAAAAAGTAGAAAACATTATAAACAGAAAAAGTTGAAAAGTACGAAATTATATCTGAATTACAATGTAATTTTATCAAATTACAGAGAAGGAATAAAAATGTGAAGGAGTGGCACACCCTCGTCAATGGAATATTGACACAGATATGGATTATTGTACATACTCATGTTTAAGAAAAATGATTCCATAATATATAATAATAACAATATTTATTTGCATAACAGTAACATGTTTGATAATAAGTTCAATGCAATAATGCAAAGTGGAGCCGAAAACAATTTGGAAAAGTTCCAGTTTTGCACCAAGATAAAGTAATTTTCGATAATAAAATCATAGTTGAGAGATGGGTCCATACATATATGTGGCTAAAATACTTTCTCTCTGATTTTCCTTTTGAAAGGTACTAATTTCAATTGTTTGAGTGATGGTTGGACTTATACAGTTCGTAAATATTACATAAGAAGCTTCTTCGAAATATGGTGGTTCTATGGGGTGGAAGGGAAATTAAACGCCAGTCTATAAGTTATTTTGATATGGAGAACTGTGTATACGAATTACTGAATGTGATGAGACTAAAAAATAGAGTTTTCGCCGACCTTGCATATCGATATACGTCCATTAAGTAACCCCCTTGTTAAGTTTTGAACGGTTTGGGATTTTCGGATGAATTTTTTTTGGTGAAATGGCAGTTCTCAAGCTCCTTTTTGACAACAAAAGAAAATGTCACTTTCAAAATGGCGGCACCTCCTCATTATTTCAGTCCAGCAATCAACTTTTTAAACGAACATTTTCCGGAAAGATGGATGGGTAGGAAGGTTTCTATAAAATGGCCACCTCGCTCGCTCAATTTGAACCCTTTGGATTTTTTTGTAGGAATTTCTCAAATTTCAAGTGTACAGAACCGTTTCAGGAACAATAAATGAATTGGAGGAACTCATAAGAGACGTATGCAGGAATCTTACACCACGAATGTTTGGAAATGTAAGAAGCAAATTTCCGAATCGTCTTTTCATGTTTCAGTAAATGCGGCGAATATTTCGAACATTTGATTTAATTTTCATTCTCACTTAAATTTCATCTGGAGATGGCACTCTTTTACAATTGATAGGAAAAAATATTAATTTGAAGATAACAAAAAATTTTTATGATTTTACTACAGATCATTAATAGCCATCGAACAAATCCTCATATGGCAGAGCTCTAACATTATGTATCGCCATTTTATTTTGGATGAATATTTTTGTTTTAAATTCTGTGGACGTATAGAGAATCCCCTATGCCATTTAAAAAAGGACAGGCATGATTTTATGTTGTCAAAAAGTAGCTTATGACCTATCATTCAACCAAAAAAAATTCAAAATGAAATTCCATCCCGTTCAAAAATTATGGCCAGACTGAATGTACTGTTGATTGATGTCTTAGAGTCTTAGACAAATCAGATGTCGTGGTCATCGTCCTATACTAATAAAATCATTCATAGGTGCACCTAAATATTAGTAAAACAATGCAATTTGTTGACTCAATAAATTTGCAATAGGTAATGTTTTACTGGAATAACCACCACATGGAAAAAGTCTGTAGGAAAGTCCCAATTGTTTAGTTTCAATTTGCATGACTTGGCAATACTTCCAATCGAACATACGCTTATTACTGCATTAATTACAACTAATCTATATTCTTACACAGTTTAGCGAAATCATTACCAATTGGAATTCCACCCAGTTCAGCCGGCATGACTCATCGTAATTTATGTAAAAACAAATTTTTGGGGCTAGTTTGAATCAGAAAAAAATAGAACTTTCTAGAATTTATTACTTACATTAATTGCGTGACTAGCGAGTTTTCACTTAGTTTAGGTAATTACATTAATATAAACCACTCCAATCAAGGAAACATGTCTGTAAAAAGAATGAATATATGAATAATAAAACCCTGCAACCGTATACACGTACTTACAATAGCCATTTTGAATTTCAAGAAAATGATAGCCTACTGTTGTTGAAAATCGGCCACGCGGCATCTAAAATATCATAACGAATATTTGTAGTAGTTATTGGAAAAATTGAAATTCAATTGACTGTGATCAGAATTCATTTTTATATTTCACAATTTTATCACTAGTTCACGGTTCACGGCAATAAATAAATTGCCGATATACCTCATTGCATTATAAATTCAGCACAATTCCAGTAAGTTTTTCTACTAACAATGAAACATGCTCAATCCACAAGCTGCAAACATAGATGGAAATTTAGACAGTGCCGTTTTTCAAATACGAACGAATATGGAAAGTTAATCAGTATGAGGGTTGTTGCATCTGCTATATAACCATGTAATAAATAAAAACTTACGGCTGCAAGTGTTCATTCATTTCCTGTATTGAATATCTCGACACCCGCTAGACTCACCTGAAACAAAAAATATAAGTATAAGTATACGGTAAACAAATCTGAATTTTGTGAAACACGATGAAATAGAGAGCGTAAATAACAAAGGCAAGATATTTAATCGGGAATCGTTTAAAAATGTGGAGCTCTAATTAACAAATTTTCCTACGGACTTCCATTCACTTGAGTATCATCGGATATTTTTCGTTTCTAAATAGAATTGATTTCATATGTTTACAGACTTTTACAACGGAGCAAAGTGCAAATGTTCAATGTTCGCTATTATGAATCATTGAAAATAGCTCAAGTAAATATCAGCTGCAATTTCGCGAACGAAACAAAACTAACAGCTGAATCTGCATGATGATATAACCTTAATTAATGATATTCGAAAATAAACAAAGTCCCAGAGAAAATCGGATTGAAAAATTTTCCTCAAAATTGAAAATATGAAATAACACAACTAGTTTTCAATGCCTGAAACTCGGCCTGAAAGAGTATCTTTCTTCTGGTTTTGCTCAATATTCAGGAATTATAAGTTGTCTTTCTAATTTTGAAGATTCTTTGAGTACTATTTCAGTTTTTTTCTCAGATATTATATGCACAGGTAAATTTAATATCAATATCTTCAAGTCAACTAACGTAAATGTCACCAACTTGCTCTTCATCTAAAAAACTTTTAATTTATCAAATTATCGATTCACCCACTAGAATTGCAAAAACCACATCTACTTTGATTGATTTAATAATCGTTCAGGATGCGGAAAAGTTGTGCACAAAGATGCTGAAGATGAAGATGTTCTTTCTGATCACAAACTTGTTTTGTGTGAAAATAAATTCAAAGTTAAACGTAACGAACCCACATTTTTACCGGTCGAAACCTAGAAAAAAATTTCAATTCGATCCTAAAAGAATTAAATTTTTCGCTCAAACTGATATTGATGATAAAGTCCTTACAGATAACGTATTAAAACTATTCAACGAAATGCACCGGTAGTAGAAAGAAAAAAGCCTACTTCAATTCAAAGCTGAATTTATTTGACAATAAGCAGCGTTGGAAGATACGGAAACGAAATCAAATTTTATCTGACAAGCTAAACCTGATATACCACCACATGTGAAAAATTGAAATGCCATTAACAAATTTTTCATTAATGCCGTGCCTTATGTCGATATCATTTCAAAATTTGAATTTCATCAGATTACAAAAATGCTACCCTTGATAATTCTAATTTCAGAATGTCTTTGACAAAAATTTATTAATATATAATGTAAGTATAAGGTTGAGATGGTGGGAAAATATTTCACACAAATTAGTTGAAGCTGGTTGGCTGAATATGGTTACACGAAGGCAGTTACATAAAGCTTGTCTATTCCATAGCATTATTTATAACAAAATCCCCAAATATCACTCAGAAGATAAACATATCGCACAGATGTATAAATAGGTTCTCGTTTTAAAGGTCTTTTAACTCCTTCAGACGATCGTTTCGGTATCAGATAAGCTATTTGTACAACGGCATACCGATGAATGTTAAATTGTTGAATTTGAAAAGATTTAAATGAACTTAAAAAAAAATATTAATTGCCTTTTTTGCCTTCTTTATATAAACAAACCAGAACGGGAAAAATCATTAACCTAACGAAATATTTCATGAAACTTTGTCCATCTTGTAGTTCTCACGTAAAGGGAAACCTAAAGTTGTAGTAGACTGTCGTTTGGCTTTTTGTGGCATTGCGTCAGTTTTACTAGTGGAAAATTCAATAGCAAAACCCTTTTTCTTGAAGGCCAAATCCTAATATTCATAATTCCAAATATTTTTGTGAAACTTGCTATTTTTCTGGGTATTAACTGGAATATCTTATTTCTTTTGCAACCACACATTAGCACAGATTCGATTCTTGGCAAATCAGCATTTTTCTGTGTATGATTTGCCTATTCCATAGATGATAGTTGTTGAGACTTGTTATTAGCCTCAGATCGTTATTTGCAAGACTTCTTCAAGCCACTTTCAGGTCCCTGAGAAAAAAGGGAGTCAGAAACGACTTTTTCTTTATGATAGATATATGGATGTATGAAGACAAAAATAATTAAAAAAATATTCTTCAAGTATTAAATGGATGAACAGCATATTTCCCCTCATTTTTGGGCATTTTTGTTCATTTCCATCATCAAAACGAACGAATATTTTTGTGTGGTTTTCTCAGTAATGAAGTCCATCATTTACTTTGTTAAACGTCGATCTCACTTCTTTTTTCGAAGCTTCAATTTTTGTGTAAATAATTTTACAAAAATGTATTTTTTTCGCCATTCTTGTACAATTATTTACACAAAAATCAAGGCTTCAAAAAAAAAAGTGAGAATGACATTTAACTAAGTAAATGAAATAGAACCACATAAAAATATTCGTTCGTTTTGATGGTGGAAATGAACAAAAATTACCAAAATTGAGGGAAAATATTCTGTTCATTCATTTAATACTTGAATAAATTTTTTTTTGTTATTTTTATGTTCATGCACTAATACATCTCTCCATCACTCGAAAAAGAAAAAATCGTTTCTGACTCCCTTCTTTCTGAGGGATGAAGACCGTTAAAGTAATCCGAAAATTATCAGAACAAAAATCAATCTTCGACCAAGAAAAGCTTCCCGTCCTTATAGAATTCAGTATATCTGAACCAATTAGAACAGGCTGCTTCCACGTTTTTTTTGTTCTCTCCGTGAAGGCTCATAACCACATCTGGAAATCAATAAAATAATACGAGACCACCGAAAGTTACAAAGTCAGATAGTAAAGAAAGAAATAATGGAATCTCACTTTGTTGATACTCAACAACGATACTCGCTTTTCACTTTTAGTTTATGGACACTAAAATTCGAAAATGTTATCAATTCAGTTGAAAATATCAGAACATAAACGGTATACAAAGCATTCAAAGCAACCAACAAAGCTTCGATCTTCGATCAATGCATCGATACAAAAAAAAGAACTATATCTAAATATGGTTATACGATAGAGTAACAGTCGGTCACGCGGTCCCCTCCCGCTTTCAGGTTAGCCAACATTGCCAACGATCTGTGTTGACAACTTACCGCGTTATTTCAAAAAAAACATTCAACACAAATTGAGAATTTGCCTTTCGACCGTGGTGGAGGACAGATGGCGTCCTTGAGGTTGGCAGTGAAGTGAATATGTGTGAAAGTCCTTTCATCACCTGATCTGGAGAAAACTCAATGAAAATATAGTAGCAGAGATATCTAAGTATAGATTTTGATGTCTATATGATGTCGCAGTATGACGTCTATGGCGAGTAACAATTTGACATCGCAGGGACATCTAAAACTAACTTAGATATCATAGAAATGTCGCAGTGTGATATCGCAGTATTAATGATTTTCATATCTAAGGGATGTCGCGGTGTAATAATATAGCAGGAATGTCAACGATATGATATCACAAGGACATCTGAATCCCATTTTTGACGATATTGACATCCCTGAGATGTGGATGTTTGCCCAGTGTTGACTGGGTAGGTGAATTCGTACTATACCAACTTTGAAGAAACCCTGAATGTAACACAAAAAAGCTCAATTATTTGCAATGTCAGAGTTAAGTAAATTGTTCAAGATTTCAATATTACAAAACCCATCATATTCTTCAAGTAACTAGCCTCTCTACTTATATCCTCTTATTCATTTTTCATTATCATACCTCAGAAGTAACTCGGAAACGTCATGCCAATTTGTACGAAATCCACCTTGAAATGAATGTTTTCAAATTACTTTCAGCAGCTGGAAAAACAGTCAACGGTGAAATTGTTAAAGCTGCTTCAACCGCTGTGCGCTCTCTCCGTGTGACGTATCAATTATCCACAGCGCACCGAGCTGATGCATATGCTCTCTTACATCTCCACAGCCACCCAGGCCTAAAAGATTTTTATTTCAACATTCCCTACGTCACCTCCCCCGTTAATATTCCCCCATAGAAATTCCGCGTGCGGTCAATCCGCTGCATTGACAGTAACCGTAACGCACATGATAAGTTGCGCGATATAAATTTAGACAACCCACAATTATGGAACTAAATAAAACATTCCGTACCTCCTACCAGTAGCCAGTATTTCAATTGAACGTAATTTTATTACGAGTTAAAATGTTACCCGCATGTCTGTCACGGCTGATCATTACTCCAAATTGCGGAGCGTTTTATTTAGTATTTCCTCCCGGAATTGTCAGCGTGTTTTTAAAACAATGGAATAATTGACCGATAAAGTGACGAAGATTGTGAGGGTAGGACGAAAACAGTAATTTTCTGATGGTACTTTTATATCAAAGTAATTTAGATAGAACATGTACAGTGTATGTAAGGAACATGTATCTGAAGAAATAGGTATTCATATACCTAGAGGGAAAATAATGCTTTTCTTCCCGCGGATAAGTTCCAGCGAAGACGAGCAGCCAAAAGATCTCACTGAAGAGACAAAATTGATTTCAATACATTTTCTTCCTGATAAATCGAGAGAGCGATATGAAAAGGAATATAGAGTGTCCAAAAAATGGTTGGAAGAGTGCGGAGTAAAAAAAGTCTTCGAAGATGCCACCCTACTATTTTGTTCGCAGCGAGCAAGAGAATTTAAACAATCAACATCATGGAGCAAATATAGTATGTTACGATCAGTACTAAAACGTTAGGGAAAATATAAACATCCTATGTACAAAATCAATAGCTTTCCTCAAAAGGGAAGACAGCAGTTAAGCGCTACCTTTTGAAAGAATATAATGGCTAAAATTCCATTTAATATTGTAAATATTTTTAAATTAAGAAACGTCCAAAGTTATAACGGCTATTGTTTCCGAAGAATTTTGGCTACGGTGACTTTTAGTGACACCTAAGAAGCAGCATGGAGGTTGGGAGTCTGGGAGGATTGTTGGCGGATATATCGGAGAATCATTGACAAGAAAAAGTGAAATTGCAAGTAAAATCATTACTGTTCAGGAGTGTCAGTTCTTTTAGATTCTAGGGATCACGTTGATAACTTTGTGTCAATAGCTCTTCGTTCAAACAGAAAACAACCATGCAAGCAACCACACTACGTCGGCGTGGATAAGTAATCATCAAGAAGAAGTGGTTAATGAGTTTTTCATTTAATTTATTATATTGTAGTTTGAGCAAAAAAAAGGAAATAGACGAGGTTAAAAAAAAATTTTTGCTTATTTGAAACTATTAAAAGACTTGGAGGAAAATTACTGTTCTCAGGGAGAAAAAATGTTTTCCCCCCCTGGAGGAACCTGCCTTGGAGGAAAAGTACCATTTACCTTCTTTATAGGGGTCTAAATTGAAGTTTTCTAGTATGGTAGTAGAAAAAAACATTTTCAATCCAGTTATATCACATATGGGTTCAATACATTCAGTAGAAAATATTCAGTGACAATAATAAATATTAAAAATAATAATACTACCCATGATGGGACAAAAATTGGACCGTCAGCAAAGGCGCACCTTGGAGGGAAAGAAGTTGGAGGTGGAATATAACAGGCTAACGGCCAACCCATCAGTATTTCCAGGCACTGGGCTTCAAATAAATGAGGTGGAGGGCCTTACAAGAGACCCTTGGATTGAGACTCATAGGCAGGATGGGTGGGGTCAGACCAGAATATGCCAACCAATGACCACCACAGCAAGTATCATTATTATTATTGTATTATTCTAATTATATAATAATAAAATGTTTCAATCAGGCTCTCGAAAATTATTGTTATACTAAACTAAGAAGAGTCATATCATTGTGTGATTACAAAATGAATTCCTTCCTTGTGCAGTTCAAAACTTATGAGGTTAATTTTTACAGACCATATTCTCCATTTGTTATTTATCCTTCATTAATATTTTTTTAAATATTCAATATATTTTCTGCCTAAACTGTAATACTGCTCGACATCAACACAAATGGTATATTATTATTTGTATAAACTTGAAACCTTAAAAATATCACACTCAATATAAAAGTGGAGGACCTCTTTGAAGTTTTTCTGTGTTGTCCGATTTGAATTCGAATTCATATCATCGCCAAAAATCCAAAAAATGTGTTGGTAATTTTTTTCAAGACATTTGACGTTGCTTGATTTGCAGTACCTTCGAATCGGTGTTACCTCATCATAAAAAATATTGATTCCTTACAGAAATATAGCATTATACTATTGAAATATTTCGGAAAATATGAAACAACTGATAATCGTCCTGTATATCACATGTGTAAAGTATTGTAATGTTCTATTCGCTATTGATTTGAATTGTTGAAAATTCTAACCAATACTTATTTATAATATTGTCGATCTTTGTTTCCTCTAAAAACGCTTCAGTTACTAACAGGTACATATAAAAAAATCACATTGCTACAGATGAAGAAAGCCAAATAAAAGACAAAAACAGTCAAATTTATTCGCGTCAATAGTGAATATTAATTATTTCACGGCAAGTACACTAACGAAAACGTATGGCTTATAATTACATAATTTAAATTTTTTTTGGTGTGGAATTTGAAATTATCAAAAATCCAGTGGCGTAGTAAAATTTCTGACCTCGAAAAAAATTCAAAGAAGGCCTTGACAAAGTTATGGCGTTGAAAATGAGCTATTATTATTAATGTAATGTCAGTTCCACTTTCAGTATGATGGTAAAAATGCCTTTTCTTAATATCCGGATAAAATGTATGAGTAAGTTTTTAAAAATGCTCTCACCTTGCTGTCACGAAAATTATATTGATTTGTTGATTTTGTGCAGCAGTACATTTGGAAATTCTGCATTTCGAAGGGATATTCGATCAGACAATTCACCATATTGTAACTATGGAAACGCTGAACTATAATGCAATCATTGAAACACCGATGGGAGCATTGTTTACTAAAAGTCTTGTTGTCATTGGTCTGAATTGTTTGAAATGAGAAAATTATTGCATTTGATTGGTACATATTAATATGAGGTAAACTGTCACCAAAATTTTGTCACGAATTACATCGAATGTACAGGCTTGTAAACCTCCCCCCACTCATTTGTTGCGCTCGCTATTCACCCTACAAAAGTACCTTTAATAATGCCACGTGAACCAACCTGCTGGAATTAAAAGCCACGCTAAAACAAATATTTGCTTTATACTCCATTGTAAATGAAATTCTGTTAGAATGTAACAGTAGTTTATATGAAACGTAGTTCAATCGCCCCGAGATAGAGCACGAGTTCGCAGCGCGACCATCGCGTTTATATTATGAAAGGGGGAGACTAATAGATTTTGGAAGTTGTTTCTAAGTTGATTAATGTCGCGACGCCCTTCAAATTTGAATAGGGTTTTTGCGAAAGTGATAGATGGGTTTAATATTCCGGAAGCGAGAAATCGATTGATGTCGGTGAAACAATTGTTGTTTTTATCCGTCCTTCTTGATAAACAGCCTGGTTGCTCTATACAAGTGTTCATATCGTGCCTCTCGACTGTTACATTTTATGTTTCGAAGACTTGGTTGGTTCAAATTCTCCCCAACTTTCCTTTGTTCACTTTTTTAGTAGATTCCTCGTTTGTCTTCATTATTTTACAGTTTGTAGTTGCTTTCTTACTCGGCATGTTACAAAAAGGAGAATCCCAATATGTTCAGACAACATCTTGAGAAACAAAAACAAATTTGTCCATGTTATTATTATTAAGTTGTTAGCTACAAGAATAACTTCCCTAATAGCCATTGAATTCAAATTTTGCCGTTCAATCAAAGTAGAACGAGTCGTTTTGTATTGCAATTAACAAAACTCATAGCTGAAGTCCTTCAAGATCTTACAACAACTACAGGATATTAATCTTTCCATAAGCATAAGTGCAGGAATATACGGCAACACCAGCAGACCTTCAGGTGTTTGAAAAAGTAGATTTGTCAACTAGGGATCAGTGTCATTGAATCATAACACCACGACGTCAAAACTCTGTCGGCTTGAGAAACAACAGTACATTTTGTATTGTCATCTACTGCTTGCTTAGATTCTAATTAAATATCTGAATAACATTGAACCTGAATTTAAAAAAAAATTAAGTCAAATTTGATGAAATCTTTATTTCATAAATAAGAATAGGTGGGTGGATACAACAAAATACCATGTGATGTCAGTCAAAAACTGTTCCAGATTTCAAGAATCAACTTTTCAATCTCATCAGATCCACGCCACCTCAACTAATATACCTATAATAATTGCCATTATTTCTGTCTTGTCAAACCCAAGCTGGTACCTACTTATTACTTTCATGTGTCCGTTTGTAAATACTGTCAATCTCTGTAAGTATTATATCAAGACTATTTCCTATTCAATAAAGATTCATTCATTCATATAGGTTTTCCAGTTTTTTTTATAACACTTAAAAGTGAATGAACCGCCCAAAAATCAGTCAGTCACTTCACCGCTATGAAAACTACAATAATAATAGCCACTCCTCTTATTATTATTATTCTTATCAATCCATTAACGTCTAACGATAAAATTCAATATCAAAATCTAGAATAGAAGTGTTGAATGAGATTAATTTTTAAACAAATCATCCCAATGTTTTAGGATCAATCCATAACTATGTCAAAATATATTTTTTATAGAATCATCATATTCATTATTTTTCGTCACGATATGACAATTCAAAATGACGCTGATGAATGTGTCTCCCAGTTGGTAGTTGCATCAAAATTGCTGCATTTGATCTTATCTTATGATTAGACAATATTATTCGAATGAAATTGTGGCAAGCATGAGAACAAACTTGATGGTGAATTGTTTCGTTATCATAATTGGATTTTCTAATGGACTTAGGACACCCACAACCTCTTACGTATAATGGGTGCTTAATTTGGTCGTTTTTTTCTTGTATATATTCTTGCATCAATCCGAATGTGAAACCATTAAAATACCGAAAAGATCAAGTTTGTGATAGAATAACTATTATTTCTGAAAGAAAAATATCTAACCTATGTCTTCAATGAAAATTAGGTTAAAATATAGGTACATAGCTCAATACTGTTGATAAACTTTCATGTTCCCAAACGAATGAAGTAGAAATAGATATCTTTGTAGGTTGAGTACCTTTATGAGTACTACACTATCAGTGCGTTAAGTGCACACCGAGTTCTACTTTGATCTCCGTTTAAAAATGAACGTGTACATCATTAAAATTTGTTGGCTATCAGTTCATTTACTCTTTCGTCAAAGCTTGGAAAAATCCTGCCCTGTCCAATCCTGAAACAATGTTTTCATAATATACACAATCGATCTAGATACTCCAATTGTGTGGATATTCGCGTTCATCAGGGGATGATGTTACTAGTCAGGTCGTCCCGTGCACCAGGTCCTCCGGGGCAGGTCTCCGATGTCAAATTCGCGACGAGCGACCCCCGAGGCAAGATTTTCGCTTGATTTATCCAGGGGATGGACGTTCCTAATGCCGTTCCGATCTCCAGGTGTACAGGGGGCGAATTTGGACAAGATATTCAAATTCCGCGACCTGAGAAACCCCCGGGTGCAAAATTTCGTACAGTTCGGGTGTTCTTTACAAAATATTCATTTTTATTGAGAGTAATGTCTGTTCTAATTGTAGGAGATTGTGAATCGGAAAGAACATTATGGGATTATAAATGAAGTGGCCATCATGTTCACCCGATATGAATTACATTAAACACGTTTGGATTGGAATGACGAGACAAGTATAGCCTATAACTATTTTAGAACTAGTGAGTACATATTACGTAGATATCTGGTAAGTAATAATAATATAATAATAATAATACTCCCTCATAAAAGACGGCTATTATTATTATTATTTGCCGTGGCGCTCCGGGGCGACTTACTGATTTTTAATGGCGTATTAACTTTTTAGCTGTAGGAAAAACCTGAAAACCTACAGCACCACCTCGGTTGATCGGCGCGAACTCCAAGCAAGCACCAGCCCCCGGACTCCGATGATTAGAAATGTTTTATAGAATCGAAATGTGACGTCATATTCTAAATATCGGTACTATGCTTCCCATTTCTAACGTTCGAATATGACGTCACATTCTCGACACATTTCGATGCTATGAAACATTTCTAATCATCGGAGTCCCAGTGCATACGTAGAGATTGGCATCCAGACAACTTACATTGCCTATCGACTTCTATGAAATTGAGAATTGTTTTCTCGTTTTCCAGGATTCGTACCTGGCCAAAAGCAAACGGAAGTTTAGAAGACCGGTATCGAGTTATTCGAAGAACATGGAAAATGCTATCAACATCGAGCCCATGTAATGTTTGGAATGCTCAAACAAGAGTCCAGCCTCTGAAAAACTAAAGCTTTTTGATTATACCAAAAAAAGTATTTTCGTTGATAGTGTCTCGCTCAAACTATCTGTCCGTCCATGGCGAAATGTCTGGTGATCAATCATTGCATTGTCAGCCGTTTCATCGAGATTGACCCTTCACAGCCTTCCATCATCCTGGACATTTGCCGAAATTTTCTTCCCCAAAGCTGATTTTCAAAACATATCGCAAACTCATTTCCTTGGGATGGATATCCATGAGATTTACTGCCTCCAGAAATTCAAGGAAAACACCAATTCCTACCTTGCGTCTATTGGTTTTTTGCGGGTCTAAAATTGTTCTTAACGAAGAAACTAGAAAAAATCCATTGGTTGTCGACACTCAAAAATAATCCTATCGCAAACGTCTCAACAGCCTGTCTCTCTTGTCGCACACACATCAACACATGTATTATACGAATGCGAAAACAGCACGGAGAACGTTCATCTTATAAACAGGATACAGATACGGTATATTTATCATGGGACGCCTTCACACTTGCAATCGTTTATTATGTCGAACTCTGACACGTCTGAAAATTGCTGATACAGCCCGTGAAGGATACTGAACACATCGCATGGATATAACGGGTGGAAGCAGGCAAGGAAGACTTGCAAGTAGGTAGAAATAACAATGTCTGCTTTCTAACACGATGAAATCTTTGGAATTCTTGAAATACCGAGGATGTTCCGGGATCAGTACTATCAGAGGTTTTCGTATGATATAATACACAAACATTTTCCGGGAATTTCTGATATTGCTAGGTATAACTTGGAGGTTTGAATCAGAGATTGTTATCAACCAATTTTGTTATTTTGTGAACATCTTATATGTTAGAATGGATGAATACTGCTCTTCATTTAGACTATAGATTTCGTACATTCCTAACCTTCTAAATGTAGAGAGCTGGATCATGAATAACGCATCATCTGATGGAGATTTACCAGAGGTGTATAACAGAATCCTACTACTAATGAATTGGGTCAAGTCTTCAAATTTTTACCGGGCCAAAGTACATTGTGGTAACTTTTTTCCTTAACCCAATATATATCATACATATTGTTTCCCTGTTTCCAATCGATGACAGTGATGACTAATTCTTTCGTCATCTTCAGTGAAGCAATCGATGATGGAACAATGATTTTATTTTGTGAAAACGAAGCGTTATAATGTAAGTAAGCTATTGCTAAAATTGCCACTTGGAGAGGTGACTGGAACAACCTCAATTTCAAGGTAATTTGTAAATTAGGACTTGCTTCACTTCCTTAGTTTGTTTTTAATTAACTATAACCAGGATTTACGTTTCATCCTGTAAAAATGTTCACATCAACCAAAGGTTACAAAAGACAGTATTTGGTAAAACATTCATGCTACAAGAATTCAACAAATGCAACGCCTGTATATGAATAATATATCAAATTCATTAGGAATCAATTTTTCATAATTTTTTACCATACGGGACTTCACAGTCAAAATCAAAATCTTTTCAAAATATCCAAGTAAAGCTGTAATTATAATCCCTTCAGGATATTACAATCCTAATTGCAAAGATCTCTGATTGGTTGAAATTGACGACTTACTATCTATCAAATTATATTTCCCGATGAAATGATGCAAGAGCCAAGGGCTTACAGCTTTTCCCCGCTATAATATCTATTCAACTAATGAAGTTATTTCTATTCACATCTTCTTTCGGTCGTGTACCATTTAAATACGTATTCAAATCAGGCAAGTCAATCCACTCTTCCTAATGTGGAATAATTTAATAAATATGGAGACCAATAAGACCATCAAACCGATACAGTTATTCGTAATATCTTCTTTGCGCTGACAAAGAAAGTCTACGAAAGGAATGTTGATACGCTATAGTCGCTGGACTTGAGAGATGAGATACCGAAGTACAGCATTGATAAAGAGACTGATAATGTTCGATTATAAATAAGCTTATATTCCGTCTCAATGATTGAGTTATCATCTACAGAACTGTCATGCTGTTTTTATCTGTCTTTGATTGTTTTGAACTTATTATTATACTGCACGGATATCCTTTTCTATTTTGAGTACGTATATTTGAACCTTGGTATACATTTTCCCACGCTTTCCTGTATCGCGCAGCTTTATTTGCAACCGCATCTCTTGATATTTCGCACATCCTATCACACAATGTTTACAATAAGTACAATAAATGACTGAATTCATTTTTGAACGAATGAACAGTATTCACAACCATAATCTGGTATTAATATGTTTATCAATAATTATGTAATGATAGGTACTAATACATGACTAGAAGTACTTAATATAAAATTCAATTTGAACTGAAAGGAACCATTGCAAAATGATTACGAGACAAATTTCACTTCATAACGAGAAAAAATCCAGGAAATCAAAATATATCTTAGCTTCATGATTATTAAAATGAATCAACCACAAAAACCATCGGACAGGCAGAAGAAAAGTTCTTTGAATCGGAATATCCTTTTGCATCTCCAAAAACTACATGGAATATTAAAGTTTGATTTATAACAAAAAATAAATCAAGTTCATTACAGTACGTGGAAAGAGAATCTAAATTCGGAGTGAAATTCGTTAAAGTTTTCGAAACCTAATGATAAATAAGTTGAAGATGTATTTGAAAGCATAAACAACAAAAAAGCTCCAGGATTTGATAACATCATTGTCAAACTTGTAAAGGCAGTATAATCAGAGTTAATTAATTAATAACTATATCATTCCATACAGGAATAATTCCAGAAAAAATTCAAATGCCAAACTTAGACCGAATTTTAAGTTATGACTTTCTCAAGTATTGTGATGTGACTTATTTCCAGATGGAATTGAATTCCAATAAAACATGTGGACTGTTGACAATATAGTTTTGGATACTTTATATCATTTAGGGATGAGGGGACGTGCACAAACATGATTTCCAAATAATATGAGTAATAAAAAGCATTTTGTGTACATGAGAGAAGGAATGGGCGCCAATAAAGCTGTACTATGGGGCGTACCACAAGGATCAATACGGTGTCCAATAATTTTTCTTATATACGTTAATTCCATTCACTATCTCAACCTCAAAGGGAAGGGTTTATTTATTTGTTGACGATATAACACATTCAGGAAATAATGTAGAGTAGGTAAAATATATTGAACGACTTGAATGAATTATCAACATGGCTGTTCTTCCATAAACTAATGATAAATCAATTGATATGATCATATATGTATGTATCTATCTGAAAGACCTTCATTCGATTTTTTGAATTTCCATTCAATTCAAAGATGATATGATCAAATACTCCAACGAAATAAAATGTTAGGGTTTATATTTTGACCTACACATATTAAAATATTGAGAATACTGATGTGTTCAGTTATTGGTTCTCCACAGAAACTGAAATCAAGTTCAATTGAAATATGGAAAATGCATATATTTTTCATTATTTACTGAAACAACATTAAATTTCAATATGGGGAAGTGCCAAATTATGTATTCTCAAACCACTATAAATTCTTTGAAACTCACCAATATAAAATCAAATTAAAATACACTTGATTGTCCGAAGATATACAACTTATTGACAAAGGCAATATTGGAGAATGTAAAAGCATAATGAAAGATGAAAACGATGTCCCGAAATAACTTCTCAACAACGAAAGACTCATTTCAATTACACACCAGAAGAACTCTTCAATAAGAGTTCAAAATAAAACATTTTTAGTAAATCATATTAACTAATCAAATACTCAATATGATCTTTCCTTTGAAATTTTTACCTAGAATAAAGAAATCAGTCCAAATTCTTCTTGATATTAATACTGATAATGTTTACATTAGTTTGAATTAATCAAGACCGTGTAATATTTACGATTTCTTCTACTTTCATTAATTTTAAATTTTGGCGAGTACATAATTAAACTTTTGTTTTTTACGAGACAAGATTGAAATTCTATTTATATATATGTTTGAAACGTTTCGTTGATATTGAAATTGTTAAAGTTGTTACAGGCTAATCAGCTTCCTCTTGCCTGCATGCGGAAATCCGTTCCAGCAATTACTTTAATCAGATACCTCCTCTTCGTACAATTCACCCCAAAATGAAACGATTTTCTGATTGAAATGGCGCAGATATTAAGATCCATTCAATTCTGCTCGTAACATTTTGTAATTGGACGTTTTAAGTGGTATTAAAAATTTGAGCTCTACTTATCAAATATCAACATAGTCAACAAAATCAATAGTAAGTAATTATCTATTATCCACCAATACGGTAACACGGTATGAAGCAATTTGATTTAACGCCCCTAAAGACAATTGCTCATTAAATATTTCAAGTAATCTAATTATATAGTTCTCGGTTCTCACATGTAGATAAAAAAAACAGTAGCAGTGGCAGCAATACAATAATTTCTTGTAATTGCGGTACTGTTTCGAACGAAAACAATAGGATATATTGAAAACTGTCAATACGAAGAATTAATCGGCACAATTTTTTGTGGGCCTTAACAATGGTTTTAAAATTTAATTTTTATAAAAAATTAATAAATGACAGTTGCGAGTGCAAAACAACAGAATATAACTACGGAATGTCTTCAGTGAGATGGTTTCCTACAAGTATGTTTGTTAAAAAATTACTCATTTTATGCTCTATCAATTTGTGAACAAAGGAAGCTTGAAAAAGTCTTTTAACTCGATTGGTACCAAAAAAACTATACGAAATTTGAAAATTAATAAATAGTTGTTCTATCTTGTTTTATAAGAACGAAAAAAAAATTGTTTTCCCCTTCACCACACTAGTAGTTTCATTTCTAGATGCGCGTTTCGTTAACCAAGTTAACTTCATCAATAGGATTACTAGACTGGTGATAAGTGCCAAATCATCAATCTAATTCGCGATGACGAAAAACCCAAAATCAACAACAACAATCAACAACAATGGACTTCTACCACAGGTTAATCAATCTAATTACTATAATTAACATATTATGAAATATATTAGGGTGATCCTGACTTGTAAACTACCCATACTGTCAAATCACTTTGTCGGTACAACTCAAATAGTTTGGAATATAATCTTGTATATAGCAATACTTTCATAACAATCCAATTTTCTACACAAGTTTTTCTAATTTTGAATCGAGGGGGAAACATGTACTTCAAATCTTGTACAACTAGAAATTTTGAGTCGTTTGAGTCAATTTTCTTTCCTTAAATCTTTGCTTCAGTTTTCCAGTCATCGGCTAAGTATGTCAGTCTTAGGCTTGATTGGATCACTTGGATTTGATTTTGAGTCTTTTCAGTCCCATTCTTGAGTCTCGAGTCTTTTAAATATTTTGAGTCTTGTACACATTTTAGCTAGATGTTTCCCCCTCGTTTTAAATTTTTGAATATTGATTTTATGATGGATTTCTAGTAAATGATCAGCAACTCTCGACTTATTTTCTCGTGAATATTCAGCATGGGCTAAATGTTCACGAAAACGCACATTCGTAGAACGCTTGGTTTGGCCATAATGAATATCATTTCAATTTTGCTGATTTCACGAATTCCTGATTCATCTAAAGTTGGAATTTTGTCTTTCGTATTGCCTAATAACATTTGGAGATTGTTCGTACTGCTATGTACAAGCTGAAGGTTTGCATCCTGGAAGATAGAACTGAAACTTCTCGTAAGCTACGAATCGTGTGTAATTTTTATGAATTTTTTATTATCTCTAGGTTGATCTAGTGTAGGTAATTGTCTTAATGACATTCAGAACTTTTTTTTTACATATTAACTATTATGTTAGAAGAATATCCATTGTTATTGGCTATCTCCTTGATTGATTTGATTTCTTTCCGAAAACGTTCATAACTGAGTGGGAAGCTCAATGCCCTATGAAATAGGAAATTGAAACTCGCCATACTGTGCTGAATGTGGTGATTAGAATTCCTATAAATGTCTATTTCCACACGTTCTCCATTCCTAATAACCAATGTGTCTAAAAATTGCAACTGTCCATCAACTTCAAAACTATTTTTTGATCTCATTGAGCGACACCACAGGCGTCCAATACCCCATTTTCTATCTTGTTTTAGGAAGTTCTAAACTCTCTAAACCAAAGGGATATATGAAGATTATAAATCTGTTCTCGAATTATCTTTTTAAGGCCCCTGTCCTCAAGTACATCGCCACAGCTGTATGTTTTCAAACGTGTTGCAAAGTTTTTCCATCAGTTCCCATCTGTTTTCAATTTGTTTCTCTGTGCTGGTTACATCATTTGGATTGTTATTACGATTTTTCCAAAGTAACTCTCATTTCCATATTATCACTGACATTTATATTCCTATTTGTATTGATGCAAGGATAACTAACTAGATAAAAACGTTCCTAATGAATATGGAAATGAAGTGTAGAAAAAGCCTCGATAGAAATGTAAGAGATCAAAAGGTTATGAATCGGTCATTGAACAGAAAATCTATTTCTATTGTCGTGAGAACCGTGACCAACGTTCATACCATATCTTGAAAGTGTCGCCATAATCGTATTAGGTATATTTCAATCATGTCAATATTATGAATATATTATTATTATAGTATTCGAATATTTTCCGTGAGACCACAGACTAACAAAGTCTGAGCAAGGCGCCAGAGTAAATTTAAATATGCCTTACCATGTGTTTACTTTCCATCGATAAAAAGTGAGTGCATTTACACACATTCGGAGACATATAAAGGAGAGAATAATGGGAGAGGGACGCCATTAAAAGAATTATACAGCCACATTTGTAGGCAGGTCATGCGGAGACACATATTCAAATTTTACGTTATTATTGTTGGTCTGGAAAACAATGATATACATAATCCTAATGACTATTAACGGTATCACCATTGAGGTCATTAATTCTATTTAGTCATAGTAATTAGTAGATGCGTTGCAGACACGGTGTGACGAATTGTGGGTTGTGGCTTGTTTCGTATTCAGCAATTTCACACAAGTGTAGACTAGATTATGCTTATTTTACCTGAATCCTATATTATTATATTGCAGAAGAATTATCAAGCAGTGGAACGGGTTTGAGTGTTCGTTTATTGTCTATTTCATATATTTCCCAACTGGGAAACATTTCAGTATAAATTATTCGAAGAATGGGAGGCGTAGGTATAAATATACAATAAGGATTTTTAGTTCTTGGACCTCCGTAGCTAGAAAACTTATCCTGCACGCTACGGTAGTTTATTACCCCCTCACCCCTTCAGAAAAATAGTGACCTACAATAATTTAATGCATTCAACGTGCATGATATACGGAATGCTGCAGGAATCATCAAGGAAACAATCAATTTTTCAAAATTTCACCAAAAAGAAATCATGTCCCGAAATATTGCAATGATTTCAAACTCATTAAGTTATGTGAATCGAGAAAGTCAGGTACCAAGCGGTATCAGTATTCAAGTTTTTGTTCCAGAATATTATCAAAGCCTCGTAACTCATATCAGTGGAAAGATACAGAATCTTTTTCAAAATCACCATTAATGATGAACTCATAGCTTACTACAAAATTCATATTATCATCTTAGTTTCATTTGGCTCCATTTCGATATTGAAAAATAAAAGAGATAATATCGATACTTGTTTCCATTCAACGTTCAAATAAGTGAAAGATCTCCACGAAAAATCGGACATTTCGATGCACCTTCCTAGAATAAGGCAAGAAAATAAGACAAACGCTCTTATCAAAGATGCTCAAAAATATAGCAGAATCAGCATATTATTCATCCCATTGACGTTATATAGTAGAGGATCTCCATTTTCGATTTGGTTTTCTTATCTTCTCTCACACTGAAGAAAAATCAAGCAGAAATGAAGAAAAAATTGCTGATAATTTGAGCCATTATCCACTGCCTTTCTTAAAACAGGGTGAATTTTCAATAAATTGCCGCCATAGATTCAGCTGTTATATCTTCCGTGGGTAATTTTCAGTTACCCATCCAAGAAAAAAAACTTGCGACGCCATTGATCCTGCAAGGGAAAAATTGAATATTCTAACTAAAACAATTTCAATTCTATTTACCTGTTGAAGTTTACCGAACGACAGAAGTACAACCTTTTCGGTGCCATCGAACAATGCTAATATTTTCATTTCAACAGCCAATACAAACCTTTTCGATAGTTTCTGATGGCAAACACGTGATTTCGTTATATTAAGCATCTGTAGTTCAATTTTGTGAGGAATTCTTCATGGATTACCCGTTAACTTGTGGAAATCCTCCATGAAACCACACACTCCCATACTTTTAGAGGATTTGGAGCCAATTTAAACGTCTAACATTTTAAGCCATCTTGATATAAAGCAGAGTAAGACGTGAGTAGCACGATTCATGATTTCTAAAGAAGGGTTTAGCTCCACAGAAATGTTCAAAGTAGATCGTTTATCGTTTCTTTTGGAGGTGCTCATGTTTCATTATTGACGAAGGAACATTATTTAAGTTGGTATAAAGTCGTCTTTTCATCGTAAATTGAAATGCAAACACAAACAATACACGATCTTCAATGATGAACAGTTGAAAAAGTAATCTGGAACAAAAAAAACTAGCTATCAATTAAAACAATTATGTATTTCCCAATGAATTATGACCTGTCATGTCAAATGTGATAGCTCATAGGTTGTAATTATGAAACGCGGTATACGTTTCCTCATTTATCAACTGATTACTTGCTGGTAGGTACGATATTTGTCAGGCCAGACATGTTGAATATTGCAGTAATAAGTTGAAGCGAATGTTAAAGTTTTATAAATCATATAATTTTTTGAAGTAAACTAAGATACCTTATGAGGTGTTACTATTATTATAGTAACCGTATATTCATGATGTTTCAGTTGGTTTACCTGCCACCTAATTGATTTCTGCAAATTAAATAACTGTTTCGCATTTATAATAATAATATATTTCTTTAATTACCTGGAAACAAACTCAAACATGGTGAGTTATTCTATTCTGCCTGATCATAGATCAAATTTTGAGAAATTTTGCATCAATTGAATTCCAAGCTTTCTAAAAGTTTCAGTGTCATGCATTTGTTTTAGACATGAAAGCTTCAAATAATCGTGTTCAAAAAAAAGGTGAATTATTAAATGGCTAGCAAAAGTTAAATTTGATTATCGGTTTAAAAAACTATATATGTGTACAGTTATTCTGTTTCCCAAAGTTCTACCTGTTTGTCCAATGTAGAACATAAAAAATAGAATTTTAAAAAAGACCAACAAAACTACGTACTAATATAGGTAGTCTAATGTATGCTGATGAGGTTATATTGATTGCAGGAAGTTTGAAAAAAAAAACTGAAACTAATGAGCTAATGAGACAAAGAAATAGATACGTATAACATAAAAATGGGATAGAACAAAACATATCACTAGTTGAACATGGAATAACGGAAAGATTTGGGGAGGGGTTTCAACTTTCGAATATCTTGAGAATATTTTCTGAGAAGAAGGAACAATCAAAATATAGACAGCCAATAAATGAAGCGTATTGGGAAAAATAAACAGAGCATAACATGGGAGCGTGAAGAAAAGTTAAAGAAGGAGCAAAATATATATATAGTCTTTGACGCGATATAACGAAGTTTTTTCTCAAGCCAGTTAATCCGTATTTTTTAAAATATTACAAGTTGCTGTATTGGTATTATTTTACCATACTGAAACTGATATCCGCAACATTCACTCAATATTAATTTTTTTTCCGCAAAGCGTCGATAAAAACCAGTTTGTATTGATACGTACCGACCAGCTAAATTTGATCCGTTTCAGACGAAACCAGAATGGATTTCATTGCCATTTCCAACGTGACTTCGTGAAACTAGATCAATGTTCTAGTGCTTAGTAAACGCTGCAATTCCAATTTAACAACTACAATAAACGCGTTATTATGATCTGTCAGAAAAACACTCGGAGCCAAGATAAATAATGAATAGTTTCCTTTTATGATATTTATCGCGGTGTAATTAATGCGGTCTAAGTGCATCGGAATGTCGAAAAAATACCAGTAAACTCATTCATTACATTATTTATAAACCGGCTGTAGTCCGAGAGCCCGCGCGGATTTCAACTCACTACCTGAGATATGCCATTTGATACTATCTGATCATTCAAAATCATGAGAAAGTTCGTTGTCACTAAAGCGAGAACTCAAGAACATTATTATTATTTTTAAACATTATTATATTATACAAGTGAATACTCTCGTTTGTTTCTATTGAAAGCAATTTGATGAAAAATAAACAAAAAATTTACATTTTTTAACCTTTTTCTGAATCTAGGAGAGAATTCAAACGTAATTTTAATTTTTTCAACTATCCAAACACAATATATTGTTACGAGATTGATCCCTCAGCTACGCCGCTGAGTGCCGAACCATGAAAAAAAGTAACTCATTTGCATAACATATGAGCCGACTTACGTCGCAAGCCTTTTGATTTCGTCCGTCAGATAGTTCCTGGAATTTAGATGTTTTTCTGTATTGAGTAATCTCGAAACCATCCCGAAAACTCTGGCCTAGACGAATTGAGTATATAAGGCTACACATTTCACTCGGAAGACGAAATTTATGAAGAAGTGATAAGGAAGTTAAGAAGTTTTAGAAGTTATTAAGTATTTGGAATATTTAGCTAGTTGAAGAGATCTAAGTGTTTTATCAGATATGAACTCGTTCGCCAGATTTAGACACACAATTAGTGAGCAACATATCGAGTGGATGAGTTGCATCTGCTCCTGTTGCCCAGTTTCAACTGAATGTTGGAGAAACTGGCAATGTTCGGTAATGAACATTCTGGTTTTTTATCATTAGTTCGGAATTGCGACAGACCCCACATATACTCTACACATTCATGCTAAAAAAATAACCTGTACATTATTATTATTTTTGAGGATTTTCATCATAAGATATATCTAACCTGACATCTCTTTCGGGAATTTGATAGTTTATTCATTCATAATTACATAATTACAACCTATGAGTTATCACATTTGACGTGACAGGTCATAATTCATTGAGAAATACTCACATAATTGCTTTGATTGATAGCTACGTTTTTTTGCTCTGAATTGCTTTTTCAACTGTTCATCTTTGAATATCGTGAATTGTTTATGTTTGCATTTCAATTCACGATGAAAAGACGACTTTATCACCTTTTTGCCTCACACCCTTTTTTGGCAACTTTTTTTCGTAAACAGTGCGTACTCCTTGAGAAGCATTAAACTCAAGAGTTGGCAAAGAATAAACTTAAGAGTTGGTAGACAATAAACTCGAGAGTTGGCAGAAAATAATCTCCAGTGCTGGCAGACACTATACTCAAGAATTGGCATAAAATAAACTCAAGAGTTGGCGAACAATAAACTCAAGAGATGGCAGACAATAAACTCAAGAGTTGGCCGACAATAAACTCAAGAGTTGGCAGACAATAAACTGAAGAGTTTGCAGACAATAAACTCAAGAGTTGGCAGACAATAAACTCAAGAATTGGCAGACAATAAACTCAAGAATTGGCTAGTAAAAAACTAAAGAATTGAGAAACAACAGACTCAAACATGCAACCTTTGCTTCTTCTAGGAATTATTATAATAGGCCACCATTTGGATTTACTTTTTTCAATTGAAAACCTAGGCTTTACTTCAAAAAGACATGACCGTTTGACATTTTTTACAGAGTTTATTTTCCAAACATGGTATGGTACTACCAGTATTCCTAGGTTTCGTTACCGACATATTCAAGTATCATAACGCATACAACACACCTGCCTTAACTTGATCTACTAGCTGTAAAGATCCTAAATGTAAAATAACAAACTACAAAAAATTAGTCAAGCTCCTGGTCTATCGAGTTCAGAGACGCCACGAACTGGTGTTAGTATATCAGCGGATCGAGGAAAAGTGAAATTCTGACTTCCTGCTTATAAATATATTGTTGACGGAGATTTCGTTTCATCGATAGTTCTTCGAATTTATAGTTACGTATAAATAGTATATTACTTCATTTACCTCGGAATGAAAATTTCTCATTCGTGTTGTTTCCTGGTAAATGAAATGATACAAATTCCTCATACCCTTTTTTCGGAAAGTGAATGACGTAGGTATAGCAACTGAAGGACATCAGTTCAGCACGTAGTTTCAAATGAAGTTCAACGAACCATAAATTGATTTTCAAACTTATTATTTGAGGTTTGATAAAATTTAATTTATTTTAGAAAGAGATTTTTTCTGGTGTATAAGCTGCTGCAAATTAATTAATTACTCACTTTAGGTAAAAATTGAAAATACGAATTTTTTACAACTCATTTTGCTAGTGGCTTCTAAGTACTTATTGAGTAAAATTTCAAAGCAATATATTTTTTCTGATGGCACTTATAGGTATTTCGATTGCACAAACAAAGATGGTTTTTGGATATCGGAAAAATAACGAATTCATACAGAGTGGATCATTAAACAGTTACAAGTAGAACATTTAAAACCTTCTGTACATTTATGTCTTTAAAACTGTTGGCCTATTCGTGAAAATCACTCAACCCATTGAGATTAAAGTTTTTATACCTGGAAGAAGCATTGACGTTGCTAAATTGATATTAATTTCATGTTCCTTTATTTATAAAATTTTTTCGGAGGCGTTTCCCTTCGACGACCTATCATTCATCATTTATTCACACAAAAGGTATTTTGATAGCATTCCGTTTTCTAATACATTGTACCTTTACTTGAAAAACTCAAAACGGTGTAGCGTTTTAAAATAAAATATTTACTGAGCATTACCATTACCGAACCGGTTTTTAGGTTTTCATAAATTACAGGTCTCAAGAAATAATTCAAGTGGGGTGAGGTCAAGTGGCCGAAAAGGCCATGAGATGAGGCAAATTACTTCGATCTAGTTCGATAACTTTTCCCATTTCAAGGGGTATCTACGATTTTCCCCGGCACTTAATTTATTCTGGGTATATGATGGGATGAGATGGAAGAACTTTGTCTCATTTAGTTTATTTCTAAAAATAGAAACTACCCAAACACCAAAACAACGTCAATTTGCCCCGTCCTAAGATTGACTGCTCTTTGTGGAATATTGGCGACTTCATCATTGCTCCCTTCTGAAACGTTAGCAGTGTCATTAACAAATGTGGCAGCAGTATTGTTTTCTAAAAGAGGAAAATCACATGTGTACAGTTGGTACAGGACTCGGTACTACCCTGTGGTACTCCAGTTGTACTCTCTTTCAGTTCACAGTACGATTATTCTTGATTGATACGAATGTATCAGTTTGAATATCTGAAGAAAACATCCATTTTGTAGTTGAGCCTTCGTGGCACACTTCATCAAAGGCTTGTGTTATACCAAGAAGAACTACATATGTTTTTCCATCTTAGTGAGTGTTCAATTACATTAGTGATCGAGTGTTTACTTCCTAATCCTTACTAATGATTTAAAATTAACTGTCTTCCTACTATTATTGGTTTTATTCTTATGAGCAGAAGTTTTTCAAATAGCTTAGGCTCAACTGGCCTCAGAGAAATCGTGACGTGGTTTACCTGGTTTTGGTATCATTGAGGTTTCTTTCTTTGGTAACTATTTCAACAGTGATAAGATCAAAACCTGGAACTTTTTTAGGATAAAATTATTTGAAAATGAGGCGAACTTGTACAGCGAAACACGTGTAAGAGTATTTCAGTTTTTGTGCCAGTGATTTCGATATACCTAATTACCATCATTACTACAAACTTCAATCATTATGTCTCGTATATTCTTGTATATAAATACGCTGTACCTACATATGAATACTTGGAACATATATATGGTTGCAATTCTCCTTGAAACGAAGCAGTCCGTGACATACCTACATGCTGAAGTAATTTTAATTATGAGTGAGCTCGTACTTAGTCAAGAACGAGAAAAGGGAGAGAAACGATCTAAATTTAACACCCACACCACGCTTTCAATGTGTGTCTACCATCCATTTCGAACCCCATTCTGAGCAAGGCCTGTACCAGCTTTCTATTGATAAATATTTATTTATAGTGACAACGATAACGCGCACTCACAATACAAGACATAGATTTATGTCGGATTTTACGGAGACGACGTTATCATAACTAAGCATTTTTGGGGGCGAAGTATTTGGCGGAATTTTAAAAATGTATTTTTTAGTCGTAAAATGCAAAATAGTCATTTATGATACAATAGTTACCACAAATTAATAAAAGTTCCTAGCTGATCTGTGGTTCAAATATAAATAGAAGTTGAAACGGATGATTTTAGATTATTCTCCTCCACCAGAAATTGAAGAAGCTGCAAACAGAGTAGATCTGTTGCAAACAATATGAAATTGCCCCGGAAATTGCTTATAATTGATTAAAACTGAATGAAAGATCAAGAAAAACGAAATACCATAAATTGATCGTATTTTTTAAACGAAAAAATGTCGGATACCGTCCGAAAAAATCGTAAATTTCGACAACGGAAGAAATTAACAGAATTTTTAATGAAGCGATACCAAATATCTATGACTAAAGTGACAACCCTTTTTGGATCATTTGGAGCATAACATCGTGAAAATCTCTACAAATTAAGCGTAGATGACATTGAAGAAAAAATACAGTCATTACTAGTTCATATTTCGGATACCAAAACCAACATTCAAAAAGTTTCTGCATCGTTGGCAACTACGTGAATCATTATCGTGAATATTCTGTATTACGCCCAACTTCTGTTACTCACTGTCGGTTTTTCCTGAATTACTCTAACAACAAATGAACTGTTTATCCAATTGGAATAAATAAACTTAGGAAGACCTTTTCCATTATTGCTGAATTTTTTAAATTACCGGATCCACAGCAGTTTACCGGCCATTGCTTTCCAAGATCTTCAGTACCTCTATTAGCGAATTCAGGAGCAAGTTTGACTATAGTAAAACGACATGGTGGGTGCAAGTCCTCAACTGTAGCTGAGGGTTACACGAGGATTTCATTGAAAATAAAAATAAAGTAGCTGATGAAATGTTTTCTGGCATATGATCTAGTTCTGCATCATCATTGGTAAGAGAATAAGGACCTTCTACAGTTGGACTGAATATTCGTCAGTAACTTCACAGAGAATTAATATTACCAATTGCACCAACTGCCAAATACATTTGAACATTTATAAATATTTCCTTCTAAGTAGGTGTTCTGATTATTATAATATATAATTTAAGTGTTTCTTTTGGAGAAATTTATATTATTGAGTACTTATCCATCATCTCTTCTGTTATTTTATTTCTAACACTAATGTTAGTGATTCTGACACATAATGTGAAAATTTCAGTTAATTTATATGCCTATGGATCAAAAATGTCATTTTCAATGACAGATGTACAAAAAAATTTGTTTGTATTAGCTCGAGAAAAGTTTTAATGTATTGTTTTTTATAAGTTTTCACTTGGAAAAAATCAGTAAATTAAATCAGAAATGTGTGAAATCAAAATGTTAATTTTTTTCTATACAAATTGTTACACCATATTCCATAATAACCATAAAGTTTCTTGTAACTTTACTGAAATAAATAATAAAGGAAAGTAAACTTCAAAATAAAAAACAGAAATTATAGATTTTAAGTTGTTGCTAATGACATATGATTTTTTATGAAAATGAGAATTCTGTATACTTTCACTTTCAATGTTTGAGTATGCTTTACTATGACTTACTTTTGCCATGGAATTCACCTTTTGGTGCATTACGAAAAGTTTAATTTCTGTTGATTTCTTGTATTTATTATTATTTATTTATAATTATTTTCAAAATTCGAGAAAACTTTGTCACTGGATGGAAGCCAAAAGCTCAAGCTGTGTTTGTTCTAGGGGATACAGATTTGTGCGTTTTAAAGCATAGTTTATTTGAACTAATTTGTACTGACAAATTCGATTTTCCAATTAAATTGCTTTTGTATGGGACATTCAACACTTACGAAGTGTCCAAAAGTAAAAATGGATATTTTGGATACTTTATTGCGGCTTTGAATAGTTTTTTACTAGTAATAAATGATAAAAATCACCAAGAAAAATGCCATTTTGTGAAAAATAATTTTTGGACTCTATACGTTCCATCTGAATAATTCAAGCATGACGAAAAATAAATTCCACGACGGTTAAGACATAATTCCCAATCTGAGTTTTTTGTGTCCCCCAGGGATCGGGTCTCGGGGCACTAGATGATCGGATGCAAATGATTTCCTCTAATGACATTTCAGGAAGAATAATTTTCGTTAAATCTTACCGAATCTTCCGAATAATTCGAACTGCTGTCATCATCATTATTATCGAATGCCGCTTTGCTCTTGGCCACTTTAGCCGCGGATCTTCTAATCCAAGACATATTAAAACTTAACCTCACTTGCACTTTCACAGAACAGACACAAAAAACAAATTCCCGAGAAAACGACCGAAGTCACCGTATCTCGGTGCGTTCGCGCGAGACGAAGAAGAATAAAAATGCAGAAGACGACGACGACATCAGAAATAGCTGCTTTTGTGAGGGAGTGAGGCTCGTCACGCCGACATTCGTTTCGATGCACTCAGGCTTCCCAACCCAAAGCGACTGAACTTGATGCATAAGCATAAGGTCTAAGAACAGTAAAGCACCAGGCCATAGGAGCAATGAAACTGAATTAGTCACCATGACCGTCCGTGCTGGCGAGCGTTTTGGTGAGATTATGCAGAGGCGCGGCGCTGGGTAGGGATGAATGCACGCTGTTGAATTGAAAAAATAAAATATAGTTGGAAAAAACTTGAAAACACACTTTAATAACTCGATATACGAAGATAAGAAGCAGAGCGTTCGTACTATTTTCACAGTGATAGTAATATTTTTCATTTATTATAAGTTTTTGCCTATATAAACAATTATTTTTCACTCTACAGTTCAATGTATTATAAAAGCGTGTTTTTTAGTTTTCTAAAACTATATTTCATTTTTCACTTTTTTAGTTCTCAATTTATTATTAAAAATGCAACCCTATCCAAGGACGGCAGCGTATCCATCCAGGACGCAGATTTTTCAAAATCTGGCGAAGGCTCTCACACAAAGTATATGAGAGGCAAGTTATTTAATTTTGGCAATCCTGATCAGGATAATGAGACAAACTCATCAAATAATCATATTGTCACCGGTTCTTGATAAGTGTACACAGTTTCAATTAAATATGTCCGTTTAAACTGTGTTGAAATCGAATGTGAAGGAGTCGGTTATAAACATATATGCATACAGGTGAAGCTAAAATAAAGGCATGTATATATACATAGTTAGTTTCATTTGTATTTTGAACCAAAACGTTACTTTCATCATAGACGACTATATAATCCACGAAGTTTTCATCGAATTAATAGGAAAATATACTCGTAACTTTTAATTAGTACGCAAAATAGTTATTTCATCACTTTTAACAAATGTATCATGCAAATTTTTTTGTACAACTGTTACTGCTAGTAAGAAAAAAAATTTATAAGACCCACGGGATTCGAACACACTATGGAGTACAAGGCAGAGGCTGCTACATGGGCTAAAGCACTTTGATACTGGCTGTGAAATAGTGTGAAATTCTGTATTTCAAATCTAATTGTTGGCATGACAGTGAGACAGGCAAAAAACAATTAATAATTGTTTATTATTTACCACAAATAACAAGTTTCTAGCTTTTTTGTGATCGTGTAGCTATTACTGCTGCAAGTATAAATACAATGGAAGTTGAAATGGATGATTTAGATTATTCTCCTCCGCCAGAAATTCAAGAAGCTGCAGAGTGAGTAACTTTAGATCAGTTGCCTGAAAAAAAAATCACGGAAACAGTATAAAATTGCCTCGAAAACTGTTTAAAATGGATTGAATGGAGTCAAATGAAAAAAGTTGAAGGCTGTTCATTGAAAGGGTACTTTTCGTTTGCTTCGAAGAAAAATCGAAGTTATGGAAGTCGTCAACGCTGTGGTCTAAATTCTCTATGATGAAAACTGAATTTCAAATCAAGAAAAACGTGGATATAAGTAAAAATACCATTAATTGATCGCATTTATCGCAAATATCGTAATTTCCGACCATGGATTTTTCAATGAAGCTCCTGATATCAAATATCTTATGATTGAAGAGGCAACCATTTTGGATTATTTGAAGCGTGTCATCGCGAAGAACCCTGCAAATTGAGCGAAGATACCATTGAAAATACCAATGACATATTACGGCTAGACCCCGTTATTTACATTTCGAGCTGCGGTCAAGACGGAGTCACATTCTAAGCACGATGTTTATTGCTGTTTGTTTTGCGGAACATAGTTGCGATATTAACCATATAAACCTTGTATGTGAGTAGATAATCGAGCAGAAACTCAGCTTTTAGCTTTGTAGACTTTTGGGTTGACTGACCGCGAAACAAGCTGCAATAAACATTGTACTTAGAATGTGACCGCAGTTCGAAATGATTATAACGCGGTCTAGCCGTAATATGTCATTGGAAAAAACAGTCATTACTTATTGATATTTCAGATACCAAAACCAACATTCAAAGAAGTTTCTACATCGTTGGACTGGCAGCCAGCAAGCTGAGCAACCATGAACTATCGTCCGCGACCGTCCAACTACGACCAAAATTCCCAACACGTGTATTTTTATTGGACAACTCACACTAAACGATCGTCCTCGACTGGTTTTCATAGACCATATTTGAAATTCCGATCTGCTGAAAATTTTGGTCGATCAGGGTGAGGTTGAAAATTTTCATTGATCCCTTTCAATTTTTGGTCGTTGCTGGACGGTCGCCAATGGTCGATCCTGGTTGGTCAGTGTGTTACGTGAATCATTACCGTGAATATACTGTATAACGCCCAACTTCTGTTTGTTACTCACCGTTGGTTTTTCCTGAATTACGTACTCTAACAACAAATGCACAAATGCACTGTTCAACCAGATGGAATGAATAGTTTTAAGAAGATGCCTTCCACCATTGCTGAATTTCTGAAATCACCTGATCCGCAGCAGTTTACCGGCCATTGCTTTCGATGATCTTCAGAATCTCTATCAGCGAATTCAGGAGCAAGTTTGACTACAATAAAACGATATGGCGGGTATGGAACTCCTCAACTGTAGCTGAGTGTTACATCGAGTATTTCATTGAAAATAAAAATAATATTGCAGAAGTTTCTTCGTAAAGTTCCGCACCAGCATTATTTGACCATCCCACTTCAATATCACCACCATTGTTTAGCGATGAAGGACCTTCTACAATTGGACTGAATACGTCGTCAGTAACTCAAGAAACATGCAAGGAATTAATATTTCCAATTGCACAAACTGCCAGATACATGTGAACGTTTATAAGTAATTCCTTCTGAGTAGTAACGATTATTATAATATCTGATTGAAGTGTTCTCATCATGTCAGTTTACTTTCAACACTAGTGTTAAAAGTGATTTCGACACAATGTGAAAATGTCAGCTTTTAATGACAGTTGTACAAAAAATAAAAAGACATTGTCAACACCAGCTACAACTGAAATAGTAATGTGAAAGGAGAACCGGGAGCTGTATACCTAAGAAGCCTCACCTCACAAGATCTTCTAGATGGAGATATGAGCAACTATGACCAATGCCAACTATTGAATATATGACAGGCCTGTTCAGACGGGCAGATTCGTTATATTTTCGATCGTTGTTGATATCACACGTTGAGAAGTATTCTGAACAAAATGGAACGACCATGTGAGGTTCATTGCCAAAAAAACCCTTTAAATCGTCTGAACCATGTCATCTCTTCAGCCTCTTCGATCAGTAATCTCCAAATCTTTTGATTTGGTTTTGATTTTGATCTAATAATAGCTATTACATTCCACCATTAACATCAGTTTCATTGGCGGTCGAAATAAGAAAACTTCATGTCTCCATAATGCTTTATTGACAAGAATCAATGATGCTGGTCCGAATCTGCTTGATTGAAATACACTTAGTAGATACTTAAATGTCGAAATCGACATTTGGAACTCATTTCCTAAAAAATGATTTCCGAAGCACAAATCAGAATTGATGTAAACATCACAAGATTTTAATCTTCTTACGAATCTAAAGATTAGACATAAATTACTGCGGTATGTGTTATTTTCAAGGTTTCATATACCGACATAACTGAAAAGGGTGTTATGGATCGTTGGGCGTAATTTTCACGTACACCAAACATTCATGGCTGGAAGAAACAATAAACTTGGGGTATCATTCATAACACTTCCGTCTATTGATGAAGGGTGCAACCAAATGGGGAAGACGGTACCCTAAAATATAAGGTGGACTCCTCCTCCACAAAAAAAAGGCTGGGTTAATCTCTGCTGGTGACACTATAAATCGGTCACAATGAACATTAGTTAGATTTAGTTGATTTTTTGGCACGCTGCCACAAAAACTATACTTGTGATATGTTGCGATGTTGCTACATATGTAAATGGTGATATCATCATTATTTTCGAACCAAGAGCAATCATATTCGAGAGTAAAAACACTGATTGGGACATATGGAATCACCTTCATCAATAATTTATTGTGTGCATGAACTATCTTAACCATTTCAAACAGCCACACAGGCAATCACCAGTACCTATCAAAAACTATTGATAACAGTATCTAAGCTGACATACATGGCAAAAAAATTCTTCCTCGCGTTTTACAAATCCAAACCCAATTTTATTGTGAGAGAAATGTTCATATGTACCAAACCAAAGAACCTATAAAATGTATTGGTTCATGTTATTTTTTCTTAATTGGCAGTTGGTTGTATTTCAGAGTGAAAAAGATCATGTTTTTAGGGTCCGGCAACTTTTTTTTGTCATCCAGTGTATTTATTTTATGTGAAATATGGTCTTCAATAATAATAATTCTCTCAACGTAGTATTTGGTAATTTATATTCATTATAGCAAAGACAAATCACATTTCATTTTAAATTTAATTTTTTATGAACCATAATGACATCAAAACAAAGATACGCGATTCGCAAATTAATTTCATAATTATGCTAACTTGATGTTTATATTCAATGAAATTGAAATTGATGTCGACTTCCTCTTATTTGCATGATTTCGAGCATATGCCAATACGCTTAACTGAAATTTCAATAGTTTAATGAGAATAACATTGGATAGTTTGGAGTGCGGACTAACCACCATTAGTTGTGACTTGCCATTTATCACTATATCCATCACCAGTTGACACTACAGAATAACCGGTCTATATCGAACTGAGGATTTTATTCATCAGTTGACCTCTGGTGAACCATATTGACAATTGTTCACAATTCCGGAGAATTTTAGATATCTGATGAGCTCGATATGTGTCCTGATTTCATTATGCTTACGAAAAGTTAAGGAACATTGGAAGGTGACACCGAGATCGACATAACATGTTTCCATCTCGTGATCATTGATGAAATAGCTGAATTGTTCAATATTTTTTGATTTGCAAGAACTTCCCACGTAGCATTTATACAAATTCAGATGTAATCTATTTAACTCACGCCAATTATAAAATGAATTAGGATCATTTTGTAATAAGCCATAGGTTCTTACCATTCAAGTGAATAATTAGATTTTACTTTCTACTTACTGAAGTAAAACACTTTTGAAAGAAAATATTACCACTTCACTTACATGAACAGGCCAATATGAATCGATATATTATTGAAGTGACAAATATACATTTTTTTTCAAAAGAAAAATCCACTACAAAAATAACGCTGAAAACAAAGGACAAAAATTGTTCAATGTTCAGGCTCCCTTTTTATTCAAAAAATCACGACAATTCTTTCACCAAAATATTTTCAATTTCAAAGTAAAATTCATTCAATGGAACTAGTATGAAAATACTCATAGCAGCTGTGGAAAGATAATTATTTAGTGAAACAGTTATTTTGTTTCATTTAGATCATTGAGGTACTTATTGGTCGATAATGACAAGAATCAACTTCTGACGCTAATATGAGTATTTCCTATCACCAGGTAGCCAAGGAATATGTTAATTGAAAGATTATTGTACAGTAGCCTTGGATCAATGATTACGATACAAGCAATCACGTTGAATTATCCAATCTGTAACATACATATGTCTATTTATTTTCTTCAGTTTATCTCTAATTGGAGGTATGATTGGTTAATTAATATTTATTACAAGTAATATGTTTTTTTCAACCATTAGGCACATTATCGTCAATAAAAAACACAACAAAGTAGACATACTACCTACCATTATTACAATATGGTCTACTCGTGACGTTATATCATTTATTGATTCAGGAACATTCCACTTTTCCATTTTTTTTAAGTAATTTTCCAATTCCAACTGCAACACTATCAAGCATTTACCCTTCTTTGATTATTTTATTTATTGATTTTGAATTTATTTCATTCGTCATTGAAATTGATTTTTTATTGTCAAAATTTCATTCAGTTGATCAAAATCAGTGAAGTCGTCAAAATATAGTGATGATGATGAGTGAGATTTACTCGACATTGTTATGAAAGATCACGGAAACTTCATTCTCCGCCACTGACCCTAATCGAAATGAGTTAAGAGGAAATAAGTGGGAGTGCATAAACATAAACTGTACGGAAAACATCGGTTAGATTATCAGTATGCCAAGGTTGTACGCAGATCGTGCTTTTTTATCATTATAAAATTGATAGTAGATTGATCAGTCTATAATCTACAAAATATCAGCATCCACTGAAAACGGTAAAATTTAGTTCAGGTTGAATGTATAGAAATCTTGAAAACAATGTTGATTTTAGGTCTGAAAGTGTCACAGCTACAGCTTGAAAATGTACAGCATGAAAAACTCTGCACAATGGAGTTATGTTCTCTGTAGGATTGCAATGGTCATTCTCTTTTTTTCGATTTGTTCTCGTTCCCCGCGAAATAATAATAATAATAATACTCCCTCATAAACACTCGTTGAGTGTACCCAAAGGCCATAATCCTGTGCGGGTAGAGGACGGCTATTATTATTATTTGCCGTGGCGCTCTGGGGCGACTTACTGATGTTTCAGGTGATGTGTTCACTTTTCAGCTGTAGGAAAACCTACAGCACCACCTCGGGTGGTCGGTGTGCACTCCAAGCTAGCACTAGACGAGATTGGCATCTAGACAATTCACCATACACTTGCTTTTCAACAAGGCATGCGGTCGCCTATCGATCCGATATAAAGTATTTGAGAAAAATTCTCGTTCCTACATCGGACTCGAACCGACTATCACTATGCTGGAGTTTCGAGCCTGTGCCTTAGACCGCTGATCCACCGACCCACAGAAATAAATCCACTCTTGACATATCCACATGCAATACATAAGCAAATTATTGTTTTTTTTTCAGATCTGCTGTTTCAGAAGCTGCAAACCTTAAACGGTGGTAAATGGAGAGTTTCAGTAACATTGAGTGACAGAAACAGGAGGCGAAGAATTCACAAAATTTAGATCATTTCGAGACATTATACTGCAGATCAAAAGGCGCGTTTTCAAGGTCTAGAACGAAAACTTTGGCCTCAATTTGAAGGGAATGGTATAAATAAAGAGAAGAAGATCAATAGGTTGAGAAAGTGAAATACACATATTTATAATCAAGGTTAGAAGAATGACACTTCAACGCAAAGGAAACAAAAAACATGAATATGTTGAATAGGTTTCTTTTTTGAATTAAGTGAAAAACTTTTAGATTCGTAAAAGGTACATCACAGCCATTTCATGCCCGTTGTTGTCTTCAAATTTGAATTTTCCAACGCAGCTCTACTCTCCTGAAAGTATACAATCTATCATCACCTAACACAGTACAGAGTTGATTGGATTAGGGAAGTTTAAAACCATTTTCATACCCCCTGTTACTTTTTGAGACCTAAAAATGCCATGGAAGTGGCATCTACATCCCATGATCTAAGTCGTTGCATGGCCTAGGGTAGAAAAATATCAAGTCAGTAATTATAAAGAAGACCAAAAACTTGCTTGATGGACACGTCGTTTAGAACATGGGGTATTCATACGATTAACTGACAGGAATCTTCAAGCACTCAAATCGTTCAAAAAAGTAAGCTAGAATGGCAGTCTCACTCACACTTTGTACATTCTTCGATGTACACCAGTCTTTGGATCTTGATTAAACAAAATTATACATTAGTTTACAATTTTGTGACACTTAAGGAGGCACACGCATTTCTGGCTGCTTCATATTATCTCACAAAAACTCCTATACCCTAACGTGTTAAAATCAAATATTGTTTATGAAATTCCTTGCGAAAACTATGAACAAGTTATATTGGCCAATCTAAAGAAATGGTTAGTGATAGCATTACTTCACATATGAGTGATCCCAGAAGAAATATAAGATCTTATGCATTTTCAGAACATACAATTGGACCATCGTATTCACTATGATAATGCGAGAGTTCTCAAGGTAGAAAAACAAATTCTTTTTGGAATAACGCAACTAATACAGTTAACAAGAGAACTGAGTTCTATATATATATATATATATATATTATATATATATATATATATATATATATATATATATATATATATATATATATATATATATATATATATATATATATATATATATATATATATATATATATATATATAGATTTTTTCCAACAGTCATCCTTCTTGAATTCATATTTTGGAATTCTGCTTCTTTTCATTTATATGAATTTTGTGTTTTTTTTTCATCCCCTATGTACTATTAATTTTTCTGTCACATCTTCCTGGCTCTGTATTTTTTGAAGTTGTCATGATTTCTTTATGTTCATCATTGATATAAATTCCCTTCAATTTTACGTTAGTAAATGTTACTGAAATGTTCAATTACCATATATTCATCCACATTGTATTGTAATTATAGTCTTGAGAAATAAAATAAAAATTTTCTTAACTTAAAAAATGTCTTAAAAAAAGGTATTATAAAAGTGTTTTCTTTTAAAATGAACTTGAAACCCTTGGTACATAATTGACAATTTTAATATTTCAACATGCTTGTTCGTCAACGGTAAAAACGTGTTTAAATCGAACTTTCAAAAACACGCGTTTTTTAAATTTACCATGGCAACAACAACAACTAGAGAAACAAGAAGTGTAAATGACAACTTTTGATGAATGATCTGACAGCAGTACCTTCTAACGTCTGATAAAATATTACTAACCAAAATAACCTTTATTCAAACACTATACAACAATTTTAATTTTATAAATGAAAATGGAAAGTACAGTTAGTATTGTTTGATATATTAATTTTTCGATTTTTCAAATCGGAGGAAATGGCATTTAAATTGATACTGTTAACATTCTGAGAACTCAATGAGGTTGAACTTCCATTAATGGCGCTCCCTATAACGTGTGAAACAACTTCTTATTGCTAATGCTCTCTTCAACGTAACCACTCGCAACAGCTGCCGATTTCCATCCTACTTGTCGTTGGATTTGATCTATTGTCATGCCACTATTTGCCATAATGGTAGCGGACGTGCGTCGAAAAGCATGTCCCGTGTATTTCTCAGGATCATCCAATTTAAGATAACGGGCAATTTGCAAGGGACATGATCCAAATGTATTAATATCAACCACTTGATTGGTACACTTCCCCTTATCATATCGTAGGAAAACTCGGTCTGTACTCACATTTTGTGGACGCAATGATAAATACTGCTTTACTAAACGCACATAACTAATTGCTTCATTGTCGGTTACAGTAAAACGTCGAGCCTTCACTGTCTTAGACGGTCGGATAGTAATAACCAATACACTTCCTTCTTCTTTGATATCATGTAAGCTCAAATCGCATAACTCACATCTTCTACAAGATCCAAAAATACCGAAAATGGCAACCACTTTCAAAAATAGATAGGTAATGTCTGGTGCATCTATGAAAAACTTCCGCAAATCATCTTCATTGAATATATATGCCTTCTTGGCTACGTTATTCCTACTAATTACCTTCATGAATGCATGCACTTTTACAAATGATTTTATATCGACTCTGACATTTTCTGTAAGCACGCACAACTCGTTCATCTGTTTCAATCAACTTTTGCACTTCCATCCAGTGTACGAACTTGTCATATTCTTTGTTATAGGCTTCTCTAGATTTTTGCGTTATTAGTTGCGATTCTGCTTTACTATTCAAAGAATCAATATAAGAATTCATTTTGAAGGACCGCGGTGACAACTATCAATCTTTGATGACAAGTTACATATTTATTTTTGCTTTTCTCATTTTCATGGCAACAAAAGGTATACTGATTTCACATCACGAATTCAACCATTTTACATTATTAGTTCTTACGGCAGAGCCGTCGTGTTCGAAAAATCGCGCGTGTTTGAAAGACCTATTTATCCACTTATACTTTAATATACTATTAGTCATCGCATGATGATGTTTATTTGCTTCATTTTCATATCTAGAGTGAAAAACTATCACTTTCATGTAGGGTTCCGGTTGAAAAATAACAATTTTCGCATACATGAGTAGAAAAATTTTGTTTTTCAACGAAATAATTTTGGCAATCAGTAAATTTATGAAAAATATTGAGATGAAAAAATTTGCGAGACTACAAGTCAAGAAGTTTAGTCTAATGTCAGTTTTTCGAGTAAAGTTATTAATGGAAAACATTTTTGTTAGAAAAAATGTTTCCAATAAAACGATACTTCCCAAAAACGACTGATATTGTGTTAGCAATAGTCAACAATCCCAGATGTTTTTTTTCAATAGGAGCTGATTTATCGACAAATAAATTAGATTATCGAAATGTCAAAGTAACCAGCATTTTACTTGAAATTATTCAACTTCGAAAAATTTGCTGGGAATTCCCATAGGAACAATAATTTTTACAAAGTCAATGTCCTTCAAGCAAAAAAACATTTCCATATATTCTGAAAAAAGTAGAAACTTGTTAATGCAATAATAATATTATGCAATTGAACACTTTATTGCTCACAGAAACAACATAGTTATTTCGGTGAATGAGCATTGCGCAAATTATCTGAAATGCAAATCGAAGTGAGTTTTACAATTTTAGCGGTATAACACTAACCTTCAAAAGTTCAACAATGACGGCAAATCCGTGGAAAATCCACTTAAACAAAATGCTTTTTGCACAACTAATAAAAATAACATTAATTCAATGAAAAAAAATTGGCTTTGTTATCACCACCGATACTGAATTTAACGAGCTAATCTAGATTCCCGCGACGTCAAACTCGTCCAATCGCTACAATTAATTCAAAAATAAAGTAAAAGGAGATGAAACCCGACAAGATCGAACTAGTTCCCAACCACTTTCGGCGAACATTCCTGGGATGCTTTTGGCAAAGATGCGTCTGCCTATATTCGGAATCTAAAAACGAACAAAAAGAAGTATATAGCAGGTATTTCTGTCTTTGGTGAGGTGAAAGAGCCGAATCAATAATTCAGAGAGTGAAAGAATGCAGGTAGAGACATCCGCGATTGAAAACTTAAAGGGTTCTCAAAAGACCATAGACGTCGATGAGGAGTTAGGAAGAAATATTGCGAGGATTCCGGGTATAATGGCATTTGTTTGTTCTTGGGAGGTACGACAAAAAATTCAAGGATCACTAGTGAGACAATTAAAGTGAGAAAGTGAGTTTTTGCTCGTATTGATATGTTGTTCATTCGAAAACAAACAAAAATAGTACAAAAGCTATAAAGCCGAACTTTTTTCCCTACAAAATATTTCAAGTTGGTTGAGATCATAAATAGAAAAGCGTTGCTTGTCTCTAAAATACAATACTAAAACCTCGAATGGGCAAAAGGTGAAAATTGGTGTCCCTTAAGGCTCGGTTTTGGGTCCATTATTTTTTGTGCTATCTGTCAACGCCTTGTCTGAATATATGAAAGACACATTCATATAAATTTGTTAGCTGATGATACTACTATTACAGTTTGAGGTTCTAATAATAATAACGTATACTCGTTAATGACCTTTATAGACTCATTATGAAGTCAGTATCTATGGAAATGTTTAATAGAAATGTTGAATTTTTCTGAATTGCTTCAACAACTGAACTCATATCTTGTGATAGTTTATTTATTTTCCGTCAATTGGACATACTTCATATTTGTATGTAGGATATAGTTATTATCCTAACAAGTACGGAAAGAGTAATGTTCCCGCATGTGGCTGCCGTTACCCGAACGATGCAAAGCGGAGTTCGGGTAAGCAGTCAAGTGCGGGAGAGTGTACCTTTCCGTATGAGTAAGGATCAAGATTTTTTCTACAAGTGCATTGAAACATCTTATGTAGCGCTCCTAAACAAACTTACGCGTGCGGAAAAATTCATTTTTTTTCAGTGGTCTGTGAAATTGACATTCGAGTCAGAAGTCATAAGTCAACACGGCATAGCCATAAGCCATAAAGATTAAATGCGAATGCAATTGTGTTTTTAGGTGTATTATATAATTGGAACTACAATTTAAAAGGAAAAGATGATATAATAGAAGAAAAAATCTTCAGTGTAAAAGAGTTGATCAGCACATCAATTATTTGCAATTAAACAAAGGAAATGCCACGCAACAAAAAAAGTTCACTGAGTGTCTATTTTAACACGGTATTTTCACATATCTCATGCACTTGTGTTTGTGAGCGAAAAGCATATTTTTAGACTCATCTTCGACATGGACTATCGAGGAAGTTGCAAATCGGTTTTGCAAACTGCGATCTGTTCCATGTGTTTTCATTTTTAAATGTGTAAAATTTGCAAGAACCAGTCTTTTGAAATAATTGATGCAACACACACTTATATTACAAGATTCGGAGGACTCAGCTGCGGATGCCAAATCATAAAAGTTTTGAATTCAAAAACTCTCCTGCTTACAAAGCATTGGTCCCTCTACAAAAAATTGCCGATATCAAACACAATTCCTGCAATATGATTGAAAGACAGATGTCACTGTAGCATGCAAGAGTGTCTGAATAGTATATTCTGTAACAAGGTTAGAATGAAAATTCGATGCGAGTGGAAAGTGGAACCACGAGCATCACGAATTTTCATTCTAACCGAGTAGCAGACTATGCTTTCTCCACGATCAAAAATTTTAAAATATTTTTAAATGAAAAAGAACAAAATATAATTTCCACACGAAATAATAACTATTATTTAAAAACACTGTTTATCAGAAAGGACTGATCCTGGACTAACCAGAACAAATTTTTTTATCGCAAAGATGCATTAAGAATAAAGTATTAAATTAAAAAAAAATTGCCTTGTCGGTGGCTTGAACCCACAACCTTTCGTCTATGCTAATGCTATACCATCTGAGCCATCCGGCCGATCATTAAAATAAGTTTGATAAATATTATATTAAAGCATTCTTTTCCACGAAAGCTACGATATTATTATAATTGCGAATGAAAACGTGACAGCAATAATTTTGACACTACTGAAATTTGCCACTACGGTGACAATTAACTGCGTCAAGGCTAATGTTATTATTGCTAACCAGTGTGAGAATATTATTCTATTACAAGAGAGAGGATGTAAATACTTTTGAATTGCATGGGGGCAGAGGTATTGCAGAATATTTCTTCAATCTCAATAGAGAGAAATTCAGCATTCTGTAATCAAATTTCATTTCAGAATTAGCAAATTCTATGATGATCGTGGAGAAAGATATTTTCTAGTTAATCAATTAATGAACTAGTGTTGAATTTTTCTTCACTTGCATACTATGATCGATGTTTTCATCTGTATATTTTTTATAAATTTTCATTTATACTTTTATACATTCATAAATGTTTTATATGACCTACCATGTGTACCTAATTGTAAGTACCAAAGTGGTTAATGAATTATTATAGTATTATTAATATATAATTTTTAGTCTATTCTTTTCTGCGATAAATATTTCTGAGTTTGTTACAGGAACTATCCAGAAATTGCCATGTGATGTATTCATATAAAGTGATATAGATTCAGCTAAGGCATTGAAAACCGTTATCAGATTCATTGGTTGAAATGTTCATAATTGAAAAAGTAATATTCGATTTAGAATGAGCATCAAAGTCTGCAGCTGTTGAAGAAAAAGGTATAAATTTGGTTTTTGATATATTGAGACTATTATTGGGCCAATTATATATTATCTTTATTCGTATATAAAAGATCTGGTTGAATTGGGGCACAATATCACACCAGGAAATCCGCTGTAGCAAGATTAGTTCGGTACATGTTAGTAAATACATTTTCAAACTTTGAAGTAGAAATAATACAGCAGATTTTTTTGGGTAGAGACATTCCGAACATCTTTCACCCAGGGTTTGTTTTTCCAACGAACGACAAAGCTGTGGAACTCACTGCCTCGGGGAAGTTCCCTGAGGCATACAGCCTGCACACGTACTGGTGAAAAGATTCAATTTAAATGTTGTGTCCCTTAAAAACAAATTCTGTCTACTCCCTTGATAAGTCAGCAAGGCACTATATTCATACTCCCCTCCTCTTCGTTCTGAGTGAGTGTCATGATCTAATAATCGAGATCGTACAGGGACATTAATTTAAATGGAACGGAAAGGGAGATAAGGGTGTGAAAAGTGTGGTGTCAGGGCCAAGAGGGCATGACCCTTAGTAACCCTTTGATGGACGGCAAGTGACCACCGAAAAGTCAGCAGACAAAAGATAAGGCATGTTATAACCTGCATAAATTGCGGTGGATTTCAGTTGATAAAGGTACAAGGACACTTTATATGTGCAAAAAATATCAAGAATAAAAGGGCTCTGAAAATCTCAATTCTCTGAGGTGATATTGCTGACAATGAAATATTTTCCGTCTTCAAAATATACCAAAAAATGTTTAACCTTCCACAGTCCACGGTCTGAAAATGAAAAACTGGAAATGTATAAGGAAATCTGTGAAAGTGTAGAAGGTTAATATCTCCATGAAATGAACGTCCTTCACAAAATAAAACTTTTAATCAATAAGAAAACGTCTCTTAACCAACACTCATTCTTCAATTACATTAAACAATAATGTCTATTATTTGATACACGATTTTTAAAAGGTATAAACTGTTTTCCATCTCGATTGAATAAAAATGTTAAAAAATTTTTTTACGCCCATGTCTGTAAACGTCAAAAATCGCACTGTCAACATTCCTTGTAAATGACATTTAACATTAACATGCACGTAATGAGATCTCATAACATACACGTGCGTTTTGAGAAGAAAACTTAAACTTCTTGGTTTAATTAAATACAATAAAATTTTTATTTACGTAAGACTTTAGTTGGTCTATTTACACACATTCAGTCAATTAAAAATCATAAAAACTTTTAGCATTAGCGAGATATATTTAGGATTGAAAGAGTGATGCCCCTAAATGTAGGCAGCACGTTATGCAATTTCTTCAAAAATAGGACACGTTTTCCCAAGTAACACGCTATTTATATTTTCAATTTCTTGAACAAAATATAATTGTATCTGAACATTTTCTCAACTTTACGATATGTCTGAAAGTAGTGATAGTTGCGATGTTTTTTATTTAAAATGAATGGGCGTAGAAAAAGTATTGTACGTTACACGAGTTGTAAGCCCATTACGCACTCATGAAATTTATGCATTCGCCGCTGCGCGGCTTCGTGCATAAACTTGTTCATTTAGTGCGTAATGGGTTACTTACAACTCTTGTTACGTAATATACTATATTACTAATGTTGCAGAGAAGAGCGATATTGGAACTGCCTCAAAGAAGGCTTGTGATTTAACAATCATTTTATACACCTTTTCCTCTACCTCGTACTAGTAAGGACAGTTTCAAAGGCGCTTATAAAAAAGAGTATGGCATGTGATCTATCCAGTGTCTTGGATTCCTACATTATGTCTGTTTCTTGACAATCTCCTGCAGAATAAACTGATTTAGTTACTTATCATGACAAGCAAGGTGAGTACTCATATCTTCCTAGTATCTTCAATATCCAAGAGATTGTCACAGATGATATTCATGGCCATCTTTGTTCTGAACAAAAAATAGAGCAATTTCTCAGCCATTTTAAACACTCTTTAATCGGGAAAAGAATCACGATACCTCTCAAAATTGATGAAGACATATACAGGATGCTAATAAAATTAAGCTGATTATCTTTAGTTTAACCAAATGTGAAATTAATGTCACTTATCGAGAATTATATAGACAATCATTGAAACAACATGGACCCACCATCGACCTAAGATAAAACATATTATAAATCTACCAGAACTGGACAACTAGAGAAACAATTTACTAGTCAATGGTTCACGAAACTGATACCAAAGGAAGTATCGCAAATTTTGAATTATCAATAATGGATTTGCCCATTAATGTTACCTTCATGTGAAAGCCAGATACTTTTCAAGCAGTCCTGGTATTCTTCTAGTGAGAATTGCTTGTCTGCATTCCGAATTAATTATAATGAAGAACCAAATAATAGGTTGTTAGGGACTTTATAAAAATCGATAATTTTTAGTATATATTTTGAAATAATCATGTGTTTTAAACAAAACAGAATGGTTCGGAAACTAAGTAATAAACTTGTTTATACGGAGTGGGCTATTGAATACGAAACAGCAGCTGTGAAGTTCGGCAGACCCGAATTATATAAAAACACTCGGGCACGTCAACTACATTTTTGAGGAGGACATCGTTTGTGAAATTCACCCGAAATACCTCGGAGCTGTGACCGCCACCCCTAAATTTTTAAATGGCAACTTATGGCAAGTGATCCCTCATTTGAAAGGTATCCTTCTCAATATCAAACAACAAAAATAAATTATTTCGAGATATAGGAACTTGAAGTTGGGAATAATTATCATTTCAAGGAATTAAATGATCGTAAGAATCGATAAAAGGATTTTTTTTCGCCAAATCGCAATTGTCGACGTCTATCAGTGTCAAACTGATCTTTGAACGGCAATAGAGTGAGTTACTTGACTAAAACTAGTGAATATCAATAATGGTGAATACTATCGCAGAAAGAGTTGAAAAAAGAATGCCAATTTTTTTTAAGAATGATGAGTGCAGTAAGCCTACATACAGTTAATGTGTTCAATGAAACCCATCCAGATAAACTGGTTGCTAGAAAATACGTTCTAGAATTAGTGCAAAAATGTTGTCAAACTGGATCAATAGCCAAGAAGAAACGAGCCCCAGAACGTGAATTTCCGTTGAGAAATGAATTTGTTGAAGTATCAGTTTTAAGACAAGTTCGTGCAGACTCAACATTGAGCACAAGGAAATTGCCTAGTGTTACCAATATCAGTATAACCAGTATCCACCAAATCCTGAAATATCATAAATTCCGCCCCTACAAAATACATTTGGTACACCAATTGAATGAAAATGATTTCGACAGGCGACAGGAATTTAGTGAAATTACGACTACGAGAATAGATGTTGATGAGAATTTCCTTTTCAACATCTGCCCTTCTGATGAGTCTACATTATTTTTTAATTCGACTGTTAATCGTTATTATTGTCTCTATTGGTTAGATACCAATCCACATGTTTTCCACGAAGTCCATATTCAAACTCCCCAAAAACTCACTGTCTGGGCCGGTCTTTTTAGGAACCGTTTGAATGAACTAGTATCTCTCGACGGTAACGAGACAGGAAAAACTTATTTGGAATTATTTAATGAATTTGTTCATCCAAAATTTGTAGACATCATTGAAAATGACGATCGTAGAATTATTGAAGAATGCCGTTGAATAACGCCGGAAATGGGTGGTACACAGTATGAAGATGTTCATTGACAATAATAATTATTGAAACAGTTGCTTTATCAGATATTGTTTTTATTGACTGAGTGAATAAAAAGTGATTTCCAACTTCCTATATCTCGAAAACGAATCGATAGAATTAATTAATTTTTGTTGTTTGATATTATGAAGGAAAATGCCTTTAAAATGAGGTATCACTTGCCATATGTGGTCATTTTAAAATTTAGGGTTGGCGGCCACAGCTCCGAGAGATGGATGATACATCGCGATGTCACCCTCGAAAATGTAGTTGGCATGTCAGAGCGTTCTTATATTATTCGGTTCTGACGACCTACAGAGTCGCAGTTTCGTTTTTAATGGCCCACTCTGTATATGTGGCGAGGTCTACCATTTCGAAAAAAGGCAGATTCAATAATAAACTCGATGAAATAGAACATCGAACTGTGGGATTACGATATTCTGTTCTGCCTTGTAACTCACAACGTGAACTCAGGTGAAATAAGAGTCACGGAAAAACCTTGAATGGGATAAAAGCTGCAGTAGATAAATCGTGAAGGCCATTCAGAAAAAACTTCATCGACATGAACAGTTTGCACTAGCTCAGTTGGATACTGTTTTGAATTTTACATGCAAACCGTGACTATGCCGGGCATTGTTTGATACATGCGGCATATTAAACGAGAGTCTTTGTTCCCGATATTGCATACCGATCTGGTAAAAATCAGATGGAATATCAGCTTTTTCCGATAGAACTCGGCGAGTGGATACATCCGGTAGCAACAACGGTCAAGGATGCCGAGGGTAATGATATGATTTACACATCCTTTGTTCTTTCACAGCCGTTATGAGAACTGGAACAAGATATTGAACGAATTGCTCAGTACGTTATGCAACAAAGAATGGACTAGTCGGGTAATGAATGCATTCTTGGTGACTTTGCTTGATTAATACAGATCTCGATCGGTGTTTAGACGCTGAATAAACAGGGTGTGGATGACTGTCGGAAATTCAGAGTATGATTTTCTGAATTTTAACCTCCGATCAAGTAACACAACCTAGAAGAGTAATACTCGAATAGAACTGAAGGTAACATCTTTTCATAATGTTATCCCTCAAATCATGACATTATTACCATGTCGCAATTTTTTAAAGATATAATAAGCACGTCAGCTAGATTTTGATATCTGTCGGGTATATTCATGGCAACTAAAACCCAAAAATACTGTCTTGGATGAAATATCTAGCAATAAAAAGGCAATTGAAACGTTCATTGCAGCTTGTTGGGAGCATGTAAAAACGATAGTATTTTCATCGCCGAATGAAGATTCCTCGTTGTCGATATAGTCTGATCAGTACGGCAACGCTGCTTTCGAAATATCAAATGTCAAACATGACAGAACAACAAATCTCTGTTCGTTTTCGTCTTTGGCTTATTGGAGTGTTCATTCGTGAATAAAGGGCAAATTCTAAGATGAATTGTGTTGAACTATCGTTAGTTATTATTGGTATGCAAGGAAATCAAAATATGTCATTTCATAGGTGAGCTACCAGTGTAGTGAAAAATTTATGAATTATGAAAAAACATGTCAATTAGAGCATCGGCTGTTCTCAAAATCCAGTGGAGATTATTCCATCATCATAATAATTTCAGGTTTCCATTCCATATTGAGTTTCCATTATTTCTATTTTATTGAACCTCAATGTTTCTGTTAACAATGCACGACACTGCCGTTGGGGGAAGATGTCCCTTACACACAAATTTTAATTCGAGTGCGGCGAGTTACTCATCTAGGTTGTGTTATTTGATCGGAGATTTTAACAAAGAAAAACATATGATCGAGAAAGAAATATTGCAGTTTTGGAATTCACATATATACAGAATATATCTGTATCAATCATCGTCTTTAAATAGTTGATAATCCAACAACAACAATAGTTTTCAACGATTCCAACCGAAATGAAGACTCTAAAATATTAACTTTTATCAAAGAAAAATGTAATAAAGAATGATCTCGACATTGTTACTGCAAGTACATTTCCATGACAGTTCTGACGCAACCGAGTACGCGATGGCCAACTGAGAATAACTGAACTCACGCATAAGTGATTTTCTTTAACAGAGAGATATTAATTCGCCAATATTTCGAAACCTGTAGAATGTAGGCATATATAACCGCATTCAAAGCATCATTTTCGATACTGAAATGAATGGGATTATAAAATTAGGGGTTTCAATTTGAAAAAAATGTACCTATTGTCATTAGGTTTTTCAATCACATCTACAGGGCGATTTACTACCACCTGCACAAAATTTAATGGGGTATTGGTCTATCACATGCGAACGCACCTGTAAAATTTGAGAGCTATCCGCTATGATTGAACCAATTTTTTTGGACGTCAACCACAATCGATACGCCACTGCAGAAACGTGAAAAGATGTGGCAATGGTGCACGTATCTGTTGCAAGAATTCCTGTGGTGTGAATTGTAATTTTAGGTTACGTCAAGGTCCAGTTTGGTTAGATTAGATCATGTTCCCTTCTTTTATGGCTTAAATATTAAAAAAGAAGGGAACATGATCTAACCTAACCAAACTAACCTTGCTATCCAAGTTGAATACTTGGGACTACTATACCGCCTTAGCATCGATTCAAATATACCGCCTTGGCCAGGATAGTTCCGGATGGTTCATGCGGATTGCCTATTGGGAAGTGTTGTGGAAAAGAATTCTTGTGTAACTGTTATTTGGCCCACTCATCAGTCTTCAGTATGATTTGACAGTGAGCGTAGTTCAACGTCGTTCATAAATATATTGTTCGCATATATGGGCCGCAGTGGTCATGATGGTAGAGCGCTAGTGTATCAATCAGAGGGACGTGGGTTCGATTCCCAGCATGGTCACTGGTCTCGTGCTAGGAATCGCACGTTAAAAGGTAAGAATGGTAATGGACTTTTCCGTAAATAAATAAATAAATAAATCGTTAATCCTTAGTTCCTTAATCCTTAGTTCGCACAAGTTTCGACTTCTGAGGGCTGTCGTTCGTAGGGGGATGACAGCTGGTTAACGGAAAAAACAATTTTAAAACAAAAAAACAAAACAATAATGCCAGTGTCGAGGGAATATTGTGATATGACTGTCACATATGGTGCCGTGAATGAAAATGCCCAAGCTTGTGTTCGAGAATACGCGAGAAAATTTTCACATAGACGCCATCCAAACTACGAACAATTTTGGGTGCAGTGCAAAGACTTCGTGATACCGGGTCATATTTTCCAACACACGTCGAACGTCCAATGAATCGTGCTATTATTGTTGATGAAGCAGTTCTGCAACTCCTCGACGACGATCCATCAATCAGCACCCATGTGATTAGTCAGAGACTTGGGTTAACGCAAACTGTGGTATGTATTATACACGAAAATCTTTTGCATCCATACCATTTCCGAAAGGACTTGTTCATCGTCAGGAGTTTTGTGATAGGTTTGTTGAGTTCACCAGACAAGATCCTCAGTTCCCCCGCACTATTTTGTAGACAGACGAGGCTGTATTCATCAGGGACTGGATCTTCAATTCGTCATGTTTGGGCTCAGGAAAATTCGCATTTCACCCATTCGGCCACAGTATCGATTTTCCATCAGCCGTTGGGCAGGCCTCTACAACAATGATTTGATAGGGCCCTATCGTTTACCAGCAGGGCTAGGTAATGCCTATTTGGCCTTTTTGAGGGATCAACTCTTTGAAGATATACCTTTGGCAAGGTTAAAACGAATGTGGTTCATGCACGATGGAGCCCCCTACATTTTAGTCACGTGGTGAGAAACTTTTTGGCTCATGCCGTTGGATAGGTCGGAGTGGATACATTTCTTGGCCCCCAAGAAGCCCCCAATGGACTTTTTTTGTAGGGTTACATGAAAAGTTTGGTGTACCTACGCTAACCCCATTGACTCGCTACAGGACCTCGAGCAAGCCATCGATAATGCCTCTAATGTCCTTCGTGCTCAAATGGACGTATCATTCGTCGCTTGGAATTGTGTATTGACTGTAACGGAGCAACATTCGAACATTTGCTTTAACATGATACTATGTAATTCTGTTGTACTGTGTTATGGTTGCAAAAATAATAATTTGTTTTGACATGTGGTAATGTAAGAAACACCCCAATCTCTCTTCTAACCCCACCAGCTCTGCTGTCAGTCCCAAGTCTGATGAATGGGGAGGTAAAGAAAGTGAGCTTGCATGGTAAGTTCTATTCAGTGGCGGTGCGTTCCTATTAATTAATCAGGTAATTTTTTAGTTCTATTTTTGTGATTTCTCTTGATTTTCAACTTCTTTTGGTAGGGAGAGCACATTGACAAATGTTTATATCATTGTATGGCAAACGCTCTGCTGTAACTCATCGAACTGATATCAGAATTATGCTGAATTGGATTATCTTTTACGAATACACTCACGCACAATCAAAAATAAATAAAAATAAATACTACTATGTAGGAAAAAATGTTTGGTCTGCATACGAAATGTTCAACTTGAAATTTTAAATATTTCGAAAACGGTTGGACTTGGTTATGTGACATTATATGAAACCTGTGAAGAATTTTGCGAAAAATCTAAAACTGAGATTAATATACAGGGAGTCCCGTTTAGAATAAGGAAGTTAGGTCTTTTTCCGGTATAACCGGATGTGCCGTACTCTTCAAAATGTATTTGTCAGATTGTCCGTATCAGCAATAGTAAACTACCAAACATTATTCAAATTCAACCCATTTCCATGTGTATAATTCTGAATATGCTATCCACCCATCTCGGTTGCAAAATTCTTATTTTAGAGAGTGAAAAACATAAATGTTACATTGTTTATTATTTCAATCTGTCATATTCAGGCCGTTTCTTTTATCATGTGGTAACATTGCTATATTCTAAACCGTAATAGATACAAAAACGATTAAATGGGAAAAAAGGTAACTATTGTGGTGAGCAGTAAATCGGTCATAGAAAATTTACTGGGATTCTCGCCCTTCCCAACTTATTCAGGGAAAACTGAAAATGCTGTTTTCGGTTTTTTACAAATAGAATTGTTATTTCAGAAAATATAAAAAAAATTAAAAAGGAAAGTTTTATTGTATTCAAATTGTACTAGAACTACGTAACGATAAATTTTTAATCAAAAGTTTCGTGTCAACACCGCTATCATCAACTATTTTTTTCAAATATGGACCTGTCTATTTCATCACAAATATTGATAGAGCGATAAAATCACAATTCAGTGGTATATCACACTTGACATTTTTATAACGTTTCATATAAAATAACTAGCATCATCAGTGACAACAATTTTTAATTACGGTCCTGTCATTATGAAGTTCTAGTACATTTTGAATACAATATTTCCTCTTTCATGTTTTTATATTTTCTGAAATAACCATTCTATTCGTGAAAAACCGAAAACAGTATTTTTAGTTTTCTCTGTATAAGTCGGGAAGGGCGAGAGTCCCCGTAGATTTTCTCTGGCCAATGTACTGCTCACCACAATAGTCACATTTTTTCCCATTTAATCGTCTTTGTATCTATTACGGTTTAGAATATAAGGTAAGCTCGGGTAAGTGTGACCGTGATTTTCATTAATTCGCATTGAATTTAGTCCTTCTGATGAAACTGAACTAATTTGAAACTTGAAATTTTGCAGGTATTTACTTTGAAGGTCAGTCTTTGTAATACGCCATAGAAAACTGTTGAAAAACTTATTCAGTGGATTTTATTTATATATTCAGATATACATCTCCATAGGTCACACTTCCCCGGAAATTTGGGGCAAGTGTGATTCTGGCCAAATTTAAAGATAATAATGCACGTAAATCTATCTCTCTTTGGGGCAGGTGTGAGTAAACAGTAAGAGACTTTCACCACAATTTATTTGTTTCGAGATATCTTTATTCAAAACATAGTTAGGAACTTTTCAATATTGAATTTGAAATGCACCATTGGAAAAAAACAAAAAATAATCGTGAAAGTGAACATTTGTTGAAAAGGAAAATTTCCAGGTACAAATCGAATGAGAATTTCATTGATCCCGATCTTCTGACGAGTGGTGATAGAAGCACAGTTGTTATTTCATACTCAGAAAGTGTATCGATAACTTTCACATCTGGCCAGGTATATTGTTTGGCTCTCTGAGATTTCCGTATATAATTCAAATGAACCAGGTTCCCACTTACCCCGACAGATAGGTCACACTTTCCCCAATAAAATTTAATTTCGGGGTAAGTGTGACATGCAATGGAAAAATGGAAAAAAAACAACTTCATGAAAAAACGACAATCTATAGTCAGATTCATTGTTTAGGTAGAAGAAAAGTGTATAAAATGGGCTCAAAGCTTGAAATAAACTCGTTATACTCGTTCGGGTTGATGAATTTTAGGTTAGAAAGGAAAATATTTGGATTTCACAAGATCTCTTTGGTATTTTATATGATGGTTATGGATTCATTATGAGTGTAGGCTTTTCGTCAATAGATGGCATTGGGCTGTCGCCCGGTTTAGCGAAGATAGCGAGCAAACTCACACTTCCCCAAATTCACACATACCCGAGCTTACTATAGCAATGTTACCACATGATAAAAGAAACGGCCTGTATAGACTTAGATATTATTTCCCCATTCAATATATTCAAATCAAATTGTTCTCTCCCAGATGACAGAATTTTCCAATTATGACGCCCTGTAAATTTACTGATCACCCTGTCTGACTGGAGGTTCGAAAGCAATGTGGAGGATTAACTGTAAAATAGTTATGAAAATTATGTATATAGGCAAGCCATTTTTATGAAATTTCGCTCAATTGGAAAATTAAACAATAAAAAAAACATCTATTTTGTAGTAACTACTGCTGAGCCCATTCACAAATTGATATTCTTTTCCTGAAATCTTCGTTCAATAACTTCAGGTGTAACAAACTGTACTCATAGGCCAGATATTCCCCTATGCGAAATATAAGGATTTTTTGTTACTTTCACACACAATTTTAGTAAAAATCAAAATTAAATTGTAAATTTCTCAAAAGTTTAGGAGCTGTCATGTTCACAAAATTTATGAGAATAAAGTTGTGATACTACAAAATGGTGAAATGGAATACTGCTTGTTTTATTTGAAAAAATCAAGTTATTGATATTTCAAGTTGTCAAGTCTATGCCTCTCTATAAACAAACCCCCCTGTTTCAGAACTGTCACTTTCATTTCATCCATAGTAACATTTTATTTTTGCATGAACTGAAATAGTTTTTATGATTTTTTGAAGATCTTAATTTCTTCAGTAAGAACGCCGCAAAATTTTTTAAAACGAAAATATTGCTACTATAAGAAACTATACAGGGATTCATTCAAAAAATGTATACTTTGTGTTGCCCCTGAAACGTTGAGAAATCGTGAGTTTTATATAAAAAATTAGATTGTTTAAATTTTTTGCATTTCTCACATGTTGAGTCACGAAATTTTGATAGCAAACCTCAGATCCCGATTCATCAAATCAAAATACACTTTCAAAAAATGCAAGAAATCAAAACTACCCCACAACTTTCCTGGTAAAAACACAATTTGACTGGATTATTACTATATCTTTTGAATAAAAACTTACAACTAAAACGATTGAGAATTGGTTCCTGTGTGTTGAATGGATTGACATATTCGCTAGACTCACCTGAAACAAAAAAATATATAAATATATAGAAATAACCATAATTATGGGGGTGTTCAGAGGACTGATATTCAGTTCAGATCTTCGCAGATAAACATTCTACCGTGTGTTTTATACGAATTACTATTTCTCTGTAGAATTGTGTTGATTTGCCTCAATGATTTCTACATGAAGACATCAGATATTGTCGTTTCACAAAAAATACAATCAAAGAGTAATAATGTAGGTGCAACGTGTAACCGAAAAAAATGCAATCAATACGGTTGGACGAGCACACATTTCAAAATAACACATTTTGCGGCTGAGTAACTGCGTTAATTGTGGAATTCTCCACAGTTAAAGGAATGATATTCGGATAAAATCGATAATTTAACTTTCTAAATCGCGAAGAGCTCGTGACATTTTATTAGCATGAATAGTGAATGTGATCAGGAAGAATACAGCGAAAAGTGTTATGCTTTATCCTTGCAAGAACGGACACAATTGATACTTTCAATGAGAAAGTACTGAAATAATGAAGTTCTGCCATACAGAAAAGCGTTCAAAAACGATTCAACCATTAAAATGGGCCCATTTCACTCTCTTCGAAATCAGTGTCAACTAAACGTAAAAAAAATTGAGGTAGTAAAATTTTTTGTAAAGTTTGTTTTTACGATTCTCCCCTATTTTTGGAGAAAACCACTTAGGAGCAGAATTTGATATCCGGGATCTAGAGCTCACGTACAAGTGAATTCCGAACCACTTTAGATCCGAGGTAGGCGGTGGGGATTGAACCAGGACTCTAACACTACGACAACTTGTCCTGGTCAAGTGTCAAAGTGAATGAAAAAATTTCGAAAATTTATGAATTCTTCCAATTTGCGACTCCAGAGGCACTGCAGTCGTAATGTCTTATCTCGAACGAACACTGAATCATAAGACGGTACTGCAAATTACTAATATTGTTCAAAATTTAATGACTTTAAGCAATAAGGAATATAAAAAATTCCAATTCCTGTGATATCTACTATTCTGGCAAAACTTCTCATTCTTAGAAATGATATGTAGTCCTCTATACGCCCCTGTATTTGCCTTGATCAATGCTACAAGGAAATGTGCAAATAAAACACAGAAAGAAACACAGGAAAAACATACCTGACAAATCAGTCATAAAAAATACTTCAAACAAATGAACCAAAGAACTGCTTCAACACAAAAGACGCTATATTCGAGAACATAGTTGATAGTGATAAGGTCCTGAATTATAGAAAAGCAGGAATAATAATAATAATAATAATAATATCTTTTTTATTATTTATTAACAAGATATTGTATAAGGTAAAGTGGGGTGGGAACTCAGAATAAGTAAGAATTATGTGGATTAAAAATATTCCAGATATACATTTTGAAGAAAACAATTGAAGTGCTAGTGAACGATAAGGTTTCCGTATCACCCCAGACTATAATATAGGTCAGCTTATTAGCAAAAATAGTTGGGATTCGAAATAACAATGGAAACTATGACATTTCATCTCAAAGGTGAAGGTTGTAAAATGAATAATGAAGGAGTACATATTAATTGCTGTGGTCACGCAAACAAAAAAGTCTCATAGGGCTCTATAATAGGGTAAATAAGTCTGGTTATATTTCAAAAAACTTAACGTAATTCATGCATTGTTGATATATTTGTGAGAATAAATTTAAGTTCCAATTACTTTATTCCTATATGGGGCAAGTTAGACTCAATACAGACTAAAATGCATTTTGAGTGATTTTCTTTTTCGTCCCGGCAACTATAGAAATCAGTTATCATGATAATTTATTACAGACATCTCAAATATAACAATATAGCAATGCTATAAGTTTGTATTTCATTGGTATGTCCCACTTGCCCCGTAACTTGGGGTAAGTGAGGCATATGTGCAAGTATGCTATTTGGTTAGTTTTCACAAAGTACGTAGTACGTATATTCAAGAATTTTGATGCTGCAACGAATAGTGAACACGACTAAATATATTGGAAGAAAATTCAATATTTGAAATTATTGGTCTCACTTTCCCCACCTGACCTGACACAAAGGATATCGTTCACCACGCCAACAAGTTATAGAGTGTTTGTATTAATTAAAAAATTCAAATTATTATTCACTGAAGAAAAGACAATGAAAAAAAAAACAAAAATTATTTACAATCACAATCACACAATCAACATTTTATCATTCAAATTCACTAGTCAATTTCATTTTAATATAATACGTTCGATCTAATATTAGCCAGTAAGCAGTATTTTTGGATATTTTGGATCGTGGAATAGTGTCAACCAATCGACAGTGAATTGAGTAGCTGTTAAATGAAAAATTTCTCTTGAGAATGCCAATCACTCGTGATAGCAAAACGTCGAGTCTAACTCGTTATGAACGTCGGTCTAACAACCTGAAAAATCATCATGTAGGTATAATGTCATTGCGATAATTACGGAGACTATGATGATCTTACATCTTACAACCTCATAAGGTGATTGAAGTGTGCATAAAGAAATGTAAAATATAAGGTAATAATGTTTACAATGTTTAAAAGTAATACATTATTTAACGAACGTATAATGACAGCTGTTAATCATGAGCTAATAGCTATTACTCGCAAGTAGAAGTCCATACTTTTTCTAAGACATAACCAGTGTTCATCAATGAACAGTTTTTCTTCTGATAGAAGGAAATTAAAACGAAATGGATTCATTTTTGCGTAGTATAGTAAGAAATGAAGAAATAATTCGTACTACAGTTGATATCGAAAAAAATATCCATTATGGAGAAAAAAAAGCTCATCATATCAATCTGAGATTCGAACCCACACCCACCACGCTAAAAAAATGTTGCTCGGCACATATCCAACTGTGTACAATTGCTGAAAAACGATCAGCTTGTCGTTGATTGACCACAGCCAGTGAGTCATGATTTATCCTGTTACTAAACGATAATATTACATAAAACGGGTTATTTCGTTAACAGTTATACAAAAATATAATATATCTTAGAAGAGTTGTGGAAAGAAGAACTTCTTAAACATTGACATTATAAGTAAAAATTAAGAAATTGAGCACTACATAACTATCTCAAAGAAGAAGCTGAAAGAATGAAATTTCCAAATTCTCATGAACTGTCGATACGTGCGAGAAATATTGAGAACGAGGCCTGGCATAGGTATACATACCTACCCACCCACCCTTAATGATAGTTTTTGTCATTAGACCGCCCAGATGCATAAGAGATTCAAAAGGGAAATGATTAATTAATGGTGTGAAAACTGTGGAACATATTATAGCTACCCACATCGACCGAATGTTTGGAATTTCAAAATGTGAAGTGTGTGTGCCGTTCACGTTTGGTACTTAACATTCCAATAATAACTCCGTAATGATCTTTTTATTATATCGACTGTGAGAAGTCTATTTCCAGTCTATCGGAAGTTGAGATATAGACGTAAAGTTTCTCACGTACCGCATGCGCTTGCAAAATTACTTTGATTGTGAAGATAAATGTGGTATTACCGGATTCCTACTCGAGGATTCACTTTATCAAGGAGGCTGAGTACTTGATTCCTCAGACATATCTTCCAAATAAACAATCAAGAAGCTCAAAGGTTGGAGAGTAGTAGTGTCGTCCAACACATAAGAAATAACTTTTTCTACAACCATTTACCAGATTAGCCTGTGACGATTTCAGATCCAAAAATTGCCACTTTTTGACAGCCAACTCGTAGTCGAAAAGTTCCTTTCCCTGGGAGGAAAGAACCAATCTACCTCACCAGATCTCTGGAAAATTCTAGGTGATCCTATGCATATGACCTTTGTGCCAGATGCGGTCAATAGCCTTAGATACGTCTTCGCTTAGCTCTGTGGTAGCTTGCTTCTCAGAAGAGTGGTCCCTTCGGAGTTCGAATTGCTTGTCGAGTAGAACTTTTCTGTCTTTCGTCTCTTCTGACAGCCTTTCCAGGATGATTATCTCAGCCAGCTTTCCAACAGGACTGAGTAGACTAATAGGTTGGTGGTTCTGCGGAAATGTTGGGTTTTGGCCCTGCTTGCGGATCACAATGACGAGAGCAGGCCTCAACCTCTTCGGGAAGTGTCTTAGTCGCAGCGAGTTGTTGATTATTCCTAACAACGTGAGTGCTAAGCTGTCTGAGTTTTCCCTCGGAGGCAGGGCGAATAACATCGTCTTCATGCTCCTCAAGCCCGATCTTCCGACAAGGAATCCCGTTCCTGGTCGTCGTCTCACGCTTGACATCGTTAGCCTTATGGCTGGCTCTCACCTTGTCGCTAGGAAATAGTGTCCTTTGATATATCCGCCGAAGGTTTTTGATCTCATTGGGTGACTCATTGTACGACTTCAAAGAACCTTGTTCCATGTTAGTGGCGGGTTCAAGTGCGTTTCAGATGGAGCGCTCGAAACGTGCGCTAGTGCCACAACTTGGTAGTCGTTTAGATCAACGAGATGCTTTAGTCGGACCCCATCAGCATTGATACGTATAGAGTGTACTCCACCACCTCGCCTTCCAATACGGTCTTTTCTAAACATCATATGTAGTTGACTACATTAACGGGCTAGTTGTTAAAGAAGGTTTTCTACATCGTAGTAATCTTCGAAGTCTAGTTTTTCGTTCAGGAAGTCGTTGCAATTCCAGAAAACTATCTGGAACATGACTCCTGTAAACATCGAGCAGCTGATGACAAAGGACACCTGCACAACATCTGTAATTCTCGCAACGCTATTGGTCGATAGAACATCAACCTGACACAACACCAAACGAAATGTTTTTGCAGAGATGTATTCAGCTTGGCTGCGTTACAATTATTGAAGCTGCTATTTGTTTGAAGTTGCAGCGATGATTTATTTTTGTGTTTTTAATTACATTATTGATTATTTATTTCGAATATTTGTTTTGGTGTAAAGTTCTGGGTTAGTTTTGGATGATGTTACATTTTCAAATTAATTTCATTGGGTAAACAAGCTAATGCGTCTGTGTTCTAGTTTGGTGTTCACGTGCTTTTGTTGACATCCTCCGTATTTGAAATATGAATGCACTTTAGCTGTGAAATGTATCTTCAAAAACTATTTTCATAATAAACCCTTTTGTTGTTGTTGCTTATCAAACAAACGATACGAGTTCGATTTTGTTAGCGCTATTTTTTTCCTTAGGCAAGGGTTATTTTCCCTTTTTTTTTGCTAGATATGTGAATTATTGAAAAAAAAAACAATATTATTGAAGCTGCACAACGATCTGGTAAGTCGAACTGTATCGATAGTGTTCAACATATTAATTTCATTCATCACATGAACATGCCAGGCCTATCCAAAAGTAGTTGCACAATATCTTTTTTTGTCGTATTCTGGATTATTCATACACCCTGACTGTCCCATCTGAAGAACAGTCAAAATTGACTTAAAGATCCAATAAAACCGTCATGACACCCATATAATATGAACATCATTGATGGATTTTTAATTGACTCTGCCGTTAATTGATGAAGATCCATCGTAATACAAACTACACGGAAAACGTTCGATCGTCACAAACTTTATTTTGAATATTACTACATATTCTCATATATTCTTATTAACTGATTCACCTATAAAAGCTACTGTATGAGTGAGTCATGTGATAAACTTTGTAAATCGTTTTCTGTGTAGTTTGTAATATCATTGATGGATTTGTTGTAAGTCTTGAAGTTCACGTTAATCAAAAAATGTTTTTACACAACACCGAAGCTATACGAAACAAATATTGAAGCCGATCCTGCCGAATGGCATTTTCACCGGAATGAAATTGATCTATTCGAACGAAAGAGGAAGGTCATTCCGATATTTTTAAGGACTTAAAGGTCTCAATAATAGAACCGTAAAGATACGACTCCGAATACCGGCCATTACAAATCCCTCAAATGGGGATTCTGCCGAGGATTGATGCGAGTTTGAGCCCTTCGGTTTCACATAGTAATGACACAAACAATAAAAATAAATTCGAAAAAGTTTATAGGCCAAACATCCTTCCATTAGATGAAGTTGCATAATAGAATGTCAATAAAATAAGTAAAAACCACAGTGGTGAATTAGCTCACTGAAAAGTGGTATCACATCTTGGTCTCCAAGATTCCTAACATCAATTATGAATTTGATATGACATATCAAAACTCTATGGAATATAACTTCATGATTCCCTGTTAACTTTTGAACGGTTTGACGTACAAACATAAAAAAAACGTTCAGAGGGTTTCACCGATACTACGTTTTGAAATAAAACAATTGATGGCGCGGGGGGCACATCAACTTAAAATTTTAGAAGATAATTCAATTCTTACATCAATATCTTCGATATCTTCATCAAGAATTGGCTCTTTTCTCTGCACTCTGTCTTTGACGGATCCAAAGTTTTTGAAGTTTTCTATAATTCGACAGTGTTTTATGGGGGCTTCTGCTTCTGCGGATACCGAGTAGTAAATATATCACATGTTCTTGAGATAACCCTATTACATTCGCCATAAATAATAAATAGATTTAAGTAATCTTCATTCGGATAATAATTCAAACGATTTTGATTACAATGACATTTCCGTGGCAGTTGATTGTTTCCAACGCAACCGCCATGGCCAACTTAGAATAAGTATACCCAAGAATACGAGATTTTCTGGATCTGAGAAATCTTATTCAAAGTTAGCTTTGGGGGGTTTTCATTTGAAGAAATGGACTTAAAATAATTTTTTCAACCGGATCTATATCATTTTCTGTCGAAGGCCCTGTATAACTCTATTCGAATTGATTGAAAAAATTCTGCTGAACTGGGTCCTCTCCTACGAATAAATCGATACACAATCGAAAATAAATGATCATGTCCAGAAATTAAAAAAAATATATTTTTCGGTCTGCAAACGCAATTTTCAACTTGAAATTTGAAATATTTCGAAAACGGTTCGACTTGGATATAAGACATTATGCATAATCTAAAACTTTGATAATATACAGGGTGTCCCATTTAAAATAATGAAGTTGGGGTCCATTTCCGGTACAACCGGAAATGCCACAATCTTCGAAACATTTTAGCCGGATATCAATAATAGTAAACTCCCAAATTTTCAAATTTTGCCCACCTATGGGTTTCTATATATTGATCGATGCCAGTTCCCGGAGGGACCCCTTGTATGGGGAATTATGAATTCGTATTCAATTTACTTGTGGAAAACATAATATAGCTTATACGGCGAAATCTGAATTTTAGGAGCCATGTATTTATGATATAGCTCTTGAATTTTTCGACTAGACTCGCTCGGTATCGTGATATTTCTAAATGCAACACATTGTCCGATCACGCCTTATGGTCCGCCACACACAGTTCGAGGACCCAGACAATGGCTTTTAATTTATGACCCTTCTTAGGATTAGAAAATCTACACCCATACAAGGTAATAATACCTAGAATAATACCCATAAACCATTCTTCTAATGTTGTTCGTAGTTTCGAACGGCACCTAAGTGAGGATTGAGAGGACACTTGGAGGTTTATAATTGTTAATAAAATAAACAATGAAAGATTCGTTTGTTTTATTGCAGTTGTTGGAGATCAGTTGTTCTCAGAATGATAACTAAGAGACCAACAGCGTTTTCCATTCAAACACATAATGGTTTGTAATATTTCAATTATATTTTCGAATAATTTCAGTGCATGTTTCAAATATACCTACAGTGCATTTGTAAAGAATTGGACAAATTTGATGAAAACTCTAGTAATTATTTTCAAATAAAACACTCAAATACGTAAATGTTTCCTAAATAGGCAATATTTTCAAACAGATTCAACACATAGAGTATAGAAGGTACAGATTTTTTATTTTTTTATAACGTCTGTTAAGACAGTAATCTCAATGTTTTGTTGGTACTTAGTGCAAGAAAATCATTACTCAACAATTATTAACCAGTGGCATCTAATTTCAATATGGTGTCGTTGGCTGCAGAACATTCTGAAAAAAAGGTATGCCTCATCCACTATCGATCACTAATAATCCCTAGTGGATGATGTGGTATAACCATACCGAAAATTCACAGAAATCTAATGTGGAGCGGAATTGTTGATGGAATAATTCTGGATCCATATTAGGATATTTGGATATCCTTCGATACGAACTTATTCCTAGCTCGCACAAGTTTCCTGATGCCTATCAAGGGTTGCTAACAAGGGTGCAGCCAGATGAAGGAAATAACAAAATTTAGAACAGAACAAATTTTTTTAGGATCAGACAGGCAACAGTGCACAATTATACCTTCCATTTGGGCTGTCCACTGCAGTGTCAACAAAGGTTGATGGACATCATTCTCGGTCAGGAAATGGGGTAAAATCCTTGTGTTTATCTTGATCGACATCATCTGTTTGAGCAAATCAAATTGCTTTGGTGAAGTATTTTTTCGTCAACGCCTATTGTTGGAACTACCCGGTTTTTCGTTGTTTTTTCGGGATCTACACTGAAAACTGGGCAATGGAAATGTCAAATAGCAGGATGCCTAATCAAAGTCAGAAATTCCCCTGCATAACTTGGAAGGAGGCAGGGAGTTCGAAGAATCGTGACAGAGATCTCCGAATGGATATATCCACTAACATCGTGGATCATGGAGTCTGTCCCATGGGACAGATGGTAGTAGAAAACCTGGAGGGTAGACATTATGACGCCCTTTGTGGTTTCATCCTTGCTAACCCCTACCTATACTCTGTGATACAGCAAGAATTTTATCTCTTTAATTTTTGTGATGCTCTATATACCTCTTATGTACAATTTAATGTTGAATATATTCTTAAAGTTTGAAATATTATTGGAATTAGTTCTCGTTCATGAAAAATACAATTTCTGAATGGAAAATAAGTGTTCATTTTGTTTGAGAAATAATCCAATTTTTCCTCGTCTACGATACGAAACTGAAAAAAACAGTGTTTGACTTTCGTAATACAAACATTGAACTTAAATTTGGTGGTTAAATACCGCACAATTATTAGGTCAATGTCGTGAATGTGCACAACATTTTTTTATAACGGATATTCAAATTATTCGTACAGAATATAAAATTCATGGTTTTTGAGGAAGAGTTTTTCCTTTTGTACATTAGAAAAATTAACTGAAATGAAAACCGTGTTACTTTTCGAGAAAATCAACCTATACCCAGTAGCACGAATACATTATTAATGATGACATTTCAATTCCCTATTGTAATAGGAAAAATTGAGAGATAATGGAGACATAGTTGGCAGAAGATCACTGAAGTAATATTCTGGGGAACTTTTATGTTCAGGTCCAGGTAAAGAAATCCAAGAGAAAGACAATTTTTATTCGATGTGCTCGTCTTGTTTTATTGGTAAGTGTATCTCGTAAATTTATGTTACTGCAGATACTGGTACTTTAAAACTGTGTATAACAGCATAAAACAAAGCGATGGTAAGATGTATTTTTAAATAGTATGAACGAAGGCTGACATTGGTTTTTGAAAGGACAGAGTTCTTATATCTTATTAGTTTATTATGGGCATAATACGAAACATGCATGGATTCAAAAGTATTGAAACCAATATTTCATTTCATCTGACGAAGTAGGTAGATGGTACCTCCTCGAAAGTTGTTTCACTCTTCAAACTCAATTTACCACAAATAATGATGCTCAATCTTGAATAAATAAAAAAATTAAATATAAATGTGTAATCTGATAGTCAAGTTAAAGTTTGTTAGTTTGTAAACAAAGAGTTCCATTGGATCTGAAGACAAACAACATACTTTTTGAGTTGATCTGCATAAAAGGTTTATCTGACAGCCGAAAGAAAATTGTAGAGGTAATTTGAAGAGTAAAGGTCATAAAACCAAACTCTAGTGCACGACATGTTTGTTACTTTTCATATTTAGAAGTTGAAAACGACTTTACAACCACTATCTTCGAATAAAGAACATATAACTTGAGCCTTGAGCTTTGAGCTTTGAGCCCCTGATGATGCCAACTTTGTCTAGTGAAATTGACGTAGTTTTGGTGTTTTTGGTGGTTTATATTTCTTGAAAGACTAGTGCTAACAATGATTACAATCAGTTCATTCAGTTAGTTATGATAACGTTGCAGTTCATCTTAATTTTTCAAGAGCGCGTTAAAGATTCCGTAGCCGAATAAGTAATACTGACAACAACAAAAGATGAGTGAGCTTTAAAATTTACTACTTCATACTACATTCGAGTCACTGAAGTGTTTTTTTTTTCCTTGACCTACACTCAAATTTTTTTGTTTTCCATAATTATCCAGTTCGATATTACTTTCAACTGTTTTTGCTTAATATTTTCTTCGCGCAATCTTATTTTTTCTGCTTGTACTATCACAACATTAATTTATAACTTATTTGTCAATTACTATCGATGAGTTATAGAAACTTATCTCTGAGTGAGTCACATCAGAATAAGATTAGCAAAAATCCAAGAAATAATTAGAACCTCATTTTCTAGACTATCAATCAATCAATTCGCTAGAACTGTAAGACATGAGAATGAATCAATATACAGGATATTCAAACGTGTTCTCAGATATTTTGTCCGTATAGGGGAGAATCAAGTCGGTCTGATTATGAGAAAGAATGTTGAGTTTTTATACAATGCATGGAAATATGTCATTGCACAATTTACTTTTACTGACATGCAATGTGTCGCAGATAACACAGCAGCTGTGAGTTCATTGAATAGTGTTGATGGTTCATTGTTTTCATCAGGTGTGAACTCAAAGATGGGAAAGCGGTTAAAATTGTTGAAAATAGTCCGGAGAAGTCGTGTCATCTTAATTTGCATATTTATCGATGCATGGAGTTCATGCCATATCCATGGGTTTGAAATGTTGACACAAACAATTTTATAAAGACATCTGTGATATACTACAATTTTATTTGATGTTTGTCGAGCATGTTGAGAGAAGGGCTTCACTTATGTACTTTTCGTTTGTCATAAAAAGAGAAACATTTTTTTTAGGTAAAGTGGCATCGATTGCTAAGATCATTAGCCACTATGTGTTCTGGGTAGGCTATGTTACTAACTCCATCCGCCATCTTAAATAGAACACTACTGATTTTAACCATAAGAAATATTTGATGAAATTTGTAGAGCACTTGTTGGCGCTTCTTATGGATCCATAATATACCGGGTGCTCCGTTTGAAATAAGGAAGATTTTGCAAATTTTTATTTACAATGTTTGGCAAGCTATTTTTCGCACGCTGTATATCACAGGTCAATTTTTGATATATCGTTTGAGAGAATCATCAACGTACATAATTTGACCAAAAACTCATTTCAATAGGACTTGGCACAACTTCATAATTTCAAATAGTATGAGTGACGAATTTTGGAAAAAAAAGCTGTCATGCTAAAAATCTCGAAAACCGTCAATATTTTCGAAAAAAAGATCCATATAAAGTACCTTTCATTTTTCATGTAGAAACCAAAAAACTGATAAAAATACTGGTTGCCATTTGAAAAAGCAAAGTTGGACCCGCCCAGAAAAAACTGAACACCTGTGTGAGTGCCATCATTTTCAATTTGTAGAGCTCAGGAAATAGTATCATTTTGCTCATAATGGAGGACCCTGTATAATAAAATATAGATTTTTTTAATACCCATACCATATAATCAATATATTATTGGCGATACATTTCGCAAGCCTTCTCGTGGATTTCATCTTCCAGTATTATTAGGGTATGAGTCATCACATTTTCCAGGCTTTCACGAACAAGAAAAATAGTTACGTTGGGTAATTCTTCTTTCGAGGGTTCTCCCCTTCCAAAGAGGCCGAGTTCTGATTTTATTTTGTTTATATAATAGTATAATCATTGTTTGAATTCGAGAATTAGGATTTATGTTGCTATGGTGATCTAACTAGGGTGGTGACTCGTGTTCCAAACGGACATCCCTTGAATGGAAAAGAGCATGCATTTTCGTGACTTCAGTTCGTAACTAATGGATTCTCATGTTCGGTTGAATTGAATTACTATAATAAACATGGAAATAGGTACTTATTTTATTAGAAGTTTCATAGAATATTGATATTCACCAATTTTTTGTGGGTATCAAAATTCAAAGTGGTTCATTTATACACCAATAAGAAAGGCTAAAGAAACGTCTTCATTATGCAGCAGAAAAACTAGACAGTTATAGACTGGAACAAAGCATTTAAGGAATGAAACAAAACTGGATTACAATAAAAAATGAGCTACGATTGAGTTTTCTTCACGCCTCACAGTCCTTACAGACTCAAGGCAAAAATAGATAGAACTAAAATATTAGTATCAGGGCTTCAGAACAAACTATTAAGGGTACTCCATAATTCGGACAATAATTGTTGACACCGTGTATAATGGGAGGAGAGATCAACAAAAGGAATTTCAAACTAAAGCTCAAACATCAGGAAGTTGATAAATCTTCATATTCGGGTTTTTAATTATATCAATATTGGACTACATAATCTTTGTCTACATTATTGCACGTCTCAAGAAATATTCTACTCAAATACCACTCGGTCTTTGCAATTTATGCACGTGAACATTGATTTTTAAACTAAAAACTTCGTAATTTGACATGGATATCATGAAAAGATAAAAACAAATATTATTTATAGGCTTCGATAGTATTACCAAAGAAGAATATCCAGTAAAACAGAAAACGAAGCTATTATAATGAAGAGTCAAACTATCCAGATTTTAATTTATCGAATAATAATTACTGATGTGGAGAACAACACTCAACACGAAGATACAGTAATAACTGCTCAGTGTTTAATATCGAGGTTAAGAAGATTACCTCTTCTGTGCGAAATGAACTTCACTTAAGATCCTCATTGAAACTGGTCAAATACTTATTACTGTTTCCGACATTGTACCGCTAAAAGCGAATTCTGTTAGCTCAGTTCAAGAAAAAATGCATCATAAAGTAGGTCATTCTCAAAATTTGTGACTCCGTTAGGTAAATGTCAGATCTGATTTTTCCAAAAAGGTTTCTTCTCCAAAATTACAACTCCTAGCTTCACTCATCAAACTTGCTGCTGGTTGCTGTAAGCGCTCGCCATCTTTTTTCTTGTGAAAAATGTACTCACATTATTTTTATGTTGATTTTAATCTTAAAAGGTGATACCTTCTTCACAAGTGAATCGCAAAAATGTGTACTCTTCGATTGCTCATCAACTTCATTGGCCTTCAGATATTTTTCGAATTTCTTAATCCAAACCTTACAATTTTCTGCAACATATCTAGAACGGTGCTATACCTTAAATTCTGCCATAAATAGTTTTTAACTTTTTGCTTCTTTTGCTCCATCATGCCATACATTATGAAAGTTGGTTGTCCTATTTGATCAATATTTTTAGTAAATTAATTATTATTAAAATTAAATGCTTCGAAATGTTAGTGTGATTAGTTTATTCATGTCAAATATTGCAGACTATAATAGAACCACGTCCTTATACTATAGAGTTTAATTTCACAAGTTGGTTCAGTGTCGATGACAATACAATAATGTCAAAAAATGTTACTCCTATGCCCCACGAAGGTTAAATGTGTTACTCCTAGGAAATCAGAAAAATTTCCGACGGTTTATTATCTCTCTATACAACAATACAACTAGTTAAATATTCCAAACACTTTTGCTTATTATCACTTATTAATCTTCTTAAATAATTCTCTTCATAAAAACTCCCTTTCCAGTCAAACGTCTCCGTTTATATAGGTGCTCATCATGTAGACTGGATTAATCGCGATGATTCGAGAATACTCAAAACGGAGAACTTCTACACATTTCCAGGAATTGAGCGATGACGCGGCAGCTCCGTTATCTAGACTATTCATGCAGTACAGAAAACGATCCATCCAAATAAACACTTCTTGGAATTGATTTATCGATGAGGCGCCCGCGGAATGGACTCAGCTGCGCAGCTAGGGGGCTTTTATCAATCTCGTAACAATATTGAATATTAAAAATTTCACCCCCTTGCCTGTTCTCGGAGGCTAGATAAAAAACGCGTAGGAATTCGAAAAAATATACTTCGGTTTTGGACATAGGGGATTATAAACCAAACAGATGTTGGTCGAAAAAATCCGTGAAAATAAAGAAAAACATAGGATAGTCATATAATACAATTCCAAAAAAAAATATAACCCTGTCTCCTTGAAGACTGAATAGAGAACACTTAGAAAATCGAAAAAAAATCTGACTATTTCGGACAGAGTAACATAGGAAAAAAAAAACGGTCGGGGGGCTCGTACTCCCCTACTTTTAGAAAAAAGTTGCGAGAAGTCATGAAATTTAAATCGGAAAAATCCGTGAAAATTATGAAAATAACGTCGAATATGTATGTATGTCTAGTAAGATGGGAAAAGTGCCAAAAACCTGGGTACCTGACGCACCTATTATGACAGATAATTAAACAAATTCTAACGCTAAAAAGTGCAAAATGAATTAAAGTTAAAAAAAGTAAAGTAAAAGAAACTTTTTTCCGAAGGCGCTGAAATGAGGAAAAAATTAATCAAATCAAATTCATGTGATATAAGAGTTTGTCACGGATAAATTTGAATTTAATTTATGAGAAATACATAGGTACTTCTCGCAACAATCTTTTGTATCACATTAAACTTGATAATATATCAAAATGACAGATTTGATAAGGTTTATTTTTTTCTTTGTGACGCATTTATATAAAAACCTTTTTTTAAATTTATTTTTACATTTGATTTTTTTCATTGAAAATGATAAATTGACGAAAATTACACGGATTTGATGTCATTTATACGAGACTTTTGTAACATTATTCAATTTATCGTCAAAAATATCAGTCTCAATTAAATGCCTAACAAAATGAATATTGAAGTAATCAATTATAACAATGTATTCATTCATGCAGTTGATATCGGTAGTTATAAAGATTAACTGGGTAGCATCAGCAGAACAACTGAATGAAAGGGCGGAATTCGGTAACCTCTTCACTAGGATATAGGTAACTGAATCTCAAATTACTGATGATTGACGACACAAAAAGTGCGTTCTTTTGTATTTTTTTCATCTCATAGTTGCCAGGAAAAGGAAATCCTGTTCAGGAAATATCGTTAAAACCATGGGAAGGTAGGTAGGACGTAAAAGTGAACTAATCGGGCCAAACTAAATGAAACTGCTAAAGGTGTCACGATTAATGATATTTCAGAATAGCACTCACTTGCCATGAAAATATCTTTAAAAAAGAGACAGAACGGCAACTTTGAGGTTTTCCAGAGAAGTCAGCGAGTTTTTGAGCGTAGCAGCACCGACGCGATAATTTGCTCTTTTTGGATATAATATAATCTTCAATATGTTTTTAGGAGGTGCACTTCGTACATGAGTCAGATATGTACAGTTGTATTCAATGAAAATGGGTACAAGTCTTATGACTAGATTTTGCCATATTTGCGTAAATCAGGCTTTTCTTATCGACGGCGATAGACAAAACAAAAACATATAAAATGTGATAAATGATTTTAATGTATTAGAATATTTCTACAACGCAAATTTTTAAACACAACGTAACCAATAACAATAATAAAAACAGAAAACTATGTATAAATAATGTTTAATTATAATGTAATATACAATTTATAATTAAATTATAAAAATTCAATATTTGGTCATATGACCATTTTTTTCGACTATTTGAACCAATCTGCCTGGAATTGAGTTAATTAAATTCCCTATAACATTTGCATCCAGCTCTTCCCAGCACTCGTGAATAACTTCCCATAATTCATTAGAATTGTTTGGTCTAAAATTTCTTTTATATATTTGTTTTACAATTAGACCCCAAACATTCTCTACGGGATTAATATCGGGACTGTAAGCGGGCCATGGCAAAACTTCAATATTATTATGATGAATCCATTCCCTTACAGCATTTGCGGTATGGACCGGGCAGTTATCCTGCTGAAAGACGAATGAGTTATTTGGATATATTTGTCCAACAGATGGGAGCATTATATCTTCCAGAACAGACATATAATGTTCGGCGTTAAACGTTCCCTCCAATCGCCAGCAGACACCAAGTCCATAAGCACTTATCCAACCCCATACGTTTACTGAAAATCGCCCAGGTCTGAAAGCAAGATAGCTAGTGTAGCGTTCTTAGAATCTTGTATTGTCTGGCCTGTAGACACGAATTTGTCCATTATATGTTGACTGAAAAACCTTTTCATCAGTGAACACTACCGTGTTCCAAAACTGATGGTCGCGGTAGATATAATTTAGGGCGAAAAGTAAACGAGACTGTTTCCGTTCTTCTTTGAGCATCATTTTTTTCGCAGCTACGCGGTTTTTTAAGTCAGATTCTTTGACTCTTCGGCTAGCGGTAGGTTGAGACCCAGGAAATCCTGTGTCAATGACAGCATTTCTTGCAGTTTCAAAAGGATTTGCCCTTAGATATCCCAGAAATGCATCATCTTGTTCAGAGACGAAAATGCGTGCCGGACCAGTACCAACTTTTCTTTTCAAAGACCCCTCTTGAATCCAACGTTGCTTAATTCTTAAAATAGTGTTTTTGCTTCTTCCGGTAAAATCTGCTAATGCACGTATTGACCACCCATCTACGATTCTGGCTATTATTTGAGCTTTTTCAATTTCAGTTAAATGACGAGGCATTTTGAAACGTTTTGGCACTGACAGGCTTGTCAATGTCAACCATACATTATTTTTAAGTCAAATTCAATCAAACCCGATTTACACTATAACAATTTTAGTGTACCCATTTTCTATGAATACAACTGTACCTTAAAGCTTCAGTTAAACCCTGATTTTTATTCTGATGAATTTCATAATGCTGAAAGTTCATTGTTATTATTACACCTACTTACATAAATCAATACTTTTTACATCATAAAATCAATAAAACAGTTATAATCCAAGCACAAATATCTTATTTTATTTTACTAAATCAAAGATATATACCTCGTTTAACGGAGATATTATAAACTGTTATTACAATAATACAGTTTATAATAATTTTTTTAAATAGTAATGATAATATAAAGTACGGTGAACTAATACAAGTATTTGTAGCTTGTTTGGGGCTTGTTCGATTTTGTTTCATATAAAAAAATATTTGGACTATATTATTATAATATACGTATGAAAACTACAGTACTTTTTGAAATCGTACATACCAAATACCGAGCCAAATACCGACTGTTCAATGAGTCGGAACTCCACAAAGCAATCTAGATTGGACTCAAATTGGGAGAAACCATGTCAATCACTATAGTTACTGAACTAGCTTTGTCATAGATCAAATCCTTCATGTTTGTGTGAGAATAGTGCATATCCTTTTTCCTGTTTTGATATAGTATAATTCCTGAAGGAAAACTGGCATGGCACTTTTGAACTTTAGATGTAGTAATGTTCAGATTTAAATTAATTGACTATCAAAAACCTAAACCCAATTATTTTCTCTCTGCTAAATAAGAAAGTCTTAGAGAAGGCTGTATAGAAGCAAATTGTAGACTGCTTAGATCAGAACAGAGTGTGCAGTCAGGTTTTCGGAGTGGTGTCACAGTTGTGAGACAGCCATACAATGTGTTCTGGACGATTTTAGAAAAAACTTAGATTAAAATCTCATGACAGGTGTAATCTTTCTCGACCTTCAAAGAGCTTTTAAAACTGTAGATAGAAATGGATTGGTAAGAAAAGTAGAAAGTATCGGTATTATTGGTAATGCATTGGCATGGCTGGTGGATTTCCAGGAGAATAGGAGACAGAAACTTAAATTAAATAATATTTTATCTACTGAAATACTGAATCTATAGGGTGTCCTCCAGGGTAGTGTACTTAGTCCGTTATTATTTCCTATTTACATTGATGATGTGGTGGAAAATATTGGAAGGTGCTCGGTTCACTTATTTGTAGATGTCGCTCTGATTCAATTCTTGAATCCAAATTTCTGGACTGTGGTAGATAGAGACAGTGAATGAAACTTTGGAAAATGTATATATAAATGGTGTTGTGCAAATAAACTCTAGATAAATACAAGCAAAAGTAAATCTATGATGATAGGTAATAACAGGGAATATAATAAGTTTAAAGAAAATGATTGTAAAAAAAAAGTAAACGGTAACTCAATTGAAGTGATGGGTAACTTTCAAATATCTAGGAGTCATTATCGATCGAGAATTGAAATTAAAAAATCATGCGAATTTTATAATAAAAACAAATTCAATTAAAATTAATTATCTATTCAGATGCTTCAGTTTCCTCTCAAAATGGTCAAAAACTATTATTTTCAATACAAAATGAAACGAGACGTTTACAAAAATTCCAGAATCGAGCAATGAGAACAATATTACCCTGTTCTAAACGAACACCTATAAATGAAATGTTGAGTTTATTGAAGTGGCTACCAGTTAATAGAATGTTCTTATATCAAACAATGATTTTTATTTTCGAATTAGAAGCAAGTGATGCCCCAACTTATCTGAGGAAAAAATATCTACTGTTTCTGAACTACTGTTAAAGCGAAAAAATCGCTAAATTCGTTTTTTTGCAAAGGGTTGTCATTTTAATGATCTCCCAGATGAATTGAAAAATGCAAATTCCCTATCTAGATTAAAAGTAAAATTAATCATCATGCTGGATGAGTGCAGTCCTTGACTCCGATATTTATTTATTCATTGGTCGAATGTTTTTTTATTTGTTGACTGATATGTTTCTTGCTGTCTGCTTATAGGTATTCAATATTTTTTAATCTATTTTATTTACCTGCTTTTCAGATGCATGTTTTAAGTGTTTTTATCTATATTTAACTTTTTTTTTATTTATTCACACATGTCTTGGACTAAATAAAGGATTAATATATGGGTACATTGGATTGTTATCCCAACACAAAACCACTATTTTCAACAACTCGACACGTGTTTTAGTCACCAAGTGTCCAGTTACCATCTTCTGGAGCAAGACTAAGCTGTAAATAAATATTATAACGTAATGAAAAATACAATCATAACGTTTTTGTGTGCCTAAAGAAAATTACTCCTGACATTTATGGAATTGTTCATCTCAAATAAAAAAATACTGAATATAAAAACGAAAAATATTATAAATTACCACGGATTCAACTTGCTTTATTCTCCTTTCAGAACTTACAAGGAAAAACGTTGTTCTTGACAGCTGAAAAAGAAGGAAATCCTTTTCCCCAGCTTGGATTGCCGACAGCTATAAACTTTAGCAATTTGTTAATTTCTCCTTTCAAAGCTTCCCTGATTGAATCCGCGGACCAAATTACTCACCAGATGTGGCTTCAAGTAGATCTTATTCGCATCCACAGGCACTTTGGGCGGCGAAACGAAAACTTTTCTAGCCGCCTTTCTGTCAGCAGGCGCCAAACTCACGCTCCTCATTATCTTGACAGTCTTATTATTAACCCTGACACAGAAATATTCATCGTTCTTCTCGATCGTTTTCGACCGAAAACTACCGCCACAGAACATCACAAAATAAATAAAAAAACTCCGAAAACGAAACGGCCGCCGATTCTATATCAACAACGACGACGTCCAGTTAGCAGCATTTCTGGGTAAACAACTACTGATGGTCGGTTTCTTTACACTGCTGAAATGAACTGAAATCTTTCTCCCATGAGTGTCGTGCGGCAACACACACCTTTACTTACCTGTTCTTTGGTAGAATAGGTACGAAGAGAGCGAGGAAAAGAACAGCTGATAGGGTTCGAACGCGCGCGAGAGAGAGAGGGGAAAACACAACCTCCCGCTGACCAGTGGCTGAGGTGGTCTTTCCGTGCGAGAAGGGCCATTTCAAGCTTTTTCGCATAATGAATAGAGTGGCAATGGTTTTTACAATGGTCGACAGGTAGGCTGTCAGAATCGAAGATGCGAAAATTGTCGGTCTTGAAGTGTAAGGGCGGTTCACGTTTACAACTCGTAAAATTCTGTGTAACTCTTGTTGTGTTTTATGGAGAGTTATGTCAATACTTGAGTCATCTAAGCGATATCTCCAGGTGTGTTTGCTCCAGGTGTGCGTGCAGCAAGTGGGGAGTGAGTTTGAGAGAATCTTACATTTAAAATAGTTGTTCGAACTCGAACGTAACGCAATAGATACAAGTATTATTTGGAAATAATATGAGTGAACCGAACTCTTTTTAACCCTGCACTAAGAACCAATTTCATAGTGAACATAAAGTGTCATTCCGTTCAAATCGTTGTCAGATACAAGCTACCAATTGCAACCTAATTTTGGTAGCCACAGTCTTACAGCTATTTAAACTAAATCTACTTAAAGCCCATTATGAAAACCGGCATAAGCACAACATATTTTCTTAAATGATAGTATGAGGAAGTTCACGTGGTGTTATCAAGTTACCATTGCGCCAACCATCCTTATGCCTCAGTTTAGGATATACAGGGTGTTTTAAAATTCAGTAACAATATTATAGGGGCGTATTCTTAGAGTAATTCATTATTTTCCATAAACATGTATTTGCAAACACCTTGTTACCGATCTACAGAGCGTTAAATTTTCCAGTATTTCTTTTTTTTTTTTCTGTAGCTTTCAGTTTTTGAATTTTAAGATCAAATTTGAAACAGGTTACGTTTTAGGGCTTACATACTCGGCATGTTGAATGAAGCTGAGTGATTGTAAGACTTGCCAGGAAGATTATTTCCATGGGTTAAGAATTTTCCACCCCATACACTTTTTGTTTACGCATCCGTAATGGTAATGGTAGGTATAGATGGTGACTGATGCGCTGCAACCTAGTTAGATCTATTGTGCCCAATCTTCTTCTGCTATTTCAAGGTGTTCTCGTTTACAGCAGCCCCTCAAGCCCCAATTCCTTGAGGAATTTAAGGATTTTGAGGGGGTCTGTAGTGTCCCGTCAGAAATACCGTGATTGTCTTTAGACTAGTTTTGCTGAGGTTAATCAGTTTCTTCGATCTTGCTCGGTTGAAGTTGCCGAGGAGATCTTTGGCCTGCCTTAGCCCTGGAAGTCTTTGCCAGTATGTTGATCTCATTGCATCTTCAGTTTTATTGAGTTCTTCTTGAAAGTAAGATTTTCCAAGTCCGCAGAATGGTTCTGGCCCGATCAGTGGCGTTGATGCCCCTTTTCGTGCCCGGGTATCTGCTGTTCATTGTCTCCACTCCGACATGTCCCGGCACCCAGGAGGATCACCTTGTTGTTCCTGCCTATATCATTAAGTTTGTCTAGGCATTCCCAGACCATATTTGAGTTGATGTGAGGTGAGCTCAACGCTTTGATGACTGCTTGACTATCGGAGAGGATTGCGATTTCCTTATTCCGGTATTTCCTGTCGAGGTTGAATTGAATGCACCTTTCTATGGCGTGAATTTCCGCTTGAAAAATACTGGGGAACTGGCCCATGGGTTCGGAGTATTTGGTGAGAGGCCCAAAGACTCCTGCTCTAGTACCGTTGGGAATTTTGGACCCGTCCGTGTACCATGTTATGGTATTCTTTCCCAGTGCTCGAATGAATTCTATGCTCCATCCACTCTTGGTATTTAATTCCGTTCGGAAATATTTCTCGAAACTAAATTTCCTGGTAATTTCGTCAGTTGGGAGATCGGCAAGGTGAGCACTTTCGGTGGGGGTTCAGCCCCTTACGTTACACATCCGTAACTGTTATTGAGCAAAAAAAAATTATAATTTTTTGAGATTCGCTAGATTTTATTAAAATTGTTCAACGAAGCAATAAAAAAAGAATTAGTGGGCTTTGACTGCTTTTTTCATCATGACGTTAAGGTTTGTTTTGAAGCATTAGACAATATTTGAAAGTTAGTTTATGTCTCGTCCTATATTTATTTATTTTTTTTTAATTTGTTCCACATTGGTAAATGTTTGGTGCAGTCCAGTGACGTCTATCATTATTTAAGGAATTCTAAACATAGTATTAAAATAGAAGAATGCTTTTATTTTTTTTTATAAATCAATTATATATGTGTGTATATATTTTCTGTGACATAAAAGTATATTATCTTTAGTAAATAAAAAGTTAATAGTGATACATATTATTATTATTATATTTCATCAATAATATCAATTACACCATCATCCAAATTACACAAAAAACACTTTTTGGCCATTGTTTAACAACAATAAAAATAGTAGCACGTTATTTCAATTCTAACTATAGCGACAAACTACTCCAAAATGATGCACAAGCATTTACGAGTCTATCGCAATCCTTTCCATTTTCACGGACAAATAGCATGCGCGCACTCTCTTTCATTCAATGGACAAACTACACACAGCTGCAATGCTGTGTCCTCTTCCATCGTATGGGATGGTTCGCTGGGACCTCTTTGTAGCTCGTATACGCTCGCAGCAATATTTCATTTTTTAAAACTCGTCACCCGGAATTCAGGACTGTGTTGGTAATGAAATAATCTTTATTGTAACTTAACTTTAATTCATTAACCAGACCAGTGCAAGTTACAAGTATCGATTTACCTGTTTATACCTGCCTACCCAATAGTTGTGACGTGAAAAAAATAGTCAACCTAACGTTTGCATGTGAACCTGAATCATGGCTATCGATATTTTACAAAATATATAAGAAGACTGGAGCGGACTAAACAATTTGAGCTCGTGTAGAAAACAAAAACATAGTTCTGTGTTGATAAGTGAACATTATTGTGTTGATAAGACTTGCTGCTATAGAGTCTTGGTTATAATTTTGAAACAGTAAATTATGTAGGTAAGAACAAAAGTACTCAACAGTTTCTTTGTTATTTAAATGTTCTTCAAGGTCCTATTTAAAATATCTTCGGAAAAAGACAATGTATTGAAAAATGGTATTGTTTATGTTTTGTTTTTGACTTTCCCCGTATGAGAAAGGAAACAGTCAAAGTTTGGATAGTGCGTTTTGAGTTTACTGATATACATACATACAAAATTTTTCTCAGGAATTATATTTATTTGTATCCAAAAGGTGCCGGTTCCGACATATTTTACATATTTTTTAAATTACCCCTATATTCACCTTGCAACTCCACGCCAAGCAGAAAGCGATATCAAGGTAGATAGCGCCAAAGCAAGGGTGCACTCAATCGTATGTATAATTACTCGCCTTTGCACAACCCAACAGAAACCAACTCTACATAATTATACGAACTGTTCCTTCATTCCGTAATTTTGTAATTAACTACAAATTATTATGTACACACGAAGTCCGACAATAAAAAATGCGGTGGAGTGGACTGTGGTGCATCGTGCGGCATGCTCGACACAATTCCAGCCTAATTGTCCTATTTGAGTGTTGCAAATAAAAAATGGCAAATTCCTTCACTCAATTGCCGCTATAAACAAAGCGTTTACTATTGTCAGATATATTCAATTTTCCGAAAATAAAGATGATTCCATGCAACATCAAGCTAGATTGGATAATGGTGCGTGAGTTAAGAGTTTATAGCCAAAGATCACTATCAAAATTGAGGGGCTTATCTCTTGCCGCGATAATCGCAGCAAAGTGCGTGTCAAGTTAGCTGTGAAGATCAAAGACAAGGAATGATCAGCTGCGTCTTCGCGATTTCGACGATGTTTGTCGAAATAGAATGAAGAACTCGATAGAGAACAATTTAAAAAAATATTGATGTTGAATAATAATAATAATGATACTCCCTCATAAACACTCGTAGATTGTACCCAAAGGCATAGCCTGTGTGGGTAGAGGACGGCTATTATTATTATTTCCCGTGGCAACTCACGATAATGAATGTAAGTAATTCTGAAGGGATAAACATACAGTGTCTGCCATAAAGTTGGCTACATAATATGAGAAAAAATTTGTTATTGAAAGGACCCCACACATTTCTTACAAGAAATGGCTTTTCATGAATTTGGCTGAATTGTTGGTAGGAGAGTATGTTGGAGCACTTAAAATTGCTGATCAAAATTGCTGATCAAAATTGCTGATCAAAATTGTCTATAGCCACAATGTTGAAAAACGAACAGTTTTCGAGATATGGAACTTTGAAAATGTTTTTTTTTTTATTTTTGCAGTATTTGCTCATCAATCGGAGAGGTCTCGCACTTCTGGTTGGGATGTAATTTGAATGTTCGGCGCCCCGAAATAGATTAACAAAAGGCTTTTCCAGGGTTTATTGCGCGACCCCATCGATACTTTTTGGCCATGAAAATGATACAAATTCCAAGATTTTCCTTATATCTATTCACGCAACGAATTCACTCCACAATCATTTTTATTTTCTGTAGACGACATATTTTGGGTATATTTCAAAGATAGATCGAAATAACTAATTCTGAATATACCTGATGTCCAATACCCAATGACTCAAGACACCGTTTATGAGGTTGGACAGGATGCAGAACAAAGTACTTCGTATCATCACCAAGAGTGGTAGATACATTCGTCTGGATACGCTGCGCGCCCTTGCTGGCGTCGACTCCATCCCGACACATGTTAAGAACCTATCGGAGAAATTGTATAGGTTCCAGCTCCACCAAAGTTCATTAACCAGAGCCCTCACCAGGCACAGAATCCATGACAATCAGCCCCACAAACACGGCGGGCTGATATTTCAATCGTTGGACAGCTTTCAGGAAAGATGGAAAGAACCGGTTTCATAGGGAACCAAGTCGCTTGTAGCTAGAGCGCGAAGTACCTCAACCCAGTTTTTTTGCAGCAGCCTTTTCCGGGATTAATACGAAATAACCACCTCTAACCAAAATTAGACAAAAGCAGTATCTACATTAAATGCAAATGGAATGATATGCATAAACTTTGCAGGAGGCATGGATTATTCGCACCAAAACCACTATGAGTTGGAATGTTCGACCTACCGCCAACACCAACGCCCTTTCGCCGGGACCCTGTGTACCTCTTGGCACAAGCGCCCCTCTCTGAGCCCTCATCGGGCAAAGAGTTGAGCTGTAGTGTGTAGGGGTCATGAACATATCGAATCTAGTGTAGAACTCAATAAAATCTTTGTGAAATAAACCTTCATTTATTTATTTATTTTGATGTCCAATAATATCGAATATGCTCCAAAACGTTCATAACGAGGCTCATAAAGGTCTGAAGGGGTAAAACGGAAAAATTATAATCATATATTCTTAAGAATAACACTTTTGGTCACTGTTATATGATTTTCGTATGACATATGACTTGTTTCTGATAAATCTCGATAATCTGGCAATGGGGTGCCAAGCAAGTTTCCTAATAATCGCTCGAAATGGATGATAGCATCTCACAGCCAAACTAATCCATGAAAATCTATGTATCTTTGATACTTGACAGTACTTTCCAAAAAGAATGGAGGAGTTTGGATGTAGGAGGCAAACTATGAATGGAATTTTAGATATATACCACCGAATTTTTGATTGAGTTACATACAGTTCACACACAATATCAATGAATACTATCCGGCCATATGATCGTTGATAAAATGAATGAGTTGATCAATCAATAATAATATGAGTAAGAGCAAATTCATTAGTAATAACAATGACAAAATGAAAACAATCATTAGCAATCTTGAATTAAACCTAGGGCAAAATGAATTATTTGGTAGTAATAAAATTACTATTATTATGAACGTAACTGATACCTGCCTCTTTGGTTATTAGGAGTACGATCAAGAAACCATAGTCTGTCCATTTTCATTAAGTGTAAAGTATGAGCTGATATTTTGTAGAGTTCTGGGAATCTGGAATAAGCTCCTACCCTCAACAATCCAGATTCCTTAAATAACGCTTCAAATTGGAATTTATCCAGCTGTTCTCTCTGGAGTTCTTGTGTATAAAATGGTCCCAAATGAAATTGGTAAACACCGATAATAAAATCAATTATCTAGGGCATACTTATTCTTCGGAACCGTGGTATTAGCTGTTGATGCAAAAGTGTCCTTCTCCCATTCTTCAAATGACCAAACGAACAAACTTTTATCTTCTCCACTTAAAGAAGCTGTACAGCGAAACAATTGTCGTGGTTTCGTAAAGCTCTTCTATTATAGATATCAACTTGGATTGTCATCAAGTATCGGCCATATCAATTAAAAAACAAGAGAATAAAATCAACTCAGTACGGAAGAAGCAAATAAATCTAGATTGCTAAAAAATGCAGATAATAATAATAATAATATAATAATAATACTACCTCATAAACGCTCGTTGAGTGTACCCAAAGGCATAGCCTGTGCGGATAGAGGACGGCTATTATTATTATTTGCCGTGGCGCTCCGGGACGACTTACTGATGTTTTAGGTGATGTATTCACTTTTCAGCTGTAGGAAAACCCGGAAAACCTACAGCACCACCTCGGGTGGTCGGTGTGCACTCCAAGCTAGCACTAGACGAGATTGGCATCTAGACAACTCACAATACACTTGCTTTTCAACAAGGCGTGCGGCCGCCTATCGAATCCGATATAAAGTTGTTAAGAAAAATTCTCGTACCTACATCGGATTCGAACCTACTATCGCTATACTGGAGTTTCGAACGGCCTGTGCATTAGACCGCTGATCCACCGACCACCTTGGATAGTGGATTCCAGAAATGGGGCTTTATTTGATGAATGGAATACCCTTGAATGAATATCAGGAGACACAGTTTCCAAGTCTGCGTATGGACTATCTAAGTGATTTAACTATTGTTATTCATGGGGTTAATTCAGCACAATATTTTTTACAGGTGGGTAAAACAGGAGGAATTATTCCAATTACGGAACTCAACAAAGTATCAGCTCTCAATAGTGTGCACTAATAGCGAAAATTGGCGGATGCTGTGCTCACATCGTAGGGTATTAGGGTTCCTAGGTTCCTTCGTTATACTCGCCATAACCAAATAGTCAAAAATCCACTTATTTTTAATATTGTATTGTTTGATTAATTCACTAATTCATTCAATATACCCAAATTATGTCGTTTACTGAAAATAAAAATGATTGTAGAGTGAATTCGTAGCATTAATAGATGTATGGAAGATCTTGGAATTTGTATCTCATTATATAGCCAGTGTGGAGCAGTATATTGAAAATTATTGATGGAGGTGCCTACTATAACTGAAGGGCCATTCGTCGGTCTAGAAATAAATCCGGAATATCAAACATTTACTACAATACAAATTATACTTGATTATTTTTCAGATTTCTCTGGAGCTTTTAAAACTATATAAAGCTAACGTTATGTCACAGAATAGCAATCCAAACTTTATAAAGGCACTTTGGGCAATGTACCTCAATTGGATAAACACATTGGATTACACAATTTGTCCAGTTGTAACAAGACTAAAATGCCACTCAATTATTTCAAACTAAAGTTTTTCGCCTCTTCGTCTCTCAACCTTGAATTTATAACAAATTGAAACCAAAGCAAAAAATTATCGGCACCTCTGAGTACGCCAATGTCCGACTTGATTTAAGTATAGAGGAAGTCACTCGAAGTACAACGAACACAAGCTGATTTAAAGCGCCTGTATATTCGCAATCGCTTTCAACATTCTTCTTTCAATCCGTTCGGCAAGGTGAAGAAAGACGGCGACACCATGACTAGTTATTATGCAAAACAAATTTAATGTTAAACCGCATATACTCCGTCAGTTTGCAATGTTGCATTGCGAACGATTTATCTTCAATGATAGTCATTAACCTATTTGATAGTAAAAAGTGGCTACTACAATATCAAAGGCCGATGACGTTTACGACTACTAGTTTTTTTCTCAGGAACCCGTATCAAGTAAACAATTATGTCATGACGGTAATGAAACACCAAGCTGTGGCAGGTTCATGTAAGGGTGCCATGGTACTCAATACACATGTTGGCCAAACAGCACCTCTCCAGCAATCTAAGCGTATTCCATTCTCTCCCTGATGACCAGAAAAATATTTTCACCCTGTTGTAGCAAAAATAACGTAAGACTTGAATGTCATCGAAGCAAAGATTTGAGCAACCCTCAGAAGTCTTCGAGATACTTATACGAGCTAGAGAGAACGTAGCCCTTACCTTTTTTAACAACAATATCAATGTTGAATCAAAATTAAACATTTTCAATTTCGTGGATTGGGTGCAAGATTTAAAAAGTATTGAATAATTTCCTGTACCGTAACTGATTAAAATATAAATGAGAGACTGTAAAATTTCATTTGAAAGAAAATTACTCGTCATTACCATGAATTAAAAAATAGTCAACGTATCGAACTGAAAATAAATGGAATGTATACACATTTTTCTATGGGGCGCCGTTAGTGTCAAAAGTAGTTGTTCTCATATATTTTATTTTTACTCAAATATATTTGTTGATGACCATATATTTATTAGTTGACACCAATGTATATTGAAACTGAACAAATATTCCCATTTTAGCGTTCATTCATTCATAAATATATCGTCAATGCATATTAGCAGTGAGGAGCAATATATTTATTACTTGTTACCAATTCATATATAAAAATGAGCTTTCGATTACCACCACTAGGTGGCGCTCACATCATGTTTTGGAATATAATTTGTTTTGCAAACCTGTTGTGTTGATATGCATTGCATTCATACTTTTTGAAGATATGCAATGATGAAAACTCGAACAATCTTTCGATTATTTTCAACATAGCGAACGCGTTGCGAAGAAATGGCATGCATCGGTTACATGGCGCTATGTAGTGGTGGTACTCAAAAGCTCATTTTTATATATGGATTGGTAACAAGTAATAAATATATTGCTCTTCACTGCTATTATGCTTTGACGATATATTTATGAATGAATGAACGATAAAATGGAAATATTTGATAGGTTTCAATATATATTGGTGTCAACTAATAAATATATGGTCATCAAAAAATATATCTGAGTAAAAATAAAATATATGAGAACAACTACTTTTGACACTAACGGCGCCCCATATTTTTCTGAACGAATTAAAACAGTACATTGCAATCATAACACCATAGTTGATTTATTTTAGGTCACAGATACCTTCAAGCTCTCATCTCTTATCTTTTTTATGTTCCGGTTTCCTCAAAAACAAAATTCTGTGATTCGAAATAACATTTTCAGGCATAGATACGTGTTTAAGTCTGTATGCAGCTGAAGAAACATAAGTGTGCGTTCGGTGCTAGAAGGGTGTTAGTAGCACGAATGACCATAACCAACTCTTCAAACTTTTTACCACGGATAGATAGATGGAGTGATTTGAGCAGGTACGCATATGCGACGAATAACTAGAAGTTTCAACAAATATATTGAGTAGAGGTAGTGGATTATCTTAAGAGCTATGACTCATATCGTCGCAGAGAACAAATTTACATTTCGGCAGTGAGTGTGACGCTACGCGCAGACATAATCAAGGTCATAGCTCTTAAGAAAATCACTAATTCTACGAACGCATATGCGTAGCTTCTTAACGGATACGTGTGCACGTCTGTACGCAGCTTAAGAGTTATTGTTTCAAAAATCGTATCTTCACCATCTGAAAGAACAAATCTATATGATTCTAAAATCATGTAGAGTGTGAACAATAATATGAGAATTGTGTTGAATAACAAAAAATGTGAGTGGACCCTGTATCAAGCAGTAGATTGTATCCTTCATGTGGCCGCTTTAGGAATGGCTAGAATTGAAACTGACCTAACTTCCATATAGGCGATTCGCATAGACCAATCAGAGCAGTTGAGGAGTTGGAGTGTCTAATTTGGAAATGTGTATGCTATTTTGGATGGTTGATGTGTATAGTCAGATCAGGTAAGATTGCCTAAGCATTTACGCATTTTCAGTTTACACTAATTGTGAATTTTCTATCCATTGACGTAAGTTGTCCAGGTGAATTTGCTCTTCTTTCGTATATTTTTCAAACTAGTCTCACCCACCATACAACTGTTCAATTTATTCTTTTGATTTATTTAATATACCCCGGCAAATTGCTTGAACTTCGTCATGAATTTTGAAAATTTTATGTGGTTTAACTTCTTCGAATTCCCAACAACGTTTTCTTTCGAACCATCTAAATGACACAAAGTTTGGATATCCTAGTGCCCAGTATACAGTATTAATAAAACAAACATTCCAGTTAGCGTAAAAAAAAATTATTATAGTTGAACCGTCAGTAACGTGAAACTAATTAAATGAAAAAACTTTAAATTATAGTGCGACCACCTATATTGACACGGCACGTTAGCAATATATCACTAATAACCATCAATTTAACAAATTTCCACCTCTGACGCTAGTTCTAAGCATTCAAACATTATTAGTCCAGATAAAACGGTGCCCAATTTTTCATTGTTGTCAGTCGTCGGCAGTCAGCGAACCAGTAATAAAGCAATTTCGAAATTAAATTGGGCCATAAATCGCCTGACAAACATATCATTCGGTTATATAAATTGGACAGGTCGTTTTTCTCAGGTAAGAATAAATAATAGATGATCAAAGAAGACACTGGAGCCAAGATTAAAAATTAAGCTATGAAGGTGTCGAAATACTGTATAATGAAACTGCCATTAATAGTGCTGCTCCTAAGGTGGCGTATGGAGTTAGTAAAAGCCTACCAAGAACACATAGTGGCTAATGATCATAGCAATCGATGCCACTATAAACACGTAAAGATAAAAAAACTGTCATAAATAAAACTTCCAACTAACAAAAAAAGATATATCCCCTATTTGTTCCGTGATTTTCCTATTGTTTATTTTGCCATGATACGATCTACTTTGTCCTAATTGTATTTCTTTATTTTGGGACTTTCTTTATTTTGGGACTTTCTTTATTACCAAAAATTCTGTTGAGGATATTTATTCGATGGTAATTATACTAATACATTGGTAAACAAATACAATGCTCACATCATATTAGTCAACAGGAATTGGATATCCATTCCTCACACCGTTCTTCGACAATTTGGTGGTTTTTCCGTTTATCCACCTGATCCACTCAATCTTCAAAACAAATTCCCAATCTTTGAATAAGAAAGAACACTGTCCTACAGACAGATATCTGGAAGGTTCAGAAATTGAAGATGATACGAAACTATGAAAAGACTCAGACCATAGAGCAGAAAAAGAGAAGCCAAGTATTTGGGAGGCTACTAAGGGCAATAGAGGGCTAGAGGCCTAGAAACAGTGCTGATACAGTTTACTCCATCGGCATTGATATAAGTAGAGACGGCACCAGTAATATTCTTTCGCTTTCTCTGTTTTTATTGAAGCTTGCTTCGTATAAGCACACTTGGCCGTCTCTCCCTCCACTACAAAGGGACCTGCCCTACCCCAGCCTGGATACTGGCGTGAGTAGTGGACGCTTTGTCGAGAGGTGTAGGGTGGTCTTGCTATAAGCAATTCTCCCACTAGAAAAAATTCAAAATTTTATGATTCAGCTTTATATTTAATAATTTTAGACTTCCTCTTAACACGAAACTGTCACTTCCATTATCATCCTGGTCACGCGGTAAAAAATGCAAGCTTTATTTTCAATTCTACCTACCTATCTAATAGACGTTGGACATACACTAACACATAACGATTTTCGTCTCTATGTGGCATCCTCGAATCCTCTTTGACCCATTGATGTTTGATAGAGTAAAATTGAAGATACTGATATCTTTTGTGGCTAATGATCACAACAATCTATGCCACTAAAAGATCAAAAATAAGTTATATCCTCATTGACAAATTCAAATGAAATTTCAGAGGTCACAATGTTTCACCTCTGTAGCATCCACCACACGAACAGTGTATATTGTAAACGCATGTTTTTTTATTCATCAGTGTCTTTTGGTTTCGTATTCCTTGTTTTGAATATTGCTCTTACATTATATCTATAACAATAATACTCCTTCATAAACACTCACTATGTGTATCCAAAGGCATAGCCTGTGCGGGTAGAGAACGGCTATTTTTATTATTTGTCGTGGTGTTCCGAGGCGATTTACTGATTTTTGGTGGCATATCTACTTTTGAGATGTAGGAAAACCCGGAAAACCTACAGCACCACCCAGGGTGGTCGGTGCGCACTCCAAGCAAGCACCAGACGTCGGGATAGGCATCTAGACACCCATTGCCCTTGCCATTACCCTTGCCCATGCCCTCGCCCTCGCCATTTATACTGGTACAGATGTTCTTAAACTTAGATTTATTCATTTTCAGAGTGTTTTAGAAGGTTGAAATACCCGTAAACCAATACAAGTTAACTAGTTGACCCAGTCACCTATTTATTCAACGCAAAAATCTACTAAATGTTACGAAAAAGTGCAGAATTTTTCTGTCTGCACTCGAAGATTTACTCAAACTATTCCACAGGTTTTTCAGAAATCGTATTAATGAAATGGCGTCAAAAAATTGGAGAATCGTTGAATGAAAGTGTATTAATTATTAATCTAAAAAGGGATTAAGTTGAGAAATAAATTGATTTCACCAAACAGTAATTTTTTTCTTCCAAATAAACATAGGCATAGGCAACGTTAAATGTTATTTTTGCTGGTTTCAGAGTTGTATACTTTTTGATTATGTTAAGGATGTTGACATTGCCAATGGTATTGTTTGTAACAATAAATACCCTATGATTTTCGTTTTGGTGGCATGCACCAAAGATAGCAATTATCAAAGCAACCTACAAAAAAATAACCAATTAGTAACGAAATATAGCTTCATCATTAAGTTGTGGTCATCTGGTGCTTCGACAATAAACTTATCAATCTCCTCTGACATGCTCCAAAATAGTTATTTGAAAGTATTACAGGTGAGTAAAGTGGTACTGTTTTTACGAGTTTTCACGCATGACGCCGTAGAGTGCGGCAATTCCTACGAGTAAAAAAACACTTTACTCACGTGTTGCATACAATATTTTTTCTACAACTATCAAAAAAGTGTACTTTTTTGTGAATTTTGTGTGCCGAAAGTATGTAATTGTCATTGAATTTTTTCATCAGTTGCATCAATTTTATGCCGAATTCCGCATTCTAGACTTATAACTTTGCTCTGGGGGACAATATCACAAAGAATTTCTTCTGATGGTTCCTAATGACAATATTCGACAAAGGAAGCACGAGAGGCTTCCTTGATAAGTAATATCAATCAAAATCCTAACTGATCGGAGTGATAATCACTGAAATTGATTACCACACGCACGGTTTCAGGTTACAAAACTATATTGTTACCGAACATCTATAATTAGCGTGTGGAGCTGCACCCATTGAAGTTTATTATTAAAGAAATCATATTGCATCCTCCTACAATCAAGTACATCCCGACCATAAAAATCTCAGAAGGAACACTCGACCGTCAATTGTTGTAATGCGTGGCAAGCACGCACAATGATTTATTAACTATTCGATAATGCAGCCATTAGCGATTCGCCAACTTCCGCATTCGACATCCGGTGGACATATTTTCCCGTCGCATTATGAACGAACGCTAATTTTTGATGACCACTTATCCCTGCGTTGGATATTCGGACAGAAGATGATGAATTGATTAATCACCGCCAGAAATCAAAACGTTTGATTGGAATGATGGACGTATTGTTGTGGATTGTGGTAATAATGCAGAACACGCATGTTTTCAATAACGAAAATAATGTAGTTATTGACGTTATGATCCGATAAATAGGTACATTTATTTCTGCAAGCATGCGTGATTCAGCCTGTACAAGCACACAATTTGGTTTGGAAAGAGTATTTTCCAGTACTAGTGCGGGGAAACATTTTACTGCACTAGAAAGTTATTTCAAAAATAGTGTATTATGGCATACACGCTGAATCTTTTTAAGGACCTCAAGATTATGATTCGGTGCGCTAACAAGGGCTAGGCTTCCCAAAGGGAGCCTCTGGTGTAAAGGGTCCTTCCTCCAAGAGAGGAAGGACTCCTAGATCAACAGAGGAAATTGGGAGAGATGTCAAGCGCCCAAGGACCATCAACCCCGGTCAATGAAGGGTTGACTACTACCAGGTAGCCACGGTGGATAAGCCATGCAGCGGATGATTGGCAAAGAAGGCCAAACTGAAGTTGGTTTCAGTGAAGACCAGCTGATGGAAATTTTGGATGCTGTGGGAGACGCCATTGCAGAGATCCCAACGGGTCCTGCACCCTCAAAATTCAAGTCAACCAGACTCTGGCGTGGTAAACGGAAAAAAACACCGGAAAACAGAATCCCGGAAAAAATACCCCCGAAAAAAAAAACGGAAAAAATACCTACCCCACGGAAAAAACCCCGGAAAGAAAACCCCCGAAAAAAATACCCCTATATACGATAACAATGGGCAGTACACAAAAAGTAATGAAATTTCAACTGTGTGTCATGTTAAAGAAACTAGACCATATTTGATTCATTTTACAATACAGAGGGGTGGAACAACAGATTTTCCAGCCTTGCAAAAAGGCGAATCTGTCACCAGGTTAGTTCGTTCAGGAACAATCGAGTCATAAAAATATAAAAAATCGTCTTTTTTGGTCTTCGACGATGAACATTCCACAGGATAGGTTAAAACTTTTATTGGTATCGATGGTCTAGTTTCAGTTGTTAGTTACGGCTACCAACGAATACTCAAAAGGGTGGCTCATCAGGGAGATACCAAACATGAAACCCTGGAAAGATGTCATTCTAGTGCCGAGCTTTGTTATGGGTGCCTAGTATCTAGCACCTGCCGACTAAGAACGTTCTCACGAGACTGGAGAAGCAGAAACCAGGTTTTCAAGCTTCTCCTAGAGAATCTGAGAGAGACAGGAGAACAAGCAAGGGCTTCGACTTGCTGTAGGGCTGGAGGAGGAGTCCATGAAACTTCTTAGGCGGATGCATTTTCAGCCCTACTACAGCGCCTTACAGGCGATTGTAACTATCCGTAATGGCCCTATGGCCCAGGGAACGCCGACTGGAGGAACCGTCAAAGGGGAATTACCAAACTCAAGATCTAGCAGGGGAACCTCGCAAGGAACCCCTGAAACCAATGGAAGGAGGAGGAGGTTGGAGGAATCCCAGTAGGTATTGTCCCCTATGAAGGAGGAAGGCCAATCAGAAGAAGAGGATGTCCTATAGAGATGACTGAGGAACCCAAACGGGGATCTCAGTTAAAATAGGCCAAAACCTACCAGCACCAAGGGGAGGTAGAGAGCAGCAAACATCTGAAATACGCCAGGGAAGCTGGCATATCCAGCTGAACCCAGTCACGTGGTTGCACAAAGGGTCCAAGCGAAGAGACCTACATGCAAGGGTTCAAAAACCCGACCCGGAAGGAAGTAAGTAGTCTATAAGAATTGGAACAACAGCAAAATGAACAAAGAACCATACAATGAAAGCTGATCTTCCAGTTGAAATTACCCAAGCAAAAAAATCTAGGAATTTAGAGAACTGGGAGGTCAACAAAAAGAACCTGAGGTAATTAGGCTATAGAAAGCAATAAAAGATAAAAAAAATTTTCAAGGCGAGTCACTGTGAAGATTATTCTGGAACATTAATTCCGAGAGAAAAGAGAAGAATTGGATATCATCCAGAAATTGGAATGGCCAGTTTAATAAAACTCCCTCAACATGGTTGCTTATATATTTTGATGATGATGATGATGATTTCAATGATAAAAAATTAATATAATAATTAATAGAACAGCAAATTATTCAATTTGTCCTGATAAGTTATTTAATATAAAAAACTTAATGTCTTGAAAAAATTATTTGATCATGTCTGTGTCTACTTTTTCTTCCTAATTCGCCTGTCGGAAAAATTGGTTAAAAAAACATCGACGTTATGGAGACTATATTTCTATCCGATATCAAAACTTGTCAAAAACTCAATTGTATTATATTTAGAGACAAGATCTGTCTTTGGCAAAATCAATTGAAATCAGTCAGAGAAATTTGTTTCGTATATGTCTTTGTCAATGGCAAGTCCGTTTAAGGTGTTATGTAGATGTTGGTTATGTTGGTTGTATTATTTGGTTGTTTGTTGTATTATTGTTTTCTATTTCATATATGTTTGATTCAACGTTAATGCTCCTTGGTACTACCGAATCACTGACCTCCTTAGGGACACCGTTCACAATAAAACAAATTTGCAAGGACTCACGATCAACTGACCAAGTTGAAATTAGACCTTAAGGATAGCTTAGTAAGATTATCAATTTTAAAATTAGTTGATAAGATTAGCACAAAACTACCCAATAATCATATATAATAATGATTCAATTCGAGCTCTTTCTCCGAAGCTCCGATACATTCAAATAGCTCAAGATAAATCATTTGTGAATTAAGTGAAATAATGAAAAGTTCTCTGTATTCTTTTGGAAATTGGTAATAATAAAATGGAACAATTTTTCTTTGTTCAATGTTTATCTTTTTAGGAGTTATAATATTTTTGAGGCCGATAGCAACAGAACTGTTCCTCTACAATACAATTATTTCCAGGAGAATTTATATCAAAAATTGTTTCTTTCAGCTACTACACTCTAGTCCTCTGTACCAGCCTGTACAGGTTCTTCAACGGTTTGTTGTTGTATTCTTCGGGAGTAAGCATAGGTTTCTCGAATGTTGCCTGTCTTTTGCGATCTAATGCCTCGCATTCTGACAGTACGTGTTTGGCCGTTTCAGTACCTTTGCCACATTGTCTGCAAGAAAGTTCTACATTGTACAGCCCCATTTGGTGCAGGTGTCCTCTCATTGGACTGTAACCATGCAGTCCCGTTATAGTCCTAACTTGACTCCTGCTTAACTTAAGCAATTTCTGTTTTGTGTTTTGACGGTTCTTTAATGAATGTTTTTTCGTGGTACATGAGAGGGGCTTCGTTCCACCTCTTTTTTGGTTTTCGTTTAACCCAGTCCCGTATGCATCCTCAGATGTCCGATTTGGTAACCCCGAGTGCGGGTTCTGGTCCAATATTTGGAGTTGATGAGCCTCTTCTGGTTAATTCATCAGCTTTTTCCTTATCATCATTGCCACAGTTTCTGTATTTTGTTATGTTATTTCGATAACTTCAGCCACCTAGCTCGAACTCAGCTATAACAAACTAAAAGATTCGGGTTTGTTTTTGAGATATTTCTGTTCAAAACATCATTTTAATATTGACTTCATAATCGATTTGTGCTTCTGTAAGAAAGATATTCTATTTTACTTGGAAAATCTATTACATCCTACAGATTCATCAATCAACGCACCCATTTCGACTGTATGAATGAAATATTAGAAAGCTATTCCCAGACAAATGGAAAACAAACTCCAACGTCAAGCAAGCCATCGGGATGGGCCACGAAGGGAGATAATTAAGTTACTTTACTCCCTAGCTTAAGACCCTCGACGTATATGTGCATCAGAGGGCTATTTTTGGATATTTATGTACTAACGTTGCTACTAATATCGACAGATTTGAGAAATATTGCTTTGTTGGCGGAAGGAAACGAAAGAGCAACGGATATTGGGGATATTTAGTTATTTAGTTAATATAACGGAAGAATGATTTTGATTCGCAGTTCGTATTCATCGAATTTTAATGCATAATTTTTACTATTGTTGTATAAGTGTCGTTTGGCATCGTATGGGAAAAACTTTAATAATAGTTTATTTGGAAATACGACTTGTGCGTCAGTTTTCTTAAAAAAATGTTGAAAAATAGCCTACTCCGACGGGGTTACGTGACCCGCTGTCTGTCGAAATTGACATTTCTTCAAAATAATCTTTTAAAACATATTATAAAAATAATGGATTTGAAGAAATTGCCAACTCGATGTTATTATCGATGCCCTTAAAATTAATCCATGGAATACCAATGCGCTAGTAAAATCGATCGATACCAAAAACAAACTATTCAGAAGTCTTCAGAATAACCTGGATAGTTCTAGACTTAAACAACAGTGCAAATAATACTAGGTAAACTTAAAAATCTCATCAGAAGAACTAAATGCGACTCGTCCAATAGAAAAGCCCAATGGCAAATTGTTGAAGAAATGAGTAACACTTATAATAAAACTAGACGAGGATAACATCAATAATTTTGTGGCTTGGAAAAAAAATAACCAATGTCAAAAGTTGGTTGTTCTTCCGCAGAAATATTTTAATATCAACTTCTGAGATTGGGATCTCCGATTCAAGAATAAGGAGTTTTGGGAGTATTGAGGACATTGATGGGTGCTGCATTCAAGATTTTATTCTAAATACATTGATTAGACAAATAGAATTCAAATCGTAGTTGTTTTTGTTACAAACCACAGAATTAACGACAAATGTAATATAATATCGAATAAAAAAGAAATCGCTAACGAATACACTTATATATGCAACAAAAGATCTCACTATATTCAATACAGATAATTATTTAGTAGTGTTATAATAAATAAATGAGCTAAAATCTAAAAAATCTATTGAGGTTGATGGGATTCAAACTGATATAATAAAAGCTATATCAGAATTCATTTGGGAACTGCTTAAAATCTTTTTCATATTTGCATGGAAACGGGAACATATCCAAGAGCTTTAAAGAAGCGGTGATTATTTAAATTTTCAAAAAAAAGAGATTTCAGTTTCTTCTTCGTTGATTACTTTATACAGAGTGCTGGATCATTGAAAACGAAACAGCGGCTCTGTAGGTCGGCAGAACCGAATTATATAAAAACGCTCGGACACATCAACTACATTTTCGAGGGGGACATCGTTCGGGATGAAATTCACCCGAAATACACTCCATCTCTCGGAGCTGTGACGGCCACCCCTAAATTTTTGAATGGCAACATGTGGCAACTTATAACTCATTTGAAATGTATTTTCCTTCTTAATATCAATCAACAAAAATAAATTAATTATTTCGATTCGTTTCCGAGATATAGGAACTTGAAGTTGAGAAATCACTTTTATTCATGCACCCAATCAATAAAAATGGAATCTAACAATGCAATTGTTTAAAGATAATTATCAATTTCAAGGAATTAAATAATCTATCTGTTTACTAACAAATAACATGCAATATCGTTTCAAATTTTTATTTCATCCTCATTTACATCAGAGGTTGCCCTGTTCATTAACGGGTGCAATGAGAACGACGGAACGACCCCAACCGCGGTATTGGAGGTACTGTTGAGGCTACCACCCCTTCCAGCCTGGATCAAGAAGAAGGCAATGGCAGCATATTTGGGGATGCGAGACTCGGAGGTCTAGGTAAACGAAGGAAGTTTGCTCTTACTATTCCGAGCAAAGATCAATGGGAAGAAAATACAGTGGAGTTTCGACCAGGAAGCCTATTATGTTACACAGACGGTTCGCGTCTGACCGACAAACAGGCTTCAGGAAGTAAGAGGTATACGAGAAAGCTACGCTCTGGGAAGATACACATCAGTTTTCCATGATGAAGTGTTCGCCATTCTAACCGTAGCTATGAGGCAAGAAGTGATAGAAGGCCCCGAGCAGAGAATTTATATCTGTTTGGATAGCCAGGCAGCGCTCAGAGCCATCTGCCATCCTAAAGGGCCCCATTCACGTTGAGATCGGTATCGATACATGTTTCAAGTATCAGTATCTTGATACAAATCTCACAGTGTATTTGTCTGTCTCGGTATCGCTGTATCGGTATCAGATGGTATCGTCGTCTGTATCACTGTACTGAAACTCTGATACCGAACGCATGCAACTGATACTTGTTGCAACGTGTATATTGACGAATATGTATCGCGCTACCAAAATATAAAGACAGTGCTGTTTCCAACATGGAAGATCGGGAGTTTTGGGAGGAATTTTTAAATTTGTACAAATTATATCCGTGTTTATGGAATTCAAAATCCAAAGAATACTCAAATAGACAACTTAGAGAATCAGCTATGACAGTTTTGGTGAACAACAAGTCATTCATTCGTAAATAGTTCTTGAAATCATTTGGTTCGTCGACCTTTAATTCTTGTAGTAAATTAACCACTGTATATTTGTTTCTCTCACGTAACCATTTCTTTGCCCATATTCTTTTTTTTTTTTTCTTCTTTAACACGTCTGATAAAACAACTGCCACTGCTACTAGCGCAGGTATGGCAGGTGGCACCATTTTTGTTTCAATAACTGAACCAGTGACTGAACTGATGTTTTATGAGTTCATCTCAACGTGTAGGAGCAGTCACCTGTCGCGATACACACATTGATACCGATCTCAACGTGAATGGGGCCCTTTAAGCCAAGTTCAGTCCTGGTACAGGAATGCGGAGACGCTCTGGAGAAATTAGCTGAAACAAAGCAGGTGGCTGACGAATTTGCCAGAACCGGTTCCGCGGCGCCGTTCTGTGGGCCGGAGCCAGTAATAGGCATCGCAAGGAGTCAAATCTCGTCTGCCCTGGACGATTGGGAGGAGGGGAGGAAGAGAATTAAACGAGAACTAAACGAACTCTGGAGGAACACAGTCAAAAGACTTTGGGGTCTGCTCTAGCAAGTCAAGGATGGCGTTGATCTTAGGCAGAGATCGCCAAACACTACGCATCCTTGTAGAAATACTAACAGGCCATAACAAACTAGGCAGACACCTGTTACTAATGGGTAAAAAATATCCCCACCTGCCATATGTATGAAGAAGACGAAGAAACTTCGTCTCACTTCCTTGAAGAATCTGAGGCGTACAGGAGGCTAAGATTCGAAATCTTCGGAGTGGAAAAACTCCAACAAGGGGAACTCATTGAATTAAAGTGGACAGGCATACTGACGTTAATCATAAGGTCACAAAGATTCGGAAAGGAAGACTAGGAGAGGCAAGGTGGAGAGCGGGGAAAGCAAACAGGGCTCATCGGCCGCTGCCTGGCTGCGGCCTCCTCATGATTACTACTATACTACTTGATCTAAAAAAAAATAATCGATAAAAAGACGTATGGAATAATTTTTTTTCGCCAAATCTCAATTGCAGACGTCTGTTAGAGTCAACCTGATCTTTGATTGAACGACATTAGAGTAAATTACTAGACTAAATCTGCTGAATTGTCTTTCTTCAATAATGATGTATACGATGGCGGAAAGAGTTGAAATAATAACAATTTTTTTGAGTGCGGTAACCTTACAAGATCATGTGTTCAATGAATCGCATCCAGATAAACTTGTTGCTAGAAAATACGTTCTGTTGTTTTCTGTCAGATATTTGCCAGACTATATAATTCTGATTGTTTCAATCAATTTTATATACTTAAATAATTATAGTCTTCAATAGTCATTCTCGTATATGCCAAAGAAGAGCTAGGTACGCGCTTTTCATATTTATTCACTATTTATATCCAACTAGGTTACTGTACTCTTATATAAATATGTAAGTATATTGAACTGAATAAATATTATTGTTATTATTTCATATAACCGAATGTAATTATAAAAGTTGAAAATAATAGTGTTTTCCAAAATGTTTTGAATAATGGGAAATTATCCCACAAAAGTTGTATTTATTAATTCGAAAATTAAATGAATTGTCGTTGATAAATTTGGTAAAAAATCTACTTTTTTTCATGAAATTGACCTGAATTTTTTTTAGTTCAATCCCTATTGATAAAAAAAGTTTCTCATATGAAACAAACTGAAAAACAACTGTGAAAAATAACAAAACGTCACTTTTCATGTAGATAGGTGTAGTTGGATATTTAAACGTAGTTTTTAACTGTTATCAACTTTTTTCACTGACAATTTTCAATTTTGTCAAAAAACACAGCTACTTTATTCTTGAGAAAATATATATTTTTTGACCACCCTCGTGTACGGCTCAAAAAAATTTATCTGACGGTGGTATTCTAGGTTTCAGACCAGAAATTTTTATGAAAAATTACTTTTTTTCGAAAACCCAATAATAAAAAAGTTTTCCATATGTAGAGAACTAGCGGACACACTGTATATGTGACATTTGAATATATTTCAGGATTAAATTTTCCATGAATAATCCATATTTGTAATAATCCTACTTACTCTTCTTGATTCCTGGTAAATAATTAGCAAGAGTCTAAAATCGAAATAAGGCCCAAACCGTCATTAGGCCGAACTGTAGGTAACAGAATTATTCTACCTCAGAGGCTGTATTCAATAATTCATTCAGTATTCAGTAGAAACTAGCCAGCTTTACGTAAAGTTCGTGTTTGTGAGTTATTCTAGTAATTTATTCGTTTCATCATGGAAAACGTTCAAGATATTTCTTCAGTTGTAGTGGAAAACCAAAATCAAGATAGTGCTAGCGCGGATATTCCCACTTCTAATAACGACACTAACGATAGTGTTAGTGCTGATGATAGAAAACTGTTTGTTGGTGGAATTCACCCTGAAACGGGAGAACAGGAACTTCGAGACCATTTCAGTAAATACGGGGAGATTCAACACATCAAACTGAAAAGTGATCCAGCCACTGGACGGTCCAGAGGATTCGCATTCATAGTTTTTGAATCGAGCGAATCTTTGAGCAAAGTAGAAGCTGCCGGCGATCACGTTATCAATGGGAAAAAAGTCGACCCCAAGAAAGCCAAGGTTAGACAGGGTAAAATATTCGTAGGAGGATTAACTGCCGAACTCACGGACGAAGACATCAAATCTCACTTTGGACAGTACGGAACGATCGTGGAAGCGCATATGCCTTTCGACAAAATAAAGAACCAAAGAAAAGGTTTTTGTTTTATCGTATTCAAATCTGAACAGACTGTTAGGAATTTGCTGAAAAATCCAAAACAGAACATCAATGGCAAAGAGGTCGATGTAAAGAGAGCTGAGGCAAAACCAGATCAGATGGGGGGACGAGGGGGCCGCGGCGGTCGTGGTGGAGCAAGAGGCGGTAGAGGAGGCTATGGAATGCAAGGTTTCAATCAAGGATATTTCAGTGGTTACGAACAAGCTTACGATTATTATGGAAGTGCTCCTTATGCTGGCGGCTTTGGTCAACGATATCAACCCTATTAGAGAATATATCTGTCCCTGTTCTCTACTCGATCATGGCCTTGGTAAACAAAAAAATTTCCGGTGTTGATAAAATATTGTGAGCATCCTAATGTTCTTGGTATTTTGCTGATATTATTATTTCGTAGCTTGTAGAGTAGTTTATGTTGAATGTAAAATATATGTCAAATATAATATTTAAAATAATTTTAGTTGTTCTTTGAATAATCCTAAAAAATAAATACTTTGAATAAAATATATAGCAGAGTATTTCTTGACCTAAACATTTTGTCAGGCACATGTAGAGTATGCAGGTGTGGAATATTTTTGAAATCTTGAATCGGCAGATGCAGATCCAGGAGTCCGTCCGGTCGAATAGCAGAGGTTGTCCCTATATATTTTTTGGTTTTTTATAAGGAAACACGCCAAAAAGGCAAAACAATCCTATTGCATTGGAAAAATTATAGTAAGAAATAATATTACATTTAATATTTCTTAGCAGGTGTTTACATAAGATCAACAATATAGAAATTTTTCCACACACGTTGGTCAATATCAAATGTCCGTCCTGAATTGTCAAACTTTGATAAGACATTCTTCTAGAAATGCATCCAATTAGCCTTTGCAATCTTCAATTCAAAGTAACGGTAAAATTTTTAGTAGAATAGAGAGAATGCTAAATTTATAATTGAACAAATAATACAAAATATACACTAACAATGTTGTCAATTAGATTTATTCGATTTTTCCAAAATTAACCTTGAATAAAATATTCTTCGTACACTTTTCTCATCTGAAGTATGCAAATATTATTTTCATATATTGCAATTCTCAATGAGGCTGATTTTCAACAAACAAAAAAAATATCCAGAGTGATTCATTTAAAAGGCTTCTTGTTGTTGTCCGATTTCAAAGACTTCAAAATTAGTATAGCGATTAGTTATTAGAAGCAGAACATAAACAAACTTTGAATTACGCTATCAAAATGTTTAGAGTATTTGTCTTGTATATCACTATTTCTAAAATGATATTATTTACCTAGAAGGGTCCTCTAGACCGTTATCAGTTTCAATTGTAATAATTTATAATCAACATTATTATTCATATCAATTCCAATCTATGTTTTCTGTAAACAAGCCTAAAACACGAATCCATATTGAAATTGAATATTTTCAATAGCAGGCTTTCAAACTATGTAACAGATGATAAGTCAGACGTACTAAAGACGAAAACCTTTAATCGCATTTGTGAAGTTTAGTACAATTTTTGTAACCTATATCCGTGTTAGAATTTATTATTTTCTCGACAAAACTGTGGCATAAAATTTTATTAAAAAAGTATTTATATTTTGTGGATTAATAACATATCAACGTTGGCCTTGAAATTTTTAAAGTAAATTCAAAGTTCTGAAGTATTGGGGCTATTGACGCTCTTCTCATTAAAAATATCCATCAGATCGGATGGCATTGAAACATCCGATGAACTTATTGAAGATAGTCAAGATAGTCCAAGATAACAAATTGCCATATATATTTGTTTGGATTGTTGGATTTATTATAATGGGAGTTGCGAGAATAACTAATAGCAGATATTCATTAAAAAGGCAGCTCAAATACCAAACCTAAAATATGGAAGATAAAACGAAACCTCATGACCATAAATAAAAAACTAAATATGTATTTACATAATTTTTTCGTATAAAACAAAAGGAAAATATATCAAAATATAAATATCGACTGAGTTCGGCATTATGGCTAAGTTTTTTTTGTTTGTCCTCAAAAGACCCAAAAATTATCAACTGCGGACAATAATAATCCACATAACTTTCTCTACGAGACTTTCATTCTCACGTTTCATTCAATTTTTGATAAATTCACCTCAAGTTGTTCATTACTATTCATGTGACGTATTCCAGTACCTATGAGAAAATAAATAACGCCCTCTCATTTTGAATATATGGTCTTACGTACTCCATTCATCATTCATCAGGTCATAATAATATAATGTCAAGAAACTGATAGCCTGTAGGATACCTGATAATGAACATTTCTGGGTACTTTGAAAGGTAAATCTTTTTTCATAAACAATTTCTTTTGTTTATTACAAATTTTAAATACTTATTACTAAGAATTATGAGGGTAGTTTGGGAAATTTTGATATCGAACGTAAGTAAGACTCCAGGCAAATATATTAGGGTTAATAAAATTAAGAAGTTTTGAATCATACATTCAATACCTAATAAGAAGGTAGATTGAATTTCAGGTCCAGCGGTCATTATATCGGGGTTTCGAATTGTCCAATAAGAAAAGTATATATTCGTTTTACTCCCTCATTTTAAAACTGAAATGTCACTTCTAATTCATGTGGGATTCAAAGTTATTTTAACTAATTAATATTTCTTAAACATTCAATGTACTTCCCAACATCGAGTAAAGTTCAACACAATTTTTTTAATTTTCAGACTGAAAAGTTAAAATTTCCAAAATGCTATGTCGAAAATCGAATATCCTCCACAAAACCAAACTTTTCAATAAATTAAATTTAGGTACAATTCCTGATTTTCTTCAAAATAGCGATAGGCATATTTTCAGAAACTTTCGCATTTCTCTCATACTTTTTATTTATAATTATAATTTTTGGGTCTTTTGAGGACAAACAAAAAGTCATCCATTTAAAAGCTATTCACCAACTTTTTGAAAATAGAAAACATTCTCAATTGAATTTTTTTTATTGTTTTGGGAATGGGAAAAACCTGCTATACAAATAAAAAATTTTTTTTATATCTGACAGAAAATAACTCTTTACCCGGCTAAGACCACAATAAACTTTGAACTACATCTCTGATAGTTGTAGTTTTCTGTAAGACATTACCAGAAAAAATTCATTTTAATCGTAGGTATTTTCAACTTTAAAAAAAAATCGAAAAATATTTTCGATTTGAGGATATATAATCTCTATCATAACCATCATAACTTTGATACAAAAGGTCTTCTTCGAATTTTTTTCGACGCAAAATATCCAAAAAATTTACTAACAATTTTTTTAACAAAAATTTCACTACGCAAGTTGTTCTGTGATACTTTCAAAATGGTGTAGCAGAAATTACACGAAAAAATAGTAATAATGTTTATTTGCGGAGTAATAAACTTCACTTCTGATGCAAATAAATTCAACTGTTTTCGTCTTTCGTTTTGCTGACTCTTCATCTGTAGCTATATAAGTTTCAAACTCAGCTATTAAAATAAAATATAGATTAAAAATAAAAAATAAAGCTTTTATAACACATTGAACTGAAAATTAATATTAATTATTTATATAGGCAGAAAATAAAAATAACGTTAAAACGTTATTAAAATTGACAATGACAAAGTAAACAGTAAACAAACAAATTCAACAAACGTCATCAGCGGTAAACATAGTAACGCAGGGCCCAGTTACCTTTGATGAAATAATTTAGTTATTTGGATATTGATAATGAAACGCAATTTAAATATGAAAAAGTCGATTTTGCGTGGAATTGGAACAAATTTGAATAAAAAATTATGTTTCACACGGCAGAAAAGCAGATTTAATGCCTTGGCTGGTTTCATAACCTCGCTACGCTACGCTATGAAACACCAGAGAAAAATAACTATTTTTAGTATTTTGAACTATATTTTATTTTTCACTTTTTAGTTCTCAATTTACCTATTATTAAAAAAAAAATTCTTTAAAGAGAGAGCCTGAAAAAAGAATAGCGATCACAGGGTCGCTATTTTTTCATAATCGAGTGTAAAGGAGTCGGTTACAAACATATATACATACAGGTCAAACTAAATAAATGCGTGTAAAAATTAGTTTCTTTAATATGAATATGTATCTGGAGTGATTAGAGAAAACAAAAGGTTGGCAATATAATGAAAAGCCGTAGGTTAAAAATTTTTAGAATCAAAACGGACAGCGATCTAAAGCATTGTGAATTACACGTATGCAATATACAGGACGATTATCAGAAATATTACAATAAAGTGATTGAAATTTTAATTATGCTATATTTCTGTTAGGAATCAATATTTTTGTATGAAATTTCGGTAATACTCTTCAGAAAGTATTGCAAGTGAATTAAATTCGAAGTACATCTTGAAATTATTCTATTTCATGACTCTGAACTTAAACTTTTATTGCTCTATCCATTGTAAGAAAAGAACTTTTGAATCGGATAATAAATGACAATTTCAGAAGACATTTTTAATTCGGTTATGCACAACGGAAAATCGGCAAAAAACTATCACGATCAACATACATGTTATTGATGCTGTGAAATTGTATTGAAGTTATATATCTATTTGTGAATTACAAATTTACACTCATGTTCTAACGACACATTCACACTCTCAAGCGCTATTATAAAAGCATTCTTTTCATGCGTTTAATGCAAAAATAAATATTTCAGGAAATTTATTTTAGTGTTTCTAGGATTTTGGTAAAATATTTGGCAAAGTATGTTATTGTAGAACAACTTTGCCTGGCGTTGGGCAGAGTTGATTTTGCAGTCGTATGGAGCTGTTGAATTATTTTCTTTTCGACGTTTACCGATATTCCTCTAAAATAGGAAAATGGGCGAAGGGGTGGATTATCTATACCAAATTTCTATTTTAGGAATCTGCTGAAGTTGTTTCATACTGACACAATTGTTTTACCTGAATCCTAAGAAACAATTGACATTGGTCCCAACAGTGACCAACCCCCTCATTAAGAAGAGACTGAATTTATTGAAGGTTGTGAAGCAACGTATTAGGTAGCTAACCTCGAGACTAGACACTGCATTGTGTATTCAGTTACGAACTAGCAAGCTTCACGTAAAGTTCAATTTTGTAAGTTCTTCTGTTACTATCATCGGTCCGTAATGGAAAACGGACAATTCAATAGTGGTGGCGCGAATGCTCAACAAAACGATAGTACTGATGATAGAAAATTGTTTGTCGGAGGAATTCACTACGAAACCGGAGAACAGGAGCTGCGAGACTATTTCGGTAAATATGGCGAAATCCAACACGTAAACCTGAAAATCGACGCAGAAACTGGGAGGTCCAGAGGATTCGCATTTATTGTTTTCGCATCGAGCGAAGCTTTGAACGAAGTAGAAGCTGCCGGCGAACATGTCATCAACGGAAAGAAAGTTGACCCTAAAAAAGCCAAGGTTAGACAGGGTAAAATATTCGTAGGAGGGCTGACGGCAGATCTCACGGACGAAGACATCAAATCTCATTTCGGACAGTTCGGCAAGATTGTGGAAGCGCAGATGCCGTTCGACAAAATTAAGAATCAGAGAAAAGGATTTTGTTTCATCATGTTCGAATCTGAACAGACTGTTAGGAATTTGCTGAAAAATCCGAAACAGTACATCAACGGCAAAGAGGTCGATGTGAAGAGAGCTGAGGCGAAACCAGATCAGGCGGGTGGACCGATGATGGGGGGACGAGGAGGCGGTGGTCGTGGAGGTGCCAGAGGAAGCTTTGGAGGTGCTAGAGGAGGCGGCAGAGGAGGCTATGGATCATCGCAAGGATTCAATCAAGGAAATGTCGGTGATTACGAGCAAGGTTACGATTACAACGGAAGTGCTGGTTATGGAGGCGGCTACGGACAAAGGTATCAACCTTATTAGAGTGTTCTTCACTCCAATTCGTCGTGGCCAAATTATTATTCAACATTAATAGAATGCTGTAAGGACCATAAAGCCGTTTGTATCTTCCTGACATTATTATTTCATTGCTTTGTAGTTTAAGATTGATATTGAATTTCTTTTCATTAAAAAACATGTAATTCTATTAGTTCATTTATTTGTTTTTAACTTGTAATAATACAAAAATCCTAAAGAATAATAAACAGAATTCAAGTAAATTTTTTGTCTTCATAAAAAAACTTGTCAACGCTATGGAGTTAAGAATATCATCGTAAAGAGTGATATTTTACTTTATCTTTCTCATCATGTGCCTACAATATATGGAGATTGGGAGTTCAGATCAAGATTACTGATATAAAAAAAATCACGTGTATCATAACCAATTCGATGTATTTGATTTTTCCGCACTTTTTTTTTCATTCAAATGATCTACATCTTTACATCTGAAGTTTGAAGAAACCTTTTTTCCAATAATTTTCGTGGATATGTTTAAAAAATCAAAGAAAAAAGTTTGAATGCTGATAACTATCATAAACAGTTCATCTGCATTCTTAAAGTTTTAAGAAATGGATTGACTCGCAATCCAGTGAATACGCGAGAATTATAAGATTGTATGTGAAAAACTGACCAAAATTAATGAACAACATATGGACCCAATACTTACAGTTCGATTATTATATCGTTACCCGTGCGTAATCATCACAATACCATAATCTTAGCTTAGCAGTCAAATGTAAACGAATTTTGATTCGCTCATAGCGGTTGTTAGAAAGAGATGTTCGACAGAAGATGTGTGATTTCTTCGATCATAAATTGATGACGCATGGGTAAAGATAAAACTATCGAACTGTAAGTACTCTTATTCAAAGGAACTGCTTCCTCATAAGAGAAATATAGAAAACATTAGATTTCTAATTGTTCCAATGATACTTTTACGAAACCTGGAGACAAGGTAAATAAAAAACGCTAGTTTGATAAACACGAGTTTTTGTTCGTCACATATACCGGGTGTTTCACAATTGAAAGCTGATCATAAAGGGTGGTAGAAATTCAAAATATATCACAGACAGTGTGGTCAGATGATCAGGAGAATGCATGAACTGTGGACTACGAATATTTAAAAAATATACAATAATAGTTGAAATTTAAAGGAAAGAAAATTAAAATATTGTTATATTTTATAATTACAATATTATAAGAGATAATATTTTATTGATTTATACTGGTCGTAGAACTCTATGATAATAAACGATTAAATGCGTGTTCAAACTATCAAACTAACCATCACAATTCAGTAGAGAATAACAGGAATGTATAGAAAAAAACTGCCCATAATTCAGACCAGATATAGGCTAAATACATTATTTTTATGATGAATTTCAACTAATCAGAACGTCCAATTTCGATAATATATTATTTACATCAAAATGTAACTATTTAAATCCTTGCAAGATTAAAAGTGAAACGAATTGAAGCACTTTCGTTTTATTGCTTAATATTCATTATGACATTAATATATTTTCCATTTATTAAATAAAGTGTTTGACGAGCTTTCAATACATTTCACAAAACCTCACGCAACAAGTTTTCACCATACTCAAGACGGAAATATAATAATAATAATAATAATACTCCCTCATAAACACTCGTAGAGTGTTACCCAAAGGCATAGCCTATCGATCCGATATGAAGTAGTTGTGAAAAATTCTCGTACCCACATCGGACTCGAGCCGACTATCGCTATGATGGAGTTTCGGACGACCTGTGCCTTAGACCGCTGATCCATCGACCACACCACACCATGCTAAAATTTACCTGGATAACCTCTTTCCCAAAATGAATTTCCCAATTCTTAGTAAAGGGTAGTTAAATTAAGGTATTAAACTATGATTACTGCAAACAACATGCAGGAATTTAAATGTCTTCTTCTAGAAATAAAAACCTTACAGGAATAAAATAATACAGAAAATTACTTTTGAATTGCGTTTATAATGATAAATGGGCTTTATTTTTCTTGGCGGAGTTTAGCTCTTAGCTATTTGAGCTAAACTTGTAATACTTAGTATATAATAATACCATAATGTGTTTTGAACTAGATCCTAATGCCTTGTATAATTATATATTTTTTCTTATTCACCACTTTTTTAAAATGGATTTGAAGGAATTTAGTAATACCTGCTAGCCCTTCACAGATTTATATAAATTCGCACAGCAATTGTGACTGAGACCGACAGCGTTTACCATTTGTACCTAATGGTTATTAAGTTTTAGATGATCCATGCAATAACCAAAATAAATGATTTGATTTTATATGGGATAAATGTCAAAGTGATAACAGTGACAGGAACTAATAAATCTCAAAATTCCGCCATCAAATATTAACTTCGAGATGTATACTGCTTTCCGATTGGTAGATTACTTACTGCCTTCTGATCGGAAGCGACAGTTCTTAGCTATCGGATTTATACTGCCTTTCGATAGGATTTATTTTGATATCCAATTGAAAATTACTTACTGCCTTCTGATCGACAATCGGCCGTTCTAACCGATCGGATTTATACTGCTTTCCGATTGGTAAATTATTTACTGCCTCCTGATCGACAAGCGGCCGTTCTAACCGATCGGATTTATACTGCTTTCCGATTGGTAAATTACTTACTGCCTCCTGATCGGCAAGCGACAGTTCTTACCGAACGGATTCATTATGCTTTCCGATCGGTAAATTACATACTTCCTTCTGATTTAACTGATCGGAATTATACTGCTTTTCGATCGGATTTATTCTGACTTCCGATTGGTGAATTACTTCATGCCTTCTCATTTACAAGGGACAGTTTAAACCGATAGGAATTATACTGCTTATTGATCGGATTTATACTAACTTTCGATTGGTGAATTACTTACTGCCTTCTGTTCGACAAGCGAACGATCTAACCGATTGGATTTATGCTGTTCTTCGATAAATTACTTCCTTCTGATCTAACCGTTCGGAATATACTGCTTTTCGATCGGATTTATGCTGATTTCCAATTGGTGAATTAGTTACTACCTTCTCATACAAGCAACAATTCTAACGGATCGAATTTATACTGCTTTCCGATTGGTAATTATTTACTGCCTTCTAGTAAGCGACTGATCTTACCGGTCGGAGATTTGTAGAAACATCCTACAATTTTTTTTATCGAACCGGTAAATTATTGTATCGAAGAAAATTTTTCTTTAAAAAAGGAAACTTATTTATTTTATACATAGTTATTAATTTCTCTTCAACCAGTAAACCGTCCTCACCGCTTAATAGTAAGTTCATTTTTTGTCTTATGAAACGTGTTTGATATACTATTTTTTTGGTTTCTTGATGTTTATTAAAAAAAATGGGTTAATAACAATAAATATCAGAAACATGTGGTTAGTAACACGTAGCACTGAGAAAATGTTTAAAATTTGACAGATGCCGTCGTTCACTTATTCATAGAAAAAAATGTATTTGCATTATGAATATTAACTCCGATAGTTCAATGCTACCAACCTCAAGAAAATAAATTGCGTATCGAAACAGAGACTCTAATAATATACGTGTTCTAATTCTATCACATTCAAGAAAAAAGGACCACACTTACGTGCCATTTAAACACTTACTTACACTTAATACAGATGTTCCGACATATTCTACGTGCAGCATAAAATAATATGTCAAAAATATCACTTAAAAAATAGGATCCAGGAAGTGGGCGATTCAGTGTATAGTTTTATCCAACACGTCAACAGTTGTGTGGGTAATTGTTTGTTATGTTGTGGGAAAATGAGGGTAATTTCCAAAAATTATCATTGTTAAACAATTTGGATTGGCAACAATGGATGTAACATAGTGTTCCGTCATTGAGAGACTGTAGAGGTACTATATAAAATAGGTACCTATTGCAGCACAGACTACGTGTTCAGTTAAAACAAGAAACTAGCCAGTAACCCAAAGTTAAATTTTGTTAGTTATTCTAATAATACAAACAGTCCACAATGGAAAACGGACAAGATGTTTCTTCAGTTGCCGTAGAAGATCAAACTCAACCCAGTAGTGACAATAATGGTGTCGCGGATATTCCCGCTTCCAGTGATGCTCAACAAACTGATAGTGTAAGTGCTGACGATAGAAAATTGTTTGTCGGTGGAATTCACTTTGAAACAGGTGAACAGGAACTACGAGACTATTTTGGTAAATACGGGGAGATTCAGCATATTAAACTGAAAATTGATCCAGAAACAGGAAGGTCCAGAGGATTCGCATTCATCGTTTACGAATCGAGCGAGGCCTTGAGGAAAGTAGAAGCTGCAGGCGACCATGTTATCAACGGTAAAAAAGTGGACCCTAAGAAAGCAAAAGTTCGACAGGGTAAAATTTTCGTAGGAGGATTAACTGCCGAACTCACGGACGAAGACATAAAATCTCACTTTGGACAGTACGGGACGATTGTGGAAGCGCATATGCCTTTCGACAAAATAAAGAACCAAAGAAAAGGTTTTTGTTTTATCGTATTCGAATCTGAACAGACTGTTAGGAATCTGCTCAAAAATCCAAAGCAGAATATCAAAGGCAAAGAGGTCGACGTGAAGAGAGCCGAGGCTAAACCAGATCAGGCGGGTGGATCAATGATGGGGGGACGAGGGGGCCGCGGCGGTCGTGGCGGAACGAGAGGCGGTAGAGGAGGTTATGGGGTGCAAAGTTTCAATCAAGGATTTATAAGTGGTTACGAACAAGGTTACGATTACTATGGGAGTGCTCCATATGGAGGCGGCTTTGGTCAACGATATCAACCCTATTAGAGAATAGGTATACCTGTATCGTATGTCATGGTGAAATATTCACTTACCTACGCTAAGTTCATATGTCAAATTTCTATTTATTAAATAATGTGTATATATTAGCAATTCACTTAGTTTCTGAAAGATCCTAGAGATTAACAAATTACCTTAAAAAAAGTACCTAGAACGGTTGTTCTTTACTTTCATGTTCACGTGAGGATGTTCTGCAATATTGAAAAATATCAGAAAAATCTATGGATTTGAAAACACATCATCGTAAGGATGGAGGAAATTCTTTATTTTTTTTAGAAGTTGCCTATATTACTTGAAATATAGATGAATAATATTAATATTATCCAGATTCCCCATATTCAATGTCCATAGTAAATTTAAGAATTTTCTTTTGATATACTTTTTGAAGTACATTTAATGAGCTTGATTTTCTCTAATCAATATGATTTATTGGAAAACCCTTTTTGCATATGGCGATAATAAAAACTACTTTATTCGTTACTTTTTTCCTTTGCCTTTCTTTATCATAAATTGAAGGTTGGCGAGGGGTATAAAAAGGCGACGCGAGAAAATCTCCACTTCCTGTAGGAAATTATTTTTGTCACTATCGATGCCCTACTACACATCAATTTTTAAATAATAGTTGATTATATTTATACGGAAAATATTTTTTCTACCCATGTATTGATAATTTTTCAACCGGATACCCTACAAGAAAGTGATGGTTTTTCTCTCTAGAGATTAATATGAAGCAAACGAACATTCTGCCCTATGCTGGATCACTTCCGTTATTCGCCATTTCCGTTATTTTGCTATTGCTTGGTAATAGCAAAATAACGGAAATGGCGAATAACGGTGACGTTATTTTTAACAGAAGTGATACAGCATAAGGCTGATTATCATGCGACTCGATGGGAATATAATACAGTTGACAGTTAATCTCACTACGTGGCACTTGAATCAGCAAACGAACGTCACTTCGTTTGACAGTTTATAAACATTTTCACGATTATATTTGAACTTCTCTCTATAATTACAATTAATATTGACTCTGATAGCGAAATTTCAGTATTTTATTGCTTCGCTCGTGAACAAACTCTCACCTCACGAAAAAAACAGTATTTTCATCTCTTGTTGAAAAATATACTATAATTTTTGATTTTCTTGCTAAATGTTGGTGAATCGTTCAAAATAAATTAGTTGAGGGTGTAGGCGTTCCAATATAGTGAAATTTTTTATAAGATGAAGATATAAGGAATGGCAATATCTACCCAGATTTAAAAAATTCAAGAACGGACAATATTCACATCGCTCATAATTGAGTGCCCATTTTCACAGATTTGTAATTTAAAGTACATAATGCATTATATATTTTCAACGATGCACCAACTGTAATCAATAATGAAATTTTCTGAGAAATGAAAAATGAGAAAACATTTAATTTCTGGGTATTTATAAGTAGATGATAATCTCTTTCCATTAAACTTTTTTCATTTGGATAGGAATAATTTCCAAAGGTAGATCAATTTAATTACCTATTACTAAGAAGTAAATACAGGTAATTTTGGGAAAAGGTGCTATTAAGTTACTCACTGACTTAAGAGACAAAAAATCTTAGCGGGACTAAAAGGAAAAAAATCTGAAAGAGGTTAGTTGATTTAATTTTTTGATTTTTTTATTGGTATCACATAATAAGTAAATCTTCAGTTTTCGACAGAAAATACATAATTTTGAGTTATTGACTAGGTATGATCTAATCGTTTCAAAAAATGGCATATACCACATGACCAAATCATATTTCAGTACCTATTCAGTTCTTTGTTGACTGAAGCGTAGCGATGAATCACAATTCACACAGAATTGAAAGGTGCACCTGGTGTACTACCATCATCGTAAAGAATATCTTCAATATAGCATATTATCTATTTATACAGAGGAATTGCATCGATCATGGAATACTGAACGAATATCCTGCTAAAAAGTTTTCAGGACTGTGGCAGTTTATAGTAAGCCCAAATTCACATTTTTTTTTCAACTCTAGCTCTCTTTTAAAGGGCTCTTCATACATTCGAGATGATCGAAAAGTAATGAAAATATTACCAGACCACAATAAAACCGAAAAAAAAAATGGAAAAGTTCATATTTTCAGAAAAACTCGAAATAGGTATTCACACGCTTGAGTAAGTGACAAAACTATTTCCAAATGTCCCTAAATTGCTTCAATAATTTAAGTAAGTAGCACCACATTTTCACATCGGTCACATGGGTTGAGTGGAAGGACAATTCATTCAGCGAAGTATTCGTTGGATGAAGTGAACTTCGCCCTTTATTTTCATACAAAATGAATTGTACTTTTTTTTTTTGATACTTTGAAAATAATAAAGACGATTATTATTAATATTATATACAAAAAAATTATAAAACGATTGTTGAACTTAGAATTTTTATTTGCACGTTCGATATCTCATAAAAGGGCCACACTCCACTACTAATTGTTTGAAATAATTTTTTTTAATTTATATTTTCCCTTACCAAGCAATTGAATATAGAGGTCCTGCGAAAACTTTCTACCTCAATTCACTGGGAAATGACAAATTATATTCAGAATCGCTGAAACGTCGATTTTAATTTCTAGGGAGACACATGCCAGTAATGGACTTAGTCAAGCAACTTTGTCCCCCTGACGGGGGCGGCTATACCCTCGCGAATCATCATAGGGAACAGAATCATTCCATTTTCAACAAGATGGAGAACAACCTTACTATGCAGTGCGGTTAGAAACTTTCTGGATAAACAAAATACCAATAATTGGATAGGGTGACGAGAACCAATTGAGTGGCCAGCTAGATCACCAGACCTCAACCCGTTGGATTATTTTTTATGGGGAAATATCAAAAGCAAAATGTTTGCCACTCCACCAGAGTTACTAGATGATTCAACTAGTAGAATTGTAAACGACTGCGATAGATTAACATTAGAAGTATTGGAAAACGTTCGCAATGATTTTGGACTTACTGTATGAAGGTGAGAGGACGGCTTAATGCGAGCAATTAATACATTGAATTTCGATAAGAACCGGTACCTAATATATACTGTTTATTTAAATTGATCCTGACGCTACAGTCAATTACCATTCATGCGATATTGAAAAAATAGAAACGTTCTTCAGAGAATAAGGAGAGCGTTGAAATGGTAGCAGCACCCTTCAGGGAGATGAAGTAACTAAGTCCATCACTGACATGTGACCCTCTAGAAATAAAAATTTATCGTTTTCCAGTGAATCCGAGTGGGAAGTTTTCGTTGGGCCACCCTGTATAATAATACAAGTAGAATCTAGCTATATGGTCGCGGACGGTCGGTCCTTTTGTTGCTCAGTGTGCTTGCTACCTTACTCCTTTTAATTTGTATCTCATATCAATAATACATAGGGATAACTTTAATCAATATCTCGATGTGAAATTTCAGTTCAAACTCAAACTCGATAGGTCAACATTTCCGAACATTATGTCACTAATCCACTCATTGTGGCCGTGAAAGAGCGCTTGCTTCTCAATGACAGGGGCGTGGGCTCGATTCCCAGCATGATCACTGGTCTCGTGCATGACATCACACGTTTAAAGGTAAGGGCTACGTCTTCCCTAGATGGCACAAATCTCTGACTTCTGATGGTTGCTCGTAAGGGTACAGCCGGTTGTCGAATATAACAATTTCAACAATTGTATGAGGATAAAACCGTTGGTGGTTCTACAAAGACTGACCCGTCGGGCTTAATTCTTATTTCTTACTTTTCCCCGGCTGCCACTGAACATTACAGGGTTTTCCTTTTCTCGAGAAAAAGTATTCTGAGCAACCAATTTATGTTGAAATCAGTGAGATGGCGTTATGGTTTATCCATAGCCCCTGAAGAAGCCAGCTCCGTTGGCAAAATTCGTAGCGAGTAAAATTGTCGTAGATTTGGGTAATTGTCGATGAAGTTCAAGATTATATAGATACTATAAGAAAGATTTTGATTTACATTCATAATTTCCAGAATGAATTTAATGAACCCTTTTAAAATCTACTGCAATGGTATAGTTGCTTATCGCAAGAAGTTTTGGTGAAGTACGCAGCTTTTTATGAGTGATATTTTTTGAGAAGATTTCAAATTTAATATGAACAGATGTTACAACTTATGCATTTTACAGTTGTAAATATAAACAATACATTGACAGTCACTGGAATACACTGAATATTGTAATTATTCCCATTGTTTATCTGCATTTCAAATAAATATAAATATAGTATAGCTCAGAAATCACATCAGACCAATACCTCCATTGATCCGAGACAGAATATATTGATGGAACTTCAACCTAAACAATCCGATAGTGAAACTAAGGATATTCCTGCATCTAGTGGCGTTCGAAAAAACTTCAGCTTTAGTACTGAAGATAAAAAATTGTTTGTAGGAGGTATTCACCCTGAAACACGACCACAACAACTGAAAGACCATTTCAGTAAGTACGGGGAGATTCAATACGTACAAATGATATCTGACGTAGTCACTAAGAGGTCCAGAGGATACGCCTTCGTTGTTTTCAAATCGAGCGAGGCCTTGAAAAAAGTAGAAGAAGATGCACGCGATCACGTCATCAATGGAAGAAAAGTTAACCCTCAGAAAGCTAAGTGTAAACAGGGTAAAATTTTTGTAGGAGGATTAAGGGCAGTTCTTACGGACGACGATATAAAATCATATTTTGAACAGTTCGGGACGATTGTAGACACACAGATGATCTTTGACAAAGCTAATAACAGAAGAAGAAACTTTTGTTTCATCGTGTTTGAATCTGAAGACAGTGTTGACAATCTGCTCAGAGATCCAGTGCGGAACATCAAAGGCACAGAGGTCGAAGTGAAGAGAGTAGTGTTGAATCCCTATCCGATGCGTAGACCAACGATTACGTCACGAGGAGGCCCCGGATTACTAGATACACCACTAGATACATGTTACCAAAGAAACAGAGGTGCTTTGGGCGGGGGGAGAGGAACAAGAGGGTGTGGATTACTAGATACACCACCAGATCCATACAACCAAAGAAACATAGGTGTATTGGGCGGGGGGAGAGGCAGAGGAAGTTCGGGATTACTAGATACATCAGATATATACAATCAAAGATACAGAGGTGCCTTGGATGGGGGAAGAGAAACAAGAGGCTGTGGATTACTAGATACACCACCAGATCCATACAACCAAAGAAATATAGGTGTATTGGGCGGGGGGAGAGGCAGAGGAAGTTCGGGATTACTAGATACACCAGATATATACAATCAAAGATACAGAGGTGCCTTGGATGGGGGGAGAGAAACAAGAGGCTGTGGATTACTAGATACACCACCAGATCCATACAACCAAATAAACATAGGTGTATTGGGCGGGGGGAGAGGCAGAGGAAGTTCGGGATTACTAGATACACCAGATATATACAATCAAAGATACAGAGGTGCCTTGGATGGGGGGAGAGAAACAAGAGGCTGTGGATTACTAGATACACCACCAGATTCATTCAACCAAAGAAACATGAGTGCCTTCAGCCGCGGAAGATACAGTTCGGGAATACTAGATACACCAGATATATACAACCAAAGAAACAGAGGTGCTTTGGGTGGGGGAAGAGGAACAAAAGGCTGTATATTACTAGATACACCACCAGATTCATACAACCAAAGATACAGTGTTGCCTTGGGCGGAGGGAGAGGTAGACGGGGCTCGGGATTACTAGACACACCAGACACATTCAACCAAAGACCTAGAGATTTATTGGGCTGGGTGAGAGATACAGGTGACTCTGGATTACTAGATACACCACCAGAGAAATACAAACAACGAAACAAAGGTGCCTGGGGCGGAAGGATAAGTAGAGGGGGCTCGGGATTACTAGATACACCAGATACATACAACCAAAGTAACAGAGGTTCCTTGGACAGTTGGAGAGATAGAGGAGGCTCGGGATTACTAGATACACCTGAAACACACTATCGAAGAAACAGAGGTGCCTTGGACGGGAGATGTAGAGAGGGCTTACTAAATACACCACCAGGTGTATACAACCAAAGTAACATAAATGATTTCTTAAGACATAGAGATTGTTTCTTTGGCGGGAGGAGAGGTTTAGAGGGCACAGGATTACTAGATGCATATAACCAAAGATTATATGAATCTTTGGGAAGTAGAAGGAGCTCTGGATCACTAGATACAGCAGATGCATTCTACCAAAGAAAGATAGATGAATTCTTACGCAGGTGTAGAGAGGGCTCAGATACATACGACCAAAGAAGCAGAGATGATTCTTTTAGCGAGAGGAGAGGATGGAGGGGATCAGATACATACAACCAAAGAAGCAGCGATGATTCCTTGAGTGGAAGGGGAGGTAGAGGGGGTTCAGATACATACTACAATCAAAGAGAAGGGAATGATGCATTGAGCGGGATTAGAGATATAGGGGGCTCTGAACTACTAGATACACGAGATACATACATCCAAAGAAACTACAGTAGTGGTTATGAGAATGTTGACGATAACTATGGAGATTCTACAAATAGAGGTGGGTTTAACCAAATGTATCAACCCTATTAGAGAATGTATTTGGCAATATTTTTCTAAACTTTTCACTTCATTATAGGCAGTAGTAGTAGAATATCTCTGGTCTTTAATATGTTTCGTATTTTTTTGTTTAACTTCGAGTGTAATGTTTTTTCACGTGTCAAAATTTTAAACAAAATATTTACATTTTTTTAAGTTCTATGTTTTCGAATACACTAAATATTATGTTTCACTTTTAGGTTCAAAAGTTTTAAAAAAATCTTTTTTCAAAAAAGACTGTTTTATTTTGTACATTGAAGCATTAAAATTAGTTTGATTATCTATCATAATAGGTTCGCCAGGTGCCCAAGGATTGGTAGGTTACTGACAAGCGTCTGTTTGCTGCCCTACCTAAATGGCATACATGCAGGTCAAGCTTCGAAAATTAGAATGCCGAGGTTTTTTTATTATTTTTCTGATAATTTTTCGCGAGATTTTGCATTTTTCCGATATTTTCGGAAATGGAAAATTACGGAGAAAAAGATATCGAGAGCCGAGGCCTCCCACTTTCTCGAAAAAAATAATAAATTAAAGCATGAAGATCCGTGAAAAGTGAAGGAGTATCCGTAAAATGTGTGTGGGTAGGTATGTTATGTATTCATTGAGGCGTTGAGAAGCTGCATAGTTAGGTGTAAGCAGGTGTAAGCAAACATATGCATGTCTCTGAACTTCCAACGTGGCTCACCTATTCAGAGAGATGATTGAACAAATAATAATGCAAAAATGTAAAAAAATGAAGGTTGAAAATCTTTTTGAAAACAAGCTTTCATTAATAAACTATTGAACTTGAAAATGAAAAATATTAAATGGAATAAAGAAAATATTCAAATTTTTAAAAGTTCTCTGTCCAACATTTACTAATATTGATTTTTAGTTGGATGACTAAATAAAATCCTGATTTTATTAAAAATTGTTTTTTTTTATTCAAGTTTTGATCGGATACACTTCTTAAAGTACGTCCAACTAGCATGTGTAAAGCCATATATTATTATAGTGAATCTTTTTAAGGGATTACAAGATGTTAAATTTCTTGATGTTACTTTAATTTTGAGAAATGTAATATTTCTTATCGATAGAAAAGGCCAATTACAGAATCGTCAATTTGATGTAATCAGCTTTTCATTCATTGAATACACAGATAGAAAATGTTACAATTTATAAATTGTTATTTGATTTATGCCAAAGACAATCATAGACTAAATGTATGCTTGAAAACCTCTTCTTCTTCAAATTGTTACATACAGGGCTAATCAAATTCGTGCTTATGCAGTTGGAGTTCAGTAACAGTAAAATATAGAGGAATAGTTGAATGGAGGCGGAATTGCATAATCCAGAGGTACGTATCAAAAAATATCTGATACAGCTTCTGTAGTTCAGGAGTTATAAAGCAGGAATTGAAAACTTCAAAATTCTTCTTTGGCACTTATCTTTTAATTTTGAGAAGATTGATATGAACTTTTGGCACTTTGCTGCAGCAACTTTTTACAGTCCATCCGAATACTTCTGTGAATAAAAATTATATACGAAATATCGTTCAAATTGGTTCACCCTCAACTTTTTACTTTCAAATACGGACCTGTACTCTTTATTGTATTTTTTCAAATGCCAAAAGTCAGGTTTCATGAAAGCGCTGTATTTTCATCTAACCTACAGGGTGTTTTGGAAATATTGAACTATCACCAGTAATGTTTAGATAAAACTTTAATTTTGATTTTCACTATTTGAGTTTACAAAACTGGCAGTTTTGTAAACTCATATAGTGAAAATCAAAATTAAAGTTTTATCTAAACATTAACATGGATTTTCATCAAGTATCAGCTACATCGATTCAAAATTATCACCAGTAAAATATATTTTTTTCAAATTCCCTAATTTAAATTATGATACCTCAAACATCTAACATTAAGGGCAATTATCCGAAATATTTCGATAATGTAATCAAAATTTTATCATGCTATATTTCTATCTGGCACCTTTTTAAAAATATTTACCAGTAGAGTGGTCAGATTTCTTAAAAAAACATATTGATCGAATTTTTAGCGACGAAGTAAATTCGAAGTACACCTTGAATTTTTGAATTTATCTAAGAAGTGTCGACACTAATTTAGAGCTCCTAATGCTCTATTATTCGGGAGAAACAATTTTAGAGACGTTGATGTAAATTTTCTTCAGTTTTTATTTTTGTGCGGTAGTTTTGTTAATTTTTTGTCTAGTCGTTTTACCACCCTTTAATTTGGCAAAACCCTTAATTAAATAGGAAAATCACATGCGGTCCATTGCCAAGAGTTATAATTTCACTTCCCGACTTTTTCTGGAATATAGTTCGCATATACGGAGTGCAGTCCCTACACGAAATAGAGCACTTCACCTCGTCGGTGTTGCTTCGTTGATAAGCTCACTCACTTCTCTCGAACACCGCAGAAAGGTAGCCGATCTGTCTTTTTTTTATAAAATATTTTAATTTTGAATGCATAATGTGAACGGCAAATGTTCGGATCGCTCTGCCTTGGAGGTTTTCCTTGAGGGATACAGCCTGCAGAAATTAACTAAGAACACAAACCCTCGGTTCTCTCACTGTTCTCTGAACATTACAGAATTTTCCTTCTCGTAGGAACCAAAACATGAAAAAACAGAAAAAGATATCAAACAAATTACAAGATTAGCTTCTTATTCCGTATCAAAAGAACTGTGATTTCGGATAGTCTATATAAGAATATAAATATAAGAAACAAGGTCTGGAGGATTTCTGATAAGAAATTTTTCATTACCTGTTGTTTGGGACCGATAATCTCTTTCCATCAACAATTTCACATTGGATATCTATCAAGGATTTCCAAACTTCCAAATTTTAATTACACAATTTCTAGGAATCAAGCATTTAATTTTGGGAAAGGCCATCGAATGAAAAATTTCAGGAAAACAATTTGAATGCTCGTCAGTGCTTGTAGTTTGTACCAGTATGTTTTCTTTTTCATCAAATACTAATAGAAGTTGAAATGAACTTGTCCCCGAAAACCATTTGACAGGTTTTCAATTATTTTGAATATAAGTAAGGAGTACCCCAAAAAATATCGCCGCATTTATTTTTCAAGGCACCTACCTGACTTTGATGTGGTGCTTAGAGAAAGGCACAGATTTCAATAAATATGGTAACTCAATGTACACATCACATTTTGACAATAATATTTATGAAAAATTGTCGTACTCTCAAAAACTGAGTATGCAAAATCCAACAATGACTTGAACCCAACAAACAACTTATTTGCACTTTTCATTTAACTTTTTTAATATTATTGTTACTATTATCACTGTTATGACACGTTCATTATTAAAATGGATTTATACTGGTGGTAAAAAGAGAATTTATTCGACAAACAGCCAAATAAGTATCGGTAATAAATATTTTCATGTATTTTATATAGTATAGTATAGTATTTTCATTTCATAAATTGTCCAACAATAAAAAACACAAAAAAAGTCTGATGTGATTTTTCATAATTCTGAAATTAGAAGAGTCCATAAATTAGGCATTTATCAATACTTTTGATTATTCACTTTTAATAATTTATGGGATCTATCACTTGGAATTGCATAATAACATCAAGTTTTCACAAAAATATACTATAAAAGGCGATTTTGGCGTTTCTTCAAAAAGGGCATCCATCACATACTTGGAAGGATAAAAAAAAGAAAATTTACTTCAATTGAAAATGCAAGTATTTCTAGAAATTAGTCTTTGTGATTTGACAATAATTATTATTGTCTTTCTCTTTTAGATATAAGATATGTCAACATAAATTTAACGTTACTAAAGTGATGAAATAAAATCCAAAAATCCTTTGAATTATCCCCAAATTTAAATGAATTCGTATTACTAAGAATCATATAAGAAACTTAAAAGATGGGTTCATTCTATGTTAAAAAACACGCTAGGTGGGGTTAATCTGGTTGATCAAATTGTTTTGGATAGTGTATTTGATGAGAGGATTTTTCTATGAAATTTTATAGGTCCGCGGCTGGCCATTTTAGTATCAGGAACTTATTTATACAAAAGTATCGTTCACCTTTTTTCAAAAAAAATTGATGTATTTGAAGTATTCGCGGCTTTGTAACTTTTTCATTTGTAGAAAAAACAATAACGTCCTTTATACATTTTTTCAATGGGATATTGAACGCCATTGAGTGCCTGATTTCAATTATCTAACATGTCATCTGTCAAAGTTTCCTTTTTGTAAATCGATCCAAGTACAAATAAGCAATTCGCAGACTAGAAAGTTTAAGGCTCACGTTCGAATAGTTTGTTCAAAATGCCTTGAAACATTTCTATCAAGTTGTGTCACATAATTTCAAATGAATAATATTTTTAAATTAAATAAGTGTACCTACACCTTATTGTATCAAGGTATTTTGATTTTCTGAGTAGGTAAATACACAATAACTGACCGAATATGATCATAATTAAACCATAAACCCAAAATTAAGGATTAACGTGAAGGTTTAATTGAAATTTAAAAAAAAAGCTAATTAAATAAGTACCTAGTCATAGAACATACAAATACAAACTTTGCAATACTTATTTTGAATAATAAACACCGGACTTTTAAGTTATATTGTATTTTAAAAGTGGTAAAGTTTTTGTATAGGGACAAGTTTTCTAGCCTAATTTAAAATATGACGTTGGCATTATTGAAGCATATTACCGAGAACGCTAATTTCAAAAATCGAATTAGATATGTATAACATAGGTATTCAAATAATATCGACTTTCAATATAACTGTTCGGTAGTATTCGGTAGCTTCCGGTTCTATTCAGTGTACAATACCTGGACGATGCGTATTTCAGCATTGTAGCCAACTGTTAACAGTTGGCTACAATGCCACCACAAAATTCCCTGTGTTCTGACATTGGTGACTGAGCATCAGGTAGGCGAATTGCGAATTTGTATAAATTATTTCCCTACGCGGTATAACGGGCAACAGCACAAGAAAGTTTGGTTGGGACAGCAATACCAACGCTGCCATATTTTCTAGTTTCGCTCCACTCGCGCCTACTTCTCCGCTTTATAATCTCTGGGCCGCTACCAGCTTTCAACAATCCGTGGCACCGGCAACGCCGCCCAGAGATTGTGTTCATTTACAAACTCGACAGCTGCACGTACGCCGACCGGCACCGTAAAGTTAGTTCATTTGTGTTAGTTATTACAGTAATATAAAACGTTTTACAATGGAAAATGGACAAAATGGCTATTCAGGTGCGGATAATTCCGCCTCTAGTGATGCTCGACAAAACGACAGTGTTAGTGTTGATGACAGAAAGTTGTTTGTCGGAGGAATTCATTATGAAACGGGGGAGGAGGATCTGCGAGACCATTTCGGTAAATACGGCGAAATTCAACACATAAAATTGATGACTGATCAAGAAACAGGGCGGTCTAGAGGATTCGCATTCATAATTTTCGAGTCGAGGGAGGCTTTAAGCAAAGTGGAAAATGCAGGCGACCATGTTATTAATGGCAAAAAAGTTGACCCTAAGAAAGCCAAGGTTAGACCGGGTAAAATATTTGTGGGAAGATTAACGGCAGAGCTCACAGACGAAGACATCAAATCGCATTTCGGACAGTTCGGGACGATTGTGGAAGCACAGATGCCTTTCGACAAAATTAAGAACCAAAGAAAAGGCTTTTGTTTCATAGTATTTGAATCTGAACAAACCGTTAGGAATCTTCTGAAAAATCCAAAGCAGTACATCAAAGGTATGGAGGTCGACGTGAAGAGAGCTGAACCGAAGCCAGATCAGATGGACGGATCGATGATGGGAGGACGAGGGGGCCGCGGCGGTCGTGGCGGCATGAGCGGCGGCAGAGGAGGCTATGGATCACAAAGTTTTGGTGGTTACGGTCAAGGGAATTTCGGTGGTTACGAGCAGACTTATGATAACTATGGCGGTGCTTCGAATAGAGGCGGCTACAGCCAAAGGTACCAACCCTATTAGAAGATTTATCTGTCCACATGTTCTCCGAACATACACTTCATCATGGCCGTGTTAGAATATCAGCATACAGTTTATTTCCGGCGGTAATAGCATGCTCCAAGGTTCTCAATGTTCTGTTTCTTCTTGCTGATGTTGTTGACGTACTTCATGTATCAATTTTTTTTATTAAATAATGTGTGTACCTATACACACTTTTCATACTTTTTATATATTTTCATTTCCTATTCATTCATTGAAATATCGTTGAAAATAACACTGAATATCATCTTGTCTTCACCACAAGTTATTTTGTGATGCTCCTATGAAAAATGTTAAAACTGGACAGTCCATATGAAAAAACCTATAAACACAACTGAAAAAAATATCTACATACTACATCAATTACTGCTTTCCTTTCGAGTTTTTGTTGTCCGATGGCGTCTAATTAGTTCAATCATTGGCTGGAAAATAACATCTGTCAAATTCCACCAATAGCAAGTAAAGAAACTCTCATACAGAAAACGGCTTTTCTCTCACGTTAAGCACAATTTCATCAACAATAACAGAAAAATCACAAGTGAAAAATGGCGGGAAACATAATTGATTTCACTAGGCTCTGAAATCTCATTTAAAATAATTATTGGAATCATCAGGGAAATTGAAAATGCTGAATTTATCATGTATGTGATTTTGAAGACAAAATATTATTAATAAAATAGTTATTTTAATTTAATTTAGTTTTCGTTGAATAAAAAGAAACAAAATAACAGTGTTGACTTGTTTTTGTGTAGCAGAAAATAGTGAGACACAATGGAATATTATAGAAATGTTCACATTTAATCGAACGTTTTTTTCCAAGGGTCTGTAGTTGTCGAGACAAAATTGTTTTTCGATTGATGAAGAATATCATTGTGAATCCTCAAGTCATGATATGGCGGTAAAAGTATTATTTATTAAATGTTATAAAGTTGAATATTTCATTTAATAGCTTTGATCACTCCAAATTGTTTGATTCTATTCATGTGGCCAATTCCAATAACTTAAACAATAAGAAGGCCACATTAACATCAAAGTTCTACGTTTTCTACAAAATGATAACAGGTAATAGATAGGTATATAATGACCAAAATAAGGTCGGAAGAATGTCTACCAAGAAACACCATAACTTATTGGCTGTTAGGAAAGGTTAATCTCTTTTCATCAACGGTTTTTTTATAAACAGTTTGATCTATTCAAAACCGACAGGAAGATTTTTTTTAATGGATCGATTTTAAAAGAGTTCATAAATGAGTCTATATTCAGGGCCAACTAGATAAGTAGGTACTTTTATTTTTCAAGGTCAAAATTCTGAAAGAGCATAAGTTATTTTTAAACATAAAATCTGACTGTCATTGAAATTACGTTTGGAGTATTTTCAATAAAAAATACAAGGGAATCAAATTAGAAAAATATGGCGTTTAATTTTATCAAACTGAATCAGAAAGTCTCGAAATGTCTGACCAGAATTTCATCTAAATCTTTCCAATATCTGAAAGGAGAATAAATTAAAATATTCCAAAAATTTCATAACCATACTTATTTATTTTTTTATTTATGGATAGATTTTGACGAAGTTCTGAAAACGGATATTTTGACACTCTCAGAATCCAATGAGTGTAGTCAGAATTCTGATGAGAGTTCTGAAATTGAAGTGATGGTGGGTAATAGTTATTTTTCAGATTCCTTTCACATATATTTTTTATTGATTGACACATTCCAACGTAATTTTGAATCGATGCATTTTTTTAAATTTCTGACTTTGTGAAATTACAATAGTTGGCCATGAAAATGAGTAAATGATTTATAAAATCATACTAAAATACAAACATATTTATTTATATAAACACATACGCATTAGGATTGTTTTTCCTTTACCGGTGTTCGTAGACTGGTGGATCCATCGGTGAATAAAAAAAACATGCCTATTGTACAATTTTACCAAACCGTTTCTATCAACTGCCTCTACCATTTCTCAATTCTCACAATCTCATCCAAATTATAGTAAGCTGCCTCAAGTAGTACCTACATCTTCAACAGACTTCCGAACATTTTTGAACGGGTTAATAGACTTGAGTGAATGGGAAGGTGGTTATACAGAGTGTTTCACAATTGAATGCTAATCCTAAAGGGCCTAATCCCGCTTTATTATGTAAAATACTAATGATAGGCCACTGTGTATTATTTTTTAAATAAATATTATTTTCATAATTGTCCTTTAACATCTCATATAAATGATCTCTTGACTTTGTTTCGTTTGACGGATAGTTTTCTATTTAAAGAATAAAATGCACTCATTGAGACTAAAAAAAATCGCATATTAATTACAAGCAAATGGAGACATTTTATTTTTTAAATCGAAAACCGTCTCCCAGGCGAAAACAGTCTAGACACCAAGTTTATAGGAAGGAGAACAGTTATAACCATAATTTTGACAAAAAACCAATAGCGTAATTATTATTCCTTTGTTTAAAAGCTTTGCTGGGCATGCTAGCAGGGAAACTTTATTCTGGAAAAAATTAATTTTGAAGCGGACCTACTTTGCACACACCAGAATTGAAAAAAAAAATACAATTCGGTCTTAGAAATATTGGAGTTAAAACTGATTTTTTCGTTGAATTTCAACACCCTTTATCCCATAAATAAAACGGTTGCGGACTTGCAATCATGAGATGAATTTTTTTTTAATAATCCAAGGATTTTTGCCATATTGCAAATTTTGCAATATGGATTTTTCGACTTGGACCTTTTCTGCACAATTAAATTTCGAACTTTCAGAATATACTAGTACACCATTTTCAATATTTTGTTGGTTGGTCCGTTTCTGCAAAAAGGCCTCCATTTGTCCTATGTGTTCTGCATATACTCAGGATTTACTAAAACTATCACAGTTTTTCAAAACTAAGCACAAAAACTCGTTTGATGATGAATTCCTCCTTTTCTAAGTCATTCTACTGAGTTTGTGATTGTGCTGACGGAAAGAGATTAGATAAGTATTATCAGTATCGATGAAAATGATCTGAAATATAATACGAGGCTGATTTCTGGAAGTTTTCAAAGTCACAGGTACTTATTGCCGGTAGCGCATTTTTACTTTTAATCAGCATATTTCCTCTACTAATGGGACATGTTTCACACATATTTTTACAATATTTTATGTCGTGGATACGGTGGTACAGTATTTGATGAATGGAAACTAGTTATTTGGAAAGACTGTCCTTGTCTGTCTTATAAACAATACGGAAAATATACCTTACAATGCCATCTAACAGCTGCCTAGAAAAGTTTACCGTGCCCTTTAACCTAGCAGATGATACTTCTTTATCTTTGCAACACTATCTATTTATAATTGATTGACTTGTGCAAAAGATCCTGTTCTGATTTATTGGCATGCTGTCAGAAAAACAACAAAATTTTCGATACTATTTTAATGTTCACAATTTAAATTCGAGTAAGTAGGTAGTGCAGTCGTAATGAAACACTCGGAAAAAAGAAGTAGAATATCAAGTTCTGTTTGAAATAAATGCCAAAATTTTGAAATTTGGTCCATTCTAGCTTTTTATGGCGCAATCAAAACTGTCATTGTAATGAATTTCCGGATGTACCTAATACGTGTATCGATGATTACCGAAAAATAAATTCCTTCAATTTTGAGAAACAAGTTATGTTGCTAGTGACATTATTTGTTTCTGAAAAAGGAAATGTTTGATAATCATCAATAAAACGAGGAATTTGTTGTATATGTATGAAGATAAAGACTACAACTCTCCAGCATCCACTTGAAGACGCAAATAAGGTATACTATCTATTAAAATATAGTTGATTTTTCCATTATTGAAATTTGCTTTTCAACTTCTCATTGAAAAACTTCCAAGGTTTGGGATTCATCACTGCTAATATCCAAGGTCAATGTTCTTCGTGTTGTAAGTATATATTTACTCTCCTGTGAATTCAATAAATAAACAGTCAATATTTACTGTTTTGATTTTACTTTATCAATACGAATCGATAAATTACCCAAGACTAAAATATCACCAATGATATTACTGAGTGAACCGGAATAACGAATTCAGAGGCTGTGAATGCTGTTGGTGAGCAATCAATGTAGGTATGATCTATTTTTTTTACATGTAATCGAAGATAACGTTTAATTTGAATCTTTATCTAGCCTATTTTATTTGCCATAAAATTATCCTGATGAATTCCTGAAGATTGACAATAACTTCTTTGAATTAATAAAAAAACATCCGAAAATTACTTCCAATAGCGAGAAAACTGGGATAGGAATATCTTCAAATAAATGTTTTGTTTTAACGTCAAATTCTTTGTTTTCTTCAATTTGGCTACTAGTGAAGAAACTGTCCATCTTTAATTTTTGTCAAGTAGTAATAACGTGATTTTTCCATTTGGAAACATGCCGAGTAGTAGGCAAAATAACACCGAAAAGCACACTCTATGTAAGCTTAATATATAACATTCATATTTCCTTCAAAACAATTAGATCTTGTGAAAAATCCTCAATACGCTGATTATTTGGATTTTTTACTTTGACAAAATTCATATTATTTTTCAGGAAATGTTTGAAAAAGTTAGATGAACTTATCATTTCTAAAGATCACTAATCTTATACTAAATTTTTCACTAAATAATTTGATTTTCCAAAAAGTTAGCGATTATCTACTACTATTTTTCTCAGTAATTATCATCTCTTATACGCAGTTTCGAAGAAAAAATTCAGTTTTGTCCGTTTACATGTTTAAAGATTTATTCTTTATTATTCAGATTATGGTAGGTAGACTCACAAAAACAGCGAAATAAACAATGCCAGGGCAAGCGGAACATTTTAATTACTCCGGGCACGGTAGCACGCATGCCATATAAAATTATCTAATGATATACTATTTTTACGCTTGGGTCCTTCATTTCTCCAACTGAAACCTTCATAAAAATAGAAAAATATCACGTATATGGTTTTTTGGAAAAATTTAGGGGCAAATGAAATCCTCAGTTATTGGAAATGTAAAGTTTTCATTATACTTAGGTTCTTATTTAGAATATTCTGCAAAAAATTTGTCACATTGATTATACATTCATTTAGTTAGTAAAACATTGTTGATGGTTGTTAATAAACTCCTTCAAAAAAAATAAATCATCAAGAGTCGTTGTACAATTGTAACGAATACCACTAGACTCAAGCTAACGGTTTGGTGGTATTTCGTAGAAAACGTCACGTGACTCGGAAGTATAACCGATTATTTTCGATTTCTCGTTATTATTTCTACTGATTCTGTTATATTCCTGCTCTAGTCTAACTAGCATGGTATTCATGTATGCCGCGTCATACTTCCTTCAAATGCTTCTTTAGAGGTGTAATTTTCTGTTCGAAAGTGTTAAAAACTCATTTACCATTATTCAAAGACCTGAAACAGATAGATGCGTACTTCTATCGAGTTTAAAGGACGTTTATCGGTCAAAAAGTATAAAAACATATTCCCCTTGTGCTAGAATTCTGTTTTCGCTAATTTCCAGTTGTTTTTAGCTCATTTTTTTCCGAGAATTATTCCAATTATTTTCATATACTGAATAATAAACGTATGTGATTTTCTTCTAATCTTTTTTGTTGTGGTACTATTGTGTTTCGTGTTCGCCTGAAAACAGGTAAGTGCCCAAGGTTCCATTAAGCAGTTAGGTAACTGGATAACCACATAAAACTGACAATCACCACAGAGTTTGTATTCAGTTTAGTTACCAACAAACTACACTTAAAGTTCGATTTTTGTAAGAGTTCTAGTAAAACAACCTCTGTAGAATGGAAAACGCACATGATGTAGCCCAAGTTGCAGTGGAAGAAAAAACTCCACATCTTGCGAATATTCCTGCTTCCAGTGACGTTCAACGGAATGGTGATGGTACTGGTGATGGAATGGAAAACGGACATGATATGTCTACAGCTGCAGTGGAAGACACTCGCGTTATTAGCGCTGATATTCCTGCTTCCAGTGATATACGACAAAATGATAATGTTAGTACTGTTGATACAATGGAAAACGGACATGGCCTATCTCCAGTTGCAGTGGAAGACAAAACTCCACTACACGATATCGGTAGCGCGGATATCCCCGCTTCCAGTGGCGTTCGACAAAATAATGATAGTACTATCAATAGAAAATTGTTTGTTGGAGGTATGCACCAAGACACTGGAGAACAAGAACTACGAAACCACTTCGGTAAATACGGGGAGATAGAACACATTAAAGTAAAATTTGATCCAGCCACCGGGAGATCCAGAGGATTTGCCTTCATTGTTTTCAAATCCTGCGACGCTTTGAGCAAAGTGGAAGCTGCAGGCGACCATGTTATCAACGGTAAGAAGGTTGATCCACAGAAATCCAAGACCAGACCAGGTAAAATATTCGTAGGAGGATTATCCTCAGACCTCACAGATGAAGACATCAAGACACATTTTGCGCAGTTCGGGACGATTGTGGAAGCACATATGCCGTTCGATAAAATGAAAAACCAAAGAAAAGGTTTCTGTTTCATTATATTCGAATCCGAAGAAGTTGTTAGACAGTTGCTGAAAAAGCCAAAGCAGAACATAAAAGGCAAAGAGGTCGATGTGAAGAGAGCTGAGACGAAATCCGATCAGCCCGGTGGATTGATGATGAGGGGGCAAGGAAATCGTGGTGGTATGGGTGGTGCTAGGGGCGGTAGAGATGGCTATGGGTTCCAAGGAAATTTTGGCGGTCACGTGCAAGCCGATCGAATGGGGGGAATAGGACGAGGGGGTCGCGGTGGTGTAAGAGGTGTCAGGGGCGGTTTTGGGGGCAGAGGCGGTTCTGGAATGCAGGTGTTCAACCAAGTTTTTGGCAATTCCGGGGGTTACGATTACAATGGAAGTGCTGCATACCGAGGCGGCTATGGACAACGATACCAACCATATTAGATGACACGTTTATTACAGCATTAGGAAAAAATACGCAACGATATCCACCCACATGTTTTTTGCCATCGCTGTTCCTGGTGAACTTAGTTAGGATATTCTATAAGTTTTTATGAATGTTTATAATTTGTTTCTGATCTGTTTAGTTAATCACTTCAATAATATATCGAAATATTTCAAATAAACTAACTCATACCTACCTACATTTCATTTTGATTTCACGCGATGTCCAGTACTCGAGTACATTTTAGAATACTTATTACCTACTTCTAATACGAGTACGGTTGTTGGAAATAACGATTTTACCAATCGATAAAACAAACCACTTTGCCTGATATCGGTAGCTCTTACCGCTTGTCATTACGTTTTCTGCACGGGCCTTGCCATAACCAAATTTTGATTCGCGCTAGCAAAACGTTAGGAAACTATTCCAAATCACGACGGCCTTTAAACCAGAATCGAAATAGTTATGCTATTTTTTTAATCAAACCCACTTCCTACTATTTTTTTTAATCCATTAAACACGTTAAATTGACAATTCGTGCAAAATCACAATAATCTCAACTTTATCTACGTCTTAGACTTATTTGGACCGATGGTTGATGAATTTACACATTTGTATATTGATTATTGAAAAAAAAAAGGCTGACCAAAAATGAAAAGAATATAAATACGAATACGTGTCTGCAAATTAATTGAATCTTGAAAGTTTTATCGTTGTTGACAGTATCGTAAAGGCTATTCAAACACCTACATGTATGTCTGAAACTTCATACAGTATGTCCGCCAAAAACTTGGAACCAACGAAAATTCAAAATCAAATCTAAAGAGGGTTCTGGTTTAGATGGTAAAAGACCCCGTCATTTTCTAATGTAAATAAGTGAAGAGGAGTCCTTCAATATTGTTAAAGTACGAGATTTTAATCACGTTGTAAACCAAAAACATATGTAATCAAGAGATCCTCTTTAATTACAACAAATTTCATTATTACGCATTTAAATAGTGCTTACTAATTTAAATAATCGTTGCTCATTTTCAAATGGTACTTTCTGAAATTTGCAAAGTACTCATTTGCTTCGAATACTTGTTTTCCACGAGATTCCAGAAGACGAGTGATAAACCACTCATGAAACCATGAATGTTCAAACCCGGTTTTTTCGACGTTTTTCCGGGGGCCCACTGAAAACTTAATAATACAGGAATCCAATAGCCCGATGTCTTACATAAAAGCATAACTTGGAGGAGGAGGGGAAGTCTAACAACTTCGAGACTAGCACCTACAGCATTTAACCGCCTACATAACACCGTAGGGCCTCTGCCCTAGGGCTGGTTTTGCACGCCCGCTGACAGCTCAGCAGGGCAGGAGTAAACTCCTCACTAAATGCAATATAACTCCCTCCTACCCGCTCTGTGGTTTAGTGATAGTTTTAGCATTTAAGATATTCAAGTACTGTACGTGTTATACATTTTTACTGCTATTTGAATTTAAATAAATTTTTTGGAGTCGTACGCAAATACTTTTTTAGTGCACATCTCTGCTAACAGTAATCAAAGGCTTCCTAAAGCATCCCAACAGAGGATGTTATGTTAAAAGGATATTCTTTCCGAATAAATTTTGATGAAGGGCGCGATTGCAAGTTAATGCCCAGTTGAAGACTTCGGAACATCTGCCGTTGAAAATCGGTGTTGCCATTTCACATTTTTGTTGGCCTTCTATCAACAAATTACGGGAAAATAACAGTGTAACATTAAATAAAATCAATTTAATGCATAACAAACAAAAAAATTAAAGCAGTGAAGTACTTTCATTTTCACTTCCAGGCAAAACAAGGCTGTTATGACAATTTTGAAAACTACTTATTTGAATGTACCCCATGTCTACGATTTTTTCACTAATCAATACTTTGTACCTTTCAGAGGAATATAGTATGGTGTTGTACAAATTTTTCATCTGAAATCAACTTGAATCTACCGGAATGAAACTGAATATTCTATATTTTGATACGCTGTTTCAATAGAGCGTGAGATTTTTATTCAAAAAGATTATTAAAAGGTTTGTTGAACTTGGAATTTCTAAAGAAATCTAAAAGGTTTCTAAAGCGCAGTCGTAAAATGCGTGTGTACAGATGGACTTTTTTATACCCTCTTTCAGTTTCTCTAATTTTATCATTATAAATGTTAGTATAAATGTGATAAAATAATTAAACGATGATCATTAATGTTCAATAGTAGAGTTTTTATCTACTGTTCATTTCATTGATTGAATATGTACTAAGTCTCTTATTTCAACAAGAGTGAGTTCGACGGAAAAATATTGAAACTAGTATATTAAATTCGAATAATCAACGTTAGTATAATTATTTCATTTAATCGTCTACTTTCCAGAATTACCTATACCTGATTCTTATTTAAACTGGAGTATTTCGGAACTTCTTATATATTATAGTCGTTGACAATAATAAATTATGCTTTCTAAACAATATAACATTTATTATTTGACAGAAACAATGCTATTGAATTGTCAAAATCTTCTCTAACAAAAAATGTTCCGCGAGGTTTGAAAAAATCAAGAAAGAAAATGCTCTCAACGAAACATTTCATGAAAAAGTTTTGACTAACCAAGAAAAGTAGATAGTTTCTACACAAAATGAAGCTTTTGCAACACCAAATCGACCGCCCAGATCTCTTTAGGCTGGGACCAAGATTTAATCAAATAAAAATTTGAATATTATTTATTAGTTCGTTGAAATTTGTTCATGTTAGTAGCAGTGATTCCTCTGTGAAAATTTCATATTCAAAATATTCACTCCTAGTTCACAATCGAAATCAATTCGAAATATTCATATTGAAAATGTTTGGCTAAATGGCACAGCAGAGTATCCTACAGTCAAATGTCAAACCATTTGAGCACGAAAATATGTATATTTAGTTTGTTGTTAGTTTAAATTGTTCGTACCAACACCAAGAAACCTAATTCAGAAATTATTGTTTATTTGAGATTGGTTTCTTAAATATGAGTATTTATTTTCCTCCACATTCAAGCCAGTAATCTATGAAATTAATCAAAAAGTCAATCTAGGTACTTCGTAAAAATATTTATTATCGTAATATTACAAATATGTATTGTTTGTTTGATTACATTGAATATCTATTTCTTAACGTAAATGTACTTAATCTCTACGCCTTGAGGGACCAGAGTTAGGTGATCTGGAACGGTATCTATCATCAAATCTGCCTCCACCACCTCCTCGACTGCGTCCTCCTCCGTAGCTATCTCTGGAGAATGAATCGCTTCTCCTATCAAAGTCTCGTCCTCCGAATCTACCACCACCGTCTCGTCTATCAAAGTTGGATCTACTACCTCCGTAACTACTACCGCCACCTTCGTATCCTCGGCTTCCCCCTCTGTATCCTCCGCGACCTCCTCTAGGGCCGCCTCTTCGCGACCTTTCTCGGGCTATTTCAACTCTCAATTTTGAGCTCAAAAAATCAGTACCATCCAAATTTTCACAGGCAATCTCGGCATCCTTGGGACTGTTGAATTCAATGAAGGCAAAGCCTGGTGGGTTGGAAGCTAACCATACAGAGTTCAATTTACCATATTTCTCGAATTCTTCTTCCAAGTCCTCTTTCTGCACTGTGTCGCTCAGCCCGCCGACGTAAACTCGAGCTCCACTATCTCTTGAACGGTCGGCCATGGTTTCAAGTTTGAAGCGATGTCTAGTTCGCTGAAATCGAAGATGTTTGCTGGTCTGATATATTTGGCTGCTGTTCCACACTAGAATGCGATCTCTGGTGTAATGTCTGTTTTACCGGTTCTCTTGTTATGTCAATCCTTCACAGCGTTACCAACTCTTCAGGAGATAAGTGTTGTAACAGCTATTCTGAATTATCAGATTTTTCTGATATTCGTACGTTACATCTATATTGAATATGAGTCCTCTATAGCTTGAGTGAGTGAAACTGGTGTTTTCAAGTTACAAAGTTGGCCAAACGGTGTTTGGTGAGTTGCAAAACCAGTGTTTTGCGAGTTAAAAAATAGGCAAAACCAGTTTTGATAACGTACCTTATCGTACACAGCAAAATCGTAGTTACCTATTACAAAACGCTAAATTATCGTACGGATTGGTAACACTGATCCTAAATGATATATTGAGCACGGACACGAAACACAAGAAAGGCAACAATAAGTTCACCCAGTTGGTAACAATGACAATACAGCAGACGGAACACAAGAAACTTAAAACGATTCAAAATAAGGATGCAGGCTGGAAAAACAACTGTTGCCACCATATGATAACTATACTAGAGAAAAAGCTGATGACATTTACAAAAAAAAGTCTGTTACCATCCACTGAATGTTGGATAATAAAAGTTGGCAAAATGTTAAAACGTCAACATTTTAAAATTCACATTTGGCATTAAAAGTCAGTTTTAAAATTGGAAACAAACAACTTGCAAAACTTTAAAACTTTGGTTTGTACGTTTCTTTATACAAAAGAGATTTAAATAAGAAAAGAAAACTTCAACTCTAGGTTAATATAGAATCAGAAAAAAATGAGGTCGTCGCATAACATGGTAAAGAAAGGTTTGGGTCCAAACGTATTATGTATAGTTTTTGATTCTTTTATTCAAAACCGTAAGTGAAAATGCCAATTATATCTCGTGCATGGCATCACACGTTAAAAGGTAAGGGCTGCGTCTTCCCTAGCTCGCACAAGTCTTTCGAAGATTTCTGAGGGTTGTGCTCGAAAGGGTGCAGCCGGTTGACGGATATAACAACTTCAACACATTTTTTTAACAATTTCTTCACTGCCATTGAATATGTATGAGTCGATCAATAACCTAAATACCAACTATAGTGATGATATGAACAAAGATACAATTTCTGCTGAATTTGAACTTGTTATCTATATTTCGAAATGTCTTGATCATATTGGAAAAAAATTTCCACCACTCTCATATTTCAAAAACGTCTGGTGGAAGATCCTTTTCAGCCTCTGAAAAGTATTACAAACTCTTTGAGATATACAACTGGCCAAGAAAGAATTAGATATAATAATAATATAATAATACTCCCTCATAAACACTCATAGAGTGTACCCAAATGCATAGCCTGTGCGGATAGAGGACGGCTATTATTATTATTTGCCGTAGCGCTCCGGGGCGACTTACTGATTTTTGGTGGAGTATTCACTTTTAAGCTGTAGGAAAACCTGTAGGATTCAAACCTGGCCAAATGCAAGCAGAAGTTTAGAAGGCCGGTATCTAACCGCCTCGCTACCGAGCATCCTAAAGATGCCCTTTAAGCTATACGTATTGAAAGTGTCACTCTAATTAATTGAAGAATTTACGAGGAAAAAATCGAGAAAAATGTAAGTTTAATCATTGTCTACTATCATTGCCTAGTGTATTTTTTTAACAATAAAATAATAATAGTTTCATAATCAGTTCAACGTTTATTCTATTCAACAGAATATTTTTCCATTTTGCATGTTTAATTTGATATTAGTCCAAACGATATTTTTCATTCAACATTTTTATTTATTACGAAGATTTTGTTTACTTTTCTGGAGGTTTGGTTGGGATGTGAATAAATGAAATTGGAGAGAAAGTATTGTTTTCATTGCCAACGTTCCCAACTACATTTAATTTAAAATGGGTATTACTTGCCACGACCTATTATACCTCGACTAGAATAAACGTTTATCTGGAAGCAAGGATACAACACGAAAGAGATGCAAAAAAAAATAACTGCCCTACTGCTTTGGTTGAACACATCAGAGAAAATGGTCTCAATTTTAACTCTACGACACCCACCGTTCCTGATAACAATCATTTTTATCCAAAAGACTACCCAGTGAAATGATCCAAATAGTTAATCATCTATTCATGTTTTTATTTCCCTTCTTTTCATAAAATATTTAAAAAAAAAAAATATTGTAGTACCTTGGCTCGCAAATAATTTCCTCATTTTAATATCGTCATTTATTTGGCAAGTGTGCATGTTCTAATTGTTCGATGTCTGTTTTTAAATTATTCCAAGAATTTTAAACACAGGAAAACTTATATACGGTAGTCCTCCTAAATATTCAAATTTTTATTCTAGTCGAGGTTTAATAGATCGTGGCAAGTAATAAAAAATTTCAAATAAATCCATTGTTACAGACCTGCGATGATGAATTAAATATAGTTAGAAACGTTGGCAACAAAAACAACAGTTTTTCTCCCAGAAGACTACCCAGTGAAATGATCCAAATAGTTAATCATCTATTCATGTTTTTATTTCCCTTCTTTTCATAAAATATTTAAAAAAAAAAATATTGTAGTACCTAGGCTCGCAAATAATTTCCTCATTTTAATATCGTCATTTATTTGGCAAGTGTGCATGTTCTAATTGTTCGATGTCTGTTTTTAAATTATTCCAAGAATTTTAAACACAGGAAAACTTATATACGGTAGTCCTCCTAAATATTCAAACTTTTATTCTAGTCGAGGTTTAATAGATCGTGGCAAGTAATAAAAAATTTCAAATAAATCCATTGTTACAGACCTGCGATGATGAATTAAATATAGTTAGAAACGTTGGCAACAAAAACAACAGTTTTTCTCCCAGAATCCCAGAATAGTAAAGTCAGGATTACTAATCTGATCAGATATTTTGTTTACTTTTACATTTTTTCTGTTTATTTTGTGACATATTTACCTATGCTGTATGTAGTGACGGCCAATTCCTGTACTTGATTTAATTTGTTTTGATTTTTTATCACAATCACATTTTTTTATTTAGAAGAGGGCCCGGAAAAGTTGAGCGCGTAAACTCCTAAAACCGACTCTGCCGCTTGGCTAACTTTGTAACTCAATAACATCAGTTTTACGTTTTACTCACTCGCCGAACACGCATTGTTCAAGCCACACAGGAATCATGTATAGACGAAACATAAATAACCATAGTAGGTTCATTCGTTTGCAGCGCGGTGTAGTGTAATGCAGTGCAGTGTAATTTACACCACATATCGAGTGTAACTGAGTGCAGTCAACACAAAGAAATGTGTCAATCTAATCAGCAAACGAATACTCAAATCTTGTGTAAATTAAATCTAGAGGAATGTGCTGCACTTCGAAGCAAACGAATTAACTTGTTGTCAGCAAAAATCTGATAATTTAGAAAAGCCGGTAAGACAGCTCCTGAAGAGTTGGCAACGCTGCTAGCTGCTACGAATAGACTCGGAACAACCGGTAAAACAGGCATCCATTTTATATCAGTGTGAAACAACCGGCGAGTACAGCAGAGCAGCAGCGTACCGGCATTGTTTTTAAATTAACGGTCTATTTATCTGTTCCTCGTTGTGTTAGCGTTACTAGAGAACAATTTACATCGTCTGTTGCAAGTAAACATCTTTGATCAACGAACTACTTCGAATTTGGAACCATGGGCGACCGTTCAAGAGATAGTGGAGCACGAGTGTATGTCGGCGGGCTAAGCGACTCGGTGAAAAAAGAGGACCTGGAAGAAGAATTCGAGAAATACGGTAAATTAAACTCTGTTTGGATAGCTTCCAACCCACCGGGCTTTGCCTTCGTTGAATTTAACAGTCCCAAAGATGCCGAGACCGCGTGTGAAAATATGGATGGTACTGATTTTCTAAGCTCAAAATTAAGAGTTGAAATAGCCCGAGAAAGGTCACGCAGAGGCGGCTCGAGGGGTGGTGGCGGAGGATACAGAGGAGGAAGCCGAGGATACGAAGGCGGCGGTAGTAGTTACGGAGGCGGTCGGGGTGGTAGATCCAGCTATGATAGACGAGATGGTGGTAGTAGATTCGGAGGGCGAGACTTTGACAGGGGAAGCGACTCATTCTCCAGAGATGGCGGCTACGGAGGAGGGCGCAGTCGAGGAGGTGGTGGTGGTGGTGGCAGATTCGATGACAGATACCGCTCCAGATCACCGAACTCTGGTCCCCCAAGGCATAGAGATTAAGTACATTCAGGTTAAGAACTAGATATTCAATGTAATTAAACAAACACTAAATATTTGTAATATTACGATAATAAATATTTTTACGAAGTACCTGGGTTGACTTTGATTGATTTCTTAGATGACTGGCTTGGAAGTGGGGGAAAATTAAACCCTCATATTCAAGAACATCTCAAATAGGAATTACTTTCTGAATTAGGTTTCTTGGTGTTGACATGAACAAATTAAACTAACAACAAACTGAATAAACATCTTTCTATGCCCAAATGATCTAATAAATGCTGTACAGTACTATTTGACCACTATTTTCAATATTAATTTCTAGTGAGTGATTCAGTCATAGCAAATTATGGTAGGTATTGTAATAAATTAATTTTGCTTGTGATCTAGGGGTGAATATTTTAAACATTGAGGTACTTACCTGAACAGATTTCTAAGAACTAATAAATAATAGTCGAATTTTCAACCCTTGCATTTTGAATATTTAATTCTGAAAAAGTATTGGGTAAACAGATTTTGGCAGTCTATTTGGTATTACAAAAGGTTCATTTGGTGAAGGAATTATCTATTTCCTTTGAGAAGTCTTAATTTTCACGAAATGTTCCGTTGAGAGCATTTTCTTTTTCGATTCTCTATATACCGGACCATTTTTTGTTCAAGATTTGGCTAATTTAATAGTATTCTTTCTGCCAAAACAATAAACATGAAATTGTTCAGAGAGAGTGTCAACTACTAATATATCATGAGTTCCTAAATTCAAATTACTATCAATAAAAATCAGGTAGCCTCATAATGGAAGAAAATTGAATAAAAGAATTAACCTAGGTAAATATTTCAGGGTAAACTAAGATGTTCTAAATATTTTAAACAAATCAATAAATAAAAGTTACAGTAATTTCAAGAATTATAGAAAATAACGTTAATTGTTGAATTTAAAAGATCTAAATTCAAAAACACTGTCAAAAATAAAAAATAAACTTTTGCACACACCAAGTGAGTTTACTTTACCTATACCATAGATATTTCCTCCAAAATAAATATAACTAGATGTTAATTTTGTTTAAGGGTTAATCAATTTTTGAGGAGGAATAATCTTGATTTCACTGGTTCTTTGGCTATTTTAGTTTTACAGAAGTCCTAGAAAACAGACAACTGTATAGCTAAAATATCTTCATTATCATCATTAATTTGAATAAAATATTCTTACATGTAGCCAATTTGAGAAACAGCTGAGTAGAATATATCAGTAATTTCCATGATTTATGTGAGCATATAAACATTCAGTCATTACTATTTATTCCATCTGATCATTCCAACATAAATGTCAAAATTAGGGTAAACAATGATCCTCAACATAGAACAATTAAAATCAAAAGTGAATTACTTAACGATTGGAACTCATACAATCATTGATTCAAGTAGTCTAAACAGCAAAAGAATATCAAATGGACCAGTAACAAGATGCCAAAACTCTACAAAAAGGAGAGCCTATTTTTAGGAGATTCTTTTAATCCTTGGATAGGCACATGGCTAAAGTAGCTCTTGAAAGACAAAAGTTCTCTCACCTTTGGTAGATTTGACCATTTAAATCAATTGTAATTCAATAAGTGAGTTCTTTAACTGAGCAGATTAGGAGACACAATCTGTGGATTGATATTATTGTTCTCTAAAAGGTGCTTTCATGCCAAGACATTACTTTAGGCCACACATCATCTGCAGGTAGGTCTGTTACTCTCCTAAACATTATGTTTATAATTATTGATGTTTAAGTCATACCCTAGAGGTTGTCGTAGAATTTGCTCATATAACAAAAACCCGAATATCAGGCCTTCTTTTAATAATCGGTTCCCTGGTATACCGCTGGACTATTGATGACGAAGCATATGCATCTCATTTAATTCCATGGTTACTTCTGAAGGCTTTACTTTTACCAGCTATCTCATTGAGATGATATAGAGTCGTGCCACCTATGAGCTAACAAGAAGACATCTATAAACACCATTCAGGCAAGCTTCTTTCATTTACTTGCTAATTTGCTCTCAAGTGTATGGTCGACACTAATTCCAACATTGCTTTTACCATTTATTGTTCACTGTTAGTATGAGACCTGATTACAAGTATCATGTATGGCTATCACTTCGATATCCCAGGTAAACGGTAGTAGTAGGTTGTTGGTGCTAGAATAGAAATCAAGCACGAGTAGTTTATTCATGAATCTGAATAGATTAGTGGTAACCCTGGAGTTGTGAACTCCTATGTAAGTATATATACATTTGGGTATAGTTAAGTGTATCATACTGTAGCTAATGCTGGATTTATGCTGAAGTTTTGTCGTAAGTCATAATAATGTTCGTCAATTTCAGCATAAATCCAGCATAACCTCAAGCACCTATATCACCAACTGCTTCCACTTTTGTACTTTATTTAGTAACCAAGTGATTCCACTTCTCCTCATAGAAATAGAATTTACTTTGCTTTTCACCAGTTCTTAATCCTTAGCGATATGCTGGTCATTCTGTGCAACGATTGTTGAAACAAATACACCAGCTTGAAATAATTCCACGCCAAATCTATCCCTGAACTATTGGACATTTTCATGTCCAACATATTTTGGTTATCCAAATTTATCTCTCTTTAGCAGGGATAAATGAAGGTAAAAATTTGGCGCCTCAACTATTAGGGTTGTGATAATGAAGATTCATTTCAGGTAGTATCCTTTTCAGAAAATAATCCAAGTATACTTTATAATTCTTTATCATTTCCATTTGTTTTGATTATTTCTAAATCCTAACCTCATAGTAGTCATTGTATTTTCAAATCTGTCAGATCGTTTTCCGATGTAACGTCAGATTCACAGAACAACATAATTCTTCTTCTCTTCCTTGATTCATTGTATACTGAAGCAGAAGGCTCACCTGCTAGAATTTGAATAGTTCAGTGGCTTGTTTCATTGACCTTGATACGTTTTTGGTATTCGTAGAAATGAAATATTAATGGTGTAATATTTCAGCGGTGATCAGGTTTTATGATAATCATTTCTTATCCATATAAGTAATAACATTTTAGTAAAACGTTTCATGGTAAGTACATCCGTACATTTTATTTGAAGTTTTAGTCACTGTACTTTGAATACAGTGATTAAAATTTGTATAGTTAGTTAGTATATACCAGGGGTGTATGAAAACTTGTAATCAGGTATCATATTCAGATATTTTTTTATGAATATTCGGGAAATAAGAAAACGTATACGGTTATTCGGATCGTAGGAAAAAAAATCCTACACGCGAAAGTGACCACATAAGATTTGATAATGCGCTTGTTGAAAAAATCCCAACTCATACGGAATAGTATAATACATTACGAGTGCGGGGGACATTTTGTATGAGTGTGAAAAATTACTTTCGCACAAGTAATGTACACTATTATTCCTACGACCACACGATAAATTTACCACATAATATCAATATTATTGGTATGTGAACAAGAAAATCGAACAAAAAGGCTGACTGAACACCAGTTCAACTAACCTCATGAATTTTAAATAATTATTTTAAAGTTCATATTATCTATATGACAATATGAGATTAAAATCATAATTAGACGCACTGTAAAATTGATGATAGTTACAAATATGAAATATTTCATAATAAGATGTAGGTTTAACAAAATTTGATATGACCAATTAGCCCAGGTATAGCGATATGACTTTTTGAACTTGCAATCGGTAGTACGCGGGATAGAAACGCCCGGTGTCAATTTTTTTTACTTTGAAGATAAAAAAAATTATACTTTTCAAATAGTTTGTTTTTTTAGCTCGAAAATTATAAATTGGATAGCTTTTACGCATTTACCAGCTTACCTACACGCGTGCCGCGTACGATTTACTTTCCGCACATGAGCGCAAAATAATGTTCCACACGCGTGAGGATATAAGCCACTTTCCGTGAAACTGTACAGTGCGATATACGTATCCTTACCCGAACTCCGCTTTGCGTTGTTCGGGTAACGGCAGTCATATGCGGGAAATGAACTCTTACCGTACTTGTTAGGATAATAACTATTACGTTGAATTGGGAATCCTCTCTCTATAATTTCCATTGTCTCTAAATATCTTCATATTCCACACTTATATTCATTTTGATATAAAAATACCATCAACATGCTGATATTTTTAAAATTGTGATAACAATTATGGGGGAGTGCATTCATGGCAGCCAACCTTTAAAAGATATGAAACACAACTGCCTTTTTTGGCAACGACTCAACTTCCATTGTATATAGTGTTTGCCATTTGCCAAGCTCATTATGAAAAACCTTTTCTGATTATAACAGGCGTATAGTTTGACATGTTGATATTGGCAACACTGATGATTTTATGAATTTTGTAGCTTACTACTTTGTGTTTTTTTTTTTCAAAATTAGGAAAGTTTATTTGATTGCATTCAACATAAGATGTTTTTATGAGCATAAATCCAATGGATTGAACGAAGTGGCAATGGGAAGTTAACAGTGGACAGACCAGGACAGATAGTTTACTAGCAATACCTTCATTTTGTTGAAAAATTTACTGAGAACTCTAGTCCAATTCCCTATATGCCTGGAGAAATTATTGTATGCAGCCGAATCTGGAAAGTGATGAAGAAAATGAACACAAAACAAATTATTTCGATCATAATAATTTTGTGATGTGTGGTCAAGGCATAAATTTGAAGAAGGCACACAAACTAATGTTATTCTGAAGAACATGTCTTCATTTGATAATCTGATAAATACAGAAAACCAGTTCAAATATTTCACCGGTCTCACAATATCACAATTTGAGATTTAATGTTTAAGATGTGACTGTGATGGACAGGCTAATATATACTGAAGGAAATTATGTAATAATCACATCTTCATTAATTTTGAGTTATGTTCAGAAGAGCATTTACTTCAGATGATCTTTCTTATTTTTGTGATACGAGTCGATAGTGAATTGAGTAGCTGTCAACCACAAAAATCTCTCTTGAGAATACCAAGCACTTGTGTTGGCGAAATGTCGAGTCTAACAAACCAAAAAGTCATCATGTAAGTGCAACGTTCCTTTGAAAACTTTGATGGAAATGACAAAGTAATTGATGCTACAGACATTTTCTTATAAATATCTTCTGATCTTCAACAAGCTAATACTGTAAGAGCTATTGGTCAAATAAAGTGTTTTATAATTATTTATTAATGTTTTCTGTTAACCACCTTGAGGAAAATATTCAAAATCGAAATTTCAATTAATTCTACCCGACCTGAATAATGAATATTTGGTGTAAATATATAGATTTAGATCACAGCTATTTGACTATTCTGTTCTATTTCCACTTTTTTAGTATTGTTGAGTTAAATTCATCGGTCAAAATGTGAAAAAAATCAGAGTCGGTTTTAGGATTTACTGGCGCTGTTCATGTTTTTCGGGGCCTCCTCTGATGAATACAAAACAGTACTGGTGTTAAAAAAATTGCTTCAGGGAATAAAAAGTAATCTTATTAACAAAAATGAACTGAAACGAAATACACAAAAGATGAAAGACTTAAATAAAAATGTTGAATAGACCAGAAACCCAAGACCAGTGTAAAATAATGTTGAAATAAAAATATGTTCTCAACATCCACACAAATTTCACATCCCATCATATTCTATTTCCAATAATAAATACGGGTTTGAGAATTGTTTTCCGTGATTTTACACTTGGAATAAAAATTCATGAATAAATCAATAAAAACTTCAAGAATATTCATGAATTTTACGTGTCTACATTTTCTGACTGCTCTCAGGGTATCGTAAAAAATATTCGAGGGGTGTGCCACTTCTCCATATTTGTACACCTACTCTGTAATTTGATAAAATTACAATGAAATCTAGATATAAACTGTACTTTAGAAACGATTTTATGTATTTTATTGTACTTTCCGAAAGTTAACTTACTTTTATTTACTTTTTCCTACTTTTCTGTACTTTTGGTAATAATTACTTACTTTTTCGTATACCTTTTCTCTGTTTACATACTTTTTCATACTTTTGTATTTTTTTTTTGTAGACTTTAACATGCGGTCTTCTTCAATCTGAATTCGCGTTAAGAGTCTTTAGCCTTCGAAATAGGAAACGTATATCGCCAGATGGCAGTGCGAGTTCGCACGATAAAATAAATCCAAACTCCGCCCTATTTATAACATGACGATTGCAGTGCGGTACAGTACCGGCCGTATTTAATGATTCCGTGCTCGTTCTTCAAAATTACAAACAGACGTTCAAACTTGTTCATTTTCGATTTTCTTGGTAATCTGAAAGTTTGCACGTACATTTCAGATCATTATTATATATTGAATTCCAGTTATAGAATGTATCGAGAATTGAAAAAATATTCCAGAAAAATGCAAAATCTGGGAATGTCTAGAAAGATGAACCGTTCAAAATAATATAACTAGTTTGGAGCCGCCGGTCGAAACTATTTCGGATTTGAGAGATAAAAATCGTTTAGGAAAATAAATTGCGGAAGAGATGTGTGGTTATGGTCCGATTCGATTCAAAATTGGTATGTGCGGGGCTTTTTGGGGTCTGAGGTTATGAATCTTTCGACAAAATTGATGAATTCAAGGTGGCGATTATGTCCGATTCGATTCAAATTCAGTGTTGAGAGTTTTTGGTGGACGAGTTCAAAATCACTGATTAGCAGTTTTTGGAGAAGATAATGATTTTTCTTTAAAAATTTGGGAATTCAAGATGACGGGCGTGCTTTATAGAAGATTGGACAACGAATTTTCATCAATTCAAAATGGCAGCCCCAATATAACTAAAGGTTTTGTGATCTAAGGTCGTATCCTATTCAAAATTGTCACATAGGTGTTTAATTTAAATTGTTTCAAAAACATGGTCAAAAAATGAGATGTGTTAGGTATTCAGAATAATATCAAATTAATGTCAAATATCTGAATTGAAACGCATCTTTCAGATGTTTTCTTTCAAGTGAGGGTCCTTTCGCGATATACTTTTTGTGCATCAATTCAGAAGGAAGGAAAGCATTGTGATTTATAGTATAATTCTGAAATGAATATACCTTATCTAGAACTTTTCGGGGCAAATTTGATACCCTAATCATGAAAAATGGTGGATTACGTAATCCGAAACTTCCACAAAAAATTCTATACAATAGGTATTGTCGTCGGCAAGTATTTAACAGAAAACAACTACTGCCCCTACGACCGTTGAGTTAGATCTATTTAATACTTGGCAAAGTTTCCTACAACAACTACTTTACAATGCATTTTAAATATTAAAGTTCAAAATATTTTTCGATTTAATTGGGGGAACACCTCCGTACCGGTTTCATGGTCCTTGCCAATCATCAACGAAGGCTAGTTCGACCCAATTGATTCGAAAAATTCTTTTAGCCTAATTGGAAATACCTGAGACAAATGCTAAATATGAATTCAGTGCCATCTCTGGGTTCCAGTTTTCCAAATTTTGGTATGCCAACTTGGCCCTGCTAAATGGGATAAGGCAGCCCCGTGAGCTCTGGTATAAAACGAAACATGTTTTGTATAGTTGATCCTCTTACCCCCAGAAAATTTGGCAACCAATCACTTTTTATCAGAACAAATTAAACAAAACTAAACACTATTGAACACAGAAATAGTAACTATTAAGTCTTGATGATATAAACAGACTGACTAGGAAAAATAATACCCCAACATGAACAATGAAAGCTGTAGCAATCCCCTGGTATTCGGTTTCCATTGTAAAAGTCAATGTTTCGTTTGTCTACCTTGCCGCAGTGCCCCATCGAAACATTCATGAAAAATCCAGTGCCGCTTTTCCACTTCAACGGAACATCAAAGACGCCGCCCAAAAACATTTTATTAGAAAGCAATGAAGAGCAGGGTACAGTTCGACTGTTTTATCTTTATTCATGCGTCATCAACTTATGATCGAAGAAATCACACTTCCTCTATCGAACATCTCTTTCTAACAACCGCTATGAGCGAATCAAAATTCGTTTACATTTGTCTGCTAAGCTAAGAATTATGGTATTGTGATGATGACGCATGGGTAAAGATAGAATAATCGAACTGTATATAAATAATTTTTGGTAAAAATTTGCCACATATGCGAGATTCTCCCTAAATAGCCCTCACGAAGTGGAGACTATATTTGCTGATAAATATAATACAAGATTTTCGTTTTTAAATATTTTAGATTATTCTCACACCCTAGAAACCCCTAAATTTGTCCGGTGCCATTTCAAATTATCAATTTCTGACAAAAAATCATGATCTCCGACTACAAAAATCCGTATACCTTTACCAATTTAGAATCAAATCAAGCTATAATTCATAAATGTCATCTGCTACTTTGATGCACCTTAAATTTTGAAATGTTGGCAACAAAATCATGATTTTTCCTTACCCAAACGCTCTTCACAATCAGCAATCACAAAACCCGTCCAACATTCTGTTTTTTTCCTAATACAAGAATGTTATGATACATTATCCCCGAATAAGTGATGAACACCTGCCAAAATTTGAGTCGACTGGATGCGTAAAACAGACTTGCAAGATTTGACATAGTGTACACCTGCACACAAAAGCACATATATACAAACAGATGAAGTTGGATAAAAACTGGTAATGGTAAAAATAAAAGAATTTCAAAGTTCCATTCGACCAATAAGTTCTACCTTTTCCCGATCCGACCCTGTGCCTAAATTCACACTGACTTCATAATACTCTCTCTTTTTCTCACCGACCATGTGGGAGGAGCAACCTGAGGGGCGTGTCATTTAAAAGAATTTCATTTCCAATTCAGAATCCAGATTTGTAAAAAATAATTGATTTTCACCAACTGACTGCTAAAACGAACCTTTATTAGTTATCGTGGGGAAAATTAGAAAATTTCCATTTCGGATGGAATAACGCAAGGTAACCCATTTCGCGAAAACAACACATTCTTGTAAAATTATTTCCAAATAAATTGAAGCCTCAAAAAAAAAGGGAAATGACTTGTAACTAAGAAAGTGTTATACTTCAATACTGTAATAAAACCATATAAAAATATTCATTCGTATTGATGGTGGAGATGAACAAAAATGCTCAAAATTGAAGGGAAATATACTGTTTATTCATTTAATACTCGAAGAATATTTTTTTAAGAATTTTTATCTTTATATACTTACACATCCTTTCATGCATCAGAGAAAAAAAATCGTTTCTGATTGCCTTTTTCCCAGGGATGAAGACCCTTAACACCCCGGTTAACAATTTTACAAATATATTATCCATAGTACGCGAGCCCTCGTACAAAATCTGAAGTGATAAGCAGCAAGTTGTAACTTAGTATACTGTTTAAAATTTGACAAGATGTCGCAGAGAGGAAACCTTGAAAGTTGTAAGTTTTCCTTTGTCGTCAAATCGACATCTATGGAGCGTCGGACTGCTGAAGATTCTTATTAATTTTGTCCCATTATTATTAATTTTGTGCCATTGAAAATCTCATTTAATTTTTGTATTTTCTTAGAAAAATCAGATTGCTGCTCATATCGTCAACCTAAGTAGTGATATTGACACGTTTAGAGTGGGGGACAACCTAGAAGTACCGAACATTTTTGCCTGGTTTTTCTAGGAGAATACAATGATTTAATAAGATTTTCAATGGCATCACTGTTCGACAAAATTAATAAGGATTTTCAGCAGTCCGACGCTCCAAAGATGTCGATATGGCGACAAAGAACTCACCACTTTCAAGGTTTTCTCTCTGCAACATCTTGTCAGACTCGTCACACTTGAAAAGTATACAAAGTTACAACTTGCTGGTTATCACTTTCGATTTTATACGAGGGATCGCGTTTTCTACCATATTATTCACACTAGTTTTATGCAATTGGTGTAAACATGAAACTATATGGTTACAGCAAGTTGTGTAGTTCTGTCTGTTCTGTATATTGAATTTTCAATGCTTCTTCTGAGCTACTTTCATATATTTTAATGCAGAAATCAATTCAGTACAGTAAATCACCAAAATACTTTCAATAAGTAATGAAAAAATGACAAGAGGTTTATTGACAGATTGGGAAAAACATCAAGAATTCAAATTTTCAACCGGTAGTTAATGTTTTATTTTCTGGCATGAAAGAAATATTCAACAAAGTTTTAGATCATGAAAAATGTTTTGGAAACATCGAGGAAACAATATTAAATGATATTTGGGAGGGACAACTTTTCTTTCACTTCTGGTGGTAATTTTCTGATTTTTCTAATTTGTTTATCTATCCCGGGGTGGTGCTGTAGGTTTTCCGGGTTTTCCTACAGCTGAAAGTGAATACACCACCGAAAACATCAGTAAGTCGCCCCAGAGCGCCACGGCGAATAATAATTATAGCCGTCCTCTAGCCGCACAGGCTATGCCTTTGGGTACACTCTATGAGTGTTTATGAGGGAGTATTATTATTATTATTATTATTATCTGGTGTATCATTCGATTCTATTTTCTGTGAAATCAGCAAAACTAGATGACTAAGTGATATGGAAAATTCATTTGGATGATTTTTAAACAGCCCGGAATAATGTTTTCTCATCATTCCCGAAATTAACAACAAAAGCTTTCAAATCCTACTACAGATCGATTTTTTCAAATACTCCGGTAATTTGACATTTTTCAAAAAATATGAATATATGACTGACTAGATGATTACATTGCAGGTCTATTTCAGCAGATGTGCTCTTCAAGGATTTCATTGTACACGAGATTTCACAAGAATCGTACCTTAAGTTACAAAGCCTATTTACCATATCAAATTATGCCAAAAAAATTGTAATATTCCACCCTAGAAACTTCCCACATATAAATTTTCAATAGAATCGGAACATGAATTCAAAACTTTTTCGTCATCTTGTTTTTCTCATTAAAAATTTTATATTACACCTTCAAACCAAATTTCCATTTTACTGAATAATTGGACAACTAGACCATGAAAGCTGAGTACCCTCATTACTATATTTGGCAATTTCGATATGAGAAGTAGAATTTGAAAAGATTGAGAGATGTCGTCAATCTGTAATAAATATTTGATTAGTATGAATAAAACTTGAGCAAATGCTTTTACTCATACTACTTGAAATTGTCATTACTTTTGTTAAGTTATGAAAGAGACAATCCTATAGTTCAAGCATTTGCTAGCTTTTATTCATACGACCCATTGTTCCGAAACTCCTATAATGAAAAAAAAATCCACAACTTTTGCATACGAGAAGTATATATAATTTTTAACAAGTTCTGTAGATCAAGTCCTGAAGCTAATAAATTAATTTAAAACTTGTTGATGAATGTACTGATTTTACATGTATTATGTATTTGTGCATGAATAACGGGAAAATTGCGTTTTTATCAGTTGAAAACTTGATAAAAAACAATGCGATTGTTGAAACTCGTCGATGTCCAAATTTGCTTGGGATTTTAAACTGTTATATATTATTACACTTACTACTATAAATACCTACCTTATTTTCACACTGTTTTTCGACTATTTTATGACAATTTTTATTCAAATCGTGCGTTTACCACACGTTTACTATCACAGGTATACAAGTCTAATCTTAGTTGAGTGAATAAGCTCAGTGTCTTTCATACTGCCAAAATAATGACGTTAGTGCCAAATTTCCGTCTGTTTTCTTAGGCGGGAAAAGGTTATTTCTTGTATTTTTAGTTACTCTCGTACTTTTTTCTTACGTTATCTTACTTTTTCATACTTTTTTGTACTCCTTCGTAATTTACCTTATTGAAACCTACTTTTTTCTATTATTTGTACACACATGTGGGTACTCGAATTACATTTTGATGATTTGTACACCTACTTCTGAAGTGGCACACCCCTCGAAAATATTCCAAATTTTTCTTATAAGATAGATGAAATATTTACTAGAAAATATTGAAGTACTATGTGAATAATTATGGATTATGAGAGTGTTTCAAAGAATATCTATGGAAAAAATCCAGATTAGTTACTCAGTACAAGAAACTCTCAAAGTATGTCACAACGGGGCCCCTTCGGTCCAAGATTATAATTTCAAGTCTGTATGATAACCAACATTACTAATAAATTAATCGGATAATATCGACGTCGAAATACCCTTTCCTATATTCTCTGCACACATTCCTTTTGTTCGAACAGGACTTCGGTTAAGCGAATTCAGTGATGCCACCTGTCATTTTCGGTTCAAATTACTGACACTTTTTCATCATATTCACATTAAAAACACCTTTAGAAATCCCAAACTGATTTTAAAAAGTGCGAAAATATGTGAAATCGTAGATATATCACGAAACATAAAAGTGAAGGAACTAATGTTTGTATTTCATGATATATCTACGATTTTACATGATTCTGCACCTTTTAAATATCAGTTTAAGGTGTTTTAATTGTGAACATGACAAAATAATGTTGAAAAAAGTGTAATTTGAACTGAATATGACAGGTGGCATCACTTAGCCGAAGTCCTCCATTTAACTATTTTTAATACTAGAATTCAAATTTTGCTGAATTTCAGTTATTTGTACCAGCATTTTATTTTCCAAGAGTTATTTCAAATCTTTTTCTTTATTGAATAATTAACAATTGTCCGATTTGGTTGTGGTTTGTCTGCTGTATCATCATTGTTCCTTGTTACCAACTGGATGATTTTGTTGTTGCCTTTCTTGTTGTGGTACTACTTCTCGTGTTTCATGTTCGTTTGAGAACAGGTAAGTGCCCAAAGTTTCATTAAGCATTTAGGTAACTGGATAACTATATAGAACAGACAAACACCACAGTGTATATTGTGTATTCAGTTCAGTTGCAAACTAGTCATTTACACTTATAATAGTTCGACTTTATTAGTAGTTCAAGTAATAGACTTCAGAATGGAAAACGGACATGATATTTCTTCAGTAGCAGTGGAAGATAAAAAATTGTTTGTTGGAGGTTTGCACCAAGACACTGGAGAACAAGAACTACGAGACCATTTCGGTAAATACGGGGAGATTGAATACATAAAAGTAAAAACTGATCCAGCTACCGGGAGATCCAAAGGATTCGCATTCATTCTTTTCAAATCTAGCGAAGTTTTGAGCAAAGTAGAAGCAGCAGGTGACCATGTTATTAACGGTAAGACAGTTGATCCGAAAAAAGCCAAGACTAGACAGGGTAGGATATTTGTTGGAGGACTATCTTCAGACCTCTCAGATGAAGACATCAAAACACATTTCGCTCAGTTCGGGACGATTGTGGAAGCACACATGCCGTTCGACAAAATCAAAAACCAACGAAAAGGTTTCTGTTTCATTATATTTGAATCTGAAGGAATTGTTAGACATTTGCTGAAAACGCCAAAGCAGAACATAAAAGGCAGAGAGGTCGATGTTAAGAGAGCCGAGGCGAAACCTGAACAGCCGGGTGGATCAATGCAGGGGGGTCCCCCAGGTCGTGGCGAAATACGAGATGCCAGGGGCGGTAGAGGGGGCTATGGAATGCAAGATTTCAATCAAAGAAACTTTGGCGTTTATGAGCAAGCGTCCAACTACCACGAGCTCAAACCTGATGGGTCAATGAAGAGGGGTCGAGGAGCTGGCGGTGGTTTCAGAGGTGTCAGGGACGAAAGTGGGATACAAGATTTCAATCAAAGAAACGGTTATGAGGAAGCGTTCAACTACCATGAGTCCAAACCTGAAGGGTCAATGATTAGGGGTCGAGGAGCTGGTGGTGGTTTCAGAGGTGCCACGGGTGGTTATAGTAGAGGTACCAGGGTTGACAGTGGAATGCAAGGATTCAGCCATAGAAACTCTGGGAGTTACGAGCAAGCGTCCAACTACCATGAGTCCAGATCTGATGGGTCAATGATGCGGGGTCGAGGAGCTAGCGGCAGTATTAGAGGTACCAGGGGCGGTAGTATTAGAGGTGCCAGGGGCGAAAGTGGATTACAAGGTTTCAACCAAAGAAACTCTGGAGGATACGAGCAACCTTCCGACTACCATGAGTCCAAACCTGATGGGTCAATCATGAGGGGTCGCGGAGCTGGCGGTGGTATCAGAGGTGCCAGGGGCGGTTATAGTAGAGGTGCCAGGGACGAAAGTGGAATGCAAGGATTCAGCCATAGAAACTCTGGGAGTTATGAGCAAGCGTCCAACTGCCATGAGTCTAGACCTGATCGGATGGGTGGATCAATGATGAGGGGTCGAGGAGCTGGCGGTATTAGGGGTACCAGAGGCGGAAGTGGAGCGCATGGAATCAATCAAAGCAATGGACATGGTTTTGGCAATCGGAATGGAAGTGCTGCAAACAGAGGTGGCTATGGTCAACGGTACCAACCATATTAGAGAACGGGTTTTCTGTACGATGTACTGCATTGCAGTATTGGAAAAAATCAGTACATATCCATCCCTATTTTGATGCTGTAAGGATTTCAACGGTTATTTAGTATATTGACTGTGATTTTGTAGTATGTTATAATCATATGTATCTCATTAAAAGTGTATCCATAAAATATTTGAATCATCTTAAATCCTAGTTCATCCAGAATAAAGTCCTGAGTGTAGTCATAAAAACTTTTAATAGAGGAGACTGACGACGAGTATGTATTGCCGTGTAAGGGTGTAATGGACCAACACGATATTTGGCATGGTGGGTGCAGAAAATAGAGATAATCCTTTTTCTTTTGAAAAAAAATTTTTTACGGCGGCAACCACGTTTACTGATAATCTGACAGCTTTTGTAGGTATTGATTAAGTATCTGTTATGGCTTCGAATATATTTTTTTTTGTCTGATGGAATAAAGGTATATTTCATGATTTTCAAAAATTAAAGTGAAATAATTATAATTTGGAAAAAAAAATCGGGTAGGTAGTTTCGAAAGATACCTATTCATAGTAAGTACCTTTTGCTTGTCAATCTTAAATTTGAAATTAACAAATCCTATTCGAGAATAATTGAAGATATGAAATTTAATCATAACTAAGTAACAGTGGATTCATAGATAATAAAAATAGAGGATGTTCATGTATATGCATTCAAAATATAATTCTTTCCGTATAAATTTCGTGGCAGCGAGCGGGTGCCCAATTCAAGACGCCCGAACATCTGCCCTTCGAAATCGGTGTTGCCATGTCTCATTTTAGAAGCTAGCCTTTTCTCAACAACAGGAAAGCTTGCGAATTCAAATGGTTCATATTTTTTCCGTAAAATACACAACAATTTATAATAAACTGGAATAATTTGTAGTAAAAAAGGCCAATTAGGGAGGACCGAGGAACCGGACAGCTCACGAGGAGAGGAGGTTATGGTGGAAACGTAAAATGTACCAAAATGTTTGTTACGTAAAAACCAACAGAAACATCATTTTTTAAAAAAAATTTAAGGGCAGGGCAGGGCATAAATGAAAATGCAGATAACAATACAAATATCTCACAATAATCGTTGAAAGTGCCTGCCTCCTCTGCCTATACTCTTCCAGCATCCTATGAAAAACCAGTGGTGTACAATGTTAATTTTTTAATGAATGTCAAATAGTACATTGCACTTCGCTGGGACGCCATTGTAATAAATAATTTCAATCTTATCACTTTTAACGGAGTCTCATATTAGTACAAACAAACGTCCAGAACTTAATCAAAGTTAGCGCAAGCTCTTTTGAAAATTAATAAAAACCCGATTATTAAAAAAATTGATTTCCTGTATTTTGAAAAATTTATGACACATGCTTATATATGGACTTAGTTCTGAAACAAGCCAAGAAAAAATTACCTCTTTCAATAAAATACGGGAATGAAATCAAAAAACTCTTAACTAAAGAATATTTTATACTATTTGAAATATTTTTCACCCTTCACCAACTCCAATTTAACTCATTAAGGAAAAAAAGGTATTTTCGAAATTTTATAGTGGTAACTTCATTGAGAACAAAAAGTATTTTTCCCCTTCAACCATAAACTCAATTTAGTTGAACTATTGGTAAATCTATTTTGTACAACTCACCCTCAGTGGGATTTGGTAGAAGTTTAGTACTAAACATCTAGGAGCTGAAATGAAGTCATTATTTTAAATATTATAAATCGCAAAGTGGGCATAAAAGATATATTCAATGCCCATCGTGGTATTAACCAGGAAAGTAGATGTTTTAAGTTAGATATTTTCCTCAAATTTTTCCCTCTGTGGGAAAGTTTGGTGAGAAAGGTATTTCGACAATCGTGTTATCAATTTTTGTAGAAATTTTGATCGTTAGTAGGTATGCAATAATAAAAACAATAATGACACGCTCAATTATAATTAAGTTTTTGTAATATAGAGACCTCCGCTGAGCCGACATACCGCTTCGACTAATGGCTTTTATTGCAGGTTTTTTGCCTTGATTTCTAAACTCGATAATTTACACTGTTAATCAAAACAAAAAATATCAAAAGCTGCATCTGTTCCTACCAGTTCCAGTCGAACAACACGAACGGACGATAACTTGGCAACTTCGTAAGCGTGCATCTGCGCGTCCTTCTACGTCTTCTACCTGTGAGACAGAAGTAGTTGGAAATAACACCTGCCTCTAATTGAAAATTATAAGGATACTGTTACCACAGTACCTACGTTCGGTTGGTTTTGTAAAATACGCACCTGACATCCGCACGGATTCAACAACTACTATTTGTTTATTTTTATAGCTCGTATTAATAATCTAAAGATCCGAGTCGTTATCCTTGAAGGATACTAGTAAAACAGACCGCTATCGTATTTTTACAACGGCATCATATCACATCCGTATAAGGGTGAATATTTTGACATCCTCATGAATTTATTCGCTAGCTAGGATTCTCAGTCTCTCTTGATACAGATCCAGTACGGTGGGAACAGCAGCGAAATCGCTTGTTTCAAGGACTGATCCACTTTTTGAGAAAACGTTTTTCCTGTCCATACATATACAGTGTGTCCCGCTTTTCATGAATACACCCTAATATCTCAGTTATTAATAATGCGATTTTCTTGAAATTTTGGTGGTGATTATATGTTAGGTAAATGAAGTATTTTGGCATAGTGAACATTTTCATCGACCATAGGCGTGCGGTGTGGGGGGGTAAAAAAAAAGCTGTTTTTTGGGAAAAGGATATTAGGGCTCATTTTAGATAACTTTTTTTATCAGAATTAGAATCAGCATCCCCAAAAACCACCCAATCCATATTTTCGAAATCTCAAGAGCTGATTTGAGGAGAAAAAAAAATAATTCACTTTTTTCGTCAATGCACCCGAATATCTGTTATTAGCGATTTTGTTGCGATTTTGGTGGTGATTTTATGTTAGAAAAATGAAGCATTTGGCATAGTGATCATATTCATTCACCATTGGCGTGTGAAGTTGGGGAGAGAAAAAAGGCATTTTTTGAGAAATGAATATTAATGCTTATTTAAGACAACTTTTCTAATCAGATTCGGAATCAGCATCCCCAAAAACCCTTTAATTCATATTTTCAACATCTCAAGAGCTGATTTGAAAAAAAAAAAAAGTTTAAGTCTTTTTTTTTAATAAGTTCTTTATTTGTAACAGTGGTAACAAAATTACGAATTACTTTATTTTAGATTCTTGTGTTTTCAACATAACTACCTTCTGAAATAATACACTTTTCAACAATTCTTCTCAAACGTACATTCACTTTTCTTAAAGTTTGGGGAGATATTTCCTGACACGCTTGCCTAATTGCAAAGCAAAGTTCCTCTCTATTATGCGGCCGAGTAGCATACACTTTATTCTTCAAATGCCCCCACAGAAAAAAGTCAAGGAGTAATATCTGGCGATCTAGGGGGCCATGGTTCCAAAGGAGAATTTCTACCTATCCACTTCATAGGGAAAATTGCATTTAAAAAGTTCCAAACTATCCCAGAATTGTGTGCGGGGGCCCCTTCTAATTGAAAGATTAAGTTTTGTCTTTGTGCTAATGGCAATTCCATGAGAAAATCATAGAGACTATTTTGTAAAAATTTTAGAAAATTTTTCCGGTCAGGTTATCCAGGAAATAAGGGACAACAATCCGTTCGTTGAATATGCCACACCACACGTTAACTTTTTCACTGTATTGGATTTTACAATGAATTACCCAATTCGGATTTTCAGCTGCCCAAAACCTACAATTTTAACTAGACACCACACCGTTTGTTCTAAACGTTGCCTCGTCAGTAAACATAATGTTCTTCAGAAAAAGTCTGTCGTTAAGATAGTTACCCTGCAACCATAAGCAAAATTCAAACCGTCGTTCAAAATCACCATTTAACAGATTATGTAGAAATTTTGGTTTAAATGCCCTAATCCTGTTGCGTTTCAAACATCTCCATACTTTGTTTTTCGTTAAATTCATTGTCCTCGCAACTGCCCTTACAGTACCATTTGGGTTGTTTCGAAATTCTGCTAAGATACGTTCGTCGTCTGGATAGTGTCTTTGATTTAAATTGTACCTACCTGGTCTTATTTTGAAAACCGCTCCAGTCCTTGCGAACAATCTGTTGATTTTGGCAACGGTATCGTGAGAAATTGGTTCTGGATCATGTTGCCTTCCATTGAATATTCCAGCAACTTGACGCGTAGATCTTTCATTATTACCAAATGAGCGGATAATCTCTACTTTTTCTCCAATTGTAAGAACTACTCTTCGGTTGTGTGCCATCTTATTAACAGTTAAGTAACACTGCTTGCCTTATTGACATTTCGTACTGATTACCGATGTCAAACAAAAACTTTTGTTTCAAAGCACTCTTTCATTAATTTGCATGAAAACTCAAATCGGCAAGCCAACGGTAACAAAGTGTGCGTATCTTCGGAAATACCTAAATTGTAGTATAAGGGCGGTTGCAAACGATACAGAATATAAGGAAACGAAGGTGTTTGAAATTTAATATAGGATTAGGGCATTTGAAATAAAAAGTTCGAAATAAACAATCTATTGAAAAAAAGTTAATTTAATTTTGTTTTCTAATCAAATCAGCTCTCAAGATTTCGAAAATATGAATTGAGGGGTTTTTGCGGTCGCTGATTCCAAATCTGATAAAAAAAAATTGTCTAAAATGATCCCCTTATATCCTTGGAGAAGAAGTGGAGATTATCCGATTATTTGGTAATAATGAAAGATCTACGCGTCAGGTTGCTGGAATATTCAATGGAAGGCATCATGATCGAGAACCAATTTCTCACGCCAAAATCAACAGATTGTTCGCAAAGACTAGAGCGGTTTTCAAGACAAGACCAGGGAGGTACAATTTAAATCAAAGACACTATCCGGACGACGAACATTTCGAATTTCGAAACAACCCAATTGGTACTTTAAGGGCAGTTGCGAGGACAATGAATTCAACGAAAAACAAAGTATAGAGATGTTTGAAACGCAACAGGATTAGGGCATTCAAACCAAAATTTCCACATACAGTGTTAAATGGTTATTTTGAAAGACGGTTTGAATTTTGCTTACAAGGACTTATTGAAAAAAAAGTTGAATAATTTTTTATTCAAATCAGCTCTTGAGATGTTGAAAATATGAATTAAAGGGTTTTTGGGGATGCTGATTCCGAGACGAAAAAAGTGAATTTATTTTTTTTTCTCCTCAAATCAGCTCTTGAGATTTCGAAAATATGGTTTGGGGGGTGTTTGGGGATGCTGATTCTAATTCTGATAAATTATCTAAAATGAGCCCTAATATCCTTTTCCCAAAAAACAGCTTTTTTTTTACCCCCCCACACCGCACGCCTATGGTCGATGAAAATGTTCACTATGCCAAAATACTTCATTTACCTAACATATAATCACCACCAAAATTTCAAGAAAATCGCATTATTAATAACTGAGATATTAGGGTGTATTCATGAAAAGCGGGACACACTGTAGACAAAAGGAATACTCCCACCTATAACAACTTGTGTATCACCAATGTAACATCGATAAAAAAGTGCAATAAAATGAAGTATCTCGATATAATGATTAATAGCAGTTCAAAATGGGACAAACAAATTGATTTCATTATAAAGAAAATCCAATTTCTAATATACAAATTTAAATACCTCAAAGATCTAATGGACTCAACATCGATGAAAACTCTGTATCAAGCACTAGTCGAACCACACCATATCTACGGAATACTAGTTTGGACAGGGATAGGCAATAGCTATATTGAAAAACTGATAACGGTCCATAAGCGTTTACTAAAAACTATTTTTAAGAAGGATTTTACCTACCTGTCAGATCAATTATTCATTGAAGTTGGCTTACTACATCCAAGGCAATTATTATTCCTACGTGGTAACATCACACAACACCACTTCAAAGAAAGGTCAAAGGTGCTTTTCTTTTCTTGGACCAAACATTTTCAAATTCCTTTCTTTAGAAATCCAGAATGTCTTCATTGCAAATATTTTCAAACGCAAGCTTAAAAAAATTCTATTTTCGGTACCAAGAGCGACAATCCACCAACTCGAATAGCTCAAAACTGGTCATTTCTGATTTTCCCTAATAAGAAAATTGATACTTTCTAATGTTCTCCTGATAATTTGTCATGCAACTTTATTTTCTTACTACACTCTTTTCATTTTTCCACGTACATGCTCTGCTTTTAGTGGATTTCCTTAGGTTTATTTATTATTCATGAAATATTCTTGTGAGTAACTCTTTTCGTGCTAAAAACAAACGTATTATTATTATTCTTATCAATGTATGTACACAACGTCGGGTTGTTGGCAAGGAGGCCTACCGGGAAATTCATATAGTTTACTTTGTTGAGGAAATCTATAGAAATTTTTACGTAGAACATATATTATTCCAAGGGATTTTCATAATACAGGATGCCGTATTGAAATCAAACCATATATTTTTAAAATCTACATGAAATTTTCCGCATATAGTGCGAATTTCAAGTAAATCTGATCTTGTATTTTTCATGATTTTTCCAATAATTTTGTTTTACATCGATTGACTCGAAATTCACAATTATACTAATTTGATCCTTCTGAATCGATTGGCGTTCCCAGAATTGCTCAATCTTCAACAAATTCTCGAGTTGGTGTTCATCTGGAGTGAGTAGAAGTCATCTCCCTCAATTTTGTGTCATATTTGTCTTTAGTTATTGCTTTTATACGCAAAATCTTGTATCTGACCATACAAAAATCATATATTTTCGGAATCTACATGAAATTTTCCGCATATAGTGCGAATTTCAAGTAAATCTGATCTTGTATTTTTCATGATTTTTCCAATAATTTTGTTTTACATCGATTGACTCGAAATTCACAATTATACTAATTTGATCCTTCTGAATCGATTGGCGTTCCCAGAATTGCTCAATCTTCAACAAATTCTCGAGTTGGTGTTCATCTGGAGTGAGTAGAAGTCATCTCCCTCAATTTTGTGTCATATTTGTCTTTAGTTATTGCTTTTATACGCAAAATCTTGTATCTGACCATACAAAAATCATATATTTTCGGAATCTACATGAAATTTTCCGCATATAGTGCGAATTTCAAGTAAATCTGATCTTGTATTTTTCATGATTTTTCCAATAATTTTGTTTTACATCGATTGACTCGAAATTCACAATTATACTAATTTGATCCTTCTGAATCGATTGGCGTTCCCAGAATTGCTCAATCTTCAACAAATTCTCGAGTTGGTGTTCATCTGGAGTGAGTAGAAGTCATCTCCCTCAATTTTGTGTCATATTTGTCTTTAGTTATTGCTTTTATACGCAAAATCTTGTATCTGACCATACAAAAATCATATATTTTCGGAATCTACATGAAATTTTCCGCATATAGTGCGAATTTCAAGTAAATCTGATCTTGTATTTTTCATGATTTTTCCAATAATTTTGTTTTACATCGATTGACTCGAAATTCACAATTATACTAATTTGATCCTTCTGAATCGATTGGCGTTCCCAGAATTGCTCAATCTTCAACAAATTCTCGAGTTGGTGTTCATCTGGAGTGAGTAGAAGTCATCTCCCTCAATTTTGTGTCATATTTGTCTTTAGTTATTGCTTTTATACGCAAAATCTTGTATCTGACCATACAAAAATCATATATTTTCGGAATCTACATGAAATTTTCCGCATATAGTGCGAATTTCAAGTAAATCTGATCTTGTATTTTTCATGATTTTTCCAATAATTTTGTTTTACATCGATTGACTCGAAATTCACAATTATACTAATTTGATCCTTCTGAATCGGTTGGCGTTCCCAGAATTGCTCAATCTTCAACAAATTCTCGAGTTGGTGTTCATCTGGAGTGAGTAGAAGTCATCTCCCTCAATTTTGTGTCATATTTGTCTTTAGTTATTGCTTTTATACGCAAAATCTTGTATCTGACCATACAAAAATCATATATTTTCGGAATCTACATGAAATTTTCCGCATATAGTGCGAATTTCAAGTAAATCTGATCTTGTATTTTTCATGATTTTTCCAATAATTTTGTTTTACATCGATTGACTCGAAATTCACAATTATACTAATTTGATCCTTCTGAATCGATTGGCGTTCCCAGAATTGCTCAATCTTCAACAAATTCTCGAGTTGGTGTTCATCTGGAGTGAGTAGAAGTCATCTCCCTCAATTTTGTGTCATATTTGACTTTAGTTATTGCTTTTATACGCAAAATCTTGTATCTGACCATACAAAAATCATATATTTTCGGAATCTGCATGAAATTTTGCGTATATAGTGCAGATTCCAAGTGAATCTGTCGATTTTGTATTTTTCGCGAATATTAGGAGTCTATCCCTTTGAACTTTTTTAGATTTTCCGAATAATTTTGTTTCATGTCAATCGACTCGAAGTTTACAAAGTTTTATACTTTCATTATTCTGAATCGATTGGCGTTCGAAGAATTGCTCTACCATCAACCGTTCCCGAGCTGAAAAGTTCATTATTGGAGGGAGGGAAGGAGTCGTTTTCCTCCATATTCTGCGAACGCCAATAGATTCAGAATGATGAAATTAGATAACTCTGGGAATTTCGAATTGAAACAAAATCATTCGAAACATCGAAAAAAGTCCAGGATGAGATAACTGTAATATTTCGAACAAGTTCGAAAGTTCCCGGAGTCTGTGCTGCCTAGGAGTGTTTTGTTCTCGATTTTCCGTGCGGATGGAGCTGCGATCAACTTAGTTGTGGATCGTATTGTCATCCGTGAGGAAATATACGTTGATTACTATTCATTTGGCAGGGACAGGACAATTATAATGTTGTCCGACCTACCCTGTCACTGATGAGAGGCAATACACCTCGAAACATGCATCTCTGCAGGTGGTCATTTCCAGCCAAATGAAGGATGATCTTCTGATTAACTACAAAACAATCACTTGCAATTGCGTCTTTTTGGAAGTAGTTGTTTTCTGACAGATGTTCTCCTATATTTTTCCACTTGGTGGAAACGCTTAGAGAGAAGGGTACTCCGTATTAATTTCACATTGTTGATACCTCTCTGGCACATTATTTTCGAACTTGTTTCGAAATATTGAAGAGCATTTATTTTTTGTCAATATCCATAAATATAACAAAATATTGGAAGTAGCAAACAACTAATTTGTTTATTGTACAAAATGACTTACCATATAAAAAATGCGAAAGGAAAGGGGATGAATTACTCACAATAACGTCTAGATATCAAACATTTTATAAATATACCCTCCAAGACGTAACACCTGTCTATGCTTCAAAGGATTAATTTAATGAATATTTCATTCGTTAACGAAGCTTTCTGGAGATGAAAACACAAAGCATAAACGCAAGACCGCAACAGGCCTAAAATGTAAATTAGTAGGAGTCAGTAGATAGTCGCTATATTATGGTTATTATGGCAGTAAATGCAGAAAGATGTAGGAGGTACCTAAAAGCGGGTTAGAAGTATAAACGCTGTCTTTTCTCAAACGGTTATTACCTTCACCATTTACATGCCTTTGTTCTAAACATTTTGTTGATATTCTCCGAAAGCCTTGGAGATTAGGCATATTTACTTGCTGGAATGAGTAATCTCAGTAAAATAAAATTACACTGGCCGTACCTGTGTATGTTATTCACCCAAAATTACGCCACAACTTTCAGACAGAAAAGATTAAACAAGTATAATCCGTATCTTTTTGCTATTCCAGCATTGCTGGGTAATAAAATTAAATTAGGGCCTGGGCATCAGACATAATGTCCAAAAAATTGTCGGATTACGGGCAAGAAGTAATGAGTATATCTAACGATGCTTAAAGAGACACCTGACCATATCATTTTCTCAGAACAGGAAGATAGGACATCACAATGAATAATAATAAGCTTGTGTGAAACGGAAATATAAATCCAACAGATGCAGTGGTTATTTGATTTACATTTACATAATGTAAAATACTATATAAATTTCTATTCTTGCCAGTATGTTGAATTGCTGAACCTGTCAACTAGACAATAAATGTATTGATTGTATTTATGGATCAGATATTTTGATGTTCATAGCATGAAGTAAATTCAATGGATATCAAATTCTAGAATAAAATTCATTTTATTTGCAACTCAGCTATCAGAGTTGTTACATATGAGACCAAGGTACAGTATATATACAGTACAATATAAGTTGAAAGCTATTAACCATTTTATATCACAACCACTGACTTTTTTAATAAACATAGCCAGAAAATTTCCAACAGCTTTTGAAAGTGCCATGAACATAAAACAATTCAGCTTTAGGCAGGGTAAGTCAACAGAGAATGCATTTATGAGAGATTAGACAAAAGTAGACTCTTTTTGTTAACTTAGCAAAAGCCTTTGATACAGTATATGGAGTTCCTCAAGGCCCTCTATTAGGACTGTTACTTTTGAATACAATATCAACGATCTCTTCAAACGCAAAACGCAATGTATTAGGAGATATAGTCGGCTCTGCTGACGATTCGGTGCTCATGTATCAAGCTGAGACATGGCTTGAGTTGAGGGAAACTATTCAAAAAGACTTTCCGACCATTTCTTAGATGGTTCAATAATAAAACTCTCACAATTAAAGCGGATGAGACATTTTATGTCCCATTTTCTCATATCTTCAAAGAAGTAAGGAGTCTAATATTCATGCTCAAGTTTTTGAGGACAATTTTTTACCAGAATCAACTCGAAATCCGTTATAATGTACTAGTGAAACCTTATATCAATTTTGGTATTTTAGCTTGAGGGAGAGTGACCAACAATCACCTGAAGAAGTTAGAGATAATAATTTTTTACCAGAATCAACTCGAAATCCGTTATAATGTACTAGTGAAACCTTATATCAATTTTGGTATTTTAGCTTGAGGGAGAGTGACCAACAATCACCTGAAGAAGTTAGAGATAACTTAAAAGAAATTAGAGATACCTCACAAGTGGATTCCCAAGATATACAGTGTGTTTCACTTCTCATGGAATCACCCCCGTATCTTCCGTAATTTTCAACGTAGAACTATGAAATTTCCAGAGTCGATAGATACACTAGAAATGAGCTCACCGCACAAAAGGTGTCATCCTACGTGATATACATTGCACGCCAACATCGATGGAACTTCCTTTTTCCGGAAAGTTATAGTAGGGGGTAAAATTGGCCCGGAATTTCTACGGATTCGTGTTGAGGATCTCCAAATTACTACTTATTCACCTGTCTTCTGAAAAATTTGCAGTCCTGAAAAATTCTAATTTGTTTAATTTCTCATGGAATCGCCCCCGTATCTTCCGTAATTTTTGACGTAGAACCTTCACGATAAATAAATACACTATAAATGAACTAACTGCACAAAAGGAGTCATCATGAGTGATTACACGGGGGCGTTTCCATGGGAAGTGAAACAAATTTTCAGAATTGAATTTTTTTCCGGAGACAGATTTTTTTCGGGATTCTGAACACGAATCCGGGGGAATTTCGGGCCAATTTTGCCCCCCAATACCTCTTTCGCGAAGAGAGTTCATCGTGTATCTATCGATCCTAGAAAGTTCATAATTTTTCGTAAACAATTACAGAAGATACGAGGGTATTTCCATGAGAATTGAAACACACTGTATATTTATAGAAGTTTCATTTACGTAACTATATAAGGTAAATAGAGTGTTTGATGCCAAAAAATTATTTCATGAGAGAATAATATTAAACCATTAGTTTAGGAATAAATGCATTGAGGCAAATAAAACATGATTATAAGGCACGAGTTAAAGCCAAAACAACAGCTATATCAAAAATTGAAGAATTCTTGTCTCAAAAATGTTACAATTATCTTAGTCCCATTCATTATGCTGAAATTCCTTCTGATCTATTGAAAAAAATTAACGCTTTGGCTTCATTCTGTCCCTAGAATAGAAATCCACAGCCAAATCGACAGAAAAAATATCTATTACTTGTGGACTTATGATTGAATGCATATGATAAATCTAGATTTTTATTATTAATGATATTGCTGTGAAATAAGCGGCCTCTGTTCAATTATGTACCTTTTTTCCCATCAAATTTGTTTTATATATACAATTTATGTGTGCATGTAGGTAAATGTATGGGTGTATAGGTGTGAATACGTATAGATGTATTCATAATATTGATTCAATAGACTCTATCGTAGTTATGCACATGAGAGCAAATAATTAATGCTAACCTTTTCTTCTACCTTAATCTTTTTCAATTCAACTGAATGTAATAGGTACCACAAGCTTGAAGAATGTTGAGTTGAAACTTAAAGTACTGTCACCTGGTCAACAGCGTTATTTCGACAATTTATTCAATGACTATCAGTGACGTAAGAACCCACTAGACAAATATTAGTCAACCAAGTGAATTGAACCAGTCACCAATGTTACACCTGTTCCTTAGAACTTTCGGGTCGTTTTATAAAACACCGGAAATCGGGTATTTGCTGGATTATGATGAGTGTTTTCAAAACATGGTAGGACAAATGCTCGCGTGTGTCTTTATGGGTCAGATTTATTCAGACGTTTAGCAATTTTCAGGATGGGTTCGAATTTTCTCCTTGAAATAAGTAATAACAAATTTCAAGATTAATGCAAGATTAGTAATTCATTAATCTATTGTATAAGTTCCCAGTTACGAAAGATAATGATCAAGAAATAATCAAGAGAAAAGTTAATACTACCAGTACCAACATGCAATAATAGACTAACTAGCTCAAAAAAATATCACACCCCTCCTTGCATACATATTACAATTTATGACAACCTACAGGACAACATATTAATGTGTATATCTGGTAACAAGCTTTTTTTATGAAAACTAGATCTTGAAAAAAGATTACAGATATCTTCAGACGACGCGAGTTTCATAGAGAGTTCTGTGATTGTATCGGCAAAAACTTAAATTAGAATTTTTTTTTTCAAGCCTAAAAAGAACTGAGATATGATTTTCAGGCTTGGCTTTGCTAAACAAGTGAGTTGTATTCGCTTCATCCCGTCCACTGAATTCATCCTTGTATATCTGAAGTGGGTTAGGATTTATGGCGTTTTTTTTTCATGGGAACGTACCTCGCATACCAAGCAAAATTTCTCTCAACGCCCAAACAGTTTCAATGTGGTTTACATCTGTCGTGACAAAAACGTGTTCACGCAAGTAAATACAATAACAACTGCTTTAAGCCTCATGAAATGATTCAATTATTACTGAGACACATGTGGGATATGACTATATAAAGTAACATGACTATGTGAAGTATAAAGACCATATTCAATTCTTGACATGGTCTTTTTGGGAATTTAACCTTCTGCGGTCTGAAAATTGAATTTTTTTTTTAATAAACATGATTTTTTCAAAAAGGCAAATTCAGAATACGACTAGCTGTTAACACACATTGCTTGTATAACATTAATTCTGACATGAAAATATTATTGAAACAAATCTAGATGTATTTCCAAATTCAGGGAAGATTTTCATTTTGTGAATAAATCCAAATTCTTGAGGAACAGAATATATTTTAATATCAATCAATTCTTGTACAGATTTTTTCTTCAATCGAGTATTCTTCTTATCCCAACTATTTTAATGGATTTCTAGCAAGACTTTCTACCTCTTCAGATTATTCTTTATTGAGCCTGGAATACCAAAGGCTGAAATGCATATGTTACGTTATTTGCCAATTATCTCTTGGTTTCAGAATTCTTGATACGTAATAATAGCCAGTACCAATTTTTATCACCTCAAAAATACAAAATTCTTGAACTTTACACAGTACACTTAAAAACCATGTAAGCATTTTCGAAATATCACTTCAGTATATTTGAAAAGTATATTGGATAATCATTTCTCATTTTCATATTTCATCTGGTAAACATTTTATTAAATCCATTTACAATTAAATAAAATGAACAAAATGACCTCCTATCACTTCTTGACAATAAGCAAGGCGATCTTGGAATTCTCATAAAACATTTCGTAGGGCCTCAGGGGTTGTTGTTAATTCCCTCCGTTATTCTATCTCAAATATACTTCCAATTTTAAATAATCCCATAAAAAGTAATCGAGAGGAGTCCAATCGGGGAGTCTAGGTGACCATTCAATTGTTCCACCTCTTCCTATCCATCTATTGGGAAAAACTTCGCTTAAATCATCTCTAACCCGTATTGTTGGTAGTCGCGGCAAAAAATGGAATAATTGTTGTTGCCCATTGTGAAAGTAACTTTTTAGTTTCCGGGAAAAACAGGATAGTTTTGTCGAATTATTAAATAACACCAAAGTAAATAATATTGTCAATCATAACTAAATAACAAAAGCTACTGAATAATCTTTCATTTTCGATAAAAAAGCAGCAATTAATATTTAGTTATTCTGCCATTATGCTCTATGACTTCTCTTAATCTTAATCTACTGGTCATTGATCTATATAATATGGAACGATATTCTTCAGTTATTGCTCCCCAAGCAGTATTTATAACGTCCAACAAACTTTCAACGTTTCTGGGTCTTACATTTTCCTTTCGAATTTCTCTGACTAACATCGCCCAAAAATTTTCTACTACATTCAAGTCTGGGCTTGTACTACACCAGTCAAGAAAATCAATATTACGTGCCCGAAACGATTCGGTCACTACACCGGAGTTATGCACTGAGCAGTTATCTTATTGGAAGATAAAATCACTGCCAGAGAAAAAAATATCAATAGAAGAAAGCATAAGATTTTCTAAAATGCTGATATATGCTTCAATGGAAAACCTTTTCATCCATTATTCATCCGTAAAAATAACGATTCAAAAATTGTTCGTCATGAGCAATGTGTTCTGAAGCAAACCTCATTCTTGCTTCTTTGTGACTTTAATAATGGTTTCCTTGCTGCTGCGTGGCATTTTGATTCAGGTTGTGCTACACTGCGACGGATGGAACAGCATCAACTACGATAGAAAATGGATTTGCTCTTAAATTGTTAATCAAAGCAGCATCCTGTTCAGCAGTTGATTTTCTCGGAAGTCCTGAGCCTGGATTTCTATTAATTCTTCCATCGTTTCGCCATAACTGAGTTCTTGCTCACATTGTTAAATTTCCCTCACTGACCGCCCATTTTTCCTATTTTTTATTGGCCGCAACTGTACCAAGTTAATATATCTATTGCATTTAGATCATTAACATCGGGAAGAAATCTTTTTCATATAGGCTGTATTGTAGCTACATAAATACTGTTCTGTTGACGACAACTAAAATATTTAATAGATTTATCTTAGAAACGTTTATATGAAAAAATTATTAAATATATTATAAAACTGTCATCACACCATTTCTTAAAATTATCTAGAGCCATCTTATAAAACAATTCATCTTATGAAATTCATTATTTTAAAGTGGCTTTTTTTATATTCTGATGATTATCCCTGACTCCGTTGTAAAAGTAATATAAAACTATTTTAAAATTGCTTTCTCTAATCTTATATAACAGTTATATTAGAGTATTTTGAGAAACAAATTTGTTTTCATTAGTAAGTTGTTGTTTAGTTAAGAGCTATACAACTGTTTTATGGTATTGTATTTTCTCGACAACAGGTACTGAGAATTCCTCAAATTTCTTATGACCAGTTAAACATAAAAAGGCTATTGCTAACAACATTATACAACATATAAATAATATACTACTAATGTTTGATTATCATGGGGAGATTTAGAGAAAAATGAGGTGTACAAAATGAAACATAATAATGTAGATGAACTGAAAAATTACCTATATTGAAACTATAATTAATAGAATTGATGGCCGAACTGTGTTGAATGCCACACGTAGTGTCAATAGAAGGGCCCAAATATGTGTTCAATAAGAGGCGGTGTTTTTGAACATTTACTCGATATTTTATAGCGCTTTATCAAATCCGTTTGTTATAAATGGTTCCTATTGATAAAACTGTCTTATTTTCACCTTTACGAAAAAAGTCAAATGAGATTTGTTGTCGAGAATGTTATTACGAATCGAAATGCATGAAAAAATATAGGGTGTTCCATTGAAAGAAATATCATTTTATGAAATATTATGTTTTCGGCATCGAGTAGGCTTAAAAATGCTACTAGTTTGCCCATTTAACCGAATTCATAGCATCAATAATAACCGAGTTGGCAATGGTGCCGACTTAATTTGGAACACCCTGTATAGATATTATAGAAATTTTAAAAAATTTCACATCTAATAGGGTATTCATCTGAAGATGATTGCAGTTTCAATCAAGTAATTGATATTTTTCGAAGAGGATAGCAGTTCGAAAAGTACCTTACGGGTTATATTGTATGTAGGTATGAATTTAAGCCATTTTGAGCCAATAAAATGTTGCCACATCATTCAAAATTCTTGTTGTATTTTGGCTCAGCCATTATCGAAAATGGTTGGGCTTAAGACCCATGATGCATAATTCTTTTGTTTGTTTCAGATCACACACTCATTTTGTTATAACCGTTGTAATTACAGGAGCCAAACCGATAACACCCCGTATACTATTTTATGTGTTGTTTTTAAAACCGATCCCCTGTGACCCCCAGCCTTGCCTATACTGTTTCTTCCGAGATTAATGAGGTTCAAGTTAACTCCTCGCTCGACACGAGCGCGTCTCTTGGAGCCGTCAAGCCGAAGAGGGTTGATTTCGAAGGACCAGATGCTGCCGTATAACCACTGCACCGCTCACCGCCCATGGCCCCGTTGTCCATATGGCCTGGCAGCTGCTGGCACTTTTGAGAAGAGAAGAGATTGCGATTGCGAGACCCGAAGTGAGGAAGGAGTGCGGCAGGAAATCGAGGGGGACAGGTGGCGCACGTTCGGATCTCGTGCTCTCAAAGTTTAGACGCCGCGCGTACATACGAATCTAGCTTGCGTTTCGGTTTTTCGGTCAAACGAGTAACGTACAGGGTGGGTAGTGAGGTTCAGGAGGGTGACAGCATCATCTCTAACGGATAACGAGAAATATTGCCAATTTAGGTCAACTCGCGATCAATGCATATAAAGAATCAACTGAGAAAAAAAGTTGACTGATACAAGGGTTGCTACTTGAGCTGAGACAAATGAGAACAAATATTTATAATCGGAAATGGCTTTGTCGTTTCTCAAAATAATCTGCAATGAGATCAATACACTTTTGCATGCGGTAGAACCAATTTTCGAAGCACTTTTCCCATTCCGACTGAAATATTTTCAAAATAACCGACCAAGCAGTTTCGCATTCGAAGTTTCGGAGATGGAACACTAGTGACGACTCCCTAGGAAAAATCAAATATCTTTGAGTGCATGTTTGTGGAAAATTGTACTACGGATTCATTGGGAAACCATCCGCCGAATAACAGCCTCATTTAACGTTTCGTCAACTGTAAGAATTCTGTTGTGACTAAACAACAACAAAGACAGATGATTTGAGGGAATTCCGTCTATTGTTCAAAGAAATAATTCAAAAGGAAAAATATTGAACTAATAATAATAAAGAGATGAACTGCAATAAAAAGGTTTAAACCCAAAATTACAATGAACTCCGTCACTCATTTTAACATTTTCATTTCACAATGTATCACCATTCAATTACTAACGTTAGAATATCTCGTCATGTTACAATACAAAGACAAAGTTTGGTAATGGACAGATAAAAGAAAGCATCAATCAATGAAGGGGTAGAAGAAAACAACGATAACAATTAATGTTTTGGTGACGCATGTTTCTGTTCGATCCAGGATTTTATTTCACCCTTGTTATATGTATAGACGTAACTTTATAATGAATAAACTAGTACTTTCAGGGTTTCTAATTATTTTTTAAATTTTTTCATCATCACATCACCACCTTATTATTATATTTTTGTGTATATATCCCATTAAAACATTAAAAATCATTTTGGAATTAAACTGATTTTGTTCAGAACAAATAAGTATATTATGAATAGTATGGGAAAGTTTCAACAAAATAGAAATAGTTGACTTAGACTCTACTAACTGAAGGCACTGAAAGAAATGAGAAATTATAATTCTTTCACGTACTCAGAATTAGTTATGTCACAGTAAAGTTAAATTTAACAATGCATAACAGAAGGCCAATGAATAATGAAAAATAGTGTTACAACTCAACCATTCCCAAAATCATCGGATGCTTGTATTTTACAATTGACAAAAATGTTTTTGTATGCTGTTTTTTCAGGACTGTGGTATCAATGATGGAAAAAAGATCATTTTCCACAATGTATTCCGAGCAGAAACGTGTGCAAAGCCATTTGTGCCTTCTATGATTTTTTTTCGGAAGCATACCCCCATTGCACCCCCTCCTACGGCTTGGCAAACTCCAATGTGGTATCAGAGATGAAGTGAAGAGCATTTTCCACAACATATTCCGAGCAGAAACGTGTACAATGCTATTTGTGTCTTCTTTGATTTTTTCTCGGAAACCCACCCCCATTGCACCCCATAAGAATGCCTGGAAAACTTCTACGGGGTGTCAGTCATGAAGGGAAGAGCATTTTCATAACATATCCAGAACAGAAACGTGTACAGAGCCGTATGTGCATTCTACGACTTAAAAATATTTTTCTCAGTGTACATTTGTGGATGTGAGTCTGACTCGTCGAGCTTACTCTTAACATCACTTTGGAGACATGTCGGACAACTCATTCCCAGTGTTCGTTCTTCCAATGAATGGCAAAGCTATGGAACTCACTGCCTTGGGAGGTGATCCCTGAGGCATACAGCCTACTGAAATTTAATGAGAACACCAACTCTTATCTACTGACTCTCGGAGCTCACGATGTTCTCTCGTTCTCTGTGAATGAATATGTGCCTGATTTGATTTTAAGCACCCTATTCTGAAACGTAAATCGCTGAAAGACAATCCCCAAAATGAAAAAGGAACTTAAGGGGATTTTTTTTATAGGTACGTAGGCTTCTTTCATCAAACATGTTATACAGTTAATATAAAAAAGTTTTTCGAAAAAACATAGTTGTGTTTTGGTTGAAAAATTGTTCTTTTTCACTGATCCTCTTTCAGGTTTGAAATCACTTGAAAATCTTACTTTCACTATCTCCCCACTGTACCGTGTAAGGGCAGACGAATTCATAGCCAACCATTTCCCTGATATATTTCTATTAATAGGTAACTGAATGAATTATGGGGCCTATGACCCCATCTAATTTGATACCAATTCCAAGGCATTTCCTCGGTCTGCAGCATCCCAGATTAGTGGTTCTTTCATTAATTGATTGGAATTTCGCCTTGTTATTATATAATTTGTCTGGCACTCGCTTCTCAATTGGTACTCGATTCTAAATGTGTACAAGGGGGGTCATATTAATCGAAAACGATTTCGTAGTAGAATAGAAACAAGTTGTTGAATATTATTAAAAAACCAGGTCAACAACAATCACAACTGAAATTGTATTTCAAACTACCCCAAGTGTGAATGAAAATATTTTCAGAAACTATTCGTAAACTTGTCTAACAAAAAACAGTAAATTTTCTTTGGGCATTCATTATATTATAATCAAAGTTAGAAACGACTGAATATTTTTTGGGTAATATCAGACAAATCGTACTGGTGAACAAAATAGAATGAAAAAACACTACTTAGTTCGCTGTGCCACAGGGTAATGTGTCGGATTTAGAAAATCGCATATGGGCATGGATCAACAAAAATGACATCATACAGATATAATTCAACAGTCATAGGCGGCAGTAGTAGTTTTCTGTTGGATATTTGACAACGAAAATACCTCTTGTATGGGATTTTTTTGAAAGTTTGAATTACCAATTCATTTTTCATTATGATTACATATTAAACAGATCAACAAAAATGAGGTCAAATCTCAGAACACAATCACATACACGAAGAGTATAGTACCTCTGACATCTGTTTTGAATATCACTTGGAGGAACAATCGAATCGACATTTACATTTCATTTGCGCCTTGTCAAAGGTGCGCTTCCGTTTCTTTATTTATTATTTTCTCATTAAGCGGCACCTGATAGTGACGGTTTCCAGGTACGGACTAGATAGAAAAGTGTGGTCTGATACGCAGTGGAATCATCAAATGAAGTTTCAAGTTTTTGAAATACTATAGGAAATGACATAATAAAGGGGAATTGGGAATCACCCAGCTGATATAAGAGGTTGCATGAAAAATGTATTGTTAAATTGTTTTTTCCGTTAACCAGCTGTCATCCCCTTACGAACGACAGCCCTTAGAAGTCGAAACTTGTGCGAGCTAAGGATTAACGAGGTCTTACCTTTTAACGTGCGATTCCTAGCACGAGATCAGTGACCATGCTGGGAATCGAACCCACGTCGCTCTGATTGATAGACTAGCGCTCTACCATCATGACCATTGCGGCCCATGAGAATCTACACTCAACATCTTTTGAAATTGAACGAAAAGCGATTGTGTTGTCGGATCTTTTTTTTACCATTAAATCTAGCAGGAGGAATGTACTTGCAATTGTTAGAATACACTGCCGATCCCACATTCTTCATAATAATTACCGTTCAAATAGGAATGAGTTGAAATTTCAACAAGATTAAGGTTCCATCCTCACTACCTCCTTGCGATTCGTCAGTATTAATAAAACGTTTCCCAAGATATGGATCGGCCGAGGAGGACCAGTGGAGGAGGCAGCAGGATCACCAGAATTAAGTCTGTTGGATTTTTTATGTGTATCACTTGAAAAGTATAATTTATGAAACTCAACCAGAGTCTCTAAATGATTTACGACAACGGATCATTGATGAATATTACACCTGATATGTTTTAGAAAGTCCAAAACCGTTTTGAACAAAACCTCAATTACTGTATGACGCAGAAGACCAACATTTCAAATATTTGGTGAAATAAAAAAATAAGTGAGTAAACTAGTAAGTAAATTTCAATATTGATTTTTTGAATCCTTTGCAAGGTTACCAAATCAAAAACTTGAAGGTATGCTCAGAAAAACTTTTCCAAAAACGTATGAAAACAATTGGATGACAGTAAACATTATATACCGTATTGATTACCTTAAAACATACTATTTCTTTGAGATTCTTCGGAACATACTGGCTTCTTGATAGTTTTCATTTTAATTCATTTAAACGCAATTTTCGGTAAAGTTCAGATTTCCATGAGCTTTCACCACTAGTTCATCATCATCTGCTCGATTTGAGAAAGTTATATTTTTTGTCTTGTATTTATCTATTGAAAGAGCATCGGTTGAAACATATGTCACTTTTACACTATCCTCTCCTGGATGAAAAATGTTGAGTCATCAGCATATAATAAGAACATTTGCCGTACTCATAGTGTTGATTTATCGTTAATATAGATTATGAAAATCAGAGGTCCCAGCACAGATCCCTGGGGTACCCCTTGTTTGACTTGTTGAAAATGATACATAACAAACATATGAGTACAATAAATTTAGGCAGAAGGACAGCTTTGCAGGTTCGGTCAGGATATAATTGTAAACATGCAACCTCCCACTGTCAGGTTTCATCAATAGCCATATTTTTAACGCTGAAAGAAGGAAAACCAAGAGCTTCTAGATACGCGAAGAGATATAAAAACAAGCATATGCAGTCTTGGAACAAGGCTATATGATGTATAAACGATTTTGAGGGCAATAAATCTGGAAAGGTTATAGGATGCCAATAAAAATGATCCGAGTATAACTTTTGGAATCAGACTTGTTATATTAGTTCCATAGTATAGGGAAATGCTCTGTTTCATAAACATACGGAGGCTTGTGTTAACTATCAATAATTTACCTCATTCTTGACAATCCTGATGAAAAATTGAAACAATCGATTTCAAAAATGCACTTGCTTTGCGATTTTATTAACTACTATTCCTCGACTATTGACAAACGACCAAAACTTTGCGTTAACGGTATAATGCGATTATGTGTTCATTTATGCATTGAAAACAAAGTGCAACTATTTCCACATTCGGAGTGCTATAGTGCATGAATTACAAATCTAAATCCACTAATCATTCAGAATGTTTCAATGATGGAACAATCTGGAGGGATTCCAAACTCTGCAAGTATATAGCTCCAAATTAAATGCATATAATTAACAGCTCCGAAATAGACTATGAAATTGATGCAATGGCGAAATTGAAATATACTTATAACAGGTTACGTACGTAAAAATAATCAACACGACAATAACATTGCTGTCCAAACTCAACAATCTTGGCCCCGAGCAAAGGTTGACTGTGAGGTGACATGAAAATAAAAATTCGACCTTTGAAATGTTTATCGCCCAATACGAAAATTATCTTTTGTCCAACACAGATAAAAACAGCGTAATTATGTTGAAGAATACTCTTTATCAGGACCGAGAAAGTGAAAAAATACACAAGTAAGTAGTACTACAAGAAAAAAACGAGGTTTTCTTATGTTATTGAATACAAAAAAATTCAGAAACAATTTAGAAGGAGCACACGAATATAAAGTTTGGAAATTACCATAATTTATGGTGAAATCGTGAAAACTATTGAAAACGGGATGAGTCTGGAAATATATAAAAATAGAAACTATAAAGTGATTTTGATGATGACAACAAAATGAAACGTCTGCACTTTTGGCAAAGAAGTGTTACTTCAATCACACCTGATTTCAATAATTGGGACTCCCTAATGAACCCCATAAACAATATTAGGGTGTACCCTAATGTATATATAGCCTGTGCGGGTAGTACACAACTGTTACTATAATTTGACGTAGCGCAATAATTCTTCTGTAAAACCAATATATCATCAGGTCTGAGTTTAAGTCTTGACAAACGTTCAATTGTTTCTGTGCCCTCTCATGGCTTCGTAGAAAGATGTCAAAAATGCATTATTGAAAGTGCCCTCATCAAGTATAATTTTTCAATGATGTGGTGGAAGGTCTATTGATGTGCCTACTCCATAAACCTATATTAGTTACAGGAGTGTGATAAGTTTCCTGAAATTTACGAAATTAAACGAATGTATTAGTTCAAATTCACAAAGGATGAAACCGTTAGATATATTTTGGAGATGAGTTCAAAGCTTATTGAATCCAAGTTTTTCAGTAGCAATTTTCATCATTTTTCTTAGGGTAGCTGAGTTAATCATATGCCCAGCCATGGATATAAATATCAACCCGATTGAAGGGACTTTCGAGTCTCTAGTTCGAGAATTCAAGAAACTGAACTCATAGGAACTATTTCCAGAGAGTAGATAGTGTTTCAGGAATTCTTAGAGATAATTTTCTATAGTTTGACACATTCGGGGATACGCTCTATATCTTCACATTCTCCCTTCAGGACTGTCTGGTCTTTTCAAAACCACCTTCTTTGCTAGATCTACTTTGCTTCCCACTTGCTTTCCATATGGCCTTTCCATTCACTGGGGAACGTTTCTGTTAATGCTCTTCATCACTATGGGACATCGTAGGTGGAAATCATCGTATTCTGCAACCACAGCTGACGTTTTTATCTTCCAAGTAATGTTTCCAGATATACATCCAGGTCTGATCAGTAGGCGTTGTTTTGTTTTTCTCGTCTTAAAATAGAGTTAATGACCAAACCCCAGGATGAGCTGGTCCAATCTTTTTTGAAGTTGAAACTACAGCTAAAGATAAAGGTCAAACCAACCTTAATATGGAAGCAAGAGCATGAGGGTATAGAAAGCAATTACATGGTCGATGTTCTCGAAAAAAAGAGAAACGTCTCCATTTATGTGTCTTATTTAAAAGCCACCGCTAAACGTTTGGACAAATCTCGCAGAAGAACAAACTGATGCTTATCAACTCTCTTAACCTTATTAAGCTGACCAGACGAAACACAGAAAATTACAGATGCAACTGAAACTGCAAACAGTTTTTCACCTCCCTTAGCTCCCGTGTTGTCGATGAGTAAGGTTTAGTCACAAAATACATATTAACTAAATTAACAGATGGTTGGAACCAAACGACCTTATACATATACGGTCTGGTGATCGGGCGCGATATTCTAGGGTGTTCGATTTTGCCGTATCGCTTTGCAGAGTCACTGTGGCTGGTCATTAATTTTATGTTTCAAGTGTATTGGTCTTGCTGGGCGCTCACATGCTCCGTTCAGAACAAGAGCGATGTGGTTTTCCTAGATGCATATTCTAGTGACGAGTGCTTGTTTGAATTCACCGACTACCGACTTTCTACAGCTAAAAAGTACACGCCACCCCAGTTTGAATTATTATGGATTAGCGTCTGATCTTCACATATCCCACTTGCCAACACGAATGGAGTATAAAAATCCATAGTTTTTGAGCAAGTCCTATTTTTCACATGACCATTGGAGCTAGTCAGACTCTGCCGACTTGGGGTGTTGGGATTCGAGACACGAACGATTGCCCGAGCGCCGCTGCCGCTAGAGAGTACGCGACAAGAGCGCAATGAAGATATTGATATTCAGATGCTGTTTGGTTTATTTCCTGTTCTGCCAGCAGCGGGCGGAGCTTTATGCCGCTTTGATGAGTTCATTATTACTATTTTTGTGAGTACTCGAAGCCCCTTTAGGGAACTCTGCAACGGAAATCTGGGGCACGAGGAGTGAAGTCTTCATTCAGAGAAATATTTGTTGCTCCGGTTACTTATTGTGCATAAAATCCTCGTGGGAGTGTTCCTGTCGTGTGGAAAAGCTAATCAAAATAATAATGAAATAGCTATTTGTTCAACTAAGGAGGAAAATGTCACTTTTCTTCCCACGTGCGAGATTTGCTGCCAGAGGGCCCGTAGGGAGAAAAATACACTTCACTCCAGTGTAAAACATATGATTTTTTCTAATACCTCTAGTAAAACCACCAATTATTAACTAGGATCAAATTTAAGCGATGACATATTCTTTAATAAATATAATAAATAATCTTATTTTTGAAACACCCACTAACAAAAGTAAAATAGCCATTAGATCAAAGAAGAAAATAGAAAGGAAAAATTCGAAACCAGTTACTCTTGTTCTTTCGAATTGTTCAATTCGTATTCGTAGTTACGTATAAAAAACATTGAACAATTTGTATCGGACGGCTTGGCAAACTCCTACCTGATATCAGGGATGATGGCAAGATAATTTTCCATTATATATCTCGAGCAGAAACGTACACCAAGCTATTTTTGAATTCTATGATTTTTTTTTCAGAAATTTACCCCTTGGACGGCTTGGCAAACTCCAACATGGTATCAGGAATGGAGGAAAGAACATTTTCCGCAACAAATCCCGAGCAAAAACGTCTAAAAAGCCATTTGACTATTTTTAGAAAACTAACTCCTATACCACCACTTGGATGACCTGACAAACCCCTACCTGCTATCAGGGATGAAGGAAAGATAATGTTCCATAACATATCCAGAGCAGAAATGAGTACAGAGCCATTTGTGGATTTTATGATTTTCATATATTTCCTCAGTGTACATTTCTGTGGATGTGGATAACTTTAAATCCGTTCAAAAGCGCTCATTGGGGGTATTCAGGGTCGTTGATAACGAATCTGGGGTTAGAATTTGAAAATTCACGTCATTGGTTCTCACATGCACTCCCCCTCAAGATTGACTATTTTTATATATTACCGAAACTGGATATCTTGATTCAGTTTGTTTTCCTTAGGTCTTCAGATTCGTTTTCGGCGACCCATGGGTGTTAAAATGATAATCTACTAATTAATTATCCATACACATTTCATATCTTAGATAATTCGCGTTTGAATATTTTGTAGATCTGTGCGAAATTAGTTATCAAACAGAAAGTTCAAAATGCTTTTATACATTTTTCACTAAATATAGTAAATAAATTATCAATGTTACTCGAATCACTATTCAACAATGCTAATACGCTATCGAGATGAATTTTGTACAAAACTCAAATGTGAAATACTTCATTATTATTCAAACCCGAACAGTAATTACATCTCCAATCTCCGCTAATGCAAGAACCAACTCCCAATATAATTACACAATAACTGTAATAACATCGACTTATTTATTTAGACAAATTGCAAATTATACACACGCCGAAGAAATAACAAATGCTGGTAATATTACACTACCAGTTGATATATGTTTTTGAAAAAAATCTAGATCTCTAACCAGTGCCGTCCTGCATCTCCACAGAGAGAAAACATATATTTACTTAGTTGAGGATTTTGTTTCCGTGCACCTTTAGATTTACACGATTGGTTCATATAATTTTTAAAATATTGGAGACGTTAATATCTAAGGTAGTGTTGGGGAATAAGGCCTGGCGGTTAATAATTTTTTCAAATATTTCAACATGGTTAGTTGCATCATCTGAGTGGTAAAGCTATACTAAAACATCGTCGACTTCAGTTCGCTATTAACAACAGTAGTAGGTGCATGTGCAGTTTTATGCTGCACAGATTATAAGTTCCCAAGAAGTTAAGACGTCTTTTGATTCAACCCCTTTTACTTAAAGTAACTTATAGTGCTCCATCATTTACTATAACATTGATACTATATTTAGCACTAAGAGAAAAATTAAAAAAATTGTTAATTTTTCTAAAAATTGCATGTTTAAGAAAAAGTTCTCGCCCGGTAATAAGGCCCTACCAACGATCGCGTAATAAGGCCCGTGGAAAGTGTCTAAAATGTGGAACTTGGTTCCACGAAACTTGCATAGGACTGACGGCTGAAAATGTTGAGGATTTTTACTGTAGTAAATGTTCTTAAAATTAAGTTTATCATTTTTTAGTAATTTATTTTCTTTGTTAGAATTTTCCTCCGTTTATCAGTTTTAGTGAAAAATAATGTTTATTTTTCTTTTTTATTTGAGATTTATTAAGTTTCTTCAAAGAATATATAACAGATACTCATATACTTTCAATCCCCTCTGGATATATAAAAAAAATTAAATATTTCCTGAATTCGGCCGATCTTATCAGATATATTCAACACAGATACTTCAATTTTCGTACGATCAGACTCATGACGGTGATGCTTCATTCTGAAATAATTTCCATTTTCCGTAACTCTGAAAAAGTCATGATTTACTCTGTATATTGTTCAAAAAAATGCATGTAAAATACACTGTTTTACTGGCCAAGGGTAATACTGTGGTGTAGATAAAAAAACACTGATTATTTAGTGATATTACCACCAATAAAGTGCAGACATTTTACAACTATAAAACTCTGTATCTCGTAAACTACACATAGAATGTTTGTGTTAAACATAATTTGACCGAAATACTTTTTGCATAAGAAGTATGCGTGGTCCTTTTTGGGCACCACTGGTGACTAGTTCGAGTTACCAACTATGATGTACACTTTGTGGCTCGGTACGTTTTTCTGTTGATTTTTCTGCAACATTTTTAATCGGATAACGAAACTGAAAAGTGGTTTCTGAATAACATAACAGTAACGTCTATCGATTCAATTTTGTTTAATATGGTGACTTGCAGCGTTGTACTAACAAAGCTAAGCTGAATTAGATTATTTACTGAATTGAAAAGTGAATTTTTTCATAATGTTTGACCTAGTAGTATTTTTGTCAGTAAATCGTGGATAATAGGTGTGTCAGTAGTATAAAAGTATAAACAAATCTTCAAGTATGATTTTCAACAAACCATCCTAATATTTTTTCAATAACTGTGGAAATTTTACTGGATGTTATTCATTGGTATTTATAAATTTCTGCTCTATTGGTAATATTAGTCAGACTATTGTCGAACAATTTATTTTTCACATTATCTCTGTAATAGTTGAAACCACGTAGGCATTCGATACTTTCACCTAGTACCTCCCTTACAATCTAGTCAAAACGCCACTGGTACGACTCTTTTTTCAGCCAGCGTCCGAAGAAAATGTTGCAGAACCACTGCTTTGGGCGTTGGTAAACGCCTGATTGAGTGAAATGCACCTGGGACAGGTGAAGGTAACAAAAACTTGCGAAGTCTCTGATAAACACGGGATTTGTTTTGAAACGAATGTGAATCGATAATAATTATCTTGAAATATGATCGATATGGAAATGATTTTTATAATGTATGCTATTCCGGCAGGTGACATGGCTTTTTCAGACCTAATCAGTATAATTAACCAGCGTATGGAACTTATAAATGTTGGTTGATTCAACTTTAGACGTTCATTGGATGTGATCGTCGACTTTTATTTGAAATTCACGTGTGAAAATCATCAATTAATTCTGAATTGAAAAGCAGCTGGCCTGGGACTACTTACTGAGTGTATATCTGTTAACCAACTCTATTAAATTCGAGAAGTGATGTCAAACATTAATTATCACAAGGAAAGAGTAATAAAGTATCTTCTTTAAAAAAACGCATTGAATACATAAAGGAACTAGCTCCAGATTTATAATTAACACTAATAAGAAGATCTGGACTACAGTAGTCTTATTTTATCTAAACCTATTCACAATCACAATGCCAGGTGTCGACAAGATTTATATTGTCCTTTTAGGTAATTGGGTAGTTATACGACAGCCAAACAAAATGAATAAATAAAGGATTATGTTCAAAGTTTCATTATAGAATAATTTGCAACCGAAAATTATTGTCTTCGGAATTAGTTATGGGTAGAGTAAACGCAAGCCTAAGGCGTTCAAGTAGATCATTGTCGTGAATGAGAAACAGAGTGGGTCCAAGTAGTGATCCTTGTGGTACTCCAATACCCACAGGAATCGAATCAGAGACAAAAGTTTCACATTTAACCTATTGATATCTATAACTTAGGTTGAAATTAAACTTCTGACAGCCAATCAGCTATACTCCTGGCTGTTATGAGACTTCTTGAGCCCCCCAACTGAAATGGGTAACCACAACAGTCATGACGGTTTGGGTGACCGGACATGAAGTATAAACGAAAAGGCAGACACAGTTGCCCGATAAGGGGCAGTAAGTGAAGAAAAGAAAAAGCAAACTACGTAGAGGAACCGCTGTCAAAGCTTTGGGTATCATTAGGAAGACCAAGTTAGACAATGTGTTCTAAATCAAATGGAGTTCCACAAAAGACCTGCAAACGCCACAGTGCTTTGAGTTTCATTCATCGAAATGAGTGCATCAGATTGATCGGTTTCAAAAATTCATGCTAAAACCAGTAATTTTTTAATTGGGATCTTAAATTCTTCGGATATTTCAGCTTTCATCAGTGTCGATTCTTCATTGTACAAAATTTCATTTAGTGGGTTGTTTCGTTTTTGAGTTGTACACTCACACTCGTAAGACTACCTGCTATCGATTAAAGGGTATGCAGATTCAATAAATTCTTCTAGTTGAAAAATCTGTTACTCCAGAGTTTTCCAGCCGGCAAAATTAACTAGGAAACCCTAATAATTGATATAAAACATTTATTACTGTCATTGCCTGCTGTGTTACATGTGTTTTCAATAACAAAGAAATGAAAACACTATACAGAATAAGAAATCTCTGAATTACTAACACGCATATTAAATTTCAGCTCACCTGAAGGTGTAGCCATCTACCGAGTAATAGCGTTACTTAACACGCACGGTAGTAGGTGAACAGTACGCTGTATTGCCATTCAGAATTTAAAATTGTATTTCAATAGACCAGTAAAAGATGTCTCAAAAATATTTTCACCTCGTATCTTACAGTATGGAAGTCACAGAATTCACAGTACTAGATAAATGTATTGATTTATAATTTGAATAAGTTATTCCCTAGCGTAGACAAAACACAATGCAATTTCTGTCGTTGAAAATGGAGTACTTTCTTCACTTGATCACTACAGATTGGTTGATTAGGGCCGAGTATATTCGTAGGTAATATCCCAAGACCACGACAATTATTTTCTTCATAATTCTATTGAGAGTATCTTGTACTTTGACAATTCAATGAGACCATATGAACAATAATAATCTGAATAACTCCCGAGAGCTTTAGCTCGGAGGAGTTATTCTTTGATTAATAATGTTCATATGGTAGAATTGATTGTCTCAAACAAGTACTCGAGATGAATTAAAGAAAATAATAGTCTCTATTTGTCATGGTCGAGTGATATTCAGGAAGATTATTTCATGAACAGTATAAAATCATTCAAATATACTCGTTCATATACTCTTTACTCTTCACGGTATTTTCTGGGATGGATTTGCTTATATATGCATTGATTTCTGTCATAGAAGACAACCCAAAACGAGACATTTCAATTTTGAGCGACTGAGTTGTCAACGTTTGACACACAAACAAAAGAAAGCTTTGTTTACATGAATAGCCGTGTTTACCTAAATATCCGGTTGTTTACCTAAATAGCCGCTCATATCACATATCATGTGACTTCAGTCATGAAATTTCATTGGTGTAGCAATGTGTGAATGAAATAATAAATTCAATATTCATATCAATCAAATCAGAATTGAAATCTAGCACCTACTTCGTATATTTCTTAATGCATAAAAACCAGAAGATATTCCAAAAGAATAATTAGTTTTACAAAAGTTCACGACTCATGTCACGAAACGTTCATAAACAATATGCAATAAATAATAATTACCGCATTTTTTTTTTATTTTCAGCATTGATTAGAAAAAGTCCAATAGTCCCATTCAATGTAATCAAAACACTATTCAAAAATATTCAGGCAGTTGGTTATTAGCCAAAGAAAATGTGTTGAAATTGTATGAGTCAGCACGTTGACAATATTTTGAAGTCGCAGTTCTCTAAATAGACTAATTATTTTGGCAGTTTTCCGATTTTCCTGGAAATGAATTAGATAGATATACCTACTCATGATTAGTTCATAGAAATTCCCGTGACTCTTGTTTCACAGAAAGGAGATCGCGTTATCGTTTTGTCGTTTATTTTCATCACAAAATAAATAAATCATTGTTGTGAGTTGATAAATAGTGCTCATACGCTTTAAAAATAACACTATACAAAAAATCTTCACGTCCAGAATGTCTACAGGGTGTTCCGAATTGAACAAATCTAGGACTTCATGTCTGGTGAACGATGAGGCCATTCAACAGAATCATTTGTAGTAATCCATCTGTTTTCAAAACAGCGTCGCAATATTCTTTTGACGCTACTGAAATTATGTGCTGGTGCTCCATCCTGCTAAAAATAGATCATCTGACGGGCCTTCAGATCAAGATTATTGAAAACCTCTTGTTAATATATTACTGTAACGGGGTGCGGTTCGAAAAACCATGGTAGAAAAATGGTCCGATAATTTTGCTTTTGAATAGACCGCACCAAACAAAAACACTAAATATTCTTTGCGGTTTGTACGGATGGACTAGAAATGGATTATCTACTCCAATATTGAAAAATCTTTCTATTATACATCCGACGATTTTAAAAATTTTACTCATCGCTCGATGTACTATTTCTATAGAAGTTTGGATCTTGTCTGCATTTATCCATAAACCACCGAGAAAACCCCCAGCATTTTTCCACTTTAACGTCCTGTATCTAGAAAACTGGGCACATGATAATATTTAGAAATCAGTCATCTGAAGACGTTATTAAAATAATCATAGACTGAGAAAATGGTTATGTTTGACCTGGGAAATTTTAGAATACAGACTGTTCATGGTTTTTCGAAAAATAAACCACCTTAGATATTTTGAAGCTTGGAGTCACCCATATATTAGTGGTAGAGGTAGTGGATTTTCTTAAGAGCTATGACCTTTAATATATCTGCGCGTCGCTTACAGGCAACAACTCAGAAAATTATTGAAATGGAAACCGAAAACATTGACTCAACTACTTCACTATAATAGCCTTGCCTAGCCTATTACAGCTAGGCTAGGCAAGTTCAGTAGACGACTGCCGAAACGTAAATTTGTTCTCTGCGACGGTATGAGTCATAGCTCTTGAGAAAATCCACTACCTTTAATAATTTTCCCTCGACTCAATCCATAAGTACAGGGTTATGAAATAATCCATAAAAAAAATTTATTGATAATTTGGTTCTCTCTATGAAACACCCTGTATCTAAAATATATACTATGAAATATGTTATCCTCAAAATACTATATTTAGTGGTGATTTCGAAAAGATTCTTTCCTAATGTCACAGTAGAAAAAGTGAGTTTTTCCAAAAAACTAATGTCATTTATTTCTGAGTCACCCTGTAAATATGAATATTTTCAGTCATACCTACCCATCATTGTATTACTGAAACATGTAGTAAACGTGTGTATGCAACAGGAATTTAATCTAGCTCATAAGTTAACAAAAAAACAATCAAAAAATCTGGGCAATTTTCAGTTTCAACACCCCGTTCCTAGAAAACTAATCATATGATTGAGTTGGGCCCATGGACACTTTTGGTTACTAGCTCGAGTATAACAACATACAGTGTGTCCCAGCTAAAACTTGTCACCCCCCTAATATCCGAACTCATGAAAAAAATGTAAAATCGCTCAGACCCGTCGATTTGTATTTCAAGGGGGAACACTTTCACCAAATACACCATCATTGTGTTGTCAACCTCCTCAACCCCAGCACCCCCTACTTCAGAATTTTCAATGGGACTACTATACTTGTGATACATCATTTTGAAGGGAATTCAATCCCAAATATATCGGTGTACTGAAATTGATGATCGATTAAGTGTTGTTGAAGTTTTCATGAAAACTAATTTTTTCCAGATATTTTTATTTTTCATCACCTAACATGTTATCATCGTTTGAAAGGTTCAAAATGTGAACCATTCAGTTCCATACAGAAGTATAAGCGATCTTCGAAATTTCTTCGCACATTGCTCAACATTTCTGGAGTCACTGCACGACACTCCACAACAATTCTCCTGCGTAGATCATCAAGAGAAGTTGGCTGGGTAATATAAACTTTGGATTTCAAATGACCCCATAAAAAGAAGTCTAATGGTGATAAATCAGGAGATCTAGCCGGCCATTCTATTGGTCCTCGCCTTCCAATCCATCGCCCTGTGAAATTGTCATCTAAAAATTGACGTACAGGTGCAACAAAATGTGGAGGAGCTCCATCTTGTTGAAAGGTGAGCTGACCGTCAAGTAACCTATCATCGTCTTCAAGTAACTGAGTGATTCTGGGGTTCACAGTTGTATCAAGAAGTTCAAGATACGTTTGTCCGTTGAGGTTACCATCAATAAAATATGGACCTACAATATGGTCTCCCAGAATACCAGCCCAAACATTCAATTTCTGGGGAGTTTGTGAATGAGTTTCCCTGTACCAATGGGAATTTACGTCACTCCAGTATCTGCAGTTGTGCCTGTTCACATGTCCATTTAAATAAAAAGAAGATTCGTCAGAAAAGCACACATTGTAGAGGTAATTATTATCACCAATCAATAATTGACTCATGATTTCACAAAACTCTGTACGTCTGTCAGGATCATCTTCATTCAATTCTTGTACATTCTGCATTTTATAAGGATGGAATTTTGCGTCTTTCAGAATTCGATGTACGCTACTTTTCGAAACTCCAGAAATAGTCTCAAGTTGTCTTAACGATTGAATGTTGTCCATCACTGCATGTCCTACAACTGCAACAGCGACCCCTTCATTTCTCATAGGCTTCTCTCGTTCATGTTTTTTATTCAGCACTGATCCCGACTCCAAGAACTTATTCATCAATTGAAGCACGTACTGATATGATGTGGTGTTTTCTGGATGACTTTCATTGAAACTTCGAGCCGTAGCTCTAGCACATCGTCCATTTTCAAAATACGCAGCTACAATGGATATTCTCTCTTGTACAGTATAAACCATTTTCGAATGTTTTCAAATTGTTGAATGCAGTGACTCGAATACATCAATTACCAAGGCGTAAACAAAGATATGCGTATACAAAAACACATGAGGGCAATTTTTTTTCATAAAAACGTCTGTCTCACCTTCGAAACTATTATTTCTGACAGCATATTATTTTTCAATACAGTGGCGTACCCACAGTGAACCTTTCTTACGACGCTAACATTTGAGGTGATGAAAAAATAAAATATCTGGATAAAACTTAGTTTTCATGAAAACTTCAACAACACTTGATCGATCCTCAATTTCAGTACACCGATGTATTTGGGATTGAATTCCCTTCAAAATGATGTATCACAAGTATAGTAGTCCCATTGAAAATTCTGAAGTAGGGGGTGATGGGGTTGAGGGGGTTGACAACACAATGATGGTGTATTTGGTGAAAGTGTTCCCCCTTGAAATAAAAATCGACGGGTCTGAGTGATTTTCAATTTTTTTCATGAGTTCGGATATTAGGGGGGTGGTTTTAGCTGGGACACACTGTATATACCAAAGTTTCAAAAAATTTGACCGATTGCCACTTCACAGAAGAAAAGTGCGGGGTCCTTTATTCAATTTATCAAGTGAAAAAATTAAAAGAACCTTAATATTAATTGTTCGGTTTCAAGGAGTTACAGAAACAAATTGAACGTAATAAATTTGTAACAATCAAGTCATTCGGAAAAAGATATGCCACGAAAAAACTTACCATAAGAATTCAGAGAGTTACCTATTATCATAGAATGAAGACTTTCACGGCCGGAAGTAGAATCCTGACTAAAGCTATGCTGAAGATGCTCACCGCAGTTGTGAGCGAAACGTCCAGTGGAACCGCCTCCACGGAGGTGAACCGACCATGGCCTCAAAGCCCGGAAACCATACCTCAGGATTACCTATTATCATTCACAGCATACAGCATATCGACTTACCTGGAAAACAAATAAAACTTCAATATTAGGAAATCAAACAATTAATATTTCATTATTCGTAATCTTAGTTAGCATAGAAATTATCTATTGTTATGTAGAATTCATTCACAACCTCAGATTGAACAATGTAAATTAGTCTTAAAAGAACCTAATCTTAAAAAACTGATCTGAAACTGCACTTTCTTATGATAATGTTCATGCACGCGACTTAGGGATTTAAGTGTGATTTAAGAAAGTCATAAGTTGGCCAACTTCCAACTTTTTCTTTTACTGCAAATAATTTTAATAATTCGCTCAAGTGAATCAATTTTCATTCAATTATAACCTATAAATGAACTTCATACGTTTGAAAATATTATTATATTAAGTTGTGCATGAACACCTATGAATTATTTTTAGGGCTATCTAACGTTAAGTCTCAAGTTAAGATTGAGTTATATCGTGCATGAATTCACCATTACTGCTCGTAAATATTGGGGGAGGACCCTGTTAAGCGGTCTAGTTACACTTGACTGAATATTTCGAAAGGTTACTATTGACTTTCAATAGTATCTCGTATGATCGAACTGATCCTTTCTGACAAGTTCCTTCTGAAAGGTTTCTCATATGAATTAATGGAAAAAGTTGTAAGAATTCTTTATGCCATGCACTTTCACTTTTATAAAACATATGTTGGGTAATCTGATAGGAAACAGAACAATGAAACTGCATCATAAATAATATCACCCGTCCTCTCGTATGTCGTGTTTTTCTTTGGATGCCATAAATAACATTCCTTGGTGTGATTAAATTGTTATTGTTTTATCGATTCATTCTGTGGCACGTCATAACTTTCTGTATATAGAATGTGTTTCCACTTAACAGCAGGAAATACAAAAGTACGTTCATCGGCTGGTTTGCTCAATTTGCTTTTGTTTCGAATGCCTTTGTGGATGTAACAGAATTTTTTGGTCCTGTGGATGGAAAATATAAATAATATTTCTTCTGATAACAATATAGGTCCTCCTAATGGAGATGATCCATGATCTATGGATTCCAAAAGGATTACAGGCTGTCAATGTTGTAAAAGGTCACAAGAAAGGAAAAGGAAATGGCATAATTAAAAAAAAAATAGAAATCATTTAGGGTCTAACCAAAAAGAAAGTGGATTGTTTTGAAGACATAGTAACCTTCCGTTACAATTTCCATGGGAATCAGAGAAGGTTTAACCAATCATCGAAAAGCGTTGATCAGATCTCTAGACTTTGTGATAATAATAATAATAATAATAATAATGTTTATTTACTTAATAAAAATCAGCAACATTACATAATAGAGGACAAAGAGTAAATAAACAGAAGAGATATCACGAAGCTCTAGTGAAAACACTATCGCTTGTATGTGATGAGGAAAATACTTAAACCTAATTAGGACAGACGTAAGATACAAATTAATAAATTGTTTAACTAAAGATGAATGTTTTTTCAAATAGAGGGGTTTGTCGTGGTCATGTGTTCGAGTCATATTTGGGATAATTTCTAGCGTTCTGGTGGGTATAATTTTTGGGTAAATTACATAATCTGATAGTGAGCACATTGGTAAACATAAAATATTGATTATAAAAACATGCCAATACATGAAGACTATCACAAATATCATCATCATGGTGGTTACATATAAATCATTGAATATAAAACATACTAACAGATGAAGACTCACACAATTGTATATATATATTTTTTTTTTATTATTTTAATACTTATTCTTTAATAATTTATAATTTCAATTATATGCTTTCAGCAGATTTTTCAGATATTTGATCAGGTTTTGTTGATTTATTGATGTTCTTGGATACTACCGGTGAATTTTCAACATTAAGATTTCTTTCCTCCACTGTTGGTGTTGCTGGAGCACTATTTGGTTTGACAACACGATAGTCTTCAAGTAAACTAAGTTCTTCAACTGTGTATTCTTTATTGTCCACGAAGAGTTTATTGCCTTTAATGAAACAGTTTTGTGAGTATGCTCTAGCTCTTTTTAATTGGTACCGAAGTATTTTGTTTTCTTTCCTTTCAATTTCAGTTTGATCGTTTACAATATATACGTTCGTGCCCCTAAGTTTAGAGCAGTTTTGAAGTATTTGTTTTTTCTTCAAGTAAGAAATTAGTTCTACCTTGAGAGGACTATTGATCGAATGTCCCAGGGAATACAAATTATTGATGTCTGTTTCTTTGAGATCAACGTTTAAAAGGCGTTTAATCTCGCTACACATAAATTCCGAGGATCTCTCCTTTGTCGGTTTATTTATGCCAAATATCAGGAAGTTGTTCGCTTTGCAACTTCTTTCCAAAGTTTCTATTTTATTTTTTAGCTCCGTGTTTTCCTTTTCCAATATCTCTATTTTTTTATTCATGAATTCTATTTTCAAAAGTATACGCGTTTCACTCGCCTCGATCAAGTTTTTTACTTCATTTTTACTTCTGACAATTTCGTCCAATATATTCTTAAGGCTGATATTTTGTTCTTCGCTCATATTCACAACGTATTTGACCAGTACAATTTTATATATTGATGCTTGGAATAGTGTACATACCACTGCTTGAAAATTTCCGATCGAGTAAAACTGAAATTTCACTGTTTTAACCGTACTATTTCATGCACTTCGTAGTCTGAATTCTAGGAATTTTAGCAATTTTTCAAAAAGTCACTATTTAAACTGCACTTTCTGACTTACGACACACCAACATCAATCTGGACACTGTTTCAACTTTTTGTGGATCATTTGACTTTTTTTTCAATACACTTTTTACTCATATATATCCTCTTTTAGAGGAGCAGATTTAAAAAGCAGCTCACTTGAGAATGGTTAATATGAACAGGCATCAACCATTGAATTTTGGCAACGGCATGGTCTGTAGATCTAACGTTACATAACATATTTTCCTTTCAATGGAAGGTACTTGTCTTTCTACATATTGTATGCGAACAAAAAGCAAATTTGACAGTTTTTTTATGGTGTTTGGAATTGGAAAACAGTGTATTTGGGTGGCAAAAAGAAATTGAACTCTTTGAAAAAATGTGAAAAGAAAGACACTTCATCCATGTATTTGTCAACACTTTATCCATGTATCTGTCATCTAGTTTTCTCTCTTTACACTGATCTACATGAAGCCGGTAGGAAAAATTTCATATATTTCTTAAATGCAGCCTTAGAAGGCCTCCTTTCAGATGAAGATGACAGTGACTTCAAATAATAAATAATAAAAATAAAAATGTATTGAATCGTCAGACAACAAATACATACCTTAGTACAGTCTGCATTCAAATACAAAATATAAAATTTACACGAAAACGTGAAAGTATAACAATTCCACAGAAAACATATATTGATTGAAATACTCATCAATACTATAAAAACAACCGTTAATCAAACATTCTTTGAGCTTCGTTTTAAAAAGATTGTCCTTGTCTAATTTTAATTTGTTTTTTTGAAAAACATAATTCATTTGTAAATATAGATTCTAGGTAAGCAATTGACTTAGTTCCCAATAAAGTGTTGCCTACAAGATTCTCTCTAGTTTAATTTATACATAAGGAGCAACACCCTTTTCTAGTTGACAAATATTTTGTTGAGTTTTGTGGAGCAATCCCAAACGACAATATTGTAAGAAATATAGGAATATAGACCTGCCAAAGTAAATGTTCAAAAGTTGGGCTTTTAATTTTTTCGATAAGTCAAAGAAAAGTGCACCGACATACTTTGTTCTATCAAGTGAGTTATAGACACACCGGAAAAAAGAGCAAAATGTAATTTCCGTTGACCTTCGTTTGGTCAAGAACAATGCTGAAACTTAGATACTATATGAAATTGATCTAGGAACGCTAGCATTTTCACATAAATGGATTTTTCGATTATTTTACATAATACTCTTTTGGAACTCGTACAGGCGCCGATACTTTTCGATAGCATTGAGTGGCATTTTTCTCAAAATCGGTGTACCAAACCAATTTTTTGATTGTCTGGGAACTCTTCAATTCCAATTGAAAGATTTTGATTTAGTGGATTCTCAAGAGCTATGACTCATACCGTAGCAGAGAACAAATTTACGTATCGGCAATGAGTGTGAGAGAGATATATTCAACGTCATAGCTCTTAAGAAAATCCACTACCTCTATCAAAAATGCTAATGGTTCGCAAATATTGAAAGAGTCAGTTGACGGAATTAGTTCTAGGAATCATTTAAAAAAATTAAGGTACAAAATTACTTCAATATTAATTATTCATTACTATTAGGTACCTTGAATATTTTTGGTTTTTAATCTTTTTAAAATACCAACTTTATTCCTCAAGCGTCTGAAAATTTCAGTCATAGAGCAGTCTTTTAGAACATTGTTTTAATGTAAGGGACGCCAAAACTCATTCTTGCACCCAAAGAAATTTGCTCTCAGGTCGATACTGTATACAAAGCTAGATAAATTAAACCCATGCTAAAATGACTACCTATCTACTTTATGGTAACGTATAGTATAACGTGTAATATATATTTCAATCATCCAGCTGCAATACGCTATCCAATCTAACTTAGTTGAATATTCGCAGGATTTGAGAGAATACATTCAATACTTAGTTGCCAAAGTATCAAAGTCGATGATTATGTTTTTCTTGTTAAACTTTTGCACGGGTATGTATGAAAAGATTTTATACGGATTATAGTAGTAGTAGATTAATTACTGAACAGTTGTCCACTATTCACTGTTACATTCAAATCAACAGTGCTGCTCCTAAGGTGTCTATTAAGGTTAGTAAAAAAAGCATAAAGGAACACTCGGCTGCAGGACCTCAGTCGATGGCCATTGGGAATCGTAATATGTCGATAATACATAATACAGTTACTACTACCACTTATACGATTATTACTATGATTATAAAGTAACTGTCAGAAAATATCATAATATCAACTTTTATCTTTTTCCTAACACTAAACGTTTTTGTGTTGTTAATTTCATAAATTCCATTTTATTGATGCATTCGAACGTGGCTGTAGTGACTTGGAATTTATTTATCTATTCGTGTGCACCAGGTGTTCCTTTTTTTACATTCTGATAAATATGAGCAAATATCATGAGTTGAAAGTCTTGAAGTTTTCGGAATGTGACTGTTTCATAATGGTGGATAAAAAACCTTACCTAACTGATAATGATAAGTAAATAAACAAGAAATTATCTGAGGAACACTGAACGAAGTTTCGTGCAGATGAAGTTATCATTACCAAGAATAGAAATGTTGTCATAAGCATAGCCAATAACATAAATATTCATTCACCTCGTAATTTATGATCTAAGGTTTCGAGTATCATATTTATTTATAATCCAATATTTTCTTGTAATATCAGGATCAAGCGTGTCATGGTTAAGTGAATAGCAGTGGGAACACACAACAAGTAGGCGCAATAAAAAAATAGTCATTGAATTGATATGTTTGTTTATTACCATTGGTTTCAATTTATAAGATGATGATAATTCAATGATATGAAATAATTCTCAAGCACACATCGTTACGAGTTTGAAATTAATCAACTTTCAGACAAAAGAATGTCTAAACTACAAGTAGTGAAATATTGATTTATAGAAAATAATTAAAATACATGGTGGATGATTATATCATTTCAACCGCAATTATTATACTGCCCACTAATTGGAGTGAATTTAACCTCAGATTTCCCTGGATCAGAGGCAGGCGGACCTGATCCAAGAGAAAATTGTCGAAGAAATGGACAAAGCACCTTCGGGGAGCCAAGAACCAATCCAGTTCCTCAAAACAACGTTCAGCGGAGGGGTACTCTGGGTAACCTGCGCGAACGACAAAACAAGAGACTGGCTCCGGGAAAAGGTACGAGAGATGGGTCAGATCTGGGAGGGCGCTGACATCACTGTTGTGGAGTCAAAAGATCTCCCAAGAAGACCCAGGGTCCTGGCTTTCTTCCCGGGACCAGAAAGCGATCAGGTGGAGACAGCACGCACACGATTAGGGAAACAAAACCCGAACCTAAAAGTGGAGAGCTGGCTACTCCTGAGCAAGAAAGCGGAGAAGGGAGGCCAGATACTGTCGTATTCCGTTGACGAGAAGTCTTTTAGGGCCTTGGAGTAAGACCAGTTCAAGGTGACGTTCCGGTCCTGGAGGGTCTCACAGATGGGGACAACAGCGATGGTCAAGGTCCTTCAAATCAACCTGCACCATAGCAAGGGAGCCTCGGCAGTCCTTGACACTATAAAAGGGGAATTTGTTGTGGCCCTCATAAAAGAACCTTGGATCAACAAGGGAAAAATCATGGGACTCGGGGGAATAGGTGGATAATTTACTCATCCGCCCCACCCAGAACCTGCATAATAGTTAGAAATAACATACAAATACTACCGCTAGGGAATTTCTGTTCTAGGGACCTAACGACAGTAAAACTGAAGATGGCAGGGAAGAAGGGGCCGGGGGAGATAGTGTTATCATCAGCCTACCTCCCATATGATGGCCCGAACCCTCCACCTACCAATGAATTAGAGAGTCTGGTGGCTGAATGTAGAGCAAACGGATATCATCTAATCATCGGCTGCGACTTTAATGTACATCATGAGGCAGCGTGGGGAAGCACGAATACCAATGCCAGAGGTGAGTCTTTACTACAATTTATTATGACCACAGACACATCCGATTCGAACTAACGGGAAGTGAGACCGAAACAGAATCGTATCGCAATCCCCGCAAAACCAACTGGGATGGCTATAGAGCTGATCTAGAGAATGGGCTGAAGTGGTTTAAAATAAAGATTCAAAACATAAATGAACTTGAGTTGATGGCGGGATAACTACAGGACGCAATCACCTCAGCATTCAATGACAACTGCCCACCTAATAGCAAGGCAAATACCAGGAGCGTGCCCTGGTGGAACAACGAACTTGCTAGGAAAGGGAAACTGACCAGAAAATTCTTTAACAAAGCAAAACACTCTGGTGAATGGAGGGAGTATAACAACTCTCTCACCGAGTACAATGAGCAATCAACTCATTCCAACCGTATAAATCACCAGGAACGGATGACATTTATCCCATCATGCTAAAAGAAGGTATAGACCTACTAGCACACAAATTATGCACGGTACTAAGGGCCAGTTTTGCACTGGGATACATACCAAAAGCATGGAGAGCAATCACAGTGGTCTTCATCCCTAAACCTGTTAGAATGGCACAGGAAGGAGCGAAGGCATTGAGACCAATAAGTCTTATGTCATTTATACTTAAGACACAGGAAAAACTGCTGGACAGGCACATCAGGGATACGGTGTTGGTAAACCAACCCCTATACAAGGACCTATATGCCTATACAACAGGCAAATCTACAGAAACAGCACTACACCAACTCATAGAGAAGGTGGAAGCTGTACTAAGAAATAGAGAGGTGTTGTTGGGCGCATTCCTGGATATCGTAGGAGCGTTCAACAACACATCTTTAAACTCAATATCAAGGGCATCGAGACGAAAAGGCATCGATGAGACCTGCTGCATGTGGATGGACTGTATGCTAAGAGACAGAATTATCCACTCCTCTTTAGTGGGAGAAACACTGGCAGCCAAGGTCATTAGGGGTTGTCCACAAGGGTGTGTCTTGTGTCTTGTCTCCACTGCTGAGGAACCTGGTGGTGGAGGACCTGCTACTCACACTGGAAAGGGGTGGACACAAAACACTTGGGTACGCAGATGACATAGTTATCATGGTCCAAGGTAAATTCAACACCACGGTTAGGGAAAGAATGCAAATGGCTCTAAATCTGGTTAGGAGGGCCTAACTATCAGCCCCTCCAAATCAACCATTGTAGCGTTCACCCGTAGAAGGAAGTTAGAGAACTTATGACCTCTGACCCTTCAAGGTAACCTCATACTGCTGTCAGAGGAAGTGAAATATCTCGGCGTAATCTTAGACTCGAAACTTACCTGGAACCAACAGCTGGCAAAGGTGAAGAAGAAAGCTGAAATGACACTGATGTTAGTCAGGCGGATACACGTGAAAACATGGGGGTTAAATCCCAAAATGATGTATTGAATATACAACACTGTGGTGAAACCCATGATCACATATGCATCTTTGGTATGGTGGAAAAAGATAACACAAAAAATAGCTGCGGCTGAGTTAACGGGAGCTATGAAAACAACACCAACATTAGCCATGGAAGTACTGTTGGACCTCCAACCGATTGACATATCAATCATAGGAGTGGCAAGAATGGGACTTCTGAGGCAACAAAATACGAGCAACAGATCGGATCAGAATAAGATAAAGGAAATAGTGGGAGGCAACATTCTCGAAATAAAACCAACGGACCACATGATTCCTAGGTACTTCTTCAACATCAACTTCGAGGTTATCTTACAAGATCGAAGGGAATGGACAGATGACAACATCAGAGGCAAACCTGAAGAGAAGATCTGTTACACGGATGGATCCAAAACCAGGGAAGGAACTGGTACTGTGCTGTACAGTGAGGGGAGAAACTCCCAAATAAGCGTCTCACTCGGAACAAACACCTCCGTATTCCAGGCAGAGATGTACGCTATCTTGCACTGCGCAACGCACAGATCAAAATATGCACAGGCAGCCAGGCGTCACTGAAGGATCTTATGAACCCTAAAGTGACATCGAGACTGGTTTGGGAATGCCGAGAAGAAATCGGTACTCTCACAGAAAACAACAAATTAACTTTGATGTGGGTTCCAGGACACTGTGATATCCAGGGCAATGCAAAAGTTGAGCTAGCCAGAGGGGGTTCATCAACTCCATATATTGGCCCAGAACTCGCACTCGGGATTAACAAATCCGATATTCGAGGATGCATTCGGGACTGGGTCAAACGAAAACAAAAGGAGATATGGCATGAAGCCCCTCTAATACACCACGGGAAAACATTCATTAAAGAACCGTCAAAACACAAAACTAAAGAACTACTCAAGCTGAGCAGGAATCAAGTTAGAATAATAACGGGCCTTCTCACTGGTCACAGTCCAATGAGAAAACACCTGCACAAAATGGGGCTGTACAACGGAGAACTTTCCTGCAGACAATGCGGTAAAGGGACGGAAACAGCCAAACATGTACTGTCAGAATAATAATAATAATAATAATAATAATACTCCCTCATAAACACTCGTTGAGTGTACCCAAAGGCATAGCCTGTTCGGGTAGAGGACGGCTATTATTATTATTTGCCGTGGCGCTCCGGGGCGACTTACTGATGTTTTAGGTGATGTATTCACTTTTCAGCTGTAGGAAAACCCGGAAAACCTACAGCACCACCTCGGGTGGTCGGTGTGCACTCCAAGCTAGCGCACTCAAGAATGCGGGGCGTTAGACCGCAAGAGACAGGCAATTTCGGGAATCCCAGACCAACTCCCGAAGAATACAACAGTCAACCGGTGAAGAACCTGTACAGACTGGTACAGGGGACTAGAGTTACGGAGTGAGTGCTGTAGGAAAATAATCTGGAAAACACAAAAAGCCCAAGAGGCTGAAGTGTAGCTGGCGAAAGGACCAGCATCCAAGAGGGAAAAAAAAACCTCAGGGACGGTGTCACAGTGGTCCAGATATCACAACTGTCAAAATTAAGTTTCTGCTCTGCGCAGGGATAAGAGGGGGAATTAATTACAGAATTTAGGTAGGTACATAGAGAGTATTTAAAGAAGTTATTTGCTCATTTTTCATTTTAATTGTTAAGCAAGTTTTTTCAAAGTGACCTTTTGTAGTGATAAAATTTAGGTAAGTATTTGTTTTATATTTACTCTGTAATATGTGGATTGCGTTAGGATTTAAATTAAATAATTGTCATTTTAGAATCAGTCTTCATTTCTAATATGAAAACCAATTATATATATATACTCCCTGGCACTGGTGGACGGATTTTTAAAACTCTGCACGTAGGCCTCTTGGCATGGACCTTTTATGCACCCACACGTTTGGGTTCAGCTGGACATGTCCGCTTTCCTGGCGCAATTCAACAGTTTTCGTAGCTGAATCTTTTTCACTTCCTCTGCGTTCAATATGCTTTCCCTAAAAGCTGCCTTTCTCTGGTCAACCAATGCAGGGAATCCTGTGAGGAGCTGTGGAGAGTTCACGTCTTCTTCTAGGCACCACCTACAGACTGGATCATCTATGATCCCCATGAGGGCCATATGCCAATACAGGTTATTGTGTCCCGTCAGGAGCCCTGTCGCTAGCTTGAGATCTTGTCTCTCAAGAGAGAGGATTTCCTTTCTGAGTTTTTTCGAAAGCCTGGGTATGTGGAGCTTTGATTGTCTCATGCCATGTGTGTCCTGTCAAAATTTTACAAACTGTTTTTGTAACAGGTCTCCCATAGCACCAATCGGTGTGGTGCACGTTCGATGATATGTCATTCCATTCATCCCCAATAGCCGGGCCTTTTCTGAAGTTCAGAACTGGCAGGGTGTTATCCCTTTCCATCAGTAGGATGGGACAGCTCTCCTGTGCTTTTTTCCATATCAGGTAAAGAACAATTAGTGAAGTTTCTTCACTACTTCGAATTGAACAGTTTTCGAAATGAAAATCAAGTTAGAAGCAGAAACCGCAAGGCCTACACTGATGATTGGCAGAGAATAACGAAACTTTCGCAGTAATTCTTTTCATATTCAGTTCAATTCATAAGCTATATTTTCAAGATCTTTTTAATTTTTTTTGCGCAAGAAGAATGAAGATATCATTTCAGCGGTGCTTTAGGTTTATAGCAACAAGAGGCTTGATCAAAGTTGACGACTTTAATCCTTTTAAAAAAATTCCGGATGGATCTGTAGAAGATTTGGAATTTAATTACTAAAAGTTTTAATGATCTAGCCGATTTTGACGATGAAGACATTATATTGGCTCTATGCACTTCCAAAATATAATATAATTTAAAATAATTCCAGATGAAAACAATAAAAGAAAATCATAAATCAAAACTCAATATTCCTGTTTTCAGCTGAAGAAACAGAAGTAATGAACACAATTTTCAAAAATAACAAATCCCCAGGTTCTGGTGGCATACAATCAGAATTATTGAAATTTATTTAACACAAATCATTGAGCCACTAACACATATTATAAATAAATCACTGAGAACAGGACAGTTTCCCACACTGTTCAGAAATTCAACGGCCTTACCTATATTTTAGGGTGGAGAAAAGACAGAAAGAACAAATTATCGACCAATTGCATTGATCTCTAGCTTCGGCAAAATTTTAGATAAAATCATCAAAAATAGGTTGACTGACTTTCTGAAGAAGTATTGAATCATATCAAACTCACAGTTTGGATTTCAAGAAGGAAAATCAACACGAAATGCCATTGTACTCTGAACCAAAAAGATATATAATGCAGTTGGCAATAATAAACCATGTATTGGAGTATTCCTGGACTTGACGAAGGCTTTTGATACCGCCAACCCCCTGACACTATTAGAAACTATCGAAAGCAAAGAAGAACGGTACAATCACTGTCTGAATCATACTCAACAAACGGAACTTAGCAAATCAAAATACAAGATTCACATAGCAGTAAAAAAATATTCCAATGTGGGGTAGGTACCACAAGGAATGGTGTTGGGACTGGTACTCTTCATGATATACCTGAACAACTTATTCTTGGTGGTGACATTTTATATATTTTAACAAACGTTTGAATATTCAAACATTTCAACATATAAACTTTCGACATTTCAACATTCTACAGTTTTACATACTTACATTTTTATATCTTATCGTCTTTTATAATTTCGAATATTTTCCATTATTCATATCTATGTTTTTTTTTTATTCATAATAACAGTAGAACTTAGATTATTATATAGTTATATATGAAATTTCTTCTCTAATCTTGTATTATAGGTACCTCACATTCTGAAATTCTTATACAATTACTAGCTGACCCGACAAACGTTGTTTTGCCATATAAATAATTTTGATGGCCGACAACTGTGTAGGGAGTGAGAAAGAAAGGAGACCGGCTTCGTTCTCATCCCTACTCCGTGCTGTTTACTGGGTCAGAAGTGACACCTGTAGACATCTGGAGGGGATAACTAATTAAATGATGATTGATCAGTTTTCGACCGGAGAGGAAAAATGATTAAATTACTAAAATGGCTATTAAAAAATAAGGGTTGATCGTAGAAGGGTGAAAATTGAGGATTGTATGTATTTTTGAATGTTGTATCATAAAAAAATAGAAATTAAAAATTTTGTCTAAAAAATAAAATAAAAAATTTAGGGGTGGACTACCCCTAACATTTAGGGGGATGAAAAATAGATGTTGGCCGATTCTCATAGATACCGGATAAGCACAAAAAATTTCATCAAAATCGGTCGAGCCGTTTCGGAGGAGTTCAAGTTCGAACACCGTGACACGAGAATTTTATATATTAGAGACTAGCTGACCCGACAAACGTTGTTTTGCCATATAAATAATTTTGATGGCCGACAACTGTGTAGGGAGTGAGAAAGAAAGGAGACCGGCTTCGTTCTCATCCCTACTCCGTGCTGTTTACTGGGTCAGAAGTGACACCTGTAGACATCTGGAGGGGATAACTAATTAAATGATGATTGATCAGTTTTCGACCGGAGAGGAAAAATGATTAAATTACTAAAATGGCTATTAAAAAATAAGGGTTGATCGTAGAAGGGTGAAAATTGAGGATTGTATGTATTTTTGAATGTTGTATCATAAAAAAATAGAAATTGAAAATTTTGTCTAAAAAATAAAATAAAAAATTTAGGGGTGGACTACCCCTAACATTTAGGGGGATGAAAAATAGATGTTGGCCGATTCTCATAGATACCGGATAAGCACAAAAAATTTCATCAAAATCGGTCGAGCCCCACTAATTAAATGATGATTGATCAGTTTTCGACCGGAGAGGAAAAATGATTAAATTACTAAAATGGCTATTAAAAAATAAGGGTTGATCGTAGAAGGGTGAAAATTGAGGATTGTATGTATTTTTGAATGTTGTATCATAAAAAAATAGAAATTGAAAATTTTGTCTAAAAAATAAAATAAAAAATTTAGGGGTGGACTACCCCTAACATTTAGGGGGATGAAAAATAGATGTTGGCCGATTCTCATAGATACCGGATAAGCACAAAAAATTTCATCAAAATCGGTCGAGCCGTTTCGGAGGAGTTTAAGTTCGAACACCGTGACACGAGAATTTTATATATTAGATTATATCCTTTATTAGTGACTCACATATTTTACATACAGGAAGTTTATTGGGTACTTTTGTTGAAACTTTGAAGGGCAAATCTTAGACTAATTTCAAGATAGTTCATATGAATTATTGTGTGCAAATGTTTCGTTTTGAATATACCTACTGGGTGAAGTTTGTTATTTTATTTTTTTTTTTATTATTTTGAATAACTTTACAAGAAATAAATTTTTTGAAAAATAATTGGTAAACGGGGTTTTTTTGAGGTAATAAATCAAAATTTGGTATTGATTCTTAGGTAAAACTATTTTACGCTTACGCGTACGCTTTTTCTCAGCAAAAAAGATATACCTGCTCAACAAAGCTAAGAGAAACCGTTTTTTAGAAAATTGTAAATTTCTGCATCGATGCAGGTCATGGGCGCCCGATTAAGTTACTCAGAACTTGACAAAAACTGCGTATCTGATAGATCTCGCAATAATAAATAACTTTTTTTTCATCAAGATACATTGGAATACTATTATTTCTCGGTCATGGTTGCTCAGTGTGCTGGCTGCCTTACTTTCTTATAACTCTTTATACAATGCTTTTAGACACCAAAATTTGAAACCGCAAGATGGCTACCATCAACTAATCTCTGTCTTTTGATTTGAGCACGTTGCTAACGTCACGGCGACTGCTCAACAAGTATTATTTGACGACCAAATGTAAGTATATTTATATCCACACATAATATAATATTTGTTATATATGACGGGCAATGAATAAATGTGAAACATATTTTTGTGGTATTCTACCCGTAATGTATCATTGATTTTTTTTTAATTGGGGACTAGACTGAAAAAATTACGTTACTATTTCAGTTACAAAGATCACCAAAACTAGTTGAGATATGAGATTATGTTCACAGAACGCATGTAATAACGATTTTTTTTTAATTCAAGTGAAACAAGAAATGTATCAGTGGACTTCAGTACAAAATAATGAGAGTACCACAGCTAGATGATTTTCTAAAAAGATAGTTCATCCGGACAATCGAATCAATTACATCGCGAGTCCCTAGCGATATAGCGATATAGAGATCTGTTGACAACGAAGTAACAAACTGTATAAAAAGTAATTTCACACATATTTCCTTGGAGACGTCTATGCAGACTTAACAAGTCTTTATATCTTATTTTCCGTGCGAATACTCAAAGGAAACGGGATAATAAATTGCGCTAGTCTGTATTTACGCAGTATTAGTAGAAGTTATGGCTGGGTAGAAAAGGAAATTTGCCAGACAGACGAGTTCAGATTTATCGAAAGAACAGAACAAATATCAATGGTTCGTTCTATCCTGGTGCACGGAAAACTGAAGAGTTTACAATTTGAGCCTGCGCTCTATCATTTCAACAGTGATTAAAATTAGTCATGCACTAAAGCAAACATATAGAGCTACTCATTTAAAAACGATTCGTTTTCTAAATAACGAAGCTTCAACAGCTTCAAAGTAATGCCAAAACTTTGAACTGGAATCAAAATTTTAATGAACATTACGAATTCAGTTCATCGCTAAAAATCTAAAAAATGTGTTAACAACTCTTCAAAATAAAACCTGTCTCCACTGAATTGTTGAGACTTTCGATTAACAAAACATATTAATTTCTAATAAAAATATATTAATTATAATTTGAATTAGACAGTTCATTAAAAACGGTAAAAATCCCCAACTAACCGACGATCATCTTGAATATTGTGAATCATTGTTTATTCTAAGTACGCCTGAGATACAAATGCAAAACAAAAATAAATGTTCAGAAACGTTCACGTCAGTGGAAAACTATTCGAATTCATTCACGTCATGATAGAAGTTCATTGCATACCAAACAAAAGAAGTATAATAACAAAAAAAATTGTTAAATTTGTTTTCACGTATCTCCCATCTTACTTCTGTAGTTTTGGACTTATAAAAGAAAAATCGAAAATTTTGTGAAAATGTTTTAAAACTTTGGCACTTTGTTAAAGCAACTTTTTATAGACTATCCAAATACGCGAAAAAAAATTATATAAAATGTATCGTACAAATTGGGCTTTCCTAGAAGTTTTTTCTCGAACACGGACCTGTTTTTTTTAATTCTATTTTTTCGAATATTAAGTTATGTTCCATATTTGAAAAGAGTGTTTTGGAAGTATTGAACCATATCACCAGTAAAACTTCAAAATTTTTCAACAGCTGTAAATGGAAAATACCAGAAAAAAAATTTTTATCAATGAGACAAGTTTACATTTTTCAACTACAGTTGAAACGGAATTGAAAAATATTTGAAATTTTACTGGTGATAGTTCAATATTTCCACAACACTCCGTAGTTATGTTTGAGAAAATGCAGTAAAAATTACAGGTTCTTATCTGAAAATAATAAAAATTTGAAAATGGTCAATTTGTACAATACTTTGTATATAATTTTCATTCGCTTGATTGAATACTTACAAAAAGTTGCTATACGACAAAGTGCCAGAAGTTTTGAAAAATCTTTATGAAATAAAATCCATAGGCAAAAAAAGAACGAAATTTTAGATTTTTTCAGTATAACTCCAGAACTATAGAAGTTATATCAGATTTGTTTTCCACGTAATACGCTACTTTGTACTTTGTTCAATGTCTACATATGAAAAAAAAAAAAACTGCAGGAGAGATTTCTTGTCACAAATTGAACTAGAAATTCAAAACTTATTTTTAATTTGAAATATCTCAGTGGCGTAGCAATTTTTTCTTTAAAACAATTGAAATCATTACCCGTATGCACGATAATGACGTCATGAAATTTTTAATTCCATGTCAAAAAATGCGCAATAACTACCTCTTAAAAACCACCAAATTTCATTTGCATTTCTCGACCGGTTTCAGAGCAATGAATAGTCACTTTTTAAGAAAAATTTCAAAAACGAGTATCTCATAAAACAAAGCATTTGCTGACAAAATTTATAGAACCAACTGTCGTTATTTTTTCATGCAGAATCACCCCCTGAAGTTTGTTGTACTTATTCACTCACACCCTGTATATATAAAGTTACTGACTAATACATTATTAAGGACAGAACAATAATTTTATCATAAATCCACAGAGCACAACATCACGAAATTTATCGTCCCTCGTAAACCGACATAGTTGCATTAACCGTAAAAAAATCCCAACACCGACATCGTAATTTGTAATCGGTACTCCTCGTATAGTATTTGTTGATATAAAAAGAGCGGCGCCTAGTTAAAGCCATAGCTGGCTAATCTTGATCCATGTTTGTACGCCTACTCGAGAATATCTATTGTTTATGTCTCCTGAAGGAAGGAAGCAAATATAGCCTAGTGATAGTTTGTCACATTCATGCAGACTCAGATTCGATTTTTTTCAGAATTACTTAGAGTAATGGTAACGTTGAGGATAGAATTGAAATAAACTGATGAGTGAGATCATATACAGGGATCATAATTGGGTACTGCTCTATCATGTGCGAACGCACCTGTGAAATTTGGGAGCTATCGGCGACGATTGAAGCAATTTTTTTGTATGTCAACCACAATCGATACGCCACTGCAGGAACGTGAGAAGATGTGGCAATGGTGCACGTATCTGTCTCGGGATCCACTCGTCAGTCGCTAGTATGATTTGACAGTGAGCGTAGTTTACAATTTTTGGTGCAGAGCAAAGACTTCGTGATACCGGGTCATGTTTTCCAACATCAAGACCAATACCAAGACTGCATTTATTTTTTGAGACCAAGACTAATCAGTCTTGGTCTTGGTCTCGCGAAGCCCTACTTCACACACATTTAACGAAACTGGACTTACGTTTACATGGATCTGCTTGTAGATTCTTCCTGATTGCATCGTGGGTCAATCATAATATTATAGTTATTATATCTAGTACTTTTTTTGCAAAAGTTTGCATGAAACGTTTCACATTGTCTTTTTCTGTTGCTTCCTTAAATTCCGTCCAGTCTTCATTTCTCATATTGACCGCCCAATCTTTTAGTATCAAGGCCAATTCTTCTTAGCTTCTTTGTTCATTTTTCATATTCTCGTTCGCAGCAAAATGACTGTAGGTTTACAGGGAGTTTTTTGCAGATTTGGTCTAATTTTTTTCATCTTATTATTTTATTGAACTCAAAGAAAACAGGCATAAGCTAACAGGAAATATAACTTTTCGAACAAGAGAAATTTGAAAAATTACAGTTATTGAAAACACAGTTTTTGTAAATAGTTTGGCCAGCAGGAACAGCTGTCTCTTACAACTCATGTGTGGATATAATATTGGTTAATGTTGCCGCAGTTGTTGATGTATTGGCCATAAATGCCGATTTGTTCATTCTTACTTTTCCAATGATATTTTTATAGTGTTTTGCATCAATATGTAATTATGGCTTCAAAGAAGATGCTGTGGCATGACCTGTTATTTTAATGGCTTCTTGTTCCTGTATACCTTTCTTCATTAGATTAGAAACCAAAGTTGATCGACTTAAGTAACTTTTCTTCTCTTAGTGTCAAATCCAAATGTTTTAGCTGAGTTCTTTAACCATTGGCCCATTTTACTCTGACCCACTGGTACATTTTCATCCCAAGTAGCATTTGCATATTTCCAATAGGAATTTGGAGTGAGGAAAAGTCGATCAGTGGTGATATTTTTACCGCGTTTATCCATAAGCTTATTATACAATGTTATGTGGTACCGTTCAGGATTCTCTGAGTTAGGTGTCAACCGTTTTGTATCGGTGCATTTTTTATTTCCACCCTGGCAAGTTTTACTAAATATGGGATTATATTCTAATCGTCCAGTTTTTTCACCTGCATTATTTTAATTCCTCGCTGATATAATGAATAAGACAATTAACACCTTCGCCTCCGCGCCATGCTAATTCATAGGAAATAATATGAAAGAACTTCATTTGTAGACCCGAAGGTGTATATTCGTCACATCATTTTCATATATTTTTGTTCTTCTAGTGCTGTTGCACTTTGCTTTCTTTTTTTCTATATTACTTTGTAATTCTTTTCTTTTGGTATTTCGTACATCTCTCAGTCTTTTAAATTCCAAATCTTGAAACGGATTGAAGCTTATATCAAATTCTAGGAAGTATTTTTCCTGTATCAACTTTGCTGTTACATTCCAAATGGTTTTCAACGTATACTCTTTGTAATCTTTGCCGTTATATTTTTTCATATTTGCTGCACAGTCTTCCAGAATTTTTGCAATCTCTTGAGTAATCGTATCGTTTTGTAGCTGGTAGTTTCTGATTCTGCAAAATGCTTCAGACTGATTCCATATACATTTTTTGGATTTAATTGTGTTTTGTGGAGTGGAATTTTGTATTAAATGTTCAATATTCTCTTGAGTGATGGCACTGAATCGGTTTGTGTTCATTTTTAAATAAACTTCGAAGCACTTTAAGCTGTAAATAATGACAAATTCAAGTAGAATTTTGACGTCTCAATGTAAACAAGGTATTATCGACGAGAAAGCAGTTTTATCAGGAGTAATAATAATAAAACACCACGAGTCCGCAGGACGAGTGGTGTTTTCTCAAAAGAATTCAGTTGAGTTCAGAAATTAAAGACAGACTTGATATAAATTCAATCACGAGTTGAATATTATCAGACTATTTCACGAATAAAGTTTCTTCATTAATATAAATACGAACAATGTATAACAGTCATAAACAAATTATTAAAATCGTCAATGTTGTTACGTTTTGCTAAATAATAGGCCGAGCAAACTACTAAACTGTTTATTTCCAACTTCACTTTAAACAAACAACTACTTCACTGACTAATAAAACACTTAGATCTATACAACAATACAACTAGCTAAATATTCCATAAACTTCTTAATCATGACTTATCTTCTTAAAACTTCCCTTAAACTTCGCTATATATAGTCGAGCTGTGCAACCAGATGCTTCGCCAACCAGAATTGAAAGTCAGCTGGTGTTATCGCGATAACACGAGTTGTCTTTGGTTTGCGATTGGTCAGATTACGTGAGAATTTTAAGATGAGTGAAATAGTCAGTGTAATACCGAATGATTGGCCAGAATAATGTATGCAATTAGTTGAAACTACCAAAATGTCAGATTTTGACATGTGAAAAAAATAATCAGTGTTATGTTGACATGATTGACACAAAATGACAAAATTTGAATGGTTGTTAGAACTGTCAAAAGATTTTCATGAAAATAAACTGTTGAGACACCGAGGTGCCCTAGAACGTAGTCAAAAAAATATGCTCTGTTACACGAGATTTCTATATAGATGAAAATATTCGGTAATGTGTTTGTTATATTTGACAAGAAACAGCGGGGTGAAATTATCTGATTGAATCTGAGCCCCAGCAGCGAAAAACGTGAAAATTACCGTACTGTGCCCGGGAGAAAAGATTTTCTAATCAAGTAACAGGCACGATACGGAGAGGCTAATGTGGGCGCTACGGACGTGCTGTATGCATACAATGCCTTTCGCTAATGTGGCTGTGTAGCGGCTCTTGCTCTTATCGAACGTATTTTATCAACTTAATATGGGCAATTCTGTGATATTTATGCCGCTGCCGAGCACAAATAAACGAGGTTGATGCGAAAAGTCTGGTGGATAATAACGAAGCCCATCCTTTGTCGCAGTATGTCTGTGAGCACCTTGAAGTGCACTTACCTCAATGGCATTTCAAAAGGATCCTTGTCTATATCAAATTCTATGAAAAAGTACTAACAGAAAAAAGGAAAGTATATGAAGGATTCGGACTAGAGCGGCAATATTTATTCATCTGTTGGCGAACGCACATTACACCAAATGCAAAATTATGAGTTGAAACAAACAATTGACTGGAAGTTCTTAAGGGGTGGCTTATCTTTATTACTTACTTCTTTGCGAGTGAGATATTTCTCCACATTTATTTCAAGAGTATGTGGAAAATACAATTTTTCCGGACGCAGGGTCAAATAATGTTTGCAAAGTGCTTACAGAGTGTCTGCCGATGGACGCTATTATGAGGCTTTTGGCTATGGAATCTTGATGATTTCCTAGATTGTAGAGGGGTCGTGCAGGCTGTGCAACCTTAGAAGCACCTCGACCTAAATGGTCTTTTGTGCGTGACCCTTTATATATTCAAGATAAGTTCGATTTGTCCAATGTTGATAGTGTTTGTTTTGGACCGAATAACATGACGTTAGCCGTACTTGAATTCAAAAGAAGAAGTGCTCTGCCGGAAGCTCGACGAATTTTTTCTGGTCATTATTTATTCAAGCACATGTATTTTTGACATCATTTTTATGAATGCATTTTTGACATCATTTGTATGGCATGAATAGTAAATTTAGGAATTATCAGCATTTAAGTGGGATTTACAATGTTTGAGATTTCTGACTAACTAGTGTACGGAGTAAACATGACTGGTCCCAGAATGGATCTTTGTGGTACACCTCATGCGAGCGTTAGATATGTAGAGTTCGCCTATTCCACGCGTACTTTTTGTTGCCTGTTGTTTAAATAGTTGTTGAACAGTGTTATCGTGCTTGAACTGAATCCAATATGAGCTAATATTGAAAGTATCACTTCGTGGTTGATTGTGTCAAGAACTCGATTGAAATTAAGTAGAACTAGAATAGTACTTTGCCTTCATCCAATGATTCCATGATGTAATCATGAACTACGTATGGAGTAGTGCTCAAAACGTTTGGGGAGAGGTTTTCGTTATTTTAAAAACTAACTGCTCCTCCTTTGAATAATTGTGAACAAAAGTTTTAGTGGACTGTAAATAATTATAAAATAAGTTACAAAGTATTTGATATCAGAACATTGAATTGAATGCGCTTCGGTTCGTATTTCAAGGAGTTCTGTCACAGTGACAGATAGATGATTGCTCGATGCTATCCCAGTAACATATACGGAGGGAAATTGAAAGTCTGAACAACAAGTAATTATAAATTTGAAATTCCATGATTTTTTTCTCACTTTCAATAATAATAATAAATGGACTTTGTTTTAATTGGCGGAGTTCAGCTCATAGCTATTCTTCCACTCCACTTTGACATTGTAATTAATATATGATACCTGAATTCATTCAAAATTCACAAATAGACATTGACCCATATTGGCTTCAGGAAATTTCGTTGAAAGGTAAACGTCATGGAGTCCGATCGATGATTTCACGATTTTTAGGATTAGCAATTTTTGAAAAATTGGTGAATGCGCAACGGTCTATTTTATGAACTCAATAAACCCTCGAATCGGTTCATATTCTCCAATGAAATCCAAACTCAGGAACAGTTTAGGAAGCTTCGATTCCTCGCAATGCTGTTTGATCTGTGTCCAAAAATTATGTGGTTACAAGAAAAAATTCGACCGTTCAGGACCGTTTCTAAATCATCAACCGGAACTATTAAAAAAAATGACAACTATTTGTTTGGATGAAGTTTCGAAAGCAGTTATGAAGAGAATAGCCAATCGGTGCCTCAATTCGCAAACCAGCTAACTCCATTGATAAAACGTGGAGTTAGCGGGTTTGCGAATTAAGGCATCGCAATGTAGATTAAGTATCGGTTTTTGCCATAATATTAATGAATGAGATGTGAGGCCTATCTATAACTTAAAAAATATTTTCACCTGTTGTCAACAATGGCAGGTATTTCTCATCGCAATTTTAGGACGATTAACTAGAACTCAAAAAGGCGGATTTGCTTAAAAAATTAGGCATTAACTTCACCAAACCTAACCTAACTTAGCCTACTAAAAGTATTACAGCACTGGGACTCCGATGATTAGAACTGTTTCATAGCATCGAAATGTATCGAGAATGTGACGTCATATTCGAACGTTAGAAATGGGAAGCATAGTACCGATATTTCGAATATGACGTCACATTTCGATTCTATAAAACATTTCTAATCATTGGAGTCCGGGGGCAGGACTACTTTGTAATTTCATTATATCTATCGAAGCCGTTTTTCAATAGCCTTTCTACTTTAAATTGAACCCAAAGTTTTTTTGTGTTTCCCCCCCTGATTTTTTGGTAAACTATTTCTTTACAACTAAACATGATGTCAAGAAGTCACGTGTAAATTATCATATTCATCCTTCAGTTCTTGCAGAAAGTTGTCTGTGGTTATTAAGTATCTTTAGAGTATTGAAAAAACGAAAAACATTTCATAATTCACTGAAAAATTAATCTCTATTCCAAATAACAGGCTTCGTTGTATTGAAGTAATCAAATCTGATCTTAATTCCTGAATGGTGAATTCAACTCCTATCAAATAAATCAAACTTTATATCTCTACACAACATTGATCCGACTGAGTCTTTATATTACTTTGTGAAGGAATTTCCTTTTTCAACATCCTACAAACACTTCCATATGCGTACACTATCCGCAACAGTAAACAATGCACCATTCGATTTTACGGTAAGCCTGTTCTGCATATGCATCGCCGGCCCTTTTAAAATCAACAAAAGACCAAACGAATTTCTGTTCCAAATATGGAGATGGAAGATCTTTTGAAATTTTTTACCGTTACCCCATTATTACACTGCGCTTGTGGCAGAGATTAAAATTGGCTCAGTTTCGTAATAATTTAAAGTTATTGAATACTTGGTGCCGGCAGTCAGGCGGCGTCTTTTCATTATTAATAAATAATCCAGCTGATCTGCTGAATATACGAGGAGTAACTAAAAAGAACTTCGCAAGCCTCCTTCAACTTAAAAAAATGTTATAAGTACTAACGACCGTCTCCCACTACTCACGTTATGGATCAATAAAACGTATGATATAAATAATGTGTGTTCCTCGTTCATAAGTCCAAAATACGTAGAAAAGATACGGATCTTCCACATGTAGAGGTAGAAAACTCCTATTCAGTCTTTGAACGAGCAAAAATTTCATACGATTTGAGACGATTAATGATTTTACGTGCTCTTTTCTGTGGGATGATATCTTCTGCTGTTCCTGGGAAAGTTCCAGCTCAGTTCAAGAAAATGTCTTGATAGCCGGTCGGTTAGCCCCATCATCATCATTTTTCCGTGAGGCACTATCCCAGAGAGATTGATGATGGTTCTCACCCCATGACTTCGTGCCCCCAATGGGATTCCGTACGCTGATTCTGGTTCAATGAGAGCTGTTGCTGCCTCCGCTCTTGCTGTCGGAGAGAATCAATGTGTTGGTTTCTAAGACCCTTCCTTATAATCTCTCTCGTTCAAATGGAAATAGCCATTACCTTGACTTGGACTATAGAGGTCTCAGTACCGAGGCTTAGACTTATGTTCTGTCTCGGTCTTTCTTTGGATATTTAAATCCCTACCCCGTTGCTTGCCATACGTAATCCAGATTCGACCCCTTGACAGCTTTGGTATGGCATTTGATGAGGCTTTCCTATCTTCTATGATGGTGGTGTTTGTTTCATCAAAGAAGTGAGTTGATGACCTCCATCCATGCCTCCGCTGCAATATGCGAATGCAGAAGAGGAAAGCTCAGAATCACCTCCAGGCTAATTGTCGACGTGCTGGACATAACACCAGTGACTCGAGCATGGCCAGTATTTGTAAACTAGCCATCCACCCTCTGGTTGTCACAAGTTGTATCTAGAGCCTGATATACGTTATAAAGGGTCTTACTATTGCAAGCCAAGATTATATGTAGCCTCTAGGGTGGTCGTGCAGGCTGTGCAGCCTCACAAGCACCTCGGCCTGTAAGGTCTTTTGTGCGTGTCCCTTCATCGATTCAAGACCGGGATTTTGAGACTTCGTGCGAAGTTAATCAGCATCAAGAATGCCCCTTCCAGGAATTTGAGCAACTTGCAGAAGAGTGCTGGGCATTCGCGAAGCAAATGTTCTACAGTTTCCGCGAAGTTCTCGCACTAGCGGCAACTATCACCATCTTTTTGAGGTGATACCCAAGAGGGTTGGGCCAAAGGGATGTTTTGGATCCAAGTACCCATGATTTGCCAAAGGAACGCCTGGCCATCATTAATTACGTCCTTGCCCTTGTCAGCACTCTTTCCATCTGTTCCAGGCGAACTTCAAGTCCAGGTTTAACCAAAGGTATTACTTTTCTCCTGATATGTGGCTCTCACCAAAGATACGAAGAGCTCTGTTAGACTCTACGTTTTCTTTTCTGGTGAAAGAAACTATCGTGGTTTTTTGTGGATTGACGTTGAAGTTCTTCCACTTGCACCACATCTGTACGTTTGTGAGTACTGTCTTCTCGTTCTGGTTAAATGAGTCTAGTCTTCATAACTATTGGCAAAAGTGATTGCTTCTCGCATTTTTTCTTTAACCAACTTCCACTATATACAACTTTTCAAGTAAATAAGTATTTCCTGTTGATATGCAGATGTTTGCCTTGGTGAGCATTTACAAAAATTTGCCTGTAAAGTCGAAACCTAGCGAATGAAAGTGAGTAACAGAAAACAAAACTCAAATCAGAGTATTTTATGCAACTATCAAGTGCACACCTTTGAGTAAAATTTGATTAAAATTTGAGTAAAATATCGATTTGAATTAGCAGAAACGATAGATATTTTTCTAAATGTAGAATCGTTTTTGTTGGAGGTCATCATTGAAACATTTCTCGAAACACTTCGATTATGAATATGAACCCCAAACCGCCATCACAATCAGTAAGACAATTTTCGACAGTTTAATTTTTTTTTTTTCAGTTTCGACACAGGTTTGGCTGCTATAAAGAAATATCAGTCTCATGCTCAAAATAAGTCCGGCAATTTAACTGGGCCCGATTCGTGAGGATATTCCATACTTTCAACCCTTCTGTGAAACCTCCACATAGAGTCACATGTGTATTAATAATAATAATAATAATAATCGCTTTTATTGATAGGTATCGGAAAGTGACAGTATAAAGAAAAAAAAATACATATCGTTATAACCTATCAAAAGGCAGAGTTAGCTCTGGCTCGAACTCCATGAAGAGATGAGCGAGTGCTTTCTTCCACTCAACCTATAAAGTACCATTACGACTCTACTTCTTTCATATTCGGCAGCCTCTTGATGATCCACAAAATAGCTCACATGTGTTAATAATGAATCCTTAGCACTTTTTTTGGGTAATTCGGCTAAACATTTTTTATGGTTCCTATAGGATCTCAAACATCCCAAGATAGTATTTTGGAAACAAACACCAGAGCAAAAATCTATAAGATAAACTCCCGTGTTCTTCCTTTCTCCAACGTAGTCTCTCTGGAAGTCTATACGTGAGGGAAAAATCTGTAAGAGATGAAACAAAGGAGGGCAGAAAGAAAAAGGTGGATCTGATATTCAGTAATCAATAAAATTTCCGAATAGCAAACCTGCATCAATAATAGTAGTTTAGAAAGGACGTTTATGCTGTACTCTAGAATAAAATAAAGTTGAATGGTTGGAATGTGAACATTTCCAAATCTAAGAACCAACAAAGCGAGCCAGCATAATCGAAAACGATCTGGAATGGATAAGATACCAGAAAGAAAAATGACGAATAATATGTATTTATCGAATGTATCAAAGTGCACTCACCAAGTCAAAGCCAAAAACTAGATAAAAACTGATGTCATATTAATATATACGCTCAATTGTAACCAATGTTGTCGACCTGAAAAATTTAATTTTTGATAATGATATGAAAAATATATCTTGAAACACATCCTGTTACTTCAACGAGAAAAATCGATAAGGCTTTTTGAATCATAACAGTGCAGATATCAAATAATATCAAATTTCCATATGCGTCAGATCATAAATCGATTACAATTACAGACTGAAACCCCAATCGATGTAATTTGTGTGAGTAACAATATCTATGTTGACTTAAGCAACACTTTTGCTTTTGATAATGATACAGATTACACGCTGATTTATAGCATAACGATATTCGCATGTTCTGAATTGAAAACAAAGTTGATCTGTTACAGAAATTAGAAAGGCTTCGATTGGTATAAATTTGCTTCTGAACACACATTTTTGTTAAATTATATAAATTATACAGAGGACTTGAGTATGAGAAGTGAATTTTTGAATAGTGCCATACTTTCACTTTGATTTCCATGCAAGACTTGAAACGGCGAAACTATCAACCACTCATAACACAAAATGCAAAAATTATTCAGTTGAAATATTTCGAAATCATTCAAATCTAGATCGGAAGATGACCAATATAACATTAAGAAATACGCGAAGAGGAACAAGTATAATTGAACTATTAGAGAAAAGTACAAAAAAAAAACTAAGAGTATGAAATAATACGCAAAAAAAATAATAAAACACTACCAGAAAAAGTAATAAATGAGTTCTTCCTCTTCTGAAATAGGTAATACCTAATTCTGTACAACACATCATTGAAATTAGAAGCATTTGGTGTTGATACTATGGATACAAAAATGATAAATATTGTTCCGCCTCACTGTTCAGAAATAAGAGCGTTATACAGTACTTCTCAAAAGTATGACGTACAAATTAAAAAAAAAGTTTGGAGGACAAATCAACTTAAAAATAAAAAAAATCGTGGGGGATCAAGTGTCACGGAATTCGAAAAAATTTAGATGGTTGCAAAGAGAATTGAATTATCTTCAACGATGTGACACATGACCCCCCATGCCATTTAAAACCTTTCAGCATTTAAAGATTTAAGGCCAATATTCGGTGTTAAAGTTTGAAAGGAATTAAGACATAAATTCAGTACCAACACAATTTTATATTATCAAAGCAAAGGCTATTTGTTGAATTCGGAATCATTAGTATCTTTGGTTGAGTGGCGAAGCCTTGCCGAACATTTGCTCAACGAAAAATTAGAGAGAAAAATAGATAGTGATTTCATATCTCACTTCAGAACTACTTTTTCTGGGGTTCCTCAAGGCAATGTCCTTGGTCCGTTCTTATTTTCAATGTACAGTCATCCGATCTGTTTTCTGATCACTTTGTCCACTAAATCTAGTTTTGGTATGTAGGCATGTTTACTACGCCCTTTCCTTGTACCTCATTCTATGTTTATAATTATAGTTCTTTTGTTGTTGAAACGAACTTAAGATTTAACTTTATCAATAGCTAGAAAATTACCACGAAATTTTACCAAAATCAAGGAAGTTAAATTCAAGGTTCGATATTATAAAAAAATCATACCTTCTTAAATCAACTCTACATTCAGGAAACTATTGTTTCGTAAACCACACTGTAAGCATTTCTGTTCCACATCATCACAATTGAAACTAGTTGATACTCAATAATTATATTTTATTAACTAGTCCAGATATACATCGATGCAATTATACGGTATTTCTATTCTCGTAGAACGTGAAGGTCTAAGAAGGTTTAAAATAATTGCTTGGTTGTTTTTTTAGAAAAGCAAACCCGCTCTCACATTATAATGATTATGATGTATTTATAATGAGCGATAATTTTATATGGAAATAATTCCTGATCTATCTGATTATCGCTTTGCAATCTCAATGTTTACCTCTTCAATTAGTAAATGCCTCGACACTTAAGAGTGCAATCACTGATGGAATCGGTATTCCTCATTTTTATCAATATCTTCCCTACTACATGTGTAGATGAGGATGAAAACATTATCTCGTCGATTATACAATTTGAAAAAATCCTGAAAAACGTCAACTTTTTGACATTTTACCCAATGATCGTATAGTTAAATTTTGAGCCATGATGTTTTTAGCCACCCGTGGGTGAGAGGAATTCAGATTTTTCTTTTGGACGTCACTATTTGGACCACCCTGTATGACGTATTTATCACTCATTCATTGATAAACAGACATACATGATATAAAAGATATGAAATACAGTATTATTAATTAATGTACAGGGTATTGTGGATAATCAGCACTGTATTGAATATTCAACGCGAAGTTGTTTTTTTTATCAGACAAAGATCAGGAATTTCTGCACCACTTGCTCAGTTACAGTTGAATTCCTTCAAAGCAAATAATTGCGAAGTGAATAATACTCCAGGAATTGTTTGTTTCTAAATGGAATTAGTAACTGTGTCATTCAAAAATAAGATCAAATCAAAAGGATGACATGTCTATTACAACAGGAACATCGATAATTGCAGCGAACCAGAGCGGTGAAAGTGATACTCATGCAGTCTGACAACTCTTTACATATTCGTTAAGTGACGTTGACGCCTTTTTACGGTTTCGCACGGTTGGCATAGAGTGTGATGTACCGTCCGGTGCATTGAGGTGGCGCTTATAGCGAAAGGCTTCTAGAAACGAGCATGGACTTAATCGTGTGTTGATATAACGAGATAACCACAATTATACTCTACTCCTTCAGAGTGGTGAAATGAATTCAAGTGGAGCTGCGACAACTCGCCTAATTCGCAAAATGATGCATATTCATAGGAGCTTAGGTTTAGGTTTGAACGTGAGTGGGCCCATATCAGGCCCTCCACTGCGGCCAGTGGCCTATTGTGGCTCACCCTATTTATATTTCTCCCAGTATATCCAATCTCTTAACGAAATTGAGGAGTGTATTGGGAGAACAATTTACAAGGTGCTATACCGATTATCGGTTCTGGCCCAGTGAACGTTAGTTCGCCCCCCCCCCTTTGGCTAGGGCGTCCGCTATTTCGTTCTCTTCTGGGCCCGTGTGACCTGGTTTCCAGACTAGGTTAACATTGTTGCATCGTGCCAGTTGGTTTAAGGTTTCTCTGCACTTCCATACTGCTCTGGATTTAAAGCAGTTGGATTCAAGTGCTTTCAGTGCTGCTTGACTATCTGAAAATATTTTTATTGTTTCTCGTGTGTGGTGTCGATTATCCAGCTCCCTTGCACACATTTCAATGGCATATACCTCTGCCTGGAATTCCGTAGTTAATTTACACATACTACTGGGTTCATCCCGTATATTCCTGCTCCGACGCCTTCCAGAGTTTTGGAACCATCGGTAAACCAACGTTCATTTGCCCTACATAGGTCAGTTTCATTCCGAATCCAGTCTTCTCTTTCAGGGAAGACCACAGTGTAGGGCGTGTGAAGGTTGATAGTTTTGGGCATGGTGTCTGAGGGCATTCCTAGAATGTTGTGAGCTATTATGCACTCCAGCATGCTGCTGCTTCTCATGACCACTGCCTGCGGTAATGGCGGTAATGGCCGCTTGGTAGAGTCTTTATATATGTAAATATGTGAAGAGGAAGTAATCCGAGAAGGGCTTCCATAGCTGCCGTTAGCGTGGAGCGAATTGCCGCAGTAATAGCCAGACACGCTTGTCTCTGTAGTCCGTTCAGTTTAGCCCGGGCCATTTTTTGTTGGCTCTTGCTCCACCAGACTACAGAGCCATACGTGAAAATTGGTCGTATGACGATCACGTACAGCCAGTATACTTGTTTTGGTGACATGCCCTATGTTTTGCCACATATTCTGAGGCATATCCATAATGATAGGCTAGCCTTTCGGATAGTCTTTTCCAGATGCGAGTCCCAATTTAGCTTTTTATCCAGGGTTATTCCCAGACATTTTGCTTCACTCGCAAAAGGAATTGTTGCACCATTGATGAAAGGAAGTATTAAATGTTCCAGCTTCCTTTTTCTGGTGACCATTTTGTGAGGGTTAATGGACATTTCCTCCCTCTCACACCATTTATATATAATAATAATAATAATAATACTCCCTCATAAACACTCGTAGAGTGTACCCAAAGGCATAGCCTGTGCGGGTAGAGGACGGCTATTATCATTATTTGCCGTGGCAATATATCCTAAAGGGCGTAGGAGATCGTCTCTTCCGATTTATCGCGTATTACTAGGACCAGATCGTCAGCATGTGCTTGCAGATCGACCTCCCGTAGCGAGAGAATGGCCAGCAGATCATCACCAGCAGTGACCATAGCAGAGGGGAGAGAACCCCCCCTGAGGGCAGCCCCTGTCTGGTTTGAAGCTGACACTTTCCCCCTGTAGAGAGGTCGTTATGGTTCTGTTATGAAGCATAGTTCTTATCCAATCCCATAGCATTGGTTCAATTCCTCTAGAGACAGTCATATAGGGAGTGAGGTAGTGCATTGTTAAATGCTCCTTCTATGTCAAGGAATACGGCGACTGCTACTTCCTGATGTTCCAGGGCGTCGCTTATTCCTGAGACAAAGTTATTGAGGTCAAGTTCTGTTGATTTCCCAGCCTGGTAGGCATACTGGTGAACATTTATAGGAGCTTGCATCCTAAACTGTCTATTCCTTGGTTATGCTTTTCTAGACAACGGGGAGGCCGTGAATTTTTGAGTAACAGAATGGTACTGAACGGATCACTCAAAGTCATCAGGAGTTCAGATCCCATTCTCTGCATATTCTGCAACCATGAAAAAGCTTAAGGCAGCAGCAGTGCACCCGATTAAATTGGTCTCGTGTTCGTCACTTAACGAGGTGACCCAACCTCTATCACCAAGTTGGTATCCGTTCATGAAAATGCTGCGGAAACTGAAGTACTCCTGCATCTATAGAAGGATGATAGGCCAATGCATGGGATGTTCTTCAAGGACATTATTGAAAACCTTGGCTCATCCAAACATTTGACCTCACTTCTCAGGACAAGTCGGAGAACCTGAAATTCATAATGGCCCGCTAGGATGTCTTTTCGAAAATTCTCGGTAGCGGGGCGTTGTTTCTTTTTGGGACTCCACAAACTTAAATTCCTCAAAATTTTGCCGAGAAATGTTACCACAATTTTTTTTATGTTTTTAATAAGCGATTCTGTATAAAAGAGTGAAAATCAAAATGAAATACTACTACGATTTTGAGAATTTTCTAGAAGAATACGAAGACCATTTCACATTATTTTAGGCAAATGAATGAATTGAATGGGAATTAATTCATGCATATTCTCCTCACTTTGGATCTCAGAGAGGCTGTATTCTTATCAGAGCTAATATTAGGTAATGCCCTTCTAATACATGAAAATTTACAAACGGTAGTTGTGCAAGTTGAAGCAGTATTGAATTCACGATATTTACATCATCCAATGAGTTCCGATACTTATGATTTGATTCCCTCGCTCATTTTCTTTTTAGAGACCTATAATCATTGCCAACTTGAAAGATATTTCGTATTCCGAAGTGGATCTACAACTGCAGCAATCTTAAGCAGATGGTCTATAGAATACCTTGTACAATTGCATCAACGATCTTATTGGACAACAACATGCGTAAGGGTAAGGGGAGTAAGGGTTTTAGGATTTAAGTGAGTTGTCCTACTGCGACCTGTGAGAAGTATGAAATCACTTCAAAATATTCAAAATCCGACCGAACACCTCTGACAACCCGACAATGACCTTTGGAGAAGAGAACTTGTTATTTGGACAGGAATAAATGTATTCTGACCCACCACAAAAAGGGCCAACTCGAATCCTATTTTTGAGATCAATTCAAAATATTTGAAAATCGACCGCAATCCCCTGACGATCCGACAATGATCTTTGATGGTGAGAAGTTGTTATTTGGACAGGAATGAATGTATTCTGATCTACGTCAAACCGCGCCAACTAGAATCCTATTTTTGAGATCACTTCAAAATATTTAAAATCCGACCGTGTTTCTATGACGACCCATTAATGACATTTGATGATGAGAAGTTGTTATTTGAACAAGAATGAATGTATTCAAACCCACCTCAAACCGCGCCAACTTGAATCCTATTTTTAAGATCACTTCAATAAATTAAAAAATCGACCGCAATTCCCTGACGATCCGACAATGACCTTTGATGATGAAAAGTTGTTATTTAGACAGGAATGAATGTATTCTGACCCACCTCAAACCGCGCCAACTCGAATGCTATTTTTGAGATCACTTCAAAATAAATAAAAATCTACCGCAATTCCCTGACGATCCGACAATGGCCTTTGATGATGAAAAGTTGTTATAAGGACAGGAATGAATGTATTCAAACCCACCACAAACCGCGCCAACTCGAATCCTATTTTTGAGATCCGTTCAAAATATTTAAAATCCGACTGCACTCCCATGAGGACCCGATTATGACCTTCGATGATGAGAAGTTGTTATTTGGACAGGAATAAATGTATTCTGACCCATCACAAACCACGCCAACTCAAATCATAGTTTTGAGATCAGTTCAAATTATTAAAAATCCGACCGCACTCCTATGACGACCCGACAATGACCTTCGATGATGAGAAGATGTTATTTGGACAGGAATAAATGTATTTTGATCCACCTCAAACCGCACCATCTTGAATCCTATATTTGAGATCACTTCAAAATATTTAAAATCCGACCGCACTCCTATGACGACCCGACATTGACATTTGATGATTAATAGTTGTTATTTGGACAAGAATGAATGTATTCTGACCCACCACAAACCGCGTCAACTAGAATCCCACTTTCGAGATCACTTCAAAAAATTTAAAATGCGACCGCACTCCTATGACGACCCATCCGCACTCCTATGACGACCCATCAATGACATTTGATGATGGAGATATGTTATTTGGACAAGAATTGATGTGTTCTGACCCACCACGAACCGCGCCAACTCGAATCCTACTTTTGAGATCACTTCAAAATATTTAAAATCCGACCGCACTCCTATGACGACCCATCAAGGAAATTTGATGAAGAGAAGTTGTTATTTGGACAAGAATGAATGTATTCTGACCCACCACAAACCGCGTCAACTCGAATCCTATTTTCAAGATCATTTCAAAATATTTAAAATCCGATCGCACTCCTATGACGACACGACAATGACATTTGATGATGAAAAGTTGTTATTTGGACAAGAATGAATGTATTCTGACCCACCACAAACCGCACCAACTCGAATCCTATTTTTGAGAATACTTCAAAATATTTAAAATCCGCCCGCACTCCTATGACGACCCTTCAATGACATTTGATGATGGAAATATGTTATTTGGACCAGAATGAATGTATTCTGACCCACCACAAACCACGCCAACTCCATCATTATTATCACGTTATTTTGTTGGTACATGCAAGAAAAAGATTCTGGGGCACATCAGAAATCAAGATTCTGGGGCACATCAATTAGTGCCTTAAAAATCACGAATCTAGTTCTATATCTTTTAGTTTTCAAGTGGATGTAAATATTTTAAATTCTGAAAAGTCCAGAACTCGTAAAGATTATGGAAAATTAGGTAGAAATTAGCATTTTTATTGAATTATTGAAGTAATTATGCTTCGGGAAATTTCTATAAATACATCCGAAATGATAAGCTGGTATATGTTAAGGCCACTGACACCGATCAAAAAATATCCTCGATTCATCATGGAGTGACTTTTTTTACAAAAGATAGAGTAAAAAACCATTGATTTGAGATTTTTGTATTATTCTATTTCTTTCCTTACTCTTAATGATAATGATACCCGCTCATATACACTCACTGATTTTTTGTGCTATATTCACATTTCAGTTGTAGGTATTTTGGTATTCACTGTCAGTTAGTACACATGAGAATATCATTGGTTCCTGATAAGATTTTTGCAATATAAATGTGTTGCAATCAAATTATCAAATAAATGTTAGGATCAATAGTGCATGACATAGATTAAAAGTTTGGAATGTGTAAGTAAAAGTTGGTTACTGAAGAGGTACTTGTAACAGTGTCGGAAATGGTACTCAAATCAGTTTCCTAATCATACGATACTAGAACTAAAAATTGTATAGGGTCCAACCACACAAAATATACAAAAAATCATAAAATTTTGTTGAAAGCCATTTTTATAGGGCTTAGTGCCTGTCCATTTCTAGAGTGGAAGCGTCTTTGAGGCTCGTGGATTAAATTGTCGGTTACATGGAGGAAATTGTACATCACAAATCCCGGAAGCGATGAATTTAACATGACTGTCAGTAAACTACCTAGACATCCAGTAAAATATCGTTCGGTAAGTACTTGTTAAGTAAATAATCATTTTGGAAATCATAATATCCACCGTTAGCATCAAATGAAAAGTTTGATCGCACATCAACATGCTCTGAATACTCTCTCGGATACTGAAATTACGAAATATTCAAATTAAGTAACGTCTATCATTGGATTCTCTGTAACTTCTTTGATGTCTGCAATCACAAGAAGGTACATCGATGTTTATTTATATCGGAAATATGTAAAACATTCCAATTTGTAGTCACGAAACTTTGATTTATTGAATATATTATTCGTGAAAGCGAGCAAATTGATTCTTGAGTAATCTGAATACGGCTGTGTGAATATTAAGTGATTCTTTTTTGTCAGGCGTGAGTAGAGCAAATGACTCACTGAACCAATTGAAAACGTGGCTTTCAATCAGTCAAATACAGGGTGTTTCAGGTAAAATTTGCCGACGATATTTACTTCTTGTATACGTAAACCTATTATAATTATTATTTTTTCTAATTCTTGAAAGACATGTGTTACATCAAACAAATGAATATTTGGAACCTTTAGTGTGCATGAATTTAAAAAAATAGAGAAATAGTTTCTATTCATTGAATATTGTATATCAGATGTGCAAATAGAAAATCAACTAACGGGATACAAATGGTAACGGTATTGGTAAGTATGGATGGCGACTGATGTGCTGCGACCTAATTAGATCTATTGTGCCCCATCTTCTTCTGCTATTTCAAGGTGTTCTTGTTTACAGCAGCCCCTCAAGCCCCAATTCCTTGAGGAATTTAAGGATTTTGAGGGTCTATTCGTGGTATTTCTCCCACAGTCAGCTGGTGTGATCCCATTATACAGTGTGCCCAAGATAAGAATGAACAGCATGGGGATATCGGAAACGGTAAGTGATACGGGGTCGATTAAATTAGAGAAAAGTAGCGCATTTATGTGCCTAATAATATGCCATTTAGAAAGTTTTAATATTCCGAGTAGTTTCGGAGATATCCGAGAAAAACCGAAATTTGAGAATTTCGTTTTTATTTTCTCCTAGCTTTATTTTCAAAGGAAATGTAAAACAAATAGCACTTTGCCATGGCCACTTTTTGAGGACTACACGATAACGTAAGCAGAATTTTTCTGCGACGTTTCGTCTTTTAGAAAACATCATCAACTTTGTATTTTTATATGGGCCGAAACTAAAGTATACCCTGTATACGACTCCATATTTCATTGTGAATACAGCAACGTATCAAACAATATGATTTCGGAACAATTTCTCGCGCAAAATGTAATTTAGTGATTACTTAATATGTTTTTCTTCAATTTTAGATAGTAGGCGCTGGAAAAAATGACACATATTGTTCCGTTGTCATAATAATACTGTAGTTTGGTAGAATTTTTGACACATTTTCGTTCCTACTTTTACATCTCGCTACCTACCTAATTTGTGTTAAAAATGGAAAACGGCAGCTTTTCGAATACTGAAAAATTTGATATGTTGTCATGTTACATTGTGTGCCAAAGAAATTGTGTTGATGCTGAACGTGCGTACTCTAATAAGTATCCAGAGAGGCGACAACCTGGTAAATCAATATTTAGACGGTTAGTTTTTAATTTAAAAGAATACGGATCATTTAAAAAACCTGTGGTTTCCCGACAAAAGCAATCTAATGAAGAAAGTCAGCGTGATGTGTTACAGGCCGTTGTTGAAAATCCTGAGATATCTACTCGCACCATTGAAGATAATACCGGAGTTGCCAAATCCACCGCTCACTTCATTTTAAAAAAAAAATAAATATCATCCTTATAAATTTAGGATTTGTCATGGACTCAGGCCAGGTGATGATGCAAGGCGAAGAACCTTTTGTGAATGGTACACTAGAAAATGCCAAGACGATGAAAATTTCCCTTTCAAAATAATTTGGTCTGATGAAAGTATGATCACCAACAATGGCATTTTTAACAGGCGGAATGTTCATTATTGGTCACAACAAAATCCGCGGGTACACAAAGTGTCCAGACACCAACATCGTTTCGGTTTTAACATGTGGGTTGGGATTCTCGGTACGAATGTAATTGGGCCTTTTATCTACCGAAACAATTTAACAAAAGAGCGGTACATAAATTTGTTAGTAAATGATTTGGAAGATGCTCTAGATAATTTGCCTTTAGCGGTTACTCACAGCTGCTGGTTTCAACAAGATGGTGCTCCAGCACATAACGCTATAATTGTTCGTGATTATTTGAACCGTCGCTTCCCAGGACAGTGGATAGGTACTCATAGTGATACACCCTGGCCTGCAAGGGCCCCCGACCTAACCCCACTAGACTTTTTCCTTTGGGGACATATCAAGAATCAAGTGTACTCTAATCATAATTTTCAAAATGAAGAAGATTTGCTAAGATTGGTAACTGCTTCCTTTAACAATATTTGTCCGAATATGTTAACTCAAGTTTTAAATTCGTCTGTGAGACGAGCGTACTTGTGCTTAGAAAATAACGGCGGGTTATTTGAACACTTGTTATAAGTTTCTGTTTGTTTCCTGTAATACATATCAGCTCCTTGTTATTACATTACAATTACATTTATAAAGTAAACTTTTGATTTGGCGACTCATCTTTGTATTCAACAACGCAAAAATTCTGGAAAGTGGTAAGTTTAAATTTAGTATAAATAGGACTAATCAATTTATTTCATGTACCAAAATATGTCATTTTTTCCAGCGCCTACTATCTAAAATTGAAGAAAAACATATTAAGTAATCACTAAATTACATTTTGCGCGAGAAATTGTTCCGAAATCATATTGTTTGATACGTTGCTGTATTCACAATGAAATATGGAGTCGTATACAGGGTATACTTTAGTTTCGGCCCATATAAAAATACAAAGTTGATGATGTTTTCTAAAAGACGAAACGTCGCAGAAAAATTCTGCTTACGTTATCGTGTAGTCCTCAAAAAGTGGCCATGGCAAAGTGCTATTTGTTTTACATTTCCTTTGAAAATAAAGCTAGGAGAAAATAAAAACGAAATTCTCAAATTTCGGTTTTTCTCGGATATCTCCGAAACTACTCGGAATATTAAAACTTTCTAAATGGCATATTATTAGGCACATAAATGCGCTACTTTTCTCTAATTTAATCGACCCCGTATCACTTACCGTTTCCGATATCCCCATGCTGTTCATTCTTATCTTGGGCACACTGTATTCAAATCTTTTGTGATGTGCAGCATAACATTCGATCAATAAATGGTGTGGTGTTTCTGGATGTTCCCCACAGAATCTGCAGGTGCTGTCCTCCTCTAAGCCTAGCTTGCTTAGGTGTTCATTGAGTCTGCAGTGCCCCGTCAGAAATGCCGTGATCGTCTTTAGACTAGTTATGCTGAGATTAATCAGTGTTTTCGATCCTGCTCGATTGAAGTTGCCGAGGAAATCTTTGGCCTGCCTTAGCCATGGAAGTGTTTGCCAGTATGTTGCTCTTATTGCTTCTTCAGTTTTATTGAGTTCTTCTTGGAAGTAAGATTTTCCAACTCCGCAGAATGGTTCTGGCCCGATCAGTGGCGTTGATGCCCCTTTTCGTGCCAGGGTATCTGCTTCTTCATTGCCCTCCACTACGACGTGCCCCGGCACCTAGAGGAGGATCACCTTGTTGTTCCTGCATAGATCATTTAATTTTTTAGGAATTCCCAGACCATCTTTGAGTTGATGTTATATGAGCTTAACGCTTTGATGGCTGCTTGACTATCGAAGAGGATTGCGATTTCCTTGTTCCGGTATTTCCTGTCGAGGTTGAATTGAAAGCACCTTTCTATGGCGTGAATTTGCACTTGAAAAATACTGGGGAACTGGCCCATGTGTTCGGAGTATTTGGTACGAGGCCCAAAGACTCCTGCTCCAGTTCCGTCGAGAGTTTTGGACCCGTCCATGTACCATATTATGGTATTCTTTCCCAGTGCTCGAATGGATTCTATGTTCCATCCACTCTTGGAATCTAATTCCGTTTGAAAAAATTCCTCGAAACTAAGTTTCATAGTAATTTCGTCAGGCAAGGTGTGCACTTTCGGTGGGGGTTGAGCCCCTCGTTGTGTGCTGTCCCGTTGAGTCCGACTTTAGCCAACCTAAGGTTTGCTCCCCAAGCAGTTCTCTTCACCATGATATGGTGAGGAGTTAGGTCCAGAATTACCTCTATTGCTGCTATTGGAGTAGACCTCATTACTGCTGTTGGAGTAGACCTCATTGCTTCTGTTATACAAAGACATGCTAGTCTTTGCACTTTCCCCAGGATTTTCTTTGTTATGGCGAGTTCGGTTCTGCCGTGCCACATTACTGCTCCGTAGGTGATCATAGGCCTCACTATCATGGTGTACATCCATCGCAGTATTGATGGGTTACAGCCCCACGTTTTTTCCTGCAATATTCCTGCACACCACCAGTGATGATTTTGCCTTGTTAACGATATTTTCTACGTGTCTGTTCCAAAGTAGTTTTGAGTCTAGGGTAAGCCCTAGATACTTCACCTCTTGCTTCCATTCTAAGTCTGTGCTCCGTCGAGGCGAATAGCCCTCAGGTGCTGAAACATTTTTCTTGTAGTGAGTGGTCCACTGTGTTATCTGAGTTACTTCTCAACCCTACAGACAGGCACCATCTTCTGGTAGTCTCTATCTAGCTCTTTTTCTATGAGATCGCAGAGGGTTCCTTCGAATTTGCCTTTGGCCATAATGACTATGTCATCAGCATATCCAAGGCAAGTGACTCCGTTCCGAGTAGTTCGTCTACTACGAGACTCCCCATCAGAGGTGATAGTACCCCTCGTTGTGGGCATCCCCTGTTTGTGATGAACCAAAAGCAGATATCTCCACTTTCGTTTCAGCAGTTCTTGTAGCCAGCATTTGGCACATCCATCTGGATGTGGTTCTGTCCACTCCCTTGTTCGTTAGGGCCCTATTTATTACTTCGTGAGAAGTGTTGTCGAATGCTCCTTCTATGGCATACGGGGATACAAAAGTACCTACTGCAAAATTTTTGGGAATAGGTTTGGACAAACACTTGAAAAAGACGCACATTACTCATTCAAATGAAAAACTGGTGTTGGTAGGTACGTTTTGAGATCAGTATCAAAATTTCGATTAACTGTGCTTTCATAAAGTGTGGAAACACTCCCATTATCTTACGAGTTGTTTATTTTTGGAAGTATACCTCGGGGATTTGGTATGGCAGTTTTCCCCCCTTTTAAAAAAGAAAAAAAAGATTTCTCCCCGACCACCTTGCAAGATATGAACACTGGTTTGTCTTAAACTCATTGTACTGCAACTTGAAGTGTTACATATGATGTATGTGGTATGGTTCAGAAAAATATGAGTTTTCAATTTTTGATATCGAAAAAAAAAATAAAAATAAAAACATCGATGACGTTATATCACGAAAAAAAGGTATTTTTTCGACCTGCCCAAACTTTTTCACCAAAAATGATCAACTAGTAGTATAATAGAGGGACATGTAACTCTTCCGTCGATATTAGTGTTTATACTCCAGAAATGAAAATTAATTCATCTGTAAAGCAAAATTAAGAGAATCATGTAAACTTTTTTTAAATAATTTAAGATTCTAACACTTATACCAATTTTTGTATCGAAAACGTTGTCTATAATCCTTAAAAATAGATTGGAGTATGAAATCAATGACAGCCCCTACAAAACTTGTCAAAACGGAAATCACCTAAAGCCCCATTCGCACGTCTCAATCATCAAAAGATTTTCTGATTAAAAATTCTATGACGATATACTTCAAGTTTAGAGCTTACTCTTACATCGCATTTATATAAGGTGTGTAAAAACTAAGGTTACAATCTTCAAACGACAATACTTCATTTAATTCAAATGAAACGCCCTGTATTTTTAAATTCACTACTCACTGGATAGATATACCTTCCGGCAATTGTTTTAATGAACGTATTGTTTTTATCCTGTCAGTTATTCTATCAATCACCTATTTATATACGATTTTCATGTTCTATAAACTTTATCAATGCGTTTATCAACAACAATTACTTATGAAGAAATAAACATAAATCTTATCTTGATAAATAGACTGTATACAGGGATATTCACGCTATTCGACACGAAGCTTATGGCCAGAAGAGTATTTTCCTGAAGGTGGTTAGGGACCTATTAGCGCTACATTTTTTTTTAAAAAATCATGTTGTACAGCGTGTGCCAAAAACACGAAACTTATCAGAGTTGTTGTTTTTCAAATGGAACACCCTGTATATTATTTGATTTCCAGATTCCACGCGCGACCAAAATAAAAGGTTTAATTTATCTAATCCATACGGTTTTTGAAATATCTCTCAATTTGTGAAAATGTATAAGTTTTAATGCCTTAATTCTCAAACCAAATTAATGCTATACGCTACTAATTGAGTAACTCTTATATCGCACTTATATAAGGTGTGTAAAAAGTAAGGTAACATAATTACAATCTTCAAACGACAATACCTTATTTAATTCAAATGGAACGCCCTGTATTTTATGTTAACAGCAGATATCAAATTAAATTGTCTGTCGAATACTAGTATACATTCTTATGGCTTCAATTTTTAAGTAAAATGCACATATTCATTTTGCAAAATGGGTTATAAGAAATTTTTCAATTATAAAGTCGCCCAAGGCGTTTTGAAAAATCAGAATTGATTGAAAAATGCACCGAGATCTAATGACGAATGCGTTTATTTTTCAACTTTGTGAGTGATATATATTAGTGTAGATTATGAAGAAAAATAATGGTGGATGTAAAGGAAGCAATATTTTAATTATCCTCTTTAAAAAATCTTCAGCAACTTTTGCCAACGGGCTTACACTTGGAAAAACTTCTCTGATGCATTGTTTCAGATTGTTTCGTGTTGGTGTTGAATACAAACAATACCATCAATTTATCCCCAAAAGAAGGAATCAAGTGCCGTCAGGTCAGGTGACCTTGGGGGCCAATTTTGGTACCCATTCCTTCCAATTCATCGATTCAGGAAATCAACATTTAATTATTCACGGACCTCACGATGGAAATGAGCGTAATCTCCATCCATTTGAAGCCACATCGTTCTCCGTATGTCCAAGGAAATGTCTTGTAATGGGATTGGATAATGATTTGCCAAAATTCTAAAAACATCGTTCCATTTAAATATTGTTTAAAAAATAAGGACCAATTAAATATTGACCCATTATTCCGCCCCAAACATTCACTGACCATCTGTGTTGATTTTGGATCATTCTAAATTGATGTGGATTGGAATCAGAATAATAGTGGAAGTTGTCTATCAACAGTCCCATTGATATGAAAGGTGCACTCATCTGTAAACAAAACTGAATTGAAAAAGTTTTCATCACCTGAAATTCTATCTAACAAAATTCAACTCGTTTCCCATAATCGTTTTACTGGAGCTGGATTTTATAAGGATGGTATGTTTTGTGAGCATTCTTGAAAGTCTTGCTTGGCTAATAATATTCAATAATTTCACATGATAAAATAAGGAAAGTAGTTGATTTGTGACAGATATTTGCCTCAAAGTTCCACGTTGTGGAGAGTTTGGAGGGAAGGGTTGTTTCGACACAGTCGAAATTATTTATTTCAATAATAAATTTGTTCATTTTCCACAAAGTATAGCAGATTTAACACTTTTTTTTCCAAATCCACTTTCCAAACTCAAACCGATAATCTCAAAGAACGAGGAAGACACATATTATCACCGCAAACTTTTCTCACGTTCTCACTATCCTTACTGCTGGTCCGACAAAGATTTGGATCAAGTGCAAACCGTAATTCTCACCGCAGAGTCCCGCCTGCAGCCACAACATCCGATTAGACTTTTCCCAATCAGGAGCAGGTTGAGAGATCTGCCTAAATTGGCTATTCTCGGTGGTAATTAATTCGAATGCGTAAAACGATACTCCGGAGATTTTATGTAGCAACGTGAGAAAGTTCAGAGAGAATCTTTATATTGGCATTTTCCTTCAGGAAGTTTTTGTTATATTCGATTTGAAAGGATAAGGAGGAAATTAAGAAACTGTGGAACATTGCAAATAAACCGGAAATTCGCATTACAAAACACTAATTTACATAGAGATTATAGACTACAGCCCAGGCCAATTTTGGGGGGGTCATTTGACCCAGCATGAATTATATTTAGAATTATAGTGCAATACGAAACAACTCCTTTCCGCGCTGTGCCGTCAGTTATGAGCGGTGCGGATGAGTACGCAGGTCAAAAAAACTTTCCATCCAGAGGAGGTATTTTTCGACAAAAGATTCTTGGATGGCATTTCTCAAGATGATAGATAACTGAAAAATAATCAAATAGGATCTAATGCCGTACAAAGAGAACGGTACTGAAATCCAGGTTTTTTTCAATGGGAAAGTAATAATTTGTGTCAATATATTTAAAGCATATCGTAACAACAATTTCGCTGTTGACAAAGCTTGGGTCGGCCATTCTCGGTATTTGATATGTTGTTTTCAGCCATTCATCAATTTCATTTGAACCCATACATCGTTGTTTTGAAGGAACCATGTTTCTATTTTACCTGATGCCTTCTTCGTAACGTTTCTTTGGTAAAACGTTTAACAAAAAAAACACGGAAGCACCCGAAAACCAACTCGAACATTGACGACAGCCGTGAAAGGTAACATTCTGGTACAACTAACTGTGGCCATGACTGTGCCTAATTTTATCGGAGTAATTCTTAGCTGGCAATTAATTTGAATATACCAGGTGATTAATCAGACTCGTGTGGGTTTATCAAGTTCTCGAGTATTCACAAGTGTTCTCTTTCTGCACGTAAACTGCCAAATAGGTAATCGATACACATATCTGATTAATTGTTGAGGGAGTATGAATACAGTGATGTAGGTGTTTATATGCAATCGACTGACGACATTTATAAAAAGTAAACAGATGCTGGGGAGTGGAGCAGTGGAAGAACGTCCGAATCGGAGGACCCGAGTTCGAACACCAGTTATAGTAGATATTTTTCAATTCAATGCGATAAATGAACTGAAATTTCTCAACTCGACAGAAGAGGTGTGCACGATTCACTATTGCGTTGATATTAACAGTGCGAAGGTGACATGGACCTATCAACGAAATCCACCCATAACACTTAAATACCCTACTGAGCCTTCGTGGTTGCAGTGCATATTGAATCGCAATAAAAGACGAACCATATCATCAAAAATGCAGACAGACTCTGGTTTTGTTGCAATTTATCATGAGATTCAGTAACACGAGGTATCCTAGTCATCTTAATCTAAATTCCTCTGTCCAATGTACTCGGAGAAATTCTGTCACCATTAAAGAAGCGAATTGATTGTTCACCTCTAGATGTGATAGGGGATCTGATACAATACACACAGATGGTCTCAAAATGGAGAAAGGTGCCGATGCATGTATTGGGGTAATTTTGAAACGTGGAGAATTTTTTGTGCTTGAGAAGAATGCCGTAGTCTTTCAGAGAAGGACTGGGACTTGAGCAAATATGCAGTGAATGGTGTAGCCTTTGTCGATATTACCTGTGTACACTGTCCAGTCACATCGAGACGGTCGATATTGGACACTACACGGCTTACTGTAGACACCCGTATGCAAGATATCAGACAGGGCAATGCCTCTTCTGAGTCGAATACATTTGTGGAAAGAGCATATTTTCTTTTCTGTCAGTCCTGATCATTGAGTATTATTGTTGATGTTTATTATTCACTCATTGTTAAACAATCACAGTTTATATTTTCCATTTTTTTTAAACGCATACGACCTCAAAGGTTTCTCGACAAGCTGATTCCTAATCATACCAAAAAAGTAAATTTCGAAAAATTGTCCATCACAAGCAAGACACCTCAAAATGGAAATTTCTTAATTGAAATGGCGATCTGATTCAAAAATACGAGCTGATTTTGTACTTTCAAGAGATTCACAAACGAGTAAAGTCAAAAAAATGTTTATTTTTCATTAAAAAATAGCAAAGTGTCCTAAAATGTATCTAGACTTGAAATTTGCACTTTGTACCTCGACGAGCTGATTCCGAACCATGCCATAAAAATGGCTTGTTGATACCGAATTGACAAAATTTCGAGAAATTTTCCATCGAAAAAATGCACCTATCCTAAAAATCAACATTCACCAAGTGACATAGGCGTTCTTATTAAAAAATACGAGCGAGAAAATACGGACGATTGAGTCAAATAATGCCATATTCGATATTGGGGGAAAATATTTATTTAATTTTTTTTTATAAAATGTACCTAATCATTGTAAAAAATCGTCGGAAAATGAACCCTTTCAACTCCAGATAGAATTTTCAACTCGAAAGCGGTAGAAGATAGAGCAATTGTGCGAACGCCAATCGATTCAGACTGACTAAATAAATAATAAGTATTTTGTAGATCAGTTCAAAATTAGTAATTTCTGTAACATATCAAACAGAATCTGAACGTTTCCGGAGAAACACATAACACTGAATATAAAAATACCCCTTTTCTCTCCATATTATTGCAGATATTCGACTAAAGGTAACTTACGTTCCTGGTTAATACCGTGACGAATGTTGAGTTACGTCTGACAGATATCTGTAGAACGTTCCCTCACAATATTATGAGTTCATCAATTGCAAGTGTCGCTATCAGAATGCAATGTAGACATATTAAAAGATGCAGTGGGTGGTATAGTTGCGTATAACCAGCGTCACTGTGGGTTCCAGTATGTCAATCTCATTATAAAACTATTACAATACCTATATGTTGAACAGCAAGGGACCGAAGATGAATCTTTGTGGAACACCACTATTCATATTTCTATCGATTCACGTGTTAGCATCAATTTTTGAGACAACTAATCAACTAGAAGTTCAACAGAATTATCTGACAAATCCACTAAGTACAAAATGGATATCAACATTTGATGGTTTATGCCATCGAAGTCCTTAAAATGATCTAAAAGTATAACTTTTGTTCTTCCGAATCTGTAATTACAGCTTTATAAAACTATATCCTGATTTTAACCAAGATTGTTTCTGAGGCAAAATACAACGTTTATCAAGATGAAGTCTCTAATCTGATAATTCAACTATTCTTGACAAACATGGTAACTTGTCTGATTGTGGGATTCACTGATAGTCGAGAGTGGGTTGCACGAAGCTGCCTCATATAAAAACTGAAAAATTATTCACACCATTTACAATTATTGTCTCTATATCAGTTTTCATTTTGTAAATTGTTTGAATAAAAAAAAATCAACTACGAAAAATGCTTCAGTTATTTTGCATCAATAATTCGCCTTGTATCTCAGTTCAGAGTTCAGAGAGATCATATAAAGCACAACCACAGTATTCAAGTTGAAAAAATAGGCAGACAAGATTTCATCAGTTCTTCATTGGACCGGCAATTTACAAACAAATACCTGTGGAAATCCACTCAGAAAACTGATACTTACGAGTTATGATTTCCATTACCGGAGTTCATGGTTCATGCATCGAATGTTTTCCCGCATCTCGAAGTTTTAATAACAGACCTCATTGCAGTTCGCTGCAGACTTTAATTTTTAATATTTCCTGCGGATAAGAGTGGAATAATGATGCTTATTAAAGCGATTTATTGTTGAAAAGGATTAGACGAGCGTGCTGTGCTGAATGATATATTATTGAAGCTTGTTTTCATTAGTTATTTTTTCATTCTCTTTGAAATTGAACAACTGTAGTAGGAATGTTTCCGAGGGGATTGAAATAGCAGAATTATACGAGATCGTTCGCTAATTTCAGATGAGCAGCTAGGGGGAGTGGAAATACTATCTCCAAGTGGGTTCATTTCTTTTCAGAGTTGATTGGATTCATGAATCGCCGTTGGATTGAAAAGGTTGATGAAATATTGTAAGGGCATTATCGCAAATCTTGTTAAGAACTGGAGATTTAACTATATTAGTTCACCGAAAAAGAAACATTTTACCAAATCAATATACCATGTAATGGGATTCCTGAATGTTTTGGACGTTCCACTGGGCCCGGCTAGGAATCGCACGTTACTAGGTAAGACCTCGTTAATCCTTGACTCGCACAAGTTTCGACTTCTGAGGGCTGTCTTATTTTCTTTTGTTCTTGGTTAGAATTTTCTATAAGAATACAATAATCTTGGAGTTCCATATGCTCTCTGGATATTACTTTCTACATGCTCGTCGAATTTCAAAGAGTTATTTAAATCTAGCCTAGACTTTTTGCATTATCAGAAATCTCAATAAAGTCGTTTATAATAATTATCTGGAGGTTACTTTTCGCGAATGCTTGATTGAACTTGTTATTTGAAGAAACTGCTGCGTCAATCAGATCACGTAATGGAAAATTGTAGTAAAGTTGAATATCATCAGCGTACATCGCAGTTTATAATGCCTACTAATGTTTTCGAACTGGCTCGTGTAAATTGAGAAGAGAAGCGGCCCCAATAGTGAACCCTGTGGTACACCAGATGAGACATTTCTGGCAACAGATATTTTATCTCCCAATTTTACACTTTGCAAGCGATCTGTGTGGTACGAGCGGAAAAGTTGAAGCGAGTCAGTACAAACACCACTCGATTTTAGAATGGTAGTGTATCGTGTCGAACGATATCGAAAGCTTTGCTAAAGTCGAGAATAATCAGAGCTGTGTATTCTGAATTATCGATTGCTCGAAATATGTCATCAGTAACGTGAAGAAGTGGGAAGAACTATGTATGACGAATCTATGATTATTATCAATGAATTGGCTGAAGAGAAGTTCCTTCAACAGTTTTGATAAACCCGCCAAAATACTAAGTGGTCTCAAATCTGAGAGATCTTGTGGATCATTGATCTTCTGAACTGCGGTTATACGAGCATGTTTCCAAGAATTAGGAAAGCTATACTCAGACCAAAACCCAAAACATAGTGATCATTTATTGAATAATTGACGTTAATAAGTAGTATATTATCTGAAAAATAATTATTAATAACGTTAAGGCTTTTAAATTTTTGTGTAATGTCCGCGTGGGATTTTTTTCATACATTCAACAATTTCAGTCTTCTCCATAGTTCTTTACTCGTGTCGGTAGAAGTACATTGAAAATGTGCTTTTTTTCTCTAGTTATTACGTGGTTTGTCAGATTACGTAAATGTTTGTATTCCTGCCAACTTTCTTGTGTTCGTCTTTTTCTATGTATTGCTTTTGCTTTATCTCTCTCATTTATTGAATTCTTCACTTCATCCGTCATCCAGGTTGCGTTTGTTTTTTTGTAATTCTGACAACTTTCAGAGGAAAGTGTTTATTGTAGAGGTCGAGAAGTACATAGAATTACATCAATGAGAGATTGAGATGCTTATGTGTTGCTTCACTGACGAATAGATTCATTTCAATAGAAGAAAGCATTGTGTTGAAGTATTTCACTGGGCAGGAATTCTCATTGAGATCAAGATACCGGGTGACCACAAGGTGAGGTACGCCCCCCAATTTTTCTCTCGTTTTGAAATACATGTTTCAAATTTGGTACGTCAATATATTACTCAAATCCGCATATTTTGACTCCATTACCGAAAATTCACCACTTACGGTTCAACCGGAAGTAAACGCAAACTTTTTTATTCAAATGACACCCTCTACAATTTTTTTCATTATCCGGAAGAACACACAATTTGTGATAACACTGTTCTTCAAAATTGTAAATCGTTTGAAGAATGCCGGAGAAACAGTTGATTGTTCAATGGAACAAAGTTGGCCATGAACATCAAACACAAATTATCACATCTGACGAACGGCGTCAACATTTACGAGAGGAAGGTTCGAGGTAAGATGCAGCTGAAAATTGGGCTTCTCATGTCATTGTAATTCATTGAAAAGTTATGAATTATCCAAATAATCATGTTAAAAGTTTCGGAGAAATTTGAAAGGAATCGAAGATACGGAATGTTTCATTATGAGTGTACACAAAATTGAATATTTTTAAACAGAGGCGGCTTGAACATACGAAAGCTGAGCAAAAAATCAAATCTTTTCATTCGAGTAATTTGATAATTCAACATTTTTCAATACGACAATGTGAAAAGAGTATAATGCCATTTGATAAATGGCAGTTGTGAGCATTTCTTTATGGGTACTACTCCGTTTTGAGGAAATTTTTGATAATTGTTGGAAAATATGGTTGCTGCGCAATTACATGAGAAGCTCAATTTTCAGCTGTATGTTACCTCGAATCTTCCTCTCGTAGATGTTGACGCCGTTCGTCAGTTGTGATGATTTGAGTTTGATGTTCAAGGCCAACTTTGTTCGATTGAACAATCAACTGTATCTCCGCCATTTTTCAACCGATTTCAATTTTGCAGAACAGTGTAATCACAAATTGCGTGTTCTTCCGGAAAATGAAACATGTACAGGGTGTCATTTGAAAAAAATTCAGTCAAACCGGAAGTGGTGAATTTTCGTTAATGGATTCAAAATATGCGCATTTGAGAAACATATCGAAGTACGTACGTATCTTGTAACGAAATGTAAAACATTGCGTTACCATTTTTTCGATTTGTTGAATTTCATGTTGGTAACACCATCTCATTGAGCTGTTCCAATTTATTCAATTGTGCTATGCGATTGGTAACACTGACGATAGACAGAGTGAGAGAGATTGACTTCCTCCCTTAGAGAACTTCTATCGTCCCTTTCTGAAGTGAGCATTCGAAGCGGTGGTTTGTTTTCTCAGTTTTCCCATCCGGAAATTTAAAATTTTTCTAGAGCGAGGAAATGAAAGGTCGTATATATTTTTATCTTTAAAATGATTAACTTCTGTCTGATTCGTTGATTGAATCGATATTCTTTTGGCACGTTTTATTTGAAATTTAAATTTCATTTTTGCTACTTTCTAACATGAATTCGAAATGGCCGTAAGTGCGTCATTCATGATTATCTTTGAAATCTCCAAAACTTCAAATAATTAACTTAAACACAATTAACTTTTATCTATTTCACTGAACGAATCGATATACAAATCGATATTCTTTTGGTACGTTTAATTTGAACTTTGAAAATTCAATTTTGATACATTGTAAAATGGCCTCATGTGCGTCACTCTGTCACTCATGAATTTCATGATTAATTTGAAAATCTTCAAAGTTTGAGTATTATGCGTGATCATAATCGAATGTCATTTTGTACTCGTACCCTCTTTTGACGAGTCGGTCCTGAATCCTGAAATGTCACAGCTCACAGCTGAAATGAATTCTAACCTGTGAAAGTCGAGACAATTTTCATTAATTCTATCAATCTCGAAGTTAAAAGATTATGAATTAGATCTGTTTCTGTTTGTGCTTTATGGTTTTCAGTGATACAAGTGTTTCCACAAGTTTTTCCTGAATGTTCAGAAGTTATCAATCTGCTTAAAAGGCAAGAAAAGTAAACTAGGATCTAAATTCCTGAACCTGGATGGTGATCGATGAGAAAGTCTGATCTGGCAGCTTGGAGAACAGGATTCATGGGTGAGTAAATGCTTTGAATTCCTCATTTCTTTATTTTAATCAGAAGAAGCTACACTCACTCATGAAGCTTTGAGCTCTTGGTAAGATCTTTCGCTCTCTTCTACATCACTACCCATGTTTAGATGCCTAGCCAAAAGAAGTTTGATATATTTTTATAACCTTTCGTTTTCAGTAGTTCTGGACACAAATAAAGCCATCTGCTTTCTTTGTGACTTTATAAGAAAGCATTATCTCAACCCTCTTGCGTTCTCTCTCTCTCTGTTTCTCCTCAGTCAGGAGATACACATTTCCTTTTCATCCTTGATGAGATAGATCAAGTTTCTTATCATTATTTTGCTAGTCAGTTCCACTGAACGTTGGAAATTGACTATTAAATTGAAAACTAATAGAAAACAATATCTTTATGAAAATCTTTTTCAAATGCTCGCTTGAGATTGAACTCTTCTCTAACACTACTTGAGAAATTACTAAATTTGAGCTTCACTGTAAAGTTGAATTCTTTCCATACCTATTGAATATTTCAATCATTGTTTAACTCAGCAAATCTTACATTTATTGTAAATTTAAATTCTTCATCTCATTTATATATTCCCTGAATAATCTATATATTGTAAGTTTAAACTCTTTCATTTCATCATCATTCATTTTGATAATCTATAAGTAAATCTAGATTAGATTTGTACAATCATGGTCATATCTCGAGTCGTGTGACTCAACCTGCCACAAGATACTGGTTTGTGTTTATTTTTCACAGCGTTACCTCATCGTTCGAACATCTTATGAGATCCAGGAAAGACCCCAGACCGACTACAGATTGTATCCAGATTGTATCCTGCTAGTAGAGCAGCCATTGTCTCGAGAGACCATACAAGGCTCCTACATTCTTCGATAAAGTAGAGCTCTGGAGTAAGTCTTTCTCATCGCAAGAACTGATCATAAAATGTGAATAAACCAACCAGTCATTTCAAGGCAAATATTGAGAGACCAGAATCTTTTGTAACTTTAAAATAACAAATTTGATTGTAACTTTGTCACTTCATTAGAATCTTGTCACACATGTTTTGTGAATATAGTGTTTTCTGAACTTTGTTTTTTTTATTGTTGAGAAGCACAAAGATCATCTTATGACAAATCAATGTTTTTGGTATTTTCATTTAAAAAAAAAAGAACCTGGTGCCCATGCATACCTAATATCATTTATCTTTATACCTTACATTTGTCAAAGGATATATCTGTTGTACTAGCAGATAACGATACCCACGACCTCCCGTAACAATCTGAGCAGCTCATAGGCATTGCTGTAAAAAAAGAGCAAGCAAATAAGGATAAGTGTTTATCTTTAGTTGCAATCTTTGAAACTATAGAAAAATTGGGAGGCGTACCTCACCTCGTGGTCACCCGATATATGTGTCCTCAATCAAAGCTCTTTTCATGTTGAATTGTGGAACTCATGGTTGTTAAACAACTTAATGTCTTTATCAGTTTCGTGAAAAATGTTGACCATCACATCTTTGGATATGCCTTCTCCTGAAAAAAGGGATGTATCTATACATAAATGTAACAGTGGACCCATTATACTTCCTTGCGATATACCCATAGATATAATTCTATTGGGACATTCCAAATATTTAGAGTCCTCAGTAAAACTGATGATATCTGGTATATTTGCTAAGAAATACTGAAACCATTTCAAAGCATTCCCTCTCTTATTTTTCTTGTTTACTCAACAGCTATCCAGACAGCCAGTGTAAATTTTGAATTAACGCGAAGACTACCAAAATCTAGGAAGATAATATGTAAACACAAATTACTAGCATCGGAATCCAAAATATTCCAAACGTAAATACACCACCGTGAAGTTCGAGAGTTGATTCACCTTGTTTTCGTCTCGTTCGGAACTTAACGAATAAACAGTGAAAAATTCTCGAAAATGATTTGTGAACATCAAACAACGGAGGAAGAGGAGAGCACTTTGTTTGCTGAAGTATTTTCCGCTTTGCTGGGGCCCGAGAGCTCTTCACAGCAGGTTCTCTGGAAATCGGCGGCTTCTCAAAACAATACAGAACGTTTATCAACACTCGAGTGCTAGTGTGTACACTGCCTACCGCTGGCAAACTTCAATTTCAGAAGTGTGAAACGAACGTCCCCTGCATATTCGAGCTCTTGTAAAACGAAGAGGGGTGCCATCCATATGCGATGACGGCGCTGTTCTTTTCTGCGATAAGGACTGGAAATAGTTGAGTTTTTAGATGAAATATTGTCACCATCTTCTGGAGGAATGCATATTGGGTTTGATGTTGGGATAACACTCCAGTATATTCAATATTGATTTGCGTAACAGTTTCAGAAAGACATATATGCTCTCCTAAAATTAATCAAAATAGAGGCCAATATCAATCATTTTTATTGATTCAATATAAAGATTTCTGAATTCACCTTTTTTACCGTTAACGAACAACACTGAACTTCATACTCGTATCATCCATAAATAGACACTCAAATAGTCACTACAGTCACCAAAAGACAGAAGCCAGTGTCAGTTTGGCCCAGATGGAGCTGAACGTAGATATGGGATGAGAAAAATCCAAGAAATCTCCTCGTTCCGCAGTTGCAGGTAGTAGTGGCATCGTCCAGCTTAAAAGGATAACCCAATCGAGAAGCATCGTTGAGTTTGTTACAGTGATTTTCTCAATATCCACGGAAGATTGAGGAAAAAATTAGGATCTTCGCTCCACCCTTTCCTCGGAATGGACGGGACCTATCCACCACCAACATTTAATACATTAGTGGTCTACTATGTAATCAGGGATCTCTTACTCATCATAGGTTGTGACGCCAAAGCACACCACAGGCTAAGGGGGAAGGATATCAACACAAGAATTGTAAAAGGGACTGGTACAATAATTCATACTAGGGGAAATGTAATTTGCTGCTAAGATAGAGAGGAGGAAACTTTCGTCACTGTTATACGTGACGAGGTCCTTGATCTGATACTGTAAGCGAATGAAGGAGCTGATTCAATCAGAAACTGTTCGTAGTGAGTGAGCCATATTATTCAAACTGTGTTGAAATCTTCGAAGAATCTCTAAATACCGAAATTGCAATAATAAGAAATAGACACACTGTGGAAAAGGCGGTGCATACAACAAAACTGACCCAAAAAAGACAAAGCAAAACAGGTGAGAAGACTATTCAATCCAGCCAGCAGCAACTCACACTGGGATAACTGAAGATTCAAACTTACAGGGTATGACAAAAAAAAAATATGTGAAGGAATAAGAAACTCATAGAAGTTCGGCGAACGAGTTGAGGAATCACCAGTATCCATAGAGAGCAAATCAAGAATAGTACAGATAGATTCCTCTCAAGAAAGGGGATGGAACTAACGCAGAAAGCTATCAATGGAAACTCACTCCCTTTCTGCATCGGTAATGCCCTTGGTGGATCAAAAGCTTCTGAAAGGAGGATAACAGAAGAGGATTGGGAGCTAGCCACCAGAACCACAAGAGCCGGAAGAATTAGAAGGGCTATAGCCCAGTTCCATCCATAGGACTGGAAGGAATGTTCTCAACCTTCCTGTTGGATGGGCTGGACGTGCTAATACTACATTTTTGTGAAATCGTCAGTGCTCAAGTTGGGAATACGTACCAACAGTATAGAAGATGGTGAAAGTAGACCGGCATTATTTGCATCATCTTTCACTTTGTTGATCAGTTGGAGAGAACGTTATTTCAACATTGTAGAAATTTTAAGTGTTAGGAATCGCATGTTAAAAGGTAAGACCTCGTTAATCCTTGGCTCGCTGGGGGCTGTCGTTCGTATGGGGACGACAGCTGGTTAACGTAAGAAACAATTTTAACAAAAATTTTGAAAATAATTTCTCTTCAATATGAATTATTATTCGATATCATTTATGGACTTCAAGACATCAGAATACCTCACAAAAAACAGTTAGATTGTAGAATATTTTCTCCCGAAAATATGTTGAATTGTTTTGTTCAACACATTAAATGTATATTTCCTCCTACTGAGATTTCATTGAGATTTACATCACATTACTTGCTGATTTGCTACCAGCCTCTAGTAAACCTCAAAATGTCAAATTATCGCCTACAGTATATTGTTCTTACCTTCGCAAAACACGGTAGAACTTCCAGATACGATAACTTTAGTTTTTTTTCTTTTCGTTGTGACATATTTATGATATTTTTCAGAGAAAGCGTACGATTGAATGCGTCATTCACAATGTCTTGCGATGTTGAATAAGTATGGAACTGTCGATAATTTCAGTCACGTTAAATTTTTAGCGAATTTGTTTCTCTGCGAGGTAATTTATGATGGAAAGTTGAGAATAACCCGAAGTACTAGGAAAGGCAATGGAAAGCTGCTCACTTAGATATACAGTGTGTCTGCTGCTTCTTCACTGATGATCATCTACTTCGACTAAAATTTTACAAATAGTTTATGAGGAAACAACAACATTTTCGAGATATGGCCATGCCATGCCATGACGGTTCATTCTTCAATGAACGTCATAAAAACATTATGAGAAGTTTCAAGATATAGAGACGAATGCAAGTTAGTGAAAGAACAAAATTTAAAAAACTTGGCTCTATTTTCAGTGCAGAACACAAAACTTTTACGGAATGGACGATGAGGAAGTAGTTGAGCTAGTATAACCGTCCCTTTAGGAGATGGCCACTTGGTGGCTGAAACCCTCCATCTAGTACAATGATTCTGTTATGTAGAAACTTCAAATTCAGAAGACCACTGCCACCCCACCCCAAAGTCTGGGGAAGTATAACCGTGGATCAGATGATTTAGGATACTCCCACAAAGATATTACGTCATTATGTGAGTTTTTACATCTAGTTGTCGCAGCAGTTCTCTTGAGTCCATTTCACCACTCCGAAGGAGTATAGTAGAATCGGAACGGCAAGCATATTAATTAATTCCAGGTTGAATGGAAGAGCAAGTTCCGATCAAATCTCCGGATGAAATCGGAAATTGAATTCTGCCTTTTGATAGAGGCATGTACATTTTAACTTAATATGCTTATTGTAACTTATCATTGTAATTTATATGCTTTCTATCAATAAAATTTATTATTATTATTATTATTATTATTATTAATTGCAACAACTTGCCTCAAAAACAATTTTATAACCGCTGTTCCTCTTGAAAGCGGCGTTATTCGGCCCCTAGGTGAGTATACATCTCTCCAGCGCCAAGATGATGAAGGATGGTTTTGTCTACAAGCTGAACGTCTTTTCCATATTCCTAAAATAGTTCTTTTTTGAAATGAACCATGGCACAGTTCGATCCAGAACTACATTTCGATGCCATGCATGTACTCTTCCACCACCACCCTTGAGGACTGATCAAGATCATTTTATCCTGGATCTAGTATAACAGATGAGCGACTTTATGACGCGTATACGCAAGTTTTCGGTAGTGAAAAGAACTATGGCACCAGGAAGATGGAGAAGAGAAAAGGGGTAAGGACTCTGACTTGAACAGATCTTATGGTAAAGAGAGTTTCAACAAACTGCCTTATTAAAAGCAAACTGATGGAAATGGCGTCACTTTAAAGCAATTTGATGAAACTATTCGACCGTGAGCTAAAGGCTTTACACACTTGATGTATTTATGTGCCAAATAATCAAGAATACACTAGATTTACGTGCACTGCATTTTTCTTTTTGTCCACTCCACTTCTTTGTAATTACTTACTACTTTCGAGTTGTGAAGTCGGAATCATACTAATTCCAAGTTCACAATATTCCGGTCAAAATGAGTAATAAAAGCAGCTGGTTGAATGTGATATTTGGTTCATGCAATTCGATTTCATTTCATTGAAACATTAAATTTGATCCAAAACCAAGATATAGGTTCAATCATTTTGAGACTTTATTTTGTCGTACATAAATGACACTATTATTTGTTTGATTCAATTAAATTTTATTTGATTCAACAATTTGTTTTTTTCTGTGTAGTGATCGTAATTATTATTCCACTTATGCTAATATAGCGTGTTTTGATTGGTTGAAATTTTTGTGTTAAAAATTGAAAACATCATGTTTTCGACTCTGTAGTTCGGCTTTTGATTGGCTATTGAATATGTATATAGATCTACAGTTGTTAGTCATGGTATATCAAATGGTTTCGATTTTATTCATGAAATAATCTGAACAAATACAACTCGTGTTATCAGCGATTATTAATGGCCCGAGGAACACCTCACTCGATGGTCAGCTAGGTTGTATCGTCACTTACAAAGTGGAGGGTTGAGATATCCAGGGGGGACCTCAGACTGAAAGCCGAGATGAGAGGGGGCTGCCCTCAGGGAAGCTGCCTCTCTCCTCACCTATGGTGCTTGGTCATGGACGAACTCCTGAGTAAACTCACAGACGAAGGTTTCGAGGCACAGGCATATGCGGATGATGGAGTGGTCCTGGTCAGCGGACGATTCATTGGAGTCGTCGGCGACCGCATGCAGGCCGCATGCAGGATTATCGAAAGGTGGTGCGGTGAAGCAGGGCTCTCAGTAAATCCGACAAAAACGGATATGATCCTGTTCACCAATCGCAGGAAAAAGGATGGGTTCAGACCACCCACCATGTTTGGCCAAGAGCTGCAACTAGCTCAGCAGGTCAAATCCCTGGGGGTAATTTTGGACTCCAAACTTTCATGGAGGCCGCACGTCGATAGGGTTATTCAAAAGTCGGTAGCAATCCTATGGCAACTGAGGTTGTAGGAAAAAATTGGGGTACCAATCCAGAGATTATGCGCAGGCTATACACGGCGGTCGTAAGACCAAAGATCCAATATGGGTCAGCTGTATGGTGGCCAGGCGCACAAAGCAGCACAATAGGTCGAATGCTCAGTAAGGTCCAGAGGTTGGCCTGTTTATTAATAACGGGTGCAATGAGAACGACCCCAACCGCGGTATTGGAGGTGCTGTTGAAGCTACCACCTCTTCCAGTCTGGATCAAGAAGGAGGCAATGGCAGCCCATTTGAGGATGCGAGACTCGGAGGTCTCGGTAAACGAAGGAGAGATGATAGGGCATGCGAAAATCTCAAAGTGGGCGGAGCAGGAGATTCCTATTTCCGCCCTCAGAGTAATAAGCGCACAAGACAGACTGCGATGGAATAGGAAGTTTGCTCTTACTATTCCGAGCAGAGAGCAATGGGAAGGAAATACAGTGGAGTTCCGACCAAAGGAAGTCGAGTTGGTATGGGATCCTGGTCACAGAGGGGTGCCGGGAAATGTGGTGGCTGACGAACTTGCCAGAACCTGTTCCGCGGTGCCGTTCTGTGGGCCGGAGCCAGTACTAGGCATCGCAAGGAGTCAAGTCTCTTCTGCCCTGAACAACTGGGCGGAAAGAGAACTAAACGAACTCTGGAGGAACATCGCCGGATGCAGACAGTCAAAAGACTTTGTAGCCGGCTCTAGCAAGTCAAGGATGGTGTGGCTCTTAGGCAGAGATTGCCAAACTCTACGCCTCCTTGTAGGAATACTAACAGGCCATAACAAATTAGGCAGACACCTGTCACTAATGGGTATAAAAGACCCCCACCTGCCATATGTGTGAAGAAGACGAAGAAACATCGTCTCACTTCCTTGGCGAGTGTGAGGCGTACAGAAGGCTAAAATTCGAAATCTTCGGAGTTGAAAAACTCCAACAAGAAGAACTCATCGAATTGAAGTGGACGGATATACTGACCTTCATCAGAAGGTCACAAACATTCGGAAAGGAAGACTAGGAGAGGCAAGGTAGTTATGTGGAGAGCGGGGAAAGCAAAAAGGGCCCATTGGGGCCTACTTGCCTGGCTGCGGCAGCGGCCTCCCCATGACTACTACTACTACTACTACTACTACTATCAGCGATTATCGTAAATTCCTTCTCGTTTTCGAAACAAATTATGTTGCTTTGGGCAACATAATTTGTTTCTCAAAATCGAATAAGTTACGATTTTTATAATTTTGTTTCAATAATCAAAATATAATCATAGGAAAAGCAGATAGATCAATATTTGATTCAAGTGTCCTTGAATTTCAGAATAATTGAACTTAAAAAATAAATGATTCCTAGTGCAAACAACACCCTGTGTATAATATGTGCAGGAATACTAAACAGATGTTCAAGGGTTATATGAATATATTCATGATATTATACTATTCTTTTTCATGGGATAATTATTCTTAATAAACAACACCCTATATACGACACCGTCGTGGAAATTTGAACACATGTGTTTCAGAGAGTTCTCAACGTGTTTATAATATTAGCTTTTCTCTAAAAAAAATCTGATATAACTAACTGATTTTTTGGATTTTCAATTGATCATAGTTGGCCGTGTAAATGTGAAATGAGATATATGAATAATCAGAAATGTAGATATCATGTTGAAAAAAATTTGTTTTGAAATCGGTCGTCGAATAAGAAAATACGGAGGTGGTGCTGCTTAAAGTGGGACATACTGTATATAATCGAACACACCGTGTATATATACAAGATTCACTGCCATTTTCTGCAAACTTTCAAATCCACGATCCTGACCCGCGTATATTTATAGAACCAACGTAGGCACAAAAGAACGAAAGGCATAAAAATGAGGTTAGATATAGGTGTATATTTATTATTAGTTCCGTATATTTATGTAAGAAAAAAGAAAATATCGAAACCTACAAGAGCGATGTGTGGTGAATGTGGGCGCCGTTTAATCGCGTGCGGTTCGATAAACCGACTCGAAAATGCATTCGTTAATTGAGGAAATTGCGACGATAACGTCGTCGAAACAAAAAGACGTTGGATCGTTAAGAATCAATGGAAAAATTCCATTTGCATACGTATCAACGACGTATAATTCACCTATTGCAATTTTAAATTACCCTTAAGAAGCAATTATAGTACTACTGTATTTCCTCACAGAACAGAAAAAAATCATGTAGCGTTCGTTACTTGTTGATTCTCAACTTCGTTAAAACAACGAGCACTGGAGAAACTGAACTCGTTCATACAGACTACCTTTTTCGTGGTTTGCGGACGAGGTACAGTCAACAAGACGATATCTTAGGAACATAATTCAAGAAAAAGTTGTATCTGTAGGCCTGCTTTGGTTCTAATCTAGAATGATCCTAGAACCGTTCAAAACAGTAGCTCAGTAAAAAGTTCTGATAAATGTTAGGTACATTAACATCTCAAACTCGAATGTGGCACTGCTGAAAACTGGTTCAGAACCGGTTCAGAACCGGTTATGAAACCAAAACAAACCTTGTGTCTCGAGGCAGTCTGGCTCTCGGGTATATACCAAAACCATGGAGACAAGTTAGGGTTACCTTTTTACCGAAACCTTGAAAAGCTGGACAGGATTCGGATATTTTGTACTCAAGACTTTGGAGAAGCTAGTGGATAGACATATTAGGGACGGTGTGCTGGTGGAAAGACCACTGCATCGCGAACAATATGCCTACAGGCTGTTCAACAGAGACATCACTCCACCAACTAGTAAAGAGGGTGGAAAACACGCTGGAAAATAAAGAGGTACTGTTAGCGGCCTTTCTAGACTGAAGGAGCTTTCGACAATACACAATACACTCAATCACTAGAGCTCTCAGACACAGAAAAATCGAGGAACCATGTGTGGCCTGGATTGACGCAAAGCTGAGAAATGGACTGAGACACATCACTGTATTAGAGGAGACCGTATTAGCCAGGGCGACCAGGGGATACCCACAAGGTGGAGTTCTATCCCCGCTTCTGTAAAATCTGATCGCGGACTGACGCGGACACGCTGCCGGAAACACTGAACGAAGCAGGACAGCGAGCCCTTGGCTGTGCTGACGATATCGTAGTCTTAGCACAGGTTAAATTTAACACAACGGTTAGAGATCGCATGTAGGTGGCTCTTAACGTTGTCACAAGATGGACGGACTTGGGGGAGGGGGTCAACGTCAATCCTAACAAGGCAACCATATATAGTAACATTCACCCGAAGTCGAAAAACAGAGAGCCTAGGACCCTTACGACTTCGAGGGGAGGACATACAGATAAAGAGGAAAGTATAGTAATAGTAGACTCCAAGCTGACCTGGAACCAGCATATCGAAAAAAAAAAAACAAAAAAGCGGTGACTTTACTAGTGATAGCCAGACGCACTTTTGGAAAAAAATGGGGACTTAAACCACATATGCTGCATTGGTTGTAAAGCACAGTGGGCATGCCTTCCATTACATATGCTTCTTTGGTGTGGTGGCCCAAGACTCAACAAAGAGGAGCCGCAACGAGACTAAGCAAGGTGCAAAGACTTGCTTGTCTTGGAATTACAGGGGCCATCAAATCAACACCAACTGCAGCGATGAAGACACTCCTGGGACTGCCACCTCTCCACTTTGTGGTTCAGGACGAGGCAAGGCTTGGTGCCTTCAGACTGCAGATCGCACCCAACCTCAACGTTGGAACGGGACACATTGTGATCGGGGACGTGCTAGGAATGAGAACGGACCACATTTCGAAACGGTACTCCTTCAACAACCAATTAAGAGTGCTGGTACCAAACAGAACTGAATGGAACGGCTCACAGCTCAAGGACATTCTACAGGGGAAAATCTGGTACACAGATGGATCCAAGACTAAGAATGGAGCGGGCTCAGGAGTGTTCTCCAGGAATCCGAGTATTGGCATCAGCTACTCACTGGGCACCCATACCTCTCTCTTTCAAGCAGAAGTGTACGCCATCCTTCAATGCGCGAAGGAGAATAATAGGAAAAACGTTGAAAACGCGCCTATCAACATCCTATCAGACAGTCAAGCGGCACTGAAGGCCTTGTCTAGCAAGGAAGTAACGTCCAAACTGGTATGAGACTGCAAAAAAGAACTGAAAACTCTGTCAGACCGGAATCACGTCAAATTGATATGGGTCCCAGGTCATCAGGGAATCGCAGGTAATGAGAAAGCAGACGAACCCGCACGGAGAGGATCGGAAATGCTCCCAAACCTAGGGCAGATGATAGGGGTACCGAAGTGTACAATAAGAGCCTCTGTAACAAAAGAACGGCAGACCTGTTAAAAATGAGCAGGAGCCAGTTGAGAACCGTTACGGGACTCCTGACTGGACATACACCAGTAAAGGAGCACCTCAAAAAAATTGGGCAATACGATGGAGACCCGACCTGCAGACTATGCGGTAAGGATCCAGAAACCGTGAAACACATACTGTGCTATTGCGAAGCTCTAGACCGCAAAAGACAGTCAATTTTCGGGTAGCCATCTGGCGACCCAGAACCATACAGTTCACTCAATACGGAACTTGTACAAACTCGTACATGGCACAAAAGTATTGAATTCAGTACTGTGACTTTACAACATAGGTGAGATACAACGAGCCAAAAGGCCTGAGTGTGACCGGACCCACACAGAGGTGGAGGTTTTAGTGAGTATGCCTAATAAGGAGAGTCCCACAGTATTCATTGAGAAGCTGAATGAAATGTAATCGGCCTGGGCCAAGAAAACAGATGACACCACCAGCATCAAAACAATGTTCGTCTCCGTCGATACTATCCTTCACTTGTCTTCTGCTTTCTGTTTTTTTTCCGGGGGTATTTTTTCCGTTTTTTTTTTTTTTCGTTTACCCGTTTTATTTACCTACTTCATATTTGTTAACAGCAGCATTATAAGATGTCAGCTGTGAATAAAAATTAATCTCAGTGAATTCTTCAGCCTAGCCAATTCACATGGATTATTGCATTACTTTTCTATATTATCATTTACCCAGTGAGAGCTCCGTAAATATACGTTTATAGAATTTGAAGCTCAAATATGCATCCTATCGAAAAAAGTTTGATACAATAGTTGTGGATAATTAAAAAATCAATAATTTTTCAATTTCTCAAAATTACAGAGAATTTTTATTTACACAATTTTTCTAATGAAACTTTGTGAAAATGTTCTGTTTTGTATTTCAAAAGTTTTCAGTTATTCGGTTATTGTTTTTGGTAATTTCAAAACCGCATTATCGAATAATTAAATATAAATATCTTCGACGCACATTTGCAATGAAAAATAAGAAACTCTCAAGATTAGTGAAAAATCGATTATAAAAGGTTGTGTTTATGGTTTTTTGAATTTTTAACGATACTTTTTCATACGAACAATATATTTTCTTCATAGCATCTTAAAGACGAGGTTTCATATAATGAGCCGCGGAGGTGTGCGGGTTGAGTTCTCGCCTCATAAGCCAAAGAGCGTGAGTTCGAATCTCAGCATTGCTACCGGTCTCGTGCATGGCATCACACGTATTAAAAGGTAAGGGCTACGTCTTCCCCTAGCTCGCACAAGTCTCTGACTTCTGAGGGTTGCACGTAAGAGTACAACCGGTTGACGGATATAACAATTTTAACAAAAATAAATAAAAAATTTAAAAAGGGATTTTCTCCGCCACCGGAGCGTCCTTCCCTCTTCCCTTGCGTCTTTTGGGCACCCTAGAGCTGAGAATGAGTCGCCGACTCTCATTTCCATCTTATAGTATAGAAGGTATCTAATGGATATGAATAGAAAAACTTTGTTTTTTAGTTTCAGTTTAATCTTGCCTCCGGAAGATGGTCACTTGGTAACTGAAACACGTGTCGAGGAGTAAAAATAGCGATTAAACTCCAGTATATTCAATGCATTCTTGATAACTTGTTTTGAAAATACAGTTACATCAAGTTCCTGTCAGATAAAAGAACATTCATTGTTTGTTCTCGTCATTTTCAGTGATAAAACTGTCGTAAACTTTGTGCACATAAAAAGGTATTTTCATATCAAATATTTACAGACACAACACGTGACAGCCGATGCATTCCTGACAAAAACAAAAGTATATCATCGATCGACGCAAGTATTGCAGACTATATAGAATGGTCAGACTGGATGGATGGTCTGTCATCGACTGAAATGAAAAAAACAACGATGTCAAATATAGTGCTTGGTGAAAATCCCGATGGGAAACTGAGCTATTACTTCCGTGATTTATTACGAAGATAGAACACGGCACGGAATTATATTATTCGGCACTGTTTTATTTCCACAATAAAGTGTAATGACGATGATGATTTCGAAATGAAACAGTCGGGTAATGAAAAGTGGGATACGGGTGAGCTATCTTCAACTTTGATCAAGCTGGTCTTGCGAGGGTGACGCGTATATGGGTTTTAAAAACTATAAGAATATTATGAATGAAGAATTTGCCTTCAAGATCTATACGGTCGAACCAATTCTGGAGGTAATTATTCCATCCAGAAGTAAGCATCTCAGAAACATCTCAAAGCTTCAACAGATTCTTCAGATCTTGAAAATCTCTCACTATCTGATTCAAATCGAATATTGCCGAATATATTTGAGATGTTGGTGTGAAACATCATTCGGGCATTGTCTGAATTTGAGGATTTATATTACTTCATCATCCTATTCTGCTGTGATTGATTTCTCTGAAAATTTCTGTCGAATCATTTAAATATATGCCGAAATGAAAATCCAGAACTGTACAGCCGATTTTTTTTTTTCAGCTGATGTCCAGTTTTATAAAAAACGACTTAATATAGTGGATTTTTACTTTTTGCAGTAGGAAGAAATATGGATTCGTTCATTTGATTTTCTGATCAAGAGGCTATTTAATGGAGTAAATTCAATTGATAGTTCAGTCAGACAAAATGTATGTGACAATCTCACCATTTCGATTTCAATCATTACTAGTCCCAAACTGAAATAGGGCCATTACGATTAAACTGCCGACAGCTGATAAAACCATAATAATTTTGGTATGTTCGTGCTCAGGTGGTAATTCCCGTTCACTCAGGATTGAACTAATTTCGGTTCCTAATTACCCCACTCCATCATAATTTCCTTTTGCTCTAACAAATAAAAGTGCTATGAATTAGAAGGGTGTTGAATAACGACCTACAAGGCACGGTATCGTTTTATATTTTCCTTATAAATCATGGATTTTTCCAGCACAATTTTCCAGGTATTTTGGCGGGAGAGCGATATGTGAGATTTTCCTATTGAGCGAACGACAGTACATGCTCTGTTTGAAGCTAACCAATCGATACATTACTTCGAATGATACACGAATGGACACAAACAATTAGCCATTGTCCCTACTGGCGTTGCATACACAAAGTATTGATTGGTTCTGTAGATTTACTTAGACTATGTATTTCCTGAACCAACACTGCTGGACATCTCGTTTAGACTCGGAATACAGGATGAACTACCACACTCGAATCAGTATATTTGCTATAGCAACTATATATTCTCATACGAGGGAGTGATGAGAAGACATAGACCTAAGCAAGACATGGCGTCATCAGCTTTTAAACATTTTCGGTTTTCGTAAACACTGCCCTCAAAATGTCTTCTGTCAACCAAAGAACAGTCGAAACAGTCGATTGCTACTATATAAAATCATCAATCGATTTTCACATCGTATCCTGTCGTGATATCATTCAAAACGAAGGCAGGTTGCATAGAGGACAAGCACACATAAGCAACATGCACGGAAGAGACTACAACAAGCTATATGAAGAGTTGGAAAACAACCCTGTTATAAGAACGCCACCAGGCCATCAGATGGCATTCATCCCAGATATATCTTTGACAAAACTTTTAAGATAAGTATAATGGACAAGGATGCGTGGAAGGGGGGATCTCTCATCAACGCTGTCTACACGAATGGCTCAAAAACTGTTCAGGAGCCGTCATTTATGGAACCAAGCCGATGATAAAAATCTCATTGAGCCTAGGTATATACGCAACGACATTTCAAGCGGAAATCGTCGCAATACACCATGGCGCTCAAGAGCTAATGAGGCATGAGTTTTCAGAAAAAAAAATTGTCAGTTACCCTCAAACCTGTTTGGGACTGCATTGAAGCCCTAAAAGAGCTGGGCAGTCAGAACAGACTGACCCTAGCCTGGGTACCAGCACACACAGGTTATAGATGCGATGAAGAGGCCGATTCACTAGTCCGTGAACGGGCAAGTGAGGTCATGAATGGCCCAGAACCGTTCTGCGGTATGGCAAAAGCTGTATTAAAAACCAACACCAAATCATGGATCCATAGAATAGTGGAACAATTCACCAGGAATGAGACCGGACAAAGAGTTTGTCAAACAACCGCAGCCAACATTCACAGAATATCTACTAAGCCAGAAGAGAATCACTACTAGAATATTACCAAGACTAGGGCATTGTAGGCTCAACAAATATATGAGTACAATCGGTCTGGCAGAAGAAATGCTATGCAGGTTCTGCTAAGAAGAAGGGGAAACATATCGATACACATACTATGCCATACTGCGAGGGCTTGTTTCACAATAGATCTGAAAAGGTCGCGGTGTAGAGGCTTGAAGCACGAAACCCCCAAACTAATCTAATCTTTTGTGAGATCAAAAACAAAATAGACATTGCCAAATACCGTGGTAATTGTTGATTTCGCTAGCTTCGAAAGTAAATAATTCCGGTTTAATCTGCGCTACTGGATTTGCAAAATTATATGTTAATAACATAAGGAAGTCGTCACGTTCCGTTGTCCAGATTTTTTTGATCAGGTACGAACTACACATGAAATGCATTATTTATTTCGGAATCGCAGGCATGCATACCGCACGTAACAACGAAATTATGGTCGTTTGAGCCGGACCGGTGTTTGCCCATCACGTCCATGGAGTAATGCGATTAATCTGTAGCAATAGTCCGGGAAAATTTGCCAAATTTCATAAATTGTTTCATGAAATAATGAAAGAAATGAAAGATTAACATTCGGATGTTGAACGTGAGCAAAAACCATTCAGTTCAATGTCTAGTGAATCGAATAGACATGGATTTGCCACCATCACGTTCATTGCGATAACTTCATTCGAAAGAATATTTTCAGCTCAAACACTGAACAGGTTTGATACGTTTCAATAGTCAGGTTTGGTTCTGATAGATATAGATTAAGTCATATCAACCATATTAAGAATTTTTGGTTGAAAAAGTTTCTGGATTTTATACTAGCACACGCATTGCCTTTATTCCTAGAATTAACAATTACCCTGTTCACTTTTCTGCAGTTCTCAGAGAGATCTATTTCCTAACATCTATGACTTTATCAATAACTGTTATTGCAAGAATTAATCAGCTTGGCATGAATAATTGTTGAGAATATGCTTATTATGATGAACAGTATAACTTACTGTGAGATGAGGATGGTTCTATTCAATTAAGGTTTGGTTTCAGGTCTGCCAATTTTGTACTAATAGGGTGGGGCAAATTGAACACTTCTAAAGTGAAATTGCTGTTTTCAAACTAGGTAGATGAAAACTGATGGCTGTTCCTGGGGATCAATTTTTATGATCAACTTAATAATGAAAAACCGCATATCGATATCTACGATCATTTCTGAGATGATTTTCGAAAATAAACATTTTGATTATTATTATTTTCAACAGCTCCTGAAACGACTATTTCTTCCAACCTCATTTGCCTATTTGATGCAAGTAATTTTGACATTTTCTTTTCACATCGATCACCCACAATAAGGTGTCGCAATCTTGCACAAATATCTCTAAATAAAGGTTATTTTCTTTCTGGATATCTTCCTCTGGTGGTACAAATTGCTTGCTGACTCTGCATTTTTCCCGGTTTGTCACAGTTTATCACATCCCATTTTTCACAATTCTCATACATAATTGCAAATGTATTTGATAATTCAACAAAAACCACAAACTGAGGAGCGTCTTTACGGCTTCAATCAAAATTAAGTAAATACTTGCATTATTTTATAGTCGCGACTACTTGTTCAAAGTGTGCGTTTCAAAGTCTACATAAAAAACGTAAAACTATCGATATACGATTCGAAAAAATTAAATACTTCGAAAATATTTTCATAAAAACAATGAATTTTTGACAGGAAAAAAGTTACAGCAACTTTTCGAAAATGCACATTTTTGAAAAATACGACAAACAATGATGCATATCAATATGCGGTTTCACCATTAAGTTTTTACAAAAATTGACCTACCTGCATAGGCATCAGCAGTTTTCATCTATCCAGTTCGAAAACAGGATTTTCCCTTTAAAAGTGTTCAATGTGGCCCACCCTGTACAGATGCAAATCTTGACAGCTGGTGTCTGTTTGTAGAATGCTCACCGATCACCTGGAATCTTTACGAATTTTGTTGGAAAGTGAATGAGCCTCCAAAAAAAAAGCTGAAGTGAAATGATTAAATTCCTTTCTTTATTTGGGATGGTAATAATCCTATGCCATGCTGTTTTTGTTAACGAAAATCCCGAAAATTTTACTTTCATATAGTTTTCGAGCTCAAATTTTCAAGGACTGTAATTTTGATCTGTTAAAAAGTCAGGACAGACTTTGTGATGTTTTTCAACATAATTGCTACGACTTGCTAGAAATCCACCGTTCACTAAGGACTAGTTCGTTAATTTTTCCCGTTTTGATATCCGTTGAGAACTGCCAGTATTGATTGGTGTTGTAGTATCCCACATTGAGAGTATTGCACAGTAAAAATTGTCTGCCTTGCCAAGCCAATTTGAGGGCTGATTTTTCAATCGTTTGCTAAAATTCCCAGTTAGCTAGCTGTCAGCTAGGCTCAACCGACAGCTAAAGTTTCTGCTACAAACTTTTGCGTTTCTTCTTCAAATATTTGATCCTATGCTATCTAGCTTATATCTAACTTTATTTTCATTTTTGTTTGAAGAAATGATTTTTCAACTCCTTGTCATGATTTGCTATACTCTCAGTTTCAGTGTGTCACTTTTCATTTCTAATTTATTCATATTATTATTCATTGATTCCCACTTGGGAAATGGGGACTTGGGTGCATTGTTAGTCTCTAACCAAAATGTTGATTTAACGTTTATTTTGCATAGCTTCCCAGTTTCGTTTTCGACTAGTATAAAACATTATATTTGGGAAAGACTCTTAGATTCTTCTTCTCTTCTGTACAGAGTTATTTCTCATTTTACAAACATGCAATGAAATGAAAGATTTCAGCTTCATCTCAAATAGTTTTAACAGTAATACAGGAAAATATCAGATGTATCTTAGCACATATTTGATATATAATTAAAAAGTACAAACCTATAGTCTAGTTCCTAAATTGTAGATAGTGACTCATCGTACATTTTCTGGTTTTTACGGGATTTGAAAGTGCAGAGGGGATGTACGAAAGTGGCAAAGTAAAAATTGATTTGAAGCCAAAGTACCTAGCTTATTTCTGTTCTATTTTTTGACCTGCTTTAGATGAATTATGAACCGTACAACCAATGAGTCACTATCTACAATTTAGGAACTAGACTATATGTTTGTGAAAATTTTGAGTTGAGGTTCAGTTCGCTCCAATATTGAGAAACCTACGTTCTTTGGAAGACAAAGTTGTTATATGGAAGCCAGCCGAATAGGAAAGGCATAACATGTCACCAGATTCAGGAATAGATAACAACCTGATGGAAATTTTAAGATGAAAAAAAGTAATCCCAGCTTCTTTCAAAAACATGGAACATTCAGCGAATTATACAACTGAGTCCGATCACTAATTAAAAATCTTCAGAAATAGTTACACTTTTTCAATTTTACATTTGCGACCTATCAATTCATCTGTACATTTCCCCAACTGCTTGCCAATTTTCAACAAATTTCTTGGGCTATACAGCCCGGGAGCCACCCGTAATAAACGTACACATGCACCCGAGAGTGTTCATTACATTTAACGACAATGCGGTGGTGATTCGGCCTCTCGTGTCCGTTGTTGTGTTTAGCTCAGCTCGGGATTGCATTATGTTGCACTATTGTGCATTCCTGCAGATGAATCGATGCTTCGACAGTTCGACGGCATACTGCAAGCTGAACACTCAATACCATCCATAATTCAAACCCAGCATATTGGAGCTAGAACTTTCCCAGTAGATTTTTTAACACGAAAATTCTTAGGCTTGGAAAACCGGAGATTTTTCATTCCATAGATTTCTGCTTTGTTTCTGAGTCGTAGAAATGTATCCAAGTCTCATCCATAGTATCAACACGGCTTGAGAGAAGTAAGTATATTTTTAAACCGAGAACAGAACTGAACGCGATTGCATACGTTCCTGGTCCAGCATTAAGATAGTTGGAGAACCATTTGCAGAAATTGTTCTAATGTCCAATTCAAAGGTTTGATAAAATTGTGTGATAAACTGCATTGCTAGTACTGATTCGAACTAATTCAACAGTGAATCATACAACTATACGTATACTGAAACAACACATTCTTTTAAAATTATTAACACAATAATTAAAGCTTTGAAAAAAGGTGAGATAATCGTTTAAGTAAGTAAGTGAATGACAGACTTCAATACTGAGATAAAACCATACAAAAATATTCGTTTTTTTTTATGGTCGTAATCAACAAAAACGCCTAAAAATGTTCATTCGTTCAATACTTGAAGAATACTACTTGAAGAATATTTTTTTATTATTTTTATCTTTATACACTTATACATCCCTGCACCAATCGAAAGAAAAAAAATCGTTTATGACTCCCTTTTTATTTCAGGGATGAAGACCGTTAAATAAAACATGCATCGATCATATTATATTTCTGCAAAACAATCACTCTAAGCATGAATATGAATCATATATGTATTCAAATTTAACATAACTGATTATCTTCCAATTGCCTGTCACTGTAACCCTAACGCGGATAGGGTTGTAGTCAATTCTTCCTATAGATAAATTAGCCAATAAAATATTTTTAAAACCGTTCCACAGATAAAAATAGCCAAATACAACAATAAAAAAATTCCAAATCTCTTTTCTAAAGTTGGAAATGAAACGCCTGTCTCACTTGATAGTAACGTCATATATGAAATCCCTTGAGGAGGATGTGACGAATGTTATGTGGGACAAACATGGCAAAGGCTCAAGGAAAGAATATCTCTGCACAATAGTGATGCCCGTTTGGGAAAGAATTCGTGTGCAGCAGATTACTCCAACGTATCAGAATTTTTCTATCTAAAGTTTTTTTCAAATTTGGGATTACAAAAAATTAAGAATTGAGTTTTTTTAAGGTTTTCTGAAGTTCATCAGCAAACATCATCATCAATCCATTCCTCACATAGTCTGGCAAGTCGTTTACAAAAAGCATGAAAAGCAGTGGTCCCAGTACCGACCCTTGCGGAATACCTTGTTTCTAGTGAGTAGTTTTCACATTCATTGTCAATTTGTGCGTATGCCTGTCTACGAGTAAGGTATGATTCTAGTAGATTGAGAATTGTTCCTCTAATCCAATCCCATTTGAGTTTAGTTTTTTAATATTAGGTAAATATACCACTATGGATTGAGAGGTAAACTCTACCAATTAATCAAAAACTACCGACACGATCGGAGACAGTTCGTTACGGTTCAAGGAACTATGCTGGGTTCATTATTTTTCACATTATACGTCAACAGTGTAATAAAAATGGCAACAAAAGGTAAAATAATCAGTATCCTGACCCAAACTAAAAAATGATTTAGAAGATTTTAGAATTAATGAATTGACACTCGACAGTCAGAAAACCAATTATTTGCTAATAACCTACCAAAGTTAGGGATACTGAACATTGGCAAATATACCCAAATATCGGAGAAAGAATCAACCAAATACTTAGGAATTATCATCGACACACTTTAAATTGGATCTGCAAATAAAATACCTAACCTCCAAAGTGAGAAGTTTCTAGATAATAAGTCACTTACTTTCTGGAATGAAACAGTACCGCATTCTGCTTTCAGAATACGTTTCAAGTTGATCAAATGAGATACTCCTTAGAGTTTGTCAGGCCTCAAAAGGGTGGTGGCAGGGGTGGGTCCTAGGAAATAATCCAAAAACTTTCCTAAAAGAAACAGTACCACGTTCTGTTGTAAGAATGTGTTTCATGGAGAAAAAATTTATCCAATGATATCCTCCATATATTTTGTCAGGCTTCAAGAGGGGTAATTTCTATGAAATGATCCACATTGCCTAAACGAAACAGTGCCGCGTTCTGCTGTAAGAATGTATTCCAAGAAGGAAAAATAAATCAAATGACATCCTACATATATTTTATCAGGTCTCAAGAAGGTGGTGGAGGGGTAGTTCCCAGGAAATAATTCAATAACTTTTCCAAATGAATGAAAAGAAGTGTTTCATTTGGGACAATTATTGAATTATTTCCTAGAAACATGTATCCCCTCTGAAAGCATGACAAACTAAATGGGGGATGCCATCCTATTAACTTTTCCTTTTTGGAACATATCCTGAAATGAAAATGCGGTAAAAATGAGAAAAAAACATTTCTATGTTTTTATACTACTTTAATTTGTGACACTTCGTTACTGCAGTTTCAAACAGTTATTTTCTCATTTTTTATGATGATTCCTAGATCCATCAATTTATAGAATTATTAAATTTTTTTTCGGGAAACTAGTCCCTCTGCAACCCTGAACTGAATGGGGGGATGTTTATCTATTCATTTTCTCTTTATGAAACACATCCTGAAAGTTATTGAATTTTTTCCTAGAAACTGCACCCTTCATCATCCTTTTCAGTCCTGACAATAGGTAAAAGGGGTTAATACAGTGGGAGATCATATTATTGCTTGATTAGTATATTTTTTTGCGAGTTATTTTCCTCATATACAATTAAAATAAATCGATCTATCTTTTTTCTTGGTGTATATCTGTGGATGTGGCTAACTTCACACCGATGTCTAGTATAGTTTCGATACCAGTCCATAAAACCAGAAAAGAACGGGGGAGAAAAGCGAACAATATAAATAAGTTCCTGGTAATAAGTTTACAATGGGGATCTAAAAACAATACAATTCTATGCAAACAAAACCCTAGCATGCCTTTTCTTTACAAAAGCAGTAAAACTTCTGTCCCGTTTTGAGTTTAGTGCCAAGAGTTATTAGCGAACTGTAATTTGGGTATAACCACAACAGCTTGTAGTTTTCTCAAAATTCATTGTTTCATTTGGGTCACTTTAATTTCAGTAACAGAAACGTCAGAAACTTTCTTCTGCAAACCAGCTAGTGCGAAACAATCCGGAAATCGCAGTTCATCAACACAAAACGTCCGCATACATAATTTCAAAGTTTTACACGAACGAACGTCCGTACACCGAAGTTTTTGATTCAATGGCAGAAATTTTAATTAAAAACTCACCCCAGTTAGATTGTCGAGTTCTCCCAGCCACTCGTTCAGTAATTGTTCTGGATCTTCTGGATCTGAATCGACGTCGCCACTTTCCGAGCTTTCACAAAATTTATTATTCATCTGGAAAACAATGAATATAATGATTTTTCGCTCGATTTAGTATGATGAATGGCGAAAACTTAATGATGTGAAGGATATAAGAACGGGACAACTTTCGTTTAGGAATATCGAAGAAAATTCAATATGGAGGAAGTTTATAATGGGGTTTATAAGATGTATAGGCCTCAATTTTTTTCTGAATGTGATAACCACAAATAATTTATAAATTATCAGTACTTTAAGCAAATCCGTTGTAGTGTTGGTTTTGGAATAGTAAATATGTCCAAATATGTCCAGGAAAAAACTGCAAAAATGCTCAACAAAAATTATTTTTTATCTCGGACAACAACACATAACTGAAACTACCTAAATCCAGAGGTCAGATGAAGACAGAATGACATTCAAGCACATCCAACTGACATCCAGTCCCTTTATTTTGAAAAGAGTTGTGTATGATTACTTATTGTTTTTTTTGTGAAATGAAAGACCTTTAATATTTTTATCATCATATATATGTACTGAGAATCAGACAAATATTACACAATACCTCACTCTTTGAAAAAAACTTTTCAAGTAAAAAATGTATTTCAATCAAATTACTACAAATGCATAGAAAGTCACAACCCTTGAATATAAATGAAATACTTCAACTATTACTAGTCACAGAGGGAGTAGGAGGGAGTTATCTTGCATTTAGCGGCGAGGGGTTTACTCCTGCCCTGCTGAGCTGTCAGCGGGCGGGCCAAACCAGCCCTAGAGCTGGCTCTACGGTGATATATAGGCGGTAAAATGCTGTAGGTGCCAAGTCTCGAAGTTATTAGACTTTCCTTCAAGTTATGTGTAGGGGTATTATTCGCTTATATGTAAGACTTCGAGCTATTGGATTCATGTACTATTGAGTTTTCAGTGTGGCCCCTTAAAAACGTCGAAAAACCGGGTTTGAATATTGAATATTTTCTGGGTTCTCGTGCTAAATGTCCGGTTGCTGGAAGATGAGCCATCTATGCCTTCGTGGCCTGTTGTGGTGGGCTCGGATCGCGGCAGACAATAAATTGCTTTGATATTTCATTTTGGTCGAACCCGAGTCAGTGAAGATACACCGACTTCTTACTTCATCATTAATATTTTCACAAGAGCTTTGAGAAAAGCTGGAATCTGAGTCAAAATTTTTTGTATATATGTTACAAAGAGGATATATGCCCTCTTATATTGTATTTTTTTATATGATAATGAATCAGATGCCGTTTGCATACAATATCCAGTTCGGGAATTTTAACTGTATGGTAGTTATTTATGCAACAAGTGCAAAATCAGGGGCAGATCCAGGCGATGTTTGAGGGGGGGCATAGAAAATCATGGCTCATATAGGTTAGCAAAATAGCGGACATTTTTGTTGGTCTACTGAGTCACAGTCAAGTGTATTATCACAGAAATATTGATGTCATTAAACAGGATATCATATTTAGTTTATTTTCATATGTAAAAATGTTTGTAGTAAAAAACAAGTTCAAACTAATTGATATATTTAATAAATTTATATATACATTTATTTTATGAGAAAACTTGGACAGAAAAAAGTAAATAAAAAAATATTTAAATATTAAAAACTAAATAACCATTTCCAGTCTCCTATTCTTTTGACTAGGATATCTAAATTTTTATATTCATTGGGTTCACGAGGGGGGGGCATGGCCCTGTACTAAATAGTTAATAAATAGCAATAATTAGCACTACTGATTTGCATTGACAAAGTTGGGAACTAGTATAATATAACATACAAAATTTTTCAATACAATCCCACAGTAAATGGACTCATTCGAATTCGATGAATTGTGCATGTTTGTCTTTCGTCATGATCACAAAACGCTGTAATAGAATGACAGAAGAGTGCAATAAAAAATCATTTTATGAATAAATATAGTCAAGTTTGGTTTTTTGCATGATAGTAGCAAAATATATTCATTTCATACTGTATCGTAAAACACATTTTATATATACAGGGTATTCCACATCCGATGGCCTATAAGACGTTTCTGGAGAATGGAACGACAGATCATTTAAAAAATTTAGGGGCATGGATAATCAAACATTCTCTACCCGTCTGAAATATTTTTATCAATACAGTGTTGCCACTTGTATCAGAAAGTAGTTGCTACTTTGTTATTTCAAACGGAACACCCCATATATTATATAATTTTTGGAATCCCTGTAGAAGTCATTACAACTTTCCCAGATAATTCCCTATACTATCTGTAACGGTTTTCGAGATAAAAATGATTTTGTCAAATTTTTGTGTAAAACCTGACCATTGAGAAATAATTTTTTTTACAATGCAAATTTACCGAATATTGAAATTTGGGTCATAGCTGCATGAGGCCATTAGGTATTCTGTCGATGAACTGCATATCAGTTTCATCATACAGGGAAGCTCAGAAGTAACTTCCTTTCGGGGACTTATGAAAATTACTAAAACTCAGTTTTTTCGAATGGAACACCTTGTATTTTATAGTATTTTCGAATTCAACTAACCAGTTTGGATAAGTTTTATCAACTATGTCATATACCTATCTCTTATCGTTCATAAGATATAAATAATTTCATAATTTTTGGGGTCTGTGCAAGTATAAAAATTCAAGAATAAAATCTGGGGAAAAATATAACAAATAACAAATAAGAGCTTCATCTTTATTGAGGAAGGTGTGATGAAATGCATGAACCTTCCTTTATACTGGGTGTAAGACAAATATAATTATATTGACAGTTTGAATAATGAAAAACTAAATTGATTATATTCATTCTACACAAGAGATAATATTACAAAATTTACTTCACAATAATAACATATTTGATACTGAAAAAACAAAAACTCAGTAGCTCAGATGCTTGTAATGCCGACCTTTCACTTGTGAACATTGATCGATCGATGTCATTACATGATCAGTCGTGGTTATGCTGATTTCCGACGGATCGATTTATCCGAAAACACATCTTACCCTGTTTTCCAGTTCCTGCTTTGTATTCACAGGTATTCTATAAACCTTTTCTTTTATTTTCCACAGAGATAAAAATCTGGGGGAGTCAGATCTGGTGACATGAACTTACAAAGATCACAACTTCTTGACAAAAATTATATGGACAGATGAATCAAAATTCTCACTTGAGGGAATCCTGATTTGTTGGATCATTTCTGGGCCTCAGAAAACCCTCATTTCAATAGAGAAAAGGGGATTTAAAAAAAAATTGTTTTAATGAGTTTTGTATAGTTATGGTTGATGAATTTTCAATTTGCATTCATGAGGAAAACTGAATTACAAAAATATTTGGATATTCTGAGAACATATATTATAATTGAGGGTATCAGTTGACATTGTACACGTGAAGTGAGCAGATAACTCACTGATTAGATCCCACTCCCCTACATTTTTATTTCAGGGTTAAAATAAAAAAAGAAAAATCATAAAAATATCTATATCTCATAAGCGGTGAGATATAGGTATAGGACATCGATAAAACTTATTGAAACTGGTTGGTTAATTAGAAAATAATATCATATACAGGGTGTTCCATTTGAAAAAACTGAGTTTTAGTCATTTTCATAAGTCCCCGAAAATAAGTTACTGCTGAGCCTCCCTGTATGATGAAACTGATATGCAGTTCATCGACAGAATACCTAATGGCCTCATGCAGCTATGACGCAAATTTCAATATTTTGTAAATTTGCTTTATGACAAAAATATAATTTTTCAATGGTTAGGTTTTACACAAAAATTAGACAAATTAACTTTTATCTAGAAAACCGTTACAGATAGGTATAAGGAATCATATGGGAAAGTTATAAGGACTTCTACAAGGATTCCATAAATTATATTATATATGGGGTGTTTCATTTGAAATAACAAAGTAGCTACTACTTTCTGATACAAGTGGCAACACTGTATTGATGAAAATATTTTAGACGGGTAGAGCATCTTTATTTATCTATGCTCACAAATTTTTAAAATGATTTGTCGTTCCATTCTCCAGAAACGTCTAATAGGCCATCGAATGTGGAATACCCTGTATATAAGGTAATGAGAACCGGAAAGAAAAAAAAATCGGACTGGTCCTGTAAAATTCTTCTAACGGACTAGTCCACAAAAAAATTTCCACTGGACTCTACAGGTTGGTGCAACGTATCAATATCTTCAAGAAGTTAATCTTATTAGTTAATAGAAAGGGTTAAGAATACTCAGATCTCTGTTGGAAAAAATTTAAAAAATGTATCTTTTGTTTTTTTTTTGACAATTCACGTAGTTGAAAAATTTAAAACTTAAATTATTATTTTTTTAAATCATCAATGATCCGTTTTTTGTTATCAGAAGCTGCATGAAAATATTTTTTGTTTTTTTCTCCTATTTAAAAAAAATTATTATAAACAAATGCGTTGTTCATAAGACAATTGAACTCTTTTCTATGAATTCCTTTCTCTGATGCAGATAATGATCTTAAACGAAAACGTCTTTACTGGAATTTTTTTATTTTCTTGAAAACGCATTTGTTAAGTAACAATAAGTTTCCTCCAAGTAAAGTAAGTTTGTACCACTTACAATTAATATTAAGGAACCATTTTTTTAAATCTTAATTTATCTTGTTTTGATAATAAATAAATCCTTTTATTAGTTTTTTTATTGTTTATTTAATAAAAAAATTGTTATAAATAAATTTTTACCTTTTGTTTTTTTTTTATTCTACTAACTACAACATAAACAGCCAGGATATTTTTATCTTTATATATCCGTTCTCTTTAATTTCATAATCCTCACCTAGTTTTTCACCCTTAAAATTATTATAATTTATAAACTAATAGAGATACGATCAAAATACTTATTTAATTCTTCATTTGTTCATGAAATTCAGCTGAAAGTAAAGATGTAACCAATCATTTATTTATTGAATTTATTGCAATTGTTTCCAAAAAGTACATCGAGAAAAATATTTGATTTGTTTTATTGGTTAAATATCTTATCAACAATTAAAAATATGACGACATCACTTTGGTAGAATCATTGAGTGAGTATAATGTTGTCCGACCTACCCTGGCACTGATGAGAGGCAAAACCTCGAAACATGAATGTCTGCAGGAGGTCATTCCCAGCCAAATGAAGGGTAATCTTCTATTTAATTACAAGATACGCACTTGCAATTGGGTCTTCTTGGAAATAGTTACACAAGTATCAGTCGGATGTAGTTCAATATCCGTCGTGGTATTAGCCAGGGAAGAAGTTGTTTTCCGACAGATTTTTGACTCATTTTTTCACTTGAAAACGTGTGGAGACAAAAAGTACTTCGACTTTGTCCATTTTATTCGTTTGAAGGGATACCTACACTTTGATAATTTTGAAAAATAACCATTACATCTAGAAAAAACTCAATCTAGATTCTCACCGATAAAAAATTTAGATGACAGAGAAATTTTTGGGTGTTATGAACAATAAGGGTACTTTTAACAATAAGGGTTCTTTACTCTTGAACTGATGATAATATTTTTCAATATACCCTTTATACGAAAGAAGATAACTATAGTTTTGCCTTGGTAGACATGCAGACACGTTAATGAAGAGTACAAATTTCCAAGAAACACAAAGGATGGTCAATATTTCCTCTGCTCACTAGAGTCACAGTCAACGAGATTCCGTTTGTGAGCGACGAAGCAGTCACCCTGTCAACAAATACACTTGTATTGGTTTAACTGATACTTGGAATGACTTGGTACATTACACACCGACCATATGCTCTGGCGGGAACCGCCCTGCTTTTTTAGAAATACTATTACTCCTGATGGTACTATACTTTCCTCGTCTACCCACTCTTTACACGCAGCCTACTCTGACTTACATTTTTCCTGCTGCCCACAAATAGTGGGCGAGAATTATATGAATGGATTGTTGATCTCACTTTGACGCTTTTGTTTGGTTCAATCTTTCTTGGCTTTTAAAATGTGTGCGTTTGTATTGTCTGTACTCGGAATAATCCCAGACGTTTGAGGGGCGGGAACATATTTTTTCAATGAAATATTAATGTGACGTACACTGTTTTGTTAGATTTCCTGGAGGCTGCTTTTAAAATATGAATGAGAAATGAATAACAGTTATGAAAAACTGGGATACCACTCCAAGGCATCACCCAAATGTGAGGACAGTGTTGTCAAAAACTTATCGATAAAAAGGGTGTACCTGGTAAGAACCCATTCAATTGATAGACCGATTTTATCGAATTGACTTGCTGATTTTTGGATCATTGAAAAGGGCATAGTGACCTGAATCAATCATTGTTTTAAAGACTGGAACTTCGAAATACTCAGATATGAAAATATTGGTGGGACCTCAATTACTTTCCTATTTCTTCTCTTTCATTATTTTCTACGTAAGTGACTATGAGGTACGATAAACGCAGCAAACTTTTCAGAATCATTTGATTCACTCCAGTTTTTCTGTAGAATTGTTTTAGCTTTACACTAACATATCTTGTGTTATTCAACGCAATATAATGATAGATTCATCCGTAATTTCATCTATGATGTCATTTGTAATATAGTATTAAGTAATGTGTATCATTAACTTCATAATTCTTTAAAATACTTTAGAATTAGCGGACCTAAAATTAATTGCTTCAGTGATGAAAAAACTTTGTTTTGCACCAACTGTACAAGATTATACATATCACGTTGTGAATGTGAACAAAACTTGGAATGGCATAAAAAAATATTGATTATAATTTCATACGCAGCAAAGATATTATTTATGTATATTTTGAGCTTAGACCCATAAAAACGATTCAACGACACAGAACAATGATTATGATAATTCAGGAAATTTATCGGTATGATAATGTGAATTATTCATAACATCAAGTCCTCTTGCATTTAAAGTAACAGGCACTTTGCTTCGATGTCATTCTATACACTGCGGATATGTTATCACATATTTCAGAATCAGAACATCTATTTGCCGTAACGATCACGGATGACCGACTTATTTTAATGTCAGTTGAAGGCATAATAATAATAATAGTTATTTATGGTACTAGTGTGTTATGTTGAAAATAATTCACGTGAGATTTATACCACGACGCCGTCAGGCCGAGTGGTATAAATTCTCAAGTGACTTTGGAAACATAACACACGAGTGGCATACAATGTTTTATCCAACAAGTGGAAAAAATCGATTTTTTATGAGATAATAATTAATAAGTTTTGTGATCAAATCAAAGCTACTTGCGTCAAAGTACCCTGTATCCCTATAAATGTCAGAATGACTCGACGGTGACTTTTTTTCATTTTGGTCAAAGCAAGTTGTTTGTTTGGTTGCCATGGGCATGATACATTGTAAGCAAACATTTAAGATGCCTGAAAACCCTGGTGTGCCGACTCATACCTGTAAAACTGTAGACAAAAACGCTGGACATTCGCTAGCTTGATTATGAGAAAACTAATGAAATCGTGGTCTGTTTTCCAAATATCCCGCGATACTTGCGTGAACCGCCACCGTCGGGTTTGTTGTTAAGGTACATTTTCATGAACTGATGTTCCAAGTATTGCGTAGGAGCATGAACTGAATAAACAACATAATCAATCAAATTTACGGAATCACTTTCTGCAAGCAGTTTTATTCGTTACATTTTCAACTTATTATATTATTTTTGTCTTGCTGAATTGCATTTTACTGGAATAATTAATAATAACTTATTTCACATAAAAGAATTGACATTCAGCTGCATGGAAATTCACCTTTAGAACCTGTCAATCTTGTGACTATCTGATATCTGCCCAAGCATGCGCATTTCGCAAGTATCTGCGCAACTGTATCCGATTTTTTTTTAAAGGGTTCTTTTAGTTATAATTTTGTCGCTTTTTCTGAGTTCACAATTGCTTTTCAGAAGATATATGTGGTATGAGTTGTTTGTTACAATGTTCTTGCACTATTTTGAAAACTGTTAATGTTATTTAATAGTGAAGATATTTCTTTTTTGTGCAATTTTTTTCGACAGAAAATTAATATTTTTTGGATGATCTAACAACACTGAAAGAATTTTACGAAAACGAAAGGTAAAATAATGAAAACCTTAACAAGCTTGATGATATATGCAGAATTGATATATTTCAGTAGAAGTGATGATTTTTATTTACTTTATCAGGGACTTTGAACTTATGGAAGATTTAAAGAAAGAGTAGGGTATAACAACACGCACTCAGTTGATTTACTTGAAAAAATGTTTACCATAAAGTATTGTTAATTAGATCATGGAGAATTTAGAAATAAAATGTAAGTTTCAAATTGGTTTCACAGTATGTTACAGATTCTAAGTGTTACTGACTTTAATGAATTATTATTCGTTTTTCAGGATTTTACCCACACAAAAACGAATAATGTTCAAATTATTTATATTAATGGTCTATTTTAGTTCACTACGAAATATTTCATTCTGCCACAACTATTTTGACTTCCAAACGGTATTTAGATCATTTTATAAGACAATTTGTGTTGTGTTGTTTTTCCAAACTATTTGGTCTTCCACTCCGAGTATGCTCCGAGTATTACTTTAGAATGATATTTAAAAAGTTTATTGACATTCCGTAAAATTCAATTAACAACAATCACAATCACTATATCCCTGGAATATTGACACGAGAACCAGGTGCCATCTCTGGATCCGATTACAGAAACAGACCACGATTTCATTTGTTTTGTCTTCAAAAAATTCTAAACAAAATCTAATCAGTTGACACACCAGGGTTTTTAGGCATCTTACAAACATTTAAATAAATTTTGACACTTTCCAGTTTTCCCTGCAGACTGTGGAAGCTTTTTTTGAAGGAAACAACGTATGGAAAATTGAGAAAACCGATCAAAATTATGTTCCTGAGGATATTCTTACCGGGAGCGGAAAGCAACGATGCAGATTATGCCAGAAAAGTCCGGAGATGCTTACAACAAGGAGTTCAAAATGTTTTAGTCTTGGATAAATTCACGGTAGATAAAAGATATCAATGAAAATGTTCTATTGGCTTATTTTTTACCTTTGCAAAAAAATTTGACCCATCGTCGCTATGGACCAAAAACTCGATGCTTCGCTCGACTATTCACCTTTATAAAAAATTCGACATTTCAAAATATGGCAAACTAACGAGTTTTTTGAAAAGCAAGTCAGGGATACAAACCAAAGAAGTCCAAGACATTAGAACGACCTGAAGAGGATTTTTTCAAGATCCCAACGACGAGTACTTGATAAAAGTGGCTGTATGATGGGGATTAGCGGTGCTTGTAGATGCAATGAATTGGTCAATTTGAAAATAGAAAATATTCAAGACAAGGGGAATATTTTCACGTAGTTTTGCCACTAAAACCAAGCCGCTTTTTTGTTTTTTACAAACATGGAAGGTGTACCAGCCAGTGTATGAGAATAAAGACGTTGTCGAAGATACCTTCAAGAATTGCAATCTTTTTGGAATTGGAGGAACCAGCGCTCTACACCGGTCACTGCCTGAGGTCTTCGGCGACTCTTTTGGCAATGCAGGGGCTAACATGACTACTTTGAAGAGTCACGGACGATGGAAGTCCTCGACAGTAGCAAAAGGATACCTAGAAGAGTTGGTGCATAACAAAATACAAATTGCCGAAAAAATACAATGAAAGGCGTCGAAACCTTGCAGAAATGGATTTTGAGAATAATTTATTCAAAAAATATTTCTTACCCTAGCTATGCCATTTACTAGTTGGCGAATGTGCTAGATGTGAAACAAACATTCTTAACTATACTGATCCTGAAAGAAAAAAAAATCATGATAGGGAATATGTTACACATAGGTATGGAACCAGGCAAGGTGATACGTATCTCTCAGTGCCATTTATGTCCAAATCAATTTCTCAAAGATCCGCTTTTTTCCTGAAACCTAAAGTATATAATGCAGTCCCCTTTGAAATAAAAACGGTCAATTCAATTTCACTATTCAAAAACACCTACTACAACTGAAATTGGAAGGAACTGAAAATCAATTAAAACTAATCATTACTACCACACGAAACTTTAAACAGCAATCTTCATAGCTTGAATTCCGAGACCACTGGTAATTATAAACAATTTCCAAATTGGAAATCATATAGAATGAAATTGACGTAAATATGTAGCGACACGAAATCAATGTGAGAATCGCAAATACTTAAGTTTTCTCAGCCGATAGGCCACTGACCACTCCTTTTTCTACAACTTGATAAATAATGTTATCCGAAACCTCATCTACAAAAACAAACATATTACGTGATTGTCTACCGGGTGATGATCCGACACCATCGACAATGTTATATCCACCTACACGACGCGTTTGATTATTTATTTTTCTATTCACTGACAATATTAACTTTTAGAGGCCCTAAATATACGGAGAACTGATGGAGTGTGTTATGAATCACTTTATATTTCAGTTATCATGAGTGTAAAGGCGTGGGTTTCCGATCAACACAATTTCGGATTGTTTTGGTTAGGAACTAGTGGGCGATATTTCACTAATATTTTTTCAGATACCTTCTATGAATTAGAAAGGATTGTGATTTCTCGAACCGTATATTGAATGACCGAAATATAATGGTACCATTTGCATATTCAATCATAATTTCTTAAATGCAGCAATGCAAGAATAGTGTGAGAGTGATGTTATAGTCGAAACTAGTAAGAATACATACAGTGTCCACTTAAGTTGGCGACATATAGAAAACTATTTCATTTCTCGATCCTGGAAAAGAAGTAAATCTTCATACAACGTTCTGCATACTCATTCCAGATTCCAATTTTGAATAATTAAATCTTGAAATTTGTCTGTCATATATACAGGGTCCTGCAGCAAGGGCGCGGTCTTCCATATCTCCATTTTGGTAGTAGATAGATGGATTATTCAATGATTGAAATGATACTATTTCCTGAGCTCTACAAATTGAAAATTTTGGCACTCACACAGGGTGTTCAGTTTTTTCTAGGCGGGTCCCAACTTCGTTTTTTTAAATGGCAACCAGTATTTTTTATCAGTTTTTCGTTTTCTACATGAAAAATGAAAGGTACTTTATATGAATCTTTTTTTCGAAAATATTGACGTTTTTCGAGAATTTTAGCATGACAACTTTTTTTTCCCAAAATTCGTCACTCATTTCATTAAATATTCTCTATGGTTAAAATCAATATAGTTCGATTATTATATATTTACCCATGCGTCATCAATGATATGCATATGAAATAAGTCGAGACGTTACACGGAAAAAAGAGTTTTAGTAAAGATAGCAATATAATTTTAGCTGATACGTTGTTGCTGCTGTCCCTATATAATTTAGTTATAGGAACGAGAGGGTCGTATCGACAACTAAACACGTTTAGTATCGGTTGCAAAAAAATTTACGAGCAAATTTTGTTCAATCCCAGTGATCCTAACATAAATATCAGTCACGAGCACTAAGCTTTAAGAGGTAATTTTAACAAAATACAATCAGTATTCCCAGCAAGATATTTCTTTTTGTGAGAGTTCAGCATCAGATTATGTCTATGAACCAATAGTAAATCTTGGAACGAAAATTACGTTACCGTGTTATCAGCTTTTCAGGGTATACAGTTCTTTTGGTTTTGGGTAATCTATATAATTACCAAAACGAGATTTACGTTTTTTTGCATTCATGAAATGTTTCTTGCTCGGTGAGTAGTTTCAATATAAATTTCAATGTGCTCGCAGAAATTTCATAAAACAGGTATTAGGTATCTACAGTGATTACTGATGAGGTAAAGACAAGGATATAGCATTAAATACAGATTTCATGAGTAGTGTATACTGAATGCTCTTTTCATAACTACTGCACTTCTATTATGCACCATGAAGTCTTTCAGTGATAAATACTAATTGACTCAGTCCCTACTACAAAACTAATCAGTAATATCCACTAAGTAGTGGTAAATAGCAAAATGACAATCAGTACTCAATATTAAACAAATTAGTAATAACCACCAAACATTGGTACATAGCAAAATGGCAGTCAGTTTTTGGTACAGATTTTGTCAGTAGTTCCTAAAAAACACATTAGTGATGGACACTAAGTTCCTGCTGGTAAATTAATTCGTTCTGGGCACTGAAAGTTCAGCTGTAGGTACAAAACTTTTTTGCTATGATTACTGAATTTTGGTACTGGCAGCAAATAATTTTTTTCAGTGTATTAATTTATTATTATATTTCATAATTCAACTGTGTTTGTCAACAAGAAATTGTTCTTATGTACAATAAACATATACTCACATGACTAAAACTCAGAAAAGGAATCTTCTAGCCTTAGGTATTCAAACTTTTTCAATTACCTATTCGTGCATGGATGCAAGGACCCACTGTATAATGATAAATAAATGAATATCTAAGAAATAAAAAACACCAGTTGAAATATATTTGGTAATGAAATACTCAACACATGATTAACAAAAAATGTATTCTTGCATTTATTTATGTAATGCGAGCATGTAGAACTATGTACCATTTATGAAAGTAAAAACAAAACTAATATATTAAACCACTTTCTGATTCAGAACTGTCACCAATGTTTATAATAATGGGTTCAATAACCATATCATCATTAGCGATTCGGTGTGTTTTACACATTTTCAGTGTGTCACTTCTCTAATGCTTCATTCCACATACCCAATACTTTTTCATCACTGTATCCATCTCAGACAATATGGTTGCTGTAGTATGTCTTTCAATTAGCCCAAATCAATTAAATAGCATTAAAGTCTGGGTGATGAGGTGGTAATCTTAATACTTCATGCCCATGTTCTCGTACCAGTTCATCTATAATATATATGTTTTCCTTTCGGTTCATCTTAACCATTTGCAATAACTCTGGTTTTGTTAATTTTTCATCAAAATCAATATTATTTTCCTGTAGCCAACAAACAATTTCCGATTTTCTTGAAGAAGTGGTAGGCTGTTTATTCAAAATTTCACTGTGGTATGGTGCATTGTCCATTATTATCAAAGATGGCTCTTCCAAACTGGGAATTAACTGTGAAGTGATCCACTTGGTGAACATTGTACTATTCATTTCTCCATGATAATCTAGAGTCAAAGATTTCGAACAGAACAATAAACTGGCTTCTGGAACAAACCCTTTTGCAGAACCAGCATGCACAACAATAAATCGTTTACCATTATATCCTTCGGGTTTGCGTACACTTTTGATATTAGCATCCTGCCAAGACTTGGTTTTATTTCCTCTAGAATAAATCCATGTTTCATCTAAAAATCCACTTCTCGTGGATATAAACTTTTTCGGTTTTCTTGGTATTTATGTCAAAATTCATACGATAGGACTGATATTATAACTGCATTTCAAAAACCACATACAAGTGAAGTTTCAAATTAAAAATAAAACTAGATGTGACAATAAAGTTTAACTTAACATAAATCCAATGACTTTCCTGATGAAGTTGTGATTGATGAAAATGGGGCGGTTACATAAACTGGCGACAAACAATACCCCAGTGACAGAAAACAATGACGCAATTGATGGTACAGGCTAGCCAATACAATGTTTGGCAAGTTTAGTTGAAATGTAAAAGACTGTCGGTTTTATGGCTATCTCTTTTCACTATTTTGAGTTATAATCGATCATCACAATACCATAATTCTTAGCTTAGAAGACAAATGTTAACGAACTTGGATTCGCTCATAGCGGTTGTTAGAAAGAGATGTTCAATAGAGGATTTCTTCGATCATAAATTGATGACGAATTGGTAAAGATATAATAATCGAACTGTACTGTTTCTTGAAAATTTCTTTGAAATAAGGAAGATTTTGCACATTTTTATTTACAATGTTTGGCAAGCTATTTTTCGCACCCTGTATATCACAGGTCGATTTTTGATATATCATTTGAGAGAGTCATCAACGTCATTATTTGAATAAAAACTCATTACAATAGAACTTGGCTCAACTTCATAAGTTCAAATAGTTTCAGTGACGAATTTTGGGAAAAAAAGCTGTCATGCTCAAAATCTCGAAAACAGTCAATATTTTCGAAAAAAAGATTCATATAAAGTACCTTTTATTTCTCATGTAGAAACCGAAAAACTGATAAAATATACTGGTTGCCAATTAAGAAAACAAAGTTGGGATCCGCCCAGAAAAAACTGAACACCCTGTGTGAGTGCCATCATTATAAATTTGTAGAACTCAGGAAATAGTATCAATTTGCTCATTGAATGATCCATCTATCTATTACCATAATGGAGATATGGAAGACCGTGCCCTTGCTGCAGGACCCTGTATAACACAGTGGCGCACCCAGAATGATATTTTGGGGGAGGCACACGGATGTAAAATTGCGCCGCAGGGGAATTATTTTCTGGTCAAGGTTATGTGTATTTCAGAATAGCGATAGAATGCTATTTATTTTCAATTCGCTTACAAACTGTGATAGAAATAGTGGTTTGTCTGTAGGAGTTCGGGGGGCCTGTGCCCCCATGCCCCCCCCCCGGGTGCGCCACTGGTATAACAGTACTCAAAAATATAAATTGGGCAAAAGAATAATAGTACATTGTTCAATTACGAGTACGAGTGATAGTTTACGAGTGAAGAGTGAAGCTGAACGTTACTAAATTAAGAATTGGAAAAGATCGAGAATTAAGACCACCACTAATTAGCGAGTAAATGAACAAAATTATCAGGACACTTTGCAAATAATCATGGTGCTGTAGGTTTTCCGGGTTTTCCTACACCTGAAAAGTGAATACACTACCAAAAATATCAATAAGTCGCCCCGGACCGCCACGACAAATAATAATAGCCGTCCTCTGCCCGAACAGGATATGCCTTTGGGTACACTCTATGTGTTTATGATTATTATTATATTGTAGCAACGCTTTATACCTAAATAAATATAAAAAAGTTTTGATTATGTAGTCAACTTAAATGGTCAGTCACACTGTATATGATTTCGGATATAGGCAATGCTTGAATTAAATAAAATTCATGCCCTAGGGATTATAAGTGAACATTCCATGCTTGTTTCCTATCAGATATGAAAACATTACTTACTGAAACATTTAGCAAAACTATCAATGAGAAAATTTGTTACCTATCCATTTGAGCCAATCAGATTCAGACATGTTGTTATGACAACTTGATTTTTTTGTAAATCTCCCAACAAGCACCTTTCCGTAACATTATCAAGAAGAAATATTCCAGGCTTAAGAGCTCAGCAACTGTCACTTCACCACCAACTGTGATAAAATTGTCATTTATTTTGTATGCATTATCATTTAATTCTTTTAATACTTTTTTCTTCTCTCTAGTAGCATAAAATAATGAAACATATAAAGAATAATATTGTAGATTAATATTTAAACCTTGTTTTACAGGAAAATTAAAAATTCAGTTAAAACTCTTATTTATTATTTAATTCTTTCAATAATTTTTTCTTCTCTATAGTAGTAGTCTAAGATCCCACCGAGCTGGTTAATGAATGAAAAGTATTTCGTATCAAATTAAATATGTCAATAAATATATTGCAAATGGGCTGAATAAAAAATTTCAGTCGACAATATGATGAATTTACAATAATTTTTTTTAACTGTCAATAAATATATTGCATTGATTAATATTCAAACGTTGTACTAGGAAAATGAAAAATGCAGTTAAAACTATTCGATTTACCAAAATATAGTGCCCACCATGATTATTCTATTTTTTCTAAGTTTCCCTGTTTCTAAAATTTCCGGTAATTATAACGAGTGATTATTTCATAAATTGTTTTTCAAAACATACAGTAGTATCTTACTATATGATAATAAGTTACTTCATACAAAATGAAGAGGTTTTACGTAAATAAAAAACTTCCCTTTCGAAGAATATTTCATTTTATTGTTTTGTTTTATTCCAATATCATCTCACATCGCCCTATATTTCCCAAACATCCTGCCCCAGGTCTGGCCGTGATGGCACTATTAACCTGATTTTTCTCTTCCTCACAATCCTTATATTTGCGAAACGGCCTGGAAAATTATACGGTCGTAGCTGAGAGTTTGGATAATTGGAAATTTCTCGGCATCGCAGATTGGGGAAAAGGCCTCAAATTGTTCGCTCGTATCCAGGTCAGTTCTTTACAGCTATTTGCATTCTTGTCAGCCTTTCTTCGGATGAATATGAAACTTACGAGTCTTTCACCGTAATTTACTGGAGAAGTACATCCATCAAGCAAACTTGGCTCTACAATTTCAATTTTGCCAATAAAATTATGTGGCGAGTTAAATTATTTAAACAATTTTCAATATGAATTCTAAGAATCTTTTTGCAACTCTCTGCCTTTTTTCTCTGATTTTGATATAAAAGTAACCAGCTCATTTGAAATTAATGCTGAGTAACCTGTATAAACAATATCGGGGTATCCTCGACTACATGCCACATGGAGGTGTTCTCGTTTACAGCATCCCCTCAAGCCCCAATTCCTTGAGGAATTTGAGGAAATTGAGGGGTCTATTCGTGGTATTTCTCCCAGAGTCAGCTGGTGTGATCCCAGTATATTCAATCTCTTGTGATGTACAGCATAACACTCCATCAATATACGGTGTTGTGTTTCTGGATGTTCCCCACATAATCTGCAGGTACTGACCTCCTCTAAGCCTTGCTTCCTTAGGTGTTCGCAGTGCCCCGTCAGAAATCCCGTGATTGTCTTAAGACTAGTTTTGATGAGGTTAATTAGTGTCTTCGATCTTGCTCTGCCTGTCTTAGCCCTGGAAGTCGTTGCCAGTATGTGGCTCTCAATGCTTCTTCATTGCAAAGAGTATGTATTAGGAAGCAAAATATCCGGGTTTTACTGAAATCGACAGAGAAGTGTGATGGATCCTTTACTCATATATCAAAGATTTCTCAGAAATTTTTATACAATTTTGTCAATACAGTTGTGAGTTATGCAGATGACTCCAATATCCTTTTATGTGTTATAATATTTTAAGAGAATCAAGGCATTTTCTCTGATTCCTCTGAAAAGCTTTACAAGTAAAATTGAGTGATCAACACACGCAAACCTCTTGAAACTCTTAATAAGATCGAAAAAAATAATACATGCAAAAGAGTCTTGTTCAATTAGGTGTTGAATCTCATCTACATATAGGTACTTGAAGAAAGCCATTTCGGTACTCCTTCAAGAAAGCCATTCTCAAAATCATTGAGCAGATAATTGTTTCGAAAAGTCAATTGCTGACACCGGACAACCTGAATAATGTAAGAAAAGGTTTTGAAAGTGGATTGTATCATTCCCATTGATGTTGTTTAAAGATAATTTTCCTCAATGAAAGAAACTTAAGTGAATTATCATTTTTTCTAAAATAAAATATCGAATTTTTCGATAACGAATGAAGTAATTTTGAAAGAAATTATAAAAAGACAAGATATCCTTCATAATATGAATCACTCCATGCCAAAGAAAAAAATCTGGAGTAGTTGCTGATCGGAAGGAATTACGGACGTGTTCTTTGAAATTCTCGATAACACGTCCGTTTGTGATTTACAGGGGGCCAAATTTCGTGAAGATAATCGAAAAAAACTTCCTAGACCTAGCGACTCTGTTAGTATCAACGTTCAACAAAATCCATTGCGAAAACTGAAACGAATACAATCGCAGGAAAAATACTGCCAATGTTACACCACTCGCCAGCCCTCCCCTGGCATTAAACCCTTTGATATATCGCCCTGCCACTAAGAACACCGAGTATATGTCGTGTCGGAGTATTTCCGTAAAATCTTATTAATAGTTCGCTCGACACAGCACGAAAATTCAAGTAAAAGCCAGCATAGCAGAAGCGGACAGAAAAACGTGACCGAACTGACGAACAAGCGCCTTTCGTGTCGACTTCGCCATATAGCGCCTCTTCCTTCCTACCGCATTTTAAATGTCATTGGCCCACCGACATCTTTCGAGAATGGACTAGACGGAAGTTGAAAATTTATTCATGATCGCAGTTCAGGTGTTCTTAACGAAGAGGTGCAGCTAGAATGTGTTTGTCAAAGTTCAAAAATGAATCACTACAAACTACCTACGAATTCGAATGGTATATTCATTTAGGCACTAGGATATGGCATTCAAATTAATCTACAACTTCAGAATAGAGTCCATAGTACTGTTCTATTATTTTATCTTTACCCATGCGTCATCAATTTATGATCGAAGAAATCACACACCCTCTATCGAACATCTGTTTCTATCAACCGCTATGAGCGAATCAAAATTCGTAAACATTTGTCTTCTAAGCTAAGAATTATGGTATTGTGATGATCGATTAAAACTCAAAACAGTGAAAAGAGATAGCCATTAAACCGACAGTCTTTTACATTTCAACTAAACTTGCCAACCATCAATTGCGTCATTGTTTTCTGTAATTGTGATATTGTTTGTCGCCAGTTTTACTCTGTTTTGCAGTCGAATATATTATAAAAACTGTTTTTTTTTCAAAGCTAAACGTCTCTTGGAATCATTACATCCAAAGTAAATACAATACAATGTGTTTTATTCACAAATACTTTTTAAAATTTCTAACTTCACAATTGACATTTGTGAGTATAATCCCGTACTGCCGGGATATTCACACAAGACTTATTCATAGTGTGAAAATCCTAATGAGAGAAATGCCTGTAACTAATTCACAAGCACAACAATTTGTATTGAAACGGAAAGAGCGAATGGTGGACCTTTTTAACCACTTTCATCTGTTCAAGAGGTAACAATTTAAACCACAAGAGAAGTGTCATATCTTTCATTTACTGTATTTTAGAGATCTGCAGATGCACTTAAAATATCTCGAAAAACGGTGTACATCAAAATAAACGAAAATAAACTCATTCCATCAACACACACTAAATTACTCATTGAAAAATGGTATGAACAAGAAAAGCTCCTTTGTGATATGGTTATTAACCCATTATTATAAACATTAGTGACAGTTCTGAATCTGAAAGTGATTAAATATATTAATTTTTTGTTTTCCTTTCATAACTGGACATAGTTCCACATGCTCGCAATATATACATAAATAAATGTATGAATACATTTTTTGTTAATCACGTGTTGAGTATTTCATTAGAATACCAAATATATTTCAACTGGTGTATTTTGACTTCTTAGATATTCATTTATTTAGTTAGTGCAAGAAGTGTAATAAATAATATTTTTTTTCATCTTTCTGGGGACTGATATTCCGTTTTAAAAATGAACCAAGACAACGTTAGAAACTTTTTTAAAAAATCTAAAATATCTCAATCCTCCTCGAAGGTTTAGCAAAACTGCTGATATGAAATGGAATGGCGTCAAATATGTTTATTCCCAAGAATATTTTTTTCACGATTCAGTTCGATATATGAGTAATTTTTGTATGTTATAAGAACTTTCAAATAAAGATGAGCTGAGAATAAAGCAATTCTGATTGCAGAATAATAGTCGAACTTTCGGGGGAAAGGCGAACTCCCTGGGCCCCCTCTGTGGCTACTCCACTGTAGCAAAATATGTCGCGAGTGTTACAAAATCTGAGGAAATATAATCGTGTTTACCTTAGTAGCATATTCATCTATAACGACATGTATTTAGATCTGATGTAATATTTAATGAAATTTTGATGAATCAAGTTATCATCAACGCCTCTGGAAACGATATTGAAGTGCCATCTAACGTTCAAAATTACTGTTCTTCGGGTTTCTAAATAAACCAGTTCCGTTTCATGTTTCTTTTTGTGGTGAATTATCAATTTGGGGTTGATGGTGTCAAATCATTAATATTTTTTTTACAACTTCCTTCCAAACAAATAGATTTAAGTCTTACCTTTTCAAATTCTCAAAGAACCTACTAATAGCCAACTCTCTCATTAAATCTCAACAACGGTGCACTAATTTGATTCGAATGGATTCACTCCATCTCAAGCATCTATTTTATCCAACTTCACTGTCTGAAACACAAAGGACTTCAGTTTTGCTGGACTGTCGTATACGATGTGTATCTGATTAGGAGCACACGGTTTTCCCATATTCCTTCGAGGACAATATTATTTCGCATACTTCTTTGTTTGGAGACTTCGAAGTTGTTACTTTTCTCGGGCTTTCAAAGTTTATTCCGAATACTTTTTCAGACAGTCTGTGAGCCAAGACAATCATCTTGGTGAATTTTCTCGAACTTTGAGAAGTACGACAGCGAATAGAAATGTACAACTTTTCTCGTTCAAGAGGCGCATGTTTTCGAGTTGGTTTTTAATGGCCAGAAATGATCCCCAATATTTCGAAATAGACATGGAGAAGAATGAATTCCATCGTAAACTTATATAGAAGAAAATAATAAATTCAAGAATTGTTGGAAAGATAGATCATATCTACTTACATTTTTGTGGATGGTGTTGAAAGAGGCAAAAATATTGTGAATAAGCATGTACATTTTTTGAATCAATTGATTTTTCTCTGAATACAATCTAGTATTGCGCTCCGTACATTTCTTGATTTGTTGACAAAATACCTTCTGGAGCCTCTTTTGAAGATTTCGAAATATTCAGTTGCGAGAATTGTGATCACGAAATATATGAATCCAACAACTTGTTTATTTTTGCCTTGTCTTGTTTGTAATTACTCTAGGAAAGTGACTTTTTCATTTCAAAGCAAGCTTATCAAATTAAGAATAGATTAAAACACTTTAGCCTATTTGCACTGATAGTTTTATAATTTGAGACTAGTTTCATTATTACCTACCTCATCTTCATAACATGATGATAATGTAACGAAACTAGTCACAAATCATAAAACTATTGGTGGAAAATTAAGAAAAGTGTTTGATTCTATTAATAGTGAACTCAAATGCCTATGTTCTCTTCTATGAACAGGAAGGCACTGAATCGCACCTTGGTGATCTTATTTAGTTATATCCTTATATATATTCTTTATTTTATTAATAAATATACACTCAAGTGCCCTGAAAATATATATTTTATTCTATTCTTAGTAAACATCAATTTCCACAAAATAAATAATTTTAGTGATAATTCACCCAAAAGTCTAAAACATTGTATATAGACTGTGGAATAAACTGCTTTAACCCTACAAGAATAAAAAGAAAGTAATTTTTCCTCTGGAAATGGTAATATTTTGTTGTAAAACTTTTATCAGGCTGAAGACGGATTCTGCTTGATCCGACACATGTACAGTTGTGTACATAAAGAAGTCGTACAAGGTTTGTATTATCTAGCTGAGGCATTGCACTAATTGCACTAGAAAAATGTTAAAAGCGCGTTTCTGACAAAAATAAATTGATTTTGACGCTACTGGTCAAAGTCGACAGAAAATTTTATTGAGATTGACAAGCCTAACTCACACAATATCCTTTAACTGCTATACGACTTTTTTATGCACACAGCTGTACTTTTCTCAATGACACTTGTCGAATAAAAGTAAGGAAAATGATTGTGTGAATTTTGCCGCATAGGTATTCAGAATAATGTCTGTCTACCATAAATTTCCAACAGCTGATAAAGTATCATTACAAATGGGGCAAAGAAGTAGGTACATGAGACAAAGGATGTCAGAATAAAAAAGGACTGCATAAATATAATACGTTGAAAATAGTAAAAATTCCCATAATTCTTGCAGAACATATTTTCGATTTTGAATCAGTCAGTATTATAGACATCAGACCATATTGAAAAAAAATACTCTGAATGACATGATTGAGAGAACAAAGCATGGAGGAAGGTGTGCAAATTAAGGATGTGATATTGAAAACTTGAACACCTCGTACATAAATCTAATACAAAAAATCAAATGAATATCGTAAATTAGACTCATCAGCAAGTAACTTTTTCTTTGCAACTTTTCCCATTTCGTTAATCAATCATTTTATGATGAAGATGAAAAAATATCACTCACAGCTCAGTTTCTCATTGCTATAAATATGTCAGCGTACCTATATTTGACAATATCAATATGTCAATTTTATTCATTTACGAAACTTTCAAATCGGAGAACTACTCCAAATGTTAGTACTTGTCAATGCTGATTTTCTGTATATTGTTCGAGGTGTTTTTTTCAGCGATTGTGATGATACATAATTTATTTTGTTTTTTTTTTCATCTTTATTCCATTGATGTAATCATTGAATTTCCTGCAGACGATTTGAATGTGAACAAATATGTAACAGAAACTGTAATCCCTTGTCGGTACAACCTATATGCTTCATCCAATCACAGCAAGAAAACATATAGCGCACACTACACGGCTTACTACATACACCCGTTTGCATAGTTACAATGATTCTTATGTGTCACCAATTTTACCAACGTTATATGTACTCCTTTATGAGTCTTGCTCATAGTTATTTCAAATGTACCTTTTCTTATTTTTATTATTAATTTTAAATTTATACTCTTTTCAGTGAGGGATGATGGATGACAACAGAAGTATTGGTAGATGACAGATAACAAGAGACAAGGACGGTGATACCACGTGACAGTTTGGGGCGCTCTGATTGGTCGATAGTGGGAAGGAGCAGAGCTAAACGTGAAAGTGGAGGGGTAGGTCTAAGGAGGCCTAATTGCTACTAGTATTACTACCACAACAGATCAACCTATTGAAATTTTCTAAACAGGGTTGGATTAGGATATTGGAAAATACCATTTCATTATTGCAGGTGTAATAAGGGATGATTGCTAAATAATAAATGGAAAATCTCTCATTATTTGAATTGACTTTAATGTTATAGAAATCCAATTTGCTTTACCAGAAGAAATAATATATGTTTTGAAATGAAAGCAGCATATATTTATTAACATCAACCAGCCCTGCAAACGAGTTTTTTTTTATTTCAATGGCATGAACTGTTCAATAATCAAGACTACCAAAAATTAGCTTTTATTCTGCAGTAGCTCCTTTTTTGGCCAATCGTATTCCGAGCAAGATTATTACAGATAATCCACTTCATATATTGCTGTTAAAATTGTTCAGAATTTCAAAATTGCAACTTTAATAATTATCTTTATATGACTTCAAAAACGCTCGTCTTATCTGGTGTTGTATTTGTAGAACAAAGAAATGCATTCTCATTTATTGATTGTTACAATCTTATCTGTCTGAACATTCGATGATGATAAAATACGCGTGCAATTCGGCAAGTACATCGTACTGATTCGCAGAAATACTAAACTTGTTTGTTCCGACAATGAATCAGGAAAATACCATAAAATTTTCGAATTTTCAATATTTATAGCACGGTGAAATATAAAGCTGAATATTTGTGAACTGAATACAGAGTTTTCTAGAAGTGGTTAGATTAGGAGTAGAATCCTTTAATAATAATAATACTCCCTCATAAACACTCATAGAGTGTACCCAAAGACATAGCCTGTGAGGGGAGTCCGCAGGACGAGTGGTGTTTTCTCAAAACAATTCAGTTGAGTTCAGAAATAAAAGACAGACTGATGAGATAAATTCAATGCAAGTTGAATTTTAGTAGACTATTTTACGAATAAAGTTTCTTCATTAAAATAAATACGAACAATGTATAAGAGTCATAAATTAATTATTGAAATCGTCAATATTATAATGTTTCGTTTCATAATTTCATTTGAATTTGCACCGAAGCGACTCATTTTGACACAATCAGGTACAATTGATATTGATAGAACTGCCAAACTTTGTGTCGCCATCGTTACGTCGTTGAAAATACCGAAGCTTATCCTCCAATCAGAATTGAGAGACAGCTGGTGTTATCGCGATAACACGAGTTGTCTTTGGTTTGCGATTGGTCAGATTACGTGAGAATTTCAAGATGAGTGAAATAGTCGTTGTTATACTGGAGATCTAGGATTTTTTTGATCCGATTTGAACCGGTGTTATCTAAAGTACGATGCAAAAAAGATAATTGTCGTCTATCCAGATCGAGCGGTAGGTTCGACCCTACCGACTGCGTCATGTATGAGTAAGGCATTCATTAATCAACTGACTGGTGTCATCCTTCCTGACTTATCTTTACTTATTGTAACTTATAACATTCAGGTATAAGGCAATAATGTTCATATCAAACACCACCTCTCCATATGATTTTCCCGAGCTAACAAGCCCTTAAGGAGTATTTATATCGTACATATCTATTGGGAGTAACGTTATTCAATGAATATTCATAATCCAGATCCAAATAGTTATAATTAAGCAGATATGTAGGGAGCCTAGGTCGATCCTACCGACTGCGTCATGTTTGGCTAGGGCATTTACCCACTGATTGACAGGAATGAGCCTTCCTGATTCATCTAAACGTACGCAATAACACTTTTATCAAATAAGAGAGTTTTCATTGATGTTGGGTCCATGAGATCTTCGAGTTATTAAAATTTGTAGGTTAGAATTTGGATTCTCTTAATGAAGAAGTGAAATTGCTTGTCCCGTGTCAAATTGCTATCAATCATAATAGCAAGGTATTTAATATTTTTGTCGATCTTCTATGATGCACAGATTGTTATATGCAGGAGTATTTCTTTTGTCAATTTGTTAAATAAAAAAAATCTTCAATGTCTAAACAGGAGTAAATCCTCATAACAATACACACATAATATAAAACGTTAATTATTTCACAGTCAGAGATAATAATAATATATATTATAATAATAATTAATATTGTGAGCTTATGAACAAACTATAGCAGATAGTACTCAGCAACAATTCAAGATACTCAAGGCTATCACATATTTTGGTTGATAAAAAGTAATTATTTGATGTTTTTCCTAACATGAATCATTTGAGCCGGTTGTTCAATACTAGGTGATTCCCAATCATGAATAAGCAAATGAGTAAAACCGCGACCCAATCTGGTGCTGAATCTATTGTGAATATACGACAGCAAATTTTAAGTAATCGTGTTGATTATACCCAGTTAGATGTTCTGTTCTGAACTGTTTAACTGTACTGATTTTCTCAGAGATTGGAAGACGCGGGATGCAATTCAAGGAAGGTTAAAAATACAAACAAACGAAACATCGTGAAACTCTTCAACAAAGCAAGAATCACCAACGAAAGTTTCGCCAACAACAACATAGTGCACGGAGAGATAAGGTTCGTTTGAGTTAGTTGAAAATAATGAATTCTTCGAGTTTGACAAACATTTTGTTTGAATCAAATGTGAACTGGTGCCAGTTATTTAATACAATTTTGATATAAACGTATAATTCTTGAACTGAACACATTTTGTTCAACTTAATGAAATAACATTGTGAAGATCGAATGCTTTCGATTGATCAATGCTTACGAAATAAATCCACACCAAGATGAGGAACCATTTTTAGGACATAATTTTTTGCAATGAAACTTCTCAACCTTGACGTACACCCAACAACATCCTTTCGCCATTGATCGATATTTGCATATAATTCAATAAACAAACTACTAACAGAGCTAAACTTCGATAAGATAGCACACGATCCATCCGGCAAAGAGAAACGATATTTGCACCCAGTTCACGTGATTTCAGCTCATCAGGCGTATCTGCTAGATGCGCTACCAACATAAAGAATCGATATTACCAGTATCAATGACCCGTTTACTTTTACACATTTGCACGAAACGAGTATTTTCATCCGTTTTCCTATGAATTGGAAATTTCAATGCTGGTGATTTTTTTTTTCAAGAGAATGGGGGTGGAGAGCCAGAAAGAAAAACAAACGAGGATATTTGAACATGCAAGAACTGAAAACAGAGTTTTCAAGCTCTCTAAACTCTTGGATACGTTTCAAAGTTTGATTGAGCGTATTGAATCGAAGGAAACAGAGACTTCAAACAAACTGCAAGTGGAATTAAATTGACTCTATTATTTATTATATTGAGAGGTGGGTTGGGATGCATTTCATGAAAGAATATATGGTAATTCGGTATTCAAGGTATTTTGAAAAATTTACATCTGATCTGCTCTAAAACCATTATTTTTTATTTTTTCATTACAAATTATGTTATATTCAATAAAACACTAAAATCGCTTTTAACTGTCGATTTTAGATAAGAAAAACCTTTGAATAAAAAATTACCATATCTTCTCAATAACGTGCAACGAAATCCGACCACCCATTTGAGATTATCAAATTGTTAAATATAACGCCTCTGGAACCAACTTTGAACCTTGAAGATCCACTTTTTATCCTAGTTCAAGTCGCTACCTTGACGGGAAGGCAGAAGCCTTTTCTTCAACTATGGAGACATATTTCGAGATAACAAGAGTTTTCACAAACATGTGTCCCTGGCCCCTTTCGAAAAAGTTAACAAAATTTTAATTGGTATGCGGTTTTCCAGTGAAAAACCCATACGATTCTCTGGTTTCCAATCGTTTTATGCAATTCTTTTTTAATAATTTCGTACCTATCAAAACATTTTATATTGATTAAGGTTCAGTTATTATTAATTCAACTCAACAAAATATCTATTGTTCAATTAATATCACTTCTCCTTGAATACGAAATAATGCCAATGGCACTGATAACGTCAATTCCGGATTGTATTGAAATAGATCATTTATTACCATCTGTTATTAATTAGGAAGTAAATAATCATGACACTGCTCTACAATTGAAAATATGACGGAGGAGCCGATGTTTACAGATCAGTAACTCTTGCTCGAAATCGGTTGCCTTCTTCGTAATTGAACATGAGTATATTACTTAATGAAACTATTGTTGAAACGTAAATATAACTGGAAGTTCAATCAATAGTAAGTTGCATGAGAAGTAAAGTGTCCGGCGGCTGAAGTTCGCAGCATAAAAGTAATTTTTTTTTTGATTTTTTTATATACTCGGAAACTCTGCGTTATTGACAACATCGTAATACGTATAAAGACAATTTTTCTCCAAATGACATTAAAAGCGGCCTTTTAATGACACTTGGCAGGCTTAGAAGTTGTACTTTTAATGCCTAGGCAGAAAAAGTCCACTTTTACTGCCTAGGCAGAAAAAGTTCGTTGCTAGGCAACCTTCCAAGTAATAATTTAAATCAAACTGGTTATTAAAATTGACAATGACAAAGTAAACAGTAACAAACAAATTCAACAAACGTCATCAGCGGTAAACATAGTAACGCAGGGCCCAGTTACCTTTGATGAAATAATTTAGTAATTGGATATTGATAATGAAACGCAATTTAAATATGAAAAAGTCGATTTTGCGTGGAATTGGAACAAATTTGAAGAAAAAATTATATGTTTCACACGGCAGAAAAGCAGATTTAATGCCTTGGCTGGTTTCATAGCCTCGCTACGCTCGGCTATGAAACACCAGCCGCGGCATTAAATCTTGTGCTTTTATGCCTAGTAAAACAAATAACTATTATATACTTTTTTCATTAAACTTCTGTCACAGATAAATTATTGGTAACGCATTTTTTTTGGAAGAAATGCAAAAATGATTATGAGAAATGAAGAAAGTCTTCCTGGATTAAATTCATATAACTTTCCGACCGAAGAAATTATAATTAATGATCACCCAGTGAAAAGGTAATACCAAGAGACTGAAAATTATCGAATTTTACCAATAACAGGTAATTATAATCAATCACTATACAGTGCGTAGGTAATACTGAGAATACTGGAAATAATATAGAATTTTTCCAATTACAGGTAGTTCTTTTGCAGGAAATTTAAACGTTCCACAACAAATTTGTTATGGTCCTTTGACAATTCAAGAATTGATATCAGCTGTAGAAAAGAATAAAGCAACCAATTATGTGCGTGTATAACTGAGGTAATGAAATATCTCCATTATTTAGCATCTGCGAATTATTTTCCGGCTTTTCAAGAATGGGAATTTTTACGACAAATATGTTTTTACCAAAATACTCACTGAGTTACCGTGGAAATCAAAAGAGAACAACGTCAAATGTTTTTGCGACATTTGATACCAGAGTAGGTATTTAACGATATTTGACAAATGTCAACTATTTCATAATTAACGAGTGATTTTAAGATCGTCATCGAAAATAAAAATGTCTTTTTGTGAAAATTCAATGAAAATCGATGAAATTAGTGAAATTTCGTGCACTCTGCCGGAAATTGCTCAAGCTGCGAAATCAGTTGCTCTTAATTTACAGCCAGAAAATTCGACAAGCAAGTACGAAACGCTGTATGAACTTTTCAGTTAATAGTGTGATTCAAAATAAACCAAAAAGATATCAGAAAACATTCTCCTTGCGTATTTTGCAGAGGAAGCCAAGGTAATGAATCTCTACACTTTGGTCTATATACTCAATGCGGAGATCTACGATATCAGTGAAACCTGATAGAAACATAAGCGAATAGAAAAAACCCTAAACTTTATTGAAGTCAAAACCTTCCTAACAGACGATCCTGATATATTTACTGCAAACGTGATCTTAATTTTCCGTATCGCTAGAGCGTGTAGAAGGGACGAACTTGTCAAGTTGGTAATGGACGACAATTAAGATAAGGAGTCAATCCTTATTGTAAAAACACCTGAATCAAAGACATACACTAGCAGAAAATTCACTGTCACAAATCATGCAACACTGAACTGTATATCAATTTATCGAAAATATATCAACATCAGCCCAAAACTTGTAAAATACGTAGACTATTTTTGAAATATTCGAATGGTAAATGCCATAATCAAATAGTTGCAATGAATTATATTGCAAAATAAACAGAACGCGAAGCGCAGTATCTTAGACTTCCAGAACTACGCAAGTATAAATGCTATTGCTTCAGGCGAACTTCTGCCATTCTTTTATTTAATGGAGGATATCGATATCACGCAACTGAAAAAACATGGAGGATGGAAGAGTACTAACACAGCAGAAGGTTATATAGATGAAAATCTTACTAACAAAATTTCTACATGTGAAAAAATTTTGGGACCGACATCGACGCCGACGGTGAATAAACCACCATTAATCGCGGAACCAAAAAGAAAATATCCCGGTTCAGTCATCACCAGAAACTTTATCTGAAATTGTCATAAAAAATTGTGAGTTTCGCACATTTACCTTTAGTATTGTAAATAATAGTGCTAGGAATCGCACGTTAAAAGGTAAGAAACTAAATCTAGGTAAGAATTGTATTCAAATGTTATTATGTTATTTGTGTTATTTGAATATCTGTTAATCTGTCTTAATTTAAGATCTAAATGTACATACATAATATTCATTATGATAAACTAAGCTGGTATATTCGCCTCGGTTTTATCAAATCTTTTTTATTAACTTCTTCACCTACGCTTTGCATGTTCCGTTGAACGTTTGATAGTGTTAAAATACAAATTACCAACTTTAGTTATACAAACTAACAAAAGTATATGTTCGGAAAGTCTAATTTGAATTGGATTTCAGATTCTACATCATATAACAATGTACATAACGGTGAATACAGCGATAAAGCAAATTATAAACTTTAGTGACAGCAAGTAATAAAAAAATTATTATTTAGGTGGGAGAAATCAATTTTTCTAACTAAATATATTTATAACTTTCGCACAGGTGAATATTACATTTCGATAGTATAAGAGGCCAACTAACTTATATAGTTGTTTAAGAATGTCCATATAGGACGAAACTGCAGTAACGAAGTGTCACAAATTAAAATAGTATAAAAACATAGACATTTTTATTCCTCATGATTCTTTTAGTTATTACTTATTTGACGAATGAAAAAGTTTGTAAAACAGCTATTTGTGTTTCTTCGTTTTTCAACACAACAATAATGATAATAATTCTCCCTCATAAACACTCGTTGAGTGTACCCAAAGGCATAGCCTGTGCGGGAAGAGGACGGCGTTTATTATTATTTGGCGTGGCGCTCCGGGGCGACTTACTGATGTTTCAGGTGATGTATTCACTTTTCAGCTGTAGGAAAACCCGGACAGCACCACCTCGGATGGTCGGTGTGCACTCCAAGCTAGCACCAGACGAGATTAGCATGTAGACAACTCACAATACACTTGCTTTTCAACAAGGCATGCGGTCTCCTATCGATCCGATATAAAGTAGTTGAGAAAAATCCTCTTGTACCTACATCGGGCTCGAACCGACTATCGCTATGCTGGAGTTTTGAACGGCCTGTGCATTAGACCACTGAGCCACCGTTCACCACCATTTTAAATACCTGAATTTCAATGTACAGTTATATTTTACCTTTTTTTTAATGTGTTCATCTTTGAGTTATGTAATTTTACCATATTCTTGAAAAGACTGATTTGTTCATAAACAATGGAAGACCATTAAATTTCTAATGAAAAAATTATTACGTGATCCAACCTTCCAAAAAAAAACCTAGACAATAGCAATTTTCGTCTGCAAATATCCAAGAGAAAACAACTACTGCCCCCTACGACCACTATATGTAATGCAATATTGGCAATTGAATCCCTTTTATATTTTGTGAGGAATCCTTATATGGCTATAATATTTAAAGAGCATTACAAAGTAGTTATTGTAGAAAACTTTGCAAGTATCAAACAAATATCAAACGTGTGGTAATAAACCACTTTCCGAGAAACTGTACAGTGCGATATACATTAAGGGGATGTAGGTAAACATATTTTCATCGATATTCAGTAATCAAAACTCAGTAGCATGATGGAGCTAGTGGTATAAAACAATTTTTGTAAAGTTACAATTGGTTTAATTTATTGTAAATTTCGTAAATATTGAAAAAAAAACAGAAACGAGAAGTTATAATCAGTAGAACGTTAAAATCTGGGACAAATGAGTTAGATCGGAATAGAAGAACTTTTCTCCTTGACATTTTTTGAAATTCAAACAAATAAACCAATTTTACACGATTAACTTGAAAAAAAATCTTTGGGACTGATATAAGTTAAAGAAAATCGTTAGCGCCGGTTGAATAGAAAATACCATCAGCTTTCCAAATGATAGAACATCATTTTTACACCACTACTTTAAACATGTTCAATATAAAACAAAACACAAACTCATGTCAATACTCATATTTCAAAATGATCCATGAGACACATGAGGCGATCAGAATCATAAAGCCGGTTCTGGTAGCCCGGATCCCATAAAAACCTAAATCAGTCACAGGGAATGCTCCGGAAAATGCATGAGATGTTTTCATTCAATCAATTGCGACAAAAACCCGATTTACGTGCCGTCGGGTATCTATCTCTTCTATAGAAGAGACGCGGCCATCACTGAGGAATGTGTAACGCTATATAAAATTTACAATGTACTTATTTCCCTTGGCAGACTGAAAGCCGCAAGATGCAAGTTTTACGGTGCCATAAAGGATATTGCAACATGGCTTTCGATATTATTGAGTTATTCTAGAATCTCCAGTCTATTTCGGGAAGAGTTCAACCGCAACCTGCCTCTGGGGCACGTTTGTATTGCAAGACCGTATATCAAAAATTCCGCAATGCGAGCCGGAAAAAAATCTGCCGGAACATGTAATCAAAACTTACCTAGTTTCGGCGTTGGAAATTGCTCTGTGCCAATGAATTAACATGCACGCCTGATTTGATACAGAATTGAATTGTTCCGCTTCATTGATTATTCGATAAATTCTTCCTACGAATATAAAGAAAAATTAACACTTCAAGTGCGTCTCCGATTAAGAAACCAGCAAAGTTGTAATACAGATATTCCTTTCAATGGACTAGCTGTATCGAAATGTTCATATCATTATATTAACGAATTTTATGATGATAGTTTGACAATTCGTTCTGGGTGTTTTCAATAAGTGAATCCGTTAAGAGCTGTGAAACTTACCAGCAAAACTCAATATTGAGTTAAGCAACAAAAAAAATAGAGCTTGTTCTAATTGATGGTAGAAAAAAAATTCCTGGTATGTGGGAAAAATCAAATGTGATCCCAACCAAAAGTTGAGGAACCAATGGAATATAAAGACCTGCGACCTATTTGCCTACTACCGTACCTTCCCAAAATTTTAGATAAAGCTATAGCTCATCAGCTCTTTCCAATAATACCATTCTGCCCATGGTGCAATCTGGTTTCAGGTCGATTTATAGCTGTGCAACGGCCCTAGTGAAGAAAATAATAATAATAATGCGATAATGCGATAATGCATGCTCTGTGATGTGAACTACACCCAGAGCATGCTGCCTTTTCCGCACGAAATCTAAGGGATTATGCATCTCATCTTCGGGTTCGAGGCTATGTCAGAGCTGGTTGACGAAGTGGCAAGAGTGACGGATATGCCCCGAGTCAGTCTGGCTGCAGAGGAGGCCCGCATCATGCCACCAACTGAAGGCATCAGGACCCGCAGGACGCTTCATAACACCAAGCCCCTGAAGCCACAACAACTGGCATGGGTGATGGGTGTATGCAAAAATTCACGATGTCCTTTCAGACGAGGCTGACATCTGGCAGATCAACTCTGCCGTGTATGACGCCGCTCGGACCCTGTCCCAAGAGGAGAGGAGTGATACCACCCCTTTGATTGGGAGGCATGAGCGATGCATTCACAAGATGGAAGTTGAGAACAAGTCAGCGAGGCATCACGAGTCTCGAATCCAGTGTGTGGCGGACTACGTGGCGGCCAATAGGCCCTTCACTCCCGCAGTGAGGCGAATTGCCGCAAATTTAAGTCGAGCTCACCACACACTGAATCAAGGCGTGCTGTTTACCATCAAACAGCACTATCTTGATAGGATACGAATGCTGGTGGCTGCAAAAACATCACTTATGAGGCGGGCGAAAAGCATCGCAGAAAACATGAAATTCTGCGATAAACCTTCTCACCTATTCCAAGAGCTTCCACGTGTTGTGAATAACCCGCCGGCGGCTGATCGGGTGTGAACCTTCTGGAAGAACATATACGAGTTTCCACAACCACTCAACGTAGATACTTCAGCCTTAGCGTAGTTCGAACTTTCTGTAGGAGGCTTTGTCAATAAATATTGGTGGAAAAAATTTCCATGTACTCACCACCATCTAGCAAGAGTTTCAACTAATGGCTGGATGGGGAGCAGCATATTCCGAATTGGTTTGTCTAGGGACAAACCGTGTTAATCCCCAAAAACAGAGATTTGTCCGATCCGAAGAATTACAGACTGATAACATTCTTGGACGCTTGTTATAAGATGTTTACCCGTATCTTATACATGCGAATACTCTCCGTAGTTGAGTCGGTGTATGGAAGGATATACGAGCAAAGTGGTTCAAAGAAGGGGGTCGCTGGCTGCAAGGAGAATCTGCTGAACGACAGATGCATCACGCAGGACTCCGTGCAGTATAAGCGCAATCTTTCAATGGCCTTGATCGATTATTCGAATTTTTTACAAGGCTGACAACTGGGAAAACTTAAAGCAAAAACCGGAGACCGACTTCCAATCAATAAAATCATGGTTCGAATATAAATTGCTCACAATTAACAAAGAAAAAACAAACTATGTACCATTCAGCTATAATATTCGTGGTCTCCCTAATTTCGACAGACTGAACATTACAACGACAAATGAACAGTTCTCTATAGAACCTGTGAAAGAAATCAAATACCTAGGTGTAATCATTGATACCCATTTAAAATGGAACTCTCATATACATTTTGTTATAAAAAAAATTGAGATGTATATTGTACAAGTTCAAGAAACTCAAGGATAACTTACCTTTCAGTCAAATGAAAATTCTATATCACGCACTAGTTGAAAGTCATATACGGTATGGAATTCTAGCATGGAGTGGGACTTTGAAAACACATATGAACCCATTAGAAGTAATACAGAGACGATTCATAAAACTAATTTAAAAAAAAAACACAGATATTCATCCGATTTAATATATTCTGAATCCAAAATCTTCGACCTGAGACAATTATACTTCTTCCTCTCATGCATAAAATATATAAGAACAAAACATAATCCACGCCCAATCCATAACTACAACACCCGGAAAAAAATGCATTATGTACAACTCTTGATGCTTAAAACCACAACACAGAGAATGTTCAACTACTTGGCACCAAAATTGTACAATACAATTCCTGATGAGTTGAAACGTATAGACAACAACATAACATTCAAAAAACTATTGAAAAAATACATACAGGAAAATTCAAGACATATGATACGTCACTTTTTCGATATATGAAAGAAATTTACCACATTTAACTATTTGTAAGTATTCCAATTCCATAGGTGAACATTTAATCCTTTATATTTATTTTTATAATGCAAGTTCGATAATTATTTCCTATAATATGAATTGAAATTTAATCCTGCCTGTACTATGCTGTTTTAAATGTTTTTATTTATGTAAGTATGTGTATAATAATATGAACTTTTGATAACTGTATGTAAATTGAAATTGATATTTAGTCTTGTCTCTAGTATATACTTTTTAAATATTTCTTTTAATTACGTGCCAACTAAACCTAATTCCAGTGATATATATTATATATTATTATTTTCTCGAAACAAGTGTTTAGTCACTTATCGAGTAGAATATTATTTACACGTTTCAGTTGAAATAATGAATGATTTTATTAATATCTTTTTAGAAGTGTAAATAAATATTATTATTATTATTATCGCAAGGCATTTGATAAAACATCGCATCAGGCATTTGCTCAGATACCTTGCGCTACCCGATCAAATAGTGGGATGAATTGAACAACTGATGCCGCTCTGGAGGACTGGCGTCACCATAATATCTGGTCAAGTCATAGTCCAAACAGAGCAGATCATCTTCAGAATGGCCATGTTTCGGGGGAGGGAGATCGTCTGCCTTCTTCTCTTCTGCATCTCACTATTGCCATTGTCCGTTGCACTACGGAAAACCCGCGTATACAACTTCGGCACTCCCAGCAACCGGAGGCATAAGGTCACTTACATGGATGACCTCAAATTATATGCCTCCGCAGAAAAGAATCTTCATCTATCCTCAAGGGTGGTGCAAGAGTACACGCATGCTATCGGAATGGAATTTGGGATCGACAAATGTGCCACGGTTCATCTCAAAAGAGGACGATGCGGAGAATACGGAGATGACGTCAGCTCGTAGACGGAAGCATTCTACATCTTCTGGATACCGGAGAGACGTATACCTAACTAGGGGTGGAACAATGCCACACCCAAGAGATAACTACAGTAAAAAGCTCTCTCCGCGGCAAGTATCAGCATAAACTCCACAGATATGGTCATTACAACTATCCGGGATGAACAGAGTTGCTGCAACTAATATTATGATTGCTGTTCCGATTCTACTCCTTCGGAGTAATGAAATGGACCAAGAAGAGCTGCGACAATTCGATGTAAAAACTCGCAAATGCAAATGATGCATCTTCATAGAAGCTTACATCATAACTCGTCCGTTCCACGGTTATACTTTCCCAAACAACGGAGAAGCCGTGAACTTTTGAGGCAGCAACTCGTGCAGCCAATGAACTTAATAGAGACATTTCAAATGCATCCACTTCTATCCATGTAATTGTCTGGAATTTTCAATATTGGTAATGTTCTTCTGCTGATGTGCTAAATGCAAAAAATCTAAGACTACTTGTACTTAATTCAAACCAAAGTATAAATATCGCTCCGTAAGTTCATTGGTATTCTCCATACCACATAGGTACCTACTTTCAAGAGGCACAAGCACATAAAATTGCAAATATAAGTTCCCTGGACTCGAAATTAAAAAAAAAATCTTAAAATTTCCAAAACAAATTTCAAAATTTTGAGAAAAAATCTTAAAATATTGAGATTAGAATAAAACTCAAAATTTTGAGAAGTAATCATAAAAGTTCGAGAAATATTTTGAAAATTTTGAGATTTTATCAAATAATTTTTCAATTGTGTTGGCGCTGATACGTCGTCGTACTTCAGTGCATTGTCATATAATATTTTGATGGAAAAGGATGAGTTTAGAAATGTTCGTTTATAACTATTTGGCGTAAAAATGTCTTCAAAGGAACGGATGTCAATGTATCCTTCTGCGTCTGTTATTTATGTTTTCATCGTAAAATGTTTCGTTCACCTGTTCACGCTTAATTATTCTAATCTTTTTGAATTCAATTCCTACAGGCGCCGCAAGGCTTCCTCGCTGCAAAGTAGTTCGATATTATCAGTTTCATGTCAAAGCAGAACGAAAATCCGAGGAGAATTCGTTAGAAATTAAATTCGCTTCCCTTCGTGCGTGTAACGTAACGAGAGTTACTGACGCTAATTTATGTTTTGCCGGTCGGTACCCTCTAATTGAACTTTCGAACTCTTTCGACACGTAAATCTCTTCAATTCCAGATCGAATGTCGTTTTGAGGAAAACGCGAAAAGGTAATTTCGGATGATTTACCCGTTTTGTCATTCGTATAATCTGTATCAACGCCGAAAACGGTTTTAATTTCATCTCGATGGCCACAGAAAATACTGGACAGTTATGACTCGTTCATTCCTGGGGAATCTACAAGTTTTAGAATCGTCGGTTTTAGAATTCATCGCCAAGTCTAGAAGTGCTGGTTGACGATTTCGAGATCCATTTCCCGCTGGTCTGCTTGCTTACATCGACTGACTTGGAATTATACCTTTATTCGTCGCTTCGCGAGATCCTGATAATATAGGTCCTCAAATGGGCGGCAGGAAAAACAAGAATCAGCCAGCATATCGGGGCGCATGCCGGCTAGCAATGATAGAGCCACCAGTGTCATACTGTTAAGAGGCTGAGAACAACCGAATTGCACAAAAACGCAGATGCCTTGTCCAGAAGATCTTGTCCGGATACTGGTGAATGAATCAACATTCATTATGGGCACAATGGGATTCTCTGATCGTTGAGAATAGTATTTTGAAGAGAGCTTGGAAATCAGCCGACGCGACGGCTGATTTCTAAATTGGTTGTGCCTTGGTCGAGAATAAGTGATGTCTCAGAGGAGATTCATGGCGCAAATCAGGTGGGTAAGACCTTCGATAAAATACGGCAGTTTTTACTGGGTCCAATGCCGTGAAGATGTAGAAAGGTGGTGCCGAAGATGGCCAATGTGTGAAGCAAGTAAAGGCCCCAGAACAAGATCAAGAGGAGAGATGAAACAATACAATGCTCCCTTCGAACGAATCGCCATCGATGCAGCTGGACCGTTTCCAATAACGAATGATGGCAACAAATACTTCCTCGTTGCCATGGATTACTTTAGCAAATAGGTTGAAGCTTATGTCCTGCCCAATCAAGAAGCATCCACAGTTGCAAGAGCTCTGGTGTATAATATGTTTTGGAGAGCCAATGGAGCTACATTCCGATCAAGAAAGGAATTTTGAATCGAACTTATTCAAGGAAGTTTGTGAATTGATAGGAATTAGCAAGACCAGAACAACTGCCCTCCACCCACAGTCTGATGGCATGGTTGAAAGGACTATGAAAGAACATCTTTCTAAAAGTAGTAGAAGAACACCAAAAGAACTGAGATCGACATCTTTCACTATTCTTGATGGCCTTTAGGGCATCTGTGCGCGATTATACGAAGCTCACCCCTGCCAGCATCATCTTCGGAAGAGATGTTCGTTTGCCCTGTGACTTGGTGTTCAAATCAGTGTTGAAGTGTTGAAGAACAAAAGAAGCAGGATTATGCAGACGAAGTGCAAGATGGCTTGACTAGGATCCACGAATTCCCAAGAAAAAGATTAAAGATAAGTAGTGATAGAATGAAGGCCCGAAAGTCTCAAGGTCAATAATAGTGGATTCAAAGAAGGAGATCAAGTGTAGCTATACAACCCTCGTCGTAAGAAAGGAGTTTTTACCAAACTAACACCATCTTGGGACAGACCTTACTTAGTACTGATCAATCTGGAGAACGGAAGAATCCCAAAAAAGTACTCTACTCTACTCTGCTCGAATTGAGCACCGCTTAGCGGCTTAGTGTGAAGGGGCCCTTAGTTTGGGAGATATACCACTCTGCCTAGAAAGAATGTAGGAACACCGCCTGAAGATTTCTGTTTTTGAATTTCTTGTTTTTGAAATTCTATCACTCATTCACCCGGTTCGCTTCCAACGTGATTTTATTCCTTACATTCCAAAATGGTCTACGACTGATTCACCATTCGATAGTAAGGATTTCAATGATTTCATCGTAGTTAGAATACATACTGACTAATAACTCAGTCGTTTTCACTAACCTATCTCAACCCTTCCAGTAATTTCTTTGTAGGTTTTCCTCAAACGACAACTGCGATCATTCGTAGGCGGCGGTACATTTTCAAAGAATTTTCAAATATGAAAAAATCTCTCTATTTTGATTTTTTCACTAGAGGAATTATCCAAATAACTAATTTCATTAGGGAGGCCAGGTTATAATCACCGCTTTTCAATCATTCTGGCTGCCGGTCGTGTAGGTTTCAAGTCCAGCGACTGCAGTACCTATATTTTTCTAATGGCCTAAGAAAGTGCTAGGAATCGCACGTTAAAAGGTAAGACCTCTTTAATCCTTAGCTAGCACAAGTTTCGACTTCTGAAGGCTGTCATTCGTAGGAGGACGACAGCTGGTTAACGGTAGAAACAATTTGACTTTGAACGTCTGTTAATCTCTTAAAAATGCGAAATCAGCTAATATTTTTGATAGAACGCCATTTCACTTAGAGAATTGATCTATATCTTTGACTGTTCGCGAGTTGAAAAGTTCATCGTGATTTTTTTTTATTATTCGGAATTAGCTCGTCGAAATACATTTGAGGGGATGTGAGGATGTTTTGGAAAATAAAGATCAAAAATTTTCGAAACTTCTCGTTCTAAATTATTTTCTTGAGACTTGATTTTCGAGTTAAAATGAACCTGCCAGACCCAACAGTGGGAGAATTGAATTGTATTACATGTAGGTACAAAAAAAAATGTTTTACAATTATTTATAGATGAACAAAACATACGAATATTGTTACGTTTTTGCTAAATAATAGGCCGAGCACATTACTAAACTGTTTATTTTCTAATTTCACTATAAACAAACATACAACACTTCACTGACTAATAAAACACTTAGATCTATACAACAATACAACTAGCTAAATATTCCAAACACTTCTATACTTCTTCAAAAACTGCTTATTATCACTTCTTCCTAATCTTCTTGATCTTCCTAATCATAACTTCTCTTCATAAAACTTCTTCTTTCGACCCAAATGTCTCGCCTTTTATACTCATCGTGTAGACTGGATTATTCGCGATGATTTCGAGAATAATCAAAACGGAGAACTTCTACACATTTCCAGGAATTGAGCGATGACGCGGCAGCTCCGTTATCTAGACTATTCATGCAGTACAGGAAACGATCCATCCAAATAAACACTTCTTGGAACTGATTATCGATGAGGCGCCCGCGGAATGGACTCAGCGGCGCAGCTAGGGGGCTTTTATCAATCTCGTAAACAATATATATATAAAACGAGAAAAACTGAACATTTGTTTAAAATCGAATTACTTTAACTAAATAAAAGTACTCATCATGAATACGTATACCTCTCAATACTGGCCATACTATTTTCTAACGTTAAATAACTATAATCATCTGAAATACTCACATATATTTACCTATAATTTTTTGAGAAATGTTATCTACTTTCAGATGCTTTTCCGGATTTTCTCAGTGGAAAATGTTTTTTTCAAAACCATTTTGAAAAAACAAAACAGTTGTAATTTTTGACAATAGGTATTTAATTATAATTTAAAAGGTTGTTGGAGTTTTTTCAAGTGAGAATATCGTCTATTGGTTGGCCTGAATACCCACATTGCGCGTGAATGTGAGACATAGGATCGCTTAATCCCTGACTGGCACAATAAAAAAAAAGCCCGATAATTAAAAAGCAACCATCATCATCGGTATTTTATACAAAACCTATTCTTTTCCAAGTGCCATATAACTATCATCGATAGTGCTTTCCGTATCACTGAATAACAATAAAACTCTTGTCTCAATTATCCTGATACCATTACTCTAATAGCGTTTCTATGTATTATTTATATTATTACACTTATTGGATAACCACGGCCTTGAAAATGCCCAGAGCACGTACAAATGTGCCATTATTTAGTCTGAAAACGTTTTCATCAGAGGAAAGATGAAGTACGCTTTGAATATTAAACAAAGGAAAGAGCGATAATTGAATTATACGCAATGCAATACCAAATATCACCAATGGAATACATTTTCCGGTAGGTGTTTATTATTGACCACCCATCAGAGGTTCTTCGATAATGAATGTGATGAGCGCTTTTTTATTCAATGAGTACTTAAAATTGGACTTCTGTAATTTCAAGAAAACATTATGCTATGATTGAACCAGGTACCTCCTTTATGAATAATTATTTATAGAGTGCTGCTCTTAAGTTCCTCTACACAATTTGATAAAGAACAATAGGGTGTTTAAAATAATTGCGAAAGTTCTTAGGGGGAGATTCCTTGTCAAAAATGAAAGGGGCTCTTTTTTGTAAACAAAATCTCTTAGGCCTGTCCTTGAAAAATTTTACGCTTCCAAATGAAAAAAATTAATGTTTAGTTTTATTTTTGGAATTGCTGAAGAGTTTAAGAAATTTTTTGGGCATGTAATACCAATGATTATAATTTTTTTATTTTATTGTGATCTTTCAAAGGGGTGAAATATGCAACCCCTATTACATTTTTTACCAGAACTTTCAAACAAAGTTCCTCAATTCAAAAACATGTGTTGAGAAGAAAGATTCATTGCAAACCAAAGTAAACCAAAATACAGGCACTTTTGCCCTCGAAATTTTTCCCATCGAGTACACTTTTGTCAACGGAGTCTTCAAATGATTACCCAAAATACTAAAAAATGTATTATTCACTGACAAATATAACTTTTCAACACATAACAACACATTTTCATAACAACCGCATCTACGGACTGAAGATATCCCACATGCACTTCAAAACGGTCTACCGTTGAGGCAAAATTGTGCATCCTATACAAATTGTCTTCGGATGCAGCTTCCCATTTCACTTGAAAATGATTCACTAGCTATTCGACCGCGAATATGGTTTATAAACGATGGTGCGCCTGCACATTTTAGCACAACTTCTTCTCAGTACTTGATCGACGTGTATCCAAATCGTTGGATAGGCCGAGCGGGACCTCAACATTGGCCTCCCAGATCTCCAGTTTTAACCCCTACGTGGCATCAAGGATGAAGAAAAGAGCATTTTCCATAACATATCTCAAGTAGAAACATGTACAAACCTATTTATGCCTTCTATGATTTTTTTCGGAAACTCACCCCAATTGCACCCCCTTGGACGGCCTGGAAAACTCCTACGTACTATCAGGGATGAAGGAAAGAGCATTTTGCCACATATCTTGAGTGGAAACGTATACAAAGCCATTTGTGAGCCACATTTGTGGATGTGGATAACTTCACACCCGTTGAAATATCACAAGAAAATAAAAAAATATTCACAGGTAGCCTTTTTATTGGTAGAACACGCCCAAAAAATTCCATTCCATCAACTCTTCAACAATTCCACAACAGAAAAAAAAATAAAATTTTAAACCATTTTTGGAAGCGTGTAACTTTTCAAGGGCAGGCTTAACAGCTTTTGTTCACATGAAAGTTCTCCTTCAATTTTCGACAAGGATTCTCTTGTTAAAATTTTCGAACTTACTTGGAAACAACCTGAAAAGCGTTTATTTTAAAAAAAGTTCTTATATTCACCAATTACAGTACTATTGGAATGAAACAATAGATAAAGTGGTTGTAGCTGCCAAGACAAGAATCAAAATTATGAATTTTTGGAAAGAGCTAATTCATTATACAGCAAAACATCAGAATATCATGAATTCCTTCTTTCAATCACATCCGCATTGTCAATCAGATAGTCGTTTAACAGTTTTCTGAACTCTACAGAAACATTATATAGATGTATTTTAATCTTGATTCTATTATATATCATCGAATCCTTTACAAGGGGTGCTTGTTGACGGGGAAAGTCAAACACGATAGCATTTGGCGGATTCATCAGTGGTTTTGAGTTGTTGTTATCCGGAACCGATATATTTTTATGAGTCACACAGTTCCGAATTGAGATATAACGAACTTAAACCCCTATATATGACAGAAAGTAGCTAGACTTTCAACTTTGCCCTTTTGGAATTTCTCTTGAACAGATTCATCAGACGGATGTGTCTTACTTCTTATGAAAACACCTCCGTAACTTCTTGACTTGGAAAATTGCAGAATGAATAATATATTGATAATGATACTCCCTCAAAAAGATTCGTAGAGTGTACCCAAAGGCATAGTCTATGTGGGCAGAGGACTGCTATCATTATTATTTGCCGTGACGCTCCGGGCGACTCATTGATTTTTGGTGGCGTATTCAGTTAACAGTTTTTGTTCAGGTTTCAAACTAATTTGCAATGGAGTAAGAGAATTATAAAAAATGGGATATGATAGTCTATTTATAGAAACCAGAGAAAATGCAGAGGCATTGAGTTATTTGTACCACAAGATTTATCCAGGGAGAAGACAACCAAAATTATATGCATCAAATTGGGATAGGGAGTTGGAAGATGTAGTCGTTCTAGCTGTTGAAACTGATCCAAAATGAACAAAGCGAAACTTAAAAATATCAACAGGCCTACCAAGAACTAACCTTAGAACCAGGACCAGAAGAGTTCATAAACTCAGACCAGAAGATTTTTAACGCCATATGCTTTTTTCCAGTGGTTCCTGTAAAATTGTAACCGAGTGCTTGATTTTGATTAAATTGTATTTGGACAGGCAGAGCTGATGTTAGCAGTGATGACATTTTCATCCGCAGATAAGTCAAGGGAGATTCAGATTCATTGTGTTGGCAACTAGTTTTCAGGGTAGAATTATCGGCCCGTTCATTTATAATGGCACTCTCACATCTCAGAGGTGTTGAGAAATGTTGAGGCAACAACCTGAACTCCAATAGAGCTCGGGAAAGTAAATTCTCAGCATAGGCTCCACCTCACAACAATGCAATTGTCAACAATTTTGTGGAGGCAAATTTTGGGAATAATTGGATAGCCAACCAAGGACTCAACCTCTGGGGAAGGTTAAAAGATATTATTCTCAAATTGCCGACTAACTCTGACACGAATTGGAAGCAGCAATGATTCACACCTCCTCTAAGGTTTTGTTTCTTTTTTATTTCTATATTTTTTGTTGGAGTTTAAATTTAATAGTAGTAAATATAGTGCAATTCATCAGTTTTATTGAAACTATGAGCTTTTATCACTACTGTGAACAGGTTTCCTAACATTTGATAGCTACTAGTGAACACTTGCTTTCTGTTCTATTGCCGCGTCGTCCAAAGCCTACTTGTTCAATGTGTGCGTTTCGAAGCCTTCCTTAAAAAAAATCCTGGAAAAAGCTCACAGCAAAAATCATGTGCAAAACATGAAAACGTCGAGTCATATACACACTCATAAACACTCGTACTGTGTATCCGAAGGCATAGCTTGATGTATTATTATTTGCCGTGGCGCTTCAGGGTAACTGATTTTTTTTCGTTTTTCAACTGTAGGAAAACCCTAAAAAACATACAGCACCACGCAATATCACACTTTTTATTATAAATTGCAAGGAGAATCATTCGAATGACATTCAGGAAAAGAGTTGGAAGTAATTTAGTTTCACTCACCTCGAAACTTTATAACTTCTGGTTAGACTTTGGTCCTTGAATTCTAAACAAAATTCGAAAAATATGCCCGAGAGTTTAAAATAAATGAAACGATCATTTCGACGCAGTTGAAATACCCTCCTCTCCGGACTTTTCCACAAAATGGAAAATATAAGTCAAATTTCTGTCAGATATTTGCCTCAGATTTTTTAACATTTGGGAAATATGTGGAAAAAGATTATTTCGACGTTGTAAAATCATTAAATTCAATGGTCGATTATTTCAATGATAATTTGCGTTAGCTAGGTAAAGGTACAAACAGCAAGATCGTGAGTTAGTTTTTGTAATGTCTAAAAAGTAGACTACAACATAAGGCCAGTTTGATATTGCATGAAAAAATCCTAATCATCTACTTAATTTTATGTTTTTAACTTTCAATTACCAAACTCATTCGATCACTAATTATTAATTAGCAGGCAGCTTCAACAGCGTGATTACCTCATTAGGAATCTAATTAATGGATCGATAAAAAACCACCAGGACAAACAATTCTTGAATTGTTAAATCAGTGAAAACTATGTGTGCCAAAAAGCATTATAATTCGATTCAGGTAGTAAATGTTGCTTTCAGAGAAAAATACAACTTCAAATGAAGTGAATACAGGTGTAGTAACAACTAATAATGCCAGAGTATCATGAAGTTAACGGTCTTAATCCCTGAAAAAAGAAACGATTATTTTTTTGATTGATGAAGAGATGTAAGAGTGTATGAAGATAAGAATAATAATAACAATATTCTTCAAGTACTATCAAATGAATTAACAGTATACCGGGTGACCACGAGGTGAGGTACGCCCCCCCAATTTTTCTGTAGTTTTAAAGATACAGGTTTCAAATTTGGTACGTCGATATCTTAGTCAAATACGCATATTTTGACTCTATTACCGAAAATTCATCACTTATGGTTTAACCGGAAGTGACCCCAAACTTTTTTTTTCATGTAACACCTTGTACAATTTTTTAATTTTCCGCAATGTTCTTCAAAATTGAAAATCGGTTGAAAAATGGCGGAGATACAGTTGATTGTTCAATCAAACAAAGTTGGCCATGAACATCAAACTCAAATCATCACAACTGACGAACGGCACCAACATTTACGAGAGGAAGGCTTGAAGTAAGATTCAGCTGAAAATTGAGCTTCTCATGTCATTGCAGCATCCATATTTATCAAAAACTTCCTCAAAACCCATAAAGAACCCATAAAGAAAAGCTCACAACTGCCATTTCTCTACTCTCTACTCTTTTCATATTGTCGTATTGAAAAGTTATGAATTATCCAAAAAATCGTTTCAAAAGTTTCGGAGAATTCTGAAAGGAATCGAAGATACGGGATGTTTCATAACGCGTGTTCTCAAAATTGAATATTCTTAAACAGATGCGGCTTGAACCTACGAAAGCGAAGCAAAAAATCAATTTTTTTCATTCGAGTAATCTAATAATTCATCATTTTTCGATACGACAATGTGAAAAGAGTATGTTGCCATTTGAGAAATGGCAGTTGTGAGCATTTCTTTATGGGTACTACTCCGTTTCGAGGAAATTTTTGATAATTGTTGGAAAATATGATTGCTGCAATTACATGAGAAGCTCAATTTTCAGCTGTATCTTACCTCGAACCTTCTTCTCGTAAATGTTGATGCCGTTCGTCAATTGTGATGATTTGAGTTTGATGTTCATGGCCAACTTTGTTCGATTGAACAATCAACTGTATCTCCGCCATTATTCAATAGATTTTCAATTTTGAAGAACAGTGTTATCACAAATTGCGTGTTCTTTCGGAAAATGAAGAGAGTTGTACAGGGTGTCATTAGAAAAAAAATGTTTGGGGTCACTTCGGGTCAAACCGGAAGTGGTGAATTTTTGGTAATGGAGTCAAAATATGCATATTTGAGTAATATATCGAAGTACCAAATTTAAAACCTGTATTTTCAAAACTATAGAAAAATTGGGGGGCGTACCTCACCCGGTATTTCTACTCATTTTTGGGCATTTTTGTTTATATCCACTATCAAAACGAACGATTATTTTTGTGTGGTTTTATCTCATTATTGAATTTTATAATTTTCTTAGTAATAATAATAATAATACTCCCTCATAAACAATCGTTGAGTGTACCCAAAGGTAAGCCTGTGCGGGTAGAGGAAGGCTATTATTATTATTTGCCGTGGCGCTCCGGGGCGACTGACTGATGTTTCAGGTGATGTATTCACTTTTCAGCTGTAGGAAAACCCGGAAAACCTACAGCACCACCTCGGGTGGTCGGTGTGCACTCCAAGCTAGCACTAGACGAGATTGGCATCTATAGAGAACTCACCATACACTGTCTTTTCAACAAGGCATGCGCCTATCGATCCGATATAAAGTAGTTGAGAAAAATTCTCGTACCTACATCGGACTCGAACCGACTATCGCTATACTGGAGTTTCGAACAGCCTGTGCCTTAGACCAATCTAACTTTTGTGAAAAATCATTTACAATAAAAAAATTTCAATTTTCGACGTTTTTTTATTTTTCGTTAACGAATATTTGTTAATTGAATGCCAAAAAAATATATGATTATTGCGAGATTTTGTAAATTTATTTTTGAGAATATTTTATTTCAACGATAAAAAAAAGCGTCATAAAAATTATGTATCAAACATTTTCAGTTCTTTACAAAAATTTACCTCTAGGTGTATATCAATACGTCTGATGTTGGTCTGTTGTGGTCATTTGTACCAGTATGGCGGTTCTTCAGGGGTGTAATTACGGAACGACAAAAATCAAAAGTGTCGAACAATTTGTTACACAAAACTGCTTGTATTTTCCGGGCTGCGTAATCCACACCGGAGAAGTATGGCATTACGCTACCACCTACTTCTTTTTTTATCGACTATCGGAAAATACAACCATTTTTGTGGAACAAATCGTTCGACACTCGTTATTTATCCGACACGTTCGATTAACGCCCACGCGATTGGGCCGCCGGTACCAGCGATATGACCATTATTTTCTTTTTTGTCATTCCGTAATTAGACCCCTGAAGAATTGCCATACTAGTACAAATGACCCACTATATAGTGTCACCATCTCCCGGTCTAAATGTTACACTTTTCAGCAAATTTATTTAGAGACTGTTTTTTGGACTTCTCTATTTTTCTTCAGTAATTTAATTTACTAAATATCAATTAATCTACATCTCACTTTCGCTTGATTTTTTTTAAATCTCAATTACCAAAAAATTTATTTTTCATTTACTTTCAACAAAAATTTTTCTATTTTCTCAAATTCCAAATAAAAATAATAATTTCGTTACGATTATCAATCTGTAAGTAATACTTTCAGTTGGCATATAGATGATTATTTGAAAACAACAGGATTCATTGGGAATCAAATGCCTTTGAAAATATACAATCTTGTTGAAATGACACTAAATGATTTTCCGAATTAAAGGATCAAAATTTTACTTCACATGAATCAGATCTAGTAAAATACTTAACAATTTAAGATATATTTTTATATAATTTTGTATTTAAGTTATATTATCTATAATAAAATATTTGCAGACAACGCAAGATCCTTATTGTTAGTATTTGTTATTTCTTCATTATCATTTATTTTCTGTTCACATTGTTTATTTTTAAAAATATTGCATATAATTTTTTTTTCATGTTAATTTCTCTCCCCTTAACCTTTTATTTATTTTTATTGATATATGTTCAAAGGCCAAAATATTTCAGGTGAATTTCCATTTAGTATAGATGAACGAATGCTTGGACATAGTGGCTATAGCTGAATAAGTAAAATAATGGTACAAATTACAAACTCTGAATAGTATGCTTTGCCACTATTAATGTCAATTGTTTTGTTTATTGTTGTCAGCATGACATTTCGAGTACTTTATGTCTTGAGTCTGTAGTTTTTTTAGAGAGATGCCGAATTTGAGAGAAATTAGTTTGTGTTAAAATTGTTACTTTAGTCAATGAGGAATGCAGACAAGAAGATATTGCGCGGAGATTGCATATCCATCAATCGACTATTTCTCTTATTATGGAATGATTTACTGAGCACAAGACAACATAATTGTCAAAACAGTAATAAGCAGACTCAAAGATGTTGGATTCAATCCAAAACGCCCTGCCAGAGTTCCGAGGCTTCTCCCATGTGACAAATCTAGACGGTTACATTTTGCCATAGCCCATGTAAACTGGAATGAACATCAGTGGGGAAAAATTCTTCTCACATATGAAACAAGAATACAGTTATAGAAACCGGATGGACGTGTTCGAATATACAGAAGATTTGAAGAACTTTTCGCAGAATATATTCTTGTACATAACGTAAGCTTTGGTGGTGGTTCCATTATATTGTGGGGTGGCATTAGTTGGGATATGCTGCAAAAATAATCACCCAGTATCTTGAAGTTTTTGGAATTGAGGCAGTGGAGTGGCCACCAAACAGTCCTGACGCAAATCCCCCAGAACATACTTGGGAAATCCTAAAAAGATATATACGAGCACGAAATCCAGCTCCTAACTCAATTGTAGAATTAAGAATTGCTGAACAGGAAGAATGGAATCTAATTCCACAAGAAACCATCGAAGACCTTTTGCGGAGTATGCCCAGGAGGATGCAGGCTATCGTTAGAGCTAGGGGAGAAAACACTAAGTACTGAATTCATTATGTCGTCATTGTTGCTTGTTTTGATTAAATATTATTACCATAATTAGTCTATTCCATTACTTCTACAAGTGTGTAAGAATGTTTCAATATCTGGATTATTTGGCAATGATTATACGTTGAATACTTCAGCCATTTAGTAATGAAAACTGCATAACGATCCAGACAAATAGAAACAAACATGAAATGAAGGCTCAAAATAATGTAAGTATGCAATATTTTTGTCTCTGAGTGTATAATATTATACAGTGAGGACCAAAAGTCCGTCGCCCCCCCTGTAACTTCTTTATTCTACATATTACAAAAAAATGATAAATACATAAGTTGTAGGGTTTCATTCGATCTCTTTAATGGTTTAAGTTTCATTCATACAGAGTGTCTCAAAAAAGCACGGTGATTTAGAAGTTAATTTTTTAAAATGGGATACCCTATATTTCATTGCATTATTACATTCTACGTTGAATTCTGAACAAGTTTGATAAATGGATTTCTATCAAAAAAGTTAATAGTTTTGGACTTATGAACACTTGTAAATAATTATTTCGACTACTTTTGCACCAGTTCACGAATGCACGCTAGGCGCGTTTATTTTGACAACGAAAAAAAAACTCCAAACTGCCAAATGTCATTGACATTTTGTAGGTTTTCAAAACTTTGTTTCAAACGGTTTTCAATTTCTCTTGTTGATTAATATGGCTCGTTCAGTAGCAGACAAAGTTGAAGCCGATATCATATTTGGTGAAGCTAACCGAAATTACCACGCTGCTATTCGCATTTTCAATGAACGGTTTCCAGAACGTCCGATGTGTCGAAAATATCTGCAGAAATTGGTGACAAAATTTAACCAAACTGGCACCGTGAAAGATGCTCCGAGATCTGGGAGGCCGAAAATAATTACGGAAGATGTTGAAATTCAAGTACTACCCGAAATGGTAAATAACCCACAACAATCAACTAAGCAAGTAGCTGAGACTTGTGATGTTTCTAAAACATCAGTAAAGAGGGTAAAGAGGGCTATGTGAAATCCGTAGTTTTTAAGAAAGTTTGTGGGTCGTTAGATGAACTGCGCCGTCGAATTATTGAAGGTTCAGAAATAACACCTCAAACCTTGATTAATGTTAGGGAAGAGTTTACAACCCGACTATTTATGTGTCAAGAAATGCATGGTGGACATGTCGAACATCTTTTGAAATAGATAAAAACTCACCATTTTTAGTTATAAATTAAAATATCTTTTCAGTTTTTAATGATTCTTGCTCTGTATTTATGGACTACCTTATTTGTTAATAAAATGTTTCAACTTCATTTGTTCTAGTTTTTCGTGAGATTCAACAACTCTAACAATTGTAAAATGGTACGACGAGGTAAGTTACACATGGTGCCATCAGCAGTTTGCAACATTGGATAGCTTTCAAAGAGTTAGGATAGGAAAGTGGAATACATTGTGATCCATTTGTTACGATTTTCTCATTGAAATGGCGCAAAAGTAGTCGAAATAATTATTTGCAAGTGTTCATAAGTCCAAAACTATTAACTTTTTTGATAGAAAACCATTTATCAAACTTGTTCAGAATTCAACGTAGCATGTAATAATGCAATTAACTACAGGGTGTCCCATTTAAAAAAATTAACTTCTAAGTCACCGTGCTTTTTTGAGACACTCTGTATGAATGAAACTTAAACCATTAAAGAGATCGAATGAAACCCTACAACTTATGTATTTAACATTTTTTTGTAATATGGAAAATGAAGAAGTTACGGGGGGGCGACGGACTTTTGGTCCTCACTGTATATATCGCACGAAATAGTTCGCTCTGACCTCTTTGATGCAAGCACTTTTCATTCGTGCCAAAATTTCGCTTTTTGAAGCTCAACTATTATTTTTTGAAATACTAAATTGAATATAAAATACCTTTCTTATCATTAAACAGATGGGTTTAGGTCATTTCTAATTCGGATCTTAGACAATTCAAATTTTGCGGGATTCTTTTCAGTTGAATAGAAAAACATTGCTTATGGCCTGGTTGGCGTGCGGGTTGAGCGCTCGCTTCCTAATCCAATCATCCGTTTAAAAAGGGTAAGGACTACTTCTTCCCTAGCTCACACAAGTCTCCGACTTCTGAGGGTTGCTCGTAATGATGCAGCACGCTGACGGATATAACAATTTCAACAATTATAACAATTTTAGACGAGGTAGCAGGGCCATTCTTGAGGCCATTCTCGGTCGCATCCCATAGCTGAAACGGAAACTCAGCATCGCCCCGTATTTTCCAGTTTGGTATCGTGTCGAAAATCGAAAGAATGTCGAGTACACCGGAACGTCGAACCGAAAAAGAAGCGATCGCATCGAGAGCGGTCCAGAGCAAAGGCCATTAGTATGCGGGACAACTTGTTAGGCACATCTATCTCACGGACTTATATGGCAACTAGCGTCGAGTGCCGCAGCCCCTGAACAAAGAAGATAATTGTCTAAACAAAAAGAAAAAATTTATGCTCTAATATGGAACCTGCCGCAAGACACGGCGCGGCCCATACTCGAGGCACTTTCGAACAGCCAGAGACGAGGAAGAGTTGGTGAAGGCGTATTGGATCTTTCACGAAATCACATATGACAGCGTGTAAAAAGTATGCATGATACAGAGTGGGCAGTATACAACAACAAAGTAACATATTTTTTGGGAACAGCCGATCCAATTGAGAATATCAAACTCAAAAAATGCAATTTCCATACGATTTCGTACAAATACGAGTTGACGCCTCATACTGAAATCATTTTCATACTGGGATATTAAGATAAAGTCATGATTAACCCCGTATATTGTTTTCAGAAATTCTCAGAATACATACTTGTTGCCGATTACAAGTTTGGTACTATGGTGTAGATCATGACATGTGATAATTCAGTGAGAGTTCAGTCAACATTGGTCTAAAAGTGACGTTTTTCAACTCAAACGCCCTCTTAAAGTACCTACCTGTACACGGCCCTCCGGTAATTGTAAGCAAGGGTAAAGCGCAAGACGAAATGCGTACACTAGAATTCCATTTTGACGGGAAATCCATATAATTCCACGGAATTACAAGGAAATTCACGGAATTCCATGCAAATTCACGGAATTCCAAGGAAATTCACAGAATACCAAGGAAATTCACAGAATACCAAGGAAATACACAAAATTCCAGAAAATTCCAAGGAATTACAGGAGAATTCATGGAATTCAAGAGGCATCTATTGAACTATTCGAAATTGCGTATATGACAACAGGATGAGTTATTTTATTATCAACCTTCTTGATAACTATTGAAATTATTTCTAATACATACTCACAACGTTTATTATTTGCACGAAAATAACACATCAAAACACCTAAATATGTGGTAACAAAATATTTCCATCAAACAGATGGCGAACTGTGCTGTCAAGAATTGGGGTTAGTTCTAGTGCATGGAAAGTGAATATCTAGATAATTTTGTCTGTTCTGTTGATGGAAAATAAACAGAATAACGAAAATTATCACGAATATGAATAATTGACTTTTTTTAGGGAAATCACCTCTCCCAACTCCAGATAAAACTTTCAACTGGAGAATGTTGAAATTAGTATACTCTGTGAATTTTGAAACGATCGGCAAAAAAATTACTCAAAAAAATCCCAAGAGGTAGATGGTACTTTAAATCATGAAGAAAACAAAATTTCATGCTGATTCCAAAAATATATGATTTGTATATGCTCAGCTTGATGTTTAGCTTGAAGAAGGAATGAAACGTCAAAAATTCCCTCGAACCATAACAGTTTCAAAAATGTTGACTTTCCATGTTTCAAAAAATCACAAGCTTTCCTTATATCCATGTATTTTAACGAGCTGATACCGAAAATTACCACAAAAATAAAAATTAAGATGACAAATTGACATTTCAGAAAAAAATTGGTCGAAAAAATACACCTATTTACAAAATAAAATTTTTCTGAGTGAAATTGCGTTTTATTTAATTCAAAAGTGAGAGCTGATTGCGTATTTTCAAGAGATTCACAGAAATCTACGGAATTCCACAAAAGTCTACGGAGTTCCACGGAAATATATGGAATTCTACGGAAATTTACGTAATTCCAAGGAATTCAAAGGTATTGTACGCCAGAATTCCACAGCGGTATGACGATTAAAGGTTTCAAAAAAAAAGCCCGAAATTTTCAAAGATCAAAATTTTGTTATTCAATTTTTTTGTTTAAAAATTTGGTATTTTTTTGAAGTAAACTCACGAACTTCAGCTTCTTTGAAAAATCTATATTTTAAATCATCAAAATAAAATCATTTTTGTGGAAGATAAAAGTAAAGAACCAAAAATTTGTTATTTTTCTAATATTTTTGAGGTTACGTGAAAATGAAAGTTTTAAATCTTTCAATCAAGTATTTAAGTACTTGCAACTTTCAATTCGAATACTTTTTTTTGGATAAACCTACTTCTGCTGAGATTCGAAAAAAATGTGTTACCCCTTCAAGCACAACTTTTCGCACCCACACTCACCTAGAGGTTATTTGTTGCGGTCCAATCGATGTTCCTCTTTCTATATAGGGTGTTTATAAAATACTTGAACAAACTTCAAGGGGCAAATCTTTGACTAATTTCAAAATAGAACATTATTCGGAATTTTGGGCAAACACTTGACTGAGTATGGTGCGTTTCAAAAAACAAGAATGAAATCATGAGCTTGTGAAAAATGCACAAAAAGTATTACAACAAGTGTTCGAAATGATGGCCTTCCTCTTGAATACATAACCGAGCTCGTCGTCTCAAATTAAGAACAGCCCACAACAATATCCCTTCTTCTGATAGACCTGAATTGCGTGATGATATTGTCTCTAAGTTCATTACACTGTGTCATATTCTTGCTCTCCATAGATTCTGTTCTTTAAAGTGCCCCACAAGAAAGTATCCAAAACCGTAAGGTCAGGTGACCTTGCCGGCCACCTCGCTGGTCTAGAATTTCCTAACCACCTATTAGGAAATATTTGGTGTAAATATTCGCAAACTGCTCTTTTATTGTGTGGAGGAGCCCCGTCATGCTGAAACCAGCAGCTGTTATAATTAATAATGTTAAACCGAAGATAGGTTTCCCCGTTCAAAGTATTAGAGGAGAAATGAGATCCAAGTATTCCGTCGTCATAAATTCCAGCACACACATTCAAACGAAACCGAACTTGTGGTCTGACTTCTCTGAAGTGTCGTGGATTATTTTCACTCCAAATGTGCTCATTATTTCTATTAAAAACATCACAGTTCGAAAAAGTACTTTCGTCGGTCCAAATAATGTTTTTCAAGAAGTTTGTAGGTTCTTCCCTATTCGAGAGCCAGCTACAAAATTCCATCCTTCTCTCAGGATCACCTGGATGTAATTTTTGTGAAATATGTACCTTATAACATTTCAAACCACTTTTTTTGAATTCCCTCCAAACGCTCGTCTGTGGCACATCCATTTCTGCCGAGACTTGATGTGTTGATTTGGAAGGATCTGCATTTATCTAAAAAAGTACCAAAAATAATTATACTTCTTCGAATATGGAATGAACAATTATTTTACCTCGGCTAATAAGTTACGTCTAATATTTTGTTCCATTCTGCTTCCATATATCATTCTTGGTTTTTGAAACGCACCGTACTCAGCCAAGTGTTTGTCCAAAATTCCGAATATTGTTCTATCCGGCTGTTGTCTTTCCGGATACAATTCAAAATAAATTTGTGCTGTTTTCGTACTATTCCTATCAAATTTATAATAAAGTTTCAACATATCTCGTTTTTCTTCATTTGAGAATGAGGACATTTCGACTGAAGTATTTGTGCAAACTTATGATGTTTAATGAGTTCTGACAACTAGTGTTTATTAAACAAAATTTTTCGATGGAGTAATGACCATCTCAGACGAAGTTGTTTTTTTTAATATCTGTGGTTTCAGAAGTGCAAATCATAACAAATTATACATCAATGAAATCAGAATGAGAATCACTATTTTTCTGTATAAAAAAACAATATGGCGCCCATAACAGAAAAAAAAGTTGATGGTGAATGCCAGAAGACGAAACGTCGGATAGTAAATCTGAACATGAAAACTTGTAGCTGAAAAAAAGTATCAATGAAAATGTACTTTTGGTTTTGAGCTAAGTTGTCAAATAACGATAGAAAAAAATAAAAACGAAAATTCCGATTTTCAGTTTTTTCGCGATATTTCCGGAAATACTCGGAATTTTCCAAATTTCAAAACAGTATTTTGTTAAGCACCAGAATACGCAACTTTTCCCCAATTTAAGCTTCGACGTATCTCCTGTAGTTTAGGAGATCCCAATGGTGGGGGTCGAATTTGAATTGCCCTGTATATAAAAAATCCCAAAAGTTCACTGTCAAAAAAGTCAGAGCAAATTATAATAAATACTTAATGATATCGTACGCAGCGCCCTCTAAGTTTTACATAAAAATTAATACCAGGTTTTATTTCTCCCCTCAGAAAAACCCCGTTCACCAAATTAGTTGCTAACAAATTAGTTTTTGCAAAAGTTATTCGAAATAATTGAAAATTAAATTTAAACTTCAACACCCTTTTTCTCCGAAAAGAATCATTCGCAAGCACATATTCATATGAAATTTTCATCTTGAAATTAGTCAAAGATTTGTCCTTTGAAGTTTGTACAAGTATTTGATAAACACCCTGGTTACTTCAGAAGCCAAATTAGTGCAATCTAAAATCATAATCAAACAGTATACAAGTAGAGTTCCAAAAATCATCGGAGAGATCTAGAGATCTGTGAGATAAGTAACTGTTTACTCTCACAGTCATCAGACTAACTGCGGGAATTTCCATGATAACTCGAATATAATTTTACGGGGTGACAATTCGGAAACAAAAAGCATTAAATATTTCTTCAACTGATGACACCATCGAAATTCGGGAAAACAAGTCAATATTAATTTTTTTAAATTCAACCCCCTCACCCTATGTTTACAATTATTAGATATAACTCCCACTTATTTCGCCATTTTTGTAAGTCTCATGTAAGTTAAATCTATTTCTAATTCTTCTTTCTCAAAAGTTAAGTACTCAACCTCCTCACGAATATATGGAATGAATCTAATTTATTGAATTAAAATAAGTTTTCGAAGGGGTTGTGTTTAGTGTACCGTCACAGGCCATTCATTTGAAAATATTTAATGGTATAGTACGTTTAAATATTTTTCGTCTACCTACACACATTTTGTTCGTCAATTCGCGAAGTAGTTTAACTTTTTGTGCGTCTTCGAATATTTTTTGTTTCTTTTGCTTGCTGCTGATAATATTTAGAAGTGCGAGAGCAGATCATATTTTATCACGCATACTCTGTGTTTGTTCATTTGATTGTTGAAAATAAACTGTAGTACTTGCATAAGTATAATTTATTATTGTTATTCATTTTCAAATGGTTTGCACTATTGCAGAACGCGTAGAAATTATTTTTATTCAAGACAAGAAGATATGTTCTTTTTGGAAACATGTGTATGAAGTGTTATATTAATTCTCGTAGATTCCTACTATAATAGTAGAATTAGTACATCTTAGAAAAATTATTTTTTTACAAAAAATGAGTTTCTTCTCTAGTGATTTCTTTTCCAAAAATATCGCATGTATTAAAAACTACAAAAAAAAAATCACCTTAACTGCGAAATGAGAATGGTGTACCACAGGGTAATATGTTGGGTCCCACTAGGTTACTGATGTGTTAAAAAGACTGATTGTTGTCTTGAAAAAATTACTTACTTATTTAATTTTTCATTAACTTATATTCTAATTTAAATACCGGTCCTTTAAAATCAATCGTGATTACAAATTTTGGTAAAATTCCGTTAACTGATATCAAAAAAATGTTTTTTGAACTTTTATTGTTCGATTTCCTGAAAAATATTCCAAATGGAATTTTTGGCGGTCTCAAAATTTCGGAGGTTTAACCCTATTTTTCTCTGATGACTGGCATTTTCTAGGACACATTTCTACCGCGAAAAAAACACTCCAAATTATTCCTTCTTCACACTAGCACAAGGTACGTACTCTATCACCCGTTTTTCAATATTATTTTATTGAAAACGGCATTATTTATCAAAAAATTCAACATTCTTTTGAGAACATCAAAAACAACAAATCTATCCAAAATGGATCTTGGCCAACTTTTCGAGACATTCAACTTCAACATGATCAAGAAATTATTCACTCACATTTTTTCCTAGTTGCAAACTTGATTTTAATAAAATTTACTAACGATTTCGCCTAGATTTGTTGTTTACGTGTTTTTGAAAGAAGGAAGGAAAATTAATGTCTGCAAAAAAACGCGAAATTAATATTGCGGTTACCTACTATGATTTAAGAAAGTCGTTGTCAATAAAGAAAAAGTGTAAAACAGGATGTTTACATTCTTATAGTGATAAGAAAGAATTTTTAATGTTTTTACTATTTTTACGCGGTAGGAATATGTGCTAGAAAATGTCAGTCACCACCGCTCATAAATAGGCCCATTTCTTCGAAATTACCTACTTGAGACTGTTACTGCTTTGTTTTTCGAGATACGGGTTGTTGAAATTTTACTTAAAAACTGACTATTTATTTATTGCTCTGAAACCGGTCGAGACATGCAAATGAAATTTGATCGGTTTTAAGAGGTAGTTATTGCACATTTTTTGACATGCAATTAAGAATTTTATGTTCATCATTGGTGCGCATACGGGTAATGATCCCAATTTTTTAAGGAAAAAATGGTACGCCACTGAGATATTTCAAACTTACAATCATTTTTGTATTTCGCATTTGTATAATTTTTCCATTCTTCCATTCTAACGTGTTGAGTAAATGAAAAATACCCGTTAAGAGCTTTTATTTTTTTGCATAAAACCGGCGCCCCACACAAAAAAGAGCCAGGAGAGATTTTTTGTCACAAATTGAACGATGAATCCATAAATGATTGTTAATTTGATATATCTCAGTATGGAGTACCATTTGTTCATTAAAAAAATTGAGATTATTACCCGTATGCGCGCCAATAATGAACATAAAATTCTTAATTGCATTTCAGAAAATTTGCAGTAACTACCTCTTAAAACCCAACAAATTTAATTTGCATATCTCTACCGGTTTCAGAGCAATAAATAAGTAAATAGTCGGTTTTTAACAAAAACTTCAACACCCCGTATCTCGGAACGAAGCATTTGCGGACAAAAGTTATATAACAAACTGTCATAATTTTTTCATGCAGAATCACCTCATGAAGTTTGTCGCACTTATTCACTAACACTCTGTATATTTAGAACCCCCTTTATTTATTGCATCCTTAGAGATTTGGGTAATACCATTGTACTTTCAGTAATATTCGCAAATTTCAAATATAATCAGGAAAAAACGAGCAAAAAATTAAGTAATTTAATTTCAGTTCAAACTAAAACCGATGAATAATCGATGTATCTCAAAAAAAATTACGAAAATATTTACAACATACTGTGTAATATGCTAACAACATATGTATAGATATAGGTACATATTCTTATTTATTAGCCTTATCTTATCTTTTGTGCAAATTTTGAAGTAATAATTATGAGTTGTAGATAATTTTCAGATTCAAATGTCACTTCCGAGATAAATTACTGAAATAATACACTAATTCCGCAATTTAACATTCACATGCAGCAGCAAAAAGAAAGTGTCAAAATTCTGAAAAATAATTTCGACAATCAACATTGATTAACGTTGATTAAGATCTGTGCAAACTGAAGCAATCTCCAATTCTCGAATACAAACACCTATCATTTCAGAATTTCGCGCAATCCGAATTATTACATTTTCGACCAACACTCGTAAATGATGTAGTACAACGACAATCAAACGCATATAATAACATCTTCAACTAATTGTTAACATTCCCCATACCTATCATTTCGTTTTTGTCGCTTTGCTTTTAAGCAAAAACAAAAAAAGATTAATCAAAACATAACCTCAAAATGGAATATTCCCAAATAAAAGGGTGCACACGGTTTATTGCATGGTAATTTCAAACAAGGTTCACTTACCTTGACGAAACTGTTCGAACCCTGCAGGGAATACATGATGTAACACAAAAAATCCTTTCAATTGAGTCTATAAAAACGCAAAAGTTTCATTTGAGTCATGAATCCTGCGGCAATAATCACTACACCTTCCGCGTGAAACCGTACTCCGTACTGAAGCCGACATTGAGGAGATTCCGACATCGAACATTTGCGTGCACTGGGTGGAGAGTGCGACGTTGTCAGTTTTGAAATTCGGAAATTCTGTTTTGTTTTTTGATAGGAGTTTTTTGTCGTCAATGTCTGTATTCTGAATTTACAATATAATGGAGATGCAAGTTCTCATAGCTGTAAAAGATATCATGTCATCGTTATATACCGGGTAATCCAAATTCTAGGGCCACCATTGGGATTTCGGTATATGTGATGTGTCACAACTTTGCCTAATATTTAAAAAGTGTTAGTTGGCTTCAATTCCATCAAATAACACTTGTCAAACTGATTAATTTGTTGTTGCCCCATTATCTGTCACGTCTGCTGTTATTATGAAAGTGATAAATAGGTACGTAGAATGTTTTTTTAAACAAGAAACGGGATATAATCTGATTGAACTAGTTCTTAATGAGCTTTATAGAAAATATCTGTCTCTAATAACAATAGAAACGAACGAAATATCACCACACCGACGAAGAAAAATCTGAAACATCAAAGTAATTGTTCATAATTTCTGCCTTCTTCCTGAATACATAGACGTGTTCGCCGTCCTAAATTTTCTACAGCCCTTGCTATATCCCTTCTTATTGACCGACACTGTTCAATTATGTTTCTGCTAAGATCCTCAACATTATTGAATTCTTGTTCGCCATAAACCCGGATTTTTAATATGAACCACAAAAAAGTGTCAAGTACTGTAAGTAAGGTCAGGCGACCTTGCTGGCCATTTCACATGACCATTATTTCCTATCTACCTACCTGGGAACCTTTCTTTTAGGTATTCGTATATCTAAAATTTGAGAGAAATTGGGGAAAATATTTCTTATTCATGAGCCAATAATTTTTGGCAGAGATGAATTTTGTAGCATTTTAGATCATTTCTTCTGAGCTCCCTCCTTTCCAAACACTTGTTTGTGGCGCTCCTGTATTTGAAACAACTTCATGTGTTGAAACTGACGAATTCATATTTATCTAAAAAAAGAATAATATTTTAGGAAAAGTATAGAAGTTTATTACTGCATTTTGAATACCGTTTCTCATATTTTCATCTAATCGATTCCCATATTTATTCCTCGTTTTTTTAAAACTGCCATACTTGGTCAGGTTTGTTCCTAGTTTTTTGAATAATGATATTGCTGATTGTATTCTTTCTGGGTATAGTTGAAGATACAATTCTGCAGTTCTCTCAATGAGTATTACTGTCTGATTTATGAAACAGTTTCATCATAATAATATCCCATTTTTCTTGGTATGAAAAACCATTTTACGTTTATTATCACTATCACTTTGACATTGCGACAACAGACGTGACTTCTTTATACATAATAGGGTAACAACAAGTCAACTCATTTAACGAGTGTTTTTAACGGAGTCAGAGCCTACTTGAAAATTCTAGTTTATGTGAAATATAAAAGGTTGTGACAACAAAGTATTAGATTGATGGAATCAGAATGAAAAACTCTATTTTAATTTGTAACAGTTCAATACGACGCCCTTAAGAAAAATAAAGTTGTTGATGGCGGCCAAGAGAAGAAACGTCGGATGGTAAATCTGAAAATACCGTCGTAGAGCGGGGACAAAATGGCAACGTAAATGTTCTATTTATTTTAATAAATATCGCAATAAAAAAATTAAAAATGTTCTTCACAATTTCGATTCTTTCCGGATATCTCTGGATGATATAGTAGTAGTAGTAGGAATTTTGAAACTTTTTTGACGGCGTATGCTGGTCACATAGACGCGAAAATTTATCCCAATTTAACCATCTTTGTATCACTTATTTGAATTACCCGGTATATTTTATCAATATGGATGTAGTTTTACAAACAAAAGTTTGATTCAAAAATACTTTTCATTTTGATAAATTCATCAGTAGTATTGTTTTTGATTAGGGATACAGTGGTTCAGATCTACCCATCCTGAGTGATTTTGAAAAATAAGATATTGAATATTATTGTCACTAAAAATTGTTAATTCAGAAGACCACCAAAATTTCTGAATAATACCAAACAGATATTGTCTCTTTCCCACCATCTTTCACATTCTGCATAGGTATTTCTTCTTGTAGATTATTTTAGTCTTCATAACTTTGGAAATTATCTGGTGAATAAGTATTTTGTAGTCTCAATCACGAATTATTTCCATGACAATGTGCGATTTGTGTTCAGGAGAATTGACCCCAAAAAACAACAAATACTTCGCGTTTTTTCTACCGACTTAGGTATTCTTTTACAGATATCAGAAACTTTAAGAATTGCTGAATTACTCTAGTTATTATTACAATTATTATCCAAAAGAGCAAACCTTTTTCAGCGTGGAAATCAGAAATACTTCCGTTGTAATAAGATGCCTAAAACCCTGGTGTGCCGACTTATACCTGTAAAACTGTAGACAAAAACTCTGGACATTCGCTAGCTTGATTATGAGAAAACAAATGAAATCGCGGGCTGTTTTCCAAATATCCCGCGATACTTGCGTCAACCGCCACCGTCGGTTTTATTGTTAAGGTACATTTTCATGAACTGATGTTCCAAGTATTGCGCAGGAGCATGAAATGAATAAAACAACATAATCAATCAAATTTACGGAATCACTGTCTGCGACCAGTTTTATTCGTTACATTTTCGACTTATTACATTAATTTTGTTTTGCTGAAATGCATTTTACTGGAATAAATAATAATAACACATTTCACATAAAACAATTTAAATTCAGCTGCATGGAAATTCACCATTAGAACCTGTCAATCTTGTGCCTACCTGCCCAAGCTTGCGCATGCGCCAGTATCTGCGCAACTGTATCCGATTTTTTTCAAAAATTTCTCTGAGTAATAATTTTGTCGCTTTTTTTTAAGTTTATATTTTGTTTTCAGAAAAGATATGTGTGTTACAATGTTCTTACTTTATTTTGAAAACTGTGAATGTTATGTAACAGTAAAGATATTTCTTTTTGGTGCAATTTTTTTCAACAGAAAATTAATATTTTTTGTATGATCTAACAACACTGAGAAGATTTTACGAAAACAAAAGGTAAAATAATGAATACCTTAACAAGCTTCATGCAAAATTGATAGATTCCAGTAAGAGTGATGATATTTATTTACTTCATCACGGACTTTCACAACTTGAACTTATGGAAGATTTAAAGAAACAGTTTGGTATAAAAACACGCACCCAGTTGATTTTCTTGAAAAAATGTTTGCCATAATGTATTGTTAATTAGATCATGAAGAATTTAGAAATAAAATGTAAGTTTAAAATTGGTTTGAGAGTATGTTACAGATTCTCCGTGGTACTCACTTTCGGTACTAGATACAAATGAATTATTGTGTTCATCTTTCAGGATTTTATCCACACAAAAATCAATAATGGTCAAATTATTCATATTAATAATCTATTTTATTGCACTACGAAATTTTTCATTCTGCCACAACTATTTTGACTTTCAAACGGTATTTAGATTATTTTAGAAAAATAACACAATTTGTGTAGTTATTTTTCCAAAAAAATTGATCTTCCACTTCGAATATGGAAACTATATTACTTTAGAATGATATTTAAAAAGTTTATTGACATTCCGTCAAATTCAATCAACAACCATCAAAATCACTATGTCCCTGGAATAATGACATGAGGACGAGGCGCCATCTTTGGATCCGATTACAGAAATCTAAACAAAATCTAATCAGTCGACACACCAGGGTTTTTAGGCATCTTAAGGCTGAAACACAATGGAAGTTTTATGTTTTTAGTTTTAATTTTCATGATTTTGGATATTTTTTTAAGACGAAACTGTCATTGCCATTATTATTCTGATCACGCCTCATAAACAATCTTGTTGGTAAAATTCAAGCTTCATTCTTCAATTCTGTTTTGCATCTTGTTTTATTTGTAAAATTGATATCCAAAATCCCAAAACTTAAAACTTATTATATAAAACTTCCATTATGTCTACGGCTTAACATAGTATCAATGCGGCTTTAGTTATAAATACCTACATAATTTTCAAAGCAAAGACAGATTGGGTCATACTTCCACTAACGTATCATAATAATAATTATTATTATAATCCTTTTTACACCCTCGAATCAGGAACTCAATGAGGATCCGATACTTCAATTTTCCTTTCCAGAATATCATTTCACAATCTAGTTATCAAGCATCAATTTGGTTTGTTTACTTTTTCCTGTGAATCGTTCATCTATTTATGTGGTACTCATACCATCTGGAAACGAAAGAGGAGAAAAATTTATCTTTCTTCCTTGGAATAATAAACGTCAATTCTGTTGGCATCTTCTGCAAAAGTTCTTTCCTTTATGGAATGAGTTTTGTCCAATCTGGCAACGTGGGAACGTACTGCATGAGATTGCATAGTTAATCCGGAACAGACGCATGCGTTTCTTTCGAATAAATGAATTTGATTTGGGATAGATTGATGGGACAATAAAATCTCATTCGCAACATTGCACTCAGACTTTCCCAATATATTAGCAGAACCTAAAGATTACGTTTTGTTAATGATAGATAAATCGAATAAAGTAATTAGTATCATAATATAGAAAACATCTCTAGATAACAAACAATTCCTGCAATTTAAATTGTTGTGTTGGAAGATATAAATTCGATTTTTTATCAGATATGGAACACGAATCAATCCATTGTACCTAGATGGCAAACAAGCTCCGTTATTATTGACGCTACGAATTTAGTTGAATAGTGGTATTTCTCATGGCTATTTCGATACTCAAGACAAAAAATTTACAGTAGCGTTCTTGAAATACTTAATTTTACTGCTTTTTTAAATGAACTTACCTAGATACCTATATTTTATCATTCCGATTCATGATCACATGATCAACAAAAACCTATGACTTTTCTTGCTGAAGTTGAAAATGAGAGAGTTATTTGATGATAGTTATTTGCTTCACTAGTATCTACTTGAAAGAATTTCTGATTTTTTACGAATAACATCTGATGATGAATTGAAGCTATTAGTGCAAGAAGTTGTTAAGTCAGTTTTTAACAATTTCGTAATATTAAGGGTTAAAGTAATGCTCTTGGGGCTTTTTCTGTTAAAACTAAAATCAAAATTTAAGTATGTCAAAACTTAGTCAATAAAAGTAATTTTGATATGATGGGTCAGCTTTTATCATTTATTATGGTTTGTTTGAGGGCATGTTTTTATATTCACCAAATTGGTGTGGTGGATTGCAAACTCGCCCTTTGATTTGTCCATTTGAAATTTACAGTGTTACTATTGGTCGAATGGAATCCACCACACCAATTTGGTGAATATAAAAACATGCCCAAAGATTTGCTGATTTTTTACAAAAAAACTGAGTTAGCACCTCCATGCGCAACCATTCACTGCTTTAATTGAAATAATAACGAATTACGAAAGGACCAACTAATATTTTTCAATAGAAAAAACGCAAAAAAGTTAATACTAAACACTTTTAGGTCGATTTAGGCCCATATAAAATTCCCTTAAATTTTCCGTAAAAAATAGGAGTTGCTTCTGCATGTGTCGATTTTTTTTACTCCTTAGTTCACGTTGTCTTGTTGTTTGGATTGGTTGGTATTTAATAATATACATATACTTCTTTTCACGCTTCTGTCTCATTTAGTGAATATCTATTCTTCGTTGTACCAAAGGACCACGCAAGATTCTTATGCAAAAAGTCTTTCAGTCAAATTGTTCAAAATTCAAATATGTTGTTGAACTCGGGCTTCTGAACAGAAAGTATCATGGGCATCTGGCATCTTGGCATCTTTTAAACAAAATACACATGACTTTGTCCGAGTTACGGAAAATTAAAATAATTTCAGAATGAAGCATCAACGTCATGAGTCGGATCCTATGAAAATAGATGTTTCTGTGTTGGATATATTTGATACGAACGGTTGAGGGGATACAGAGGGGGTTGAGAGTATATGTGTCTCCGTTATATTCGCTTCGGATTATGTGATTCAATCAATTCAGAGCACTGATTATATGTGAAAAAACGTGGATTTTGAGTAATAGACAGTGTGACTCAAGCATAAACGAAACCAATATTACCAAAAATTAAAGAAATACCCTGCATAAAAAACTGATCGGTTAATTTTTCAGATATTTTTATTTTACAGAGAAGATATAAGATATTTTACTGAGAAGATATAAAAACTTGTGTATATAATATAAAAAATAGAAATATTGAGATATTTGATTCTTTAGGTTTAAAAACCTGTAAATTTTGCATTTTACCAAGCAAAAATGATGTATACTCCAGGTTTACAGCCAAATTAATAAATCATTTTGCCGTATGTACTAAAGCTTGAGAATTTTCTTCGTATGAAGGTCGGATTTACGGAATAGTAAGCAAGATAGCGGATGCAGATACGGCTTTTTTGCTAAGGACGACAGAATAGCTTCAATTACAAAAGGCTTTCGCTTTCGCCAACACGAGTGGTTGGCATTTTCACGAGAGATTTTTTTGTATTTGATAGCTACTCAATTCACTATCGATTTTCGACATTCGTTGTCGCAATATATACCTGTGAGTTGACATTCTTACCTCTGATTGGTCCATAGCGTTAGGAAACATAATCGAGTCGTTTATACCTTTTTTTGTGGTAAGGAGCTAATGCAGTATTTCTGAGAACTAGTAGTCAAACTTTGTTCAGCTGTAGTCCTTCTTCGGTTCTGTTGAAGTTGTGGTGTTTCTGGATATCAATTGCTTCCCAGAGGAGTCTGGGTAATAGGCTGATGTTGTAGAGATCATTTTTTGGGTTCCTTCAAATTTCACCCTGTGATTATTAATTGTGGTTGAGAGTATGTTCTGCGACAGCAGATTTATCTGTCTGTCCTAAACGACAATAATTGTCATTGTGCTCTTTGATTCTTGTTTTAAGTAAATGTTTCGTTGTTCCGATATAAACGCTGCCACATGAACATGGAATGTGGTATACCCCAGAAGAGTTTAGCACGTCTCGATTGTCCTTCGCTGATTTCAAATGGTCTTTCAGTTTTGTCGAAGGTTTATAGTTTCAATGTCGTATTCCCGTAAAATACTACAAATCCGATCTGTAACTCTGGAAACACATGGTAGGAATGCTTTTCTTCTGTCGGCGTTAGTTTGACTGCTACTCGGTTCTCTGTCTGGGCAGTCATTCTGTCTACTATCGATTATTTCGTCTTTAATCCCTCTTCTGTGACTCACACATCTATCAATTTCTCTGACTTTGAACTCGTTGGGAAAAAGAGCGTTTCTTAGTTGTTTCTCTTCTGCTTACAGGTGTTTGGGTTCGCAGATTCTTCTGGCTCAATCTAATGATGCCTTAATCATACCTTGTTTTTGGCCATGAAAACTGACACTAATTTGCCCATTTATCTGGATTCGCAGCATCAATGATAACGGAATTGGCCATGGTGCTAACCTAACTTGAACAGTCTAAAGGTAACTCGAAAAGTTCTCCTCGAAAACTATCGCTAACATTTCCAGAACCTATGGTTCAACTCTTCCTGTTTATCTGGGACACACATCAACTTCTCATTTTTAAATGGAAAGCTCTGAATATTATTACATTTTTGAAATGTATCTAAAGTTTTTTCAGAGCGAAATGGTCGTGGTGTTGTTTCCATCAACAAACAGCCTTGAGATTCAGAACACATGAAAAAAAGTACAGCAAAACGTGTATTTAGTTTGAATCCACATACATTTATTCAAATATAATCAATTATAACATCGAAAGTACTATCAATGAGAATCCATTCTCATCAATTCTTTTACGTGTAACCCAAAATTACGCTAGTAAGAGAATGATAAGTACAAAAGGCAAAATTTGACGAAGTGAGTCTCCTAGTAAGTATATTCAAAAATAATTGTCTTATTTCTCTTATTTCTCCTCTTTCTTTCCTTGCTCTTCGTTTTCTTCTCTCTCCTTGTTCCTCTTGCTCTTCTTTCATGTATTTTTCTTCGTTTTCTTCTGTCTCTTCTTGCCCTAATTTTCACATTCACTTCTTCCTTTTATTTCTTTTCTTTCTATTTTTTCTCTTTTTACTATCCTTTCCCTTTTTTCTTTGTTTTTCTCCTTTCTTTTTTTTTCTCTCGTTTTTTCTCTTTTCTTTTTCTCTTCTTACTCTCGTCTTTTTCAGCGTTTGTCTTGGCTTCATATTAAAATCAACACAAAAGGCGGAGAGCTTTTTTTGAAACCTAGAGATGGCTCTAGATATTCATCCTAGGAATTCCAATCAAGTGGGTGAACTAGTGTTCGCTGATGATTGGCAAGATCCATGAAACAGGCACCCCATTTATCAAACCGGTATAATTCAATGGTCGTAGAGGGCAGTACTGGTATTCTGTTTGATACACGCTAACGAAACCGATATTTTAGTTTTTTTGTGAAATATTGGATTATATAATCCATTTCTCATCATTTGAATGAAAATTCTGCAGAACTTTGCTTGAAACCACATACCACACAAATTGTGAATAAGAGGCACGACATATTTGGCAAATGAATAAATTGAAAAAAGTTCAGGAAGCGTATATGAGGATAGGTATCGAATAAATGGAAAGGAATAATTTCGAGTACGGTCGAAAATACACTTCTCTCCAAACATTTCCACAACATGGAAAAAATTACACAAATAGCTGACATAAAACAAGACGGCACAAATGGATGACACATGTGATTCAATGTCCGTTACTATATCCCCAGTATAGTTGTTTTCTGTCAAATATTTGCCCACTTTGTGAAAATGTGTGGAGAAAAGGGTATTTTTGACTGTAGTCGAAATTATTTCTTTCCATATTGAGGAAGTAAAAGGCGAACCTACAGTCTTACAAACCAGACCATCAAGGCAAGAATAAAGGCTCGTGAATTCTTGAATAACCATCATCAGAAGAACCAATAAACTTCCTGGCTGCAGTGACTCCAGTTTGCAATAACAGAACAACCTGTAAGGAAAAAAAAAGGAAAAAAACTCTCTCAACGATTTATTGAAAAGTTAATTATAAAATCATAGAAATTTATAATTCTATTCTCGAATCCATGATTGGATCGTTCAATATTGATCTCCAAAGTTGAATTCGTTCTGGGTAGATACCGGATCTCATTTCTGCGGATTCCTTGTCAATGTAGTAGTATTCTTCATCCTTGAGAGAGTATGGACTCCATTTTTCAGGAATGATATTGGTTACTTCTGGTGTTGGGTTTCTGAAAATTCAATCATTTCAGACATACGAATACTCTGACATTCATTATCAATATGATCATCGTGATTCAAGGAGTCGTGCAAAAACATCTACAGGAATTGAAACTATCTGTGAAAGAATCAAAATTTCAATAACAATAATAAATTTGCACCCTCATAAATAGACATAAGCGTACTCAAAGGCACAAGCTTAGTCACGATATGCCGTGCCTACCCTTTGGGTGTCCCTTAACACTGAGACCTGCTGGATATTGTTCTGTCATCAGTGGTTTGTCGTTCAATAGTCTATAGTAGTAGTCTATAGTAGTAGTATATAGTAGTAGTCTTTAGTATTAGTCTATAGTAGTAGTCTATAGTAGTAGTCTATATTAGTAGCCCACAGTACTGGTCTATAGTAGTAGCTTTGGTGACGCGGAGGTTATACGATCGCTTCATAATACAATCATCCGTAGGTACATAGGTTCGAACCTCAGCACGGTCACCGGTCTCGTGCATGGCATCACACGTTTGAAAAAGTAAGGGCTGTCTTCCCAAGCTAACACAAGTCTCTCGAAAACTTCTGAGGGTACAGCCAGTTGAAGGATATAACAATTCTAACAAAACTTTACTAGGTGTTTCGAATGTTTACCCGATATCTTGGTTAATATCCCCGAATGTTCTATTGTGTCTGTTGTGCAGTGCGTATATCTGTGTTCTGAATGGTTTTTTGTATGAGTATTGGGACAGCATGAAGACTGATATAATTTCCAGTCCGGTAATATTGACTCAATGAATAACTTTGGTATATGACCCGGTAGAGTTTAGGTAGTCGTTTGGAGATTTCATAGGCTTTTTACGGAACCTATGCATTTTCGAGTTGAAAATTTTCGAAAATTTGCGAATGTTCTCATTAAATTTTTGTCTGATGATATTTTCATTTCAAATTCCCAGAGTATACTAATTTCATCATTTTGGTTCGATTGTCGTTCGCAGAATTGTTCTTTCTTGAACCATTCACAAGTTAAGAAGTTCATCTAGATTCATCTGATTTTTAGGACTTTTTCAAGTATTTTTTTTTAATTTTGATCGACTCGAAATTGACAGAATATACTAATTTCATCATTCTGAATCGATTGGAGTTCGCAAAATTGCTCTATTTCCAACCGTTCTCGAGTTGAAATGTTCATCTGGAGTTAAGAGTGGTAATATCCCACCAAATTTTTTTGTACTTTGATCATTCATTTTCGTAGAACTCGAGCTTTTTTTAATATGCTCACCGAATTCGAAATCGATTCCTAGATGATTAAAGATTTCATAGACCTTTTTACGGAACCTCTGCAAATTCGAGCTGAGAATTTTCGAAAATTTGCTAATGTACTCATTCAATATTTTGTCTGACGTTATTTTCGTTTTACGTTCTCGGAGTTAGTATACTAATTTCATCATTCTGTATCGATTGGCGTTCGCAGAATTGCTCTGTCTTGAACCGATCACAAGTTAAAAATTTCATCTGGATTCATCTGATTTTTAGGGGTCTACCCCTTAGGACTTTCTTCAAGTAATTCTCGTTTTTTTTTTAATCGACTTGGAATTCACAGAATATCCTAATTTCATCATTCTGAATTGATTGGCGTTCGCAAAATTGCTCAAATATCAACCGTTCTCGAGTTGAAAAGTTTATCTGGAGTCGAGAGAGGTAATATCCCGCCATTTTTTTTTCGTATTTTTACTATTCATTTTCGTGAAACTCAAACGGTTTTGAAAATGCTCACCGAACTTGAAATCGATTCCTAGTCGTTTAAAGATTTCATAGGCTTTATACGGAACCTCTGCAAAATCGAGCTGAACATTTTCAAAAAGTTCTAATGTGCTCATTAAAAATTTTGTCTGATGATATTTCCAATTCAAATTCTCAGAGTATACTAATTTCATCATTTTGAATCGATTAGCGTTAGAAGAATTGCTCTATTTTGAACCGTTCACAAGTTAAGAAGTTTATCTGGATTCATCTGATTTTTAGGGGTCTACGCCTAGGTACTTTTTTCGAGTAATTTTTTTCTCATTTTGATCGGCTTGAAATTGACAGAATATACTAATTTCATCATTCTGAATCGATTGATTTTTGCAAAATTGGTTTATCTTCAACTGTTCTCGAGCTGAAGTGAAAACATTTTTGATCTTACTTGTTTCTTTTTTTCATGGCAAAATAAAAATATATTTTCACTCATGTCAACACTGGTATCACTTTGAAATGAACTATTTACTTCGGTGGTTGCATTAGCTTTGCATTCTTCAAGTTCACTAATGTCATAGCTACCTGCGGGAAGGTTGAGGTTCTGTTGATTGAGAAGCTGAAGGTAGGTGTGATACAGTTGAGTCAGCCAAATGCGATGAATCTGGTATTGAATCGTCTGTTGATGTATTTACGTCTTTAAATGTTGCTTTTTCTTGCTCTGTTTCAGTCTTTTCAGAATTTTTTGGTTCTGATGTAAAATATTTTTTATTAGCCCTGTGAATAATTTGTAACATTCCCTGCGATAGCCACCCTCTGTATATTAAGATGGAAGAAAGATGTCATTATATTTGGTCCACCATGACCCGGTTTTTTGCATCAGCCTTTTCCGGGGTTAGCACGAAACAACCGCCTCTGATCAAACTAGACGACAATGCAGTATCTACATTGAATGCTACCGACCGACGACATGCATAAGCTTTGCAGGAGGCATGTATCATACGTACTGCAACCACTATCGTTTGGAATACTCGGCCATCCGCTAACACCAGCGGGGATGGACACTAGCGTCTCTGACCGGGACCCTATGTGCCTCTTGGCACAAGCGCTCCCTTGCTCTGCAGCCAGAAATGTCTGTGGAGGAAGGGAGGCGGCTCTCAGTGCGTCCTCCCGACCCTTCCTCTCTCCTGGTCCCTCTTGGGCGAAGAATTGAGCTTAGGACGGAGTTTTTGTATACCAAATGATGTGTATTTAAAATGCTAACTATGTAACAATAAACATTTATTTATTTAGTTATTTAGTATTTGCTCCCACCCAGACGGCCCGGGTTCGATCCCCGGGACAGCCTGCTACTGAGTAGTTCGGAATCCACTTTTATTTAAACTGTTGGTCCCGGATCTCCCTTGCTCGCACAAGCTCTGCTTTTGAGGGGTTTTCTCCGAAAACCTGGGTGATTCGGAAAAACAAATTTCAGAGTTTTTTTATTAAGGTAAAGTTAATCATCCATGACTTGTTTTTTAATACAAAATCACTTTTATTTAAAAAGTCACATAAACAAATTGTAAACATATAGATAATCTACATATCATATACCAATAATATTGAATTTACTTTATAGTCTGTATATATTCGAAATATTTTATATTGTTGTGAAGAAAATGCAAAAACATGTCGATTTTTAATCCAAGGGGGACATCTTTCTATCGTAACTTCACTGTCATACCTCTCCCCCCACCCATTGGTCACTATTACCCAAACAATTTGAATAGGGAAAGAAGTAAGTGTGATACATCATTAAAGAGATAATTTCGCTACCTAAGTTTCTATTTTGGCCCTCTCTTGTGGGAAAAATAACTGATCCCTATTCCAAATTATGAAACTTCATTTGCAAGCTAATTTGACATAAATTCGGTGACAATGCATTATGGAATTTTTCCAAGAAAAAAACAAAACGGCGGCTCCAAAATGGCGAACAAGATTTAAAATTATGGTCCGATTTGCTTCAACCGTTCTCGGGTTGAAAAGTTCATCTGGAGAACCGTAATACCACGCCAATTTTTTTTTCGTATCTTTACTATTATTCGTTTTTGTAAAACTTGATCTTTGTTGAATATGGTCATCGAATAATTTGAAATTTCCATTCCTAGTCGATTAAAGATTTCATAGGCTGTTTACGGAACCTCTGCAAATTCGAGCTGAAAATTTGCTAATGATGTCATTCAAAATTTTGTCTGATGATATTTTCATTTCAAATTCTCAGAGCATACTAATTCCATCATTTTGAATCGATTGGCGTTTGCAAAATTGGTCTATCTTGAACCGTCATCGAGTTGAAAAGTTCATATGGAGTTGAGAGCGGTAATATGCCGTCAACATTTTTTTCGTATTTTTTTTCAATTCATTTTCTCAAAAATCGCCTATGTGATAGACCATTTGTTGACTCACCCAGTTTTTGCAAAGTTGGCCCAGAGTGTTGTAAGAAGCTCTGCAATACGTTTATCGTCTTTGGAAGGAGGAACATCTGGAAACAGTCCATCTCCAAGAGGAAAGAGGTACTGGAGTTCATCTGCATGACATACTCCTAGAATGTGATGATAATAGTGTAATAATTTCAAATCAAAATAATGTTGCTAAGACAAATAAAAAGTGATATTATTTCTACACAGCGGAATATAAAAAGGACTAATTTTCCTCACTGATATTGAATCACATTTGAAATAGACTTGCTATTCTAATAAAAATTGGATTTTGTTCTGGTTGGCTTCCAAACGTTTTGACTGCCACTGCCACAGTCAGTGGTAATTGATTTCAACTTCCTTGAATTTAAATTATTTTCAAACTATGGAAGGTTTCAATACCCAGAAAACCATGTCAAGAAACGAACTTTCTCTACAAAATCAAACTTTATCTCATTATTAATCTTCGATTTAAACTTGTTCAATATTCACACTGAAAAAGTCTTTACGTTTTGTCGTTATTTATACAACCCCCGGAAAATGCATTCCAGTTGATGAAAATGTGTACTTGCCATAGTCTGTTTCTCCTCCATTGAAAATTTTTGTCATGCTTGTACTTCCTCGATATCCGAATAAATAGTAATAAACCGGATTCTTGTAATACTTGGTTTGTAGTCTCACTACATCATCAGCAGCTTTGAGGAACCAACCATCCGTATACAGCTGCAATGGATGAACTATTCAGTATTTTCACAAGAACTTAAAACCATAAAAGAAAGAGTGGTGAAACAACATTCGACAGGTCTGCAGCTACCACACATATTGACGATGTAAACACAATACTCGTTCTATAATAAAAATCATGTACGGGTTTTTCCCACGTTGGAGATTTATATTTTTTGAAAGAAACTCTTTTATCAACCAATTTCCAAACTTCACTGTTCGTTGATCACTGATCTTTTGAGAGACTGGATTGAAAGTATAAAGAGATGTGAGGGGCATATCAACCCATTTTCACAAAGAAAGCATATATTCCGGATGATGGTAATATTTCAGTACAGCATATTGATGGATAAGGTATTTGGCTCGTTAGCTGTTTAAAAATTGACAAAATTCGGTACAATCTAAGTACAAGACATTTTGTATTTGTATGAAGAACTATTTTCACGAGCTAGACGTTTAATATGTCATCGACTTTGAAAGTCCCTGTATTTTCAGTTTAGCTCATTATTCAGCTTCATTCCTCTTTGATTCCAGTATAATATTTGATATCAACACTTACATCGACAACACCTCCAATGGTTGACCCATCAATCTTCTTATTTCCGAAATAGAATTTCTTCAAGTTTCGTGTGATTGTTTCAGTATTATCGATAAATCTATCAAACCCGAAAGATATGGGAACTAGTTCGTCAAATCTTTCATCGAACTCGCTCGTCAGATTCACGTTTTCGTAACCTGAAAAAAAGAATATTGAAGCCACTCAGATGTCTCATGTGATTCACTGATATACAATCCCATATGGCTAGAAACTTTGGTGTAATCACCTATACCTGTGATATATATTTGCCCTATTAACTAATAAGGGATGTCAAAATTTGATTTTATTGAAATAATAAACTAATCTACTTCATCATCAAAATTTAACAGCTTTACAGAAAACTTGGTTTCAATTATTTTCATTCACAAAATAATATTACACCATGAATAGTTTTCATTTCAGTACCTACCATCATCCATTGAAAAATTAAACCAACATGCCCATTGATATAACAGAAAAATTTTTAATGAAAGAAAATAGTTTAGTGATTATTTCAGAGTTCCTATGCTTCTTGATACAAAGTTATGTAATGACAATAGATTTATTTGTTGATTTATTGTCAATACCCAAACACAAAAAATAAATAAGATAAAATCATATAATAAAATGTAAGGAAGAAATATAAACCTGCCAAAATTACCCTAAATTTTGTAATAAAAATAGATCAACCATGTTTCATATTTTAAATTCAAGTATGGCGAGAAAATTGGTACGCCTGTCTCATAAGTATTTTCACTCAATAATATATTATTGATATTCGTTTGGTCCTTAAATTATTGAATCATAAATTATTCCAAGAATTGCCAAAGCGTTGGTTAATAAGATGTATAACTACAGAGACAAATTCATGACTGAGAACCTCGTTCAGCGTTTATTTGCAAACATTTTCCAATTCATTCTCTGATAAGCATAAAAGTGTTTATTTCAACAGGCTTCATTCATTAGGAATCTCTGCTCACCTGCTGCTTTCAAACTACCATCTTCTGTATTCAATCCAACTATTATGGGAATATCCATGCTCTGGCCAGATTTGATCAAGTTGAGTGGATGGTCTGGAAGAAATGCACCTTCAATATTCGGTTCTATTGATGGTTTGAACGGTATCATAGGATCGTAGTCCCATGCCTTGAAATATTAAGAAGATTAGTTGTTACAGAAATCATTGCATAGTATATTCTTTACCAGGAAGAGGTTACTTGGAAGTCGTAAGGGGCTAGAGATTATTTTTTGTTCGACGTTTGCCGACATTATATTCATTTATTTATTCACGGATTCGCCATTAGAAACAATATAATAATTACAGAACAGTGAGCAACTACCCTAAGAAATTACGTATTATTCATATAGAAGACAATATTGGTCCAACCTTATGTTTCCAAGGGATTTTTTGAATTCCCTCAACGAGGGACAAGTGTGTTGTAACTATAATTTGTCATGTGACTTTTTATTGAAAATAATGGAGGATTTCTTGCGAGGTGAGAAGTTTATACTTTCTAAAAGATAAGGACAGTTAACTTCTCCTGAATATAGTGTGTAAACGAATGTCAAATCATCTTGAAAGCTCCCTGTAGTAAGTTCAGTTACGGTTTATACAAAGTGTTTTGACGATTGAACTCCGAGATGTCTTCATTTTGCAGAATACTTCAGAATTCGATTTTCAATATTTTATATTTTTTCCATATCACATCTATAATATGAAAACCAAGCAACTAATACATTTTCAAGTGATGATCAAAGTAAGGAACAGTATAATAATATAGGCTGTATATAATGAAATGAATGAGAAATCCTTGTACGAAAAGTATTGACGATAAGTATATATTCATTTGAAGTTTTTAAACAAAAGGTAAAACTATTGAGAAAATAAAAAGTAAAATAATGTAAATGGACCACTTTGCCCCAAATATATGGGTAAAGTGGCCCCCCTGAAATTAATATAAATTTTACACAACAGTCACACATAAAAATCAGCGTAATTTTCGACCACTCTTGCGCATGCTTCGTTTGCCAATTTTTTACATTTAGAGCACTGTTTCCATCCATCGTCTTTGTGGGAACATAAATAGGTTTGTACGAATGTAGGCTTTCACGGCTGGCTTCAATGTTTTGGTTTTTTTCTGGGTTTTGCCGTGGTCGTCTTTGGTTTAAATTTTCAAACGTTTCGACTGCAACTACGGCAATCATCTTCAGTGGCGTGGTCGAAGTACTCTTTTTGACGAATCAAATGAAACTTTCGGAAAACAACCAAAACATAAATAGGTCTCCTCGCAGAAAATGCACTCTGAATCATCGTCTTTATCTCTCAGTTCAGATTCAGATGATGATTCTTGTTGTTGGGGGTCTCATCATATTTTGTGAAAGGATTTATTTAGATTTGCCTTTCGCGAAGTAGAAGTTGATCTTGGCTTTCCAATATTTTCTTATTTCAGACTGTGTCCCTAATTTATAGCAGGACTCTTCGTTTTAGGGTGCTACGTGGAATATTATAATTTCTACATGCTATTTTGTAAGCCCATTTTTCTATTTTCAACGGCTTTTATTGCCCGCAACATATTTCTTGGATCCCAACACAAACGAATAATTGTTAAATCAAAATGTCACTTAAATTATTGCAACATCAATACGGGGCAATGTGATCCCACGGGGGCAATGTGGTCTCCGAGTGGGTCGGTTTACCCCGAAAAGTTTACTCCATTTTGTTTACAATTTTTTTCACTAATATGCAACGTTTTGATTTCATATTTACAAATAATAATATACAACATTCATATTTACTTACTCGATATAAAAACTAACCAAAAACTTCGTATTCAAACAGTTATCGTATAATAAAATCAACACTTACCTTATATCAACACTTGCCTAGCACAGTATCCGTACATTATTTTCATAATTTATCTGAAACCAACATACACACTCAAAGATGGACTTGTAGCAACTAATATCGATTGGCGTTCGTCCGTATTATCTTCCTAACTCGCTCCACTACCAAATTATACGAAATGACCCGGGGGGTCACCATCCCCCAGCTTCCCCTACTACATGACGGCTCTTCACCATTTCTCATAATGAATCCTATCATTATGCTTCCCTTTGCAGAAACATTATTGAAGTTACTTTCGAAGTTCAGTTGTTGATCTAAAGTATGCCAAGGTCTCTAATTTTGTTAACCTAATGGAGATTTATTTATTTTTTTCATCTGGAAAACGTGATGTGACATTTATGTATATTCAAGTACAAATTGTTTGTTGAGGACCAATCATATAAAATATCTTATTCGTTCTGGAGAATTTGACTGTCTAAGAATCACTAACTAATGAATATAATTTCAAATCATCAGCAAACAGTAAAATCTTTGCACATTGAAGACAATTTCCAATTTCAAAACAATAATGGTCCATTATATTCCTGCGGGCCCAGGTTAACTGATTAATTATTCAGGTATTGCAGACTTAATGCAAATTACTCTATATTTAATACATTTTCCCTATATCGTGATTTGAATATAGGTGTAATATAGCTATTTTGCCAGTAATCCGGAAAGCGTCCATAATGAAGAGAAATTTGCCAATACTAAAGATCATTGATTCCTGTTAAGTTCTTATATTTGAAATCGTAAATAACATCATAACTAATTTCATTGCTAAGACAATTTCAGTTTTTAAGTGTGAGAGAACAAGGTCCAAAAAAATGTCACCATAATTGTGTGATATGTCAATCAATCAATCAATAAGGAATTTTGTGTCCACTTCCCATGTGAAGTGCTACGATATTAACGGTATTTCAGATGTATTGTTTATAAGGTCTAATTTATCGATGACTGAATTAGTGGGATAGTTTGGGTGAAGTCTTCAAACCTAAGCCATTGTAGTTGGTTATAGTAGCAAAAATATATATACGATTGATTTGCAAACTGCTGAGTTTTCATAAAGAATGCCAGGTTCATATTATAAAATTATTTAGAATAATAAAAACTAAATTAGAAGAGAAGAAAATCCCGTTAAAAGAAGACATATGACTCAATTTGCTATGGTTTACATTGTGTTTTTCCAATCGAATTCAAATGTCATTGGGTTTACTCAAAAAAACGCCTCATACCTTAAATATTTCATCTTGTGCTATAATGGTGAAAGCATCAACTTTCCTCAGACATTCGACCATTTCACTCCTGGGTTGTGTGGGGCAGTCGAGAGCAATTGCCAATTTTTCAGAGTTCTTGCGTCCCTCGTTATTTTCTGAAAACGCCCACGAGCACAGGGTTGTTCCACTTTCGAGGATTGCCCCCTTGAAAAGGCCTGGAATAACAGTAAATATTATTGAAAAACTACATATATGTGAACTTGTTTAAAAAAGATTTAAGGTGGTAAAATATTGAGTTCCAAAAATAACAGTAACAAAATGAAAAAATAATTGAATAAATATCATCAATCCATTTAAAACGACATCACAATCACCTCTAACATCATTATTGAGACATATAGGCGTACTGAAGTATTCGTCGGTACAATAAAAACAATGATTTATTACCTTATGTGTTTTGACTTCCGATTTGAAACAGTTCAGATTCAGAGTTCTGTACTGTTGGGGTGAGAGGTTATATAGTTTGACATTCAACGAGTTTCTTTGTGACTTGATAAGTCTGAGACGCGAAGGTCTCAAGTGATTTGTTCCAAGAGTCTGATGATTATGAAAATCAGAGTTGGTGAAAAAGGCTCTTTTGTTCTTGTGTATCATCTCTAACACTTTGACATATATAAATAGAGGAGGAACAGGCACAATGTCTCTGAATCTCTGAATATAGGTTGACCGTGCTCTCTGTAACCAGCCCTAGTAATAACTTCAACGGCTCTTTTCTGCATTTGGAAAACCCTGATAGCGAGACAAAAGTTACCTACCTCATACAAGAATGCTGTAATTTATATGAGAGTGAAAAACGAAAAGCAATATGTTCGAACCTATTCAGTTTGAGGTTGTTAGCACTGAACCAATTTTGTGCTTCATTGAGAGAATGTGCCATTTCGGTGTAGTGTAGAGACTTCCTACATCCGAAGCAGCATTTAATAAAGTTGTATCATCAGCATAAGTCACACATTTATTCGGAAATAGAAAATGAAAGAGATCATTAATATAAATAATAGAGGCACCAGAATGGATCCCTGAGGTACTCCATGTGAAATGTTTTGGAAGTCAGAATGTGTTTCATTTATATATACTGCTTGTTTCCTTCTTGGTGGATTTCATTCGAATTATCTAATCATTATAAAGTGCTCACTAGCACTGTTTACGAGAACTAAGCATCAGGCCCTTTCATAAAGTGCTTTAAGTGAACACCAATACCGTTTTGAAAAAGTGCTCTTATCCACAGTGCTATTTATTATATCTATTTTCCTACATCTTGGTACACTCTTCGTGCCTCTTTCATCTCTCCCTCGAAAAATCCTTATTTTTTAACAAAGTTGGTCATGCTTTTCTTGTTTAGTAACAAGCGCCTAAATTATTACTGCCTGAAGGTCCAACTTCGTGTACCTATAAGTCCATTTGAAGAAATGAGGTATTGGACGACTGTGTTGTCACTCAATGATAACAAAAAATAGTTTTTACCTCCACCACATCTAAGAATAAAATTACTAGTGTGGTGAAGGGGAAAACTATTTCATGTTCTCCTTTTGGCAATTTTAAAAAAAACTTACTTGCATAACAAAACTGGAAAAAATCAAGTTGAAACATACAATTTTGTTGTTCGCAGAAAAAGACGGCACGTAACGTGTTCGCAAACTTCTCGTTTATTAAATATAAATAATACCGATCGTATTAAAAAGTACAGAAGCCAACAAATTACCTCTACTGAGCGGGGACAACATGTGATATTGTGAACTGGCTCCTCCGGCAGATTCACCAAAAATAGTAATACTCTCGGGGTCTCCACCAAATTTTGCAATATTCTTTTTGGTCCACTTCAAAGCTAAATTCTGGTCTTTCAACCCATTGTTACCGGGTACGACTTCATCTCCGGTAGTTAAAAATCCTAGAGCACCTGTGAATCAAAATAAGCAATTAAGTACAGAACTACTTGGGGCACCTGAATATCGAAATGAGTATTCAATTCGATACGCAGAACTGTTTTTATTATTTTTTCATTCAACTGCCAATTAATTGGTCAACCCATGTGCCCAGTTCAGAGAAAGGGCATGAAGTGGGTTGCTCAGATACCAATTCCAACTAGCAGAGCTTCATTTGAATACATCGACTACCTTGGCAATGCTATAATAGGTTTCTTATATTTCCACTACAACTGACATCACACTGGGACGTCATGGCAAATAATAATGGTTTATAATTTTCTAAAAAGACCCTGTTGTTTTGTAGACTTTGGCAAAATTTTTTAGAATATTATTATAGAGGCCACCCCAGATTATGTTATAATATATCTCCACAGGTTCCCCTAGCGAGTTCTACAGTAATATTAGATGTTTTTTTTGAGTACTTGTATCTCTCAAAATATAGAATTTATGGTGAAGACTTCTGATTCGTTTTGTAACATGTTTGGCGTGATCATCCTATCGCCTGTGCCAATCGAAGAAAATGACAAGGTACTTAATTGAAGTAGTTTCATCAATTTGTGGACAGTCAAACTGATATATTTTGTTTTTTATATTTAAGCTCAAAAAATTGTGACTAAGCCAGGTCCGGATTTTTTTGAGATCCTCTTGGGCGACTGTAGGTATACAAATCTTTCCATGCATCACTAGCTTCATTGGACTTGTTTTATTTCGGGAATACTGTTGAGATATGTATGAAATAGTATAGGATCTAATAGGAGAGACATTCAAGACTGAAATTTTTTAATGGCTTCATTTTCATTGATTGAAGTTGAAAATGTAAAAAAATAATTGTCTAGGTAATTCATCCACTTTTTCAATCAGTTCAGCCATGTTTGATATAATTTTTCCATTAGGAGATTTGCCAGTATTATTTGAGGCCTCATCCATTAACTAGCAGGTTTTTTAATGTAAATACTAATTAGTAATTATTTTCAGTGATTTTAAAGCTTGGTTTATCTGGTCTGGTCTATTCCTATATTGTGTGTATTGTAATAAACAAGCCAATCAGAAAAATACACATTGGAAGTGTTACATCCAAAATTCCGTGAAGGAGGTGTCGCAGAAAAAAGAGTGGATTTGTAATTTTGGTTATAGAGAGATCTGACTTACTCCTCACTTATGAACAATCTTGTAGCCATAGTTTTGAAAATGATATGACGTTCATGAAATTGAAATTACATCATATTCCCATTAGAAATAATAAATATATACAAAGAGCACCATGAAATGATCATCAATAATAATAAAGAACAATAGGTTTTCAACTTTATTAACTTTTTACTTCACTAATTGCTTTTGTCATAATTGTGTTGTTAATAGATAAAATGTTATATTGATTTTTGATTACCAAAAAAAAGAAATCTTACTGAACATATTGCCTTAACTTTTTTCAAGCAAGTTGCATTCCCCCGCCTTCGTCAGCGGGCTGTTACCAACAACTCTCTTTCGAAAATATGCGATGCATTATCTCGAAATTATCAACAGCCTTAGGATATTATAAGTGATAATGGTTTCCGAATGAAGTCAGAGGTCGTGAATTTCATTGTAATTTATGATTGCCAATAACTTGTAGAAATAGAATATTGTTTTCGTATCAATCATCAAAGCATTAGTGCGATTCAGAAATATTTCGATATAGAATTCACAAGATGAAAGGATAATGCGTTAATTATGCACTTACTAAGTGCTCTGTAAATGAAGGCTCCATTCCATTTCTTATCTAATGAAAGATATATCATACGTAATTTTTACGTTAAATCAAGGTCTGACTAATTGATGGTTTCCATAATCTTGTATTCAATACGTTATTGATATAATTCACCAGTCGAAAAATAGTATATTATACACCTAGGGACTAAAGTGGTATTTTAAATCCCGAGACAAAAAGTTTATAGGCTAACCTAGTCTATAATTTGTCGAGGGATTTAAAAACACTTTAGTCCTGAGGTGTCGTATACTATTTCATGCACTTCAGGATATGTAGAACGTTGAAGACAAAATAACGGAAAAAAAATTGAATGCCACTAAACTAAAAATTCTGCAAACCATCAGCTCATTTAAAACGACAACGTTTGGTTACAAATCAAAAAAATCGAAGATACTCGATGTTGACAATATTAGTTAAAGATTTCCTGGAAGAAAAACCCGACCATGCATTTTTTGCGCAAAAGGAAACATAAGCTCGGGTAAGTGTGAATTTGGGGCAGGTGTGAGTTTGCTCGCTATCTTCGCTTAACCGGGCGACAGCCCAATGCCATCTATTGACGAATAGCCTACACTCATAATGAATCCATAACCATCATATAAAAAATACAAATGAGATCTTGTGAAATCCAAATATTTTCCCCAATTTTCTAACCTAGAATTCATCAACCCGAACGAGTATAAAGAGTTTATTTCAAGCTTTGAGTGTATTGTTAAAATCTAAGGTAAGAATCCATTTTATACACTTTTCTTCTGCCTAAAAAATGAATCTGACTATAGATTGCCGTTTTTTCATGAAGTTGTTTTTTTTTAATTTTTCCATTGCATGTCACACTTACCCCGAAATTAAATGTTATTAGGGATAGTGTGACCTATCTGTCGGGGTAAGTGGGAACCTGGTTCATTTGGCCAATCTAAACAGTAATATTTTTTCAGCTATAGTACGAAATTATATACGGAAATCTCAGAGAGCCAAACAATATACCTGGCCAGATGTGGAAGACATTGATACACTTTCAGAGGATGAAATAACAACTGTGCTTCCATCACCACTCGTCAGAAGATGGGGATCAAAGAAATTCTCATTCGATTTTTCAGATTTCTACCTGTAAATTTTTCTTATCAACAAATGTTCACTTTCACGATTATGTTTTGTTTTTTTCCAATTGGGCATTTCAAATTCAATATTAAAAAGTTCCTAACTATGTTTTGAATAAAGATATCTCGAAACAAATAAATTGTGGTGAAAGTTCCTTTACTGTTTACTCACACGTGCCCCAAAGAGAGATGTACGTGCATTAATATATAAATAAAATTCATAGAATACGTTTTTCAACAGTTTTCTGTGGCGTATTACAAAGACTGACCTTCGAAGTAAATACCTGCAAAGGTTCATTGTTATATTAGTTCAGGTTCATCAGATGGACTAAATTCAATGCGAACTAATGAAAATCACGGTCACACTTACCCTAACTTACTATACACATTTTTAATTTTTTTTTCAACCGAGTTTTTGTCTCAGTCTATATCTATATCTATGTTATTTAGACGCTTTTGGGCAAATGAAGTAGGTACCTATTTATTTCATTTATATTTTGTTCCAGGTGGTGCTAAGCATGGGCGTGTCAGAAGCCTGTCGAGATAAGGAACTCTGCCAGCTTAACAAAACCGATGTCTTAAACTATGAAACTTATTTTTTATCAATTTACGAGATACCAAGACAAAAAAAAAACGATCTTTTGTTATAAAACTCCACAGATGTAGTATCCTTCTAATCCCTAAAGGGCATAAAAATATACATTCAATTTCCTTATTTGTTATTGAAGGATTTGAACAACTAGGGGTTTTCAACTTCTGAATGATAAGGTAGCTAGCTTTTCAAACGAATTGCGTCGAATACAGCCATCATCATGTCTTCGATCTAATTGAATCTAATTATATTCACATTTGTAGAACAACAAAATATTCCATATTGAAAAAATTTACGTTTTTTATTCAAATGCGAGTTTGAAATCTCCAGTTAAACTGAAAATAACAGACATTTTCTTATTTCAAGTGGATCACCTTGAACTTATGATTTACTAAAATTATTTCGAATTTTTCCCTCAACTTGTGAGATAGAGAAGTATAACATGCTCGGCATCGTTTAAATCAGAATGGAAAACTCAGTTACAATTCGTAAAAATGTAAGATAGAGGAAAAAATGATGATAGTTGTCAAACGACGAAATCTCGGATAGTAAATCTTAAAAAAACATCGTATAGCATGGATAAAACGGTAATGTAAATATGCAGCTCGTTTTTTATATTTCCCATCAAATAACGACAAAAAAATCTTTTTCAGCCGGACTTGTAAAGTATATAATAATAAGACCATTGCACCACGTAAGTGAAGCATGACACCATTGCTCTGGAATGGCTCTAGGCATCTCAAGAATAGACGAGAGCCATCTACACTCGAGCAGCCGAACCATGAACATTGGAGGCGTTCTGAAAGAAGAATCAAAAATAGTTGAAAAGAACACAGCAACTATATAAATGCGACGTGGTAGGTAGAGGAGTAGACAACATTCTGTCGATGTAGAAAAATACCAGGGGTGGTATTCCGTGTACCATAGAATTCTATAGTCGACAGTTATGTCTCTTTCTCTCCCATGAATTCAACTATAATGTTATCTCACTTATTCTGTCGACTGTAGAATTCTATGGTACACGGAATACCCCCCCCAGGCTGCACAGTAGTATCCCTGTGATATAAATTATAGTCATAGATGGGGAAAAATTAGTTTAATATCAATTGTAAAAATAAATCAGATAGACATAGCTAAATGCATTTTTTTTACTTGAATACGCAATTCTGTTCCATTATAATATTAATGGAGACTTTAATGGTGTTCGTCGAATTTGAATTACCTGGTATAATGGTTCTTCAGCAGTAACAAAAATGTTATTTTCATATATCTGATTGAATTTGAAATTCTCTTTTCATCCATGTATATCAATATGACATTTATTTTAGTCCTCAGTTTTAATGCCCAAAGACTGAATTGCTATGCGATAATTAATTGATGAGGCTTACCTAGTCATCTATACTCCTTTAAATAAAAAGCATTTCAACTGCCAAATCAAAAACAAATGTCACTTTTCAATACACTGTTGTATAAATAATTTCAATTCCTTTGAAGAAATGTCAGGGATGTATGGTTGAACAGAAAGTTGTAAAGATTTTTTCTTAATTTAAAAATGTCTTGTACCTAACTCTTCTATATTTCAAAATTATATCTTAGCAGTTACGTAAAAGAATTATAGGCAATGACTATACTAAACTCGAGAATGATTTTCATATAGTACCATAAAAAAGGAATACGTAATGAACATATTATGTAAAACTTGAGCTCTGTCAAAAATTAGAGACCTTCATGTATCTGATCGAAGGTTTTCGTTGAATCAAGGTTTTACTAATTGATGTTCTATGTAACTTCGTGCTCAATGAGTTCATGAGATACTCTTCCGATCAAAACAAAAAATGTATTCAATCCGATGAATTTGCATTTCACGTGTGTAGAGATTTATTCAAGTATTAAGATTTCACGGTCGACAACCTCGAACTGGAAACGGCCCATGCACAGTTTCTATTAATGATTTCCTCTCTAAATGTCAAGGTTACCTTGTCAACTATGCCTTGTTTTTGGTCAACATAACCATAATTAGATCCTCGAACTCGTTACCTAGTGAATGTTTTTCAGAACTTGTATTCCATACCAAAAAAAATCGTAGATTGAGACATGGTCTTCCGATATAATATACTTCAAGCAATAAAAGTTTCTATTTACGAGTATAGTTGAATAAGGAGTTTTGTTATTTTGAATGAAGTTGAGTATTGACGTGACTAACAAAAGGACGTTAAAATACTTTTTTCTACATTCATGCAAAAAGCAAAACTTTATTGAACCATATTCAGTGGAAAAAGAAGCTCCTTATTGCACTAGTGCAATAAAGTTTTTATTGCACTCATCTGTCATTCTACTTCAGCGTGCTGTCATCATGATAATCATAAACGTTCAAACCCATTACGTATTTAGCAGATATTCTGTGAGATTGGCCATACGTTTTAAACAGCTACATATTTTATATTATTTTGTATTAATGTTAGCAGTCAGAGTTGAACAAACAATGCCTTCCCGAGAATAACTCCATAATCAAAACCGATCCGCTATGTTCTAAACCGTCTACCTGCATGCAAACAGTCTGTACTATGACCACACCTCGTGATAACATACGCGCTCATGGCTACTATGATTTTGATTTTTATACTGTAACTGTGGTTATATAAACTTCAGTCAAAATTCAATTCTGACAATTACAGAACTGAAAGTTTTAAAATGAGTAATATTAATGGAAAACTAGATGATGGTGATGAAATCGATAGTATTTCATTTTCCTTCACCTAGTGCCGCACCTAAATAAATAATTTTTTGCTTTTTGCATGAACGTAGAAAAAATGTTGCATGTAACTCGTGCAAAAAATGTTTACAATTTCACGTCGAGTGCAATAAACAGTTACTTTTTGCACTTGTTGCATAAATAACTATTAAAATATATCTAAAGATATAACAAAATTTTAGAAAATCATTTCTATTTTTTCCAGGTTTTATTCAAATAAGAACATCAGCAATATATTAACAATTTTTTGCCGTTACATGATGGCTTTTTCAGATATAATATCTGATGTTCCGCTTTTTCGCCACGACCCTCTACTTAATTTTTTGTCCATATTTAATTATTACTGCTCTTGCTTTGGATAAAACTTCACTTTAGGCACTAGGTAATGCAAGGAGATGCAAACACTTTTCTTTCGCTATTTTGCTAATTATTCCATAAATATCAGGACAAGATGATAATGAAGTTCGAAAATATTGTGCGGGAGAGGTATCAACAAAGTGAAATGAATACGGAGTACCCTTCTCTACAAGTGTTTTCACCAAGTGGAAAAATAAAGTCAAACATCTGTCAGAAAACAACTACTTCCCTGGCTAATACCACGACGGACACTGAATTACATCTGACAGATATTTGTGAAACGTTCTTTCAAGAAGACCCAATTGCGAGTGCTTGGTGGAAACGCTTGAGAGAAGGGTACTTCTTCCGTATACATTTTACAGGACCAGATGAATTTTCAAGTTTATGAAAGGCCTCAATAACTTTCCTCACAGTTACCGTAGAGAAAGATAGAGTATTTGGGAGTATTTGGGGATGATCCCATCAGGTTGATACAGAAGCGCAGCAATGCTAAAAATGTTTTTTTTTTTCATGATATCGAAGTAAAAATTTTGACATTAAAGTCAAAATTTTGAGGAAAAAAATGAAATATCGACATCAATCTTTCTGGTAAAAAGTTGTAATTTCTACGAAAAAGTCGAGAGATATAAAACTTGAAATTTCGAGAAAACAGTCGAAATTCAAGAAAAAGTAAAAAATTTCAAAATCATTTCAAAACTTTGAGATCTAGGTGACAGAAAGCCTCACTTTTCATCTTTGACACCCTGTACCTGAAAACTAGTCGGCTGATTTTTTTGTGCCTATGGACACTTTTGCCGAAAAAGTCCAAATCGACATAAAAAATTCAGGAAATTCAACCGAAAGCCAATATTCATAAGGATGGTGTGGATTCCTTTATATATTGATATCGAAATTTCGAGAAAAAAGTGAAAATTTCGACATTAGGTTCATTTGAAATTTCAAAAACAAAGTTGAATTTCGAGAAAAAAGTAAAAATTCTGAAATTTTACTAGAAATTTCGAGAAAAAAAAAACTGAATGTTTGGAAATTGGGGGCAACTAGTTTACTATAGTTTGTTCAATTTCTTGTTTTTTCCTGTATTTGTTTTACAATTGTGGATGATCCGCGTCTACTACAAGTTGTCAATTTTGTTTTGATTTTGAGGAAACTGCTCGAATGTTTAACATTTGTGAATGATCTGCGTCACTGTGTCATGGTGTCATAAGTGTGCGTTGGTCTATCCGGAGGGAAGGTTTCAAATATACTTTCAATAACCATGTCAAATTTTCCATGAATAATTAACAAATTAATGTTCAGTTTCAAATTCTAAACGAGGCATTATAAAAAATTTCACTACACTTACACGCAAATAATTAGCAAATATTGTGAGTTTTTTGACACTTTAGCATTTGTTTCTAGTCGATTATTCCACATGGAAATTTTAGTTTTTCCAAATTTCTGCAAAACTTCATTCAGATATAGGGTTGTAACCATAACCCCACCTATTTTTTAGCTTAAAATGCAATGACATCGGAAAAAATAGGGTTGCGATTTGAGAAAAAATGGGGTTGCCATTTGAAAAACAAATACTAAAGAATATACGAGATGGTCAAATTTAGCGCCAATTTCTGAGCACCCTTTATAAATCTTCTGGAAAGTTTTTGAAGATTTAGGAAGCTTCAGGTCTTTTTTAGGCAAATTCTTGCAACTCTTGACCTGACTCAGTTTTCAAAGAATTAATTTTTTGTAAAAATGCTATTGAAAACAGGGTGTTTCATTCTAAAAATCAAAGTTAAGGTTCACTTCCGGTATAACCGTAAGTTGTAGACAACTGAAAACATTTCAACTGAAACGAGCTGCTCGAAAAACTCCCGTATACAAATTTTCATTAAAATACTCCCTGTAGTTTCCATAAATATACATATCGACTCAGCTCATCGTGATATATCCTGTACTTAGTTATTAAACTGTTCAGTAGTCAATAATAACAAGAATTAATTTTTAGAGCTTAAGGCATCAAATTAAACGTTTAAGTGCTCGACACGACTCTGCATTGAACCTGAGTTTGTAACACCTTGACACGTGTTTCAATCAGCATTTGATCGTTTTTCTAGACGAAGATGATACACAGAAATTTGTTGTGTTCTGATTCATGAATTTGTATCTTAATAGCTAGTTTTCTTACAATCATGCAATGTTATTGAAGTAAAATATATAATCCACGCTCACAAGATAAACAAACCATTCTGAAATATCTCCGAATCACACTCAATCAAAAATCTCCATATGACAAATTGGCTCTTACCTAATCTGTAATTGGTAACGACAAGGACTATGTCTCTGTCAAGAAGAATTTCGGGCCCATACCATAGGGAATTTCCTCCCCCAGCAAGCCAGCCTCCCCCATGGAAGAAGACCATTACTGGTAGTGGATCGGCTTCATATCTTGATAGCTGGAGAACAATTGTCGGGTGATTTGTTTCAATAAAGTCTGTGTGATTGATTCTTTGATGTATTGTCCCTTTGGAAATCATTTAAGAGAAATGCGGTTTGTTCGAATAAAACTGGAAGGTATTTTTCATTCGAGCATTTTCGTTAGGAAGGGGTTGAATAATTAGTAAAATACCTATCTCTTCGATTTTTCGTATTATTCACTAAAAGGAAGATATTCACAATACCCAAAGCCCTAGAAAATAAGTGCCGAAATATAGTAGTCGTGGTGACAGTAAGAAATTAATATGGTAATAATATTAAAAATTAAACAATTAATGAAAAATTAATTGTCCTGGATGACGCATGTTCTTGTTATTATCAGAGCTAGGTTTCTTTCCCCTTGCCCTTCACCCATCTATTATCTACTAGACAATCTGAAAGTTTGAAAAATATACTTTCAATGAATGATGAGGGTGAAGCCGATCAGACAAGTTCAACACGTGGTTCAAAGTTTGGTTGTCAAACTATAAAACTATAAATAAAAGAACAAAAAATAGGGGATAGGACACAATAACTTGCAGTGTTTTGTGGTGAGTTAAAGTAGTAGAGGATCATGACAATGCGATGGTTCATCACGTTAAAGAGTGACATTGTGAATATACTTTGGATTTTGAGGAATAAAAAAATGTTATATCATCAAAATTAATCTGCTCATTCAAAGACTTAACGTTGACATCTTGAGAAACATTTCATTTCGACTAATATGATTGGTAAATAAACTTTTGGTATTGTATAACTCAATATCAGAGTTTCTAGATTTTTCAATAATTTTAGTATGGTTCATTGTCCTTGTTTGGATCCTACGACCACTCTGGCCAATATATTGTGAATTGATATTTCTTTATATGTATTTTACTTCACGAAAAGAAAGCCTGTAATTGAAATTACACTCTAGACACACAAACTACATAAATAGTGCGCTTTTTTAACAGTTGAATTTTTCTCTTGAATAAGAAGTTATTGAATACCAATTTCTAGTACTGCGACTGGTCGATCTCTCATTCAATTTTTCTCATTTGTGGTATAAATAATTTATAAAATTCAATGCAATACAGAAATTAATAATATGAATTGAGAGTGTTTAAATAGAGACAATATATCTGCAAATTAACTGTTCCATATCTATTATGATCATTCAAATCTGAAAAATATGAATCAAACCATTGATATAGATATGAAGTTCGAAAATACTTCTATAAAAATAACAGTTTCAAATAAATGAACTCACCTTTGGAGTATAAACATTTAAATATAAACAGTCTTCCTCTCCTTCTATGATTTGTGACCTCCTATAGATATCTCTTTGAGGGCAAACCGCATGTACTCCTGTGGCATTCAGTATCCCATCCCATCGTTCAATGGGCGTTGGAGGCTGAAAAAATAATACAATAGAATCTTCATATTTTTCAGTGACCAGGGAGAATTGACTAAAAATTGAATAGTTAGGAAAACTAGGAAAAAAAGTCCGTCAGAATACGGAAAACCTACGGATACAACTGCGACAACCTCTGTAACTGGAGGCATAAGGTCAGCCTACTTTTATCATAAGGTCACATGGATGACCTCAAATTATATGTCTCGGGAAAAAATAATCTTCATCATTCCTTAAGAATGCCAAGAGTACATGTGTGGTAACGGCATGGAGTTTGGGATCGACAAATGTATCACGAATCATTTCAGAAGAGGGCGATGCGAGAAATACGAAGGGGGCATTCAGCCCGTAGACGGAAGCATCCTACATCATATGGATGTCGGAGGGACGTATACTTACCTAGGGGTGAAACAACGCCACACCCAAGAGTTAGCCAATGTTAAAAACTCTCTCCGCGGCAAGTATAAACTTCGACAAATCTGGTCATCAGAACTGTCGGGGATAAACAAAGTTGCAGCAACTAATATGCTTGCCGTGTCGATTCCACTTCACTTCTCTGGAGTGATGAATCGTCTGGTCTACGGTCATACTCCCCCAGACAACGGGGAGGCCGTAGACTTTTGAGCTTGGAGTGTCTACATAACAGAATGGTATCTGCGAAGTCATCAGGAGCTCAGATCCCTTTTTCTACTTATGCGATCATGAAAAAGCAGGGATTGAAGAATTTGTTTTGAAGGCTTCAAATGACCATCAAATTTTGCTGGTAATTTCTACGGAATATTAATAATATATAATAGATTCTTGAAATGGAATGAAATATAGGCTTTGAAAGAATAATGAGAAAAATTGTTGATACTGCTTTGTGAAAGACCATTAAACTAATAATAATATATGGATTATGTAATCCAGACTCTAAGCCATACGATAGGTATATTCTACGCTTCGAAACTTCGTTGATTTTGCAGCAGAGGAACGTTGTAGAGCTTAATTATTGTTCTTCTATGGTTTTCTTCTAGAAAATACTTTCTACTTCATCAGAATTGTATCCAAAATATGGATAAGTTCCAGAGAAATTCAGAGTAGGCCGTCTTACATGGGCAACCCAGTATATAATAGTATTGATTTCTTGAGGCTATGAATGCTTTTACTCTAATTCACATTGAAATATGCGATCATCAATCTCGATAGTTGTTGATTTATATATGTATGCAAAATGAATAATAATGAATATAGGGGATAATGAATAATCGTTAAGTGTTTCAGTTTAATTCGTAATAACACGTGGTTGTGGCTGAATATTAATTTCCAAAGATCGGTAAACAAAGCAGTTCCAGGAGAATAAAAACTGGTTTTACCAGTCCCACCAAAGAATTTAATGAACTGAATGGTATTCGAGATAGGAAGAAATGGTGAGTCAAGAGCCTCTAGGAAAGTATAAATCAGTAAAGAAGACTCATGGAGATACTTCAAAATTGACCCAGAGGAATCGTTCTAGGATGCGTTCGAAAGGTCATCGTTAGGCTCAGGAAAGGTAAAATGTTTTGATCTTCGAAGAGCGTTGCACTTCTGTCATGAGTAATATATTTTTTCTGAAATCGTTCAAGAATGCCCACTTTCTCGGAGCAACTTCAGGCCTCAAAATACGCCAATCTAGTATTTTAGTCCGTTGCTAAGCAACGAACTTTCCCGGACCGTTTTCGGCAATAAACTGTACGGGAAAATACTTTCGTGTATCGTAAACGATCCGGGAAATTTTTTGACGGCTTTTATACATCTTAGACAGTAAATGAATGCAAGCAAACAATAAGTATAATTCCTTTATTTATGATAATGCTGATTGCGATTTCAGAAAAAATAGTATGTGTACCTCGTAGTAAAAGCACATTCCCAGACTTCAGCTTATATCAACATAACATAATTGTTCTGAACGGAGCATATAAAGATATCAGGAGTTCAGATCCCCTTCTCAGCATGGTGTGCTACCATGAAACAGCAAGGATTGGAGCATTTCCTTTCAAGGCAGCAACCCCTGCGGCCGATGAACTCGGCCTCGTATTCGACTCTGAACGTATGAACCCAAACTCTGTCACCAAGTTGGGACCCGTTTAGCAAAAATCCCACGTTAAAGCTGCGGAGAGTAAGAGTCTCCTACAGCTTCATAAGGATAAGCCAACGCATGGGGTCTTCTTCAATAACATTGAAGATCTTGGCTTGTCAAAAAACCTGACCTTCGCATTTCTCAGGTCAAGTGGGTTGGAGTCGGATACCGATAGATTCATAATAGCCTGTGTATTGAGGTCCCTGATACTAGATGCAGAGTATGTCGTGGGGCAGCCGAGACCATAGTACATTTGGTCTCAGCCCATATCCACAGGCATAACACGGCGCTACCACCTTGTACGGTATAGACGAGATACCGGTGTTGCCTTATGTTTCCGGGTATATTGAGTATGTTGTGGAGAATAAGAAGTGCCGAATCTATTGGAACTACTAATTTCCCTACCTTAGGCAAATACAATCCAATACAGACATACCCCTCCCCCACTTGTTATTTAATACTAGATTTACTAAACACGTATAATATAATTATCAACGTGTATAAAAATAAATCAATGGGACAAACGGTAGACAAACATTTATTATACACGAACTTTGAAATTGTGTAATACGTCCATAGGACAACGTTGCTTCCTATTTCCTCCAGGAAAATATACAATATCCTCCCTGACATGTACAATATATACATAGAAACAATGAATTCCTTTGGAGTAGATAATAAATGAAATATTCAAAAATTATATTCTGACAATGCAATGCTTGATGTCCCTGTCGATAAAATGTTGTGAATCATACGATTTTTCAACCAAAGCTTCATTATATATACTATAAAATTGTAAGACAAGATCAAAAGACCCATACTCAACCTTATCGATTCTAATGGGTTCCTTCTGACTCGTTTGTTACGCAAAAAAAATTATTGGGAAATATTTATAACATTTTGTAATTTGTAATATAAAAGAAATAATCAGAATATTATTATTATTTTATTATCATAATATTGTTAGGCACGATGAGTATAAGCTCAAAATTATTATACACTTTTGTGACTCACCTTTGTTCATTAAGGAAATTTCTTCAATGAAATCAATTGTATATTTCTTCTTTCTATTTGAATAAACCATTATTATTATTATTATTGATAATAGATTAGTTTTTCGCAGTTTTTAAAACGCAGTAGTTGAAAATTAAAGGGTTACTATACCTTCTGATTAAATAATCGCTTCAATTGTTATCATTTAATATAATATTTCGAATTAAATTGACATACTTGGATGGGTTTTTTAATGAAGATAATTAGTACTATTATAATTACTACGTTCAATTACCTGAAACCTCAAAGTCCCAAGAGGCGGCTTGGCATAAGGAATACCAGTAAAACCACTAAACTTTCGATTGTTCTTCGTTCTCCAAAACTTTCCTCTCAATAATCCGTCACTAATTTCCACTTGAGGATATTCACTGGCAAGAACACTGCACCGTAAAATGTAAAAACAAGCGGCAAGCAAAGTGACTAGCATTTTTTTTTTCTCACCGCTGCGACGGTCAATCACTATCTAACTGCGAGAGTCAGAATGAAATCAAATAATATTTCAAACGCGATATTATTATAATAATTACTGTTAGTGGGAAACGTTTCAATCAAACATTATAGTACGGTAACTTTGGAAGTACAAGATGACGACATATTCTGATTATTGCGAGCTGACCGACATTTTTATACTGTTATATTTTAACTATTCGTTCACTTGTTCACATATCGGTAAAAGGTATTTTTGTTCTGGAACTCCATAAAACCTCGAAAACTCCTTTCTTAATGGTTACGTTTGTGTGGTGGATCTTTATATCATATACCAACTCTATTTATCTATCATCATTGTGGTTCACACTATGCTTATATTTCTCCCAGTACATACAATCTCTAGACAAATTTGATGAGAACTACAACCAATATTTCCAACAAGTGTATTCTTTTCGGATAACCCAAACTGAATGATCGTCCTCTACCGGTTTTCAAAGGCAATGTTTGAAATTCCAATCTGCTGAAATCTTTTCGGCCATTGTGTTTTCTAGCTTAAGAGTGAAGCTCTTAGCTCGGGAGAAAATAGTACTGGTGAAGACTTTCGGCCATGAAGAGACAGGTCTTGCCAAATTACAAATCAAATGATAATGTTACGACATTGATAAAAATCCCCTAGCTACGCCGCTGGATAGACTTGGACGCGTATCGTCGATATGGTTTCCGAGAAAAAGACAGATAACTGCCGGTAATGAATATTCGGGATAACCTAACCGTCGCATCGCGTAGATTCTGGTTACACTTGAGTACCTATATAAACGCGAGACATTTGACTGGGAATAGAATTTTTTATGAAGAGAATTATTTAAGAAGTGTTTTACTAGTCAGTGAAGTGTTGTATGTTTATAGTGAAGTTTGAAAATAAACAGTTTAGTAGTGTGCTCGGCCTATTATTTAGCAAAACGTAACAATATGTAAAATACGCAACAAAAATCTACTACAATGAATTGTACCCACCTAACGTCAAGCATAGGTACTAACATATTTATAGTTATATCTAATCAGCTCATTCATTACAAAAATTTAATAGAATAAACAATTCAATCATTCCAGATGCAGGTGCTTATGATTTGGAAATGTTTTCAGCATGATGAAAGTATATATGCATCTGTAACACATTCCTCCATTCAGGGTGTTAGGTAAACATGCGGCAAAAATTCAATGGGTTATTCCTTGACCTATTCTGAGAATATCAAGCACAAAAAAATTCAGTTTTCAACAGCAACCAACATACGCAGATTATCCTGCATTACTTCTTCTTGTAATATCTGAAGTCATTAGTTCACGCTACTCCATTGGCGAATTTGGATGATTTGCGAAATCGGATATTTGCTGGCTATAACATAATTAAAAATGTTCCTGGTGTGTTTGGAAGATTGAATGTTTGTATCCACGCTGGAAGAAGTCGTTTCGAACATTTATTGTAGATTAAGCAACTTTACATGTACTATTTGATAATAAAATGTTGTTAATGTCGTAAATTTTGTTCGCCCTGTATCTTCGAAACAACGGGGTTTTTCAAAAATCACCGTAGGACCAAAAATTCTTAGAATAAGACAAGGAATAACCCATTGAATTTTGCCGCATGTTTACCTAACACCCTGTATAATAAACATATTGACATTTCCCCCTAACTGCTTTTCTGAATTTGCCGATAGCAAACTATCTTTCTAAATCATTTTGCCTTTTGTGGAAAACTACCATATCATTTGAATTCAAACGAAATTATATGATGGTCTGAAGATGATCTTCAGCTAATTTTACCGGACTAAATATTTCAACATAATTGTTCGTGTCAAATTTGGAAGGAGGCCTATAGAACTCGTTTGACCGTTTTCTATTAGGCTAGAGAACCTGATGTAGCGATTTGAGATGTTTTTGTTGTTGTTGTCCGACCTTAGTCTTTTTTTTATCAAATACATATGTATTACGTGTAGAGGTGATTAAAGCGTTTTACATTTTTGCAGTAAATGTCGCTTGCAATGTTCACCTCAAATAATCTGTGACTATCGATGGTAATAATTCTCTGTATCCGATAAACCCAAGGATTTTTTCTAATTTTGCGAAATAGCTTGAATCGTTAGTTGTACACCATGTTCTGAGAGTAGTGTTTCATTTCACAAAATGCGCAAAAACAATTTCATCAAGACGCTGTAAGTATCTTACGTTTTCCTACAATCGTGCTGAAAAGGGCACTTTTCAGCAACTAAAAACATTTCATCTTTCATTTTAACGAAATTTCAATCCCATTATGGAATTGATTATCAATAATAATAAGTATCAACTCATTTCTTTCCCAAGGTTATAATTGAACGTGCAACCCTCCTATGAAGATCCCTTTCATTGTGTTAATTCACTAAACTACTTCTTCAATAGTAAAGCATCTAATTTAATAAACGAAAAACTGTCAAGTCAATCTGACTACATATCTTGTACATCAAAATACTTTTTTCTTTGAACCTGTAACTCATAGAGAATTGCGGGAAATAGTAAAAAAAATTGAGAACAAAAAGAGCTCTGGTCATGACGAAGTGTCAGTCTTTCTTATAAAAAAGTGCTTTGACAGTATAGTCGACCCACTATGTGCAATTATTAATAGATCATTAGAAACTGTGGTATATCCTCATGACTTGAAGCATGCTCTTATCAAACCATGTCTCAAAAAGGGAAATCCACATATTTTCGACAACTATCGCTCGATCAGCCTTCTCAGCTCTTTCTCAAAGCTGTTTGAGCTGGTTGTTTACAATAGACTCGTGAAGTATTTCAAAAATGAAAGTCTTTTCAGCAATTCTCAACATGGTTTTCTGGCCGGAAAGAGCATAGTTACCGATCTATTCGAGCTAACCAAAAGCATATATAATACTATGGAAGAAGGAAATGTTGCATGTGGACTTTTTCTTGATCTACCTAGGGCCTTTGATTGCATAAACTTTTCTATATTAGAAACAAAACTTCAACATTATGGTGTACGGGGTGTTGCTTTAACTTGGTTCAAATCTTTCTTAAGAGGGAGAAACCACTCTGTAAAAATCAAAGATAATAATACGGGAAACTATATACTGTCAAAGACCTTAGATGTGTTCCTTGGTGTCCCCCAAGGCAGTGTCTTAGGACCACTCATATTTATAATTGCTTGCAAAACAAAATAATAATTAATTTTGCAGACGATAGCACAATCTTATTCACTGCAAACACGTTTCCAGATCTTGCAAAAATTGCCAGTGAGACTATGATTGCAGTTGAAAACTGGTTCATTAATTCTAGGTTAGTACTGAATCCTGAAAAGACTAATGCAGTATTTTTCAAAATATCAGTTGATTAGCTGTTTCCAAACGCCACTTGGTAATTTATACCTCATGATTCTAACAAAATTTTATCAAAGTTCTGTTAATATCGGGTAAGTACATAACGTACGAATCTTCAGAACTAAAATTCGATTCAAGATTCGAACATAATCAATAGGGTTTGTTTCAGTTAAAAAATGTAACTTTATGGTATCAAATAAAATGCGCAAAATTAAAAAAGGGAGTTTAAATAAATACAGCAATTAGTGGAAACAACATGTAAATATGACAACGTTGTAAATGGTATTTTTAGATCAGACTTATTAATTTTAATTGTCATATCGCCACGATTTCTCGAGGTATTGAAATTTTGTGATATTTTTTAACGAAATGTTGAATTGCCATATTAACAAAAATTAGGGGAATTAAATATTATAGGGTCATAGTAATTGGAATACGACAAATCGAATGCGCTATAAATAAACATAGCATAACATTTAAAAAAATAAAGTTGAGGGCTCCATAGGAAAAACTGTAAATCTGGCAACGTTGCAAATATTACTTTTAGATCCGGCACTACTGATAACCCCCGTATACCAAATTTCATAACTTTATGTCAAGCCGTTGCTGAAATATTCGGCCGTTCCGGTTCTTTTGGGAAACCCTGTATATATGAATGTATCAAATTTTTATATAAAAACAGACATTATTTTGAGTCCTTTCTTTTTCCTCACTCATACGGTACGAGGCACATATCAAATCTGAATTTTCGACATCATCACCTATCGTCAACTGAAAGAGGTGCTTATTTGCGAGCATCAAATTCTTCAATCATTTACCTTTAGCAATAAAAAATATTAACAATTTCAATGAAATAAAAAATCCACTTATCACAATGCTTCTAGATCTAGAACCTTATTCAGTGGACGAATATCTCCATTTTGTGTTCTACAATTAGTGTATGTTGCGCATTTACCAATATTTATTATTTTATCACCACCATTCTCTGTCTGACTAGCTTGTACATTGTATTTTATATTCTATATTTTATACTATATTTTATATTTTATGTAACATAGTGCAATAAAGATTATGATTATGATTATGAATTGAAACTATTCAGATGATTTAATAATTTTTCATGAATAAAAATACATTTCATTACATACGAGGCAGCAAAATGATTCGTTTACGCAACCTTGGGATTTGCAGAATACATGAAGTTGAATATGGTATGTGAAATGGTTTGAAGCAGTCTGAATGAAGCTATACCCGACATGTGATATCGCTGAAGTTAGCTTCAGATTCAAATCTGCGCTTTCGCCAATGCGTAGTTGATCAAACAAATAGTGTTCTAGCGAAAAATATATTCAAGTTGAATGTTTTGTCACATCAAATAATCGTGATATTTTGACCCAATCTCATATTTTAGAAAAAAATACAAATATGAAAAATTGAATGTTTGGGAACTTCTATATCTATTATAAACCAATATTATTAAAGACCAAAAAATCTAATAAACGATGTATGAGACTGGTAAGATACGTCCTCGTCTTCGGAAGTTATTTGTGAACTATTTGTTGGTTGTAGAAAAACCAAGCCGGTATTTCATTGACAGTTGTATCAGCTTCCTGTTCAAGAATAGTGTCAGAATCATCAAAATCATTACTGATGTGTTATTAACATAGAAGGTTTCCCATTTGTGTTTCAAACTAACATTTTTAACATTGACAATATTGACATGACGACTGCTAATATGATATTTCAGTTCTCATTGTTGGAGTTTCAGAACGAAACAAATACGACCCACTCAATCACGAAGTGTAATTTGTATAACCCCCATTAGGAAGGCCTTTTTTATCCAAAGATATTACGTAGATACCATCTGCCCATTCCAATTAATTTTATTGATTTTAAATTTTTTTTTATGTGATACTGTACCACGTATATGATGAGAAAGATGCAATAAATATTTGATATTGTTATTTTTCGTGGGTTCATCATTATCATCACCATCGTTTCATTTACAGTCCTTCAATTTGAAAACAAACGACCTTGATACCAACCTGGTTCATTTTGAAAAGTATATAAACGCTATAGAAAGTAGAGTGCAGGCTAAACTGTTCAGTAACTATTCCATCTGCAATGTGTGATTTTGAGTAGAACAGAATATATCAATCACATTGGCTTCGATTGAGGAATAAAAGTTTCAAAGTGTTTACATTGGGAAATTTCAAACTGTGTTAGGTCAGAATACGATCTTTCGTTCTCAGCTTGAATTAAACATCATAATTTTTCAATAGAAATGAATCAAAAACAACACTCGAGATGGAGATGCGATAAATAACCACTATCAGATCGATAGCTGTCAATCACTCGAGATATCTCATTCATTTTCTGCGTATTTCTGTTATCACTCAACTGGGAATTCTGAATACTCTAGATAGTAGACTATTTGTGGCAATATTCGCAGTAACATGAAACTACACTGAGAAACCCTCTAAAGAAAAAGCTAGTCGTTTGATTAACTTTTTCAGTTAGATAACTAACTTAACACATGACTAAGAATCAGGAAATAGTAATTAAAAATAATGTGAAAGAATACGGGGCACTCTTCTCTCTAAGCGTTTCCACCAAGTGGAAAATTAAAGGCAAAAATCCGTCAGAAAACAACTACTTCCCTGGCTAATACCACTACATCTGACAGATATTTGTGCAACGCAAGACCCAATTGCAAGTGCTTGCCTTGTAATTAAACAGAAGATTATATTTCATTTGGCTGGGAATGACCACCTGCAGACATGCATGTTCCGAAGTTTTTTTTCTCTTATCAGTGACAGAGTAGGTCGGACAACATTATAATTGTCCTGTCCCTGCCAAATGAATAATAATCAACCGTTTAACTAATATTTCCCCACGGATGATACTACGATCCACAACAAAGTTAATAGGGGCCATCCGCACGGGAAATCAAGAAACAAGGCAATTATAGTGTTGTCCGACCTACCCTGTCACTGATGAGAGGCAATAAACCTCGAAACATGCATATCTGATGCAGGTGGTCATTCCTAGCCAAATGAAGGATAATCTTCTGTTTAATCACAAGACAAGCACTTGCAATTCGGTCTTCTTGGAAGAACCTTGCACAAATACAACAAATTTTTTTAAAAATTATAAAATATCATAACAGAATATCGTGAGACTACAAAGATGTCATAAGAATAAAAATCGTCGAATCAATACATCAGTAGAAAATATGGAAAAACCAAAATGTACAGAAGTGAAAACTATCGAAAAGTGGATCGCAGGTTGCTCTACTCTCTCAGAGATTGCGTTGCGTGCGGTCAATGTAACATTCCTTTTTATTTCTGTCCCATCACCTAATTGACCTAACATCAATATTACCAAAAGCTCATATTTAATTTATCACCAGAATAATAAAAGAAAATATATGAATCTTCAAATAAATCATGAAAGGAACATACATAAAGAACGATTTGTTGTAAATTCGTACGCCGTGATTCGATTTGAAGGGTTGATCTTTCTCTACAGGACTGGTTCATCATTCGATTATCCCCTCCACACTTTCTGCTAGATTTTGATTCTGATCATTTTATATTTAACACATTTCGGTTCCACGGATTTTACGTCACTACAAATCAATTTTCGGACAATTTATTGATTTTTCGTTTTTAAATAAAAATAAATGATGTTCTGATTACATTTTATTTCGTTAGAATTGAATTTGGCTGTTTTATGTTATGAACAGCTTAGGTTATTGAGTTTTGCGAGAACTCATTTATTTCATTCCAGTCTCTTTCTTTCCTTAACGAATTCAGTTGTATAAAATCTAGTTCTTACAGTTTTCGCGTATGTTTAATCAGTTTTCAAAATTACACATCAAATGCATTTCTTTCCGGATTATAAATTAGTTCTATACATTTCATTCTGTTGTTTTTAAGTCTCATGAAAAGTTGTTCTGATTGATCCTCCATTTCATTGATTTTACATATTAACGGTATTCTCCTTTATCGTTGTTACGAAAATAATTCCGCTATTTTATAATCCACTCCAGAAAGAACACCATTAATAGGTACATAGATACAAAATGAACTGAACACTATACTTACGAGATATTCATGTATTACAACGATACGGCTCATATACCAGAATGCAGATTATTTCATTTGAAAAGATACAGACTTTTCAACAAGATAAATTAACGACATTATAAGTATAAATGCAATACAATAGTAATCACCTTCATTGAAACGAATATTTGAAGAATCAGTGAATAAAGTCATAATTGTTATAATGTTTTTTGTGATTTGTCTAAGCAAAACTTTCCGAAAGTGATCCATATTATAAAAATACTTTTAAAATTTTCTCACCGACTTTGTTGCTCGGAAGTCTAGTTCCTTTAATTTACTCAATAATGTGTGATATTAAAAAAGTTATTAAAATGACCGAAATAATTTTTGGGGTGGATTACAACAGTTAACATTTTTGTTCCAAAGGGAACAGTTGATTTTAAAATTTTGTCTTTTCCGCAATACATAGTGAAAATAAAAACAGAGAACTTCATTATCGCGAATTATTCATATCCGAACCTGGTCTTTGAACATTGTATCAACGAAGGGGTACTATAACACAGAAAAATAATTTCTTTGACTGCAACCCTTCTTAATTTGAATTCACCATGCGAATAAAAGGTCTTATTTTAAAAGTTCATAAACATCAGTCGTGGAATCAAATTCCTAGATATGCATTGCAACTCAAAGCATGACGAACTATAGATATTCCTAAATCTTCAGACCAATGGTCTGTTTTACTTCATAATGTGTGATGACCAGAATAGATCAAAAGAACCAAAAAAAAAATTGTTCTCTGTGATGGTTCATATGTCTTCCTGGCGTTGACTTTTCTAAGGACCAGAAAATCTCCTACCTGTTTTTGGAGCATCCATTTTATCGAAGATCTCTTTTGATGAAGAAAATGCTAAAATCCTCCTTTTTTGATGTTGATAAATTCAGTGGTGAGACTCTCGTTTGTGTTTGCTGAGGCTATCAGTTAGGTCAACAATTGATTAGACGATTCCTCTCTTCGTGGATCAATGGTGGTTTGATTCAAAGTTTGAGTAGTACCAAGGGTGAGTTGGTATCTTGATAACTGATGTTTGGCATTTTTGGCTATATCTTTTGAGCTTTCCAACTAGAAATGGTAATACGCCATGAGCTCCTCAATGTTTGGTTGATGCAGAAAGCCATCAAGTTCATCATCTTCATAATTCCTTACGATAGAGGTACCAACTCGGCCGAACCCCAGAAGGCTTGCTACGTCGAAGCAGAAATGGTCCTAATATTTTTCAAGCAATAGAAGTCTTGAACTATTTCACCGCAATCCAAAAATTGATTCATCTAACTTGTTTTCTGGGTGTGTACTAGAATATAATTTTCATTAAACAGGATTCATGATTCCATGATTTGAAATGAAGTGGTACTTATCTATTGGAATGGAGATAACATCGCAGATTTGTTTCTATAAATATAATTAACAAACGTAACAAATCAGTGCTACTGATATTTTGAACAACCATCAGTTACAGAAAATATTCACGTGGAAATAGAAATTATAAATATATTCAAAAATGAGCCATCATGAACATGGACGGCCCGGGCCCCCTGGAGGACCACCGCCACCTACAACTGTTCATCACCATCATCACCACCATCACGAGAATCCTCCACCGCCACCACACCAAGGCCTCCAAGGACCATTTAGCTTGGTTGGGAAAGTTTTGGACGGCGTTCTGCTGGCTCCAGTGAAAATTGCCGAGCATATTTTGAATCCGCATGAACACGACCATCATCCTCATCCACCGCATGATCCGCATCATCATCCACGTAATTGAATTGTTGAAAAAAAAAATGTCTTTTATAGATTTGTTCAATAGAATGTGTGTTCTGGTGTTATGTTTTTTTTAATAGATATCGATTCCCAACAGTTTGGTTTATTATATTCTGAAAATAATGATAAATGTTGTAACCAATCTGGAATTCCACATAAACGAAACCTAGGAATAATCAGCTACGGTTCAAGAATGGAATGAACCAAAGATAATGGCAGAATTATTATAATAATTTTTAAGAATACAAGCCAGTAAGTAGGTAGATTTCAATCTGGTCCTCAACAAGAAAGTCCGTAAACATTATTTGTGAAGTGCTTTGGTAAGTCAATCTTTGAACATATCTAACAAACTGTGGGTGCAGGTGGCTTGTGGCTGGGTCGTACTTGTGGTAGCATTTGAAAAGGTTCGAAAAACCTCATCTTGTTTGTCTTGCACAAATTTCAAAAGGAGGTCTTATTTGCTCGTAAAGAGGCAGCTGATTCGCCAAGTGTAGAAATTCTCTGAGAGATTGAAATAAATCTATAACCAAAGCTAGACAGTTATCAATAACAACGAAGAAACTTCCGTCGATGAAACAGAGTTCATCGGTAGCCGAAAAACTTGGACCCATAGTCGAAACTGAATGATGTGCTCCAAACTCTGTCACCGAATTGGAACCAGTTCAGCCAAAAGATAACATTTGAAAGTCGGAGGTACTCCTCAAAGATAAACCAATGCATATGGAATCCTCTTCAAGAACATCGAAGAAGAAAATTATTGTATTATTGTACGACTTGTCTCACCTTAAAAAGATTAGATTCGGCCGAATGACAAGTGATTGTAGCTCCTAAACAACCCTGGTCTGTCTATGGGTATCGAGGTCTATGACACTAGATACAGAGCGTGACATGGGGTACCTGAGGCCCATAATACATTTTCTGACAGCGAATCAAGCTTATGCCTCATCAGCAAATATTCACCGGCATGTGCTGTGGAAGTGCCCGTTGTGTAGAATAAGAATTCATTCACCATCCTCAGGAAAATACAAGGCAATAAGCCTGATGTAGTCCTCCTCGACCAAAAAAGATTTTTCCCATGAAGTTTTCTGCTTTAACCGAAACAAATTTCATCGATGGACTAAATATCGGAATTTACTTTTTGAACTCCTTGGGCACCAATCAAACCATTCTGTTAAAATGGTGGTTCTGATGATAGGGATCTTCGGAGGAATGAAGAACACGCTTTCCTCGAATCTGAAATTTATACTGGCTTCTCGTAGGACGGCAAAAATCTTAGCCGAACGAATGCAGAAGGTCGTCATCCTCCGTTCTTTTCGTCTGTTCCGGTCACATTATCTCTTTCCCACGGATGTGGGGTGTGGTATTTTGGGTGAATGATATCGGGGCTTCGGAGAAATGTTCCTAATAAGAAAAAAAACATGAAATTCTGAAATCTCAAACTGTTACATAAAAGAGCGCAATATTGATGAACAATTATCAGCATATTTGTATAGACTAAATAAATTCTTATCAGATAGCAAACAGTTAATTTTGAAATTTATTCTAGAAATTGATTAGAAGACTGATATGGCGTTCTAGTGATGATGTATTAAAAGAGATACAGACATTATATAAGCGAAGCATTGTTTTGAACGTAGAGGTAGAGTGCTTGGGATTTCCTAAACCTCTTTGGTTACGGTTGTTGAATTTCTTGAAATCCCTGAATTTCTTCGATTTATCGAATGTGAATGTTATATGAATTAATGAATATGGATGCAATATAATAGATTATTGGAGATAATAGGGACTTGCAAAGATTTGAATCAAGCCCCAAATTCAGGGTTTCAGCGATACTCTATGACAATATCGATTGTTGAATATTATAGAACAATTTGATGATTATATAATTCACATTTTTCGTGAATAGAAATCAATGCCTATCGAAATCAGAAGCAAACCCAGGCTTTTCGGGGTGGGGGCAATGTAACTTTGAATCAAGTTTTCTCTTCTTTTGGTCAAAATAATCTGAAACTTTTTGATTGACAGATACAAATTCTTTTCCTCGGACGATAAAAGTATACTATTTCGTTGCATTCATCATAATATGTCATAGTTGTTTTTCAACAAAAGCTGGAAGATTCCCGTGGATCAATTTCTCAGAATTTTTTGTGTTTCCAAAGGATAACTCATATCATCACCATAGTGGAATTTAACGCAAACAATACCCAGGAACGTCCTTTTAATTTAGTAAATTTTTCAGTATTATCAAGTACAAATTAGGTACCTATACGCACATTTCGAACACAAATGGAAACATTAAATAAAATGATATTCGAGTTTTTTTTGGGTAAATTTCTATGAAGTTCGACGGTATGCCATTCAACATCTTTGGAATGAAGAACTAAAGGTTGTTCTACATGCTGAATAGATGGATCTATAGTTAATGAAGATTTTGGGAAATAAACATGAAAAATATACAGGCAGCTTCACCTAGATAGTTTCTTAGACACCGGCGTCTTATAATAATACCATAAATGGATATGACGCATCTATTCTGGATAGTTTGCAGCCATCGGCGATTGTCATTTGTGAGGAATGGTCCATAAACAACAACAGAGTGAGTTTCAGTTTATATCCAAGTCAAAGAATACTTCTGTCAACAAGATCTTTGCACCTCATTAATCTCACAAGTTAGCATATAGCATCATTCATGAGGGGGCAAAGGTCACAATGGCCTAGCCAAAATCCTATTACTAAAACGAAATATAAATCAGGGTGTCGCGGCATAAAAATTGATCTTACTCTGAATGAAACCTTCACTAAAGATGAAACATAAATTGAGAAGAGAAGTGGTCCGAATATGGAGCCTTGCGGAACACCGATGGAAATTTTTATATTGATGACCTTTTTCTTTTGAACTCACATACTTTCGCTTGCCAACTTCATAGGTATCCATGAGTTCGACCGACCGAAATGAGGTGTTGGAAGCGATAACCGATGATTAATAATTTGATTTCTTAATATAATATTTTCCCTTAATCGTTGAATAGTGTATGTAGAATAAATACGTTGACCATTTTCCATTTATGAGGATTTGTTTTGTTTCCGATCGAGAAGATGAAAATGTGTGTTACAAAGTGACAACATGATGCAATACGCTAAAGTTATGAATATTACTCTGAGAGTGTTGATGAGTAGCTGTTGGACTATTAGTGAAGATAAACGAGTATTTCATAACCAAGTGATTATGGTATGCGCACATAAAATGACTAAATTTTTCCCTCCATTAGATATTCAGTACTGATTGTTAGTTATACTGGGGTATCACCCCATATTGACAGGGAATTGGAGCATGATGTTCATTTGTCAAGTATAGTTATTTTAAATAAAGGATTATTCACAGTGTTCATGTTTGTAAATAACACAATTTAATAAAGAGAACGATTAGCGACAGAATTACACGAATAAAAATATTGAAAGCATTTTTACCTGGACGTGAAACAACGCTCAGAAACTTGCAGTAAAAAAAAAGTATTTGTAAAATTTGTTTTTACGAATCACCCAGGTTTTCGGAGAAAACCCCTCAAAAGCAGAGAGCTTGTGCGAGCAAGGGAGATCCGGGACCTACAGTTTAAATAAAAGTGGAATCCGAACCACTTTAGCTCAGTGGCAGGCTGTCCCGGGGATCGAACCCGGGCCGTCTGGGTGGGAGCAAATACTCTAGCACCACGACCAACTTCACTTGTAACTTGTTTGCAGTCAGCAAACAAGTTTACAGAGTCATATCCAAAGTAGTTCTTGCCAATCTCAGATACACGCAGCGCTAGGATGAACTCAATGTATCTTTCTTTTTGTTTATTTACTGGAAGTCCTACTACTCTAATGTTATACGACCCACCCACCTCGAAGGAAGAATCTCGAAACATGTCTGCACGTAGCCTTCCTCTGCTGGCTGATGGATAATTTCTGATGTTTGATGACAATGAACAGTTGCAATAAAATCCGTCACGGAATCATGAGAAACGTCGCACAAATACCTATTCAAGATCCGCCTTGGTAGTAGTTGTTTTTGTCAGAAATATGTCTCGTACTTTCCACTTTGTAGGCATGAGAGTAGAAAATGTTTCGTTTATATGATACTTCATCGATATTTGTTCGAAATTATAGTATATTGATAGTATCCAGCTCCATTAACAAGCTCAAGCTGACTTCTCGCAAGTAAAGAACTGGCTCGAACATAAACTATTGACAGTTAACATTGACAATAGTATATTACACACCGAGGTGGGAAGAGATCAATTCCTGTCGTGAGATCATTTAGTTCACCGAGACGCAAAGAGTCGAGGTTAGCTATGATCTCGAGACAGGAATGAAACTTCCTACCGAGGTTTGTATACAATTTTATTTACAACCATCATATTTCGATCAAAATTAATAAATCTCTATTTCGTTCTGAACATACCTTTAATATTACATTTAACGGCAAATTACGAAGAACGCGGTTTTCTCAGAATAATCAAGTAGATATATTGATACCATGACTACGAGGTATACAACTGTCACCAATTTAAATAAATGTCAGATGAAGTCAATAAATGTCAGATAAAGTCGCATATCAAATTTGCGAATAATAAATTGAAAAACATGTCTTCCGACGAAGAATTTATGGATTGTACCCCACCAGAAGTACGACAGGCTGTTCACGCAGCAGTCCAGGGCTTGTTGCCAGAGAAAAGAATAGATAGAATAGATGAAATGAGGGCGGGAAGTGAGGGCGGGAAGTGAGGTCGGGAAGTAGAGGTGTGTAATGTGACACTTCCCAACCTTCAATGACGTTAGTAATGACAGCATTACATATATGGTTGTAAATAAAACTAATTATCCAACTATCAGCTGCAATAATGTGAGCAGACCGGATTTTGATCATCTTGAAATCGTTACTTCACAAAATCGAAGTTTCTCCATATTATCTGTAGACAATATCTGATACTTAGGTATAATGATTGTTAGTAATCTGAAATGGAATGTTCACATTATGTACGTCATCAAGAAACTACAGAACATCCTTTATAAATCCAGGTACCTCAAGAAAATTTTAACATTCAAGTATATGGAAATAATATATTTTGCTTTGGTAGAAAGTCACTTATGTTACGGTATAGTATCTTGGGGTGGAGCTCTGAAAATACACATCAAACCACTGGAGATTATCCAAAAAAAATTCCTGAAGTTGATCTTGGAAAAACCCTACCGATATTCTACAGATCTTTTATTTTATTTGAGACAATTATATTGTTTGAATGTTATATTAAAATATAAAAAAGTAAAAATTCATGCCCGTTTACCTACGCATAATTATGGTACCCGACAAAGACACCATTATGTTATTTCCACAGATGAACAAATCTGTTTGTCAGCGATCATTCTCCTATATGGCACCCAAGGCATTCAATTTTATTCCTGACCATTTAATAAACTTTAATATGTATAAAAATAAGGTCAAAAGATTCATTCATTAAACACCAAAATCCATATGTAATGAAATCTTTCAACCAGATTTCTTCATCTGAATCATTTCACATTATTCATACTCGCCTTTTATCTATCATGCACTGGTTTTATTTCTATAACTATTTTTATTTATACAATGTGTTATGTGTTTCAATTAAAAAAGAATCATTTGTATGCTGCTTAATTCGTATTTTTATTTTTCCGACATTGTGTTGAATATTTCAATGTAGTTGATTAAGTAAGGTACCTATTTGTATCTCGAAACGAGTGTTTGATCACTTATCGAGTATATATCATTTATATATTTAATAAATGATGTTAGTATTATATTTTCAATTTTTCTTATCGATATTTTAATATATACTAAGAGGATGAGCTTCTATGACATACCAGACTTTGTTCTGAGGTTATTCTAATACAAATGTAATAAGTACCTGCAGGTAATTTTTCCTGGATATTAGCGTGTTTGTTGTTAATCCATTAACATCGAATTCAATGCAAAATTTACGCAAGCCCTAATTAGAATAATTAGGATGATGCAATTTGACTTACAAGACATTCACCTCATTATTATGTCACTGATTCGTGAACTAATCTATTTAACAGACATACATTTTACTTATAAATCAACTGGAAATCAATTTTTCGGTTTATTGAATCGTAGAAATCTCAATCTGTGTAATAGAATATGGTATAGGACTGATATTCATAACCTCAACCTGCGTTAGAGAGGTCATAGTTCGCTACCACCCTATAATACAACCCTATTTGGACGAAGTTTCACGTATAATATCTACAAATTATTCAATGATGATCATCCTACAACAAATGAAACCATTGCTCTTCAAGAATTTGATCTAGGAAAGTTCAAGAACTAAATATTATCTCAATTCTACCACAACTTACTTATTTTCTCCACTGCGAAACAATAGTTTATCATACGAACAATATATCGAAGGTAGTCATTGAATAGTTCACCTAGAGCTGAACTAGAACTTTTATAAATTGTTTTCAGACCAAATTTGAACTATTACTCTTGTTATCATTTGCAAATAAACATCACTATTATTGTAAATATATAGCACAGATCCGACCTGTTCTGAAAAACTGCTTTCGTGAATGTACTACAGCTCCTCAACATACCCTGAAGCTTCTGAATTTTGTCCAGTAAAGAGTAACTCCTCTCTTCGATGATACCTGGCTCACAATCCTGATTACTTCTCCCTGGAACACCGCAGGAGAGTTGTCTCTATTGACACCGTTGACAGATTCATCGAGATTGACCCATTGAATTCTGTTCTCACACCCCTTTCTTGTTACTTTTGACATCTTCCCAAGTCTCTTACCCATGACTTGTTCAAACACATTATTTATAAGGCATTCCTCAACGTGAATAATAGTGATGATGCTCCCTCGTAAATTCTAGTAGATTGTACCCAAAGGCATAGGCTGTGCGGATGGAGTACGTTTATTATTATTATTTCTGGTGCCAATTACTGATTATTTAGTGGCTTATTCACGTTCCAGCTGTAGGAAAACCCGTAAAACCTACAGCATCTAGGCAACTAACATCACACTAGCTTTCCAACAAGGCATGTATGTGGCCGCCCATCGGATCCGATGAACTTGAGAAAAATTCCCTCGTACTCAGGAATCGACTATGGTCCAGTGCTAGAAGAAGTTTCAACGACCGAAAACGAACCGCTGAGCAAGCATCCACCCAGGAGCCTACATAAATTCATTAAAAGCACCACTTCTTATTAACTTTTTCTTGGTTCCAAAATGAAACATTACTGGATTTTCTCTACAGTGGGAACCAGAAAATAATATAATAAGGAAGAAGTCAGATAGAGGCGACCCCAGACTTTTTTGTTGCGTAAAACTCTCACGAATAGACCCCTTCAAAATCCTTAAATTCCTCAAGGAATTGGGGCTTGAGGGGCTGCTGTAAACGAGAACACCTTGAAATAGCAGAAGAAGATGGGGCACAATAGATCTAATTAGGACGCAGCGCATCAGTCACCTTCCATACTTACCAATACCAATACCAAAACTCTCAATATAGGTAAGTAATACTCTTGACAGAGCCCCGCCCACCCGTTCTAGGTACGCCCTTGGAATCAGAGACTATCAATAAATTAATCACATTGTCGTTTGTTCAAAATTTGAAATGACAAATGATTAATTCTTTAAGAACCAATTCTTCGAAACTCTAGTCAGTATTGTTATTCTAGCCTTCCCAAAAACTGCTGTCCGTCACACCGTCACCTATGGAGGAGTAGTGAGAAATAATTCTTATACGCATGGTTTGTCTTTTATTGCAACTCCGTAGGCACCGCAGCCAAAAACGTTTTCCGCGATAACAATTGTTTGATTGCCTTTTGTGATAGCTATTTTTCAAGAAAAGTATATCGTTAGTGTATTTATTTGAACGGAATTCAATGAAATTCAAAAACTCATTGTGGTTGTAAAAGAAATATATAAAATAATGTGTACATTTTAGCAATTGAAGTTCAGGACGAAACTGAAAACTAAATGCAAATCTTAAGTGTTCCTACCTACAAAATTCAGGAAACTAAACTTTCCCGTAAACGCGTACAAACGAACGGAGTTATACGCAACCATTAAATCATGTCTCGCAATACGTGATTGCATAACGTTAAGTACTGTTTGATTGTTATTATCATTGATTAACTTGTTTCCAGAGTTCAGAAATTCAAAATAAGTAGCTAGGGATAGATACTGGGTTGTCAAAAATTAAATCATCTGTTGGTATTTCATTTCTCTACGTAACGTCCACACTGGAGTGGTATTCCTATAAGTGGGTACACAAGAATTCTAGTATGTAGGTATATATTTTTGCGTCACTTAAAATTTAGTTTTTACATAATTTTGTTTTTACTTTTTTTGCCGGTGAGTTTAATGAATTTCTCTTATTATCTTCTCTTCTGCATCTCACTATTGCCATTGTCCGTAGCACTATGGAAAACCCGCGGATACAACTGCGGCACCAGCAAGCGGAGGCATGAGGTCACCCATCTGTTTAATATGGATGAATTCAAAGTATATGCCTCAGGAGAAAAGGATCTTCATCAGTCACGCAAATAATAATAATAGTCGTTCCCTACCCGCACAGGCTATGCCTTTGGGCACACTCGACGGGTGTTTTTTTTCCATAAGGAATATACCAGACAGGCCCTGTCTCCGGAGCTCCGATACTACCGGAGGGCGCGCTGGTGTGTAATTTTGTTGAAAATTGTTGTTAAAATTGTTATATCCGTCAACCGGTTGCACCCCTACGTGCAACCCTCAAAAGTCAGAGACTTGTGCGAGCTAGGGGAAGACGTAGCCCTTACCTTTTAATACGTGAGATGCCATGCACGAGACCAGTGGCAATACTGAGATTCGAACTCACGCTCTCTGGCTTATGAGGCGAGGACTCAACCCGCACACCACCGCGGCCCAGTAAACACTCCCCACGTCCGTGGGGTGAGTGATTACTGGGTCCGAGAGTCATGTGCCCTGAGAAGACGGAATGAACGAAGAAGAACTTCCGGCCAAATTTTCTGCCGCATCATGGCAAGCCGATATGATTTTCAAGTTTGAGAGCAGTGTGTCCATCATTCCACCAAGGACCCCTATTATCAGAACCACCATCTTGACAGAATGGTTTGGATAAAGCCTGCGGAGTTCAAAGAGAAGGCCTCGATATTTAGTCCGTATTTCCTCCTCTTTTCGGACGATGTTCGTTTCGCCAGGAGCTGAAAACTATGAGGGAGTATTATTTTTTTTCCGTTTGGAATTTCTCAGACAGTCCTTAAGGGTGGTGCAAGATTTAACGCATGCTATCGGAATGGAGTTTGGAATCGATAAATGTGCCACGGTTCATCTCAATAGAGGACGATGCGAGGAATACGGAGAGGATGTTCAGCTCGTAGACGGAAGCATCCTACATAATCTGGACGGCGGAGAGACCAACACCTACCTAGGGGTGGAATAACGCCACACCCAAAAGGTAACTATAGTATTAAAAACTCACTTCGCGGCAAGTATCAGCGCTCCGACAGATCTGGTCATCAGAACTGTCTGGAAAGAACAAAGTTGCTGCAACCAATATGCTTGCCATTCCAATTCTACTTTACTCCTTTGAAGTAATGAAATGGACTCAAGAAGAGCTGAGACAACTCAACCTAAAAACTCGCAAAATGATGCCTTCATAAGAGCTTGCATCCTCTTTTTCCATATTTATACTTCCCCAGACAACAGGGAGGCGGTGGGCTTTTGAGCTTGGAGAATGGAGCCTGTAAAGTCATCAGGAGTTCAGATCCCCTTCTCTGCTTAGTATGCGATCAAAAAAAGGAGGGATTGGATATTTTTTTTTTCAAGACAGCAACCCGTGCAGCCGATGAACTCGGTCTCGTATTCGACACTGAACGGACGAACCCAAACTCTGTAACCGAGATGGAAACCGTTCAGCAAAACGCCCACATCGAAGCTGCGGAGAGTGAGAGGCTCCTACAGCTTCATGAGGATGAGCCAATGCATGGTGTCTTCTTCAAGAACATTGAAGACCTTGGCTTATCAAGAAACCTTACCTTCAAATTTCTCAGGTCGAATGGGCAGAAGTCGGAAACTAAGGGATTCATAATGGCCTGCCAAAATGGTATCTTCAACAGCCTCATCTACCGTAGTTGCTGATACTAAAATCAGAGCGTGTCGTGGGTCAGCTGAGACCATAATGCATTTGATGCCTGTCCAGCTTATGCGGTCTCAGTCTACATTCACAGGCATAACGCGGTGCTACGAGTGTTGTAATACCACCTACGACACTCGTACGGTATTGAAGAGACCTCAGTGTTGCCTTATGTTCCGGGGGATATTGAGTCCGTTGTGGAGAATGAGAAGTACCGAATCTAGAACTACTCATTCCCTACCCTCAGGCAAATACAAGCCATTAAGTCTAACGTAGTCCTCCTCCACCATCAACGTAAAACGATTTCCGTTATTGAGATTTTGGCTCCTATGGCGAAACAAACATTGTCCGAAAAGAGGAGGAGAAACGGGCAAAATATCGAGACTTAATCCACATGCAGGCTTTACCCAAATCATTCTATCAAAATAGTGGTTTTGATCATAGAGGTACTTGGTGGAATGATGGACACGCTGCTCTCAAATTCAAAAATCATACTGGCTTGCCGTGATGTACCAGAAAACTTAGCAGGACGAATGCAGAAGGCCGTAATTCTTGGTTCACTCCGTTTACTTGGGGCATATGATTCTCGGACCCAGTAATCACTCACCCCACGGATGTGAGGAGTATTTACTGGGGTTGATGACACACCACCGCGCCCTCCGGATGTATCAGCTCCAGAGACAGGGCCTGACTGGGATATTCCTGATAAAAATAAAACTTTTGAAAACAAATAATTTAGACCACACTCTCGAAAACACCCTCCACCCCATAAATTGTCACAAAGTGGGAAAAATGAGGCAAATATCTGACAGACAACAACTACTTCCCCCGACAGACATCGAAATACATCTGTCATCCATCATTTGTGCTACGTTCCCCACAGACACAATTGCAAGTGCTGATTGTAATGAAGGCATTGAATATTGTAAGTCGCGGCTTCATCCACTATATTATCATTGAAAGCTTAAAACATGTAGGTATGCAGGCAGGTGGTCATTTTCAACCTAATATCCCATGGCTTTATTAAAAATAGCACTTGCCATTGTCTCTGTGAAGAACGTTTCACAAATGGATGATAGATGTTATTCATTGTCTGTCGGGGGAAGTAGTTGTTTTCTCTCAGATATTTGTCTAATTATTTCGTCTCGTGAAATATGTGGTGAGACATGTATTTCGACTATAGGCAAAATGATTTGTTTTTATTTATTTGATACACTCCATCCGATTTTTTCAATAAATTTTGATTTTTTTATATTATTTTTCGATATTCAACCTGATGCAAACTATTTTCAACATATGAAGGCGGATTTTCATACCTCATGAACGTACTGTAAATAGTTGATTATCCTCACGACATTCCGAAGAAAAAACAAAAGATTAGGAACCATAAAACCTTGTCAATAATAAACAGTAATGTGATATTGATGATCAAATTAGAGACATTTCTAGAAGTATAATCTGTGTGAACACGGTGCAAATACCAAAAAACAACAACATAACAAAAGGCTCGTTTATGCCAATGTTTTGAGAGGAGCACTGTTTTTGTTTGTTGGAATAAGCGAAAATAAAAGAATAAAACTTGTCGCCCGATTGTGAGAACAAAACAATAATGAATGAGGGATGTAATAACAAATCATATTTTCTTTTCATATAAGAGGAATGAACCCATATATCGAAGTCATTTGTGTATGAACAGTGTGTTGGTGTGCATATTCGAAAAGTGATTATAAAATAAGTTTCAGCCCAGAATCAACATGAAAAAGTAAGTATGTGTGTTTACTATTCAAATTTATCGTGGGGATTTTTCGTCGTCTTTCATGAATGATTTTTTGTAGTGAAATGAAATCAATTCCTAATAGTCGAACATTATTTAGTGATGTGGAAATTATTTCTTCTTTCTCCTCAAATATACATACGTTTTGATTGTCAGAGAAACGTAGTACTATAGAAGTCTTCACTGGTTTACACTCAGTATTATATTGAATAATTGCCAGGAAAATTGTTTATTTCACATAGTAACAATCTAGCTGAGCACTCTCAACTCACAAAATGAAAGTAATTTCTATTATTGGTTATTAACCAACGACAAATTATTAAAACTTTCTCTAGAAGGCATAAGGTGAATCATTTTCCTTCTCAAAATATACAAATTTGTAGGGGAAAAACAATTTTCAGAAATTCAGATTTTGAATGCCATATATTCCTTTGACCTAGGTGACATTAATTTATTAAATACATACGTACAATTGCATTGAAAGTAGATGCAAGATGCAAAAATATATTTTTCTACGACCGAGCGAAAAGTAAACCATGTTTGCGCTTCAAAAAGAAAGCACAAAGTTGCACTTTTCCAAGGACCGAGCGTTTTTTTAATTTGCCACTCGCTGAATTACCATGGAAACCATAATAGAAAAGTATCAAAGTATCAGAAGAATTCCAAAAACATTTAGATATTGTTTCACATAGATTCAAATTATAAAGTGAATAATAATATGTAAATAACCAATTGAACAGGCACTAAAGTAATTTTAAATGTTTTTTCCCGCAATAACACACAAAGCAATCATAAATCCATATGAATATCTACAATAAATCAGTGTTCAACCTATATTTTTTTACCATCCATTTTCGTATGAAATTTTTTTTTTTTTCAACAAATACTATACAGCTCGTATTTTTTCTTGGACTTGAGATGGTCATCCACAAGATAATATATCAAGCTGAATTTTCAATATCGATGTTTTCTTTTCTCTCTTTATCGAACATGAATTAGATCTTTTTGAAAATCGGTAATCGGTTTCTTCAGAAAATATTCTACGGATTACGGTGAAGTCTAAGCAAATATAAATGAATGTGTATGTCGAGCTTAATTTTTAATATCGATGTTGTTTTCTCTCTTCAACGTTTACCAATTGTATCTTTTTCCTGGACCGTAATCTATCTGGACTGTATATACAGAGAATTGTGAGCCAGTAGTAGAAAATGTACAAATCTCTGATCACTTTTGTACTCATTGTAAATTCAAAATTGACTGTGTTATTGAAAATACAAAGAGAAAAATAACTTATAGGCCAATTAAGAACATTAATATTGAATTATTCAAAAGGGAACTTCAACAAATGCCTTGGTATAGTATATACGATGCAGATGATGTAAATACCAAAGTCACATTGCTTAATAACTACCTGATTAATATCATTGATTTACACGCACCTGTGAGATCTTTTTACCCCAATAAGATATATAAACACTCCCCTTGGATCACAGACAATATAAAATTAATGCAGAAATTGAGAGATAAGGCTCTACATAGGTACAAAATGACACGACTACAAACACATAATATTATAAACAATCACGAAATTTTACAACATCAGCAATAAAATCTGAAAAAAAAGCATATCTAAATTTCAAATTACAGAACAGTACTGTGAAAGAAAAGTGGGCTGAACTAAAAAAGATTCAAGTTACTAAATCTAAAATAAACACTATTTCTGAGCATTTGTGTAATGCAAATGAATTTAATGAATTTCTTAACTCATCTTTCAATAATACTGCAGCTGATTCAGAATTGATTAATTTTTACCTCAATAATATCAATGAGAGAATATATACTACATTAAAATTCCAGTCTGTCAGTGAAGAACAAGTTAGAGAAATTATTTATAACATAAAATCAAAAGCCACAGGTACCGACAACATCAATATTACTCTTATTCAGATGTGCTGCCCATTTTTGATCCCCATTATCACACACATAATCAACGACTGCTTGAAAAAAAAAAACATTTTTCCGGACTTGTGGAAAAATGCTAAAGTTATCCCACTTCCTAAAGTGAAAACCCCAGAAACCTATAATGAACTCCGATGTATTAGCTTATTACCAACGCTTTCAAAGATTGTGGATTTAGATCTGGCTACAGCTGTGCTACGGCACTGGCAGATGTTGTGGATGACATTCTTAGAGCTGTTGATAACAGTAAAGCTTGTGTGTTGGTACTGCTGGACTATTCGAAAGCGTTCGATATGATTAATCACCAAATTCTTAAATCAATGTGTCATTATTTTGGATTCAGTGACTCTGTAAAATGTTATCATCATATCTTAGTAATAGGACTCAGTGTGTTCAAATAGATGACCAAATCTCTTCTTCAACAAAATTAAGGTGTGGTGTTCCACAAGGCAGCATATTAGGCCCCCTCCTATATACTCTCTATACGTCAAACTTTCCAACTGCATTACAACATGTAAATTATCACTTCTACGCAGACGACACTCAAGTATATCTCGCATTCGATTATACAAATAGTGCAGCTGCAAGCGAATTGATAAACTCAGATTTAGACACATTATTTCAAATATCAACAAAACATTTACTTAAAGTGAATCCGAATGAATCTTGTGCATTACTTTTTTGTGCAGACAGTGTCCGAAATGAAATGCTAGCTAATTTGGAACTTAGAATTGGTGATTCAGCCATTCCTTTCAAGTTCAGTAGTCCAAAAATTTGGGTTTAATAATTGATACAAATTTACATTTCACGGAATACATTACTCAGAAACTTAGGAACGCGTATGCATCATGAAAATTAATTTACTCTCAAAGATCTTTCTTGAACTTGGATACTAAAAAATTGCTTTGTGATGGTGTTGTCACAATTTAATCACTCAGATGTAGTTTATGGTCCTTGTATAAGGTCAAACGATTCCAAAAGAATTCAAAAAGTTCAAAATTCTTGTATCAGACTAATTTATAGTATTAGAAAAAGAGAAAGGGTTTCATTGAGACTCAAAGGTTTGGGTTGGCTGAACATGTATAATAGGCGTCTTCTTCACATGGCATGTTTATTTCACAAGATTTTCAAATTTAAAACACCTCCGTATTTTTATTGTAAACTATCGTTCAGAACTGATATTCATAACTTGAATATACGACGCCAAACAATACTCACAATACCAAAGCATAAAAAAGAAATATTCAAAAAATCTTTCAGTTATACTATAGCCATTATCATGAACAAGCTGAATACCCTAGGAAGTCATCATCTCACTCTATCGACGAACTACTTCAAAAAGACTTATAAGAGAATCTTATTACAAGATATTTCCTCCTCTACATGACAATCATGTTTCAAACCTATTTATACTTAGCCTGGAACATTGTTAATAGTGATATTATTTAAATTAATTCTCCAATCCAATCAACTTCATTCTTTTTCAACTCTATTCTTTCCTTTTCCTTTCTCTTTTCTACATCTTCTCATAATTACTGTAAGTAAATTGGTGGCGCTGGTGGAAGAACAAAAGTCAGAGTTAGTCCTACGCTACCTCTCACATTCTGAACCAGAGGGGCCCTTTGTCTACCAAATACATATATATATATATATATATATATATATATATATATATATATATATATATATATATATATATATATATATATATATATATATATATATAGCTGCCTCCGTGGCGACGTCGTTTCTTGCCTTGTAAACACGAGGTGTTACGACTGAAGCCACAAATGTGCGGTTGGCTTCCTGTTTGTTGACTCCGTTCATTTGTTGTTTCACCTGCAATCAAGTGTTGCACATCCTTACACTTGCTTTCACCGTACTGATGAGATCCCTAAGATCGAAACACGTGTCTACGGTTGCATTTTTACTAGAGGGCTTAGTCCAATAAAATGTTCCTTCTTTATATATATATATATATATATATATATATATATATATATATATATATATATATATATATATATATATTTATAATTAAATTGCTACTAAATTATTATTATTATTATTATTATTATTATTATAAGATGTTCATTCTTGGATTTAAATGGATGGATAAGAAGATATTTTACAGATATCTATGAATATCCGAAGCAAATATAAAATGAAAACAGAGTACAATATCAATATATTTAAATAGTGTCTCTTATTCCTCAATCTTATTGTTATCCCTAAAACATATTTTTTGGATATTTGTGAACAGTGTCTTATGGACATCCTTGTGGATATGTTGTAGATGTCCCTCAACAACATCCAATGGATATCCATCGAATGTCCGTGTGTTGACTGAAAATAAAGAAGGTGAATTAATAATTACTGGAAATTTCTTTATTCAGGATAACATTTATGACCTTACAAACATTATCTATAAGGAAACGTTTTGTTTTCAATTCTTTCATGTGCGGTTTGAATTGCAATTTCCCAACACGCAAAAACCAATTTTAAAAAATACCAACCAAGAAGATTAGAAGAAACATTCATTAAATTGTATTTCACTTCGAATCAGATTATATCGTAATAAATCTTTATTGCTCTCATTACTATGCAAGTCTTACAAATGCAGTATAAAAGGCTGGGACAAAATATATTAAAATAGATAATACATATTGTTTTATCAATCTTATCAAGATTTATTTATAAATAATAAGACATCATTTTTTTGATCCAATTTTCCAGAGATCAAGGTCAGTTCAATTGGAAAGGTAAAATGAAATATACAGGGTGTTAATTAAATACGTTGACAAACATTTCAGAACTGAAAGTTCATTTGGACATTTGTACCAAACGGCTTGGTTTTCGAGGTACAGGGTGATAAAATTAATTTTCAAGGTTTTTTGGAGTTAAATTCGACATTTTCGACGATAATCAGTTCAAATTTGGCAATTACAATCCATTCAATGGTACGAACGTACCAAAATAATTCAGTCATCAAAGAATTCACAGGGTCCTCCTTTTTTCACACTCAGGTATTGTTCAACCCTTTTTCCGCCTCACTGAGAGATATTCAGAAGAGCATAATCAATGTTGTTTCAATTATCATCTTTTTGTTCCCCTGAAGTTTTTCATTTACTCGTACGGTTCAGGAGCTAAAATGAAAATATTAATGCAAACACTTTCTAGTGTAGCATAACAGGAAAATTAGAAAATAAAACATTTTCAATAGTAAATTGGAAGAAATAGTTAAAAATACCTACGATGAATGAAAATTATAGAATTAAAAATATGTATGAAGACAAGCTTTTATACAAATTTACTGAAAATTAAAAAAATCTTTCATTGTTTGACATAGCTTATTTTGTGAGTAATAGATTCAAAATCTTCCTGCGCAAGATTACCTATATTGAATTCGAGGAAGTTATTCACTATTAAAAACGTTCAAAATTATTGTGCTATAATCAAATTTGTGCAATATATATATTCACCCTGAGTTCTGATAAAAAATATATGGGAGCTCCATAACATTACATTTTCTCTACATGAGCATTGTGTCACGCGCTAATCTTTGGAGAGCGTCAATCACACTTTGAGAATCATTTTGTATCGTGCGCACTGGTGAATGAATTGTACTTGAACCTAATTTGAACTAATTTGGATCGATTACTGTCAAAAATTTCCAAGTAAACTCCAAAAACTCTTAAAAATGTATTTTGATCACCCTGTATCTCGAAAACCAAGCCATTTGGGACTTGTTTATATGAACTTATCGTCTTGATATCTGTCACATATAAACCCTTCGAAGTTTGTAAGAATATTGTCGTCTCAAATTTCTTTATATTTTACGATATCAGAAAATGTTTGCATTAATATTTTCATTATGGCTCCTGAACTGTACAAGTAAATGAAACACTTCAAGAGAACAAAAAGATGCTGAATGATACAACATTGATTATTCCTCTATCACAATCTCTCAATGACGGCGGAAAAAAAAATCTGAAAGTTTGAACAAGGCTTGACTCTGAAAAAAGGAGGACTCTGTACTTCGAAAACCAAGCCGTTTGGGACATATGTGTATATGAACTTTTCGTCTTGAAATTTTTCAAAGAATCACTTCTCATAGTTTGTCTACGTACTTGATTAACACCCTGTATATGTGTGTCTGATGAAAATACTTGGATAAACTCCATCCAAAAGCCAAATACCTAGACGAAGGTTGGGCAAAAAGGCCACGAAAAGGAAAAATGTAATTTTTCAATAAAAAAGTGAAGGAAACTTTGGAGTAAGATGGTTTTATTATTTGCTAGTAAGCAAAAAAAAATATTTTGCTCTCATAACCTTCGAGAAGCCCTGCCAAATGGTCACTTTGTTATATATATATATACAAACCACTAATTTCAAAAATAAAAACTTCAACATTCATTAGTGTTTCAAAAAACCTACTTGATTTTTAGTCCCTTCTATGGCCAATACCTTGAAGTTGGGTTAGCAGATATACATGTAAGAAACGCAATCAAAAGTTACGATGATCGGGAAAATTGTCTAGCAGTTTTTTTTACTTAGGCTGTTAACCATAATATCTTGGGTAAAAAGGCCATTTACACCGAGCTTATGCAATTTGAGCAAGGATTAGGACTTCTGAATAATCAACAATATGGCTTTACATATCAAAGAGAACCTGGTCTGGTGACTTAGTTATGTCTCACGTACATTGAATGTGGCCAAGGCAAAGCATTTGATCACCTTCGACATCAGGGACTTTTCGCCAGGCTCCATCTTATGGCCTGCCCACTAATTTTCGTGCTCTGCTATCTATTTTTCTCTCAGACAAATCTTTCAACAAATCTTTCACAAATGTGGTGGTGGGTGGAGTTACATCGACCTAATTCTAGTGATATCGACGAAAATATGACGATTAGTCTCTTTTTCATAGATTTTCATGGAAACACCCCGTTTCGTTCTTTATCGGATGGTTGCTTCATAGTAATTATGCCTCCCATCAACTCACTGATCCAAAAAATAATCTCTTTTTTCCAGGACAATAACACCAATATCAGAAAATGATCTGCCAGGATGGAGACAGGCCCTACCTCAAATTATAGCGGTGTCCATAAAAAATACGATTCTGTTAAGTTTTGGCATGACTTTAGGCTTTCCTACTATCCTCATACCGGCACTATCAGGAGATGATGCCTCTGAAAACATAATTTTAGGATCCGATGCCATATCGTGGATTGGTGAGTAGAAACAAATATGCTTGTTTCACCTTTGTTATCACATATAGAAGTATCACTTCCAATCTATTAAGAAAATATACATCCAAATTTTTTTCTAAAATTAGAATGATAATCCATTATAATTATTATAATTGTATATGCCAACATCAAGTGCCTAATGATATGAGCTCTCTTTTAGAAAAGAAATAAATAAATGCGTTTTTCATTACTCTAATCCAAAGAAATATATACAAGTGTCTTCATTAAATCTGTTATTAATTTATGTTTTCTACAGGTTCTATCAATTTGATATGTGCTCCACTTGGTTGTCTAATATCTGGATACATTACGCATCGCATTGGACGGAGAATGACCATGCAGTTAGTGAATATTCCGATTCTAGCAGCCTGGTTATTGTTTTATTTCTCTACCGAAGTTTGGCAGATCTTTCTAGCATCTTGCATAACTGGTCTAAGTGGAGGACTTTTGGAAGCTCCTGTAAGTTTGATAATCGATTCACACTGCGCTTGCATACATGCCAAAATAATGTCTTCTTTAATCCCTGACATTACTCTGAGTCACTATCACTATTTTGATTCGGGTTTGAAGACCGTCGTTATTTGTAATAGTTTCCTTACGTTTCGCTAGCGCGAGTGGCTAGCTTCCTCAGAGGTCTGTTCATCTTCTTTCTTCTCTGATAACTATTCCAAATCACGACGACCTTTAAACTCGAATCAACTTAGTGATAGCTCTAGTGAAAGCCTTAGCCACCCTGAGTACTGCAATATATTTATATTATGAATAGCAGGTTTACTTAAAAAACTCATCATTCAATATAATTTATTGAAAACGTATTATCAGTAGTAATATCCCGACAAATTGCTGAATTTTCAAAAAATACTTTCACCTTGCTGTCACGAAAACTGTGTTGCTTAGAAACACCACGAGAGCTTGTATAAATACAAACAATGTATAACATTCATAAACAAATTATTAAAATTGTCAATATTATAATATTTCGATTCATAATTTCATTTGAATTGGCACCGAAGCGACTCATTTTGACACAATCAATATTGATAGAACTGCCAAACTTTGTATTGCCATGGTTACGTCGTTGAAAATACCGATGCTGATCCTCCAATCAGAATTGAAAGAAAGCTGGTGTTATCGCCATAACACGAGTTGTCTCTGGTTTGCGATTGGTCAGATTATGTGAGAATTTTAAGATGAGTGAAATAGTCACCACAAGGCCGAGAGCATGTGACGTCACATGACAACTGTCAATCAGCCTGCTGGACAAACAAACCGTCTTTCAATAAACAACAATGGTAATTTAATGAGATTGAAAGTAATTGTAATTCTGAGATTATGGGTGTGTTATATAAGGCTCTACAAAATTGAAAATCACAACCTGGTAATCCTGTATAAAAAAGGCATTTGATGGATTATGCTCTAAACTTTTCATTGTGAATGTATAAGTCTGCAAAGTTTCCCGGAGATGATGGATTTCACTATAACAATTAACTCGAAATTGATATCTGCACATTGGTGTTTACCAGAGTTTTGTGCATGTTCCACTTCTTCAACAGGTTCATTTATATCATTCAGAAATTGGTTTTCTTCATCAATAATATCCAAGTTTTGAACAGCTGGATTATTCAAGGCTTCACACAAAGGATCATTGTCAATTCGATCCTCAATTATATCTATATCCACTGGAATATTTGGGTTTGGGATCTCATTTTTATCACGCTGCTTCCTACGATTCAATCCCTGGATGCTTTTTTTGTAGCCAAGTTATTGATTCGGTACCCAGTTCATATTGTCAACATCTTTCAATGGACTTGTCTTGCCTAAAACGAAAAAAAAAAATGATGTTGCCTATGTTTCCTAGATTCTTTGAACATACCTCCTAAAGAATGTTTTGAACATACCGTGGCCCATTTCAACTTCTCAGTAATTAAATCTGCTTTTCTTGTTGCCTGAATCCACAATTCACATCTCTATTCAGCAAGAGGATTAATATGTGTTCTATTGTCAAAAATAGAAGGAAATCGATGGAATGAAACCTTATCTCTGCCGCTTCTACTTCCACATTTCAAAATCGCGCAAAATTAAGGCATTATCGAGAAAAAAAAATTAAATTATAACATAAATGCACAATAAGCATTTGTAGATTCATTTGTTTGTCCAGCAGGCTGGATTGACAACTGTCATTTACTGTCGTCTGTCAGATATGCCCGAGGTCTATAGGGGTGGCTTCTATCAACCTTTGACGTATCTGGTTCTACGGCTAGACTAACCTTTTGGCTGTTGCACCAGTCTTGTAGTATTCATTCGACTACCTTCCGGCTGTCGAGAATTAATTCTATATTATTATAAATAGAGTTAATTTAAAGTTGAAACTGCTGTAGACGCCCCTTCTGTGTACCTACTCGAAAGTGTATACTTGAAGTAATTACTTCCGTTTCAAAAGGTGATCCGGAAATACTTGACTCGAAGGCTTGGGCATTATTCCGGGTGTCGACTGAATATATTGGCTACCTGAACATTTTTATGATTAGAAACATACTGAAAATCCGATTACATCAGACTTTTTATCGACACTCACAGTTACTTTTTTCCAGGTTCTTACTTACGTTGCGGAAGTTACCCAGCCACACTTACGAGGGATGCTTTCATCAACGAGCACCACATCCATAGTCCTAGGCATCTTCAGCCAATTTCTGTTAGGAACTTTCCTTTCGTGGAGAATGATAACACTCGTAAACCTTTTCTTCCCGATAGCATCCTTCTTATTACTCATGCTCATACCAGAAACACCAGTGTGGCTCGTTACAAAGAACAGACTAGAAGAAGCTAAGCGGAGCCTAGCATGGCTGAGAGGTTGGACTACTACCGAAAACGTTGAAGGAGAGTTTCAACAGCTGTATAAAGAAACTAAGATGGAAAATGATGGAGATACAGGCACGAACACCATTGCGAAGAAGCTGCAAAACATAAAACTCTTCGGAAGACGTAACTTCATTTGGCCGTACTTCCTGATAACGCTGTCATTTTTCCTCTGCCATTTCAACGGAAATACATCTTTGCAGGTGTACGCTATAAAAGTATTCAAAGTGTTCAGAACATCTCTCAGCGAATATAATTGTACGGCCTTGATGGGACTGGTGCAGCTCCTGGGATGTATCATGTGTATCACTTCCATTAAATTCCTTGGAAAAAGAGTCATCAACTTCATCTCTACAGCTGGTACTGGAATATGCTTCATCATAGTTGGCACCTACGCCTACATAAACGATGTCAAGTATTTAGAAGATTCATCAGCAGCAGACACAACATCCAACTCAGATTCTGGACCCTACCCTCACCAGTGGATCTCAGTCACTTGTTTAGTCCTCTCCTCTTTCCTGTCTTTCTGTGGCATCAAAATTCTGCCTTGGATTTTAATCGGAGAGCTTTTTTGTAACGAAATAAGGGCCTCGGCTGCTGGCTTGTCTGCAGCTATCGGATATCTCATCAGCTTTTTCGCCAATAAACTCTTCCTGGACATGGTGGGGACCATGACACTACCCGGGGTTTTCTGGTTTTATGGCTGTGTTGGTATCATTGGAACCATTGTGTTGTCCTTCATTTTACCGGAAACTGAAGGAAAGTCTCTATTCGAGATCACAGAGCATTTTGCTGGAAGAAACAAGTTGACGAATAATGTCAGGAGAAAAAGCTCGTCTGGACGATGTAATGACGCTTTCGAAATGGAAGCTCAGAATGGAATCGACTTTCGATTATAATAGTCAAATATAGTGTGATATTTTGTTCAATTCATGTAGTTGCTGAACTACTAAGACTGTTGGTTGATGTGATATTGGTATAATGTTGATGATTGAAATCTTTGGATAATCAGCATATTGTAGTGAATTCATTGGATACTATATCTCGCGTCAAAAACATGTTATTCAGCATTCAGTGTTGAATACTTGAGTGAAAATCATCCTGTATCAAAAGTGAGATATTCGTAAACTTCGAATATTATGTCAAGTCTGATATATACAGGGTGGGTCAATGGGGCGGGCTGAGGATTACGACATCATTTGGTTCAGAACAAAGAATTTCAGCTAAAACCTGTAGATAAACTTGGTACCTGTTAGTATAGTGTTGTGACATACTCTGTAAATATACATAATCATAGTTACAATTATTTTATTATAGCATTTAGCTGACAAACTGTATATAATTAAATATACCTACAGATATATATATTAAAGTTACTGAGTTACTGTACTTGAATATTTATTAATGGTTATTCAGCAAATAACTTGGCGCGCTCGTGAGAACAACCTCTACAAATTCTAATAATGTATAAGATACGTAAGTAAAAGTATCTGATATATAACAGTGACAGAATTGTTAATGAAGTTTGCAAAACAACCGATGAGAATGGTTATGGATTCATCGAAACAACGGTAGTAAAAGTACGGCGAATTGCCGAAAATTTAGGACGAGTTCACCACACACTAAATCAAGGCGTGCTGTTTACCATCAAACAGCACTGTCCTGATAGAATACGAATGCTGGTGGCTGCAAAAAAATCACTAGTGAGGTGGCCGAGAAGCATTGCGGAGAACATGAAGTTCCGCGATAAACCTCGCCTTTTCCAAGAGACTCCACGTGTTGTGGATAACCCGCCGTCGGCTAATCGGGTGGAAACATTCTGAAAGAACATTTACAAATTTTTGCAATACCTCAAGGTACATACTCCGGCCCTAGCGCAGTTCGAAGCTTTCTGAAATGGGGCTTCGTCAGTCTCAGCTCAATGAACTGCGCAATCCAATAACTCGGGAGGAAGTTCGACGGGCCCTCAAAGCTCGAAGAACTTTGCTGCTACAGGCCCACATGGGCTAAATAACTGTTGGTGGAAAAATTTCCGTACAGCCATCTAGCAAGAGATTCAGACTCATGGCTAGGTGGGGAGAAGCAGATTGCGGCTTGGTTTGTCGAGGGGCTAACCGTGCTTATCCCCAAGAACAGAGATTTGTCTGGTCAAAAGAATCACATACCGATAACGTGCTTGAAGATGTTTACTCGCATCTTATACATGCGAATATTCTCTGCAGTTGATCCGGACGATGCGAGAAATACGGAGAAGTCGTTCAGCTCGTAGACGGAAGCATCCTACATCATCTGAATGCCGGAGAGACGTACACTTACCTAAGGGTGGAACAGCGCCACACCCAAGAAGTAAACAATATTAAAAACTCTATAAGCGACCAGTATCAGCATAAACTCCGACAGATCTGATCATCACAGATGTCGAGTTGAACGAAGTTGCTGCAACTAGCATGCTTGCCGTTCCGATTCTACTTTACTCCTTTGGAGTAATGAAATGGACTCAGGAAGAGCTGCGATAACTCGACGTAAAAACTCGCAAAATGATGCATCTTCATAGGAGCTGTCCCAGACAACGGGAAGGCCATTAACTTTTGAGTTTGGAGTATCTACATAACAGATTGGTACTGGATGGAGCCTGTGAAGTCATCAAGAGTTCAGATCCCTTTCTCTGCTTATTATGCGATCATGAAAAAGCAGGGATTGGAGAATTCCTTTTGAAGGCAGCAACCTGTGCAGCCGATAAACTCGGTCTCGTATTCGACACTGAACGGAAGCCCAAACTCTGTCACCAAGTTGGAATTCGTTCAGCAAAAAGCCTACGTCAAAGTGAGAGGCTCATACAGCTACATGGGGTCTTCTTCAAGAAAATTAAAGACTTTGGTTTATCCGGAAACCTGACCTTCGATTTTCTCAGGTCCAGGGATTCATAATGGCCTACCAAGATGGTGGGTGTCTTCAACACCCTCGTCTACTGTAGACGCGTGATAGTTATAGAGGTCCCTGAGACTACATGCAGTGCGAGTCGTTGGGCAGCTGAGACCATAATGCATTTGATGTCAGCCTGTCCAGCTTATGCGGTCTCAGCTTACATCGAGAGGCATAACGCGGCGCTACGAGTGTTTTACTACCATCTACGAAACTCGTACGGTATTGATGAGACACCGGTGTTGCCTTATGCTCCGGGGGATATATTACCCACCCAAGGACGTGGGGAGTGTTTACTGGGGTTAATGATACACCAGCGCGCCCTCTGGATGTATCGGAGCTTCAGAGACAGGGCCTGACTTGTAAATTCCTGGTGGGCAAAAAAAAAATACAATGCAGCCTGTTCCACATAAAGTCGGCACCGTTGCCATCTTCCTTGTTATTGACGCCACGAATTCGGTTAAATTTGAAAACCAGTATTTGCTGCAATGAAATAATAACTCTGACATTCTTGAATAGCACCTTGCTGATAAATAGTCACTGCGACACTGTTTCAAAAAGGTCATGATAGTTATTTCCGCATTGCAATAAAGATGTGCTTCTCAAGGCCTTTGATGAATAGAGATGGATGAAATGAAGATAATGAAGTGAATATGACATATGACCTCGTCTTTTGCCTATGCGATCCACAAGTCGGAGGTAAAAATAGCGTCACGCTTCAACAGAGAACGTTATTTTATAATCAACCCAACAATTGAATGATCTCGTAGCAAAGAGCTTACTGTGATTGTGATTGCTTGTGAAGGACGAAAATAGGACTCCCCGATTCGAATAACTTTGAAAATGGATGCGATATTGGCCATTTTTTTCAACATGAAAATGTGTTGACATAACCGAAACTCGAGACGTCATCTAGCAAGAGTATTATCTGTCAGTCACTCAACTCATGATTTCATTACGGCCAATTCACAAATTTGGATCAATAAGCTAGACACTGTTTTTCAAAGTGGAAAAATGAGGCAAATATCTGACAGAAAATAACTACTTACCCCTAAGGACATTGAATTACATCTGTCACCTGAACAAGACGACTCTATTGTCGTCTGACCTCTCCTTGCACTGATGAGAGGAAATAACCTCGAAACATGCATATATGCAGGTGGTCATTTCCAACAAAATGAATGGATGATATTCAATGGCTTTATTACAATTAGCATTTGAAAGTAGTGTCCTCCTTGAGGACCATTGCACAAATGGATGACTGATGCAATTCAATGTCCATAGGGAGAAGTAGTTGTTTTCTTTCAGATATTTGCCTCATTTTTCCACTTTGTGGAAATGTGTGGAGAGAAGGTTATTTTCGGCCGTAGCTGGAGTTATTTCTACTGATTTCGTTATTCCTCTCCGAACACACCTTTCGAACTTTGTTCGATTTATTGTTTAATAAGTTGTCTGTTTTTTCTTTGTTATAATTTTGACCTTTTCACGAGTATTTGATGAAGTAAGTTATAAACTGGTTTTGCGAGTTTCCAAAATGGTGAATCTCAACTTAGTCGAGATAATTGAATGTAGGATAGAGAAGATAGTAATAACTTTTGTCTTTTTCCACTACGATTTTTTATTTTTACGACCGGTTTCAGTTTGTCTTAATTATATATTGATAAAATACAGTAATAATATTCGCTAGGTAGGAACAATGAAACCCCACCTGAGATTTATCAAAACATTTCCGAGTAGAATCCAAAGTAATTAGTGAAGTAGGTGTCTGTGTGGTCAAAATTCACAAATTCAAAAGAGGACATTTTTATTTTTATGGAGGCTCCAGTATTTAATGAACTTTCTTGGCCTTACCTGTCTAATTTGTGTTTTTCTGACGGAGAAGGTAGAGCCAAAATAATTCATTGATTTCATTATGGCCTACAGCATTTTTTTGAAACTTCCATCTTTTCTGAGAACTAATAATAAGGGAGGGAGTTAATTTCGGAAAAAAATACATCTTTTTCGTGAGGAAAATTATGACAGTTTGTTGTGATCAAAAATGAGAAACTCTGTAACGAACTCATTTTAGGGCCAATTTATGCAACTTATCATTATCATAGTCACAATCATTATCTCAGTTTTAGTCTCAGTTTAAGGCTAAAATTAAGGAAATTGTATAAATGCTACTACTGGAATGTACAGTTTCATTTTCATTTTATGATTAAGACAGTGATTGTGATTGGAACTATGATAATGACAAAGTTGCATAAATTGAGCCTTAGTCGTTAACATTTTTGTCAATAATAATTATTATGGTGTTTCGAATCGACTAGAACTAAGTACTTGGACTCGGGTTTTTTTAACAAATTTTGCTAATGGTCTTTTCAAAACACATCTACTTATGTCCATTGATGTCAGAGATGGAATTGAAACGACTTCGTAATATGCAATTCAGGTGTATGTCTACACCGGAGGTCTGACGTTGATGTGATTAGAAAGTCTAGCATCGTGAAGTGACCAGTCTGGCGGCAAAATACGGACAATTTTGACTACCTATTAATAAACATGCAATTTGCAAAAGCAGCTTGATTAGTAACGTATCAATTGAGGTGAACTAAGGAACTGATGTCGCGTTTAATGATAACTAGAAAACAGTGATGGATAATATGTGTGATAATAATATATAACAAATGCATCTCATTAAACGAGAACAATAACCTGATAAACTGAAGTCGTTTATGGACGAAGAGAATGTGTTAGTGTGCCAGTTTGAAAAGTTTTCAAGTGGCAAACAGGAATAAAAAATGAAAGAGTAAGTCAATTTTTCCAAATAATATTGATGCATGTTGTCAAGTCTAGGACATGAAAAAGTAGAAGGGGCAGTTTAGGTTTTCATGATTTTTTGACTATCATCTGAAGTTGTTGCCGCTCATTTTCAGTAAGAAATTTGAAAAACTGGAACTTGTTAATGAGATTAAATGAAAGATAGGGTACGGAAATCGGGCAATGTGAATCTGGACACATCAGTCATACCAGGTTATGAAAATTTCGAGGTAGGAAATTGGCCATACAAACTACCTCAATACACAATAATGATACTGACATACTTGTTTTATAGTCCAATGCTTCGAATAAAACGCCATTACAGCTTATGGGGCTTCATTAGTGTCAAACATAGTTGATTTCATATTTTTTATTTTCACTTGAATACATTTTTTAATTACCACATTTTCATTAGTTGACACCAGATATTATCATAATCCCAGTTACCATAGTATATAGTGTCGGGTTTTCATTAATTACAATGTACTATATAAAAATAAATAATCTGTTCATATTAAAAATTCAAAACTCAACTTATTGACTCTAATAACAAAATAAATATTATATTCCTGTACAAACTTCGCCCATTGTTTTTGACTGATTGTCATTGTTTTCGTCCCTGCCCATGTCTTTCCTTTCCCTTGAAGTATGCTTCCTATACCTCCATCCCATTTTTGCCTTCCTCCTTTTCTCCTCTTTTGTATCTTTGACTCTTTTAATTGGTCTTGTATCATTCATTCTTTGTAGATGACCCCACTAGCTTAGTTCTCTCTTTTCAATGAACTTGAGTGTTGATTCTGTGTCAAGGTCTTCTCTTATTATTGTATTTCTGAGTTTTATCTTTCTTTGTTACTCCTTGAGTTTGTCTCAGATACTTCATTTCTGCTGCATTTTGCTCTTTTATCTGTTTGTCAACACCCAAAATTCACATCAAAATGTTAATTTTTTTCAACTCTGTTGATTTCTATTTATTGTCTTCCATTGTGTTTTATTTCCACCCCCAAATATTTACATCTTTTAACTCGTTAAATTTCTACTCTGTTTATTTGAACATTTATCTCTTTTTGTTCCTCCCCTATGACCATAAATCAAATAATTTTAATGTTTCGATTTTTATGATAATATGTTATTGTTACCTCCACTAAATTGTAGAGATTTATCAGTAGAACTGCAAAAACGCTGATAGTTTTCATCATTTTTGGCAAGCAAACTTGAAAACATGATAGCAGTTCGTCATGTGAATTCTAATTTAGTTTGGTTTGAAGATGTTTTTTTGAATCGTCAAAGGCGTTTTTCAAGTTCACCCTTAAAATAAACCACCAGCAGCAAGAACATCAAAATTTGTCAGAATATGACTCCGTTAGAATCGTTACTCTTCTCGAAGAAGGCTATAGTCAAGTTGAACTCGATGAACGGTTCAATGTCACTCAGTCAACCATTTCAAGAGAGTTAACACGTTTTGCTGTTACTGAGAGTAACTCAAGAAGAACCGGTCAAGGCCGTAGAAGGTCCCTCATCAAGTTTAGTAGAATATCATACTCTTTTCAAACCAGAATCCTGATTTTTTCGGTAATGAAGACACATTCAGTAACTTTGCATCTTTCTGTGTGTCTTCGGGTGTATCATTTTCTTCGTATTTGTTCAATTCGTCCATATCGGAGCGCCACGGCAAATAATAATAATAGCCGCCCTCTACCCGCACTGATTTTTTTTAAATTGTAATGGCTATTTCAGCTTTTTAGTTTATTGTATTGTAGTGTTTTTTAGTGGCACATAAGACTGTTAATTCTCTCGAATGTCCCATGAAAACACAAATTCTATACACGAAATACAAACAACATTTATTGAACAATTGTGAATGTGAATTCACATCGTCTAAAATATAATGAAAATACATCTTGACGTGGTATTTTGTCCTGATAAGTTATCGCTTTTACACGACTGTTGTCTTGAAAATATTACTCAATGCTTTTAGTAAAATCGTATCCAAAAATAATAATAATATTAAGTCAAAAATAACTAAACAATACTTCTCTTTTCCATACATGTTATCAATACTTCCAATACAATTTCACAGCATCCAGAGATCTTTCTGTGTCGTTACTATAGAAACGGTTTGTTGGCACGCCGCGTGTTTGACTGATCGACTGTGTTTGCTCGTAGTTGCTTCAATTTCAAGTAATTTTCAAGAAGTTATATGTTGATTATGATAGTAGTAGTGATACTCCATTAGATTCATCTGAGAAAGCAAATGCAATAGTATCTATTATGTTACCGACCAAATCCAAGTTAGTATATGGGAAAATATGAACAATTTCGTGAGCTGTGCGACAAGAAACATGTAAAAAAGGTTTCTGAAAATATGCTTATATGCTATTTTGGGAAAAAATCAAGTTATACAAATACATATATACAAACTCATTTGCCATCCACTTATTGAATACGCACACCCGCTGGTAATCAACTTAAGACAACGAACTCTGCATGCAGTTGAAGTAGCAGAAACAACAGCTATCAGAAAAATCTCCAAGATACGACACCCTAACAATCCTCTCCATGATCCTCCTAATCCTCTACTCTATCAGCTGACCAATGTAATGCCAATACAGCACCGTCTACAACATCTCTACAGAAAGTTTTCACAAAAACAGGAAAATATAGAAATATTCACCAAATTTGCCCTGAGAAGAAACCTAAATGTGCAACGAAGACATCGCTATCCAGAAGAAACCTTGCTTTGTTCCATCGCGAATGGCGGGCAGTGTATATCACTTAGGCCAACACCATTGAGCCGGTAGATACATTTCCAGCATTTTCATCAGTCCTGCGAGTTTCATAATTTTACCTCGATGATTACGGAAGTTACGGGGGTGCTTCCATGAAAAGTGAGACATACTATACAGGCCGTTTCTTTTATCATGTGGTAACATTGCTATATTCTAAAGCGTAATAGATACAAAGACGATTAAAAAGGAAAAATGTAACTATTGTGGTGAGCAGTACATTGGTCAGAGAAAATCTACGGGGACTCTCACGCTCCCCGACTTATACAGGGAAAACTAAAAATGCTGCTTTTGGTTTTTTACGAATAGAATGGTTATTTCAGAAAATATAAAAAAATTAAAAAGGAAAGTTTTATTGTATTCAATATGTACTGGAACTACGTAATGATACATTTTTAATTAAACGTTTCGTGTCAACACGGCCACCAACAACTATTTTTTTCATCACAAATATTGATAAAGCGATGAAATCACAATTCAGTGGTATATCATACTTGACATTTTTATAGCGTTTCATATAAAATAATCAGCATCATCAGTCTTAACAAATTTTAATTACGGTCGTTACAAAAATATTTCTAATCAAGATTGTTCTTTACGAGAAATGGCCCATGAACATGGGATATCTGTAAAATCTATCAGAAGTATTTTGAAAAAGAACAAATACAAATGCTACAGGATACGCAAAGTTCATCACTTTAATGAAAGGGAGTACGGAAGGAGAGTACGATTTGCGAAATGGTTAAGACGTAGAAATGGGGAAGTTCGAAATATTTGTAAAAAAATAATATGGACGGACGAATCAAAATTCACCAACAATGGTTGGATTAACAGAAACATCCATTATAGGTGGAATAATTCGAATGATCATTTACATAGAGAAACCAATTTCCAGGAGAGGTTCGGAATAAATGTTTGGTTGGGAATTTTGGGAACAAACATACTAGGTCCTTTCTTTTACGATGAGCATTTGAATGGTGAAATGTATTTAAATTTTCTATCCAATGAGTTTGATGGCTACTTAGATGAATTGCCATTAAGCACCCGCCGTGAAATACAATATTTTCAACGAGACAATGCCCCTCCTCATAATGCAGCAATAGTAAGGGAACATTTAGATGCAATATTCCCAACAAAGCGGATTGGAAACAATGGACCAATTGCCTGGCCAGCTCGATCCCCAGACCTTACTCCTTTGGATTTTTGTGTCTGGGGATACATAAAGGATAAAGTTTTCTCGACACCTAGTACCGATATCGACCATCTCAAACAGAAAATAAGAGATGCATGTAATAGCATTACAACCATCATGCTAGAAAATTGCCACAGAAATTGTATGAATAGACAACATATGTGCATTCAACAAAGAGGTCGTTAATTCGAACATTTAATGTAGAATTCTTTTTCTGTATTGGTTTTATTTTCTTCCACAAATTCATTATGAAATAAATTGTTTTTCTGTTTGTTTGATTTCTTCTCCTCTTAAGTAAGTTTATTTCTGGGGTAAATTGCTATCGTTCGTCTCTGAAACTGCAGAAATCTTTTAAGAATTTTTATAGTATAAATACAATTTTCATAGATACATTCATTCAAAACGTCACTGATAATTTCAATATCGAAGCGTTAAGTTATGTTGAATTCATAAACAAACTAACGACAGGACCATAATTAAAAATTGTTGTCAATGATGATGCTAGTTATTTTATATGAAACGTTATGAAAATGTCGAGTGTGATATACCACTGAATTGTGATTTTATCGCTCTATCAATATTTGTGATGAAATAGACAGGTCCGTATTTGAAAAAAATAGTTGATGATGGCGGTGTTGACACGAAACCTTTGATTAAAAATGTATCGTTACGTAGTTCTAGTACATTTTGAATACAATAAAACTCTCGTTTTTAATTTTTTCATATTTTCTGAAATAACAATTCTTTTCGTAAAAAAAGCGAAAACAGCATTTTCCCTGTATAAGTTAGGAAGGGCGAGAATCCCCGTAAAATTTGATAAAATTGTAGAATCAACTCTTCAAGAAATATCCAAATATCAGCAGTAACATGGAACATCTTCGGGAATTTATGTTGGAAGTAATTGTTCAAACTTTACTATCAATTTTTATTCCAATAAATGAAATTGTTTTATGATGAATAATCAACTGATAATTGATTCTGTTAAAAATGAATCCTTCAAAAATTAATATTTCAGGATTATTTTGTGAATTATTTTGGCAGTGAAAAAAAGTGAACATTTACGCATCAATAGAGATGCAAAAATGTCAAGTTTTTTTTAACGAGGAGCAGCCGAGTTAAAAAAAAAAGTCGAGATCACCAAAGTATTTCGCACATGAGATGCAAACAAAATTTTTTCTACAGACGGTAAAAATATTGTTCTAAAATAAGTAATATGCTTAGCTTAATATGAAAAATAATATTGAACTGGCTTAAACTGTTTTTCCAAATCAAGTAATTACTGTAACTATGGAAATAAAATGGTATTTGTTGACAATTGGATTTTTGCTTGATTGAGGAACATAAAGGTTAAAATATAAAAATCCCATATAGTTTACATGCAGTGTGCGAACTACTTCGCGCACGGTGTCATGGTAACGAAGGAAAATGAAAAAAAGTGTCACTTCGCATATTGTTGTCAATGCGCGAACCTTGTAATTTTTTGACGTTTGTAGAAAAACTATATTTTTTGTTATTTAGTAGTTTTATGCTGGAGGTGTGAAAAAAGCATGTGTTTTAGAATGGAGTAGAGACTTTTCCTCCCTCTGGGTTTGCTGCCCCAGTAAACTTCGTCTGCGGGGGGAAAAGTGACACTTCCTCCCTAGTTAAACAAATAGCTATTTCCACTCGTGAAAAAACTATAATTCCGCCTATTAGTTGCAAAATATCGAATAAGTACATACCTAAGTATGAATTAGTTGCCTATGAGTTTTAATATTTAATTAAAGAGTAATAGAACAACTGCCTTTCATAAACGATATAAGAGAGGGCATTGGCTTTCCTCCGATTTAGGCTAATGACCCTTTCTACACAGATGTACCTATCGCCTATGTCAAAGGTAGAATGGAAAAAACTCCGAAACGTTCATTCAATTCGCAGTTAATCGCATAGGTATGTTGGTATCTAGCATTTCAGTGAGGTCTAAAGATAATATATTTAGAAAGTCTATCGTTTATCGTTGCAAAGTGTTCAGTCAGGAAACACCATGCGGACAACTTTGACGTTCGAATAGTAAACAAAACACATTCAATTCATAATAGCATCTCGACCAGTAAGTATTGTGTTAGTTGCGGTGTCGCGTAAGAAATGGTTTCCTTTGAATGAGAACAATAACCAGATGAACTGATCATTGGTGTACGAGGAAAATGTGTTAATATGCAATTTTAGAAGTGTTCCAATGGAAAACGGAAAGGAAAATGGAAACGTGAGGTAATTCATCAACATATTAATGTATGTTATCAAGGACAAGAAAATGTTCTCATATCTTCGGTAAACCAGAATGTAAAACATCCTAGGCAGTGCTGCTTGCTTTAAGAGGCATAACAAGTTATATGACCATCGTCTGAGTATGTTTGCAACCTATATTTTCGGTCAGAAATTTGAAGAAATGAAAGATTTTTTGATTAGAATGAATTTTAAAAACAAGAAATGTGTGGATATCATACGTGCATTTACCTTAAAGGTGTAAATATTTCATTTTCAATCTGTAAGAATTTTCTACACATGCTAATTTCAATAAAATGATATGAATTAGTCTGAAGGCGGATTCAAATACATGCGGGTCCATGCAGAGTGATTGAAGCACTTGGAAACATATTTCTACACTGTCGAACCTAATTCATATTCATACCGAGTAACCCATTCGAAAGCGTACACCTCTCTCAAATAGTTATTTATTATCCGATATGGATCTTTTTTTAAGATTGATCATCAGTAGCATGAATTCAGTGCCATAAAATCCAAATAAAATAAAAAATTACAATTACCTCGGATTTATGTTATCTCCAAAGATCCTAACAATGTGTTGGCAAGTTTTTAAAAGAAATCTCACTGATCCAATGGAAAATTTTGAATTGGATTTTCTCAGGATATATATTTCTACACCAAATTCACATTCATACCGCGTTACCCATTTAAAAGAGGACACCTCTCTCAAATAGCTATTTATTATCCGATACAGTTTTTTTTTCAATTGATAGAACCTCAGTAGCTTGAATTCGGTGCCATAAAATCGAAATGGAATTCAAAATTACAATCCCTAGGCTCAATTCGAATTTATTTCATCTCCAAAGATCCAAAAAACGTGTTGGAAAGTAACGAAAAAAACTTACAACCCCACTTGAATATTTTGAAAGGGGTGTTACCGAAATATCATAAGAACATATTTACCCTCAATAAAAAAAAAATTAATATAAGTATAGGTATATAATTTAAATTACGTTAAAGAAATATTTATGATATTGTCAATCTTTGTTTTCTCTAAACACGTCTCAGAATCGAATAAAATAAACGTAGGAAAACTTTATTTAACAAGGTCTCATTTCACAATTTTATATGATAAAACTTGTCGCAAGAAGTACTTCTGTATTTTTTATAAATTGAATTTAATATTACTTGTGTCAAAATCTATTCTCGCCCCAAGCAATTTTATAATTTTCTTCTTTTAAGCACATTTAAATGAAATCATTTTTAAGTTTATTTTATTTTGTACTTCTTTAATTTCGAATTTGTTCAGCTGAATAGATGTGACAGGTATCCAGCTTCTCAGCCACCCCACCCTATTGGAACCAAGTCAATCTAAGAAAATTATTTGACGGTTTGATGTTTTTTTAAATTTTTACGGATTTTATAAATTTTATTTTCGTCAACTTTCGCAACTTTGTTCTGAAAGTAGGGGGTCCGAGCCCCGAACGATTTTTTTTTGTATGTCCGATGCAGTCGGATTTTTTCCAAATTTTCACGCTTTTCCTGTCTTCAGTGGGACAGTGGGTATTGAATTATTCAACTACTTATCTGATGTTTTTCACTATTTTACGGACTATTTTTTTCTTCGTGATTTTCGTCGTTCGAAACCTTCGAAAAATGTTTCTATGTGTTCTCTATCTAACCCACGATGGAAGAGGGCTGAGGGGTTAATTTTTTTGACATTATTGTATTGTCATCGAAACTGAACCAACATGTAAAATTTCAACTGCATAGGATAAGATAAGTGTTTCTAATTCAGCTTGCAAGATTTGATCTAACTACCACATTAACAAACATTGCAAGTTAAATAATAGTAAATTAAACAAGATTTTACTAAATAAAAGCATAGCTTTTGAGTATGAGCGAGCATAGCGAGCAAGCGAATCAAAATTTCAAGAACGCCTAGACATTTTGAATTGTATTTCAATGTAATGGCAGTATGATAAATCTATCGAACCTTTTTTCAGTAAAATAAAAATCATTAGATAGGACAAGAAATAAAAAAGGTACAGTGGTGTTCCGCTTTTAAATATATCACATTGTATAATTGTCTTGGAATTGCATTCTTTGTGCTAACATATTTCGTACCAACGGCAATAGTATGTTTCTCCTATTCATTCGTAAAAAGTGACAGTTGAAGTTGTTTCCGTTTTTGTAACGTAATAAAAAAATAATTATAGTAACCCCCAGGGTACGACTTGATTAAGCCTGAACTTTGAAACATATATCTAGATATAATAATATCCTATCTATTAACAAAATTATAATTATATATTAATTATATTATATATTATATTATATTATTATATTATATTATATTATTATATTATATTATTATAATTATTATATAATTATAATAATAATAATAATATGTTAGGTTGGTATCTGATGAATTCAAATCAGTAGTTGGTTAGAGTTTATCTGTGAACTTATGATGTCTGTTTGATCAACGCTTCGGCCGATGAGAATGAGAGAAAAAGATTGGGTAAATATATGAATAATTTGAATTTATTGCCTAAAAAGCACTTAGGTTTAAGAAAAAAAATCTACTAATGACGCTATTAGCAATCTCGGTAAGGATATTTTCCAAGCAGTTGATGATGGCAGCTGTGTATATTCTTGATCTCTCCAAGGTATTCGACAACGTAAATCATGTTCTTTTAGAAGCGTTCACTAGCTTTTTAGGCAAGGGAATATAAATTATAGAAACTTAAAGCATTATCGAGGAGATGTTTTGTGCACACATATTTGAAGGAACCAGTCTGGAACCAATTTCATTCATACTATATCTTAACGAATTCCTACTCCTCGATACACTTGATGAAATAACAAGTTTTGCTGATGATACAGTGATATTTCACAAAGATATCAACTGGACCATTCTTAGATCATCATTGTGCGACATGGTGAAAACCTTAAAGTTCAACTTTCGTAGGTTATCATGAATTATAATGAAACAGAATATATGCCCAACACGTGCAAGACTTCCAGAATTCCAAATAATTACGATTTAATTGAAATACAGCTTTCGAAATGAAATGCGTAACATACTCTACAAATACATCCTTCGCAATGCTTCCAAGCACGCCCTAGACCACATGTAAAATATTGTAGTAAAACTGCACTAACTAATTTTCCCAATTTATTAAAAACACTACTTAAAACAATCATTACACTAAAACATAGACTTCAATATCTATTTCAATTTATTTCTACTGTGGCTATGTATCAGCGAACTCTGGAACTGTCACTAACTCTGAATTCTGACTGTCCCGCCATCTGCTATACAGCGGCTATATATAGTAGCATTTACAGTTTTCGATCTTTCCAGTCTGTTCGGCGACTTCTTAGAGGCCCCTAGAATCTTCGGTTAGAACGTTCGCGTCTCTTCTACGGATGAGTCATGTGTTTGTAAGAAGAGAACTTGTTTACATTTCAAGTGTGGAGTGTAATTGGATGATCAGGGCCGGTCTCGAGGCCGGTCTCGAAATCGTTACAATATTCAACTATTTTACTTGATGAAATATTCTTTGACTGCAGACGAAGTAAGGAATCTAGTTGATAAATTAACATTATTAATATCATTATTATAATCAACTATTTACTCCCCACAGTTACGATATTATATGTTAAAATAAGCAAATATAATAGTGACTCAGCTTTAGTTTATCAATTTTGTTAGTTTTCCATTGTTAAATTATACTTTATATTGAAAAAATCCGCAAAAAATTTCAATTGTACAATATAGACCGAACTTTGGAATAAGTAAAAATAATTTGCAACTTTTACAATTTGGAATTTGAATATTAGATTTCCTATTTCAAATTGATAGTGTTCTACCTACCTTTCTGATGCATTTTGTTCTCATGTGGCTGCCCTCGAGAATGTTACGCCCGTGGCAGCATGACCGTGGCTAGATTTACAACGATGCGTACGCAGTTACCTACTCCCACTCTCAATGTCTTTCTCTGTCCTAGTCGTTAGGCGAATCGGTAATACTTGTCGGAATAAGAACATTTGTCGATTTATAAATGAATCGCTTCATCTTGTTAGTTCTATGATCTAAGTTATATAAAAGTAGCGTCGCCTCAGTAACTTTATAAATAAAACTATTCTATAAAGATCAACGGAGTTCGGCTTTGCCACTAAAAAATTGTTTTTCACGCCGTTATACTCCAAATTATATTAAGACAATTTTCTTCAAGCATTTCTTGTCTATTGTTTTTTTTGAAACTCAAATATTTTGGAGAACATCTTCAATATTTCAAATTAGCATCGACTATTAAAACATCGGAGTCACATTGATATCCAACTTTTCTGTAGTGATTCAGAGAAGTCAACGAGTTGGTGAGCGAAGTATACCGACAAGACGGGTTAAAAGCTTAATTGCAAGTTAGGTGTTTCATATAGGTACATGATAAAAGTATTCTAGAAACGTTGAATCTGCAACTCATAAATCATATTTACCAAATGTGGTTTTCCCAATAAAAAGTATAACGAATGGTTTCTCATAATGACAGAATGAGGCTGAGTACCGTGAACAGGGCTTTTAAGAAAATGCGCCAAGCCGACGCTGTAATTACTTCAATGGTACGAAAATAATTAGCATAACAACAACCATGAAAGTTTACTTTGAATTTGTTTTTATGTGTAAAAAAACTGTTTTTCTCTGAAATGTGGTAACGTTCCGCAACGGAAAGAGGGTTTCACATGAGTTTTAGGAAATTTTACTCATAAGAATTGTCATTAAAAAGTATTCATTCTCATCTGAGTGCTAAATAATTCAGATAAATATTGCGAGGTGATGCACACGGTAACAAATGAGGACGCATGGAGAAGTCTAGATAACTTCAAAAATGGTTTGGAATTCAGGAACTTGTGCAGAAGTGTAAGTTTCCGGTAAAACGATATGGATATAGAAATTTTTCCAATTTTCAGAATTCAGTCAACATAGATACGATAGATATACCAAACGTACAAAATGACATCGAAGAGATCATTTTAAGTGATATACAAAGCTCGCCAGTAGCAACACAACCCTCAAAATTTCCGAAAACTCATAAGAGAAAAACTTAGTCAAAAATGGCTTCGTATTCGTAATTGAACAATTATCCACTTTGTTACTGAAAGAAATTCTGTTCTACAATATCCAAATGTCCCAATTTTCATGGAAACAATCCGTAATTTTTGCGTAGAACAGTACATGTTTTATGTATTTATCGATTCTTTAATTGGTACAGTTCTACGTCGAAAATTACGGAAATTAAAGGGTTCTTCATGAGAAGTGAGACAAATTTGGCCTCCAAATTTTTCGCCGGAGTCATATAATTGTTACGAAAACTACTGTTACGAATTGGAGCCGGAACTATCCAGTAAGTATGACCATTGAGCTCGACTCGTAAACAACACTTGAAATCATCGCTCTAGAATTACTCTAGACACTTCGGGAACTCGTCTAGACGATTCACCGAATCTTTCTAGGTGTTCTGAATGACGGCAACCCTTCTCGAACATCTGGAGTGCTTAAAAAAAAGTTACCTACTGCTGGTATAAATACAGAGCCTTTTCCAGAGATGTCAGTCTGAGTTCAACATAGTTAAGAAACAATAAAGAGTTAGTTTACGAGTGATATACATTTCTTTGAATTCAAGTTGTTGAAATTAATTAGTTGTTTTACGGTAGAAATAAATCAGATAGGCAGGTTTAAGTGCATTTTTATTACAGTACTATTAAATTTATGCATATATGCGGATGTATAAAACCTCTTTTTGTGTATTTCAATAGCTATGTTACTACTCTGTCCTGTCATAAGGAAGATAATCGCGTCTAGGAATGGAAACAAATTGTGGTAGACCTATTATTTGTCCACCCTATACAGGCGGTTCCAAATAAGTCGGCACCATTGCCAATGTCGTTAGTATTGATGTTACAAATTCGGTATTCATAATCACATTCTCAACAAAAAGACTTTTTTTGCTAAATAGGAAATATTTACAAAAACCGGGTTTGATAAAGTGCTATAAGATATGACGAAAATATTCAAAAACCAATGTCGTTAGTATTGATGTTACAAATTCGGTATTCATAATCACATTCTCAACAAAAAGACTTTTTTTGCTAAATAGGAAATATTTACAAAAACCGGGTTTGATAAAGTGCTATAAGATATGACGAAAATATTCAAAAACACCGCTTTCTTGTTGAACAAATATTTGGGACATTCTCTTGACACTACGTGTTGCATTCAACACATTTTGGTCCTTAGTTCTAATAATTTCAGTTTTAATAAAAAAATTTAATGCATCTACATTATTATGTGTTTTTTTTTGTTACCTCATTTTTCAGAATTACTCAAAAATTAAAATCTATGGTGAACGAGGGGGGCACTTTACAGGACCATTTGTAGCAATTCAGCTGTTGTTAAAAGTCGCCACTGTAATTATGTGCTGATGCTCCATCCTGCTGAAAATAGATCATCTGACTAGCTTTCAGATCAAGATCTTCAAAAAATTCTTCCAATACTCTTGTTAATAAATTAATGTAATGGGTCCGGTCAAAGAACCACAGTAGAAAAATGGACTGATAATTCTGCCTCTGAATAGACCAATCCAAAAATTGACTAAATCGTCTTTTCGGATTGTAGGAATGGACTAGAAGTAGATTATCTCTACTACAATAATGAAAATTCCTTCTATTATAAATTCATTACTCAACCAAACTAAACCGTTAACCAGATACAGACAGCAATGTCAATCTACAAACATCACAACAAGACGTTTAAAATGTGAAAAAAACAATTTTAAATTACGTTTTACATAAATATAGGTAGCGATAATCTTTTCAATCAGAATTAATTAATAGAATATCAGGAAAACTTAACTATTCAACATTTAATTGACCGTGAGTGTTTTGATTTTAGGTTAATATCTAGAAGTGGTTACTTTTATCACACAATGTGTTTCCCGCTGCTCCTAGCATCTTTCTACAGAGCCTTCAAACAATTATTCGATGTCAAGTGATCAAAAAGTGTACTTCCAATAATTTTTTGGCTTCAGAACGATGTGCATTAGGGCGCTAAAGGGCCAAAGTTTTTTTTTTTTGATAATCCAACTTCAATTTCGGGATTCTGACTCTAATCGAATAAACAGAAAAATGCGTCATTTTCTCAGTTATGTGAAGAAGTTCACAGACGATTATTGTTTAGTAACGCAATATTCAATACTGAAGGAAAAAAATTGTGACGACCCGTCAAATGAAAAAAAAACGCCAATCGATTCAGAATGATGAAATTAGTATACTCTGTTACTTTCAAGTCGATCGAGCAAGGACGTTGACAAAATATAGTCTGTAAGTGGTCAAGTTGGGCAGGATTCTGATATTTTACACAGGTAGCATTTGCGGCTCTCTCCCGGATTCTAGGGAGAACGTTGAACAGATATTTATTAGAATTAATTCAATGTCCGTCGTGGTATTAGCCAGGAAAGTAGTTGTTTCTGTCGGATATCTGCCAAAATTACGGAGAGAATAAGGGGTTTTTTACTGATCAATTCTGTCTCTCTCCTGAAGCCATCAGATTTTGTCTGATTTTTACAAAATTATCAGATTTCCTTGAAATTCGAAAACGAAAATCTTCAGGTGGTGTTTGTTCCTGACTGCACTCCTACGAGGAACTGAAGACTTCTGGGAGTAAAGTCAGGATCCCGAGATCAAAGAAAAACTTTGGTCATTCAGCGCCTTGGTAGATTTGTAGTTGACCCAAATTTTTTGTAATCTCTTCTAAATCATGTATAACACGAAGCAGAGGTAACTACAGAACATGTTCAAGTTGACACCTAGGCCACTAGAGTCTTGGGTAGGTACATTGTATATTTTTGTACTGTATAGCGTTCAGCGTTTGAATCCAATTCGTTTTTCCTGATTGATCAATAATAATTTCATATCTATAAAATTCCTTTGTTCAAATGCGTAAACATATTAACAGTATCAATTGTCTGTACGTAACACGGCAACTAGAATGTTATTCATTTGTTTATATTCCAATTACCGAGCACCTTGCCGGTCAACTATATTTATAATACTCCTTCCATTCTTCAAATGATCAAACACCAGTATGAACAAATTGTATAATGGTTGAAAATATCAGTGACCCAAATATTCATCCCGATGGTAAATCATATGTGGTGATAACGAATGTTACATCTCCCTCATAAACCAGTCGTTTTCTTCAGTAATTTGTTCCTGATATTGTTGTTGTTATATCTGTTAACCGGCCGCACCCTTACGAGCAACCCTCAGAAGTTTTCGACAGACTTGTGCGAGCTAGGAAAAACGCTAGGGTCAAAGGTCATTGTAAATTTTCAGCAAGAAACCAACACAGTTATATGAAGTTTATGTTAATTTCGCTTTTCTAGGACCAAAACAGCTGACCCACAAGAAGAAAAATTTTCTGAATGCAGACAGGCCCTGCCCCAAATTTTAGCAGTATGTGTGAAGAATATGCTATTATTGGGTTTTGGAATGAGCCTGGGATTTCCTACAATCCTTATTCCAGCTGTATCGGGAGGCGATCCATTTGAGACGATCACCATGGGTCCAAATTCCATATCGTGGATTGGTAAGAAAACTGATTCACATTAGTATATGAAACCGCACATTTTTTTATACAAATTAAAAAATTAATTTCTAATAAATTACCTGCAACTTTTCAAGCTCATAATACGCCGTCCAAACTTTTTTCCAAACAGTATGAAAATATGGAAAGAGCTCAAGAGTAAAGTACCCTTATTTTTTAAACTGTATGAACATGTTTATTTGGGGAAAAAGGATAAAGATGAGATAAAGACATAAACAGAAAATGGTATCAAAGTTAGTGTTGTTGAATCCTTATATCTTGTCTCCAGTAAAAAACTAGTATTTATCATATGCTGGCAGGTAATCTTCAGAGATCAAGGAAACCAAAAAAAATCTAAGTTATGATTTTTGAAGTTTATCTGAATCCTTTTACGTAAATAGATGAAAGAAGATATAGAATTTGTAATAAAAAATTGTATAAAAGTTATTTTTTTTTGAGACTCACTTAAACTATCTATGCAGTTTATCCCGGAGTTAATGAACAAAATATGTTGTAGCGAGTTTTTTATTCTGAAATCTATTTTAGTAAAAAAACAAAATGGAGTTGTTTTTACTTGTTACCCACATCATGCGTTACAAAACTATTCATCTAATTTTGAAATATCCAAACTTGCGAGGGCTCATACCCCTTGGCTAGACCTATTACGAAAGTGAAACCTGCAAATGGAAATAGAGATAATGGAATAATTATTCTGGAATAATTAGAAGGATTTTCTGAAGCCTCAGTACAAGCAAAGTCATTGGAATTAAGTTTTTCAGTCCCTGAAATACAAAATATTTTAGGTTGCCATAAAACTGCAGTACAAAAGATTTTCTCAGCGATATAGGGAAATTCTTAATTTGTATTATGTACGGTACGGAATCAAGGGCGTTGCAAATTTTTTTTTTGGGCAATGAAAAAAAAATCATACTGTAATATAGAAGCATGAGTAACATATATTAGAATTAGAAACAAAACCTTTGGACAAACCAGTCACATATCAAACAACCATAAACGTCTATTATAAATAAAAAACTACTCTAATGTTGTTCGGAAAATACGTACTTCCAAGAAATAAAGAAAAAATAATAAAATATAGAATCAAATCTGAATGCTTATCTTAAAGTTGGCAAATCTCTCTAGTTCAGCATCCGGACTCATATTATATGACTAATAGTACCATAAGTTATATATTCATATGTTAGAATTTGAAACAAAACTAAATTTCTTTGACCAAATAAAACAACAATAAACATCTATTAATTAAAAATAACACTAATAGTTTTCGAGATATCAATATCCATATGAATATTGGACTTGCACATGTTAATTATTAAATTAAATTTAAAGAGACTATTTTATAATTATTCTGGGAGGGGTTTACCCCCCCCCCCTTATCGACGCCCTTGTACGGAATGCGACAACCACTAGTACATTAATAATTATCCTGCAGTTTCTGCATAATACTAATCAAGGAAAATCGAACATAATAGAACATATGTAGGGTTTCGTTTATAATAAGAAAGTTGATGGGGACTTTAAGTATACCCTGTATGAAAAGGAGTCTGAAAGTAATTGGGGTCCAAGTTAAATAATGGATTATGGCTGTTTACCTAATTTCAACTTTCTAATCCAAGTGCAAGTGAAAAAGCTTCTTGTGCACGTTCTACGTAGATCACCCTGTATACGCTTTTTTGCATGGACGAGGAACCAAGCCTTGAATTGTAAAATAAAATAATAAAATCAACAGACCTTTGAATTTTTCGAAACATTAACAATATGCACGTAAATTCAGAGTGATAATTTTCGTAGTTAAAATTTTGATTAGTAATTCATTCTTAAGGCGCGTACACACTGGGACAACGAATGACAATCAACCGCTTTCATAGATGTGATTCAGTCAGTTTGTACTGAAGGCAAATCAAAGCCAACGAACCGGGTTACCTTAGCTTCGGACTTTAGTCGGTAAAACAATAGTTAAATGGGAGAATAGAGGTGTATATGAATTTCATTCCGCTTTGTGTTGGAAATTTCTGGAACAATGAGGCTGCCTCAAAACTCTTCAGAAAAACGTAGCTACTTGGTCAAGATTTCAAAGCCAATTGTGATGCACATGAACGAATCCCTTGGCCCCAACTTCTTGGTTTGATGTGGGTGAGAGGCCGAACGCCAATGTTTGGCGACCAACAATCGTCCCGATACATTGGGTTTCGTTCGTTGACCTTCGTACGCATCTTTATCGAAAATCTCGAAAAAAGGATCATTCAATCACTGACAGCCGTGAAACCCTTTCACAATTTGTTCACACCTCTTAAAAAGTCTGCCAGTCACTTGTTTACGTTGTTTGCATGAACAAAAATAGATTTTGAAAAGTGCTAGGATCGCACATTAAAAGGATAGACCTCGTTAATCCTTGGCTTGCACAAGTTTCGATTTCTGAGAGCTGTCGTTCGTAAAGATATGATTACCTACAGCTGAATATATTCGGATTTTACGTTTTTTTTTTTCAGGTTCCATAAATCTGATCTGTGTTCCAATGGGTTGTATCGTATCAGGATACATTACACATTCAATTGGACGAAAGATGACGATGCAGATGGTTAATATTCCATTTCTGGTAGCGTGGTTGTTGTTCCATTTTTCGACTGAAGTTTGGCAGATTTTTGTGGCTTCCTGCATGACTGGACTAAGCGGAGGACTTCTAGAAGCTCCAGTAGGTACCCAAAAACTAACAATTTTTTTTATGCAACTGCGAAATATAAATTATTGTAATAAATCTGAAGTTGGATCTGACCTCCTCTTTTTATAAGACCACGCTAATCCTCATCGAGTGATCTCACCTATGCTTGTTGGAAGTTGATTTATGACTCATCACGTGGAAGGAACGAGAACTGGCTAAAGAATGTTCTATCCACGTTCAAGAACGTACGAGGGCCATCTGAATGGATCAAAGTGTACTCTCGATAGTGGAACAGGAATCTACTTGCCGGTATATAAGAGATGAGATGGCGGGCAGAGTCGCAGAGTTGCAGATATAGTTAAATCGACAGAGTAACGACGGTAACTGTGTTATGAATGTTTCAAATAAATTAAGTTATTGTTCAGAAGAGTTTTAAATAAATTGGCGCATTTTCACTACATTTCAGAAGAGTTTTAAATAAATTGGCGCATTTTCACTACATTTGGTATCAGAAGGAGTAGCAGTGGAAAGTCAAAGCTGTTAAGGAATGGTCCATTCTAAAATACCTACACCAGTTTCGAAGTCTTCTTGGTTTGTGCACATACTATCGTCGTAACGTGCTGGGATTTGCTAACATCGCTAAACCACTGACCAGGTCCACGGAAGGGAAAACAAAGTTCCAGTGATCCGAGGAAAGCCAAGATTCGTTTAGGGAACTAAAAATGGCCTTGATAATTGCACCCGTTTTGGGCTATCCCCTTCCGAATAGAAAATTCATTTTGGATACGGACGCAAGCAATGTGGGACTTGGAGCTGTCCTGTCTCAGATCCAAGGGCAGGAGAAGGCTACTTCGGCAAGATCCTCAGTAAGCCAGAGCATAATTATTGTGTCACCTATTGGCCGCTATCAAAAGAGTAGAGCATTTCTACAAATACGTGTACGGAAGAAGATTTTTGTTGAGAACTGACCATGCAGCTCTCAAATAGTTTCTACAGTTCAAAAATTCCAAAGGTCTAGTGACTTTGAGATCGAACATCGAGCAGGGCCCAGCCATAAGAATGCGGATATCCTATGGCGAAGACTCGGCCCAGATGACTGTTTTGTACGGCCAACGAGCAGAGGAGAAGAAGCCGACACTCTGTTGAACTACGGCAGTGGATGATAATTGAAACAACAAAACGGTCCAGAAAGACCAAGAGAAAGATCCAGATCTTGGTTTAGTCATCTGCTGAAATAAAAGCAACCGAAGACCGTCGTGGCAGGGGCAATGGAGTCCTGAAGCGTGTGTTAGAGTCTGAGGATGGCGGTGAAGACAGGCGCCAGACAGTAGTACCCAGGAGCAGAAGAGAGGAAGTTCTCCGAGAAATCCATGATGGGGTCACCGTAGGGCATCTGGGAGTGACGAAGACCCTCCAGAAACTGAGGCAACTGCCAAACTGACGTCAAGGACTGGTACAGAAAATGTGCTGTATGCGCTCCAGCAATGAGCCTCGAACAAGACCTAAGGCCCCGATATGCCAGTACAATGTAGGCAGCCCATTTGAAAGGATCGCCATTGGCATCGCTGGACCGTTCCCGCAATCTGATCACAGACCTTGTGGCGATGGACTAATTCAGCAAGTGGGCCGAAGCCTATGCCCTGCCCAACTAAGATGCCATCACCGTTGCCGACGTCTTGGTAAAGGAGTGGATTTGTTGATTTGGCGTTCCGTTGGAGCTGCATTCGGATCAAGGCAGAAATTTCGTGTCGAACCTGTTCCAGGAGATGTGTCAGATGCTGAACATCCGTAAGACAAGAACCACAGCTCTACATCCGCAGTCAGATTGAATGGTGGAGCAGATGAATTAGACGATAAACCGTCCCCTGTCCAGGGTAGTCTTTGACCACCAGAATGATTGGGACAAGTGAATCCATCTGGTCATGATGGCATATCTTTTCGCAGTACACGAGGTAATCGGCCAAATTCCTGCTAGTATTATTATGGACAGAGAGCTGCGACTTCCCTGTGACCTAAAGTTTGGGACGCCACCAAGATAAGACACTGCGGGGGAGGACTACGAGTTTGTTTGAAAAGTGCCAGCGACAGAATAAATGAGACCTATGACATCAGGATCGATGCTGGAGAATTTCAGACAGGTGACCTAGTCTGGCAGTACATCCCGAAAACGTAACCGTGGCCTATCACTGAAGTTGCGGAACTCGTGGGGAGGTTCGTACAAGATCTAACTCCCCCCCCTCCCGAGGGAAACGTAGAGTCGTTCATTTCAATAGATTGTTTCATTACGCTGGAAACCACGACCAAGTCCGCACTCTTAGACCACCGGAGAATGAAATGACGTGTTCCAGAGTTTCATGTCTATATACTCAAACAGGCAGAAAGTTCTTCATGGGGTGCGTAGCAGAAGATCTCCAAATGTCCAGAGGCATTTCCTTGGTATTCCCCAAGAAGTTCGGTCGGCTCCAAGAACTACGGGAACAGAACCCAGAAGTTGGAGGGGTGCTACAGTTGAAGAAGGGCCAGAGAAACATCTTTCACCTGGTCATCAAAAAGCATTCTCGAGATAAACCGACCTATGAAGATGTCTGGAAGAGCCTTACCAAATTGAGAGACACGACGCTGGACCAGAATCTTGTGGGCCTGGCAACCACAAAATTGTTCGGTGGGGTTAATGGGCTAGACTGGAGAGTTGTTAGAGGCATGTTGGAAATGATATTCAGATCCAACGGCTTCAATATTTTGGTGTGCTGTCTTTCTTGACCCAACGTAAGACTGTTACTTCCATCGAACTTCGAAGTGCAGACATGAAGAATCTTGCAGGTATAGACACACTCCAAGGAATTTCGGGACGAAACATCTTTAAGAAGGGAGCAATATAGCAACCACGAGGCTGGGCCTGGTCGCAATATTCACGCTCAGCCTGCTCGGGTGATCTCACCTCTTCTCGTTAACGGTACACCCATGACTCATCGTTCTATCCGCGCCGAGAATTTACGGGATCCATCTGAACGAGTCACCGCGGAGTCGCGGCTGTTCGAGAATGGTAAAAGAATTTTACTTGCCGGTATATAAGATGCTCAACATCAGATGGCAGGTAGAATCGCAGAGTTGCAGTTGCAGATAAAGTTCGAGAGTCTACAAATAGACAGAGTAGCGAGAGTGACTGTGGGTGTACCGTAAACGAGCAGAGATGATATCATCTGAGCAGGCTGAGCGTTGTTACAATATCATTGAGCACTACAGGTTCAAAAAAATATTTGAAATTGGTCGTCAAATAAGAAAATACGGAGGTGCTGTTACTCAAAGTGGGACACACTGTATATGTTTCCCCCTGGTGGACATTCGCTCAGCCGGCTTGGCATTGAATTCGTGGATTATTGGATTTGTCTTACAGATGTTACGTTATAAATCCGTGAATGAATCTCCGAACCCAAGAAGTTATATGCAGCTGCTCGTGTATAACACGTTCTAACGTCTGTCGTGACAGTATGCTAAAAGAACAGACACAGTTATACTGTGTCTTGGGACGCTTTTTGAACCCCTCTTCTGCCATCATCATATTCAACCAGCTGATGGTGGACGTACGGGGTTCAACACAAGCCTTCGAGCGACAAAATCTTCTCGCAGTATCAATCATTTTACCACATCCATTTAAATGAAGTGGAACGTTGTAAACTTATAATAAAAATTGTGGATTGGCGAGCAATTGAATTCTTTATTAGACGTGTTGCAGTTATTAAAATTGTATATTATTACACATTCATTGAATATTTTCTTCATATCATATACATTTATTTTATGGCCGATTATTTTTCCAGGTCCTCACATACGTTGCGGAAATAACCCAGCCCCACCTTCGAGGAATACTCTCAGCAACAAGCACGATGTCGGTCGTTCTAGGAATCTTGAGCCAGTTCATACTAGGAACATTTTTCACGTGGCGAACGGTGACATTCATAAACTGCGCGATTCCAATAATGTCCTTCATATCGCTAATGTTCATACCCGAAACACCTATTTGGCTGATCTCAAAAAACAGATTGGAAGAGGCCAAGAAAAGCATAGCATGGCTCAGAGGCTGGACCACCATAGATAACATAGAAAACGAGTTTCAAGAGCTGTATGAACAAAACGCGAAGTTCAAAGATAATGGCGACACTAAGAACACTGTTGTAGATAAATTGCGAAATATCAAACTGTTCGGAAAGAGTAACTTCATTCGTCCTTACCTGCTCATAATGCTAGCCTTCTTTCTAGGCCACTTCAATGGAAATACCCCTTTCCAGGCCTACGCCATCAAAACCTTCAAAGCTTTGCGAGCCCCACTAAGTGAATACTATTCGACAGTGATAATGGGACTCGTTCAACTTCTGGGCTGCATATTGAGTGTCAGCCTCATCAGTTTTCTTGGGAAGAGGATAATGAGCTTCATATCCCTGTTCGGATCAGGAGTCTGCTTCGTAGTGGTTGGCACCTACGCGTACCTGAACGAAATGAATTATTTGAACGAGCCAATTGAGTCCAATATGACGCTCACAGCCGATGTTCGTGAAGATCCCCGTCAGTGGATCTCGGTTGTATTTCTGGCGGGTTCTGCTTTCTTCACTTACCTCGGCATAAAAATGCTACCCTGGATCCTCATTGGAGAGATTTTCTATAACGAAATAAGAGCTACCGCTTCGGGATTGTCTGCTGGTATGGGTTATGTCATTGGTTTCCTCGCCAATAAACTCTTCCTAGATATGGTAGCAAGTTTAACATTACCAGGAGTGTTTTGGTTCTACGGTTCGGTTGGTATTGTGGGAACCGTCGTCCTGTACTTCGTTTTGCCAGAAACGGAGGGAAAGTCTCTGTTTGAGATTACCGAACATTATGGAGGTGGAGCTAAGCTGAGGAAGAGTGTCAGGCGGAAAACGACGTCTTTCGGAAATGTTAACAAAGCTTTTGTAACAGATGAGAACGGAAAGGCACAGAGCCAATTATAGTGATGTAACAAGTCGTTATGTAGTTGAACATAGGTGATTCCCAACTCAAAAACATATGTGATTAGTTCTTCCCAATGGGATAACATCAAATGTCAGGTTTTATATTTGTAGAACATTGACGAATTTGAATTGTTATTTAAAGATTTTGTGAAAATCAATGACTCTCGAGTTGTAATTTTTACATTGAATAGATTTTATTGATTTTTTATTTTTCTTGGTTATTTAGTTTATTGGTTCTCAACGAGGGGTACGCGAACCCCTGGGTCGCCAGGGGGTTCGCGTAAACAAAATGAGTAATGACAGTTATATACAAATAATTTGTATATATACTGGGTAATTCAAATTCGAAACTATAAGAGATGCGAAGGTTAAATTGGAGCAAATTAGCATTATGCAGATGAAAAAGTTTCAAAATTCCGAGTATATCCGAAACAACGTGAAATTTTTAAAATCATTTTTATTTTTTTCTGGCGTTATTTGATGAAGGGTATCAAAATTAACAGCAGATTTCATTGCCATTTTGTCCCCGCTTAAAGACGGTATTTTCAGATTTACCATACGACGTTCATTTTTTCTCATGGGCGTCATAAACTGTTACAAATTTTAATAGAGTTTTTATTCTGATTCCAACGATGTATAATATGTGGATACTTTGTTATGTCATTACCTTTTATATTTCACAAGAATTTTCAAGTAGGCTCTGACTCCGCCAAAAACACTTGATTAATGATATCATATTTGCCAGAAATTATACCCAGGTGATCCCAATTTCTCTCAAAGGTCATTTGGACGGATGAGAGCATTACTAACTGTGGAATGTTCAAAAGAAATAATGAGCACATCTGGAGTAAGAACAATCCCAGAGAGTTTAGAGAAGGTAGGCCAAAGCTACGGTTCAGTTTGAACGTACCGGGATGGAATTTGTTGAGATGAAATCCTTGTTCCATATTTTTTTAATGGATCACTCAATGGAGGAACTTATCTGGAGTTTTACCAGTACAGTATGTGACTACCTAAAAGACACATTCGTAGATAGGTGGATTGAAAATAATGGTCATTTGAAATGACCAGCAAGGTCACCTAAACTTATAGTACTTGACACTTTTTTGTGGAGCACATCAAAAAATCGGGTTTATGTACAACATGAATTCAATAACGTTGAGGATCTTAGGAGAAGCATAATTGAACCGTGTCGGTCAATAAAAATAAGGGATACAGAAAGAGCTGTAGAAAACTCAGGACGGCGAGCAGGTCTATGTATTCAGGAAGAGGGCATACATTTTGAGCAGTTGCTTTGATGTTTCCGATTTTTCTTTGTCAGTGTTGTTTTATTTCGTTCGTTCATTTGTAGTTATAGAGACAGATATTTTCAATAGAGTTCATAAAAGCTAGTTCAATCAGATTATATCTCGTTTCTTGTTTAAAAATTAATATTCTACGTTATTATTACTTTGATAATAACAGCAGACGTGACAGATAATGGGGTAACAAATCGATTAGTTTGACAGAATGAAAAATTCTATTTCAATTTGAAACAATTTAATATGACGCCTATGAGAAAAATAAAGTTAATGATGGTGGCTAAGACGCAGAACGTCGGATGGTAAATCTGATAATACCGTCGTATAGCGACCATCATTAACAAACGCCAAAAAAAATAAAAATGGTTTTTCAATTTTTTTTTCCGGAAATTTTCAGATATACTTGGAATTTTGACACTTTCTTAACAGCATATTTTTCGTCGCATAGATGCGCAAATTTTACCCAATTTAACCATCTTTGTATCTCTCAATGGTGTCCCTCGAATTTGAATTATACCCGGTATATACAGGATGTGTCAGTCAGAATAAGATCAACAAAGTTCGATTCCTTGTCTCATTTCGAGGTGAAAAGTTCCCATCAATGTATATCCTGAAATGCAGCTTTTCTGAGATAAAGGGTGTCGAAGATACGAAAAAAAAAAAATTCTCTTCGAAACTAGTGGTTCGCACGAGACCAACGAGACGAGATTTCCATAAAGTCTTGTCTCGTCTCGCCGATGAAATGATAAATCTCGTATCGAGTCTCGTCTCGCAGCCTCCACTCTCGTCTCGTCTCGCTTCTCGTACGAGAGTCTCGTAAAAGAATCGAAATATCGTCATGCATAATCTTATTTTTTCAGTGCAATAAGGAATGCTTAAATACTTGCCCTAATGTAGGAGTCGGAAAAGAAGATTACAATTTTTGAAACATAACATCATGTATTTGAGAGTAATACATCTAAATAAAATAAAAATTAGCATTATTTAATCATTTTGGCAATGAAATAAGTTGAAAAATCAAAGTTGAAAAAAAATCAACACACAGACAGCCCTCATTTTTCACCCAGTTGTTTAGGCATAACAAACATCGTGCAAATTCATTATTGAGATGATTTCGATGGTTTCTTATAGTTAACGCAGCACGTGAGACCTATCTTTCTGTCGGGACAGCCGGTATGTTTAAGAGATCTCGTGCCATTAAACATATCTGTAATAGAAAATTCAGAAGAGTGAATTTTCCACTATTGAAATATATAAGTTTCTTCATTGCTCCGAGGCATAGAATAATATTTTTGATGCTCCTGCATCCATTCTCCTTCGGAAAGCGTAGGATTTACTGAATACAAAATATCATAATCAATTACAAAATCCGATTTTTATCAAGTTCTCAAGTCCGCACGTAAAAATATTCACCTGCGAAACTCTCATACGAGACGCGAAACCTCATGCACGATACTCGAAACGAGACCAATAAAAGTCTCGTCTTGTCTTGTCCGAGTATCGTCTCGAAAACGAGACGAGACCTTGCGAGACTCTCGAAAACGAGACTCTCGTACGCATCACTATTTGAAACTAATGAAGGAAAAAAAATGTAAACTTGATGCACTGATCTAGGTCCATCAAACTCTGAGCTTTATTCTATGCTCATTTTCAAAATGATAAATGTTATTCGCAATTGTTCATATAAACATAAAAATGAGAAATGAACACTTGAGCGGAATTTTAAAATGTTGATAATTTCGCTTGCATGTATTGAAAAATATATAAAAGTATGTCAGGTTCAAATTTCGCAATGTTTGTTTCTTCCGATCAATGAAAGTTTGTTTACAAATCAGCTCTCGTATTGTTAAAGTGTCACGCCTTTTGCAAAATAAATAATAAAGTTAATTCATTTCTCTCGATAAATATTCAGTTCGTTTCGTAAGTGATCAAAAAAGCCGAACAGGATCTATGCAACAGTTATTTTAGTTGTATTACTCAACCTGTTTGTGATAATTGCTCTTTGAAAGAAAAGTTTAAGATTTAGATATCAACCTTTTTACCATTCTGTTTTTTCATTGGCATGGTAAGGTTTTTTTATAAATTTTCCAATCCCGGAGTAATACCATTTGAGTTTTTCAAATAATCCCGACGTATTTTTCATTGAACCTCTTTTATGCAAGTGAACTAGAACATGTCAATTCTTTTCGTGCACACAAGGCTTTTCTCATGCTGGATGACATTCGGATGTTTTTCGTCTATGAGGCAAATGCTTTAGCATCACTCCATGCATATTCCAAATACAGATAGAAAATAATAAAATTAATTTTATGTATAAGTCAGGGCCGATACAATATTAATGACTGTATTGTTACGAGATTGATTATAATTTCCCTATCTATGCCGCTGAGAGATCCATAAAAACAAATCGCATGCAAATGTGTTGACGAAGCGCCACAGTTATTTAGATAATCGAGCAGTTCTAAGAAGTGATTATTTGGACGGCCTTCTGTCCCGAGTATTCTGGATTTTGCGATTGATCCAGTCGGCACAAATGGACTATATATAGAGATTTCACCGGAATTAAGATTAAGAAGAATTTATGAAGAAGTGATAAACAGTTTTTGAAGAAGTATCCCAGACAGCACAAGATTATTCTGAGAATGTTCTCACAATAGTTTCGTAGAACATTTGAATGTTCTCAGAATATGTATGTCCAGCGCTTTTCTGCAAGAGGCTTAAGTTAGTGGAAGGGGCCTTCTTAACGCCCTCCGACATCAGGAACTTAGCTCCCAGGAAACTGATAAACTTCGCAAAGTCTCGGAACCCCGGGACTCGAATAGATCAAGGGTCATTCACAAAAGAACTTAGGTCGAAATGCTTGTGAGGTTGCACAGCCTGTACGACCCCCTTACAATCTTCAATCTACATCGCTATAGGCATAGGATTCAAGTTTGACACTGATGGGGCAGCCCTTCTTTATTGGTTCCCTTGCTAGTCAGATTTCCCCGACTCGGATCGAATGGTCAGTCGTTTCCATACAGTTCTCCATACATACTCATGTCAGACTAGAATTCTCCAGCCTAAGATAATGGATAACTGGAAGAGGACCCTCCGGCTTTTGACTGGAACGAACGAACTTTGTAGGGATACTATGCAGGCAGTCCAAAGACTTTGTAGCCTGCCACAGCAAGTCAACAACCGCGTGGCTTTCAAGCAGGTGTCTACAAAGACCAAGCACTACGCTTCGCCGTATAGGAATACTATTAGCAGAGTATAACAAACATTTCGCTAATAGGCATAGAAGACAGCCCGCAACTTGTCGCAAATGTGAAGAAGACGAAGAAACATCAAATCACCCTGGCGTGTGTGCGAGACATATATTTCCTTGGCATGTATACGAGGCTTATTATAGGAGGTTAAGATCTGAAATCTTAGGGAGTTCATTCAAAGGTTACGAAGGTGCGAAAATTAAGATTAGAAGTAGTTATGTAGATTAGCGGAGAGCAGGAGATCGCAAAAAGCGCCCATGGAGATCAACTTGCCTAGCTCCGGCGTAAGACTTCATACAATTACTTAATTATTATTTTAATGCGGCGGGGATGACTATCGGCCGAAATGCAGGTAGTTCAGCGTAGAACCTTTCTGCTCCCCGCTGTCAGGTTCATCTCGTGAGTGCTCCGGATCTTCTAATTAACTCCTGGAGATTTCTTCGGCAGGGACCCATCCGTTATCGAGGGCCTCATATCGCTGTGTATAGCCAAAGCGATTGTTTGGGTCGTACTCCCAATGTTCTGCCGAAGGACCGCCTGTCCTTGCCCTTGCCAGCACTTTTTCCAGATGTTTGTTGCAGGTGAACTTCAAGTCTAAGTTCAGCCCTAAGTATTTCAACTCTCCTGACAACTGTAAACCTTTACCAAAGATTCGAAGAGCTCTATTGGGCTCAAAGTTTCTTTTTATACACAATTACTACTGCTATACATAGGGTGGTGCGGTAAGTTCAAGTGAATGCGCCACCAAAAAAGTAAGTCGCCTCAGATCGCTATAGCAAATAATAATAGCCGTCCTCTAACCACATAAGCTGTCTTTAGTTATTTAATTATTATCAAGAGGAAACGGCTTTAATACTATTTGAACAATAAAAACAAAACTGCTATGATGAACTTTTATTAAAAAAACACAGTATAAATAAAAAAACACTCAAGTCTGAGACAAAAAACAAAACAAAAAAATTCTTACAATTCTATAAGTAATAATAGAAATGAAACCAATGGCGGTTTTCGAGTTCTTTACAAAAATGTCGGCATCATGTTTATAACATGAGTAGTGATTGTATATTTAACCATTAGTACTAACAAATTAAATAATAAATAAATGTGATGAATACATAGGAAGACGGTAGATTCAGTATGGCGAGACTAATGCTGAAATATCAACAATTTTTTTATGTACAAATAAATTCAAACAATTGGTAAGTAAGTATACCTGACTAAGTATTTTCATTTAAAATGATTAAGAGGTGAAAGATCAAAAGACCTCTAAAATAATTATCATGTTCTACTAGTTAGATGACGTGGAGGAATGCAATCATAGGCTTCTTCGGAAGGCAATAAGTACTATTTGGTATTAGGGTTCACAATGTGTTGCATTCGTTCAAAAAATTGTTAGTAGATATAATGTCCTATATTATTTATTCTATTCCTAATTTTTGATATTTTTCATGTGAGAAATGAAGATCCATCGATAGTATGAATAAAATTCTATAGATTCCATAATCATTAATGATTTCTGATGAATGTGTTACTGATTTTTAAAGATAACTAACCCTATTATTATGTTCTGGAATTCAAATTAATAGCTTAAAGCGTAACAAGTTTTGGTCCCCGGTTTAATCTGTTGACTAGACAGTATCAAAGCACAAATTCAAATATATACAAAATAAAATATAACAGATTGTAGTTGTTGTCATAAAGTTTAACATTGTCAAAATCAATTCTTCAATGATTCTAACAACTAGTTAAGCGATGAGTTTCAATGATTTGATGAAGGAACAAGCAAAAGACTTTCTGTGAAATGTGCTGAATTTTTCAAGGTAAGCAGTTTGGGCCAAAATGTTCGCAACATATGGGAAATTTTTTTATTGTCAGAGTTACAAAAAACATTTCATAGATCATTTCTGCATATCGGCAAACCTAAAAATCGAATTGGACGTCCTTGACTACAAATATGGCAGTAATTTTGAAAAATTCATTACGAATGGGCAAAAAGTGGGGATATTTTCAAAGGTAGCAAAAAGTTAATTGGTCAACAATTCAATGTTATGCCCATATGCAAAATTTTGAATTTCCTGAAAGAATTGAAAAAAAACAATTTTTTTTGGTCTGGAATAACTTCTAGGATCATTATGAACTCATTCAATCATTGAAATATTTTTTTATGTGTGTTCCTAAATGATGAGGCAAAATTAAAAAAATTGGTTTTCACAATACAGTGGTAACATAAGAATCATTGCAACAGCAAGTCATAGTGAAAACCGGTATTTTAAATTTTGCACTATCATTTAAGAAGAAACACAATACATTTTATTATATTGATTGAATAAATTGATTATGGTTCCTAAAAATTATTCATGACTCAAAACTGCATTTTTTAATAAAAGTATATTCAGAAAAATTGGCATACTTTCAATTATTTCAGAAAGATTTTTCAAACTGCATGTGGGCCTAAACCTCAATTGCAAAAAAACTTTTTCAAATAATACTTTTGCAATTTTCAAAAAGAATTACACCTTTGACCCATTCAACATTAACTTTCCAGAATAACCGCATTATTGGTGGTCACGTGAATGTCAAAATCGATTTTTATGTTTTGCGATTTGCAGAATAAAAAATCCTCTAGTATTATTCTGTAACCCTGACAATAAAAATATTTCCCAAATACACTGCATAATACTTAACAGCCGGTTCAAAACTCTTCATTGACAAAATGTAAAATGAAATTCTTTAAAAAAATAATACCGACACGAAAATGTGAAGTACTAAAGTTTAATTCAATTGATGTACCAAGTTATGACTGTTTTTTTTAAACTGAACGTGAATTATGAGTCATCCATAAAAGATACATATAAAAAGTGGTAAGCAAGTGCTAGTGTTAGCACGACGACAAAAAAGGGGGAGTAGACTCAAAAAAACATGACATTTTGAAATGTATCAATTATATTTTTTCTATTCACATAACTATGTACGGCGATAAATGATCCATTAATCAAAGATTGCCAATCTATGATTGAAGCAAATTTTCAAAAAACACTACCATGGCAACTCCATTTTTTAAATACATCACAATGGTTACTGTTTGATGTCAATGGTTAAAATCCCGATTGCATTGAAACAGTTATGATAATCTAAGAAAAATCAATACAAAAAATTTAAATCAAGTTTTGTTGATCTAATCTGAGTTTACAAAAAAAAATACGGAATGTGTTTTCAAACTATTCGAGAAAATAGAAGGGTGTTTATAACACTTTAGACAATAACATTTTCAAAAAGCGTATATAAGTGTTTCGTCCTGATATAAAAACAGTTCAATCTTACAAACCTGTTGCGAGAAAATTAAAAGCAAGAATTATTTTTTAGAACTGTACAAATGAAATGAATATTTACGAAACTCAGATATCCATTTTTCATTTATTTTTTTAAATAAAACATTAACTTGATTATTTTTATATGATTTGGAATTGAGTTGTAGTAAAACGGCAAAAAACTGTTGAAAATTTTAAGAGACCTTGAAGTTTATTTTCGAATTGTTCATAAATTAAACCATTATGCCGTATCCAAATAATTGTTCCATGTCTATTTTTTTTTGTTACTTTTACATATATTTTCGGTTGGATTATATACCTCATAATTCAATTGAGACTATATTGACGAAACAAAGAATGTTGAGGGCTGTTATGCCCATAAATTATTGAGATTTCAGATGTCTGTCTGTCTGTCAGTTTTTCTTGATTCTAGTATGATCATTAAGTATAAGTAGCCCTAAGTCTGCTAGGGTATTATTATGAAATGCGAATGACATATTTCGTTTTTTCTACGATTATTGTGAATGGGTTATACTCACAATTGTTTAATGTTTATCGATAACTCTCTGATATTATTTTGTTTTGTCCAATGAAGAGTTTTAATAAGATCAAAATAATATAATAAAAAAGATTCATGAAAATTCAACATATAAGCAATGAACTGATAAATTTCATACGTACAAAGAAAAATCAATCCTTCGAAATCAAATATAGTCCATTCGCATTATCTAAGGTGGAAAATGCCAATGTTAAATTCATGAACTCGTAGTTGTGGCCATAGTAATGGACAGGGTTTATCAGATTTTTCTCCTGGATCATCGTCACTAGATAATCTATATGCTCAACTATAAAAGCATCTGGCTTAGCTACCTTCAACCTTCTAGCCTCTAACAGCGTCAGTAGCTTTCTTACTCCAAAAATAGTAGTTAACATTTCGTTTGTGACTGGATTAGATTCAAACTCAATAACTGGCGAGTCTGGAGGTTTGTCTTTACTTTCTACATTATTCAATAAATCTATTATATCAAGAATTTTATCACAGCTTTTATTAATACTCATTTCAGACTCTTCGTCGCTTTTAGAAAAAAAATTATTATCACAAGAATGTTCTTTACTATCTACAAAATCCGAAACGACATCAATTTCACTCAAATGCTCACTATTGTTCAGTTTCATGGATTCTTCATGACTATTACCATTGAAAATTTGTCCATTAATCATATTTTCATCCGCCATATCATTTCTACCTATTTGCCTATCACAACCACTTGTTGAATGTGTTTGATCTTGGTTTTCTTGCATACTTTCATCACTATTATTGTTTCTATCTGTATCACAGTTTTTCTCAACTATAGGTTCGTCAATGTCTTCAATATTGTCTGAATTTTCCTTCACATTTGCTTCCTGTTCTTCACACATTCCATCACTGGGTTTGTTCTGTTCTGAACTATCTACATTTTCTATTGATCCTGTGCTTTTCAACATTTCACACAGTTCTTCAATTTTTGCAAGACTCTGCATTTTCTCTATTATCTCTACTGGGCTCAAGTTGTTAGTTTCTACTTTCTTACAACTTTTTTTTTTCTTTTTATGCTTTTTCGATTTAGTTTTGCCCAAATTTTCATTTGTTGTTTCATCCTTATTTCCATTAACATTATTTTTTATTGCATTACTTTTATGTTCGCCACTTGTAAAATCAATTTTTTTTCTTATGGAAGGATTCGTAAATGGGTGTGCTACTACAGAACTTTTATCTTTGGTACAAGTCCTAAATCTAGTTTTCTGAAAGGTCATCGACCTCATAATATTTATCAAACGACTCCAATCTTCTGCAGTTTTTATTTCGTTCAAATTCACACGATCTTCTTCAGTGAATCTCAAAAAAGTTCGAACGCCATTCAATAAAACTGCGCATCCTTCGGCTTTAGAAGAAAGGACACCTGAAATAAAAAAATGTATATTGTACTGAATATACAAGTTACTTATAATTCTAATAATTCATTTAAAAACTCAGTAACGCTAATTTATTAAAGATTTATTTCACTATAACTATTTCAATTTATTTTCACTGTCGCTGTCTATTTGCGAACTCTCGAACTAACTATATCTCCGCAACTGCAACTCTGCGACTCTGCCTGCCATCTCATGTTTAACGTCTTATATACTGGCAAGTAGATTACTATCGAGAATGGAATGGTGACCCATTAAGATGATGGCTCTCGTACATTCTTGGACATGACTAGTCATAGGTGTACCCTTAGCGAGCAGAGATGAGATCATGCGTTGTTTACAAGCCAAGGTCAAATAATTAGGCGGTCAGGTCCGGCCTCAAGATCGTTACATTATTTTTGGAATCTTGACGTGAGATTCGAAAAACGTGGCTTTCTGAGCTCACAAATCCACAAGCTTCGAAGGAGAAGTCTTTTGGTGAGTGTGGACTATACAAGCTTAGAAATTGAAATTTTGAAGAGTGAGATATCTTAAAAATGTTTGTATTGCAATATGATAGGATATCTGACTTATTTTATTGAGTATTACAATTTTTTACAATATCCCGAAAGTTTACACTGCAAGTTTTTTGAGTACTGAAATGTCCTAATACATTTTTATATTGCAATATAATAGGAATTCCGACTTGGAACTGTATCTAATTGAGAATTAGAATTCCTTAGTGTTCGAATTGTTTTTGTATGTACTCTGTACAAACCAAAACTAAATAATTTGTAATGAGTAAACATAAAAGTCACTCAAGATATGATCACTCATGAATACTATGGAAGAAAACAGTACTCAACCAAGATCTTCATGACCGTCTAAGCAGTGTCTCCCAACTATTACCATTGACATCTGACGGTCATAGCCACAGAATGGCTCTTAAGCACCAGACATACACCTGAAGGTCATCTGAAGGTCACGGACCATGTCAAAAACGTAGGGGGGGGGGATGCGAGAACCGGGTGCAGTACCCTACCACACAAGATAAATATTTGTAATACCATTATTTTTTAAATGAAATTGAGCTTTGTCTTATAGAATATAAATGTTCATTAACAGTGACTCGTTACCTTGATCCATTGATTGTAGAAAATATTGATAAATTTGTTCTGTGAAGATATGCACCCTTCGAGAAATCTGTTCGTCGGTAGTCAAAAACTCCGCCAGCACTTTAAATTCTGAATTTAAACTAAAAACAGTGGATAGATCTCTCCACGAGGCCTCCAACACTTTTTTTTCACAAATATTATCTTCCTCATATTTCACGTCACCATATTTGATTAAAGTCTGTAATTTGATGAGCAGGAACTGAATGTCATAAATATGAATTATTTCTTTAAGGGGCTGCACAGAGTAAGATATTACGCCTGAATGATTATCCAAGTCTTTTATCTGAAACAATAAAACTTTCTATAATGAATATGCTTGTTGCTTCATTTACATTTTTTCTGTTCAACATTTATTTTGAAGACTACAATACATCGATATTATCATACAGTTGTTCTTGTGACTTGTTCCAATAATATACAAATTGTTGTTAGAGCGAGTACCAAAATGGTGGATATCAAAATAAAAAAATAATTTGGTTTAAGTAGATTTTAATTATAATTATAATATTCCCTCACTAACACTCATAGAGTGTACCCAAAGACATTGCCTTGGCGCTCATTTCATAAATCATAAAATAAAAGTTTCATAAAACATAGTACCGCTGTAAAGTTTTCAACATTGTATTGAGCAGGGTATTCACTTTTCATAACTTAAAAAAAATAGGACTTTAAATCAACAAATATGCGATTACATGTTTTCAAAATAGTTGATTAAAATTTATGGTATAAATGGTCCTAAAATTTGGCTAGATAGGTGTTTGATGAACCTTCTATTAATGAGCTTGGCATCATTTTAGTACTGACAAAAATCAATTTGAAAAAATTTCTATCTGAAATTCCCAGAGATACATCAACATTGTATCCACAACAGAAATTTAAAGTTTCTCATTTACTCAAAGAAAAACATGTTTTCATCAATAGGTATTCACTGATTAGAACTTAGTGGTATGATGAAGCTAGTAGGAAAAAAAAGCATTGTAGATGTTATAAATCTTTTAAATCATCAGAAACTTTATAAATATATGGCAGAAACTAAAATTTGAAATAGAATTTTCAAAGGACCTCGCACTTTTTATAGGAAAAATGGTTCTCGGTAAAATTGTCTGAATTTTTATTATATTGTAGTATTCGATGTACTGATTGAACGAGCGGAATCGCAAAGTTCGTTGATCGATAGAAAATCAGTAATTTATATTTAACTATTTTCTCGGAATTTTCAAGTGCCAACCGCATTTTTTTTCGCTATTATCATCAAGGTACCTTCATAGTACTAAAAGAGGGTGAAGATTAGGGATAACAATCAAATAAAATAATAATATAAAAATCATGGAAACCTCTATCCGAGTGGAACACAAATTAGAAAAAATCCGTCGCTGCCCAGATTCAAATTCTATTAGAAATGAAAGCGTTCTATCAATCATTTTCACTTTTCCCAGATAGTTCATTTTTTATTCCGACAAAGCATACAACAACAAAATTCACTTAACTATCTGTACCTTATATTATTGAATTCATATATCTGATGTGATTGTTATCTGTAATCTTCACTTCACCCTCTTTTACATTTATTTTGATCTCTAAATTCTCACGTTTCACTATTTGTGAAGAATCTTGCAATGCAAATGGTAATAAGTTTCTCAATTAATAACTATGAAACTAGTCATAGTAGGAAACTGAATTTTTGGGACAGTGTTGAGGAGAGAATGATGAATATAGTAAATAATAATGAAGGAATTTCACCGAGTTAATTGTGAATTACAGGGTGATTTCTTAAACGTTGATATTTTGTCATTTTTATCATCGAAAATTTTCATGATCACTCTACATATCCCAACAAAATCATGTTTATACGGTATCAGCTATCTTCGGAGGAAGATAAATCACTTGAATATACAGGATGTGTGTGATAGAACTGGCCATATATTTCACAAATGTTTCAAATCACCCTGTACGAAATGTATGAATTGTGATTAATGATGGAGTAAGACTAGTATATTGCATGCCAAAATAATTTCATCAATATTTCATTATTACATCGAATTTTCAGGAACAAAATGTGAATAAGTTGAATGGATTGGAGTTGCTCTAAGCAGTTTATTGGCCAGGGCTACCAAACTCAGCACACTATGTAAATATATTTTAGAAAAAAGTTATATATTGTTCCCTTTCTGTAAAACCATAAGGTGAAAATTCAGAACGAAGAACAGTTTTTGTTTTCCTGTCTTTTCATTATTCTCATGACAAATTCTTTTCACTCATCAGCTAAGTCAATTCAATAACAACCAATACCACATTTCAAAACATGTAATAACATGTTCATAAAACTACAATGAGTTAATACAAAAGAATTTTGAAGTTTCAGGGAAAGAATTTATAAGAACAGATATATACATGAATTTGTTCTGTTTTAAGAAGATAATTTCATTGTTTTAATGTATTAAGATACTTACATCAGCAACGTAACTCATTACTGCTTTGAAAATTTTGAATGCTGGTGAAACAGTTGCCACCACAAAGAGCCCCAACTTCCACAAGTCACTTATGTAAGCTTTCACACAATTTGCCAGAACGGCACTTTGGTCCAAATGTTTGTAGACAAGCAAACCGCCAATTGGTTGAAAAATGTCATCTGCAATGAATCTTATACAAAGAATAATCACATGAGTGGGAGATTCTGGAGTGTTTGGATGGGCCGGGTTGATTTCATTCAAAGGGTACTCGTTCATGCTCAATATGACATTTCTTTGTGGGGGCATTAAGGTCAGTATTTGTTCTAGGAGTATCATGTGGGTAGATGATGGTATAAGGTGTGGTCGATAAAGTTCTGAAATTAAAGTGAAAAAATTATAAAAGGCAACATAAATTAAAAAATAATTCATCTGTAAGTAGGTGTCATATACATAAAAACAAGATTATGAGTGGAATATCCCGAAAGTGCCAAATGAAAGAAGGTATAGGATATTTTTCAAACAAACTGAAAATCTGTGATACATAGTACGATGTGCCAAGTATTTAAATAATTTGTTGACTTTTGATGACCTACTCTTACACTGATGACAAGCAATAACCCAATAATTCATCTGCAGAAAATTTGATGAGTTGTACGAAAAATATCCCCTATTTTCTCATAAATCACATACTCATTGAAACTAATTTCACTAAATGGAACCATAGTAGGCTTTGCTTCAAGAAAATAGAGTACCTGCGTGAACGTTCTTTGAAAACTTTGCCTTTATGGTATTGCAAACCTATATCTGAAGAAGAAACTATTCAACTGCTTGGAATGTTCTGTCAGAATATCAGGGAAAGAACTGAAAGTTGGATGTGGGAACTTAACGAAAACTAGGTTCATTACACCAATTCCTTTTCAATTACATTTATATTTCTCATGATACTGATAATTTTCATGTTATTTTTCGCGACTTTCGAGTGCTATTAAAAATGTGATCATAAATTCAAAGAACATGTGTTTCATACATTACCCACCATCTGATTCATCATCAAAAACTAGTCCATCCGCCCTAGGATAATCTGAGACACCAGCACCGGCAAATTCACTCATTTTTTATTGGGAATTGTTACAAACTACTTTGTAAAATATTTGTATAATTTATTCTTGACAAAAAATTGTAAAATAAGCAGCAACTATAAAATAACCAAAGAAAGTACCATTCATTCAAAACAAATAACTGACTTTAAATTATAATTCACCAAGGCCCCAATAAAACCCACATAAAACTTAACAAAACATCAACTACCAACACCTCCACCTGCCTACTCAAATCAAATTCAAATATAAGGTTTGTTCGTAGTTGGAAATTTAAAACTTCATTTTGTTTTAAATATGATCCTTAACAACGTATGGAGCGAGTCCTTCAGAAAGAGGAAGTGAGAGGACAGACCTGTCAAGCAAATACTTTTACACCAAAGGAACAGCCACACTCTCAGTTAGAGATGGGACATCGAAACATAACATCGATGTTGAACATCGACGATACTATCGAAACTCACCATCGATATTTTGTAAACATCGGTCTTGCAACATCGACGGTTTTTTAACATCGATGTTTTCATTGTTTTTTGACTCTTGACAGATGGTATTTTGAATAGGTACAAATTTTAGAGCTACTGGTATATATATACAAAAATACTAATTCTTCAATTATACAAAATAAAAATCGTAATGAATTCAAGATAAAAATTGGACCAAAAATTTTAAAAATACTTGGAAAAGTCACTCTGTTCTCATTTCTCTGGTCAGTATTACGTACAATATTTTTTAATTGCATCTGCGTCTGGTTTATGACCGATGTTGAAATTCGATGGTATTCAACCATCGATGTTGAACATCGATATTTCAATTTGCGACATCGATACCAAAACATCGGAACATCGAATGATCATCATCTATGTTTTAAAAACATCGATGTATATCGCCCATCTCTACTCACAGTGTTGCCCATCAATGTTATTTTTCATAAAGAAATTTCAGATTCCACATTCACATTGTTGTTAAAATATACGATCTTCGTCGAAAAAGTAAAGTATCAACAAGGAGTCTCCATATTATTCGTTTTTAATGAAAGCAACAAAAGCTTTCAAAGTACATACATATTTTCCAAAAGTTTTTAGCTGGTCGAATTGATTATTCATCACACGCTAAAAAGTAAGAGCTACGTCTTCTCTAGCTCGCACAAGGCTCTCGGAGACTTCTGAGGGTTGTTCTTAAGGGGCAGCCGGTTGACAAAAATAACGAAACACAACAATTTTATAAGATATATGAATGCAGAATTCAAAGAATTTATGAATTTTGTCCTCAGATCGATTCACTCATCATAGAAACACTATCCACCTTTAAAGATTCTCGGATTCATTATCAGTTTTCTGATGTCAATAGGTGTATTCTTTCGTTTTGATCAAACTGAAAGAACTGAAATTAAGTGATCCGGACTGTTGAATAGAGATTTCTAATGGATTTGGAAACCCAAATAAAAAGAGACGAAAGTTCTTAATTTTTCCGTCCTTGTTGCCAGGGAATGTACTCTGTGATTGGTTACTATAAGGTCAGGGAGTATAAATGTCATTTTCAACTGTAGCTCTCATGTCATCCAAACTAACCGCCATTATGGTATCCAATCACAGAGCGCGCCCCTGGCAACAAGGATGGAAAAATTAAGAACTTTCGTCTCTTTTTATTTGGGTTTCCAAATCCATTAGAAATCTCTATTACGAGCTCGAAATGCAACAGTCGGATCACTTAATTCAGTTTAATGAAAACGAAAGAATATACCTAATTCAATACTCATCTAGGCAACCCACATCACCCTTGCTCTTTTAATAACATGTGGTTATCCCCGTAAACATAAAAACATAACTTAAACATAAGTTATATCACATTGTGACTTGGTGATGTTATTCAGAGATATGCTTGATGTTACAGATACGTTGCGTCCATATGACTTTGTGTCTCTTTTAAATATTACAATGTAATGTTAATTACTTAACTTTAACTTTAACTTTATTACATACATATAATGTTACTCAAAACATCTATGCAACATTTGTAAAATATAACATTGTAACATCAGGGTGGAGCATATACTCATTGTTTGCCGACACTTATTTTTCTACACTTAAAGTTGTATTTCTGGAATTTCAGTTGTCACTTTTCAGTAGATGAATAACAACAATAGCAATCAATAAAGTTATTCATCTACCAAAGAGTGGCGATTGAAATTCCAGAAATACAACTTTAAGTGTAGAAAAATAAGTGTTGGTAAACAATTAGTATAAGCTCCACCCTGTATACTAAGAAATAAAATATGTATATAAGGGGGTAATGATGTACACCAGTTTGTACACCAAAACTGATAGAGGAATGTGAATAAGGACACTACCAAACTGAAAAGAAAGAGAAAATGCAGTTAGTTTATTGATAATTTGTATTAAACAATTCAAGTGATTTCTCTACAATCTCAAGAAACGGTAATATTATCATAGATTAATGAAATTAAGAAAGATCAGAACACTCTGTATAAAATATGTAATTTTCAGTTCACTTACAAATTAAGCAGCTCCAATATTGTTGTTTTAGCAAGCTAAATTCATTGGTTTGAGTTCCAAAAATTCCTTGATCAATCCTTGAAAAAAGCAGAACCCGTTTGCACCGTCCACAAAGTACAGTGCAAAAATATTCGAATTCATAGCGAGCGCTATTGCCAGTCGAACATAGATTTTGCTCTAACCTCGAGTAATACATGCCAAGTCGAATAAGAATATTATTGGTACCGTAGCAGTGTATATCCAGCCGAACACACAAGCTCTATAAAGATTGGAATTAATGCACATTAGTGCAGCCAGTCGAATACACTATAAGATAACAACTATGTTTAATTATTTAACAGGTAGTGCTCAACCAGCTCATGATACTACGAAAGCATCCTGGTGTCACGCACTCTTCTTTTTCTGAAAACTCAATATAATGACTTTTATCTACTCCTATTAAGTTATAAATTAATTATTCAACTGCTTTTGAGCAATTATTAGTGTCTATGAACAAACAGCGTGAGTTATAATTACTCACTGCTATAACTCACGCTAATAAATCGGAAATTCTTGGAGGTATTTACGAACCGAATATCAACGTGGCTGTGTACTCTGTACTTCTGTCCAAGCACAAGCCGGATGGGGAGTAATGTCACTTGTGTCACTCGATTAATTTTGACGTTTTCAAATTAAGTTGATACCGAATTCATATTATTGTGAATTTTGTGCTGAAAAAGATGAATTCAGATAGTGAAGATGAATTATTATGTACACCTCCAGAAATAAGAGAAACAGCTAATGTTACCATACAGAATTTATTGCCTGAAAAATCCCAAAAGAAATATAAAGGTGTATACAAAAATTTTCAAGATTGGTGTAACAGTAAGAACATTAGGTCATCGTTTACAGAAAATGTACTTTTCGCATATTTTACTGAACTTAGCACTAAATATAAAGCATCGTCTCTATATGGACTTTCTACTCCATGCTAAGAAGCACACTCAACATAAATAATAGAATCAATATAGGGAATTATTCAAAGTTACGTGCGTTTCTCAAACGTCAATCAGAGAAACTAAAAAGGCAAAAACATTTACGCCAGAACAACTTAATAATTTCATAAATGAAGCTCCTGATGAGAAATATCTGGAGACAAAGATAGATCGATCTCACAATAATTCAATCGGCAATGGAGTAAAATATTTTTTTCAATAAAGTCCCATTTTCTTCAATCTTCTCTTCACCGTTGCTGAACTGTTTGTGAAATAGATTAAAAAAAGCCATAACTTCTTTGTAGCTTTGACCCAATAATAAAAAGTGATATGCAATATAATAGTTAACCACTTCCATTTTTTGTAAGAATTTATTCAAATTTATAGTAATTAATAATGATTTAAACTAAACAAATAATCTAGTTACCTACCAACAACGAATAAAAGTAGCATCACCAAGAAAATATAAAGTTATAATGAGAAAAAATCCAATATAATAAGAAAAAAGTCATTATATTGAAAAAAAAAATCATTATAATGAGAAAAAAAGTCATTATGGGGTCAATTCTGATTCTCAGTAGCAAGATTGTTATCATAGCAAGACATTTTTCACGGCAACATATATCTCAATTTTGTAGAAGGCTTGAAAAATATCGGCAGGAGATGTTGATGCCACATTATCTACTGCCAATAAAGCAAGATAGATATCAAGACTTCTACAGAATTGAGATATATTTTGCTGTGAAAATTGCCTTGCTATGATAACGATAGACCAGTTTAGTGTGACGTCACGCCGTATGAGTGTCACAGACCATTATCCAAACAAACCGTATTTACCATTGAAAGAATGTGTATGTGGTATATTTTTTGTGTTTTTATCGAAATTAGTGCAGAGAAATGAGTGAAATAATCAAAAACATTGCATTCTCTACCATTTTGAACCTACAAATAAAAGTCATATATAAATAAATTAATTTTGAATTTCACTATAGGTACTTTGCTACAGTATTATTTACACATATGATACTTACTGTTATTCGCTTTGAAACCCTTTGATGAATCAAATATCCACAAAAATCCTACAGCTTATTTAGGAATCAAACACAAGACAAGTTTATTTGGATAATGCATATGATATAACTCATTCAACAAAATTGACAGCTCTGACGTCAGCACTAAAATGGTGTATATTGCTAGTGAGAAACAGAATTGACCCGTATATATTTCAATCGTTGTTTTATTTTTTTACGCCAGACCACCAGATCACAGGAACAAAATAAGTTCTTCGTTCTTCGTAATCAGTCAAATGTCAAATCTGTGGCAATTTTAGGTCACAGACCACTATTCGACTTCCGGCAATGGTGGAGGACTGACGGCGTTCTCGTGTCTCAAGTCAAGTACATGTGTGTGATTGTTATAGTGTAGTTTGTGTTGTGTTGTCTGCCGTCTTTAGTACGTGCAATCATCCAATTTTTAAGTGTTTGTGACGTCTGCCGTACACCACAATTTTTTAACCGTGGTTAAACGTTCAATCAACAAAAAACAGATTTTTTTAAATGTTTTTTTTTTTTTCGGGTGGAGGTATTGCCTTGAGCAAGATTCCCCATCCACCCGCTGACGAAGTCCCCACTACTCACGCCAGTAACCAGGCTGGGGTAGGGTTGATCCCTATGTAGTGGGGAGAGTGCTGGAAAAGTGCGCCAATAGGAAGCAAGGCCCAATAAACACAGAGAGAAAGAGAGAGAGAGAGAAAAGTCACAGACCACCTTTTTAGGTTAATTATTAACCCGGTGTTTGTGCTGTTGTTGGTGTTGTGCAGTCGCCAAAAATTGAATATAGTTCTTAGCCACTTTGCCTAGAAATAAGTTGAAAAGTATTAAGGTATTCAACATAATTCCACAATCAAAAATGACTGAAAATAAAGAAAATGAACTATCAGCTGTAGAAGCGGAATTATATGATAGACAAATAAGGTTATGGGGAATTGAATCTCAAGAAAAGTAAGTACAATTTAAATATGAAAAAGGCCTATTTTTCTACCTACCAAGTGATCTGTTGTGTATTTTTTGTCGTATCTTCATTCCTTCACTCCAAATTGTAATAAAGTAATTTTGGAAGCTGATTGTCCATTAGTTAATTTTAATAATAGTTCAGTTGACAAACCATAAACCTTCTTGGTACATTGGGAGAGTTCAGAAATCAACAACTGTATTGTAGCTGGTATGACGGAAACATCATTCAATCAGCTGCGATTAGATCAACATGTATTGAAAACTAGCATATTACTCATGTATAGTTCTTGTCATAGATTAATAAAGTCCATTTTAATTATTAAGTACTACTTATTAGTTATATATTCAATTTTACAGGTTGAGGGCAGCAAATGTTCTTCTCATTGGTATAAGAGCTTTGGGATCAGAGATTGCAAAAAACATTCTTCTCTCTGGAATAAATTCCCTAACAATTTTGGATGATGGGATAGTTACTGAAGAAGAACAACTGAAAAATTTTCTTTTGAGCAGGGATAGCATTGGAAAGAAGGTGAGTAGTCAAAACAATGTCAAAATTATTTCTTTTTATTTTTTATCATTCGCACCTTGGGCCTGAAATCTTTTAAATAATCAAATGCATTTTGTGGTAGTGAAGGCTGATACAACTCGGGCCTTCCTTTGTATACATGTTTTTTTGCAACAGATTTGGGCAAGATTTCTCTGAGAGACTTTTTTCTGAGCCCTGTTTCATCAGAAGTGAACTCCAGATTTCTTCTTATATTTCTGATTTGTTGAGCTTTCTTCTTATTTTCTTCCTTCAGGTTTTCCAGTTCAACGGAAAGAGTTTTCAGCTCTTCCATTGAGCTCTCCATGTCCCGTAGAAGCTCAGGTTCCGTCAACAGACCTGACTCCTCTCTAAGTTTGTTAGTCATTAGTCGATAGTGGTCCCTCTCTTGCTTTGCACCATTGAGTTGTCCTCTAACCTTAAATAAAAACAATATAAAAATCACAAATTGATTAATATATATGTATTATAATCTGGCAGAATGTACTCTCCTCATTTTTAGTTGGATTTGAGTGCTTGTCTGATATCATGTATGCTTACCTGTAGATTCTGTAGCTGTATCATGCACATATCTTCTTTTATATCATCTATGTCTGAGTCTAAGGCAGAGGATTTTTCTCTTATGTGTGCCAAAATTTGTATTGTATTCTGGCACTTGAATCTTAGTCTGGTGAGTTCTTCTTCTTTTTCCTCAATTTTATCAGCATGACTACGATTCTCTACTTTCAGTTGTTCATAGTCCCTAAGATGTAGTCCTTCCCCTTAAAAAGTCGAAGGAGAAACCATTTAGTTCAATTGATGAAAATCGTGATTTGAATCACCTTATTATTTCATATAAAAATTAGCAATTCATGATCTCTAGAATACCAATAAGAATGAGAACTATAATAAAAACCTAAATAACAAACGTGAAACGTATCGACAAAGATTCATATTATAATAATAGCACAGTAGTACCCACTGAAAATTTCCTGAGTAAATGTATACAGTGTGTTTCCGAAATTGGAGCAATAAATTAAATGGGTAATATAAAACGAAAAATTAATGCGGAATGAAAGAATACATTTATCTCGAAAATACGTTATTTTGGAAAATATTGGACTTTGAAGTTTTCGGAAACTCTGGTAAACTTTTGGGAACCTCTGGCCAGAGATCAAAGGCCCCTAAATGAAATCGAACGGTGACAAAAAAAGGCCGGTGCGCAATAAATAACTTTGACAATGTTGCCGACGTTAAATGTTGAAAGATGGTATGATAAAGTGAAAGATATTCTTTCTTCGAACAGTTCCCCTTTAAGGCCAAAGCTCGCTAGCTAATCGATTTAGAGTCATATATTGTTTGTCATGGTATTCTTCGATCATATTGCTTCTTGCATTCATTAGGATATTTGTGACTATTTTACGTGCATATCAAAGATGAATTTTGGTTAAATCGTTTGACGAATCCATACGTTTTATGTAGGTAGGTACCTAGATTCTTGTTGTGTTTCGGTATTCGACTGCATTCGTATTTTCTTTACCTACATCTCTTTCGAAATTCCTACAATCCCTATTGGACTCTCCACTATGGAAAATGTCAGTGTTGTTAGGTATTACGCACACCTTATTTGCAATCGCGGTACTTTTCCAGGAACTCGATATTTCAATCGGATAATTAACGAAAATTTCGAAGCAATTAGGTAGGTAGTTGGAACCTAGGTAAAATAATCCCCTGTTATGAAATGAGAATGCCTCATTATGTCTCATTTTATTAATTGCTCCAATTTTGGAAACACCATGTAATGAAAAAAGTAGGTTGAGATAACTGTGTAAGGTTTGATATACTTTTCATTTTGTTGTTACAGCAGTAGGTATATATTAGTTGATCAATTGAATAATGTCCTCCAGATATAATAACTTTTTTATGAAAATAGTAGATAATCAATTGTTATTGTAATAAAATGCCTGTAAAGGTTATTAATGTGGTTATTAAAGAAATACTGTAGGATGTATATAGGTGGCCGGTAGCTCTGTGCTTAGATGCCTGCCGTTGAAACTTTTGCTAGCACTGAACCCGGTTCGAGACTGGAGTGCCATAGATTTTTTTCAAATAAATCGGAATTGATAGTACTTGCTTGGAGTGCGCACCGACCACTCGTGGTGGCGCTGTAGGTTTAACGGGTTTTTCTACAACTGAAAAGTGAATACGCCACCAGTAAGTTGCCCCAGAGCGCCACGGAAAATAATGATAATACGCACAGGCTATGCCTCTGGATACACTCTATAATATTATTGCATTATTAATGAACCTTACACTGCTGGATCAAAATATCGTCGGCTTAGTGTGTTATCTGCTAACAACAATTTGTGACAATTTATTAATTGTTATATATACCATGAAAAAGAGAGAGAAAATCTTCATTGACTGTGAAAAACAGCTAAGTTATTAGTAAACGGATATTCAGTCATTCTTATTGATGCGTTCAACCATTCTGTTCTATTTAGTATTAAATTGTATTTGCAGTTATTTCCTACCCTTGTAAATTTTACTCAAATGGAGATAGCAGGTTAACATACTAAGCTGACGATATGTGTTATGTTGATAACATGGTTACTGCTCTGTACTCCGCTGGGTAAACATTTTCCGTTTTTATATTGTTAAAATTAATTCGTGATAATTTATAAAAGTTTAGGAGGGTTTGTGAATCCTCACTTGTAAGAAAGCAATAACCTAATTCAAAAAAAAGGGCACGATCTAATGATAATGGATGTTTCTTGTCAATACTAAATTTTAAAAAAATGTTCGATAGGAACACAGTACATATTGTTACTGAAACATACATATTTTTACTGAAATATAAATATTTTTTCAGTAAAAATGTTTACACTGAGAATCTCACATGATACAGGCTTCACCTTTTGGTGTTTTGGGTAGTTTCTTTTTGTTTTACCAGTCGAGTTATTTCTGTTTTGAAATCTGGAACATACCTATCTGGTCCAAAGCTGCGATGGCATTTTCTTTTTCGGCAACCATTTCTTTCAGCTGTAGGAATTTCAGACGCATAGAGCTGACTTCTTCCATTAGAATTTTTTGACGTCTAATGTGCCTTTCGATTAGTTTGTCAGGTATAGGGTTTCCAGTTTTTTTATTTATAAGGCCTTTCCTAGTGTAAACAAGAAAAAATAAAAGTTTTTTTTGGGGAATAGTTATTTCAACAAGTAGGTACTCATAGAGTATACATTTCCCGAGTGGATGCGGGAATGTACCATTCTATATGAGTTATGATTAAGATTTTTCTACAAGAGCATTAAAACATTTTATGTAGCGCTCTTGTGCATGACGAAAAAGTTTTTACCGCACTAGTATAAGGAGTTTGATTTACACAGAAAATATCCATTCAAAACATTTTGAACTATTTAAATAGAGCAATGAGTTAACTAAGAATAGAAAAAATACTGTTGTCTTTTTCCATTGAAAATTTCATAATTTCAACACAGGGAAGGTGATGAACATGTTAGAGTTTTTGAAAATAAACAAGTCAAAGTAGTCAGGGAGTCCACGATGCTAAATGTGGATTTATTCGAGCGTCATAGAGACCTATTGCGTTGCAAAGCTTAGATGATAAGAAAAAAAATTTATGTAATATATACCTTTTCATGGGTGGGGGAAGCGGCTATAAATTTTCAAATTTGCAAAAAAAAACTGTTGCATGGACATACTCGATCGTGTCAGATATTTATAGCATCAATGTCCTACATATTTTTAATAATGTACGTATGTTAATCTGATCGTTTACATCATGGGGATGATCGTGGGTAAGAGTTGAAAATGAAAAAAAAAATATTTAATCGAGCGCGTCAGATTTTCTTAGGGGATGTTGAGTGAACCTAAAAAAAAGCTCCCATGCAATAATCTGACGATGTCGAAATACTCAAGCGCGTCAGATTAGGATATATATGGTTCATCTTTATGTCCTAGATGTGCTCTCTCCTAAGCTGACGATTATCTAAAGACATTTTAGTGTGTACAGTTGTAGTGTGTTTAGTGTGTATTATAACTATTTTAACTGTCCGTTCCGACTATCCGTTTGACTTGTCACTATTGTACTGTATTGTATTTAATGTGATGGAAATAAATCTATCTATCTATCTAAAGGGATTCGCCTAATCTGACAATAAAAAAATTAGGAAAACGGCTGACCCTAGAGGCCATCCCTGCAATTTCCCGCTAACATCATACCTAAGCGCTCAACATTTCACTCATTTTGTTTTTGAGCTCTCCGAGCTCAAAAATATGATTTTTGTGTCATGATGAGCTCTCCGAGCTCAAAAGTCTGATAGAAGTTTATACAATTTTTTGAATTTTCAAACCGCAATAACTTTTGAATAAGTGAACCGATTTTCATGCGGAATTCGACGCAGTTTTTCAAGCTCCATGAAGAATGTATAAGTTTGATTTAAAAATACTTTTTTCGGTTTTCTTTCGACAACGATAACTCACGAACGAATCAACCGATTCTGACCGGACTGGCGGCAGTCGACGTGGTTTTTTGATAGTAAGAACTGGTTGGTTTTTGAAATCGATCGATAAAGCCGTTTAAAAGTCATTAAAAAAAAACACATTACAAAAAAAATTCGTAGTTTTTTTGAGATTTCTCAAAATCTACCGGAATGAATCGGTTCAAGTTATATTCAAAATCTAAGTTTGGCCAAGCCAAACAGATAGAGAAATAGTGACGCGGAGAGGGAAATATAGACATTACGCTTACGCAGCTGCATGCATTAGACTTCATCGACGAATTTTTGTTATTTCGGCTTGTGGAAATCGTCAGATTATATATTTTTCATTATCCTTAAATTATTTCCTTCAAAATAAAAAAAAGTTCAGCCACGCTCGAGAATGTCGAGATGATTTTTTTTTACAACTTTGTAGCCCTCCCCTTTTTTTACGTCACTCTCAAATTGTCAGATTAGTAGAATATACACTTTTTAGCATGTAATTAACTAACCCTACCTTAATCTGACGCGCTCGAGAAATTCTGATGATCATTTTTTTTTACTGATCTGATCCTTTATCCTGGACGCGCGGCCTTATTTATGAGGTTCATATTTTGAGGAGTTACTTAACGGGTACAAGGTATCCCCCTATATATTAATCTGCCGCTCTTCAGTAAATCCCGAAATCCCCGCTTGGGCTCCCCTGCTATAATAATAGGGACTGACATCTGTTGTCAAAAAGTTTAACTATGCAAAACATACGTGGATCGCTTAAGAGCCAATAGAGGTCGGGACTGATTTGAAGGCCAAAAGTGGTAAGTGTGCACTTACCTGCCTAGGCCTCTTCGATCAGTAACTATTTTATCTGGTGTTATTAGAGTTCATAGTTCAAAATGACTGGTATGTACCTAAGGGTACTAGTGCTAGAACTTTCATTTGACATGAAGGCCAAAGTGCAGAGAATGTCTGGAGATTACGTATTGCTTATTGAAATATATAGAAACATTACCTCGCAATGTTAAAAATATTGTTTCCAGTGGCGACTGTGGAGGACAAAATTAGAGGGCACTCATAATACGATTTTGTAGCCAAAGCCCCAGTCAGTGGATCAGCGTTACTTTGTACCTGGCCATTCTTTTATGGAATGTGGCCAAGATTTTAATGTTGCTGAAAATGCATAAAGAACATGTGAAGCTCAGGTGTTCGTTCCCGACCCTAGGCGACAAGTGGTAGCAGAGGCCACCAAAATATTTTCAGTTCTTAGAAGAACCTCTTTACATATTTTGCAACGTTCCCAGACTTCAAACGGGAAGCCAAAATAAATTCCATCAAACCATTCAAATATGAAGATCTTCACAGCTTCTAGACTTTATACCGTCAATTTATCAAAGCTTCTACGATTAACCAACATCGTAGCTTAGCCAGGAAAGAAGGAAAAAAAAACAAGCTGCCAATGACGAAGGTGATGTTGAAGATCAACTAGATAATATTATTGTCACAGATGATGAAAATTGGATTTTGTTTTTGAACCAAAATATTTCGATTTCATACACAATTGTTATGTCATCAATAAACAATCGATTTTTATAATAGCCTCATTTAACTGTATAAGTATAATTAATTACCGTGTTGGTACCTATATAATGTATAATGTAATAATGTAAGCTGTTCAGTTATGAAGATGATGTAATAATTCTAAACTACGTCTCATTTATAGTATTTTGTGTAGCAGTATGTCAGGTGTTGATTGTGCATTATTTGTAAAAAGTATCGCGTGGTCGTTCGAAAAATTGTGTACATTACTTGGGCGAAAGTGATTATTCCCACTCGTAGGATTGTCGCACTTGTTTTTGCTTGCGCCTTATGCTACAATATTTCCCACTAGTGTAAAAAATAACAAAAAGCTTTCACGCCGAATGCTCCTCTATTGATATTCATGAAACATTCAACACAATATTAAGAATAACAGATTAAAATAAACATACCCAATTTCCTTTTCTCTTTCCTGCATATCGTTAAAAAGCTTACTCAATTGATTGAATTCTCGTGTCCGTTTCTCCTTCAATACATTAAGCTCTTGCGCGATGGCATTCCTTTGGGTCTTATCAACTTCTACCAATTCGCCATACGTGTCCAATTTTTTCCCATATTTCAATTGCGTGTCGTACTGTTGGTCCGTCTCTCTCAATACATGCCCCATGTTCCTTCTTTTGAAAAAATATGACAGCTTTTTTTGCAATATGCAACTGCGAATTTTTTCGTGGCGTATTTCATAATTAAGTGCGACGTGTCTCACGTAATACGGTTCTCTATCGATTCGCTGGAGTTCTTCCTCTTCTTCGGCTTCCTGCTTTTCCTCTTCTTCTCCCAAATCATCGTCCATGTAAACGTAATATTTCATAGCTGCATCACCTTCCATTTCGGATGCTAATCCAAAGTCTCCACTTGGTCGGTGTAGATCTTCTTCGTCTAGTTGGAACCTTGGCTTTAAATCATAAACTATGCTTTTCGCTTGGTCTCTTTTGCTCTTTTTGGATTTGAGTCTGCAAATTATAGTTATGTTCAGAGTATGGGAAAGATTGTGTTGTATAACATTACGATTCTATCAAAATAGCATATAAAATAATGATCAAGATAAGGAAATTTTGGTGGATGATTCTGAGTGTGAAATAATCAGTATCAGAAACGAAGAAGAAGAATTAGCTTCACAAAATACTAGTAAGGATATGAGGTATACCCATTTGTTGCAATGGTACCGACTTAATTTAGAACAAGCTGTATATTAATTACAAGGAATATAAAAAAATTGTTGATACCAAATAAAATGTAACAGAATATCAAGAAACTGGTATGCAGACTGGTTATGAACATTTCAAAAATTATGTCCATCGGATTATTGGCAAATCTTCTTAAAATGCGCCTTACAAAAAGCATGAAATCATTTCATATCAAAAAGGGGATCACCTGCTTGGTTTTGCTTTAGGTTGAACCAATTACGGCGAGATTTTTTATTGGGGTGTTGAAAAGGGCACCAATGCTTACAATTCCGAAAATTCAAATTTGTATCTTCAAAAACAAAATATCGGAATCACCACTTTACTTCGCATTGGCTCGGTATGAATAATAATCCAATAATGAATATTAGCCAATTTACTTTTTCATAGTTACGGATGTAGATTCAGAGATGGTCACTGATTTTTGTGTGGTAGACTGTCCTTCTTTTATCGCCGTCTCAGTTTCGTCCACTGGGAGTTCTGCAGACGTCTCAATAGTTTTGTTTTCCGATTCATCGTCGGCATCAGCAGTTTTTTCTTTTTCGGGTTCAGTTTCCTCCTGCTCTGGCTCTGTGATGGTTACTCGTACTCTGTCGTCTGCGAATCCTGGAATGAGGAGACAGATCGGAAAGTGAATCTTTATTTGCATATAGATGGGGTCAAAATACTACCAATACTTTTTATCCTGAAGTCCTTTGTTTTTTAATTACTTTGGAAGTGAATTGTTGTTGCTGCTATATACAGAGTCCGTACCAATTTGCTTATTTTAAATGGAAACCTACATTTTTTTTTCACATGTTTCCATTCTAATCCAACAGCAATTTGAAAAACCTCTAATGCACGGCCTACGTAAATCACCCTATTCCTGAGAGAGAAAAAAAGTTCTGATCGTTTATCAATATCTTTTAAATAATCAGTATCCAGATGCTTGGTTAATCGAAATTGCTATCAATTCCAGGAATTTCGCGACAAAATTTGGTATCCTGAGTTTTCATGATATTCCGGATTCATCTAAAATATTTATGTTGAATCCCAATTTCCGCTTGTACCGGAACTTACAATAAACAACAAATAAACGATGTGTAATCACATAATTTAAGTGTAGTGGCCGTGGTGTTACAGCGTTTGCTCCCACCCAGACGGCCCGGGGTCAGACGGACCGGGGTCGATCCCCGGGACAGCCTGCCACTGAGCTAAAGTGGTTTGGAATCCACTTTTATTTAAACTGAAGGTCCCGGATCTCCCTTTCTCGCACAAGCTCTGATTTTGAGGGGTTTTCTGCGAAAACCTGGGTAATTCGTAAAAACAAAAAAGAAAAATTTTCGTTTGATGAATTTTATACGCTAGATATCCCAGAAATATCATTAGATAATATAACCTAAAAATTCAAATCCAATTTAATTTTGATGAGAAACTCTGATATTCATAGCCATTACCCTATACCATATAACTTGTTTTACCTTGATTCTGATACATATTATATATACTTGGTAATAAAATATTCACTCACGCGTTTCAAGCTGAATTTGATAATTAAAACGCACACTATTCCCTTACGGAATAAGAAAGTCACCGATGATATCCTCCAAACACAAGATTAAAAACCTTTGACCTTGTTAGCCCTACTGGACCAAAAGTTGCAATGGAGTAGCCATAAAATACCTCAAGGATTTTTTACATTATTGCTATCAATTCGTTCAGCTTGATGAAATTACTGCAGAATGCATTCTGGTGTGAAATGGAGTACCCCAAGAATCAATTTTGGGTACAATTTCTTCTTATTATACACATTCGAATGTCTTCAAAATTACTGCGATCTAGCGTACGACCTTATTTGAAGATCTACTGTCACTCTTGGAAACACCTATTAAATAATGCCTATCAAGGAACTCTTCGAAATCAAAACTAATTTAAAGCTGCACATTTGAGCTACAGTAGTTGATATTTCAATCGCTAACTGATTTCATCCTATAACAGGTGCAGCAAAGAACTTGAGTCATAATGGACACTGGGGTGGGATTCCGTGTACCATAGAATTCTATAGTCGGTCAAATAAGTGAGATGTCATTATCGTTTAATTCATGGGAGAGAAAGAGACATAAGTATCGACTATAGAATTCTATGGTACACGGAATCCCACCCCTGATATACAACAATCATGTGTCCATTACTTTAAGAAGGGCACACTGTAATCTCAAACTGATCTTCACATTCAAACTTCTAGTAGTTTCAGAATGGCCATAAAGGACGAAACTGCAGTAACGATAGTGTTTCAAAATACAAGTGGTACAAAAACATAGGAAGTGTTATTCCTCATATTTCACCTCATAATTAGGTTGGTAGTAATTTTTGGATCAGCTGGGGCATGCAGACGAGAAGAGTTGACGAAACTCACCATTGACGACATAGACGATATGGATGACAAAGTTAACTTTATAATAATTGTCAATTTCAAAAACTCCAAAAATCATTTCTCTAGACTGGATCTTTTGTGATATCTGAAGAAGCAACTAATGGTTACTTTTTGATTATATACAGACTCCTCACCGTTGATGTTCCGTCGATTTTTTTTGTATCACAAATGGAAAATGTCCTACGATAATGTGTGGGAATCAATAGGTACCACAGGAAAGATACCCTCCGAAATCGCAGTTCATCTGCACCTTCAAAATCTGGACAATATGTTGTTCACAGTTTTCCTGGACCACTTGATTAGTGTGGGTCTAACAAATATGAGGTTAGGTTATGTTTAAAGTAAGTGGATTTGTGGCTCACACCAATACATATTACACCGAATAAATCCAGTTTCTTCACGAACCCGATTAGTTTGCCTGGTGAATGATATTTCAGGTCCAATGAGAAGAGTGAGGCTCTGCCAAACATTGAAAACCTGATTCAGTCCGCGGCGGGGCGGACATATAGTTCTACTGTTTCATCATCTTCAATACAAAGATAACTGATATTGTAAAAGAGGGACAAACGATTGTAGCCAGCCAGATCGCCAAATCCTCTTGATTAATTCTTGTGGGGATACTTGGAGAGTAAAGTATTCATGATTCGACCAGTGCATTGAGAAGTTTTTGAAGCACGACTACCGTTGCCGCAGATGACTCTGACAATGTTAAAAATGTATTTGTTAATAGTTTTGGCAATTATCAGACTGTTAACGGTGCTGAATTCGAACATTTTATTTACTTTATTTATTTGTGTCTCCTAAAATGAGCAACTTTTGTCAAATTTAATTGTACAATTACCGTTCTTGAAATACCAGTGACAGAGATACCACCTGAAAAATATTAGAAGATACAAACATGCTAATAGTGTTTTATGCCATAAGTGTTATAAACGCCCTTTTAGTATCCAGTGTTTAATAGACGGTATCTAGAAGCGTTTATAAACGCGTTACTATTTTTTTACAAACACAGATTGTGAATCTATGAATAAATAACCAATCATTTAGCGTTATTATGTTAATTTGATTATTTAACTATGAGCACGTAAAATAGCACTGAACAGATACTCACATGCCTAGGTGTATTTACTATTCATTATTGGTTGAAGTAATATAATGAACTCATATCGAAAAGTTGAGAAAGAATTTTCTCAAAAAAACTGAACTTCTTTCAAATTCGTCACGATTTATTGGTAGTACCGAGGGGGAAACATCTAGCTAAAATGTGTACAAGACTAAAAATATTTAATAGGCTCGAGACTCAGGATTGGAACTGAAAATACTCAAAATCAAATCCAAGTGACTCAAAGACTCAATCAAGCCTAATGTTTACTGTTCACACTCACAATATCCGACGATACGATGATCCGATTGTGTTACCTCCGGGTTTCTATTTGTTAATTTCAAATAACCAATCAATAGTGAGACTTTCGGATCATCGTATCGTCGGATATCGTGAGTGTGATCAGTAAGCTTGAGACTGAAAGACTTAGCCGATCCCTGAAAGACTGAAGCGAAGATTTAAGGACTGAAAATTGACTCAAAATTTCTAGTTGTACAAGTTTTAAAGTAGATGTTTCTCCCTCGGGTAGTACTATACCTTCTGATACGGAATCAGGCACTTCTGATTTTTCTTCTTCCTCTTTTACTTCCCCCTCCTTTTGTTCCTCAGTGGTACCTTGTGTTGTCGGTGAAGGGGCATCATCATGTTCGGGCATGTATTCACCTGACACGGTTTGCGGAACAGTAATTTTTTCCGCGAAAAATTCTGCGTCTTCTTCAACCTCCTTTTGTTCATTTTCGCGTTCATAAATCGATTCTTCCTCAACGCTGTCGGTGTTTTTTACTGTAATTTCTTTTTGCTCCGGCTCCTTCTTTTCTTCTTCCTGCCCACCATCATCTGGTGATGGTTCGACTTGATCAGCTTGTTCAGGTTTTGCTTCTTCCGATTTTACTACGTCAGATTCTTCCATTTTGATATATCTCAAATATTTGATATTGTTTCTGTGGAAATGACCAACGGTTACTTACCGGCTTACTGGGTGTTCACACTAATAAAGAAAGATAAAACACTGAATTCTACAAATTACTAAATAATTAAAGAATTAAAAGATCGATCAATCAACGAATATTATGAGTATCATGAAGAAATAGTGGAAACGCCTCAACATATTAAGAGTGGACAAGGAACAGACTTGAGTTCGTATTGCAACAATTTGAGGAATCTAAATATGGTAGCAAGTTTCTGAAAAGGGTAACTCATTGAGAAATTTCGAAACGATGCTTACTAGTGTTCCTGAAATCAGAATTCAAATGAAAAGTCCGAAAATGTAGACGAAATATATCTAGTTTGGTGATTTTTATTTATTTTTCAGGATGTTTTTTTTTACCCACTCAAGAATGAATAATCGACATAAACTTCTCAACGAGCATCATTTAAACTTCAATCAACTACATGGAAATGATTTTTGTTGCTCAAACTATTCAGTAGTTTTGCCAAACGAAACTAAGAGCCAGCACTCTACCGATCAAGAAAACTACTCAAGTTCGGCCCGTTTTATGGTGCCCTCTGGCGAAAAAGAAGTTAACAAAATGCTCAAACAGTTCGAATTTTAATAACTTAGGTCCTAATTTTTTACAAAACACTATTACCCCCACTACCTACCAAGTTCTAAGCTCGGCAGAATCCAATGTGAGGTCTGTAATCATTAGTTTTCGAGAGATTTCTTGATGGTGGTGACAGGCCAAATATTCGTAAACAATTATTGTTCTATCACTTTAGAAAAAGGATTTTTTATAATGTTTTACACTTACTTAACAGTTAACGCTGATGCTACCGGCTGGTGTCATTTTATGTAAACAACTTTAATGCAAGAAAATAATTTTGATTGACTAGAATGCACATATAAAAAATAAATGTATTAATTATTATTGTTTAACAAAAACACATACTTAATACTGGAACCCTTAGTGGCTTCCAAAGAGCCCGTGCCCCTATGCATTGCATATCTTTGCGCTTTAATAGATTCGCGACTGGTATCACTTTATGTTCGAAATTATTTCGAATTGAATCAGCTATCGACCTCACTAAAAACTCAATAAAGTAGTTCGAAACTATTCCAAATTTTTCCAGGAATTTGAAAATGCAATAATATAAATGGCGTTCTGCGTACGAATCAAGAATAGGGAGGCAAAATTTTTTAAAGAAATTTTCACAGCTGAAAGATATTAAGGAATGCTTTAAATATATTCAATTCCACATCTAAGTGCAATATTCTCAGATATTCATCAGAATGAGCAGGATAAAGGAGGTCCACATTGTGTTGTTTTGGTTAGGAAATATCTCTTTAAAGTTTTTTCTAGTCCTTAGAAGACAACGTTTCATTGAATTGCCACTTGTATGGAGATCTAACCCTATTAGATTTTTTCCTTTCAATTTGGAAGAACTTTATCGTTATCTAAAGTTATTTTATTTTTGGACGTTTATTCTAACTTATTATTTGTTATTAAATTTTTTGTTTTTCATCCCCACTGAATATGTGAACCTTGTAAAGCTGTTTCATCCAACACGATATACTTACGTGGTATATCATACAATTGGACACTGTTTGACAAAACCGCCAAAAAATAATCGTATTAGATCAAATTAAATCAGAAATGAAACCAAACTTCACCGGGGTTCCTCAAGGATAAATTCTGGGGGCCACTATTCTTAATAATCTTTGTCAGTGATCAAAGTCACTCATGTTGAACGGCTCACCAGGTAATATTATATGCCGATGCCGAAATAAACTTTCTCGTGTCTCATGGTAAGATAGACAGATTTATTAATGAATATGATAACTTTGCCTCTGTGAGAACAAAAGATGTTTTCCCCTTCACCACACTAGTAATTTTATTCCTAGATGCGCATTTCGTTAACCAAACGAAATGCGCATCTAGGAATAAAATTACTAGTGTGTAGGATTACTAAACTGTTTAGTAATCCTACTGATGAAGTTAACTTGGTTAACGAAATGCGCATCTAGGAATAAAATTACTAGTGTGGTGAAGGGGAAAACTTCTTTTGTTCTCATTGAGTGACACCACAGGCGTCCAATACCCCATTTTCTATAACTTTGCCTCTATTTTGGGGGCCCGGGGGCATAGCCCCCCAACTGTTTATGTTTTATGCCAAGTTGTCAGTAACTATTTACAATTATAAAATGTTACGATTTGGTTCTGACACACGAATAAATGCTTTATCCGTGCCAGCCAAGGCAACATTAAAAAATTCAATTATTTAGTAGAGGAAATGTTTTTTTTAGAAAATTGAATGCGCGAGCCCATCAAACAATGTTTTTGCCTAAATTGAAACATGCAGAGGTTAGAATTCATAATAATAAATTCTGAGAAAACCAATAAGATATGCTTGTTATCTTCATTACTGGAAAGCTACTTGCTCATTCAGGAAAATGACTGTAGGATTACTTACCTATTTCCAAATTCCTCTCCTGTAACTAACTGAAAGTAATTATTATTTTATTTATCGGGGTGTGCTTGTATTAACTTAATTGTTTTTGCCAAGTTACTTGTTTTAAATAAAAAAAAAATTATTCGTTCCTCAGATGAAAATCCACATCATCAGTTATTGATCAAACATCTTCGACTGTCATGGTTCTCGTCATAAATCGTCCAGGTCGTTGAAAAGGGTGGAATTGTCGATTGTCCTGGGAGTATTTATGGAAAATTCATTTTCAAAATTTTGAGTTTCAGTAAAAATGAAGATGGTTGCTTATAACTGGTTGAATGTCTAAATGTATTGATCTATGATATTTGCTAATGCAATTTTTCTTCTTACAGGCGTCTTTCAGAAAATGGTTTCTTTCCTGGCTGTAGTGTGTCTCCGATTATTGAATAGAAAAAACAATACAAAAGACCACCCGTATGCGTGGCTAAATGACGAAATATTCAAATAACTAGAGAATTAAATTTCACTTTATTAGGTTAGGAAACGAAATGAGAAATTGTCGTTCTATTTTTTATCCTAATGTGTGTATTGGTGATTCTCTATTCATCTTGATCCTTCGGGTAATAGTCCCTGCATGAATTTCTCGTTTGTGAGGGTTACTACGAGTATAATATACTTCCAAAGTGTTGCTTTGTCTTTGATAATTATTTGATCATAGCCATTTCATTTTCAGATAGCTGAAGAAGTTCTTCTCAAGGCGCAAGCCCTAAATCCACTAGTTAAAATTAAAGCAGATACAGATTCTCCAGCTTCAAAAGAACAAAGCTATTTCAAAACCTTCACCATCATTGTTGCAACCGGAATCAAAACCGATCTGTTATTGAAAATCGACAAAACTTGCAGGGCCAACAACGTCAAATTGTTATTTGGGGATGTTTTCGGAACTTTCGGTTACTCTGTCGCTGATTTCCAGGAACACAATTATTTTGAGTAAGTTGCTTTTCGATGTCCATGAATATTTCATGATGTTGAATTTTTTTTTAGAGATCAAGTACAACTTTCCGGTAAAGGCAAAAAACGAGCTCATGACGGATCCGAAAAAACAACAGTTAAAGTACAAGGCACTATTAATTATCCAGAATTGAGGAAAGTCATTATTTTACCCAATTCGAAGCAGAATGCCGACTCCATAAAGAAAACGAAAAGACGGAATGAATTATTTTTCCTTATGTTAGGTGAGTAAATCATAATTAAATAATAATAAGACTTGAAAAATCATCTGCAATTTTCTTTCACAAGAAATAAGTTGCTTGGAATGTACACTAATCATTAAATTTTTCAGCTTTAATCGAATTCAGGAACAAAAACGACAGACACCCATCAGTATCATCTAGAGATGAAGACATAAAAACCCTCCAGTCCATTAAGACAGATGTCTTCAAGTTATACCAAGTGGACAAATCCAAATCTAATCTTTCTGACGATATTTTCGAAATAATATTCGGAGAAGTTGTGCCAGTTTGTGCGGTACTTGGAGGAGTCATTGCGCAAGAAGTCATTAAAGCCGTTTCACACAAGGAAGTACCCATTAATAATGTGTTTTTATTTGATCCCATCACTTATGATGGCAAAGAAGAAACTATAGGCGCTTGAGTGAAGTGGCCCCTGAAGTTCTCAATTTGAATATACATTTCTGAGGAACGATTTGTTGTCAATAATTAAAGGAACACTATTTGGACAAGACAGAAATTTCTTGTATATTTGTGTTGTCTTGCTTTTGAATAGATTTTTCATTAAAGTTTTATTTGTACTGTACGTGAGTTTTTATTTCATAACACTATGAACAAACTAATAGTTACGATTTACATTTTGTTGGCGTGCGTGAAGAACGCATGGTGATGTTTTAGTTCAAATTATAAAAGATTGAGTGAAAAATATGACGGAATTATTTGAAGAACTCGAATGGCATTATTCCAGTATTGAAACGCAAGTGAAGGGCACATAATGTGAATTGTCGTGCAGTTTTCGGGCACAAGCGTCTAAAATGCATTTGCTTGTACCAAAAATATCCAAAAAAATTATTTTAATTCACATTACAGTAAAAATGTAGAGCACGTTGAAACTATCAATAGCCACAGAGGGGGTAGGAAGGAATTATATTGCATTTAGCGGCGAGGGGTTTACTCCTGCTCTGCTGAGCTGTCAGCGGGCGGGCAAAACCAGCTCACACCTGCCCTAGGGCAGGCCCTACAATGTTATGTAGGCGGTTAAATGCTGTAGGTGTTAAGTCTTAAAGTTGTTAGATTTTCCCGCCTCCTCCACGTTATGCTGGGAATATTATTGGCTTATATGTAAGAAGTATAATTGAGTTTTCGGTGGGCCCCCGGAAAAACGTCGAAAAAAACGGATTTGATCATTCATGGGTTTCATGAGTAGTTTATCACGCGTCTTCTGGGTTCTCGTGGAAAATGTCCAGTGCCTGGTAGATGAGTCCTCTATGCCTTTATGGCGTGTTGTGGTGGACTCGAAACGCTGTTAATTCCCTGGTAAGTGGGCTTCCAAGGATATGGTATCTGTAGAATTCATCAGACTGACGTTTGATTGATATGTTCCTCGATGGATGGAATATCGACCAGCTCCCTCAACGCGTCTAGCCGATTGTATGTCATGGATTCTGATATACGGAGTACCTACTTTGTTTTGCATACTCTCCAGTTTCCCGATATGGATTTTAAGGATGCTGCAAAACACTGGGCAGGCGTAGGTCGTCGTTGGTCTGATGATCTGCTTGTAGATTATTATACCTTGTTCTTCATAGACAGCTTGTAATTCCTGGCTATTAACGGGTTTATCCTTCTTACTGCTGCCGCAGCTCGTTGAATTGCCAAGCTGACATGCCTACCATCAAGTGTTGATCTTGTGTCCCAACTGTACTCCAAGGTACCGCACGGACTCCCGAGTTGTCTATCCGGTTTCCGAGAGCTCTGTATCCTCCGGAGATCTCCGTGATTACCGGTTTATGTTTCTTTGTGAAAAATCATGAGCTGTTTTTGCCGGATTAAGGCTAGTTCATACCCTCGCGAATATTCGCAATTTTTGTGAGATTCGCAAATCGCAAGAATATCGCCGCATGAACGTTCATACCCATGCGGCAAAAAAATTGCGGTAAATGATAATTATGAATCATAACATGTCATTTTTCGGTATTTGGGGTTAGGACTTGTTTGTTTTTTTCAACAACAATGCAGTTACTGTAAAACTAATATCAATATGGATCTGTGGTCGAAGGATTCAGCAGATTGAGTGTTTTATATAGTGTCTTTAGAAAGTCAGATACAAAGTTTTACACCCCGCTTCAACAGTAAACGCCCAGCAGGATGCTCAGGAGTTGTTAAGATACATACTAGGTAGTCTGCAATAAGATGTTATCAGTTATCATGCAGATCATTGCAGAAGCGAGATTCAATTTCAAAACAAAATAATTTGAAAATGCTACAGAATCGTATGGTGCCGTAATTGTGGATAATTTTGTTTCTCAACTCAATTCTACTTTGAAATGTATACGTTGCGTCCTCACTGTTCATTCACCGCAAAATACAAGTCAAATAAAACTTTCCTAGTGTTTGTTTTTTCAAAATGGCATTAATTTTGAATAGGAGAATAATATGTAAATTCTATATAATACTACATAACTCAGTTACAGCCAGAGCATTTCTTGCAGAATGCAAAGGTTCCAAACCTGAAGACACCCTCTTCAGTTTCGTACCCATTATGAAAAACAGTTCGTCACCCGAAAGTAAATAAAATATTTATTGGAATCATATACATCCACATCTCCCTGGTATTAATCTTTCTGAACTTTTATAGCATGGAATATTTGACAGACACTACACATATTTCATAATTGATTGTGAAATCTTATAAATGCAAATGAAATCTTTTTGCAATCAAATTAAAAGATTCAATTTGATATGAATTCTGTTGTTCCGTGGTTCGAGCGAAATCGCAAAAAGTTAAAATATTTGAACTTTCTTGCGACAAGTCTGGCAGCCATTATATTCGCAGAAAAATCGCGAAATTCGCAAGGGTATGATTTCGCCTCTAAGCCTTTTTTGCACGCCTGATACGGTACGGCCAGAACCTCTACCTATTTGGTACGGCCTTCCGCTGTGAGTCTTTAACCGCGCCGCGGCCGCATTGCAGGAGTGCAACTGGGCGTATATTGCTGTGTTGTCCGCATATATGGCCGTGCTCGTGTTAGCGATCATCGGAAAGTCGTGTGTGTGTGTGTGTATACAGCGAGTACAATATTGGCGACAGGTTCGATCCTTGCGGTACACCTGCTTCATCGTGGAGCTAGTGTCATTTACCCTAACCTTGAAAGTCCTGTCGACCAGGTATGAGTCCATGATTTTCTTACCATATGATGAGGAATGCCTGCTCGTAACATCTTCATGTATCCTTGTATACATCGTATGTGTATCAGAAAGCCTGCATGGACATTCATGTATCTGAATCGGCCTTGACGATTTGTAGTTGGGAGTTAACTTCGACTTACGTCCAAGAGATGGCTGGACAGTGCCTGTAAATATTTTTGCTATACGAAAATTATAAGGGATGTAGGAAAACTGATTGAATATCTGGATTCTGCTTCTCAAGATCCTTCTAAGCAAGCATTTGCAGGCATATTTTCTTCTCAATAAACAATGACCGCGGCATCGCAGTTTGAAATTCGAATTTTGAAAGAAAATATTTTCATATTCAGTAGGTGTTCTGTGGTAGCCAGTAGCCACGAAAATCACAAAACGACATTTGACATTCTTGACACATTTGACTTTTGACACTTGACTTTTGACATATTTGACACTTTCAATATTTCGACAGTTGTAGAAGTAAATAAAAAATAGCTTTGTTTTAACGTTAAACGTTATTGTATCAATAAACTCCTGAATTGATATTGTGACCGGCATTGACATTAGTAATTTTAAATAGATCAAAACATCATATTACATTCGTGATTTGGTGAACGTTTGATAACCAGTAACACCAAAGAGAATTGGTTGTAATATCTATAGTGTAAACAACTTTGTCCAGCAACAGCAAAAATACGTATTTGTCAAGTTAAATAGTGTATAATTGTTTTTCCATTATAGATTAATGAAATGGGTCGTAAATGTAGCGTAGAAGGTTGCTTGTCTGACTCAAATCGCCCTGAAGATGTAGGTGTTACTTTCCATAAAGTTCCGCCTCATTCCGATGTAAGGCCTAAATGGATGTCTCTTTGCCGAATACCAGATGACAAAAAAATGATCAAAGTGATTTATATATGCTCCCGACACTTTCTACGAGCAGACTTTTGCAATTTTAAAGGAAAGAAGTACATGCTCAGGCAAGGTGTCTTACCCAGTGTATTTCCTTGGGATAAGTCCAAACTTGAGGCCATCAAGGCTGAAGCTAAGAAAGAAAAACCTTCAGATGTAAAAGAAGAAGCGAGCACTAGTACAGTCAAAGAAGAAGGTGATGAAAGTTCAATGCTCGAAATAAAAGAAGAACCACTTGAAGAGAAAATGAAGGAGGAGGATCTTGATATTGAAAACCAAATTCCCATGAATGAAATAAAAGTCGAACCAAGAGCAAAGATGGATGAATTTGAAAAAAACAAATCAGCTGAAACAACATCAAACTCTCTAAGCTTTGCAATCAACTCGAGAATTGAAGCGCTTGATTTCAACAGTGAATGGTTCCCAGCAAAAATAGTAGAAGTTGACTACGAGGAAAATGAGGTTCTTATTCACTTTGAAAAGTTTTCTAGCAAATATGATGAATGGATCTGCATGAACAGCTCACGCTTGAGGCCTTTGCAAGCTCAGCCAGGTATTGCGGTAAAGAAGGGTGTACCATTGGAGGTCTACATAGTTGGTGAAAGGTGTCTAGCTGCTTGGAGTGATTCCAGAAAGTTTCCAGCTACTGTAACGAAAGTGATGGAAAACGGTAAGATCCAGTCAGTACTTGATTATAAGTCAGAGTTAGTCTGTTAATTTATTCTCACAGTATACCATTTTGGGATTGATAACCTATCACACCAAACTGTAAGTTTTGGACACCCTAAAATATTTTATGTTTCAATCATTAGGTATGTAAATTTTATGCCTTCCTTCATTGGATATAATTTTAAACATTCTGTCCAATAAAAAAATCATTCATTTATGGAAAAATCTGTATCTACTTCTGTTCTATCAATTATAAATTTTGTTGAACAGGTTGGGAACTCAGTGAGCGCCACGGCATATAATACTAATAGCCGTCCTCTACCCTCACAGGCTATGCCTTTGGTACACTCTGTGAGTGTTTATGAGGAAGTATCATTAATATTATTGAGATAAGAGCGGTTTGAAATCCACTCTCATAAAATAATGCTGATTGGTATTTCTGAAAACCCAGGCATTTGTAAAAAAATAAGTTGGAGTTTAAAACTATCATCAATGAAAATCAAAGAATTCATTTGTGAAATTAGTATAATTATAATATATAAGATTTACATGATCCTGTTATTTACGATTTTTCAACATTAGTTTCAAAACTCATAATAATAACAAATTTCATCTAACACTCCAAATACATTATCTGAGTGCATTGATTATCTATAATAAACTTCAACAAGATAAAATATGTGATTATTCAAAAAGTAGATGATAACATATTAATGAATGCATTGTTTCCAGTCATTTTCATTAGGTGGTAGGTGGCTATTAATGTTATAAAATTTTGTGGCAAATTTCAGGTAGGTTCTTCAATTGAAAGCTGGATTGTTTTTGCAAGCAGTACCAGTAGTTATGATATTTCAAATTGCCCTGGATTATCAAACGGTATTTATGATACTGACTGTCTATTGAATTTTCTATTAAATTTTTTAGATACCTATGAAGTATTATTTGATGATGGTTTTGTCAAAACTCTGAAGGCTCACAGGATGAGCAAGGCCCAGGGTAAGCCCTTACAAGCTTCCCCACTGTTCGATCCAATTAAAAGTAGCAAGCAGGATAGAAGAGACAAAAAACGAAAACTGAACGTTGCAGCACTTTTCAGAAAGCGAGCAAGAAACGAAAATAAAGAAGACAAGCCTGCAAAGTCATCTCAGCCTAGTACTGTTCAAGAATCTCAAGGACCACAAGAGGTACAGGAGCCCCAAGTAGAGCCTGGAATAGATCTTGATGCTACCGATGTGACAATGTCCGAAATAGACATTCAAAATTGGAGACCAAGGTATTAGAAATGTATTTATTTGAAACAATTACTTATCAAGTAAATATTCTTTTTCATTTACATTTTTTTTTGTACGGAGGTGATCTGAGTACTTATATATCCAAAGAATAAAAGACAATTTTTCATGAAAATTTCAGCTGGCTCAAAGGAAAACCCATTGGTAGAGAGGCCACCATAGACACCCAGGATGGTCCTAAAGTGTCTGTTATTGTTCCCGATCCACGTTTGCCCGAAGGCTGGCATAAACATTTATTGAGAAGAACCAAAGGAAGTGATGCTGGAAAGTGGGACACAATAATCGTCAGGTGATATCTATATTTTTGTCTCGCAAATTAATATTCATGATAGTAAGCATAATAAATGTCTTTATTATTTTCTACTACAATGAATACATATTTCACAGTATAACATGTATAAAGTGAGAAGAAAATGAGGGGAAACGTTCAGCAAAGAGAAATTCTACCGAATATTACCACTATACCCAAAAAAAGAACAATGTTTTTTTTTTGTTCATCAGGAATATCCCAGTCAGGCCGTCTCCGGAGCCCCGATATATCCGGAGGGCGCGCTGGTGTGTCATTAACCCCAGTAAAAACTCCCCACATCCGTTGGTGATACTGGGTCTTGTGCCCTGAATAAACACAGTGAACCAAGAATTGCGGCCTTCTTCATTCTTCCGGCTAAATTTTCTGTCGAATCACGGCAAGCCGGTATGATTTTCAGATTCGAGAGCAGCGTGTCCATCATGCTACCAAGTACCCCTATGATCAGAACCACCATTTTGACACAATGGTTTGGGTAAAGCCTGCGAAGTTCAAAGAGTATGTCTCGATATTTTGTCCGTTTTTCCTCCTCTTTTCGGATGATGTTCATTTCACCAGGAGCCGACAACTCTGACACAAATCGTCCTACTTTGATAGTCGAGGAGGACTACATCAGACTTATTGGCTTGTATTTGCCTGGGGGTGGGGAATGAGTAGTTCCAATAGATTCGGCACTCTCACTCTTCACAACGGATTCAGTATCTCCCGGAGCAACACCGGTGTCTCGTCTATACCGTACGAGTGTCGTAGGTGGTAGTTCTTGATCTGAGGTGGTAGTACAACACTCGTAGAGCCGCGTTATGCTTGTGAATAGAGTAGAGTAGAGTTTATTATTTATATATCATATAGTTATGTACCAATAATGATCAGGTAATGAATGGAAACAGCTGTGGACGATTCGTTTTCGAGATATAGGAAATTGAAGTTTGAAGATAATCATCATTGTCAAAGAATTAAATGGTGTAACTGTTTACCAACAATTATCATGCAATTCCATTTCAAATTTTCATTTCATCTTCATTTACTTAATCGACTAAATTTCAAGGTTCTTCGTTGGGAAATGAACCTGTTGAGGTTGCTTTCATTCATCCCCCCCCATATACCTTGGCAGTACCTAAAATAAACAAAATACTTTGTTTTTTTGTAATTTAGAAAGATCATCAAAATAACACGTGTTTTGTTCTATTTATAGCTTTTTTTACACCGTAGGTGTAGTGACGTCTTTTCTTCAGCGACGAAATTTTCTCAAAAATACCTTATTTCAATTTGTATTTGCCGTACCTCGATATTTTCTACCTTGTAGAGATATAAGGGGAGGTGACTTTATAAAATCTTTGAATATCAATATCGACGAGAAATTGAAATGAAAAAGGTTCGCTGGGTAAGATTTAAATCCGGGATCTTCTGTACGAGAGTAGCAACCTTTATCGTTGAACTGCTGCTTTTGTTGAAAAGCTTATCATATGAATGAAACAAGTGAAAACTCAGCATGTTTGAAGAATGGAACATAGGGAACTCAAAATAAGTGGAAAAGTAATGGAACGTAGTGAGAGGAACAAAGAAAGTAAATTTAGCCACGCCTACTCCGATCAAATTACGACCAGATCGACGTAAAAGGTCCAGTCCAGAGCCCCTTTTTCATTTATTTGAAGTGCATGTTCCGTTTTTTCCTTATAGTGTTTAGATCTATATAGGAAATGGTTTAATGAAATCTCATGAATTTTTTTAATTTGTTTTTCAGCTGGAACTCCTTTTTGTAAATAAATATTGTCTCTGTGCCTCCAATAAAATGTCCCTAATTTGTTCAGATATATAAGTGTTTGACTTTTGTGTTTGTATCTACTAGACAATGATTTTAAAACGGATAGCTTTTCATTTAGACCGTTATATTTTCCTATTTTTTTTCTGTGGGGATTTTTTTTTTCTTTAAACTTTGTGAAGCTTGATTCATATTTCATTGTGGACTCTTTAGCAATAATGTAATGATTTATTGTTAATTTCTGAACAAATATTTAGCGGAGTGCCGATTATTAATTCCTCATGGCAATCACAAAGTTTTTATGATTTATGAGTTGAATTTGGTAATAATTTTAAACTAGGAATTATTATTACTTTGCTAATTTTTCCCACTAAAGTCAAAGTCAAATTATACTTTATTGTCGAAAGTTATAAAAAACTTATAGACAAAGCTTTTTGGTTTTAGATTAACATTAAAATTGAATTCAATTAATTAATGATAAAAAGTATAATGGTGATACTCCCCACTATCTGCATATCATATCATACTAGGATTGGTCAGTTTCTTTATATCTTTACTTGTGTGAATATGAAATTATACCCATGCAATTACCTGAAGGGGCCAAATTTTCTATTCTTTGCATTGTGTAGAAAACATTAAGTAGTAATTAAAAAAAAGGCATTTCATTGGGTTTTGGGAATAAATTGCAAATGACACATGATCTAAAATTAACTCTTGTGAAATAATAGTTCTGCGATAGGGAATTGATCAATTTCTGAAATTCGTTTGTGCCAAAAATATCAAACAATTGATGGCACAATTAGCGAGTTCTATCTAACTGGGTACTTCAATTGTTTTCAGTCCTGATAACAAACGGTTCAGATCAAAGACGGATATCGGAAGATATTTGGAAGACCACCCTTCTGATGGCTTGAATCTTTCCATGTTTGATTTCGCCCTTGTTTCAAGAAGAAAAAAAAAGGTAAACCGTACTTCAGTTCCTGTAACACCTCGGGAACCTGAGCCACCAGCGCCAATTGTGGTTGAAGAAAAAGTGATCCCTCAAGAAACAGAAGTGAAGGAAGAAGGTATATCAAATAATAATAATGAATATAACTCGTAAGCCATACCTCTGCGGAAAGCAAGAGGAAGTTATCAGTGTTCCATACCGTTGAATCACCATCATTAAAAGTCGGCATCAAAGTATTTATTTTTTTCAGAAAATGCAAACAGCCTGAAAATTTTGTTTGAAGACGACGCCTTTAAGTGCCCTATAGAAGGTTGTGGTAAAACTTTCAGGAGAGAAAATTTAGCCCAGATGCACGTCAAGCACTACCACCCTGAATACACAAAATTCCTGGACTCCACCCCAAATGTTGCTGATCTTGCTTACGCACGTACAGTAGGTGAAAATTTAGACAGATCTCCAGGTGAGTGAAGATTAAAATAATAATGTTTTCGATCGTCTTCACAACTAAAAATTGAAACTCGTAATTCTTATATTTTATAAGAAAATAGTCCCACTGATGATGCCAAAAATGGAAGTAATGTATTGATACATTTTTGTTGTCTTGGGGATCACTGCAAAGTTTACTTCAATGCATCAGATTGAACTCCTAGATGAACAATTTACAGAACTCTCGTAATTGTTTGGAAGCCTAACAACAAAGAGATTTCTATGAGGCTCTGAACGGAACATGTATTCATTGAAATTATTCTAATTCCACACCAGTTCCAAGTTATTCAACAACATTAATTTACCTACGGTAAGTTAATTGTAAAATGTTTGAAAACAAGTAGAAATTCTGATTATTCTGCTTTTTTTAAACATAATATAATAATAATTATAACATAACATAATAATAATTATAACGAAAGTGACAAATTTAAAGCCTTGAGAAACACGGGGTGTTTTGACAGGTCAAGGGAAAAGTTAAAGTTAAAAATCTAATACATGAATATTTGGAACCTTCAAGATTTGTTTTTTAGCTTCTGATTATACTGCCATTGTTGGCAAAACTCACGTTGAGTAAAATTGACGTAGTTTTGATATTTGGGTATTGATCTATATTTTGGAGTTGATTCTTTTTAAATTCATTAGTTTTGGAATAGTTATTCTTTATCGTGACTGATTAATGAATTACTTCATGAGAAGCTCAATAGCTTTCTTACTCATACGAATTTACCAAATACTTATTCTTGGAATTTTTCTTAATAAGAAATTTGAATCAGTCAGAAACATAATGATGTTTCATTTCTGTCAGCTTCGTGAGCTGCTCTATATACATAGTTTCAATGAATTACTTTGTATAATTTTTCTTCCATTTCAATCAGACGAGGTATTTGGATTCAAGATCGACAGCCCTTTCCTAAGTAGGTTACTTCCTTTAAATACTTTCGCATAATATAGAGAAGTATCAGCTGATAATGGTGAATGCAATCAAATTATAACTTTTTTTTGTTAAATTTCTGAAGTGATCATATTCCAGATCCTTGTGAAAACACAGCGTTACCATTGTGGAGCTGAGACTGTATTCAAATTTTTTAGTAGAAATTAGAATACACTGCATTTTGCGCATCTGTAAATATTCTATTGATAACAAAAGCAGTAGCAATAGATTTTCCTCTTTTTGTTTTATCAGAAACTCGTACTCTCTAAAATTTTTCATAAATAAGAGACTGCATTGCTTGTGTATGTTTTTTATGTATTTTTCCCCACTTGAGAGTAGAAGGGTGCTGCTCTTTCTTACATTACGCCCGTGGCTCACGGTCAAATATTTTTATACTTAGACTATAGTACTACTAGATGAAGCGAGTCATTCATAAAACAAATGTTGCTATTCCGACATGTATCACCGATTTACCCAGCAAGTAAGACAGAGATAGACATTGAAAGTGAGAGTAATAGAGATTTCTAATGGCTTTGGACACCCTAATAAAAAGAGACGAAAGTTCTTAATTTTTCCGTCCTTGTTGCCAGGGAATGAACTCTGTGATTGGTTACTATAAGGTCAGGGAGTATAAATGTAATTTTCAACTGTAGCTGTCATGTCATCCATACTAATAACCGCCATTATGGTAACCAATCACAAAGCGCGCCCCTGGCAACAAGGATGGAAAATTTTTGAACTTTCGTCTCTTTTTATTTGGGTTTCCAAATCCATTAAAAATCTCTATTGCATACGCACAGTTGTAAATATAGCCACGCCCATACTGCCATGGGCGTAACATTCTCGAGGGCAGTTACATAACAATAAAATACATTCGATGGAAATGTTAATTTGAAATAGGAAATCTAATATTCAATTCCCAAATTGTACATAATAGGTAAAAAATTATTTTTACTAATTCTAAAGTTAGGTCTATATTATTCAATTGAAATATTTATGCTTTCTGTAAAAACCAGCAAATGTTGATCGAAACAGGTGACTATTTATTTATTGAAAATACACCTTCCAAACAGAACATACTAGTTTCGCAGTTCTACAGATCATCAGTACAGACCCGGTTAGGATGGGGAGATTATGTTCAAATCTATATTATATTGTTACGTTTTTGCTAAATAATAATGCCGAGCATACTACTAAACTGTTTATTTTCTAACTTCACTAAAAACATACAACTACTTCACTGACTAATAAAACACTTAGATCTATACAACGATACAACCAACTCAATATTCCAAACACTTTTATACTTCTTCAAAAACAGCTTATCACTTCTTCATACTCTCCTTAATCTTCTTAAATACTTAATCCCAGTGAAATGTCTCGCGTTTATATAAATACTCAAGTGTAGCCAGAATCTTCGCGATGTGACGGTTCGGCTATCCCGAATATTCATTACCGGCAATTATCTGCCTTTTTCTAGGAAACCATATCGTCGATACGCGTGCGAGTCGATTCAGCGGCGTAGCTAGGAGATTTTTATCAATCTCGTAACAATATGTATATACAGAGCCATCTATAGAAACCACAGAACGCCCTCGAACTGTAGCCCAGAAGGTACACAGTTCTGGGTCTCCATCATCAACTGCTTGGTAAATACTCTTACCCAGGATAAAGTTTGGGGGGGGGCTGAAGCATAATACGAGAACAAGCTTTACTAAATAGAAAATATCCCGATATACAAATAAAAAATCTCAGGGGGGGGGCAGTGGCACCTCCTCTGATTGCGCTAATGAGTCGAAGAAACACATTGAAATATGTTTTAAATCTGCTACTTCAAAATATTCACATATATCTCAAATGAACTGAAATTATTTATTAGTGACCACATAATGACTACAAATTATTAGGCCCATTTTTATACTTACCGCTTTCGAAAAATGTCGCATATTGTAGTTTTAAATCTGAAAAAGTTAATAAAATCAGATATATCAGAATGGATAAATTGAATACCTTCTGCATTTATTGAATTTGTTATTCCATCTATTACAATTTATAAACTAATTGGACTCGCCATCATGTAAATATTATAAATTAAAACCATTTGATAACCTATGCCTCTGTTGAGCGACATAACCTCAAAAACTTGCCCGAATAAAAATAGAAAATATGCCCTCTTTGATGCATTAACAAAATTCCAACAAGATTCCGATTGACTTTCGTTCCTATTTTCTGGATAATATATTGGAATTATTTTCAAACCACGTTACAAAAACAGAAACAACTTTAACTGTCAATTTTTATGAATAAATAAGAGAAACACGACTACTATTGCCGGCTATTCGAAATATATATTATATCCTACGCATCGCTAACTTAATGTTATATTAATATTTTTGTATACACGTCTGTGGCAGATATACTGTTCATGCTCAGACCGTCTGTACTTGATATATTGACTATGTAAAGCTTGTATGTAAGCAAATAATCGAGCAGATACTCAGTTTTTCCGACTTTTGAATTAACTGACAACTATGAACCGCGAAACAAGCGACAATATACATTGTACTCAGAATGCGACTCTGTGTTGACCGCATCATAAATGTAAATAAATAAGTCTATGTTATTAAGTAGGTCATTGGTTTTATCAAACTGTCTTGAAATGATGTAATTTCTCAACAATTACTTAACGATTTCAAATAAACCAACAGAAATGACGCCACTTCAAGGCAATTTGATGAAACTATTAGACCGCGAGCCACGGGCTTTACAGTTCTCTGATTTTTTCCTTGATATTTTTATCTACTGCTGCACTTCTGAGAATAATTCTTTGCTGTAGTGTATTGAAATTTTTCCTTTTCCTTCGAGTTTTCAATGAATAAATTATTATCTTCATGAACTGCTTTTTAGGATTTAATTTTATTTATTTATTCAATCAAGGGATAACCCAATTTACAAAAAAGAAATAACAGACAAAACTATACAAAGTTTTTCAATATTTCAAAGAGAAAAAGAATCATGAACTCCAAGTACTTCTCTGGATATACATATATAGCAACAGTTATTATATCTCGTTTGCGTATCAAACATATATGACGGGAATTAATAATAATAATAATAATACTCCCTCATAAACACTCGTAAAGTGTACCCAAAGGCATAGCCTGTGCGGGTAGAGGACGGCTATTATTATTATTTGCCGTGGCGCTCCGGGGCGACTTACTGATATTGTCGGTGGTGTATTCACTTGTCAGCTGTAGGAAAACCCGGAAAACCTACAGCACCACCCCGGTTGGTCGGTGAGCACTTCAAGCTAGCACCAGACGTCGGGATTGGCATCTAGGCAACTCACATCACACTTGATTCACAACAAGGCATGTGGCCACCTAAAGAGACCCGTGTACATGAGAAAAAATATTCCGTACCCGAGCCTCGAACGTCTGTCTGATGCGAGCTAGAAGTTCCACTGCCAGAGACCTTAGCCACTGAGCCACCGACCGAAAAATATAGTAATAATGAGTATGATGTAGGATATAAATTGATAGGATACGAGTGTTAGTGGCTGCCAGAAAGTCATTAGTGAGCGGGCAAGAAACGTATCGGAAAACTTGAAGTTCCGCAACAAACTTTATTGCTCATTTCAAGAGCCTCTACGTGTTGTAAATAATCCGCCGACCACTTTATCTAAACTCATATGATTTGTAAATCATTGTAAATTGGATTGTCCATATATAAATAAATAAAGTTATTTTTTTTGGTGCTGATTTGAATTCATTTCATGAGCTTTCAGTGTATAAAAGATATGTTGAATTCACAATCCAATGTTCTACAGCTTTTTTCTTATAGGGCCAGCTAAACCTGCGCCTGTCAAACAAAACGTTAGGACTTCCACTCCGAAAATTTCGAAACCGTCGACCCCTGTTCCGGAAGTGTCAGAATTGAAACCGATAGTCAAGTCCAAACCAGTAACATCCACCCCAAAAACTAAGGACGCGGAAATAATAAAGCTTTTGACCTCGAAGCCGTACGACAAAAAAGACACCGAATCTATCCAGCCTTTGCCCTCTGGGTTGCCCTTGAACATGTATCCGGATATCAAGTTGAAAGATTTACTAACTAAAACAGAGAGCTTTCCCAAGAGAGATGATCTGAATTTGAAAAGTTTGTGCACCACGAGAGTCCCTGCTGGTATAAAAACCTTGCTTCCTGTTGTGAGGCAGCCTGTTGCAGAGGTACCATCAGGTTAGTTGCTAGTACCAAAAAGTGTTTATGGATATTGTCAATGACTATAGAAGTGTCGAGAAAAATATTGCAGAAAAAATAATAAATATTTATATTGATTCGGGAACATAAACTAGTTATCTCAAATCTATGTACAGCAAATAGAGAACATACCTATTGCACTGAAGGTGGAAAAACTTGGAGAATTTTGACTCCAAGAAAATTCTTGGGAGTATCAACAGATTTTTTCAAGCATAAGTGGATTTGGTTTTGAGTCCCTTGGTGAACCTCATACAGGGATAACACTGAAAATAATAAAAACAATTGAAAAACAAGAGGGTATTGAAACAAAAGGGTTTATTGATTTTCAAAGTATTTGCCATCACTATTTATACGCTTATTACCCTCAGAACTAGGTTCAAGAAGCGATGAAAACTGCAATTTGATCATAGGCTCCATCTCTGGGTCATACTACAAAATAGTTTGTTTCGAGTTAATAGTTAACCAATGACTGCTAAACAACCGAAAACGATTCTTTCAGTATTTACTATTTTTTTGTATAGCTTTTATGGCATATGTTCAACATAAATCGACTACTTCCTTGGCTGATACAACAACGGATATTGAATCATATTAGTGAGACATATGTTGAAAGATCCTTTATTTGAAGATACAGCTCTTAAAGAGCTCTCTGGATGCAAATAGCAGGATTTTGCCAGATTTAAAGGGGGCACCAGTTGCAGCCTTGGTTATCAGGGCTGTAAACATACAGGGTCAGCTACTCGCCACACAGGGGTGACTGGGGAGGCCTTAGAATTCAGACGCTCCCCTAGTGAAAATCTGGATAGGCGCACTGTCTCGAAGCTGCTCACCGACTTCGAGAAGGTAAAGGATGCAATCAAAAAGCTCCTACGGAATAAAGCACTTGGCATGGACAAGAAAGACGTGGTCCTGCTCAGGTCCAGTTGATCTACATAATAAACAGCATCATTAAATAAATGGCAGCATTATCCATAGTGCCTCAAGCCTGCAGATATTGTCCTGGTACAGAAAACAGGTAAGCTGGAAGCAAGGATCGAGAGCTACCGCCCGATCCTACTGTTGAGTGCGGTCGCGAAGTTGGTGGGCAGGATCCTTCTAAAGAGATTCGGAGACCTTGAGGAGGGACTTTAACTCATTCCGGATGAGTAGTTCGGATTCCGGAGAGGACACTCAACAATTTCGCAGGTAGTCAGGATAGTCCACGGGGTGAGGAAAGGCTTCCATCAAGGCCTCAACATAGTCATGGTTCTGTTGAATATACTGAAAGCCTTCGACAGCGTTTGGACAGATGGTTTTGTCATGGAAATATTAAGAGCAGGCATTCCAAGGCTGAAATTCTCGACTTGTACCTGATGGACAGGATTTTCAGGCTGAAAACCAAAAGCACCAGCTCCGCAATGAAAACGGCCAAATCAGGGGTGTCACAGGGATCCTGACTGTCGCCTCTTTTGTATGCACTACTTTCCGAAGTCCAATGACACGGGCAAGGCAGTATGTCGATCATACGGCAATTTTCGACCAGACGTACCCAGCGAAGAACAAAATAGCGCTAATTCCGGCGAAAACAGAGCTCATAAAATTCACCAAGAAGTGGAAACGCTCTAGCGTACGGGAGGTTTCAGGGCTCTGGGCACCCGGATTGACGAGGCGGACTCCATAGGGTACCCTGGGGTACAACTGGACAGGCAGTTGATCTTTGTCAAGCAATTGTGAGAATATCGTAGCCAAGAAGGCAAGTGTATTCGAAAATGATTTGCGTAAGTATTTCATAGATGCACGGGACATTACGTATTTATTCTTGAAGGTGGTAGCCATTTGCTGTATTTTTTATGATATCAAAGAAGGAAGCGCATTAGTTATTACTATCCAATCGTCTAAGACAGTGAACGCTCGACGTTTTACAGTAGCAGACAGTGACGCAATTAGTTTTGTGCATTAACTAAAGCAGTATTTATCATTGCGTTCCCAAAATGTGAGTACAGACCGAGTTTTCTTACGATATAAGGGAAAATGTATAAATCAAGTGGTTGAAATGAATATATGTGGATCATGTTCCATGCAAATTGCACGTTTTCTTAAATTGATTGATCCTAAAAAATACGCGGAACATATTCAAAGCTGGCGCGCGAAAACAAAGGACCGCTCTATAAACAGGTTATATTAGACCAGCAATGATCTACGCTTGTCCAGTGTTCTGCAGCATCCCCAAATTCCAAATGGTGCGTCTGGAGAGGGTGCAATACAAAATTCTGCAAATTGTCACGGATAGTGACAGGTACATTAGGTCGACAGTATTGTGAGAGTTGGCCGGCATCAAAAAGCATAGAAGAACACAGCAAGAAACTTTCTGAAAAGTTCTACAGAAATTTCCTTATGGGGAACCCGCTCACCAGATACATGGGTGTTAGAAGCCATTTCAATTCCCCGAGGAGACATCAAGGGCTGATTTATCAGGCACTGGATATTTTCCATGAGCTCTTAGAGGACGAATAGGAGGGGAACAATGTTGTGAACCCGGTTTTTTCTGTACTTTTTTCGGGTTCTATGTGAAACCCCAATGAACCGATGTTAGTGAGTACACCAAACAAATCCCCCGCATAACCCGGAGTAGGCGGGAAGAAGACCAAGCTGTGACCAAACCACTCACGAGCATATGGCCCACAACACCGTGAGGTCTGTCCAAAAACAGATGTGCTGGACGGTTCGCCCTCCCCTGGAAACAGAGGCAGGCTAAACTAACCTCATCATCCCTAAGAGCGTTGAAACCTGTACCTTACCACCCACCCTCCTGTGGCTGTATGGGAGAGTTTTAATGTGTCTTTTTAGATATTTAAATGTCCGTGTGTATCGTTAATATTTTAAAATTTACATAAATTAATTTTTTGTCTCTTTTTTGCTATTCGTCACCGTTCTCCGAGCTGAATACTGCAATTTGATCACAGGTTCTATCTTGACGTCAGACTGAGAGCACTAAAGTAATATATTTTGAAATACAAAGTGAACAATAATGAACCGGTGGCTATGAAGCATTTGAAAAAATCCTTTTAGAATTGATTATGCTTTTTTATACCTTTTATGGCATAGACGGATATTGAATTGTATCTGTCTCTTTGAAGGGAATACTGGTTATATGCCAATTGTGTGGATTCATGTAGGATATTCTTTCATATATCAAGGACAGTCTATTTTAATGGATATCAATTAAGATGGAATTCCACCCTCAGCTGAGAAAACACTGGTACTGCAAGATGGCATAAATTTTTGAATTCTGCCCCCATTATGTGATAAGTGTACACCTGTATTACACCGGTATCACACCGGTATTATGAGTTGCAAGCTGATGGCAGAGGTAGATTCGCAATGTCACAGTAATAAAAACACTGTAAATCGTTATAATATGGCATTACTATCGTTCACGGAAGTGCAAGAAAAGATTTTACCATGCATTCTCTTTTGTTTAAGTTTAGGCAATTACTCATTGAAACTACAGCACCTATACTCCTGACACTCTGTATAAATCGACCTTTACATCATATTATTTTAGGTTCTGGCACAAACACCAATCAAGAAGAAACCCCGAAACTCCCAGGAAGACGCAAACGAGCCCACACCGAACAAATCGAAATCATCAAAGGTAAAGACTCTCCACATCCTTCACCGCCACCACCACCACAACCGCAACAACATATGACACCTACACAACCTGCAGCGCCTTCCTCCTCTCCTTCCTCCTCAGTCCCTACAATCAGTCAATCACAATTGACACCTGCCCAGGCACAATCCTCACCCAATCCGTTTCAATTCGATACAACACCACCTGATCCCTCCCAACCCCCTAATAACGTTATCATTGAAGGAGGTGAAGTCATAAAGATTGTTAGAATGAAACAGGAAGAGATCATCAACTGCACTTGTGGGTTCACGGAGGAAGACGGTCTCATGATCCAGTGCGAGCTGTGCCTTTGTTGGCAGCACGCTTACTGTAACAATATCGAACGTGAGAGCCAGGCAAGTTTTTTTTTCGTGATGATATTTATGATCATTGAAATGAAATTCAAGCTTAAGTTTTTTATAGATGCACCGGACATTAAGTATTTATTTTTGAGGAAGCAGATTTCACCACTAGTTGGGATTTTATTCAAAATTAGGAATTTGCTTCCGCTCAAATACCTCACAACCATTTATTATTCCTTGGCATACTCCAAATTTCAGTACTTGATTTCAGTTTGGGGAACAGCTCAGACTTACCTACTCAAACCATTAAAAAACACTTCAAAACAAAATTATTGAATATATTTTCAAACTTGATTATCAAGAACCAACAATAAAGTTATACAAATTAAAAATATGCACGTTTATTCATCTTGTTAAGAAAAAGCTGAGACTTTCTACTTTAATTTTCGAAGTGAATAGTGATCAACACAGCCACTTGACCGAAAATGCCGAAAATGTATCGTTACCAAAATTAAAACTAACATTGGAGAGAAATCAATTTATTTCAATGGTGTAAAACTTTACAATGAACTTTCGAATCGTCTGAAAACATATGGTAAATGGCAATTCAAAAATAATTTGAAAAAATGCTTTGAACTCTGATTTAGTTTTTTTTATCAGATTTACCTTCAAATTACCTTTCTTTAAACAATTGATGAGATATATTTAGTTTTCCCTCTCATAAACTGTATGTTTCTTGGGAAATGAATAAAGATATTTGTTTCAAACATCGTTGAAAAAGATACAATCATGGATACACTTGATAAAATAAATAATAGAGATTAATGAATTGCAAATAAAAACCACGGAAAAGTACCCCAACATGATAATGTCTCGTATGCAGAAATGACTAAACATAAAAGTATTTTACAGCCTATAGAAAATGTGGAGAGTTTGACGATCTTTCCGAAAACCAATCGACCCACAACCCAAACACAAAAAGATTTGAGAAACAACATTATTATCGCCCAACTGAGTATATCTGTTGATACCATAAAATTTCATAAAAATGATTCTATGATATTGAGAAAAGAAATAGAATCAAAAATGAATTCTCAATATAATATCGCCATAAAGAATTTAAAAAATCCCAAAATTATCATTCCTGGACTTCGTTTGGAAAATGATATAAACAAATAGGATATTGAAAAAATAACAATAATGTCAAAATTTCAGAACATACATCACTTCTAGATTATAAATCTGTATCATCAACTGAAAATTTGAAAGTGTTTTATCTGAATGCAAGATCTATGAGAAATAAGCTAGATCAACTTGAAATAATAACAGAAGATGTGAATCCTGATGTTTTAATCGTTTCCGAAACGTGGATCAGAAGAGAAGATGAAATCTATTATAACCTGAGCAAATATAACTCCATTTATTATTCCAGACTAAAACGTGTAGGTGGTGTTGGTATTTTTATAAAATCACATTTAGTGTTTGACGTAATTGAAAAAGAAACAAATGCTTGTTTCTATGTAACGGTAGAAATCAAACCTCAAAATGTGATCATATGTGGGCTATACCATTCTCCAATAATATATACTCAAAATTTCTTGAACTTTATTGATGAGAAACTTTATAATTTCAGTGCTTTCGTGGACATTTTTAAATCAAATAACTTTTTTTTATGCAACGTAGTGATACCAACAAGAGAATTATCCGGGAGTGCTTCATTGATAGATCATGTTTTAAGTAACTTTAGTTGACCAATCGATGTATCAATTATAAACTCATCACTGAGTGATCACAAATTTATAATAACTAATACGAAAATGAAAGTCGCAAATCTCAAGAATCACACAAATTCTTGGAATATGAAAACTTATAATGTATACTGAAGAACAAATTATGTAGTATACAAGATCCTGAAGAAATTTACAACAAAATCATCAATGTATTTGAAAAAAATTCCAGCAACATAAATATTAAATTCAAAGCGAATTCAAAACCATGGTTCAATAGCAAAATTACCCAAATTATTAAACAACGAGATGAATTTTATTATAAAAAGAAAACCAATCCAGGAATATCAAATTTCTCGCATTCATACGATCATTACAAAAAGACAGTAAAACAGACTGTCCTTAAAGCAAAAAAGGAGTATTTTCAAGAATTGTTCAGGAATACATCACCAAAAGCCCTTTGGAGAACTATCAATATCCTCTTATATAATAAAACAAGTAGACAAGCACCGCAAAATAATATTGAGTACATCACTATAAATGGCAGAAGAATTGAAGATCAAATGAAAATAATGTGATAATTTCAATGAATATTTTGTAAATATTGGAACTGAATTATCCAGAAATCTAGGAGATTCCCAAGATAGATTATCTACGCATTCCTTTTCCTCTTCTATGTTCCTGAATCCCACCGATAATCAGGAAATTCGAGAAATAATTAATGGCTACGACAAGAAAGCAGCAGGAATTGATGAAATTAATGTTAAAATTATCAAAGCAGTCAAAGATGAAATAGTACAAACAATTATTATTGAACAAATTCATTAATACATCTTTTGAAACAGGTATATTCCCAGATAAATTAAAAACGGCTAAAGTATAAACAATATTCAAATGTGGAAAAAACATGATATAGGAAATTACAGTCCAATTTCGATCTACCAATATTTTCAAAAATGATTGAGAAGATAATGGATAGAAGGTTGAGGGAATATTTGAAAAAATATAAATTTTTGTATGCAGAACAATATGGATTTCGTAAATCTAGTGACACTGAATGTGCTGCCGTAGACATGATATCCAGAATAAAACTGGAATTAGATTCGACAAAAAAATGCGCGTTATTATCACTAGATTTGCGAAATGCCTTTGATATGGTTAACCACAAAATTCTATTAGGTAAATTATATTATATTGGAATAAGGGGCAAAATTAATATTCATTCAAAATCATCGATTATGTTTATTTCTAAATGAAGTATTGCAACTGATTCTCTAAGACTACTTACATTCAAAAATTCGTCAATCAGTATACCAATAACACAAAATTTTTAGGTTTGCATATCGACACAACACTTTCTTGGTTAAGTCATATCAACAAACTGAGAAAACAACTCTCACCTTTCATTGGAATAATATTCAGAATAAGGCAATATACACCACTGAAATATTTGAAAATTGTATATTTCAGTTTAATTAATTCTGAACAATACCTTATTTCTGTTTGGGGCTCAGCAAAAATTTCTATTTTGAAACCACTACAAACTTTGCAAAACAATCATATACATGTATGTGTATATATTTTATAGATTTTCAAAATTAAACAAAATGAAAATAAAAAATAAATTATGTGACATGACTATAGTGAAAGATTTCATTAAATAAATTTCGACGAGACTCTTGAATCCATGTTTTAATTTGTGTTTTGAATGATAGTAATGACTTGATAATTTTTATATCATTTGGAACGAAATCATAGTAGAATGGCAATGGATATTTGAAATTTTTCTGAGACCTTGTTGTTTTAACTTTAGTTTTTACTGTGATAATATTTTTATTTCTTGTATTGTAAATATGATTATTGAAGGTTATATTATTCAATTTATATTTAATGATGATAATCGATTTGTACAAACTTGCAAATAATTGATTATGATTATTTTCCAGGTTCCCGAAAAGTACGTCTGTTACATCTGTCAGAATCCATTGCTAGAACGATATTCAAGAAAGTTCTATCACGATCAGGATTGGCTCAAGCAGGGTACTTTACCCGTTGGTAGTTACCATTCCAAAGATGAAGAGGTGCTACAAAAAAGGTTTGAAAAACTTAAGAAGTGCCATGACGTATCAGGAGGTCTACATGAGCTGCAGGAATACTTACATAGTTTGAAGATCAAGATGAAAATTGCTGGGTGAGTATCAAAACTTGAATTTGTTCATTCTTTTGCTTTTTTTATTGAAGTAAAACTGAAGATGATTCAAAATTGTGTAATATCTCATTTTATTTATCGAAGAAATAACTTTCATTCAGAACATGTTCTGGTGTAAGGAAGTTTGAAAGTACAATAGTTATCAAATGAAGTAAAATGTTCAAATTAACTCATCTAATAATGAAAATATTTAATATTTTTTATTTTATTTTAATGAACATCATTTTAATGGTAAATTTTCTTTTAAGTTCTTGGAAAATGAAATAATAGTTTTTGAATTTTTTATTTGTTCTGGTAATTTATTGAATGTTTCTATTGAACTGAAAATTGGGTTTGCTTTCCCTTTGTTAGAATGAATATTATTAAGGTGGAAGTGGTTTAAAATCCGAGTATTATGAGTATGCAATTTGGAATTTTTCTGAATTAGCATATTACTTTTTTGAATATTTTTGGTCAACTTGAATGCAAATTTAGCCTTTTTCAAATTTACTGAGTTGGTTCAATGTCATATTATTGGTGCTTTTGTATAATTCCGAGGATGGCGTATCCCAAGGTTTTCTGAATATACCTTTTATGGTCGGTCGGTGGCTGAGTGGCTAAGGTCTCTAGCAGTGGAACTTCTAACTCGCATCAGACAGACGTTCGAGGCTCGGGTACGGAATCTTTTTTCTCAAGTGCACGGGTCTCTTTAGGTGGCCACATGCCTTGTTGTGAATCAAGTGTGATGTGAGTTGACTAGATGCCAATCCCGACGTCTGGTGCTAGCTTGAAGTGCGCACCGACCAACCGGGTGGTGCTGTAGGTTTTCCGGGTTTTCCTACAGCTGAAAAGTGAATACACCACCGAAAAAAAATCAGTAAGTCGCCCCGGATTCAGTTCATTTAACCATATTTTAATTTTTTCAATATCTTTTTCCAAATTAGTTTCTGAAGTTTATACATTTTTGGATATGTGATAGAGCACAGTATCATCTGCAAAAGAAACATGTTTTCCAATTAGGTTGATATTCATAATGCTATTCACATTATTCAAATGAAGAATTGGTGCCAAAACGGAACCCTGCGGAACTCCAAATATTGATACTTTTTCGTAACTTTTGTATTGGTCAATGAGTACATATTGTATACGATTTTGAAAATATTTTTGAAATAAATTTAATGCATGTCCCCTTATACCCAAATTGAAATAGTATTGTATGATTAATTAACAGTGTCGAATGCTTTTTTTAAATCAATGAATATTGCAACACCATAATTACTCATATCAAAAGTTTCATGAATATCCTCTTTTTTTATGGCTTTCTCATTCTTATAAAGTAAAACATATTCTAGCCCATGAAAGCGTTTACAAAGAAGTGCGCACCGACCACCTGGGTTGGTGCTGTGGGTTTACCTACAGCTATTATTATTATTACTATTCATATTGAATAAATAATGTTTAAATTACTTTGGAACTTGTCGATTATAGTTCCCTTACATATATGATATTCACTTCTAATATCCCCCACCTCAGCTCTTCTGTATAGTGTAATCACGTTTTTCAGATCCAAGAATCATCCAAAATTATATTTATGGTCCAAACCTTGGGAAAAGAAATCCCTTCCCGAAAAGGCCAAACAAGAGGTGGATGTCAAACCAAAAATAGAAAACGAAGACGAGGAAGTGGACAAAGACGAATCACCAACTGAAAATTCCATGCTTATGATGATCTTGAAGGCAGGCAGAGATGTCATACCAAAAATTGACCTCAATTCGTTGATGGACTCGAATGGCCCCATCATTCCCCAACCAGAAGCCGCGATTGATTCGTCCGATTGTCTGTTGAATCTCTTGGATCACATTCATCACCAAGAATCTCTGGTGGAAGAGCGGCTGGATGATTTCGAGAAGCAGATCGAAGCTTTGGAGAAAGAAATGTACACGGAGACGGATGCGGACTATCCACTTACCAGGCATACTTTACAAATGTTGATGAGAGATCTTGATACCTTGAAAGAGTTTAGTCAGAGTCCCACCCTTTAGGTAGGCACTTCTAAAGAGTTTATTTTGTTTTTGTTGATAGTTCTGTTATTGTGTTATTGAACACTATTTTTTTTTATATATTTACTTAATAAATGATTGAATATCATTGTTTTTCTTTATGGATATGAATGAAGCTCCAGATATTGAAGGATACAGATGAATGGCAATATCAAATTTACTCATTTATCAAACTAAATATGTTGTATGGAAAAATTGTACTTTTGAATACTTATACCGATAGAGCATAGGAAAATATGCAAATAAAACTTTTTTCAATCAGTAATGCCTTCCTGCCGTCTGCCGTAAAAAAATATCGACTTGCAGACGGTTGAACGACCCTATGGCGGATTAGTTTTTGAGATGATTCATACATGCTAGCAAAACCTGCAGACTTAAAGAATTTAGAGTTTCTACAAGAGAAAATCGAAGTTTAAAACGCTAATCGGGAATTATAGGAGCTAGCAGAATTAATCTCCATTTTTTCATATACACTTGAACACAGTTTCATGGTGCGCTAGGACCAATCACGTCGCAGTTTGAAAATCGTTACACTGCTATATAAGCAATATTTCCCCTCTATGTTCTAAGTTCATCAAGGTAAACAGTGTCGTACCCAGGGTAAAATTTCAGGATAGGGGGGAGGCTGAAGCATTATCCAAGAAGAAGAAGCTTTATTGAATAGAAAATATACTTCGTTACATTATTGTGATACCCTCCGGCACATATTTTCGAACTTTGTTCAGGAAATATCCTGTTATTCAAATTATAAATTCTCTGAGGAGGGGGAGGAGACGTGCGCCAATGGATGCAAAGTTCATAATTCTATGTTATGCACTAGACAAATCCCTGAAGCTCGCTGATGACGTCCAAGTGGTGGGGTGAGTCCCAGAATCGGCTCATATCTTCTACTGAACGAGATTAGAAAAAAAATTACTTGGCCCATAATAAATTGATTGAACAGAGTTGAGTATATTTTTAATACACTATCATAAAAACACAATTGAAACACTTGTAAAAAACGATTAAAGACCTATGTAACAACAAAATAATAAATAGAAAAGTTAATATTCATTCGTAAATGGTGGAACTATTATTTTACGATTTAGTGTAGGAATGAACATGCATATTGATTGAATATAGCTGAATAATACTACAGAAACAAATACATAATGTATTCAGTAATGAATAACTTTACATTTATTGACTTATATACGTCGATCTATTGTGAAACACTTCAATAAATTTGCATCACATTACAAAATAATTACTGTAAACAGTGAAATTAGGGAGAGACGTGTCAAAATTAAAAAAAGCGATATTTTGGCAGTTACTCGAGAACGAAGACAGCTGGAGCAATTCTGAAAGCACTCTCGATTGCGGAATCATGCATTTAGCAAGGCACATGAGTTTCAAAATCTGTCTGACTCATCATGTATCCGTGAAATGAGGGAGAGACGTATCAAAATCGAAAAAACTCCATTTCTCGGCAGTTACTCGAAAATGAAGGCAGCTGGAGCAATTCTGAAAGCACTATCGATTGCGGAATCATGCATTTAGCAAGGCACATGAGTTTAGAAATCTGTCTAACTCATCATGTTTCCGTGACATGAGGGAGAGACGTGACAAAATCGAAAAAACTCCATTTTTTCGGCAGTTACTCGAGAACGAAGGCAGCTGGAGCAATTCTGAAAGCCCTATCGATTGCGGAATCATGCATTTAGCAAGGCACATGAGTTTCGAAATCTGTCTGACTCATCATGTATCCGTGAAATGAGGGAGAGACGTATTGAAATCGAAAAAACTCCGTTTTTCGGCAGTTACTCGAGAATGAAGGCAGCTGGAGCAATTCTGAAAGCACTCTCGATTGCGGAATCATGCATTTAGCAAGGATCATGAGTTTCGAAATCTGTCTAACTCATCATGTTTCCGTGACATGAGGGAGAGACGTGTCAAAATCGAAAAAACTCCATTTTTCGTCAGTTACTCGAGAACGAAGGCAGCTGGAGCAATTCTGAAAGCACCATCGATTGCGGAATCATGCATTTAGCAAGGCACATGAGTTTCGAAATCTGTCTGACTCATCATGTATCCGTGAAATGAGGGAGAGACGTATCAAAATCGAAAAAACTCCATTTTTCGGCAGTTACTCGAGAATGAAGGCAGCTGGAGCAATTCTGAAAGCACTCTCGATTGCGGAATCATGCATTTAGCAAGGCACATGATTTTAGAAATCTGTCTAACTCATCATGTTTCCGTGAAATGAGGGAGAGACGTGTCAAAATCGAAAAAACTCCATTTTTCGTCAGTTACTCGAGAACGAAGGCAGCTGGAGCAATTCTGAAAGCACTATCGATTGCGGAATCATGCATTCAGCAAGGCACATGAGTTTCAAAATCTGTCTGACTCATCATGTATCCGTGAAATGAGGGAGAGACGTATCAAAATCGAAAAAATTCCATTTTTCGGCAGTTACTCGAAAATGAAGGCAGCTGGAGCAATTCTGAAAGCACTATCGATTGCGGAATCATGCATTTAGCAAGGCACATGAGTTTCGAAATCTGTCTAACTCATCATGTTTCCGTGACATGAGGGAGAGACGTGTCAAAATCGAAAAAACTCCATTTTTTCGGCAGTTACTCGAGAATGAAAGCAGCTGGAGCAATTCTGAAAGCACTCTCGATTGCGGAATCATGCATTCAGCAAGGCACATGAGTTTGGAAATCTGTCTAACTCATCATGTTTCCGTGACGTGTCAAAATCGAAAAAACTCAATTTTTCGTTATTTACTTGAGAATGAAGGCAGCTGGAGCAATTCTGAAAGCACTCTCGATTGCGGAATCATGCATTTAGCAAGGCACATGAGTTTAGAAATCTGTCTAACTCATCATGTTTCCGTGAAATGAGGGAGAGACGTGTCAAAATCGAAAAACCTCCATTTTTCGTCAGTTACTCGAGAACGAAGGCAGCTGGAGCAATTCTGAAAGCACTAGGGATTGCGGAATCATGCATTCAGCAAGGCACATGAGTTTCGAAATCTGTCTAACTCATCATGTTTCCGTGACATGAGGGAGAGACGTGTCAAAATCGAAAAAACTCCATTTTTCGTCAGTTACTCGAGAACGAAGGCAGCTGGAGCAATTCTGGAAGCACTATCGATTGCGGAATCATGCATTTAGCAAGGCACATGAGTTTCAAAATCTGTCTGACTCATCATGTATCCGTGAAATGAGGGAGAGACGTATGAAAATCGAAAAAACTCCATTTTTCGTCAGTTACTCGAGAACGAAGGCAGCTGGAGCAATGCTGAAAGCACTATCGATTGCGGAATGATGCATTTAGCAAGGCACATAAGTTTCGAAATCTGTCTGACTCATCATGTATCCGTGAAATGAGGGAGAGACGTATCAAAATCGAAAAAACTCCAATTTTCGGCAGTTACTCGGGAATGAAGGCAGCTGGAGCAATTCTGAAAGCCCTATCGATTGCGGAATCATGCATTTAGAAAGGCACATGAGTTTCGAAATCTGTCTGACTCATCATGTTTCCGTGACATGAGGAAGAGACGTGTCAAAATCGAAAAAACTCCATTTTTCGTCAGTTACTCGAGAACGAAGGCAGCTGGAGCAATTCTGAAAGCACTCTCGATTGCGGAATCATGCATTTAGCAAGGCACATGAGTTTCGAAATCTGTCTGACTCATCATGTATCCGTGAAATGAGGGAGAGACGTATCAAAATCGAAAAAACTCCATTTTTCGGCAGTTACTCGAGAAAGAAGGCAGCTGGAGCAATTCTGAAAGCACTCTCGATTGCGGAATCATGCATTTAGCAAGGATCATGAGTTTCGAAATCTGTCTAACTCATCATGTTTCCGTGACATGAGGGAGAGACGTGTCAAAATCGAAAAAACTCCATTTTTCGGCAGTTACTTGAGAATTAAGGCAGCTGGAGCAATTCTGAAAGCACTCTCGATTGCGGAATCATGCATTTGGTAAGGCACATGAGTTTTGAAATCTGTCTGACTCATCATGTTTCCGTGACATGAGGGAGAGACGTGTCAAAATCGAAAAAACTCCATTTTTCGGCAGTTACTCGAGAATGAAGGCAGCTGGAGCAATTCTGAAAGCACTATCGATTGCGGAATCATGCATTCAGCAAGGCACATGAGTTTCGAAATCTGTCTAACTCATCATGTTTCCGTGACATGAGGGAGAGACGTGTCAAAATCGAAAAAACTCCATTTTTCGTCAGTTACTCGAGAACGAAGGCAGCTGGAGCAATTCTGAAAGCACTATCGATTGCGGAATCATGCATTTAGCAAGGCACATGAGTTTCAAAATCTGTCTGACTCATCATGTATCCGTGAAATGAGGGAGAGACGTATGAAAATCGAAAAAACTCCATTTTTCGTCAGTTACTCGAGAACGAAGGCAGCTGGAGCAATGCTGAAAGCACTATCGATTGCGGAATGATGCATTTAGCAAGGCACATAAGTTTCGAAATCTGTCTGACTCATCATGTATCCGTGAAATGAGGGAGAGACGTATCAAAATCGAAAAAACTCCAATTTTCGGCAGTTACTCGGGAATGAAGGCAGCTGGAGCAATTCTGAAAGCCCTATCGATTGCGGAATCATGCATTTAGAAAGGCACATGAGTTTCGAAATCTGTCTGGCTCATCATGTTTCCGTGACATGAGGAAGAGACGTGTCAAAATCGAAAAAACTCCATTTTTCGTCAGTTACTCGAGAACGAAGGCAGCTGGAGCAATTCTGAAAGCACTCTCGATTGCGGAATCATGCATTTAGCAAGGCACATGAGTTTCGAAATCTGTCTGACTCATCATGTATCCGTGAAATGAGGGAGAGACGTATCAAAATCGAAAAAACTCCATTTTTCGGCAGTTACTCGAGAAAGAAGGCAGCTGGAGCAATTCTGAAAGCACATGAGTTTCGAGGCAAGGCACATGAGTTTCGAAATCTGTCTGACTCATCATGTTTCCGTGAAATGAGGGAGAGACGTATCAAAATCGAAAAAACTCCATTTTTCGACAGTTACTCGATAAAGAAGGCAGCTGGAGCAATTCTGAAAGCACTCTCGATTGCGGAATCATGCATTTAGCAAGGATCATGAGTTTCTAAATCTGTCTAACTCATCATGTTTCCGTGACATGAGGGAGAGACGTGTCAAAATCGAAAAAACTCCATTTTTCGGCAGTTACTTGAGAATTAAGGCAGCTGGAGCAATTCTGAAAGCACTCTCGATTGCGGAATCATGCATTTGGTAAGGCACATGAGTTTTGAAATCTGTCTGACTCATCATGTTTCCGTGACATGAGGGAGAGACGTGTCAAAATCGAAAAAACTCCATTTTTCGGCAGTTACTCGAGAATGAAGGCAGCTGGAGCAATTCTGAAAGCACTATCGATTGCGGAATCATGCATTCAGCAAGGCACATGAGTTTCGAAATCTGTCTAACTCATCATGTTTCCGTGACATGAGGGAGAGACGTGTCAAAATCGAAAAAACTCCATTTTTCGTCAGTTACTCGAGAACGAAGGCAGCTGGAACAATTATGAAAGCACTATCGATTGCGGAATCATGCATTTAGCAAGGCACATGAGTTTCAAAATCTGTCTGACTCATCATGTATCCGTGAAATGAGGGAGAGACGTATGAAAATCGAAAAAACTCCATTTTTCGGCAGTTACTCGAGAACGAAGGCAGCTGGAGCAATTCTGAAAGCACTATCGATTGCGGAATCATGCATTCAGGCACATAAGTTTTGAAATCTGTCTGACTCATCATGTATCCGTGACATGAGGGAGAGACGTGTCAAAATCGAAAAAACTCCATTTTTCGTCAGTTACTCGAGAATGAAGGCAGCTGGAGCAATTCTGAAAGCACTATCGATTGCGGAATCATGCATTCAGGCACATAAGTTTTGAAATCTGTCTGACTCATCATGTATCCGTGACATGAGGGAGAGACGTATCAAAATCGAAAAAACTCCATTTTTCGTCAGTTACTCGAGAACGAAGGCAGCTGGAGCAATGCTGAAAGCACTTTCGATTGCGGAATCATGCATTTAGCAAGGCACATGAGTTTTGAAATCTGTCTGACTCATCATGTATCCGTGAAATGAGGGAGAGACGTGTCAAAATCGAAAAAACTCCATTTTTCGTCAGTTACTCGAGAACGAAGGCAGCTGGAGCAATTCTGAAAGCACTATCGATTGCGGAATCATGCATTTAGCAAGGCACATGAGTTTTGAAATCTGTCTGACTCATCATGTTTCCGTGACATGAGGGAGAGACGTGTCAAAATCGAAAAAACTCCATTTTTCGTCAGTTACTCGAGAATGAAGGCAGCTGGAGCAATGCTGAAAGCACTATCGATTGCGGAATCATGCATTCAGGCACATAATTTTTGAAATCTGTCTGACTCATCATGTATCCGTGAAATGAGGGAGAGACGTATCAAAATCGAAAAAACTCCATTTTTCGTCAGTTACTCGAGAACGAAGGCAGCTGGAGCAATGCTGAAAGCACTGTCGATTGCGGAATGATGCATTTAGCAAGGCACATAAGTTTCGAAATCTGTCTGACTCATCATGTATCCGTGAAATGAGGGAGAGACGTATCAAAATCGAAAAAACTCCATTTTTCGGCAGTTACTCGAGAATGAAGGCAGCTGGAGCAATTCTGAAAGCACTATCCATTGCGGAATCATGCATTCAGGCACATAAGTTTTGAAATCTGTCTGACTCATCATGTATCCGTGAAATGAGGGAGAGACGTGTCAAAATCGAAAAAACTCCATTTTTCGGCAGTTACTCGAGAATGAAGGCAGCTGGAGCAATTCTGAAAGCACTCTCGATTGCGGAATCATAGATTTAGCAAGGCACATGAGTTTTGAAATCTGTCTGACTCATCATGTTTCCGTGACATGAGGGAGAGACGTGTCAAAATCGAAAAAACTCCATTTTTCGTCAGTTACTCGAGAATGAAGGCAGCTGGAGCAATTCTGAAAGCACTATCGATTGCGGAATCATACATTCAGCAAGGTACATGAGTTTCGAAATCTGTCTGACTCATCATGTATCCGTGAATTGAGGGAGAGACGTATCAAAATCGAAAAAACTCCATTTTTCGGCCGTTACTCGAGAATGAAGGCAGCTGGAGCAATTCTGAAAGCACTCTCGATTGCAGAGTCATACATTTAGCAAGGCACATGAGTTTCGAAATCTGTCTAACTCATCATGTTTCCGTGACATGAGGGAGAGACGTGTCAAAATCGAAAAAACCCCATTTTCCGTCTTTTACTCGAGAACGAAGGCAGCTGGAGCAATTCTGAATGCACTATCGATTGCGGAATCATGCATTTAGCAAGGCACATGAGTTTCAAAATCTGTCTGACTCATCATGTATCCGTGAAATGAGGGAGAGACGTATCAAAATCGAAAAAACTCCATTTTTCGGCAGTTACTCGAGAATGAAGGCAGCTGGAGCAATTCTGAAGGCATTATCGATTGCGGAATCATGCATTTAGCAAGGCACATGAGTTTTGAAATCTGTCTGACTCATTATGTTTCCGTGACATGAGGGAGAGACGTGTCAAAATCGAAAAAACTCCATTTTTCGTCAGTTACTCGAGAACGAAGGCAGCTGGAGCAATTCTGAAAGCACTATCGATTGCGGAATCATGCATCTAGCAAGGCACAAGGGTTTTGAAATCTGTCTGACTCATCATGTATCCGTGAAATGAGGGAGAGACGTATCAAAATCGAAAAAACTCCATTTTTCGGCAGTTACTCGAGAATGAAGGCAGCTGGAGCAATTCTGAAAGCACTTTCGATTGCGGAATCATGCATTTAGCAAGGCACATGAGTTTCGAAATCTGTCTGACTCATTATGTATCCGTGAAATGAGGGAGAGACGTATCAAAATCGAAAAAACTCAATTTTTCGGCAGTTACTCGATAATGAAGGCAGCTGGAGCAATTCTGAAAGCACTTTCGATTGCGGAATCATGCATTCAGCAAGGCACATGAGTTTTGAAATCTGTCTGACTCATCATGTATCCGTGAAATGAGGGAGAGACGTGTCAAAATCAAAAAAACTCCATTTTTCGTCAGTTACTCGAGAACGAAGGCAGCTGGAGCAATTCTGAAAGCACTATCGATTGCGGAATCATGCATTTAGCAAGGCACATGAGTTTTGAAATCTATCTGACTCATCATGTTTCCGTGACATGAGGGAGAGACGTGTCAAAATCGAAAAAACTCCATTTTTCGTCAGTTACTCGAGAATGAAGGCAGCTGGAGCAATTCTGAAAGCACTATCGATTGCGGAATCATGCATTTAGCAAGGCACATGAGTTTTGAAATTTGTCTAACTCATCATGTTTCCGTGACATGAGGGAGAGACGTGTCAAAATCGAAAAAACTCCATTTTTCGTCAGTTACTCGAGAACGAAGGCAGCTGGAGCAATTCTGAAAGCACTATCGATTGCGGAATCATGCATTTAGCAAGGCACATGAGTTTCGAAATCTGTCTGACTCATTATGTATCCGTGAAATGAGGGACAGACGTATCAAAATCGAAAAAACTCCATTTTTCGGCAGTTACTCGAGAATAAGGCAGCAGGAGCAATTCTGAAAGCACTATCGATTGCGGAATCATGCATTTAGTAAGGCACATGAGTTCTGAAATCTTTCTGACTCATCATGTATCCGTGAAATGAGGGAGAGACGTATCAAAATCGAAAACACTCCATTTTTCGTCAGTTACTCGAGAATAAGGCAGCAGGAGCAATTCTGAAAGCACTATCGATTGCGGAATCATGCATTTAGTAAGGCACATGAGTTTTGAAATCTGTCTGACTCATCATGTATCCGTGAAATGAGGGAGAGACGTGTCAAAATCGAAAAAACTCTATTTTTCGTCAGTTACTCGAGAACGAAGGCAGCTGGAGCAATTCTGAAAGCACTTTCGATTGCGGAATCATGCATTTAGCAAGGCACATGAGTTTTGAAATCTGTCTGACTCATCATGTATCCGTGAAATGAGGGAGAGACGTATCAAAATCGAAAAAACTCCATTTTTCGGCAGTTACTCGAGAATGAAGGCAGCTGGAGCAATTCTGAAGGCATTATCGATTGCGGAATCATGCATTTAGCAAGGCAGATGAGTTTTGAAATCTGTCTGACTCATCATGTTTCCGTGACATGAGGGAGAGACGTGTCAAAATCGAAAAAACTCCATTTTTCGTCAGTTACTCGAGAACGAAGGCAGCTGGAGCAATTCTGAAAGCACTATCGATTGCGGAATCATGCATTTAGCAAGGCACAAGGGTTTTGAAATCTGTCTGACTCATCATGTATCCGTGAAATGAGGGAGAGTCGTATCAAAATCGAAAAAACTCCATTTTTCGGCAGTTACTCGAGAATGAAGGCAGCTGGAGCAATTCTGAAAGCACTCTCGATTGCGGAATCATGCATTTAGCAAGGCACATGAGTTTTGAAATCTGTCTGACTCATCATGTATCCGTGAAATGAGGGAGAGACGTATCAAAATCGAAAAAACTCCATTTTTCGGCAGTTACTCGAGAATGAAGGCAGCTGGAGCAATTCTGAAAGCATTTTCGATTGCGGAATCATGCATTTAGCAAGGCACATGAGTTTCGAAATCTGTCTGACTCATTATGTATCCGTGAAATGAGGGAGAGACGTATCAAAATCGAAAAAACTCAATTTTTCGGCAGTTACTCGATAATGAAGGCAGCTGGAGCAATTCAGAAAGCACTTTCGATTGCGGAATCATGCATTTAGCAAGGCACATGAGTTTTGAAATCTGTCTGACTCCCGTGAAATGAGGGAGAGACGTATCAAAATCGAAAAAACTCCATTTTTCGGCAGTTACTCGAGAATGAAGGCAGCTGGAGCAATTCTGAAGGCACTATCGATTGCGGAATCATGCATTTAGCAAGGCACATGAGTTTTGAAATCTGTCTGACTCCCGTGAAATGAGGGAGAGACGTATCAAAATCGAAAAAACTCCATTTTTCGGCAGTTACTCGAGAATGAAGGCAGCTGGAGCAATTCTGAAGGCATTATCGATTGCGGAATCATGCATTCAGCAAGGCACATGAGTTTTGAAATCTGTCTGACTCATCATGTTTCCGTGACATGAGGGAGAGACGTGTCAAAATCGAAAAAACTCCATTTTTCGGCAGTTACTCGAGAATGAAGGCAGCTGGAGCAATTCTGAAAGCATTTTCGATTGCGGAATCATGCATTTAGCAAGGCACATGAGTTTCGAAATCTGTCTGACTCATCATGTATCCGTGAAATGAGGGAGAGACGTATCAAAATCGAAAAAACTCCATTTTTCGGCAGTTACTCGAGAATAAGGCAGCAGGAGCAATTCTGAAAGCACTATCGATTGCGGAATCATGCATTTGGCAAGGCACATGAGTTCCGAAATCTGTCTAACTCATCATGTTTTCGTGACATGAGGGAGAGACGTGTCAAAATCGAAAAAACTCCATTTTTCGTCAGTTACTCGAGAACGAAGGCAGCTGGAGCAATTCTGAAAGCACTATCGATTGCGGAATCATGCATTCAGGCACATAAGTTTTGAAATCTGTCTGACTCATCATGTATCCGTGACATGAGGGAGAGACGTGTCAAAATCGAAAAAACTCCATTTTTCGTCAGTTACTCGAGAATGAAGGCAGCTGGAGCAATTCTGAAAGCACTATCGATTGCGGAATCATGCATTCAGGCACATAAGTTTTGAAATCTGTCTGACTCATCATGTATCCGTGACATGAGGGAGAGACGTATCAAAATCGAAAAAACTCCATTTTTCGTCAGTTACTCGAGAACGAAGGCAGCTGGAGCAATGCTGAAAGCACTTTCGATTGCGGAATCATGCATTTAGCAAGGCACATGAGTTTTGAAATCTGTCTGACTCATCATGTATCCGTGAAATGAGGGAGAGACGTGTCAAAATCGAAAAAACTCCATTTTTCGTCAGTTACTCGAGAACGAAGGCAGCTGGAGCAATTCTGAAAGCACTATCGATTGCGGAATCATGCATTTAGCAAGGCACATGAGTTTTGAAATCTGTCTGACTCATCATGTTTCCGTGACATGAGGGAGAGACGTGTCAAAATCGAAAAAACTCCATTTTTCGTCAGTTACTCGAGAATGAAGGCAGCTGGAGCAATGCTGAAAGCACTATCGATTGCGGAATCATGCATTCAGGCACATAAGTTTTGAAATCTGTCTGACTCATCATGTATCCGTGAAATGAGGGAGAGACGTATCAAAATCGAAAAAACTCCATTTTTCGTCAGTTACTCGAGAACGAAGGCAGCTGGAGCAATGCTGAAAGCACTATCGATTGCGGAATGATGCATTTAGCAAGGCACATAAGTTTCGAAATCTGTCTGACTCATCATGTATCCGTGACATGAGGGAGAGACGTGTCAAAATCGAAAAAACTCCATTTTTCGTCAGTTACTCGAGAACGAAGGCAGCTGGAGCAATTCTGAGAGCACTCTCGATTGCGGAATCATGCATTTAGCAAGGCACATGAGTTTCGAAATCTGTCTGACTCATCATGTATCCGTGAAATGAGGGAGAGACGTATCAAAATCGAAAAAACTCCATTTTTCGGCAGTTACTCGAGAATGAAGGCAGCTGGAGCAATTCTGAAAGCACTATCCATTGCGGAATCATGCATTCAGGCACATAAGTTTTGAAATCTGTCTGACTCATCATGTATCCGTGAAATGAGGGAGAGACGTGTCAAAATCGAAAAAACTCCATTTTTCGGCAATACTCGAGAATGAAGGCAGCTGGAGCAATTCTGAAAGCACTCTCGATTGCGGAATCATAGATTTAGCAAGGCACATGAGTTTTGAAATCTGTCTGACTCATCATGTTTCCGTGACATGAGGGAGAGACGTGTCAAAATCGAAAAAACTCCATTTTTCGTCAGTTACTCGAGAATGAAGGCAGCTGGAGCAATTCTGAAAGCACTATCGATTGCGGAATCATACATTCAGCAAGGTACATGAGTTTCGAAATCTGTCTGACTCATCATGTATCCGTGAATTGAGGGAGAGACGTATCAAAATCGAAAAAACTCCATTTTTCGGCCGTTACTCGAGAATGAAGGCAGCTGGAGCAATTCTGAAAGCACTCTCGATTGCAGAGTCATACATTTAGCAAGGCACATGAGTTTCGAAATCTGTCTAACTCATCATGTTTCCGTGACATGAGGGAGAGACGTGTCAAAATCGAAAAAACCCCATTTTCCGTCTTTTACTCGAGAACGAAGGCAGCTGGAGCAATTCTGAATGCACTATCGATTGCGGAATCATGCATTTAGCAAGGCACATGAGTTTCAAAATCTGTCTGACTCATCATGTATCCGTGAAATGAGGGAGAGACGTATCAAAATCGAAAAAACTCCATTTTTCGGCAGTTACTCGAGAATGAAGGCAGCTGGAGCAATTCTGAAGGCATTATCGATTGCGGAATCATGCATTTAGCAAGGCACATGAGTTTTGAAATCTGTCTGACTCATTATGTTTCCGTGACATGAGGGAGAGACGTGTCAAAATCGAAAAAACTCCATTTTTCGTCAGTTACTCGAGAACGAAGGCAGCTGGAGCAATTCTGAAAGCACTATCGATTGCGGAATCATGCATCTAGCAAGGCACAAGGGTTTTGAAATCTGTCTGACTCATCATGTATCCGTGAAATGAGGGAGAGACGTATCAAAATCGAAAAAACTCCATTTTTCGGCAGTTACTCGAGAATGAAGGCAGCTGGAGCAATTCTGAAAGCACTTTCGATTGCGGAATCATGCATTTAGCAAGGCACATGAGTTTCGAAATCTGTCTGACTCATTATGTATCCGTGAAATGAGGGAGAGACGTATCAAAATCGAAAAAACTCAATTTTTCGGCAGTTACTCGATAATGAAGGCAGCTGGAGCAATTCTGAAAGCACTTTCGATTGCGGAATCATGCATTCAGCAAGGCACATGAGTTTTGAAATCTGTCTGACTCATCATGTATCCGTGAAATGAGGGAGAGACGTGTCAAAATCGAAAAAACTCCATTTTTCGTCAGTTACTCGAGAACGAAGGCAGCTGGAGCAATTCTGAAAGCACTATCGATTGCGGAATCATGCATTTAGCAAGGCACATGAGTTTTGAAATCTATCTGACTCATCATGTTTCCGTGACATGAGGGAGAGACGTGTCAAAATCGAAAAAACTCCATTTTTCGTCAGTTACTCGAGAATGAAGGCAGCTGGAGCAATTCTGAAAGCACTATCGATTGCGGAATCATGCATTTAGCAAGGCACTTGAGTTTTGAAATTTGTCTAACTCATCATGTTTCCGTGACATGAGGGAGAGACGTGTCAAAATCGAAAAAACTCCATTTTTCGTCAGTTACTCGAGAACGAAGGCAGCTGGAGCAATTCTGAAAGCACTATCGATTGCGGAATCATGCATTTAGCAAGGCACATGAGTTTCGAAATCTGTCTGACTCATTATGTATCCGTGAAATGAGGGACAGACGTATCAAAATCGAAAAAACTCCATTTTTCGGCAGTTACTCGAGAATAAGGCAGCAGGAGCAATTCTGAAAGCACTATCGATTGCGGAATCATGCATTTAGTAAGGCACATGAGTTCTGATATCTTTCTGACTCATCATGTATCCGTGAAATGAGGGAGAGACGTATCAAAATCGAAAACACTCCATTTTTCGTCAGTTACTCGAGAATAAGGCAGCAGGAGCAATTCTGAAAGCACTATCGATTGCGGAATCATGCATTTAGTAAGGCACATGAGTTTTGAAATCTGTCTGACTCATCATGTATCCGTGAAATGAGGGAGAGACGTGTCAAAATCGAAAAAACTCTATTTTTCGTCAGTTACTCGAGAACGAAGGCAGCTGGAGCAATTCTGAAAGCACTTTCGATTGCGGAATCATGCATTTAGCAAGGCACATGAGTTTTGAAATCTGTCTGACTCATCATGTATCCGTGAAATGAGGGAGAGACGTATCAAAATCGAAAAAACTCCATTTTTCGGCAGTTACTCGAGAATGAAGGCAGCTGGAGCAATTCTGAAGGCATTATCGATTGCGGAATCATGCATTTAGCAAGGCAGATGAGTTTTGAAATCTGTCTGACTCATCATGTTTCCGTGACATGAGGGAGAGACGTGTCAAAATCGAAAAAACTCCATTTTTCGTCAGTTACTCGAGAACGAAGGCAGCTGGAGCAATTCTGAAAGCACTATCGATTGCGGAATCATGCATTTAGCAAGGCACAAGGGTTTTGAAATCTGTCTGACTCATCATGTATCCGTGAAATGAGGGAGAGTCGTATCAAAATCGAAAAAACTCCATTTTTCGGCAGTTACTCGAGAATGAAGGCAGCTGGAGCAATTCTGAAAGCACTCTCGATTGCGGAATCATGCATTTAGCAAGGCACATGAGTTTTGAAATCTGTCTGACTCATCATGTATCCGTGAAATGAGGGAGAGACGTATCAAAATCGAAAAAACTCCATTTTTCGGCAGTTACTCGAGAATGAAGGCAGCTGGAGCAATTCTGAAAGCATTTTCGATTGCGGAATCATGCATTTAGCAAGGCACATGAGTTTCGAAATCTGTCTGACTCATTATGTATCCGTGAAATGAGGGAGAGACGTATCAAAATCGAAAAAACTCAATTTTTCGGCAGTTACTCGATAATGAAGGCAGCTGGAGCAATTCAGAAAGCACTTTCGATTGCGGAATCATGCATTTAGCAAGGCACATGAGTTTTGAAATCTGTCTGACTCCCGTGAAATGAGGGAGAGACGTATCAAAATCGAAAAAACTCCATTTTTCGGCAGTTACTCGAGAATGAAGGCAGCTGGAGCAATTCTGAAGGCACTATCGATTGCGGAATCATGCATTTAGCAAGGCACATGAGTTTTGAAATCTGTCTGACTCCCGTGAAATGAGGGAGAGACGTATCAAAATCGAAAAAACTCCATTTTTCGGCAGTTACTCGAGAATGAAGGCAGCTGGAGCAATTCTGAAGGCATTATCGATTGCGGAATCATGCATTCAGCAAGGCACATGAGTTTTGAAATCTGTCTGACTCATCATGTTTCCGTGACATGAGGGAGAGACGTGTCAAAATCGAAAAAACTCCATTTTTCGGCAGTTACTCGAGAATGAAGGCAGCTGGAGCAATTCTGAAAGCACTTTCGATTGCGGAATCATGCATTTAGCAAGGCACATGAGTTTCGAAATCTGTCTGACTCATCATGTATCCGTGAAATGAGGGAGAGACGTATCAAAATCGAAAAAACTCCATTTTTCGGCAGTTACTCGAGAATAAGGCAGCAGGAGCAATTCTGAAAGCACTATCGATTGCGGAATCATGCATTTGGCAAGGCACATGAGTTCCGAAATCTGTCTAACTCATCATGTTTTCGTGACATGAGGGAGAGACGTGTCAAAATCGAAAAAACTCCATTTTTCGTCAGTTACTCGAGAACGAAGGCAGCTGGAGCAATTCTGAAAGCACTATCGATTGCGGAATCATGCATTTGGTAAGGCACAAGAGTTTCGAGATCTGTCCGATTCATCATGTTTCCGTGAAATGAGGGAGAGACGTGTTAAATTCGAAAAATCGCGATTTTTCGATTGTTGCTCGGGAACGAAGGCAGCTGGAGCGATTCTGAAAGCACTCAAAATTGCAAAATCATGTATTCTGTGTGGCACATGAGTTTCGAGGTCTGTCTGAACCATCATGTTTCCGTGAAATGAGAGAGAAACGTGTTAAATTCGAAAACACACGATTTTTCGGTTGTTACTCGAGAACGAAGGCAGCTGGAGCGATTCTGAAAGCACTCCCAATTTCAAAATCATGTATTCGGTGTGGCACATGAGTTTCGAGATCTGTCTGATCCATCATGTTTCCGTGAAATGAGGGAGAGACGTGTTAAAATCGAAAAATCGCGATTTTTAGGTTGTTACTCGGGAACGAAGGCAGCTGGAGCGATTCTGAAAGCACTCCCAATTGCAAAGTCATGTATTCAGTGTGGCATATTTGTTTCGAGATCTGTCTGATCCATCATGTTTCCGTGAAATGAGGGAGAAACGAGTTAAATTCGAAAATACTCTATTTTTCGGTTGTTACTCGAGAACGAAGGCAGCTGGAGTAATGCAAATAATGAACGACTTAAATTGAGAAATAATCTTGATCCATCATGTTTCCGTGAAATGAGGGAGAAACGTGTTAAATTCGAAAAGACTCTATTTTTCGGTTGTTACTCGAGAACGAAGGCAGCTGGAGCAATGCAAATAATGAACGACTTAAATTGAGAAATAATCTTGATCCATCATGTTTCCGTGAAATGATGGAGAGACGTGTCAGATTCGACAATATTCGGCGGACTCCTGAGTTTGGAATCAGCGGATTTCATGGGTAATATTCTGATTCACAGTGTTTGCGTAAAAATGACGAATTTATGGTAAACAATTCAAAAAATCTGTTTCTAAATGAGTTGGTTAATCTGCCTTTCCGTAATGCGTACAAGAAATGAAAACTTGTTATCACATCATTAATTATACGATTAACACAATTTTATACATATCCACACATTCTTTTTATACCCGATGAGAAGATTTTTCCGAATAGGTGAGTACTGTTTTCTATTACACATGTTTAAAAAAACAATATAATTTCTTTTTGAAATGGGAGGCTGTGATTCCATTGCTGATACATACATTGATTCGTCGTTTCTATATTGTTCAATTCTTTTACTAGTATAAGAAAAGATATATTGAAAGTTGGGATGCCAAGTTTTATTTCGAATATATACCGATCTCTAGAGTTTACTGTATCTATTATATTTCTATATTCTGCTCTGACGCAGCTTCCTGAATCTCCCAGAAAAAATTCGCAATCAATTTATTACCTTTCAGCATGCAACTGACAGTCACATCCGTACAAGTACAAGTCTTGAATACCTTTTCGTTTTGAGTATAAAGTTCACGCAAAGTCCATGTATTGAGCAATGTTTATGATTTGAAATACTTTTATTCAAATAATTTTTACACAACTCTCTATTCATAACAGGTCAGAAAAACTTATAAATTATATTTTTGTTGCTTAGAATACTTTGATAAGAATATGTATGCGATATGTAATAATATGACAGAATAATTTATTGTTATTTTCAATTCACTATTTGTGGATGCCCGGAGTTCGTTCTGTTTTGTATTACACTGAAATAAATAAATAAATAAATTTTCCTCCAGTTAAATTTTTTTTGGAAGAGTTCATATTGAAATTACACTGAATAAAATATATATTTACATCTTTGATCATAATACATATACCTACTTATGTAACATCCATCCTCAATTATAACTGATTAATTTTTAAATACCAGCCTTCACAGTCAAACCCAAGTTTGATTTAAACAATTTACAATTCATCATAGAAAATTTTCCTCTCTCTCCCTAATCTTTTGATCTCATTGCTCGTAGTAGTCTGGGGAGTTTCGCAAATAAAACTATATCTGACTGAACAATCTGTTCCCCTGTACGCATATGAACGGAGGGCAGGATTGTAGGCAATCCTTAGGCATCGTCCTTCACCGTAGATGGCTGCCGATGGATTCTCCTTGTTATGCTGGGAACCGGGGGCTGATACTGGTCGGGCGCTGTTGCTCCATATCCACAGGAGTCCTGGGTTCAGGCCACCCACCCAGAAGTCTTTACCTAAAAAACAAATTCAGTCAGAAATAATGAATAGGGTATGCCATTAAAAGTTATAAAAAGAAATGAGAGTGGGGGTCTCATTGTATTCAGCCTGAAAAATTATCAATTAACATTTTTCTTTTGAATCTAGAGCTGCATCTAGGCTTGTTCAGATGCGTCTCCCACTAGAGTGTATTCTGATGATAAACGCAAACATCCACAATTATCATAAAGGAAGGATTCATGAAACTGAGTAGCAGTAATAATAAACTTGAATAGAAAAACTAACTGCACTCGGTTATAAAGTATATTACAGCATTGATGATGACCTATAAGATTAAAAGCGTTCTATGAAAAATAAAAAATTGCATTCAATACATTATTTCAACAAGTATTGAGTTCGATACATTTAAATAATATTTGCAGAACGCACCTCTTAAATGTTGACTACCCTGAATGTAAGTGACCAGGTCTTGGTTTTCTTCAATGGTTTCCATCTCAGCCAAAAATCCTCCAAGCTTTTTGCATTGTTTGCTGGCCACTTTCCAATCGTATTCTCTGCCAGTAGCACTATGGATATGGTAACAGTTTTTTCCAACTCTCGTAAAATTCTCTTGACATGGCTCTGAAAGAAAAAAAGACAATCGAAAATAATCTCTGACATGGGAAAGCACAGACACCAATGTACGGGGAGTGTACCTTTTAGAATACTTGTCACTAATATCCGATATTATCGATAGACAAAAAAAACCCACCTTCATAAATGCGATCAGAAAGAAGGTTCTTGACCTAATTCTTGCTGATCCATTTATGATTAATTATATCCACAACTGACCTGTCTCTGATGTCTCCTCAATGTCGGACCATATTTTTCAACTTTTAGACATCGGAAATACGCTACAAGGAATACAGGGTACCAAAATTATCTAAATGAGAAGTTTATAAAGAACATCTCGAATGGGAAATGGAGGATCACCAACTATCCACCGAATCAACTTCAAAATGCTATAAAAAAGCATATGAATTCAGCTGTCTTGAAAAACAAAAGGCAACCACTAGAGACGTGCCCTGGTGGAATGAATTAGCAAAACTTCGAAAAAAACTCAGAAGATTTTTCAATAGAGCTGAGGGTCTGAGATATTGGGAACACTACAAAACAGCTGTTTCTGATAACAATAACGAACTCAGAAAATTAAAAAAGAAAACATGGCGAAAAATGTGCAAGGAGATCATTGACCTGGCCCAAGTACAACGACTACAGAAAGTTCTCACAAAAAAACACTTCAACGGCATCGGTCTGATAACCCAAAGGAAAGCTTAGGTGCTCTCTTACAGACGCACTTTCCTGGTTCTGAAACGGCTGTGATAGGGTTTGTCCACAATCCCAAGAGAGCCAGTAGAAACCGAAGAATCAAATTGGGTATTAGAGGTTTTAAACCATTTGAGTAGCCAGGAAAGGATGGAATATTTTCAGTCTCACGCAACATGGCCTTGAAATAATAGAGCTCTTCCTGAAAAGGCAATCTAAGGCCAGCCTCATCTTGGACCGTAGATCTGACGACTAATGGACGAACCAAAGGCCTCATCAGTCTCACCTCCTTTCCTCTAAAAGTAATGGAGAAAATAATAGACTGTTTCATCAGAAGCGAACTTCTCGAGTTAAGACCGCTCCACAGAAACAGTTTGCTTATGAAGCAGGTAAATCTATGGGCAATGCTCTATAATGCCTGATTGAAAGCATTGAGAAGACATACGTGGCAAAAAAATGGCTCTTTATTCCTTCATTGACATAGAGGGAGCATTCGATATAACACCTCATATGCCTCCATAACCAGATCAGAGGAAGAAAGGAATATTAATGCCTCATTGATCAGATGGATGAAAGCAATGCTGAAGAGCAGAATCATTGTAGCGACCCTGGGGGGAGACAGTCAGGATAACAGCGGAAAAAGGTTAGCCTCAGAAGGAGTTTTATCGCCTTCACTCAGTTCACTGGTTGTCGACGATGCTAGTAAAGCTAGAAGAATCTGGGTTCACGACTCAAAGTTACGCCGTTGACCTTGTCGTCACTATTAGGGGTAGACATGACGACGTAATCTTCGACTGCATGAAAGTAGCCCTAAACACAATCAGATGCTGGTGCGCAAAGGAGTAACTCAATGTCAATCTAAGCAATCAGTGCTGGTTCCATTCACAAGGAGACGAAAGTATGACCATAAAGCCCCAACCCTGAATGGGACCCATGTAACATTTTCCAAAGAAGAAAAATACCTGGGTGTAATAATCTACCAAAAATTGACATGGAACAGCCAAATCAACCACATTCTTTCGAGGGAAAGCTAAACATGCCTCAGCTGGACATACTGAACCAAAAATGATGTATTGGTCATCAAACCTATGGTCACCTACACCTCACTGGTATGAAGGCTAAAAATGCAATAAATTTCAGCAAAACTGAAGCTGCAAAAAGTGCAGCGGCCACCTTGTCTCGGAACCATAGAGGCAATATTTACGTGCGCTACTGCAGCTCTAGAGGCAATGCCTAACCTTTCGCCATTGCACCTATGTGTAATGAAAGAAGCAGCAAATAGTGCATTCAGACTGTACCAGGCCAAAAACTTAGAAGCAGGAAATCTGATCGCACATCTGAAGATTTTGGAACACATTTTCCTAGAAGCTATGTCTAAACCAACATAGATCATGCCGATCAGGTACGACTTCGAAGTGCAGTTTAAAGTGGTCATCAGAAACGAAAGATTTACCCAGAGAACGGTCCTCAACTAGCAATGGATGCCTCAGTGTTTTACATAGAAGAATCCAAGATGGACGAAGAGGTTGGGTGGGCGTTACAGAGTCGAATTTCAGGTCCTCAAAATCCCTTAGTAGGACCCCAATCATCTTCCAGGAATGCCTTGAAAGGAGCAGCCGAAGGGCAGAAATCTATATATCAGATAGCACTTGTGAGTCTAAGCTGACTTGGGACTGTAAACATACCCTAAGACAACTGGCAACAAACAATCTAGCCACTGTGAGAAATGCTACTTTTTCATATTTTTGGATTCTACCGATGAACTGATATCAACGATCTCTAACACTTTTTTTGTGGGTGGACTATTTTTATTTTATTGATTCAAACATCAATATTTATATTACAAGAAATATAAAAAAAGTATACAAGATTAAAATATAATGCTTCCAAAAAGAATAACACGAAACAGTCAGACAGTTATGTCAAATAAACTTTGCTAGATTTTGAACAGGTGCGTGCCTACGATAATGCCTTGGGGGGAGGGGTAATCATCCTTTTCTCAAATCATTGATATGAAGACAATACAATGTTGGTGCTAGAACACCAGCATTTATAGTGTCGGTTGAAAATATCAAATGCAACGCAAAGAGTTTCGATATATTTTTCTTCCCAATAGTTTCAACCTCCAATAATCCAGAAATGATACCAATATCTGTCTCTTTCTGTTAAGATGCTTACCAGAATCTATTCTACTGCCTGCCATAGAGTAGTACAACATTTCTTCGACTCTTCTCAGCCTCTTCTCCATAAAGTCTACCTTGTATACCATTTTTTCAATAGCACCTAGCAGATAAAGATCCGTTTCTGAGACTTGCCTGCCTGGCGGTTTTTTGTTTGTCACTGTATTGCCCGTAACAATTTTTCCAGGAGCACTGGGCACAACTTTACTGCCCCTCGTATTATTGTCTGCTCTGTCGTCTATAACGTATGAGTTGGGAGATATGGGTATCATCATGACGCGTCCTTGTCTAAAAAAATTATACGTTGGTAGTATACCTTCCTACTCATCATTTAAGGGGAAATGTGATTCCAAAAGTATCCGAAAAAGTAAGTGTGCGCCAGTGGTTCCTGTATTTTAAATTTTTTTCCAGGGAAGTTTCTATTTGAGCCCGTATTAATAATTGTTATGGAAGGCACATGATATTGATGGTGATGTTATGAACTATCTTAGAACCTAGAAACTGATACTCTATTGCTGATTTTGAATAAATGTATAACAGATTTCGAAAGAATGTTGCCTATCGTCATTATTATAACACCGAATTGTGACATTTTGAAATTATTAAATATTTGAAACTTCAAAAACGAAATTAAGTGAAAACAGCTATAATCGAACAAAATTTTAAACAAACAATTTAAAGAACGGAGTTTTCAGTATAAGTAATGTTGTTCTGAATGGTTGCGTTCAATCAAGTTCATCAAATTATCTAATTTCATTGAATTCCTACTCGAGCAAAAAATGTTAATTGTAATTTTTGTTTTTCAACAAATTTTGTATTTTGTTTTTTTTTTTTATTCGTAGGAACCCAACCAAAAGTATTTGCTATAAGAGTGTTGCTATGGATATGTCGAAGCCATTTGACAGTGTTAATCATGTGCTACTGGTATCCCGATGGCAATCATGAAGATTATGTGCTTGGTTCAAAATTATTATGAATGGAAAATGCAAAAAATTTGTTTGCAATATCAGAATATTTTTTGTGGAAAATTAATGTTCTTAACATTATGAAAACTCTCTGAAAAATATAATACATATATTCCGATACCCCTCGGACACTTCTTATTTAATACCCTTCCTTCATGTATCATGTACAGAGTGTTGTTTGTGGTAGATATTACTTATTTTTCAAATTCAATTATGAAATTCATGGATACTTTAATCGAATTTTAATGTAATAAGAAATAGTTTTAGAACAATTCCATTCAGTTAATGATTTTTATTATTTCATTTCATTTATCGAAATAATCATCAAAACCATCAAATTGCACACAAAGAGCAGAAAACATCAAAAATGATTATTTTCTAACAATAACAATACCCTGTATATGATAATAGCCGAAAAAGTATTGATTAAATAGATGTTCAAGGGGTATCTGAATATGTTTATGATATTCAACAGTTATTTAATTGTTTTTTTCCTCAATAAAAAATGCCCTGTATTACGATATGTAGTCCTGAAAATTTGAAAACATGACTTTTTCAGAGAGTTCTCAACACGCCTAAAAATTCCTTATATTATTAATTGATTTTTTTGCATTTTCCGTGTTGAAGAGCAATAAAAAAAATTGATACTCCAAAATGCAAATTCCATTGAGTGAATATTAGTGAATATTTCTTTCGTCTATTAAATATCAGTCATCAACCAATCATATGTTTGTTTCCTGTTTGACAGGACCAATCAACACGCTCTATTAGCGACTATTTACATGATGCACAATAGTCACCGACTATTCAGCATGATACTCATATCAAGGAGCCTGAGCATCTGACAGTACTCTAAATAAATACATATTAAACGTCAAATAGAATCAATCGTGTTAAAGCTGAATAATTATTTGAAAATGAATCGGTTTGGAAAAATCAAAAACGATGAGATATCGAGGCTACAATCCCTGACAATACAGTGTCATTCATATGACAGATATGAAGAAATGGATTCAAGAAATAATCTTCATAAATATAACACGACCTTGATTAATTGTCGACTATTTTATTGCTGCTAAATTTCTCTTGTATTTATTAATTTTACTCGACATTATTTTGGCATTAATAATCAGAGATGAAAGCCCTCGAGCTTCGCTCTCGGGCTCTCATCAGATTATTAATGCCAAAATAATGTCTCGTTAAATTATTATAAAATACAGTCGAAATTTAGATGCAATAAAAATAGTCGACTATTTATCAAGGTCTTGTTATATTACCCTTGATTATTTCCCTCATCTGTCAAAATGTATTTGCTGATAAACTCGCTTCGTTCCTTTTGGGAATAAACTGCATGGTCCTTCCTGACAGTTGCCTGAATGTATGCAACACATTTCACATATTATGTTCATTAATTTAATAAAAATAATAAATGATATTGGTTAATTGACATATTTGGAAAATGATCTGATCAAATATAACTCGACCATTGCGTCGTTTATCAAATCGAATTAATCTTGTTATTTCCACTCAAACATTTTTGTTTTAGAAAATTCATCTCGTTAAATTCGAAGATTTATATTCAAAGATAAAACCATCGAGCTTAAAATATCTCGGGTTCTATTCAGAACATAAATCTCCGAATTCAACTCGATACATTTTCAAACAAAATCGTTTTCGTTGAAATTGAAAAATGTATTCGCTGATAAACGAGGTCTTGTTATATTACCCCAGAATATAACATATTATTATGTGGAAAAATTGATATTTTGAAATCAGTTCACGAATGAGAAAACAAGGTGGTGTTGCTCAAAGTGGGACAAACTGTAGATGTGAAATGAACATTCTTTCGCTGCACATATTATTATTGTATATCCAGATATACATTTACATACAAAATTCTGGAAATACAATAAATGTGATACATGAAGCAAATAGTCAATCCATAGGCATGATGACTGTTAATCCGTATGGAAAAAAATTACTATTGTGAAAACTTTGAAGTAAAATTATGACTTATGATTCTTATGTGTTGTGCAGTTTCTTTCCAGTATATTATCCTTGCCAATAGTTGTTTTAAATCACTGGATGTAATGAAATTTCAATCAAGTGTTGAGACACTATACCGTTATTCTGCCAAGTATTCACGGCCTTGTTACTTTCATATTTGTAGAAAAAACTGTAACGTCCCTTATATATTTTTCCAATGGTTTATTGAAAGCCATTAAGTGACTGATTTCAACTATCTACATGTTTTCACCTGTTTTTTTAAATGAATTGACATATTTTTTATTGTAAATTATAATAATGGCTGCCTTTCTGAGTTCAACCATATAGAATAAATATTATTCCTTTTTCATCATGAAAACGTCGAGTACTTAGTACGAGTGTTGAAGAACTGCTAGGTCGCCAGATCTTATCACAATGGACTTTTTTCTCTGGCCCTGTCTCAAAGAATGTGTTTACCTTGTGGCCCTTGCAAATATCCTCTACAATATAATATTCTACGAGTGTCAGACGTGGAACAGCAGGTTGTTATAACAGGGGAAAGTTGTGTTCTGGAATCAATTGAGGACGTCACTTCGAACATCTGATCAATTTGTATTTCGTTGTTGGTGTTCCATTTTGGCAGAAGACAAATTATTAACGTTTTTCCTTGATGTTATATTTTCTAAACATCCGTGTAGTGTAAATGACTGTTAACTAAGCATAAAAAATATTCAGTTCAATTTCAGAATAATTTATATTCTCGACGTTATTATGAAGGGAATGTTTAGAGTTTTATATATGGTTGAACTCAGAAAGCCCTTAAGCCTCTAAGCCTCTAAGCCATTAAGCTTCTGAGCCATTAGCCTCTATTATAATTTCCAAAAAAAAAAGTCAATCATTTGAAAAAAAAAGTTGACATGAAAGTCTTTGACAGGTGACAGAATGTAGATCACTGAAATCAGGCACTCAATGGCATGAAAAAAATGTAAAAGGGACGATATTGTTTTTTCTACAAGTGAGAAAGTAACAAGGTCGCGAATCACCCGGTATAGACGTTCAAAATCTTTCGAAGTGAAAATCATGACGACACTAATTGTCTTTTTCAAAATAGAATAAGACAATAATTATTCCGGAACTAACAGTATTGGTAGTGAATTTCAATTATGGAAAAATGGATTGAATAATTTTTGGTGTCTGCAGTAGTTTTTATTCTGATCTGGAAAACAACTGCTTTTACCACTCGGTGAAACCAGGTGAAGGAAAACTTACCTGTAGTTTCCAGAAATAGCCCAGTCTTCCAGTAATGGCCACCACACCCCCTCGATTTGTTCCAAATCATTTGTTTCACTTTTTCGCCCACTTTCTGTTTCACAGTTACAATTTGAAAAAATAAAACAAAATAACAAGAGAGTAATAATCATAATGTTCATGGCACACTTTAAAACGGATGATTTAGTGTGAAGGCTGACTCATGAATGAAGAAAGTGAAGAAACTTTGATAAAATAAATGTAAATGAGGCGGCACTCTCTCTTCCAAAGATCCGTTTACCGGGGTAGATCGATATATTGCGCAATTTCATCGTTGCAATTGCCGGTATTTCCAGAGAAACTGCTGGTAGAGATCGAGTGGACTTTGTTTTTAGGTGACGAAAAATTAAGATAACAGGGATGTGTGATCTATAAGCATTATTTTTTAATAAAATCTGCCTACCGAAAAATTTTAATTTGAAAGTATGCAGTGAAGTCGAAAAATTACACTCCTAAAATTGTTAACGGCTTCCTGAGCCACTCGTTTATCATTTTTCCCACTCGTTTATCATTTTTTTCAAAATTAAAGTTGGGAAATCAACTTGTATTAATTGAATTCGATAGAACACTTACAAGACAACTGTCAAAAATCACCTACGAGGGTCAATGAGTCAAATGTTGAAAATGATTCTTTCATATAATAAAAAAAATTGCACTGCACGAGTTCGATGGCTTTCTTCTTATTCTCTTCCAGGAATTTTCGTTCTGTTGCACAAATTTTATATTTCAAATTGCCCTACATGAAGAAGTCAAGTAACGTCAAATCTGGAAACCTGACAGGCCATTTACTCTTAACACCTTTCAAGAAAATTCTCGTCCAAAGACGCCATATAATGTTCTGTGCACGAATGTCGGCACCATACCTCTCTTAATTCATTAAGAAAAAATCGCCCAAACATCGTTCCTAACGATAATCTGAGATCACCTTTTGTCAAAGGACAGAAAGGAAAGTGGTGGTACTTACGCAGTTTTTTTTAATCACTTGATCCTGAAAGTTTGCAGTGCCCACAAATAATTTTTGAGTTATGCCATTTTGAATTATGAAAATCTATCTTCTTGTTGACACCATTTACAGACGCTAATAAACTCATATTTCACCATCACAGGCACCAAATCCAAATGTTTCACACAAAAATAGCTTTCTTTAAAAAGCAAACATAAACTAAGTTTTTTGTGATTTTAATTTTTTTTTGGTGAGTTGGTCATGTGAAATGAAACGCCTCAAACTATTCGAATTCGAATGTGAGCAATAATTGCCATTTTGGCAATATGATAAATTTTAGTATTTGCACAAATTGAATATCTGAATGTTTGGAAAGTTTTGCTCACACTTGAATTCGAATAGTTTGCGGCCTTTCATTTCAAATGACCAACTCATCAAAAAAAAGGAAAATTCAGTAAAAAGTCAGGTTGTGTTTGTTCTGAGACTTAAATTAATTTTCTTATTAATCATTCGGTTTTATTGCTATATATGGTGTCAACAAAAAGAAGGAGACAGACATTTTGTCCGATTTGTTTTGACAATTTGTTTTTAAAAATGATTGATTTTCAAGAATAAATTTTATATCTTTATTGCGCGATTGTGGGAAGAGAGCGAAGAAGAAGTAACATTTTCTTAACAAGATTTCTAAAATCAATTGATTTCTCCAAAACAGTTCAAGATAGTGGCTAATTGGAAGACAAATAATATTCCTCGCTGTACCCAAGTTTTCATACAGGATTCCTGATGACCGTTTACATTTGATGAACGTCTATGTTTGATGGACTTTTATATTTGATGAACGATTATATTTAATCAGCCTGTATTCAATTCCTTCAGACAAGTAGGTGATTTTGAAATTGATAGCAAACTGATATATTTTAATTTTTTCGGTTTTTGTATTCGAGTCAAATATGTGAAGTATAAACCATATGGGATTTCGATGAACTTGTAGACATGTATCCAAATTTACCACATGTGATTTCGGGAAAGGTCATTTGAATGAAGAAGATTTGAAATGAAATGCCTCGGTTTTTGTTCCTTAAAATAACCGATTCTTCAACTGACTGCATATTATAACATTTTTAAAACAGTATAAGGCAACAACATCTGGCTCACACTGTAGATTGTCCAACCGTTTTGGATACTGATGATGAAATTATGAACACTATCCGAATCGAGTTTGACGCATTTGTCAGATTTGGATTTAGGAAAACCAATTCAATTCAAAATAAAACGCAACTTAAGTCGATATCAGTGGTCTATAGGGTGAATATGATTTCATTTCATCCTACAGAACACTGATATCGACTCAAATCTCATTATGTTTCGAATAATATTAGATCCAGTGAATGTCAATCTCGCTATGAATCGAGTGTTCATAATCCCACGTACATTTCATGTTCATTTTGTTTTGTGAGTCCTATGAAACTAATATAAATAGATATATATGTCTCTTTTTCTACAGCCAACCTAGATGTGAAAGTAGGTAGATGTTTCAATCGTCTAGTGTAAACGTTCTTTTAGTTTTAGAAAACAAAAGTGCACATTTCCTCTCATATTTTATTTTGCTTAATTAACATCAGCACTTTACAAATTGTACAACTGTATAAAAAAATTATTCAATATTAAAAATATACCGTCAGGTTCGTATTACTTAGTAACTTTGGCGTATTTTCTGGTTCATTTTCCTGTTCAGTGTTACCTGCTTCATTCTGGAAAAAAATATTTTACTTGATGGCGTCAGTATAAAATTAAGAAATGGAAAAATAGTTCCTCCAAGACACATAATATACGAGGTGTGTGTGACAAATATCTAGCTTTGGTAAGAGATGGCGCTACTACTATAAACAAAACTTTATCACAGTATAACACTTTATTTTTAGTAAATATAACCTTTCACAAGAATCCTGTAAAATTTTTGATCATCTGGGTTATTCAGCAATGAGTGATAGTTATTGACATGGAAACATTATAAAGGAGCTCAACGAAACCCAATCACAAATGGATCAAGTCAACCTAGGCATTCCACAAGGATCTATACTGGGTCCATTGATGCTTTTGATGTTTATCAATGATCTACCTGAACAAACGTTTACTGATATTGCTGGTGCAAATCTAAAAATGAGTAACCCATTTGCCATCTTAGATCCACAGTATACATTTTTTTCCTTATCGAACAGTGTTGTCACCCAGGTAACCTCAGACAGTTTGAATGGTATGAAGAAGAAATTCGTGTACATTATAAATTACTTTTTAAAACGTCATCAAATCTTCCGGAACTGGAGGAGGTTCAGGAGCAACAATTGTCGATTTATTCCCAACCGATCCACACCCGAAAAGCCAAACGGTATACAGCCTGCTGTGCCCTTCGAATTTATTTTTAGCAAAATGCGCGGTTTGTAAGAATCGCAAACATATCACCAAAGCAACTTGCAAAACGACGAACAAAACTAAATTTCCCACTATACTCCATCCCACTTCTTTTGTTTTCTTTCTAAGTCCGTCGTAACAGCCCTTGGTGGAAATGCTGAGGTTTTGTTCGGGGGTGTAGAGATACGCCTTTCCGGTGGATTCGATATTGTGGTGGATGCAAGGAAAAATGGAAGATATCGAACAGCAGCTGAAAGGGGTATTTCCTTGGGTGTTGTCTGTGCTTTCGTTCTTCACCAGGCTGGTATCGTACCAGGTTATGTTGTACCATTCGTCGTATTTCTTGCTTCCACAGCATTGAAATTCAATCTGCAACCTTCGATTAGGTTGATATTTTTGTAAATCATTAGTTATATCCAGAGCTAATTGTGAAATTTTACTGGTACACAATCTATATCTCGTATGATATACCGGGTGTCCGTTTTTCGAGCTCCACCATTGGGATCCCAGTTATTATAAGAGATACGAGTTGGTCAAATTTGGGCAAAGTTGCGCGTTTTCATGATATACAATTAATAGTTATTTGTTTTACTAGGCATAAAAGCACAAGATTTAATGCCGCGGCTGGTGTTTCATAGCCGAGCGTAGCGAGGCTATGAAACCAGCCAAGGCATTAAATCTGCTTTTCTGCCTTGTGAAACATATAAATTTTTCTTCAAATTTGTTCCAATTCCACGCAAAATCAACTTTTTCATATTTAAATTGCGTTTCATCATCAATATCCAAATAACTAAATTATTTCATCAAAGGTAACTGGGCCCTGCGTTACTATGTTTACCGCTGATGACGTTTGTTGAATTTGTTTGTTTACTGCTTACTTTGTCAATTTCATTTCCTTGGGGCATCTTTAAACAAGAAATCTGAATCTGTCATCGTACTTTCTGAGACGTTCTTGATGATGAATATATTTGGATGGGAAATGGGGAAAAAGTTTGATTGGGAATATAACATGTGGTGTACCACAAGGTTCAATTCTCGGACCTGTATCGTTTCTCATATACATAAATTTAATATCAAATCTTGATCTGCATGGTGACCTCAAATTATTTGCAGATGATACAAAAATAATTTGTGTTGGGAATAATGACAATGAAATAATCGAAAATGTTCAAGCTGATTTAAAAATGATTTCGCCTTGGTTGAACAATCAAAGCTTCCTTTACAATGGCATGACAATGGAAATTACTCAGAAGAAGAAGGTTATGTTTGTGATTATGAAAAGTAGAATTTTTGTGTGAAATGGTTCTTTTTGGTGCTTGTGGTTGTATAAATAGGTATACTAGATTCTGAAAATGGGTTATTTTCAAGGGCATAACTCAAAAAGTAGTTGAGCCCTTGATTTATCTTCAGACTCGTGTTGAGAAAAATTTACGTGAACTTAGTAACTTATTTTTAAGGCGGAGCCCGATCAACTTACCTTTACCGTGTCATATTTTGTTAAATGATCTTTCGATTCGTTCAACTCTCCGATCAAGTAACACAACCTAGAGTAATACTCAAATAGAACTAAAGGTAACATCTTTTCATAATGTTATCCCTCAAGTCATGACATTATTGCCATGTCGTAACTTTTATACAATAAGCACATCAGCTAGATTATGATATCTGTCGGGTATATTCATGGCAACGAAAACCCTAATATACTGTCTTGGATGAAATATATAGCAATAAGAAGGCAATTGTAACGTTCATTGCAGCTTGTTGGAAGCATGTAAAAACGATAGTATTTCCATCGCCGAACGGAGATTCTTCGTTGTCGATATAGTTTGGTCAGTACGGCAACGCTGCATTTGAAATATCAAATGTAAAATATGACAGAACAACAACAAAACATCTGTTTGTTTTCGTCTTTGGCTTATTGGAGTGTTTTTTCGTGAATAAAGGGCAAATTCTGAGTTATTTTGTGTTAAACGATCGTTAGTTCTTATTATAAAGCAATGGTGAAGCATTGTGAAATGTGTAAAAGACCATTTGAAGCTGGAAATCGAAATATGTCATTTCATAGGTAAGCTGTCAGTGTAACTATCGAGAAAGGAAAACCAAATTGGAAAAGAGAAAAATGAATGAATTATAAAAAAATGTCAATTGGAGCATCGGCTGCTCTCAAAATTTTCTTCCATCATAATTTCAAGTTTCAATTTCATATTGGGTTTTCATTATTTCTATTTTATTGAACCTTAATATTTCTGAAAACAACGCACGACACTGCCGGTGAGGGAAGATGTCCCTTACAAACAAAGTTTGAGGGGTGAGCGGCGAGTTACTCATCTAAGTTGTGTTATTTGACAGGAGGTTCAACTAGCTCTGGATTTATAGAAATTAACCTGATTCCGATTGGCATACCTGTCGATTCTTTTTTTGTACAAAGAATTGCTTGAATAATTGTTCATCGCTTCGACTATTCCATTGTGCAGGCCTTCATTTTCTGCATAAACGTGGCTGAGGACGACAACAAGCAAAACTAACGTTGTGAATATCAAAACTACAGCTGTCATAATAAGCAAATATAGAAGCCAGTTGAATTTATCCTGCTTCTTCCGGTCGAACAATTTGAACATGAAGAACAAGAATGCCATATTCACCATCAAGAAACACAGTACAGGTATAGCCTGGAGTATCGGCAACTTCGCACCATCCCCCTCAGATATCATGTTTATGAAGTGTCCCAGGTGTCTTCTGGTTCTGACCGATGAAGCGAAGAGTTTGAAGGAGAACAGCATACTCAGAACGATCAGAGATAAGCTCATCGAGGCCAAAATTTTGATTACGCGGAAGGTTACGTCGAATACTGGTTTGCCAAATTTTATTTTCACTAGTCTCGAAGGTTTCGGTTTGTCGTCACTTTCGGGTTCGCTTGGTGTTTCCATTTCCTCCGATTTCAACGGTTCAGGATGAGTTGTTGGTTTTTTCAACTTAATTCTTACTTTTTTCTTCATATTTGTTGATTTTTCGCAGTATTTGACAGTTGTGTGAAAACTGACATTGGAGCAGATTTGAAATGATAGAAAGTACAATAATGGTTATTTAAGTAACACGAAATGTAAAGACCTGTTAACATTCGAAGTGAGCGAGCACGAGCCGAGGCAAAGACGAGACAAGTGTCACTTGCCGAGGATGTTAGCAGTCGATACATTCCGTGTTACTTATTACGTTTTTCCAGCTGCTTGTTGATATTTCTCAAAATTTGCCTGGATGAAGTTTGTTTTCTTACCCTTGCTTCATGATTATTCATTTCGCTATTTCATTCTAAGCTGCTCGTGCGCGTAACTAAGTTACCGAATAAACAGACAACAATAATATTCAAAAAGTCGTTAACCTAAAAATTTATATAAATGAAGCTGAAGGTATTACTTGTCAAAGTCATTATTACATGTAAATGACACCATTTACATTCCGTTGTGATGTAACAGTGAGCACTGTTTTGTTTATTAATGGTGTGCCCGGTATAAAACGGCCTTTATAATTTGAGGAAATTTTTATGTGTTTCTATGTTATATCCAGCGTGAGATAAGAATTTATACCTACGCTTGAACCGGGGACAAAATTGTTTTTATATATACATAGAAGGGTCGCTCTGGGTTGATAAATTTAACGACTTGTAGCACTTTGACCTGATATAGTCGAGATTTTTGTTGGGAACGAACGGGGCTGATATTTTTATAAATTCATTCAGTGGTTGAGAGTGTGAGTGAACAGTTGTGGGTGTCTGGACCGACCCCGCCTGAGAGGTCGGCCGAGGCCACTCTCTAAGATGAGAAGTCAGGTATGAATTTTTTGTAGGCCGACATGTGTGTTCGTTAACTGCGTATAATTTTTCCAAGACAAATAATAATAATTATGTTTCGTTTTAAACTTGTGGCGTGTTTGGTCTGTTGACGATAAATATGGGGTGATTCACGGTATCAAAATAAACTTCAGGTAGTTTCATATGAATAATAATAATAATTGCTAACTAATATTGGTTGTTTTGCCATTTTAAATTGAGGGTACCTGTATTATAAATTTGAGGGAGTATGAGGGCGAATACGAGAGATTAATAATAATAGTTTAAATTTGGCCATAATTTTTGTTGTAATTATGATAGAAGTGAGTTAATTTGAAAAGTATGGCTGTTGATTTATTATCGGGAATGTTGTTGAAAGGGTTGTTGGCTTTTTAGAAAAATGTATGATTAACTGTAGAGCAATCTTTCATGTTTTGAGAGGGTAACCAAGTGTATTCAACTATTTACAAATTTTTACAACTTATACATTTTTATTTTTATATTTTACACATTTTTTAAAATATTTATGTTACTATTTTCCACCATTTTTCTGCTTTGGTGAATGAAGCTGGTTGGTGGAACTTTGCTTCTTACTATTACTTACCCCTTCAACCCCTCATACAAAGTCCTCGCATTTGTGAAGCCGGGTCCGAATCTACAAACCTACGTTTTTGCCTTCGAGATGATGGTGAATTATCGAAAACCAGTAGCCTATAATGATGAACATTCTAGCTTTTGGGGAGGCTATCCCCTGAGCCTAAATCCGGGTGATCCAGAGCGGATTCACTCTGGGTCAGGTGGCATCAAAATTATTTAACATCTATACTTTAATTCAATTTTAATAAAAAAATACTTCCTAGGGTAGGCGACTGAGGAGTGGTTGTTTGCTTTGTTGTCAGTTTGAAGTTGAACCAGAGATGTCGTCGCCCAACACCCTAGCGATTTATTACAGTGAATTAGTAAACGAATGATATAGGCCATTTACCTGTTTTGTTGCTTAGCATGTATGGACTATTTACAGTGTCGGCAGCGGGGAAAAATTTTCCCCGCACTAGTGCGGGAATAACTCACTTGAAGTGACTTGAGCGTGCGGGAAAATGACACCTCTCAAACTAAATTGCGTGTGGGTATAGGGTGAATCGGGCACGCTTTTAGGAAAAATATGTATCATGTGAAAAATAAATCATGACCTATGTGATAGGTATACTTACTCGATCATCACCCCAACTCAGCTTCTTCACCCTATTGGAAGTGTCCGAGGAAGGCCACGCAGGCGGAGGTTGAGGGGCTGGGTGCACTTTCGGGCTGGGTATCTTCGATTTCATTTCGCTGGGAATGCCACCGAGAGCACATGCTGTTGGTGTCCGAGATCTGCCACCGAACATGGGATTGCTGATTTTTTTTGGACCACTGACGGGGTTCTGTTTCTGTGATTGCAGCGCGGCTACTTCCGATTGTGAATTTTTCTTTCTATAATGAATAAAATCATTATGATATTATAATTCAACTGATATGCCCATTTTATATTTGGATAAAATGCACTTGAATATTTTCAGTTGTTTTACCTTGTTCAAGTTTTATTTGTAGTTGGATGCTAGTGAGTAATATTCATTATAGCGTTTGAAGAAGTTAAGGTGATTTTATTCTGCTCGTGGGGTTGCTCTACTCGCTGGCGCTCATTTCGCAATATTTCCCACTCACAAAATAAAATGCCACTCTAAACACTTGCATCATAAATAACTATTATTAATTTTCGACGAGCGATAGGTTTTGACATCAGAGAAAATGACTGAAAACTGAGTTCATTTGGTACCCCAACCAGTTTCATAACATAAGCGATAGAAGAAAATTGTAAAAGGCAACCATTGATATTGATGAACTTTTCAAGACAGATTACAGTAGCATGCCGGTTAATTTTCCATGAAGTTTTCCAAAATGTTGAAGAGGAGTTTATTGCAAAATGGACAGTATTTTAACAGTGTATAAGATATGCGTAAATATCCACGTTTGAAATTTCTTTCTCGTAAGGTACCAGCGCCAAATAAGGCCCGTTTCCTAATAAAGCCCACCCTTATTTTTTTAGAACACTGGTAACATGGCGAAACGGTTTCCATACCGAAAATTGTTTTTTTGTTAGTACACAATCAGGCAACAGTGAATGTTAGAATAGCGCACCCCGTTGTTGGTCAGTTACAGTTAAACCTTTGGATCGTGTGTGTGGTTGCTCATTTGTTAAATAGGCTATTTCACTGTTTCGCCGATCAAAATCTTAAAAGTTAGTATGTAAGTTAAACTTTTTTATGGATTATAATCAATGATAAGTAGGCTTCAGTTCAGCATACTCTTTTTGTTTGAAAATGTATTCGGTTTTTTTTAACTTTAAAGAGTAACGTAAAGCCACATTTTGGTGGGCCTTATAAGGTAACTTGTCTCAAGTAATTTTTTTTCTGTTGCAGAATGAATTCAAAAGCTACAAGAAAATCACCTGTACGCAGGGGCCGTTGGACTGAGGATCAGTCAAGAGAAGCTCTAAGGATGGTAAGAGTAGGAATGGCTGTGAGAAGGGCTGCTGATGTTTATTCGATCCCACGAAGAACATTGAGGAACCATTTGAAAACTGGTGTAGAAATAAAGAAAATGGGACGAAATTCAATACTTACTAGCGCACAAGCCAGTATTGGCTATCCCCTTACTGGAAAATTAATACGAAGATCTGTATTTGTTCTTTGCCAGGAAAACAACATAAATAACCCATTTCCTGAGTGAAAAGGAATGGCAGGCAAGAAATGGTTAAACCTCTTCCGAAAACGTCATTCAAATCTTACCAAGTGCAAAGCACAGCATATGAACCAGGCCAGAGCTGTAAAATTGAATAAATTCATTGTCACAGATGATTTTGACAAGCTGAGAAGAATAATGACTGAGATGAATATTTTAGCAAACCCTCATCTTATATATAATATGGACGAGAAGGGGTGTCAACTCTCCCTCCATAAACAGCCACTGGTGTTTGTTAAAAAGGGCTTTAAAGATGTTCATATAATAGCCGATGAGCATGCCGAAAATGTGACAATTGTGGCATGTGGCAACGCAATCGGGCAAACAATTCCACCAATGATCCCATTTAAAGGAAAGAGGGAAAAAGAGGAGTGGAAGGAAAATTTGCCTATTGCATCATGCATCCAATTGACAAAAAAGGGGAGCATGACAACCGAAACAATTGTAAAATGGATTCAACATTTCGCAAAATTCAAGTGTGATGAAAAAGTATTGCTTATTTTTGATGGAGCCTCGAGTCATTTAGATTACACAATTGTAGATGAAGCGGAAAAGCACAATATTGTTCTATATTGCTTACCAAGCAACACAACACATTATCTGCAACCTATGGATAGGTCAGTTTTTGGTCCGTTTGAAACCTACTCGGATAACGAAGTTATGTTATTCTGGACCAATAGACCTCATCATAAAATTACAAAATTTCATTTCGGTTCGATTTTTAGCAAAGCATGGGCCCAAGCTGCAACACCAGTCAATGTGAGCTCTGGATTTCAAGCAACTGGGATATATCCCTTTAACTCCAATGCTATTCCTGATAATGCATTCGCCCCTTCGGAAGTGACATTTAGAAAGGCTTCTTTGGAAAACAATGAGAATGTTGCACCAAATTTGATCGTAGCTGAGATTGCAGGTGAAACTGAGCCGCAACCTGGTTCAAGTGGCTTGAATCTTAAAAATAAAAGAAGTTGTATCACACGGAAAAGCCAAAATTCAAGTTCATCTGGCATCTCAACTGACAGTCTTTCTGTACACGATTCAGACTCGTCTTTAGGGGAAATAGACAACCATGATGATCAAGATCAATCAGAACATCAAACGCCAGAGAAAACAGAAAGTGGTTCACAAAAAAAATACATTATTCCTGAAGACAATGTGAGCCTTAGAAGGAAGAAAAACGTAATTTCTTTCCACTCCCGACGTTGAAGAAAAGAGAGTCACACTCAGAAGAAAATCTTTAAATTACAGGGCACAGCAAGTTACTAAAGATTTATTTAAAGAAAAAGATGAAAAAAAAAAGACTCAAAGAAAAGCAAACAAAATAAACCTAAAAAAGTCATAGAAAAGTGGTACTGTCATTTGTGTCAGGAGGATAGGGTGGCTGACATGCGGCTGTGCAATATGTGCCTTCGTTATGTACATGAGGAATGTGTAGGATTAACTTCCAGGGATAAAGAACCTACGTTTCTATGTCCTTCATGCACATCTAAGTAACTTTTTTGTTGGATTTTCCAAGTTTCAATACATGTGTCTACCTTATTAATGTGTAGAAAAAAGTTTTTTATGTTTTGACGATGTTTTATGTTTGTTTTTTAAGTTTTAACATGGGCGGTAGATTAAAGTATCTACTTTCATATAATGTTTTTATATGTAGTTTTATGCATGTATAATGTAAAAATAAATTTGAAAAAAAAAGTCACGCAATATTTTTGGATTTGTTTTTTTTTAATTTACCTTGGTTTTTGGTTATGGGCCATATATGGGGTACGGGGTGGGCCTTATTTGGAACATAGGGTCTTAATAAAGCCCAGTGGAAGGTTCTTTTAAAATCAATATTTTTTATAAATCAGAATTTTTTAAAAGAATCTATTCACCATGGTTTATTATTCAAGGTTTCTACTACGTACTCAACTTAAAAATTGAAGAAAAAAATTCCAAGCAGTGGGACATTTTGCGCTTCAAAATTAGGTGGGCCTCATTTGGCGCCGATACCTTAAATTGAATTAAATACCGAACAAAAAGTAATCACACATGTAGAACAGATTCATTCTTATTATTCAAAGGTTGGTGCAGGCAAGTTCTGATTGCTTCTATAAGTTTGAAAAGCCATTTTTCGGAAACTGTATATCAAAAATAATAAGTCAGGGTACCATTGAAAAGAGAATTGAACGCCTGCCCATCAAAATGATGGGTTTATAAAGACCAATTCAGATAGATGCGTGGCCATGCAGGGATTTTGAAGTACAGGTGGTTTAATCGCCTTTTACTCACGTTTTTATCATGAGAACATATTTTATTTGGTTTGGTTCTGGAATAATTATTATGCCAATGGTAGAGTAATGCTATTTGAGGTTTTCAAATAATCACAAATGTATTTTTCATTGCTTTCAAGGCCGATTCAGATACATGTGTGCCCATTCTGCCTGAGATAAAAGATTCAGTGAAAAATACATCGGGATTATTTGAAAAACTCAAACTCATATGAAAATGGCGAATCCCAACACGTATTACAATTAGTAATATCACTCGAAGGTTTCAAAACTGCAATAATGCTCTCTGAATACGCAAATAGCTAATAATTATGGTCTTCCAGAGAGAAAATACGTAGTATAAGATGAAGAAAAGAAAGTTCCATGGGAAATCAACCGAACGGAACAACTTCCATTGGAAATGCATAACTCTGAAAACGATAGATAAACTTACACTTTACATATATAAGCGATCAATATGATCACGACGAACGTTAATATTAACAATATTGCACCGAGTCCGGCCAAAAGAAGGGGACCTTCATTACTTTTTTTACTGGAAGTAATACCAGACTTATCTCCAGGTTCCGAAAAATGGACGGTCACTGGAACTGAGGCGGTTTTTGGAGGTTTTCCACTATCGGTTGCTATTACAGCCAAGTTTGCAACACCTTGGAATCCTGTTGAGCAAAAAATACATATTAACTTATAATCAATACTTTTTGAATCATAATCAAGACTAAAATTGGAATTGAAGCTTTCATTTATTATTTTGCAATTAATACAGCATGGATTTTGTCGATTATTGCATTTATCACTGTAGTGATTTCCTGCACAAATTGAACATGATGATGAATTCCTATAGTTTTTGGAAACAACCATGAGCATTGAATTTCGAGCAGGATTTTTAACTGAAATCTCTAATTTTGAATTGATGCCATCCAATTAAGGGTCAATCTTCTGTTCACCAACTTACAAAATGTTAAACCAATAGTTTCAATATACATGATACATTTTTGGAATAATGTTGACTGCCTGGAGTATTTAACTGTTAATTATCAATTTCATCACTGTTATTCAACATTTACAGCTCTTATTAATATGAAAGTTATCATCATACATCATTGAAAGATGAACAAAAACTCATTCTGTAAAAGATTTTAATTAAATTCCTATCATTTTCAAGTTCCAAGTTTCTTAATTCTCAGAAATTGAAATGAAAAAATATTTGATGAGCGGAGTTAAATGTGTTAAACATCTCGATAGTTTTCGAACGTTTTGGCCTATTTGAGTCATCATTATTTTAAGTTGTTTAATGCATTCTGAAGACTATTAGCATTGGGTCAGTGTTGTCAATGCCAAATCTTGCAGACAAATGTAAACAGTGCCAATATGTCTGTATGTTGTTCTGTTAATTCGAACTATGAACCTCCACTATGCAAACTTCCTTACCTTTAGGATTTCTCAACCTCAGCTCTCCGTTTTGCGATATCGAGAACAGGGAGGCATTGACCCCGGTCAGGGAAAGGGTCAGCTTATCGTTTTTATCTCCATCGGCTGCTTCGATCCTCCCTAGTAACTCTTCTGGCTGACCGGCGATGAAAAACTCGTAATGCGGGTAACGGAACCTCGGTTCCCATTCGTTGACGTCTTCAACTGTTATATTCACCACGCAAGAGTCGTTCTAATTGCGAAACATAAGTGATTAATGATCGAAATAGTCATAGTCGTTTGGAAGGACAAAAGAGGAAACATATATAAACTAAACTTCTATCGTCATGTATGCTGATGATGCAACATTGATTAACAAAAATGCACTCTCTTGAATACATTGAAGATGAGATGGAAAATACAGCAGGTTATTGGTATAGAAATAATTTTTGTTTAAGCAGAAGTAGAACACAAAAATTGAAATTTTTCGTCAACCATACGTTATCGGAGGGTGGCACTGCTAATCTCCTAGGAATTACTTTGGATGAAAATCTGAACTGGTTCGCACATATAGATGCAAAAAATATCCAAATGAGTTACCTATCTGAAGAAATTAGAAGCCTTAATTATGGACGGAATAGTAGAAGTAGAAGAATAAAATATGCTCCCACCACTGCTGGCTGTTGATGAATTCATGGCCATTATTCTTATACTCAGCCTAGATTCAATCTCAAATGAAACAATTTATAGCGATATTTCTATCTTTTTGGCTGTTGCAACAAATAGAAATATAACTGTTTTTAAAAATACTCCACTGGAGACAGTTTAAATTAATTAAAAACACCAAAATTCAACACATAGAATCATTAGTGTTTTTGAAACTATATATAAAATTGAAACGGCCAACGGATTATTCGTTCGCATTTTCACGCAAGACTCGCTCTGATTGCAGAATATGAGTGATTAATTTAAAATTCACGACTTCCTATTATTATAGTAATGCATCTGCAGGCGGAATCAGTGCATACAATGAAACGAGTGAGTTATAGATAGCATAAGTGGCTGGCGTAAATTTATATCTCACCTGTTCTAACTCATTAGGATGGCAAAAGGGTATTTAGCTTATTATGATAAAATTAGCAAAAATCATTAAAAACAGAGTTTTAGTTGGCTCCAAAACAAGAGCAACTTTTCTCGTAGGGAAAAGTTGCCAATCTCTTTTACATCGAATATGCTTTTGAAATATCATCAATTGTTTCACCGTTAGCATTTTCATCGAGTTCGACCTGACGGGTTCATTCCTAACACCCCTTTGTCGGTTTATCGTATATCCCTTTTCCATGGTTCATTCTTTCAGCAAAAGGACAAGGCTTCAGAGCTCATTGACTATGGAGGTGTCCTACAAGGCATACACCTTCCTTTCTTCTACCCCTTTTGTTCTCACCCAAATCTCTGAATAATACAGGTTTATTTTAGTGAAATCAGAAGATGAAAATAAGTGTCATGTTTCTGAAACTCTATTCATCACAAAATTTTCACTAATGAAAGATCAGTTGGACGAAAATGTTTAGAGGGCCTTACTGCCGAAGACAATAAGTATGGATTGGTTTTAAGAACACCTCCTTATAATGTATCTCGTAATAACGGAAATAGTCGTCACCTCCGCTTGAAATACAGAGGCTTAAGTATTGATGCTTAGACTTTGCCCTGTCCCAATAAATAAGTAAGGGCACACTGTCAGACTCCAAACACACTATGAGTGCTCTGAATCACCAAGAGACATTATCATACCACAGATATTATACCAGTTTATAAAAAGTGGACAATTAGCATTTCTTCAACGTCATCTGTTGGGATCCAACTTACCGTAATTCCATCAGTGGCAAAAACTTTGAAGACGTATTCAGGCCTGTCTTCGAAGTCCAATTTTTTCCTCAGAGAAAACTCTCCTTTCGTGTTCAACGTGAATGTCTTCAGGATTTTCTGATCTGATACGAAATACCTCAACTGTTCCCCAGGTCTATTATTAGTGAGGGTACCTATCACGGTACCGGATGGTAGTACTTCGGATACCTTTATATAATACGCAGTATGCAAGAATTTGATTTCTTTGGCGGAATTCCTGGATACCTGTAAGAAGTCATCAAATTCAGCGAATGGAATGGAAGATACAGTGAAATATATGTCGGGATAATCTCAAAATCTCAAATGCCATTACCCCACTGACAAGATTATTACAGAACCAAATAAAATAGAAACGCAAGTGAAAGGAACATAAGAATGGTCATGAACAACTGTTTAGTAATTTATATCACTATCGTTAAACCAATTTTATCTATATATAAACTCTGACTATCTGTAACTATCACGATCTGCAAATAATCTGCCATCTGATGTTGATCCTCCGGCTTTTATACCGGTAGTAGGTTTCCATAAGAACATTCTAGAAATGCCGGGAGGCAACGTTAGTGGTCGCCGTTTGGAATAGTTCGAAACAGTTAGTGACTCGTCTAGATGTTTCTTACATGCTTCTCGTTTCTTCTTCGATGTGATGAATCATGAATGCATCAAGAACGAGTAGATATGATGTCATGTATTATAGACAAGCCGAGCTCGATTATTTAATCAAAACTGGTCAGGTCTGGCCCCAGAATCGTTGAATTACCCTCTTCATGAGGACATTTGCCCTGAGATATCATTCTTGGAGTGTGTTGATACCTGCAAGATTCTCCATATCTGCACTTTGAAGTTCGATATAAGTAACACTCCACAGTCTTCATATTGGGTCATGGAAGACTGTGGTCATCTTGACGTCGCTGAATCTGAATATTTTCTCCAACATACTACTTAAAACTCTTCAATCCAGCCCATCAATCCTATGATTTGGAATTGCCAGGTCCACATGATTCTGGTCCAGCATCGTATCACATTCACTTCTTCACCCAGACTTCGGAGACGGTGATGGCTCCTTAGTTGGCAGGGCAAGACTTCGGCCCACTTGCTGAAGTAGTCCATCGCCACAAGGATGTACTTATTGCCGTGGTCGGATTGTAGAAACGGGCCAGTGACGTCTATGGCGATGCTTTCAAATGGCTGTTTACGTTGTACGCACCAGTCCTTGACGTCAGCTTGGGAATTGGCCCGGTAAAAGCGTTACCTCAGTTTCTAAGTATCTTCGATTTATCGGGACACTTCCTGTCTTCTGCTACTGTATTCATTAAAAGAAAGTTCCATTGCCCAGTAGGATTTAACGGCTGGCGAATAATTTGATATTTCTTGCCATTTTGGTCTTCGGTTGCTCTTCATCCAACCGATGACTGAATCAATGTCAGGATTTCTCTTTTGGTCTTCCTGGATCTTGTCTTTCAGAATGTTGAGTTCGTCTATCTTCTTTATTTAAATGTGTTGGTGCCGTTTTAGGACTTTAATTAATATTTACTGATTAAAAAAAAGGACTGACTGCATCTTCAGTTAATGGACTGAAAGTTATTTTCAACATCAAATATGCACGTCATTATTTATTGATCGTATATCATTAGCTCTTCTTCTTATATTAATACAAGACAAAATAATGACTTGAAATTTCCAATTCACAAAATATATTTCAAATTTTGTTTCAGAATAGATGTGAAACGTCTTTTTTTTTAGAAAATATTCATTACAAAAGTTTCATAATGATAAGTTTTGAAAGTCAATTTTTTTTACATGAATCGATCTAGTACGTAGTCATACATTTTGTCCAATTTGGCGGTGATATGAACGCATATAGAGGAGTTTTCGAAAAATGATATTCCTTCATTTGTTTTTCTGTTCAGACTGGTTGGTTACTATTGAATATTTGATTAAACTCATCTGAATCACACACCGTGAAATAATTATAATGCTCACCGTCAATGTTGCCAAAGCGTATCTATCAGGATTATCTTGTTGAGTTGCTCTGATTACCAAAGTCACCGGATGTGGAAGATCGTTTTCGGTCAAGTTTTTGGCAAGGCTGATTTTAGCAGTCAACCTGTTCAGTCTGAAAAACGTGTACTCCACGCCTACTTCGTTGAACGTATAATAAACAGGAGCATTTATTCCGACATCTTGATCAAAGGCTTTCATTTCTTTAGGCCTGACTAGCAATAAGGAGCCTTTCATCGGTGGTTCGGGAACTGTTGAGGTATACCTGGGAAAAGAGACAATAAAATTATTCAATTTTTTTTGTAACGAATCGTCCAGGTTTTCCGAGAGAGAAACCCCTCAGAAGCTCCTAGGAGCTTGTGCGAGCAAGGAAAAGATCCGGGACCGATGACCGTGCTGGGTTTTGAACCCACGACCTTATGATAGTAAGATGAGCGCTCTACCACCACGGCCATAAAGGATTGGAAAGCAGGAAGGCAAAAATGAGTATAATATTGGATATCTGATGTGAATTCTATGACAGTTTTTGTGATCAAGATGATGTAACTTGAGGTTCTAAATAATCTCTAGAAATTATTTTTTTCCGTTTGACATCCTTACTAAAAGTTGATTACTCATTGTTCATTCAGAACTGCGGAGTTTTCATTGCAATATAGTTTTCGAGAAAATTGTGGTGTTTCACTATCAGACTGGAATTCATCAAGTGGTGCTCGGCGCAACCGGAGTCGCGAGACAAAAAAGAGGAGCCCTAAAACGAAATCTAAGAGAGGTAAAAGTGCCCATGGAGGAAGGGTCAGGTTCCAATCCCTGAAAGTGTTCATCAGTTGTGATAGTTCCTGGGGCTCATCGGGTACTTCGCAAATTTGTATCCAACTATAAATACCTCCAAGACACGTCAGCCAATTTATTCAACTATGCTGGAAGAATTGAAAGAAATAATTTGTTCTGAACCAGACGCTTGTCAGGATGGTACGGGAGATACTTATGCAATTCATGAAAGAGGGTGAAAAACCAATAGCTTATTTCTGTAAGTAAACTACGTCAGATGAGCAGAAATGCCACTCTTTTGCCATAGTCAGATTATTAGAAAAATTCAGACATTATGTAGTGGGCAGAGAATTGACATTATCAGCAGACTATAGTGCAGTTAAAAACGCTATGTCCAAACAAACTATTATTTCAAGAATAGCATGATGGATGCTCAGTCTGCAAGAATATAACTAACAGATTCACAGGCTCAACCACAATGTGCTATTGATATCAGTAGACTGGCTGAAAGAAGCACAAAACTAAGACGACCAGATCCACCATATAAAAAACATTTTCCTTCCGGGATTTACGACCGGAATCGTCAAAGAACATGATCTTCGCTCAAATCGAATTTACAGAATAACCAAGCAACAGAAACAAGCACCTGTTTGTAGTAATATTTGCCTTTACTAAATTTGTGTTTAAAAGGGCCGTTCCGAGCACAAGGACAAATTATCTTATACAATAACTAGACTAGACAAGTATTTAAAATATTTAGCAATCCAAACAGAATAATTTTCGATGCTGGATCTTCTTTTACGTTCTCAGATTTTTCCCAATACTTCCATAACAATAGATCAAACTTTTCAATATCTCAGTGGGTATGCCAGGTTAAAAGCGTCAACAGAACTGTCATTAGTGGATAAGCCACAGTTGTTGTTTTTGTTGTTGTTATTATTGTTGTTGTTCATGTTACCCGAGTCGTCTTATCTCATTCTCTTAGTGGCCTACTCATTACAGAAGCAGAGGTGGAAGAGAGGGACCACTTATCTCCCCTACCTTTATTGTTAATGAAAGTGCATACACATCTGAGCAATATTGCTACCACAAGGCTAAATTAAGATTAATGAGGGACTTATGTGTTTCTAGGAGCCTATCCACGGTGACATTTGCAGATCTATTGTGTGTGCCTTCATGTTATGTTAGAGTTTCTTGTCTAGACTCGTCCTCATTACCAGACTCAATATGGCAGACCATAGGTCCTCCATGTATTGGGGGAGTTGTGGTTTTTCCTCATCAATCATCCAAAACCTTAGCCTAGTCAGACCTTCGCAGTAGCACAGTATGTGAGCTGAGGTTTCCTCATCCAATATTTTGCGCTAGGATCTATTCAATATTGAGCAACTTAAACCATGACATACAAAAATCGACTCAGCTCATCGTAAAAATTCGTCACATCAACATATTCAAAGAAAACTCAAACTCAGGTAGAAGCACTAGTGCTAGGAGTAACTAATATTACCTATCGTCTAGAAATTTTGGGTTCTGATCGTCGGCGTCTATCACATGAACAGTTAACACAGTGTCTGTTTTCTTCGGGGGTTCTCCATGATCCTGCGCCCGTATATGCACTTCGAAACTCTTCAAACTCTCATAGTCCAAGGGTTTTTTCAGTACCAACGTCCCCTCCAGCTCGTTTTCGAATTCGAAAAAGTCCGAATTGACACCGGGCAACACTGAATACCGAACACTCGAAAAAATACCCTGCTGATCATTGTCCACCGCGTGCACACCCTGCAAAACACGAGTTCCTATAACGGTCACTTCGGAAATATTCAAGACGTACGGAGCGTTGATGAAAACCGGAGCGTTGTCGTTAACGTCGGTCACTCTGATGTTGACGGGTATCACGAATCCTGGGTCCAGCGTGCCGATTCTTTCGCAGACGAGGTTCACGAACACCGATGATGGCCCGTCGGTTCCTTCTTTGTCTAGAGGTTTCCTGAGGGTGAGGTTTTTCGTGCCAGGAGTTACAGTTATCGGACTGTCGTTCTCTTTCAGGTGGAGGCTGATGGATCCGCTTGGTCTGGGATCTCCGTGGACTCGGATTTGGCCGATTACCGCTCCTACTGGGAGGTCTTCTGCGACGAAGAAGTTTTCTGAGGAGGCGCCGTTTTCTAAGAAGCATCTGTTATCCGTGAGTGCTTCAAATGAAAATGTGTGTTAAAATAGGGTAAAAACACAGATAGTTCATATATTATACAGTTTTACGATTTTTAAGATTGCTAGAAAAAATTATTCAAACACTTTCACCAAAAAAAAAAATCAACAAAAACTTGAAGTAAATAAAATATCTTATTAGAAGTACACAGATGCTAAATGTCAAATAATAACTCAAAACATTATTTTCATTTATTTGAACCAACAAAACACACTATGCAAATGTCAAAATATTGAAATCATTCAGTATATCATACAAATTGTTGTTATTTATTTAACAAGTTCGTTGACAAAAATAAAAGGCAAACGTTGCTAGGTTCTTTGTTTACAGGAGGCGCTAAGAGACTTCCATACGAACCAGTAGCATAATTGAAATGTATTGAGAAAAGTCCAAAAAAGAAACCTAATTGATATTCTAACTGAAACAATTATCAGATAAATAATAATCCTAGGACTTAAGCCACGAACTACTGCTTTAAAAACCCTACTTTTAAGAAGTTCAGAGAAGTGACAAGTGAACGAAAACTAGAAGGCAGTCAGCGATGTCAAACTCCATCGAAAAATAGTTATTTTCTACAAACGTCAAAAAATTACAAGGTTCGCGCATTGACAACAATACGCGAAGTGACCCTTTTTTTCATTTTCCTTCGTTACCATGACACCGTGCGCGAAGTAGTGTGCGAAATACTTCGCAAACTGCATGTAAACTATATGGGATTTTTTTTATTTTAACCTTTATGTTCCCCAATCAAGCAAAAGTCCAAGAAATCATTCATTCATTTTATTTCCATAGTTACAGTAATTCGACTATTTTTTTTAACTCGGCTGCACCTCGTTAAAAAAAATCAGTTCTCGATCACCAAAGTATTTCGCGCATGAGATGCAAACAAAATTTTTTCTACAAACGTCAAAAATATTGTTCTAAAATAAGTAATATGCTTAGCTTAATATGAAAAATAGTATTGAACTGGCTCAAACTGTTTTTCCAAATCAAGTAATTACTGTAACTATGGAAATAAAATGGTATTTGTTGACAATTGGATTGTATTTCGCACACTACTTCGCGCACGGTGTCATGGTAACGAAGGAAAATGAAAAAAAGGGTCACTTCGCATATTGTTGTCAATGCGCGAACCTTGTCATTTTTTGACGTTTGTAGAAAAAGATATTAACAAACATTTTTTTCGCCATTCTTGGACGAGAATACTTTGTAGAATATTCAGTCGACACCATTTCTTTCAAATTCCATCATGATCGGACAAATTTTTAAGAACAATTCTTCGAAAAAGAAAATCTGTGCAGTACTTGAGAAAAATTTTATTTAATAAAGGCGATTTTATAGTTATAAAAAATTGTAAAAAAAATTAGAATTTATAATATAAAAAATACGATGAATTAACAAGTTATTTAATTATTTATGGAACTTTATTGTAGTTCTCTCAGGAGTTGCGCAACAGCCAGAAGTAGAAGATTTGATAAAAATATTTCATGTTTTGTGATTTATGAAAAGTGACTAGTTACTAGTCATCAATAAATGGCGATATGAATAAGAAATTTTACTCATTAGTTATTATGCATTAGAAACGGATTATTATTGGTATTTTGCACACATTATCATTGTTACAATCTGTCGACAGTTAAACCTAAATTTATTACTTGTTATATTATTACTTAGTTGATTCAGTTCAGTTTCCCATAACACGAAACTAAGGGTTGAAACGATACCATTCTACCGCTTTATTCAAACTGATTTATGACTTTTGGCTCTCGCGATAGTTGTTTTCAGAGTAATTTTTCGAATAGAAATAGAGATTGATTCAAATTCAGCTGCCTATTAGGAGATGTCGACAGTAAGAATAATAAATGCAGAATTTTGCAACTGAAAGTCCAGCAAAATGAAGAAAATGTAAATGGGGACAAAGTTTATTGGTAGAGTGTTGAAAAAACATTTTTGTCTGACAGAGCTAGCTGCGGACCATCCTCCCAGTTGTAATTAGGACTAAGACCAACTTTTCTTTAAATTCAACTCCCCTTTTTCACATGTTAATATTTCAAGATGTTTTTCCAATACAAACCGATCTCGATGTAACCAACCCTTATTACTGATGATGAAGGATTAGGTAATCCTTCGAAACATGTATGAGCTGATGCAAGTCATCCGACTACATCTCAAAACTATTAAATATTGATTTTTGGTGGAGTTGACTGAAAGTTTTTTAGCTACCCACTATATAATTCGTCTATATTTTCTGACTTTGGCTCATTCGAGAGTTATAATTTCAGGAACATCAATAACAAGCATCGTTTAAACCTTCATTTATAAGCAACCCTTTACAGAACACTGCTAGCATATTCAATTTCTTTAGTCCATTTAGTTATTCAATTTATTTTGTATACAGTGATGAACGACGACGTGTGAAATATTCTTTATAAATATTATTTTAATGTGTTCAATATGTGAAATATTACTTATTTGCAAATACCTAGTTTTTTTGAGAGAATCCATTTATTTTATATTATGACGTGTAAAATATTATTCACAAAAATTTATTGTGTTCATTATTTTTTGTTTGTTTTGAGAGTATGAGTGTTTTACTCAAATTTTGTGCCATTTTATAGATATACATGTATATACTGTTAATTTGTAAATGAGTATTTTTAACGTCACTGTGAATTCTATTCTGTCTCTATCGTTATGTGCAGCATTGGTAGGGAACGCCCGTTACAATATTCTCAACTAAATCAATTCAATTGAAAAAGTGGGGCACAAAGGAATAATTCAATGAGGGTGGAATCAAGTAACTCACCCAAACATACATTCTACTGGATACGAGTTGGAATTGTAGGCGATCATTATGAAACGAAGAGTTTGGAGTGATTAAATGTAGTTGAAGCTTTTGAATGATTCATTTTAAAAATCCTGCATTGTAGCCGAGTCCTGGCGTTCACTAAGCTTGATATAAATCCACTGTATAGATAATGAAATATTAAATAGTTTTTCATATTTTTTAAATATTCTCTGTCGCTTCTCGACTAGTTTTTTTTAATATTCCAGTAATTCTTGTGTGATGTGAATATTGTCCTGCTCAGACAAAAGCAAGTCACAATAGTCGAGAAGTTCTCTCAGAACTTAGAGATGGAGCTGGAAATATACTGAGGGATTCCCAACAAAAGAACCATGATACCGTTACGTAAGAATTTTTCTATTCGAATTGAAATACAATTCAAAGTATTCAAAGAACAAAAGTCAGAACGTACTCATACAAATTTGATGATAGTTTTGTCAATAGGATGTATTCTCTCGAATTGGATATAATTCAACCTTCGTAAAGGGGCAGTACTTGTTTCTTGTTGGATAATAGCTGTCGAAAATACCTATTGAATAGGGTTTTTGTTATAAGTTTAATGTTGTGGTGTGGTGTGGAACTATTACTTTTTCTCACGCCCGGAAAAGACAAGATCCTTTTTGCTGATACCGAACACAAATCATAGCAGAAACCACTAATCTGATTTTGAGAGAATTATGCGTAATGATCTCATTGAATAAATAAATACAGAATGTGTAATCTTCCTATTATTAATGAGTAGGATTTCCTTTCGAAGTAAAAGCTACCATCGCTTTTATTTCGATAGAATTCATTGTTCAACACGCTAACATATGTTTACTGCCTGAAGAAAATATCTCTTTTCGCGATCCTTAATTAAGTAGTTATTGTTTTTTATTTGTTTCACGAAGATTTCAAATTGCTTGGGAAAGTAGATCGTATAATAAGATTAGCATTGGTAACCTACTACAAACAGGTATTTATCATGATATCCGATGATTTGAAGACAGATTTCAAAGGATAGAAATGTCACGACTGAACTCCCTCAATGTGCAGAATCGAAAAAAAAAAAACGGAGCGGATGCACGAAGACAGGTGGATATGACCGACTTTCTCCATGTTTTTACAGAAAGGACACAGGCATTTGGTTTTCATCTCGAATAAATCTTGTGGCAATGATTACAATGCACTATGTACACAACTGTGAAGTTGATATTGTATGTTCTCCTATAAAACTGTTCAAAAGTAAAAAAATAAGGTTGAATAGTTATACTTAAGCCAGACATCATTCCATTTATAGTGATAAATAAGGGAAATAAAGAAAGAAATGATTGATTCAACATCAATCAAAAAAATTATAACAATATTGGCCCCCAACTTGAGGCAATTTAAAGAAATTGTTGAAAACTTTATACATAGCCAGCTCCATACGTTGGAACAAATTTTCCATGCCAAAAAATATGGTATAAATTTCAAGAAAGATTTTTCTTTCATCGGAAATTTGTTCAAAACCTGATGGCGTTCAGTATCAAATAAATGGTATTAAAATGCTATTGTTTCTTAACCGGAAACGCCACCATATTAACATTTGACAAAAAAATAACAATTATTGAAAAATTTACTATTTCGTAGCAAATGCATTTTCACCGAAAGCAGTAATGTCAAAATCGGTCAATATATTTTTTTTATTCATTTTAATTTTCTTAGGAATTTTTCATTTCTGAAGGTTTCATCCATTCACTAGTATACATTTAATATGTTTTTTCTCCAAATGACATTAAAAGCGACCTTTTAATGACACTTGGTAGGCTTAGAAGTTGTACTTTTAATGCCTAGGCAGAAAAAGTTCGTTGCTAGGCAACCTTCCAAGTAATATTTTAAATCAAACTGGTTATTAAAATTGACAATGACAAAGTAAACAGTAAACAAACAAATTCAACAAACGTCATCAGCGGTAAACATAGTAACGCAGGGCCCAGTTACCTTTGATGAAATAATTTAGTTATTTGGATATTGATAATGAAATCGATTTTGCGTGGAATTGGAACAAATTTGAAGAAAAAATTATATGTTTCACACGGCAGAAAAGCAGATTTAATGCCTTGGCTAGTTTCATAGCCTTGCTACGCTAGGCTATGAAACACCAGCCGCGGCATTAAATCTTGTGCTTTTATGCCTAGTAAAACAAATAACTATTGTATTCTATTATTGATTTCTAATTATTTTTCTCCATTTCTCGTATTAAATATTTGTAATGTTCTACTTGTTTTATATACACTCCTTCAATTTGTATAATTATCATTTTTCTTTCTTCTTCAGGAATCACCATTACTTTTGTTTTTATTCATTCTCATCTCAATCTGTATGTGTTTTTCGGGCATATTCTGAATATCAGTCTATTACTGGTGCTTGTATTTTGGTGTTTTTGACTCAGTTGTGAGGTGAGCTGAACACTGAGCAATACCACTGCTACAATATCTGAAAGTAGAAGAGATACGAGATTGATTAAATGAAGGCAAAGTTGCGCAATTCGGTGCTCATTAAAACGCCGCTTTGAAAAAATCCTAATACTTACGGAGATTTATGGCAGAAAACGAATGTTCGCGACTTCATTTCTATTTTTTCATGTCTATTTGAATAGATGTAACAAAAAAATTCACACCTTCTTATTGCTACTCCTCCTGTTCTACAAGATAGTGTTATAAGATTTTCAAACCGACGTTTCGTCTTTGAGCTGCCATTATCAACTTTTTACATACATTTTTAGGAGCTTCCAAGGTTTTAAAACCAATGATGTATCGTTTTTTTTTCGAAAAAATCATTTTAACAATGTCCTGGTGAAATCTAACCAAAAATATATTCTCTCTCCCTAACACATGAGTTCTAATTGAAAATCCCATTTATATAAATATTTCGAATAAATGCAATATATCATTGGTTATGGTACATTAGAAGCTCTTGAAATCCATTATAAAAAATCCAGGGTCGTGTTTAAAAAAACAAAGTTGATGATGGCTGCTCAATGATGAAACGTCGGTTTGAAAATGTGATAACACCGTCTTGTAGAACAGAAAAAGTAGAAATGAGAATGTGTAATTTGATTTGTTACATCCATCCCAATAAAGTCATAAACAAATTTGAATGAAATCGTGAATATTCGTTTTTTTCCAAAAGTATTCGGAAGTATTCAGAATTTTTCAAATTTCAAAGCGGCGTTTTCATGAGCACCAAACCGCGCAACTTTACCTTCATTTATCCGACCTCATATCTCTCTCAGTGTCCGAGATCCCAATGATGAGAATCGAATTTGGTACAGAGTATATCTACCACGACGAGCTGGGCCGATATGTATATGGGAAACTTCTGGAAGTATTTTTCTGAAAATTTGTATATGGGAGTTTTCCGAAAAGCTCGTTCGACTTAAAATACTTTTAGTTGCCTACGACTTCCGGTTATAAGGGAAGTAGACTCTTACTTTGTTTTTTCAAATGGACATCCCTGTTATTCAATTTATTTTTGGAATCTACGATGAATTTCAATACAACTTTATTCAAAACATCATATGTTTGAAGGGCTCCAGTTTTCAGTTATTTAATATTTTTTGAAAATTTTGACAGATGCAGCCTTTCACAAAACAAATAATTTTTTGGAAACTAAGAAAATCATGACAAAAATTTCCCGAATTTGTCTAAATACTATTTTTTTTTTTAATTTTTCCCTTTCATTCCGAGTTGCAACTCGGAAAATTATTAAATTCCGATTGGCAACTCGGAAAAGTACTAAATTCCGAGTTGCAACTCGGAAAATTATTAAATTCCAAGTTGCAACTCGGAAAATTATTAAATTCGGAGTTGCAACTCGGAAAATTATTAAACTCCTAGTTGCAACTTGGAATTTAAGGTATTTAGAAGACCTCGGTTGTATATATTCATAACTATACAAGGGCATTCTTAGTCGATGTTAAATTAAACGTTTATTTTTTTCTGAGAATGACTGGATTCAGTGGCGAAGCGTAGAGAGGAAACTGAATTTGCTACCTCCTCATTCAAGAGATTACAAAGTAAATTGCCAAATATACTGTTAAGTTATAGGTATATAATTTTATTGGAAAAAATATTGTTTTTGATAAAATAGAAATGAGAGTGTTTTCGACGAAATCAAAGATAAATATATCGAATTCAAAGGAACCCATATAGAATAAATATGTAATATTACATTCATCCAGAACTGAGCCGAATGTTTGCGAAGAATAGCCCACCATGCCTCGATTCATTGATTATAACTAGGATCTTCATTGAATAATTGATGCAATGACACGTGCCAATTAATTGAAAAGTACTTTCTCTTGGGATTCCAGCAAAAGGAAATACTTGCATTTTTGGAACATTTCCATATCACATCGGATTCACAAAAGATCGATGTCAATTAAGAATTTATACCGGAGAAAACAATATGCAAAAATTGAATTTTTTTGTTAATTTTCTTGAGATGGAAATATCGAATTCTTCTCAACTGCATGGATATAATTGGATGTATTTGAGATGTCTGCTGAATAATATCAATATTACTCAAAATATTGTCAGATAATTAACTTTTGATTTTGGATCCGGAAGGAGTATCAATACGAAAATAAAGAAGACTGACACGAAGACAATATTTCAATAAAGGTCCAAATTACCTCTGGCATATGGATAGCTATGATAAACTGAAACCGTATGGAATATGTATAAATGGATGTATAGATGGATTTTCCGACATATTATATATCTTCAAGCGGATTCCGAGGTTTTATTCCATATCTCTAGATTATTTGGTGGATCTCGTTCATTCTCGGTCATAATAATTATCAAATCATCTGTAAAAACTCCCACTGATATTTCTATTCTCTGCATGTGTCTATATCCAATGTGTAGTTTTTCAACTTTTTGTGAAATTTATTTTATTATCTCGTCTACAAATATGGTGAAAAGCAATGGACTCAGTCCTCCTCCTTTTCTTAATCTTTCCTTTGCTGTAAATTTTTCCAACGTGTTGTTTCAAACAATTTCAAAATTTCTGGTGTTGTCTCTACTATAGTACTTGTTTTCCCCCTATACTTTTCTCATATTTTCATCGCTGTACTAGACAATGTTATGCCTCTATAGTTCGAGCAATCATACCTATCTCCCTTTTTGAATATAGAGACAATCATTGCTACTTTCAAGTCATTAGGTATCTGCTCTTCGGATCATGCTTCATTAAATATGTTACTCCGCATTTTTAGCCCAGTTTTTCCTATATTTTTGAACATTTCAGTTGTTAGTTTGTCTTTTCCAGGTGATTTTCCTTTTTTTAGTTTTTGTATAACCTTTTTTATTTCTTGTGATATTTTATCATTTATGTCTTTGCTTTTGTTTCTACCTTGTGTTTTCTTGTTCGTTTCTTCTTTTATTTGATGGAGGCCATATAGTAGCTCTTGAAAATATTCTCTCCATCTATTAATTATCTCTCTATCTTCTCTTATAATTTCTCCTTTTTGATGCTGTTTACCTCCGGTATTTCCTCAACTTTATTCGGTTTTTTATGTCTTCTGTCCACCAAGCAGTTTGTTTTTATGGTTGCTTTTTTTTAGTAAGTCCACATATCTTTGTCGCCACTGATCGGACGTGTTATCAAAATAGTTCCGCAATGTCTCTAGATTACTGTGTTTTATTGATTGATATTTACAATGTATCTCATGGTGCCTCTCTATATTTCTTTGCAATAGTTTTGTCTTGTAGTTTGAAAGCTTCAATCGATTCAAATTCGACAATTTCTTTGTTATCTATTGCACTTTTTTTCACTTCTCTGTTATTTTTGTTACTGAAAAATTGTGGTCACTGCCCTCTTGTTACTCTCGTATCTACGTTTTTTCCAAATTCTTTTTCCACTGAAATATAATCAATAATCGATTTTTCATTTCTACTTTTAACTTCTCTTGTATATTTGTGTACCTATATCTCGATGTTCGAAAAACTCATTTGTTACGATTAAGTTATGTAATGTACAGAATTCGAGCATCCTTACTTCGTTATTATTCCTGATGTTGTCTTATTACTGTATTATAGGTTGCATGTTTCCAATTAATTGCATAAATATCATATTTAGGACCCCAGACCACCGATGCGTACTCTAGTTGGATCTCACGAAAGCATTGAATATTAACTTCAAAGGCTCATTTTGTTCCATACATTTTTAGTTTCTTATGATGAATCCCAGTGTTTTATAGTCTTTAGAGAATGTTCGTCATGCCTATGTTGGAAGTACCTCCTTAAGTCTATTGCCGAAAGTGCAATTATAAAGCATACTTTTCTGTTTCGTACCAAGTACAATTTTAGCTTTTCTACTTCCCGAAAATTGATCATGATTTAAAAGACAAAGATCTCACCGGTCTTGGAATACTGAACTCCTCAACACGCTCTGAAGTTTCCAGATCCTGTCCAGACAAGAGCAATTCGTCTCGCCGGTGATGCCTCACTCCCTAACTCTTTTCCACCGTACGATTCAGTCTTCACACCTCTATGTCGTCACCTTACTTGCCGAACATCTCTTTTCCAGGGCTCGTTCGTTCGACGGACTTGTCGCATAGAGAGGTGTTTTCATAACATAACAGGATATTCCTGTTCGTGGTGAACACAAGGATATTTGTGGTTTACCTCAAACAGATATCGGTAGTACCCGACTTATCCACTTCAGTTAATTTTTTCAGCACCAATATTCCACTTTCACTAGAGATATGATGAATAGGAAACATAATAAAGGAAATTTAAACAATAGTGTCATGTTCGTCAAAAATCTTGTCATCAATCTGAATTTATTGCTTCATTTTCACATTTACTAAATTCTTAACGAGTAGAAAAACCGTACAATTTTAATGAGTTGAAACAAAATGTTGTGCACGTCCGTAATTGCATTGGTTCTCAAATGCTCTTCTTCGAAAGTGGAGTAAGTAGTTCAACTTTTTTTAGAATTGCAATGTCCACTTAGATTGTGTTTTAAACGTGTAATCACGCGAAACGTTTCGCTAAACTAGGTAAACATTTCATGCTAGTTTCATGTCATAGATTATTATGAAAAGTGAATGTGGCATACAAACATTGTAGAAAAAGAAACAGTAACAAAATCTTGCATTAAAATAACTTTTACTAAATTTTTTGCATCGGTATTTTGATTCAATCTGGATATGATGAATCTTAGTCGAAAAGACCAGTCAATTGTCAAACGATTTACGTTACAGGGTGTTGGACAGGTCCGATAATATGGTAGTGTGTATAAAAACAAACCATAGCAAATTAAGTCTCCTCTTCTGCTGTTTCTGTTGATTTTCAAAAAAAGATTAACCTTATGAAAAACTGTGAAGCAGTTTCGAAGTTATGGCAGGGTGGATCGCACACGGACCTTGACCAGTTCAGAAAATGTTGAATCTGGAAAAATGTGCAAGAAGGACTTCTTTTGCGAGAAGAAAAGATCAGGCAGTGGCCTTAGGAAAAAATTATGATGGGTTGATTTTAAGAATTTTTTTGTACTTTCTAGAGTTTGACCTCCTGAACCAAATTGCTCATAGCACAACTCAGTCCTATGACTAGTTTTCGAGATTGAAGAAGGAAAGTGGTAAGTATTTATATAGTAATACAGCTCTATGAAAAACATTTCGAATGTTAATATTTTTCACTGTTTGAAAAAAACAATTGTTAGATACAGCGTTATTTGAAGTGAAGTTATTAATAGTCTAAGAGCCAGTGAACGGCAGATTGGACGTATTTTAGGAAAGTCCAAAATTTACCCAGAGAGTCTGTTATACCTACCAACCATGAGATGGGGGCTAGCTAAGCGCGATGGCGGTGGCCGTACCTACACTCAGGTGCGACAGGTGTGATAATTTCTTAAACTAAAAAAGTATTTTAGGAAGGCTGCTGTTTGGATATGTCAAAATATACTATGATAGCTATTCAAAAAAAATACGGCAGACGATTATCACGGTTCTAAAGTGATGGCAGAAATTTTGAAATGACTGGAAAATTTTGAGGAAAATTGAAAATTGAATTTTCTATATGTCAGCACTTTTATATGTTTCAGTCCTCTAAGAGGCATGAACGAGAAAATCATCAACCAAAATCTGTCACCATCTCCCGGTCTATTAAACTAGTTTCAATGATATCCATAAGAGGACAGCAAGAAAAACCTTGAGTGAGAAAGTATACGACAGTAGTATATCAAACATTGAAAATAAAGAACAATAATTCTTTTATTCCCCATGGTAGAAACTCATAAGAACGCAAATAATATACTAATCAAGCAATGTGACGTTCATGACCATAATACCAGACCCGCAAAGAATATTTGTACAAATCGCTATCGGCTTAGTAAATCTCAGAAAAATACTTGAGACTTCAACCTTTACAATCATTTACCAGATGATTATAAATGTTTCTCTATGCATCGTTTCAAAAATTCCTTGAAGAGTTACCTTTTGAAATATTGCTTCTACTCTGTCAATGAATACGTCAGTCATTTTCAAAATAGATAGTTGTGAACATACAATTCTTTCAAAGTGTTAATCAGTACGATTATATTAATTTTATTGAAAATATTTTAATTGTAATCTGACCTTATTTTAATTGATTGGTATCTGATACCTATTTATGTGTTTTCTGTACAAATATATATTTTTGACGTGCTACAAACATTTCGAAAATGAAACGTAGTAAAGTAAATACTTTACTTTATTTTTTCGACAACAATTCATGTTCTTGTTTCAGATTGTGAAAATTTGTGTATATCTGTTTGGTGATATCTTAGATGTATATTTTAACGAATTTTAATTTCCATTTTGTACATGATTGACGTGCCAAAAACATAATTGTAACTTTGTCAAATAAATTCTATTCTATTCTATTCTATTCTATTCTATTCTATTCTATTCTATTCTATTCTATTCTATTCTATTATATTCTATTATATTATATTCATACAACGTATCTACTACACCCAGGTTTACCCGTGGGGGAGGAAGATTTTACTGTCTGCCAGGCCATAGGAATCGACGTACCGGTCTGCCTTCAGAAATATAAGCTTCTAATACTTAAAAGAACAACATATATAAATTTCAAGTTTCCTAAAATATTTTTGAATTTTTTTTTTTCGAAATTTTTTAAAATTTCTGCCACCACTTTAGAACCGTGATAATCGTCTGCCGTTTTTCAAAATAGCTATTACAGTATATTTTGACATATCCAAACGGCAGCCTTCCTTAGCTAGCCCCCATCTCATGGTTGGTAGGTGTAACAGACTCTCTGGGTAAATTTTAGTCTTTCCTAAAATATGTCAAATCTGCCGTTCACTGGCTCTTAGACTATAATTTCCAAGTATCATGTTAAAATGTTCATTATTTGATCATATTGACAACATCCAAATTTTTGGTGACAATTCAACTCATGTATGAAAAATCGCAAATGTCACAGTGTAAATGTGACTTTGACAGCGGCAAAAGTTAGCTGCAACTTTAACAGCGACAAATGCACTGGTGGTTTTTTCACTTATTCACTTGTTTATCAATTATCGCGGTGTTGGTTGCCGGAATGAATAATTTGACAAATTTGTCAACAACTTATTGAATTTCGGAGCACTAAGAATTAGTCAAATTGTTGATACCTGTGTGCCTACTTTTACAGTTGCGATGCAATCATCAATTTGGCGACAATTTTCTGCGTTTCGTGATGCAGAAAAATATAAATTTGAGCTAGACACTTCCACCGAGAAATCGAATGTAATATTGCAAGATTGGGCATTTGATATGCGAAAAAGTATTGGAGAATACTTCAAAGAAGCGAAAGGAAAAAAAAATAGAATACCATAGCTAAAATACTACAAAGTGAATTCACGTGATGCTAAACGTAAAATCCCACAAGCACAACCCGAAAAAAGAAAATCTAGTGCATCATCTTTCGATAACTTTGAAGTATTTGCAATGGGCAGATCATATAACGAAAATGAACTGAAAGGATTTCAAAAGAAATTATACCACATTTTGGCGTTTGAATTATCTTGTCGCGGAGAAGAAGCAGCCCACTGTAACACCACTAATTTCATATCTGGAAATGAAAATAACTAAAAAGGAACTGGACGTATCGAGTTTGATCCTCTATTTCGGAAAACGAGATAAGACAGTAACAATAAATTACGTGACAGCAATTGGATTACGCCTAATATTCTAGAGGAAGACATTTGCCCAATACCTTTATTTAAAAAGTTAATGGAGAAATTAGACACTTTTATAGCATTGGACAGAGTGTTTCTTACACTAAATGGGCCGCAGTGGTCATGATGGTAGAGCGCTAGTTTATCAGTCAGAGGGACGTGGGTTCGATTCCCAGCATGGTCACTGGTCTCGTGCTAGGAATCGCACGTTAAAAGGTAAGACCTCGTTAATCCTTAGCTCGCACAAGTTTTGACTTCTGAGGGCTGTCGTTCGTAGGGGGGGGACAGCTGGTTAATGGAAAAAACAATTTTGAAACAATTTTGAAACAATTTTTTTTGAAACTAAATCTCTTTTGGAAGAAGAAAAATTAGTATAAGAATGTGCCGATTGGGAATAATGAAATTTCAAAATGGACTAAATGCTCAGCACAACGCATGGGTGATGTCAAACGCGTCAAATTTACAAAACACTCAAATCGAGCGGCAGCAGTTAGCGAATTAAGTGAAAGCGGAATTGAAGAACAAGCTTTAAAAAAAATAACAGGACACAGCAATTCATCATCAATAAAACCATACTTATAAGTTGACAAAGAATATCAATCGAGCATTACTCAATCAAATCGTTGTGAAAAAAAAAAACTTCAACATCTACTACAGAAACGATTAGCTGTGGCACCCGCAGCGACATCATTGTTCCTAGTATGAATTTCAATAACTGTATTTTCAATGAATATAAATCCAAATAAAAACATGTTTATTTTTAATGTTTCATAAATAAAGTTTGCATTGATTTCTTTCTAAATTTCTTATTATTCATTGAATTGTCCTGCCGAATTACCCTCGATGTGTTTACTGATATTAGGTAAATTTTTATTTAGCAATTCGACCTTTCAACCTGAAAACGGTCCATCTTTGGTGTCGCCTTTTTAATAGTTGACAGTTTTTTCTACAGTTGCTAAGAAACAGTTTCTCATTAAACAACCCAAATTTACTTGATAAAATACAAACCTCTAGTGCAAGTATCAGTGAAAAAATAACATAATTCTTGGTTATATTTTGTATATTTCCATTTTATAGTTTGAGCTTTATGGATGCTTCACCACAAACCCTTCAAAATACTTTTACATTCAGATTGTCTCACCATTTAAATGAATACAACAGTTATTACGATCTGAAACGACAGTGACAAAGAAACCATTGACATGATTCACCCTGTTTGCACTTCTAAGACATTAAAAACCTTTGGGACAGGTGAAAACTAACCGAGCGGAAATTGCTCAAGACCGTGGTTCCTCTTTTCCACTGGGAATAACGATTTTTCTAAACAAAGGATGTTTAATAAAGTCGGTGTATGCCGATAGACATGAAGTTTCTCATGGGATTTACATAAGTACATACACACATATTTTCTGAATTCATCGAAGAATTATAGGTTCATTATTTATGGCGGAGTATAACGAAATATGCATTTTTATGCTGAAAGATACGATGAAATGTGTTTCATACAATATTTCCTTCGAAAAAAAATTAATGAAAAAGCACTGAATATTTAAGATATTGAAACTTGCTGAAAACTGAAGTGATTTCGTATTTCACATAAATAGATAATTTGAGGAGTAATGTGAGTAATAAATTCATTCGATAACCAAAATGAATTAGACAACAGACTATTGAAAAACATCTTTTCGAAAACTGAACTCCAGAAAAAAGATTTTTCTTTACATTTATTGTTTTTGAATTTTGTATTGGCAATTTTTGTTTAAATAATTCACAAAAGTGGTCGATAACGTTATGGGTTTTATATCTGATGCCACAAAGAAGAAGAAGGAATGTTACGCAAAATATATCCCCTCAACCCAATACAAATTTATTAATAATAACATTAGCAATTATTTTGAGTTCTGACACGAAAACAGTTTTCAAATAAATTAATCTTAATCGAATACGTAACAGAAATTACACGATTAAATAAGATTAGAATGCAGTCATGTGAAGTAAAGTGAGTTCTGTAAAACTAACATTTTTTCCTTACCTATTGTCACCGATCTATGGATAACAATCGTGAATATCCATAGTAGACTTCTGTAGATGATGGTGAGAGATTTGGCCATGGTTCAAGGAACATCTGCAATAAAGAATGAGTAGTTAATTTACGTTGATCTGGATTTCTCTTCTTACGAAGATTTATTCTCTGATTAGTCTAGATTATACTATATTACAGAACAAAATATGCGTTAGAAATTTGAACCGAATCATTATTCGTAATCTCACCTCCTCAAGATTCTAAGTTAGCTTGACAAATTAATCATCAATAAACAATTATTCGAATGGGATGTATTTTAAATCTCCAAACACAATAGTCAATTTGTAAAAAAATTAACAGCCAAACTAAAATTTTCTTCATGAACTTCATCTGCAGCTAAATTATGTTGAGATTGCAGCAGCATTATTTTCTGACTGAATAGTACAACATACTGAACTTCTCAACACCAATTTCGTCGCACCCCAAAATTGTGTCCTTGTCAAAATCTGAATAACTTTTTTGCGCTTTGAACAATTAGAATTTTGTTCATACTGTTCGCTAGTCTAGTCCTTCAGCTATAATCTCATACTTCTTCAAAATATAAAGTTCTTCACATAAAATCTCTACAAGGTGTTACTTGAAACTGTGTAAAATTTCGGAATTTTTAAAAGAATCCCAATAGGAGAAAAAACACGCAGTAGGTATTTTATGTGATAAACCTCATATTTTGAAGAGGTGCGAGATTATAGCTAAGCGACTGGGCTAGCGAACAGTGTGAACAGAATTAAAATTGTTTAAAGCAGAAAAAAGTTATTCAGATTTTAATAGGGACTAAATTTTGGGGGCAACGAAATTAGTGTTGAGTAGTTTACTTGAAAAACGTAGTTTAAGGAATGAGTGTGTACTTATGATCATGGTTTGAATCATTCTTTTCAGATCGAATGCAGATGGTAAGAGTTTCACTAGTATGCATTTGTTAAACTGGAAATCAGTTGTGTTATGCTGCAGGAATCTATCTCGGTCCATTACTATTATTGATATGTATAATGATTTGGCTCATGCAGAGTAACCATTTCAAAAGTGGGGCACAATTTAATTTTTTATTTGTCCGATTTAAACTAATTTTTTCTCACGAAAAGTGCTTCAATAGCTTTATTATAGCGCAATAGCTTTGAAAACAAATTGAAAATGTCAAAGCCTTCCTCGATTTTTTTTCAAATCCAAAAATCCAGAATACATGGAAGGAATTCTTCCAAATATAATTTTTCTCACATTCACAAAAATACAATTTCTAGCCTTTCTGATACACATAACTATTATTTTCGTTCAAAATGTGTTTTTTCCGTAAACCGGCTACTAGTAACCCTCAGAAGTCATTACAATGACTCATCCAGTTCAGACAGTTATCTAGCGTGAGTAAAAAATTTACATTTATCTCTTAGAGAAATGGTGTTTACAACGTTATTGGAACAAGTTTTTTTTCTGTGGTGAAACCGTACTAATAAAGATCTATAGGAGTTGTCGTCTTTGTTCGAAATTAGGAGTGATGTGTCATCTGCATACATAAACCGCAGCCTTAACGTCATTGCAATAGAAAGAAAATAGTAGCGGTCCCAACACTGATCCGAAAATTATTTCGGTAATTGTAAGTAGGTCTCGACAACAAAACACATGTAAATCGTGAAAACACTGACAATTGGTTATACCTACATAATCAGTATAATAGCATCAACATCAATTCAGAAATTCTTGGACCAGGCGGAACAATATAACTGTATCAAAAACATGACATTCCATAAGATGGGTTTATTAATATTATTTTTTGACATTTGTAAAAATGTTAAAAAATCTTTCAATTTGAGTCATTCCTGTACATTAGGAGTTCAAAGAGAATACATACAGATAAAGGGGGGAATCAAATATCTTGGAGTAATCCTTGAGTTCAAGATGACCTGGAACCAGCATCTAGAAAAAACAACCAAAAAAGCGGTGACATCTCTAGTCATGGCCAGACGTTCATTTGGAAAGAAATGGGGGCTAAAACCAAATCTGGTGTGGCCCAAGACATAACAAATAGAAGCCATAACAAGACTAGGCAAGGTGCAAATACTTGGAATCGCAAGGGCAATTAAATCAACACCATCTGTAGCTATGAAGATACTCCGGGGGTTGTCTCCTCCCAATTTAGTGGTGCAGGTAAGGCAAGACTTTTAGACTGCAGGTCAATAATCAATACAGGGTGCTGGTGCCAGACAGAACAGAGTGGGAGAGCTCGCAGCTTAAGGATCTTTTACATGGAAAAATCTGTTACACAGATGAAAGTCCATCGAATGTCCAGACACACTGGATATAACATCTTATGTACGTATGCCCTGGATATCCAATGGTCGTACATAACAAACGTCCATTGCATGTACAGAAATATATCAAATTCACGTCCAATGTACGTACTGCATGGGTTTCATGTACGTCTGATGTATGTACAGTATGGATCTTATGGACATCTGTTAGACGTCCAGTTACTTCCATAAATGTTGGGCAACAGTACAGATGTGGTCCAGTATTCTACATTCAGTGCACATCCGTAAATGTACAATCACAAAAAAAACAGCAGGCCTGTTGGCGATGAGCAGGAGCAAGTTAAGAATCTTTGCAGGGCACTTGACTGGTCACGCACCGGTGACTTTATAATGTAGACCTGACCTGCAGACTGTGTGGTAAGGATCCAGAAACAGTGACGCACAACTATGATGTTGCAAGGCACTAGACCAGCGAAGTACTTGTACAAACTTGTACAAGGCACCGGGGTACTGGGGTGGGTAATGTGATCAAACAACTGAGTCAGATACATCAGACCTGCAGACTGTGTGGTAAGGATCCAGAAACAGTGACGCACAACTATGATGTTGCAAGGCACTAGACCAGCGAAGGACTTGTATAAACTTGTACAAGGCACCGGGGTACTGGGGTGGGTAATGTGATCAAACAACTGAGTCAGATACATCAGGACCAAGTGTCACCGGATGCAATAGTCAGACGGCCTCAATTGGTATGAAGTTTTTAGTGAGTATGCCTGATGAGGAGACTCTCACAACGTATGTTGAATGGTCCTTCAGCCGAAAGTGTTCTTTAGTAGGCTTCGTTTCTTACTTCATACGCAACCTTAGAAGCAGCAGTGTTAATTATTTGAACCCAATAGCGAATGGCGGACGACTCTTTTCGGCAAGTATACATAATTTTGAATTTTATTCATAACAAGAATTAAATAAAAAATTCTTACCGCAGCCAGGAATCGTTCTAAAACGCCCGTTTAGTGGCTATTTTCTACTAAGAACTTCTTTGTATATAGTTCTTGTGACTATTGCCTGGCAACAGGTATGTGAAAATGAATTGTTCTATGATCCACTTGCCCATTATTGCTTCACCTTCACAACGGTATCAATTAACAGACATATAATGCCCAAGGGCATTATGGATCATAATGTCCGCTAATTAATTCATTCACGACTTCCTTAACTCTCAACTTTCCATTGCAAATAATTTTCATACTTCCCGAAATAATGTAATCATAATAATTGAATTACTATTTCTGAACTACGAATGTTACTGGATGATAATTTCCATCGGGCGATATCTATCCTTCGAGCCAGAGGCTCTCAAGCTAAATCATCGTTACCCTTCGGGCATTATCATCTTCATAACGCCCTCGGTACATAAACAGCTATTCAACTCTCCTGTGCTATTACATTCGAGTACCTACAATAATATTTGTAAACAAGTGTATCCTCCATCACAATTAGGTACTTCTGGGGTTTTTGAATTTCATTGTTTGTTGAATATGTGGCTCTCAACTAAAACATACATTTTTCTAAAAAAGGCAAGTACTATTATTATCACCTGAGAAAGTTGATTATGCCCGAAGGAAATTCTCTTTACTCTGAAAAAACGGAGATTTGCACGATTAATATGAATACTTATAACCTCTCTCTCAAAGAAATTGGATTTATTTGATGTGTGTTCAAAGGGTGTTGAACAGAGGGTTGAAAGGCTGTCAATCTTTTTCTACAGTTTGTGGTAGCCGTTATCACGTGTATTATAAATAAAACTTTCTTGTTTTTTATCAGTTGTATCTTTAACACTCAGTTTGAAGTATATATTGCTATAATAATGTTCATAATATATACGGTGATGTTAGTGTTGCAAACAATCTTGATGAAAGATATGTAATTCCTACTACATGAATAATAGAGTATTGTATTGTCAATAGTTCTTTGACAACAGGATGTTTCCACAAGAGCTCAAAGATAGTATAGTTATTATTCCTATATTAAAAATCAATAACACAAATAAGGCTTTTAATTTTAGTAAAAAGTTATCGAACTAGCTCTGTACGATGAAATTCGTGAATATAATAAAAAAAAACTCTTCGTGGATTTTCAGTAGGGATTCAGAATTCAGAAATAAGCATTCTTGTGAATCAGCTTTGCAGCTAACAGTTTCAAAATGAAAAAAAATTGTCGATGACGATAAATACATTATTGGCATTTTCTTGGATTTCAGGAGGGCATTCGAAACAATTAATATCCCAACTTTGCTGTCTAAACTAGAGTATTACGTTTTAACAGGAAAGGTGCTCAACTGGTTCAAAAGTTATCTTTCAAATCGGTCCTAACGTACCAAAATCATGTTTGCAGGTGGTCATTCCCAGCCAAATGAAGGATAATTAATTGTTTAATTACACGCACTTGCAATTGGGTCTTCTTGGAAGAACGTTGCACAAGTATCTTTCAGATGTAATTCAATGTCCGTCGTGGTATTAGTCAGGGAAGTTGTTGTTTTCTGACAGATTTTTGCCATTTTTTCACTTGGTGGAAGTGTGTGGAGAGAAAGCGTACTTCGACTTTGTTGATTTTATTCGTTTCATAATTAGGGCTTATAATTTATTTTTTATATGTATATTAGGAATCATATTTCTGTAAATAAACAACTTAGATTTCAATATGCGTGATACAAAAACAGAGACAGATTCATTTCTCATTTCTCAGGACGTCAAACTCAAAATTTTGGTAAAAATCGCCTTTATTGAAATAGTGAACTATCGGAGATATTATCAGTTGAAAATGTGAAAGATCTATTTATAATTAATAATATTTCAGTTATTCAGTTACTTTCATTAGGGTAATATTTGGTGAATTCGCTTATTTAGAGAGTCTTCCTGTTCAAATGATCCCTCAACGCAAAAATTGCCAATTGAATATTGTGGAAAATTTTGAAAAATTCAAATGTGCTAATGTGGATAATTGTCAACATTTTTTGTACACTGCAATGACCATGATGAGATTTTTGATGATTTTTTTCTATGAATTTTGCAATTTCCTTATATTTTTAATTGTATAAATAGGTAATTTTTGGTAAAATGATCTATTTATATATGTATATATACATACTGTTAAAAAAGATGTCTCGCTCTTGATAATCCTGTTTAAAACGAAAATTCAAATTTTTAGAATGGAACTAAACCATTCTGCTGAACTATTATTTTTCATGATGTACACCAGTTTGGAGGTATATTTTGGACTATTTCAGTTTCTCTATTGAAAACATTGGTATCATTAAATAAATCGAGTGAGAATAATAGCAGTAGTTTATGAAAATTGTGTCAATGTTTATGAATAACTATCATAACTTTATTATTCTGCTTTCGTTGTGAAAAATTTGTCAATTGAAACTATAAAATCCATTAGTATAGCAAATGCGTATTCAATACAAAGTGTTGCGAGCCTTGATAAGCTATTTTGTGTTGAACAACATCGATGGAAGTTTTTAATTCTGGAATGTACGCTAGCTACAGAAACTGATTACATACAAAATATTCTGAAACAACACAAACACTAGGAAAAACCGTATCTAATTACTAGGTTGTATTGGTATTGAGTAATTTCACCGAAGAAAGAAAATTTGGTGCAGGAATGTGCGTGAGATAATTGAATTTGTTATAAATAATTCATTTGTTACATCCTCAGAAATTTCAATATCCTCTTCATCGATTTGAGACAATTTCCGTAAGTAGGAAAAATTATTGTTCATAGCTTTAATGGCTTACTGTAGTAATTGTATATTACAGCAGTGGATAAATCTATAATGATATAGAATTTATATATATTCAAACAAGAATATAATAGTTGGAAGAAGAGCACTATTTTCTGCCCTAGACATGTTTATAGCTATTTAAGTATTAAAAAATACGTAATGGCACAGTTTTTAAAATATCAGCTCACTAGATACAATAATTGATCAATGACTTCACATAGAATTGAACATGAACATATGCTTTCATTAGTCACATTCCCGATTGAAATATGCAGTTGTCTGTCATCAAATAGTATTTTGCAACAACCAACACAGATTAAAATCAGCAATTTCATTACACCTATTGTCTAGCGGTGTAAAATATTTCGAAATGTTGGAAATGTACGGAAGTTCTTACCACGCTGACTTGATACTAAGGTTTCCTTGGTAACTGGAGCACATTATTTTTATTACCATCAACGACCATAAGCCACGCACTGTATCGATACGGATAGTTTGGTCTTCTGAAAATAAACCGTATCATGTTAATATTGATATGATGGAGTGCGCTCTTGAAACAGTTAAAATTAATTTGTCGTTACGCTTGGTAAAGTTGTAAGTTTTCGAATATCAGAAATACTACACTGCCACATAAGTACACAAAATTGTTAAGCCAAAAAAAATATATCGTCCGACTTTAAAAAATTTAAATGGCAAGACAATTGAATTGACTTGATAGCACAAAATTTGGCATTATTTTTGAAAATACAAATTGAATAATTTTTTGTATTTTTTTTTTGGTTTTGACATTTTCCACACTTTAATTAGGTATTTTTCACAAATGAATCCATCTCGAAAACGATTGAGCATCATTTCTCCTTTTTTGAATCACCTGCTAGTTTTTCAAAAGGCGAATCATTCAATACTAATACAGACAATGTTATGATTGTTGTAATAACAAAAAGTTGTATATTTATACAAGAAACATGAAAATATTTGTTGGGATTGCAGAACTTTTTGTTTAAATACCTGTGAAGAATTAAAAAGACACAACAGAAAATATTGTATTGGGTAAGTTTTTCTATAATATTGGTATTTGTGAAATGGAAAGTATTCATTAGTTTCATGATAAAATGTATTTTCCTTACTTCAATGTTAACTTTGAATCTTTGGGCGGTAGTGAACAACTTAAACCCGTATACCTACCTCATACTTGAATCAAGTAATCCTTCAATTACTTACTACAAAAACTACAGAGCCAGTTTATGATTATTTTATTTAGACTAATTTTCACCTGAGTAACTCGTTTACAAACTCTTCCACAGAACTCTAAGCAAAGCACCTTCTGCACTGTCACAAAAGCTAAGAAGGTACCACACTGTAGAAACACACTTTGTAGCAACGTTGGTATTACAATGAAACAATTTCTTGTCTGCTAGCTTCGCACCTGTTCGTGTTCAACTAGCGTAAACTCCGAAATACTGAAAGCTTCCACCTCTAACGGAGTGATTATGATCATTCATTGCTCGTTTTGTACTTTGGGATTGCTGTTGAAGCGTATTTCCATTTAAAATATATTCTAGTATCATAAACTATATCAAACGATTTTTTTAAAATGGCTAGAGATGTCGTTTATTACTAGAGTTAACTACTAAGCGGCAAAGAAAAGGTTTACTTTATTCTCTATTACAGTATTAATGTTTATATTTGGTCACCATGGTGACTCTTTGGGTGAACAACAGGCTAATAGTTCTCCAGAGAGATTGATTCATTATGAAGTTATACCCACAAGAATTCGCATTATTGAGATAAAAATTTTATGATTTCATTTTTGTAATTAGTATCTCCTGGCTAGGCGCGTCGATAGGATTTCTTCTTTAAGGGAAGTAACCCCTTAAGGAAGAAATCCTCCTAGGAGGGGTACTCAGTACCGGAATTAATCATAAATTTGTTTTGGCTAGTACTACGGCTTTCTTTACTTCAGAAATCACAGTTGAGGGAGAGGGGTACTGCCCCCAGTATCCCCCTTATCGATGCTGGTGTCCCTGGCCTCCTGCATCGGTTGTTGCAAGACGTATGCACCAAACAGGAGGGACGTTTTGCAGGGGTATCTCCTCAGTTTCTTGCTTTGCATTTGCCCATGGCAATCACACATAGCACTCAGGAAACGTTATGGCCCGGTAAAAACAAACCTGCTTCAGTCATTAGAAGAAGAGTATATGCATGCAATCAGACTGGAATCTAGAATCGACCAGAGCGAAATATGTGAGGACCCATGTTGGATCCAAGCATGTTTCAGACGTCTATGGAAAAAGCTTAAGAACTGGTTTGACATTTATGAATCAACAAATTCTGATATAAGTATAAATTAATTCGTAAACAAACTAAAGAAATACATAGTGGAGAGTTCAAAAATGCTGAAAATCCAAAGAAACGGAATTCCTCGAAAGCAACGAATATCGAAAGGACTCTGTTAATAAAAACAATCAGCCAAACCATCACCAGTTATTAATATAGTTTCAAAAAATCCCGAAATGAATTAGTTGATCTAATTGGGAAAGCAAAAAAAAACTTTCAAAAGAAAATAAATGAAAACAAATGCAATTCCAACTGCATTCTGAAATACCGTAATAGTATATCAAACACCGAGGTGGGAAGAGATTCATTCCTGTCGTGAGATCAGTTAGTTAATCGAGAAGAAAAGCGTCGAGGTTAGCTATGATCTCGACACAGGAATGAAACTTCCTACCGAGATACAAATTAATAAATCTCTGTTTCGTTCTGAACATACCTAAAATATTACACAAATTACCAAGAACGCGGTTTTCTCAGAATAATCAAGTAGATATATTGTTACCGTGACTACGGAAAATACAATTGTCACCAATATAAATGAATGTTAGATAAAGTCAATAAATGTCAGATAAAGTCGGATAGAATAGATGAAATGAGGGCGGGAAATGAGGGCGGGAAGTGAGGGCGCGAAGTGAGGTCGGGAAGTAGAGGTATGTAATGTGACACTTCCCAACCTTCATTGACGTTAGTAATGACAGCATTACATATATGGTTGTAAATTGACATCATTACTACGGGGACAATAATATTTTTGTGCGATTATGTACCGGCCTCCATCGCTTATATCTATCATTAACCTAACGTTAAAAACAGGAATTTATCCAAAGGCACTAAAAATTGCAAAAATAATACTGGTTTTTGAAAATGGAAACAAACTATTGCTAATTTCTGTGATTTGAATATTAGGAAAAATCTAATAGAGAGCTTCTTAACAAAATTCAGTATATTTTCTGAAACCCAATTTGGTCTCAGAAAAGAAATCCATGCAAGTCCTTTTATTTTTGCGTGTTTGTAGATCTACAAAAAGGATTTCGATAACGTTAACCAAAAATAGTAACTTGACTCACTCGAAAAATTTGGATTCAAACGGATCCCTTTGAAACTGATGGACAGCTATCTCAGCGAGAGCGAACAATCAACCAGTATATGTAAAATTCTTGGTGAGAAAAGAGTAGTAACATGTGGAGTCCCGCAAGGAACATTCCTTATACCACTATCATTCAATATATTCCTGATGGTCTTGTTCTTGATGAAGGCGACATCGTCAGCTTGGCTGATGTCACCGCAATGTTTTATGAGGGTTCAAGCTGGTTGAAGATAAATCAAACTGTTGAAGATGATTTGCCTTCATTTTTCAAATGTTTCCATAGTAAATTACTTCTAGTGATCTACAACAAAACACATTTAATCTCTTTCACATCTTATGCTCAATATTTACTAAACTTCTGCTCCATGTCATTGGAACTGAATAATAAAACTATCGAAATATCTTCTGGAATATGGAATATCAACATAGATCTACCTATCTCAAATACTCGAGGTTATTTAGATGAAAATTTCATATCATTCTCTTGTAGAAACTCATTTACTACCTTGGGCAGTACCACAGCGATCCACCTCCATAGCTAACAAACAGTGAGAAAATTAATTACCAAGCGAGTTTAGAAATTCCTTGTTTGTCAACCTGGGTATCATACAGTTAACCAGTTTCCGTAATTCGGCTGCCAGAGCCTGTTTTTTTCATTTCCCAGAAGTATGTGAGTTATTGCCTAACGAGTTTTCGAGTAGGATTTGATACGTTGTTTGATACAGACAGAAGGATTTCTTTAAATAGCGTAGATAGTGCACTCTAAATAAGTATCTGTCAACCGATTTGATCCAAGTTCAACGGACAAAATAAGTAATTTAGGAAATATTTGTACTTCTCAATCGAGTTTTGTTCACTTTTTGAATTTTCAACTATTTTGTCTGAACACTACTATTTATTAATTATCTAATTTACTCACGAATCACTTCTTCAATAAAAATAATATCTTCCAAATTTTTCTCCAATGATCTGCCTCCTCAGATCTGAAGTGAAGACAAATTGTTATTAGGAAAGCCATCCTGTACGATATGGAATGTGCTTTCGTCTTCAGTTGGTTCAGTTACATTGATTACTCCCCGCTCCTTCGGCAGTATTGGACAAATTTTAATAATTAGTTTTTAATTTTTCGCTCTTTTCAACCATAAAAAGACAAACCATGCCAAACCAATTTCAATGCGGTGATGATCATAATAATTGCATAATGATTTTAATTTATTTGAGATCATTATAAAGGTTCAGTGTTGATATAGGTATTGCAAAAGCGCATGGAAAAAATCAGGTATAATAATAATAATAACGAAGTTTGTCATTTTTGGTTCACTCCGCCTACTCAGGGCATATGATTCTCGGACCCAGTAATCACTCATCCAACGGACTTGGGGAGTGTTCACTGGGGTTGATGAAACACCAGTACTATTAGGATTATAGGGTACAGCAGACAGAGCATGGGGTCTACTTCAAGAACATTGGAGGCCTTGGCTTATCCAGAAATCTGACCATCTTAGGTCAAGTGGGCTGAGGTCAGAAACCGAAGGATTCGTAATGGCCCGCGAAGATGGTGTCTTCAACACCATTGTCTGCCGTAGTCGCTTGATGGGTATAGAGTTATCTGCATGACACTAGATGCAGAGCGTGTTGTGGAACAGCTGAGACCATGATAATGTCCAGCTTATGCGGTCTCAGCCTATATCAACAAGCAAAACGCGGCACTAAGAGTGTTATACTACCATCTACGGCACTCGTATGGTATAGACAAGACAACGGTATTGGTTTATGCTACGGAGGATATTGAGTCCGTTATGGAGAATGAGTAGTACCGAATCTATTGGAAATACTCATTTTCCACCCTCAGGCAAATACAAGCCGACAAGCCTGATGTAGTCCTCTTCGACCAACGTTTTGGCTCCTGGAGAAACTAACATCGTCTGAAATGAGGAGAAGAAACGGACTATCGAGATCTACTCTCTGAACTCCACAGGCTTTACTCAAACTCGTGGAATGATAGACACACTATTTTCGAACCTAGAAATCATACCGGCTTGCCGTAATATGGCAGGAATCTCAACCGGACGAATGCAGAAGGCCGTTATTCTTGGTTCACCTCGCCTGCTTATACAACTGAATTGCGAAAATTTCTTCGACTGTGATAGAGTCTTTCACTAGGAACAGGACCCAATTTTTTCGGTGAACCATAGATCTGAAAATAAATATAAATTGAATTCAGAAACCATTGCTTTGACTATTGAAGCTCCTCAGGGTTTAGTGTTGGGATGGCTACTATTTATATTATATGGCAATGATGTTGAGGCTACGGCTGCTGATAATACAGGCATTATGTATGCAGATGACACATCACTTCACTAATTTCGGACAAAGAAGATAATTTTTTAGAAAAATGTAACATGATGTCAAATTATTTGGCTTCCAGGTGTGGCGCTAATTCTCTTCATTTCAACTTCCACAAAACTTCATTAGTACGGTTTCACTACAGACAAAAAATCTGTTCCAACGTTGAAATCAAAATCAATGATAATGAAAACATCATTTCTCTATGAATATACATTTTTATAGGACTCTCGCTGGACCACTGTCTGAACTGAAAGAGTCGTTGTAGTAAACTGATATGAAAACTAAGTTCTGTTTTCTATTTGATGAGAAATCTCAAGTCAATTTCAACCACTGAACAGTTAGTAAACTATCACTATGCGCTCTCCATTAGCGTCGAATGTATTTATCCGCACTTAATCAGACATTTCAAATGCAAATTGTGAAAAAAAGGAAAAACGATACTATAAAAAATGTAGATGGTTTGAAAAGAGAATTGAATTATCTTTTAAACGATGTGACTCATGACCCCCATGGCATTTAAATTTTTTTAGTTGATGTGCCCTTTCTCCCGCGCCATCTATCGAGCAATCACAATGTGTTTAATCTCAAAAAGTAGTATCTGTGAAACCCTCCAAACGAATTTTTTATGTTTATCTGTGAAACCCTCCAAACGGATTTTTTATATTTGTATGTCAAACCGTTCAAAAGTTAACACTTGGGGGACTATTAAAAGCCGCACTGTATAACAAACTGCCTGTGGCATTGAAAACTACTCATAAAATCTAAATTTTCAATAGCACCCTCAAAAGGTTTCTTTCAGAATATAGTTTTTATAATATTGACGAATTTTTTAATCCGTGATATAACTTCACCATCTCAGTATATTGTATGCTCATAACAAGCAAACATACTCAGTATGTTTAATTTTACTTTTAGTATAATTTTATAAACGCACAAATTTGACTTATCCTTTAACAACTTCTATTCCACAGTGGTAATACGGGATGCATCAGATGGATCTGAGATGGACGAAAAGGTTGGAGTGGGCGTTACAGGACCAAAATAGTCAGGCTCTCAAAATCCCTTGCTATCACCCTAACCATTTTCCAAGCAGAAGTACATCCTATAGAATTATGTGTCCAGGAATGCCTTGAAAGAGGCACTCGAAGGTCAGAACTCTATATACTGTCAGATAGCCAAGCAGCACTAAAAGCTCTGAGGTCATACACCTGTGAGTCTAAGTTGACTTAGGACTGTAAACAATCACTAAGGCAACTGGCAGTAAACAATCAGGTCACCCTGATGTGGGTGCCAGTTCACAGAGGAATTGAAGGCAACGAAGAAGCAGATTGCCTTGCTAAAGAAGGAGCAAACACAGAATTTCCCGGTTCCGACGCTGATGGAAAACCGATGAAATGAAATCTCACTGGAATAAAGTGCCAGAACAAAGACAAGCGAAAAGACTAGTGTCTCTATCGCCAAAGAAAGCTAAACAGTTCTCGAGTTGGACAAGAAAGACTTGAAGATGGTAACAGGACTTCTCACTGAACGCTGCCTTCTGGGGTACCACCTCAAAAAAGAAAGGTAAATCAGAGAGTGATAGTTGCCGCTACTGCGAGAATTTCGCGGAAACTGCAGAACATTTGCTGTGCGAATGTCCAGCGCTTTTCTGCAAGAGGCTTAATTTCTTAGAAGGGGCCTTCTTAACGCCCTCCGACATCAAGAATTAAGCTCTCAGGAAAGTGATAAACTTCGGAAAAAGTCTCGGAATCCTGGGTCACGCACAAAAGAACTTATAGGTCGAAGTGCTTGTGAGGCTGTACAGCCTGTACGACCCCCTCACAAGCTACAGTAGCCGTGATGGTCATGATGGTAGAGCGCTTGTCTCTTAACCTAGGGGTCATGGGTTCGATTCCCAACATGGTCATCGGTCTCGTGCATAGCATCACACGTTAAAAGGTAAGGGCTGCGTCTTCCCTTTCCCTAGTATTTCGAAGACTATTGAGGGTTGTTCTCTTAAAGGTGTGCAGCTGGTTGATGGAAATATCAATTTTATCAACAACAATAAAGTGATTTGATTTGCACAGGACACATCATTCTCGGATCCAATGATCACTTACCCCACGAGTAGGGAGTGGTTATCGGGGCTTCGGAGACAGAGCTTGACTGGAAAATTTGTAGGAGAAAAATATAATAATAATAATTGGGGGTTCAGACCAATGCAGATTTTGACCAGGTCAGTTCTATCCATGCCGAATCTCCAAGAAGGATCTCCTTGAAAATATTTTTTTCTAAATTTTCATTCACTTAGTGTAATCATGCTTTTGGGTTATTTCGATTATTATATATGCTCGTTCCACTTTTGTTTTAATAAAAAAGTAGGTTAGCGAAACTAGTTAAAGGGTGTTCCGATGCGGTCACATTGGGGGCTAGCATCAATATTTTAGCGAGACATAATGAGTCGAATTTTTTCAAACGTATCTAAAATCATTGAATGTTATTTGTTCCTTCATCATGTTTATAATACATTTTCATCAAGTATCAGAAAATTCAAATCCAAAGCCACAAAGTACTACTTTTGTAGAACAGCGATTCGCATATATTCAGAACAAAACACCGCCTATTTACAAATGCATTAATTCACACGTACAATCAGTAATCCGGAATTAGAAATCAACATGTATTCAAGGAGAATATAGCCACAGTTACATAATGCGCAACATACAATTTCCAAGTTATGCAGGAATATCTATCGCCGTCAGTAGTGGCAAAGCACCGTAAACGGGACGTAAGATTTTTGGCTCACTCTGTACACTCACTGAACACGGTTGCAACGTGATCTCAAAGGTCCCACGACGAATCCAACCAATGAGAAAGACCCAAACGTTGGGTCACGTTGCAATTGCCATGGACAGAAATATTTTGCGATTCTAAAACGGATGGTGCTCTGTAGTGTATTTGCAAAATAATTCTTTCGTAGTGACTTTTGGAGACGCAGTGGAAGGTGAGTTATCAATTTTTCTATATTTGGCCTGCCTGATGTTCGCACTTTACCTTTATCTTGCTCTCATTACCGGATTTCTATCATTACATAATGTTCTATACTTTTTTCGATACCCACTGTTGTACTTGCAAAAAGTAGTTTTATTCCTCATTAGATTAACATTTGTAAATTTCAACATCATAATGAATTGCAAGTGTAATCACCAATTTCTCACGACCAAAATGAAGGAACTGGAACTGTAAAATTAAAATTATTGTGTTTTTCATGTTTCTACTATTTACTGCGAGATTATTATTTACGAATATTGATTCATTGCAAGCTTTTTATTGGTTGGAAAATTGCATTCTTCGATGTGTTTCACAACCAGGTTTCATTCATGAGTGTATCTATAGACATACCCGGTGATTATAGAAAAGTATCCATATTTCTGACAGCTTTTCACAGAGTCTGTATTTTGATGAAAAATAGGGAAATTCCTTTCTTCTCTCTAACAAACGTCTAAAAATTTCAAAACCTGGCAGTTATTGAAATTAAGTTGAGAAAACAGTTATTTTGAATCAATTAAAATCTGAATTCAATTAAAATCTGAATTTAATGAGAATATGAACATGATGTCCATAAAGTCAGAAGTGGAATCATATGCGACCGAAAGGAAAACTCTAGTTTTAACTGGCGACTGAAACACGTGCCTAGGTGTTGAAAAAATCGGTTCATCGGTGTCCGGATAAATCTGTATTTATTCATTACTACACGAAAGGTTCCAAACAATGCAGTGCAAAAGTTTTTTTGTTGATAAGTTCTTCCAATGTCTTCGTTATTCAAGAAATAAAAACTACCCAAACAGTTGAACTGCAGCATTCAAGAGGTAACTTAATAAATGGAGCTATTCCAGATTTTTCAAACCATTGACTGATATTTCTATAACCATACATTTCAACTTCGCGGGACACCCCAGTTTTGATATTTGAAATTTTTTATATCAGATTGAAATTTTTTGGGCTTGATATGCATGAAATGTCAAATCTAGAGGTATAGCATTCAATGTGTTTTGTGTGGAGGAATGAAATTGACATACCCTGCTAACCTACGTATCACATCAATATTCCCTATGAGTGACTAGTGACGGTCTAATATCAGCACCACTGGATCATATCCGGGGGTTTCACATCCTCAGTCAAATGGTGGATCACGACCAGTTTCACGTGGAAGTACAAAGAAATGTGGAACAAATCGGCCAGCAGCATTCGTACAAGTGATAATAAGAATACTAATAATGCATTGCAATTGTGAAAAGCATTGGACAATAATTGATGGAGGACTTCTTTCACCATGACATCTGGTCAGGTCAGAGTCCAAACAGAGCAGATTATCTGTAGAAGGGATGTTTATTTTTTTTTCATTTCAAGAGTACGCTATCGGAACGTTATTTGGGATCGACGAATGTGCTATGGTTCACCTCAAACGAGGACGATGCAAGGAATACAGAGACGATGTCCAGCTCGTGGAAGAACGTATTCTATATCATCTTGATGCCGGAGAGATGTAAGTACCTTAAGATGAAACAACACCGCTTCCAAGTGAAAATCATAGGTGAAAACTCTTTTCGCGGCAAGTACCAGCATACATTTCGACATAACTGGCCATCAGAACTGTCGAAGAAGAACAAAGTTACTGCTGGCAATATGCTTGCCGTTTCTGGTGGTGGTGAAGTTCCACAGTTATACCTCTTCAGACAACAGACCGTGGACTTTTCTCTACATGAGAGAACGTAACTGGATGGAACTTGTAGTCATAAGGAGCTCGGATCATTGCATCTATGAGATCCCATGAGAATGCGGCCTAGTACATCGGTGAGACTAAGAGAACACTGGCAATGAAACAAGATGAACACAAACGCTTCACGTAGCGAGATGCCATGAGAAAATCCATTATCGCAGACTATATGCGGAAAGAACATCACCAAAGTCAATGGAAGAATGTGGGAGTATTACATATGGAGGAACACTGGTTCAGAAGAAATTAAAAAGGCTGTTTATATCCAAACCAACAGAACCTTCCGTTAACTCAGTCTGGAGATCAAAAACGTTTGGAAACGCTCATTGATGGTTTTTGCAAGGATCAGAGAAGTCACTCTGATCATAATAGGCAGGAAGAAGCAGGTATAAGAACCGGAAACGAGTAATTAAGCAAAACTCAATAACATGCAGAAAAAAATAGCAATGTATTTAAACGATTGTAAGCCTTCAAAAACTTATCAATATTCACCTAAAATCGACTACGGATAGAAGCAGTTGAAACATTTTGAAATAAATAATTACCAAAAATTGTTAGACGCCGGAAGTCAGAAAACATTTACTCAGGGCACACGATTCTTGGACCCAGTTATCACACAATCTATGGACGGGTGGGGAGGTGACTGTCTGTTTTCCAGATGTATAGAAGCTATAGAACCTCCGGAGACAGGAATCGACTGATATATTCCTAACGGGAAAAAATAATAATCGTAAAATAACCAGAACATGCCTGAATCCATGTTATATAAAATGCATTGAACAACTGAAGAAGCTCTGGAATGCCGAAGAGACGCATACCTGTTTGGGAGTGGAACAAAAAAAGTTACTGGCAGAAGTTCTGTCCGCGGCAAGTATCAGCACAAATCCTGGCTGATGTGGTCGGGGAAGAACAAAGTTTCAGCTACAAATATACTTGCCGCTACGAACTCTATTTAGGATAAGCTGTAATATCTCGAACGCGAGGCAATATAGCAGTTTGTATCTTACAGAGTGGTAATGGCTGGGAAGCCTGTAAAGTCATAAGTTTTGATCGCATGCATTCTCTGTAAGGTCCGTGCTTGAAAGAGCAGGTATTGGAGCATCTCTCTTCAAGGCAACAACCTGTGCGACTGATGAACATGGTTTTAATTTCGACACCAAACGTCGTGAAAGATACCGTTCAGCTGCAGCTCTTCAGGAATAAGCCAATAAAAGGGGCATTTTTCAAGAACATCGAAGATCTTCATGATCAGGTCAGGTGCCAAGAAAGAATCATCAACTTCTTGATCGACCGAAACCACGTACTATCCCCACTTTTGTGAAACCTCTAGGTAGACAGCCTCCTTATAGACCTTAATTGGTGAGGAGTATATGCCCGGGGTACGCTGATGATGTCGTCATACTTGTAGAGGGAAAGTATATGGGGGTTTGTGTGGATCTGATGCAACCAGCACTAACAAACGTACTAACGTGCTGCATGAGGGAGAACCTCAAAGTCAATCTCCAGTGTCCCTTTCACCAGAAAAAGAAAATTTGAACCCAACAGAGCTCTTCAAATCGTTGCTGATAGCTTACAGATGTCAGGAGAGTCGAAATACTTGGGGCTAAACTTAGACTCGTAGCTGACCTAGAACAAACATCTGGAAAAACTGCTCAAAAGGGCAAGGACATCATGAATGATGGCCAGGCGGTCTTTCGGCAAAACATGGGGACTACGACCCAGAAAATAGCGTTGGCTTTACACAGCGATGGGGCCCTGCTATGGTGGCCAAAGGCAGAATAAGTTACAAAACCAGAGGAAAGTTTGCCAGTTTGCAAATACTGGCCCTGCTCGGAGTCACTGGGTGCAATGTCCAGCACATCGACGATTAGTCTAGAGGTGATTCACTTCTCTGCAACTGCATAGTGTATAGCGAAGGCAAGGATAGAATCCTTCAGACTAAAGTGTATGAGCCAATGGAGGGGCAACAACTAAGGCCATTCCAACATAATGGATGTCATAAGAATCGAGGCATCTTGGATGCCGTTCGACAAAATTACCCCAACCTACTCTTTTGATGGAACATTCACACACATCACACGTTAAAAGGTGAGGGCTACGTCTTCCATAGCTCGCACAAGGTTGCTCGTGAGAGTGCAGCCGATTGACGGATATTACAATTACAGTTTGTTATCAACCATGCAGAAATATTTAATACATGGACCTGAGATCATATCCTGTGCACTGCTACCTATTGGACAGTTAAGTGAGGTTAGCTCAGAAAGCACGGAATAAGGTTTTCAAAAAATACATGGAACATAATTCCAGGAATTGTAATAGATCCAAAAGTATGAACTTTTATATATTTACAAGAACAGGCTGAACTTTACATCTATAATCAGCATCAATACTCGACTCGCTCAACGTGTTAACTTGGAAAAATGCCAGTGGAAGCTTTGCAATTGGTGGAAATGAAGGAATAAGAAATTGATGATGGTACTGATCCTGATTTCTGAAGCAAAGTATATGTATACCTGATAGTTATTTTCATTGAAGAAAGTGATTCATTATTGAAATTTCTAATACATAGTAACCGTGATTTTGATTCCGCGTTTTTTTTATACATTAATTTTTTATTAGGCGTCATTGTACCTCACAAATGAAAAAAAAAACAATCATTAGATGTAATACCGTTCTCTGATTTTTTGCCAACTTTTTGGGTATCTTGCTCCACTGTGCAGCGTGGGAAGTGATTATTGGGATGAATGATCCAGGGCACCCTCCGGAAGTGTCGGGGCTCCGGAGACAGGCCCTGGCTCTGAAATTCCAAACGGATAAAAAAACAATAATGAAAATAAATATTGAACAACTGAATTCATCACAAAGTCACTTTACCTTCTATTTAATCAGCAGTGCCAATGAATATTTTTTTTTGGGGTCAAAATCAATAATTCAACTACAAATTGGCGGGAGCGCAGATTCGAATCTGAAGCTACTTAATCCACATAGCAAATTTGATACTTTCGATTAATCAAACATTGACACGTTTTGTATTCCTCTTGAATGACAGATCCACACCCAAGAAACCGACGATTAGAAAAACTGTGGAGAAGCAAAATATTCAACGCTACCATCAAATCATGTACAATGTGTACTCATATTAGTCGGTAGATGAGCGGGAGTGCAGATCAAACGTCCAACGGGCAGGAGAAACATACCGTGCATTGGTTTCGGAAGGGATTGAGACTACACGACAACCCCTCTTTCAGGGAAGGAGTCAGCGGAGCTAAAACATTCCGGTGCGTGTTCGTCCTAGATCCTTGGTTTGCTGGTTCGTCCAGTGTTGGTATCAACAAGTGGAGGTGAGGACGGCATTAAGTTCAAATAGCAATATTTATACACGCTTGCTCTTGATAAAAAGTTTTGCGTATTCCAAAAATAGGGGCGCTTCAACTCAAATGTAATTCTCTCATATAGGGTGTTTCCTAACTACACGGTTCCTAACTGCAGGGGGTGATTCGTTAGGTCATTTTGAGAAGAAAAGTTCCTATGAACATATGTACGGAGTTGTTTTGTGCTCTGAGATAGAGGGCGTTGAAATTTAAAAAAAACGGTAACTATAACAAATCAACTCTACATATTTACAGATAAATTTTCGTCAGAAGAACTCTTCACAATAGACACTTTAAAGATGTCTTTCAATATAGTGAATAAAACCGTTAAATCAAACTTCATACTACCAGAAATTATGAAATACATAGTAATCATACTGGGCAACATAACTTGTTCCATATTGATCAGGCTAACTCAATTTTTGGACAGAAAAGATTCATACATTCAGCTTTTTCAAATTTTAATAGATTGCCGAATGGGATCAAGAATTCTAATAATATATTTCAATTTAAAAATCTATTAAAAAAGTACACGCTTTCTCAAAGAAACCCTCCTCTATAATTTATCACCACAACGACCGTTCTTTGTGTATCACTTTTTCATTTTTTTTTCTATAGTTTTTCCTCCTTTTAGTTGAGATTATTATAGAACTGTTCAATCATAAACAGTCTTCATACCAGTTTAACGTAATTGTCTGACTGTTATTCCTTTGGAAATATTATATCTGATGTTATTCCTTTGGAAATATTATATTTTTATTTTGTAGTAATGTTATATATGCCTTGTAATATAAATATTTATGTATGCATAAATAAATAAATAAATTTATTTTTCAACATGAAAAAAGAAAAAAAAAATCATGAATATCCTAGAACCGATTTGGTTGAAATTTATACTAATAAGGCGTTCATGTAGCCCCAACTAGATTCGAATTATTAGGGCCAGTGGCATCTCAGTGGGCACCACAGCCAATAATATTGTTAAGAAAAAGTAGTCACTGACATTTTTCCGCAGTAATCTTAGATTGAACAACTTCATATCTAGCTTCGTTTTCGAAAAAAAATTAGAGCCACTCTATTGCATATCATGAACACCTGCATGCATTGGAGACCAGCTGACATTGATAGTAATAATAATTTGATCCCCTTATCCATGATGGACGTGCCTGCATACTGTTATGATATTATTAATTAATACGACGAGCACACTACTAAACTGTTTTTATTACCTTCGCTGTAAAAATACAACTACTTCACTGACTAATAAAACACTTAAGTAGTTCTCTTCAACTAGCTAAATATTCCAAACACTTATTGACTCCTTCAAAAACTCCCCTTCCGAGAGAAACGTGTCGCCTTATATACTCAATTTGTCCAGACCAGGCTTTTCGGGATATTTCCGAGATTACTCGGTACAGACAAACATCCAAACAATTCCAGGAACTAATCGAGGAAATTTAAACGGCCTCGGCTCATTTTTTATGCAAATGAGCCACGCTCGACGATTCGGCACTCGACAATACGATAATAAATAATGGCCATTACATGCAGGTAAGGTCGCTTTGTCATAAGGCCAGTATGAGCAAAACATACTTCAGACATCATTCAGATATCTATCTATCTATCTATCATTGTCTTACTATTCAGTTAGCAGCTCGAGTTTTACAGTTCTACGCTTCAGTCCTACACTTCAGTTTTACGATTCAGCTTTACGTTTCACCTCACCTCATTTATGGATTAGCAAATAGAAATTCAGGAGAATTTACCAGAACAGATATCCTGACAGAGTAATTTCTTGTTCTAAAACATTTAGAATGCTACATAAAAGATTCTGTGAAACTGGGAGATTCAATGAAAATGCAGTTGGTGGAAATCCAGGAACGGTAAAAACGCCTGAACTAAAAGAAGCTATACTTGATGCAGTAGAATCAAATAGTACCAGGAAGATTGCACTGCAGCTTGAAGTCAGCCCAAAATCCGTTTGGAAAGTTCTAAAAAGAAACCTCCTATACACCTATATCATATACAGATTATAATAACACAATAATAATTTTTTACCAAATATTTTATTTATGGAATTTACCGAATTTTTTACGAAATGCTATTATAATTTTCACAATAACCATTTCTGAGTTGAAGAAAATCCACACTATTAGAGAAAATCATTTTCATCATCAATTTTCGATGAACGTTTGGGTAGGAATCATTGATGACTACCTACCTGGCCTATTTTTTTAACAGAAAGATTAACGGACTTTTTGCGAGATCATTTACCCATTTTGTTAGGAGTACCCATAATTGTGAGAGGTAACATGTGGTTTATACACGACAGTTTATAGTGTTTTTGCTCGTCAGCATCTCGACAACACCTACCCTAATCGCTGGATTGGACGTGCTGGACCTCAATATTGGCCAGCTCGCAGTCCTGACATGAATCCTCTAGATTTGTATTTATGGGGTCATCTGAAGTTTATAAAACTACTGTACTAGATGTGAATGACTTGAGGAATCGAATAAATGACAATTGCAATGTAATAAGGACCACTCTAGGAATTATTGAACGTGTCAGACATTCAATGCCAAATCGAGTGCGGTCGTGTATTTTATCAGAAGGTGGATATTTTGCTCATTCACTGTAATATCGCGATTGTTGATATTTTTATTTTGTTTTTTCTTAAAAATAAAGCTAGATATGAAGAAAATACAAAAGACCAAAAAAAGTTGCATTTTCAGCTGCCTAATTCAAACATTATCTCCAGACGAATGTTCATAGGAACTTTTCTCCTCAAGAGATGCTGTTCTGGCTCTAGAATAAGTAGAATTTTCTATTTGGATTTAGTATCGTTCATAAAATCAGTAAAAGGCAACAAACGATACACTGTACAATTTTTCGAAGAAAAAGTGACGAATTTCGACGTGAGGCGATCTTTTATAGTTAAAAATTAACAAAAGATAGCTTAAAGAAACATCAGAATCAAACTAGAATGATTTGCCTTCAAAACGAGCACAATACGCCACCTCAAAATCCGTCATTTATCACCTGAAACAGTAAAGAACCTAAACAGAAAGTCCATATTTTATCTTTGCAGGTTCTTACTTCAATGTCTAGAGGACTTGGACCGTACCTTGAAAACACTGAATTCTCGGCTATTCGTAATCAGGGGTCAACCAGCTGATGCTCTCCCAAAACTCTTCAAAGAATGGGGAACTACCGTCCTTACTTTTGAAGAAGACCCGGAACCGTTCGGAAAAGTCAGGGATCACAATATCACAGCGTTATGCAAGGAGTTAGGAATAACAGTAAGTGAATACATTGAATAATCAAATAAGTACCACGTAGAGATTTTAGAGACTTTTAAGAATGACTGCTCATACGAAACGCTACATATTATTTTGAATTTTTTTGTGGAATAATTGACAGTCGAGGTATATTGCATGAATAGATGTCAAGATGTAAATCAATGTTCATAAGGGGAAATAGTTATTTTGAAAGCCATTGAAAATCAGTTACAAATTTTCAGGAATTATTTGAAATCTGTATGGGGGTTTATGAATCTACATGATGCTAAGAGAAACCATTTTATTATTTTTAGTTCGTTTCAAACAGGTGGTACAATGTTTTTTTTTATTTGCGTGTATTTGAATGTTACGGAAAAATATAATAAACTTAAATGAAAAGTTGCGCTTTACGTTTTTCGTTTTGAATCTCAAATATTATCACTTATAATTGCACGAGAAATTGGTATTATATCGGGTAAATTTGTGTTGTTTAGTGAGAAACTGTTGCCTAGCAATTGAAAGAGAAAAACTGTCAACTATTAAAAACGCGACACCGGATGTGGAGCGTTTTTAACATGAAATTTTTTTAATATGATACAAATTGCTAAAGGGAACAGTTCAGAATTTGAACAACATACATTTGCCTGATATCAATACATACATTCGGCAGGGCAATTTGATGAATAAGAAATTTAGAAACATATCAATGCAAACTTTATTTATGGAACATTGAAAATTAACATATTTTTATTTGAATGTACAATTATTAAGAACGCAGTTATTCACAGCTAATCGTTTCTGTAGTAGATGTTGAAGTTTTTTCTTTTTCCAAACGAATTGATTGAATAATGTTCGAATAATACTCTTTGTCAACTTGTAAGTATGGTTTTATTGATGATGATTTTCTGTGTACTGTTATTTTCATTAGATACTTCAATTCCGCTTTTACTTAATTCGCTATATAACTGCTGCCGCTCGATTTGAGTGATTTGTAATTTTGCCGTTTGACATCTATAACAATGCGTTGTACTGAATATTTAGTTCATCTGGAAATTTCATAAATTCCAATCAGCACATTCTTATACTAACCTTTAGAATTTTTCTCCTCCCGAAAGGGATTTGGTGTAAGAAATACTCTGTCCAATGTTATAAAAGTTTCTAGTTTTTCCATTAACTCTATAAATGAACGTATTGGGCGAATATATTCCTTTAAAATATTAGGCCTCAATCCATTTGCTGTCACATAATTCAGTTACCGCCTTGTCTCGTTTTCGAAATAATAGGATTGTACTCGATTTGTCCAGTTTCTTTTCTCATCAATTTTTTTTATCTCTGAATATAATAAAAACACTGAAATCATTTACGTTCTTCTAGGTGATTCAGCGAGCTTCACATACACTTTACGATCTCGAACATATAATTGAGAGAAATGGAGGAAAAGCACCCCTTACTTACCACCAATTTTTAGCTGTGATCTCTTGCATCGACCCACCACCTCACCCTGAATCACCTGTGACTGCATTGAATTTAAAAGGGATCCATACACCTCTGGCACATGATCACGATGAGAAATACGGTGTGCCCACCCTGGAAGAACTAGGATTTGACACTGAGGGTAAGATTATACTGAATTCGTTACTTTAATGAAGATCGATTTGATTGGGTATTATATTATTATAGCCGTGTTGATAGAACAAAGGTTTTCTTCACTAACCACACTATAAAAGTATATAAATCAAATTATTTTCATCTCAAATTCATCCACGCACAGTATTATATTCTCCGTGGGATCGTTAATTATTCTTTCATTGTATTATAATATTTATTATCAACATTATATTAAATAACTGGAAAAGTAAGTATGCAAAAACACGGATCAATATTCCAGATTTTCAAATTCTTTTTGAGATTTTGGATACAAATTGGTATTCACTATACCTAATTAGGAAAAATTGTTCTAAAAATTACGAATGGTGTGACCAGAATTCTTGTTTTGCTACTAAAAAACCAGGCAGTGTTTTCTGCCGTCTTTAGCAAAAATGCCGTATCTGCATCCGCTATCTTCCCTACAATTCTGTAAATCCGACCTTCATACGAAGGAAATTCTCAAACTTTTGTACTTACGGTAAAATGATTTATCAATTTTGGCTGTATAGACCTGGAGTATACATCATTTTTGTTTGGTAAAACGCAAAATTTATAGGTTTCCAAACCTAAAGAATCCAATATCTCAATATTTATATTTGTTGTAGATACGGCATTTTAGCTAAGCACGGCAGTTTTGTGATCGTAAGACACTACTGTTTCATTGATCCCATAAGATGTTTGTTAACAAAAGCATTATGACTTTATAATATATCAGCTGGGGCAGGTGACTATAAAGTCTATAAATGTATGAATATCATTCGATCGACTTTCTTGAAGAGAAGTATCTTGTTCAACTGTTGATCTGATAACTTGATTGATTGATCTAGTTGACCTTCTGGACCTCACTATAGTAACAAAGTAGTAAATTAAACGCTGATTTTTACAGGACTGAATCCACCAGTATGGCAAGGCGGAGAAAGTGAAGCCCTAAATCGACTGGAACGACACCTGGAAAGAAAAGCATGGGTAGCTTCTTTCGGCCGCCCAAAAATGACACCCCAATCCTTGCTTCCGTCTCAAACTGGCTTATCACCATATCTCAGATTCGGCTGCCTATCCACAAGACTGTTTTATTACCAACTGACTGATCTCTATAAGAAAATCAAAAAGAGTTTTCCTCCGTTATCCTTGCATGGACAGCTGCTTTGGAGAGAATTTTTTTATTGTGCTGCTACAAAAAATCCCAACTTCGACAAGATGAACGGGAACCCTATTTGCGTTCAGATACCTTGGGACAAGAATGCAGAAGCTTTAGCGAAATGGGCAAATGTACGTATACTGTTTTTTTTTCATGATATACCGGATGACCTGAACTTTTGTATTTTTGTTTTTTTGTTTGGATTTGTTTCGATTTGATACACATTTCAGCAAGTTTTAGACCAGATATGTCACTTTTAGTTGATGGTCTCCTTTTTTATTCCGAATATTAAGATAAACTTTTTTAAGAAATTACGAGGCAGTATAAAATCATACGTTCCAACGATATATCACAATGATATTTTCAATCCACAACCTCTCATGAAAAGTGTGCTATGCAATATTGAACAATACCATGTCACAGTAATAATTATACACGATGCCAAAGTTTTAACAAAAGAATTTGTATGCACACTGAATAGTTTTCGACGTATCACCTGATGAACCAACTGAAAAGCCTTCAGTTCGGGAAAGATATAGATATTTTCAAATTTTCGTGAATTTTCAATTGCTTTAACCATAGAGACAAACTCTTGAATCTATTTGACTAATAAAATGTAAAAAGAATTAGGTACAGAAAGAGATTTGCCTAAAATCGTTTTCGGAAATACGATATTAATCTTGTTATCCCATCTCCACTGACAAAAAACTTCGGCGATTCGGTAAATCTTCGGTAAGAGGGAGCATCCGAATTTAAAAAAAATTCAAATGCAAATGAAATTTTTGGCGGTCAAGACTATTTTCGAAGATATTGGCCAATTTTGTTGTGAAACTTCACCATTTGACACAAAATTTGTTTTTCTTTCAATCAAAACACCACACAAGCCCTTATTTACTTGATTTCTGCACTTTTTAGTTGAAAAACACTTATATTTTCAAAAAAAGTCTCTTTTTTTCGAAACGTAAACAAATCATTCAAATTCCATTGTTGAACACTGACTGCCTGGCATTTTTTGTTTATGCAAAGTTGGCAACGAGGTTGGGGTTCGGGTTTTGTCGGGTCTAGTCGGTAAGCAAGGTAAAGATAAGTTTATCGGCAGATAGTGTTCAGCGCAGCGCGCATCTTTAATTTCACTTTTTCATACTAATTATTGATCGGATTACCAGCAACTTGGATGGATAGCTAAATTAGGTTGTGTCCCCTTCTTTTACGTTAAGAATTTAGGTCAATGCCTGAAAACGTGGGCAGCCAGAGGCATGTCTCTTTCTTCTGCTAATTTATAAGCGCAGCGAGCATTTGCTTTGATAATAATAATAATAATAATACTCCCTCATAAACACTCGTAGAGTGTACCCAAAGGCATAGCCTGTGCGGGTAGAGGACGGCTATTATTATTTGCCGTGGCGCAAAATACAAAATCTTCACGTTTGCAATGAAATGGCGTTTATTTTGATATGGGATTTATGCATTAAACAGATGGATGTAAATTACTAGTATCGACTCGCCTATTTATACCTGCCAACCCAATAGTTACGCCAGGAAAAAATAGGCAACCCAACGTTTGTATATTTTCTAGGCTTAATATACTTTCGATTGGTATAAAATTCGTTCATTAAACAAATCAGTACAATTTAAAAAAATACTTTGTATCTATTAAACAGTTTTTTGTTTGTAAACAGCATGAAATAAAATGTTGGCGACAGTGGAAAGCATTTACATGAGGATTCGCCATGTTAATGAGTTGCTTTATCAAATATTTCGTATCCAGAACCGTTTAAAAAAATGTATTTGAACATATTTACTATTTATTTCAATACACTTTATATTCGAATAGTCTTTGTGTTTCTGTTTAGTCCATCAATACTAGAAGTGATCCTCCACGAGAGAAATTATTTGAACATGTTATTTGGTTAGAGATATTGACCGACATTTCTAGACAAACATTGCATTATTCTTCCTTTTAGCCATCCTTTGTGACTTCGAAGTCTTTGGAAGTATACGGTCTGAATTTTTTCCATGTTACCTTCTATTCCAGGGTCAAACTGGATTTCCTTGGATAGATGCCGTAATGACGCAATTAAGGCAAGAGGGCTGGATTCACCACCTGGCAAGGCATGCTGTGGCTTGTTTTCTCACCAGAGGTGACCTTTGGATTTCGTGGGAAGAAGGAATGAAGGTATGACATTATTATTCTTAAATGTCCACTGTGAGCATATTGTTTAAAATTCAGAACAATTTATCGACTGAAACAACACTTTTTTAAGGTTTTTGAGGAGCTTTTGCTAGACGCAGACTGGTCTGTGAATGCGGGAATGTGGATGTGGCTGTCTTGCTCCAGTTTTTTTCAGCAGTTTTTTCACTGCTACTGTCCTGTGAAGTTTGGTAGGAAAGCTGACCCGAACGGAGATTATATAAGGTGATACAAATAATTAGTAGATGTACTTGCAAATCCAAAACATTGAAATTCAACCTTATATCGAAATAACTATATTGATTTCACTTGACACTCGTTTGGCTAAAGAAGTTGGCCCAAGTAGAGGTATGAATTAACTGTTTCTTGCTATACTCTGCTAAGCCTCCACCTACTTTAATTTCGGTTTCATCGGAAGTGACAAACTTTTGATTTTCAAATGAGACACTTGGTATATTTTCACTTTTCTTGCCTTCTTGTGACATTCTGAATACAACTAAGTATATAAATGTGTCAGTTTGTATTCACAAAGTCATATGGAGACAAAAGAAGTCAAAATACAGGCGACCCATTTAAAAATCGCAAAAAATTTATTGCAAAAATCGTTTCAATCGATTGTTAATGGTCTAAAATGTCTATTAATCGAAGAGTGCCACTCTACTTTTTTTATTTAAGTAAAATATTACATTTCAAAGTTTGCCTCTGACGTTCATCGGAAACATCCCCTACCATAATCCACGTTCTGAAATAGGGAATATCGTTCTCCCATAAAATATAGCTACTGGTTGATTATAAGCCATCGAGAAATAATTGAAACATTGTCACTGGATCAACACATAAAAAAATTTTACGTAAAAGCAATTTTTTATATTATTTGTAGCTTTCAAATTTTCTGAACGAACCTGCCTTTTGATGAAAAACTATTGTTGGCAACACCACAAATATATAATAACAGTTATTATGGAACAAAAGTTGTTACTACCACAGAACACATACAATTTATATGAATTTTCACTGGTGTTCAGACAACCGGGTACAAAACACGTTTTAGACATTTTCACGGTTATAAGGAATACAAAAATTACTTGACACAAACAACAAAACTTTGAATTTGAAAACCAACCGCATCAACCTCAGAAAATAAAATATTCAAGAGTCTGTTAGTTTCCAGCATACAGATTCGATCTACTAGCATCTATCTTTGTATGACATAAGGTAATCAAACGAGTTGAACAGACAAAAACAATTTTTATTGATCTGCTCCGTGAAACAGACGAACAAACCCATCTGGTATCAAATGAAAAAATATAGAACACAATCCAGATGTAATGATAATTTGAGATTCCATGGTGTACAACTTATACGATGTTGCCAAGTTTAATTTTGATGAACGTAACGACACGAAACCCCCTTTTTTCGAATTATAGAAAAAGTGGCGGTCAGAAAAAATAAATCAAGATTCCAAGTGATATAGCGTATATACTTTCTAAGTACAGTGTTTTCTCATAGTCCGTGGAAAGATCCATTATTCCTATTATTAATTTTCAGAAAATACCTTCCGATTCTGAAGAACATGCCCCTCCAGTACATCCACGAACCGTGGTTGGCCCCAGATAATGTTCAACAAGCAGCGAAATGTATCATCGGAAAAAGCTACCCTCTCCCAATGGTAAACCATACAAACGCCAGTCGTATCAACATACAGAGGATGAAGCAAGTATATCAACAACTGGCCAACTACAAAGTGATGGAAAACGCCAGATATCCAGTTAGTGAAGGGTACAGTGAACATTTTCAGAGACAGCCTAGTTTTGTTACAGTCGGAAACCCAGATAACAATCAGAGAGCATGAAAATTATTCCTATTTGTTCTTTGTTATATAAGTTGTGATATTTCAATTTAAAATATTTTTACTACTGATTTCAACTCAATGATATTTTGTCAATAAATAAATGATGAGATTGATTATGGATTCGTTCGTTACTGATGAGAGTACATATTAATAGTTATTGCAAAAAAATGCACCATATGCCATGTATTTCTATTCGCATTTGTTAATAAAAAATTAATTATCAAAGTTTAATTCTGTATACAAATATGTAACATGATGAATGCCACCAAACTATACTTATGTATGTTGTAGTAAAGGTTATTACTCATTTTAATATAGTTCTCATATCAAGGATCATAATTCAAAAATTATTTATTATAATATAGGTCAGTAAAACTGCAAATTAAAAAAATTGAGGCAAAAGTGTAAAATATCCATATTTCCTCGAGCGGACAACAGTTTAACTAATTTCATTTTACAATTATATGTTGCTAATTTATATTCACCAAGTACATTTGACTGATATAATTTATATCACATGGACATTGTTTGGTATGCAACCCGGATTTCTTCTATAAAGACGGTAAGTTGTCTACTATCTGACTAAGATGTTCCAATTTCCCACATCTTTAGCATGTCTTGTTTTTCTGAGTGCTTATTCCGCTTATCAAAGATTTAATCTCATCCAGAACCTTCTCGAATGAACTAGTAACTTCGCCAGCCGCAGCTTCAAATTGCTCGCGATACATTAACCAAGAGGACTGTCTATCAAAAGTCGGTGGTTTTACGGAAATTCTTGATGTGGCAACCTTGTCTCGACGATATTGGTTCTTGAGAAGATCTATCTGGTTTTCGAGTCCTTTCATCTTCTCGCACTGAATCCACTGTCTCATTGAACTCATTTCTTGACGTCTTCCTTCAGTTCTTCTTTCAGTTCCTCCATTTGTACTTCGGTTTTCTGTAATACATGTTGGTAGAACTCATCTTGATGTTCTAGAACCTTCTGGAAGTATGTTTTCCTTTGTTTCTCTCGTTCTAATTCATTCTTTTGTTATTCGAACATATTGTGGAGTACTTCTTCTCGTTCTTGTTTTTCATTTTCTTGTTCTTGTGTTTCATCTTCTCGCTCTTTTCGGTGTTCTTCGACTATTTTCTGGAGTACCCAGTTCTTTCTTTTCATCCAACCGACGCGTTTCCTCTCTTCGTTTATTCCTCTGGCGCTGCTTTTCCTCTTCTTGTTTTTCCTCCTGGCACCTACTGATATTGGATAAATATCACAACGTCCTCCATCGTATCGTACGATGTAGTATGTAGTTCTCGTATTCATAATAAATAGTTCAGTAGTTACTAATATCCTACTTCCGACACCACTGTTATGATATAATACTCCGAGCACGCTAAACTGTTTTTATTAACTTCTCTATAAAAATAGAACTGCTACACTGGCTAATAATTCAAAACCCTTGGATCTTTTCAAACTGCTCAACTAGCTGAATCTTCAAAAAAAAATTCTTCCGAGTGAAATGTATCGCCTTATATGTATATTCAATTCGAGCAGAGCAGATTTTTCGGGATCCTTCCATTCTCCAGAATGATCCGTATAGAAAAATATCGAAAGATGCTTCAGGTAGGTTTTCAGCGAATGGCCGGTTAATTTGTTATGCAAATGAGTTAAGTTTTATGCTCGGCACTCAGCGGCGGAGTTAAGGATTATTTTTGCAATCTCGTAACAATATTCTTGATGTTCAAGGATGTCGTCTATTATCTCGTGATATCTTGAACAGACTGGCGCAACGCAATAGTGTTACACTCTTGTTTGGGGACCAGGTCTATAAAGAAATGAAATATTTGTGTAGGCCTTAGAGGCTCTGAGTGCACATCTCTGCTTGGGTTCACTTCCCTGCCTCCTCCGTGCTATGCAGGAGGTCTCGATGATTTATGTGTAAGACATCAGGCTATCTGGAACATCTATTGTCGAGTTTTCCTTGATCTCCCGGAAAGCAAAGAGAAAAAACCATGGACGTATAAATTAATAATGGACTCAGCAATCCCATACTTGCAATACAGTTTGTTTTGAAGCCGCTTGGTTCGTTGGCGCGCGGGTTGCGGGGAAGGAGGAGACCTGCGATAGACTGTAACCTACCCTCCAACGACAGTGGCGCACGCAATTCAACTGATATAGGTATTGATAATAACAAAAATATGTGGAATTTCTTATATGATTATGAACATTTCAGCAAAAATTGTTAGATACTATCCCTAAAATGATGAGAAACAAAGTGTACTTCAACAGCGTTGCCGCACGTGTAGCATTTCAACGGACAGTACAGAATTTTTTGGAAGTTCGCACCGATTTTTCAAAGTAATTTCACTAGTTTTGATTCTGGAATGTATAATGCCGATCGGAATGTTCAGTTACTGACTGGAACTCGCTGGCAATTGAGTTTAAGCTGCTAGTGTTATCATGGACTCTGTCTTCTGTTTCCCCAAAAACTGAAGGGGTTCATTGGTCCTTGTAAAAGAAATAATGAAACAGAATTAGTTTAAAAAAATATATATTGTCTTTTATACTAACAAAATTGACACTAATAACAAAAACAATTAAAAAATGCAATAGACCCAATTTCCGAGAGACTGACAATATAAGGTAAATATCTTACAATTATCGATTTTATTTCTCCTGTAGTGATACTTAACATGTCATCAACACATGACACTTTTATTTATTGCACAAATTTTTCACTGAAGATTGGAACTTATTTCAATTGTTTTGGAAGAGTAAATATTTGAATGTTACTTTGAAATTATGACATAGAGAATGATAGCTTGAAATAGATAGTTTGTCCAATTATAGAATCTATGACGTTTATCATATTTTTGTGATGTTCAATGAATCAAGAAAAATCGACGCTGAGTATATATTATGACTGTTTTCATATATACATATATCATATAGCCTATGAGCCCACAAGGACTTAATATGAAAGTCATAAAAGAAATATTATCACCATAACAAAACAGAAAACCATAGCACCGTCCACACTATCTGAAGGGTTAGAATTATCTCGCTAAGTATTGATAGGCTGGTCCTTCGATTTGTATGATCTAGCTTCTGACCAAAAATGGGAAAGGTATTTTAAATGGGAAATCGAGTGCCGGCGTTGCCAGACTGACGCTCTCATCATTGAATGAACTGAAAATGTATGGTCAATTGAGTTGTTTGTGCTTTTGTTATGATGAACGGTTGTGGTCATCGCATTGTAGCTTTGGCGCCTACATTTGGAACGCCGCCCGATCTGTCCATTATACTTTCACTGTATTCTCGGGTTGAATTCGACCATAGAGTTGGCCAAACGTGACTTGAAATGAACGTTACTTCGAACTCATTACAAAATCATTTCTAATGTTCATTTGACGGACCGAATTCATCTATATAGCAAAATCACTTAAAAAATATAGTTGCTTGACAGAATGTAACTTGAACGGGAAAAATACTAAAGTAAAATACTCTCAAACTCATCAACAATTTGCAGTTCAACAGTTGTCATCATCAAATGGTGACGTATACAGTGTGCCCAAGATAAGAATGAACAGCATGGGGATATCGGAAACGGTAAGTGATACGGGGTCGATTAAATTAGAGAAAAGTAGCGCATTTATGTGCCTAATAATATGCCATTGAGAAAGTTTTAATATTCCGAGTAGTTTCGGAGATATCCGAGAAAAACCGAAATTTGAGAATTTCGTTTTTATTTTCTCCTAGCTTTATTTTCAAAGGAAATGTAAAACAAATAGCACTTTGCCATGGCCACTTTTTGAGGACTACACGATAACGTAAGCAGAATTTTTCTGCGACGTTTCGTCTTTTAGAAAACATCATCAACTTTGTATTTTTATATGGGCCGAAACTAAAGTATACCCTGTATACGACTCCATATTTCATTGTGAATACAGCAACGTATCAAACAATATGATTTCGGAACAATTTCTCGCGCAAAATGTAATTTAGTGATTACTTAATATGTTTTTCTTCAATTTTAGATAGTAGGCGCTGGAAAAAATGACACATATTGTTCCGTTGTCATAATAATACTGTAGTTTGGTAGAATTTTTGACACATTTTCGTTCCTACTTTTACATCTCGCTACCTACCTAATTTGTGTTAAAAATGGAAAACGGCAGCTTTTCGAATACTGAAAAATTTGATATGTTGTCATGTTACATTGTGTGCCAAAGAAATTGTGTTGATGCTGAACGTGCGTACTCTAATAAGTATCCAGAGAGGCGACAACCTGGTAAATCAATATTTAGACGGTTAGTTTTTAATTTAAAAGAATACGGATCATTTAAAAAACCTGTGGTTTCCCGACAAAAGCAATCTAATGAAGAAAGTCAGCGTGATGTGTTACAGGCCGTTGTTGAAAATCCTGAGATATCTACTCGCACCATTGAAGATAATACCGGAGTTGCCAAATCCACCGCTCACTTCATTTTAAAAAAAAATAAATATCATCCTTATAAATTTAGGATTTGTCATGGACTCAGGCCAGGTGATGATGCAAGGCGAAGAACCTTTTGTAAATGGTACACTAGAAAATGCCAAGACGATGAAAATTTCCCTTTCAAAATAATTTGGTCTGATGAAAGTATGATCACCAACAATGGCATTTTTAACAGGCGGAATGTTCATTATTGGTCACAACAAAATCCGCGGGTACACAAAGTGTCCAGACACCAACATCGTTTCGGTTTTAACATGTGGGTTGGGATTCTCGGTACGAATGTAATTGGGCCTTTTATCTACCGAAACAATTTAACAAAAGAGCGGTACATAAATTTGTTAGTAAATGATTTGGAAGATGCTCTAGATAATTTGCCTTTAGCGGTTACTCACAGCTGCTGGTTTCAACAAGATGGTGCTCCAGCACATAACGCTATAATTGTTCGTGATTATTTGAACCGTCGCTTCCCAGGACAGTGATACACCCTGGCCTGCAAGGGCCCCCGACCTAACCCCACTAGACTTTTTCCTTTGGGGACATATCAAGAATCAAGTGTACTCTAATCATAATTTTCAAAATGAAAAAGATTTGCTAAGATTGGTAACTGCTTCCTTTAACAATATTTGTCCGAATATGTTAACTCAAGTTTTAAATTCGTCTGTGAGACGAGCGTACTTGTGCTTAGAAAATAACGGCGGGTTATTTGAACACTTGTTATAAGTTTCTGTTTGTTTCCTGTAATACATATCAGCTCCTTGTTATTACATTACAATTACATTTATAAAGTAAACTTTTGATTTGGCGACTCATCTTTGTATTCAACAACGCAAAAATTCTGGAAAGTGGTAAGTTTAAATTTAGTATAAATAGGACTAATCAATTTATTTCATGTACCAAAATATGTCATTTTTTCCAGCGCCTACTATCTAAAATTGAAGAAAAACATATTAAGTAATCACTAAATTACATTTTGCGCGAGAAATTGTTCCGAAATCATATTGTTTGATACGTTGCTGTATTCACAATGAAATATGGAGTCGTATACAGGGTATACTTTAGTTTCGGCCCATATAAAAATACAAAGTTGATGATGTTTTCTAAAAGACGAAACGTCGCAGAAAAATTCTGCTTACGTTATCGTGTAGTCCTCAAAAAGTGGCCATGGCAAAGTGCTATTTGTTTTACATTTCCTTTGAAAATAAAGCTAGGAGAAAATAAAAACGAAATTCTCAAATTTCGGTTTTTCTCGGATATCTCCGAAACTACTCGGAATATTAAAACTTTCTAAATGGCATATTATTAGGCACATAAATGCGCTACTTTTCTCTAATTTAATCGACCCCGTATCACTTACCGTTTCCGATATCCCCATGCTGTTCATTCTTATCTTGGGCACACTGTATATCTGTATGAATATTTGAGTTTTGATTCAATACCCTTTAACCTTTCCAAAACTATCAAAACGAGATTCCCTAAGTACATAAAGAGCAAAGTACTTTACTGCCTTACCTAGACCATGTACGGTAATTTAAATTAGTTTATTCAAAAACTAAAAGGAAGAAGAGTGATCAAGCACGCTTGAAAAGTGAGCACTGAACTTCAATTTATTAACAAAGTTAAAATATACTTTATGACCAAGCTTCATTTACTTAATGATAACGTTAAGATAAAATGAACGTATTTCGGGTGTGGTTATAGTTCATAGTTATCATTACTTATTTATGAAATCAAAATAGATTGACGAGGATCTCAAAACAATCTGTGATGCATAGACGAAACTTTGTTTAGACAAGGACATTCTACTGTGACAGACATAACGAAGCATATTATATTTGTTAGTAATAGCACCACATCCAGAGAAACCACAAGGGTTACCTTTTTAAGGGATAGAACTAATATTTGTGAAAAAAAAAATACCTTCTCACTTTCTGAAGCATTTAATGCAGTTCTTCCAAAAAACTTCAGGAATAATTTTGAAAAGCATAACGAAAAGAGCAGTTTGTCAAATTTGGCAATGCATGTCTCACATCAAAACTGAAAATTTTTCTTTACTAAGTAAGGCAGCTTAGACAATAATATCAACAATTTAAAAGAGTATATAAATGTATAAAAATAATGGCACATCATTTATATCCTTCGATGCTCCATGGAGGGACATACAAATTACTCAGCTAATAAATATTTGTTTATTTCTGATATGGCAAGTCATCGGATTACCTTTCATCGCAAAAATCAATCTTACCCAAACTCATGTTATCGTCGATATCTAGATCTGGCATGGACAAGAAAACGTCTTTCTGCTTGAATAAAACTGACTTATTATTAAATTCGTCATCTTTTACAACACTGTTTATCAGGCTTTCAACTAATATGTCATTGGTATCAGAGGAAAAATTATCTGGATTATTGAGCAATTTATCAATTTCGATATTGATTTCGGTATTGATACAGGTTATGTCGTCTGTACTGAAATTCATGTTTTCTATGGTCTCTTTCAAATCCAAAACAGGATCTTCATCGCCTTTTTCAGAATCGGCCCGCTTCTTGTTCTTTGCTTTTTTACATTTAACAGTCTCGTAACTGTATTCAAACTCGGGGTGAAATTTTTCAATATGTCTTTTAACAGAATGGCTAAGTTTCATTTTTTTATCACATTTTGGGCAAGAATAAGGTTTCTCGAGCGAATCATAAAATGAACTTTGAATATCTTTGTTAAAAATATGGCACGATTTTATGTGTCTTCTCAAGTTTTTCTTTTGCTTGAAAGCTGCCGAACACTCTGGGCATTTCAGATCTTTCTCTTTGTGGGTTTCCATGTGATGTCTCAACAGTTTTTTCGATTTCACAACTTTGTTACAAATTTCACACGTTGCCTGTGAAAATGAAGCAAAATTATTGCATTTCATCACTACTTGATTCGTGAGGGAAGAAGTATATGGAATTCGAAGAACATGTTATTAGACGAAGAAGAGTAGAATTAAGAGAGCAGGTCCTGATAGCAAATGAATAAGGGAATTCCAGCCATAAGGGTTGAATAAGAGAAATATTTACATAATTTATCAACGAAAATATTAACACAATTTTTACCTAAATTTTTCTTTATATTTGTACAACTCGGAATTATACACTAATTCCAAGTGGCGAAGTCTGAGTAATACCAATTCCGAGTCGAAATTATAGTAATTTCGAGTTGCAAAGACTTAATTAGCCTAAATTCGAGTTGTGAAGTCGGAAATATACCAATTCTGAGTTTTAAAGTCGGAATTATAAAAAATCCGAGTTGTGAAGTCGGAATTATATTAATTTTGAAGTCGGAATTATAATAATTCCAAGTTTTTGAGTAGGAATTTATACTCGTTTCGAGTTGTAAAGTCCGAATTATACTAATTTTGAGTTTTGAAGTCGGAATTATACTAATTCCGAGTTGTAAAGTACGAATTATACTAATTTCGAATTTTGAAGTCGGAATTTATACTCATTTCGAGTTGTGAAGTCGGAATTATACTAATTTCGAGTTTTGAAGTCGGAATTATACTAATTACTTGTTGTAAAGTCGGAATTGAGATAATTCCGAGTGGTAAAGTCGGATTTACAATAATTCCGAGTTTTGAAGTCGGCATTATAATAGTTCCATGTTTTGAAGTCGGAATTATGATAGTTCCGAGTTGTAAAGTCAAAATTATACTGATTCCGAGTTTTGAAGTCGGAATTATGATAGTTCCGAGTTTTGAGGTCGGAATTCTGATAGTTCCGAGTTGTAAAGTCGGAATTAGGTCGATTATATTTTTTTATTTTTAGTGGCCCTTCTATGCTTTCGTATTTGTGACTTTTTGTGGATTTTTTTGAAAATGTTGCATATAATTTTATTGTAAAATTTTGAATCGATGAATATTTTCCTTTTTTCTTTTGACTTCTACAAAGGAAATCTTGTAATTTGGTTTGACTCAGAGACAGAAAGGAAAAAGGAGGTAGGTGTCGTAATTTTCTCAAAGGTCTGGGAATTGTTGGATGTTCAAAAATAAATGAATAACAGACAAACCTCTTCACGAAAATGAGTTTTACTTTGATGTTCCTTCAAGGTATCTTTCCTCGAGAAAACCTTCTGGCATTCCTCACACTGATGAACATTTCCTTCATGGAGTTTCACGTGTTTCAAGTAACACTTTCTCGAATTCAAAACCATATTGCATATCAGGCAGGTGTATCTCTCTTTGGGAAGGTCGTGGTCCCTCATATGTACCCTCAAGTTCTTCAAGAGTGTGAATTGTTTGGAACATTTAGTACATGACACCGTTTTCTTTTTTTCAGTTGGTTTGTGTATTCTGGGACAGCCATGATTGTGTAGGTTTTCTTTAGAGTCGTACGAATTATTACAGGTCTTACAGGTGTAAGTTCGATTGTGAACTTGTCTCAAGTGTTGACTGAGATATTTCTTTTGGAAAAAAAGTTTATCACACAAAGTGCATTTGATTTTATAGTATGATTTACAAGCGTGGAACTGAAAATTTTCTTTTCGAGCAAATATCTGAAAAGAAAATATTAATTAGAAAGAACAATGAGCCATAACTTTGGAAGTGAAAACGGTTATAGACATTTTGGATTGACCTGGCCGTTACTTGATGGAAATCCATAGTATGACACTAAGGTAAACACAATTAAATTTCCACAGATTCTGAAATTCAATTGTTTTTACCTTAGTGTCATAAACTATTGATACATATTTTTTCTGCTAATGGCAAAAATATGAAATGCTCAGATTATTAAAAAATATGCCAAGACCCTTCAATACTCTCTATATATTAGTATAGTAGTTAGCCATACTTTGAAACCCTAATAAATCTTTTACCTGATTTAAAAAGCTGATATAATGCTCAAGATGCTTTACCGGACTCATTTAATTATTCTATTCCCTATGTGATTATTCAGATACTCATATGTAGGTATCTGCAAAGCCTAATTCAATGTTTTTGATTCTACAGCACAGGTAAAATTATCAAAAGAGCATTCGAATATGTTTGCAAAGCAAAACATTACTTGGTTTGTTGTTATCGAACGAATTTCCTGACTTTCGCAAACGAATATTTTGTCCGTGATAAAAATCAATATTCTTCGACTCGTTCTGATTCAATGTTAAGCAAAATCTATAATGGTACGTAAAGGACGAGAGGAGATCCAAAAAACTGAAATGGAATAATGACAGGGAGAGATTTTGGGAGTGAGTGCTGCGCATCAGAGACGAATAGATCGGATTTTCAATGATTCTCGACAGATATTCGGTGATGACAAATTTTAACATTTTATAATTGATGAAATATATGACCAAACGGAACGTGGATTTCGATATTAAAAATTAGTGTTTCTCCAGACTAGCTGCTGTAATTATTTCAAGGATGAGTAAAAACTATCTGAATATAATTAATGTAACTAACCACGGAGACTCTGAACTCGAAGGCTAAAAAAACAGCCTTTCCCAGAACACTGCTCAAGATCGTATATAAGTAGAAATGGCTCCATTAGACATGTTAAGCTAGTAGGAGAATAGTTATAGGAGATATCTCCCACACAGTTCTTTTGTTTTTTTCTTTATAAACTCTCTAATATAAATATGTTTTGTTTATTTCTATCCTCCTTGTTTGATTTCAATTGTTTTTCTTCCAAATTCATTTTACTTATTTAATTAATTATTATGTACTGTTTTTTCAACGTTAGAGTAAGTATTATTGCTTTAAACACCTAAACAAAGATTTGCACAATAAGGCTCTCTCTTCGTAATAATGATGAAGTTTATTCACAATTTAATAAAAAAGCATGTTCATCGATTTGTAAAAAAAATGTGAATAAACGGTTCAATCAAATCCGCGAAGTTCAAAATCACAGGTAAAAAATACATATACATTTTATAAATTTTTAAAATCGAACAAAATCAAAATATAAAATAAACTAAATGAGTTAACTGTAGTGAAAGATATCATGAAATAAATCCCGATCAGATTCTTGAATCCATTTTTTTATTTGTTTTTTGAAAGAAAATACTCAATGATGGATATTTAAATGATCTTATTATGTTCACTACCTTATTGCAGTCATGGCAAGTATATCTCCCAGTATGCTGAGCCATATGTAGAATGAGCTGTGTTAGTTTCTTGAAGGATTTCAAACAAATGTCACACATTAGTTGATCGTTATCAGGTTCTTTCAGTTCAAAGTTAAAATATTCCAAGTTTTTCACATTATCATTTAAAATTGATTCAGTGTTCAATTGAAGGTTCTCGTTTTCCCATAAAGGACCTTGATTTTCTATGTTTCCCAATTCAAATTCGCTCAAATAATTCTGAGGCAGTACTAAACTTGGATTGTCTAGACTGTCACTTATATCATTTGAGAGAAGAGGTCCTCCCGTTGGAATATCTATCAATACTTTTGGTGGCAAATTTTGTGGTGATTTCGTTTCTGGTTCAGATATTTTCGGTATGCCTTCATTGTGGACAATTTTTTTATGTTTCTGATACCCCTGAAATTAAATGTTATGTACAATTATTAAAATGTTAGATTTATGACTTCATATCTGTATATGAACTATTCCTGGTTGCGATTCTATAAAATATACTTAACGCCAGCACAAACGCCGCCCACAGTCGCACGTCATCATAAAATATACGCATCCCCAGCACGCCGTTACTAAATATACTTAACCCCAGCTTGTTGGACTCAATTAGCATAAAGACAACTAGCTGCATGCAAACTGAAAATGCATAAATTATTAGCCATTCTTACCTGACCTGACTAACCTAACGTAGACAGAATAATCATACCTATACATGATCTGTTTTGGGAATCAGCTTTGAGAAATTGAACACTATACGACGTAGGTACCGAAATCAGTGAGATTTTTTACCGTGACAGTTTTTAGCTCCTTGGTGCCGTCGTATGTGAGGATGTGTAAGAATGCGCTGGTGTCAAGTATATTTAGTAACGGCGTGCTGGGGCCGCTTATATTTTCGGATGTTATGATGACGTGCGGCTGTGGACGGGATTTGTGCTGGAGTCGAGTATATTTTGTATAATCACTTCCTGGTTCTTAAGCTTTACTTACCTTTGTAGTCCTAAAAGTTGCATTACATATTTGGCAAAATCTACCCGATTTCGTCCGGTAATGGCCAACTAAATGTACTGCAAATTCTGTGAGATTTTTGTTTACTTTCCCACAATATTTGCAACTCCAGGAGTCTCTTTGGGTCACATTTCTTTTAGTTTTAACCAAAGTTTCTGAAACTAAAATAACAGTCATATGAACACTGCACTCACGTTGATCATATCAAATATGCAGTCGGAAAACATGTGTAATGGAATGTCGTTGATATTTTATCCTTGGGCAATTTTTTGAAAAATGCCAGCAATAATTGCTACACAACAAAAACCCTTCAAAACACAGGTTGGCTGAATTTGTACCCATATTCCAAAAAATACTACGGATTTATGAAATTTTAAAAATAATATTAAGATATACCATTTTGTTCACCATTCATGCACAATCAAGGAATATACTGTAGCTGGCCAATTTCCAGTTCTTGAATAAATAAATCATGATTGTACAATTAATTAAAACACCATTTTTCTCTCCACCTTTTTAAATTTTTCATTCATTGTCCGATTTGAACGATATTTCTCCTGAAGAATAGACCATGCATTGCTCAAATGTAGTGCCAAAACTTTGAAATGAAATTCAAAATTTCATAGCCTACTTCGAATGTATTCCAAAAATACAACAAACGTGTTGAAATACTTTTAAAATGGGTATTACCAGAATTTCATTGAAAAATGTCAAATTTCATTATCAAAATATTTCGAATAGTAATTGTCCTGTACATCACAACTTTGTAAATATTAAAATTTCAATGCTCCTTAAAATCAGTTCGAATTGTCAAAATTTCTAACCAACGATTATTCATAATATTATCAAGAAGTATGGTTTACGTAATACTGATAAGACAGTTGAAGGGTCCTTGCCATTAATAGTCTCAGCCTGGCTAATTACTTTGTTTTGAATAATTTCCATTTCTTTTGCTTGGGGCGTTTGGGTTACCTGACCGGATGGGATGTTGCCATTGTCTACCTTCAGGATTACATTATCATGATAACCCTGTCTTACCTGCTTGATTGTGGTGTGTTGAAGTGGTTTTATTTTCGAATTTTTCAGGGCTGGGTACCAGGTTTTGTTGATCTTCAGGGATTACTCTTTTCTGTTGAAGTTATTTTTATGTTTCTGTATCTCTATTGCTTAATGTTTGTAAATCCTCATCATCCTTCATTGAAACAAATTGATTTTTGTAATTTTATCTTGGGATTTACCATTGTATGATTAGAGGGTTATGTTGCCATTATTATATAGATTATAAGGAAATCGAATTAGGCAGCAGGCACACTGAGCAACCATGACCGACCGTCTGCGATCGTCCAACAATGACCAAAATTTCTATCACATGAATTCTTATCGGATAACTCACACTGAATGATCATCGGTTTTCAAAGATCTTGTTTGAAACTCCAATCTGCTGAAAATGTTGGTCAATCTGTGTTTGAAAGTTTTCATTGATCTCTTTTAATTTTTGGTCGTTGCTGGACGGTCGATCCTGGTCAGTCAGTGTGATTTCTAGCTTAGGGTATTGTTGATGAAAAGTGTGAGCGAGGCCAAAAACTCACTGTCACAGTGACTTATAATTGAATAAAGTCAATAATGTTGGTAAACATAAGTAATGTGAAATAATGAAATATTCAAGACGATGATCTCTATACACTGTAGTTAAATGAAATCAAAGGAAATTATTAAAACAAAACTCACCCTGAGTAACAACTGCTTGGTCAATACTTTTAGCTTGTTCTTGTTGAACAATAGGCCTCAATAGGCTTTTCTGCATTTTTATAGCATAGTGTGGAGCATACCAAACTTTCAGTTGTTCTCCTTCCAAGATATCTCTGACAGTCACATAATAAAGATCTTCTCCATTCTGAAATCAATCTTTTAAATCGATTATGATGCCAAGGCAGGCTGAGTAAGTTGGGTATCTGATTGGGCAAAAAAATATGAAAAAATCAAACAGATTGAGATTTCAATAATTCAAATCTGAATATACCTGATAGGTGCTTGGAAACAAAGTAAAAACACAAGAAAATGAAACACATTGACTATAAATAAATCAACTGTATGATTGATACATTTATAGCAAATCTGAAAACTCGAAAGTTAGACCAAAAAATAGCTGTTTATTTAGAGCATACTACTTAACAGATCAGCATTTCACTGTGACTCTCTTATACTTGTTTTGAAACTAGTGTTAGGATTTGCTCTGTACTGTATTTTTCAAATGTTTTTTATGGTTTCTTTAACTAGCTGATCCAAATTATTCTTTTTTCAGAATATTCTTTCTAGAGTATTTTTTATATTTTGATATATTTCCCCTAATATAACCCTGTTTTGGTTTGTTTCTTCAGCCTAAAATTACTCCAGTATTATTGAAGGGGTAAAGATGGTCTGCTTAGACAGGATTTGTCAAATTCTGTTTGAAATTTATAGAATTCCCAGTGAACTAATTTACCTGATAGCAAATCAAATTTTGTTCCTCAAAACTACTTGCAGCAGAAATGAACATCATCCAGTTGCACTCATTCTCATTGCTTGTGTCCAAAAAGTACTCTGAAAACTCTTGACCAGAGTCATAAAATAGTTTCAATGGAAAATCAATAACTGGTAATAACGTATAAAGTTTTTTTGCTTGCATGGGCCCGAATTGCATTCCTTTTTCTATGAAGTACAAGGCAACAACTGTAGAAGTATCATCTGCCATTGTCCTTATTTCTAAATCATCTGGAAGTGTCAGTCTTGCTTTGGACGGAATTGGTTTATCAGGAATCTGGAATGTACCTATCATTAGAAAAAAAATTTATTGAATGTATTTGGACAATCAACTAATACAAGGCATCAGACAAAATGGAAAATATTCACAAAGATAATTATGAATTATTCTGTCATATGGAGTAATCACTTTTTCCAGAGGCTTTCCAGAACTTTAATTGTTCTGACACATATGGATCCTACACATGTATTGTAGCAAAGAGTGCCAAGAGATCTACTAGTTTCATATCAAGGGTACCACAATTTGAATATATACATGTTTGCACTATTCCTAATTTCATTTTATTAGAGAAAAGATCATATATAAAATAACTGCAACTTTTATTTTAGATTGTTTGATACCATTTCAGGACCAGCTAGTATCAAAAATCTTTTTCTGGATTGATACTTCCAAGCGTTAATTTAAATACTTTGCTATTGTTTCAATCTCATATTTCAAAACTAGTCCACTGGGCAGTGACTATTTAAGCTTACATGGGAAACTAATCGAATTATATTACAATCCATTGGAGAATGATTTGCTCCACATATTCCACATACTCTATCATATTCATTTTGTATATCGGTTGGAAGTTTTGTCAATTCTGACGCAACTTCCATAACTTCTACATTTTCCATAAGGATTTGGATTTTGGAATATTGGGGTAAATATTTTCAAAACATTTTTTTTTCCAGGGTGTAGTAGTGGAAGAAGACAAGAGTAAGAAATAGGAAACAGTTAATATTCTTCTTCACTTTACTTAGCAAAAGCAAGAGATCTATTTAATCGACCTATTTAATCGACCTGACTTCATATAAGCGATCGACAAAGTGATTGACTAAACTGAATGAAATACGCGCTCTGCGATTGGTCAATGTGATGGCGGAAAGTAGCAGAGTTGAAAATGTATGAAATATTATATTGTATTCGACTTGCTGCACTAATGTGCATTTATTCCAATCTTTATAGAGCTTGTGCGTTCGGCTGGATATACACTGCTACGGTACCAATAATATTCTTATTTGACAGACTTGGCATGTATTACTCGAGGTTAGATCACAGAACTATGTTCGACTGGCAATAGCGCTCGCTACGAATATTTCTGCACTGTACTTTGTGGACGGTGCAAACACGGCTGCTTTTTGATAATTTGATCGGTCCAGTCGAATGCGCTTGTTCACTTTACATGTGCCTCGTGCCAGTGATAGTTGTGCTGAATAAATTCGCATTTTTTGCATGTATATAATCAAGAGTTCTATACCAAATCAGAGCAGCACTAGATACGCTCCTACACCGAATGCGTGCATTCAATCGAATGCGCTATTAGTCGAGCAGGGGGTCGATTCAGGAGATTTAACGTATACGAATTGGATTATGTATCTCTCTTCCACGAGCGTAAATATATCGCTCTATGTTACTTCAAACGTTTGAAAATGTGTTCGCATGAACTCGAGAATCGACCCCCAGGCCGAGTTTAGTGCTGCCAGAATTAGTAGATTCGTACTAAACTTAGTACTTTCAGCTCGTTTTATTACAAAAATGCCATTTTTAGTTCATGTTCAACACCATTTTAGTGCTGAAGTCGAGCTGTCAATTTTTGTGAGTTATTTCATATGCATTATCCAAACAAACTTGTCTTATTTGATTCCTATATAAGCTGTTGGATTTTTGTGGATATTTGATTTATTAAAAGGTTTCTAAGCGAATAACAATAAGTATCTTATGTGTAAATGATACTGTAACAAAGTAACTATGTTAAAATTTAAACTTGATATATTTATGTATAACTTTCATTTGTAGGTTGAAAATGGTAGAGAATGCAATGTTTCTGATTATTTCACTCATTTCTCTGCACTAATTTCGACAAAAAATCAAAAAATATACCACATATACACATCAATTTGGTATAGTTTTTGGTACACTGGGCGAGTCTGCGAGCTATCTTGATCTGGGGTGGGATTCCGTGTACCATAGAATTCTATTTTCGTTCGAATAAATGAGATGTCATCATCATTGAATCCGTGTGAGAGGAAGAGACCTAACTATCGACTATAGAATTCTATGGTACACGGAATGCCACCCCTGATCTCAGAGTAATGGAGGATCTGACTAACCCAATGTAGACCATATAAAATTGTTAACGATCTAACGACTACTAATTTAAATTCGTTAATAAACTCGGACCATTCAGAGCGTTCATTTCGTGCATTTATTAAGTGACAGGTGCGGTTTGTGGTACACAGTACTTTATTATTCTGTGACGTTAGAGCGGTTAGCGGGTAGAGTCAATAGCCGTTTTTGATTCGCTCTGGTATCACATTTTGGTTAACCGCAGACTAACCAACCGTTTTCGATTCGTCACTAATGGGTCACGAGTAACACTGGAACAGAACCAGCTCTACGAATAAGTTCAATATAGCGGTATACTCTCTCTTTATCTGATTTGTAGTTATTTCTTTAGCGAAAGGTATTTGATTTTGGCAACCGATAACAAACACTTTCGTTTCGTTATTCACAATGACGTCATCTGTCAAAAACGCTGTCATTTTTATGTCAACCGCTATCAGAACCAAACAACAATCGAAAACGGCAATTGCCAGTGTGTCAATGTCAATATTTCAAAATTTCAGTCTGTCTCTGTCTATAGTCGATAAGAAAAATTGTTTTGAGTTATTATTTGGAAAATCAAAATTAATTAAAGATAATTAAGTCGAAAGTCTCACGTGGAGCTTGAGACTGACGTGTAAAAAAGATAATTCGCTTTATCGCAATTCATATTTTAATAGATAAAAAAAATGGGTTTTAATGATATGATAAATTATGTAGTTTACGATAATCCTGTTTCTAAAACCGCTTTGGCCGTTTCCAAATCTACTTTATCCTTTGTAACAGTGAGTCATTCATTTGTAACTATAAAAAGTGTTCTCATCTTATTTCTATAGGGCGATAGACCTCCTGCCGTTCCTTCAGTGACAGTAATTACAGAAAAAACACCATTGTGGAAAATGGCAGCTGAAGCAGGCCCTTTTATAAAAATAGCTGGGATTATGGGAGCCTCAGCTGTAGCGTTGGGTGCATATGGAGCACACAGACCCTACCCAAAAGACAGAGTTAATGAACTCAAGCCAATTTATGAAACTGCAAATCGATACCACTTTTTTCACAGTCTAGCTCTTTTAGCAGTTCCAATGACTAAATATCCCAAAGTGGTAAGATTTTCGGCAATGGTTTATTCAATCGGGATAACATAATACTCGTTTTCCAGTCTGCAAGTTTATTTATTACTGGAACAATACTCTTCTCTGGAACATGCTATTATCATGCATTTACAGGACAGAAAAAATTTGGCAAATTAGCTCCAATAGGGGGCACCCTACTCATCTTTGGATGGCTCTCCATGGTTGTTTAAATCACCATTTCCTCCTAAGTAATAAAATATTGTTTATTTTTCAGGTGAATAACTTGATCTTCGTCTATGGTGCATGTACCAAAATGTGATTTTTATTTTTGTTGATATTTTCAATAAACACTGTAAGAATAATCTACACATTTAACTATTATTATTTTGAACTTTGTATAACTAGCACAGTTCTTTGTCTGACCCCGTATATCAGTCATGTGGTATTAAGTACTGTTTGCTGCCAATAAGTGACACTTCAATGTTTTACAATGAGTTATGAAGATGATCAAATACAGTTTAAAAGAAATGGTGAAAAGGAATTCTGTTCTCAAGTTTTCCAATGTGTAGCATATATTACACATAAATGTGAGTACATTTTCATGACCATATTTTATGAATGCCAGCAAAATTGTGTAGGTCCAATTTTACAGGAATTGTTCCTAAAATGGATTACCCTAACACAAGGAGAAAAAACATTACTGAATTATATTGCCTTTTATGTTTTTGATAAAGTCCAAATAGATTTGTTTGCCCCCATCATCCAAGGCTTCAGCTACTGGAATAGTATTCAGGATACTGAAGGTGATTCTTTTGACATTCAAGAGTCTTTGAACCTAAATAATGTATTACAGGTGCTTGTGGCTTCCACGATAATCCACTTGAATTTAAATTCGATTTGGATGACGAGAAGCATATATTCAGAATAATAGTGATCATAGACCAGATCATATCAAATATTCTGATAAGACCAATGTTGTGCATAGAAATAAAAAAATTCAAGAGTGGCAAAAGTTTTGAAGAGGATACATTTTACAGTGGCCAAGGGGACAATTGAAACTTCTCTTTTTCTACCAGACTGATTGAATTAGTATAAAATATGCTAGAATTGGGAAAATGGCCATGTTTCCATTTTATTTTTTATTTATATATAGAGGATTGAAGAACATATTTGATTTCATTGTGAAGCTTTCCTATTTTCTATTTCTGCACGCAATTTAGTTTGAAAGGTGTCGTTTTCCTGCGCTATAAAGTGCGGAAAAAAAATTCCGCACGCTAAATTATGTCACTTTAAGTGATTTTTTCCCGTACTAGTACGGGAAGAATATTTGTTCAAGAGCGCTACATGAGATGTTTTAATGCTTGTAGAAAAAAGCTTGATACTACTTGACTCATACGGAAAGATACGTTCTCCTGCACTCGACTGCTTACCCAAACTTCTCTTTACGTCGTTCGGGTAACGGCAGTCGCATGCGGAAAAGGTACTCTGCGTTCTTGTTGATGACAACTATTCCGCATGCCAAAGTTATTGATGGCGAGTTATTCCCACACAAGTGCTGCGGAAAAAAGTTTAGGGCCGGTTTTTCAAAGTTTAGTCAAGTCTCAGCTGGCTGGCTGACGGCTAATAGTCCTTGGGCCTAATACTGGGACAAAAGAAAGGATTTTTTCTACAAACGCTTAACAAAGTAGCCTTTGACGCTTTCAGATTTCAACGAAAAGTTTACGTTTTCCGTGAAATGTCATTTTGTGACAGCATTTGCGCTCTAGAGCGAAAATATTTCGAAAACGCTCGCTTTTCCAACGTATTTCTGCATGATGATTCATGACAGTGCCAGTGAATTATCAAACACTCCTGATGTAGCAAAAAGTGCAAAAATTGTTACTTTGAATCTCCTACCAGAGAAATCAAGGAAGAAATATGAATTACAAGGAATAATAATTAAAGAGTGTCACAAAATTCAATTTTAGTACAGTCAATGATAAATTAAATTAGCATTAATCAGGAATTTATAAACTGTTATCGATATTCGAGTTAAAATGAAAGTTTGTTATAATGTGATGTACTTTTGTTGAATAAAGTACCTGGTGTTTCTTTTTATGAAAACTGCGTTTGTAGAAAAATTCTTGTGTGTATTTCGAGCACAAAGTGTCATTGTCGCTCTCCAAAGATTACCGCGCTCCGCTTCGCGTCGCGAAGCGACAGAATATCACTTTGCGCACTTAATACACAAATAGCTAATCCATCCTTCGAAACTTCGTATCAGCTTGTAACTTAATGGACGTTAGGTTTTCATTTGCTTCAGCTAAAATAGGTGCTTAACTACGCCAAGAACAATTTCCTGTGTTCTGTGTATTTGCTAGCATCGAGTAGCTCCCAAAAAAACTGCAATATTTTTATGCATTTAACCAAACGTTTTTTTTCCAACCACTTGAGTAGCACACTTCATATTTTTTCCCCATTCACAACCATAAACATTTTGTCAATCTTCGTTTTTTAAGTGGTCTATAGATTAATAATGATACGCCTACTTGAATGTACATCAGGCTCCTCTTAGTCCAAAAATTAACAAATGCTTGTCCTCTGGGATTTCTAATAAGAATCTATCTATTTCATATCTTCAAAATTAGTGACTATTTTGGATTGTAACTGTCGAATTTAAGGTTAAGAATGCAATTAGTTTGAAGAACTCATATCTATATTATGGTTGCCTTTAATCGTGGCTTTCAACATTTGGTAGTAATAGCTCCACAATAAAGTTTAATAATTTTTCGCTTTTTTCATTAAAATATTTCTGCATTCATTTGATTCGATTTAAGTTCCTTTCTCTACGACTATTGTATTCTACGTTCATTACATATTGATTTTTAATTGGAGAATAAAGATGATTCCAAGACACCGTGGATCCTAACTCATTATTCAACGGCACTCGGCCAATCACAGGTTCAGAATTTTCAGAATCCACGGGAACTGGGAGGTTTAACAAACAAATTTCTCAAGAAGGCTTTGCTTGATTGAACTTTTGTCACAGCTTGGCATCTGCGAATGTCAGATTGACTATTTTCTTAGTTTTAACTTTGATCTGCGTGACAAGTACCTAATATAGAAATGAATAGAGCGGATTGGGAAAGCAGTGATAGTGAGGAAAAAGAGATCTGTTGTACACCACCGGAGTTATTGGAAACAACGAAAAGAGCAACTATTAACTTATTGCCGGAAAAATCAAGAAACCAATATTCGAAGGCATACGCGGAATTCATGGATTGGCGAAATTCGAACCAGGCACATTCTTTCTCAGAAAATGTCCTTGCCTATTTTACGAAACTCTCAGAGAAGTATAAGTCATCAACGTTGTGGAAGATATATTCTATGTTGAGAAGCACACTCAACGTGAACAACAATATCAACATAAAGAGGTACTCAAAATTGCGTACGATGTTGCAACGAAAATCTGAAGGTTATCAGCCAAAAAAGTCAAAAACATTCGGCCCAGAAGAAGTAAACAGATTTATCAATGAAGCTCCTGATGAAATCTATCTTGCAACAAAGGTATGTCTAACAATTTTTACTTGAACGTTCCACACTCTTAGTTCTTGGTCAGAGTTTTTGTAGTATGTATTCCATTCACAAATTTTCGAGTGCCTGTTTATAGCTCAGTTGGTAGAAGCGGTGTACATGAAGTAATTGTTTAACGAAGGTAGTTATATAGGCGTGAGTTCGAATCCCAGCTCTAGGAAGTTTTTTTTATATTATTTTCAATTAAGGCATTCATTCATTCATGAATGAACACCGATTGTTCATGTATAATTGTTATTCTACCTTATATTACTTTATAATATATTCTTCTATTCGGTAATAAAGGCAATAATTTCGATAAATACCTTTCATCATAAATTTATAAATCTTGAAGTCCGGATCAATAGTTTCTTTTTTATATTTTCAGGTTTTGCATTAATTATGGGTGCTTGCCGTTCCATAGAAATGCACTCTATGAGTATTGAAGATATTCAAGATCTTGGATCTGCTTTGATGATAACTATTCCCAAGACCAAAACAAAAATTGTAAGGAAGTTCACCGTGGCTGGAAAATTTTATCAAATTTGTAAAAAGTACATTGATATACGTGCAACAAATGTTGGGATTTCCAATTTTTTTATGAATTACCAAAAAGGAAAATGTACTCTTCAGAAAATTGGAATTAATAAGTTTGCAGCAATGCGGAAACAAATAGCTATATTTTTTAAGCTTCCAAATCCCGAAATGTACACCGGCCATTGCTTCCGACGATCATCTGCAACCTTGCTTGTTGATGCAGGTGGAGACATAACAGCATTGAAAAGACATGGTGGCTGGAAGAGCACATCAGTAGCAAAAGGATATCTAGAAGATTCCATGTTTAATAAGAAAAAAACGGCAAGTTCGATTCTTCAATCAATCGAACAATGTTCATCAAGTAAAAGTACCTTCACACAAAAAACATCAACTAACAATATGAATAAAAATGTCAGTGTTGATATAAATGCAACACCGACATTAAATTTCACAAATTGTGATAATATCACTATAAATTTAGTCACTAAGTATGACAAGTGAAAAACATAGGAATTCACTGACCTTATAATTATAAGTTGTTTTATTATTCAAGTTCGTTAAGTATTAAATATTTCTGTCAATTGCATTATCATATTATTAAAATCATCGAGACTGCCATTGAAACTGTATTTGTTATAGTCGTAGAGAAAGTATGGTATTCTACTCACGTAAAATATATTTCATTTTATCAAATAAATCTGAAATCCAAAATGAATGAATGAAGTATCTATTATTTTCATAAATAATATTTACATTACATTAAAACTCTGACTATCGTATAGTCGTAGAGAAAGTATAGTCTTTTACTCGCGTATAATAGCTATTATTTTCTCGGATAATCCCGAAACTCGCCTTCGGCTCGTTTCGGAATTTTTATCCTCGAAAATATTAGCTATCACTATACGCTCGTTGAAGAATATACTATACTGTTTCTATGCCCTTTCATTTTCTTTCATTAAATAAAAAAAAAATTATGTGTGGCAGCTTGAGCTTTTTCTAAAATCTCCGGTGGAGTGTTCATAATTTCATCACTTTCACTACTATCAGACATATTCGTAGATAAAGTTGAGAAAATGTTCGGATACAATTATATATTGTTCAAGAAATTGACGATATAAATGACATGACATTTATTTTCATAGCATGCTACTTAAGAAAACGTGTCCTATTTTTAAAGAAATTGCATGACGTGCTGCCTACCTTTGGGGGCATCATTCTTTCAATCCTAAATATATCTCGCTAATGCTAAAAGTTTTTATGTTTTTTTAATTGACTAAATTTGTGTAAATTGACCAAATAAAGTCTTACGTAAATAAAAATTTGATTGCAATTTAATTAAACCAAGAAGTTTAAGATTTCTTCTCAAAATGCACGTGTATGTTATGAGATCCCATTACGTGCATGTTACTGTTAAATTTCATTTACAAGGAATGTTGACAGTGCGATTTTTGACGTTTTCAGACATGGGCGTAGAAAAAATAATTTATTGCTCCAAATAAATTTATTGAAGGACGATTACAAAAATTGTTTTATACTTCAGCACACTGTTGAAATGATCATACTTACACCATAATACAGTAAAATAATTTTTCTACAAGCGTGCGTGTTCCGCCCTATTCCCGCACGCAATTTAGTTTGAGAGGTGTCATATTCCCGCACTAGTGCGGGAAAAATTTTCCCGCACGCTAATGTCACTTCAAGTGAGTTTTTCCCGCACTAGTGCGGTAATAATTTTTCCCGCACGTGAAAGTTTGTTCAAGAGAGCAACATAAGATGTTTCAATGCGCTTGTAGAAAAAATATTGATCCTAACTCATACGGAAAGGTACTCTCCCGCACTCGACTGCTTACCCGAACTCCGCTTTGCGTCGTTCGGGTAACGGCAGTCTCATGCGGGAATGGTACTCTTTCCGTACTTGTTAGGATAATAACTATTATTCATTCAAAAAATAAATGCAGTTTGACGGGATACTAGGTATATTTTTCACTTACATGGAATAACTAAGCTATAAAACGAAATGATATAAATAAAAACATATTATAATGACTATATTTACAGGACTAGATTAAATCAACATATACTAACATGTACTTGTATGGAATATGGTAGTTATAATCAGTATCTAGGTAACAAAATGAACTGAAACTATATATCTGAATTACTTTCTAATATTTATAGCTAACGATATATTCACAAAGAATGATTCCTTCACAAATATTCATATATACTTGATTAAATAATAAGGAAGCAGCTAGTTTTACAATTAAAATGAAACCTTTGCATTATAATCAGTAAGCAAATATCAGAATATATATTTTCTTAAGAACAAGGCTGACAACAGGAAATCTGTATGTACATTATTTGAACTTTGGTTGCACCACCATACATTTCAACAAACTAAAAACTTCAATTGATCTTTGATTTCATGATTTCATCATTTTTGATTCAAAACAATGTTCATCATTCAAATGAAAAATTTTTTGGGAGGCCTTTTCTTATTCACTCTCGTCGTCGATTCATCATCAGAATCGTGTAATACTCTCCGAGTATCATTTATTCCACTTGTCTCACCAGGACCTATAGCCACGAGGTCTTCTTTTCCTATTATCGTGCTTTGGGGATAGAGGGGCCTCACCTAAAACAATTTGACCAAAATGGTTCCTGTACAATTAGTTGCATTAGAACGAAATGAGATAAGCTGGTACAAAAAAAAACTGAGTATAATCAGAATGGATATAACAGTATACCAAAGTACTAAAGTATCATCAGGAACAGAGAGTGAATACAATGGGTGAAGATAAATGATAAATGGCTAGAGGAACAGTCTTCAAATTGGCCTAGTTTGGACTTCATGACATCAAAAATGAACATGAGCACTATTAAGGCATGCTCTTTTGTGTAACATCATAATTACTCATATTTCTTCATAAAAGTGGGCCATTGCAAACGAAACAGCGGCAGAACCGAATTATATAAAAACGCTCAGACAGGTCAACTACATTTTTCAGGAGGTCATATCGTTCGCAACTCCGATCAAATAACACATCCTAGATGAGTAAGTCTAAGGTACAAATGTTGCGCCACAAATGCTCCTCCACAAATGTGTCGTACAACATTTATCGCTCGCTAGTTATTTCAACAAGATCCACATACTTGACATGCATTTGACAGCAGAAGGCATTTGATGGCAGGCAGCATTTACATTACTCGCCATACGAACCAACTTGAGCGATATTTGTTGCGACCTGTGTAGCGTTGAATTGGAATGGAAGATGAAATTAATTTGTCCATTTAAGAAATAGTGAAATATCCTCAGCTTTATGATTTCACTTCATCATAATACAATAACAGAAGGACGGTGGAACTAACCTGGGCCAAAATTGGAAAAATATTTAACGAAGTAAAAATAGCAATTTTTTATTTTGAATGTTTTTTAGGTGGGGGGTAAATGTTTACTGTTAGATATTTTTATAGCATAATTTTTATCGTTTCGTTTTTTGTAGTAAGATATTGATACCCTACAAAACATATACAACACTTCAGATTTGGAGGTTGAGTTTATCTCAATAAGTATGTAAGTCATAAAACAGGCGCGCCTTATTGGAAAGTCCAGCCTGTACCTAGGTGAATTTGCTGTTATCATTTTATATTAAAAATGCATACATTATTTCGAAGTAGGTATAGAAATTTATTTACGTATAAGGACAACTCTAATACCAAAATTATTAAAGTACGTAGTTATCTTGTCAAAGTACCGAACCATAAGGTTTTAGAAATATTAAGGCAAATAATCTTTATTTTGGATGGCTTGGTCGCTAGGCCTTCCTAGGCTCACTTGAATAACGATTGAAATTTGAAATATTTTCGGTCGATGTATCTTCACCAGAGAAATTGGGATGCACTCTTTCTTCAATTTTTATAAAATTGTGCGAAACACAAACAGCTTTTACAATTCTGAGTTTTTATCACTGAACACGACAAAAAATGGCGGGTGTCTCAAATAAACGAAACTTTGAGACTAGCATGCCAAACACGCATTCTACAAATTTCCTTTTATGTATTCGGTAACATTCTATGGTACGATTGTAATTTTTCTTCATTATTTTGGTAACTGCTTCGTTGTTTCAAAATTACCCAGTGTGGAGCAACAGTCATTATAGGGATGAACCCAGTAGCGTTTTTTTTTGTTTTTCCTCAATAATTGTCACATCTTCATCAGAAGACGAAGACGTCATGGTTGACAAATGCGGTAGAGAACTGAACGCTGGTGTGCGTGCTCGTGCCGCATTTGTAGTCTATAAATGTTGAACGAGATATGTGGAAATACATTTGCGGCGGAACATTTGTACCTTAGGTGTGCGGCCGCACCGTATTAAAATTTGTGTGTAACGAACATCTTCCCCCCAACGGCAGTGTCGTGCGTTGTTAACAGAAATATTGAGGTTCAATAAAATAGAAATAATGGAAACCAATATGGAATGGAAACCTGAAATTATGATAGAATTATCTCCACAGGATTTTGAGAATAGCTGATGCTCTAATTGATATGTTTTTCCATAATAAATGTATTCTATCGATTTGTTTTCGATATATAAAAACTTGAATTTGGGAAATCACTTTTTATTCACTCAATCAATAAAAACAATATCTGATAAAGCAACTGTCGCAATAATTATTATTGTCGATGAACTAAATGTTCAAACTGTCTACCACCCATTTCCATAAAATAGTACAAGTTTTGTTCAAAATGGGACCACACATTTCTCATCATTTCCGGCGTTATTCGACGGCATTCTTCAATAATTCTACTTCGTAAATCTTACAGAGATTCTGGTTCGGTTGCATATACTTTTTTAAAAGTGATCTAACAGGAAAAAGTCGAGTGGGGTTAAATCTGGAGATCTGGCTGGCCACTTTATAGAGCGCATCTTCTTCCAACCCAACTTCCAGGAAACATTCTATTCAAAACTGCCCTAACAGGCTGTGCATAATGTGGAGGTTCCCCGTTCTTGTTGAAATATCAAGTGGTCTTCATGGTGACGATCGTCATTTTCAATGATGTCTACTAATTGTGGATAAACAAATTCATTCAATAATTCCAAATAAGTTTCTCTTGTCAGATTATCGTCGAGAAATACTGGTCTAATCAAACGGTTCCCAAAAATACCAGCCCAGATATTGAGTTTTTGGGGAGTTTGAGTACGGACTTTGAGGAAAACATGTGTATTGACATCTGACCAATAACGACAATGATGTCGATTCACAGTCGAATTTGAAAATAATGTAGACTCATTAGAAAAACAAATGTTGAAAAAGAAAATTTTCATCAGCATCTATTCTCTTAGTCATAATTTCACAAAATTCCTGTCGCCTATCAAAATCATCTTCATTCCGTTGGTTTACCAAATGTATTTTGTAGAGGTGGAATTTTTGATGGTTTAGGATTCGGCGGATACTGGTTCTTAAGTTATTGGTAACACTATCCAATTTCCTTGTGCTCAATGTTGGCTCTGCATGAACTTGTCCTAAAACTGCAACTTCAACAGATTCATTTCTCAACGGGAATTCACTGATCCAGTTCAATAAAATTTTCGCACTAATCCTAGAACGTATTTTCTAGCAACAAATTTATTTAGATAGGTTTTATTGAACACATTAGCAGTGCGGTTACCGCACTCATCATGATCGAAAATATAGTTGACGTGTCCGCGCGTTTTTATATAATTCGGTTCTGCCGACCTACAGAACCACCGTTTCGTATTTAATGTCCCACTCTTTATTCATATCCTAAGAAACATAAAGTTCATGACAGAGAAAAACAAATATATGTTATTGATTCTTAGAAGTAATTGTGATGGCCGGGATGGTCACGATGGTAGAGCGCTTGTCTCTTAACCGAAGGGTTATGGGTTCGATTCCCAACATGGTCATCGGTCTCGTGCATAGCATCACACGTTAAAAGGTAAGGGCTGCGTCTTCCCCAGCTGGGACAAGTCTTTTGAAGACTTTTGAGGGTTGTACTCTTAAGGGTGTGCAGCTGGTTGACGGAAATCACAATTTTAATAATAACAATTCAAAGCACGTGTTTAAAATTGTAATCAACATAGTATTAATAGGAATGATTACAAATTATGATGAGTTATATTTACATACCACAAGGAATCAAACATGAAAGAAATTATTCTGTGGGGAAAAAGGCGTTTTTAACAAGAAGACTGAATAAAAGGCTCTTGAATGAGTGGTGATTAGTTGTTGGTCATATCATGTATATACATAGAATATCTGTAATGTGTAATAATAATATCGAATATTCAAGAAAGAAGCTTAGGGGAAGATGTAACTTTCTGAAAAAAATTGTACCAAGATAATTTGGGGGAAAAAATCTGAGTACCTAGTTATAACCATGCCACTTTATGTATGGTTTTTCACAGTCTCAGTGACGTGATAAGCAATATTATTAAAAAATTGTAAATAAACTGATGGTGAGATTAATAAATTGATGTTGCTTATTAATTCAAGAATGCTTCACTTATAAATGTTCACAATATTTTCTAATGTTTTGCTATTGGAGACTTGCTGAAGAATATAACTCTGGACACTAGATTATTCAATCCATTTTTGTTTGATTAATCAGTAGTTCAATTAAAAAATGTTTGAGTTTTGCGAGAGAATTTCAACACTCATATATTTTTACGAGCCAAATTATCTTCTAAAATATTCAACGGAGTCATCATTTGATATCATACATACCTTTTTGAACCTTTTGAAATTTTTTCTTCCATTACTATAGCTGATCTCATTTGTAACATCCTTGCTCATTCTAGGACGGAGTGAAATATTCGACATAACTTCTACAACTACCTTATTTTTGAACAAATCAATAAAACTCTGTATCTCCGTGTCATATTTTTCTTCTTCCTTAACTTTAATAGATGTTTCCTTTGATAACCAAGGCCCAATTATTTCAGAGTTGTCAGTTTTGGTTATCCTTGAATAATCAAATGTTTTTTCAGGGGAGTCGATATTCAGTTTTGTACTGGTAAAGACGTTTGGTACATTTTCCTCAGAGGATTTTTTTCGAGCAGACTTGAAGGGATTGCTGTCAGATATTTGGGTTGCTTCACCACTGTTTTTTTTCGTTAAACTGAAGGGATTCACCTTTTTGGTAGACGGTTCAGGTTCATTTCTGGATTTTTTCATTATTGATGCAAACGGATTGATTTTGTTGGTCTGTTTGCTTTCATTCTCATTTGACTGTTCCTCTGCTTTTCTTTTTTGAGATGGAACCATCTGAAAAATGTAAAACAGATATTGATAAGTAGCCATCAATATATTTTCTGGTTTTCAAGATGTTTATGAAAGAAATTCCTGGAAATGAAAATGTTTCTAATTTTTAGTTATGATATTGTAATTGGTACATCTTTGTACTTCTGATAAAAATGGTACTAATTAAAATGGGTTAAAATACTTGTTTATCTTTGTGCGATGGGAGATAATTTATTGGTGAATTGCAAGACTGACTGTATTGGACATGTTGAGTTTTAGAAAATTATGTAGATAACTGGCGTCTTCAACTCAGGCTGAAAAACGGAGTAGGTATCAATAATTTTTATAATGGAATTGATCTTCAGATCATTAGCAAACAGAAACAGATGTTCAGAGCAAAGTAGACACAATAAATCATTAATGGAAATAAAAAACAAGAGCGGTCTCACGTTGGATCAATGTGGAGCTCATAAAATGGCAAGGTACTGCCTGCAATAATGATTGAATTTTGATAATTGCAAACCTTTGGTATGAAGTTACTACTTTTCTTTTCCTGTCTGGTTTCTTTTGAACTTTCTCCCGTTTCATTTGTTGTCCCACTGAAAAATGAAGACCTTTAGAAACATAATGAGTTTATGAAGAAATTATATACCTCACAACATGTTTTTCTTTCTCTATTTTCATTTTCTTAAACGGATTATCTGGTTCTTGTTCACTCCTGACTCTCTTCGTATTATCCTTGTCAACAACTGATTCATTCTTACTTTTCTGCCTAGAAGGACCTGGATTTCTTTCCACAATCGTGGGATCAAACGTGTCTGGAATAATCATTCGATTTTCACCTTCCACTTTGCAAACATCCATTGAGAAACATTCGCTCTCTGTATTTTGTACTAAAGCATTGTTTTGTGTAGGTTCTCTAGCTCTAGTAGTTGGAAAAACCTCTTCCGCCCTGTTGAAACTGGGATTACAATCTTTTTCACAGGAACCGTGTACTATGGCCATGGCTATTTCTTGAAGTGGTATGGTTCTCTTGCCCTTTTTGGTGAAATGTTTGATTACCGTGTTGAAGGATGGATCCTCTTCTTGGTCGGGAGTTTGTATGAGTAAAAATTCTTTTGGGGTGTTGATGATATCTTCTAAAGGCATTGAATCCTTTTCCCAAGATATTGGCACACCTCCTAAATCCACGAGAAACAGTTATAGTATAAACAGGAGACTGTTGTATCTTCGATTGAAATTTATTTGAATTTCAGAAACATAACAGCAGAAAAAGTCTCTCCTGATAGGGAATACCTCTTGATAAGAATTGTTCAGAAGCAAGACTATTCTCATTTGTTTGAAGAAATCAGTATACCAATTTCAATAAATTATTTTAATAAGCAGAAAATGTTTTCAGGTGGAATAAAGATTGGACAGCAGTTTGAAAGATATCAAGGAAATATTCACATAAAAGTTTTACCCCTATGACTTTATATTAGAAAATACAACAGTTTCAGTCCACTTTGAGCATCGAATCTCCAAAACCTTGGAGCTCTTTATTTGGTGAGCATAATTTTACTGTTCTATCAATAGCATCTTAAAAATTCCATCGTTCTATAATTTCTATAATCACAACGTTTCAACTGCTTCTATCCGCAGTCGTCTTTTGATTAATATTGACAAGTTTCCAAAGGCTTGCAAGAGTTCATATACCTGGTAATCTTAATTGATTGATTGTTTGTTTTGATGGCTGCTAATCTCAAATAATTATTATTGGGTTAGCTTAATTACTCGTTTCTAGTTTTTCTACCGAGTCGTTACCATACGATCTTGATTTCTACGCTGAGCTGACTGAAGGCTCTGTTGGATTGGATTTAAACAGCCGCTTTAAATTTTCTTTAAAAAAAAAAATTAAGCCCCGATTGTCAAAAACAGTATATAAAAGTTAATTGAATACTATTGCGAATCCTTTATGAAATAATGGATTAATTTTATTGAAATCAGAACCAAATTTCGGATTGAGACCAAAGTCGCCATTTCTTTTTCGCCAAAATGTCTAGAAATTAAAATATTATGAAAATGCTAGAAATTACAAACTCAATCTATGGAAAAACGTGTATAAACATTTTCATTATAGCTCCTGAACAGTACAAGTAATTGAAAAACTTCAAGAGAACAAAAAGATGCTAAATGAAACAATATTCATTATTTTTCTCTCACAATCTCTCAGTGGAAGCGAAAAAAAAAAAAAATCTGAAGGGTTGAACAAACGAGGACCCTGTGAATCCTTTGAGAATTTAATTATTTTGTAACGTCCGTTAACCAGCTGTCGCCCCCTACGGACGACAGCCCTCAAAAGTCGAAACTTGTGCGAGCCAAGGATTAACGAGGTCTTACCTTGTAACTTGCGATTCCTAGCACTTTCTCAGGCCATCAGAAAAATAAATTGAAATCACTGGGATTGAACCGATAAAACCAGATTGATTGAAATCATCGACTCTAACCACTTGAACGGATTATTGTCGAAAATGTCGAAGTTAACTCCAAAAAATCTTTAAAAAAATGTATTTTTATCACCCTGTACCTCGAAAACTTAGCCGTTTGAGCCATCAGTTGCTAAATATGAAACAAATACAAAAATTGCAAAAAAATCAGTGGCGCACATTTTTCTTTCAAAAATATTGGTTACGGTGTTTTCCAGGACACCATTGGACATGATACTTTTGATATAGTTAGGGCTAAATCAGCCCTCTACGACTCCTAATAACACTGTCAAATTTCAATGAAATCGGTTGAAGGATTCTGTAAATGCTATTTGTCAATTGAATAGATGATATCTCCAAAAACTTGTACTTTATTCATAATTGACAAAATATATCTTTAACTTGACTTTTCATCTATTCATAATAAATTTAATTGTTTGGCAACATACGACTGAAATAATATAATATAATATATATAATATATATAATAAAATAATAGAACTTATAGAAAATAAAACTGTTCAAATTCTTCAAACCGTCTTCTGAAGACAAAAATCATTATATCATAATGACTATTACTTACTTATACAGCAGTTATCTTACCTACTTTCTTGATAATATCCTCCATCTGCTTTTTGGATTTTTCTTTCAAGAATACAAATACTTTTCCTTTGAACAATTCTCTTCTTGACACACTACTCCTGAATTCAACTTTGTTCAACAAAGCTTCAGCCATTGGTGGGTCTCGGTACTCATCAATATTGGGAGGTGGCAATCCTTTGATGACATTTTCAGCGTATTTAGTCCAATAGGCAGGAACAACTATTGGTTTCTCATCTATTAGTGCATGCAAAACTTTCACTGTTAAAGTTATTTCTTCCACAGTCAGGTGAGTGCAATGAGAGGTCCAGTTTTCCATAAACTGGCCTCCTAGTACGGCAAGATCCTTTTTTAATCTTGTTTTATGAGCATTACTCAATCGTGTTCCAGTGGTTATCAAATCGAGTTGCTTGAATCTGAAAGAATATATTGGGTAGAATTCGACCATCTCAGTTGCTCAGCATGCAAAATGTAGATTTTTCAGAAATCAAAAAAATCAACATACTGAATCGAGACATCTTACATAAACTGACTGGAAAGAGCTCCAAACTGTATGACGTCATTATTGTTTAATCTTATTTCTTCTTCCGGAGTGACCTGTGTGTCTCTAAGAAGGGTTTTGTACTTGGATCCACAATCTTCAAGAGTGGCATAATCTGCCTATAGAAAAAAAGTTATTAATTAATTTCTGAGGTAACTACACCATCAGGTCAGTTCGAAAAATAAGGTAAATTAACTGAAGTATCTCAAAATATACTATGCTGTGATCAGTTATAACTGAGGTTGAATTATTACGGTTCCTGGGTTAAGTAATACATAAAGATGTAATAAAAAAAAGTATGAATACTCCACAAATAGATATAAAAATTATATGAACAAACTAGGTACTCATTGATACAACGATATATCCAAGAGGAAGAATGGATTATTGTATAACATTTTCTAGTATCAAGTACTCATACAACAGTTCTACACTTGCCAAATTTGGGAGTTGTGCCCAATACAGGGTGTTATGTAAGTAAGTGGCCAAACTTAAAGGAGTGTTTTTTTGAGCTAAGACGAAAAGTTTATATGGTTTACAGCTAATAAACTGAATCTGAATCAAGCTAAGACACAATCTTTAACCATCTCTTCACACACAGGAGTCATACAGGGTAGGAAAGTGAAGTTATTAGGAGTACATATTGATGACAATTTGTCTTGGGTCAGTCACATAAATTATTTATGTAAAAAATTATCGAAAACTTATAATTTTCATGCTCAGAAGATTGAAACCAATTCTAACTCTACAGCTATAAAATGGCTTATTTTTCATTGTTCCACTCGCATATATGCTACTCGATAATTTTATGGGGGGCATCGTCCCATTCTGCTAAAGCCTTCATTTTAGAAAAAAAAAAACTATAAGGATTTTGACGGGTGGTGACAGGCGTGATTCATGTCGACCTCTTTTCAAAATACTAGAAATTATGACTATTCCATCAGTTTACATGTATAATTCCGTATTGGAAATCCATAACAAAAAAAAATTAATCAACAAAAAATTCAGACCACCATAATTAACCAACAAGATCTGGAAATCTTCTTAGATGTCAACGATATAGGTTGAATAAATCTAGGGAGAATTCGCTGGACCTGGACCTTTATAATAAACTTCCACATTATTCCTCAGAATATCTTCAAGAGCAGAATGAAATATTTTTTTCAAACTAACTGTTTCTACTCCATTTCAGAGTCTCGCAATTTCAATTTCCCTGAAACTCTAAATTCCTTGAATGAAACAAACTGATCTCAATCGTACGAGTACAAGTTTAAGTGATTCTCGCTAAAGAATTTTAAATATTTTTTTTTTGGCTGGTTTCATAGCCTCGCTACGCTCTGCTATAAAACACCAGCCGCGGCATTAATTCTTGTGCTTTTATGCCTAGTAAAACAAATAACTATTATAACTGTTGATATCTATGTGTATATTTGTATTTTTTATCCTTTATAACGCATGTATGTTTGTATTTTGAGGCTCTTAAGACGGCATATTATGGGACAGTCTACCCTTTTCTGAAGTATTGCATTTTAATATTGGGTGGAAGTTCTCATCAATTACAACGTATTTTCATTATGCAAAAAAGAATCATAAAAACCATGTTGAACATGAAGTACACAGACTCCTGTCCTGGTATTTTCAAGTGTCATAAAATGCTACTGTATATGCCATCTATATTTATGTAAGTGTAATTTTTGGACCACGCTATGTAGCTATCAAATTTTATATATAGGCTCGAAGATCAGAGAAGACGGTACAAAAAAAACAACTTAAAAAAAAAAATAATATGTTTTTGATATATTATGTGACATCGAACCGTATTCAATACAAGAATTCTATGAAAAATAACTTTTATTCTAAATAATATTTTATCCCTATTGTATTTTATACAGGGTTATGATAAAGTAATGCAAAAAATTCATAAAACGTACAATGATCACTTTTGAAAAAAATGCAAAAACACGTCAAACTGTTCTTTTTATTCCGCATCTTTTGACATAAGTTACAAAAATAACACGTCAAAGTTGTCAAAGTTATGACGTCATCAACAAATTTTTTTAATGGGAAGCTAAGATTTTTATCACATTATGTGATAGAGCTTGTGTTTGTACACAAGGAAAAAATAGTTGCAGTAGGGCTCACATAAGAAAAAAAACGAGAAAATGAATAAAAAACGAAATAAACGTAAGTTTCATAATAACTTTTCAATTAACTAAACAGTCCATTAAACCAAAACTATTTCTTATAGGAATTGTTCAAACTGTGTCCCGTTTACTAACTGACATAGGCCAAGACGATGGTAGACCGCATTTAGAGAGTTTTCGATCATCTGCGGAGTTATACGAGTCATTTCGTGTCTAATTCTTTCCATTAAGTCTTCTAAATTGTCTGGCCGGTTAATGTAGACTTTTCAAATGTCCCCACAGAAAAAAATCAAGGGGGGTTAAATCAGGTGACCTAGGTGGCCACTCCATTGGTCCACGTCTTCCAATCCACCGTCGTTCAAACTGGTTATCCAGTGCAAAAATGTGCAAAATCTTCCTTATTTCGAACGCAGAACCTGGTATATTATCAATTCATAATAAGCGCCAACAAGTGCTCTACAAATTTTCATCAAATATTCCCTATGGTTGAAATCAATAGTGTTCTATTTGAAATAAGGAAGATTTTGCAAATTTTTATTTACAATCTTTGGCAAGCTATTTTTCGCACTCTGTATATCACAGGTCGACTTTTGACCAAAATCCGCTTATATTCAGAGAGCATTATGAGAAACAAGAGAATGGAGGTAGGAGTTGGTCACAGTACTTCATGAGACGCATTGAGAGGGAGTAAAAGGAAAGCAGAATGAGCGAAGCTTACTTTTCCCAAAGGAATTATCCTCAAAATCTCTTCAGAGTTCTTGAATGGAAGATAATGTGATTAGTAAACTTGTACTTACTTTTATTCGAATTAGGGCATGTTTTCTGCTAATCGACTGGTCATTTAGTAATAGAATATCGCAGTCTTTCCGCCCAACTATGAACTCCTTTTGATTCAACAGATAAAATATTTTTCCTAGAAGGAAATCATATGTCAAAACTTGCTTGATGAGGATAATTAGTACAAACCGTCATTTTTATTTTCTAGTAGAAACATTTTTATGAATACAATAAGTGATACAGGAAAAATTTCCAACAACACAACTTGAAAAACAAATCAAAATATACACCTAACACATAACCTAATAACTCAAAACAGTCAAACACGAAACACGGAAACACCTTGTCTTTGACCTTGAACAGTCTCGGATCTTGGAGAACTTCTTCTTCTTAAAGTTTTTGCTCCGTGGCAGCAGCATTTAGCAGCTCATTCAGGGTGCAACGCCTGTCTGAGGGCGGATTCCACCACATTCGCATATTGCTTTGAATTGAAGTTAATTTTAAAGCCCGTAGCTCACGGTCAAATAGTTGGTCAAACTGCCTTCAAGTGACGTCATTTCCAGTGGTTTGCTTCGAATTTTGTGAAATAAACCGATATAAATTACGTCACTTCGGAGTAGTTTGATCAAACTCTTTGACCGTGAGCCACGGGCTTAAGAATCCGTTAGACTGCATATATTTTGGATATATTTGATATAACATTCAACATATTCTGTCAGATTCTGAAATTCAAATGCCACCTAAAGCGTTGCGTGTAAACTGTGTAATAGGTCCTGAGACAATGATGCAATCTAAGCTGAATTCTATTAGCAACATGATAATAATGAAATGAAGTTGATGATATACTGATCCAGATCACGAATGTTATTCTTCGAAAGGACGAATTGAAGGAATTAACGAATAAGTATTTGGTAAAAGAAAAAACATTAACTGTCCAAACTATTCTATAATTACATTTTTCAGTTTGTACTCATCTAAATAATTGCTAAACTATCGAAACTATTCTATACCTAATGACATTTTTGAGTTCGTATTCAAATAAATAATGTTTACATGTATGATTAATTATTCTTCGAAGGATTAGCTGCAATCCAGGCAAGAGCCTTGAGAATAAGTGGAGGTATAGGGGGTGGTGTCGGCAAGTGTTTTCCCTCAGGATGGAAACCATTTTCGTCGGCGGTGTATTTCAAGTTGATCTCGTCTCCTTCAGGGGAAGTGTAAAGAAAAGAACCTTGGACGAACAAGTCCACTCCATCCTGGTTTATTTTTCTCACTTTTCCTTCTTCTTGAACGTATATACCATTATCCGTTTCATAACTGGAAAAATGTATAGATTTTTACAAAAAATATGGATGCGGCAAAGAATATTTTTGAGTACCACAAAAGTTAAAAAGTGGGATATCGAAGGGTATAAGGGGAAACAGAAAAACTTGGAAACAAATCCATCAACTCCAACATCAACAGCGCATGCAACCTGTCAACGGTGAACAAAATGGAATCACCACCACAGATTGCCGCACCTAAAAATATTTGAATAAGGAGGAGGGAATCTCATACTTTGTAGATTTTAGACTTGTTCTGTGAATATCGAAATCATAATGCAAAAAAGATATCTATGTAGAGGCATACCTGCTTGCCACCATATCCAAAATTCAGTGGGTTTCCAGTGGAAATATTTCCTTGAAACAGTATGTTATGATTTCTCAAATCGTACTTTCTATGCAACCAAAAAAAATCGATCAGCTACCACAGTTAATTCTGGTGATTTTTCAAAAAACTTTGGAATCTTCAGTTTTTCTCAATTTTCTCAGAAACCTTTACTTTTAGGTACATGTAATGTTATGACTTTTAAGTTAAGTATCGATGATTGTCCATTCACTTGTCCAAAGAAAATATGAAAGAAAATACTTCCACATACCAACGTAACTACGCCACTGTGGTTTACGAAAATTAAGAATTATAACTTCCAATTATTACGTTGATAAACCTTGATTAGTGTACCGAGTTTGGTATATTTTGCTTCAGGAATTTTGGAGAAAAAAAAATAAATCTAAGTTTTTTTCGTACTTTCGACACCCTGTATCTCAGAGAGGAACATACTTTAATAGGAACTTTTCACCTTGAAATGGGGTGAGGAATCTGTAGTCTCTGACTCACCCTGCATATATATATATATATATATATATAATATCAGATATATAGAGATATATAGACAGAATCGGGAAAAACTTTGACGAACACAAAATCTAAACAGTTTTCAAGCATTCGAAATCTACAAACACATGGATAATATCGATTGGAAGGAGGAATCCCTTGAAATAAATATCAAGTCTGGAATCCAATTCTCAAAAATGCAAGCTAATATATGTCACCAGTCCCTTTAGACATGTCCCCAACCACACCAGCCATAAATAATAAGTCTTGTGCCAACAAGGGGATATATAGTTATCAATCAACATCGGAGATCGACAAACATCTGAAGAAGCTATAGGAACTCTCGCGCTACCGAAACGTTAGGAAGCAATTCCATCATATTACGGTCTTACCAATTCGTTAATAGTATCAATGCAACCGGTATTATATTATTTTCTTGTCAAACTCACCCGTATTCGTAGGAACCATCAGGTTCGAGTTCTTGGAAATGTCTGACAGTCGCAAACTGTCGTGGTACGGTTGCAGCGGAAGCTGTGGCGATGATAAAAGCGGTCAGCTGAAAATAATAAACGGGAGATATCTCATTAATTGAAATTACAAGAAAAATATTAGTGAAATGTGAAACATATTGATTTATCAAAAACTGTAAACATTTTCTACATCGTTTTCCTGTTTTTTTTTAGATGTTTGAGTAATTATAAACAACCAAAATCAGCTTGAGTTCGATGTCTACAGGAGAGGCACGAGTACACTCAGATACATCCCTGAGAGCTACCACCATTTCATAAAACAAAAAATGGTGGGATTAAATTTCTTGGTGAATCGACTCTTGTCGTTTTGACTCAACAAGGAAAGATTCAACACTGAAAAAATGTTCATTAGGGAGGTAGCTGAACTGAACGGTTATTCTGTAGATTTGGTAGACAAACTGATTAGGAAGCATAGATTCAAGGAAACCGTTTGTGACTCTTCGGCTTTTCAACAATAAGAGAAAATCCCCCGAAATAAATCGTTATCCCGTACGAATCTTGAGTTACTCGAGGTTTCGACAGTATTTTCAAGTTCCTTAATGTGGATGTGGTTTATAAAACCTCGTATTAGCTATAAGCTAGAAAAAATGCTGGGTATACTCCCATGGATAAGATAGAAGAAAAAGAAAAATCGGGTATTTCTGAAATCAGCTGCAATTCCTGCGAGAAGAAGTATGTGGGTCAAACTAGAAGGGCCTTAAAAGTACGGTTCAAGGAGCACATTGCTCATAATCGTTTCACGAGACCAGAAAAATCGAATGTTGCCCAACATTATTTGGATGACGGCCACCGATTTGATGACACAAGCTTGAAATTAATTAGACAAGTTCATGACAATAGACTTCTCGATGCATTCGAGTGTTTAGAAATTCCAAAATGTAAAAATAGTATGAATGCGGATAATAAGGGTCTAATACCATACAGCCCCTTGTTCGGGTACAGTAAAGAAATAATTATTCATTTCAATTTTTCAAGGATGTTTTCATTCATTAGTCATTAATTATCAGTTCAGCTACCTCCCTAATGATAATTTTTCAGTGTTGACTCTTTCCTATTTGAGTGAAATTAGTGAAAAGGACAAGAGTCGATCACCAACGAATTTAATCCCGCCATTTTTTGTTTTGTGAAATGCTGGGAGCTCCCAGAGACGTATCTGAGTGTACCCGTGCCTTTCCTGTAGACATTGAACCCAAGCTAATTTTGGTTGTATCTAATTACTAGGAAATTTAGTTTCGAAAAATTTTTTCGAACGGAATTGAATACCAAGAATGGACACGGACGGGTCCAAAACTCCAAAACTCCCGACGGAACTGGAACAGGAGTCTTTGGGCCTCGCACCAAATACTCCGAACCCATGGGCCAGTTCCCCAGTATTTTTCAAGCGGATATTCACGCCATACAAAGGTGCATTCAATTCAACCTCGACAGGTAATACCGGAACAAGGAAATCGCAATCCTCTCCGATAGTCAAGCAGCCATCAAAGCGGTGAGCTCATATAACATCAACTCAAAGATGGTTTGGGAATGCCTAGACAAACTTAATGATCTAGGCAGGAACAACAAGGTGATCCTCCTCTGGGTGCCGGGGCACGTCGGAGTGGAGGGCAATGAACAAGCAGATACGCTGGCACGAAAAGGGGCATCAACGCCACTGATCTGGCCAGAACCATTCTGCGGACTTGGAAAATCTTACTTTCATGAAGAACTCAGTAAAACTGAAGAAGCAATGAGAGCAACATACTGGCAAAGACTTTCAGGGCTAAGGCAGGCCAAAGATCTCCTCGGCATCTTCAACCGAGCAAGATCGGAGACACAGATAAACCTGATCAAAACTAGTCTAGAGACAATCACTGGATTTCTGACGAGGCACTACAGACTCAAAGAACACCTTAGGAAGCTAGGCTTAGAGGAGAACAGCACCTGCAGATTCTGTGAGGAACATCCAGAAACACCACTCCATGTATTGATGGAGTGTTATGCTGTACATCACAAAAGATTGAATATTCTGGGACCATATCAGCTGACTGTGGGAGAAATACCACGAATAGACCTCCTCAAAATCCTTAAATTCCTGAAGTAATTGGGCTGCTGTAAACGAGAACACCTTGAAATAGCTGAAGAAGATGGGGCACGATAGATCTAATCAGGTCGCAGCGTATCAGTCTCCATCCACACTTACCATTACCATTACCATAACCAATTACTGAAACATCTAAAAATGGCAGCTGCTCTTTGTTTTCAGTTTCACATTTAAAAGAATACAGTAAAGAAATAATTATTCATTACAATTTTTCAAGTATGTTTTGATTCATTAGTCATTATATAATAATTGAAATGTCGTCATTGAATCCAAAACAAATAGGTAAAAATAGATTATAGCAGGTAAACGATAGAGAAAATATTTGTAAATAATTGTAAAAGTAGTCAGGTTATAATGTTAGGTAATGAGCGCAAGAAGCCACTTAGATGCATAAATTTTCAATTTTTAATTTTTTAATTTATAAACAAAAATGTGTTTCTTCTGGTTTTTGCATTTTAAATGAAAACTCAAAGAGCAATCTGATTGTTTCAATAACCTGATCGGTTCCTTAGTAACGGAGAAAAACTGGAAAAACCGAAACATAGGTGATAAAAAAATATAGTACCGCCATTTTTCAATTTTAGGTTTGGTCCTTCGCATGAAAGTGTTGAATCATGTGTACTTTATGCGTGCACAAAACAGTCGTTGTCAAACTATTGGTTTTAGCATAATTGCTATTTAATTATTTTTGCACTATTTTGCAACGAACCTGGATGCTCTAGTGATAGTATGATTTTAATTTCTGAAAAAGACTCCTGAATAGAGTGACACTGAGTCTTGTACACTTTAGATTTTAGGTAACCTAAAGTGGTTAGATCTGGTGATCTTGGAGGCCATCCTCCGATTCATATATGGTATTAGGAAATTTGATCCTGTTTCACACAAATTGAAAAGCAGTAGATGGCTTAACATGCAGAATAGACAAAAACTCATTGATATTATTCTATAAAATTTTCATTAATAAGTGCTCTGCATACTTAACTAATAAGAAACAGTATAGAAAGGACGTTTATTCTATTAATTTGCAGTTTAGAGGACTCATCTCACCACCTCTCCATAAAACTATGTATTTCCGTAGATGCTTTGCCTATAATATTATATGTTATATACAACCAACTTTCCGCGAAGATGAAATCTCTCAAACTTTCCTCTTTCAGAGTCAATTTGAAACTCGAACAGTTTTTTTTTTATTTTCGTCATTTCAGGTTTAATGTTCATTCTCCCGCTCACCAGTACCTTTTTTTAGTAATATTGCTATGAATTTATTGAAAGTGTACTTTTTTTTATTAATTCGAAACTGAAACCTTTTTTTGTCACGTTATATTTCAAGGGCTTGAGCTTTGCTAGATTGTTTTCAGCTCCTTTTTGCATGATTACATTTACATTCATCTTATACTCGTAACCTGAGCTGGTAATTATTATGCAAATAAACGATATTATTATTGTTATTATTCCACAGATCCTTGGCGCCAGATCCATCGTCCTGTATAAACAGTATTCAAATAGTTCCTCACAGCAGCTGCAAAATTAGGAGGAGCTTCATATTGCAAAATAATCTCCATGTCAAATTTGTCTACATTATTTTCGACAGTTGCCACCCACTATTGGTGGATCTATCACTGTTTCCAGCATTTCCAAATATCAGTCAGATTTTCCTAAATGAATAACGGAACTATAATGTGGTCACTCAGTATTCCTGCTGTTTGAAATAATGACCATCAATAGGGCCATCTGGAAAACTTTCATTGAACTTTTGTACAGCCTCACGATAATTGCGATGAGTCTCACCAGAAATAACAATCGCTTCGCATTTCTCATTTAACTCACGTGGTGCAACCATTGTTTGGAGATGAAAGCAAACAAAACTTACAGCTAGACTATACTAACTCGCACTCTCCTTGATATCAGTTAATTGTTTTGACTATTTATCCTGAAAACAATGCAAAGACATCAACAAAAACGTGCAGTTGATATCCATGCATATGGCAAATAAGTCTCACTTTACGTCTGATCCAAACCCAATATCATGCAGGGCCTAATTTTACTTCTAAGAATGAGTGCGCTAAGTTAATTATTCTGAGACAATAATGACTCGAGAATTAATGATGTAAATTTCAATTCCTCTGCATGGTTGAATAAAGGATAAAACCTCTTTTTAAATGAGCTGTCACTAACCACCCCATGCCATATACATTTTTCGAAAGGGTTGCTTTCTTCCAGTAAAGGATGAAATCAGGGGTAAACTAATCATACACAAATGTACATTGTAGAAATCAAAATTCGACGTGTGTCGGTGATTTTCCTAACAAGATTCCAGTAACGAGTTAGATAGGGGGGGGAAACACTTAGATGCTCACTGTATTTCAACACTGTGTACATCTATAATTAACTAATAATGCTTCAAAGTGTTAGTTTCAATCATAACAATTTATTAATATTTTTAGCACCAAAACTCGCGAGAAGGTATCAGAGGTTAGTACTAGTATTTTCACTTACCAATGATGTATGCATCCTGTATCACTCAAGAACACTACTTGCAATAATTGCAAACAGAAAATTCACACGCTTCTTTATAAGCTGCACCCACCCTAATCACGAAGAGAAATTAAAAGTATAATAAAAAATTAGTCGAATCCGAGTTTAAGGTTGAAAGATAAACATATACGCACTTGTTGCGAAATTTTGAATATATTCAGAAACTTGGAAGCCCAGATTATTTACCAGATAAAGATGATGAATATTCGTGATAGGTCTACCGCAACTTTGCCTTGACTTTTTTCTGCCAGTTTTGGTTAGATAATTCATTTTGATTGATAGTGATGGAAAGGACCAGCATGGTAGTAAGGAAAGATTGGGCGTAAACGATGTTGGGTTGCATTGGCAGATTTCTTGCAAACAGTGGATGAAGTATTAATGATCAGCTTTTATTCAGGATTATTTCTTCATTTCTTACTACTTAAAAAATATAAATTCATCCGATTTTTTTCTACTAGAAGAAACACATCATCTGAATTAAATGGTTAACACTGGTATTTTAGATAGTATTTTGTTCGCATTTGATTTTCTTAAGCGAATAAAATGTACCTAAACCACGCATGATATGTAACATTTCATTCACAATCACATTCATTCAGAATCAATAAAAATTTCCATTAAAAAAAATATTTAACATTTTGCTCTGATAGCGGCTGTCACCTCTTCAAAAATCATTGAAATTACAAAAATATCGGTGTTGAATGGTTGCTACTTATTTAAATTTTTTTATCCGTTTGTAAAAATTTGTGAAGTTGGGGAAAAATACAAGAAAAAAAATTTATTCCTTATAAAATCCTTGAGGAAGCTGAAGAAGCAACACCCCAATTGTTTACTGCCAAGTAAAGATTATGAAAAAATATTTTTAGAATTCAAAGTAATACTGAGGGTAATGACAATAAAAGAGGAAGTCCTGCTGTCGTATTTCTTACATTTGAAGCAGTATGCAATTTAATTTATGTCAAAATACTCAATACTCGTTGATGCTCAAAAGCGAATGTATCTCGATAATAATAAAATTCTTTTCCACTCTCAGGGCGGGTTGTACAAATCAAGTTCAACTAAACTGGAGTTCAGTTTGAAAGCGTTTGATAGAATCAACCATCAGCTACAATTTCAGGTCCTCTACTTTTCATATTCTATACCTCTTAATTTTCCCATTGTCTACGCTATGCCAACATCCATAGCTATGCTGACGATATACAAAATTATATGGAATACGATGATTACAATCTGGGAGCAGCTTGTCAGATGTAAATTATCTCATCGTGCTGTCAAATAAATACTACCTTACAGCAAACTCCACCAAATCATTCGTTATGTCTTTTGGGCGACCTGCTTCAAGAAGATGTGGATGTGTTTTTCGTGGCACAGTCTAAAATTTAATCCTGCCGTTTGATAGGATGTATTGTTTAATCGTGATACATTTTTTTTCCTTTGTGTATATGTCCTGTCTTCGGAGCCCCGATACATCCGGAGGCGCGCTAGTGCGTCATTGACCCTAGTAAACATTCCCCACTTCCGTGGGGTGAGTGATTACTGGGTTCGAGAATCATGCGCTCTGAGTAGGTGGAGTGAACCAAGAATTACGGCCGAATGCATTCGTCCGGCTAAGATTTTTGCCATATTGAAGCCGGTATGATTTTTAAGTTTGAGAGCAGTGTGTCCATCGTTCCACCAAGGACCCCTATTAACAGTAACAGTAACAGTACGAGTGTCGTAGATGCTAGTACAACGTAGTGCCGCGTTATGCCTGTTGATATAGGCTAACACCGTATAAGCTGGCCAAGATGACAGCAAATGCATTATGGTCTTAGCTGCCCCAAGACACGTTCTGCATCTAGTGTCAGGGACCTCCATACCCATCACGCGACTACGGTAGACGACGGTGTTGAAGACACCATCTTAGCAGGCCATTATGAATCCCTCACTTCCCGTCTTCAGCTCACTTGACCTGAGAGATACGAAGGTCAGGTTTCTGGATAAGCCAAGGTCTTCAATGTTCTTGAAGAAGATCCCATGCATTGGCTTATCCCGATGTAGCTGTAGAAAGCTCTCACTCTCCGAAGCTTTGATACTCCAATCCCTGCTTTTTCATGATCGCATAGTAAGCAGAGAAAGGGATCTGAACTCTTGATGATTTTAAAGGCTTCATCCATTACCATTCTGTTATGTTGACACTCCAAACTCAAAAGTCCACGGCCCCTTGTTGTCTGGGGAAGTATAACCGTGGAACAGACGATTTATGATGCAAGCTCCTATGAAAATGCATCATTTTGCGAGATTTTTTAAGTAGAATTGGAACCGCAAGCATAATGATTTCAGCAATTTTGTTCTTTCCCGACAGTTCTGACGACTAGATCTGTCGGAGTTTATGCTGATAATTGCCGTGGAGAGAGTTTTTAACAGTGGTAACCTCTTGGGTGTAGGCTTCCACCGTCTACGAGCTGAACGTCCTCTCCGTATTCCTTGCATCTTCCCCTTTCGAAATTAACCGTGGCACATTTGTCAATCCCAAACTCCATTACGATAGCATGCGTGTACTTTTGCACTTACCTCAAGAATTGATGAAAATCCTTTTTCCCAAGGACATATAGTTTGAGGTCATCCTTGTAGAACAGATGGGTGAACTTATGCCTCCTGTTGCTGGGGGTGCCGCACTTGTATCCGCGGGTTTTCCGTAGTGCAACGGACAATGGCAATAGGGAGATGCAGAAGAGAAGAGTGCTGAGGGAGTATCCCTGATACATGCCCTTCCTAAGGAAAACTCTTTATTATCATTATTGTTATATAAAGGTCTTTAAAAACATAGGTATTGGGAAATATAGTAAGTTCACTACCTATCTGAGAGTGAGTCAAGAGAATACAAGGTGAATGAAGCTGCAGTATTGGAAAGAGCACACGTGGAAGAATTTTTCACGAGAGCTTGCAATAAAGAATATTTGATGATCGAAGTAATAATATATTGTAATAAAGTTTAGATAATAAACTTTGAGAAAATTAGGTTGTTAATGGGAGTGTCTGGTGCCTGTCGATGCTGTGATTTGATGTGATTTACAAGACAGGGGCGCATATCATCTTGTTTCGATACCAGATGAGAAGCAGGATACGTCCGAAGAACTGATCTACCGACTCATTCTTTTTACGATACACTAATCAATAATGTACTTCACAACCTGTTGGAATCAACACTTCGTCGATTATTGAATCTGGCAAACGCAGAAGCTTCATCAACCTTACTGGCTGATGAAAGTGCTGATCTTACAACGATTGAACGACATGGTGGGTGGAGAAGCTCAGCTGTAGCAGAAAGTTATATCGAGGGCTATATATCTAATGAGCATGATAAAGCAAAAATAATCCATGGTTCTTCTAGTACTAATCGTTCATTAGAAGAAGAAAAATGCATTAATTCTAGAGATTCGTCAAAAACTTCGAAAGGCACTATGTTTTCTGGAATCGATGACAACTACAAGCTTGTTTTTGATGGAAACGATGTGAAATGTGATAAAACAAAGACCGAAATGTCTTTTGATATAAATGTTAATACTAGGTAATAATGGATGAGTAAAATGCGATTGATTCAAGATTGTATTTTTCATTATTCCACTAAGAGAATGACGTAGTTTCATTATTCCACTAGTGGATGAAGTGGTACTTTAAACAGTTCTTACGTGTGGATGTAACTTCAATTATAAGGTGATCGTGGGTATATAATCATTTACCTATCATTTTCAAAATGTGTTATAAATTCTCATACGGCTTTGATCTTCGACGATTCTTTTGTTTCAACTTCATCCAGAATTCCAGGTGGAAATCACTTGTCATACAATTATGATATCGAAATTGGCGATTTTCATTCACGAGGTGGAATGTTGAGAATATTACTCTTTCTATGTTATGTAAAAGACTCGTCTCTCTATATTATTCATAAACGTATAATAATTCAAGCAGACGATACCATAATTTTTGTTACAGCTGAATTAGGAAACAAAACCAAAGCCGTTTTATAGAATTTGAATTTTGTTGTGAAGTGAACCAACCACATTATTAATGCAAAACAACCGTTTTAACTAGTCTCATCAATTTTCCTCATAACGTCACAATTAGTATTGGCCAAACAGAAATTCATTCAACACGATCAACCCAATTTGTAGGTACAGAACTAGATTATAAACTCTCATTTGAGAGTCAAATTGATACGATGTGCAAAAAAAAGAAAGAAATATGTCTTGACTTCGTCACCTTCGAATTAAATTTACACAGAATAGCAGATACCACTATACGATTTGTAACATTCCACCATGTGGACATTGAAAAACAGGTGGATGTTTTATGGGAGATATTGTTCGATTTTTTATTTTATGAGGATCAGAGTATAACACATGGAGAGAAGAGTTGTGATGCTGAATCTGAAAAGTATCCCATGTTTTTACTGGAAGCATATTTTGATCACCATGTATTATCATTAAGTTTTGTTACGTACTAAAAATTTCAGCTCAGTCAGATGCCAGCAAGTACTTGTACAATGAATTGAACAGAAAGGCAGCAAGATAGCAAGAAAGCAAGACAGTAAGACACTGAGACACCAAGACGGAAAGACAGCAAGGCAGTAAGGCAGTAAGACAGGAAGAAAGGAAGGCAGGAAGACAGAAAGACAGCAAGGCAGTATGGCAGTAAGACAGGAAGAAAGGAAGGCAGGAAGACAGAAAGACAGAAAGACAGAAATACCGAAAGACGGCAAGACAGCAAGACAGCAGACAGCAAGACAACAAGACAGATTAGACAGAAAGACAAACAGATGGGAAGACAAAAAGAAAGAGAGAAAGAAGAACAAACAGACATACGAACAAAGCAAGTTAAATCTTGTAGTAATAAATGAGTCTTATACATGTTTCATTATTGTATTCAAAGAGTAATGCCATTAGGATAGTATGACAGCAAAACAGAAAGACAGCAAGGCAGTAAGACAGAAAGGCAGAAAGATAGGAAGACAGAAAGACAGAGAGATAGAGAGACAAATAGACAGAAAGACTGCAAGACACAAAGACACAAAGACAGAAAGACAGAAGACAGAAAGGCAGAAAGACAGAAAGACAGAAAGGCAGAAAGACAGAAAGGCAGAAAGGCAGAAAGACAGAAATACAGAAATACAGAAAGAGAGAAAGACATAATGACAGAAAGATAGATAGACAGAAAGAGAGAAAGACAGAAAAACAGAAAGACAGAATGATAGATAGACAGATAGACAGATAGACGGACAGAAAGCAAGTTAGAAAGACAAATGGACAGAAAGACAGGAAGGCAGAAAGACAGAAAATCAGAAAAACAGAAAGACTGACAGATAGGAAGACAGAAAGACACAGATAGGAAGAAAAAAAGAGAGGAAGACAGAAAAACAAACAGACATACGAACAAAGCAAGTTAAATGAAATCTTGTAGTAATAAATGATTTTAATTCAAAGAGTAATGTCATTTAATGATAGCAAGACAGAAAAACAGAAAGGCAGCAAGGTAGTAAGACAGAAGGACAAAAAGACAGAAAGACAAGAAGACAGAAGGACAGATAGACATACGAATAAATCAAGTTGAAGGATAGCTTGTAATAATAATTGAGTCTAATACATATTTCATTATTTTATTCAAAAAGTAATGACATTTGCTGATAGAAAGACAGCAAGACAGAAAGATAAAAAGAGAAAAAGACAGAAAGATAAAAGGACATATAGATATACGAACAAAGCAAGTCAAATGAAAGCTTGTCATAATAAATTCATCAAAGGCAATTATCATTTCATAATTATATTCAAAGAGTAATGGCATTTGCTGATTTTAGAGCAAAATATTTCATTATCAAGCAACAATGCAATTTTCAACCGTACTCCTCAAATCGACACATAAAATGCTGAAGGCGGTCAATTAAGACCATTATTTAAAAGACGCTGAGTATCAACATGCAATTTTGAGATACTCAACAAAAAATTTAATTTTTTTTTTTTAAATGTTTCGAAAGGCCTAGACGCAGTACCGATCCTCAAGGCTTTGGCAAAGTACCTACATTTTATGACATCTTGTTTCTGAAGAAATAATGTCAAATGCACGGACATTTCAATAATTGTTTTATATTCATAGTCACTTGAACTACAATTGAATTGTTGCAGTAAGCACTACGTATATTTGTGAGAAGTATTTTTGAATTTCTATTTAGATTCCTGACACTGATCTTCCCCAGAACACATTTTTTTATAGCTGTTGAATGTTCTAGTCTCTAATCTATCAATATTGAATCCTGTCCATTTTTCATCAAGCCATTGAAAGAAGAGAAAATATGACTAAATATAAATTATTATTTTGGAGCTAGGTCAATTTTCAAAAATGCATATATTGGATGATAAGAAAGTGTAACAAGTGAAGTCTTACTGTTTTGGGTAAATTTCTGGTCACTGCGGCAAATATTTATTGTCAGAGCGTGTTCTCCATACCACTGAATACCGCCTAGAAACCTTATACGGTAGTTTTTCATAGTATTTTTCTCGTATTCAGCTTTCACAACTATTATAAATCGACAAAATTATAGAACAGACGTAACACAAAGATAAAGATGCAAATAGCAAAGGATAACATTGGATTTAATATAATATTTAATTAATTCGACAATTGTAAAATTGGTATTATATAACAGCTCGTTAATTTGAATAAAAATATATTATACCTGAATTAATGCTTCTGAAATCAAACGGTGGGATAGGTGCTGCTTTTAAAAACGTGGGCTCAATTCATAAATCACAGAGCATCTCAATGTCTTCTTTCTCTTTGTATAATGCAGGGGTGGACTTATACTTGGAGTTTGAGGAATCTTCTACGAAATAACCCCAGAACACAAAAAAGTGTTAAGTAGCCCAAATGATTCTCACCGTTTTTTTTTTTTATAATTTCAGCCTATTGTTTACAAAAACTATGATTCGGATAACGTAGATTATAAAATATCATTGAATCTCATAACAAACTAGGTCATCAAACACCAAACATGGTGATTCATCAAGTGATTTTGTATTTTCCATTGATGAAATTGCCATATATTCCAACAAGAATGGCCCTAAAATATGATTTGGGAAAAATAAATCGTATCCTAGTGATTGAATATCGAACTTTTCACAAAAACTTTTTTTTGGTATCTTCAAGGTTTGTCAACTGATATATCTGCATTATGAAGTGTTTTCATTTAAAACCACCACTATATTATTTTTTAATGACATTCAAGGTTTGCCAACTGACATCTCTGTATTATGAAGTGCTTTCATCTCAAACCACCCCCATTTTTCTTTGTGCTAAAAAAAACACATTCATTTCGTGTTTAACTCGTCTTAAACTTCTCACATAATCTGACCAATCGCAAACCAAAGACAGCTCGTGTTATCGCGATAACACCAGCTGCCTTTCAATTCTGATTGGAGGATCAGCTTCGGTATTTTCAACGACGTAACCATGGCACCATAAAGTTTGGCAGTTCTATCAATATGAATTGTACCTGATTGTGTCAAAATGAGTCGCATCGGTGCAAATTCAAATGAAATTATGAAACGAAACATTATAATATTGACGATTTTAATAATTTGTTTATGACTGTTATACATTGTTCGTATTTATATTAATGAAAAATCTGTATCCGTAACTTAGTTTAATAAAATTCAACTGGTGATTGAATTTATCTCATAAGTCTGTCTTTTATTTCTGAACTCAACTGAATTGTTTTGAGAAAACATCACTCGTCCTGTGGACTCGTGGTGTTTTCACGAAGCAATTCAGTTTCGTTCAGAAATAAATCGACAGACTTATCCTGAAAATTCAATCACTTGTGGTATTACTCCTGAAAACGTCAGCTGTCTTTCAATAATTCTAACTGGTCTATCAGCTTCGTGTTTTCTACGTAACCATGGATACAAATCGCAAAGCAAAGTATGACAGTCTGAAATATAAAAATTTATTTCCAAATTTACCCCTCCTGCCCCCCAGAAGTTATGATGGAAAAAAGTGAGAATCGAAAAATCCGATGGATTGGAAAATTCGAACGAAAACAACTACAAAATGAAATTAACGTAAAGATTATTTCCACGGAAAATCTTTAATTGAAGGATTATTGAAATAAAGAGTAGGAAATAAAATCAAGTGGATGAAAAATAAAGAAATTCTGAAAATCAGAAAATCAAAGTATTTTCTTGAGAAAAAAAATTGGTTTTTAAAAGATTTAAAAACTTTATTTTGTCAGTTCGATTGAGAATATTCGAAAGTAAAATCTTTTAGGATGCAATGAATAAACGGAAAATAATACCTACAAGTGAAAATATCTTTCCTTCATGTTCATGAACTACTCACTTCTTTGGCATTTTGTTGCTTCTTCTCGTCATTTTCCACACAACTACCTGTAATTGGATGGATATTCAAAATATCCTTCGGTACCACTAAAAAATGTGTCCAGTGAAGATTTGAATTTATCACCTCTGAAGCAGAAATAAATTTCATTCATAACGTTTCCCATGCATCATAAAAACCAGATTAACAAATTGTTAAGGTCACAGACACTTTCACGAATGATATACGGGGTGTTGAAAGATTAGTCAAGAAATTAAAGAACTATATGTATAAAAGAAATGAATGAATTTAATCCAGAGGAGTGAAATTTGAACCGTCACCACAAATTTATATTCATTTATAGAAAAAAATCAGCAATACATTTTCAATTTATTTAAATAATGAATGAGACACAATCGAACAACTAATAAGAAGTATCTGAAAAGTACTTCTTTATTTTTTACGAATTTGATGCTTCTTAAAATACTTGACCTTATTACGTTTCTTTCAGTTATTTCAGTTTCCTCACGTAATGACTACCTGCAGAATAAGCGTAACCTTACCATGGCCTGGATCGATTATCGCAAGGCATTTGATACAACATAACATAAGCTTATCATGCGTTTGCTCAGATGCTCTGCGGTAGCTGATCAAATAGTGAGATGCATTGAACAGTTGATGCAGCTCTGGAGGACTCGCTTCAACATAATATCTGGTCAAGTCAGAGTCCAAACAGAGCAGGTTATCTTTAGAAGGGGCGTGTTTAAGGGAGATTCCCTCAGCCCTCTTCTCTTCTACATCTCCCTATTGTCATTTTCCGTTGCACTACGAAAAACCCGCAGGTACAACTGCGGCACCCCCAGCAACTGGAGACACAAGGTCACCCATCTGTTTTATATGCATGATCCCAATCTATATGCTTCTGGAGAAGATGCTCTTTATCAGTCCTTAAGGGTGGTGCATGCTATCGAAATGGAGCTTGAGATCGACAAATGAGAACGATGCGAGGAATACGGAGAGAACATTCATCTCATAGATGGAAGCATCCTACATCATATGGATGCCACCTAGGGGTGGAACAACGCTACACCCAAGATATAACTACTGTCAAAAACTCTCTCCGCAGCAAGTATCAGCATAAACACTGACAGATCTGATCATCAGAACTGTCGGGAAAGAACAAACTTGCTACAACTAATATGCTTGTCGCTCCGATTCTACTTTACTCCTTTGGAGTAATGAAATGGACTCAGGAAGAGCTGCGACAACTCGACGTATGAACTCGCAAAATGATGCATCTTCATAGGAGCTTGTATCGTAAATCGCAACGGGGAGACCATGGACTTTTGAGCTTGGAGTGTCTACACAACAAAATGGTACTGGATGGAGCCTGTAGAGTCATCAGGAGTTCAGATCCCCTTTTCTGCTTAGTATGCGATCATGAAAAAGCAGTAATTGTAGTATTTCTTTTCGAGGCAGCAACCCGTGCAGCCGATGAACTCGGTCTCGTATTCGACACTGAACGGACGAACCCAAGGCGAAGCAAAAAGCCCACGTCAAAGCTGCATAGGGATAAGCCAATGCATGGGGTCTTCTTCAAGAACATTGAAGACCTTGACTTATCCAAAAACCTTCTTTTTTGCTTTTTGTTGGTCAAGTGGGCTGGGGTCGGAAACCGAGGGGTTCATAATGACCTGCCAGGATGGTGTCTTTAACACCCTCGTCTACCGTATCCGTATGATGGGTATAGAAGTCCTTGACATTAGAAGCAAGCTTGTCGTTTTGTAACCGAGACTATGATGCATTTGCTGTGAGCCAGTCCAGCTTATGCTGTCTCAGCCTATATCCACAGGCATAACGCCGCTCTACCAGTATTATTGTACTACCAACTACGACACTCGAATGGTATGGATTAGACACCGGTATTCCCTAAGCTCCGGGGAATATTGAGTCCGTTGTGGATAATGAGAAGTGCCGAATCTATTGAAACTATTTATTCCACACCTTCAGGCAAATACAAGCCAAAAAATCCTTCTCGAAACGGATATCATCCAAATAGAGAGGGAAAAACGGACAAAATTTCGGGATTTACTCGATGAACTTCTCAGGCTTTACACAAACCATTCTGTTAAAATGGTGGTTCTGATTATTGGGGTGGAATAATGGACACGCTACTTTCGAATTTGAAAATTAAATCGGTCAGAAATCACTCAACTCACGGGCACGCCCTCTGGATGTGGTGAATTCTCAATAGATAATAATAATAATAACAATAAATATCCTATATTATCATAAGACAAACTTTTCTTTTTCTTTTAAATATTCCTGCAAACTATAATATGGTCTGCCGGTTAGGAATTTTTTGACTGCCTTCCTGAATTGGGAGTCATTCAGATCAGTACATCTAATGTACAGGTGTAAATCGTCCTGCTTATCACGTAGGGGCGTATCTGATTTCTGAATATTTAGGAGAGCTAAAAAACGAAATTGGGTGACAAGTTATGCGACCTATAGTTTTCAATAAGTAATATTTTAATTAATTTCCTACCTATACAACAGAAACAATATGTATTTTACATTGATGTTTTATGAAATATATAGAAATGATAAAATTGGCATATTAAACCAATTTTTCACTTTTCTGTTAGTTATGCTCATACGTGATAAGGGGAACAAAATGGTTGCACATTTTCCCACTATTGTAAAATATGGAGCCTTTGGTGATATTTTTGGTAGGAGTATTAAATCAACTTCCACAAGAGAAATTCAAAGAAATACACGAATCTCAAAATCGATATTTTGAGAAAAAACAAAATAAACTAATGAGTCAAATGTTACCCAAGACCGACCAGAATGTGGAAATTTCTATTTTGCGTATTGTGGACAAATGAAATTGCGATTCATAAATAATGACATGTTCAAAAGATCTCATCTACACTACTGGTCAATTGAAAATACCCGCATCGAAGTTGAGGTTAGACGATGAATTGATGATAGAGGTAATTGGTTATGGCCGCCAGATTACCTGATCTCACACCCATTGGTTTTCCATCTGGAGTAATATGTAGAATGAGGTATATCAGATACCCTATATTTGCAAAGTGAATATTTCAAAATCTTGAAGAGCTGATATATCTATATTTTTTTTGGAATTACTATAAAAAACTGACATTAGGACGTAAGAGTCCTGTTGAATATTTCATCAAATGAAGTAGTTACAGAGTTGACATGAAACAAAATGAATATAGGCAAAAAATTCACGTAACGAATTATTGTCAAGATGCTTTTACTCATTCTAGTTCCATTAATTTTCTGAACGTATGCTTAAGCAATCAAAAATGTACAGAATGATCCACTAGTAGTAATTCCTATTGTTGATGGCGCTTATTATGGTTGTACCGAAAGTGGCTCCTAACGTCCTCATTTTGAATAGGACTCTCTATATATTATGATATTTTTAGATTATACGGAAAATACCTAGTTCTAATCATTTTCAAAATCTTTCAAATTCAAAGTCTATATTCTTGTGGATAATTTATTTTTGATTACGTATCGATGAATTCGAAGTAGAATACTGATATCAATTCGATTAGAGTTATTCAGGGCCTTCACTGGACAATGATACAGATGCGGTTGAAAAATCAATCCATAGTTCACTTTTTCAAACGAAAAGAAGACTCATTTTGAATACGATTATTTTAGTCACGCCTACATTCAACAGTTTTCGAAATATTGGCGAAGTAACCATTCTCTGTTCCAGAAAATCACGTATTCTCGAGTTAAGTTATTCTCAGTTAGCCATGACGCCCGCGGCTGCATTGGAAACAATCAACTTCTTTAGAAATTTCATTATAGTCATCATGCCAGTCCGTTTGAATAATTCAAATGAAAATCATTTAAATCTTTTCATAACTTATGGCAAATTCATTAGGATTTTCTCAGGAAAGTGTGATACATTTGTTATTCGATATCCGCAGAAACAGAAGCCTCCACAAAAAAACTGTTGAAGGGATTAGAGAAAATTGCGTAAAATCATAGTGTATATAAGGGGTCCTATACAAAATAAGGAAGCTGGGGGCTACAAGTGCCAAATTTTTGAAAATATTTTAGGGGGTTAGTCCTCATCAACAACAGAAAAATATCAAATTAAAATTCGACCCACTACAGTTCTCCATATCTAGTCTCTAGATGTTCCTTAGTTGCGGTCAAATAAAAAAATCTGTGAAAATTGGGGCTTTGCAAAAAAATAAATAAATGAAACTAAATATGAAGTCATATAAGGGTTTCATTTTCAGTTTTGTTTGTGGACTTATACGTGAAAATTATTCCCTATCCTCAGCCCCATAGTTCCCTATCCCTACTCCAGACTGTATTTGTTTGCTCACAGAGTTGTTGTATATCATTCTCAATTATTAGTGTTGTTTTTCACCGAATCATGCCTTTCGAAATTATTTCTTGACATTCAAAGGATAGCTGATAGGATCATCTATCACAGAAACTTTTTCGAAACTGTATAAGATGTAGTTTTATATATGTATTATTTCAAATACTCCATTTGCAAGAAAGATCCAACAGATATCAACATGATAGTAAAAGACAGTCAAGTCCGAACCTGCACAATTATGAATACGAGAAGATTCTTTACGAGCCATGGCCAAAATTATCATGGAATTATATAAAATGCAAATATTTTCCAAATGCGGTCAGAGGGGTATATAACTCGATATTTTCGTCACAAACTGCATCAGTTCTGATCTGTCGTTCACAAAGAATTACACAAAATGTTCAAATTGGTGAGTACCTGGACTTTAAGATGTCCGAATAAGTGAAGAAAAATAATTAATTTGTTGCATAGGAATAATTACATTATCAGAATGATTCGACCCGGTCTTGGTCTTAGAAAAACTTGTCGTATTACTGTCAGTGTTACTATATCAAGAAATCTTCATAATGGTCAGCGTATGTATACAGTTACGGCCGAAATTATCTCTCAGCCAATTATTCTCCTTAAGAGTTAATTACATTTCTAACTTCGAACAGCCATTTCATTGAATCTGTGATAGGAATCAAATTTCTTTGAACAGGATCTATTGATCCGTGAAAAAAATACTGATTTCCATTTGCTTTTGTCAAATGGCCTTTTAGTACTACTAAGAAAGTAGGCAACAGAGACATATAGGGACGAACTTGGCGAAATGATATAATAATTTTTTATGATGAAATAATAATAAGTTCACTTTTCTGAGATATATAATGCCTATCAAAAAATTTTGGAAATTGGGGAAATAACGGAGAATTAACATTATTTGGTCGATCTCCTGTAGTAGGATGTGGCGAATGAGTATTTTACTTTACGAATATGATTAAAATGAATCAGAGAGTTGCAAATGAAAAGTGGAATGCAAAATTAATTTATCTCATCCTGATTTTGTTCAAGGTAAATCAAAATTAACGACAAATTAAATCGTTTTATTGATCCTGTGGAAATTAAGTTATAGTTGGTAGTGCTTTTGAAAACTTGGATTCATGTGGATATCAATTCATTTCTTCGTATTTAGATTATGGTGAGAAGAATTGCGACAATATTTCGATTAATTGGTGTTGATGAATACACATTTCAAAAATTAAAATATCCGAAAAAGTCAAAATTTTAAAATATTTGTATAAGTTCCTGTAGGAGGTTCTCTGACTAATGCCTTCCAGAATTGGAGCCATTTTTTTGGCAATGAATAAATTTGAAGCTACTAAGGAGCTCCTCCAAAGGCAAACGCTATATCTGATACTTGATTCTATGTGTTCATAGTAAAAGTTTACTAACTATTCACTTTGTTACGTTTTTCCTTTAAAAAATTATAGTTTTTGTCCGAAATTAGAAGTGATGTGTCATCTGCCTATATATTTTAAGTGACACCGGTCCCATCACTGATCTTTGTGGAACTCCAGTAGTCATAGCTTGAGTACCTGAATTGAATTTTTTGTGACTATTTTCAGATCAATGATTCCCTGAACAAACTGGCTCCTGTGAAAGACTTTTATGCAGTCAACAGCATTCCCTCTTATTCCAAATGAATATAATTTTCATTAAATAAGGTTGTGAGATCGACGTAGTCGTTTGTTTTTCATAGGATATTGTGAATTTCTGAAAATAAACTGTTCTACTTCTCAACCAAGAATGAGAAAGCTGCAGAATATTTGACCCTTAGAGAACCTTTGGAACATCGACAATAACTAATAATTTTTTTTTTATTCACAGGCTTTAGTCTCTGCTTTATTGGTTGCCGTATACGGTCTTCCTTATGACGCAGTACGTACAGGTGAATCTGTCGCCCGTATCTTAGCTCAAGACAGTGTTGTCAACCCCGATGGAAGTTACCAATGGAAGTAAGTGTGAATCATATTTCTTGAAATAGCAATTTTTACACCAATTATTAGCTTAAAACTTGCAGTGCGGCCATAGGTATAGAATAAATTCATGTTGAGTTTTATTATGTATTGTTTTGAAAAACCTTGAACTATACTCAATATAATTCACAGCATGAAAATATTACTTCCTTCTTGCATTCCATCTGAATTATGAGCACCATGTAAACATTTTACAAGGGAAGGGGTGTCGAGTGATACCTTGTTGGAAAGGGATTTTAATGCCCGTCAGCAATATTAAGTTTTTCAAATTTGGTGCAATCGTAACTGAGAAAAATTATTTTGAATTTGTAAACTTTTGATACTTTACGTAGAATGAAGAAAATTCGAAAAGTTTTATATTGCTGATCAGAGAATGAAAATCCATTTCGAACAAGATGACAGTTGAAAATTTTGTGGGGGTGCACATAATTCAGAGGGAGTGCAAGAAAAGGGTAATATTTTTATACAGTAAATTGTCAAATTAAGAATATTAATCGACATGTTTCAGGTATTTCTAACGAAATACATAATAATGCTGAACACGAGTTCATTCCATATCGCACTGTATATTGAAATACAAGAACTTCTTTGACTATTTTGGTCAGTTAGCATGATGCCAACGTTTGATATCGCATCAGTTGGTTAGTTAGTCCAATAATAGCCAAAATTAATGAGTGACTTGGTAAAGACAGAATTGAACTATTGCTTGAAGAACTATAATCAGAAACATTCTATTAGAATACTTCAAGACCTCAAACAAACACCGACACTTTTGGGAAAAACGAATTATGAGTAACTAACGTTGAAAAAGTTACTTATACAGTTCTTTAAGAGGAGTTCTTAAGTCTTTCGGTGTCAGAAGTGGGCAGATTTATTGGCTTCAAGAATTATTTGGAAAGTCTCTTGAGATCGTTGACGAAATCAATTCTGGTTCTGATTTCGTAAAATTAGGAGCACCGTAACTGGTCTTTTCTAGTAGCTAAAATGAATACATTTAACTCCAAAAAAAATTATGCTTGTATCGTATTCCTAGTTGGTTATATCCCACAGTAATCTGTTGGAAATAAAAAATGACATCAAGCTCATTCAAAGCGACATTAGATTGTATCCGAAGTGAAAGAATGCGTAGACATCTATCATCTATCGAGGGATCCATTAATCGATATAACAAACCTGCGATGAGAAGAAACGTGTTGATGTTTCATAGCTATTAATTAATGTAACGAGATTATTATGCGACTTATAATAATCGAAGACGTTGCCAGGCAACGAGGCACTTTAGGCCGAGTTGTCTGATGTAACTTTCGAAATTTATTTAAATTGCACAATGATCTAGTTACAGTCAAAGCTTTATTATATCTAGATATCATTGACAACGATGATATAAAAATGAAATCAACACTTTGATTATTGTTACGTTACTGTCATTTTGGCTTGCCATAAAAATTTTTATATGTGGCGAAAATCATGGCAGAAATTGATACTCCCGAAAAATATTCTTGCGGCTGCTAACACTGTTAGATTAGATTTGCTTCCAAATGAATAAAAAATCCATTACAAATATACCTTCAGTTTTGTGAGTAGCAAAATACAGAACAGGTTCGAGGTGCTAGAGAAACGGTATTACTTGCTTATTTTGTGAAACTCTCAAGGAAGGAAAGAGTAGAAATCAATAAGTATGGCGCTTTGATAAGATTCATTATGAAAAAAATGTGGGATATAGAGCAAAAATATCCAAAGTTTTCTCGAAAGAGCAGGTTAGTGAATTTGTTCGTACTGCCCCAGACGAGATATTTTTGATGATGAAAGTAACTTTTTTTACTGGAATTGGCGGAGCTTGCAGTACCTATGAATTAACGAAAATGTCCATGGAAAATATTGACATTCTAGAGAGCACAATTCCTGATTCAAAAACCCATAAGTAAAGGTTTTTTGCGGTGACATCTGATGTGACATTATTAAAAAAATATATAGCATTACGTCCAGCTCATACTCCACATAGAGGATTGTTCGTATCATACAGAAACGTAAAATGCGTCGTTCAGCCTTGAGGTATTCATTTATTCTCTAAAATACCTAGAAAATTGCTACATATCTCAAACTCGGAAGTACAACTATGTATAAAGGGCCTTTCTATAAGATCTTCAGCAACTCTTCTTGTTAATGAGGGTGGAGACATACTAGATATACCAGAACTTGGTGGTTGGGAATCGAGCAATGTTGCAAGAGTGCATTTAGAAGATAACTTGAGCAAGAAGATTTCCATTGCGCAAAAAATTTATTTGGAGACGTTTCTGTAAACACTGTCTCATGAACGAAAGAGATTGTCGAACTAAATAATGAGAATATTGCTGGCTAAGATTCAGCGGACATGCCTATTAATTTGGACAGGAATGGTGCAGGTGTATCTATCAATTTTTAAAACGGTCAAAACATTAATGTCAATTTTCATAAATAGATTTCAAAATAAAATTGGTATCTAGTGTATTGAAAGTAACTAACGTATTATATTTTGTAACTAATTTATTATGAGTTGTGATGTCATGGTGCTAATAATTTGAAATGAAGATTTTACTTGAAAGAAGTTTAATTTTCAATAATACGATAAAAACATGTTGATGATAAATTTCCCTACTAGGTACTGTCGGAGTGAACTAATTTTCTTGTATTGTATTTAGGATGTGTTAAAGAAACTGTATGGTTTGAGTGATTGAGAATATATTAATATTTTTTGAGGTGTCAACCTCCCCTAGCCCTTAGTTACATTCCTTGTGAAATAAGTTTAATGGAATCGTGCACAATGATACATTACAACACGTTTTTATTGTTATTTGCAGATACGAAACTGAAAATGGCATCCAAGCCCAAGAAGATGGAGTCCAAAAACCATTGCCTGAAGGTGTAGGAGCTGCTGCTCAAGGTTTCTTCCGTTATCCATCTCCCAGCGGAGAACCAATTGAAATCAGATACACAGCTGACGAAAATGGTTTCCGTGCCGAAGGTATCGCCATTCCCCAACCTCCCCCAATCCCAGCACTGATCCTCAAAGGTTTGGAATGGAACGCAGCCCACCCTGAAGTAGAACAACGTCAAGTGATCCAACCAAATAAATACTACCAGTAAAATGGAATTCAATATCTGCCATGTCTTTGTAAAATAGTGTCATAAATCAAAAATATATGTATATTTCTATTTAATATGAATTGTATCGTTTATAATCTTACTCCTTGTACAAAGTCATTCCCAAAGTGCGCACCATACGGAAAACTTCTTTATTATGGGTTTTTCAATAAAAATTTATTCCTGAAAAAAATTGTGCATCTCCTAAATTTAAACATGCACCAACAAATCATAGCAAAACATGTGCAATATACGAGGTGCATTAGAAAACTTGATTTTGAGCCAGAAAGGGAGTGCTATTATTTCAGAAAAATGTTATTTAGAAAAGTTGTTAAGCATTAAATATACATCTGGATTTGATGTCATGGCTGTCTAGGTGGGGTTTTATTTTTTACAATTTTTTTTAAAAAGCGGTTTTCATAAAATGAAATTAGCGTGAAACGATAAATAAACGACATTCTGTTTACAACGATTTATTATAAAAGCCTGTTGTAGTAGAATTTTTTTAGCTATTATGTTAACTACGATAAATTCATTTTGTAAGTAAAATAAACTTCGAAATTTTTGGTACAAATTCCTTTTTATCGAGTGATGAAACACTAAAGTAAAATTAATATCTCAGCAAAAATTTATTTCATTTATGTTGTGAAGGTTATTATGACGAAATATATGTTATAAGATGCTTTTGAATACAAACGAATGTTGTATTTGCCGAATAATTACTACGTAGTTATCGTTATTGCTTATTTTGGTACTGTTTCATAATAAATTCTATTTGAATTATACTTCTAGCACGTATTTTGAATAAATTCAAAAACACAGGCAGAATTAACAACTGATCAAGAAAAATGGTGGATTACGTAGTCCGAATCATCCGATAAAGATCCTATACAAAAGGCATTGTCGTCGGCAACTATTCAACAGAAAACAACTACTGCCCCCTACGACCGTTGAATTATATCTGTTCAATACTTGGCAGAGTTTTCTACAAGAACAAACTTTGCAATGCAAATAATTTCAGCTGTGATATTTAAAATGCATTGCAAAGTTTGCTCTTGTACCTGGTTGTCGACGATCAGGAAAGCGTTGCTCGTACAGCCTCTCTGCAGTACTTTTATTTTTTTGGCCTTCACATTCATTATTCATTATGTAGGTTGCACTACTTACTGTGACAACTAGTTCAAGACACACCATTGACGCTGTTTATTTGATTTTCCAGAATAGTAGCAAAAATGTGTCACAAAATACACAAAATACTGTAAATACACAGTAGTATATAAAAGACACGTCAAATGAAGAGTTAGGCTTCTATTTCATGTGACTGGGCATTTGAAATGAAGAAGAATAATGTTGATATGATGACTACAAAGAGAGTGCAGATACGACGATTTGAAACACTACAGCAAAAATGTAGAAGAGAAGAGAAGTACTTTAATGACTATAAATGGGTACTTAGGTTGTTAATTCGTTTAGTGATATACAATTCAAGGAAGCAAAAAACGCTTGTGATACAAAATGCAATTTGAGAAAGAAGAAGGGCATCATCCTGAAATTAAGACGAGCCTAAAGGGCTCCAAACATAATTTTAAATTGCTCTCCTATGCAGAGGTGGAGAAGCGTAAAACTGTAAAATAATCCTTTTCAAAATAGAGACAGACAACAATGGACAAGAGACCGGAAGAAAGGAATATAATCCAGAAATTTTCGAAAACAACGCAAGGGGGAAATCAAAGATTGGCCGACAGTAAATGGCTGGTTGCAAACACCAAAGAAGAAATGGACCAAATCTTCGGCAAAAAATATTGGGTTTGATGTCAAGCGAGTTAAAATTACAAACCATTCCAACGGAGCTGTTGCCTGAATTGTCTAGGATTGGTATCGGTGAACAAATATTAATTAAAATTACAGGATATAGCAATCGTCACTAAAACCGTATCTTCAGTTAGACCAAGAGAGCACCATGCTAACATCATAAATTCTATTTCGATTAAGAATGTATTTATATATAACATATTAGTGTGTAGGCTTTCGTCTAAAACTAAAAACATGACAATTTTTCACTTATTATTACACCAGAGCTTTTTTTCATCGAAGTAAACTGAACATTACTCATAATTTGATTTTTCTTGTCTTCAGAAAATTCGACTCAAAAACTGCCAGAAAAATTATTTTCTTAATTTTTTCAGAGTTATTTTTCTTTAAATTGCCTAGTAGCATAATTCTCATTGAAATGCTAATATTACTCCAAAAAAAAGCACTGGTGTGATCGTAACTGAATTTTTTTTTTGTTTTTGTGCAAAATCCAACACTATTTATCACCAAATTCAGATTTGTATCTACCCACGTGATGAGGATCTGATTACACTTACCTATATGCCGAAAATTCATGCCCACTTCTACTGCTGTATAGTTTCGTCAGCGTAAAGAAGCTGGTATTCAACACCTTCAAATTTGATATCTGTGATTGTCTGTAAACGTGAGAAACCTGAAATTATAAACATTATTCTATGTAATTATTATTAGTTCACTCACGTTTCGAATGCGATAGTGAACTTGAATGAAATTATATGCTACTAGATATAATTTGTGTAGATTTTGGGTATTTGAACGAAGAAATAAATACAGTCGCATACAAAAATATTGTATATTATGTTTTGTTCTTGTTTATTTTATTTCTTTTGAAATGATAATGAACCGAATAAAATCGACAGTCGAAGAACCCTTTCTCTCCACACGTTTCCACCAACAGTTTTTCAGATATTGAGGGTAACTCAATTGTTTCAAATGGAATACCCTGTTGTCATATTTCGAAAACTACATTGATTTAAAATCTGATATTTGGAGATATAAGTAATGAGGCGTCGCTGAATTGATTGCAATGAAAACAAATAGGGTATTCCGTTTGAAAAAAATTGAGCTACACTCTATATCTGGAAAATTGTTAAATAATAATAATAATAATACTCCCTCATAAACACTCGTTGAGTGTACCCAAAGGCATAGCCTGTGCGGGTAGAGGACGGCTTATTATTTGCCGTGGCACTCCGGGGCGACTTACTGATATTTTCGGTGGTGTATTCACTTTTCAGCTGTAGGAAAACCCGGAAAACCTACAGCACCACCCCGGTTGGTCGGTGTGCACTTCAAGCTAGCACCAGACGTCGGGATTGGTATCTAGGCGACTCACATCACACTTGATTCACAACAAGGCATGTGGCCACCAAAAGAGACTCGTGTACATGAGAAAAAAGATTCCGTGCCCGAGCCTCGAACGTCTGTCTGATGCGAGCTAGAAGCTCGACTGCTAGAAACCTTAGCTACTGAGCCATCGTTGATTGGCAACATTGCCGATATAACCGTTGACTCGGGCATCATCAAAAATCACCCTTTCAAAATTTTCGTACTCAGGGCCGTTTCTGAAATATGAGACCGTACCGATACTTTTGAAAGACACTGTATATGTAGGCATCCTTTAAACTTCTCGTTCCTAATTTATTCTGGTAATTTTGAGAATGAAGTCGGGATCCCGAGAATAAAGTCGGGATCTTGATATTAAAGTCAGGATTATACAAGAAGAAAAACTTGTATACTTTAGCACCTTTTCGTAAACTTCCTCACTAGGTCAAAAACATTCAATTGAACCGAATTCGGATGAGTTCGTTACTCTTCCTAACCGATTTGTGATGAATTGCAAGTGTGGAAAAGAGATTTTTCCCGCGGGAAAATTGCAGGAAAGTGGCACTTTCAAAACTAAAATGCGTACGTGACAGTGGGTAGAAACACACGATCGTAGAAAAAATTGACTGATAAAATTTGAAGCACTCGTATAGTAATTCCACTGTGAAAAGCATTTGATTTGATCTGCCTTTTTTTAATCGCCCACAATAGGTGCTATAGGATTCCATAATTTATTACCGTGAACAAATCTTCTATAAATATTGATGCTGCCAAAAAACTCATCCAATTGTTATCCAACTGTGTCCTCGTCAGTTCAGTCCAGATCAGTATATTAATTAGTATGAGATGTTAATGATCTATTGCCAAAACTGTTTTAGAGTATTGCATAAAATGCAAATTCTCATCAAGCTGTGATATAAAAATAAACATTTTTGCAAAATATATCAGTTTAGATACGTTGTTGAAGAATCAACGAACATAATATGTACACATTGGTGAGTGTTTGAGTATTAATCAAAAACAGTCAATACATTTCTAATCGCCCAAGGAATTTCCAGATTATAACGAATATTCCAAGTGGCTATTGAAATGCATATAAATATGCATATATTTTCATGATTAATATGAATTATATCATTAACTCATTTTCTTTTCGTAAATTCTTTGGATAATCTCTGAACCCTTTTTATACAATGGATAAGGACACATATATTCACCCATTTTCTGAATGTCTTGTGGAGAACAACTCACATTTTCTTTCGTTTCTATTGCTATCAGACATTTTCATCCCTGAAAATCTGACTAATTTTGAGGTATCGACAAGAACGTGACCTGAAATCTTGTAATTTCATTTCAATGCATGAATTTCATTAAAATACATCAAAGCTAGATTTCTTTCAAATATGAAAATTCAATTCTCTTCCCTGAACTTGAATGTAGGTATTGGGAGGCAGAACTTAAGAGAATATTATTATTATTATAATTTTTTGTTTTGTCACTCCTTGATGACAGAGTGATTTTCGGTAGGTGAATTGATAAATCTGGAGAGAAAAATAACCTGGAAAAAATACAGTATCATCATGCTAGCACATGGATTCTATGAAGCACTATGTCTAATTTTCCTTTTCAGTCAATTCTCGAATTGAAACAAAAAATTTACAGTTATTCAAAATGCATTTCGAATGATAACCACACATTATGCCCTGTAATCATTGATCATGATCCAAAACTACTTAATTGTCCATAAAGAGAAGCTCCTCAATTTCAAGCAAAGGTCAAAATTAATCACGAAGTAAAATGTAATATCCTCCATCGATTTGACAAATTATTAATTTTTATTATATCTCAAACCCATTAATGTATATTCCATAATCATATTTCAACCTGTGGAATTTATGTCTCAATGTCAGAATTGATTTTTATAATTATCGCCTATTTCCTGTGTGTACCAGATTGATTGGATACATTGGTAGTGTGGTTCATTGGTTCGTTAGTAACACTATCCACATGATAAGAGTTTTCATTTAATTTGTCAGTAATTTTGATATAAGCCGAGAAGGATGAGCGGTTATACTGTTTCTTCAGAAAAACTCATATTGCACTTCTTATGTATAGTTGAAAAATCTATGAAACTGGGCCGGTATTCAGTTCCTTTTCGTTGGTTTCGTGGTATTACATCATAAAATTTTCGTTTTCATAACAAACAATGTTAGCCAAAAGGCCCTTTTCGTCCCTGTATATCTTTAGAACGGCTATATTCAATCTGATAAAATTCAAAATATGAGAAGGAACGGATGTACATTTTTTTTCTGGTCGTAACTGATGACGTTATAATCATAAATGATGACACATTGTCAACTGGACCAATAACTAGAAGTGAGATTTTGTTGCAATTGACACTATGTTTGAAACATATTTAGAATAATAGGAGGTCAGGTAGCCTAGTGGTTAGAAACAATGCTTTTCAATCATCCTGGTTGAAATGCCAGCGACTGCAGTATATTTTTTTGATGGCCTGAGAAAGTTCTAGGAATCGCACGTTCCGAGGTAAGACCTCGTTAATCCTTGGCTCGCACAAGTTTCGACTTCTAAGGGCTATCGTTCGTAGGAGAACGACAGCTGCTTAACGGAAACAACAACCTATTTAACTATTTCACTTGAATACGATTGTAGATAGCGAACAATCGAAACGTCGTGACTTTAAATCATGGAGATACGTTTTTTTTTATTTTCTTAAAAAAGACCTTGTCATAGAAATGCAAGTGAAAGGCACATATGTGAATTGTCATGCAATTTTCAGGCACAATCGGAATTTTGAAAAAAAGTGCGATGCTATGGCCGGCTTAACCATCAGGACTCACTTATTCAGATTATTTTTCGTGAGATCATCTTTAATTTAAGGTTAGGCTACTTCACTTGATAACTGGACAGTATCGATGTTTTATTGAAGAATGTAGAGTAATTTCTACTGAAACATTTGAACGAATACAACAAGATTCTATAAATAGGTATATTTGACACAATTACTAGAAAGCAGGACTTCAGAATTTGTAACAGCCAACGCAAAACTGTTTTTTTTATTCGTTGAATCACTCCTCAAACCTGATCAAAACTAGTATCCCTTTTAAACGAGGTATTACTTGCTATAGCATTTGAAATTATAGGTAACAGTAACACTATGACGTCTTCTATGATGATTATGTCACTAGTAAGAATTAAAAGAGTTGAATGATTCGAGTGTAACCGTTCAAAATATGGAGGGGCTATGGGGACTTTTGCATAGCACTGTATTCTTCTAATGAAATGATTTTGGTACTAAAATAAACAAAACTTGTTCACAAAATTATCATACCCGCTTCAAGACTGATCGAGATGGTCATGTGCTAATGTGCTATCATGTGAATTAATTAGTTCATTATATCAGAAAATAATCCATCATGAAATCATGCATACAGCCTGAAGATATTAATTAACGTAAATCAAAAGCTGTCTTCATGTGCAGAATAGTGATTGTGTTGATCACTCAAACTCACTTTGACGAACAATAAATTCACCGTTTAACTAATCAAGATAACTAGAAGCCATTTTGGCATGATTCGGATGAGTTATCAGTATAGCACAGTGTGGAGTGGTCGTGGTGTTGCTTCCACCCAGATGGCTCGGGTTCGATTCCCGGGACAGCCTGCCACTGAGCTAAAGTGGTTCGGAATCCACTTTTATTTAAACTGTAGGTCCCCTTGCTCGCACAAGATCTGGTTTTGAGGGGTTTCCTACGAAAACCTGGGTGACTCGTAAAAGCAAAAAAAAAAGAAAAGTATAGCTAATTGTAATGAGTTTCGCTTATTCAGCTCAAATACGGAGTGATTTTATAAGTACAAAGTTGCTCATATTTACATTAAATTGGTTTCTTTGTCTTTTGTTTTTCCTTCGGCTGGTCTCACAGTTACGAGGCAACTCTCAGAAGTAGTCGAAGACGACACCCTTACCTTTTAACGTGTGATGCCATGCACGGTGATAGTTTCATGTCATCCAGCACAAATTATTTACTGTACCAACTTAATCGAGTACAAAGAATTTAACTAACATTTTTTATTTTCAGACCATTATCTCAGCCTTGTTGGTTGTCACGTATGGCCTTCCCAATCAACATTTCCGTATTTTGAAGCAGGATCAGGTTATCCATCCTGATGGTAGTTACCAGTACGGGTAGGTGAATTCTCAATTTCGATAAAATGTATTATTCATTCTCTTCATTTATTTTATTTATTCGATTTCATTTAGTCTTCAAAATATATACACATTTGAAATACGAACGAAAATATGAAATAAAATATGATAAAGATGAAGGAAACCTTGGTAGTACCTAAGGAAACCTTGGTAGTACTTAAGAAAACTCTGAAGGGTTAAAGATAGTCCCGTTCTTGCATGTTCACTACCAAATAGCATTAATTGAGACATAGCAGGATTGAGGCACAGAGAGTTCTTTTCTGACAGTCTGAAGTTGTCTAGATCGAAGTTCAATATTTTGTTGAAAAATTACGCTTACTGTGAACAAAACACTTCAATGAAAGATGAGAAATATGAATTGAAATGGGAAATGGCCCCAATACGGAGCCATGCTGTACACCGTTAGGATCTTGTGATATTGATGACATTCTTTTTCATTCCATAATTCGACCGATTTTTTGGTTTTGTACGTTGGTAATTTTTCATTTATTAGAATATGTCCTGATTTCGACAGGAAAATTGAAAATGTGCATCATAAAAGAAGCAGATTGATTCCATTGGAATAGTCTCCCATGGCCTTCGATTTAGTAGACAGTGGATAACTAAAAACAGTGTCCTCATCTACGAACGCACGTTAATTAAAAGATAGATGTATTGATTAATTTGGCAATTAATTATTGTACAAGCAGTTGTTTAGACTTGGGAGAGTGATTGATATGTAATCAGTATACCTACAGATAGGTGGGACGATTCAGGTTGATGACACAAAGTTGAGAAAGTTCATCAGTCACATGCAATAATTGATTCCGTTGGTGATTGAATTCTTTCATAAGCAACAGTCTCATAAATTCTGGAGGATAATTATGGTCTTAAATAATTTTTTATTTCGATGTACACACAACAACATACTTTGTTGATGAAATCACAGATAGGTGTGAAGAAAGATTGAAGACTGACTATACGTTTGAACTAGAGAAATGTAGATTTCAATCAGAATGAGAATTTTCAAAAATGTAATATGTGCTTCGGTTCATCTCGGAAAAAAAGTTCAGAAAAAGTTCTGATGAGGTGGATGAGAAGATAAAAACTGATATTAAGTATATCAAAGTTTTTGAAAAATGTCCTCTTGAGTTATGAGTTTCAGAGGTTGCATAGAAGACGGTCAGCAGGGATGGGAAGACTGAAACCATCAAGCTGATCTCATTAACACGGTCGAGGATAGAAAGACGGGCGATATCATAGGAGAGAATTGAACGTTAAGAGATAAATGAAGGAGAGTAGATAGATAGACACGTTTATTGCCTCTTAAAATACATTAAATGTCGATATAGTGAGACATAATAGGTACATACAACTATATAAGATTGACTTAAGCATAGGCTACTAGTAAAATAAGTATGTGAAGAAGTAGGTTCAACTAATGGTTTTGAAGGTATCATAATGGTTTGACTTTACTTAGTATTACATCATGAGTAATATACGAAATTTAGCAGAGCCCAGAACAAGACAATAAAGAAAAAATAAATAAAAAAACTGATAGTAGTGGTTGGTGAGCTGATGAACACAACTTGTCTTCGGAGTTCCATAGAGATGATCGAGTTCATGAACTCTGAGAAGAATTACTTTCTTCTGAATAAAATCAAACACCTCTGCTGTTTCGGCTGGATCCTTTGTTTTTTCCAAAGGAAAATGCCACGTCTCAAATTGAAATATTACTTTGAAGATATGAATAATTCCTGTCATACATTTCATTTCAAACTCTACTTAGAAAGTTCCTTTTGAGGAGAAATTGAAGCCTATTTGCACCAATATCAAAGACCCTAGTCTCATTGAAACCTTAAGCGCAGATGATGTTGGATAAAAGTCAGCAAAAGCTCTGAAGGTTTTCATGCACATAGTTGTATCTCAATAATATTCATTCTCCTCACCAGACGTATGGATCTCTGATATCCCTTCATGATATTGAAATCGAAAAAAGGAGGAAAGGACTTGCTTTAAACATTTATTGATTAAATATTATTTATTGAGAGTAGAATAGATTAGTGGAATGGGCATCGGAACTCATTGCCTCGGGAAATGTTTCCTGAAGCATACAGCTTGCAGAAAATCAAGTAGAACACAATTGCTTTCATGATTTTCATCGGCTACCACTATGTCTTCTGAATATTACAGAATTTTCCTTTCCTTGGGATCCAGAAAACACAAAAAGATGAAAAATATGAACTTGGACTCAGTTTTACAAATTTTACTGGACACTGTAAAAATATTGATAGAAACCAAAAAATAACGTTCATTTGGGAAAGGAATATGTATTCTTTTATTCCATTTATTCATTTATTATATTCCTACAAATATACTGTTTGTGTTTTTTGACACTTCATTATTAAAACCCAATTTTAGCTTACCACTCAACTCAATCTTTCGTTGTACTATTTATGTTTCAGCAAGTTAAACATCAAAATATTATTTAGCCCTACTTATGTGAACCATTCTTGAATATTAACTGAGTTGAAATAACTGATGACTGAGATAACTCTCTTTGCAGATACGAAACTGAAAACGGCATTCAAGCCCAAGAAGAAGGAATCCAAAAACAACTGCCTGAAGGTGCTGGAACGGCATCCCAAGGATTCTACCGCTATATCGCCCCCAGTGGAGAACCCATTGAAGTTAGATACATAGCAGACGAAAACGGATACCGTGCCGAAGGTAATGCTATTCCCCAGCCACCTCCAATTCCTCCACTTATCTTGAAAGCTCTTCAGTGGATCGAAGCTAATCCAGAACCTGAACAACGTCAACAGATCCGACAGAATACTTACTATCAGTAGACTGAAACAACGGACATACTACCTAATGTTAGATCGATTCAGACATATTTATTGTTGATGATCTGGCCGTGTTAAATAATAACAGAAAATATTTTTTTTATTACACGAGTTATTTTATTCACAATCCTTGCCACAAAGTGAAGTAACAAGTACTCTTATGAGGAATGGATTCGGTCAATTCATCCAACTATTGAAGAATGCATTTCAACATTATTGATGAAATCTTACTATTTCGGCAATTTTTTAATGTTTCAATTCAGATCGAACGAAGCAAGTAAAAAATAGTAATTTTCCAAAAAATTCACAAAGCTGACTATAAGATAATCTGAGAGAAAAAACACTTCTTTCTACAGATGATAAATTTCATCTGACAGACCTTTGTGACAGACCAGGGAAATTGTCTTGTCTGTCCACTGAAATAGGTAGATCTGTCCAACGGTTGGTTCAAATCATATCTCTCCCAGTGAATTTGTGAATTTAGTATGTTGGAGTCAAACGTGAAACGTAAGGTAATGTCTTATATCAAGATTCAGAACGTATTAATTTACAGGCTGGTGTCCCCCAGGGATCAGTGTTGGGGGCATCGTTATTTCTCATTTATTTTAATGACATTGTCTATAGCTTTCCAACAGTTTCCATATCACTTTTTGCTGATGACACGAGGATGAGTTATTGAGAAAAATACGGGCTTAGTCACTACCTACATCTTCTAAAGATGTAGTGGAGGGTGTGTCAGACTGAATTCTGGCAAATAAAATGTCTCTCAACTTTTCTTAATCGAGGTGACCTTCATTGATTACGTGCTCTTAACCAAATAGTATTTATAGTGTATTACAATGTAGTATACTATTTTGGGGCACATCTATATATGCGTTAGATGAAAAGAGCTATTCGTGTATTATTTGCATAAGCACTTATATATTCAAAGTATGTATGCTGATTCATAAAAAGCGATCAATATTGACACTAAACTCAGACGAACATGCATATTCAATAAGAAATCAAGTGTACATTTTGCCAAATTATAACCACAACAGAATTAAGAATATGGGCCGTTGTATTCCGTAATCCAAGTATACAACCATCTACCTGTCTGTATGTAATCTTTAAGCATTTTGCGTTTTAAAAAACGACTGAAAAAATTATTGCATCAACATCTTTTATCATCTGAATGAATTCTTTTCTCAAACTTTAGAATAGGGAAGACTAGGGAGGCTTGATACTGTGGGAGGTATGATACACGTTTAAATTAACCGCCTAAAATATGTTGCCATTACTAGATTTGACAACAGCTGAGTCCTTGCACGTGGCCGTTACACGATATCAGTTTGTTTTCATTAGGCGCAAAGATAACTTGATGGTGACAAAAATTCGTTATTGGTTACATATTTTGTACAATTTGTAAAGGTAAGTGTAAATCTTATGCAGGAGTAGTAAATGAAAATAATTACGTGCTAGTATGATTTGCCACAAAAAGACAGTAGCATACTACATAGGCCAAGTCTTCCAAAAAGTCGAGGATGAATATTTTATAAATTTTATGCGTCGCAAAAATCCTGTATATCTTGATGTAAAAGATGAATTTTTTGTGCCTGAGGAAGATGTCATTAAACTACTATCACAGAGTTTTGTGGGCGGACCTGCCAGATCTTCAAAAGTTGAGATTTCCCATTAATTTTTCAAAATAGAATACTGTTTTCAAGAATAAAAAATGTTTTGTAAATAGTTTGTCGGGTATACTTAGAGTTACCCTTACCCACAAAAATTTAAAGTGCTAGATCATTTAGATTATTCAAAATTCAAAACTTTCAAAGGTAAAAGCCGTTCTAAATAAAGTTGTCTATAATAATTGTAAAAACCTAGTCATGTATCAAAGCTCCCATTTATTGTATCAAAGCTCCCTCACTATGGGAGGACTGATACACTTTGCATAATTTAGTAAAACAGTTAATAACTCAATGCACATTCTAAACTGACATCTGTAAAGTATCCGCAGTCAATTTGACTGCGAGTTATTCAGTTGTGAGGGTACCCATTTAGAGAATTTGCACGATGAATAGTTTTTTTGTTATTTTGGATGGAGTCTTAGGTGTATCAAGCCTCCCTAGTCTCCCCTATGTCATCACATTACTGTTTTATTATCCGCACCCTTCACTTTCTCAATTCTATGTTATATACATGGTGTCAATTTTGAAACTTCCCACCATTAATATCTTCCTTTCAGTAAACAATATGAAGAATTTAAAAAACAGGTCAATTTTATGTTCAAGGGGGACACTTTCAAGGAATATTTGTAACTCTGACTTATCATTTTTTGATGAGCATTTTCCGAAAAGTGGCTCTCTAAACTAACAGAAGTAATTATTAGATCTTGCTTACACTGAGATGCATGGTTTGACCAGAACTGGTTAGAATATTAGGTGGTACCGTTTCAACCCTTCATTAGCCACTAACTTCAAAAATTTACGTCAAAAAGTAGTCCAATAGTAAAACGTAGATGGTAGTAAAGTTGTGTTTATTAAATGCTGAATTTTCAATTCTCATCGCAGAAATTTTACAGATAGCTTTTTTTTGGATACTTCTGTTGTACAAAGTTTCTCATTTCAGGCAAAAAATTGTTTAGCAAATTTGAACGATGTAGTAGTAGTGTAAATACAGGTTCACCTGTTAGGCTCTTTTGTGATCACTTTAATGAGTGTATAAAAGTGTAAAAATGGTTTACATTCTTCAAGAAATAATTGAAACGATTGTAATTTATGTAGAAGTTGGATAGTGCGTCCGAAGGGCGGCATGTCTTTTTAACGAAAGACATCCAAATTGTAATGTAAGTCACCGGTATGTGCTTGATTTAGTGAATGAGTTTTACAAAACTGGTTCAGTGACAAATTAAAAAGAAATAATCCCAGAGTACTAAATGAAAAAGCTCAAATTAGAGTTTTGGGAAGAGTTGCTGCAGAGCCTACGAGCTCCCTATGATCAGTATCAGATCAGACGGGAATGTCACGCAAGACTGTAAAAAAAGCATTGAAAATGCATACATTTCATCCATATAAAACGTAGATACTTCAAGAGCTCCACGAGGATGATTATAATAGAAGAATGGAGTTTTGAGAAACCATGTCTCATCGAGTCAATACCATTTCTAATCTTCTGTCAAACATCTGTTTCAGCGTTAATTATTTATGAATAGCAATGTTAATAGACAAAATTGTCGCTATTGGAGTGATGAAAACCCATATATTTTTCGGAAAGGGCATACACAACAGCCACAAAAGTCAATGTTTGCGCTGGTATTCTTGGAAATGCCATTATTGGTCCATTATTTCTGGAAGAAAACTTGACTAGCAATATGTACCTTGAAATGTTTGAAGAGATATTATTAATCCTCTTATAACTCAAATTGATGCAGAAGGTAATGAACTTTTGCAGGAGGATCTGTTACATTTCCAGCAGGACGGTGCTCCACCTCATTATTTTCTTTCCATCCGACAGTGGTTAAACGAGAGATTTCCGGATAGATGGATTAGCAGAAGGGGAGCAGTTGAATGGCCTCTGAGTTCACCGGATTTAACTCCCTTAGATTTGTTTCTTTGGGGGTATCCTAAATCCCTTGTTTAAAAAATGCAACCTTCCGATATTAACGAACTCAAATGACGAATTACAGCAGCATGTCAGTCAATTTCTAGTGAAGTTTTCCGTAAGGTTAGAGCGGAGTTCGAAAACATAAAACAGCCACTCATAATAAATTTATTCCTGTCATTTAAGGGTTGGAAGGGTGCCACTTACTCTTCTAACCGTTTTTATTAAAAGGAGTCAATACAATAATGCATCTCAGAAAAATTAAAACGCAATTTTTCGGAAACTGCTCATCAAAAAAAAAAAGTCAGGTCATCATTGGAATAAGAATCAAACGCCAATCAAAATTATGTACTACTTGACCCCACTACGCATTTAAGATTCTAGGGGTAACATCTACCCCTCCTAGGAGGTTGAACCACGAGGGCTACAAACATATTTTGAAAGTGTTCCCCTTGAAAATAAAAATGACATGTTTTTTTGATTCCCCACATTATTTACTGGAAGGAAGTTTTCAAATTGACAGCGACGCCAATATTTATAAATGGAATCCTAGATTCTTCAATGCTTTCAAATTCTGGATTAAATGATATATTACATTGTGTAGTCAAAATAAAAAGCAATAACATGAATTTGATGAAATTTCATCTAGTTTTGTGTCTGGTCTACCGGGGTATAAAGGTCCCAGACACTAAATTTTGAGCGTGTCGTAGGGCGCCTGAGACCATAATGCATTTGGTCAGCTTGTCAAGCATAAGCGGTCTCAGCAAAAGGTATATCGCGACGTTACGACTGTTACGAGTGTTTGAGTATAATCTACGCCATAGACGAGACATCAGTGTTGCTAAGGGGGATATTGAGTACGTTGTAGAGAGTGAGAAGTGCCGAATTTATTGAAACTAGCCAATCTCCACTCTCAGGCGAATACAAGCCAATAAGCCTGATGTAGTCCTCCTTGACCATCGAAGTAGGACGATTTTTGTCATAGAGTTTTCAGTTATCGAAATTCAGGGGGCATTTGACAAGGCATTTACGAAATCATTCATCAAGCTCTAGAAAGAAGAGGAGTTCCCTCTCTCTCCTATTAGAAAATTGGGTAATTATATCATCCGTGGTCAAAACAAGTCACATCCAGAGCTGGAAGGGAATGTCCAAAGGGAGGAGTTCTATCTCATCTTCTGTAAGCTATCCTGATCGACGAATTGCTAAGGATCTAGCAGTGATTGCAATGGGCAAACTTGTAGAAACAATTTCGAAGTAAACACAAATGCCCTGAACACAGTACCTAAGTAGTGCCACGATGAGAAACCAACTGTAAACCCTAAAATACTCCAATAGTGATATTCACAAAAATGAAGGTACTTGAAGGACTAATGCCACAAGTTCTGAAAGGTGTTGAAATTACAATAGAATAGAATAGAATAGAATAGAATAGAAGGGCTACAACCAAAAATTGTCCTATGGTTAAATAATAAGGTCATATGAATCGGTGGTATGGTGGCCAAATAGTCATCAGGCTGGTGAAGTTCGAAGGCTGAGTACTAGTCAGAGGCAATGCTGCTTAGCGACCACAGGGGTCATGAGGAGTGCTCCAACAGTTGCTTCAAAAGCCTTGCTCAACATACCACTGCTTCACATATACATACAAGGCGAAGCGAGCTCAGGGAAAGGATACATGATCCGAATTATATAGTCAAAATCGGTCTTATCGTGCGGGTTCAAATGTCAGCAAGTATATGAAATATAGAAAAACCTAGTGGTTACCAAAATGTTTTGTATTCATTAAGGTATATTTACACGATAGGTATCATGTGTGTGTAACACGGAAATCGTTTGTGCAATGTTATTGGAATAAACAGTCGAATAAAGTCTCCCTCACCCACACGTTAAGACCGATTTTGACTATACCAAACTACAACAACTATAAGAGGCATGGAGGAAAATTTCTTCAGATAATGCAAAGTACTCCCCTACTATACAGATATCTTGAAAACCGAAGGTGTGAGAGCAGTCTCGTTGACCTTAGTTGAACTAGTTAACCACGGTATTCCAGGCAGAAGTTACAGCAATAAATCATTGTGCAGAAGAGTTACAAAGGCAGGAGTTTGATAAAAGGGCAGTGACTAGTGTCTCTGATCAAAAGCAATAAGCAACATGCAAGTTGAATCAATACTTGTTTGAAACTGTCTAGGAGCCCCAGAAGAGGTGAGCAGTCATAACCTCCGATCAAGTAACACAACCTAGATGAGTAAAACTCAAATAGAACTGAAGGTAACATCTTTTCATAATGTTATCCCTCAAATCATGACATTATTGCCACGTGGCAATTTTTTAAGGATACAATAAGCACGTCAGCTAGATTTTGATATATGTCGGGTTCATGGCAACGAAAACTCAAAATTACTGTCTTGGATGATATATGACAATAAGAAGGCAATTGAAACGTTCATTGCAGCTTATAGGGAGCATGTAAAAACGATAGCATTACCATCGCCGAACGGAGATTCTTCGTTGTCGATTTAGTCTTGTCAGTACGACAACGCTGCATTTGATATTTGACAGAACAATCATTTGAAGCTACTAGTGTCGTAACTATCGAGAAAGGGAAACCAAATTGGAAAAGAGAAAAATTTATAAATTATGAAAAAAACTTGTCAATTAGAGCTTCGGCTGTTCTCAAAATCCTATGGAGATTATTTCATCATAATTTCAGGTTTACATTCTATATTGGGTTTCCATTATTTCTATTTCATTGAACCTCAATATTTCTGTTAACAACGCACGACACTGCCGTTGGGGGAAGACGCCCCTTACACACAAATCTTAATGCGTGTGCGGCGAGTTACTCATCTAGGTTATGTTATTTGATCGGAGGTCATAACAAACTATCCATAGCCTCGTAACCAAGGCATACAGGGTATAAGGGCAACGAAGAGGCTGACTTATTAGCACGAGATGGAACACGACGTGCTCTCATGAACCCGAAACATGCTTGTGGTTTATCGAAAGCTCTGACGAAAACTTACAAGAACACGAGCATGAAGACCTCAAGAATAGTGGAACAAGGTGTCAGAAATAAGACACGCATAAATGTTCATCAGAGAACCATTACCTTCATTTACTAAGTACCTACTAAGTCAGAAGAAAAGGAAAACTAGGATTACGGATGGGCAGAAACAACCATGTATAGGTTCAGCCACGAGGAAACCGCTGGGCATATATTGTGTTAGTGTGAAAGTTTGGCCGAGGAGAAAAACCCACAACTTCGCAAGCACATGGTAGAGTTAAAGTCTAATTTCTGAAGTCTAGTGACATGGACGGCTTCAGACATAGATCTTTATAGGTCGTGGACTCGTAATCTATAAAAGCTTCTGAGCCTAAAAGGCCCCATACAAAATTTAATATAATCTTGTAGATAATTCAACATTCACCTAGACGTAAACAAAGTTGCATATCGAAGAGTTTTGGTGAGACATAACAAATATATAACTGAGCTTGTCGATCTGACTGAATGAGTTGTATTTTCATTAAAGTATTTTCAGCGTTGAAAAAGACGTCAACTTTACGCCGAAACGTTTGCTACCATATGATTGACTTCTTTTTGAGTCCTATTTTCCGCAACCTCAAACCCAAATTGAAGTGGAGGACGCTAACACTGCACATTGATAATCAAATTTCAACTCTAATGATTCTCACGTATTATGGGTTCACAAACCAAGGCGGTTATTTTGGAATACAATGGCTCTTTCAATGCAAGTATAGTATTCCATTGTGAAAATCAATGAAGTGAATATAAAAATGTTTGGGATGACACAATTTATCAATGTAACAATTTTGGACATATATTTTTTATTTGATTGAATTTGCTTTTTTGAATCGCCCACAATAGGTGCTACGAATCCATAAATCATTACCGTAAATTGAACTTCTATAAATATTGATGCTGTTCTGAAACTCATCCAATTGTTATCCAATAGTGACCTCGCCAGTTCAGCCCATTTCTGTACATTAATGAGTATGTGGAGATGCTAACGGTCTATTGCCAAAACTCTTTTAGGTTATTGCATAAAATGTAAATTCTCATTTATCTGGAATATAAAAATGAATGTTTCTCTTCAACATGTATCAGTTTTGATCCGTTGTTGACGAGGTAACAAGCATAATGTACACATTGGTGAGTACTTTCGGTATCAATTAAAAGCAATTAACACATTTTCAATCGCCAAGAAAATGTGCTGATTATAACGTTTTTTCCAAGTTGCTATCGAAACAAGAGTTTTTCATTTATCGAGTGAGAAAATTTTGAATCAATTACGACGATTGTATATAAAAATTATGACAGTTTACTTTTTTCTTATAATGCCACCATTGTTGTAACGATAATAATGCTTTTGTATAATCAAGTTAATTATGTCATTTTCTTTTGTCAAATATTCTGTTGACACTTTTTATGCATTGACTGTGGACGTATTACATAATATATATAAAAATTGATCATGTTTTGGTCGAGTTGAAATCTTAAAATTTCTTTCAATTGTTGATTTTTGATTGTATACATCAAAGCTAAATTACTGTCACTTCTGCAAATGTAATCAATTCTCCCACTTGTACTTGAACGTCTGTGCTATGAGATTTTACGAATTAGGGACAGCTCTTATCATAATTATTATTTTTCGACGTGAATAAGTGATTTTAGGTGTGGTAATTGCTAAATCGGGTAAAGAAAAAACTTGAAAAACCTATATAATTATCACGCTCATGTGTGAATTCTAAAAAAGCATTGTGCAGTTGTTATTTCAATATATTCACGACAGGAAACGCCTTTTGAATTATAACCTCATATTTTCTGTAAATATCAATGATGTGAAGCTACTTAATTACCCCTAAAGAGGTGATCCTTAATTTCAAGCGGAGGTCAAAATTAATTACAAATTAAAATAAAATATCCATATCAATTTGACAAATTGTCAGTTTTTATTATATCTCAAGCCCATTAATGTATATTTTATAATCATATTTAACTTGTGAAATGCATGTCTCAATGCCAGAATCGAGTCTTGATAATCTTCACCGATTTCCTGTGGCCACTATATTAATTAGATAAATTATTGATTTGTCAGTAGTTTTGATATGACCGAACAAAGAGAAAATCTCAGCTCTTTGTTTTGTTCCAAAAAACTAGTTCTTCCGATATATGTTGCACATATCTGATCAATCCTAGAATAGTGTTTTCGAATATGACATCCAGCACTGAAATAGTCATGTTTCCTAGCTCGTAATAGAACAAATTTGGAGCTAAGATGTTCGATTTAGAAGGAAGTTTTACCTCTCAACTCATGAACTCGCTTATTTCTCTGAAATATTGCCAATAAGTTGTGGATCTATTCCCGTCAATGGGATATTATTTTTTTGGTTCACATAAAACAAAAATCCATCTAATGTTTGGATAACATCATAAGAATCAAGAGAAAGGGTTAGCAAAGCTTTTGACAAAGTCAATCATGACGTAATAATGTTGAAGTTGAATGAATAAGATTTGGTAAATAACATTCTTAGACTTATCAGAAACTATTTGGAAAACAGAGTTCTGATCTTTGAACACAAGGGAAGATATACAGCGAAGTTAGAAGCTACATCAGGAGTTTCTCAAGGCACCAATCTCGGTCCTCTTTTTCGTACTTTTTCATAAACGACCTGCCAGCTATGTTCAAATATTCGGATTGCCTTATGTTCGCAGACGACTTTAAAATGATTAAACATATTCAAACAGTTAGGGACAGCATATAATTACAGTAATATTCAAATAACGTCTATGATTGGAGTTGTAGTATTAAACTATTTTCCATTATTGGAAAATGTAGTGTTATGTCAAAACACGAAGGCATTATTCTGTGATGTTTTGATAAATGATGAATGGTGAGATACTTGAGAGTTGTATAATAGAGGTAAGACATATATCTTCTCTACAATGAGTCATTACCATTCAAAACCTGCATTGAAAATATTAAGAACGTGAGTATATTTGAATTTGGCTCGAATATATGGTAATGCGAATATCAATCAAAATTATTCCAAATAGGGAATGTTGAAAATGAATTTTTACGAAAATTTTATTAAAAAAATACCATGTTCGTCCAGATTATGATACGGTGAGGTCATTCGAATTTGGAAAATAGGCGAAAATTGTGTTAACCATAATTTTTATTCAAATATCTTGATGATAAAATCAATTCACCCTATTTGTTATCGATGATAAGACTTAATATTGCACCCAGAAGAACCCATTTCTCGACCATGTGTTCACAATACCGTACCATCATGCTATGAAAAGGCCCTTAATGTAGGTATGCTTCATCTTTCCAATAAATGTACTGCTTTGATTGTAACAATTGTAACAAAAATTATTGATGAGAATCAATCGGGTATAGTATCAATCCTACGGTTTTTGATTGACCGAATAGTTGTTTCATTGAATTAAATTTTTTTAGCATGTGATTTTTGAAAAAACTATTTAATTGTTTTTCCGTAAGCCAGCTGTCGTCCCCCTATGAACGACAACCCTCAGAAGTCAAAACTTAACGTGCGATTCCTAGCACTTACATCAAATGAACGAATGAATATCCATATAATTAGACCTGTATGGTCTGATTGGATGAAATACAAGCATGTTTAAAGATTATTAAATTGATACTCTCCAATATTAACTTTTCAAACTCATTCGTTTGTTTCATTTCTATCAGATATTTGGTTTCCAAACTCATTTAAGTGATCATGATTTTACCAAACTTTTTTTTTTTCAGGCATTATTCTCAGCCTTGTTGGTTGTCACTTATGGCCTTCCCAATCAACATTTTCGCATTTTGAACCAGGATCAGGTTATCAATCCTGATGGAAGCTACAACTACAGGTAGGCGTATTTTTCGTTTTGATAAATAGATATATTCAATCTCTTCATGGCACGTTGAACGATAATTTATCAATTATTTTGCAAGCAGCTGTTTCATACAAGAGGTTATTAGGAGTCATTAATATGTAATCAGTATATAAGTATAGGTATAGAAACATGATATGCATGTTTTAGCAAATATTATTTTTATGTAGTTTGCTCGGGGCTTTGGGGGAAAGCTGGTTAAAAAAATGAAAAATCAGAAAAACATGAACGCTGGTGGTTGAGAAAGGTCATAAGGCACATACATGGTCTTCAATAATTTTTTTTGTTGGTTCACACAACAACATATATTCTCATGGTATTGAAAATTTCTATTAATTTTTCCAAAAATGATTTTTCATTATTTTATAATCATATGATTTACGAATAAGAGCATTTAAGTGAACTTATAATTGCGTATTCCTAATAAGAAATAAAAGCAGGTCTGTCCAACGTAAGTATAGAAAATTGTATGATTCCTGATCTCCACTGCGACTGAATTATTATTCATATAAAAGTTATACAAAAACGGATATTTGTAATTTCGGAAATATCTCAGAAAATGTATAAATTTGTGGTTTAAAATTGAAAAATTCCATTTTTCAACAAACTGATCTGCTTTTTGATAATAGATCCAAGACATGGAGTATCCTCAGCAATAACTTTGTTTGCACCTTCACATAGTTCATTCAGATTATGATTTCCTACAGGCGTGCGTGATTCAGCCTATACCCGCACGCATTTTAGTTTGAGATGTGTCATTTTCCCGCACGCTTAAATCACTTCAAGTGAGTTATTCCTGCACTAGTGCGGGTATAGTTATTATCCTAACAAGTACGGAAAGAGTACCATTCCCGCATGAGACTGCCGTTACCCGAACGACGCAAAGCGGAGTTCGGGTAAGCAGTCGAGTGCGGGATAGTACCTTTCCGTATGAGTTAGGATCAAGATTTTTTCTACAAGCGCATTGAAACATCTTATGTAGCGCTCTTGAACAAACTTTCACGTGCGGGAAAAATTATTCCCGCACTAATGCGGGAAAAACTCACTTGAAGTGACCTTAGCGTGCGGGAAAATATTTCCCGCACTAGTGCGGGAATATGACACCTCTCAAACTAAATTGCGTGCGGGAATAGGGCGGAACACGCACGCTTGTAGGAAAAAATTTTTCCCTCACGCGAAAATTTGTTCAAAAGTGCTTTATAATTTCTTTTAATTCGCTTGCAGAAAAAATATTGATCCTAACTCATACGGAAAGGTACTCTCCCGCACTCGACGGCTTACCCGAACTCCGCTTTGCGTCGTTCGGGTAAGGGCAGTCGCATGCGGGAAAGCTACTCTTTCCGTACTTGGTAGGATAATAACTATATTCTGATTGATGTGTTTGAATAACGAGGACGTGTTTTGACTAAAAAGTTGTTGATGAAAAAAAGTTAAGAGATGTCACAAAGCACATGGTTGTGCAGTACTTGATTGACTTGAATTTTTTCTCATTGACAAATTGGCAACAGTCTCATACATTCTGGAAGATAATTATGGTCAGACAGCAACACACATTCTTGATCACAGAGAAGTGTGAAAAAAGGTTGAAGAATAACTATTCAAAAAACGTAATTGGTTTTGAAATTTATGAAAAATACTTAGTATTCTTTCACTTCAAGTTCTTCTGAAAAAAATAATTCTGTATGTTCAGAAAACGTCCTAAGAACCCACAATAAGTGGCAATATATTTTTTCTTGAATACCTAATGAATTTCAAACCTCTGCCGTTTGTTTAAAAAAAGTCAGTGATCGTAAAAAAGAGATCTATCGCCACCTTGTTTGTGTTGTTCCAGAGAAGTTCATGACCCTTGAGTCTTACTTTTTTCTGAACAAAATCCAAAACTTCAGTTCATTTCAGGGACTTGAAGTATTTACTACTGCGAAACAAAAAAATAAGCTTTTCAGAGTCTGGCTTGGCAATGAAGAAATTTCATGTGTGAGCTTGAAATTTGGTTTGGCAAACTATCATTTATTGCACTGACAATAAGCTAGTCTCATACTTTGAAGAAATATGGTGCTTGAAGAATAATGATTTAGCTAATCCTCATAGTCTACAGAATACACTTCAAATCAATAACTTGTTGAAACTTATTCAATGCTCGTCCAATTAATAAGTGGGAATCAACGCACACAAACCACAAGCACGTTTTGTTAGCAAACCTGACTTATGTTTCCAAATATATAAAACTGTTACTCGAAGAAAGAAAAGAAAAATTAGTTGTCGAAGAACTTACTAGCCATGACTTGTAGAAAACCATTTTTGAATCTTTTAGTTCAAATAACTCATGACTGAGATAAATAATTTTTAAGCTCTTGATGTGAACCACTATTCGAATATTATCTGAGTTGAAATAATTCATGACTATAATAACTCTGTTTGCAGATACGAAACTGAAAACGGCATCCAAGCCCAAGAAGAAGGAATCCAAAAACAACTGCCTGAAGGCGCTGGAACGGCAGCTCAAGGTTTCTACCGCTATATTGCTCCCAGTGGAGAACCCATTGAAGTTAGATACATAGCAGACGAAAACGGATACCGTGCCGAAGGTAATGCTATTCCCCAGCCACCTCCAATTCCTCCACTTATCTTGAAAGCTCTGCAGTGGATCGCAGCTAATCCAGAACCTGAACAGCGTCAACAGATCCGACAGAATACTTACTATCAGTAGGTTGAAACAACAGGAATAGTACCTAATGTTAAATCGGTTCTGACTTATTTATTGTTGATGATCTTGCCATGTTGAATAATTATTATAGAAAAAATATTTATTACATCGATTATTTTAATTACAATCCCTTCCAAAGAGTGCTTGTATTCAAAAAGAAACAACAACCTTTTCCTAATATGATACATTTTAACAATCCCGGTAGAATCTTAATTTTTCGGCAATGCTTTTAATCAGTACGAACGGAAAGTTCAAAAACTTCCAATAAACTCTGAACAAACACCAAGCAGATCATGAGAGAACTGTCTCACAGAAAAAATGTATTGCGGAATTAATTCGAATATAATTTTTTCATCGTTTCCGAAACGTTTATAAACTTGGTGTAGCAACAAAAATACAGACTGATCATCAAGCAGAGCTGACCTAAATTAACGAGTGTCTGACAAGAGTTTACAAACGCTTTATAAACCGTATTTTCCCTACGAACTCATAACAACTAGCCCAGGCAATGAAGCGAAAGTAAAAATAATAATAGATTGGAAATTTGGTGAAAATGTTCAATAGGGCTTACTCTTGAACCTGTCAGCAATTCTGATCAATTGAAGGTCTGCATTCGCCACCATATTGGAAAAAACGTGCTCTCTTATGGTTTTGGTCTATAACTCTTTATTCATCAATTTTATGGAAAAAGTTGTAGTGATCAAAAATTGAGAATATTTAATTATCTACAAAAAAGATTCAATTCAGTTTTTTCATAAAACTAATATTTTTCGTGTGAATGGACGACGAACAATGGCGTATAAACGGTCCATATAAATCTTTGTGGAAACTCTGCAAACAGAAATTCATATTCGTTACGTAAAATTAGATCATTGTTATAATTTTTTCATTTTCCACATATTTTATTCATTTACTCCCTTACGTACTTATTACTTTTGAGTGATTCGTTTTTTTGCAGTCTGACTAGTACTGGGGCTATCATCGACAACATCAGCATAATCCGATAAATCATTGCTCCCCGCATAGGAAGATCGTCTCGAGCTTGTTATTGCCCTTTCTTCATTCGCGTCATCTTCATCTTCTCCGTCTTCATTTTCATCATCGACTACTTTCGGTTCATTGAAGCAGTCTCCATGACAATTATTGCAAACCGTTGTACAATCAATCCTTGCTATTTTAAACCCACTCAACCCTGCAAAGCCAGTTGTACATTTGTCAAAATCATATTCATTGAATTCTCGGGTTCAATGGAGTCCATTGTTGTAATTGGACTCAAGTATTCTTGGACTCGGTTCGAACCCCATAATCCAGAAGCTAAATGATTTCTCAGCCATTTTTGCACTCGATTGTAGACTCTAACAGATTGCTGCCTGGATGATCCTTCTATTGGTGGTAGCTCCGACCAAGTGACACAATCTAGATGAGTAATACTCAAATAGAACTGAAGGTAACATCTTTTCATAATGTTATCCCTCAAATCATGACTATTGCCATGTCGCAATTTTTTAAGGATACAATAAGCACGTCAGCTAGATTTTGATATCTGTTGGGTATATTCATGGCAACAAAAACCCAAAAATACTGTCTTGTATGAAATTATAATAATAAGAAGGCATTTGAAACGGTCATTGCAGCTTGTTGGGAGCATGTAAAAACGTATTTCCATGTCGATATAGTCTGGTCAGTACGGCAACACTGCCTTTGGAATATCGAATGTCAAATATGACAGAACAACAACAAAACATCTCTGTTTTTTCGTCTTTGGCTTATTAAAGTGTTGTTTCGTGAATGGCAAATTCTGAGTTAATTTGTGACTATCGTTAGTTTTTATTATTAAGCAATGGTGAAGAATTGTGAAATGTGCAAAAAACCATTTGATACTGGAAATCAAAATATGTCATTTCATAGATAAGCTGCGAAACCAAGTTGGAAAAGAGTAAAATGAATGAATTATGAAAAAACATGTCAATTAGAGCATCGGCTGTTCTCAAAATCCTGTGGGGATTAATCTATAATAATTTCAGGTTTCCATTCCATATTGGGTTTCCATTATTTCAATTTCATTGAACGTCAATATTTCTGTTAACAACGCACGACACTGCCGTTGGGGAAAGATGTTCCTTTCACACAAATTTTAATGCGTGTGCGGCGAGTTACTCATCTAGGTTGTGTTATTTGATCGGAGGGTAGTGAGGCAATGTTGGGTTTATTTTTTTTATATAGATGTTTATTCAAGGATGTGTCTGTAGAACGTGCGATTGCAAGGAAAAAACGAACGTCGTGTTGAAACTATCAGCGATATCATGTAACTCTCTACTTGTTTTAAATAACTTATTGATCTGACTTGTCCTTTTTTTAAATCGGTGAAATAGTGTCGCAGCCACTAAAGGCATGCAAGAAAAGAATGTTGTTCGCAAGCCCTGATGATTGTGGCTGCGCGATTTTTCCCTTTCCCGGAAACAAAAGATTTTTTTTCGGTGGGGCCAATGCAACCATTAAAACTAAGAGATCAAAATTTTCGCCAGTAATAGCCACGTTACTTTCTGATGAAGATAATTGGATTGCAGTGTTCACTATTGAAGAATTTGCATCATTTGTATTCTGTCGACATCCTATAGTTTAGCTCGGTTGATAGCATGTCAATTAACCTACTTTTGTTTTTGTTGTTTGAATGGAATTGATTCTGACGAACGGTGACACTCATATTTTTTTCAAAATGTGTCAATCCAAATGTCAAACGAATACTAAAATCGTGTGTTGATGTAGATTATGAGGGGGTCGTACAGGCTGTGCAGCCTCACAAGCACTTCGACCTATAAGTTATTTTGTGCGTGTCCCTCGATCTATTCGAGGCCCGGGATTCCGAGACTTCTTGCGAAGTTTATCAGTTTTATGGGAGGGTGTTTGGAAGGCCTCTTCTGAAAGCGCTGGGCATTCCAACAGCAGATGTTCTGTAGTTTCCGCGAAGTCCTTGCAGTAGCGGCAACTATCACTCTCTAATTTATCCATCTTTTTGAGGTGGTACCCCAGAGGGCAGTGTCCAGTGAGAAGTTGAGTCTTTCTTGTCCACCCCGCAGCGGCCAGAACCAGATTTTCAACATTTGGCAATACAACAGTAAGGCCGGAGAACCTGGTAAATTGTTCTCCCAACGTACTCCTCAATTTCGTTAAGAGATTGGATATACTGGGAGAAATATAACCATAGGGTGAGCCACAATAGGCCATTGGCCGCAGTGGAGGGCCTGATATGGGTCCACTCACGTTCAAACCTAACCTAACCTTTCTTGATCAACTCGAGGAGCTGTTTAGCTTTCTTTGGCAGTTTATTCCACTGATATTTCATTTCATCGGTTTCCTAGCGTCGGACTTCTTTTGAGTTGGCTCTGGAGAGTCCACAGAAGGATACTGGGCCGGGAATTGTGTGTTTGCCCCTTCGTTGCCTTCAATTCCTCTGTGACCTGGCACCCACATCAGGGTGACCTGATTGTTTACTGCCAGTGGTCTTAGGGATTGTTTACAGTCCCAAGTCAACTTAGACTCACAGGTGTATGACCCCAGAGCTTTTAGTGCTGCTTGGCTATCTGACAGTGTATAGATTTCTGCCCTTCGAGTGCCTCTTTCAAGACATTCCTGGACACATAATTCTATAGCATGTACTTCTGCTTGGAAGATGGTTGGCGTGTTACCAAGTGGTTTTGAGAGCCTGAAATTTGGTCCTATAACGCCCCCTTCAACCCTTCCGTCCATTTTAGATCCATCTGTGTACCACACTGATGTATCCCTTCCCAGTTGAGGTCCGTTCTCTGTGCAAGTTTGGTGGCTATTTATGACCACTTCAAACTTCATTTTGAAGTCGTACCTAACTGGCATGAAATCTGTCGGTTAAGACATGGCTTCTATGGAAATGTGTTCCAAAATCTTTAAGTGTCCATTCACATCTCCTGCTTTTAAGTGTTTTTTCTGGCTCAGTCTGAAGGCACTGTTTGCTGCTTCTTTCATTACACATAGGTGCAATTGCGGAATGTTTAGCATTGCCTCTAAGGCTGCAGTAGGGCACGTAAATATTGCCGCTGTGATTTTATTTCGAGTATGAAATGCTTTTTTTTCTACGATAGATATTGTCTATACAATACTGGTGCTTTGCTATCAGAGTCCATATTAATTATAGTTATAGACAGAAGTTCAAATATAATCGTGAAAATGTTTATATACTGTCAAACGAAGTGACGTTCGTTTGCTGATTAAAGTGCCAAGTAGTGAGATCAACTGTCATTAGTGTTAAAAATCCATAAAGTTGTTTTCAGTATATTCTCATTGGGTCGCATGATATTGTTCATTTGCTTCATTTTCATCTCTAGAGTTGAAAACTATCACTTTCATATCCGGTTGAAAAATGATCATTTTCATATGAGTAGAAAAATACGTTTATAGTGTTATTGAAGTGATCGAAGATTTGAGGGAGTCTGGTTCATAACCAAATCCACGAATACAACGGATAGAAATTGAGTTTTAAAAGTTTCATGGGATTTTTGAACATTCAGCAGTATTGTTTTTAATTTCCGATATTATAGTGATAGTGATTTTTCCCGATTTGAACAGCAATCTCATTTCTAACGATTTTCATAGTACGCTCTACCTAATTCTGTGGAATCTAGTAATTTTATTTATTTAAATTTTTTATTTTCTTCCACTATTTGATCAATTTCATCACGAAAATGTTCAAACCAAGCCTTCCTTTATCGTCTTGAACCAGGCTTGAACTCGGTTTCCTAGCGAATTTATGAACGATATGATATTTACTAAGGGTCATCAATCTTCAGTGTGAAAGCGTTTATCACGCTCGGAAGATTGAGTAATAATAAGTTAATCATGGATGCAAAGCAACGAATTATGATGGAGCTTTAATTTCTGTGATTAAGTCATTTAACAGAAAGAAATATTTTTCATTTTTAATTGCTACATCTCGGACATAATTTTATCACATATTTTTTTGTTTAATTACTTCAACCTTTCGGCTGGTGGATATTTTCTTCACGTTGTCATTGACAAGTGACTGGTTCAGAATTAGCCTATACAGGGTGTTGCTAAATTAGCGCAAAAGTTATTATGCGATGATTGCTTGTCGAAATTCGATAAAAATTTCTGAATAGTTCAAGATATGGCAATTTGTAGACCAATAAAAAAGCGACCTATGAATATTTTCTAATTTTGTTGTGACTTCAAAGTGGTGAAACATGGGACCACCATTTAATTTTTTACCAAAACTTTTTAGCAACATGAAATTTCTTCAAAATACTTCTATTCATAAAAAAAATGAAATACAACATCGTGCATTTACGGATTTTCTGTTAATGAAATAAAAAAAAAAATCTAGTATGGCTGATGTCACGTTTTGTTTGCATTGTAATTACGATTTCAATCGTAGAATTTGAAAATTATTCATGTGTATTTCAAGAGAATATAATAAAAATTCAAAAACAGTAAAATCATGACTTCAGGTAACCTCAGATACAAAACTCCAAGGGGTTGAACTATGGAGATCTGAGACGCTAAGATTGAAGACCTGATCAGCCTATCAAACTTTTCAAGGACAGGCCAAAAAGCTTTTGTTAACATGAAAGAAACCTTTTTATTTTCGACAGGGAATCACTCTCAAAAAAATGTTGAGGATTTGAGAAAATAATATTATAAAGAAGAAGAAGAATAGTGATGAAGAAACATTCACACATTTTTGTGCAAAGAGACCTTGTTTGTTTCACTATGTTGATACTTCCTGTCACAAATATTCAAACTTTGTTCGTAAAATTACAAAGAGACCTTGGGTCGATCTATCCAAAATTTTGATGTATTCCCATTCAAATAAAATGAAGTATTCATTAATTCATAAATGTTGAAGATGAAAAATTATTTGGAAAAAAAAATCCAGGAAATTACAAACTAGATGCGCTGTTAGACGTTTCTGGAGAACGAACAGAGATATACAGTGAGTATGTAAAAGTTTGCACCAAATAGGTAATTAATTTTTTATTCTTTGGTGACAAAATTCTTTTCAGCAAAAAAAAATTGGTGAATTACAAAAAATTCACAAAAAAGGCATCATACTTTCAAATTCTCAAACAGTATACACGCGTTTTTTTAGCTGATCCCACTATTGTTATCTCTGGACGAAAGTTTCCTATTTTCAGGAGAAATAATATTCTCATTTCAGATCTTGAATATCACTTTTGGGATATTCGCCAGAAACTAAAATAGTCAAATTTCGTTTTTGGTTCTACTGTCTCCATTTCCAATCATATAAGAAAAAGTCAGGGGAACTTTCGATGATGTTTCATATTTTTTAAAATCATATATGAACCAATTTCCAATGCGACGTTTCGTTCATTAAATTCCATCGCCAACTTTATTTTTCATCAAGTTTAGTATCCATAATGTTTTAACAAATTCAGCTATTTTCTCGACGATTTCTCTGAAAAAATATCATCAATATTTGGTCAATTTCCGTTAGTATGTAGTATGAAGAAGGTTGAAACCAAAATCCCATAACTCAAAGATACATCAACTCAACATATCTTTTGAAAATTTGGTAGTCGACGTGAACGCCTATGAATTCCAGATTTTTTTTTGATGTTTTCTGACAGAAACGCCTAAAACGACACATTCTTGTTAAATTATTCATACAAAAATTAAAGCTTAGAAAAAAAAGGGAGATAGACGTTTAACTTAGTAAATTATAGACTTCAATACTGAAAGGAAAACCACACAAAAATATTGGTTCGTTTTGATGGTGGAAATTAACAAAAATGCCCAAAAAGAAGAACTTAAAGAATTTTTAAATTTTTATCTTCATGCACTATACATCCATTATTCAAAAATAAAAAATCGTTTCTGAATCCATTTTTTCTCATGGATGAAGACCTTCAATATAGCGAGGGGCTAGATATAAAATTTGAGAAGAATTTTTGTTGATTGTAACCCCCCAATTTGTAATTTTTCACAGAACCACACGAAAAGAAACTCAACAGCTGTCATCTCTAAGCAGAATTCAGTTGGGGATCGTTACAAGGCTGTACTCTCAAGTGAACGAAAAAAAAAAATACCATTTATATCACAACAGGATGTTATCATGGACGCGTTTGAATTATTTATTTTCAGATTTAAATAGTTTCGAATGCATAACTGAATAGCTGGAGATTTCTCATCAATCAATAAATATATTCTAATCACTGGTTCAGCAGATATAAAACAATCCAAGGGCGTGAGACGATCATTTACGGATATTACTTACGCAAAAACTACTCCTCATCATTTTCACAACAGTTATGTAAATGCTGCTATTCAGTGCAACAACGAAAATGCAAATTTGGCCATTACCATCATTATAGTCTATTAAATTTGATTGTTAATTTTTAGTTTGAATACCATCCTAATACCAATCGACAAAATTAATAGACTTTTGATTAAGTATACCAGAAAAATATCTGAAACAACCTTGATGATGGCCCACCGAGAAAGATGATCTAATGAAACACTTTTTCGAACAAGTAAATCACTTTCGAGTAGGCGAGTTTCAGTTGTTATACATAGAAAGATACATTGGCGGAACATTGTATTCATTGAGAAATAGGAAAAGGACAAAAAAAGGGAAATATTTGATGCTGGTCAGTTGAAAATGAATTGTAAGCGAAAGAATAAAACGAAATCTGTATAAGGTGACCTGAGTCCTCATAATATTCTAGCTGAACTAGTCAAAAATAATAAAAAATGTGACAATATATATTAATTGTTGATTACTTGAGTTCAATGATACTAATAATAGCCCCATCATAAAAGCTGCGGAGTCTGAGGAACTCCTTCATTGAAGACCTTGGCTTAGCATTCCTCAGGTCGAGTGGGCTGAAGTCAGTTACCAAGGTCTGTCAGGATGATGCCTTCACGTGACTGTAGTCGCGTGATGGATATAGAGACCATGTCGTGGGTCACCTGACAGCTTGCCGAGCTTATATGGTCTCAGCCTATTTTCACAGGTATAACACGGTGCTACGAGTATTATGCTACCTTCTACGACACTCGTAAGGTATAGACAAGATACCGAAGTAACCTCATTTTATGGGGGATATTGAGCCGTTGTGGAGAATGAGAAGTGACAAATCTATAATTCCTGACTTTCGTCAGGATTTTTATCTTCTCCTGGCGAAACTAATGTAGTCCGAAAAGGCAAAAAAATGGACTGATTATCGATATTCACACCGCAGGCTTTAGCCAAACCATTTTTCAAAATGTTAGTTTGATCAGAGGTATCCTCAGTGAAATGATGGACACAATGCTCTCGGATCTGAAAATTATCTCGGAATAAACATATATCATAAAAAAATACCAAATGGGAAAATAAATGAATATGCAAAGAAACAGAAAGTTATTTGAAACTCCCAGCATTTTGGTTTCGTAGCGAAAACTGACATGCAATTCGTCATTCTAACGGATGTATTGGTATATCTTCAGCAGTGATAGAAACATCTATGACTGATCATTTCGCAGTATTCACATCCATGAGGATTTCGAATGGTAAAAATCACCAAATCGAGAATGCGAGCACTATTAGAAAAACTGATTTCAACAATTTGAACACTTTTCTCCAAAACAAATCATGGAGAAATACATGCACATGCAATGATGTACAGATTGCGTATGACAATATTATTGAGAAATCAAACAAATATTTGAAAGATAGCACCAAAGATATCACTGCGAAAATCTAAATGTCCGCGAACTTAAACCCTGGATAACTGCTGGCCTAATTGGACGATTTAATATAGGGATACTCTTGAAAAAAAATACTTGAGCCTCACTCGCCTGAATTGGAAGTACAATACTAAAATAAATTATAGAAAAAAAACATGTTCTCATATTCTGTTGCAACAACATGCTACTATTATATAATGTGTGTGTTGGTGCTGTGATTGTAAGTCACCGCTTCATTCGTAGAGGCACACTATAAGTCTTTTGAATGTTATCGTTGATTTCGTAGAACAAGACGACTCTATTATCGACTGACCAATTCTTGCATTGAAGAGAGAAAATAACCTCAAAAAATGCATGTATGAGGTGGTCATTTCCAACAAAATGAAGGATGATATTTATTGGCTTTATTACAATCAGCATTTGCAAGTTGTGGAAATATGTTGAGAGAAGGGTATTATTTATAAGTGAAGTGTCAGAATGATGATTTAGTTTCATTGATATAATATTTCTTTCTTTATTCATTTTGTGAGATATAGTATTGTTTCAATATTCAGATTATTTATGTATATTGACAAATCATATCATTACACACAGGTCTCATAACCAATTAATCATATGTCAACTTATTTGATCAAAATTCCTGTTCGTCTAGTATTATCTATTATAAAATGTTATGCAATGAATAGAGAAATAAAATAAATAAATAAAATAATGCCTAATGGATTTATCAAAAACACAAAGAATTAATATTTCAAAAAAAAATCAGAAGCTCAGAAAAATAACAAAATAAACTGGAATATAATAAAAGAAGCCTCACAGCAACCCGTGCAGCCGATGAACTCGGTCTCGTATTCGGCACTGAACGGACAAACCCAAACTCTGTCACCGAGTTGGAACCCGTTCAGCAAAAATCCTATGTGAAAGCTACGGAGTGTGAGAGGCTCGTACACCTACACGAGGATAAGCGAATGCATGGGGTCTTCCTCAAGAACATTGAAGACCTTGGCTTATCCAGAAACCTGACCTTCGCTTTTCTCAGGTCAAGTGGGCTTAAGTCAGAAACCGAGAGATTCATAATGGCCTGCCAACATGGTGTCTTCAACACCCTTGTCTACCGTAGTCGTGTGGTGGGTATAGAGGTCCCTGACACTAGATGCAGAGCGTGTCGTGGGGCAGCTGAGACCATAATGCATTTGCTTTCAGCTTGTCCAGCTTATGCGGTCTCAGCCTATATCCACACTCGTACGGTATAGACGAGACACCGGTATTGCCTTATGCTCCGGGGGATATTGAGTCCGTTGTGGAAAATGAGAAGTGCCCACCCTCAGGCAAATACAAGCCAATAAACCTGATGTAGTCCTCCTCGACCATCAAAGTAGGACGATTTTCGTCATAGAGTTCTCGGCTCCTGGCGAAACTAACATCGTCCGAAAAGAGGAGGAATAACGGACAAAATATCGAGATTTACTCTTCGACCTCCGCAGAACCATTCTGTCAAAATGGTGGTTCTGATCATAGGAGAACTTGGTGGAATGATGGACACGCTGCTCTCGAATCTGTCGGTTCATTATTATTCATTTAGCAGGGGCAGGACAATTATAATGTTGTCCGACCTACCCTGTCACTGATTAGAGGCAATAAACCTCGAAGTATGCATTTCTGCAGGAGGTCATTCCCAGCCAAATGAAGGATAATCTTCTATTTAACTACAAGACAAACACTTGCAACTGGGTCTTCTTGGAAGAACATCTGTCTGATGTAGTTTAATGTCCGTCGTGGTATTAGCCAGGGAAGTAGTTGTTTTCTGACAGATAATTGTCTTTATTTTTCCACTTGGTGGAAACGCTAAGAGAGAAGGGTACTCCGTATTCATTTCACTTTGTTGATACCTTTCTGGAACAATATTTTCGAACTTGTTTCGAAATTTTTACAATAAATGCACAGTTTAAAAAATGTCAGGTAGTATTTTTCGACTTAGCTAAGGCTAGCTCTAGAAATAATGCGAAATCACTTATCGAATCGGTTTCAACAAGTTTAAATACAGTGACCTCAAAACAGTTGAAATAGGTGACTCATAAGGGACAGTCTTGGGGACAATAATGTTCCTCATCTACAGTGCGGTCCAAAGGTATGGAATAAATTCATTTTTAGCGTTATTATGTATTTTATGAAAAAATCCTGAAACAGGTCAATTTTTATTGGCAATTTGACAATTTACAGTATGAAAATATTACCCCCTTCTTGCACCCCCTCTGAATTATGAGCACCCCCTCAAAAATTTTAAATGAGAAGGGGGGTCGTGTGGCATTTTGCTCGAAAGGGATTTTCATTATCTGTTCAGCAATACTAAGTGTTTCATATTTGGTGCAACCATAACTGAGAAATTTTTTTATTAAAATTTAAAAATATTGACACTGTAAATTATGTATCCGTTGAAAAAACCTGAAACAGGTCGATTTCTATTCTCAATTTGACAATTTATACTTTCTTATCTGTCTTGCTAAAAAAGTCAGGAAAAAGTCGTTGAAGACACCAAAAAATTATTCACAAAACCCATAAATAATATAATGTCAATTTAGTAGACAACTGTTATTTTGATATTTGTGAGTTGCTGGCAGACGTCAGTGTATTGAAAAATATTTTTGTGTGTATTCGATTCATCTATGGCTCATTTATCCGAAACTCAAAGAATAGACATTTTAATTATGCTTGGATGCGGTAATAAAACACGAACTCAAACGGAAGTTTGTGAAATGTTCAATAATAAATACCCTGGTCAACACGTATCACAATCTACAGTTAGCAAAATAGAAACAAAATACCGTGAAACTGGACATGTAAAAACTCGTCAAAAACCAGGTCGAAATGCTGCATTGGATGAGGAGAAAAAGTTAGATGTACTGTTAGCGATGGAGGAAAATCCGCATATGACAAGTAGACAACTTGCCGCCGACAATGATGTAAGTAAATCATCGATATTGAGAGCTTTACATAAAGAAAAATACCATCCTTATAAAGTTCAGTTGGTTCAGGAGTTAAATGAGGATGACCCTGATAGAAGGCAACAATTCTGTGAACTGATGATGGATAGAATCGAAGCAGATTTGCAGTTCATAAACAAAATTGTGTTTTCTGATGAAGCTACTTTTTATTTAAATAGAACGGTTAATAGACAAAACTGTAGATATTGGAGCAGAGAAAATCCTCATTGGATGTGTGAGGCTCACGCACAATATCCCAAAAAAGTGAACGTTTGGGCTGGTATCATTAAAAACAAAATTATTGGCCCCTATTTTTTTGAAGGCACAATTAATGGTGAGGTTTATCTAGGTTTTTTGATGAACTTTTTAGTGCCTACATTAAAACGACTTTTTCCTGATGTTAATGATCCAAATGGAATAGATAGATCAATTTGGTATCAACAAGACGGAGCTCCACCGCATTACACACGTATTGTTCGAGATTATTTGACAGAAGTTTTTCCCAATAGGTGGATTGGCAGACGTGGACCGATTGAATGGCCGCCTAGATCCCCCGATTTGACTCCTCTCGATTACTTTTTATGGGGTTATTTAAAATCAAAAGTATATTTCAATAGACCAGACAATATTGCAGATTTAAAAACTAGGATATCGGAAGAAATTAACAACATAACCCCTGAGGTCCTACAAAATGTTCTACGAGAATTCCAAGATCGCCTTGCTTATTGTCAAGAAGTGAATGGTGGTCATTTTGAACATTTAATTTAACTGTAAAACAAATTGAAATATACTTCCTAAACATTATGTTACATTATTTCCTTCAGTCTATCAACATTTGACATATTCAGAATAAATTTTCTCAGTATTGCTGAACAGAGAATGAAAATCCCTTTTGAAAAAGGTGCAACCCCCTTTCTCATTCAAATTTTTTGAGGGGGTGCTCATAATTCAGAAGGGGTGCAAGAAGGGGGTGATATTTTCATACTATAAATTGTCAAATTGAGAATAGAAATCGACCTGTTTCAGGTTGTTTCAACGGATACATCATTTACAGTGCCAATATTTTTAAATTTTGATAAAAAAATTTCTTCGTTATGGTTGCACCAAATATGAAACACTTAGTATTGCTGAACAGATGATGAAAATCCCTTTCGAACAAGATGCCACACGACCCCCCTTCTCATTTAAAATTTTTGAGGGGGTGCTCATAATTCAGAGGGGGTGCAAGAAGGGGGTAATATTTTCATACTGTAAATTGTCAAATTGCCAATAAAAATTGACCTGTTTCAGGATTTTTTCATAAAATACATAATAACGCTAAAAATGAATTTATTCCATACCTTTGGACCGCACTGTATATAAATGCTTTGTTTCATAGTGATAGTATTCAGGAAGGAAGTGATCTTAGTAAAATTCATTTTTGGTTCTCAAAGCTATATATTTTTTCTTAGTTGAAAGCGTTATCAGTAATTGTATAGTTGCATGGGGTGGAACAGACAATTCAATTATGAAAAATCAGCAACTCCAACGATTAAAAAAAACTCATACACATAATACAATATTTTTTTATGGCCCTAAATTATAACATATGGTTTACTCAAGTGTTTACTCAATATGAAATGCTTCAAGTCGAAGTTTTCATGCTCTGAAATATGAATATTTTCAATAATATTTCAAACACCTTTGCATTCACTTGTTTTCACTTATCAAACTCCACCATCCTTAGTAAAATTTTATATTGAGGTTATATGTATACAGATGCATATACGTTTAAAACACCACACAAAAAAAAAAAGAAATTTAAAGGACAAAATGCTAAAAAAAAATTTAATCTGACTATTGTTTCTCTAGGCAACTATATATGTGCAACTGATTATATTGGTAACATTCATTGAAGAAATGACTATATTCTATGGATATATAAATAAAAATTTAATTGATTGAATTGATTTTCAATTTTTTAGTGTGATATGTTTGAGTGCTGAATCATTTTTGTTTGCCAATGATAATTCTTGATTACAGACAGTTTGTTTCTGTTCTGCGAGATTTATATTTCGCCATTTCACGAGAATTGGCCAATAGATCATTAGAGCATCAGTGCATACCACGAAGAGTGAAGGCCCGAATATAGAGCCTTCAGGGAAGCCCTGTTCGATGGTTACTGGTTGGCTATGAAGTTATCAATCACTTCTTTTTGGATCTTGCCTTCTAAGTCTTATTTCATCAAATTCAAAGCAATTCCTCTGATACCGTATCTGTTATAATTTAAGTATAAATAACATACGTCATTCAATTATATTTTAGTATAACTGACTTATCTCTTGACATCTCCGGTCAAGATGTACATTGAAACTCCTACTCACTGGGTGATACATAATAATTAATAATGATTATTTTTTTCGTATGATTTTCAACCAATCAGAATGTCCAATTTAGTTGAGTTACCTCGTATAATTTCGATAATACCTGATTATACATAGAGTAGCTCCATCAATCGAAAATTTTAAAATAATTTCATTTTCATAGTAACCACATCGACATCAATATACAACAAACAGAACTGTCAAATTGTGACGTTTATCAAAAATGAGTCGATTCGGAGATTTATCATCAAATGCAATAGACGAAAGTATACAAAATACCGAGCCTCACAATACAGTGAAAACAAAAAAGTACGTATGGAAACAATTTCTTACGTTTTGCAGTGAAAGAAACTATGTGCTAAATGAATCAATTTCCACTGAAATGATATAGCGTCCATTTTGAAAGATTGTGCTTTCAATATGCGCAAATGCAATGGAGAAAATTATAAAGAAAATTTGGTTAAAACGATGTGGAACATTACGGCAAAACAAGTACAAGAAAAATATATGAAGAAGTTTAATAAAATAATTGATCCATTCTCTAGTCCCATATTTTTAGCCGCACGAAACGCAAGAAATTCAAAAAGAAGGGAACTTCAAATGTTACCGGACAAGAGAAAGGTTAGTGCATCAGCATTTAAAGATAACGAGTACATAGCAATGATAGAAGCGTGGGATGAAAATACACCGAAAGGAATACAGATAAAAATTTTCTTAATTGCTTCTGTAGAACTTGCGTGGAGAGGAAATGAAGGAGCGTCATGCTTGACTAATTATTTTCAAAAAGAAACTGGAAATGATGATACTCCAACTGGTAGAATACAATATAATCCTATTTTTACCAAAACCACACAGGGAGGAGCAAAACCATGTGCTAATAATAAATGGCTTGTACCTAACCATAATGAAGTGAGTCGTTGTCCAGTGAGACTTCCAGATAAGCTAATGATGAAAAGAAGCGAAAACATCAATATTAAAACAGATAGGTTATTTCTGACAGTAAATCCCAACTGGAGAAAAGAAAAAACCCTTGGCTGGTACAAAAATATGCCAATTGGAGTGCATGAAATTAGTAAATGGACCAAAAGGTCTGCAGAATTGGCAAATTTGAATATGAAAAAAAAAAAATTTTCAAATCATTCTCACCGAGCCACTGCTGTTTCACAATTGGCAAAAGCAGGTGTATCGGAACAAGAACTTATTAAAATAACAGGACATGGTAATAGCAATTCTATCAAACCCTACCTACAGATAGACGAACAACATCACCAAAACATAATAAATAAGATGAGATCCAATTTTAAAAACGCTGCAGGTTCAAGTAATAACACCTCCAGTATTTCCAGCACTTCAATGAGCAGTGGCTACGTTTCCTGGGCCGAAAATAACTCAGTTAAAAAAACGTAGTATATAATACTGAAATATGGTGGATTACGTAATCCAATCTTCCGCAAAAAACCTATACAATAGGTATGGTCGTCGGCAAGTATTCAACAGAAAACAACTTTGCGGAAGATTGGATTACGTAATCCACCATATTTCAGTTTTATGGTCTTCCGTCAAGTGGTGTCGCCCCTCTTTCATGATGTTTCTGGCTTCATATTGAAGTCGACACGTAGTCGGAGTGCATTTTAATCTGGAACCCAGAGATGGCGCTGAATTCATACTTCAGTGTTTGTCTCAGGGATTTCCAATTAGGATGAAAGGATATTTCGATTCAATTGGGTCGAACTAGCCTTCGCTGATGATTGGCAATGACCATGAAACCGGTAAGGAGGTGTTCCCCCAATTAAATCGAAAAATAATTTCAGCTTTGATATTTGAAATGCATTGCAAAGTGATTCTTGTAGAAAACTTTGCCAAGTATTAAACAGATATAATTCAATGGTCGTAGGGGGCAGTAGTTGTTTTCTGTTGAATACTTGCCGACGACCATACCTATTGTATCGGTTTTTTGCGGAAGATTGGATTACGTAATCCACCATATTTCAGTTTTATGGTCTTCCGTCAAGTGGTGTCGCCCCTCTTTCATGATAGTATATAATAATTGTAACTTTCATTGCACTAATTTGTATTTAAATTAATAAATTGTTTATATATTTACTTAATTTACTCAAAAAATAATCGTATCAAATACAATACGTACTTCAAAATAAATACGGTTATACATCTCAAACTTCCTGCATAATTACAAATCGGTTTGATTTTTATACTGTCAAACTGACACTATAATTATGCAACAAGTTATCGATGTATAACCTGATTATTTTGAAGTACTTATAGTATTACTACTGAATATATAAAAGTACAATCATATCAGTATCACTCCATTTTCAATAGGAGGAATACGTTCAACACATACTCGAAAGCTCAAGAGATATCAAATATACCAGAGATGTGAAGTTATCTATCAAGATTATTGATTTGAATGAAAGAGAGGAGTTTATTGTTCATTCGCTTCATGTATATTTATTTATGCGACAGAAATATTATGATATTCTTCAAATCGAATTGAAAAAATTGCGCAAGAATTTGTCACTTTGTTATTAAATTTTTAGTACATTTTAATTTATTCGTAGGACATTCAAATTATCAAGTCATAACTTCGTAATTACTGAACAATTAATTCGTCCTCTTTCGAATTTATTGGCGTTTAGGGGAATCACGATTGAATATAAAAAAGAATATCGCCTCAAAATCGTCACACACATAGTTCTCACCTTTGTGAAAAACATCAATATGTACAAATTGGTGAGCGATTTTTTAATTTCCAAAGAATTTTCTCACTAATAGGGTATATTCCATCTGGACCAGCCAAACTATTACTCTAACAAAATTGATGTTTCTCATTCAGGAACCTGGGAAGAGTATTTGTGTGTTGATTCTATTCTAAAATTTCTACCGTTTTTCAAAATACTCTCTTGTTTTTTATGAAACTGAATTTGGAAAAACTTCAGCTAAACTTTAATTTTTCAACCTACTTTCAGGCACTACTGTTCGGCTTGGCAGCCATCGCATTTGCAGCAGATGAGCCTGTGACTACTTCAATCTTAACCTCCACCCCCTTCTATAAAGAAGACTATTACAATAGGAACCAACGGTTCCAGAATCCCAATGGCCCTTATCCAGGAAAGAAGCTGTACAAACCCAACAACCGACCCAACTACTTCGACAAAGACTACCAAAAGACCAATCCGGTCGACTATTTCAACAAAGACTACGCCAACAAAAATTATAACGAGTACAACCAGAAATTCGTCCAGGATGGTAAAAGTGCCGGTATTCTCCGTTCTGTGAACGAAGTCAACCCCGATGGAAGCTACCAATATGGGTGAGTTTTGTCAAGGTAAAATCATACGTGAAAATGTTTCACAGTATCAAAGTGTACAGAGACTTTATTGGACCTTATTTTTCATCATTAACACTGGCGAATATGATCCTATTTAAAATTTGCAGTTTTTTATGCGTAGATATGATTCAGAACATCAGTTCAAACATTTCAAATGAGATGCATACTCAAAATTCAGATACAACTGCCAGAATTCAGAAATAGTGCTTCTACGATCCATTCGCAAGAAATGTTTACTCATTTCCTCTCCAAAATTAAAGATCTTTGAATAGAGTTGGTTATTTCATCACTGATCATTGTGTTACATGATAATGTAACTTTTGATTTTTTATATGTTTCTGTTATTTTCTCTTTTATATAATTCCTTTTCAAATTCAATCAATTTTCTATTGTTATCTTTTTTCAATGACAATCTCACTACATTAGGTCACAACTTTTCGTCAGTTATTATGTTAACTAACTTGATGTTGTCCTAGTATTGGATGAACTTCGGTAGTTTCATCTGTCGGATAGGAATGCATTCTAATAAATAAATCATGAATCTTCCGTTATACAGGGTGGGGCAATAGTGCGTCAGAGTCCGATTGCTTGAGTTCTAAGATAGTTAGGACGATAATTCAAAAATCAAATATAACTAGAGAACCGTGTCTATATCTAGAAATTATTGTCGGATATACAGGGTGAACCAAGGAAAATCTACAGGGTCAATTGCATTTTTTTCAAATGAAATGCTATGTACTTCAATCCATTTTTTCAAGCATTTTAGTGATCTCCATCCACACCTCCAATATCCTTTACTATCTCCCAACCACTTGGGAGTTATAATTTTATTTGTCAAAATAATGCTATCTGCAGATGCATACCGAAAAAACCACCGTTCTCAAGATAATGGAATGCAGGAGGTCATGATTATAATCCTATTCGTCAGACATATGAGTGATATTTCTGAATCATTATCATTCCCAAAAATTATACAGGATGACTGAAAATGATTTTTGAATTCGGAAATTTTTGAATTAAATTTTCTCGATTTATTCAAATGGAACACTCCGTATATTTTTCGACCATGTGGTATAGGATTGAGAGGCGAATATTTTTTGTATGTACATCCCTGTGGATATTCCTAGACGTTTTCGAGTTATCCACTCGGACAATTTTTAGTAGCTCATTTTTATTGACACCTCTTATAAGGATGATGGAAACACATCGTTTCAATTATTTTAACGAATCCTAACTTCTTTTATCCTTCAACTTTATTTCGTGTGTTTGATTCCTGATTTGGAATTATTTTCGTTTGCTATTGTGTGCTGAACAACATTTATCGTGGATACATACATTCTGACAGATGAGGGAAATAATCACCTATAATCTCCCAAGTGCTTGAATTAATTGCCGAAAGTTTATTTTTTTAAAATTCATGTACTCGAAAAACTTCCTCCTACGGACATTGAATTACATCTGTCATCTATTTGTGCAATGGTCGCCAAGGAGGACACTATACGATAAGAATATGCGTGTTGACAATTTTGGTCGTAGTCGCGGACGATCGGTTATGGGTGGTCAGTGTGCTGGCTGCCTAAGTTTGACAGACGCTTCTGCGAACACTGCAGTTTTGAACTAATTTAAAAATGTTCCAATAAATGTCGCAAACCGTAAGAATTGTGGAACCTAAAGCGAATTAGTTCATCCACTAAAGCAGAATACTATGTAAGTCTTCAACCGTTCAGATAGTTCATTTCTTATTTTCAAACAGAAAAAATAACTTTTACAATTCTTTTCAACGGCTATTCAAAGTAGTTTTTGTTAGTTACACAATTTCACCGAAAATTTTAGTTAGATTATGTAGTAAGCATAGTAAGAACTTTTATTATATTTAGTTGATTATGGTTGGGAATGGGAAATTGTAGAGATTGCAGAGGTCTGGCTAGAATTGTTGACAAATTCTCCCTTCGTTACGCCCTCATACTCGAAATATTATTTAAAATTTCTGTATACTCGACGAAAGTAAAAGCCTGAAGCTGAAAATTCCACTTATGACCTTAAAGCGATGAGAAACAAATAATTGTCAATTATAAATGCTGAAATGTAATGTTTAAATTAGGAAAGGCAAATTTTCAGTGATATAAAATAACCATTTTGTACTCATCTATCAGCTTCTCAAAAATTTGGTAATGCAAATAATAGACAAATAGAAAAAACCTTCCCATCACTGGGGATGTCTTTAATATTGTTCACGCAAAACCGGTAAAGAAACGAACCACACAGATCTTTTCTATGTTCTTCAGTCATTTTTGTCTATAGTCGAATTCAAGATAGGGTAATAGTAACGATATTATAGAGACACTAGGCGGCGTTGAGAAATGTCGTCACCAGAACTACAATGCGAGTGCCATAAATGCACAACTCAAGTAAAGCAGAACTTCATTAATAATAATAATCAACTTCAATTGATTTTTCGCACCGTTGGCAACTGATAGTCGTCGTCTTTGGTTCAAATCTCCAAACAGTGAATTTGATTTTCCATCCTCAAAGGAAAATCTTATTGAGTGGTTTTGATATACAAGAGCTTTGTAATAAACCTCATACTATAACATATGTTAATATTCTAAAAGGTAGTCCGACTATTTCAAATATCATCTATGCTTTTACAGTTTTGACACCCAAAATGGAATAGCTGTTGAGCAACAGGGAGTAGTCAGAGCAGTGTCCGCCGAGGACTCCCCAGTGGTTGTCCAGGGATTTTATCGCTACGTTTCTCCTGAAGGATTACCTGTTGAAGTTAAATACACAGCTGATGAATTCGGTTATCATCCTCAAGGAAGCATTATCTCCGGTCAAAGACAGGGGGTCGCCTACAAGAGTGCTGGTACAGTAGTAGCTGATGAGAAGTGATTCAATGAGTGCCTTAGCGATTGTACCTTGGAGCATTAAGTTGTGATTCTATTAGTTACCTCTTCTATTGAATTGTTTTTGAACTATACTTCGAGATGTATTGAAGATTTGATTCTATATAAACTATCCCACAACTCACAAGTTGATGTCTTTCATTTTTAATAATAACAGACTGAAAAAAAGAAAAAAATGCGAAGAAGTTACAACAGTTTTTGAAATATGCCTTGAGATATATTCAAAATGTATCAATTGTTCGAAGCTCAAGGTTGTGATATTTTGAAAACAAGAACCAGTCTTCCGAAAGAAGATGATGATGTAATTTTATTTATATCTTCCATGAGTGAAGAAGAACAATGCATCGCCTACAGCAATGTCTGTATGATTAATTATATGTTATCCTTTTAAGTTCCAAATGTCATCACTGAATTTTGTCATACTTCATTTCCCAGAATGGTCATTATCAAACATAAATGAAACAAATTTTCAACTTTCTCTCAGATAATAAACTTCATTCAATCAGTTATCGCCCCCACGTTATGCGTTCTTGAGTTACAGCATACACTTTTTTGGGCTGAATATCGCCTCCCACTACCAAACAATGTTTGTAAATAATACCTAATTCGTAGAAATACCTCATAAGCTAATGAAGAATCGGTAACAGATGTTTCAAATGTGGAAGGAATTTTGTTTTTTTAGGAAATGATGGTGACTGCTCTTCCTTTGGAATTTTTTATTGGATGTTGCATCATGTAGAAAAAACTATTATCAAAGTTATAAAAAACTTTTTTAGGGGATCGTTTCTGCATATCAAAAAACCTAGTAAAGGATTTTGACATATGTTATATGACCTCCAATATGGCAGCAATAATGTAGAATTCGAATGTGCAAAAAGTGGGTTCAGTTTTGTAATTGGAGAAGATATATTTGAAAAAGTTTTTTGAAATTTGAATCCTGAATTTTGTCTCGGGATCCCGACTTTAATCTGGAGATCCCGACTTTAATATAGGGATCACTACTCTTCTAATCTCAGAATTCCGACTTCAATTTCAGAATCCCGACTTTGATCTTGAGATCCCAACTCCAATTTTTATTCCACTCCATGAAAAAGACATTGTAAATTACCTACAACTATGCAACAATGTGATATCAAATGCATATTCCATGCACTTGGATGTTCCACAAGGATCAGTTCTTGGACCCCTAATTTTTATGACCTACCCCAATATGTAAAAAATGCTCATATGATGAGGTATGCTAGCGATACGATGATCTCAATTTCAGAAGAGAATGTAGAAGAGCTGGTGCTCCCGAAATCGACTAATTCTGTATTTCACAATACACGACTGTGCTGTCAAGTTTTCGGGTTAGTTCTATTGGCAAAAAGTGGATACTTTTTCCTGCTCTGTGATAGCGGATTAACGAAATAACGAAAATCATTACGAATCTGAATGAAAATATTTTGTTTTAATTCTTGGTGGTTAAATGACTAATTCTGCAAACGTCAATCCATTCAGAACGATGGATTTAGTACATTACGTCAAATTTCAAGTTGATCACCAAAAAAACTACACGAAAAATTACCCAAGGGGTACCCTCTAAAAAATGTATGAAAAATATTCACTTGAAATTCGCAGTATACAGGGTGTTCCAAATTAAGTCGGCACCATTGCCAACTCCGTTATTATTGATGCTACGAATTTGGTTAAATGGGCAAACTAGTAGCATTTTTAAGGGTCTTCTCGATGCCGACAACAAAAAAAATTGACAAAAACACCGCCTTCTTGTTAAACACGTATTTGGGCCCTTCTATTGACACTACGTGTGGCATTCAACACAGTTCGGCCATCAATTCTATTAATTATAGTGTCAATATAATTTTTCAGTTCATCTACAATATTATGTTTCATCGAGAAGGCCATTGAAAATGCTACTAGTTTGCCCATCAAACCGAATTCGTAGCATCATTAATAACGGAGTTGGCAATGGTGCTGACTTAATTTGGAATACCCTGAAAACGCAGAATTTCATGATGATTCCGAAAATATATGAATTCTTCATGATCAGATATAGAATTGGCATAAAAAAGGAATAAAACGTCAAAAATTGCCTCGCACGATCTAATTTTTGAAAATTGATATATTCAATTGTCATACAACAAAATTGAATTTCGATAACAAATTGACAAATTTTCGAAAGATTTTTTGTCAAAAAAATGCACCCACCCACAAAATAAACATTTTTTAAGTGAAATGGCGTTTTAAATATTAAAATATGAGCTGATTTCCCATTTTTAAGAGCTTTACAGATGATGGAAGTCAAGTAACGCAATGTTTGGTATTGAACTAGAATGCATTCTCGAAAATTTTATCAAGTTCGCCACGTCTTCTCGAATGTATTTCGGCGAGCTGAGTCCAAAATATGAAAAAAATTGGCGGGAAATAACCCCTCTCAACTCCAGATGAAGTTTTCAAATTGCGAATGGTTAAAGATAGAGCAATTCTGCGACGATTCAGATTATTCAGAATAAAGAAATTAGTTTACATAATACCTTCAGGAAGGAGATCATATTTTTAATTGTAACAGAGAAAAGTCGAAATCGTATTTTTTAAAATCTTCTGAAGTGGTTTGAAAATGTACCGCCGCGTACAAAAGTAGCTGATCACAGTGGTCTCTTGTGGATAACCTTCGAAGAATGTTTCGAAGGATCGAGGTAGGTTAGTGGAAATGACAGAGAGTGTTATTAGGTACTAGAAATGTTAACTATGATGATATCATTGAAATCCATAACATCGGATGGTAAATCAGTCGTAGATAATATTGGAATGTGAGGAACAAAATTACATTGAAAGTAAACCGATTGAATTTGTTGTAGAATTCCAGATTCTCAATCTTGAGTATTCCTAAATTTGTTCTAACCGTTATTCGACTGCACATCTACGATCAACCCTCAGAAGGCTATTGCGAGCATGGCCTAATAATAATAATAATAATAATAATACTCCCTCATAAACACTCATAGAGTGTACCCAAAGGCATAGCCTATGCGGGTAGAGGACGGCTATTAATATTATTTGCAGCTCAAAAATAAGTGATATGTATTTCGATTGGCAGTATTCAGTAGGTATTCCTCAAGTGGAAGGAGCGCAATCACGAGCCAATTTGGTTGCCAATTGTTTTCTGGGAGCTTTACCCTTGGTGGATTCACGAGCAGTTTGAGGAACGATCACAGATTTTCTTCTCCTCAAAGAATTGAATGCCAAAAGAGTGATACCGAGAAAAAAAAAATACTTCGTATATCTTTTCTTCATGTTAAGTTGGACAAAATCCTATTTGCAAAATTTCCGGTTCTTTTAGGACCCCCAAAAACTTTTGAGGTTTTCCCACAACTATAGAATGCCCAAAATACTTGTCTAACAATGTTTCCACTAAACCTAAAAACCTACGAACTACACTTCTTCAGTAGAGTTATAAAACGAGTTAATCCCTTGCTTGGATTGATGGTAATGTCTCTTCTGAGATGGAAATTGATGGTCGCTCTTTCGTCCACATGTTAAGAATGACTAGATATCGGTGGCCTTTCTACATTGTATCCTGAAATTGTGATTGCTATATCGTTGATAAACATATATTATTACATGTGCCTTTGTAAAAAAAGAGGTCCAAGAATAGGTTCTTGGGGACACTCAATTGCACGGTATATGCATTACTTACTTTTATTTTTTGATTGGCTATATATAATTCCACCGATTCAACAATGTTGATAGGAATTCCATGAGATGATAGCTTGTTGCATGGCAATTTCAGAACACACGGTATCGAAAGCTGTCTGTAGATCCAACAGGAAAGACATCACAAAGTTATTGTTGTCGAATTGTTGATCAACATAACTCCGCAGATAAATAGATGTTTATCTTGAAATCATGCTGATTTTCACACAACAAATCAATCAGATTCAGATGTTGCATTATTCTCCTTGCTATAGGTAATTTTACGAATGCTTTTGATAATGAGTTCTAAAGTGATATTTGCTGATAATTTATAATGTCTTATTTGTCACTTTCTTCAGAAGACTCTATCCTCAGTTCACTTCGTTTGTCAACCAATAATTGTAATTACCCCATGCACCTGGGGAATGACTAAATTGTTAACGAGCTTCATCCGAATGTATGGAAGCTTCATGAAAAGTGGTTGAATGGAGAATTCTTACAAGAAAATATATGATTCAGTTGTTTTTAAATAAGTAATTAACTAAAAACTCAATATGGATCTCAAATCCATGGAAATATGACTTTTTCATCCCGATCCATCCTTCATTGCTGCGTACCATATGCAGTGTTTAAATTCGTACAAAATATTCACGATATAATGAAGAGGCATCACTTTTTTACGTATTGATCAAGTTCTAAAAGATATTTCGATTCTGTAAATGTTATTCCAATCATTAAAAAATAAAGCAGAATATCCTGTACCCATTTAGTTAGTTTTTAGATCATTTTAATTCGAAGCATTTGAAATTCAAATGATCTCGCCGTCACTGTCTAATTGATGGGCACTTAATCCGTCTTCCTGTGAGTTATTGGTATTCAGAAGAATATGGATTGTATATAAAAAGGAATCTATACTTCGGAATCATCAAACGCAGTGCGCTCGTTTGTGAAATATATCGTTCAATATGTACAAACTGGTGAGTGACATGTTAGTTCAATGATTAAATAGTTTTTTGAAATTATTTGAGTTCTTGAAAATTTTGGTTATGTTTGTGGACATCAAGGGAGTGTGATTTTTTCTTGGTTGCATAGAGAAAGAGCAAGTATTTTTAGAATTTCCCGCAGTTGTGAAAAAGTGTTTCAATGATTCGAATTTGCTCCTCCATCTTATGATGACTGAGCTATACAAATAAATAAGTTGGCTGGAAGATCAAATACATTATAATAAAACGCTATTCCTGCGGAATTGAATTTTACCAAAATCAACATTATTGAAAGAAATATGAATCCAATAGAATTAATCGGGTTTGATAAGGCCGAGAGAAACCTTCATTACCTATTCTATATGGGAAGCAGTGTTACCTACAAGTATTAGGAAAAGATGTAACCCTTTTACCTATTCAAACATTTTCTTTGCAATCCATTCCAAGAAGCTGTAACGATCTCTACTCTCTCAATAGTTTTCAGTTAACCAGGTTACTTTATTTATTATTATTTTCAACACTTTCTGGATTGCAATCTGTTCAAATAAACTCCTGAAATTGTTATTAATTAAGATCTGGACTAATGGTCCAGACAGAAGATAGGATTTTACAAGAAAACACACAATTTTGGCTATGAATCGTTTATAGTATCGAAAAATAAAAAAGGAGATATTGAGAATAAATGATGAGTTTTAAATTTACTCACCAATCATTAAATTACGGAACTGACTCAGCTAAAATCAATTTATCAAATGAAATGATAAGGTAAAATATTAAATGGATAATTCAGAACAGATCATTTACCAGAAAAGGTTATTCTTTAAGTATACAAACAATTTACCCATTTCAGATGTAAAACTGCCTTTTGGCTGTTTACCTAGTGTCAACATAGCTTTGAATTGTTTACACATATCGTGCTAGAGAAAATCCAATTCGTCACGAGTCCTATCATTCATTACGAATAAGCGTAAGAGATCTTTGACCAATTTCAATAATATTTCAGGTACTTCTTATCGGCTTGGCAGCCATTGCATTTGCCGCAGACCATCCAAGCATCACACCATCTCTTACCCCTACCTCTCTTCTCAGCCAAAACTACTACAGGAACCAACTGCATCAGAACCAGTTTAATCCTCATAACACATATACAGGAAACAAGTTTTACCAACCCAACCAATATAGGTACAACCAACCCGGATATTTCGATAAGGACTACCAAAAGTACAACACCGGTAACTTCTACAACAAAGACCACTTCAATAGAGACTATTACAACAAAGACCACTTCAACAGAGACTATTATAACAAAGACCTCTATAACAAAAATTATTACAACAACTACCAGAGATATAACAATGATGGTAAGAGTGCTGGTATTCTCCGATTTGTGAACGATGCCCAACCTGATGGAAGCTACCAATATGGGTGAGTTTTTACAATTTCTGTTTATCTGTCTGTGTCTGTCTGTTTCCCCAATAAATATTATTGTGATTTTAATTTATTTCCAAGTGTCATGGCCTCCTTTTATCTTCAACCTTTTTTTAGTATTCTCTATATTTCTGTTTTTATGAGGTTCATTTTTGCCTACAATCATAATAACTTGAGCATAGTAAAATTTGCTTCAAAATTTTAGGTATTCGATATCATGATTGCCGACATATCTTAAGGTATTTTGATATACTTCTTTCTGTGAATGAAGGGCGGAGAATAGCATTTTAAAACGAAACACAATAGTTGAAAATTCGAAAAAATTCTGGAAAAATTGAATTTGTTTTTTAACTTCCATTATTGAAAGCAAAAATGCTTGGTATTTCGCCACTAAGTAATAAAAGTTATAACTTTTTTGACTAGACTCCCGTGTTCGACTTTTGATCACTCTCTTCATTTACAGCTTCGAAACCCAAAATGGAATCTCTGCTGAGCAACAAGGAGTAGTCAGAGTAGCAGCAGATCAAACAGCACCAGTGGTCGTCCAAGGATTCTATCGCTATACTTCCCCTGAAGGAATACCCGTTGACGTTAGATACACAGCCGACGAATTTGGATACCATCCCCAAGGAGGCGTCATCTCCGGACAAGGACGAGCCTTTGCCTACAAGGGTGCTGCTATTCCAGCTATAGAAACGAATTGATTTATTGCTTTTTGTATTTTGAAGCCTTGAGTTGTGATCCTATGAGTTACCTTCACTATTAAATAGCATTTAAATTCTAATTCAAAGTTTATATGTTGTATAATTCTTTATCTTCTGACTAATACGGAAATGAATTTCCTGTGGTGTTAAAAGACTACTGAAAGAGTCGTGATGGTAGATTGTTTCTCAACCAAATTAACCGACGGACGTGGGTCAAATTCTAGGGCAACATCGGTCCTGTGCTTGGCATTACACGATGAAAGGTAAAGGCTACGTCTTCTCTAGCTCTCACAAGTCCTCTAAGATATCTGAGGGTTGCTCGTAGACGTGCAGCCAGTGGACGAAAATAACGAATTTTAACAAAAAAAATTATCAAGGTAAAGAAGGGGTGTGGGTGGTTTGGTGTGAGCGACAACGAAATGTCTACACTCTATTGATGACGATAGTAATTGACAACTTTGATGACATTTTTTAAGCAAAAGACCAATGTTTTGAATAACAAAGCAGATTATCACGTCCAGTTTTGAATAAACAATTAATGGTTTGAAGAATTGGAGATTTTTGGAGAGTATATCTATCAGAAGCACAAAACGCAACCCTTCTCGTTTGAAATAGATCATTATTAAAATTTATGGGTGGCTCAAATGATCGATAATAGGTTGAGTAAATACTTCTTTCAGAGATTAACCTGCAGTGAAAAGATAATTGAAGTTTCTGGTTTCAGATGACTCAAGTCCCAATAGCTTTTGGTGTATTCCTGTATTTGATTGAAACTTCTACCTCAATAGATTTCGTGTGAGTTAGCATTTATTCGAGTCTAGTCAAGTAGTCAAATACTTGTAATTCAAGATACCTAACTTGAAAAAATTGTACATTTTTTATTTTAATCTGATTAACTGCCAAAATGTAATAACAATAAAAATATATGGATGTTATCTTTGATTGAATGAAAATTTCTAGGAATAGATATTGACCGCAGTTTAAAATGGAATCACCACATATGTGAACTCAAAAGACTCGCTAGGGCAATATTCGCAATCCTGACGATTAGACGAAACTTCGGGTTTTCATCTGCAAAAATAGTATATTTCAGCTTTTTTCATAGTATTCTTCAGTATGGGTGGGAATTCTGAGAAAATTCTACTGCTGCCGAGAGTACATTTATGCTGCTAAAAAGAGCTATACGATCCTTAGGTGGTTTGAGGAAGTACGATTCATGCAGGCAGTACTTCAATGAGCTGAGAATCTTGACAGTTACCAATTTATATATTTATGAAGCTAGCGTGATGATTTTCAATAACAAAAACAATTTAGTAACTCATTCTGTTATTTACGTCTACAATGCCAGAAATAAGGATTCATATATGCTACCAAATTTCAAAATGAATATGAATAGAAATAACATTTTTTATACAGGCACTAAAATCTAGAAATGTCTCCCTACCACAATTACAAATACGGATAATATCAAAATATTCAGGCACAAATTGAAATATCTCCCGCTTCAACATGTTTTTTATAGTATCAATGAATTTTACCAGGTTTATCAATGACGTAGATAATTTCGATACAATAATCTTAAATTGTACACCCTTTTTATATACTTATGTTCAGATGAGAATAAAAAATTTGATTCAAAAACCAACTTGAAAGTGCAAACTTGAAAAAACCTAGTTAAATAATGAATAAAATTACAAAACGAAATATTCTGAATTCAGATAATAAAACTATAAAAATCAACAAAAATGAAACCAGGAAATATCTAAAATAAATCTTTAATATCTTCATTTGCTATCTATGATTGATTGATATAAGGCTTCTCACGGAGTTATTGCCCAATCGATTTCTTGTTTTGGTAAGAGTTAGGGCAGCAATATCCAATGCAAGTCAAGTGAAGTATATAAGAAAAAATTCAAACTTCTTTGCTTGATGAGTCTCTGATTCAGGCTATCAAAAGGTTAATCTTTTACTGCACCGAGTTCTTCGTGATACATCTGTCGATGAGTAGGTTCTCCTTGCACCCCCTTTTGACCTTTTTTACTCATATATCCTTCCATACACCGATGCAACTGTCGAGAATTTTTTAATGTCATCGTTTTTTGGGATTAGCGCTGTTCACCCTCGACAAACCAATCTAGAATCTGTTGCTTCCGATGTAGCCATGAGTTGACCATTTTCATAAAATAGAAAAGAAAAATCCGCAAAAATAATAAAAATTATCTGACTTTCGAATAATTTTTTTTGGTTCACATAAATGTGTATTTTCATTAAAGTGGTATCCACTTCGATCTTCTAGATCTTCTTTGATTGTCAAATATTTAAACGAAGTCTGATGTTAAAAAGTGCATATAGTTACGTGACAAAAATTTTTGAAAACTAAAATGTTAAAAATAATATTTACTGGCTCGTTTTGACGCAACAACTAAGAATTTACCACTTAGAGTTTTACAAGAAGTGACCCCAACTCTATTTTATTAATGAAAATATCTTCGAATATTTGACGTGACTATTATGCAAAATGAAAAAACTGTTGGAAAATAGCAGAGATCCTGTTGAATGTTCAATTGTACAGGGTTGTCTATGAACATCAAGCCCAACCATATATTCATTCTCTTGAAATATACGAAATTTTAAAGTTGAAACCCAAAAGAAGAGAAAAACATTGGAAAAGTAATTTTCTTCAAATGCATTGTAAAAACTTTTACTAAACGGCTACAATATCGAATTTGAAAATAAAAATTTATATGTGTATTTTTGAAACAGTTTTTGCGATTTTTATTATCTATTATCTATTAATTTCTGTACGCATTTCTTTGAGAGGTTATTGACCCCTTCCATTTTCCAAACATCATTTTCCAAATTTATGCTACATATCTTATAATTTTTTTGACACGAAATGAAATAAAGCATGATGAACATTGTCTACTTCGTCGCTTGAATCTGCTCCACAACATACCCTTCCATTTCTGACTCACATATTGCCTTGATTTCACGTTGTTACCTACTTTTTGGGTAGAAGTTGCTTATCCCCCTTACTCAAATGAAGTTCACACCGAAACGCATGACGCAATTAAATTGAAAAAATAAAAATTTGCCTTTCGGCAGTAAACGCATATTGTTGCGGATGTGCCAATTGATGATTCTCATAGCATATTACATATCTTTCAGTATACAAACAATTATTTTCAAGTTTAGAACAAATAGTTTTATCAAGCTTCCTTGAAGTTAAGTAATTTCTATTGATTTGTTTCACACAATTAGGATATTACAAATGTGTGACATCACCATGATTCTGCTCCCTCACATAATTTTTATTTGGTGACTGATTTTATGGAAATAACTTTCCGTGATCGGTGGGTCGCCAATGTTATCAGGTACCATTAATCACCAGGACTGACATGAAAAATTTTTTCGCACGCGAAAGTATTTTCGATATTACTGATATGGTGTATAAAAAAATCGAACAAAAAGGCTGAAAGAACCATTTCAACTAATAAATAATTATTTTCAAATGGAAAATGTTTTTCTTTATACAATAACTACGAGATCAAAATCGTAAATAGACACATTTCATTGACTACTATAAATACCAAATATTTCGGTTTCCGGTTTTTCAAATATTTACATACACCATTTGATATCCTAGTTGAGAAAGCGTTGATCATCCGATCAAGAATCAAGCACAACTGAATTATTTTTTTTCATAAAAAATTTTATACTCGTCAAATCAATTGTTTTTTATGCTTCAAATGTTACGTAGGTAAATTTAAATAGATTATATATACTTATATAAAACTGAACAGGAATTGTGCATTTGAAAACGTATTCGCACGCGTGCATAAAGTTACTTTCCAACTAGACGTTCCTTCATGAAATGAAAACTACCCAAAATACCAAAAGAAGGTCAATACCACTCGACGAGCGTTTTGCCAATAAAGTTGGAGCTCAAAAAAGCGTACTAACTGCTAATACTTTCGTTATCTTATTTATACCATGCAACTAAGAGCTAAATTGCAGTCATTACTTAACACTATACCTGATTCCCTTAAATTTTGTATCTGCTACAATAATTTCCTAAATATTTTCTCTATGTTTACCTGTTATAATCTATTTTAACCCTTTGTTTTGGATTCAATGACAACATTCTTGGAATTATTAACTGATGAATGAAAACATTCTTGGACAATTTCAAATAAATAATCATTTGTTTACTGTACTATGAACTTGAACAAGGGGCTGTATGGTATTGGGCCCTCATCCGCATTCATCCAATTTTTACATTTTTAAAAAATGTCTAGACTCTCGAATGCATCGAGAAGTCTATTGTCATGAACCTGTCTAATTAATTTCAAGCTTGTGTCATCAAATCGGTGGTCATGATCCAAAGCATGTTGGACCACACTTGATTTTTCTGGTATAGAGAAACGGATATGAGCAATGTGCTCCTTGAAACGTATTTTTAAGGCCCTCCTAGTTTGACCCACATACTTCTTCTTGCAGTCGTTGCAGACAGTTTCATAAATCCTTGGACTTTCCTCTTTCTTCTGTCTCATCCTTGGAAGTACCCAGGATCTTATACAAGATTTTATATACCACCTTCATATTAAGAGGGATTTGAAAATGCTGTCGAAACTTCGAGTAACTTGAGGTTCGTACGGGATAACGATATATTTCGGAGGGTTTTCCTCGTTCTGAAAAGTCGAAGAGTCACTAAGGGTTTTCTTAAATCTATGCTTTCTAATCAATTTGTCTACCAAATCTACAGAATGAAAGCTCAGTTCAGCTACCTGCCTAATAATCACTTTCTCAGTATTGAATCTCTCGTTGTTGAGTGGAATCGATAAGAGTCGATTCACCAAGAAATTTAATCCTGCCATTTTTTGTTGTGTGAAATGGTGGGAGCTCTCAGAGATGAATCAGAGTGTACTCGTGCCTTTCCTGTAGACATCGAACTCAAGCTGATTTAGGTCGTTTACAGTTACTTAAATATCTAAAAAAATGGCAAGTGTTCTTTGTTTTCAGCTTCATATGTTGTGAAATGGTTTGAAACTGGCTATTCAATTCTGAAACAAAACAGTCTACTTCAGCCTATTTTGTATCAAAGATAGCGAACACGTCGTCCACATACCTTACCCAAACCCTAGGAAAATAGTCGAAGGTCTCTCTTGCTTCCATCTCAAGTCGACAAATGAACAAATTGGCTAAGAAGGGAGACAGAAAGTTACCCATGTATGCACCTTAGAGTTGTTCGTAAAAGAATTGTTGAACTGCAATCAATTCTGCCTTTGAAAATGAAATTGCGTTTCATCATAGCTGGTGAACACCTTCGAACAGGGATCAAATCAAATATTCTTCAGCTTAGTTCCTTTCCTATCTCTTCTACATTCAAATACTCAACAATTTGAAGTAGGCTCTCGAATAGAATAGCTATATGTATAATGAGCGCAAAGTGATAGATTGCCGCTCGACAAAGAGAGCGGCAATGACACTCGAAATTCAGACAAGATTGGTTTATACAGACGCATCTCTTAGACAAAAATGTTCGATACTTTATTCAACATATGCACATAATATTATCTATGAGAAAATTAATACTCAGTAGGTATACGATTTGCATAAGCTATCAAATTATTCGATAATTTAAAACAAATCACGTCTCTAACAGAAAAAAGGAAAATAACTCCTGCCTGAGAAAAAAAAGTACCACTGGACGAGTCATCTGTCTGGTATGCATTTTTTCATACCGATACTATTGTGATTACTCCTATTTTTAATACATTCGTTTTAACAAAAAACGTTGGAGATTGGGCGTTATTTCAGTATTTTCCCTCTAAGGTATTGTTTTGAAATTTTCCACTGGGTTAACACTGAAGGTTCATAGGTTATTCTGTTCATGGGTTCATAGGCCTATTGGCCATGACTTCACCTGAAGAAGCAGTCAGCGCAGGCGCCAAAGAATTTCCGGACGGCAAAAATGACAAAAATAGTGAAATTGGAACCTAGAAAATTTTTACTGAAAAGGGAACGCTGTTACCCTGAACCAGACTCATCTGTTTCTACAAATTGAGAGTTTTTAAAGAAATTTTTCAGAACGGAAGAATTCGTGAACCTTTCATCAAAGTGAGATCTGAAAGCGTCATAGGATGATTTGGTAAGCCGTTGTAAAAAATGTATCTTCTATGTATTGCACTTCTGAAAAATCACACAAATTTTTTAATTAGAAATTTCATCAACTATCAACATGCATCGCCTGCATATTCACATGTTTCAATTTATATGAGATAATTTTTTTTTCAAATGGAACAGATTTACTACCTAAAGTTCGTTATTTTTCATTATATTTTAATTTGATTCATTTGAAATTCTAATGATCTCGCCGTCCATGCGTAATTGGTGGGCACTTAATTCATCTTCATATGAGCTATTAGTAATCAGACTAATATGGATTGTATATAAAAAGGATTCCCAGCTCGAAATCATTATAAGCAGTGCGCTCATTAGAAGATATCGTTCAATATGTTCAAACCGGTGAGTGAAATATTTGATAAACAATTTGGTAGTTTTTGGGTGATATTTTGGAAATAGGCGAATTTTTGAGAATACCGGATACGAAAACGCTACATTATCATTTTTAGTTGTTTGTTTAGTGATGCAATAAGTTTTTTAGGGAATTTTTACAGTCACACAAACCCAAATCATCAGTTTATAGTAATTATAATTTCTTATTATTATATTTTTGTATCTTGATATAAAGAGAGAGAGAGACGGAAAGCATATGCTCTATTGTCATAAGAAAAATCTTGTTTATAAAGTTTCACTCAAACTATCAAAAAATATCTACTTATATATAAATATGTCGTATAAAATAACATTTGAACTAAATAAGTTTGACTTAACATAATAGTCAGTTCATATAATTAAAAATACACCAACAAGAAATAATCACATTGAGTACAGTTTTTCAAGAGTTATCATTACAAAACTCATGTATATAATAATGAGGTCTATCCCTAAGAAAACATTTCACAGTCTCTGAAGCACATATAATTCCAGAGGGCGCGCTGGATCATTTGCTCCAATAACACCTTCCCATGACATGTCATGTTCCAAACTTCTTGAAGATATTGAGGAACTGTATTGATAAACATATTCCTCTGATTATTTCTTTTCAGGTCCTTCTCTTCGGCTTGGCAGCCATTGCATTCGCCACAGACGAGCCAGTTGGTACTCTCATCCCTACCTCTACCCCTTTCTTTAATCAAGAATACTACAGGAATCAGCAGTACCAGAACCAATTTGATCCTCAAAATCCCTATACGGGAAACAAGTTCTACCAACCCAACAACTATAGATACAACCAACCTGGTTATTTCAACAGAGATCACCAGAAGTACAATACCGGCAACTATTACAACAAAGACTACGTGAACAACGACTACTACAACAAGGATTACTACAACAAAAATTATCACAACAACGAATACTACCAAAAATATAACCAAGACGGTAAAAGTGCTGGCATTCTTCGATTTGTTAACGATGTCCAACCAGATGGAAGCTACCAATATGGGTGAGTTGGAAAACCTAAAGTTTCTGAAACAAATATATCGTCCAAGATCATTACTTTAAATTCTGAAACTGCTTTGCTGGTTATTTTATCAAATGGGTTGATTATGGAATTGGTGAATTTGCAATTATACGCTTAGTGAGAGCAACTTTTTTTGAACCTTACTAAATCACTCCACAAGTGCTCTTTTAACTATGTCATACTATCAACTTTCCGTATACTTGAGAGATCTTTTTAGTTACTTACTCCTTTTTTTTTTCACTTTTTTCACAGCTTCGAAACTCAGAATGGAATTGCTGTTGAGCAACAAGGAGTAGTTCGAGCGGCAGCAGATCAAACTGCCCCAGTGGTCGTCCAAGGATTCTATCGCTATACTTCTCCCGAAGGATTACCTGTCGAAGTTAGATATACAGCTGATGAATATGGATACCATCCTCAAGGAAGCGTAATACCTGGCCAAGGACAAGTTTCAGCTTACAAGACTGCCGCTGTCCCAGCAGCAGAAAAGAAGTGAATAAACGAAGACGTTGTTCAACCCTGTTTGTACTTTGAAGCCTAAAGTTGTGATCCTATAAGTTACCTTGAATAATAAATAGCAATAAATTCGAATTGGAGTTTACTGTGGCTTTAAATCCAGTGTGATTTTTCTGCTGTGTTGGGTGAACAGCAAATTTCCAGTTAATTTTTCTATTTAGCAGAGTTTCATTCTTAGGCCCTCTTTGTCTACTATTTACATCAATGATTTCACAGTGATTGGCTTTCTAGACTGCCTTATCTCTGAAGTTTATTTTTAAAAAAGAAGCAACGGTTTCAAGTACTTTGGAATAAGACATCTGGAATTGGGTATGACGGTATAAAAAATGTGCATTTCAACTGACACCACATGTGTACAAGATTTTCATCATACCGTGCAATCAAGTGGAACCCCAAAATATAAAAAAAATCAGAAAAATCGCTATTTTTTCACTTTGATCTTCCTTAAAGTTATTGAAAAACTGTCAATATCGAGATTTTATTAATTTGTTCACTGTACAGGCATTTCAACATAACGTGTGAACATTGAAAATCACACAAAGGCACAAAAAATCAACACGTAAAGAGAAGGTTGAGTATTTTCAATAAGTATTTGAACGATATACTTCAAAACGATAAAAATTCAATGAATGAAATAACTGATTTTCTGAATTTAAATATTATTCATTCTTATATTGTGGATTTTGAAAGATTTTGAAATTAAGTAATAAAAATTATATACCCACTCGTAATTCATCAATAACTTGAACCAACCTTTTGCATTATATACTGTAAGTAGGTAACTTTTTATATTAGAATCATCATCAATTATATTCCATCTGTTGGAGTGACTGAAGAAGGAATATACTTATTTCGACAGCTCTCACCAAATTAAAAAAGAGTTTAATTAAAACATAGCAGCAACCCCACAAAATGTTTATATTTTTAAAAGATTAAATAATATAACGTTTTATTTCAAATAGTTATTATTCTAATTGCCAATCTAACAGTCTGTTCTGAAACATCATGTGTCTATTATTTTAACAAAGATTGTTACCGTCATACAAGGTGAGTGTATGAACCTATTATAACATCTCCCCCTTCAAGAAGAACTAGAAATTGGTTTGAATTTTCGTCCAGTTTTAGTAATCCCCAAAGATGGTTGATCTGATTGGCATTTCTTCGTTCTTTCTTTCATGCGATATTAGTTGAATTAACCTTGTGATGGTTCCTACCAATTTTTCGGGAATGGATGGAATCGATTTTATGCTTCTAATTTGATATATAACGTTTACAGCTTCCATTGCCATTCCTTTGATACATTAGGAAAACTCAAAAGATTTTCAATAAAAATGTAAAGAGTGTAATTAATGGCGAATTTCTGAACGAAAAAATATGGTAGTGGGAAATCAGGCCCAACACTATCATAATATTGATAGAAATTATGGAATGTCTCTAATTTCATAATTAAATATAACACATGTATCTGTTGAACTCAACACAGTTAGTACTAGTTACAAGTGAGTCAAGGAATAAAGCACAAAAACAATATGTAAGTCTTGGTAAAAATGGGGCGAACACACCACTTTTCGCTCCTGAACCCTTCCGTGGATTCCCCAAAGCCCACTTAAAAGAAGAGTTTCGACGCTGGGAATTCGATGAAATAAAATATCACTGGAATAAAGTGCCAAGACAAGCAAGACGGCTAGTGAGCCTATCACTAAGGAAAGCTAAACAGCTTCTACAGCTGGACAAGAAATAAATTGGTAACCAGACTACTCACTGGGCACTGCCCTCTGGGGTATCACCTCAAAAAGATGGGCAAGTCAGAGAGTGATAGTTTCCACTTTGGCGAGAACTTCGTGGAAACTACAGAACATCTGGTTTGCGAAAGCCCAGCGTTCTTCTGCGGGAGGCTCAAATTCCTGGAACATCCGACATCAGTAACTTAGCTACCAGAGGTGATAACCTCCACAAGAAGTCTCAGAATCTTGAGTCATGGATAGATAAAGAGTCACGCACCAAAGACCTCACAGGTCGAAGTGCTTGACAGGCTGCACAAGACCCCTATAATCTACAATCTAAAAGTCTTTAATCACGTCATTATGTTTTATATGTATGTATCTTTTGAAGCAAATCATCAATAGTTAACATTTCATGTACAGACTGAAAAATATTCTGAAAAGAAATGATAAGTGGTATTAGATCAATTGTGGAATTGAATGTTAACCTTTACATCGCTTCAGGAATTCAAATGATTTTTGAAGATGAAAGATGAATAAAAAGGTGCAGTGACCCATTTTTGGCCTTTGCAGAATTCAACAAGACACAGTACTTACTATCTCTGATAACACCATGTACCCCCTATCATTGAGGCGTGGAAGGAGGAACTACCACTCTGCAAACATCACAAAGTATATGCTCTGCTGTTTCATCATCTTCAAGACATAGCCGACATGTCGGGTCCTCCGACAGTTTTAGTCTTGTCATGTGATGATTCAAACAACAGTGGCCTGTGAGTAGGCCTGTAGACATCGCAGGTCATCTCTGCTGGAGTTTGGTCAAATTCTTCAAAGATTGTACGAATGCCTTGGAATGAGCCAATCCTGGTAGGTTTTGTCCAGGTGTTCAATTTATATTCAGCAAAACTTGGTGAGATGGCAATGGCAGGTTCTGGTCAAATAAACCTTCTTACGGCACCTTCTCTTGTAATCAACTCCAAGTAATTCCTCTTCTTATAGAACCCAGTCGTCTCTTTTCAGAATTAGAACGGTATGAGGCAGGTCAAAATTTACTGTTGGAGGCATTATATCAGAGGTCAGTCCCAGAAAGCTGTGACTTTAAGTTTCAATCAGCAGTTAGCTACGCTCTGTATAAGTCTGTTGCATGTAATTGGCAATATTCATGATTCTGTAGGTTGTCCATCTAGCCTCTTCCTCCGGGAAGATGTGGAGAGGAGGTAGGTCTAGTAGGATTCCGTTGCTGCTGTGAACTTGAGAGCTTTACCTGAGCCGTTCGCTGTGAAGTTTTTGACCACCAAGTAATGGCACCGTATGTGATCATTGGTCTCACAACCATCACATATATCCAGTGGATTTGTTTGGGACCTAGGCCCTAAGATTTTTCACAAATCCTCCTACATGTCCATAAGGACATTCTGGATTTGTGGAGAACCATTTCCAAATGAGCGTTCCATGTGAGTTCTTAATCAATGGTGACCCATAGATATTTCACTTCTGCTGGAAATGGAATAACTTTGAAATTAAAAGAAAGTGGAGTTAGGTCTTCCAAATTTATTTTCCTGGTTATGAGTATTATCACAGTTTTGCTGGGGTTGACATACATTTGTTTCCTCTGCCACCAACGGTGAACATCGTCAAACGTTCTTTGGAAGACATTAGAGTATCCTCTTCTCGACGTGGTCCTTGCCAGAATGACAAGGCTGTTTGCATAAGCCTGAAGCTCCAACCTTCTTCTCTTGAGGACATTGAGCAGGTTTTGTCCATCAGGAGTGACCATAAAAAGGGTCAAAGTACCCTTGTGGGCATCCCCTGGAGACCCTGATCTTAATGACCTCATCTTGAAGAGACGAAGTGGTAGTCCAGTTTATGAGCATGGCGTAGATCCTGCCTTTTATGTTTGTTTTTATTCTTCTTTCAGTTGAAGCTGATCCAATAGAGTTAGGTAGTGCGTTATCGAATGCTCCTTAAATATCGAGAAATAAGACCACCGCAATCTCCTTATTATTGAGTGATTCAGTGATTTCCTCTACAATGTTATGTAATGCTAACTCTGTCGATCTGCCGGTTTGATATGCATACTGGTGGTTGTTCTGGGGGACCGTGCAAAGGACGATCCGTCTGATATGTCTGTCCACGATCCTTTCAAGTCCTTTCAACAGGAAGGATGTTAGGCTGATGGTACTTAGTATGCTTTGAGCTCCTGAGAATGCCAACTTTGTTTGCAAAACGCACCTCGAGTGAAATAGACTTTGTTTTGGTGTTGGGGGTAGTTTCTATTATTTGAATTTGAAATATAAGTGTGATGGCACAGACAGAATATTTCAGTTCAAGTTGAATGTGTTGACAGGTTATTCTTTTGTCATAATTGTGGTCAGTTATTCGCTTACGAATTCTCCACAAATGCAGTCTGTTATGAATTCCCATTTACAAAATTTTAAACAGAATGCATATCCTTCTTCAATATAAATCAAAATTTGAGTTTAAAATCACATTGAGATATAAAAATATGATTATTTCAATTTGATGTGGATATTATTGTTATAATAATACCATTCTTCACGGGGGTTATTACAACTACGAGACTACGTGCGAGGAAATAAGATTGCTGGAAAATCGAAAGAATTTATATTGTTTCGTCCTTTTTGTTCAAAAGCAGATTCTCCACTGAATATTTAGATGCTTAATTTGATATCTTGTATGGATTAACAAGACTATTTAACGCATGAATCATTTTTATTTCCTCCAATTTGACTCGTTAGCGATACGAAACACAAATAACAAGTTATGATTTATGAGTTGTTACTCTAGTCATGAAATAGCGTGTATATATTTTTGACTACGATGTTACTGGACAATGGAATTCAAAAAAATACAAACAAGAACAAGGAAGATGGGTACGGTTTGAAGAAATATAGCCTAGATGACCATGAATACGCCTCGTACGGTTGAAGAACTTTGCGTGAATTTACTTTTTTGATAAAGTATGGGAAGCTTAAAACTATCGAGGCCAGAAGAAGCCATATGTATCATGCTGAGTTATGTTTTGTAATCAATTATGAACGCCTTCATCAATCATCATTTACTGGAATGTATTGTACATGATTACATTTTATTGTAACGAATTTATATTGAAATATTCATCCATCAGAAAAATTCACAAGAATCTGGTAATTCTTATATTTTGTTGCATTCATTTACATACGGTTAGGAAGAAAGTATACCTACTGGATATGAGAAGGAAAGGACTGAATGAAAAAATACAATACGAGCCCATACTTGAAAAAATGGTGGCACACACTTCGAATTCTCACACACCATTACTATTTCATATTCATACGAAAGTGCTAATGGGCACGGACTAGTTTTTTTTCTCATTTTGATGAGATAGTTATCTCGCAACTTGCAGTATTTCATTGTAATGTGATAGCTTAACTCATTATGCTGACTTTGTTATCTCATTATAATGAGTTGATATCTAATCATATAATAATAATAATCTTTATTCACACACAAATCATAAATTAGTGTAAATCTCACGATAAAAATTTTGTTGATAGTGTGAACGAAGCAGAAAAAGTCGATAGGTGTGATAACACTTATTTCAGCATTGACAAAATCAAATTCAAATATATAATAAATAAAATTACTCAGGATATAAATACGTATAAACAAAACGAGGGATACAATATGGTGATGAGTTATCAAAGGTAATACCACGAGTGCTTAAAATGTTATCGATAATTTTTTATTTTCCACGAAAACTCTGTTTGGCAAAAATATGGAAACAAACCGATTGATAAAATCACGAGTACTTTAGGATGAGTGATTTTATCTTAATTCGGTTCATTTGAATAATTTTGCCGCAAACAACTCGTTTGAGTGATAAAATAAAAAAAATATCGATGAAATTTGAAGAACGAGTTGTATTTGGAAAGATTATTTTTTTCGCCAATTTGAAAAGTGAATATCCATTAAGGTAACTTTTCATTCATTTTGAAAAAAAATTATCTATTGTAACGTTTCATATGGCCCGGTCAATAAAATCGACGCAGATAACCCTATTTAGTTTTGACAGTTCAATGGTAAACAACGTTTTATCCAGGGTAATACCACAAGAGGTTTTTATTTTACCGGATAAACTTTCAGTTTGCACGAAAACTTGGTTGCTTTGGTAATTGACGAGAGCAAATAATATGATAAAATCACGATACCGTGATTTTATCTAATGCTATTTGGTCGAGTCAATTCAACCCGAAGAGGACTGCTGGATTTGATTATTTTCCTCTCTTAGATTTGTCACTAAAGTGGAATGATGCTGTGAGTCTAACTAAAGGTATGGCTTCAGAGAATTGGCGTTCGAATGTCCGGTCAGCTTTGGCAAGAGTAGAAATAGTGCTAGCCCTATGGGAATGATTAGTAATTTTATTTTTCAGATCTAGAATAATTTTTTCTGCAGAAATTCTGGTCCACTTTGAAATTTCGTTTACATCAATGGGCACATTTTTTTACCATCCCTTGGCATTTTCATTTTTCCAAAACGGATTTGGTGTTAGAAACAATCTATCTGAAGAAATATGTTTGTTTCATTTTTCTAGAAGCATTTTCAACAATCTTACAAGACACACGTTCGGATTTTCTGTATTTGTAATCAATCACTTACTTTCACTGCACCTTTTATCTCCACCTTGAGCTGTTTTAGAAAAGACCGTGTTGTACTCCACTCTGTCTGTCAATGTTCCATTATTGCATTTTTCGGCTTTAAAATGATAAATTTTACACTGCGCACTTTCACCACTTCTCCAGGCTAATTCAAAAGCGGCGATATGAAAAAGTTTTTTTTGAAGTTCTATTGGAGTATTTTCATCCCACTGCTCTGCCATTTTTATAACTTTTTCTTTACTTAATGCTATAGAACCTTGTCTTCTTTTATCTAAATTGCTCTGCAGTTGCTTGCGTTTAGCATTTTTAGCGTTTCTAGCGGCTTGAAATGACACATCTTTGAATGGGTCAAACACAATCTTATAATCTATGTAATATTTTTTTTGCACAATTTTGGCTACAATATTCCACATTTCTGATTTCTTCATATTATACGCCCAATCTGCCAATATGCTTGAGATTTCCGGCTGCGACGTTGAAGGTAATAGTTCATACCCCTTTTCTCGACAAAATAATTCAAACTGTCTCCAAATTGTGATTTGTTTTTTTTTGGTGTTTTTTTGGAGTGGTGTTGTCTATTGCAGAATTTATTATTTGAGTAGTTGCACTACCAAATCTACTGTTAACGCTCATTTGAAATTAAAAACAACACTTTGTAATAAAAAGTATGAAAATTTGTTGTCATTTGGCTTTGTTGATAGCAACGCGTTCATGGGTACAGCGTCGGATTCAATAAAATCATAGGACAATTATTAGTTGTTGCCGTGGTGAAGGTAAGTAACAGTTTATCCACTTGCAAACAGTTACGTTTCTATTTATCCGATATCAAACTGCCAAAACTGACGTTTGTTATGGACGATTTTATACATGAGTTGAATTATCAGTATAAAACCGACTGATTGGCCAAAATAATCCGCTACTATTGGTTGAAATACCAGAAACGTAAAAATTTTACATGTGAAAAAAATAATCAACATGAAAGTCTGTCAAGAATATTGAAATGTCAAGATTATGAGGTATGAAGTATTAATATTGGGAACGTTAAAATCTTATGCAATAGTAAGATTGAGAACTACTACATACTATATGCCATGAATGATAAAATCTATCAAATAAATTGTTGAATCTACTTGAAATCTTCAAAACAATTCGTTCCTTGAGAGATGCCAATGTTAACCCTTCAAATGAGCAGGTTGATTTTTATTGTTTGGTATTTTTTAATTCCTTTTAAATTTCTGAATATATTTACAATGTTGCTCTTTAACGTGAAGAATCAAATTGACCAGATCCTCTACTACTTCAACTTACTACAGAATAGTGTAAGAGGTTATTGTTTCTCCTCTCCTAGTCTTTGTTCTCTCATTCATGATTTGATGTGACAGGTGACATGTAAAGCATCAACTAAGTATCACTTTCCTACCAAATTTCACTACTACGTGTTGAATTTGACTCATCGGCTGATTTATGACAAGATGTGACAGATGACACGTAAAGCATCAAACAAATCTTATTTGAATTGTATAGTCTTTTCAGTTTTTGGTGGATGAAGGTCAAGGGGATCTAGTATTAACAAGAACATGTGTCCTTCAGGACCATATTTCGTCCAATTCAATTCATCTTCTCAATGTTTAATTTAAAAAAAGTATAAATCATCTCAATGGGTAATTATTTCTTATTGCTATCACGACACGTACTAATAAATAGCTAATAATGTGTTGAGAGCCTGAAGTGAGAGAATGACAATCTTTGGAGAAGGTAATGAAACTTGGTGCTAAAAATTCACACAAAATTATTTTAGCAGCTCTTTTTAAAAAAAGCCCATTACTTCACTAAACTTAGGCAAATAATATCACCTACGAGGAAATTATCCAAAAATTCGATAATTTACATCCCAAACAATGCAAATAACTCTTGCCTGAGAAAAAAATATCCTTTGCAGACTCAAAGTCTTCACTCATAAAAATTCAACAATATATGCCAATATCCTGACTGAGTTACAAAAAAATGGGATGTTATGCATCTTATTGATGTTAACCAGTAATTGTTCATCATCTAACCAATATTTTACAAGAGAAAACTCTGTTTCAACCTTCTCAATGAGTCCCAGTTATCCGCCGTTATAAAAAATAGTTGCATTATCAGCATATATATTTATTGAAAAGTGTTGGTCCCAGCACGGAACCTTGAGGTACTCTACAGTCAATCACCATCTTACTACTCAGTATATCATCTATTCTTACTGCCTGCCATCTTCCTGTTGAGTAACTTTCGAACAGTTTCAGTATGCATCCAAAAAGATGTACCCATATACCTCAACACTGTTATATATTAAAATAAAGATTATAGGAATGAAAAATGTTGCTCTTGGTACACTGGTTTTTCAACAGAGATGTTATTGACCCTGATTTGTTCTTACGCTGAGAGAGAAATAACAAAATAATAGAACTATACTTGATACATAATAAGCCTAGATAACATAATTCATACGTTCGAACCTGAAAAAAACACTTGTTGGTGCAATACTAGAATCTATGAAAATCCAAACGATGATCCCATTTCTTCACGGATACACAAATCCAATAAAAATTCAAATAATACTTGTTTATTATATGAAACTAATGCCTTTAGCAATAAATTAGAGTTGAGGTCAGAATTTACATAACATTTTATTAATATCATGGGCGGGATCCTCTACCAAATTTGTTATATTCCTATTATTACAGTCTCATCATTAGCTACAGTATTATGCAACCTTGAAGCGAGGAAGATCTTTATGAAATATACCGTGATACTAATTGAGTGTGAGATTCTGAGCTCGTTTTAATTCAAATAGATTGCCAGACAAGAGATTTGTCGGAGGAAAATATAATTGATTGCCCAATATTCGAGGAAAACGATCGTCTTTCTGATTTGAAATCAATCAATGAATGATCTTCATAAATTCAAACAAAGTTTCAAAAGTGTGTGTGTGTGTGAGGGCAGTTTATTCCAGTGATTTTTCGAAAAACTTTGCTGACCGGCGGTTTCCAGTGAAGAATTCTATTGAAACATTAGACCAAGTTTCCATTTAACATATTCTTCATGCTACCATATAGTCTAGTCAACAAGTGCCATTTAGACCAACTTTTTTCAGCAGTCTCCGAAAATTATGATTGAGGTGTCATTCGATTCGGAATGACATCCAGATGATTTTTGAAAAAAATGAAGTTACGCATGAAAAAATTGTAAATGTTATTAACAATTAACTAAAAAAAAAAGATGGCTTTAGTATTTTGTAAATATCTCAAAAACTAATTAAAATTTTTTAAATCTAAAAAAAGATTCAAAAAGAGGAGGAAATTTCCTAAAAAAAGCTCAATTCCCGGAATTGTAGCATCAATATTTATAATTTTCCCAGAGGGATGAAAATACGGCCGAAAACGGGTACTCTGGCTCGGGCAAGCCACACCCACTTTGGACACTTTAACAATAAAAATTATTTTAAAATACTAAATATGAAAATAAAAAATTGGAAAAATTCAGGCACTAACTGAATAGATTAATGAACAATAATCCGCTTGAAAAAAATTTTTATCACAATTTTTCAATTAGTTAATCAATATTTAATTAATAATTTTTTTCTGCTTGAACATGAACATTGCAAGTGTGATAATTGTTAAACTATAAATTTAAGATTTTTTTCCTCTTTTGGAGCAATTCTTGAAAGGCTTCAGAATAGAACCCCGTTGGAAAAATTAAAAAGTTTTTATTTTTCAGTTTTTTATTAACAATTTTCGTTGTTGCAAAATTAAATACTTAAATTAATCATTGAAAAAAAATTTTTTTTTTAAATATTATCAATAATCCGTTTTTATGTTATCAGGAACTACATAGAAATAATTTTTTTAAATTTTTATCTCTAATTGTTTAAAAAATTGTTATAAACAAATGCGTTGTTTATAAGATAATTGAAATTTTTTTTATGGAATTTCAATCTTTGATACAAATAATGATTTTTAAAAGAAAAATTGTTCCTTAAAAAAATTTTTTTATTGCTTGAAAACGAATTTGTTAATTAACAATTATTTTCTCCCGCTTCTAATTAATATTAAGGAACCATTTTTTTTTAAAATCATTATTTGTCTTTCTTTCTGATATAAAAAAAAAAAATTCCATTTTATTTAATTTTTCATTGTTTATGCAATAAACAATTTGTTATAAACAAATAAATTTTTACCTTATATTTTTTTTTCTATTCTAATTTCTGTCACAAAAACAGACATGATTTTTTTTCTTTTTTAATTTTTTTTTTATTATTTTTTATTTAATTTTTAAATATAAGTTCTCTCTAACTTCGTCATTCTTACCTGGTCTTCATCCTTAAAATTATTATAATTTACAAACTAATGGAGATACGATGAAAATACTTAAGACTTATTTATTCTCCATTACATAAAAAACAAATTTAGCAGAAAAGTTTAGTTGTTACTTATTTATTTATTGAATTTATAGCAATTGTTGTTGAAAAATACTTAGGGAAAAAATTTTTTTTTTGTTTTAATGCTTAAAAATCTTATCAACTATTAAAAATATGACTACTTCATTCAAGTATCTTATCAATTATTGTTCATTACTCAACATTTTTACCTTTTATAAAAAAAAAAAATTTTCCCTAAGTATTTTTCAACAACAATTGCTATAAATTCAATAAATAAATAAGTAACAACTAAACTTTTCTGCTAAATTTGTTTTTTATGTAATGGAGAATAAATAAGTCTTAAGTATTTTCATCGTATCTCCATTAGTTTGTAAATTATAATAATTTTAAGGATGAAGACCAGGTAAGAATGACGAAGTTAGAGAGAACTTATATTTAAAAATTAAATAAAAAATAATAAAAAAAATTTTAAAAAAGAAAAAAAATCATGTCTGTTTTTGTGACAGAAATTAGAATAGAAAAAAAAATATAAGGTAAAAATTTATTTGTTTATAACAAATTGTTTATTGCATAAACAATGAAAAATTAAATAAAATGGAATTTTTTTTTTATATCAGAAAGAAAGACAAATAATGATTTTAAAAAAAAAATGGTTCCTTAATATTAATTAGAAGCGGGAGAAAATAATTGTTAATTAACAAATGCGTTTTCAAGCAATAAAAAAATTTTTTTAAGGAACAATTTTTCTTTTAAAAATCATTATTTGTATCAAAGATTGAAATTCCATAAAAAAATTTTCAATTTTCTTATAAACAACGCATTTGTTTATAACAATTTTTTAAAAAATTAAAGATAAAAATTTAAAAAAATTATTTCTATGTAGTTCCTGATAACATAAAAACGGATTATTGATAATATATTGAAAAAAATTTTTTTTTCAATGATTAATTTAAGTATTTAATTTTGCAACAACGAAAATTGTTAATAAAAAACTGAAAAATAAAAACTTTTTAATTTTTCCAACGGGGTTCTATTCTGAAGCCTTTCAAGAATTGCTCCAAAAGAGGAAAAGAATCTTAAATTTATAGTTTAACAATTATCACACTTGCAATGTTCATGTTCAAGCAGAAAAAAATTATTAATTAACTATTGATTAACTAATTGAAAAATTGTGATAAAAATTTTTTTCAAGCGGATTATTGTTCATTAATCTATTCAGTTAGTGCCTGAATTTTTCCAATTTTTTATTTTCATATTTAGTATTTTAAAATAATTTTTATTGTTAAAGTGTCCAAAGTGGGTGTGGCTTGCCCGAGCCAGAGTACCCGTTTTCAGCCGTATTTTCATCCCTCTGGGAAAATTATAAATATTGATGCTACAATTCCGGGAATTGAGCTTTTTTTTAGGAAATTGCCTCCTCTTTTTGAATCTTTTTTTAGATTTATAAAATTTTAATTAGTTTTTGAGATATTTACAAAATACTAAAGCCATCTTTTTTTTTTAGTTAATTGTTAATAACTTTTACAATTTTTTCATGCGGAACTTAATTTTTTTCAAAAATCATCTGGATGTCATTCCGAATCGAATGACACCTCAATCATAATTTTCGGAGACTGCTGAAAAAAGTTGGTCTAAATGGCACTTGTTGACTAGACTAATAGAGAAAATTTGAATCAAACCTCTCCTAAGGGTAGTTTGCACCTGCGATTTTTCGAAGAGATTTACTGACCAGGGGGTTTCTACATTTAAAACAGTGGGCTATGATTGCTCAAAACATACGTTTTTCTACAACTGTCAAATAAAAAAGACATTTCTGCATCTCTGTTGATGCGTAAATATTTACTTTTTTCTCTGTGAAAAAAGACTTTTTTTCACCGTAATTCACAAAATAAACATGAAATATTACTTTTGAATGTCAATTATTAATTGATTAGTCATCATAAAACAATTTCATTTATTGGAATAATTAAAGTTTGAACAATTACATCCAACATAAATTCGCGAAGATGTTCTATGTTGCTGCTGATCAGAAACGTTAGATATTTCATGAAGAGTTGATTCCACAATTTCTTTCAGATATTTTAATTTGTTTGGAAGAAGATGAACATTTCAATATTTTGTTAGAAATCTCAATTTTGTTATTCAAACTATCTTCTATATATGCTTCTGCTACGGAGGCAGATTTCAAGCCACCGTGACGTTTTATGGATGTAATGTTGCCCCCTGCATTGGCCAGAAGAGATACAGAGCTCCTCCTAAAACAGTGACCTGTGTAGCTCTTATACATGTCTTTTCTTGCAATCAAGCTGGGAAATTCTCCTATTTTATTTATCATGTTGGTGAACACATTTTCCTCTCGAATATTTCAAAAATAATCTGTTATTTTTTGTATGAGGCAGCCGTAGTGCTCTATACTTGCGGTATATCTCAATATAAGCAGAATTTGAAACAGTAAACGATCTTGCGCAAAAGGTATTCGTATCAGGTATTTTAACAATCAATGAAAATGAAAAACATTGAAATTACTACTAATCTTACAAATATATGATTGTATTATACTTTTTATGCTACCATAGAGAAAGTTTCAATCAAACTTCTCTTTTGGTTAGTTTGTAATTAGGTTTTTTCGAAAAACTTCACTGACTGGAGGATTCTTGTAAAGATATTTCATTGAAAGAGTAGATTATAATTTCTTTGAATATACTCTTTGTGACACTACAGAAAAAGTTTGGACAGGCCACGTCACAGGGGTAGTTTACACTTGAGATTATTTTTTCACATGTCAAATTTTGATGTTTCTGATATTTCAACCAATAGCATCGGATTATTCTGGCCAATGATTCGGTTTTATACTGATTATTTCTTTTTTCTTTTGTCATCAACCAATCATACGTTTGTTTCCTATTCGACAGGACCAATCAACACGCTCTATTAGCGACTATTTGCATGGTACACAATAGTCACCGACTATTCAGCATGATATCTATACAGGTTGACCCAGGGTTGAACCGTCAAACGTTAAATAGAATCAATTGTGTTGAAGCTGTATGAGTAATTGAAAATGAATCGGTTTGAAGAAACAAAAAACGAAGAGATAGATAGGGTAATCTCGGGATTATTAATGCCAAAATAATGTCTCGTTAAGTTATTATAAAATACTGTTGAAATTTAGATGCAATAAAAATAGTCGACCTTTTATCAAGGTCTTGTTATGATACCCTTGATAAAACTGCCTGGTCCTCCGAAAACGTTGTTTATCTTTAAACTGTCCAAACTGATTAGTATTATCAGCGTCAATTTTATTAACCAGGGGGTCTATTCTGGAGATTTAATCCGATGTTGTATCTCTCTTCAACGAGCGGTGTCTGTATCGCTCTATGTTACTTAAAACGTTTGAAAATGGTTTCGCATGAACTCAAGAATAGACCCCCAGATCGTATGAAACGTTATAATGAATTAATATATTATCAAAATGAATGAAAATTTACCTCATTGATGACAATGGTTACTCACTTTTCAGATTGGCGAAAAAAATAATCTTTCCAAATACAACTCGTTCTTTAAATTTTATCACTCAAACAAGTTTATTTGGCAAAAACATTCAAGGAAATCAATTTCAGATAAAATCACTCGTTCTAAGGACTCGTGATTTCATCAATCGGTTTGTTTTCATATTCTTGCCAAACAAAGAGTTTTCGTGGAAAATAAAAAATCACTTTTAATCTCCCTAGAGCATGAATTATTTCCGGAAATTTTCTCGAAATGCGAATTTTCTAAAAAAAGTCGCAACTGAGGAAAATTTCCGGAATATTAATTCATGCTCGCGGGAGATTCGGTAAGAAAATTTTATACCAAAACGTTTTTAAAATAGAAATTAAATTGGTGACATATTATTATCCATGTATCGGACATCATAGGCCATTGTTAAGGCTTTGTCTCACAACGGCGAATTGCGAATTTTTTTTTTGCGGATTTGATATAAAATATTTTAATTTCCCTATGAAATGTGGTTTAAATGATTAAATAGAGAAGCAAATATTCTACTAAAATCACATAATTTTATAGTACTAGAGGAAAGGGAAAACAATTTAAGGTCTACTTCTATCGGACGCTATAATGAATTACATCGGTAGCACCTTCATTTATTAATCTCGGATTTGTTGTCAAATATTGTAATTTTCCTATACTCTATTAAAATGTGGTTTGAATAATTGAATAACTGATAATTACATGTACCGATAATTGAGTTAAAAATAAATATCTATCAAAAATATTTCATGCCACTGTGTTTATGACAGCTGTCAAGCCAGAGAGAAATCTCCACTCATCAATTTCCCTCTACGCTGGGAAATTTCGGAAGAAATTAGGTTATTGTCATAGTAACATGTCAAAATGCAGGCATTTGCTTGGCTAAAATTAACTGGTATAAAATATTCAATGAATTTTTTGTGCTACCATAGAAAAAAATCAGATGATCGCCAACATATATGTACTCACACTTTGTGCTCCAGAATGTTCTGAGTGGGGGATAACAAAAATACCGCTATACTATTTTTTCAGATCCATACGATCACTTTTATTGATATAACTTTCAACATGAAACATAAACAAGAAATAAAGTGTAATCTGAACGATAACATTCATTAACAGTTTTAAAGAAATGAAATGAAACCATGAAATGGATTCTTTTTCCATTCATTCTCAAATACGAACAACTCATTCGGTACTCAACTAGCAGAAAATCATTCAGAATTCACAGTTCTACTTCAACTCCTTCTATGATCAAACCTGGAAACAATTCCATAGAAATCGGTTTACTGATTATGGGTTCTTCTTCCGTATTACCGTTTGTAACAGGTTTTCCACAATCCTCCTTTTCTTTATCATTCGTTATTGAGAATCTCCGTATTGCTTGCACGGTGTTTTTGAGGGATTCCCGCTTGAAGTTGGTTTTTCTCAACATCCCCTGGAAGTTGAACGGTGGATCGTCTTCAGAGGTATTGCTATCTCTTCTTGCAATGCTTCTGAGTTCTGCTATCGGGTCAACTGCATGTTTCGGCTTCAGATTGACAGGAGTAGCTTTGATGTAGTCAAAATCTTTGTTAGCAGGTGCAGAGTTGATGATGAAGTTTTCTCGATCTTCTTTCTTCTTGTACACATCTTCGGTTTTTCGAAGATTCACATTTTGGAAAGGACACTGTTCCGTTTTGCGTTGATCCTTAAAACTGTTTACCTTCACAATATTTTCTCTCTGATTGGTCTTTTTCTCTATAATACTGATTGGTACTGGAGCCACATTTCCTTTCACAGCTACATTGAATATATCTTTGCTTTCCTTAGTTCCTTCTTCTGATTCCACTGGACTTGTGAGATGGGTCATTTCTTCTTCCGGATCTCTAGAATAGTTTATATTAGCGAGACCTTCTTTACTGTCGACTTCGTCTTCAGAATCATCTTCTTTCGTGACAGATTTCGAGTCTCTCCATCGATATGGAGTATCCCACGATTCTTCTTTATCAGCGAATTCTCTGTGGAAAACGTAATTCATATTAGTAATATTCAGTGTTGGTACTTTACAAATGTTTCCGGATTCTTCATGGAGACGGCAAAACAGTAAAGAGATTTGCAGACTATCATGAATAGTCAGATTCAAATATTAAATCATTTTGAGGAGTTATGGAGTTAGATTATTTTGAAAAGCAGATATACGGGTCGTCAATATATGAACAATAGTAATATTCATAGCAAAGCGAGCGGCTCTCTACACTTAGGAATCCGGAGGCAGTGCAGACAAAAAGGCTTTTTTTAATAATTGTTTCACACCCACCAGCCTGCCTTTCATCCTGTACTAAACGACGCAGTTCAACTGACATTCTGATTTGGAAGACTCGATATTTTTCTCTTTGTGTTTTTTTTAATGGTTCCTACGAAAAGAAAACTCCTGTGATGTTCAGAGAACATCGTGGAAGCCGAATCAGAGTAGGTAGAAATTGGTGTTTTCTCTGCACACCTCAAAATGACAACAATGGGATGTGAAGACCGAAATCGACGGGTCATTCTCGATGAAACCGCTTATAGCGAAACAATTGATGATGTTTCAGAAGATATCCATGGAACAAACACAGATCATCAACCTATCTGCAGTGTTCTAGATAAGCGAGCGAGCTTGCAAGCGAAGCATCACCTACGAAACAAATGGTTCTTTTTGGATCTGAAAGTTCTAATGTGTGTTTAGAAACTGTACTTGATGTGTGTGAACACTCTTCCAGAACAAGTGGAATCTGTGCGTTACAAATGGTGAACTGGTGAATAAACATAAAAATTTGGGAACTTATTTCGTAGTGAGATCTTCTCAGAAGCTTACAGCATTCAGAGTTTAAAGAAAAAACCCCAAAATCCACCTCCTTTCCTCTTTGGCTCTTGTTGTGTTGTCTGAACATAACTGTTCTTTATTGTTGGAACCAGAAATGAAAAAATTGAACTACAACCAGAAAACTATCGATCTGCTAGAATTATTATAATGGACTGTTGACTTGACCAAACAAAACAGATGCAATGAGGCGAATACTCACCCAAAGTTCGCGAGGAAGTCACAAGTGATGGAAGAGTCGTAGAAGGGAATATCTTCCAAATAGAAAATCTTCTTCAGTGCTGCATTCTTCATTTCACCTAACCAAGATGAAACAGTTGCTTTCTCGTCAACATCCTCCAAGTCAACGCCATCTCTGATTCGTTCCAGATTATAAACGGTATTCATGTTATATAAGTGAACCTGAAAGATTGGGTGTTATTTGATGACAAGGTAAGCTATCTGGTAGTTTTGCTAGCTCACTCTGAAATGCATTCAGTATTGAGGAAAGGAAGAGATAATTGGGTTTCATAATTGAAGGGTTACTTTAGATTTGATGAGATTGGATTATAAAGAAGTTGTTTGTACACAATAGTTTCCATACTCTTCCAAAATATTCATGAAAACTATGTAGATTCCATTCTCTTGGATTAATGCATACCTCATCATGAAAGCGAAGCGTATCAATATTAATGTTTTGTAAGTTCCAATTTTCAGTTCTGTGGAAGTTTTCTGGTCCAGATTGGTTGACTAACTACTTTGAAGCTTTGAAGAAAACAATGGTTAGATGATTCAAGTTCATGGAATACCTGCTGTTTGCTACACAGAGAAATAAGTGATATGCTTTGAAAGACTGACCTGTTGGGATAAGTTGAAGAAATCCTGTAATTTGATTCCCCTGTAACGCATAAGCACAGAAAATAAGCTGTTGTTTTTCCATCTCATTGCAAATGGTCTGATAAACTTCAGATCCTCGTCTCCCAATTGTTCATAGAGTTCTAAGCATTCCTTGCGTTTTGTTATATTTCTATAAGCTGAAATGATTGAACAGTTGTTAGTTTTGCTGAAATCCCTCGCATATGGTTATGGAAATGTGATTTGGAATATCTGCTACTACTGTACTCATTGTTATGTATACAACCAAAGTATCTTCCCAAATATTTGAATCGATGTAGGATGTGAAAATAACAGAGATCACATTGCAAGCATTCCAACTCAAGTTCCGAAAGATTATCTAGAGAGTGACAAAAAGAAAATAGAATTTGCATTATCCGACATAGCCAAAATTATTGATTTTTTTTTATAGTACCCCGAAATCTTATATATACTCACTTAAAGGACAAAAGACCCTGCATATCAATTTTTACATTATTCAATTTCAAGTTATGCTTTAAAATAAATGACATATTTTATACTTCAAAATTGTTGAGCGAATTGTAATTTTTTTTGCAGTATAACTCAAGGCCCGAATACGATGCATTTATTCCAATAAAGATTGAGTTGGTTCGTTTAAAAAGCAGTGAATTTGAAAAGATAATACGTGATTGTTAAGAGTTTATGATAAACATAATCCAAGTGAACCTTTCTGTATAATTTCTGCTGCCTCATCTTCTGTCATCACACTACTTTTCCTTCGTTTCTGGATTTCTTCGACTAAAATAAAAAATCTGTTCAATTTGAAGCCAATCAAAGTCGATAGAATAGCTCTTACTGCATTCCTTCTGTTCTTCTTTGACTTGTTTAGCGAGTCTACAGTGCACTAGAAATCTCCGAAGTATACTTTGGATTTTGATGATTTTCCTCACTTGTGTCTCGTAAAGTCTTGACAGAAATTCTTCGTTGTGGTATTTCAGGAAGACTTTGGTTTTTCCTAAAGCCCATCCTTCCATTTTTAGTCGAATCAATAATAATCTACAGTTGTCTCTTGTGATTTCCACGTTTTCATTGAAGTCGAAAGCTAGGAATTTGTATCTAGGAACAAAGGGATACATGATATTTGTGAAAATCCTACACTCTCAAATGTTTCAAGAAATAAACAAGGAATAAACAAAGTGTTTCTTAATGATATGCAAGTATTTTAAGAAGTGATTTGACTTGGGAAATCAGTAGTGATGAAATTTGAGGAAAAGAAGAGACATCATTCGATATTTCCGAAATTTGATGAAGGCGATGTTTTTTCATTCAGACATAATTTTCAGTTTCGACATTGGCGTGCGTATGAGCAATGAAGCTGATATTTTTGAAAATAAAAAATGGTACGCCAATGGTTTTTTCCCAAATAATTATTTTTTTGAGATTTCTCTAATGAGCTATCATATAATTATGGTTGTAGTCCCCAATTTTTCTCCCACATTCTTCTGCACAGATTAAGGGCTCAAAATGAGAGGACACCAAGTTCACCATATCCACAGTTCACATCATAACATAGAATGATACATAGACATAGAATGGACTATCAGAATTGATAGTAGACTGGAGCAATTATTATGGTTGTCAGATTCATAGAACCAATTTTTGAATCTCATACAATCGGAAATGAAAAGTCTTCATTTTATATTATACTGAAATCTGAGTAAGGAAAACTTTGACCAACAATCAAACCTGCAAAAGAGTACTAAACATTCTTTACCTTCTCAAAAATTCTGAAAACGATATTCTGTGCGGATAGCCCTGCTGCCTAGTCTTGGCTGATTCAACTACCGCCATGGCTCTTATCTGCTGTTTAACAAGTTCTCTTCTGAAACTTCCTGGTATGCCCTTTAAATCGGTCCTGATGCACCTCACGAAGTGAGTACTTCCTGATCCACTACCTACAGATAACTCCTTCAGTAGACTCAAACAAAGTGATTTAAAGACTGTACTTTGGGTACGCATTTTTTTGATTTGGGAGAATTGTCTGTCACTGCTGATCTACAAAAAAACATGAATCAAGATCATTTCGAGATATGATTGATACTTCAACAACAATCTAAAATAACGAAGAATTTTATAATTTTTCCAGGGCTTCAGAAGAAGCAACACATCACTGAGGCCGTGGTTCTTGACCATAACCGAGAATATAATACGGGGTTTTTCTAAATTCATCCATTTTAGATTATGATGGTTTTGTCCTATGAAATTTTAAATTAAACCCTTTCAATTCAACAATTCAAGCAATCACCGATCTCTTGAGATGGACTGAAACCGATATATTCAAAAATAGACCTTGACTTTGACCTTGACTATGACTTTGTAAATTTTTTTCTGAAATGTTTTGAAATCCAATTGAGATATTCCTTAAAAAAAATTAAAAACTTTGACTCAATTTTTTTCTATATTTTTGAATAGTCATTCTTTTTTTTCAAAAATATCACTAAAAATGTTGAAGCAAATTATATATATAATTATAATTTCGATTTAGATTTTGTATGTTGCTGAAAAAGACAATTTTGGTCAAATCAGCCATTTAAAGAAAATAAAAATAGATAACTGAGTATCTGTCGAACCTTCGGCATGAAACTGTATTTTGTTTTCTTAACTTCTTCTGGAGGGATTATTATGTTCCCAGTGCTATCCAGTTTATTAGCAAACATCAAATTGATTATACGATTTTTAGATCCTCTCATGGTTTCTATGATTTCCTGTGGCAAAAAATCTCGATTCTTGTCTGGCATTTTTCTGCAATTGTAAGTAACTTTGCCAGTGAAGTGGGTGACGGTAAAGCTACTTTCTTTATAAACCAGTATCTTCTTTTTGTCTTCATTGAACATGTTATCTGTAATAAAAATGATGATTTTATGGAAAGCATAATTTATTTTGACGAAATTGGAATGATATTAAAACAAATGTCAAACTAATGTGACTTTTGGAATCTATATGACTTTATCTCATACTTCTGTCATTATTTACACTAAAGTTGAAAAGTAATTTGTTTATAATCTGGATAACTGAATGTTCATTGGGTATTTCACAAGTAGAAATTATCAATAAAGAGATATCGGTTAGAAAAAAAGTTGAAAACGGATAACTCATAGAGATATCGAGATTCACTTCTTGAAGAGAGCTTTACCCAAAGTGATATACAGAGTCATTGTCGTGTCTTGAACCCACAAATGATTCATCCTGTTCAGTTGATGATCTTGTGTGATACAAACATTCTCGAAAATATTAAAAAGAAAAAAGTTGTGATTTTTCAAATCTACTAGAAAATTCATTCTTGTCACAATAACAATTTTCTACATATTTAACAACTCTCAGTCCCATGTACAGCGTACGACATGTGGTTCACAGCATATGAAAAGCTTTCTTCGTACCTATTGGTTTGTCTATTATAAGTAATTTTAGATTTGGTCAAGAATCTTTAAAAAATATAAATAAACTAATAAATTTATATAATGCCATTCGAACTAGCCTGGAGAGAGGGGCAGCAAGATGCAAAGTGTACTTTTTCAAAGAGGAAAAGAAATCGAATGGTAACCCAACTGGAAGAATTGAAAACAACCCATTGTTTTTCAAAGCATGCCAGAGTTGAGCTCAAAAATTATTAAGTTTATAGTGCCTAATCCCAATAATCTTCGAATCAAGGGAAGTGAAAATCATCGCTCAAGCAAACTCTCGCGATTTTTGCGCTCCCTTGATTCTTGATTGTTTGCCACGACAATAAAACTTTCATAGAATCAAACATGTATTACTATTTATCGATGAAAAAGTTATAACTTATGTATTTACCCCCATAAAAACCTTTGTTTTATCCCTTTACCCAATTGCATAATATGTCGAAATTGAAATTTTCTGTTTCTGAATAACTGAATAAATATAAGTATGAAACTTTTGTATGTTACTCAATGATAAAAGGGGGTTTTTCTAAATGGTTGAAATGGATTGTAGGATTTCTTACCAAGAACATATTGCCCGCTATGTCCCTTCTTTGAGGCATCATCTAAGAGAGACAAAACTCCTTCTGGTTTGCCTAACAGTTCATTCAGAGTATCCTTGTTGTTATAATATGTGAAGTAGGTGAATTCAATATCCTCATTTTGAAGATCCTGCAACTCCCAGGCGAACACCCTCTGGAGGAAATGATAATGGAGTTGTTCATTCAAGGTGTTCACGAGGAGTTGTGAGAATCCATTCTGCTTGAAGCATTCGAATCCGAAGTAGTCCAGAAGTTTTATTGTATATTTCACACCACTGAAAAAAATTCAATAACATAAGTAATAAATATTCTTCATTTTAATTTAAGTTATTGCCTATTTGAATTGTATTTGTTTTTGTGACGAAAAATTGTGCAGTTTTCGTACTGGTGATTTTGTGAAATAGAAAATGTTCACGATAATCTCTGATATCAAAAATTCGACTTATTTTATTCACGTTTCTGAACTGTTATTCACTACAGGGAGTAGAGAGTCCAGTCAATTCATTATTATATTTCCAAATTTTAGAGGATGCGTCATGTGGTGTTAATAAACAAATGACTTATTTTTCAGTATTATGAATTTCTCAGAGTCGCAATACTGATATCAGTTGGGATGGGTTTGTATGTCAGAACTAAAATGAAATTCAATAATTTTCAAAATCAATTGATTCAAACCCTATGAAGAAAATTCGCTTACAAGATAGCCTTCCCGAAAGACAATTTATTATTGATTGTTTCCAAAACGTAATCCACCAGTCTAGCATACAAAGTATTGGCGAGTACATCTCTTGCTTCACAAGCTTCCCTGCATGTATTTCTTCTTCTGATAGCATTACCGTCTTTCACTAAGCAGTAGTTGGTCAAAGACCAGCGGATTTTCTTACTCTCAATCTTCATGAGATCTGCGAAATTATCAACGAACTCTTTATTTATCAACACCGCTGTCCGATCGTCGTTTTCCTCAAATTCAGCTTCTCCCAGATTGAGAATGGCTGCAATGGTAGAATGGATGGTGCAAATTTGTTCTTCGGTGAATTCCAGCTCACTAAGGTAGCAGGATATTTTAGAATATTTATAGACATTGATTTCGATTTCCTCTTTTGAGTGATTTACTTTGGAGACGTCTGAAACCCTCAAGTAGCGATATTCTCTGTTTGGATTTAGTTTGAACCTTTTCTGGTTTCCTGCGGCCACGATTCCATCGTAGATGTAATAAAATATGTGGAAGTTGCCTTGGTTCCTAAAAAACAAAACAAAAAAAAAATCACCGTGTATGTAATTGAAAAAAACAAACATAGATGCATCACTATCTCTAATTACAAGATGGATGGATGGATGGATGGATGGAGATGAATCTCCACAGTGAAGTATATTCAGAGTTGGTCATTGAACGACAAAGCGGCTCTTTATGTCGGCAGAACCAAATTATATAAAAACACTACATTTTCAAAATTCATTCTATCCCTCTTAGCTGTGATCTCTTCCCCCCAAATTTTTAAATGGAAACATGTAGCAAGTGATATCTCTTTTGAAAGGTATCTGCCTTCTAGATAACAAACAACAAAAATAAATCAACTCTATCTATTCATTTTCGAGATATAAGAACTTGAATTTGGAAAATCACTTTTTACTCACTCAATCAATAAAAAAAATCTAACAATGCAACTGTTCAGAGATAATTATTATTATTGTCAAATGATGTAACTGTTTATCAACAAATAACATGCAATTGCGTGTAAAATTTTTATTTCATCCTCATTTACTTTATAGAAAAAATTTTAAGATTCTTAAGAATCGATAAAAAGATGTTTTCTCCAATTCGACTCAAATGCGAGTACAACCAAAACATGTATGTGATACTATATCTCAAAAACGAATCGATAGAAATAATTTATTTTTGTTGTCTGATATTAGGAAGAAAAATACCTTTCAAATGAGGTATTACTTTCTATATGTTGCCATTTGAAAATTAAGGGGTGGCGGTCACAGTTCCGAGGGATGGAATATATTTTTGGTGAATTTCATCGTAAACGATGTTCCCCTCAAAAATTTTGTTGACGTGTCTGAGCGTTTTTATATAAATTGGTTCTGCTGACCTACAAAGCGGCTGTTTCGTTTTCAATGGCCCACTCTGTACGACTAAGTAAAATAAAACATTTTTTTACATTATTTCCTTCATTCTACGTTTCATATCTTTAAAATTCGAAATAATAATTGCCCTAGAATTGAAAAACTCAATATTCTTGAACATATGCTGAAGAAAATTACTTTCGAACAAGGTGCCACACGTTCCCCCTTCCCAATCAAAATTTGTTCAATTGTATCTAAGTGAAATTGGGTAGGTACTTACAAATCTTCAGAAGATACTCTGCACTTCTCCAAACAATGAGCTTTGAAACTGGCTCCAGTTAGCTTTCCGGTCTTCCCATACGAAACATTGGTCTTGAATACAGCCCTAGTCGAGTAAGGGTTGAAAGGTGTCGAGGCGTGAATTAAAGCATGGGCAAGTTTCATAGCATTCTTCATCCTCTCTGAGCCGATGCTGGAGTTTTCACCCAGCAAAAACAGATGATCGATTAGGTGAAGATAATTTGTGGTCTTTCCAGATCCGGTTTCCCCGGAAAACACAATCTGCTGCGGCGTCATGTGGTGCTGGGCATTCTGGTAGGCAGTATCGGCGATTTGGTAGATATGGGGAGCGTTGTCGGATCTCGATTTTGATTGGTATTTGAGTTGGAACTGAAAGGAGCTAATTTCAATCTGAGAACTTGAAATGAATTCTTGAATATTGTCACGTTTGAAAAGTCCAAATGGTATATATTCTAGTATTCTAATGAAAGAAGAACTAAAAGCACATTGTTTTGGACATTCAATGCTAGGTGGCGCAACAGGTATCATATCTTGTTCTTGTATTTACATAAACTTTTCCATATCAAAGGGTTTCATTTTGAAAACTTACTAATATGATATCTCGCCTTCACTTTTCATCAAGTACAGCTACAACAAGAATTTTCTTCGCTGATGAACGTTTGTGTGTGAACGATTCATAGAGTTGATGAATAGAAAAATTACATGTACTGATTCCTCGGCAAAATCCTTATATGAAAAACGACTGATCTCAGTTTTTCCATTTTTTAAATTAGTTAATTCTGTAATACACTATGAAGATGAGTACGCTTACTTCTTCACCCTTGCCATCTTCACTATTGGTTTCATCCAATTGATGTTTGACAGTCGATCCTAGCCTAACCGCTTTTAAAGTAGAAGGAAGACGAGAAAAAAAAAAACAAGAAACTTCTGCAAGCCTAGGGCATCATTTTCGACGGTACTTTTCCCGTTGAGACGCCATTGCGAAAACAATGCGAGACTAATTTTATTGGTTGGTAAAACCCTAATAACTCGAATTAAATGAAGGTTATTATGGCCATTGGTATCCCTCCGAGTGGGGTGAGTGTAATAAAAATCAATAATGTAATGAAATATTAAATCATTTTTTATTAGGGTTCCAGGTTAGAGCTATTGCTCTTTTCATGGTGGTATATAAAAGTTTGTTACGGAGCTCCCTCCATGCAGAGCATTTCCATAGACAACATTTTATGATAGTATTCGGACTGAATTATCTCCCATGGTAGTCTTCTCTACATTTTTTGTTGGTCATGAGGAAAGGAGGATGATCCAGTTGGCCACATAGATAATAGCTGTAAATGAAGTTGTATTCCAGGGATGGACTATTTTTACCTGTGGGTTCATCTTTCCATTTCGTATCTGGTTATGGTGATTGGGAAGATAGTCCAACTTTCAAGTTGCATAGAAGTCTTCGAGGGAATCCAGACTCCACCTTGCCTAGCTCACTAGGCAATCAGGCTTGGTAAAACTATTTTATATTTAATTTTCATTTATGAATTACTTGCTTAAATTTATCTATATTAATATCTTGAACTTTCAGTGTTCCCTGTAAAGCTCTTACCTGCTTAAATTTATCCATATTAATATTTTGAACCTTGAGTGTTCCATGTAAAGCTCATGTACAGAACTGAACGTAAGCTAAAAATCATTTCACAAGTTTAATGAGCAACTAGGTATTTTCATGATTATTTCCCAGTTTTAATTTATTTTGTGTGGATTCACCTATGAATTATTCCTCACCTCCATAGGTATGGAATACTTTCTTCAGGATAAACCTCAAATTTTTCACAAAAGTTTTAATTTATTTTGTGTGGATTCACCTATGAATTATTCCTCACCTCCATAGGTGTGGAATACTTTCTTCAGGATAAACCTCAAATTTTTCACAAATAAAGGTAATTTTCTTATTATATTGGGTGTGAAGCAAGGTAGTGTTTTACTTCAAGTTTTCCTAACTAAATGCATTTTCCTAACAGTTGTGACAAATTGAAGGTTGATAAAACATGTGTTACGATTGATTTTTTTGAGAAACCACCCATTTATACAGTCTTGTTTTCTCGGATCAAACAGGATCCTGAGTACTAACTTTTTATAGAGCCGAGTGGCGGCATATTCATTTTCAATGTTCGATATTTGACTGACTGACCCTGACCACGTGCATCACCGACTACCATAGCTAACGAGACAGTAACTTTTCTTTTTCAACAAAGTAAAAAGGGTACAATATAAACTCCAATGAATAAGCATCGAAAGTTTATTCATATGGATATTATCTGATAGTACACAAAATAAAACTGCAATATCGTCTTTTTTGCACTTCCGGGACTAAAGTGCCAACTTTAGTCCTGTATAACAGGGACTAAAATGTATCTTTTAGTCCCTAGAGAGATAAAGTTGCATTTAAAATTTTGTAGACACTGTTGCTATAACGTTACCTACTGAGTAATCCAAGTACCGTGTTTATAGAACTCATCAAAATTATTAATTGTATTAATATTGAAAGTTATAATACTTGGAAGTGCAAAAAATAGCGTATATGCCTCAGGACTAAAGAGATATTTTATCCCTTACGTAATTATTGGCCCTCGGGCTCTACGAGCCCTCAGGCAATAAACATCTCGTGCGGGATTAAAACGTCCACTTTAGTCCCTTGTTATATAATATACTATTTATTAAACATTTCGATAACCGAAATATATATATATATATATATCTCTGAGGGTTAATTTACGATGCTATTGTGCGGGGTTCTTTGACTTCATAACAGTCATAAATTAAAACAGTGCATACGTTATTATTTGATAGTAATTATTTGAAGTGTTTTCAAGAGTTTTGAGATATAAAATTTGTTATTGATATCTGAGAATGGTTCGGTTTATGAACTCAGAAATGGCCGATATGCATTTTGTATATGGAATGGCCCAAGGCAGTTCCAGAGCGGCTAGACGCATTTATCAAGTATGATATTCGTATCGCATCGTTCCATATCGACACCTTTCAAAGGTCGGCTGTTTTTATGAGAGACCTGCAACTGTAAGAACAGTGGAGCTGGAGGAAGAAGTTTTACATGAAGTTGAGCGTAGCCCCGATACAAGTACACGCAATTGAACATTTCTCACTTTACTGTATAGAAAATTTTTAGAGATTAATATTGATCAATGTGGAACAAATATAAAAATTACAAAAAAACAATGGCGCATATTTTTCCTGTCAAAAATATTGGAACCTTACCTTCCGGGAAGTCACTGGACATGATAATTTCGATAGTTAGGGCTTAATTAGCCACTTAATACCATCAATAACGCTGCCAAATTTCAAAACAATCGGTACGAAGAATGAAGATATATTTACGAGAACGACGATTTCTTTTGAAAATTTTAACACCCTGTATCTCTAAAACGAAACATTACCGGATATGTTTACCACGTACTTACCTAACACCCTTTATATAAATGAGTTTTGAATCCCTCAGCACAGTTCACATGAAAAACAACAGTCTGGGTATATTTTGAATCAGGTAATGTTCGATATGAGCATGACTGATGAAAATTTTTATTGAAACGCTTGTGGTTTTGTTATTTTGTTACTTTTCATGGTCTTTGACGTATTAATTCGAATCGATCATTGGCGCATTCACCATTTCACAAAAAATTCAGTAGATCTCAAAATATTTTTTATTGATATTATCTGTTCCTTTTGGAATAAAACAAAAATCATTCCACCCCTGCCAAAGATGACTCTGGAAGATAATTGTGAATTCAACAAATTCTCGTCGACAAATCAGGAAGACGAGAAATTGGAATATAATCGACTGGAAGTGCCTCCGCCAGAATTTATAATGTATCTGTATAACCACCAAAACATGATCGCCCCTTTAAAAACTCCGTCGTAATATTATCGGACTGTATCAGATATTGAGCATTTATCTAGTTCTCATGAAGGTTAATACATTTTTTGGAAGAATTAATATATATTATGAAGCGCTGATTCATCGTGTTCAAATTCAATCTTTCATTTTTATGCCTTGATCGTATTAATTCAACAGGGGTAACAGATGTGTCTTGAATATAACCCTCAACGACGTTCTACCATCAGTTAAATAAATGAGTTCTTCCTACTGTCACAATCAGCAAAAAATCATAGAGAAAATATTAATAATCCTTGAAATATTGGCACAGGCTATCTATGACTTTTGTTAAGTGCTACGGGTGTTAATGGCGTAGTATTTTTATTATTATATTTCATTTGTTCATACCTCCTTTCCAAAAATATTCAACCTCTCATTTGGGTTCAGTGACAGCAAAATATCGCCAATGAAGGAGTAACACTGTCCCATCTCGAAGCGTTTCTCTAATAAGTCTAATATCTCTCGTTCTGTGATGGAGCTCAGCGCTGCCAAATCTTCGTCGTACATGGGCACCAAATCGAAATCTATACCTTTCTTTAGAAATTTTCCTTGAACGGTAATTTCGGGACATCTTTCCGATGGATATGTTGTACCCATGTCTGATATCAAGGACTTCATTTCAAGAGAGAGCTGCAACAAGTGATACTGATAATAAAAAAAAAAATCCTACGATGATTTTATTATTTTTATTGCTGTACTGGAAAAATAACTACACAATTTGTTGGTTTATCGGCAATTCTGTCAATGGAGACCATCATGTGTCAGTTTTATAAATCGAATATAAGAAAGAGTGCATGGCACAGGCATTTATGGAGGATAAAGTTTAAAACTGATGTACAGGAGGCAGAATGTATTGGCTCAAATCTAACAAGAGTTGAATAAATTCGATATTCGTGAGTGATGGACGTAATCAAACAGGAACAGAAATTCATGTTCTGACCTAGTGTCTCCTTGGTAGTAAGTCATTTAGAGGTTTATTTGAGAGGGTGTAGACGGTTGACGGAAATGATAAACTATACAAAAAAGAAATTGTGTGTGTGGCAACAATAAATTGTCTGATACCCACCAGTCTCTATGAAAACAGCAGTGGAGAATTTTGGGAACATTTATAAGAAATACAAGTGTTGCTCTTCGCATGAATAGCAATTAGCATTGTGGCAATTAAAAAAAAAAAAAATAACTATCTGAATATCAGAACTATAAAAATATTACTCACGTGATAATTATTTTCGGGAACTTGCTCTAGGAATGGATGTTCTATAATCTCCATAATGTAAGGACGATAATCATAACTTTTCACAAGACATCTGCAAAAAAATAACACAAAAATCAGACGAGATGTGGGATAAAGCAGTAGTTATGAATGTCTTCCTGAAGCAGTTAAAGAGTACATTTCATAATCAGTAGAGAATTACTTATATGACAAGAGATTTGAATGCTCAATTGAAATGTATATTTTACGTGGCATTATTCAATACTTGAGACCTGTTGTGATTATGTTCACTGGAATGATGAATCAGATTATTAAAAAACAACATATAAAAAGGTTAGCGATATAAGCAGCAATTCAGTGTTAAAAACGCCTTATGGCAATAGAAAAAAAAAAGTTGCAGACCGATGATCTGTGAAGTTTTGTCCAAAATTGTGCTTTGTGGTTGGGATGCCTTCCTCTCCGAAATCATTCAAAGCTTTGACAATTTGGCAATTCGAATTGAAAGATAATATTTCATATAACAATACTTCTTATACTACCCCCCCAAAAAATCTGGCTACGAGACTGAAGACTCTTTTTTGTGTTTAAGGACTGCATTCTATATCTGTGAAAAGTATTCTAGGACATTGTGGGCACTGCTGATGAGAATTATTTCACTTCATATTATCAGTCTCATCAGATCAAAATATGAGTTCATCTGATTGGTATGAAATCCAGGAACATTTGTACATTCCCATAGGATTGAAATAATTCGAAAAACATTTTTAAGCTTTATATAAGAAAAAGTATAACCATTGACCAGTCTATGATTCATACATCTATGTTAGACAGGGATTTAATTAAAAAAAAAACAATTGGCCATTTCGACACATGTGACTAGAAACAGTCATAGGTTAATTGCTTATTAGTTTTCAATCTATGCATTTCATTTCTGAATTCAAGATACCATTAATACCATTATTAACTCAGTCGTGGTAGTTTTCTGACCAATTCGATATTTTTTTTGATAGTGGAGCGAAAATTCGTTATTATTTGTAAAACTATCCAGGTAGGATGCATTAAAATATTGACACCTGACAGTCTTCTCAGACTCACAGACAATTTACTACACGGATGTGGATGATGCTTGCTAGATAATTATACTAAAGGGGGGGTTAAAACTATCGGGGCTTCAGAAAAAGAGTTTGACTGGAATAATCTAGCAGAAATACAGAGTTTTATTGATTATTTTATTTAGTCTTATAATTAGTCAAGTAGGTCACAATCACGTGAAAAGCCAAAAGAGTAACCAAAGTATAATTGTTCATTTGATGAATTAAGGCTCTCATGCTCATTTGAGCTATAACTATTCCTTATCAGGTTTAGAGGCCATTGTGTTTTTTAATTTCTTATAAACGTTTCGGTGGTGCAAGGTACTAGCTTCTTCAGAAGTTCGTCCATCTCCGATATTGTTCAGTTATTGGTAACTTACTGTTGAGTAATTGGTGAGTTATTGATCAGATATTGATCTGTTATGGACATACTTGTTGGGAAGCAACTTACACCCGGTAAGAAATAGTTATAGGTCAATTGCTTATTCGTTTCCAATCTATGCATTTCGTTTCAGAATTCGATAAATCAATAATATCATCATTTTTCAAAACAAAATTTGATTATAAAAATAATCCACCCTTTCGCAAATATCTAAATTTAGATATTCGGCTCAAACGAAGTCGTGGTACTGGTCGGAATCTTTCTGTGGTTTCTATAGATGGCTCTGCTGTCCACTTTCTTAGTGGGTGCCGGAGTTATCGTAGTGCCTGTTAACAAAACCGAGTGGAAATCAATTACATATTGTGGCCGAGTCTGTACTGACGAGCGAGTTGAATCGCGAAACCGGTCTGCAGATGTCACATGTTTTCGATTGCCAGTTGGTGGTTGTTACAGAAAGATTGCAAAGTATATCCTTGTAGGAAAACTTTGCCAGGCGATGGATAGACCTGATTCGGCGGTCGTATGGGGCTGTTGAATTATTTCTGTTCGACGTTTGCCGACAATCCTATTTTATAGGAAAATTTGCGAAAGGCTGGATTATTTTTATAATCAAATTTTGTTTTGAAATTTATTGCCTTTCGTGAAGTACTCTAGTTCCACATGAGAAATATTCAAATATTTTTCATGATGCAAATTTAAATATCATCATTCACTCACTCGCTGATGAAGTCGTGGTAGTTTTCTGACCAATTCGATATTTTTTTGAGAGTGGGGGGAGGATTGGTTACTATTTGGAATAGTGTTCTGGTAGAATGCATTTCTTGATATGGAGCTCTGCCATCTCCGAGTTCAATGGCTGTTATTCCAATGGACCAAACGTCGACCTGAGAATAAAAATTGAAATCACTGAAGAACGTTTTATGTTTGATGAAATAGAACTCCTGAAACTCTGACTATAAAGTCAGCCAATAATTCAATAGTTGCAAATGGTAAATACTGGACATGTTACAGAGTTATTTGCTATGTGTGAAATAAATATGCATGAAAGTATTGATTATAATGGCAACACAATTGAAGATGTTCTTTAAAAATCAACTGTGCTACACATATAACTTTCTTCTCAATTCTGTTACGAATGGTTGAGTTTGATTAAATAAATGTGACTCGTATATTTTTTCAATATGTCAAATCAGACTAAAAATTTCAAAACAAAACATCGCTAGTACTTCCTGAATAAGTATATGTGTGTTCGAGAGTATTGTCGATGAGGTATTGTTCATGTAATGCTTTGTACTTCTCCAACTATCAGTACTTATTTCAAATATTGGTTCTGTGAAACTAAATAAGTTTTGATTGATCTAACAATAGCTACTGTTGAAGGGGTATACACTGTTTATTATGGCCGAAAAATTTGTTTATTGATTTATTGATAAAAAAAATAATTAAATCGGGAAACCCACATATCTAATCTCCATGGAAAATTGAAATCTTTCTGCTATGCCTCAAGGTCTTTAAAGAAGCACTGCAGTCACAAAATACTCCCTACTCGGTATTACACGAATTTTCACTCTCAAATTCGATATGGTATGGTAGGTTGGTAAGCTGGTACTGATTGTTCAAGAATATTATTTTCACACAAATCCGCATTGAGGATTCCCTTTAATCTTCCTTGGGGATATTCATGCTGGGAGTCTTATGAACATAATAAAATACCAACTGTAGTTGATACTTACATAAACGAAATATCGTGCTATGTTCATAAGAATTTTCCATTGTTTAACATCACCAGATGCAAGCATAATTACTCTACCAGATTTGATAACAATTCACTTCCGGTAAAGCACTCGACCAAGTTTTATCAAACAAACTTGTACCACAATGGCTGCAGAAGAAGTGCAAAGTGCGCCAAATTACATTGTCAAAAATAGGCTCACAGAGTTCTCGACCCAAAAAAACCATTCAAAAACTTGGCAAATTCTTTTCTTAAGATGCCGTTGGGATCAATTATATGTATATTTGAGGTTTGTCTGTAATAATGTTTAAACCACGATTTATTCTATATTACTTGCTCTGTATGTTCACTCTGTATACTTCCATTTACTGACGCTCTTGAAAATTTGTTATGGATATCATAGTGATGATTTTGATAACTCATTGCTGATTGAAGTCTGTTATTATCATTACATACTTTATCAACTTTGGTAAAGAAGATCTATCCTATTGAAACATGGACTAAGTAATGTTTATGATGATAGCCATAATTCTCACAAATTCTGATAATGCAGATTTGATGGTGTTTCATAATAACTTGAAGAATACATGTCTCCCGACAACCTAATAGAAAAAAGATCATCCATTAGGGTCACCGATTATTGTAGCATATGCAGTCAAACTGTAAGGGATTTGATTGTGAAATTTATCAAATACAATTATTATATTAAAGTTCTCATACTTTTTTCACAGTTGGTAGTATATAGGATTTATGAATGTAATGTTATGTATCACACCGTGAACCACAATTGATTGAACAATTTGTAAATATTTTTCAAAAACTAACGGCATCCTTGAAAATATACTTCAGTTATCTTTTATATCGTTTAACATGTCTGTCCTAACGTCATCTGATTTTTTTCTACTTCATCTAGTCGCATGGGTTTATAGCGCAAACAAAATTGTCGTGTCCTAACGACATTAAAGAATTATGATATCCATCAAGAAAATCACTCCTTTCATTTTATATGTGCCACTTCTGTTCACAGATCCATTTATAAAGGAAATATTGAGTTATTAAAGTACTTACTCTGTTATCATATTTGACTACATCTCCATTTGCCTTCAAGTTGATACTTATTACTTCGGGTGCCATCCAACTTGGTGACCCCAAACATTCGGAAAATTTTTCGTCGTGACTTTTTCTCTTCTTGGACAATCCAAAATCACACAACTTCACTTCGCCTTCTCTTGTCAGCAGGATATTACTGCCCTTTATGTCTCTATGGACAACTTTGTTCTCGTGCAGGTACATGACAGCCTATGTATACGAAAATCAGTAACTGTAAGTATTAACCAACACTAACCGTATCCAGTATATCTCATAACAAAAATTGTACCGAAATTTTGGGACAACATAAAAGAATTTTCGTACTTCCGGGCCTAAAGTAACAACTTCACTCCCTTGTGACAGGTACTAAAGTGTCACATTTAATCCCTCCGGGATTAAATATTGACGAAACTCCCGGAACGATTAAATCACAAACAAACGAATTCAAGGGATATTTTATTGAAAAATATAATTAATAAGAATGGTAATTAACGTTAATATTCAAATTAATATTGTGACAGTTCGTCATATTGACCAGTCTTTCCTGGGTTAATGCAGCAGGTAACTGACGAGTAACAGATAGGTCCTTTTCATATTGAACTGGTGTTTGTTTCGAAGATCCTGCGGAAACAGGAAGCGAGAATGAGGACTGTGGCATAACTATAGTGGACGAATCGGCGACTTGACCAAATATTTTATCTGAAATTTTTTGTTTATTTTTAATAGACGATTCAATATATCCCTCGGCCACGTTGGAGGATTTCCATCCTCCATGTCTCTTCAGCACGTCTATTGTTGCTCCCGAATCAGCTAACAAAGACGCAGATGTGCGTCTAAAACAATGTCCCGTATAAGACGTCGCATTTTCTAATTTCAAGAAAGCTGCTATTTGCCGTGGAAATGTACCAAACATGTTTTTTCCTACTACTCGCGTAGTACATTCTTTGTTGATGTATTGAACAAAAAATTTTGAATGAGTTGTCCCTGTCTTTCGCAATGCCACATATTTCCGAAATATCGCCACAAAACTGATGGCACTGTTTTCTGAATTTTTGATCACAAAATTTCGGTCAATTTTATTTTTGGTGTTTCTAATCGCAATTAGGAAGGAATCACCCAAATCTCTCACATCGTCGATTTCTAAATCAACCAACTCTTTTCCACGACAAGCTCCCGCAACGCCCAAAATAAGTGCAACCTACAAAAAAATTGATTTCTTAAAATTTCTGAATATAAACAAATTTCCAAATTTACCTTAAGCATTAAATATTTATCATCCGGAGCCTCCCGTAAGAACTGATCTACCTGCTCAGACGTGAGAATTCTTGACTTCTTTGGCTTAAATCCCTCATTTCTTCTCTTCAAAAAAGCTAATAATTTTGGAAATTTACTTATATCAATATCTTCTCTAATGTTAATAACCGATTTCAGCATTGAGTAATGTGCCCAGAGAGTTGAGGCACAAACCGCTTTTGATTTATCATCGAAGTAGACTAACAGCGCATTTTCAGTAGGTTGTCTAACATTTTTTAAGCGGCACCACTTTTTAAAAGCATCGTACTGCTGCTCGTATAGTTTTCTAGATTTCGGTGGTAACAATTCTTCACCTACTTCGGCTGCTCTTTTATCAATATCAGATACACCTTCTTCACTCATGATACCAATAATTATCAATAACAATGTTTCTTTACAATGACACTAGTAATGACAATGTTTCTAAATTATAACTGTCACAACGCAATGTTACTATGGTAACTTATTTTAAAGACAGTTTATTAAATGAGTTGAAGAGAGAAAAAACTGATTGAAATTATTGGAATAATTAATAAAATCATACCGGAAGTACGAAAAGTATCGTATATACCTTGCGACTGAAGTACATTTAATCCTTCAGGTAAATTATGGCCCTCCCTGCGGTCGGGCCATAAACTTTACCTTCAGGATTAAATGTACTACTTCAGTCCCGCGGTATATAATGTACTATTAATATCAAACATATTTTGTCCAAAATTGATAGTCCTTAATATGATACATTTAATTATTTCTTTTGTCTATTAAATACCAGTCATCAACCAATCATACGGTTGTTTCCTATTTGACAGAACCAAGAATTGAATTCAAGAAATAATCTTCATAAATATAACACCACCTTGATTAATTGTCGACTATGTTATTGCTGCTGAATTTCTATTGTATTTAATAATATTACTAGACATTGTTTTGGCATTAGTAATCAGATTATTAATGCCAAAATAATATCTCGTTGAATTATTATAAAATACAGTCGAAATTTAGATGCAATAGAAATAGTCGAACTATTTGTCAAGTTCTTGTTATATTACCCTTGAAAATATTACAGACGATAACATTCAGACTTTTATATTGACACCTATCAGTTAAACAGTTGATTATTATTCATTTGGCAGGGACAGGACAATTATAATGTTGTCCGACCTACCCTGTTACTGATGAGAGGCAATAAACCTCGAAACATGCATGTTGCAGGTGGTCATTTCCAGCCAAATGAAGGATAATTTTCTGTTTGATTACGAGACAAGCACTTGCAATTGGGTCTTCTTGGAAGAACGTTGCACAAATATCTATCAGATGTAGTTCAATGTCCGTCGTGGTATTAGCCAGGGAAGTAGTTATTTTCTGACAGATGCTTGCCTTTTATTTTCCACTCGGTGGAAACGCTTAGAGAGAAGGGTACTCCGTATTCTTTCACATTGTTGATACCTCTCTGGCACAATATATTCGATCTCGTTCGAATTTTTACCTATTATGAAAATGATTATTATATTCTTGGTGGGCTTAGCTTTCTAGTAATCGCATATTGTTCCAACACTTTTCGTAACATAATAAATGATCTACTAGAAAAAATCAAAATAGCCACCACTACACTTGGTTTGCATTTGCAGATGACATAAAATTTTTCTGTGTATCTGATAACATTGATGGAAAATTGAAAATAATCTGCTATCAATAGTAATTCTGTCAGAAATCAACGAGATCAAATTGCTTGGTAACACCATGAGTCCGCTAGGACGAGTGGTGCTACCTCAAAGCAATTTGATCGAGTTTAAGATTTCTGACCAAATTAACGATAGGATTGTGAGCACGAGTTGTATTTATTGAGATAATTTCAAGAACCAACAAAGTTAGGAAAACGTATATTCTTGTTCATTTTAGTTCAATGAATAAAAGCTGTCAGACTGACATTTATAATGTCATCCTTGCTAGCAAGATATATCCTTCATTGCTGTTTGCATGCATGATTGCCCATGACGACCTGGTATTACCTACCGGCTCAAAAGGAAGAAACTGTGTAGTATCAGTTCCGTTTTTATTGGTTCTCATATCGCAGGAGATGCGAGTTTCATATAGCGAGTGAAGCACCGTTTTTATTGATTCTAATATCGCAGGAGATGCGAGTTTCATATAGCGAGTGAAATTATCATACCAATTCGCTACTAATATTGAATGTAAATATTGTTCTGGTCACACCAGCCAATATTCAAACAGTACTTGAATTTCAATATTGATTTTGTAGGTTTGGGTGAACTGAAAGTCTTGAATTGGTTCATTTCCCTGGTTCATTACCACTGGTTCGATATTATATTTATTCATCCAGAGTTAGTAATTTGATATTGATATGTCTTTCCACTCACAAGGTATATTTGAAAGAAACTTGACAATGCATATAAACTATTGAACAAGCTGCTACCTGGTCCGAAACATAACTTATCAAATCCAAACCTTCCAAGGAAAAATCAACGGTGATCCAATTTTCTCCAGAATTCTTTAATCGGAGAAATTAATTTCAAATAAATTACCCACTGAAATTTTGGAAGTTTACTCTGACTTTGCACAGCAAACTAACTCATTGGTCCAACGTCACCATCAGAAATCTCTTCGTTGGTGAAAAAATCCAAACATTGTGACAGACTCAGAAGACCTGTTTTTGGAAGAATCAGTAGAGAAAGATTCCAAAATTGATCCAAGATGACCGAACTATGGCCATAGACATTTCAATCCATCTTTTGTTGGCCAATGAAGATATCTACAATCTTGGAGCTGTCCTCGTTCAGTTTTCTAGACCATGACTCTTCAGCCTTCTCACTTTAACTTAAATTATCATCCATTTCTTGATCATTCTGTTCATATCTTCATATAGACCTTTCAGTAAATAACCTATGAGTTTCTGAGCAGAGGAGAAATCGAATGAGCATTTTGATCTGACGTTTGAATAGGACCGTATTCAACAATCTGTCTGACCAGTCTTTGGACCACAGATTCTTAGATCAACTCCACGAAAACTTCTACAGAAACATTCTTTGTACGTGAAGTAAGCTTGTTCACTCTTTGATGTAGGCATCCTCGTTCAAATACTCCAACTTGTGTTTGATAAGCAAATGTATCAGGCTGATCATGAAGCAAGTATTACCAGAATGTTTTAACCCATCGATACCAAGACTTTGGATGGATCCGTATACTATGGGTAGTCTGATGCAGTTATAACTGTTTGAGTTATATTTCTTACTGCTATTGGTTATCAAGTGGCCATCAAAACTTTGAATATCTCTGTCACTGGAACAATGTGATGAGGATTACGAGTTTAGATTGCAGAATATTGAGTTTAAGGATCAGCGGTAGGATTGTTTGGCATTTGATGAGTTGATGAATTCCTAATTTATGAATGTGGGTACGAACATGAAGAATACTGTTATATTTTTCTAGAAATCAACGAGATACATTTGAGATGGTTATATTTCAATCATGGAAGCTTATCATGTTTTATGCGCAACTGTTTATTGTCGTTTCCGGTCACATTACGAGCATTTTCTCTTTTTGTCTCCTAATTATTATAATTGAACCAGGTTAAATCAGTTCTGCTATTAACTTTGAATGAAGTAGCGACAAGAAATGTCTCCGATACATTCGAATGGGATGGATTGAATTCAATTTCAACTATCTCATAAGTAGGTAGTTATTAAGCGAACAGGAGTAGAAAAACAGAAGATTCTCAGCATAAAACGGCTTTCATTATCTTTTTTTGCAAAGAGCTATGCATCGTATATCACCTCAGCTTAAGTGTGCAACATTTTCAAGCTTGAATATCATACATTTTCTCATAAATTGGCCATAATTACAGTAATAAAACAAGAAGCTTTTTGAGTTGTTTATCGATGCGAACCTTCATTTGGACGAGAATATTTAGTAATTAGACTTATTAATGTCACTACTTGAATGATTTGGGAAACGACAATGGTACATTTTCTACTAAATCAAGTATACCATATTCCCAACTATATTCTGATGAAACATAACTAGCTGATTTGTTGAGATTGATACTAGTTCTGGGTATCATTGGAGATAATTGATACTATTATTCAAGGCATAGTAGAATCATTACTACGCACGCAATGTAATAAAAAATCTTCAATCGATTCAAAATACTATCCTAAAAAGTCTTCAATATACGCAGATTGTATGCTCAACAATGTCTTCTTTGGACTTTTAGAGAGATAGACTCCTATTACCCGATAAATCCAAAATTACTAGAAACAGGTTTGATAGAAAACTGGACAAGCCATTTTTTAAAAAGACTCATACCCAAAGATACGTATTTTACTATGTTCCAAAATTTTTTAATCGGCTACCACTTCATCTTAGACAAATATCCAACATAAAAAAATATAAAAATAAAATGAAAGAATATATACTGAATAACCCTAAGTTATTCGAGTTCTGAATACCGTTTCCTACTCAATTCTTCTCTTTTTAATAATATTATTGTTTTCAAGATTATTGAATACTGAACATATCCTGAGTGAACCTAAACTTTTCGATTTCCAAATATCATCTCCTTCATTCCTCATATTTTTATTATTGCCATTATTTATATATAGTCTTTAACTTCCCATTGAACCGATACTTCTGGCATAACATCGAATTCATTAAAGGAAAGAAAACATGATTATAATTTTATGAAAATGTATAAACCTATAAAAAATGCTAGTTAAGAACAGAATTACTCCATCTCACATGTAATGGGAATCACAACACAAGCAGACTTTTGCTTACGTGAACCCTCACAAATGGGATGGATAATACTTATCACATTATATCATGAATTGTTATTACCGATGATACTTGAATAAAGTGAATTTAATTGAACCGACAAGTCGGAAATGGGATGGTCAGAGGGTTGACGTTTTGAAATATGCGGCAAGATCTGAAACTGGGATATATTGTGAACCTTCTGGGGAACATATGAGTTACACACAGTATTCCATACCAAAATATGGGCAACATACAAGGATTTGGAGGTTTTTTGGGACCAGTAAGAAAAATAATGGAAAAAGTCGGAAATGTGATATAACAATTGAAGAAGTGGAAAATACAATAAATCGACAACAATCAGTGGAAGTATGCAGAATACTATAGTACACCATATGATATTAACCTAGTTTTTATGTCCGCCAAGACTCTATACAAATTATTGAATAATCCAGGAGTTGAGTATATAGATTGTACCACCAAGTATATCGGACAAACAAAGCGAGACATGCGGGTAAGGTTCAGTGAACATATGACAGAAAGATCGAGTTTGATGAACATGCTCTCAAATATGTCTTCTGAAATCAGTGTCGATAATGTGAAGTCACTCAAACAATATTTTCAAAGGTAAATTGTCGGGAGCGTTTGCAAGAAAAAGAGTAATTAAATTTAATGATAGCGTAAATGAGGAAAGGGGGCCGATACTTTTCAGTGTTTTATGAAGTTGATTCAAGTAGACGCAGATTAACAAAATCAACCAGTTATCAGCTAAACAACTGATTAGTTATTTTTATAGAGAGGTAGATTACAGGTACTGAATTTGTAAAATTAATAGCTAGCGTGACAGTTTTAGTACTGAATAACTCCGTTGTTGATAAAAAATACTGTTTTGGGAAGAAGGATCAATTCATTAATTTTCATCCAACCCAATTTACTCCGGAATCTATAGGAGGCTGAGTTTGTGGAGTTCTGATATGCAATCAAAGTCAAAGTCAAAGTCAAAATATACTTTATTGTCGGAAGTTATAAAAACTTATAGACAAAGCTTTTTGGTTTTGGATTAATATTAAAATTGAATTCAATTAATTAATGATAAAGTATAATGGTGATACTCCCCACTATCTGCATATCATTCCAGATGAAGGAACACCACCACTATATGCGCTCCGGGGCGACTTGAAAATTTGATGGCGCATTTGCTATTTCAACTGCAGGAAAAACCCGGAAAAACCTACAGTACCACCACTTGGTCCTTAGCGAATGAGGGAATGAAACAAAACATAATACATGCTCATCCATCATTACACAAGAATTTCTTCATCTCCGCATCTCTCTGCAACTCCAGCTCGTGATATCAAGTTTATGAACAAATGAAGAGTATGTACATGAAAGCAGAAAAAAATTTTAATCAAATTGTGGATGATATAGAAACAATCAATAGCAGAGGAACAAAAAAATAATAACAAATTGTACGCTAACTTACTATGCTCGATTCATGATATAAAAATTATGATTTTTAGATATTATCATCATTAAACTCTTGTAGACTATAATAAGCTTTTTTTGATTATACATTTTTACATCTTTTCTGAAACGATAAACTGATGTGATACTTTTGATATTTATTGGAAGGTGATTGAACATCTTACATCCTAAAATATCGAGTTTTTGATGAGTGTTCTTTTAGGAAGTGGAAGTTTGAAATCATTACTCTGTCTGGTATTATGATCGGAAGAACTGCTAATAGTGAACTTTGATTTATGTTTTTGTATCAAACAAACAGTTTCAAGTATGAAAATTGCAATAACTGTAAGAATTTTATGTTTAAGAAAGAGAGGTCGACATGAATCCCGATATTTCGCTTTGCATAAATATCGCAGAGCACGTTTTTGTAAAATTAGGACTGTTTGTAAACGATGACTACAGCAAACTCCCCAAAATGCAATACCATATCGTGGATGTGATTCAATAAGACAATGATATAGTGGCTTAGAAACTGAAAATCCTAATTCATTCGAGACAACTCTCAATGCGTAGCAACCCGAAGAGAGTTTTTTACATAATATTTCAACATGCTCTTCAAATTTCAACGAATTATCCAGATAAACTCCAAGATATTTCAAAGTCGTTTTATTTTCAATGATGTTATTGTCTAACGGAATGTCTTCAAGATGACATCTGAAAGATATCATGTTAGTTTTTCTTATGTTGAATGATAGTAAATTTGAATCACACCAATCCTTCACTTTTTTAAGATCATAACATATTAATTGCTCAAGATCCTGCTTGTTTTTGTGATGCCAAAGTATAGTACTGTCATCAGCAAAGACAGTGAAAGAACCTGAAATCTGGATATTTAATAGGTCACTTATATATAATAAAAATAGAATTGGTCCAAGTATAGAACCTTGAGGTACTCCACAATTGATATTCTTTGATTATGAATATCCTGAATATCTTACAATCTGATTTCGTTGGGATAAATAAGATTCAAACCATTTGAGAGTCATATTCCTGAAGCCATAATGATGGAGTTTAAGCAGAAGTATTTCATGATTTACACAATCAAAAGCTTTAGAAAAATCACAAAAAACTGCAGCAACTACCACCCCATCATTAATTCGAAAATATACTTCGTGTGAAAGAGACAATATTGCATCTGCTGTATTTTTGTTTTTCTGAAATCCGGATTGAAGATTGTTGACCAAATTATGAGATCTCAAAAATTCCGTAATTCTCAAATGAATCAGTTTTTCTAGGATAGGTATAAGTTGAATAGGACGAAAGTTAGATGGATCATCAAATTGGAATACCCAGGGACGTTTTTCAGTAAAGATGGAAAACTGCCATGTTGAAATGAATCATTGATTAAAACAGTAAGAACACTAAGAGCTCTATCAGGAAGATTTTGAAATTTTTTTATAGAAATTTCATCTAGACCACTTGTTCTTTTGTTTTTGATACTGTTAATGACATCAATTATCTCATAAATATCCGTATCACGTAGGATTAGATTTTCCTTGATACTAACATCATGTAGATAACCCAAAGGATCATTCATAGAAACAATAGAACTGGTCAACTTCTCAGCAATGGAACAATAAAAATCGTTCAAAGTATACCGGGTGGCTACGGAAGTATTGCCTACAGAATATCTCAGTTATTGTATGAAGTAGGTTTGTGAAATTTGGAGCGTCGATATAATGACATAAGAGCTAGAATTTGAGCATATTGACATGTCGAAGTTAACTTCCGGTCTGACCGGAAGTAACATCAACTTTCTTATTTTAAATGGAAACCCTATTTTTTTTTCTTTTCGCTTCATTCAGCATTCAATTCCCTTTCTGATGACATATAACAAGTTGGTATCTAACCAGAAACTAGATCAGAAAAAAATTATTATTGAAATTCACCGAGTATGCCGTGGAAGCAAAATGAAAGCCAAAAATTGAAAAGTTGGCTATGCAAACCATACGTCACTTGATAACAGTTGCTACTACTGTGATATTTTATTTTCATTCGTCGGCGTTATAAAAAGCCGCCAAAAAAAATATTGGAAAAATTGGGAAAAAAACAATACTCTGTAGGTCCATAACTTAAATAGGAACATACAACTTTTTCTTGCCTGTACTATTCAGCATAACCATTCCTTTCTGATGATATAATAGAAAGTAATTTTTTGAAATGAAATACCAAAAAATCCAATTATTATTATTCAAATAACAAAAAACAGATTTATCGAAAAAAAAAAAATTCAAATTGATAGGATTAAAGATAAAATAAATTCAAAACAAATGTTCGAAATGCATTCCCTCAGCGTCAATACATTTATTGACTCTGGTGATATTTTCATGTAAAACGTTTCTCAACATTTGGGGCGTGATATCTTGGAAAGCTTTACGAATTTTTACTTCTAGCTCATGTAGAGTTGTAGACTGTGTGGAATACACCCTATTTTTGAGATGCCCCCATAGAAAAAAGTCGCACGGAGTAAGATCAGGTGACCTTGGTGGCCACCTGACTGGACCATGGGTTGTTATAAGTCTCTCTTGAAAGCGATTTTGAAGATAATTTCTCGCTATTCTTGAATTATGCGGAGGGGCGCCATCTTGCTGGAAGTACATTCTCTCAGTTATTTCCGCTGGTAGGTTGTTAATGAATTCCGAAATTTCATTCGTTAAAAAATTAAAGTATCTCTCTCCGGTTAGTTGGCCTTGAAAAAGAATGGGGCCAACAATATGAGTTCCAACTATTCCTGCCCAAACATTCACACCAAATCTCTCCTGGAAGCCACCTTGTCGAAACCGATGCTCGTTTTCTATCGCCCAGTACCTGAAACAAAAGACCGTTCACACTTTTAGCACTTTACACTTCGACTATCGACAATAATGCAAATAAAGTACAGTACCTACCTTGTATTATTCCTGTTAAATAATCCATTGTTGGTAAATCTTGACTCGTCCGTAAACAAGATATAATAGTTAAATAGGTGATTCTCAGCATTTTGTCGAAGAAACCAATTACAATATTCCAGGCGCCTTTCACCGTCATTTTCATACAAATGTTGATGCAACTGATACTTGACGGATTTAAATCGATGTTTTTTAAAAATTTTCCTAGCAGAGTCCTTACTTATAGCTAATTCGGCGCCAATCTGCCTTGAGGAAATTGTGCTATCATATTGTACTAAAGCTAATACATTAATTTCAGTTTCCTCATTAATAACAAATGCTTCTTGGTCTTCGTGAACATCAGGCTCAGTTGTTAATTTTTCTTCAAGCCACTGGAAATACCTTCTTGACGGTTGCTGCCTCCCTGGATATCGTTCTAAATACAATCGTTCAGTGGCATAAGAATTTTTTAAACATTCACCATAAATGAGAAGCATATCAATTTGTTCGGTTCGTGAATAACGGGGCATTTTTTGAATATTCCACTAACTGATTTCGATTTCCAAACCCTTTTAAAATGGCAGAATCAAAAACACTACTTTGAACGTCAAAATAATATGGATAGCAGCGTTCGTGAGAGCTCTCGTTTCTTTTTTGTTTCATTCCAAAATACATCTTAATCAGTCTACTTGTTAATATTTTGGTTCGAATGATTATTGCAATGGAATGATTATTCTGAATAGCACAAACATCGTCCATAGGTAGATATTAGAATATCTATGGACGATGGCACAGACCAAGTACGTTTATGTTCCTATTTAACCTAGAACCTACAGGATATAATTTATCATTCCACATTATTTTTAATGTTATTTTTGCGAATGGCGATAATCTGTTTTGTTATTTGAAGAATAATAATTGGATTTTTTGGTATTTCAATTCAAAAAATTACTTTCTATTATATCATTAGAAAGGAATGGTTATGCTGAATAGTACAGACAAGAAAAAGTTGTATGTTCCTATTTAGGTTATGGACCTACAGAGTATTGTTTTTTTCCCAATTTTTCCAATATTTCTTTTGGCGGCTTTTTATAACGCCGACGAATGAAAATAAAATATCACAGTAGTAGCAACTGTTATCGAGTGACGTATGGTTTCCTTAGCCAACTTTTCAATTTTTGGCTTTCATTTTGCTTTCACGGCATACTCGGTGAATTTCAATAATAATTTTTTTCTGATCTAGTTTCTGGTTAGATACCAACTTGTGATATGTCATTAGAAAGGGAATTGAATGCTGAATAAAGCGAAAAGAAGAAAAAATAGGGTTTCCATTTAAAATAAGAAAGTTGATGTTACTTCCGGTCAGACCGGAAGTTAACTTCGACATGTCAATATGCTCAAATTCTAGCTCTTATGTCATTATATCGACGCTCCAAATTTCACAAACCTACTTCATACAATAACTGAGATATTCCGTAGGCAATACTTCCGTAGCCACCTGGTATATATATATATATATATAATGCTATTTGATGTAGTACTGGACTCAATAATTTTTGTTTTTGTCAGATCAATACGTGCCTATTCTAACAGCCAATGAAATTCATTTAATTCCTTAGAATCAGCTAATTATGCATTTTGATCATATGATCAATCGCACCGTGATTACGATAACTGTCAGTCAGCTCTATGCTGAATCACTTCCGCTAAAAATAACGTCACCGTTATTCGCCACTTCCGTTATTTTGCTATTGCTTGGTAATATTATATATATTATATTATTCATACACTGCTCTACACTGTCTATGGAACGAGGTACAAACTCCAAGATCTTCTTTACATCTTTCCATGCTACAAGATAACCTTAGAATAATTTACATTTTCGGAAAATGTCATATTTCGGGTAGATTTTAAAGACAAGCCGTAATATTTGATCCCAAATTTATCAAATATGTTTTTCAAAATGTTCATAACAGGTTCAGCGACCTGTAAGGGGGGAAAACGGAGAAATCCTAATCATATATCCTCAGAGATGACAATTGTGATCACTATTAAAGCCATTCACATATGATATGTAATTTATTTCTCACAAATCTCGATAATCCAAGACATTATCCTCAGAATGGCTCGAAATGGATGATACCATCTCACAGCCAAACGAATTCGTGAAAATGTTGACACCTGATAGTAATTTCCAGATAGAATGGGAAGTTCAGGTGTTTGAAGCAAATTATGATTAGAACTTTTGATATTTACACCTGAATTCTTGAAAATACTAACTCTTTTTATAAATGTTGCAAAATAAATAAGTGGATCAATCAAAAACGATAAAAGGAGTTGTTAATAATTTTGTTGTTAATTCTTATGTGAACCAAGAATAACGGCCTTCTGCATTCTTTCGGCTAGGTTTTCTGCCGCAGTTGTATCTGCTGGTTTTCCGTAGGACAATGGCAGTAGTGAGATGCAGAAGAAAAGAGGGCTGAGGGAGTCTCCCTGAAACACGCCCCTTCTAAAGATAACCTGCTCTGTTTGGACTCTGACTTGATCAGATGTTATGGTAAATAGAGTCCTCCAGAGCAGCATCAGCTGTTCAATGCATCTCACTATTTGATCGGGTACCGCAAGGCATCTGAGCAAATGCATGATGAGTTCATGCGATGTTGTATCAAATGCCTTGCGATAATCGATCCAGGCCATTGAAAGGTTACGCTTATACTGCACGGAGTCCTGCGTGATGCATTTGTCGACCAGCAGGTTCTTTTTGCAGCCTGCAAAGAAGGGGTTCTTTGACCCTCTTTGCTCATATATCCGTTCATACACCGGCTCAACTGCGGAGAGTATTCGCATGTACAAGATGCCTGTAAACATCTTATAACATGCCTTCAAGCATGTTATCGGTCTGTAGTCCTTCGGATCGGACAAATCTCCGTTTTTGGGACTAGCACGGTTCGCGCCTCGACAAACCAATCCGGAATCTGCTGCTCCCCATCTAGCCATGAGTTGAAAACTCTTGCTAGATGTTAGTGGGTACATGGAAATTTATTCTTTCGTTATTATTATTATTGATATTATTATGAATGTTATTCTTACTAATATATTGATTTTGATTCATCCACGTATTCATTTTGTAAACAATCATATGAATAAACAGTTATTTATATTCGTAAACTTTAATGTAACATTTATAAAAAAGATAGTGTTTTCAAGAATTTGGGTGTAAATATCGAAAGTTCCATTCATAGTTTGCTTCCAACACCTGAACTACCCCATTCTACTTGGAAAGTACTATGAAGTATCAAAGATGCAGCCATTTTCACGGATTCATTTGGCTGTGAGAGCTATTATCAATTTCGAGCCGTTCTGAGGAAAATATCCCAAAAAATGGAAAAAATCCATTTTCAAAGCTTCATATCTCGAAATCTGTCCATTTTTGAGCTTTGTGGTTGTGAACACTTTTGATCAGCTCATCAAGAACTACAACATACAAAAAATTCAGCCAAATTCACGGAAAGCCATATCCCATAAGAAACGTGCGGGGTCCTTTGAGTACCTACCTATGGGCATTGTTTCACAAAGTGGGCCTAAAATATGATGGAAAATTAAAAAATGTAAACAAATACAGGGTGTTCCATTTGAATAGAGGAATTTGCTCTACGTAACTTAAATAGGCCGAAAATTGAGAATATCACATCATAAAACTCACTAGCAAAAAATTTTGAATGGTTCTCCATATATATTCCTGAAGAACTGTCATCGTAAAAGACCCTGTATTTTCTGCACCTTCTGAACAGATATCACCAGAGTCTCTTCTACTATTCATACATAGTGTATATGTATCTATAACATGCAGAAAATTCTATATTTGCGCTCATTGCACTATAAATATTTAGGTCTAAAAACTCAGTCTTTGATTACCATAATTCCATATTTATACAGAGGCCAGTAAATTCAACTGAGCCTCTCCATAAAAAGTCGTTTATACATACAATACAAAAGGAGAAACATAAATCCTACTCCGAAATATATTCACTACTTACCCTGACAGTTTCTTTGATGACATATGCAATATGTTCCTCTGCCATCCTCCGGTTTTTTGCCAATAAACCATTCACCAGGTCGATAACTGGACCTCCTTCGCATGGCTTGAGATAAATAATAATAATAAATCATAATCGTAAATCAATCATTCCCGTTTTGTTGGCTTACCACAAGACAAGGGCAATTAATATAAATTATTTAATTTGTAGTACTGACACATAATAACTTATTGAAAATTCATTATTCTCAACGTAACCTGCAATTATCAAAAAAGGTTTCGGGACCGGACCTCAGAGGATGGTCATTGTTTGAATGGCTTTTTGGAAAATTTATTGATAGGTTGGTCATTAGGTTAATGGGGAATGCCTCTTTTTCGAGTATGGCGATTTGTGCATGAAGTTGTGGATTCTGGATCTCAAATAATATTTATATTTAGTAGTATACGAGGATAGCTGTTGATTCTGATAAAACTAAAGATGACAGAGAGAATAAAATAGGTTTAACTAAATTATTTGAATAGTTTTACCAAAACTGATCTTTTAGGTTAACAAAGAATTGTTTGGTAGTGATTTCTTTTTTGTAATTTGAGATATATAAGAATTAAACCTTAACATTTTACTTTAAAATTCAAAATTTAAATTCTTAAATTGAATTCGAAAATCTAGAACTAAAAGAAATGGAAGAGTACGAAGTTGAACCGTAGTAAATGGAGGCTGCATTGTGTCTGACGATGAAGAGAGATCCATACAAAGGAAATTGAATTGAAATAAAATCATTTTGACATATTTTTTTTTATATTTGACTGTAACGAAAAAAATTAAATTTTAATTCTAAAAAGTGACGTGTATTATTTGAAGTTTACGTATGAACAATAAAAAAAAATATAACCTTTGATTTTTGAGGTTTTTTGTTATTCGATTGTTGTTTAAACATTGTTTTCGGTAATTTCTAAACCATTAACGAATAATTGAATTATATGACATTAAAATACATGAGAATTAATCTTTTTCATCAACTTCAACGCGTATTTGCAATCAAAAATAAGAAATTTCCAAGATTACTAAAAAATTGATTATGAAATAGTCTTCTTTTGGTTTCTTGTATTTTTATCGATATTTTTCCATACGAACAATCCCATCCCAAAGTCGAAGTTTCAACGGAGAAAAAAGTCAAACATTGAAAATTTGTTAATCACCTTTTTTTATCGAAATTTAGTCGTTTTCTTTGAATTTAAATTCATATAAAATTAAAAATTAATATTTTGGTTTCAAAAAATCACAACACATTCAAAACAGAAGAATAGTTTCACCTTTCATAAAAAAAATTTGAAACAAAAAACAAACGATTTTAGCATTTTCTCGTTCATTTCAAAGTATCATAGAATGATTGATACCAAAGTTTTAGATATTTCAATTATTCACATCTTTTGTGTCAAATATTTTTCGGTAGGATGAATATTTCAGCTAAAAGTTGTAAAAATCCACTATTCAACCCTTAAAACGTAGATTCAACTACTCCCAATTGGATTGGCGCTGACTTAAATCTACAAACTTAATTTTGACAGCAAAGTAATATACAGTGTCCAAGAGAAAATTATCGACTGATGTAGTTAAATGTAAAAGAAACATAAGGGGTTGAAACAACCAGCGAAAAATTTTATTTTAACCTCATGTGACTGATTCGTGATGTTCGAGATCTTTGTGGATGATGAATCTGCCACATATCAATTGATGTGATAAAAAGATATGATAATCCATCCAAAATAAAAAAATACACCAGCATAAATGAAAAATCAAGGGAACAAGGTAATTATCCTTCACAAACTAAGAAAAATATTTATATGTTTGATATTCGTACATATTCGATAGTTGTTGATATTTGCAAATTTCTCGATTACAACTGAAATAACAACCATGTCTGAATTTTTCCTTTGCGAGCTCCGAATATTTTGATGGACGTCAATAAGATACCTATATTGATTGTTATAAGAGTAGTTTGGCTATGGGAAGGCGTAAAGATTTTGCTCGTAATTTGTCCTTTGTTGATGACATTTTTATCTTTAGCATATGTTCAAAAGTATAGTTCACTTAACAAAAAAATCGCAAAAAATAAAATATATTTTTGATGTTTTCATATAAGTTTTATTGATTTTGAAAAAGTTCATCTCAGTATATTGGTATTTATGGAAATCATTCAAACAGTATACTTCATGATAATTCTGTAGATTGATGTAGACTCAGAAAAATTGAAAACGTTGGTACTGATGGACTCGCATTGAACTGGATGATGAATTACCTGAGCAATAGGCAGCAAAGGTCAAAACTAGATGAAGTTCATTCAGATAGAATGCAAAATAATATAGGTATGCCCCAAGAGTCCATTTTGGGGTATTTGATGACCTCGTTACTATAGCAGAAGAATGAAAAAATATCCATAACTATATTACGTATTGATATTTTTAAAATGTAACATATGCTAGTTTCCGAAAAGTTAACTGTGATCACTAAACAACTCATTTATTTTTGATCAGTAAAACTTTTTGTCAGTAATAAAAAAGTAGGTACATTCTTCCTCTTGAGATTTGATTCAAACAATGACCTTATTTATATGATTGTTTCAAAATTGTTGTTTCAAAATTGTTTTTTCCGTTAACCAGCTGTCACCCCCCTACGAACGACAGCCCTCAGAAGTCGAAACTTGTGCGAGCTAAGGATTAACGAGGTCTTACCTTTTAACGTGCGATTCCTAGCATATTTATAGATTATTATTCCCCTTTTTCACATATTGGAATTTGCAAAAGGTTAATCTTTCAGTATACTCACTTCTAGTACAAACCAAATCTCTATGCCAATTCGATAAATTCCATAAAAATCCACTATGTTCAAGTGGTGACTAAAATCTCTTAAAATCTTGTACTCCTCCTCGACGAATTCTTTGGTATTGGCCTCATACTTTTGTAATTTAATTGCAACTCTCTTCTTGCTTGCTTTAGTATCGGTTGCCGAATAGACCTTTCCATAAACGCCATAACCGAATATGTCTCCGAATTCGTATCTTTTTCCAGGATCAGGAATCTCAGAAAAATTCACTTTCATTTTCTTGTACCTGAACTTCAACAATGTTCAATAGCCAGAATTAGATCTGAAACACAGTAAACCAATAATTTTCATACACTATCAGATGTTGATAAAACTACCGGAGTAAAAGAATATCATTTCATGTTTTTGCATTTTTAAAAATTTCTAAAATGAGCAAGAAAGACCTACAGCTCGCGTGATAGTGGATTTAGTACAATCCCAGATCCTGGGTGTGAACTCCTGTGGTCTAGGCAAACGTAACAGTATATCAAGAATGGAAAACAGCGCCAAGAATAAAACATTTGAAGGTAAATACTTGTGAGGTAGGTCGCCCAAGAGGAAGAAAGTTCAGAATACTTTCTATATTATAATATATATTACTGAGATAACTCAAATGTGAGTTACTGTATTGGATGAGAAAATAATTGAGTTAAAAGCGGCAGTATTTCTCAGGAAAAATTTCGTAAGAAATTACTAATAGCTATTTTTGTAAAATACCCATTGAATAATAACATAACTAACAGGTTTGAGGTTATAGAAAAAGAGGCACTCAAGACTTGTTAATATGGAATATTTTGATATTCTGCTAAACTGAACCAAAGTTTTATAAATAAGGTAAGACATATCATTCACAAAACAATCGCTTAGGCTGTACACAGCGATATTAAGGTCTTCGATAACGTATGGGGCCTTGCTGTGGTGGCCAAAGGCAGAGCGAGTTACAACCAAAGTAAAGCTAGCCAGTTTGCAAAGACTGGCTCTGCTTGGAGTCGACGATTATCCTGGAGGTAATCAAAGCATCTTCTTGAACTGAACCGGAACTCCCTCAGGAAGGTTGTAGGACTGATAATAGGACACTTCCACATGTTGGGGATACACCAAGACTCCACACTATGCAGGTTCTATGATGAGGAGAAAAATACCCCCTTACACATATTATTTGAATGCAAGACCCTGCATCGCATCAGGATAGATATTGGTGGATACGGTAATGCAAAAGATATCATCCCACATGAAAACCTCGTTAGAAATCTCCAGGAGTTCATCAAAAGGACAATTCAAACATTCCAGCTGGATGATGCCAAGCAAAAAGATTCTGATACTGTTGTTGAAGCTTTCAAAGGATATTGCAAATCAATGAATAATGATTCTTAGAATAGATCAAAATTCTTCACAAGAAGGAAAACAGGAGGAAGAGGAGTTGGAGCAGGACAAAATAATGTAACTTTGGTGACCTGGAGGACGCAATTATGAGGGACAATGTAGTCAGTGATATTTTGGACCTCGAAGTACAATGAAGATCATTGTAGAGAACACACTTGCCACTGAAAAAGGCGGAAGAGTTGTATGGTTTCTCCGCCTGAATATGGTTTGTCCTCTTCGATGGAGTGCAGAGTATGCAGAACCCATCCCATGTTGTGCTGTTTTTCCTTCAAAGAAGAATTCCTAGTGGAAATACCTGTGATGTGGTCCTTGCCTACACGAATTTGCAATGAATACCTAATTTAACATTTATTTGTCATGTAACGTTTATTTAGTGACCTCATCATTCTACATTTCGATATACCTAGTATTTGCTCAGGCTGTCCTTATAGGGGGCAGAGTTTTCCCCCTTTTACTATACTTCCTATTGATATTTGTAATGAAAAAGAGGTAGTTTGACCGCTGAAAATCCCCTACGGTTACTGGAGTAATAATTTCTCCAGCGAGTGAAGCGAAATAGTTGGGAGTAACTCTGCTGAACTGAATCTCACATGTAGAAAGAACTATCTGCAAAGAGAGTCTCTCTTTATGAAGATGTCGTATCATATGTGACTGGAACAAGTACGTGATTGTCATAACAGAAGCTATCCGCACAAGATACTTTCTCTCCATGAAGTTCTAGAAAAAGAAAGCAAGGTGAAGCGGCAGAGAGAATCATGGTTCTTGAGGAAGAACAGTTAAACTGATCATGCGCCTTTTAACCACCAAATATTTCTATCCATATATTTTATTTTTTTATATTTTTTTTTTGTATATTATTCGTTCGTTAATAAACATACTATTATTATTATTATATATTCCATATTTTGAGTTGAAAATTGTTAACGCAGAGTAAACATTTTTTTATTTCTGCACCTGATTAGTCATTTCTGACTGTGTATCGATGAATTCGTGTAAGAGAATTCAGCGGAGTACTAATTTCAATTCAGTTAGAGTTATACAGTGCGTCAAAGCAGGACCCTTCAAAAATAATCCTGGGCATCTCGTTGAGCATTATTTTTATTCATTTGACAGGGACAGGACAATTGTAATGTCTTCCGACCTACCTTGGCACTGATGCATGGCAAAACCTCGGAGCAGGTGGTCATTTCTAGCCAAATGAAGAATGATCCACTGTTTAATTACAAGATACGCACTTGCAATTGGGTTTTCTTGGAAGAACGTTGCACAAATATCTGTCAGATGTAGTTCAATGTCCGTCGTGGTATTAGCCAGGGAAGTAGTTGTTTTCTGACAGATGTTTGCTTTTTTCCCACTTGTTGGAAACGTGTAGAGAGCAAGGGTACTTCGACTTTGTCGATTTTATTCGTTTCATTATCTTGTATTCGATGGCATATTTTGGGCCAACCAGCTCATAGAAATCTTCAACAGACTGTGTCAGCTAGGATGATGAGGACCATACCTTTCAACGTGCGGTACCAAACATGATTTATCGCAATACATCAGTGTTAATGTCAGAAAACCTGTTGAAATGATATGTCAATTCTGTTAAGAGATCTGCTATACTAGGAGGAATATAAATTTACTATTGACCCACAAAAGGTCATGATTTTTCTCCAGATGCTAGTACCGGGTACAGTTTTACCCTATTTTGTTCTTCTATTTCCATACTCTACATTCACCTAGTACTAGATCAGAATTCCAAGTTTCATCTTCTAGGGTGATTTCGAACACGTATTAACATTTTCAAAATCTCATTAGATGAACCTTCGTCTATATCATCAGTTTTTACAATGAAATTTTGGAGAAGTCAGTATTTTTATACTTTGATGCGGGGGATAACTTTCTTGACTCTCCCTTCGAGGTTGCCGAACTGATAACTTGTCTGCACAAATGCAAAAACCATAAAGCTCCTGGGTGTGATGGTGTTCCTTATGAATTCCTGAAAAACTTACCCCAAAATTGGATGCTGTATATCTGCAGTTTGTTCAATAATGTTTTTAGTTCCGAAATAATACCAGTTTCATGGTGTAAAACTATTTTGACAATGATGCACAGAAAAGGAGCAAAAGATGATCCATCAAACTACCGAGGCATCGCCCTCATTAATTGCACACCTAAAATATTCTCATTGCTACCATTGAACCGACTAACAGTACACTGTATCAATAATGAAATTATTCCGGATAGTCTAGTCAACAAGTGCCATTTAGACCAACTTTTTTCAGCAGTCTCCGAAAATTATGATTGAGGTGTCATTCGATTCGGAATGACATCCAGATGATTTTTGAAAAAAATTATGTTCCGCATGAAAAAATTGTAAAAGTTATTAACAATTAACTAAAAAAAAAAGATGGCTTTAGTATTTTGTAAATATCTCAAAAACTAATTAAAATTTTTTAAATCTAAAAAAAGATTCAAAAAGAGGAGGAAATTTCCTAAAAAAAGGCTCAATTCCCGGAATTGTAGCATCAATATTTATAATTTTCCCAGAGGGATGAAAATACGGCCGAAAACGGGTACTCTGGCTCGGGCAAGCCACACCCACTTTGGACACTTTAACAATAAAAATTATTTTAAAATACTAAATATGAAAATAAAAAATTGGAAAAATTCAGGCACTAACTGAATAGATTAATGAACAATAATCCGCTTGAAAAAAATTTTTATCACAATTTTTCAATTAGTTAATCAATAGTTAATTAATAATTTTTTTCTGCTTGAACATGAACATTGCAAGTGTGATAATTGTTTAACTATAAATTTAAGATTTTTTTCCTCTTTTGGAGCAATTCTTGAAAGGCTTCAGAATAGAACCCCGTTGGAAAAATTAAAAAGTTTTTATTTTTCAGTTTTTTATTAACAATTTTCGTTGTTGCAAAATTAAATACTTAAATTAATCATTGAAAAAAAAATTTTTTTTTAAATATTATCAATAATCCGTTTTTATGTTATCAGGAACTACATAGAAATAATTTTTTTAAATTTTTATCTCTAATTGTTTAAAAAATTGTTATAAACAAATGCGTTGTTTATAAGATAATTGAAATTTTTTTTATGGAATTTCAATCTTTGCTACAAATAATGATTTTTAAAAGAAAAATTGTTCCTTAAAAAAATTTTTTTATTGCTTGAAAACGCATTTGTTAATTAACAATTATTTTCTCCCGCTTCTAATTAATATTGAGGAACCATTTTTATTTTTAAATCATTATTTGTCTTTCTTTCTGATATAAAAAAAAAATTCCATTTTATTTAATTTTTCATTGTTTATGCAATAAACAATTTGTTATAAACAAATAAATTTTCACCTTATATTTTTTTTTCTATTCTAATTTCTGTCACAAAAACAGACATGATTTTTTTTCTTTTTTAAAATTTTTTTTATTATTTTTTATTTAATTTTTAAATATAAGTTCTCTCTAACTTCGTCATTCTTACCTGGTCTTCATCCTTAAAATTATTATAATTTACAAACTAATGGAGATACGATGAAAATACTTAAGACTTATTTATTCTCCATTACATAAAAAACAAATTTAGCAGAAAAGTTTAGTTGTTACTTATTTATTTATTGAATTTATAGCAATTGTTGTTGAAAAATACTTAGGGAAAAAATTTTTTTTTATAAAAGGTAAAAATGTTGAGTAATGAACAATAATTGATAAGATACTTGAATGAAGTAGTCATATTTTTAATAGTTGATAAGATTTTTAAGCATTAAAACAAAAAAAAAATTTTCCCTAAGTATTTTTCAACAACAATTGCTATAAATTCAATAAATAAATAAGTAACAACTAAACTTTTCTGCTAAATTTGTTTTTTATGTAATGGAGAATAAATAAGTCTTGAGTATTTTCATCGTATCTCCATTAGTTTGTAAATTATAATAATTTTAAGGATGAAGACCAGGTAAGAATGACGAAGTTAGAGAGAACTTATATTTAAAAATTAAATAAAAAATAATAAAAAAAATTTTAAAAAAGAAAAAAAATCATGTCTGTTTTTGTGACAGAAATTAGAATAGAAAAAAATATATAAGGTAAAAATTTATTTGTTTATAACAAATTGTTTATTGCATAAACAATGAAAAATTAAATAAAATGGAATTTTTTTTTTTACATCAGAAAGAAAGACAAATAATGATTTAAAAAAAAAATGGTTCCTTAATATTAATTAGAAGCGGGAGAAAATAATTGTTAATTAACAAATGCGTTTTCAAGCAATAAAAAATTTTTATTAAGGAACAATTTTTCTTTTAAAAATCATTATTTGTATCAAAGATTGAAATTCCATAAAAAAATTTTCAATTATCTTATAAACAACGCATTTGTTTATAACAATTTTTTAAACAATTAGAGATAAAAATTTAAAAAAATTATTTCTATGTAGTTCCTGATAACATAAAAACGGATTATTGATAATATTTAAAAAAAAAAATTTTTTTCAATGATTAATTCAAGTATTTAATTTTGCAACAACGAAAATTGTTAATAAAAAACTGAAAAATAAAAACTTTTTAATTTTTCCAACGGGGTTCTATTCTGAAGCCTTTCAAGAATTGCTCCAAAAGAGGAAAAAAATCTTAAATTTATAGTTTAACAATTATCACACTTGCAATGTTCATGTTCAAGCAGAAAAAAATTATTAATTAACTATTGATTAACTAATTGAAAAATTGTGATAAAAATTTTTTTCAAGCGGATTATTGTTCATTAATCTATTCAGTTAGTGCCTGAATTTTTCCAATTTTTTATTTTCATATTTAGTATTTTAAAATAATTTTTATTGTTAAAGTGTCCAAAGTGGGTGTGGCTTGCCCGAGCCAGAGTACCCGTTTTCGGCCGTATTTTCATCCCTCTGGGAAAATTATAAATATTGATGCTACAATTCCGGGAATTGAGCTTTTTTTTAGGAAATTTCCTCCTCTTTTTGAATCTTTTTTTAGATTTAAAAAATTTTAATTAGTTTTTGAGATATTTACAAAATACTAAAGCCATCTTTTTTTTTTTGAGTTAATTGTTAATAACTTTTACAATTTTTTCATGCGGAACTTCATTTTTTTCAAAAATCATCTGGATGTCATTCCGAATCGAATGACACCTCAATCATAATTTTCGGAGACTGCTGAAAAAAGTTGGTCTAAATGGCACTTGTTGACTAGACTCACCGCGGTTGTGAAGATAACATTTTCGTACTTAGTTCCATTATACAAATTATTTTGGGTCTCAAAAAAAGGAAAGTATTTGCAGCTTTCGTAGACTTCAAACGAGCCTTCGATTCTATAAATCACAACCTTATTTGGCATAAACTATATCAACTCGGTATAAGCTTCAAATACTTGCGGATACTGAAACAAATTTATGATAAAGCCCAAATGTCGATTGAAAGTAATGACTCATTTAGCAAAATATTCAATATTTCCAGTGGCGTTCTACAAGGCAAACCGCTGAGTCCAATTCTCTTCTCACTGTTCATTTCTGATATTGAAATTTATTTTGAAAATGCAGGATGCGTCGGGGTCAATATATCTGGTAGTAGAGATCTGAATTTGTTGCTGTATGCTGACGATCTTGTCATTCTGAGCTACTCTCAAATTGACTTACAGCGCAAACTGACGATCTTATCACAATATGCCCACGAAAATGATCTAAGTGTGAACACGGAAAAAACAAAAATCTTAGTTTTCAGCAGGGGTGGATTTGCCATCACCAAAAACTTCAGTTTTCATTACTTGAATAAACCTATTGAGGTTGTTAAAAAATTCACAATCCTGGGAGTGGTATTGTCCTCTTCCTCCTCCCTATTTCTCGAAATGGCCAAGTCAACTGTATCTAAGGCTAAACAAGCTCTTGGAGCCATCATGGATCTCATGATTCGCTCCAAAATAACGTCATGGGATGCGAGAATCAAACTTTATAGTTCAGTTATCATCTTATCTCTTTCGTACTGTGTCGGTATTTGGGGTCTCAGATACACTGACTTATTGGAAAGAGTCCAGGTCGCCTTTTTCAAGAAATTGCTTTGCTAAAAACACCCCTGATCATATCGTTAGACTGGAAACTTCCTCAACAAAACTGAGTCTCATAATATTGAGGTGTGCCCTTTCATGGTTGACTAAAATTAAAACTATGAATGATTCCCGGCTCCCAAAAAGTTGTCTTTTACGCCTATTTCAACTCAACATGACAGAGTCTAAATTCAACTGGGTGAACCAAATTAGTGATTACTTCTCTACTCTTGGTAGACAGGACTTATCACATGATCTTGTCACAACTGATTTTAAGAAGCTCTCCCATCATTATAACCTCCTATCAATCACTTTCATTGCGTGAGGATAAGAACAGGCTATACCAATCCGAATATCCCTGCTTGTATGGGTTCCTTACCAGTGAAAATGGATTATCTTATCAGTCCATTCCAATCTCATCCACCTGATTAATCGCACAGTTGAGAACATGTAACAAGTACTATCTGAAATTGACAGCAAATGACTCCACTCACATAATAAAAATGGACCAAACCTGTTCCATCTGCAATCTGGGTATAAATGAAACAATCCCACATATATTCTTTGATTGTCCCATTTATGAAGGACTGCGAGTCTTATTGAAGCCACATATCAAAAATATGAATGATCTTATGGAAACCCTCAATACTGGCACTCCGAAGATATTACAGAATATAGTACATTTCCTAGCAGGCCTACTGAAGCTCCGCTCTTTCGTTTTAAATGAGTAACAACAGTGCACCAATTCTATTTTGTTATTGTTATTCATTAACATAATTTTCTGTACATTTTTTATTTCTTTGTTTCTCCATTTTGCTGAACATATTGTTGAGTACTTCGAGAGGTTACAGGTATTGAATGTGTTAATATGCCACGATGCATTGTATTTTATTTATTTTTTACCTACTTTCGCTCTTACCAGCCAGGTACAGACAAAACTCAATTGTTATAAGAATTGTGAATTCTTTACAAACAATAAAAGTATGTCTATGTCTACTTCTTTTGATGAAAGTTACTATAGTAGTTTTCCGAAGGCTGACTTTAAGTCTCTCCTAATCTACTCCGTTCAGAGCATATCGAACTAATTTAAAAACTAATCATCAGATGTTTCATTCTCAGTTGTCAATATGTGTAATAACTTCGACTCTATCATTAAGTTTTTGCATCGAGATAATATGTACCTACTTGTACGTGATCAGCATTCTATTATGGCAATAAGAACTCCACTAATAAACTAATCTGAGTAAGTAATTAACTTGTAATAATATCACGTACCTATACATACGGAGAACACTATGAAACGAGAAAATACCACTTTATTCATTCGCAGGAGTTAATTTACTTCTAGAATTAAATTATTTGCTATATTCCCATTACACCATAGCGCACTTACATGCACGATGAAAACGAATATAACTGAATGTTTTTCCTATGTGGAATACAACTAATGCGATTACCGAGGAAACCATTAAAGTGTAATGGGATTTGGGATAAAAGAGATCTTAATTAGTAATATATAAGGAAGTTCAGTAGGTCTGGGAATTGCCTGAAAATATATCCACTAATGTATTGAGATGGAATGATGCACGTGATAAGTGATGTTAAACCATGCGAATATAAAAAAATTAATCAATGAAACAATTTCTTTATGCTAAATCTGGAAGAGTTTTTTCAAACATTAGTTTGTTGTCATACAAAGAAAAAGTACTGCCAGCGAAAAAATGCTGGAAACCCTCAGAAAAAGAACCAGGTTTCTCTTCAACGAAGTGTGGCGAATACAAATGATCCCATTTTCTTTACAAAAGATCTTTCAATAAACAGAACAGAAGGCATGAAATATGGCATGAAAGATGGCGAGGATACCGCCGCATACTCAGACTGAACAATATCTTGTCAAAATATCCAGTAAATCCTCAGCAATTCAGGATGAGAATATCGACAAATATAGTCTAGGCTCCAGGGGGATAAATGATCCAGTCGCACTTTAGCACAACAGTCGTGGCAGTCTAGTTAAATCATGAGGGCCAGACCGAATCCAACCTATAATACTACAAAAAGAAGCAGACCCAATGATTTCATACTTTGTCAGATGGTCCAGGTTGAGCCTAGTATATAAATACTAGGTACTAGATATATAGCTACCTAGCACTCGTTATATAATAGGTCTACGGTGAGAAACCCTGGTATGGTGGCCACAGGAAGAACAAGTTCCAGCAATCTTGTGTCTATCAAGCAATGAATATTCTCAAAACAACTCTGAGAATATGCAGAGCAAATATTCCAGAATTGTCTATGGTGGGAGATCAGATATAGGTACAAAATCTCAAACAAGTTTACCAAAGCCGGAAAGTACTTGAAGAGTCGATACTGAATGTTCATTGAAACTCCAAGCCAATGCAGAGTGACTCATCAATTTAGTATATCCATGAGTATCGGATAGTTCCTTGGATAAATTGAAATGCAAACCTTCAGTGGCGATTAAGAGATACTGACATACATCAAGCTCCTTGGCTTCGACTAGCACGATTTCAATACATAGGAACATCAATGTAATTCGAGATGATGAAAAAAGAATCAAGAAATACGTAACCTAATTTACAGTTAACTAGATTCAGCGAAGATGCTAGGAGCGAGGTGCTAATGGATAAGCCGTTGGACTATATACCAGAATTTATCAAATAGCTTCCTTCCGAAGAAAATGATGAAAAATCTGCTTTGACTGCAAAAAAACTGGGCATTTATAGAGAAGCTGCTGAATGAGTTCAATACTCAGAAGTAATAGGAGAAATGCATGTTTTTAAACAAAGCGAAATTGAATTCTTTGATCTTGAGAAAAGAAGTTGAGGGGACGCCAGAAAGGAGACATCGAACACCTGAGAAAAAACTTATCGGTTTCGACATTGGAGAATAAGAGACAAAGTATACTAGATAGATATATTTATTACCTTATTTGCCATTTTTACAAATGTGAGGTTTGTCAATAAAGAACAATAACATTTTGCTAGCACATTAATAACAATCTTTTGCTAACAGATTAAGGTAATCAGAAACCATATAGTCACGAATTTAAAAAAAAATCCTCAAACTCTGTAATTGTGAAGAAAATATTTTTGACTAGAATATTTTTTAATTTCAGTTTGAATTTTTTGAGAGGCAGGGTCTTCAAGTCTCTCGGCAGGAAGCTATATAAATGTGTACCAGCACAGTTTGGTGATTTGTTATATGACATATGGTTAATTTTTTCTTTGTATATGTTTGAATGGCTTCGCGTATATATACAGAAGCTACAAGATCAGTAATTCAGACTTCATACAAGAATCACTGAAGACGATAAGATGTTTGGAAAAATGGCGAGACTACTACTAACAATCCCCAAAAACAAAAAATTATGGATACCAAGAGTTACGGATTTCTGCATTCTTCCGGCTAAGATTTGTGCCACATCACGGCAAGCCGCTATGACTTTCAGATTGTAGAGCAGCGTATTCATCATTTCACTCCTATCATTAGAACCACCATTTCAACAGAATAGTTTATGTAAAGCCTGCAAAGTTCAAAGAGTGGATCTCCATATTTAGTCCGTTTTTCCTCCTCTTTTCGAACGATGTTCGTTTCGACGGGAGCCAAAAACTCAACAACGAAGATCGTCGTATACTGTTGTTCGCGGAAGACTATATCGGGCTTAATGGATTGTATTTGCCTGAGGGTGGGAAAAGAGTAGTTCTAATAGATTTGGCACTTATTATTCTCCACAATGGACTCGATATTCCCCGGAGCATAAGGCAACACCACGGCTGCTCCATTCCAAAACACAGTAGAAAAAAAAATTGGGAGAAAAACGAGTTTTAGCGTTATTTGTTTGACGTTGTAGGTGTTGCACATACTATGTTAGGGGTATGTTATATCTATGGAATTAGTACAGCTATCAACAAACAGGTCGTGTTGAAAGATGCGCCTAACCACAGTGTATACAAAAATATTGAAACTTCACTTTCTGAAAAAATTTTGGTTTCTGTGTTTTGGAATGGAGCAGCCGACCAGTGTCTCATCCAAACCGTACGAGTTCCAAAACACAGTAGAAAAAAAAATTGGGAGAAAAAAGAGTTTTAGCGTTATTTGTTTGACGTTGTAGGTGTTGCACATACTATGTTAGGGGTATGTTATATCTATGGAATTAGTACAGCTATCAACAAACAGGTCGTGTTGAAAGATGCGCCTAACCACAGTGTATCCAAAAATATTGAAACTTCATTTTCTGAAAAAATTTTGGTTTCTGTGTTTTGGAATGGAGCAGCCGACCAGTGTCTCATCTAAACCGTACGTGTGTCCCACTTATCCTGAGAAATGGTTGTTTTTCTGGATAAGTCAAGTTCTTCCAAGTTCTTGAAGAAGACCCTACGCGTTGGCTTATCCCTATGTGATCATAGGAAACTCACTCTCCGCAGCTTTTACTGAACGAGTTCCAAATCGGTGACAGAGTTCGGGTTCGTCCGTTCAGTGTCGAATACGAGACCAAGTTCATCGGCTGCAAGAGTTGCTTCCTTGAAAATGACTGCTGCAATCTCTGCTTTATCATGATCGCAGACTGAGCAGAGAAAAAGATCTGAACTCCTGATGACTTTACAGGCTCTATCCTGTACCATTCTGTTATGTAGACGGAGTCCACATCCTCTTCATTTTCTACCCACTCCTATAAAAATGCATTATCTTGCGAGTTTTTACGTCGAGTTGTCGCAGCTCTTCTTGAGTCAAGCAAGCATATTAGTTGCACCATCCCCGACAGTTCTGATCACCAGCTCTGTCAGAGTTTATGCTGATACTTGGCAAAAAGAGATTTTGTGTGGTTTCCTCTAGTATAATCTCAATATTCTGGATTCATTTCGGGCATATACGCACAATGTACATCCTTGTTGAAAAGCAAGTGTATTGTGAGTTGTCTAGATGCCAATCTCATCTAGTGCTAGCTTGGAGTCCACACCGACCACCCGAGGTGGTGCTGTAGGTTTTCCGGGTTTTCCTACAGCTGAAAAGTGAATACATTACCTAAAACATCAGTAAGTCGCCCCGGAGCGCCACGGAAAATAATAAATAGCTGTCCTCTACCCGCACATATTATTATTATATTATATTGTTATTATTGGACGTTTGTCTTGGGATTGCCATAAGATTTCTTGAACATTCATATTCAACGTCAATCATTGGCCATGCATTGTACGTACATGTGCTGTGTGGGAAATTGGGATGTGATATTTCTTTAGTGGCATAAATGGATTATTGCTACTACTTTTTTATGATGTTTTGGTAATTGTAGAACGCAAATTCTTCAAGCATCTATCAAAGAGTTGGGAAGATGGAATTCATGTTGACTTAATTCATAATCTAGTTATATGGTATTCAAATATTGATCATTTTAATTTCAGGTAAATGTAATTAGTAAAATAAACAGTATTTGAATTTTAGTTAAGTTAAGCCACACCCACTAGATCATGTATCAATTACTCTCTTGCACTATTTGAATTGTGGTTATCAGTGTAGTGGTTGAGGTGTTAGGGCTGAAATCTGTCGTGAGAAATAAACCAAGACTTACCGAAATTAGACGAAAGTTACAGTTTTCTTTATCTAATAATCATCAATTCAATAAATTCTCTAAATGACTCAAACATGTGCAAAAGCGTATTTATCTTGGAAATATTCGCATGGGAAAGAGCTAAGTAAAGATACATATCTGCAACAACTTCTACTTTCTTTATCTCTGACCACTCCCGTTTAACTACATACGATTTGGTCATAATAATAACGGTTATGAAAATTTAATATCTCACTCAAACTGAGACAAGAGACAGCAATCTCTTTTTGTGCGGTGATTAATTTTCCCCACGTGACTTTCGTACAACCCATAAGAAATACTTTTATTGACCATGTTTCGTTGTTTACTAGAACGTTATACATGTGATAGCTTTTAAAATTCTCTAAAGTTGTAATACCGCTCGTCTTTTGTCGGCTCTTATAGATGATAATTCTGCTATTTGTCGTCCAAGCGTTCGCTTACAACTTTCCATGGCTCATCACTAATAAATCTCGCTTGGCTTCGTTTCTAGGAAGGAAAATGTTGGATTTGTAAATATTTGTTTTTCTCGAATTAATTGGTTTTATGTGTTACAGACGGTTTTTGTTTAGTATATCCTTGAGAACCACTAAAAATGGAACCCTACAGGGTGTCACAGTTAAATCGATAATTATTATTGATGAACTACTAACTGCTCTTGAGAATTATTTTCTAAGTACAGATTGAGATATTATATGTTTGGAAGATGACTATTCTATAAATATTGTGTTTTTTTAATATTACGAGAAACTCCAAGAAACGACCCACTAATAGCCAAAAAATATTTGGTAACGTACCCTTTTTGATGACACACAAATAACTTTAATCATCGTTTTCACTCGAAGGGTTTAACTTATAACATAACCGTTATATCATTGTTTTTTATCATGGGAAGTTTGCAGTTCCTCTAAAATATGACCTTAATGATTCAATGATTCATGAGATATTTCAATCATCGCAAGTACTTCCTCAATTGTGCGTCTTTTCTAAGCTGGAAACAACTTTTTTTTTCTCTGATGAATTGCGATCTTTATAATCAATGATAAAACATCATGATTGACAGGAATAACAATATTATCACCACTTAAATTGAACTTTTCGCGAAAATAAGCTTCTGGTTCTAGTTTTTTATTTAGAATTATAGGAGAGCTTTTTTTGCCGAAATAAACTTAACGATTCAATAAGAATTTTGTTGCTAGGTTATTTAACGAAAAATTTGCAGATCTTTGTCACTTCCAGATATCCTCCGGAATTGTTGTTTGCTGCTTCTTGGTACCACTGTATGACTCCTACATACGCTTCAGGACCTCATTATCCAGAGTAAGTGAATTTCATTGAACCCAGTAGGATTCAACAATAATTTGCCATTTCCTGCCACTATTTTCTTTGATTACTCTCCTCTCAGCCGATGACTACACCAAGATCTGAATCCTTCTCTTGGTCTTTCCAGTTATCATAAACTGCCTTGGTTCTAGACAATATTATAAACTTGTCTGTTCGTCTGTGAGCATATATACATTCTCATGGCTAGTCCTCTAGAAGTCAAATTTTCGCAGTTTCTACATCCAACCATTTGAGGTCTGCATGGTAATTCCTCAATATTAATTTCGTCTCATATACGTACTTGTAGGAAGTACTCTACTGCTTCAACAACAGCCAACAGTTCCTGGAGACACAGTAAAATCCCTCCGGTTTACTAAGGACCTTGCTGAAGTATCCAATAACCTTCTTCTGTCCTTCCTGGATCTAAGAAAGGACAGCTGCAAGTTCCAAGTCCAGCTTCCTGACAATGACATTCATTACCCTTACTGGAACAAATTAATCTAGACGCAACAAGGACCTTCCCTAGTACATTTCCTTCTCCAATTCTCCCATCATGGTGCTTAGGTTAGAGAATCATCATGTTTCCATTGCTCAAACCCCCTCCCAAGCGAGTGTCTCGATTGATTTCAGCCCTCTTATGTACACTCACATCTGCAGACAACAGGACCCGTATAATTTCCACTTCTCCCATGACGCACCAGCTCTTTTCAATTGACGCGTAGGACGCCGTCTCTGAAATTCGGATCAAACTATCTGGAATTCATCGTCATCTTCGATGTCTGCTACTATCCGGGTGGTTTACTATAGTACTGACTTGTTGGACCCGTTACTGATGAAGAATAATTTGAGGAGTTTATTAGAACAGATTGAAGTCCAGAACGTGTTGAAGATAGTGATAAATGAGTAGGAGGGCCAACTATTATCTGAGGCCTTGGTGAGTTGCGACACCAGTTCCCTGAGCAACCGGTGCAAAACCGGACCTGCAGCGGAGGCACACCCTGGAGCAAATGCTCATTCCCTCTGATGTCGGCTGTGGGTGTACTAGGCTAACTCTACTACTCGTTTCAAAATTGACGAGACCCCCACAACCGACCCCGTCGCAATAGGAGCCATAGGCAAGGTGGATTGCCATCTAATAATCTCCCGCAATGAAAACGGACGCTATGAGGGGACGGATGGAGTGAGGGACGATCTTCTGCATTGGTATAAGAGCAGTAAGTCCGCTTGAAAAGGATACATAGTGAGAATGCATGCTCTGTTGTGTGAGATACCCCCAGAGCATGCTGACCTTTCCGCACAAAATCTTAGGGACTATGTATCTCATCTTCGGGGTCGAGGCTATGTCACGTGTCGGTCTGGCTGTAGAGGAGGCCCGCATCATACCATCAACGGAAGGCATCAGATTCCGCAGGGCGCTGCATAACACCAAGCCCTGAAGCCACAACAACTGGCACGAGTGAATACGGAGATTCACAATGTTCTGTCAGAAGAGGATAACATCTGGCTGGAGGAAAATTGAAACGAGCTCACCACTAACTGAATCAAGACGTGCTGTTTACCAGCAGCACTGTCTTGATAGGATACGAATGCTGGTGGCTGCAAAAAGTTGATAGTATGGCGGGCGAGAAGCATCGCAGAAAACATGAAGTTTCGCGATAAACCTTCTCGTCTATTCCAAGAGCCTCCACGTGTTGTAGATAACTCACTGGCAGCTGATCAGATCGAAACCTTCTGGAAGAACATCTACGAATTTTCAAAACCACTCAACGTAGATACTCCAGCCCTAGCACAGTTCAAATTGGTGGCAAAAATGTTCATTTACCTACCACCATCCAGCAAAAGTTTTTAACTCATAGCTAGATGGGGAAAGCATCAGATTTTGCAACGGCTTGTCAAGGAGCGAACCGTTGTCATCCCAAAAAAACGGAGATTTTTCTGATTCGAAGAACTACAGACCGATAACATGCTTGTACGCATGTTATAAGATGTTTACCCACATCTCATACTCTCCGCAATTGGGCCGGTGTACGAACAGATATGAGCAAAGAGGGCCATAGAAGGGGGTCGCTAGCTGCAAGAAGAACCTGCTTATCGACAGATGCATCATACAGGACTCCGTGCAGTATAAGCGTAACCTTTCAACGGACTGAATCGAATATCGCAAGGCATTGGATACAACATCGTATAAGCTCATCATGCATTTGCTGAGATGCCTTCATAGGAGCTTGCATCCTAAATCGTCTGTTCTATGGTCATATTTCTCCAGACAACGGGGAGGCCGTGGACGTTTGAATTTGAAATGTCTACATAGCAGTATGGTACTGAATGGAGCCTGTAAAGTCATCAGGAGTTCAGATCCCCGTCTCTGCTTAGAATTCGATTATGAAAAAGCAGGAATAGGAACATGCCTTTTCCATAAACCTGACCTTCGCTTTTCTAAGATCAAGTGAGCTGAAGTCGGAAACCGCGGGATTCATATTGGCCTGACAAGATGGTGTCTTCAAAACCCTCGTCTACTATAGTCGTGTGATGGGTATAGAGGTCCCTGACACTAGATGCAGAGCATGTCGTGGGGCAGCTGATACCATAATGCATTTGCTGTCAGCTTATCCACAGGCATAACGCGGCGCTACGAGTGTTGTACTACAATCTACGACACTCGTACGGCATTGATGAGACACCTAGGTTGCCTTATGCTCTGGGGGATATTGAGTCCGTTGTGAAAAATGAGAAGTGCCAAATCTATTGGAACTACTTATTTCCCACCTTCAGGAAAATACAAGCCAATAAGACTGATGTAATCCTCCTCGACCATCAAAGTAGGATGATTTTCTTGACAGACGTGGGGAATGATAACTGGGGTTAATGACACATCAGCGGGCTCTTCGATGTATCGGGGCTCCGGAGACAGGGCTTGACTGGTAAAATCCTGGGGCAAAAATTTAAAATGGAGTTACTTGGGTGAGTGAAATAGGTAGTGAGTAAGCAGAGGTCATTTCAGCTTCCTGGAATTATTGGCAGATAAAAGGTCCGTGGTATATTTTTAACTTTGTCTAGGCACCGGGGCACGTAAGGCCATTTTTGTTATATTAGGAACTTAAAAAATATTACTAAACAAAGTGCTCTGTAAACTGAAATGGGTATTCCACTCTACCCTTTAAAAAACCATATTATTATTTTGATTTTAAACTAGATGCGTCACCTCTCTTTGAAACATTTAAAACTCTCACAATATTATGATAAGAAAGTTTAGGGCAGGCAGCATTGAAAAGTAAGTTTTGTACATACAAATTGTAAATAAATTTTTTTATGTAAAATAGAACTTTTTTTTCCTTCTCCTCGTAGATGTATTAAGTTCTATTTTTATTTAAGTAACACTAGATAGATATCATGAATTTGTTTATGTAAATATCAGGTGTTTGAGGGAAGAATATATTATATTCAATTAAATCATGTTGAAAATCAATCTCTTTTATAGAACCAAGATTTTCTCCTAAACAATGTTCCAAACGTGTTTCTTTTCTAGGGATCGAATTTTCACAATTTTTCAGGATGTGCCCTCCCCCAAACCAAAATCCTGGATCCGCCTCCGAATACACCTCCCCATGTAAAATAGGTAATGAAGGATTGGCCATATAGAATTCGAACCATTCAATTGGGTTCACACTTATTATATAGTTATGTTTAATCTCCTAAAACTCTTTTCTCCGCGGGAAAAGTATTTTGCTATAGGAAACAGTGGCGCATTTGCTTCTGGAAAAACCTGCTGCATCATATCATTTGAAGAGCCAGTTTCATCTTACTTGATACTGATGCACCTTTTTCTCTGTCAAAGGGTGTTTTATTGTGATAATGGAAAGAGTATTTGAATTGAATGAAATGTATTATTTAAACTTTTTCTCTTAATAGGGAAAAAATATACCAATTTTGATCTCTGTTTTCTCCTTAAAAATTCTCTTTTCAGTACCAACATGAGACTCCCCCTCTTCCTGACTCCTCAGTCATTTCGAGTATGTACTCAGACCCACCCATTGTGATCAATCTAGAGGTATAGCAGAAAAATAATTTTGTAGGTCCTATGCTAGTAATAAATACATTTTCATGGATAATAATATCATCGGTCTAATTTCATCCCCGCCAAATTGGTCATAATGAACAATTGCTTCCAATTTAGATAATGTATCTGTTACAAATTTCTGCATAGCCTGTTGAATTCAGTCTTTTTCATCGACCGGACTACCTCATTTTTTTGTTTCCATTTCATAACTATCACAACACCTTAACTTCCTTTGATAAAGTTATACCTATCTCCAAAATATATCTTTAAATAAAATTCGTCTCCAAAGTATTGATAATTTATTTTAATTACACTGTTACACATAAATAAAGAATAAATATTTCATATGATACATATCTAACACTGATAAGATAGTTTACACATATATAGTACAAAAGATTGTGCTGTCATTCAATCACACACATAAATTGAGATTAACAGAAAATGATTCAATACATTCTCATGGAATCATAGATTATCTGATATAAATGTTGAACATTAGTTGAAGCAGAATAAATTCTGATATGTATATTCCATTCGAGTGGTTATTTCCACTCTTTGATCCTTTTTTCCTTCTGATTTTCCCTTAGTGGGCATCAAGAATATAATAAAAGTGAAATATATATATTTTTTTCAGCAATACAGAACAGGAATGTGTTTTCACTTGTTCTAGAGAGACTGGGAAATTCAAAAATCATCAATTTTAGTTTTAGTGTATAGGCTGTTAACATGAGTTGAGTTTGATGAACATGAGTTTACAAACTGAATCAAATTCATAGCACTTTATTAATGGAATTTAAGTATATCATTCTCAGATCAACTGCATGCAGCTTTTTAATGGACACCAACCTTGCAGGCAAACCAGATGGTTCTGAAAAAGGAGCCAAATGTTATTGAATATCAACCGCAAATAATGAAGTATCCCATATATTTGATTGGAAATGACTTCAATGCCATTCGTGGCCCTTCTGAAATGGAAGCATCCTCATGAAACTCAACTTTCTCAACCGATTTTTGTTTCATTGGGTAGACATTCAAAGAGGTATACTTTGCCTGACTAATCACTGAACTGAAACCTCTGAGGATGTAAAACTATTGAAATATCAAGACATTTACTATTATAGTGCCAAAATTCTAAACGGATATCTTTAAAATAAGTTCTTGTTCTAACCAGCAAATTCGGATCGCACCCTATTCTTGAGATGTCTTGTATATTTCATGTAGCTATCAGATCGAGAAGGATGGTAGATTCAATTACCTGGAGGAAGGAAGTCTTATGAAGATTTAATAATGATAATGTTTTTATTTTGTCTTGCAAATAAAAAAAATCATACAATTTTTTTAGATATATCTTAATCTGTCGGTGGGGTTATAGTTCATCTTTGTACCATGACATGAATAATTTATTATTATTATATACTGTGGAGGCACCATTCGATGACCATTCGAAAGTAATCTCTAATGAACCCTAGAAGAACATACTGAAATTCCATTAAAATTGCTCGAAACATAACATTCCATGTATCTTGTGACATATCATTTCATGGAGAATACCTGTATTATAAGTTCCTATTTACAAACACTTATCCACTCTTCCGAACTACACATTTCACACTTCACCTCGCAGCACCAAATGAACTTGCATTTGCAACGTTCAACTCTTTTTCGTTTGATGAGGTTATAGCCTCTACCACAACATAGATTGGAGCAGCTGTCAGTACCAGTTGTCGTTCGATTGCAGAACCTCCCCGTAGTACCCTGTATATCTAGTGCTTGTTCTTTGTCGCAAAAACTTGGAGACTTTTCGTAGTAGAGAAGGTCGTAGGACAAATCCTTTTTCTGTTTGTTTTTACGCGGGGTCCACTGCTTCTGCTTCGCTTTACCTTTTTTATTCTTCATATTCGTTCTGGAACAAAAAAAATTACAGGTGAAAATGGTGTTATGATTCGTGTCATATCAGAAATCGAACAGTTCCAACTTCATTACTGATTGAATACATTTTTCACGGTTTACCTTTTGGAGAGAGTTAGGTTCTCTTTTGCAGTAGAAAAACCTCAGATGACGTTCGTTTTTATATCTGCCCATGCTATTATATTATGATAGCACCTTAGTGGTATTTATGAGATACTAATCAATATTTTGAAGGAAATTTCGCAAGATAAATTCAAACTTCACCCAACGGTATACTTACTTATTCAGTTTCCTCATAGCCTTCCTTCTTAAATTCTTCTGGTCCACCAAGACTGCTGAATGATATTTTTCTTTCAGTTCTTTGCCAACTACACGGAAATCTGGAACTGCCCTCCAACAAGTCTTCAGCTCGCAACTTCCAGATATTCCATGACATTTGCACTTAATCTGCATATTGTTCGACACTGCCTGGAAAGAAGAAATATTGATTCAAAGAATTGTATTGAAAATGGAAAGTTTTGAAATAATGCTGAGTTTACATTCGAAAAGCTGAGAAATTTCAATTTTTTGGTAAACGAATGAAGACGATTATTATCAAGAATTTCACGAAGTGTAAACGAAACTATTTATGTCACTAGAAAAAATATACAATCAATTATTAATGATTTGTTTATCGATACCTGATGGAATCAGGATGTATGATGAGGAATCCTGAGGTCATAGAAACAGGCAAAAAGAAGAAATTAGGATATAGGAATGATTCAGGATTATTTTTTAATAAATCCACCAGAAAACACGTTGACTATGAGGACTTCTTGACAATAAAAAGTTTCGGTGCATAACACAAATGAAAATGTCGCTAAACTCAAGAAGAATGTGTTAATTGTGACAGAATCTTCTTTTGATGATTTGAGTAGGTTCCTATAATGTCGGGTAATGTCACGCATAATCCATGGTAGAATTTTCTGCAAACATGTTGGCATAAATATAGGATTTTCTTCGGCATTTGTGGCTAGCGTTCAATCTTCCTTGGTTTCCAGCTTCAACATTTTTGATCTGGTCTTGGCGACAGCTCTGAGGTAGTTTCGACGTACTTTGGTTGAATACGTGTGCATCCTAAGATGATTTCAGAAATTATCTTGGTACATTGTAAATGGATCACACTCTTTCGAAAAAATCTCGAATTCGTTCATTCGCCATGATTTGTTGACTTAGTTTCCATTGTTGAATATACCTAACCTGATTCTCTAACATTTCTATCCCATAATTGAGGTGGCTTTCAATGTAAATACCTAAATATTCACTCACGGCTTATTGAATATTGAAATTTCCATTTTCAGTGGAAATGTGGGTAAGTATGTTGTGTATGAGGTGAATGGAAAATTTATGGAAAGCAGACGACTGTCGACCCATTTCATAGTAAATTTGAAATCCATTTCGGAAGATGTTTTTAGTGTTTTCCAGGATTCAGCGTACTAATTATGTCCCCTTTCTGCCATATGTAGTTATGGTGTAATTATGGCGGTATGGAAAATTTCCATTACGAAATGACGAAATTGTTATAAATGCCAGGGGTTTTACGATCTGTAGTGAGATCAACTTCAATATTTCGTAATTGATACCATCAATGCTTTGAGACCTTGTATTTTTCAGTTTCTCTATTGTTTCTAGTATTTCTCATTTTGGTCTATGTTCCAAAAAAAAATTATATCTGTTGGTTTTTGAAAAAGTATCATTTTGTTTTGTCTGTATAATTTTTGTGCTAACTTTTTGCCGATATTTGAAAAATAACTTTGAAATAACTTTCTTAGCTTTGCTGGTATCTCCGTCTCCAGTGCAGATTATTTCTGCTACAATTTTTTCTCAGTTCCACTCGTTAGTGTTTCCATTAGCATTGTTCCTATTATTTTCAATTTATTTTCTATAAAAGTTTTTCTTCAAAGAGAAAAAGTTAAATGAAGTACTGGCTATATTTGACCCTATCTATACATTCTATACACACTGTATAGAACATTTTCTATTTATCATTTCTGTACTCCTTTAACAGCCATTGGGTTTTTCGTACTGATGATATAATGCAGAAAAATTACATTATTTGGTCTCCTTGTCTGTCATCAAAGGAGCCCATAATCCTTGTTTTCCAATAATCCTCTATTTACATTCAATAACTCAGTCTTGTTCGAATAATAAGGATTAGTTACTTGATAATTATTGTATGTCTTAAACCGGTCATAACTAATTAACCAAAACTCAGTGGAAATTAGTAAAATGTTTCTTTCCACGAGTAATTCAGTTTTCCTATCTTTCACACCGTACATTCAATCAATATTTGCACTAGTGCGGGAATAGCTCACTTGAAGTGACTTTAGCCTGCTGGAAATGTTTACGGGTATAGGGTAAATCACACACGCTTGTAGAAACAAGTACGGAAAGAGTGCCTTTCCCGCTTGCGACTGCCGTTACCCGAACGATGCAAAGCGGAGTTCAGGTAAGCAGTCGAGTTCGGAAGAGAATGTTCCCGTGTCAGTTGGGGTCAAGATTTTTTCTACTAGGTAGCACGTTAAAACCTCTTGTGAAGTGCTCTTGAACAAACTTTCGCATGCGGGAAAAACTCACTTGGACTGACTTTAGCGTGCGGATTTTTTTTCCAAACTAGTGTGGTAAAATGACACCTCTCAAATGGAATTGCTTGTGGAAATAGGGTGAATGTCGCTACGACTTTCGATTATCAAATATACCGGAATTTGACATCAACTTTGTTTTTTAAAATGGAACATCCTGTTTTTCATTGCATTTTTAGAATCTGAATATGTCTGAACGGCTCCAGTTCTCAGTTATTTCAATATTTTTGATTAATAAACTTCTGGGAAACGAAGAGAGTCAGGTAAGAAACTGCCCAAATATGCTCGAAACTATGCAAAAATCATACGGGGTGCTCAGACTTTTTCAATAACCATGCAAAATTTTCCATAAATGATTAACAAATTGAAGTAATGTTCATTTTTAAACTCTAGGAATATGATAAAAAATGTTGCAACACTTAAACGCAAATTATCAGTAAATATGGTTTATTGTCACTTCAGCATTTGTTTCTTGTTGATTCTTTTAAAAAAGCCTACTGATTATTTAGATATTTCGAATAACCACACGAAAATTTCAATTTTTGCAAGTTTCTTCAAAAAACGGTCAAGTTCTATATAGGGTTGTAAGTTTAAACTCCCTCTTTTTTATGCGTAGAATAACGGGCGTTGAGAAAATGGAGTTGCCAACAAATGAGTTACACAATTTTCGAGATACGTCAATTTTTGTGCACCATGTAAAATTTTTTTGAAAAGTTTTCTAAAGAAGATTCAGGAAGCTTCAGATCTTATTCTGACAAATTTAGGCAATTCGTGACCTGATTTTTTTATTGTGAGGGACTGAAAACTAGAGCCCTTTAGACTTATGATATTTGGAATAAAGTTTGCAAAAAATAACAGGGTTTTTCATTAAAAAAAACAAAGTTGGTGTCCACTTCCGGTATGACCGGAAGTCGTAGACAACTGAAGACAACTGAAACGAGCTCCTCAGAACACTCTCGTATACAAATGTTTAGAAAAATTCTCCCAATAGTTTTCCATATAGGTACATATCGGCTCATCGTGGTGTAACGTGGGTACATTGAATCAATTTTTTTGTGCCCGTCCCAAGTCCGACTTTCGGATTCATACCCGTATGTTCTGAATCATGGTAAGTTCAACAGCTGCCGTCCAATTCAGCATGCACCTAATAGAAAAACGACAAAGCAGGCCCATTGGCATCATTGAACGTAATTAAAGAAATTCATCATATGCCACTTTACCGTTTGGATACATTGTATCCTTTATTCAGCGCTTCAAGAGACCTGACAGGCAGCTCAGCGAGGACCGCTCCATCGTAAACATGTTATTTTCATTTGTCTATCTCGAATTTCAAGGTGAAAAGAAATAAAGACATCTCGGTAGCCTGCGCTAGGTGGTGGATGACCGGCGGCTGCAGAGGTGCCCGCATCCCTAATAATCTGCGTGAAGTCCGGACCCGAATGCAGGGGAGCCCCGCCTCCACTCGTACCTGACAAAGGACCGCCATTGCACCACTCTTCGTGTTATTATGATTATTAGGACCACACGCGCCGATTCTCTCATCAACTGATTCCCTCCAGCTCCTCTCATGGCTGACTTTGATTTTGTATACAGCCACTTTGGCTACATTCCCCGCTTTTGTTGCGGTTATGGTCTGGTTCATGGGTGGCGATTAAACTGTAACGTCGACAATGAGATTACAATCGCTACGTTTTCTCAAATTCATTAACAAAATACACATTTCAAGAAAACAATGCTAAAAATAGGACAGCTGTGCAATTTTTTTAGTTGATTGATTATTGACAGTCAGCGACATAATTTGCCGGATGGAAGGTTCGATTTCGCTATAGTGCAGCTCATTAAAAAGAGTTAAATAGTTCAAGCTATCTGATCGATTGGATTTAGTGGTTCTGAAAATATAATTCCAAGTCATACACGTCGCACACAGAGGTATTTCTAGAAAAGGGACTAGCTGAAAGTGCACAAATGAAATTACTTCAGAAATAGTTTATATGATATCCGCATGATGAATCGCAATTTTTGGCTCAAAAGTTGTAGCTTAGTTGTCTGTGAAAGGTCATACGAAGACGAAACGGGTAGGTAGAGGTAACTTTATCGGGCTCCGTCCTAAAAGAGGAAAAGTGACTTAACTCACGTTATTTTGTCTTCTGAACACGAATCCTAAGAAAATGATAGCTGCAAGCAATAGAAAAACTCATTGAAATTGGAAACAAAGAAGCTGCTGAAGAAGATAGCTGAACTACAAAGGCAGAAACTAGAACGAGAAAGAAATCGATTAGATCAAAATTTGTATTGAAATAATTTCAACTCGATGAAGAAAATGAGGAAGATGAAACAGAAATATCTAAAACTGACCATATTAACGATGGGATGTGCAACACCAAAGTTACTTCAAGCAACAATAAACAGTACGTTGCAAAAAGTTTCAGAAAACCGAGTGATACTGACTAAATAAATCTTCTGTGAGACAATCACTCAGTAAGGACTTGCCCTATTTTGGAGAAAATTCGCTAGAATGGCCTAACTTCATCACACCATGCAAAAAGACATAAAGCCTCCTACCAATTCAGTAATCGAGAGAATGTTAACGGGCTGCAGAAGTGTTTGAGAAGAAAAGCCCGAGAAACTCTTGATGCCTTATTGAATTTCTCAGACGAGATTGATCTTATCCTCAATTTTCTCAAACCGAAAATATTCTAGTCAAGTTTGAGGATTACCTTTGGGATTTTGGAAAATACAAGAGATACGAAGATGGTTGAATTGGGTCAAATTTGGGCATCTATAAGTGACCAGCAATATGCTGTTATGTGGAGAAAAGCCAAATTTTTAAAAACCATTTTTTTGGCATTATTTGATGAAGGATATCAAAATGAACAAACAGCATATCTATACATTGACATTTTGTCCACGCTATACGATGGTATTTTCAGATTCACCATCAGATTTTTTGTCTCTTACAATATTCAACAATTTTTTGTGGGCACATTGATGAACTGGATTTATGGCCAACAATAATTCAATAATGTTGAGGATCTTAGGAGAAGCATAGTTGAACAGCAAGGGCTGTAGAAAACTTAAGACGGCAAGCACCTCTATATGTATTCAGGAAAAAGGCAGGGGATTGAGCGATTGCTTTGATGTTTCAGATTTTTCTTCGTCAGTGTTGTGTTATTTCGTTCGTTCATTAGTACAGGCTAAATAGGAAAAGACCCAAAAAAAATTGGGCCCTTTTGATTTTCCAGATTGTGGAAGGTTTTGGGGTACCAAATAAGTCTAGCAACTCTTCATAAAAGTACGGGCACAGATTTTCGAAATTTTGGGACTTGAAACTTTCGGCTTTGAGAGAGAATTACTCAGAAATAGTGGCTCCAAAGAAAAAATGACCAGGGACCTTTTTTGTAGAAAATTTTGTGTTTTGCATTTATTGTCACAGCAGTTTTTTGCGAATTCCTCATGGTTTTCGAGTTATTCACGATTCAAAATATTTTTGAGTTTCAAGTTCAAAAATTTAAAAAATTCGTGGCCGTACTTTTATGAAGAGTTGCTAGACTTATTCGGTACCCCAAAACCTCCTAGAATCTAAAAAATCAAAAGGGCCCAATTTAATTTGAGGTTTAGCTCAACATCTAATATACCTATACTACATTTGTAGTTAGAGACAGATATTTTTAATAAAGTTCATTAAAAACTAGTTCAGATCATATCTTGTTCCATGTTCAAAAAAAAAAAATTCAACGTAATTATTACTTTGGTAATAACAACAGACGTGACAGATAATGGGGTGAAAATAAATCGAACAGTTTGACAAGTGATATTTGATGGAATTGAAGTCAACTAAAAATTTTTTGTTAACGTTATGCGAAGTTGTGACATAACAAAGTATCACATATTATACATCGTTTGAATCAGAATTAAAAACTCCATTTCAATCTGTAACAATTCAATTAGATGCCTATGAGAAAAAATAAAGTTGAAGATGTTAACCAAGAGTCGAAACGTCGGATAGTAAATATGAAAATACCTTCTTATAGCGGGAACAATATGGCAAGGTAAATGTGTTGTTAATTTCGATATCCATCAACTAAGGCAAAAAAAATAAAAATGGGTTTTCAAAATTTTTGTATTTTCCGGATATCTCTGGATATACTCGAAACTTTTAAACTTCCTTATCAGCATATTGTTCGTCGAATAGATGAGCAAATTTGACCCAATTTAACCATCTTTGTATCTCTCATAGTTTCTGAAATCCCAGTGGTGGCCCACGAATTTTAATGAATACGAAACCAATAAGAGGAGAAAATATGTCAAACCTCAAAGAGAGATCCAATTGCATATAGAGTACAACTGAAGTTTTGAAAAGCTTGTAGTAATCAAGATAAATCCACAAAATATTAGGAAATGAGTCGAGAAATTACCAATGAGCTTGAAAGTTCAAAGAGGAAAGTACACAAAAACATTTAAATAGAAAAACTATTTCAATTGAAAATTATGCGAGTTGAAAGAATTCGCTCTAGAATTTACTTATATTCATTCGAGCATCGAAATGAGAGGAAGAAAGCAAAGACATATCATTACAATGAGAAATCCCAGTATTCCTTAATGTCCGTGTATTCTTTGTGGAAAAGATAAACATCAACTTTCAATTTGTGAAAATTCAAATAAAATGAATCCTGACGATCGATGGAAATTTGTTGATGAATATCTGAAGAACAATCAACTATCACACAAAATTGAAGGGACTGCTGCTGAAGGAAGATATGAGAATGGTATAACTTGTATATCACGCAAGCCAGAATATATAAAAAAAATGGAAATTTAGCCTCATTGAAAGTTGTTCCAGTAGATTTAGAATATCCCGGAGGAACGATGGAAACATATGCCCTATGTGCTGAAGGTTCTACTATCACTGTAGTGGAAAAATCTATTTCGAATGCTCCACAATGTCAAGGAACCATACATCCTCTAGTTGTGAAGTGGACAAACGACACAACCAAGTGGGAAGAAAATTTTAGACGAGTAACATCGAAAAATAGTAGAACATCCTCTCAAGATTGTTCTGAAGAAGACCTGTTCAAGAGACCCTGAGGACTATATTGTGTGACGGTGAATTGACTGTCAATAGTATTTTCCTCATCCAAGTTCCAATAGAGTCTGATCATTTGAAATTTTTTACATCCGATCATTTCCTAATTAGCAGATCTCGTGGATCAACAGCATTGAAAAATGTGAAAGCAAATTTGAGGAGTCAGTGGAAGTTGAGTCAGAAACTGGCTGATCAGTTTTGGAATAGATGGCTGAACGAAAGAAAAACATGGTTTAACAATCCAAAGAATATGCAGATAGGTGATTTGGTGACTATTGCTGGCAGCAAGTCTGACCTGACATTTATTTCATACGTGAATCATAATATTACAATGAAAAACTGATAATATGCTCTCTTTATTAGCAGCCTTGATGTTGATGAGAACATTTCTGAGGTACACTTTAGCTTGATCCGTATATTTAGAAGGAAGGAAAGTCATACTGTTTTTTGTTAATGTATCCAGTTCATTCATAACTGCTCAAGTAGGATCTTATGTTATTGACGGACAACCAAGTATCTTTCATTCAGAGTTGAGAGTGAAATATATTCAATTGATGCGAGTATCATGAATCTAGTGGAAGCATCAACTATTAGGTTAGGTTAATAATACTTATATTTCATTCAATGCTTTTTTAACCTGTACTGGCTGTAGGTAAGTTATAAAATTTCGGACCATATAAAAGTATCGTCCTAAATTTTCTATCGATAAGATCGATAAGGAAGGCCAGATTTTGTGTCCGTCCCCGAAAATATCAGTGCAGTTCATGACTCTATTTTATCATACCGTCGAATTGGACAAAAGAAGAAATTTCTGCGAAATGTCCTAACGTTGACCAAAAGCGTGTGAGGGTAGAAGAATCGCGTTTGGTCAATGCTCGGTTTGAAAAAGAACCTTACTTCTCAATCTATGTTTTAACGATGAATGAAACCTAGGAATTATTCAAGCGATCCAGAAACAAAGCAGCCAAGAACTGAAAAGTTTCGTGTTTAAAAATTTTATGGGAAGTTCTTGCTTTCGTTTTTTGTGAATGCCATGGTTGATTATCTGAATAAGGGTAGAACAAGAACTGGTTGGCAGATCAAGATAAACTTATTTTTCGAAAGGTCCAGAGGCGTTGCAAGTTTGTGAAGAGGAAATGTTGAATACTCAAATATTATGACTTTAAAGTATTGTTCAATTCTATAGTAGGCTACACATTTTTTAATATTCTGATCACTGATATTGAAAGAAGTACAATTTATTTTTTCAAATTAATCTGAATGCATTTTCGATAGAATAATTCATTGAGGCGATCAGTATTGATACGTCAATGAGATATTTTTCAAAACTTGGGTGGATTTTAAAATTATGGTCTTGTAACCTTCAGCACGAATTCAGTATTCAAATGGCGTGTCGTAATTTGTTCTAGTCAATGAAGGATGAATAATGTGTTGAAATTAGCATACGAAATTGTGTTAACTGATGTTTAACAGAATCCACTGAGAATATTTAAGAAATTTTAAGTTAATCGTTACTACTCAACTGAAAGAAGACCTTCGACTATTTTATTAACAATATTGACATTATGGTATAACATCATATCATCTTTTCATACCATGATACCGAATATATAGATTTCTTTAAAATTTGATTTCCACCCTGGAAGGTAGCATTCTCCTTATGAAGTTCAATAATTCAAGAAATTTCATCCAAGATTCTACGGTTTCGAATTTAGAATATGGCGTTGTGAAAATAGCTTGTTTCTACTCATTTATATGAAAATGGTCATTTTTCTACCGAATACCCTACTAGAAAGTGATAGTTTTTCACTCTAGAGATGAAAATGAAACAAATGAAAACAATTTGATTGATTTTTAACACTAATGACAGGTAATCTTACTACTTGGCATGCACTTGAATCAGCAAACGAACGTCACTTCGTTCGACAGTTTACAAACATTTTCATTTGTAATATCACAAGAGAGTGAGAATAAAGTGAAAATAATTTCGAATCATTTTTCACTTTTCATGCAAACTGATGACAGACGTCAGATCAAAAGTATCAGTTGTCACATAATAAAAACAAAATACCACAAAAAATTCCCGCGGCAATTTTCAAGGTAGAAAATTTCCACTATAATAATGCTGTGATTGGCCTGAACGTACATGAATGCTTTGAATTGATGGTTTCGATTGGTTGCAAAAATTGTCAAAAAATAATCACGATTATATTTGAACTTCTCTCTAGGACTTTAATTATTATCGTAGAAAAAATAGCATTTCCTACTCGAGATGAAATACGTTTTTTCTTCGTGGACAAACTCTCGCCTCACAAAAAAAACAGGATTTTCATCTCTTGTTGAATAATATACTATTTTCAAACAGTTAAATGTGAAACATTCAACATTTTCCCCGTATAACTTTGAAGATAAGGTCTTTATGCTTTAGTGCTTGAAGAGAAAAATTCATTGAGCCGAATTTTGAAATCTCTGATTAGGGTTTGAGAATGAAATTTTTCAGTAACGTAGATGATAGATGATATTAGAGTACACATGGGTTGAATCCTCAGCAAATGTGACACATTTTGTTAGTGCCATGTATTGAAACAAGTCCTTGATGTAAACAATGAATAGAAATAGTCCGAATACTGAACACCGTAAGACCCTATTTTATGATTTTTGGAGTAATATTCAATATTGTTCGACTTTATACATTGAAATATGTCTGAAATCTGTCTGAGATCGAAACAGATTCAAGGTGGTGCTAATTATTCCATAGTAAATGACTTTTTCAGTATGTCATGCGATATAGAATTAAGTCGCATAGAGTCATGCAAATTTATATTTTGATCAAGAAACTGAACTGTGTCAGTCATATGGCCTGAGTCGTGGATCTATTTTCGCAGAAACCAGAGAGTGATTCACTGAAATAGATTTTTTTTTGAAATTGTAGTACAACGTTCAGAATATATTGGACGATTTCAACAATAATGAAAATAATGGAGATTGGACGAAAGTTATCTAACGAAGATTTGTCGCTTTGTCGAATAATTGTATTATTTTTTATAATTCGAGTTTCTGGGAATTATTAGTTTGACAAATGCCTTCATTAGAAAACTGATTAAATCATAGATGTCGCGAAAGCTAGATGAGCTTAGGTTATCAATTGGAGAATTTACAAATCTCAAGAAGAAACAGTGGACGACACAATAAACAATTTTGAATTTATATATGCTATGAGAGTCTAGCATCGGCAGAGATTTAATAGTTTACTCGGCAAAATATTTTTGTGTTTTTCTTGTGATGTGATTCATTCTTCTCGGTCGAAGTAAATTTGGAAAGTTGATAATTTTCATCATTATATACCAGTTTTTTTACCATGGAAATTCTGTCTTATATCTACTCTTCATCACTTCATTTTTGTTGTTCGTCACTTACATTGTTTTACATTTTTTCCAAGTATTTGAATTTTATGTCGATTTTATTAACTCCCGATCCATTTTAACGCGGAGAACCACCCTAAGTGTATGTAACCATTGGTGTTATTTTTTTGTGTAGTGTCAGAGGTGTTTTTCTTCATTATCTATTAAATTTGGAGCGATTGTAATCTCACATAATTTATTTTATTGTAATCTCCATTTGGGAATTCCATTTTAATATACAGGCCGTTTCTTTTATCATGTGGTAACATTGCTATATTCTAAACCGTAATAGTTACAAAGACGATTAAATGGGAAAAAATGTAACTATTGTGGTCAGAGAAAATCTACGGGGACTCTCGCCCTTCCCGACTTATACAGGGAAAACTAAAAATGCTGTATTCAGTTTTTTACGAATAGAATGGTTATTTCAGAAAATATAAAAAAATTAAGGAGGAAAGTTTTATTGTATTCAAAATGTACTAGAACTACGTAATGATAAATTTTTAATTAAACGTTTCGTGTCAACACGGCCACCATCAACTATTTTTTTCAAATACGGACCTGTCTATTTCATCACAAATATTGATAAAGCGATGAAATCACAATTCAGTGGTATATCACACTCGAAATTTTTATGCATCATCAGTGACAACAATTTTTAATTACTGATGATGCTAGTTATTTTATATGTAACTTCATAAAAATTTCGAGTGTGATATACCACTGAATTGTGATTTTATCGCGCTATCAATATTTGTGATGAAATAGACAGGTCCGTATTTGAAAAAAATAGTTGATGATGGCGGTGTTGACACGGAACGTTTGATTAAAAATTTATCGTTACGTAGTTCTAGTACATTTTGAATACAATAAACTTTCCTTTTTCATTTTTTAATTTTTCTGAAATAACAATTCTATTCGTAAAAAAACGAAAACAGCATTTTCAGTTTTTCCTGTATAACTTGGGAAGGGCGAGAATCCCCGTAAATTTTCTATGACCAAATTACTGCTCACCACAATAGTTACTTTTTTTCCCATTAAATCGTCTTTGTATCTATTACGGTTTAGAATATAGCAATGTTACCACATGATAAAAGAAACGGCCTGTATATGTTTTTGTTCTTATACTTCTTGTCTTGAAGATGAAACAATATAGTTTCGAAACGTCGACAATTTATTTGGTTTTCTTCAACATCCCGACCGAATTCCCACCAACTCAACAATTCTGATCAGAGTAAACGGTCACTATCGCTTTCAACTTTCTTTTAAATGTTACACAATACCTGGTTGACGTAATGAATTTTGGAAACAAACAATTCATTACTCAACGTTTAACACAAATTTTACGGTTTTTCCAAAGATCATTTGTTTAAAAAACGTCATTCATATATGGGTATAAACTGATGTAAACCACTGTCACTCACCATTCTGCCTACTTGATTGTTGTGCAAATTGACGTTAGATTGCATATCTTCGGCATTTTCTCTGGAATCGAGAAACAATTTCGAAAACTTCACACCATAGTGGATGTTGTGGGAACAACCTCCCCATTTCCATTTGGTATCTGACATTGCATTCGACATAGATCTGGGTTTCCTCATTTTGTAGGGTTTTGGATCACATCCGCAATTCGTCAACTGCCCAGAACTGCAACCTTTCGCTACAGCTATAGCGATTCCCGCTGATGTTATGGCATGGGCGAATGCTGTTTCCTTGTATCCTGAAAATAAAAAATAGTACGATTTTAATATTTTTGAATTTGTGAAATCAATCCCATACACAGAGATTCATGTTTTTTTATGGACCAAAATTGTACAATTATCTGCCATACGACATAAAAACTACCAATCGTTTGTCAATCTACAAAGACTCAATTAAGAAATTCAAATTTCAGTATAGAAATATACGAGACATCTTCTAAAAAAATATATATACAAAAAAACTGCCTTTATATTTTTATCTTCGCCCAGTACAAAAAAGGAAAAATAATATAAGAAAATTATAAACCACGAAGTCCATCTCTCTCACTTTTTCATTTTTCACTTTTCTCTCCTTATTCTCTTCTTTCTCTACCTCTCTCTATCGTCCTTTACTTCCCTTTCTCTCTTCTACTCTCAATATTGATCATCGTATTGCTCTTATTGCCAATGTTATCTATAAATTATGTACCTCACATGCTATGCTCCTGCTGAGTTAGTTAATTTAGTTTTCATCAAATTTAGGTCCAATCAGAAAGCAAATGACACCACAACACAAGCATACCGATGCTTAGGTGGGTCCACTGTTTTCTGAAGTGGAATCACAAAACCTATTTTTGTATCATACACAATTGTATACCATACCGAATTGTATTTTGTATTTGATTGTATTTGAATGTGAATAAACTACTACTACTAATCATATCAGCAGGGGAGCCCAAGCGGGGATTTCGGGATTTACTGAAGCGCGGCAGATTAATATATATGGGGATACCTTGTACCCGTTAAGTAACTCCTCAAAATATGAACCTCATAAATAAGGCCGCGCGTCCAGGATAAAGGATCAGATTAGTAAAAAAAATTGATCATCAGGAATTCTCGAGCACGTCAGATTAAGGTAGGGTGAGTTAATTATATGCTAAAAAGTGTATATTCTACTAATCTGACAATTTGAGAGTGACGTAAAGAAAGGGAAGGGCTACAAAGTTGTGAATCATTCTCGAGCGTGGCTAATATTTTTTTTATTTTGAAGGAAATAATTCAAGGATAATGAAAAATATATATTCTGACGATTTCCACAAGCCGAAATAACAAAAATTCGTCGATAAAATCTAATACGTGCAGCTGCGTAATACTCTTTCTCTATCTATTTGGCTTGGCCAAACTCAGATTTTGAATATAATTTGAACCGATTCGTACCGTTATATTTTGAGAAATCTTAAAAATACACGATTTTTCTTTTAAATATGTTTTTTTCGGAATAACTTTTAAACGGCTTTATCGATCGATTTTAAAAACGAATCAGCTCTAAATATCAAAAAACCACGTCGATCGCCGCCAGTCCGGTCAGAATCGGTTAATTCGTGCGTGAGTTATCGTTGTCGAAAGAAAACCAAAAAAGTGTTTTTTCACTCTGAAAGGACCCCGCAAAATCCTTATGGAATTTGGGTCTCGGTGGATTTTTTTGAGTTTTTGATATGATGTAGTCCATGTAATTCTCAACCAATGTTACCATTGCGCCAACCCCAAAAAATGAACAGTTTTGCCGCTAGGGGTCGTTAAAATCACTCCTTTCTCAGAATAGACTATTTATTTCCGAAACTGGAAACGACATTTTCACCCGTTTCATAATAGATATGATTATGCTCTTTTACAAAAAAAAATCTTCACCCCCCTCCTTTGAAACGCATCGTCAGATGTTTGAACATGTTTGAATTAGGGAAATGGCAATTTTTCATGATTATCCCCCGTCCCCCCGAGGGGTACAAAACAAAAAAAATTCGATGGATTTTCCTGAATTTCCAATATGATTCAGTTCATGTTACTGTGAATAGAAATTAATCAGGTGATAAACCCAAAAAATTGATGGTTTTCGTGGTAGGGGGCGTTAAAATCACCGCTTGCTCAGAATTGACTATTTATTTTCAAGACCGAGAACAACATTTCCACCAGTTTCATTGTAGCTAATGTTGCATAAGATTGTGCACTTTTATAAAAATATTATTTACCAAAAAAATTATTCACCTCCCCCCCCCCGCCTCTTCCTCCCCCTCCTATTATGAAACGCAAAAAAATTATATCTGGATTATTCTGAAATGCATCGTCGGATGTATGAATAAGCTTGAATTAGGAAAATAGCACTTTTTCATGATAATACCCATTCCCCAGAGGGGTACAAAACAAAAAAAATGGGGAATTTTTCTGAATTTTTAATATGATGCAGTTCATGTTATTGTGAATAGAGATTAACTAGGTGCTAAACCACAAAACCACAAGCATGTTCAAACATCTGACGATGCATTTCAAAGTAATCCAGATATAATTTTTTGTGTTTCATGATATGTGGTGGGGGGAAGAGGGAGGAGGGAGAAATTTTTTTTTATAAAAGAGCATAATCATATGTAACATTATCTACAATGAAACGGGTGAAAATGTCGTTCCCGGTTTCGGAAATAAATTGTCTATTCTGAGAAAGGGGTGATTTTAACGACCCCTAGCGGCAAAACTGTCCATTTTTTGGGGTTGGCGCAATGGTAACATTGGTTGAGAATTACATGGACTACATCATATCAAAAATTCAAAAAAATCCACCGAGACCCAAATTCCATAAGGATTTTGCGGGGTCCTTTCTAGTTCCATCAATTGAAACTTAAAGATTCTTCATGGAGCTTGAAAAACTGCGTCGAATGCCGCCAACCGCGTGGAAATCGGTTAATTTATTCAAAATTTATTGCGGTTTGAAAATTAAAAAAATTGCATAAACTTTTATCAGATTTTTGAGCTCGGAGAGCTCATAATGACACAAAAATCATATTTTTGAGCTCGGAGAGCTCAAAATCAAAATAAGTGAAAACATGCTGAGCGCTAAAGTATGGAGTTAGCGGGAAGTTGCAGGGTTGACCTTTAGGGTCAACCGTTTTCCAAATTTTTTTTGGTCAGAGTAGGCGAATCCCTCTAGATAATCGTCAGCTTAGGAGACAGCACATCTAGGACATAAAGATGAACCATATATATCTTATTCTGACCGGCTTGAGTATTGCAAAATGTTTTTTTTTTTCATATTATAATAATGGCCACGAATTTGCGTCACATCGACATCGTCAGATTATTTAGGTTCATTCAACACCCCCTAAGAAAATCTGACGCGCTCGATAATTTTTAATTTCTTTAAATTTTTAACCCTTACCTACGACTACCCCCATCATGCAAATGAAAAACGTACCTAGGACATTGATGCTATCAATATCTGACGCGCTCGAGTATGTCCATGCATCAGTTTTTTTTTACAAATTTGAAAATCTATAGCCGCTTTCCCAACATAACATTTTATTCTTCCTATCATCTAAGCTTTGCTTCCCAATAGGTCTCTATGACGCTCGAGTAAATCCACATTTAGCATCGTGGGCTATCGACTTTATATCATGCATTTTTTGAGATTTCACGTTTATAGAATCAAAAGGTTACATGTATCTTCTGATTGATGGCATCACATATCAAAGCAGATGTAGAACCTTGTGTAGGTTAATGAAGAATTTTGTTATTGTACTATGAACTTGAACAAGGGGCTGTATGATATTGAAACCTTATACAGACTCTTGAATTTATCGAGACCAGTCTGACTTACTCTAAAAGTGTGTCACCAAATCATATTGTACCACACTCAAGTATTCTGGTTTCGAAAAATGGATATTAGCAATGTGTTCTTTGAACCGCACTTTCATTGCACTTTTAACTTGACCCACATACTTCTCGCAGTTCTTGCAGCTAATATCATAAATCCCCGGCTTATCTTTCCCTTCTGTCTCATCTTTGGGGGCAGCCAGGATCTGTTTCAGCTTAAACGAGGTTTCGTTTACGACCTTCATATTGAAGGTTTTGGAAATGCTGCTGAAATTCCGAGTAACTCGTGGTTCATATGAGATTACAACATAATGTGGAGAGTTTTCTTCTTTCTGAAAAGTCAAAAAGTAACGTAGGGGTTCCTTAAATGTATGCTTTAAATCAGTTTGTTTACTAAATCCACAGAAAAGCCGTTCAGCTCAACTACCACCTTAATGATCATTTTCTTAGTTTTAAATCTCTTCTTGTTGACTGGAAACGACAAGAGTTGATTCACTAAGGAATTTAATCCCGCAATTTTTTGCTGTTTGCAATGGTTGGAACTCTTAAGGATGTATCAGAGTGTACTAGTACCCTTCTTGTAGATATCGTTTTCAAGCTGATTTTGGTCGTTTCTGATCACCAAAACATTTAAAAGAGGCTTGTGAATCTTGGGAAGACAATAAATTTTTGGTACATTCGGGTTCGAGAATTGTAGTGTTCTTTTAACTTCGATGTGAACAGAGTATTGCATATGTTTAGGGTGGCGTTCAGCCACTGTGTTGATTCAAAAAAGATCTTTGGCTTGGGATACATGATAATTACCAGAAAAAAACACCTGCATCAAATTGGCCTAAAAGCACCACGATATTAACCAATAATGATTGGAGTCGACAAAATTAATAAGCTGTATAAAGATCGTATCAAACGACGTTCCACCTGATATTTGAAAAAAGTTCATCGGTTAGAAAGATGAGCAACATATTCCATTCGATAGAAATAGATGAATATTTTACGTCGGAGCAACTACTGGAATCTCTCTGCATTCCGACATCACTCTGTATCGAAGTAAACCTGAAATCTTGAAATATATTCATTGTAAAGTATTCATTGAAGAGTCTGAAACATCACCGTATGTTAATGGTCACTGTTATGTAGATCTTTAAATTCAATGGCTGGCGTTTCGAGCACAAAACAAGTCAGGAGATGCTAAAATATTTAAAAGAAACTGACAATTGAGCGCATAGCAGATAGACGATGGCTCGCAAATAACCTAAGCATACACTGCCGATAAATCTAAACTGACTCACGTAAGGCAGCTACAAACAAGGTATGAAGGAGAGATAAAAATTTTGAGGACAAGTACTATATAGGGTATTGGCTACTGCTTATAATGCAGCATTGGAAAATGTTGACGATCGTAAATCTGCAGACGGGAGCCAGGATGCTTCTTGGTATTAGTCGAGGCAAATTTAGGATGCAGGCTGACTTGAACTATATCCGAGTACTTTTTCTTTTTTGGATCGGTGCATTGATAAACCATTACTAATTATAGAAATTCGGTTGACACTGACATTAAATACAATGATAAAGTAAACGACTCAAATTAATTGAGTTATATTTTTTTACAACATTCTTTCCTCCTTTAATTTTGAACAAAATCTTTTAGATAGTTCTGAGATTTCCGTCTACCACTAGGATAGTTTTCATCTTTCATATCTTCTTTACAAGTACTTCTTTAGAATTGCGTGAATCTTGAATTTCTCTCAATTCGGATTCCAAAAATTCGTCATGATTATCTTCTATCGAACGTTTCATCTCCTCTGGGAGCCAAATGTTTGATAGTGACTGTAATTTCTTTTTCACTGGAGACTGTCAATTTGGGAATTCGATCTAAGGAATTCAACTTTTTCAACAAGTGCGTCGTTTTTATTTGTTATTACATGTTTCTTCATAAACACCGGTACTGAAGAAGGAAAGCCATGTTGGCATAGATTATCCATGTTGTGATCTATGTTGAGGGCAATGTATAACAGGGTTTGAATTGGATTTGAAGTAGCTTCGAGAACAAGTTCCTATTTTTGTGTCCTTCGATTCCGAGACTTTATGATTACGATTACCAATTAATTCCAGTTATACTTTACACATCGACCATTTCTTTGATTGTCATTAGTTGTTCTACTTGTAGCGACATTGTGAATATCTAAAAATGATATAATTGTTGATGATAAGAAGTAAGTATCTTGATCGGAATGTGTGTACGCAGCAGCTCCGAAAAGAGCAAATAGACCAATTGAGGAGGAGCAGACTAACAAAATGCGTTTTGTTTAAATTGGATAATATTCAGGATATGAGAAAATTTACTTTGAAGAATCGAATACGTTTCGGCGAGATTTAAGAAACAGGAAAAATTGCAAAAATATGTCCTCAAATATTGCCTTGTTGTCAAAAATCTCCTTTGATAGAATTTCAAAAATGAATGATCCTAAATGCATCCATAATGGCATAATGGACAAAACTCATTTTGGATGTCTGCTCCTCAATTACTTGTTGAAGATGGTGAAGGTCCTTCAAAACCAATACGCATTTTTTAGAATGCTGATGTGGTTTTGATCAGAGAACTTGGATCTTCACAAATCCTCAGCTTCAGATATGCTCAAACAAGACATGATGAAGTTGTCATCCTAACGAATACGGAAAGAGAACCTTTTCCGCATGTGACAGTAAGTAGTCGAGTGCGGGAAAGTACTTTTCCGTATGAGCTTGGATCTTGATTTTTCCTACAAACGCATAAAAGAATCTCATGCAGCGCTCTTGAAAAAACTTTTGCGTAAGATCACAAGTGCGAGTAAAACTTAATTGAACCAACTTGAAAAATCTTTCCCACATTTGTGCGGAAAGTTACACTTCCCAATGTGAGTAGCGTGCGGGTATAGGGTGAATCATGCACGCGTGTAGAAAAATGTAATATTCCGTACTTCTTCAATGGAGTAGAGAAAATCTGTGCACTGGATCATGCGAGTTACACCAGGATGACAATGAATCATGCATTTCCTCAATGCTTCCACTATGGCATAGGATTTTTTGTCAAGCGCGGAATGTCTTCGTTCACAATCTGAGAGTGATCTAGAAAATAATTTTACTGGCAAAATCCGAAGCATCTGTTTCTACCGTCATCATTTCATTATCTTCAATTGAAGTAATTGCAGAATCAGCAGTTCCATTTTTTCTGCAGTTTTATTCAGTCGAAATCAGAAAATTGAAAACTTCCGTGTTAGAGTAGTTGATGCATTGGATCAGATAACACAATATTTCTTGGTATCCATGGTACATGCCTATCAACCTGGATATCTTGTCATACGGTGCTTCATAGCCTCGTAGGTTATCTCAAATGAAAAAATTGCACTTGTCGTTTCTTGACGTATGCGCTGCTTCTCATAACACATATGCTCAGAGAAAGAAGCGTTCCTTCAGCCTTGAACCAATCATCAAGCTGTCGGGGAATACAGGCCTCCCTATTCAAGGATGCCATTGTGGGGAGTACTATCCGCACTATTGTGGAACCTCGTGGTAAATAACCTCCTTTTAAACCCAAATTGCTACGCTGATGTTACGAAACATACACCACCATCATAGAAGATGGGGAATCCATGCCAATGTTGTCAAGAAGGCAAATTTGGTATAAGGATATCTATAAGTCAAGTAATGGGGTAAAGGTTGGAGTATACGGAGACAGACCAAGAACAAACCCAAGTCTGAGCCTTCAAGCCAAGGTATTTAGGCTATTTCCGATCGTAGGAAAGAGATACTAATCAGGGGTCCAAGAAACCAACCCAAAGTTATTCTCTCAGACAGTTAGCTGGCAATAACCGCTCTACGATCATGCAGGATCTATTCCAATTCAGTTTTGATGACAGAAAAAATTCAACTATAGGACCATAGAACAAGGTGAAACTTTTTTCCGGAAACCAGATTGTAAGCACATACAGGGGAATGAGAGTACAGATGGCCAAAGATATGCATTAAAAACAACCATCAAACCAAATATTAAAATCTCGTGGCTTGACTGGAGTGAGTCCTGCACGATTCACTGTTGCGTACAAATTACCAATGCAGCTCCTAAGGTGGTGTATGGAGTTAGCAACAAGCCAACCCAGAACACATAGTGGCTAATGATCTTAGCAATCAATGCCATCCAGGCAATGAACACGAAAATGGGATGATGGGGCTAACCGACAAGCTATCAAGACACCTTTTCGAATTGAGGTGGTAATATACCAAGACTCCACACTATTAGATTTAATGATGAAGAGGACGAAACAGCATCCTACATACTGTTCAAATGCGAATCATGAGGATGGATATTTCCGGACAATGCAGGGCAGAGGACATATCATTCAAAAGCAAGGAATCTCTAGGAGTTTACCAGAAAATCCGGAGTATTTGCGAAAGAGACTCTGGGTGCAGAAAGGTTCTATGGAGAACTACAAGCATTTCGGCCGATGGCCAGCCTCGCTGACAAATAACTACATATATCGATGCTAACATAACATAACATGAGCTGGGAGTCATGTAAAAACCATGTGAGAAAGAGAGTATGGAATCAGATATTGAGGTCCAATATCAATGAAGCGTATTATACATCTTCTATAGAGAAAAAAAAATTAGGATATTTCCACAAATGAAGACGCAAATAACCTGCATTTTATAAGTCGAAACCTTCGCCTCAGTAAAATTGCTTGATGAAATTTTTTAACAATAAACAATGAAAATAAATGATCTGCCTCACGAGTGATTCAGAAAACACCACTCCACTGAACGTCAAGCACTGAAGATGATCGAACGACCATCACAGAGCTGAACAGATGCAAATGCGCCCTCTTGATTCTGTTAGGCGTTCGACACTGTCTAACTCATAGGCATTGACCCCATGCGTGTAAAGTATGATGGGATCGAGATGGTCCTGACTAGGCGTAGCTTCAGCACGAGTTTCATTCTGCTACTTCGTCCTGTGAGTGAACCTAGCTCCTGCCTTGCAGCTTTTGCCATGCCCAGTCTGTTCGTGATGTGTCTTTGGAAAGTATGTTTCCCATAAGAACATGGCTTTGTCTACCCAGGAAATTTGTTGGTTGTTCATGAGTTCATGAGTTCTGTCTGGTGTCCGCGAAGCCCTTTCAGCTAGATTGCTTTGCTCTTTCCTGCATTGATACCAATTTTCCACCGGTCAAACTACTTCTCAAGTTACTTGTCGATGCAGTTGGCTGTGACCACTTTTTCGAGCGGTGCCTGTGCTATATGCAATGGCCGTCTCATCCGCATAGAGTGCCAGCTTTGTCATCAGGTTTTTCGCTCTAGGTGTGTCAGTCGTGAATATCGAGAAGAGGTGTAAAGATAACACCGCTGTCTTCCTTAGGGTTGAAAGTTCGTCTCTCAAGAAGGAATAGATGAGCTCAACCATGGGTGTTTGGTGGCCTGCTTCCATTAGTTCCGCTATCAGTCCATCGTGTCAGACTCTGTCGAATGCCCAATTCTAGTCCAAGTTGAAAAGTCTTTCTTAGACACTTTCACCAATAGGTGCGAGTGACACCCCTATAACATCTTACGTGCCAGATCAATGATTCAGAAGCATCAAGCCGTCTACCTGCAGATTCCAATGGACAATCTTGACCGCTGGTTCTTAAAATGGAAAATCCGAGTTAATACAGACAGAAACGTAATTGGTAAACCTGGGGGGAAGAGATCTCACCCTTTCAGAGTGATTAGAATCTCAGGGCATGCTTTACAAGTTCCTCAACAGAAAAAAGAAGCTCACGTAGAAGAACAGGGTTCTTTTATATAACTCCATGATCAAGTCTGTTGTCTTGTACGCCTCAGCTGCATAGGAGCAGACTGTCCGAACTTAGTAAATCTGCAGAGGATACAGCCCAAATATCAGAGGATGAATGTAAACACATTCAAATTCCCATGGATCTGAAGCTGCCTTTAATCCGGCAAGGCATATAGAGTTGGAACACAGGAATTCTTGAGGCTTATGTGACCCATACTATCCTGTGGGCTATACTGCAAATGCGCCAACCCGTTTCAAGATACCTAGAATGTCTCTAAACCCTCGTTGATCCTTACAGGGATTAGGGTTTGATCCCCTGGTGATTTATGTCAGTTCATAAATTCCAGATCGTATTAGCTCCTATTTTATTTTTTTTGTTTTAGGTACAAAGCAATTTCACCAACAGTTTAATCAAACTGAGTTCAGTTGCTGAGGAACTTGATATTTCATTGGATAATCCATAGCAACTGAACTCAGTTCACTAAAACTGTTGGTGAACTTGCTTTGTAGAATCCGCCCTGAGATAACGAGTATGAAGCTCATGCGCTCTCAGCAAGACAACAAACTACGAATATCCAAAGAATTACTTCATATTATACTTCAGAAGGAGGAGCCAGTGTATAATGAAACACGTGTCAATTCTGTGGATATCTTCAACATCGAACATAACTCTTTGTTTTTTTATTAAACATATAAGAAGTTTATAATGTAATTACACATCTCAGTTACACAACTCTCTAGTTTTCAATATCATCATTTTATCATCAGGCAATGATAAAAACAAGAGTACCTTCAAATTAGCTAACACAGTTGGAGCATGCGTTTGCAGAATAACTGAACAAAGTCCTATAACAATTTCTTGTGCAGACCACGGTGGCCGACCTATAAACGAGAAAAATAGTCGCAAATAAGCAACCTCCTGTCGATAATTCCATTCCGGGTAATATTGGATAATCAGTGCCGGTGGTCAGGCAGACATTTCTCGACATTAGACGCATTACAGTCGTCAGTCGCCTAAGTAACCGATTCAAATGATATCGTTCGCTTTAAAAGGTACGCATATAAGGTAACGAAGTAATATTCGAAATGTAGGTTTGTAATTTAGATCCTATTTACTCACTCGTCACGAGTACAGGCGGATTGCTGCAAAAAACGGTGACCAGAAACACCGCGAACGGGCCTTAACTATCTGCCTACGAATTGCGAATTATCCTCCGTCGTGATTTAAGGACGATGTTCTTGTACGATGGTTATTGTTTTGTTGGCTTTTTACCTCGCTTTTTTCGTCCCTACAAGACTACCAAACGCCATTAAGGAGGTACTTTGTTTCACGTATGGTATTGGATTCGTACCAAGGGATTCGGGAGTCGTATTTGGAGTTTTAGAAGTATCGTGTCGGTTGTCGGCGTTGAAATGGAAGCGAAAAGCGAGGAGACACCTAAAGTAGAGATACGAAAGTGGACAGAAAAAAACGGGAGATTATCAGTGTGAAATTAACCCAGTTGAACAATACAATGAAAAATGGTTCTTTATCATTTTGCACAGCGTGGAATAAAATGCCTTTCCATCATTTCAGAAAATGAAGTGCTACATTCAATTATAATGCATTGAAAAAATGTCTTTCTCTAGTGAAATTTGATGAGATCCCTTTAGTACCATTTTATTGAAATTAAAATAACTAAACAATTTTAAAATATAAAAAATTCATCTAGGTACTTAGTGTAATTACTAGGAATTTTTGTAGCCTTGTGTCAAAACTGCAATTTTTATTGAAAGGAGTAGCTGCTAATGTTACTGAATCTATTATAAAGTTCGGTTTGTTGATATAAGCAAAAATTCTGTCCCACAGAATGTTTCTAGACGTGTCGACGTTTTATCTGATTCGGGTGTCATACTCTTGAGGTACTGAGCGGTATTCTTTGTTATTTGTATGTATGTAGAGAATGGGTTTATAGCTACAGGAAGATAGGACGGACAATATGACTACTGTCTACTGAAAAGTAGAAGGTGACTTGGGGTTGCAACCGAGGGAAATAGTGGCGACGATCCTGTGTCCTTTCGAAATGGTGCCGAGATCAAGAAGGGCAACGAGGAAGCGTGAGAAAACTTTAAAAGAAGGGAGTCCAAGAAGAAGCTAAGAAAAGGTAAAAGGGCGAGGTCGTACTGTGGAGTAATCAACTCCCTAACGGAATCCGCCAGACTTATGAGAATCCGAAGGACGAGACGGAAGGTTCCATAACAATCTTGAAGAAACCAGATGGGACATGGACAACATCCTCCAAAGATTCGCTCAGATATCTGCTGGAGGTACACTTCCCGGGCGATGACGAGGACGACCGACGAGCTCTGCCAACACAATAGTTCCCCCATGGGGATTGGCAACTGGCGGAGAGGGGTGTCACGCCCGACGCCATAGCTTGGGCAGTGAATGAGTTCAATCTATATAAGGCAGCAGGACTCGACGAAATTTTCCTAGCAATGCTACAGAGAGGTCTGGAATTTCTTAACCCAATCTTGGAGAGGATATTCCGGGCCAGCATAGTATATTCATTCTCAAAGCAGTCGAAACGTTTGGAGATTTAAACCAAAGAAGACCACGGCAAAATCCGGAAACCAACCAAAACATTGACGCCAGCCGTGAAGGCCTATATTCCTACATGAGATGATCCTGTTCACCAATAGGAGAAAAAAGATGGGCTCAGGCCACCTATCATGTTTGGCAAAGAGCTGGAGCTAGTCCATCAGGTCAAATACCTGGGGGTGGTCATGGACTACTCCAAACTTCCATGGCATATAAATAGGATTATGCAAGAGTCGGTAGCAATCCTATTGCAACTGGGGAAAATTGTAGGAAAAATATTGAGGTACTAACCCAGAAATTATGCGCTGGCTGCACACGGCTGTCGTAAGACCAAAGATCCAATATGGGTCAGCTGTGTGGTGGCCAAGAGCACAGAATATCACAATAAACCGAAGACTTAATAAGGTCCAGAGGTTGACCTGTCTATTAATAACGGGCACAATGGGACTGCCTCCAACCGCAGTGTTGGAGGTACTGCTGAGGCTGACACCACTCCCGGTCTGAAATAGGAAGGAGGCAGTGGCAGCTTACTTGAGGGTGCGGCACTCAAGAATCTGGGTAAGCGAAGGAGCGACGATAGGATAAGCGGAAATCGCGAAGTTGGTGGAGCAGGAGATTTTTTATTTCGCCTGTAGAGTGAAAAGCGCACAAGATAGACTGCAATGATAAAGAGAGTTTGCTTTCACGATTCCGAGCAGAGAACAATGGGAAGGAAACACAGTGGAGTTTCGCACGGGAAGTTATACGGACGGTTCGCGTCTGACTGACAAACAGGCTTTGGGTGCAGGCATCTACCTTGACGGAAGAGATGTACGAGAAACATTGTCCAAGCTGAAGTATTCGCCATCTTAACCGCAGCTATAAGACAAGACGTGGAAAAAGAGCCCGAGCAGATAATCTACATCTGTTCTGGCAGTCAGGCAGCGCTCAGAGCTATAATATGTCATCCTAAACCAAGCTTAGCACTTGTACAGGAATGCAGAGATGCTCTCGAGAAACCAGCTGGCATGAAGAAAGTCCAGCTGGTTCGGATTCCGGATCACAAAGGGGTAAGCGGGAACGAGGTGGCAGGCGCAAATCAGTTTCGGATGGAGCCAGACGTCTTCAGCCCTTGACGACTAGGCAGAAGAAAATCTGAACAAACTTTGTAAGGATTATACCAGCTGCAGACAGTCTCAAGACTTTGTGGTTGGCTCCAGCAAGTCAAGGACGGCAGCATGGCTCCTAGGCAGAAACCGCCAAGTACTACTCCTCCTTGTAGAACTACTAACAGGGCATAACAAGCTAGGCAGACACCTATCCTAATAGGAATAGAATACAACCCCACTTGCCGTAAATGCGAAGAAGACGAGGAAACCTCGAGTGCGAGGCGTACTGGAGGAGATTTGAAATATTGAAAAACTCCAACAAGAAGAACTAACCAAACGGGAATGGACGGACATACTGACCATCATGAGGAGGTTCAAAAGTTTCGAAAAAGATGATTAGGAGGAGGAATTGTGGACATGTGGATAAGTGGAAAACAGGGGATAGCAAAAAGGGTCCAAGTAGGCCTACTTGCCTGGCTGCGGCAGCGGCCTCCCCGAATAACTACTACTTCTACTACTACATGGGGCTGAGAAGACAGAAAAAATAAGTGGATCCTAAGATTTCAAGACCTATATTCGTCAAACTATAGCAAGGTAGATAAAATTATTTCCGCAGCCGGCGGTCAATTTTTTTGACCAGAAAGAGTTTCTCCTCCTTTTTTCATTGTGTGAATTATAGTGGTTTATTGTGAATTATCGGATATTTGGATAGCTACTGAGTGTTAATTTACTCATTTTGTGTGTATGATGGGTGGATTACAAGGATTTTTTTAAAAGCTGCGTTTGTAAAGAAAAAAATGTTGTTTTCGAGCACAAAGTGTCATTTCCGCCCTCCAAAGAACGGTAATCTATTACTTTGCGGTCTAAATACACAAATACCTATTTTGAAATTGTCTGCAATTTCCGACCAAATTACTTAGTGAACAATTTTCAGTGAAAACTTGTTCTTCTATTTCCATATAAATCGGACCGAAATAACGGTGCATGGCACGTACCTCGAAGCTTCTTCTACAGCTTGATGGCCTCTTCGAAGACGGACTACAAGTCGGTTGTTACTGTGGCTGTCTTCGGGTGACGAACGACTCTTACACCGGTGCTGTCACCGTTGAGAGGTATAGATCTTTCGCAGTCAAATGGCCTGACTGCGTGTACGAGATCGAGAATAATTGCCTTTTGCCACTTTTTGTTTATCGGTCCGCCGTAATGTATGTTTTCATTAATTAGTTCGTATGTCTGTGGATATCTACGGGTATGGCGTATCGTTGAAAAAGTGTTATTTATGGCTTTCTGATGAGCGAAAACATGGATGAAAGATTGCATCCTGTTTGCGTTTGAACAGATCTTCGATTGATTTTGGTTCCTGGTGATTGAAATATACTGATTTAATGATTTTACTGATCCATCGCAACGTAACATTACCTATTTGTTAATATACAGGGGCTTAACTTTTATATAAAATCAACAAGAGATGGGTCGCTTAGGCAGTAGGTATATGACAAAAAAACAAAAAAGTGGGGAATGAAAGGTTTATAAGAGCTCGAGTTTCTGGTTCTGTGTACGACTTTCTATTTCATGATGACATTAAGAAAGAAGTATATGTGATGATACCCGACGGTATATAGAGTCAGGAGGAGGTCATGTATTGAAATTGATCAAATCATCATATGATTTGAAGAAATCTCCAAGATATTCATGGAAAATCAAGCACAAAATAAATGAGAATAATATTCTGTATATCCTCCTATATGTTGACAATCTGATTATCTTTGGAAACGATAGATGTCAGACTTTTTTAAACGTCATTGGAAAATACTTCCAGAATGAAAGACGGGTCGAGTTTATAATTACCTTGGAATAAACAAGGTGTTAATTGAGAACGTTGACAAACTTTGAGAGCTGATTCTTTGAAAGCTTTCAAAATGAAAAGTTCATGCAAGCATGTCCCAATCTGCTTGGTTTTTGAAGTACACAGATTGATAAAACACACTTTTGTGGAAGTTTCTAGGGGTTAACTTCGACATTCCATTCAATAGTACCCACGCTCAAATAATTCATAGAGTCCTCCTTTTTTGTTTTTGCTTTGTTGTTCAACCCTTCAGATTAATTTTTCTGCTGCCACTGAGAGATTGTGAGAGAGAAATAATCAATTTTGTTTCATTGAGAATCTCCTTGTTCTCTTGAAGTTTTTCATTTACTTATTCACTTTCGTTACCAAGAAGAACCAGGAAAGGTAGAACAGTTCAGATAGAAGAAGCTGTACTTCACGAAATTGAGCAGAATCCAGACACTTGGGCAAGACAAACTGCGGTACAGTTGAACATAACCCATGTATTAGTATGACAGATATCAAAATAGCAAAAACTTTATTCCTATCATATACAACGGGTTGAGTTCTTCTGCCAAGGGATTTTCGAAAGGGACTAGCTTTTTGCCTTTGGATTCATAATAAATTGGTGAGAAATCTGTAGTTTTTATCTATTGTGTTATTCACCAATAAGGCATGTTTTTCCCGTAAAACCATTATTAATTTTCACAACAATCATATGTGGGCTGATGAAAACCCACACGCCGTGATTGAAAATACGTTTTCTGTGAACATTTGGGTTGTAATTGTAGGGAATTTTCTTAACAGGCCACATTTTCTGCCTCATAGACTGAATGGTGACCATTCTGGGTTTCCCCCGTTTAGTTTAATCTTTTTACAGTCACTTGGAAACTAATAATAATAGTGGTTTGGTGTTGGGATATCACTTCAGTGTATTCATTCAGAGCAAATAACTTTTTGGGTTATTTTTACATGAAAATTACGAGGAACCAATATAAGGGCTCCGTTCAAAAGGAATTTTCGATTTATTTTCCCGTAGTGATTTGGCCCACGGTGTTTGTCGATTCAACTCCAAATCACCCTGTATAGAAATCTCAGTTAGCATATATTAGTCAAACCAAAGTTGGTGAAGATTAGGAAAAAAGGAAATATCGAATTTCCATTCTAATGACATCACGAAGAAATTAGGGAGAGTTTATTTCAGAAACAGTGCTTCTATCGATGCACTCAATGTAAAAAAATTAATATTCCAGTTGTTGCTTTTCTCAACTGTCTCAGAACATAGAAAAAGTTTTTCTTTATGGCATTCTGATGTATTCTCAATGGCACAGTTTTTCCTTCATTCAACCTTATTGAGATTCGTTTTCTGAATATCATCGAAACCTGCAGCAAAAACAAAATGGGCGATTCTCATACAAAAATGATAATGAAAAATATTGAAATTGTCGCAGACGAGGAACTTTGGAATCTATTGTCGAAGAAATCTGAAGTAGTTCATGAATCGACTTACCAACGATTTTCATATTCATATTAATGTCAGTATAATTTTCACATATTCATACTATTGCAAATATGAACTTCATTCATATTGAAATGAATTCATTGAAGGCATGTTAGATAAAGTTCTGAGTCTTAATTACTCACCATCATTCAAACTGGTTAACACTCTGGTAACACTGTCTAAAACAAGAGCAACCACTAATATACGATTTAGGATAAACTGATAGCAGTGGGAAATTCTGATTTTTATGTTTACTGAAGAGTGCATAATGTTTTGAAAGCAATTCGAGATAAGAGGACAATCTTAGCAAGAATTGTTGAATATCGCAATATTATTTATAATTATTTATCCTTTATTGATTATCAAAATAGATCAGTGTTAATTTGGAAGTTTTTATTTCTTCTGTATTTTTCAATCATGATAAATTTGCACATATTAGATGCAAACGCCATAGAACATATTAGTTGGATTTCTGGGAATTCAAAAAATTTTCCTCAGGAAAAGAGGTAAAATATCTAATATATTTTTCTTCAACCCAAACTCTGCCAAATATCGAAAACCTGATTCGTTCGGAGGCGGGACAGGCACAGAGTATATGCTTCGAACTTCAAACGACAGTGGCCTGTAAGTATGCCTGTAAGACATCGCAGGTCATCTCTGCTGGAGTCTAACAGTGTTTTGGTCAAATTCTTCGAGGAATGTAGGAATGCCTTGGAATGAGCTAATCCTGGTAGGTTTTGCCAGAAGTATAATCCTTTCTTTGCTGTCCAGTTGTTCAATGTGTATTTGGCAAAACTTGGTGAGATGCCAGTGGCAGGTTCTGGTCCAATGCTCACTTGCGGCTCCTTCTCTTGCAAGAAGGTCCGCCATTTCATTGCTATCTATACCAGAGTGGCCAGGAATCCAGACCAGAGACAGACTGTTGAATCTTCCTATTGAGGAGAGTTTTCTCTGGCAGTTCGACACCAGCTCATTCGTGATCGGAATGGGCCAAGGGATTTCAAAGCCGCTTGAGTGTCCGAGAAAATATTGATTGAGCTTTGTGTGATGTTGGTTTTTCCAGTTTCTCTACACATAGATCGATGGTGTGAATTTCTGCATATAATCCTAGACATACAAAATTTACTGTTGGTGGCATTATATCAGAGGTTATTCCCAGATTGCAGTGACTTTCAGTGTCAATCAGCAGTCTGCTGCGCTCTGTAAGAGTCTATTGCATGTAATTGGCAATATGCATGATTCTGTATGTTATCCATATATCCTCTCTCTCCAGGAAGATGTGGAGAACAGGTAGGTCTTGTAGGATTTCCATAGCTGATGACAGTGTGGTACTGATGGCACCAGTGATCGCCAGACAAGCCTATCTCTGTAGGGCTTCACCTCGGCCGTTCGCTGGGAAGTTTTCGGGCACTAGGCAATGTGATCATTGGTCTAACAACCATCACATATACCCAGTGGACTTATATGGGACCAATGCCTCAATATTTTCTACGAATTCTCCTACACTATACTTCCATAAAGTCATTCTGGCCATTTGGATATTTCACTCCTGCTACAAATGGTATAACCTTGCCATTGAAAAAAAGCGGAGTTAGGTCTTTCACATTTCTTTTTCTGTAACAGGGTATCACCACAGTTTCGATGTGGTTGACAGACATCTGTTCCCTCTGGCACCAACAGTGAACGTCTTATAACATTCTTTGGAGGCTACCCTTCCAGAAGCGATAACCAACAGATATAGAAGGCCAGATAACCCATGATGTGAGGGGGTGCATGGCACATTGAAATATGTGTCAAGAATGATTCCTCTGAAATACCAGGCAACCTCTTAGACTACTGTAGCTCCACTGGGGATCTACCATGACAGAATGCATTTCCTCATAATGAATACTTCGATTCCGACGAATAGAGTTATACCCTCCATCACAGGAAAAATTGAGGATATCATGCCGTTTAGAATTCCAGTTCCATAACAGGAACTAGGCCTCAGTTCCAACTCCTAACAAGGGAGGATCCACATGTTACTGCCTACAGAACTGACTTCAGATCAGAAGAAATAACTCTTGAATTCCCTTGAAAGTTCAGTAAAACCAGAAGACATATATCTGTTGTAAATCGGACTGGAATTGGTAATACCTGTCTTTATTAAACTCTTTAGAGCTAGTTCAGCATGAAACCATATACCATCGAACCTAACGGTGACTAGGATGATTTATAATAGCCTGGAACATCAGGGTGTTGATAGGCCACTACCTCTAGAGGAGTATGATAAGAACTGAGCTTCAATGACATGAACAGAACAATGACGACCTCTCTACAAGGAGAGAGTGTCAGATTTAAGCCAGCTAAGGGCTGTTTTTGGAGTCAGTTGTCACTCCTGGTGGATCTGCAAATATATCCAAGCGATGTGGTCCTAGTAATGAATTACAAATCCCAATAGACGATTTTGTACGTGCTTCGGGATATACTGAATTCCATAAAAAAGTTTTTTTAGAGAAAAGACACAAGAAACTGCAGTCGATTGGATTGCTTTTTCAGCTTGATACTACTTTGTGATAGTTTAGTATTAAATTTCCATCATGCTTCCGTGAAGAGACACTAGTGGTATTGAAAAGTCTCATTATTCATCTTGAAATCTGATAGAAAAGGTTTCTGAAGCTATGGACCGTGATAGTCGTTTGGTAGAGCGCTCGCCTTACAAGCAAAAGGTCGTGGGTTCAAAGCCTAGCACGGCCATCGGTTCCGGTTCTTTTCCTTGCTCGCACAAGCTCCTAGGAGCTTCTGAGGGGTTTCTCTCATTGGAAACCTGGAAGATTCGTTACAAAAAAAACCGTTCTGAAATCAAAATCATCGGTAAGCAATTTCTTGGCGGGGGGGTTTGAGAGCTCTAGATACAGATACACCCCTGGTATATTATACTTCCTGTTCTAGATGGGAATCTTCTTTCAATATTGAATAAATAACCAAGAATTCAGAGCACTGTTGGTCGAGACTTTTCTAGTTGTTATACCATCTCAATTAGGAAAATCCTTCCGAACATCCTTTTCCAACAGACTATAACGTGAATGAGAAATGTCATTTCCAAGAAAATTCAGATTGAATAAGGAGAATCAAATAGCTTCAAATGCCCATATAGCAAGGTAATTAATTCAGATAGGGAGTGAAAGTGATCAATTATAATAATTGCCCTATTGGCAAATGATTCCATAATTGATCGTATCTCGGTGAATAATAACTAATTTTAACACTATTAGCAACAATTAAATGCAATATAGTCATTTGCAAAACCTCTCTTTCTCCGTCATTAAAAGACGCACATATTTGATGCCATATCATACGCTTAATGTACAATTAATTATTATAGGGCAGTGCCGTCCCAAGTAGATCATCAAGGGTGAAAATTATTGATTTCTGAACATTTTTTACATCCAAGGAAGATTAAAATTGACATTTTCTATCTATGTACTGAAGGATGAAGAGAGAAGAAGACAAAGAGAAGAGTCAGGACGGTATATTGAAAGGGAAAAAAGAGACGAGACGAGCTGGGAGGATGAACATGAAAGAAGAATGAGAAATTTTGTATATACCGGATGATTCTGCCAAGTATTCGCGGCCTAGTAATTTTCTTATTTGTAGAAAGAACCATAAAGTCCCTCATACATTTTTTCAATGGTATGGTATATTGAAAGCTATTGAGTGACTTAATTCAATTATCTACATGTTGTCACCTGTCAAAGATTCTCATGTCAACTTTTTTTTTAAACGACATGAAAATATTTGACAGATGACAACATGTGGATAATTGAAATCAGTCACCTAATGGCTTTCAAAAAACAATGAAAAAATATATGAGGTACGTTATGGTTTTTCTTCAAATAAGAAAATCACATCATATGGTGTTTATAAGCGTTTGGAATAATTAAAAATAATTTTTTTCCCTCATATTCCTATTAATTATCGTCATTTTCTTGATACCCCATCAGGAGCAGTACATACATATATTAACATAGTTAGATATAGAACTTCTTGCAAGATAGGATCAATACAGCCTTCAACCAAAGTTTGGTTATACTTCTCGATGTTTATTTATTTCACAACGTTTCAACAGCTTCTATCCGGAGTCGCCTTCAGCTGAATAATGACAAGTTTTCAAAACTCAAAATCGTTTCGTTTAAATAACATGGTGATAATATCATCATTCCTCTGATGTATATTAGCTGGACTAACAAAATCCGCATGTTCTTTCTCAGTTGGTTTAGAGTTTATGGTGTGTGTTCTTACATCTCAGATTTTGTCCGGATATCTGTTTTTGCGAAAATCATTTTTTAATTTAGTTTGTCCGGTTTGTAGTGCTTCCTGATCTCTTATGGCGGATTGACGAAATTGAGTAAAAAAATTTGTTTTTGATTTCTGGAAGGAAATGATCTCTGTCAACCCTAGATGAACTTTTCAACTGGACTGCGGTTGAAGACAGGTCAACTCTGCGAACATCAATCGATTCAGGATGATAAAATTGGTATATAAATTAAAGTTGATGAAAAAAAATTACTCGATACCCCTGAGAATCATGAAATATAAAAAATCATCAGAATCACTTGAAATTAGCACTATATACGCAAAATTTCAGGTTTGGCATTAAAAAGGAATAAAACGTCAAAAATCCCGTGGTACGATCTAATTTTCGAAAATTTTTGTGTCTTAATTTTTTGACGATCTGATTCCGTATCATATCACAAAAATGAATAACGATGACCGAAAATTGCACCTATTCTCAAAACCAAGATTTTCTATATGACATCTTAATTCAAATATACGAGCTGCTTTCGCATGTTTGAGAAATTCACAGAAGATTGAAGTCACTGCCTACGAGCATCCCTCAGAAGTCTTCAGGAGAATGACGGGGGTCTCACCTTTTAACGTGCGATCTCAAGCATGGCCTTCACTGATAAACCGGAAAAGCTGAAAACATCAAGACTACTGAATACAGAATGTAAATCAGTGGAAGACACTGTGCTCTCTGAAGCTCAGAAATGAGTGATATGTCCAGTAAGTAGAGTGGGATTTTGACGGAGTAAGGATTATAATTGCTTCGAACTTTTCCATACTGCCTATCAAGTTCATAGCGGTTAAGATATCAACCTCCTGTTTTTTACTTTAAATAAATGATTTTATGAAATATTTATTTTTATTCGTATCATCTTATTTCAAATTATACAAAAATATGGGCTTGACTCGATCACAGACGCTTTTTTGATCGTGGGCTGCCCCTCGAAGATAATTGATGTATTTTATTTATAAAATCTAAAACCGTTATCCAGATCAGGTACCATTTCTGTTAGAAGATAGGACCATTGTGAAACTGAGATAAATTTGTGAAAAAGCAGTACTTAGTGGCAAATTTGTTTCTATAAAAATATTCCAGAACATGTAAGCAGGGAAAACAGTTGTTACGCCCATTTTGCATGCCCCAAACTTAAAAACCAATACAAAAGGATTTCAGGAATATTAGACATTACCTAATTTTTTTGTTAAATTTCAACATCCTATATCTCAGATAAAAAGCAGTTGCAGACTATGTTCATATGCAGAATTTTTCTTGAAATCAGTTTTGATACTCTCTGTATAGTTTGATGAGAGGTGTCCTTCCTGAGATGAACTTTCCTATTTCTAGAAATCAAAGTTAGGTATGTTTCCTCTTTTTGGTTGGCATTGGTGTTAAAATCTGAAACCAACCATTAGTTACAACTAGGTGTAACGATAATTAAATTTTTCTGTTGAATGAAATAAGCATAACGAAATTTTGCGAATGCGGTTACGCCACTGGTAATATGACATTTGCCTAAAGCATCATCCTCCGTTTCTAAGTAATTAACGAGACAATGTTAGCAATTAAAGCTTTTACAGTGATTACTATGCTTCTGAACAATAATACCTTTGTACAAGATTTACATTCGAAATAATAGGTTCTTAACGTCGAGGAAAACCCCCGGGTGAACTTTATTGCCTTACGTCAACCATGTGGAAACTAAACGTGTTATTATTCAGGTAATCGGTGGAGGAGGGGTGGTAATTTGTTGAAATGCATTTTTCGAGCTGTTTTCCACTAGAATTAGAAGTTTAAATGGCTGTTTTTCACCTATTACGAAAGTTAACGGAGAAAAATGGACGAGTTGAGCTCCTTTTTACACCATCGCCCGAGGAGACAAAACGGTTAACTATTACCTGTTAGCGAGGTAATGATTCAAAAGCCGTTGCACAAATGGGTGCTCCTCGCAAACAAAAAAATCAAACGATAAAAATCCGAAAGCGCATTAGTGGATTACGGAGAATGAAATGCCCGCGAGGATAAATGGTATTTCAATGTTATTCCTGCGGAACACAGATATATGTTTGAAATACGTACCGTGTTTCGTGCATTTCTCACTCATCAGATCGAAATAACTCGACCTGACTCCGAACTGAGAACATAGAAAATCCATCAGGAAAATGTATAGCCTGGTGATTAACAATATAGACGAAGGAATCGAAACTAGTTAAAAAATTCAAGAAATGTAGATGTAAACAAGGAGTGCTTGTCGACGTTTTGACTGATTCAGTCATGGCATGAGTGATTAGGAAAAGAGGTGAAATAAAATAAGCGTTCCAATTCTACTTGATTGTACAAAAGCTTTCGATATGATAACCCTAAATCCCTCATTTCAATATCACATTTTCTTGGTTTCACAAATTGTGCGGAAATCTTCCTGAATTCATTCTCAACTGATAGGTTACAACAAGTTAAGATTGGAGATGCGTTAGTTCAATTATCGATTGTTTGCTGATGACACTCAGATATATCGTTCATTTATAGGTGATAATTTAATTGAGTCGGTCCAAAATATTGATCATGATCTCAATTCTTTGTAAAATACTAATGACCATTCATTGAAAATAAATCCGTCGTATGCACTGCTTTTCAGCAAAGATATCTCGCGGAATTGAACTCGATACTTTACAACTGCAAATTGGTAATGATAAATTTCCGTTCCTTGAATATGGAAAATCTTGTAATCGATAGTAATCTCAAATTCAAGCAACATGTCTCAAGATTTGAAAAAAATGCTTCTGCTTCAAATTATTGTTATTATAAGTCCTCATCTACACGAAAAATAAAGTTATCATATCGATGTTCATAATTTGACTATCAGACGCCAATTATTCTCACCATTGATAAGTATTCATGAGATTCTTTTTCTACATAGATAGATAGATAGATCGATAGTTCATTCGTTTCTACACATACCAGAGTCATGTTGTTTCAGGATGAATTTCCATGGATACAAAAAAATATTGATTTACTTAGATATAGAGAACATTAGACATATTTCAAAATTTCAACTAGACACCACTGAATGGCAACAGCACAGTATTCAAAGAGTTCTTTTCTGACCCCTCTAATTTATGTATGGGTGTTGTTAGCAATTCCCGTGATCTGATGGGATATTGGTGACCTAAGGGTTCAGCCTCATAACCTGCTCTGTTTTTGTGGCTTTCTAACAGATTTTGAGCATGCGGAAGGGTGGTTTTCTAAGGTCCCTGCAGTTTTCCCCGCTCATGATTTTGATGACTTTTTCTGTAAAATAAATATATTTTGAGAATAACAGAAGCTGCCCCATAGAAATATACCATATATCAAATGAAATGGAATAAACTGAAATATGTGGATTCAAGAACAGCAGAATTTAAAAAGCATTTTATTCTGCAGATCAGAAAAGTAGTGCTGGCTAGTTTATGACCTAGCTGTCCAAGCTGCCCAATTTAACTTGTCGTCAGTTACTATACCCAGTAGTGAAACAGTGTAACCACTAGAGATGTTTGGGTGAGAGGATATCATAAACTCTTGATTTCTGATGTTGTTCAGTTTAGGTTCGTTTGTGTTGAACCATATATAATCCAAGCATAAGCGCTACAGTCGTAAACGAGCTGACTAAACGTTTTAGTTTCAATATGACACCAAATATTTTTAAATGCAAATTCAAGCAGTATGTATCTATTTGGTACGCAGAATGATCAGATACGTCGCGTAAGTGAAAATTCTCCCACCTATGGTATTTTTCTGCCTATACTCTTCTCTCTATCGCTCTCTTTACCTCTTTCTCCCTCTTTTGCTCTTTCTACTATCACTTATGAAGTTAAGGTTTATTCTCAAATCACTGATGCCATCATCATAATGATTATTGAAAATCGCTGGCTTTGATGGAAGAACAGAGTCAGAGGTTTTATCCTCTGGCCTTCCATCAATTGACTGTACCCTTACGAACAACCCCCAGAAGTCATCAACAGACTTGTGCGAGCTAGGAAAGACTGCTCCAATTATCCAAATTTTGTCACATGTCACAGACTTAATTACATGTCATTTTTAAAACGCGTTGGTATATTTCTTTGTGAATGATGATTGAGGCTGTCGAGTAGTATGGGGATGAAATGTGCCTGCTAGATCGCCAGATCTAACATCACTGGATTTTATTATCTGCTTCAATCTCAAAGAACGTGTTTACATTGTGAATATCGAAGACCTCATGAAAATAATATGTGATTGAGTGTCAGAGATTACACATAGTCAGTCTCTCAGAATATGCAGTCAGATCTTGAGGAGACCGAGTGTTTCGAAAACAATGGAGGTCACATCGAATATGTAATACACTCATACTTATTTCTTATTGTTTTTTTGAATCAATTCAGCTTTCTTTTTGATGTTCCACTTTTGTAGAGAAATTATGAATGATGTTTTTCAACAGTGGTAAATTTTCCTAAAACTCGTGTTAGCAACGGCTTGTTGAATATGCATTAAAAATATTCAGTTCAATTTAATAATTTTTTAACATTGAAAGTGGCTTTTTAATGACACTTTACTGGTTCAAATAGTTATTTATATAACAAGTGAGTAAAGTTGTATTTTTGTTACCAGTAGAAAATATTGACAATTCCTACGAGTAAAAAAACACTACTCTCGTGTTGCATACAATAATTTTTCTACAACTATTGAAAAAAGTGTAGGTACTTTTTTGTGTATTTTGTGTGCCGAGAGTATGTAATTTTTCAATATCAAGTGTGAAAGTTTTTCACAATTGTCACCCTAATTGTGAATTCACCTATTTTTGTAAAGCCACCTGAAATGGGTTGGTATTGTTTTTGTACTTGACAGTTGAGTTGTTCTGTATTCTATGACAGTTATTGAAATTGATAAAGACTTTGAGAATTTTTTTAATTATAATTAAGAGGCCAGAGTTCTAGAGAAGTTTAAAACTTAGGACGACAACTGTGAAAAAAGTGCACTTTTTTTCACACTTGTCCGTAATATAATGAAACTTTATTTTGATATAGAAAAATTACATACTCTCGGCACAGATTACACTTTTTTTGAAAGTTGTAGAAAAAGGTGTATTTTTACTGCTCAGTCAGAAAAGTGAACTTTTTCTGCCTAGAAAGAACTGGTAATTGAAATTGATATTGAGTGAACAAAATAAACTAAAAAATTTAAAATAAAACTGGTTTTATTACTCTGAAACTTCAAACTCAGTTTGAAGATATGATTTATTAAATTTTTTCTCTTAAAAAATTTTAATGTGAAGATTTTTATGTCAAAATGGGAGGATTATAACTAACTTCATCAGCTTTGGGCATATAAAGAATACGAAATAATATTTCGAACTTGTTGAAAATATTCCTGACAACAAATCAAACGACAAACCATCAAATACCTGACATCGACCTGACATACACAAAACTGACAACCATCACTTCCATAATCTCTCAATATATCAACTGAAAAAGCTAATAATGAGTCTAATAACTCACGAGATTCCTCTCACAAAAGATCGAAGACAAGATAATCAAGCGTATCGCTCCTTTCCCGACAAATACCACCCCTGTAAATGTCAACGGTCCATTGTCCTCCCCCAGGGGTGACATCGACCCTATTTGCTATGGCTACTTAGTGACAGGATCACAGTGGGTAATGAATAAAAACACGGTAGGCTATGAATAAAGATGTTATAGTTGTTATTATCTTTATGAAAGGACACCTGGTATAGTGGGGGAGACTGGGGTCGGTATGTTTGTTTCACTGTACTGTGATGTGTAAGGATAGTGGATTTATTTATTTGAGAGAGTTTTCTTTTAGTTTATTTGGAAAGCCAGTTTTCATTTATAGTAGCTATTTTATCAGCACAATAACACCATTTCCATTTCGGTCTTCAGTTCTTCAGAATAAAATATTTCGGTGTGGTTGCAACTTGCCCGTTTCTAGTTTGAAGAAACTGTGGAAGTTGTAATGTTAACGACGTTTTTTGTTTCAAATCTTACAAGTATTTCCATAGCTATTATTAAAAAAATCACAATTACAAATAAGATTTGATATATTTATTGTTATAGGAATATGTATAGTGTTATTCGTGTTATTCCTGTTTTGAAATTAAATAAATTAAAGAATATTTTTCATTTACTCAGCTCATTATTTTCTGCTTTTTAGGATTGTCCAACTGTGAAAGTAAGTTTGAAACTGATTGCAAAATTTGTTCATATTATCTAGTTTTGCATTTTGTTTCCTTTTTCCCCCTTAAATATTGTTTAAAATTGTAAAATGGACGAGTATTTAATCACAAATCAAATTTCAAATCACCTACACATTATTTTATTTTTTCAATTCCAACATTTTCTCTGTTAGAATTTGACCTTTCAGTCTGATAAATCCTCGAGGATAGGTTAGGAGTTTCATATTATTTATTCTATAGCTATCTTCTTGTTTTGAGTTTAATGCTGTTTAAAGTAGTTTACTGAACTATTATTTTATTTCATAATCCAAGGTAATATAATGTCATTTATCAGTGTAATATCAACTTTTTATTTTGTCAATTACTAATTCCATAACTAGTATTCTTTCTCTATCGTGAAAGTTCCTCTTTAAAGTACCTCTTTAAATTATATTTATGTTTTCTAATTATTGATGTATTTTTAAAATGGGGAATCCGTATATAATAATAATTTAAAATAAACAAATAAAAAATATCACAAACCACCACCCAAATCACATATTCACCGTTATTTTTTGCTTTAATTTTGAAATTCCCGCCATGTTACATTATGATTTGTAGGTTATGCCAATGCAGGTTCACAAGTGTATATGTCTACACTTTTCTCTTAAAACATATTATGCAATAATAATGCATCATCATCTTAGTATGATGTATGTTCAAAATTAAGAGTACCTATCTTGTTAATCAGGAAATTAACAAATAACAAGTAAACAAACAGACAGGCAGAGAAAGCGAATTGATTGATAGAAACGTAGTAAAATAAAAATGATAGGATCGAACTTAAGTTTATGTACTTTTGAAGCCACTGATTCTTTTCATAATTGGGTTTTCAATAACTGGAATATGATATAGGTTTTTTGTTCTCAGAAAAAATCCTTACTGCACATCTCTCATCTCAACTATCACTAAATCCCAATCATTTGTTCCAACTTTCGTCAAGCTCAACTCGTTTACGAATATATGAGTCTTTAAATTTTCACATATTTTTGAAATGGTGAAGTGGTAATCATCCACTTTTCAATTATTTCTCCATTGTTTATCATTCCATTTGCAGCAGAAGTGAAATATCTAGGGTTCACCCTTGATAAAAAACTCTCATTGTTTGTTTTTGTTCTTTTTTCGTTAACCAGCTGTCATCCCTCTAAGAACGACAGCCCTCAGAAGTCGAAACTTGTGTGAGCTAAGGATTAACGAGGTCTTACCTTTTAACGTGCGATTCCTAGCACGAGACCAGTGATTTGTGGAAAATCTTCGGGCCTAAATCCCAAACAAATCCACAGGATATATGTGATGGTTGTTGGATCACATACGGTGCCATTGCCTGATGACCAAAAACTTCACAGCGAAGCTTTCAAGTTGACAGAGACAGGGTTATCTGGCGATCACTGGGGCCATCAGCACCACATCAGCAGATATGGAAATCCTACTAGGCTTACCTCCTCTCCACATCTTCCTGGAGAGAGAGAGAGAGAGGATATATGGACAACCTACAGAATCATGCATATTTTCAATTGACCTGCCTTATACTGTTATAATTCCGAAGAGAGACTACTGGGTTCTCCAAGAAGAGAAACTACTGAGAGCAGAATACTGTTGGTTCACACACCCACAGGTTCTGGTGCAGGTATATACAGTCGTATACCTAGAACAGAAATATCAGCCTGCCCGGATTATAATCGACAATATTCCAGGCGGAAATTCACGCCATCGGTCTATGTATAAGAAACGAACCTCATACAAAGATCAATCAACATTTTCTCGTACATTCAAGCGGCTTTGAAAGCACTTGGCTTATATCGATCAACGTCTAAGCTGGTGTCAAACTGACAAGAAGACTCTCCTCAATAGGAACACTCAACAGTCTGTCTCTAGTCTGGATATCTGGCCACTCCGGTATGGAGGGCAATAAAATGGCGGACCTTCTTGTAAGAAAAAGTGCCGCAAGTAGGTTTATTGAACCAGAACCTGCCATCGGCATCCCACCAAGTGTTGCCAAGGCATTCATTCATTTGTCGAAGAATTGAACCAAAACGCAGTTAGACTCCAGCAGGGATGACCTGCGATGTCTAACACGCCTACTCACTGGATTTGATTGGTGAAATATGAATTGGTATAAGCCAGAATATACCCTTACGGGTCGCAATGGAGGGCCGAGCAGACCCGCTCATTTTAAACTTAACCTTACCTAGGTGTCTAGAAAACCTCCTGAAGAATCATTTGCCTCTTCTCATCGTAAAGACGGTACTATTTATTTATCATCATGAGAGGTTAATTTCTGATTTTTTTTTTGAGAAAAACTCTTTTCTGTTTTGCAAGTACTTGGTATAAAACTGTATAAACCAGACCAAACTATTCTTGCACCTCTCTCCCCTAATGTCCGGGCCATTGTTTGCAAAATACATTGCTACTTACTCACTACTCAAAGAATATAAATATAACAGTTATGTAGGGCGTTGAAAATGGCACTTACTTTCAACTTAGAAGAAAGTGTCGCTGGACGTGAAGACGGAATAACGATTCACGCTGTGCTTTAATTACAGAGCTTGACGATGAAGTGTTGGGCGGTAATGAATATTATTATTGCTTTCTTCAAGAACGGCCGACGGATGTTTACCGAGAGAATATTGTAATAATCGTCTGAGGGTTTGATTGAATATTATTTCAATTGTGATTTTGATGACAGGAAAGTTTGATTTATTTTCATCACTACTAATAATAACAAAATAAATATTTACTCATATGAATTATTTATGATTAGGATTTCAAATCCCGCCCACTTTTTCAAGTTTATAAGGCTACCAGATATACACTGAAAGTTTAGAAAAAAGAGCAATACTGTCGATGATACTTCGCTCATCTATCAAATCTGCCGCTATACTCTGCCATACTCTGAACAAAAAATATATCGATTTCCCGAAGAATTGGTTAAGTTTTGAGCGAACAGTAAAAAAAAATCAAACGAGAAATGCCTGAAATGAATACTTTTGGAATAGTAAATTGTTTAACGGGTAGGAAGAGTCTTACACTCCTGGGCGACTGTGAAGATTGCTTAGCAACACAGAGTCCACGAGGTAAACATACCTACTATTTTTCCGCAAGTAGATAGGAAATTCGACAGATATTAATTAATTTTGAAAAAATCGCGAATAATTTTATTCACAAATGAATGGTGCTTTGAAATTCGTAATGAAATTACTTGGGTTGAATTGTCAAACTTGACAAGTTCAATTGCTGGTATTCTCGAAAACAAAATGATAAGTGATGATGAAATTTCCATTCCTGGGACTGACTCCTCCAGAGCTGGTTGAGGCAGTGAATACTGCTTCATTATAATTATTACCAAAGAAATCAAGAGAAATGTACGAAAATGCATATAAACGTTTTATGGATTATCGCAAGAGTAAACACGAGTTCTCTCTCAGAAAATGTTGTAATGGCATACTTCCTAGACCTTTCTTAAAGATGAAATTTTCAACATTATGTGCCAATCATTCAATGTTGTATTCAACAATTGCAATCAAACACAAAATAGACATATCAACATATTCAAAACGTCGTTCTTCATTGAAACGGCAAGATCAAGGTTATAGACCAGGAGCTGGTGACAGGTGACGTTCTCCCATTTTACACTGCTTGCCTTTTGAAGGTTTGATAATTAACCCTAAAATATGATGGGTTCCTGGCCGTCCCACATATGCACTTCATAAGGAAAAGCGCTTTTCTTTCTGTGGAGAATTTCGTGTTTTTTCGCGATATTATACTGCCTGCCGTTGTAATATACGGAAGTTCAACCAAACTGAAACGCTACTAATTAATGGCATGCAATCCGCAGCGGCCGAAAGGGCTCAAAGGGTTACAAAAAACTGAAAAAAATTAAAGGAAACTTCCGTGATTTCAAATTTCATGCCGATGTAAAGTCCCCTTTATTTTTTTTCAGTTTTTCGTAACCCTTTGAGCCCTTTCGACCGCTGCAAATTGCATGCCATCAATTAGTAGGGTTTCAATTTGTTTGAACTTCCGTATATTACAATGGCAGGCAGTATAATATCACGGAAGAACACGAAAATTCTCCACAAAAAGAAAAGCGCTTTTCCTTATGAAGCACACCCGTGCGGCATCCAGGAACACGTCTATTTTCCATAATTTGGGGTTGATTATCAAGCCTTAAAAAGTGATGCAGTGTAAAATGGGAGAACGTCACCTGTCACCAGCTCCTGGTCTATTATAATAGAGCAAAGGAATCTAAGATTTTAACTAAGAAAGAAATTGAAAAATTTATCCAGGAAGCTCCAGATAAAAGAAATTCTTTGATTAAGGTAATTTACAAGGTTTAAAGTTCTATTTAGATCACACATTTATTTATTTTTTAGGTGGCTTCAATGTTTGGTATTTCTGGGGCTTGTGGAATGGATAAGTTATTCCGAATGACTCTGCACGATATAGAAAACCTGGAATCTAAGCTTTTAACTAGCAACAAACGAACATAAATTTTGTAATTAATCAGATGTACTTGAATGTTTATCGAAAATATGTTTCGTTTAGATCAGAAAATATGAGCAGTGATCGATTTTTCTTTGAATATCGAAGCGGAAGGGGTTGTAGACAAGTGGTTGGAATTCATCAATTTAGAAAAATGCCTAAAATAGTTGCTACTTATTTGAAATTGGTAAGTCTGACAGAATATACTGGTTGTTATAACTGTCAAATAAGTAACTGTAAATATAACAAATTAATCTTATGATGTGTTCTATAATGTATTGACGTTTTCAAAATATGAATTAATTCCTTATAAGCAATGTGTTTTCAATCATTTCCTTACATTAAGTAAGTCTTGACTTTTTCTTCAAGAAATTTGGTCAGGAATGTCAACATTTCCTAGCGATTTGCGGAAATAGTATATTGTGTATCTAGTAGTAAAAGCAATACATTCCAATGTAAATGTAAATTGTTGGCCGAGGCGATAAGCCGGGGCCAACAAGCATTGAAGTCTGGGAATGTGCTTTTACTACGAGGTACACATACTATTTTTTCTGAAATCGCAATCAGCATTATTATAAATTAAGGAATTATACTTATTGATTGCGTGCATTCATTTACTGTCCAGTTTAGTGCCGAAAACGGTCCGGGAAAGTTCGTTGCTTAGCAACGGACTAAAACACTAGATTAGCGTATTTTGAGGCTTGAAGTTGCTCCGAGAAAGTGGGCATTCTTGAACGATTTCAGAAAAATATTTTTATTTTTACATAAGAACTAGAATCGGATGACCGTGATCAGTGACATTCAAAAAATCATAAAGCTCTCAAGCCTTTTCTGTCGGATTTTATGATCATCGAAAACTAAATACTTTATTTATATTGGAAAAACTTCCAATCACTTGAGTGTCGTAAACAACACATGTTTCAAGTAAACATCTACATTAACATTGTCTCAGGTTCAAGAAAACTATCACTTTCGAATGAATGTACATTTCTTCTGCCTAGTCGGAAACGAGAAAATTCTAATCACCGTCTCGTATAAACTTCAACAATCAATATCTTGGGCTGCAACTGAATACCTTGACGACAATAATAGCTTTGCCTAGTTTTTGCATGATTAGTTTTGCTTGTTTGTATGTATGTGTACTTGAATCCTAATACAGAAACCAACAGCGTTTTCGTCTCAGATAAAACACATAAAAAGTAACTAGAGACGATGATGTACAGGGAACAGTCATTTGAAATTGCACCGTCGAATGGAATTATTAAAAGTATCTCTTTATGAATTTGAAAATGACTTTTCGGGTTGTAAGGCCCATGTTGACATGTTAAGATATGTAGATGATATACGTTCATAATTTGGAGCCATGGACCAAAAACCATATTGATAACATACACCCGAATATTCAATTCACCATGCAAATTGAAAATGATACGACTGACTTTAGACGTTCTTATGCCTTGGAAAGATGGACGTCTGGGGCATACGGTATATAGAAAACCAACACATTCATGCCAAAATCAAGGTATAACCAAGACGTTGATAGATCGAGCCAGAAGAATCTGCGAACCCGAACACCTGGAAGCAGAACAGAAACACCTAAGAAACGCTCTTGTTTCTAACGGGTACAAAGCAAGGTATATTGATATATGTATAAAACACACAAGAGAGAATAAAGACGGAAGAATCGATAGCAGACCGAATTACTGCCCAGACAGTAAACTAAGTGGCAGTCAAACTGACACCTACAGAAAAAAAGCATTCCTACCGTATGTTCCCAGAGTTATAGATCGGATTGGACGTATTCTACGGAAATACTAGATTGAAACTGTTTTTGAACCTTAGAAATAACTGAAAGACCAGTTGAAATCAGCGAAGGACAAACGAGACTTGCTAAGCTTTTCTGGGATATACCGCATTCCATGTTCCTTTGGCAGTGTTTATATCGGAACCACGAAACGTTTCAACAACAAGAATCAAAGAGCGCAAGGCCAATAACTGTCAGTTAGGATGAATCTGTTGTTGCAGAACATACTCCCAACAATGACAATCACAGAGTGAAATTTGGAGAAACTCAAGTTATGTCTACAATATCTGCTCATTACCCAAGACTAACCCGAAGACGAAAAGCAGAGGGCCTAGGACCCATACGACTTCGAGGAGAGGACATACAGATGGAAGTCAAGTATTTTGGAGTAGTTCTAGACTCCAAACTGACCTGGAACCAGCATATCGAAAATATGACCAAAAAGCGGTGACTTCACTAGTGATAGCCAGACGCACTTTTGGAAAGAAATGGGGACTGAAGCTTCATATGCTGCACTAGTTGTATAGCACGGTGGTCAGGCCTTCCACAACATATGCTTCTTTGGTGTGGTGGCCCAAGACACAACAAAGAGGAGCCGCAACGAAACACGAGACTAAGCAAGGTGTAAATACTTGCTTGTCTAAGAATCGCAGGGGCCATCAAATCAACACCAACTTCAGCGATGGACACACTCCTGGGACTTCCACCTCTCCATTTTGTGGTTCATGGCGAGGAAAGGCTTGGTGCCTACAGACTGTAGATCGCACCCAACCTGAACGTGGTTATCAAAGTGAATTCCAAGAAATTCAACTGCATCTTTATCGGACAAGACTGTGTTATCGAAATCAAGTTTTAATTCGACTGATGGATGTTTATAGTTATGAAAACGAATTACTTGGGTTTTCTTAGCGTTGAACTATAGATCGAGGTTATTGAAAAATTCACAAGCAGCGTTCAGTCATTTATCGGTTCCTTGTTTTAATAATGTATTTGTCGATGACTTTAAGATAGATATATCGTTCTTGTGGGACACCCATACACACTGATACTGTTGCTGATATCACATGTGAAATTGAATTATTATGATCAAATTTCAAAGAAACACATTGGCTTCGATTTTCAAGAAAACAATTCAACCAGTTATGAGACTTTCCACTGAAACCGTGAGATTCTAAAATACCTAGTAATTTTAGATGATGCAGAGTCAAATGACAGAAAAAAGAAAGAAGGAATTATTATGATCAAATTTCAAAGAAACACATTGGCTTCGATTTTCAAGAAAACAACTCAACCAGTTATGAGACTTTCCACTGAAACCGTAAGATTATAAAATACCTAGTAATTTTAGATGATGCAGAGTCAAATGACAGAAAAAAGAAAGAGGGAGTTTTAGGAGATCCCAATAAGTTGAGAAAATTTTATGTATGTTGAATATGGTGGTACAATAGTTGTTAATCTAATAAAGATATAAAGCATATTCTTATATGAACATGAGCTGAAAATAACGAATTATCTTGATACAATTTCCATTTTCAGATACTGAAAACTGAAAAGCAATTAGTGGAAAGGTAGTATTCCAACAGAATAAATATATTCAGACATACCGTTGAGAAATCTCAGCCATACTAAATGAACCCAACACAACTAAAACAAAAATAAAAGAGATCGTAGTTGCACTTTGGGACACTAAATAGTAACTAGTCCCCGTACAAGCATGAATCCTAATAAAGAAGTATCTTTTTCGTAACGAGTAGCATAAAAAGCTCGGATTGTCCAAGCATATAATTGTAGTAATGCCGTATATACCAAAACCAGTGTAAGTCAATGCAGTCTCTTTTAATTAATTGATTCGCGAAAATGGATACAATCAGTTTGAAAATGTACACCAATCAAAATACTTGACCATAAAAATGATTGTCACGTGTGGATGCTTCTAAGAAGTACAATGAAAATAAAAGTTTTTTGTCGAATATTTTTAACACGATCGGATAACGAACAGTCATTCAAATTAACATTTCAATATCATGTACACACGAAAATGTCGAGCTCTTAAACCTTGTGGCAGATTTGAAAGGATTTTGAAAGCTTGACATTCCGGATTGTGCGATGATTGTGCTTCCTTTTTGGCAGACAAGAGAAGGTTGGTGATCGCTATAAAATGTCAGCGTTGAATAACGATACATGCAGGAAAGAACCCCGCACATTCTTTATGTTAAAGTTGCTTGGACTGTGAAGTCAAAGACATTTTTTGCAGTAAGTAAGAAGGAATCACAATAAAACGCTAAATCTCAATTTATTGGTGTGACCATTGAAGTTCTCTTCATTTTCTCTTGTACACTTTTATGTGCCCTCAGCTGAAAAATTTTGTTGTAATTGAACCATATTTATAAGATATTTATAATATTGTGAGACCGAATTCAATTAATCCAAAAACTGTTGGACTTCTCCCCATCAAACAGCTTCTTGATCAGAAAATTGAATGAACAAATCTATACTTGTCCCCACTGCAAAAGGTAAAACTCCACCGTAGCAGAATTAAAAATATCGCCTATACAGTTCTGAATTTTCTTTTCCGCCTATATACATATAAATGATTCGACTGAGATTTCCAAATAAATTAGTTGCGGTAGAATGGGATTTTGGAGTATTGTAAATCCTCAAATTCATACATTCTCCGATTAGTGCTTCACAAAACTAACATCTCAAAATACCCACTAATACCTATATCAGTACTATCACCGATTACCAATAATCAAGCCAGTATTCGGCAGTATTCGGATTGTGTGAGATAGCGAAGGCAGCAGAAACGCATTCCGTCAGACTGAGCCTTGTACAGTGTTGTAACAAATGCCAAGGCACTTGTAATTCAATAAAAAACATTTTTAAAATACCATCCTGTATAACAGCCCACCTCGGAATAAACTTTGTATATTATTATCGAACAAATTCTTGTATGCGAAAATAATTAACCTTTCTCGACTAATTGTAATTTAATGTATTCGGCCAAGCGACAGTAAATATGGAATTGAATGGATCTCTTTCATACAATTAACTAATCTCAACCCATCAAAGAACGGAAAAACTTCATGTTGAAATGAACATTTAGTTCCAGACAGACTTAAAAACCGTTAAATAGGCGTATCTGCAGTGTGATACAGATTTTGACGCGAGGGATCTTTTGTTCTCAGACACGTTTTGAAACAGAAACAGAAATTTTGTGAGTATAACAAAAATTACGTCAAAGCCATTTTGGAATGGCGGTACAAATGTTATTGTTGGTACCAGAAAAAAAATGAATTACGGAATTGACGAATGAGGGAGGCTTCAAATTTGTGAGTAGGTAGGCTTTCGCTATCCGGCCGACGGGTATAGAAAAATTTCTCTTGTACTGGAGTTAGTGATGGGCATCGAAGATGAATTTGAACGTTTTTTAGGTGACCGTGCGGGCCTCGGTTACTTAACTTAGACTTGTGATGAATGATAAATAATAAACGGAACGTGAATTCGATAATAAAAATGGGTCTCCACAGAATAGCTGCTATAAATGAGTCAAGGATGAGTAGAAACTTTAATATGAAAAATTGTTGTAACTAACCACTGAGACTCTGATTTCAAAGGCTGGAATTTAAAGATGATAATAAGAATAATAACTGAAATGTTACAAAGCCAGAATTTCCCAGAACACCACTCAAGATTGGCTATGATTCGATTGGCACAGTTTATTTGTTCATTTTTTAACTCTCTGTAAGATATGTTTATGTTCTATTTTGTTTATTTATTTAATTGATTAATATACCTATACTGTCTTTTCAATCTATGTGTTTAATTTGACATTCCACCGAACCACATTAATTGATATCAAGATTACTTCAAGACTTCTCCTTCGCGCGAGAGGCACGAACTTCCTATCCTTTCGGAGAAGTAGTCACTCAGATACCTGGTATCTCCTAGCCAGCACACATTCGGGGTGGTGACAGCATTTTGCCTTTCGTGTCTAATTTTTTTGGACTTCACTAAATTATGATGCATTTTAGAGTGAAAGTAGAAAAGCATGTGATAAATAAACTAAGTCCAGTTTATTGAAGTGTTGCCAGCGCTTGCAATTGAAAAGCGGATTGGGGAATCGTTAATTTTTAATGAAATAAACTGATCTGCGTTCGGTCACCACAGTAGGGCCTCAGCGATTGTTTGGGCCATAGTCTTCATGTTCTGCCGACGTACCACCTGGCCATCATTAATGATGCCCTTGCTCTTGTCAGTACTTTTCCCGGATGTTTGTTCCAGGTGAGCTTGGAGTCTGAGTTCAGCCCCAAGTATTTCGGCTCTTCTGATATCTGTAAGCTTTTTTCAAAGATTCAAAGAGCCCCAAGCTTCTTTTTCTGGTGAAAGGGATAATCGTGGTTTTTTGGAGGTTTACCTTGAGTTTCTCCTTCATGCACCACGTTTGTACGTCTGTGGGTGCTGATTGCATCAGATCTACACAAACCCCATATATTATCCGTTCACCATTATTACGATATCGTCAGCATAGCCCTAGACAAGTACTCCTCACCGATTGAAGTCTATAAGGAGGCTGTCTACCACGAGGTTCCACAAAAGTGGGGATAGTTCTTCTTCCTGAGGGCAGTCTCTCATATCCATCTTTTCCCCGAATAGGAAGGTAGATAGTCTGATTGATTTTTTTGGAAATTTCCAACGAGAGCCTTCTGTAGTAAGTGACTATTGAATGTAATCATCAACTTCAGTTTATCACAGGACTGAACTCATATAAACAAATCAAAACCAAACATCCCTTGATAACAACTCATTCAAATTGTGTCAGAATTTTCACTCAAAAGTGACTGTTAAATTCACTTTATTGATGAACACAATTACGAAATCATTTCCAGTCTCTTCAAAGAAATAATTACTATGCAACCTGGCAACAGTACCACGCACAAGGTGTGTTTCATGAGTTGCCTACCGTTTTGTCTGACGGCGCATGATATTGGATTGTAAAATCTGATGGATTCCGAGGGGTCTACAGAATCCTGCCTGATGAAATCCGGATCGATTCCAAATCTGCTCAAGTACACTTCTACTGTATTCCGTATTCAGTTAATAAACAATTTGAATGGAATAACTTTCTGATAATTTCGAAATTCTTTGAATTACTGGTTTATATTTTTACTAATGTATATTCTTATGTTATAGAAATGTAATTTCTGATAGGATCCAATCGCTATATTTATAGTTGAGAATTGCATTGTCGCCAAAGTACTGTTTTAGCATAATCCAACTATATTAATTTTTGTTTCTGCGTTTGTCAACTATTAAAAATTATCTGGTGGATATTTTGCTCGTCTATTAATATTATGTATTGACCCATTTGTATGTGGTACCTCTTTAAGATTTTCATGCAGACAGCCAAATTCAAAAATTAATACTTTCATTCAAATGGAAATAGAATCTCAGGTGTGACCATAATAGGTTGTACAATTTGATCGACATTATTTTGTGTGGTACACAATTATCAACTAATTTCAAATTGAAAGAAAAATGAAGCCATTACAAAAAAATCAAATCCCAGGAGATTGGCGTCTTTTTATTCCTTTTATCACCACAAGACTAATTAAAAATTAAACTCAGGATACTTTCATGACGAAGGATTTCATTTTGAACATATCGTGGGACTGACTGATTTTTCTGAAGAGTAATTGCTTCCAAGCTATAAAGGATAATCTGCAAAGGAAGTGTCGAAGATGTGAAATTATTCAGTGTTAAAAGCATGTCATATAACTTTTTGTATACGCATGAAATCAATAATGCATCTCAGAGGCGTATGCAGGTGCAGTGAAATAAGGGAGTAATTTAGTAATTTTCATATATGGTGGCAAAGTAGAAAGTTTTGTATTTATTTCAATATTTTTGTACATAGTTATTCAGTATCGCTCTTGGTACATCTATGATCGAATTGAAAAAAATCCTTCGATACGAACAAATGGTTATTCCATTTGAAAATATTCAAATATTGTTAATTCGAAATGTCATATTTTGATATTCTCAGCGAGAGGTAATTGTTGCTTTCCCCTCACTCGTAAATAAATGATTTAAACGATTTCTGAGACTGCTATGTCTGAATAACATTCTCATTTATTGATTATTTTTCCCAATGAAAACTAGATAATTGAAATATCAACTCTCTGAGTGACATTGAATGTTTGAGTTCATGCGAAATAATTTTCATGCGTTTGAAGGGACATGGAGCGATACAAATACCGCACATTGGAGAGAGATATAACATTAATATCGCACGCGTTAAAATTCAAATATACGGCCCCAGGATCATTTCTTTATAGTTGGGGCCTTTTTAAAACATATATCAGATGTAGTTTAACTAACTACGGCGTGGTCTTAACCGGGGGAGTAGTTATTTGCTATTGGAAAAAGAAAACCTAATTTCTATCGTAGGTTCTTTTAATTTTTGAAAAGTCAATTTTCAATAACATTTAATATACACATGTACGCCAATGATACACAATTGTATAAGTTTTTCAACAAATACAATGCAGCAGAATCTCCATATAAAATAAATGAAGACAAAGCAGCGATATATCAATTAAATACTAACGCAACATAGTCGTCAGTTACTTCCTTCGTTGACATATCTCCAAACGACTTGTCTATGAAAATATGACCCTATAGAAATTACCTCTGATAATAAGAAGGAGAGGTTTACATGATACCCTAGATCCAACATTGAGGAGGTAGCGAACGGCCCGTTTCTGGAGGATGAAAATAGAATGGAAATTGTGGTCATTGCAGATATCCCAGAAAGGTAACCCGTATCTGATGTGAGATTCAATCAAAGCATGATAAACTACTTTTGCAGTGGCCACACCCAGTTCACGGGACACTACCCGCACGTCATAACAATCAGAAGCTAGTTTTTTTCTTAGTGTTCTCACATGACTTTCGCAGTTGAGCTTATCATCTAGATGAATGCCAAGAAACTTGGTAATCATTTTTTGTTCAATGAACTTGTCAGTACCTACTTGAATCTCTGGAAGATTGCACTCGATCGATAAGAGGCTGGTTTTATTTATGTTAAACGAAAGCAAATTTGCGTCACACCACTCCTTCACAACGGAAATATCCTTGACAATTTTTGCGTGCAGGTTCTTTACTTCACTATAATGCCAGAGGATTGTTGTGTCGTCCGCAAAAATAGTAAATTTACCGTCAATCTTTAGATTAGCTATATCATTGAAATAAAGTAGAAACAAGATAGGCCCCAATACAGAACCCTGTGGTACGCCATGACTAATCGAACCCGTATTAGAAAACGTATCTGCTCTAACAATTTGGGTACGCTCCCCCAGGTAGGATTCCATCCAGCTAAGGCTAAGATTTCTGAACCCATAGTGTTGGAGTTTTCGCAGCAGGATTTGGTGGTTTACACAATCAAAAGCTTTTGAAAGGTCGCAAAATACCACCGCGCAAACTTCCTTCTGATTCAGTTTGCAGTATAGTTCTCTCAGGAAGGAGAAGACAGCATCACCTGTGCTTTTTATGCGGCTGAAAGCCATATTGCTGAGGATTGAGAATGTTGTGGACATTGATAAAATCATTTAATCTAGTTTTGACTAGCTTTTCTATAATTTTTGCCAAGGTCGGAATAAGAGAAATCGGTCGAAAATTAGAGGGATCCGTTGTATTACCACCCTTATGAAGAGGGATCACAAGACTTGCTTTGAGAAAGTTTGGGTAGAATCCCTTTGCGAAAGAGTCATTAATGAGCTGAACCAACAATTCAAGAGAGCAGATGAGCATGTTTGCAAGAATATTTATTGAAATATTATCAATTCCGCAGGAGGATTTATTTTGAACTTATTAAATTGTATCTATGAGCTCCGTCAGATTCGTTGGATACAATACAAATGGTTCTTCACTCAAATAATGGAGTGGATCCGGTGCTGCATCAATATTTTCTGTCAGTCTCTCAGCGATGGTGCAATAATATTCATTAAGAATGTTAGAGTCCAAGGTAATATTGTTTGATCCAATATTTTTACCGCGAAGATCATTTACAATACGCCAGGTTTCCTTGATTTTGTTTTTACTTGTCGAAATTCGGTTATGATAATACATTCTTTTTGCAGCCATTTCTGTAAATTTTTCTATAATTGAAGTAATATTGATTCAACCAAGGATTATTACTACTGTGTTTTTTTTATATATTTCTACGGTGTCAGTCTCTATCTGCGAACTCTGGAACTGTAACTAACTCTGAATTCTGACTGTTCCGCCATCTGCTATACAGCGGCTATATATAGTAGCATTTACAGTTTTCGATCTTTCCAGTCTGTTCGGCGACTCCTTAGAGGCCCCTAGAAACTTCGGTTAGGGCGTTCGCGTCTCTTCCACGGATGAGTCATGTGTTTGTCAGACGAGAACTTGTTTACATTTCGAGTGTGGAGTGTTATTGGATGATCAGGGCCGGTCTCGAAAACGTTACAATAGATTACTAAGTAGGTAGCTCATTCTCGTAATCTCTCCTGTTCCTTTTTATAGTAGGTATCGATAATTATGTTTTACCATTATGTTTTAATGAACTGAGATTTGGTTATAATGTTAGATTCGAATTACTAGAAGTTACTGAATTTCCATTTTTTTATGGTTCTCGGGGAAGAACATTGATATTGATCATGTGCGTTTTAACCAGCAAATATTTTTTTATATCTATTTTTTATTCTAAATCCAGATCTAAATTATTTTGTTATAAAGATAATATAATTATAATAATGATTATTTTTATAGTCGATAGTCAACAATTTCATCAACAATTTGCTGGTGCAGGACAGCCAATTTAAATGAATCTGTTTAAGTTTTTTTTTTAACAAATGCATAATACCGTTGAAAATTAATTGAGTCTATACCTATGGACCGCACTGTATGTAATTTAGTACAGGTAATTAATTCAGGACTTGCGGTTCAGAAAAAATGGTGCGGGAGTGACTTCAGAGATCATCATCATCATTAGTTTAATAAATAGCTTCGTATTCTTGTTTTCTTTCTAGTATATGTCCACACTACATACCTTTTTGTAAAATGGAGCTAATATACGGATTCTGTCCTCTCGTTTTGAGTGAAGAGCAGTTCCAGCGATGTCCTTGAAACTGATATTGGCACTCGTTGACGGCTTGATTTAATCCTTGAAGCGCGACAAGAGTGGCATTGGGTTGGCGGTAACATAGGTTGATTTGATCTTTTGTTAGGCCAGGCATTGTTCTGCAGACGGCCATATCCATGTAGTAGGGATGAAATCGTTGACGATTGAATTTGGAAATTCTGGCCTCTAATTTACTGAAAAAGAAATGGTCGATATATAAGCATTTCTGAATCAGTACCAGGTAACAGTTATTATCCTAACGAGTACGGATAGAGTACCTTTCTCGTATGCGACTGCCATTACCCAAACGACGCGAAGCGGAGAAAAATACAATTTACTCCAGTGTAAAGAGCATAATTTTTTGTAACACCACCAAGGTACAAGGTGACTTTATCCTAGTGATGCGTACGAGAGTCTCGCAAGGTCTCGTCTCGTTTTCGAGACCATACTCGAGACGATACTCGGACAAGACAAGACGAGACTTTTATTGGTCTCGTCTCGAGTATCGTGCATGAGGTTTCGCGTCTCGTATGAGAGTCTCGCAGGTGAATATTTTCACGTGCGGACTTGAGAACTTGATAAAAATCGGATTTTGTAATTCATTATGATATTTTGTATTCAGTAAATCCTACCGAATTATGAAGGTGTTTCGAAATAACACATCATGTCGAATATCTTGCCTCTTTGCCACCAGTGCAAAAAATAATAAATTTTACGACAATACGTGAACTAAGTTTATGCACTGTTCACACAACGTATTTTTTTTTTCACCTCCTTCGTACATGTTGAAGAAATCAGTATTACCTATGCGTCAAATTTTTCTTATAGTCTATCAATCGATAAAACGAAGATAAATCAAAACTTCGAGAGATTAGTATTCAAATTGATTCGTGTTAAACTTCCACCATCTAATGCATAGTTAAAAGTTACTGGTAGGATTTCACGAGTAAATGTCATTTTTTTACATTTATTTGTATTTAAGTACAAGCAATTACCAATTCACCAATTAGTCGAAGAATTTAAGTCCTCCTGCAATGGGAAACAGTCTACTTCACTTTGTATTTCACGATATATCTTTATGTCATCGGCAAATAGCAGTTTATAAGAAGTGATGCCATCGGCTATGTCATTTATAAATAGTATAAATAATAATGGGCCAAGATTTAGCCCTTGCGTGGGACATCCGAACTCGCTACAAAGGAGAACGATTTTATACCATTACATTCAACATAACTACATCGGTCGGATAAATATGATTTCAGGAGCAACTCGATCAAACGCCTTGCTGAAATCCGTGTAGAAAACATCAACTTGATTTTTATTTTCAAGTACAAACAAATTGAGTAAAAATACAGAGATTACTTGCAGTACTACGTGTCTTGATAAAGCCATGTTGAAAATTGGAGAGTGGAAACATCACCGTTCTTCAGAAATAGTATGCGGATCTTCCGATAATCAAGAAGTTGTACTTCATTTGAATGAATTCCTTGTGATTTTTCATCTTCTTGAACTATCGATTCTTTTCTTGCCAACATGGTCAACATGCCTCGTACACGGAATGAAAAGAGAGTTTCAGAATACTCACATCAAAAAGCAAGTCTAGTTAAAACTCAAGAATCAGTCCGAGAGAACAGTTTTATTGTGCTGTCTCCTTCTTTCGAAAGGTACCAAATAACAACATCCTTGGCGGGCAACGGGCATATCAGTGCTATCTAGAGCTCTACCTTCGATGGCATTCCAGACAGAAGAATGCCAGCGAGTAAACCGTGCGGACGCACGTGGGAAAATAGCCGAGCCGAATGAAATTCATATCATGCCCGAGATTTATTTGAATATCTTGTTTTATCGTTTCACTAATTGGAATCAGAAAGATCGGACTGGAATGGAGGAATGCTTTGGGGAGAAGTTTGGGGTTCGGAATCAGGCAAACAGGGATGGATAGGGTGAGGATTTTTTCGGAGATCGGGAATTTCAACACGGTGAGGTTCAGCGAAGCAAGGTATTTAGCTGGGAATTTTAGAAATCTGAAAACAAAAGTAAGCCCGATGGATGCGCAGAAGTATTTTGTAGAAATGTTTGCATTGGCTGAAACTTTGGAGTTGAAGAATTTCAGAATACAAATATGCCTGAAACAAAGAGTTGAGGAACGAGTAAACGATACGCCATGCAGAAGATCGCGAATAATTAACTCACCCTTTCGGCATAATTTCGAAGAGTGAGGCGAAAATAAACTGCACACTAACTGCAGGTTTCATGGTGGAAAATTCCAAACCAAGTCACATGAATCGATTGAAATTATTTATGAGAGGGCAGTATGAACACTTCAGGACCATTATGTGGGACAGAAGATACTGAGCATATAGAGATTGGTTAGATGAGTTAAATTACTCCTGACCTCCGGTTATGTAGTTGGTGCTCACTTTACGACGAAGGAGTAAGTGAAGACAAAATATAGTTTTCCTCTTCACCACACTAGTAATTTCATTCCTAGATACGTAATTCGTTAATCAAGTTAACTTCATCAATAGTATCTATTACTAAACTGTAAGTGAGTTTATTATTTCAACTTTCTTTTTAAGATCATCAGCAATACCCTATCAATTTGAAAACATGCTCCGAAATCTTGTCTGAAAAGTGAACTTGAAACCAATGTTCGTTAATGGGATGAATGTTGTGTATTATAATTAAGGTAGTTATACCTATAACTGTGATTTTCAAAGTGATATAATCTATATTTTAGTACTAATTTTATTTAATTTTCTATTGTTACCTGTATTAAATACAAATATAATCTATAGTGTCAATAATTTATCATCATTTAATGGTAATAACTATTATTTTTGATTATTAGGATGTCCTATATCCAAACCTCGTTACTGGTCTGAGTATGCCTTTCATATGGATCAGAGGATCCACACAGACTGTTGCATATGACGTTACGGAGTTGTTTCCATTAGGAACACTGTATGATCCTCCAACGATTTTGAATGTTAAAGAAACCCACGCTTCTCTTTTGGATCTGGAATATCACCACCATACACCCACCCCCTAAGGCCAGGTAGCCGTGTGGTTAGAATCACTGCTTTTCAATCACTCTGGCTGCCGGTCGTGTGGGTTCGAGGATCAGCGACTGCAGTTTATTTTTCTGATAGCCTGAGAAAGTACTGGGAATCGCACGTTGGAAGGTAAGACCTCGTTAATCCTTGGTTCGTACAAGTTCAGACTTATGAAGGCTGTCGTTCGTAGGCGCACGACGGTTGGTCAACGAAAAAAAAAAATACAAAAATGGCTAAGGTCTGGAAGCCGGAACCACCAAGCGTTGAAAATGCTCGGATGCTCCTCCTCCCATTGCACCACCCCTGCTCTCAGAGTGGGTCTTTATGCTGCTGATGGGCGGTCAGAAATTTGAGATATAACCATCATCTATCACGTGCCAGACGTTCCCTTGAATTTGACATGAGTTTAATTTTATCGCAATGATTTTACTGTGCATGGTGCCCCCTAAAATTGCTAAGAGCCCCCTTTTGCCGGACTGATGGCACTCATTTCTAAGAGTACAGTTTGTAAACGAGGGACTAAAGGCCTTTTGAAACAAGGAATTGTACATTTTCCTTGAAATATTCGAAAATTGTGCAGCACATGCTCTCATCATATTTTCAAGGCGTTCTTGATCTGTAGAAGGCCTGTGTTCATGAACTTCAGCCTTCAACTCTCCCCATAGGAAGAAATCGCATCGGGTCAGATCTGGAGATCTAGGAGGCCATGAGTCCACTAACTTGAAAATCACGCACTTCAACTGTAGATTGTGCTGGAACAATTCTAATTGATGTGAGTTTACTTTCGTTGATGTACTGGATCTTCTTCTATTCGCACCTGCACCTAAAAGCTAATATACAGTTGATCAGCACAATCTCGTTCTTGCAGCTCATGAATTACTTTAGGTTTGGAAGCACGAAACTTATTGGTAATCAGAATTCTTCTCGTCGAAGTGGGAATAACATGATCTGTTTGCATTACCTGCAGTTGACGCTGGTCATCAGTCATCCAAGGGATATAGGATTTTTTGACGTTATTTTCGACACTGTACTTCTGAACTTTTTCATAATCCTGCTCACCTGATGCGTTCGTTGAATCACCTTGCTGCTTTAAATAATTCCATGTATACAGCTCCTACCGGATTCACTTATTGAAAAAACCCAGATAGAATTGTCAAACTTTCAAACAATTACGCCTTTCAGTGCAACAGGAAAACAATTCATAGCCATCATGTTATGTTGCCAATTCAATTAACCTGGCTATATATAGCGCGTAATTATGAAGATCCCTTATTTCTAGGCCAGTTGCAAAGCAGATTTTCATGATATCTGTGAATGTAATTCATTGGCAGAGATCGATTAGAGTTTTCGCGAGATATTTGAATTGGAATCAGTCAGTTATGGCAGGTATTTTGCCAAAAAATTGCCTTGCAACAAAAACCTCCAGTTTCTACCCAAAATATACTCTTGAATGAATTATATGTGATGAAAAGGAATAATTAATAGTTTTCAAGGGGTTTGCCAAACATGACATCGCTGAGGTCATCCTGAAAATCAATTCCTGATATACGAAATTTGTCTTTAATTGTAAAAAAAAATTATAATCATTGTTTCCAACAAAGATCTCCTTGAGGAATTTCATCCAAATTTTCCGTAAAATATAACTTTTGAGAATTTACTTATTTTGAAAAAAGCATTTTTTTTCAAGAAACTGAAAATCACTCAGTATATCTGGTAGGGGCCAGTAAGTTTCAAGAATAGCCTGAACTGATGACATCTAATTTTTTTGTAATCACAAAGATTTTTCACATTTTTTGCGTACTTTTTGAATGTTACTGTAAATCTCCCCGAATTGCTCTTGTGGTGAATTTTAAAATTTCATAATATATTCCACAGTATAGATTACTCATTTCGATCTGAACTTAATCCATTATGACTCTATCTCATTCGGAGTATGACAAGCCATCAAAAATTAAATAAAAGATCACCAATGAAATTAATCCTGACTCATCTCATATTTCAACCGTCTAATGAAGTCCACAACATACCTATCGACAGTTACTTACAACTTGTCAGAACCCCCTTCAATTTTTCAACTGATTAGAATTCATCTGGGATTCAATTGCGTCAAGCGCAATCAATCCCATCGTCTCTTTATCTCGGATGCTGATCAATCTTTTGCGAGGCTGTCCAATAAAATTTAACCCTTTGGCTTTATTTAGTGACGGTCGGAGATCTATTGAGACAAAGTCAACTTCCATTCGGTGTTGAGTTTCTTCAGGTTGAAGACGCGCGAATCATTAAGAACGACTCGTTGAATAAATTATGGATGTTTATTGGTTTGGGAATAGCTTGATAGAGATGAGTTTCGATTGAATCGATACTCGACATATTGACGTGACCAAATTTTTTAATTATTGGATCTAGACGTATACAGTATGTGATAATATACAGGGTAATGAGAAAACCAGAAACCCCAAGGTGACTGTGACTTTATCGAAACATTTTCTAATAGAATTTTTCTATAGTGAGAGAAACAAGGGTAGTTTACTCTAGAGTAATAATGTGACAATGAAAATTGGCATTTTCACTCAAATAGGTGATTTTTCATTCATCCAGTTTTCATTGGGATTTCATGTGAGCGAATTATTCTCTGAGTGAATTGAACTTCGCCTTTCATTTTCACCATGCAAACATGATTTGTATAATTTTTTTTACCGTCAGGAATTTTTCATTCAGGCCTTGTCTCAGAAGCACCGACTTTTCCAGGGGGCAAGCATTTGCCCCAATACTCATTCCCCACGCCGTGGGGGAAATGACTGTTAGGCCTTCTGCATTGGTCCGGCTGAGATTTTTACCATATTACGGTAAGCCGGTATGATTTTAAGGTTAAAGGGCAGTGTGTCCATCATTCCACCAAGGAACCCTATTATCAGAATGGTGGTTTAGGAGAATGATATGGATAAGGCCAGCGAAGTTCAAGAAGTAAATCTCTAAATTTAGTTTGTTTCTTCTCCTCTTTTCGAAAGATGTTCATTTCGCAAGGAGCCTAAAACTCATTGACGAAACCTATCTTGGTCAGTTGGTCGAACAGGAATACATCAGGCTTATTGGCTTGTATTTGCCAAAGGATGGGAAATAAGTAGTTCCAATAGATTTGGCACTTCTCATTCTCCACAACGAAATCAATATATTTCCCCGAGCATAAGGCAACACCGGCGTCTTGTATATACCGTACGAGTGCTGTGGATGGTAGTACAACACTCGTAGCGCCGCGTTATACCTGTGGATTTAGGCTGAGAACGGCAGGCATTATAGTTCCAGCAACTTTGTTCTTCCTCGACAGTTCTGCTGACCAGATCTATTAGAGTTTATGCTACTACTTGCGCAGAGAGAGTTTTCAACAGTAGTTAACTCTTATGAATGGGGTTTTCCATCATCCGAGTTTCCGGCATTCCGATAGCATGCGTCCTCTCGTACCACTCCTTAAGTATCGATGAAGATCCTTTTCTACCAAGGCATAAAGTTTGGGACCATCCATGTAAAACAGATAGATGGCCTTATGCCTCTGGTTGCTGGGGTTGCCGCAGTTGTATCCGCGGATTTTCCGTAGCGCAATAGAGATATTTAGAAGAGAGGAGGGCTGAGGGAGCCTCCCCAAAACACGCTCCTTCTAAAGATTACCTGATCTGTTTTGCTCAGATGGTGGTGGGTAGTTGGAAATATTTTCCACCAATAGCTGTTATAAAACAATTTTTAAACAATTTTTTTTAACAACAATTTTTAATTATATTATTTTCCATTTCATCAGTACAATATTCTCAAATATTCGATTATGTGGTTCATTAATGGTCGGTGGATCAGCGGTCTAATGCACAGGCCGTTCGAAACTCCAGCATAGCGATAGTCGGTTCGAGCCCGATGTAGGTACAAGATAATTTTTCTCATCTACTTTATATCGGATCGATAGGCGACCGCATACCTTGTTAAAAAGTAAGTGTATTGTGAGTTGTCTAGATGCCAATCTCGTCTGGTGCTAGCTTGGAGTGCACACCGACCACCCGAGGTGGTGCTGTAGGTTTTCCGGGTTTTCCTACAGCTGAAAAGTAAATACGCCACCAAAAATTAGTAAGTCGCCCCGAAGCGCCACGGCAAATAATAATAATAGCCGTCCTCTACCCGCACAGGCTATGCCTTTGGGTACACTCAACGAGTGTTTATGAGGGAGTCTTATTATTATTATTAATATTATTACGTTAGTTGGCCTGACAGTGGTATTGAACATGATGTGGACAGAAACTACTCTATAGAGCTGTTATCTCTGAACAGGCAGCTAAACCAGATTCTATCATATTGAGGCTAGAAATCTGTGCATAAGAAGGATCAAATATATTCTCTTAAAACTTGTTCCATTGTCTCCTTTGCTGTGAGGAAAATTTTCACTTCAACTCATTTCTTATCTTCAACCAAGGAAGATGGGATCTTGGTTATGATCGCCCAAGAAAGAGTTCTATTGATAGATAACCAACGCACTATCAGAACGATTCAGTTGGGTCTCAATACCAACAAAGTGTGCGGATCTGACGATCTTTCTCAAGAAAAAATTAACTCCCATCAATCGTAGCCGTGAAGTACGATTTCAACTCAAAAATACCCTGAAAGTCATCAAACGTAAAAGCAACATATATTCGGCAGTAGAACCCACCAGCATTCCAAAATCAAATTAAACGAAGTTGTAAAACTTGACAATTGAAAAAAAAATTGCATAATTCCACCAAAAATAATCTTTATTGTACAAGTAGATCTAGAGAAGAGTAAAATTATGAAAGTATGGACAATAACAGTGAGATATATAACCAACTATTCTATGGTGGAAATGCTGCCATTAATAATAATAATAATTCTTTTATTCCAGTAAGATCATTGTTACATGATATTGGAAGAGTCAGTATAAAATTGTTAACATTGTATATATATATATATATAAAACACTTTAAAAAAATATACTTAAAAATATTTCAGCAACATATAAAAAAAAATATATTAAAAAAAGGTCATAATTACGACCTTGTGATATCCACAAGTAGTGCAGGAAACTTTACAAAGCTCTACATTGGAATAATCACCAGTGATTTTTCAGGGAAGCAGATGTAGTATTTTTCAAATACGGAGAGAAAGATGCAATTGGAAAAAATTGGAAAGAATCAGAAGACAGTTAAAGAAGATACTGCGGAATACTGAAGTCCCAATGTAAAGATATTCCTTTAGGAGTTATTTGCGTGAATATTTTCAAAGAGATTTGCTTTATTGGTGCCTCCATACTAAAAAATCTTGACTGACTGTCAATGAGAATATCGTGTGTTGAAAAACATAATATTCAATTGTGTCAAGAGTTTTTCAATGATTTTGTACTATATGTTTGTGAAAAAAAAATTAGAAATGAATTCGGGGGTTATTTTGAATACCCACGTTGGAACAAGGGTATACGAATGTCAAATCCAAAGAATGAGGAAACAGTGAGTGACACATTAGACGTAGACAGCAACATTTTTTGTCAAACTTGGTATTTTAATTTTAATGGTACAGTTACTTCTCGAAGGATTACATGAGATCGGCTTTTCTACAGAAAAAAAACATACTTGGATTTTGATTCTGATGAATTTAACCTAATTATCAGATACCCATTCTGTGATTTTCGCCAAGTTCATACATATTTATATTTTGCATATTTATTCTTACCCTTTTCAAAAGCATTTTGATGAGTTTCAACATATATCAAGCTGTGATATGTTGTTCCCAACATAACAATCGTAAATATGAAGTGTAAAAATTGGTACTGGAATGGTTCCCTGTGGTACAGTGTGACTCTTTAATTTTTGTCGTAGAAATGTGGAATTCGCAGAATTGATACATACGCCAGACATGAACAAAATGAAAACTTAATTTGATATACACTGCACGCCAGTATAGCAACAGAACCAGTAGCAACCCGAATAATTATAGTAGGAAGCAGATTAGGTCGATAATGTCTTCGGATTAGTAATCAGAACCACTATTTAACTACTATTTCAAATTCAGTTCTGAAAAATCTATTTTTTTCTGGCGTTCCATTGAAAACCGCTAGTAAATTTTGTAATTTCTGGGATATATTTGTATACATCCCGCATTGCCACGTCAAAAATTACGGAAATAACTGATAGGGTATTTCCAAGTGAGAAGAAATTGAATGTTTCATAACTTAATTTTTCATTAACGTTAGAAAGTAATCTCAACAACTATTGTAATTTTCGACATATTTTCCGAGTTCAGACTGTAGCCCTTAAGCCATATTTGTCAATTTTTTTCATGAAAATCCAACAACTGCTCTATTATTTGGTGAAAGAGCAGTTATATCCAACACATACTTTTCTGGGAGTTTTCTGCTTTGAGGTAAGAAGTTGGCACGATAGTGGCTAATTTGTTGGATTCTTCACTATGGCGCTAAGGCGTTCTACTTTATCTGTTATTCTTGCTTATGGATGATTAAATTGAACTTTTTCTTTGTTTAAAATTGTTTTTTCCGTTAACCAGCTATCTCCCCCTACGAACAGCCCTCAGAAGTCGAAACTTGTGCGAGCAAAGGATTAACGTGCGATTCCTAGCACGTTGATAGATGAATAGATAGATTTATTAATTTGAAAGTAGTAAAATACTGAGCTTCAAAAATAACATACGCAAGATGAAAAAATGAATAAATAAATAACATCAATACATTCAAAAAATTATCACAATCACCTTGAGGATCATCATTCAGACATAAAGGCGTACTCAAGTCGGTAGAATAAAAACAATGGTTCAAGATACTTTTGTTGACTTTCGATTTGAAATAGTTCAGATTTAGAGTCCTGTACTCTTGGGATACGAAGTTGTATTGTATTTTTTTGTGACTTGATTTGCTCAACGAGTCTGATGATTACGAAAATTAGAGCTGGCGAAAAATGATCGTTTGTTCTTATGTATCTCTAACACTGTGGCATATATAAATAGAGAAGGAAAAGGCATGTGGAAGTCAACGGTTGCCTGTCAATTTCTCTTGTTTTTTCAATCTTTTCCTTTCTTTACTTTTCTGGCACCCAAAATTCCAAACTACGTGGTGCATCGTTTCACGATCAGCAATTCGTCCCACGTTGATCGTCCAAACTCAGTCCTCTGAATATTTTTAATCCCTGTTTACGAGAAATGCTGGATTTCTCTACCACAGGAAGTCTTTTTTTCCACCATCACAAAAACTCAAATCTTTGATGCAAATAATGAACATCAAAAGTTTCTTCGAGGGTAGCCAATTAATTTCCCATATTAAACTGATCTCTTCTCTGATCGGTCCCTTCACCGCCCTTATTTTTTCTCTGACGCAATTGTCTATGAATTCGTCCTTTCCAGTTATTCATATTGACCCCTTCAAACCGGTCTCCACCCATATGATTGGATGCGCAAACAAATAAAAATAGTTGACATTTTCTAAGGTAGATAAGTTCATTTTATGTTTGTTATAATTGTGGATTTATATCTGTTTGTTCCTATGACAGGGCTGTTCAACAATTTTATAATCCGTGGTAAATTCCAAATACACACAAAACGAATCCAGCATGAAATGTTGTTGTAAATGCTATCAAACTTTCATGAATGTTATTAAGAGAAGTGTTTCGGAATTTGTCTCGATCTGCAATGTTGCAAATTGAAATACGAATGGGGATTAGGAATGTAACTGTTTTTTCGAAATTATTTCCTGCTTAGAATTTTTCGAGCAATGTTCAATGTATCTAATAAGTGGTCACAATAATGAAAATGCCTAAAAAACAGTATATTAACCAAAACCAATTTTGATAATTTGAAATCAACATGATATTGTTTGAAACTCAATTGTTGTGAAAGTATAGTATTATTCGTAATTTTTAGTAAAATAATAGTAATTAATCCAAGGAAGATAAGGTTTTGAGAACCATGATAAATCTTAATATATAATTTACTTATTCTTTGTCACAAATATTTTCAATATATTTTCTTTGAAAAAGTCTTTGGAAATTTAAGATGAAAAAATATTTCCTCCAAAATTCCGCCTATAAGAAAACTCGCAATTTTTCGCAAAAACTAAAATTTTACCGAAAGGTACGTTTTGTTACAGAAATGAAGATGACCATTTACATAACTTTTGTGACGGTAATGGAATTATTGTTTCTTTCAAAGTTATATTCAACATTGTGCTCTTGAAATATTAAAAAATATTAACAATATGGTTCAATATCAGAGAGGTATACTGTTCAGAGCCAGTAGAAACATAAAATAACAGTTTTGGATTTTTAGCTGTTTGAATTTTTCATACGAATCACAAAGAGACTACCTGGTGTATTTGGAAACCTGGGACATGGCGAAGAAAGTCATCACCAACAGGAAGGTAGAATGGGCTATGAAAACCTTTAATCCATTCAAATCAGCAGGGCCAGATGAAATCCAACCTTTACTATTACAGCGAGGAGTAGACATACTGATTCCATACCTAGTCAGGCGGTTCAGGGCGAGCCTGGCTCGCAGGTATGTACCCAACACCTGGCGAAGGTCTTAATACCGAAGTCGGAGAAACCATCTTATGCCCAGGCCAAAGCATTAAGGTCAATTTGTCTTTCATCCTTCTTGCTCAAAACGATGGAAAAACTAGTTGATAGAAATATTGGAGATCTGATGCAATCAGCACTCACAGACGTACTAAACAAAAAAGGTACAAACCAAAAAAACCACAATTATTCCTTCCACCAGAAAAAGAAACTTGGAGCCTAACAGAGCTTTTCGAATCGTTGGTTGGAGAGTCGAAATACTTGGGGCTGAACTTAAACTCAAAGCTTACTCGGAACAAACATCTGAGAAAAGGTGGCCCTTCAGCAAAACATGTGGACCAGGGCCCAAACAATTTTCTTTGGCTATAAGTTGGGCCCTTGATAACGCCCTACTATGATGGCCAAAGGCAGAAAAAGCTACAACCAGAGGGAATCTGGCTAATTTGCAAAGACTGGACCTGCTCGAAGTCACTGGTGCATGTCCAGCACATCGACGATATGCGTGGAGGTGATGCTGAACCTCCCTCGTCTGCATCTGCACATTATAGCGGAAGGAAGCATAGAAGCCTCCAGATTAAAGTGCATTGGCCAATGGAGGGATATAACTTTAGGCCATTCCAACATGATGGAAGTCATAATAATTGACGCATCTGAGATGCTGTTGGATGAAATAACCCCAACCTACTCCTTTGATGGAACATTCACCATAAGCAGTGGGGTAGGGGGCAGCATATACGAACAGAGACCGAGACATGACATCAGTCTAAGCCTCGAGACTCAACCAGACCAGAACCAGCCTGTGGAATCTTGTTTCGGGGCATTGAGCAAGACACGAGAAATGGGTCAAGAGCCATCATCAATCTTCCTGGAAAGACGCCACAAGCAATACTCACGGAAAAATGGTGATGAGGCCAACTGACCGGCATCTTCTTGAACTGATCTGGAACTTCCTAAGGAAGGTGGTTGGACTAATAACAGGACACTGCCTCCTGAGAAAACATATGCACATATTGGGAATACACCAAAACTCTACACTATGCAGGTTATGTGATTGGGAGGACAAAACAGCCTCACAAATATTGTTTGAATGTGAAGCCCTGGCTCGCAAACGATGGATATTTTCGGACACTAGTGCAGGAGATATCATGCCATAGGGAAACCTCGTGAGAAATCTTCAGCATTTCATCAGAAGATTTGGAGTACCAACGAAGCAAACCTGACAGCAGAGAGCATAAAGGTTCTATGCAGAACTACCTGCATGTCGGCCGATGGCCAGCCCCGCCACATAATAATAATAATAAAAAACTTGAAGTATTCTATTGAATTAGGGTCAATATTTAGGATACTTTCCATCCAGGAAAACGAGATTTCCTGCGGGATAGTTAGAAACATCATCTTTATAATTAAAAACAATGAGAGGAAAGTAACTGTGGCGACATCTGTCATCGAGAAGCAGATAGACGACGTGCTTATGGATTCCTTGGGTAACATAGAGTCCTCAAGAGATATGCGGGTACTGGTGAAGTTGAAAACAAAAATTCATTTGTTTAATCTGCAGATTGGAATTTTTTTGGAAGATTTTGAATACGTGGCTGAAATTGGTTCGTCACTTAATCATGCAAATACTACTCAACAATTCGAGCCGAAATACTCTCAAACGATTGACGTTTGAGACGATACTTATTAATCGCTAACTGGATTGTCACTAATCTTCATGCATTATAATTAGTGATGATGATATCGAAAGAAAGTTCTTCCCATGTCTTCCAGTAATAAACATGATTAAGTATGTACAAAGATATTCCAATTTCTAAAAGTGGTAAGAAAAGAACAAGGAACCAGTAGAAGAGGAGAAAATTGAAATTCACAGATGTAGAAAACCATACCCAGTAGCGTAGCACTTATTTATACGCAGTTCTCGTGAAAAACTACATTTTCGAAGTACATAGTGGGGAAATTCATGAGAAATACACATATATACAGATATGTTTCATCAATCAATACGAATAGTCACAAGAAACAATATAACGGATACATGAAAGTGATAGTTTTTACTTTAGAGATAAAAATGAAGCAAATGAAGATTATCATGCGACCCGATGGGAATCTAAAAACAATTTGATGGATTTTTGACACTAATGACAGTCAATATCACTGCTTGACACTTGAATCAGCAAACAAACGTCACTTCGTTTGACAATTTCACGATTATATTTGAACTTTTCTCTATAATTATAATTAATATGGACTCTGTTAGCGAAATTCCAGTGTTTTATAAACAACATCTATTGTAAGAAAAAGAGCATTTCATACTCTTTTCGAATGATGTTTTCCCTTTTTCAAATTGTCATCAATATTTCAACTTCTTTGAAGTAGCCTTCTTTCTATAGTCAAAATAATGCTGAAATAATCATAAGTTTCTTGAAACGAGCATTTCACATAAAAGCTGAAGAACAGCTCAAAGCTTCAACAATAATTTGTGTCCTATAATCAATACAAGATAATACTGATATCAAGGAGATATAAAACTTGTTAATTACTTATTCTTCCTTTTTGTTCAATTTCTAAATTGGTATTGATAGGTACGTTAGGTGATTTTCTTCGAGTTAACATAAAAATGTTTTCAATAGGAAATTCGTAGCATTAAATCATTCTGTGATTGAAATTGTAATTTTGAAAACAGGTAGTTCGAAAGGATTGAAAATTATTCTTATTCATGAGATAATTAACGTTGTATCTAAAACATTTTGTCATTCAGATTTGAAAGGCATTTGTGGTGAGTGAGTTTTAATATTGAATTGAGTTGTTCGGTAATGGTTTTTCTCTTTCTTCCAGAATATGCAATAACGCCCCTACAATGTTGCTTCGTTAGAGGTTAAATGTTAAATTGTTTAGTCCGGAATGTATTCCTTTATATAAAAATAAAGCTCGACTGAAATTATCTAAAGATTTATTTTTGTTGATTAGAATTTGTTGAATTGGCATTTATTTATCTCTGTCGGTTTTTCCAAACGAGATCTTCGAGTGAATTTTCCAGGATCAACCTATATATTCTTTCCAAAATATTATGCATAACTTTTATAATTTTCGAAATATACTGAACCCAACCGCGTTTGTATCACAGGCAGAAACACTTTTTTGAAATCTATCACAAAATCATTTGTATTGAATTTTTTTTTTTTTGTAATATCCTACATACAGATATTTTGCCATACAATTATAAAGTAAAACCTAAAATTTCATAATCTAATGGTTCAAAAGAACACGTCCATGTCATAAATTTCTATAAGTTTGAGCTGAATAAAGGTTTTCCTCCAATCAGTATTTTTTTTTCGTATTAAAAAAAAACTCATAATTTTGATTTTCTTCATAATATATCCCGATCAATCGAAGGAAAAATGAAAAAATAGAATTATTTCTATGAAATTGAATAACGTGAAGTATAGAATACAATCCATTGAGTGAACATTGTATCAATGAAAAGAAAAGTGTCAGTTTACAGAAAATTTCATTTTAGCATATTAAGACAGAAATATGTTTCAGCTACAAATTTTTCTAAGGTTTTGGAGTTTCGAAATAGACTATCGACAGAAACAAATGAAGAAATAAAGCGTATAGCATCACAAATATATACAACATTTTTCAACGGTGAGTATATTCAAAAAAGCATGGATATTAATCAATTTCCCCACAAACGGGATGGATTTTTTCCAAACGATTCCTAACCGCGTTATAAAAATAGAAATATGGACCTATTTTAAGTTCGAAAGAAGTTGAAGGAAAATGCCCACTGCAATCAGAATACCATATTTTTCAACAAGAGATGAAAATACGGTTTTTTCCGCAAGGTGACAGTTTGTCCACGACCGAAGCGAGTGTGGCAATCCCACGAACGATAAAAACGTATTTTATCTCGAGTATGAAATGCTATTTTTTCTACGATAGAAGTTGTTTATAAAATACTGGAATTATTTTGCTATCAGAGTCCATATCAATTATAGTTATAGAGAGAAGTTCAAATATAACCGTTTATAAATTGTCAAATGTTCGTTTGCTGATTTAAGTACCAAGTAGTGAGATTAACTGTCATTAGTGTCAAAAATCAATCAAATTTTCTTTAGTATATTTCCATCGTGTCGCATGATAATGTTCATTTGCTTCATTTTCATCTCTAGATTGAAAAACTATCACTTTCATGTAGGGTATCCGGTTGAAAAATGATAATTTTCATACTATCTCGTCAGTTATAAAAATTTTTGCAGTAGAATCTATCAACCCTACCAACCAAAGTATCTTTTATCAGGTGAATTGGAATAAATACCTAAAAAATGGTGGACGAAAATTGTAAACACTCACCAAGTTTCAAGTATAAAAAAAGAGATGACGAACAGCACTAGTGGTGAAAAGTGAACCACCATCCTTCAAGCATCACAGACAGTTACATTTTTTCACCAGTTCAAAGTCGGTCAAAAAAACAAATCACCCACACAACTTCCTCTTACGATTTCCGAAATAATAACAGAGAAGAAACCCAGTTTCTGTCGAGAAAAATTCGCGAAATGAGGAACCCAAAAAGACTCGAAACGAGGAATCCGCTCGCTGCGCGCTGTTCTTGGAAGACCGGCACGGAAAATCGCGTACCCGGAGTATTGGCTAGACCCGGAAGTTACCGGAGTCGTCTCGACATCAACATAACAAACAAGACCGGTAAGTCGGCAAAGAGCTTTGAAGAATAATCAGTAGTGTCAGAATACAGAAGAGATGACGACGGGGCGGTCGCGCGCACAACGTGGGGTGTCATGGAGAGAGCGAGAGAGAAGGAGAGAGGGGTTGGACGCCAGTGGTACCTGTCAGTGGCGTGCTGCCCGGCTGGTTCGGGGTACACAAAATTATCGAAAAGAAAACTATGAACAAAGTATACGACTCACGTAATTTCCAAAATAGTTTTAAAAGTTAGATTCACAGGATGTTCATTGTAATTCACAAAAAAAATGTCCCAGAAATAATAAAAAAAGGTTAAAAAACAAGCGAATGAACCATTACTTGATTTTGATGAAACTTAAATTGTTATTAAAAAATAAGACTCTTATACAAATTTTCACTCTTGGTTTATATAATAAACTCATCCAATACTGTAGCTTACAAACTTTTCATCTAAGAAACTGATATCAACATGGTTTTCGTGCACATTACACAATGACTGCAATAATATCTTCTGTAGAGGGATTTTAAATGGTGTCTAACTAATTTACTACGTAAAATTGCTCTCGGCAAATGTTGCACAAATTTTGATAAGTAGATCCTGGTATCCCCAATTACGTAGTCCAATTTACAGATGGATCCTGTGACCAGTTTGCGAGCTACAGAATGTCAAAGATTCGGTTTTGCTATTTGGGGCATTATTATGCATCGATTTGATTGTTCACATCTTAGTTGTAGCTCACGAATCATTCTTTTCTAATAAAAAATATCATCCATAAAGAATGTTGTAATACAGCACGGCAAGACAATTTTCAGTAGTAATAACCCAAGGACATTAATAATTTTATAACAGATTTCGAAAGCTTATTGCTTGGAAACAGTAGTTGAGCACAATATGTCACTTCGTCCTTTTTGAAAATCCAAATTTCTGCAGAATTTACTACAATTGACAGGGACTGGATCCAGTCACCCATACTCCAATATTTTTTATTTTTTGATAATCATTATCTAGCAACCAACATTCCTCTAGGGTGATCTATATGTATATGACGATTACGATTATAATGATGATCAAGATGTGCTTGTTCTTTCGAAATGTGTGTCATCCTCACCACCGATTGTTTTCTATACGTAATCCCCCTGCCCCTGAAGAACATACCACAATTTCTGTTTTGAATGTTTGGAAAATATCGCTCTTCACCATTTTCGTTCTGGTTCGACTGCTTAGATGGAAGTAGAGACATACGTGATAGAAAAAAATAGTTCAAAAAATGGTGAAGGAGCAGGTTTAACTGAAATCAACTCGGACAAGACTTAATTCACTATACGCTCCCTATTATAGAAAGTTTCAAACCCTTCAATTGTTTTCTGATCACTAAAGGGTGTTTGATCAAATATGTACACAAAATTTACATATATTCGAATAAAAACGTCATTCCACCTTCAGTTTCACTGAAATCGTTTTAAAAAGTTCGGTATTGCATTCTTTTTTCGAATGCCAGCTGGACTGGCTTCTAGACTATTCGTCTGGTTTGAATCATAACCTAAGGGTCATGGGTTCGATTCCCAGCATGATCATCGGTCTCGTGCATGGCATCACACGTTAAAATGTAAGGGCTGCGTCTTCCCTAGCTCGGAAAAGACTTTCGAAGATTTTTGAGAGATGTACTCTTAAGGGTGTGCAGCTGGATGACGGAAATAACAATTTTAACAAACAATAACAATTTTTTTTTAACAGTTGAAATACAGCTCCTGCATACTTTTTAAGATATTCAAACAACTTCACAAGATCCAAGAAACAGGATAAATTTCGGAAGTTTTAGATGTTAGTATAGTTTCGAGAAAAGAGTTTCAAAGCAGTCCAAGGACTCTTATTGGTATAATATTGGCAAAATATTTGAACGTAATATTGGCGAAAAAAGAGTAGAGACTTCTCGATACTGCTCCAATATTGGTTGAATAATTTGGAAATAATATTGGTGAAATATTCTTGATTCAATATTGGCCTCTTAGCATTCATCTTGACATATTGGTAGAACATTCAAAGTGAAATTACTGCCTTGAAAAAATTTAAAATGATTTCTAAAAATATCGAATAACTCGAAAGTTCTATAATTACAGTTTTCCTTTATTCACATACCAAGAAACGGGGTATGGTGAATGGGCGGAGTGTCAGCATACACTATTAGCGTTTCTACTAGCTATGATGATTGTTATTCATGAATAACTCCTCTACATATTCTCCATATATTCTACAATAAACATTATCGAACATTTCTGATACGATAGTCTCTAAATCACAGCACTCAGTTTTTTATAACATACCATACGTGTTTTGGGTTCCTCATTCCTTCATGAGTATGAGCATGTGTCTCTATCTCTAAATCAGTCGAGTGACGCTGTTTTCCCAACCAGAACGCTACTGCATGGAGCGAGGAAAACAAAACACCGACAAAGCAAGTGGAAATGGTCTCAATGCCAACTCCAACTCCATTGATTGAACCTTCCGTAGGATTCAAACTCAGTCAAAGAGCGAGTGCCATCATCTGATGTCACCGGAGCTACTTATCCCATCTTCATCGAGTCATTCTTGCATTCCGCCTTTGTGGCTAACGTTTCACGCGTCTGCCGAGAGCACCTCGACACGTGATGATGAATATGCTTTAACGCGGTTTAATTTTCGCGACGAAATTAGCGGAAGTAGATTCGCACGACGTTTGCAGGAAGTATTGCCGTTGATTGGATGCTAATTTTCAGGTTAGATACACTTCCATCCAGAAAATAATAACCGCGATCGTCCAGCAACGACCAAAAATTGAAACAGATCATGAAAACATTCAAACTCACACTGATCGACCAAAATTTTTAGCAGATCTGAATTTCAAATATGGTCTTCGAAAACCGGTCGAGAACGATCATTCAGTGTGATAAGAATACACGTGTTGAAAATTTTGGTCTTTGTTGGACGATCGCGGACGGTCGGTCATGGTTGCTCAGTATGCTGGCTGCCTAACTCATCTCACAAGGATAATCTTAAGGTTGTTGGTATTACTCTATGGATATTAAATTTTACAGAGAGATGAGATAAGAAATACAACTGGAAAAAAATATTGGTGAAACTTTCTCAACCCGCTACGTACCCTACTAGAAAGATGCAAATTTCCGATACTCAACTAGTGCTGTTGCCGTAACTTTACACTCACATTCAGAAAAAGCCACGGATTGTGCTAGTTGGGAATCGGGAATTGGCATATCGCCGACAATCAATCAAATCGCTATCTTGAGGGATCGCTCGCTTGGTGGGTTAGCAAGTTGGGGATACCGCTCCTGGTGTTGATGAGAAATAAAGAGCTCTTCGTGCACCACATCATAAAAAGACTGTTCCGTAGTATCATTTATAGTTTATGAATCATTAGATAATTCATGAATTTTGGTAAATCTGTGCTTGTCTAGTCTTCATTCACGAATTTTAACAACATTTAGACGATTCGATTAGAAATGTTGTGTTGAAATATAAGAATTAACGTAGCAATAAAATATGATTTATTAAAATTTTATTTTCCAATTACATAATAAAGAATTTTTTCCGTCGACCTCGTACTGATATGTCTTTTTAATGTTCTTCAATGCAAACGATATCGATCATTAATAACCCCTATTCATGGTCGTCTTGTCATGAATGCATGATTTTTCGAAATCCTCCATTAATGACACCTATTAATGTTTGATTTCGTAAAATGTGAGTGTACAGATGGACTTTTTTTGTATCTTCATTCAGTTTCTCTGATTCAACCATTGAAAATAATTGATATCTGTTTAATGTTCTTCAATGTAACTGAAATCATCCATTAATGATCCCTATTGATGGACGATTTGTCTTTTATGCATGAGTTTTCCAAATCGACCAATGATGACACCCATGCATGTATGATTTCGTAGTGCAGCCGTAAATTGCAAGTATACACATGGACTTTTTCTGTACCTTGATTAGGTTGTTTATCTAACTCTACTACTACAAATAATGTTGATATTCAAATAAAAGAGATGATTATTAATGCCTAATGGACTTTGTTCATTTCGATGATAAAGATTTTCTAATCAAGAATTCCTTTATTTCAACAGAGAGTTCGACGGAAAAATGTTGTAATCAACTCGTATTTTAAAATACGATTAATGATCTTGAACATTAACGCGTTCTCTTCGCTCATGCGTTAAAATATCTCGATCATTATTATACATCAACTATAATGAATTCATTATAATCTGAAGTTAAATATGAATGTCAATTTATTCATAAATGTCAAACATTTCCACTTATAATCTTCCTACGACTTTAATAATTTTCAACAATTTTTTTGAGTTCCTAATTTCCTTTTAAAAAAAATTGCATCTGGAAAAAACTTACGGACAATTATCCAAGCTTGCGGGAGATTTGGTACGAAAATTTTATCCCAACAATTATTTTGATTATTTTTTGAAAATTCTTGCAACCAATCGAAACCATCAATTTAAAGCATTCATGTACGTTCAGGCCAATCACAGCATTATTATAGTGGGAATTTTCTACCTTGAAAATAGCCGCAGGAATTTTTTGTGATATGTTGTTTTTATTATGTGACAACTGATACTTTTGATCTGACGTCTGTCATCAGTTTGCATGAAAAGTGAAAAATGATTCGAAAACGGTTTAGTACATCATCATTCGATGATGCAACGAAAATGCATGTAAGAATACTATTTTGAGTAACGTGTCAATTTGGAAACAGTTTCAATTGGTAACCTAGGGAGAGAGAGAAAGCAATAGCTTCCAATTCAACAGAACAAAACAATGTTACGGAATACTCCAGCCAAGGAAAAAACCATTCATAATAATTGTATATTCCAGGATGAGAACTTTAAATTCCAAACTTCATTCTCTTTATGGTGATTAAAGTTAATTGTTGAAATAAAAATGTTATATATATATATATATATATAGAGAATAGGTCTATGATTGGGGCATCAAAAAATAATCTATCGAATACCACACTAGAGTTCGATAAGGTAAAAAATAATTCTCCAGATTTTTTCTCAAACTTGTTGCCATTTGTGATATTACAACTGAAAAGAATATACAATTTTCGTCAGTTTAATAGAAGTTTATTTTGCTTTGATGTTTGGTGCCTTAACAAATTGAGGTGGCTTTGACATGACTCTTTTTTTGACGTTTTGATTGAGAAAGATATTTTGACTTTCAATTAAAAATCACTGGAAGAAATCATGAAATGAGAACGTGTGAGTGTATGATTCTAGTAAATTGTTTCTGTGTATTTTCATGGCACGGTAACAATTCACATACTGATCATCCCATTGTACGAAAAATGAATGGGGGCAAAGTCGTCAGCAGGTAGATAAATGAAGACGTCTCTGGAGAAGAATTAGTAAAATTATGCTGAAGGCCGTGTACACACCTGAATGGGTATTAGAGTTGGTCAAGCGTTGCAAAATTTCACAGTATCCCCCTAATGAAAAGTTTTGTGTGAGGTCTTTAAGATTTAGTATACCCAGCTAATTATTGTGAAGGAGGTGTTCAGGGACGACCTCGCAGGTATAGGCCAAAATTGTTTACAACGCAATGAAAACGAACGTATAAAATGCAATACCTACTATTCGTTTACCAATTGAGTAAAATCAATTATTTCAGAAACTATGATTATTAATTCAAAATATACAGGGTGATCCAGGGTTAAACTGCCAAATGTTCGGAATCGGTTCTTTAGACAAAAATAATATATTTTTTAAAGCATGTGTCCTGAGTTACTTCGTTTTCGAGATATGTTAACGTTTTCAGAAAAAATCAGTTTTTCATTAAATACTCGGAAACGTTTGGGCAGATTTTAATAAAACTTGGCATGCTCATTCAAAGTAATCTATCTAATATTAGGATAAATTATTGTACCCTACTGTTTGATTTGCGTAAATTTTTTCAATTAAGCAATTAAAATACAATTACTTTGTTTCATCAAATTGTTTCTTATCTCTATTTCATTTTCGAAAAACGAAATCAACCCAAACATTTTTGAGTAATTAATGAAAAAGTGATTTTTTTCTCAAAACTTCTACACTCTATATGTCGATAACGACGCAAGTTAGGACACATGCTTATAGGAACAAAAATCTTATTTTTGGCTAAAAAATCGATTCTAAACGTTCAACCCTAGGTCACTCTGTATAATCAAATTATACATTATATGATGAGAATTAAATTCCATGAAAGGTGTTCTCTGTCCAATTGTGATTGTGTAATTGTGAAATTCAGTTCAGAAACAACACAGATATCAAATATTTAGGGGTGATGAACAATGATAGGCTCAGATGGGATGACCATTCAAAATATACCTGATAAAACTGACAGTAGCATTTTGTAAACTCATTTACTATATGAAAGGAAGTAAATACTATATCTACCCAAGGGCTATATAGTCTTTAATTTTTGAGGGAGTCGCTGTTGATGTTTGATAGGACCAATTACAGAGAGCTTATTTTGAGTAATTCATATTCACGATATTAAAGGGGGTTATGACTCCCTTGACCCCCCTTTCCTGGTACTCCTTTGGATCTACCACATTTATATATTTTCAAAACTGTGGAATTTATGTACAAAAATCAAATGCAACATCCTTGTACAGCGTCAAATGGCTCTAAAATAAACAATTCCATTCCAAAGACAGTCATTCATAGTTACAAAATATCTTGTATGCTGTAAGAATATTTAATTTTTATGAACTCTCTATCCTTGAAGTGTCCCTATAATAAATAAAAGATATATTATCCATCAAAGGGATGCATCTCTACTATTTTCTCACAGTCTTGTTTTTGTATTATCTTTTTTAAATGATTCCTATCCTTATATGAATACCTATTACCTAATAATTAATAATATGCTTAATAAAAAAACACTATTTTATTAAAATGAACTGAGTAAAAGATATAATTTCTTTGACGATTTTCTGGTAATGGTGTATAAGAATTCGAATGAATATAATAATTATAATTAATAATAATTTATTCAATATTAGAAGTGAGTTAATAAATTAATACAATGAATATGTGTGATAAATTATGTGAGGGTTTGCAGGGATAATTGATTATTCTTCATCATATTAATGTAGAATTATCTACCATTTTTCAAAATACATTTTTTCAATTTCAATTTTTGAATGCTATAATGGTTTATTTGGCATTTCATTTCCTCTCTAATGCTATTTCCACAAATAATATGAATCAAATATATATTGTCATAACTCTCCCCTTAAATTTGTTCATTTAAATAGTCTGTAAACTTTGAAACAGCCATTGTATAAGTGTGTATTTTTTATTTTTATTGAAATCGAATCCTCAGTTATAGATAGTACTCGCAAATTCTATTTTGATACCTATATTTATATTATTTGTGAACTTTTTTCGATCTTTTTTTGAATCAAATTAGAAGAATCTGTGAAGGTTCATGATATACGCTGATTCTAACCAATATATCATCCTTCCTGAAGTTGGCGTATCTACTTTTGTTTTGTACAACATTTTTTTTTGTAAATTTGTGTTACCTACACCATTGCTCACAATGAATAAAATAAAAATTTGTTAAATTCCACACGACCCTAGTTTTCAACTATAAGTGTAGTCCCCAGGCTGTGACGGAGCAAAATTGTATTAATGCTCATGTAAATCATGTGACTAGCTGTATGTGGGTATGGATATTCATATGATTTCTGAAATCAAGACTCAAACAAAGCATCACAACCTGTTGAAAAATGATCCAGAACGGTGATTGATATATTACGAGTGAAACAGCGACACGAATCATTTCCTCTATTCATCTTGAATAGTGAAACACATTTCTCTGAAGCCATACCTGAGAATATTCAAATACATTTCACGACCATATCTAATTCAACCGTATTAAACCCAATATTCATGGTTTATAACTCACAAATATCCCAAAAATCTCTTTCTCCGTCCTTTTTATAGCACCTTTTGTTGCCATTGTGGACCTACTTGGAGGTATTCTCATTCAACTTCTGGTGTAATCATCGTCTTGACTGTTCTATTGTGCATGATGGAAATAACATAAAAATCACTAACAAGATTTCTTCACTTTAATCATTTGTTCGTGCTTTTCTATTCAGAATCGTTCTCCAGAAATTGGCTGGGAGTGCTTTCTAGCTGATTGATTTGCTATTTCACAAAAAGGAATACACGAATAAATTTCTGATATGAGCAGATCACTCAAGAATGTTGACAGTGGATTACCAACAATCTGAAAGTTTGAATTGCGAATATGAGCGAATTATTTCTGTTATTGGTAGTAATCAACAAAAAAAATATAACACCAATATATTCTCAAAAACATTGGTATATAACCATCATTATAGGTATCATATCTGCAGTATAGTAGGCAATTTTTCATCAACTATCAGAACTTTGGAGGCAGTGACTATCGAAACCGACAAAAAAAATGGTTTGATTATAAAAAGTATTCAACATTACCTATATGTTATTTTTTTTCGGAACTAAGTATTAGAAAACCGTTTGCAATGTGAAGCACATCATACCCTGCCAAACGAGTCCTCCAGTTTTTCATTTTCTTGACTTCTTCTCAGAAATACGAGACATAATAAAATTCGCCATGTCATTGGCATGTCATAACTGCAAAATTTTAAGTGCATGAAGAAATTAAATGTATTGCTGATAACGAGAGTAATCGAAAAATTGATATAATACGCTTTGAAACCAATAAAAATCAACCAACACAAGTGAACAATGAAAATAAGGAGATTTATGAACCCACTATTCCATATTTCAAAGAAAATTTTAAAATTAATGGTGAAATTCAAGTAACGGGGCTATTTATCGGGGCTAGGGGTACCATTTCTAAAGTTTTCGTCGATTTTGCGAAGACTTTCGGAATTCCATGAAAACAGTTAAATTCATTAGATTAGAGGCACTCAGACTCTGTAAAAAAATGAGAAATCATACATATACAAAATAATTATTTTATATCTTCATTGATTATTTTTAATTTAATAAGTTTATTGATTAGTTTACTTAGTTTTTACCTTTTCCTTTAATTCTATCAATTTATTTTATTGTATTTAGTATTCCTTGTTTTTATACAGACCACAAGAGTGGTGTGATGTTTATTCGAATAAAATATATATACAGTGTGTCCATAAAGTAACCCCCCCCTGTTAATTTTTGAACGAATTGGAATTTTCGCATGAAATTTTTTTTGGAGGAATGGCAGTTCATAAGTTACTTTCTGACGACAAAAAAAAATTATCTTTCAAAATGAAGGCCCGACGCCATTTTGAAAGAGTTTTTTAAATGGCATGAGGGGTTAAGTGATTCCTCATTCGAAACGTCTTACAATTCTCTATACGTCCCCAAAATTTAAAACAAAAATGGCGGTACATAATGTTAGATCTCTGCCATATGAGGATCTTTTCGATTGCTATTAATGAGCTCTAGTAAAATCATCAAATCTTTTTTGGTATCAATAAATGAAGGTTTTTTTGCTAATAATGTAGAAGGGTACCTAGAAGATTTGATGATTTTTCCAGAACTAAAGTATCCGAAGGATCCTCATAGCAGAGCTCTAACATTATGTACCGCTATTTTGTTTTGGACGAATATTATTCTTTAAAATTTTGTTGTTGTGTAGATAATTGAAATGCAATTCAAACGATGTATCACTCAATCCCCATAGCCTTTGAAAAAAAAATTAAATGCCCGACATACGTCATTCAAAAAAACATTTTGTTGTCAAAAAGAAGCTTATGAACTAACATTAAACAAAAAAAAAAAATTCAAAACAGAATTCCAATCCGTTCAAAAGTTAACATGGGTGGGGTTACTCTAAGAGAGTTCTTACATTTTGTACCGCCATTTTGCTTTGGAAGTATATTTTTGTTTGAAATTCTGGGGACGTATAAGACATTTCGAATGAGGTATCACTCGATCCACCATGCCATTTGAAAAATTCTTTTAAAATAGCATCGGGCCGCCATTTTGAAAGATATACAATTTTTTTTTTCAGAAAGTAGCTTATGAACTGCCATTTCTCCAAAAAAAATTTCATGCGAAAATTCCAATCCGTTCAAAAGTTAACAGGGGGGGTTACTTTATGGACACACTGTATGCTCTGACAGGTCTGAAAATCTATTGGAATTTCGTCTCTCATCTGCTCTTCTGTTCTTCTGTTCATCAACAACTTGACAGCAATAAACTTTCTTGTTGGATATATAGAGAGCTACAGATATCGTGTGTTCTGAAATATTGAATTAACATTGTTGACTGCGCGTGAAATCATAGCAAATCGATATGGTAGTGAGTTGCAACGATGTGAGATCAAAGGCATATAACGTTCAATTGGGTGTCCCCCAAGGATCAATTCTCGGACCTCTTATTTTTTAAACTTAATAGAGAAGCCACTCAGTATGTGAAATGACCTTCATTTACCATCTCAAGTCAGACATAACCAATAATCCAAACAATGGACTAACTAGTTTCATAACCCAACCGAAGAAGTGAAATTCTTATATAGGTCTTGAGATCAGTGAATACATTATCAGACGACTTCTTTGGGCATTCTAGTGGTAGAAAAATACCAAAAGTTTGTGGAGGCCCTGAAAATTGCTCAGCTATCAAGAAATTTCGCAAATAGCATGTTGTGCAACTTGACATGAAGAAAAGATAGGTATACGAAGTCTCAACGATGGGGTAGTATTTTTTTTTAGGTAATGTGATCGAATAAAAAAAACGGTGGCTCATATAGTGTACCATCGCCCACTATGAACATAATAATAGAAAGTGTGGAAAAGTTTGAAGCAATTCTCCTTTTTGTCAGTTTGCATACTGAACACTGCCAATTTGATGGTACAATTGCGATTATTTTAGTAAAAAAAATTCGAAAATTTATATATGTATATAGTGCGAATTCCAAGTGAATTTGATGAATTTGTATTTTAGGGGTCTAAGCCTTGGAAATTTTTTCGAGTATTCTTTTTATCCACCAATTGACTTGAAATTCTCAGACTATACTGATTTCATCATTCTGAATAGGTTTGCGTTTGCAGAATTCCTCTATCTTTAACCGTTCGAGAGTTGAAAAGTTCATTTGGAGTTGAGGGGGGTAATTTTCCGCCATTTTTTTTCACATTAGCTGGCCGAGATACATTTTGGGAGACGTGTCTATTTTATGATAAACGATAAATAAATAAAAATTTTCAAAAATTCCGTTTTCTTCAATATCGAATATTGCGTTACTAGACTTTAGTTGTCTATGAATCCCTTATAAATGCAAAATTAGCTCGCATAGGTGCATTTTTTTACTATAAATCTCACGAAATATTGTCAATTTGTCATCGAAACTTATATTTGTGATGTAATTCGATCACAGCTCGTTGATAAAAGTTTCGCACTAGGGAATTTTTGGCATTTTATCCTTTTAATTCTGAACCTTCTATCTGAGTATATAGAAATCATATATATATTTGGAATAAGCATGAAATTTTGCATATTTAGTGCGAATTTCAAGTGAATCTGATAAATGATTTTAGGGGATTTTTGAGTAATGTTTTTTGTCTTTTTGTCATCAATCGACTTGAAATCCTCAATATATACTAATTTCATAATTCTAAATCGATTGGGGTTCGCAGAATTGATCTATCGTCAACCGTTCTCCAGTTGGAGAGTTCATCTGGGGTTGAGTGGAGTCAATTCCCGCCAAAAATAAAAAAAGAATTATTTTTATTTATATTAGTAATCATTTTCGTCATTTCGTTAATCCGTAATCACAGTGTTTTTTTTTTGTCTTCTAAATGTTCAATTTGTGGACTGTAGTAGGTTTGTTAAGACAAATCACTCCTTTTGTAGTTTTATATTCTATCTTTTTAGTATTGTCAAAATGTATCAAAAAATTGTCATTCATCAAAAGTACATAGTAACGCATTCGAATAAAATAAAAATGAATAACGATGTCCAAATATAACCACAGAGTGTTTCTTCTCGTCTCGTATATGTAGTTTCCAACATGGCCCCGGCCTTGAAAGTGTTCAGGGACACTTTCAACATCCTGACATTTCTAATTTTCATCAGCCAATGGCAAACGACATAACTTGGCCATTGAACGCTTGATGTAACCTGTGCTGGTTCTTAGAGTTGCGACTCTCGCGACACCATCCTTTCCAGGATGCAATTGAGTGACTCGCCCTAAAGACCATTTGAATGAAGGAAGATTGTCTTCTTTAATCAGGACCATATCATTTTCTTGTAGATTCCCTTGAGTAGACGACCATTTGTTTCGTTTTTGTAGTTCGGATATATACTCTAGTGACCATCTGGACCAGAAGTGCTGTTGAAGTTGTTGGATTCTCTGATACAGCTTCAGTCGATTTTCAGGAACTTGTAAGAGTTCGGGATCCGGAAGCGCACTTGCGATACGTCCAATCAGGAAGTGAGAGGGTGTGAGAGGTTGTAGATCAGAGGGATCGGATGATAAGGGGTGCATGGGACGCGAGTTAAGAATACCCTCGATCTGTACAAGTAGTGTATATAATTGTTCAAATGTCAGTAAAGCATTTCCTGCCACTCGTAATAAATGAGACTGGACAGATTTAACCCCAGCCTCCCAGAGGCCTCCAAAATGAGGAGAATAAGGAGGGATAAATGACCAGGAAACGCCTTCGTTTTCTAAAACCTCTGTTAAATTTCGAGAGTTATCACCTAAGAATTTACCTAGACTCTCGAGCTCTGTTTTGGCTCCTACAAAATTTTTGCCATTATCGGAAAATATTTGAAAGGGTTTTCCCCTACGAGAAACGAAGCGCCTGAAAGATGCAATGAAGCCCTCGCTGGATAGATCAGATACTAGTTCGATATGTATGGCACGAGCTACGAAGCAAACAAAAAGACAAATATAGGCCTTGGTAATTTTGCAGCCCCTTCCCTGTCTGTCTTTGACTTTAAAAGGTCCAGCATAATCAACGCCGGTTACATGAAAAGGAGGTGCAGGATTTACCCTAGTAACAGGAAGATTTCCCATAATAGGATTTATACTACTCGGTCGTGTCTTAAAACAAGTAATACATTCATGAACCGTCTTTCTAGCCAAATTTCTGCCTAACAAGGTCCAAAACTTGTTCCTAGTGTGTGCTAGAAGGAGTGTTGGTCCCGCGTGTAATAATTTTCTATGTTCTCTCTGAAATAATAACCGAGTAAAACGACTTTTATGACATAAAAGAATAGGAAATCTTTTAAAACGATGAGAGCCTTTTGATAGATACGCATATAAAGGCAATTTATAATTTAGAAAAGGTCACTCACGAATCGTCAACTGCTCTTAGAAAAATCATAGACATTGTGTTAAACCGCTCAAAGGCTTTAAAAAATTTGGGTGAGCCGGTTGAACAATGGGGAAGTCTGCTAAAATTTTTCGTCTTAGTTAAACTTGACGAAAATACAATAGATAAATGGGATGAAGCTAAAGTTTCGTTTAAACGCCCCACTCTGCAAAACTTATTGGATTTCTTGAAAATGCGAGCAAATAATCTGCAATCCAAAGAAAACAACAGGGAATCCAATAGCGTTTCAAGTAAACATAAATCTAGGTTAGAAATGAAGCCAACTAAGTGTAATTCATTTGTTACTTCTAGTGGCAGTCCAAATGCACATTGCAAAATTTGTAAAGGCGAACACTATATTTCAGGATGTCCAGAATTTTCGAAAATGAGTGTTAATAATCGAATAGAACAAGCCAAACGCAAAGGCTTGTGTATCAATTGTCTTAAACCGGGACATTTAGTCAAAGAGTGCCTTTCAGGTTCATGTCGAGTATGCAAACATCGCCATCACACACTGTTACATATCGATAAGGGTAACTCCAAACCGGAACAAGAAATTCGGGTGGAAAATAATACAACCGAAACTCAAAACGTAGTATTGACTTCGCAAAACATCTCAAACTGTGATCAGATTTTGCTTTCTACTGTTTCGGTGCGGGTGGTAGATAAGCACAACAGAACATATTTAGTACGGGGGCTTTTAGATGTAGGATCACAAACTAGCTTCATAACAACAAATTTATCCGATTTATTAGATCTTGATCAAATTCCAACTCGTTTAGCTATAAGCGGGCTGAACGGAACGCATTCCGAGGTCAGATATAAATGTTCATTCAACATCCATTCGCTAACGAGTAAACTTGGAACGAAAATTTGCTAAAAATCCAGATTATGCTACTAGATATCAAGATGTTATCAACGAATATAGAAACTTGGGACATATGGTAAAGGTAGATAACCCAAGTTTGGCCAAGCATTCTTATTATATGCCGCATCATGGAGTTTTGAAGGAAAGTAGCATTTCAACAAAACTCAGAGTGGTTTTTGATGCGTCTTGTCCTTCTAGCAGTGGTTATTCTTTCAACGACCTTCAGAGCGTGGGACCTACAATTCAATCAGATTTATTTTCAATTTTGTTACTATATCGCGAACACAATTATGTTCTAGCAGCAGATGTCGAAAAAATGTACAGGATGTGCCTCATCACTCCTGAACAGAGATCACTACAACGAATCTTTTGGAGGGACAGTCCTAACGATCCCTTGGACACCTACGAATTAACCACTATTACTTTTGGTACATCAGCTGCAGCCTTCTTAGCCATTCGTTGTTTATACCAACTTGGATTAGATTGCGATGATCCTCTCATATCAGATGTCATAAAGAAACATTTTTATGTGGATGATATGCTCAGTGGCGGTTCTACCATTGAGGAAACGACTCGTATTGCAGTTGAAGTATCAAAGGTTTTACATAATGGAGGGTTTCGTTTATGCAAATTCATTTCTAATAGTTCAGAGGTACTTGAGAATATAAAATCACATAACAAAACAAATTTGATGGATTTGGGCATTAACGAAAATGCACGAACATTGCGAAAATTCTGGACATCCTGAAATATAGTGTTCGCCTTTACAAATTTTGCAATGTGCATTTGGACTGCCACTAGAAGTAACAAATGAATTACACTTAGTTGGCTTCATTTCTAACCTAGATTTATGTTTACTTGAAACGCTATTGGATTCCCTGTTGTTTTCTTTGGATTGCAGATTATTTGCTCGCATTTTCAAGAAATCCAATAAGTTTTGCAGAGTGGGGCGTTTAAACGAAACTTTAGCTTCATCCCATTTATCTATTGTATTTTCGTCAAGTTTAACTAAGACGAAAAATTTTAGCAGACTTCCCCATTGTTCAACCGGCTCACCCAAATTTTTTAAAGCCTTTGAGCGGTTTAACACAATGTCTATGATTTTTCTAAGAGCAGTTGACGATTCGTGAGTGACCTTTTCTAAATTATAAATTGCCTTTATATGCGTATCTATCAAAAGGCTCTCATCGTTGAAACGTTCGCATAACGACTTCCAAGCATCTTGATAGTTAGCACTAGAAAATTCTAAATTTTCGAAAGTTTCCCTAAGTTTTGACCCTACTGTCGACTTCAAGTAGTGGAACTTCTGAATATCGCTGATATCTACCCTGGTATGAATTAGCGAATGGAACGTGTCTCTAAAACCTATCCATTGATTAGCATCTCCGTCAAATTTAGGTAAATCTATCACAGGCAGTTTAACATTTTTAAATTCTATGTCATGAATAGGGTGGGAAGAAACGGAAACATTATCGTGAATGCTCATGTCTTTCATGGGGGAAACAGCAGTAAGTGGCGCGGTAGCTGCCAAAAATGACTTTGCTTTCGCGATACATGCAAAAAATGACGTCTCAAAGTCTTCTCTTTCTGACATTTGTTTATCCGCGTTATCGATTTGTTCGATTTCATTTTGAACGTTGTCAAAAAGTTCAATATAGCTACGTGCACTTTCTAAACGATGCTCTAAATTAAAAAGAATATCGGTGTCTGTAATATTTTTGGTGGGATAACTAATTTCTAATCCACCGATAAATTTTTTGAATATCGTGAGTTTGGATTTTATTGAACCACATTTCCTGGTCAATTTCTCCAAGTTTTCACGTTCGACTGACATCGTGTCTCTATGATTAGATTGAATAAAGGCCGTAGGAATGAAAAATGTCAAGTATTTGTCAAATATATCAAATTAGGAAGGAATGAATGAAATCAGTCTACGAGTATGCAATATCCTGACGCTCAGAATACAGATCGAAAATATTCCCAACTCGCTTGAGGATGGGAAAGGAAAGGACTCACTTTTAGATGTGCTTCGCTGCCCTCGATGAAATCTTCTGCTTCGAATTCTGGGTTGGAGATAATCCGGCTCGAAGGACCAAATGTTTTTTTTTGTCTTCTAAATGTTCAATTTGTGGACTGTAGTAGGTTTGTTAAGACAAATCACTTCTTTTTGTAGTTTTATATTCTATTTTAAGTATTGTCAAAATGTATCAAAAAATTGTCATTCATCAAAAGTACATAGTAACGCATTCGAATAAAATAAAAATGAATAACGATGTCCAAATATAACCACAGAGTGTTTCTTCTCGTCTCGTATATGTAGTTTCCAACACACAGAAATAAAATTATCTCGATATTCCTTACCCTTAGAACTCACCCCAAAACTTGAGTAAACAGTCGTTTATTGTGAAAAGGCGTCGAGAAATTTCACATGTTCCACATGGAGAATAAGTCGATTACGCGAACACCAGTTCTTCTACATTGTGTTCTGTAATTATGATCATCATTTCATCACCATGCCTTGTAACATGAACATTTGCAACTCATTGGAGTAAATCATTTACTTTAAAAAATTAAGGGTCCAAGAACTGATGTTTGGAGAACACCCAAGTGCACATTATATGGATTTGATATAATATCGTTGCTTCTATAATTTTTTGATTCACCATATAACATCTCACCCAGTTAACAATGTGAAAGGAATTCCAAGAGATGAATGCTTGATGTTCAATATTTCAGAAAATACATGGTATGAAAAGCATTCGGATGGAAAAGATCACAAATTTGATGCTGTCATTTTGAATTGAGAATGTTTTTCTTTTCGATATACCATATTTTCAATAGATGTATTTATTTTGTACCTATGCTAATTCTTACTCAAAAAATCAATCACTTCCAGATGTTTTATTATTCTATCTGCTTTACTAATACAGATGCTTTTGAAAATGTGTTAAAAAGTGATATTTGCCGGTGATTTATAATGTCTTTTTTGTAACTTTTTTTATGGAGTGGAATATCATATAAATACGTAGGTTTTATTTGAACTGCCTCATTCCTTATTTGTAATCCTGAAATTGAAGTCGGGATCCAGAGATTGAATGAAATGAGTCGGGATCCCAAAAATTGAGTCAGGATTCCGAAATTAAAGTCTGGATCCCAAGATTGAAGAAGTGTAACAAAATAATTGGTTTTCCAACAATAATGAATCTTGATCTAGAGATCTCTCATATGGACAGTCTCCCGATTTGGTATATCATTTCGTTGTAACAAAACGAGCAAAATCTTTTTGGTTTTAAAAAGTTTATCCATCTTCTTTAAATTGTTTCATAATTATCATGAAATTACTCTTATAGAAATATCTAGAAGAGTCATTTGGAAGGAGCTATCAAGTGTATACCTAGGTACAGTAATAACTATTCCACAAATTATGATATGAATAACCAACAGACGTATAACGTGTGAGTCGAATGGGAGAGGTACCAACAAGCGGGAATGCCTGTACGGTTCACTAATTACCTATCAACAATGTTAATTGACGTAAGTAATCTATGATTACAGCAAGCCCGAGCATTCTACGAGTTGAAATTAATGAGTGTCAGGATTTTCTTCATGAATATTTTCCATGACATACCAAATAAATTACTGCACAGAATGATACACTGATTCCTTCTTTCAATTTCTTGTGTACGAGTCGAGATTGTTCAGAAGTTTTCAAATGTTGCGGCATAATAATAAAATGCATTTTGGTATTTTCTACCAAGGGAAAATTATGCTATCACTTCCATAGAAATTATACCAAGAAATTGTATTACAACTATCCTGAAATTTGGGATGAATGGAATTTCAATATAACTTTCATATCATCCTGGGAGTCGAACTCAAAAAAATAATATTTAGAAAATTATTTTTGAGTATAGTTGGTTACTACATGGATCGAAACAAGGTGCATTTATTTGAGATAAAAATAGTCGCTGTTCTATGATACAATAATACTCATCACATTGGAATTAGGTTTTTTGCTGCATTTTGTGTTGGAGCATCTTGATTTTTGCCTGTTGCCTTTTGCCTGTTGCCTGATTTTTTCGAAAACTGGCAGTTTGATGTGGTGGTTGGGGAGATACGGAGATTCATTTAGGAGGAATTAGGAAGTATTTCGGGTTTCTTCTGTTATTAACACTCGTCACTATCCTCCTGATTTCTAAAAATGAATCAGCAATTTTGAACTTGCAATCAAAAAGCTGCATGATATCTTTTTTCTCAGCCCCAAATTTCGGTACATAATCCAAGAATTTGCTCTAGCCAAATCGAGACAATGGAAAATTGTTGTTGTTTTTGAAGAAAAGTGGAGGCTAGCAAAATGGCTTTGAGATCGTACCATTGAGCGACGTTTGCTTTTTCGGACGATATGACGCTTTGCTCTGTCGCTCCCCTTCATAATCTCTGAAAGAAATTCTGTCCTTGGCAGGTGAACAGATTGTGGTACTCTCGATCTCATTACGTTCCATGCAGTTTTTCTCCATCAATAATTCGAGTATAGGAATGGTGGTGAAGAACCTGTTCATGCAAATATGAGCACCCACGCCTAGTTTTGTTACTTTTGTTACTCAAAAATGTGCATCGTCCTTGATTTTAGAAGTCTAGTACTAATTCAGACGGTGCTGCACATACGAAGGTTTTCAATCTCTTTGGGTTGGTCTTGCCACGAACAAACCTTTTGATTCTGCAGGTACCTGTAAACTTGGCAAGGAGAGACATGATTTCGCTCCATGATTTGTCCAGCTTGCACTTGTCTTCTGACACTTTTCCGCCAATAACAACATTTAAGTCACTTGAAAGAATCTATTTTTTGTCATTGATGATGCAATAGGAAACTCTCTACTAGTATTTGATCAATTCACCCCAGTCCGAGGATATTTCAGTATTGACATCAATATAAGGATCTCAAAAAAATGTTCAACTTCTTTCACAATCAAATTCTTCGGTTTGTTGTAAATAAGGATGAATTTCACGTGCATTTACAAATTTTATTGAATATTTCATCATCAAAATGCATGGAAAAATAGTTGAAAACTGTAAAATTCCTTCATTCATCACTAGTGTCATCATCTAGCAGAGCATCAAGTAATGTTACCCCAAAAAAAATCATCAAATAATTTTAACGTGTATGTAAGTTTATCTAACTGTTCTGTCTGTGAATTTTTATTTGTCATTTGTTTGGTTATTTCATTTGGTTTTGGTGGCTGTCTTGGTAGATTCTTGTTCAGATTTTTTCAAGTATATACACATGTCGCTTTACATTCTTTTACTACAGTATCCGTAGGTAAAGTCTCGAGCTCATTTACATTCTGTTGGACTTCGCTTTCATCTGTTGTCATCGACCCCTGCATCAAACTAATGCATTGAATCGTCTTCTTCATAATTCTCCTTCCCTTTGTCGAATTCTATTTTTTTTTTTAAATAAAATTTCATCGACTGCAAACTCTTGCCCATCTTCTTCAAATTCATCATCAGCATTCCCTTCAGAGCTTTTTCATTATTTTGATCCAGTTTAATTTTGGTACGTCGATATATTACCCAAATAATATATTTTGATTCCATTACCGATAATATACCACTTCCGGTTTAACCGGAAGTGACCCCAAACTTTTTTTTTCAAATGACACCTTATACATTTTCCTTCATTATCCGGAAGAACACGCAATTTGTGATAACACTGTTCTTCAAAATTGAAAATCGGTTGAAAAATGGTGGAGATACAGTTGATTGATCAATTGAACAAAGTTGGCCATGAACATTAAACTCAAATCATCACAACTGACGAACGGCGTCAACATTTACGAGAGGAAGGTTCGAGGTAAGATACAGCTGAAAACTGAGATTCTCATGTAATTGCAGCAACCATATTTTCCAACAATTATCAAAAATTTCCTCAAAACGGAGTAGTACCCATAAAGAAATGCTCAGAATTGCCATTTCTCAAATAGCAATATACTCTTTTCACATTGTCATTTTGAAAAATGATGAATTATCACAATACTCGAATGAAAATATTTGATTTTTTGTTCAACTTTCGTAGGTCCAAGCCGCCTCTGTTTAAGAATATTCAATTTTGAGAACACTCATAATGAAACATCCCGTATCTTCGAATCCTTTCAGAATTCTTCGAAACTTATGACACGATTATTCGGATAATTCACAACTTTTCAATACGACAATATTATGAAAAGAGTTGTGAGCATTTCTTTATGGGTGCTACTCATGTAATTACATGAGAAGCCCAATTTTCAGCTGTATCTTACCTCGAACCTTCTTCTTGTAAATGTTGATGCCGTTCGTCAGTTATGATGATTTGAGTTTGATTTTCATGGCCAACTTTGTTCGATTGAACACTCAACTGTATCTTCGCCATTTTTATACCGATTTTCGATTTTGAAGAACAGTGTTATCACAAATTGTGTGTTCTTCTGGATAATGAAAAAAATTGTCAGGCTGTCATTTGAAAAAAAAAAGTTTGGGGTCACTTCCGGTTAAACCGGAGGTGGTGACTTTTTGGTAATGGTGTCAAAATATGCGTATTTGAGTAATATATTGACGTACCAAATTTGAAACCTGTATCTTCAAAACTATAGAAAAATTGGGGGGCGTACCTCACCACGTGGACACCCGGTGTATAAGCTGTTCTATCACGAGTTAGATCCTTAATTATATTAATGAGGTATTGTTTATTAGATTAATGGTGTTGAAATCAATTAAATCACCTAAAATAATCAGTCATTTGTACTAAACTCTGAACTCCACTCACACATTGTTAGTGAGGTTAGAATTTTCACGTGACAAAATCGTCTTCAGTTCCTGTATCCATTCTGATGAAATATTGAAAACAGGGTTAATAATCACTATCCTAGCAAGGACCTGTGCTTTCATTGTGTTGAAAAAGCATTGTTTATAGGATTTAGGTAGTCGAAATGAAAAAAATGTAGTTGGAATAATCAAATATCAATACTTACTCTCGATCATAGCTTTTCTGAATGTCGCCATTGCTAAAATGATTGCTAAACTAACTGCTTTACTTGAATTACTTACTGTCTATCAGATGTCGTGAATGTATGTTTTATTGAGATGGACAGCAGGTTTAATCTTGCGAAATTCTATCAATGCCTTTCAAAACATCCAGAAATTCTCGCATTCTTAAGTTTAGTTATCCTCAGTTGGCCATGGTGCTCGCGGTTACATCAGAAACAGTTCAATAGGGTTATCAGAAAAACATCTCATTCAAATGCTATCCGGTATCCGCAGAAAGAGAACAGTTACAAGACCCTGCTAAACAAATTATGAAAAAACTTCAAATTATGAAAAAACTTCAAATACATTCGGTCTGCTGTTACAAAAATGCAGATGAATAAATTCTAAAACAATTCAGATGAAAGAGAACAATCAATAAAATCAACAATATTAAGAGATACAAAAATATTATTTGGTGAATAAAATTTTTTCGAATTGACGCCTTTTACCCCAGACATTTTGCACATCCCAATAATAATTTTTGATGTGTTTCTTTTCGTATTGAATCGGTGCTGATCTTCTCAAAATGATTCATACCACCTTCCATGGTAGTCATTTGAGTTTCTTTGTAAAATTGCCGTTGAAAATATTCTTTCAATAGTTTTGTTCATCCCTCGTATACAAATAATTCTGAAGTATAATTTCCAAATGAATTGAATCTTTCGAGATACCCCTATAATTATGGCGAACATCAAAAATATTTTCAGAGACCTGGCCGCTGTTGTATCAAGTTGGCATTCCAGAACTTGTCAATAATAATAGGAAGAGGCCATAAAGAGGCAGTCGCTGAAATCGAGGCGGAGCTTTGCTCCCATAACCTCCCAACAAGAGAAACAACACGGCTCAACGGTCTTTGATTGATTTGGTTTCGAGTCCAAATATTATTTACCAAGGTTGAGACTTATTTATCAGTGGCGTAGTTCAATAGAAAAGGGAGCCCATGCAATCAAAATAACTGAATGTCTTCCATGAATCAATTGATAATGTTTACTGAATAAACCATAACAATTTTGTTTTTCCATGCCCACATAAACAACTAATCGCCTTCAGCACCTTCTGAAGTAATCGCAAAGAGCAATTCCGCTATGTGTTTGTTTTCGTATGTCAAAGTGTAAGACTCATCAGAAACCACATCAATGTGAACCAAGATTATGGAAGTTAGGATAGGTTATGGTAGTCAATCGAATCAATATACTATAAAATATCGATAATTCAATGAAATATTCACTGAAAGTTTATGGAATATGTTGTGCTGTAGCAACAATGGATTTAGAAAATCACCTGATCTTCTGATAACCTCTTCATCAATGATCTTGATAACTTACCTGTACTGAGAAATAATGAAAGATCTTCTCTCCATTACTTTTTATGGTTTTGTTTGAAGGTTGTAGACGATGTAATAACTTGATCACTTGGGTTTCGGACGTCAATCGTCTTAATGGGTTGGTAGATGTTGACTTCTTTCACTTTTTCACAACGTTTCGATTGCTTGTATTCGCAATCGTCTTCAGGTGAATACTGGCAACTTTAGATGCTACGAGGTCTTTATAGGTCTATTGATGTGGTGTAATTCAGGTGTAATTATGGCTGCGTTGTGGTGCGTGTAGTTTTGCGCTTTCTATTTTCTTCAAAGCGGTCTATGAGTAGTCTCCATACGTTTTTAAATTGAAAGCTCGGCTGACTGAAAGCGACATTGGTTCCGATATACGCGGTTTCCATGACTTTTCTTTCGATTCAATGTTCTTCTCCATGAAAAATACTAGCCTCGTCCCAAAGAATTTCATGATGCTCAGCCCAGATATGGTTAGCAGTTCCCGGATTGGATATCTTCCTCCGTTGAGTCCACTCTCTGCGATCGGTTATTCTTACGGATAACAGTCTCTTGGTCTCTCTGATGTATGAATCTCCACATTCACATGGGATTTGTGAAATTTTTGCTGGATTCTGCTTTATTTTCAGGTTTTGTCTTGGTGAGGAAGCTCCGTAGATTAGATTAGATTTGTTGAGGGCTTTTGGGCTTCAAGCTTCTACACCGCGATCTTTTCAGACCTATTGTGTGTGTCCTCGAAATCGTTCTCGTACTCCATAAGCTTGTTTTCAGAACTTCCAGGTATCTGGTAGCTCTTTTTTTCTCTCCCAGCGTTGAAAACATTAGCCTTGACAAGCCCTATTCTTCCTGACAGAACCTGCATAGCATTTCTTGACCGATGTTAGTTGGGCCTATAATGCTCTGTGAGAAGTCCTACTAATATTCTTGTAGTGCTTCTTTTCTGGCTTAGTAGATACCTATTCTCTGAATGATGGCTGCAGTTGTTTGATAAACTCTTTGGTCTTTCTTATTCCTGGTGAATTGTTCCACCATTCTTGAGATTTCTGTTGGATCCATGATTTGGTGTTTGTTTTAGTACAGCTTTTGCCATACCAGAATGAGTCTGGGCCACTCTGGGCCTTACATACCCCTTCACGGGCTAGTGAATTGGCCTATCTATTGCTTCTATAACCTGTGTGTGCTGGTACTCAGGCTAGGGGAAGTTCGTTCTGACTGCTCAGCTTTCTCAGGGCTTCAATGCAGTCCCAAACAAATTTTAAGGTAACTTGCATTGAGTTGACTGCTTTTGTCACAGCTTGGTTGAATGAATAACAATATTTTTTCCTGAAAACTCATGCCTTGTTAGCTCTTGAAGGCAATGGTGTATTACGGCGATTTCTGCTTGAAATATCGTCGCGTATATAACTAAGTTCAATGAGATTTTTATCTTCGGCTTGGTTCCGTAAATGCCGACTCCTGAACCTTTATCAGTTTTTGAGCCATCCGTGTAGACAGCAATTTCTGAGTTGATGGGATGTAGGGCTTCGTAAGAACAAGACCAAGACTGACCAGTCTTGGTCTCGAAAAATAAATGTAGTCTTGGTCTTTGTATTGGTCTTGATGTTTCGACACCAAGACGAGACTGGCTCAGTCTTAATCTTGGTCTTGGACCAAAATTTGTCTAGAAATTTGAATTTTTCAATTTAATTGTGCAACAGTTTATATGCATATTAGAGGTATTTCGTATTTCTCAGGCTTTAACAATTGTCAATTTGTATGAGTAAAGTAAGCGAAATGAATTTCTCATTTCACCATAATAATATAATTTCTAAGAAATCTTAAATAAAAAATTAGACCCACACAGCACACAGGTCGACGCCCGGCAGGCCAGAAAGAAGTTTCAAACGATTGGAATGTTAATTAGATTTTTATTGACCATTTTACAATGGATTATTGTGTGATGAGCAGTTAGTTGCGGTTGCGGCAGAGGGGTGGAATCGTAATCTCGAGGAAATTGCAATACCTACTGTATAACTGCAATATAGATTTTGAAAAATCAATGTATCAAAATTTTCTTAATATTGAGTAGATTTAAGGCCACTATTTTTCTTTCGAGACCAAAACCAAGACCAAGAGATATACTCTTGGAGGAGAGTCTTGGTGTTCTTGGTCTGGAAAGTCAACTCTTGGTCTCAATCTTGGTCTAAGGAAGATTTATTAAGTCTTGATCTTAGTCTTGGTCTTGTATCAATCCGGCAGTACCTTATGGAACTTTCTTACCAAGAAAAAACCTGAAAAAACAGCAGAATCGATCAGAATCTGCATTTAAAAGTCCCATATGTGAGTGTAGAGATTTTTACATCGGAGAGACCAAGATATAGTTATCCGTAAGAATACCCAAACACAAAAAGTGTTTGATTCTTTTCCATTGTCTAAAAACTAGACATCATTTGAAATGTCTGAAAACTAAAACAAAATACACTATTTCCTCAGAGTTTTCTCAGTTCGCTACAATTCAAATTCAATTACGAAGAATGGATAGAATGTCAAATATCTCCACTCAACTACGAAACAACACAACAGAATTCTTTTACAAAATTGTTAATTAAATATTTGAGTATGCCAGAAATTCCTAACGAATCCCAGTTCTATCAGTTTCATGGGACCTAACGCAAGCCGTGAATATCAGAAATAACTCTTAGCTAATGATTTTGACACAAAAGTAGATATAAAAGTGATCAACGGTGCTGATAATGATCGGATTGACAAATAAAGGTGAGAGCTCTACTCCGAAATATAAGCAGTAAAAATTATTATAGGATAATCCCAAAAACAGGGTGGATATATGAGTAATAGTAATATTGATAATATATAACGGAATGTCTCTTCTTATTCCACAATTTGCTCTTCAAACTGAAGACACACATATGCCTTTCAGGACGAGCATTTACGGGGTGGTCAAAATTCCTACCTAAAACATAACATCGAGAAAACTGATGAAACCGTTGACTATTCCATTATTCATGGATACTATGGAAAATAAAGATATGAAATGCATGGCAAGATATAACCGGTTTTGGGAAATATTAGAAATGTAAATAATTGAAAACAAAATAATTGATATTTGATATAGTCATTCTTCTTTTCACTTGGGATAATTTCAGTAGATGTTCGAAGACATTTCCGTTTTGTTTTAAAGAAGAATTGATTTTGTTTTGTATACCACTGTTGGAAGATTTTTCTATGGTGCCAGGAATCAAATTATTTTAACCTCTCTGAACCCTCTTTATCACTCACAGGATCTCCGCATAAGCATTTCCATAACTTGGAATGGTATGCTTCAGAAGAAAGCTAAATGGATTCCCAACCACATTCCTAATAACATGAGAATATTTGTCGCTATTAAAAGTTTCATCCTAAAGATATAAACAAGTAAGAATTTGGTAATCCTTGTAGATATATACAACTTAGCGCCCTATTGAGAAAACATTTGCAAAATTCCACTGGTGAATGTGAGTCTTCACATTTCAGGTTTATTGACGGACATGAAATTCTAAGTGAATTTTCTGCAATTCCCAACGAATTTTCTGGATGAGCTGTTAAGTAGGCCAAAACTACAATTTCTTAGTCCTTATTGGTTAAAAGTGTTCTTATATTTTGTTGATGGCAGTCGAAACAGATACGACAGTATCTTAGAAGTCTTCTCACAATATTTTTTATCAGATCAGTGTTGATATGGAAATGTTTCTGTGGAAACACGACAAGTCGAATACCTTTTTGCATTCGCCATGAACAATTATCAGATTCAAGAAATCTTCATTATTGATACCCCGAACGAGACATTTTGCACATGAATAGAGAAGTGGAGAACTAGGAAATACTCAATTTTTCACATATTTGTTGTAATTTTACTTGTTTTCAAAGCTTCTTTGGTTTGGTATTGCTTTGAATAATTTACATTTCAATTATTTGCCAAAATCGAATAAATTTTACAAGGGGTATTCTTCATAGATTTAATATTTGTTCCTCCCAGTATCCAGAAATAATATAATAGTGTATGGGTTCCTTTTGAAAATAAAATCATTTTTCAATAGTTTTCTCGATCTTGCTTCAGGTGTAAATTTTGACCACCCTCAAAACTCGATGGGCTTCTTTATGACTTACTGCATCAGAAGTGATTATGTGATATTTCCAACTGCTACTGTTATGATTTTTTCGGAGTGATGGGTAAATACTGTAACTGTCAAATTTTTCAGAAAAAAAATCAATAACTCGAGAACTAACAAAATTGGGTAAAGGTTTTGTTACACAGAGTCTGAAATCTGCTATGAAATTAAAGAATTTAATAGAATTTGAATTTGAAATAAGGAAGTTTTCTTCTATTTCCGGTATACGGGAATGAAACCAAAAGTTAAAAATATTTCAGTTAAGAATGTTATAGTGATATTACGAGAAAATTTCAAGTTTTCATTTCGAATGTTTTTCCATGTATTCCAAACGAACGCTCGTTGTGAAAAACCCTATTTATATTCAGATATCTCTCTAAATCTTTGAAGAATTGAACTATTTGTGTAGACGACTTTGTTATTCATCAAAAATAAATCAAAATGTAGTTAATCATTTAATTTTTCGTCAACTCATTATGATTTATGAGGAACAGATCCGACAGTCCTGGAAATATGTTCTCAAATTTGAAATAAAGCCTCCAAACGAAAACACACCTGTTTTTATTGAAACAAATATAAAAATTAAAAGAATAACTGACTATTCTAACCATTATATTATAATTTATCAGATTATGTAAAACCATAATTATTCGAAATCTTCATCTTTCAAAATGCGATCAAAAATGCCATCGCCTTACTACTTTTTTGATGAAAATTTGATATTTCATTCCATAATAGTTCCTCATACGGTGCAAACCTTTGGAAACTCATTATTTATAATAAACAAATTCATGTGCGAAAATCGAAGATCCAACTAAGTGCGGCATCCTATTTCTTGGTGAAGATAAGTTTATCGGGCTCCGCATTTAAATAAAACGTAAGTAACTCAACTTACGTATAGTTATATCTCATGAACACGAATCCGAAGGAAAATCAAGGAGGTCTCAACTACTTTTCGAGTTATGTCCTTCCGAATCTTGAAAATGGCACATTTTCAAACAAAAATCTCTCGATAAAAAATCACACAAAATGCCTTCTTCTTTTAGACAACACTATTTTCAGAAGCTAACCTACCTAATTTCACAATTACAGGCACCAAAAACAACCGTTCAACACAAAAATTCAACTTTTTATAATCACAAACATAACCTCGTTTTTTTTAGTTGTTTTAATTTTCATGGAAGGTTGCACTTGGAATATATGCAGCCGACTATTCAGATCCAATTGTGAGCAAATATTTACTTCCTCTCAATTTATATGTTTGATTATTCGATTTTCGCCATTGTAATGATTAATAATGATTTGAAAATAAAAACATACAAATTAAGGGGAAGCAGATGCTCGTTGCGCTTGCATTTTATTAATTCTTCCTCTGTCTACCTAATTTTTTCACGTAAAAGAATGGGAAACAACCTATCTTATATTAACTAACCAGCTATCCAAGTTGCTGGAAATCCGATCACTGATTAGTATGAAAAAGTGAAATCAAACCAGATGCTCGTTGCGCTCGCATTTTATAAATTACAAAAAGAAAAATACATCCTCATTTTCGGCACAATTGAATGTATAAATTGAGGAGAAATGAATATTTGCTAAAAATTGGGTTCAAATAGTCGGCCGCGTATATTCCAAGTGACCAACCTACCGTCAAAATGAAAATCACTAAGAAAAAGGAGGTTATGTGTATGATTATAAAGGGTCGAATTTTTGTGTAAAACGGTTGTTTTTGGAGCTTGTAATTTTTAAAGTAGCTTCTAAAAAATGTGTCGTCAAAAAGAAGAAGGAATTTTGTGTGATTTTTTATTGAAAAGTTTGTGTTTGGAAGTGAGCCATTTCCAAAATGTATGAGGGCCCAACTCGAAATGTAGTTGAGACCTACTCGAATTTTGTTCGGATTGGTGTTCAAGAGACAAAACTACGTAAGTTGAGTAACTTTCTTTTGTTTTAAGGTGGAACCCAATAAACTTACTTCTTCTCACTTCTGAAATAAATAATGCGCCGCTTTGTGGAATGAAAATCCGTGTTCAGGTCCGGATAGGTAGTACAGAGTTTCGTTACAAAAATTCTAACAACCATAATTAAGGTTTCAAAACATTACCAACAAACAGTATCTCCTTCAATGAATGGTAGAAATCTAATTGTTCCTTCCCACTCAAACTGATAATCCTCTGGAAAACTTGATCAACATTTGCACTCCTCACAAAGGTACTGACATAGACATTGACAAAAGTCTGCATCAAATAATGACAATCAAACCTGTCCATCATCCCCCCGTGCCCAGGAATAACGTCGCCAAAATTTTTGACATTGACAGCTCTCTTGAATCCGGAAGCGAAGAATCCTCCAAACGGTGCAATAAGGCTCGCAAATAAAGCCATAGAGAACGAATGTAGGACGAAAGGATAATAGCTTACTGAGAGTCCGGTGTTTCCTAATGGATATTCCATCAATTTGAAGACAGAGTTGCGGGTACAGTTGGTGTGCATGATGATACTACCATTTTGTTCTATGTAGTTCACGGGGCAAATTAGGTACTGCAACCCGCAGCAGAGATGGGAAAAAAGGGCTCCTAAAACAAACGTGCTAATGCCCCCCATGATGAAACCTTCAACGGTTTTATTAGGGGACAGAGTTATCAACTGCGTTTTTCCATAGTGGCGACCAAAAACATACGCGGACACATCGTTGATCACTACCAGCATGAAAGGCACTAAAAACCATATCATTCCTTCGAAAAGAACTTGTACGATCATATGAGATTGTAGGCAGAAAATAATAATAAGGAAAAGCGTCCAGAAAAACAGTTCGAACTGCTGTCTGGCATTGTGTCTGTTTCTGCGGACTATCGCCAAAAACCAAATGATTCCAGCGAGATACAAACAGAACGAAACAAATCTGTGATACGTAGTCAGTATTTGCAAGGCTCGATACTTCTTCACGTACACTTCGAGATACTGCACGAGGGTCTCCCCCAGGCAAAAATAGTTAGCGGCGATGACGAAATACCAATTCACCGTCCTGAAATAGGGAATGTCCGGTATTTTCTTTCTGTTGTAAGCGATGATAATCACTTCATCGAAGCATTTCATTTGGATGATCAAAGCGTTAAGCAGGATTAAAGGGACTCCTATGTATACGACAATGGCAAAGTATGCCGCTAGGGCGAGTCCGGTAATAGTGCGTTTGAGTCCATTACTTTTGATTCTCGTTTTCAGTAGCCATCGTGAGGACTTTGATGTTTGCGTTTCTGTTTTCTCGTTCATTGTTGCTTTGGTGGCCGAGTTTCGGTTCTGAAATGGAATATTTTGATTAATGAAGGCGAATTATTCGCTAGAATGGTTGAGAGAGATTACATTCGGAGTGCAGCTCATGTTTGTTCATACGATGAGGTATATTGACATTGTTGTGTCATAATATGTCAGAAAATGCTAGAGGACTTGCGATAAATAGAAATGAACATCCATCAGCCTCGGATAGTGGGCAACGGGGCCTACCAGGATATTCACGAATGGTACCCCCCAATTGGGCTTTCACTACGAGTCGCTCAATAACATTCTGTTCGTTGTAGAGCTTGAAAGTGACTGACGAAAAATGCCTCAAGTCATAGCGCACTTATTTTCTGTCCGGTTTGACGATAATATTCTCCAATTGCATAGCCGGTGCGGGTAGAGGACAGTTATTATTATTATTTACTGTAGGTGACCAGCAAATTTGTTGATAATCGGCCCTGATTTTAAAATGAAAATGTTTTTTCTCTTTTGAAATATCTCTGATAGTTTTTTCCTGAGTTCACTGTTGTAAAAATTGATTCTCGTGCAAAATGAATAAAAAAAATATTTTTCCATATTTTTTTCCATTCAGGAATTTACTAGTCTGGCCCTGTCTCCGGAACACCCACACATCCGGAGGGTGTACTGGTGTGTCATCAACCCCAGTAAAAACTCCCCACGTCCTTGGGGTGAGTTATTACTGGATCTGAGAATTACGTGCCCTTAGTAGGTTGAGTGAACCGGCTAAAATTTCTGCCAGATTACGGCAAGTCAGTATGATTTACGAGTATGAGAGCAGTGTGTTCATCATTCTACCAAGGACCCCTATTATCAGAACCACAATTTTAACAGAATGGTTTGGGTAAAGTCTGCGAAGTTCAAAGAGTAGGTCTCAATATTGAGTCGGTTTTTCCTCCTCTCTTCGGACGATGTTTGCTTCATCAAAAGCTGAAAACCTAATGACAAAAATCGTCCTACTTTGATGGTCGAGCAGGACTATATCCGGCTTATTGGCCTGAATTTGCCTGAGGGTGGGGACTGAGTAGTTCCAATAGATTCGGCACTTCTCATTCTCCACAACGGACTGAATATAAATATGGTAGTAGGGCCGCGTTATGCCTGTGAATATAGGCTAAGACCGCAAAAGCTGGACAGGCTGACAGCAACTGCATTATGGTCTCTGCTGCCCCCGACATGTTCTGCATCTAGTGTCAGGGACCTCTATACCCATCACGCGACTACAGTAGACGAGGGTGTTGAAGAAACCATCCTGGCAGACCATTACGAATCCCTTGGTTTTCGAACTGAGAAAAGCAAATGTCAGGTTTATGGATAAGCCAAGGTCATCAATGTTTTTGAAGGAGACCCCATATGTAGCTGTAGGAACCTCACTCTCTGCAGCTTTGATGTGGGCTTTCTGCCGAACGGATTCCAACTCGGAGACAGAGTTTGGGTTCGTCCGTTCAGAGCCGAATACAAGACCGACTTCTGCTTTTTCATGATTGCATACTAAGCAGTGAAGGAGATCTGAACTCCTGCTGACTTTATAGGCTCCATCCAGTACCATTCTGTTATGTAGACACTCCAAGCTCCAAAGTCGCAGCTTTTCCTGAGTCAATTTTATAGCTCCAAAGGTGTAAAGCAGAATCGGACCACCAAGCATATTAATTGCAGCAACTTTGTTCCTACCCGACAGTCTTGATGACCAGATCTGTCGGAGTTTATGCTGATACTTGCCGCGGAAAAAGTTTTTATCGGTAGTTGTCTCTTGGGAGAGGCGTTGTTCCACCCTGAGATAAGTACCTATACGTTTCTCCGGCATCCAGAGGATGCTTTGGTCTACGAGCTGAACTTCCTCTCCGTATTCCTCGCATCGTCCTCTTTTGAGAGGAACTGTGTCACATTTGTCGATCCCAAAATCCATTCCGATAACATGCGTGTTCTCTTGCACCACCCTTGAGGACTGACTGATGAAGATCCTTTCTCTGGAGTCATAAAGTTTGAGGTCATCCATGCAGAAAAGATGAGTGACGTTAGGCCTCCGATTGCTGGGGGTGCCACAATTGTATCCACGGGTTTTCTGTAGTGCAACGGACAATGGCAATAATTGGATGCAGAAGAGAAGAGGGCTGGGGGAGTCTCCCTGAAGCACGCCCCTCTGAAGGTAACCTGCTCTGTTTGGACTCTGACTTGACCAGATGTTACGGTGAAGCGAGATCTCCAGAGTGGCATCAGTTGTTCAATGCATCTCACTATTTGATCGGGTACCGCAAGGTATGCGATGTTGTATCAAATGTCTTGCTCATACTGCTCGGAGTCCTACGTGATGCATCTGTCGAACAGCAGGTTCTCCTTGCAGCCAGCGTCCCTCTCATTTGTTGCTCTTTGCTCGTATATCCGTTCTTACACCGGCTTAATTGCGTAATATATTCACCTGTATGAGATATTGGTAAACATGCCTCCAAGCATGTTATAGGTCTGTAGTTCTCCGGATCAAACAAATCTCCATTTTTGGGAATGAGCACGGTTCGCCAATTGACAAACCAATCCGGAATCTGTTACTTCCCATCCAACCATGAGTCGAAAACTCTTGCTAGATGGTGGTGAGTACATGGAAATGTTTTCCACCAATAAAATATTCAGTCCATCAGAGCCTGAAGCAGCAAAGTTCTTCGAGCCTTTGAGGGCCCGTCGAACTTCTTCCTGAGTTATCGGATTGTCCAGTTCATTGAGCTTAGGCTGACGAAACCTCCTGCAGGAATCTTTGAACTGCGCTAGGGTTGGAGTATCTACGTTGAGTGGTTGCGGAAATTTGTAGGTGTTCATCTAGAAGGTTTCCACCTGATCAGCCGTCGGCGGGTTATCTACAAGACGTGGAGGCTATTGGAATAGGCGAGAAGATTTATCATGGAAATTCATGGTTTCTGTGATGCCGCCACGTAGTACACCACACATTGGATACGAGAGGCGTATTGTGTAGTCGACTTGATCTTAGTTTCCAACTTGTGAATGGGTAGCTCATGCCTCCCAATCAGAGGGGTGATATTCCCTCCCCTCCGATTGGGACAGAGTCTGAGCGGTGTCATACATGGCAGAGTTAATCTGCCAGATGCCAGCCTCGTCTGACAAAACATCGTTAATTTCTGTATCCACTCGTACCAGCTGTTGTGGCTTCAGGGGCTTGGTGGTATTCAGAGCCATGCGGGTTTAATTACAAGATAAGCATTTGCAATTGGGTTTTCTTGGAAGAACGTTGCTGCACAAATATCTGTCAGATATAGTTCAATGTCCGTCGTGGTACTAGCCAGGGAAGTAGTTGTTGTCCATATAATACTTACAAACTTTCACATTAATTCAGCTTTGAAGCCACACGGATAAAGGATATATCAACAATAGTAGGAACATTACACCGGTCAGTTATAATTTTTTCACATGGCCTGACTGAGAAATTCCCAACGGAATAATAATAATTCTTGGTTCACTCTGGCTAGGGCATATGATTCTCGGAACCAGTTTACTCTCACAAGATAATAGAATAATAATAATAATAATACTCCCTCATAAACACTCATAGAGTGTGCGGGCAGAGGACACTATTATTATTATTTGCCGATGGAGTGTTGACTGGGGTAAATGACACATCAGCCCGCCCTCTAGATGTAATGGAGCTCTGCAGATAGGGCCTGACTGGGAAATTACCAACAGAAAAAGCTAAAATGGAAGAAAGCATGGAGGTCAATCAACGCCCGAAGCACTAGTAAAGAGCGACACCACCTTCCAGAGCAATTGATGCAAAATTCGACCAGCAGCTCATATGAATCCGGGAGGAAAATGGTAACTTTCCACTGGTGCCGGATGTGAGTTCACTGGTAACTTTCACGGTTGCTAGAAGCCAAGTAGTAGGCCCTTGCAACCGACTTCTTCGAAATCAATGGCAAGATGGTTTTGCGAAGTAAGTAGTCAACAGAATGATACCGGTTCATTAGAAGTTTAGGTATGGGTAATTTTCGTCACATAAATGAGATGACATTATGGTTGAACTGATGGGAGAGACAGATGAGAACAAAAGAAGTTTTCCCCTTGACCACACTAGTAATTTCATTCATAGATGCGCATTTGCGTATGAAGTTAATTTGGTTAACGAAATGCACATCTAGGAATGAACTGACTAGTGTAGTGAAGGGGAAAACTTCTTTTGTTGTCATTGAGTGACACCACAGGCGTCCAACCCCATTTTCTAGGGAGATGCAGAGACATAACTGTGGAATAACCCACATTACTCTCACTTGAATATAGCGGCAAAAAAGAAAAATAATCTTTCTCTGCTATGTTCCGCAGTCCACCCAGGGACCAGTAGCTCACAACTCCATAGCTATTAACGTGCCAGACTACATAGCACCTGATGAACAAATCACATAACCTTATATTTCGACAAAAATATCATATCCTAACGTGAAAAAGGCAATGGAACTTACATTAAAACCGAATACCCGGATCTAGAACAACACACTGATATGATAACACCTAGTGGAACTAACTCATTGTGAATTATTTTGAATTATTCATAGCCGTAGGTAGTTTATCAGTCGTAGACTATCATATAATTATATGTATACCAAATGTGGCTTGCGACTAAACAATCCGATAAACACATCCTTATCAGTTTACGCTATTTGGGAAGTTAAATAATAGAGATGCTTGTATTTGATATTGTTTGGTATCACTGAATCATTGGGCTGATCAGGTAAACTCCAGTAATCAAAGATCGTATATGTGATTTAAATAGTCACCTCAAAAAATGTGTTTGAAAGTGGGTGTTTGAACAATGATACGTAGTCTTCATGAAAATGTCATTTGATAAAACACATTTTATCACCAGTTAATGAATTTCATGGAATCTGCATCTCCAATTAGTTTTCAGTACCGGGTGAACATGCTCTGTTATATAATTAAATGTGTATCTTCCGTAATTTTTGGAGTATCATTGCAGAATTCGCAGAATTAGTAAATCTAGATGTCTGATTACGAATACAAATACACATTCTTGACCCAGTCTTCCGCTAACCATAATTTTTCGCCAATGAGGCCTATGCTGTATCACCCATTAAAAATATCGTCACCGTTATTAGACATTTCCGTTATTTTGCTATTGCTTGGTAATAGCAGAAATGGCGAATAACGGTGACGTTATTATGTCAGTATTTCTATCGCTGCTGGCGTACAGTGTGTATCACTTAATAATCTTTTTTTTGTCATTTTGTACATTTTCAGCTTGTCTATTGATTTTACCAATACAACTACGTCAGGAATAACCCAAATTACGGAAATATTTCCATATCAACAAAACACACTGTACAGGGTGTTTCCTAACTAGGGTGCGTAACTGCAGGGGGTGATTCGTTGGATTATTTTAAGGAAAAAAGATTTAATGAACATATGTCCGGAGTTGCTTCGTTTCTGAGATACCCTAAACCAATTTGATAGTCGTCTCTCGTCTCTCGCCTCTCGCCTCTCGTCTCTCGTCTCTCGTCTCTCGTCTCTCGTCTCTCGTCTCTCGTCTCTCGTCTCTCGTCTCTCGTCTCTCGTCTCTCGTCTCTCGTCTCTCGTCTCTCGTCTCTCGTCTCTCGTCTCTCGTCTCTCGTCTCTCGTCTCTCGTCTCTCGTCTCTCGTCTCTCGTCTCTCGTCTCTCGTCTCTCGTCTCTCGTCTCTCGCCTCTCGCCTCTCGCCTCTCGCCTCTCGCCTCTCGCCTCTCGCCTCTCGCCTCTCGCCTCTCGCCTCTCGCCTCTCGCCTCTCGCCTCTCGCCTCTCGCCTCTCGCCTCTCGCCTCTCGCCTCTCGCCTCTCGCCTCTCGCCTCTCGCCTCTCGCCTCTCGCCTCTCGCCTCTCGCCTCTCGCCTGTCGCCTGGCGCCTGTCGCCTGTCGCCTTTCGCCTTTCGCCTTTCTCCTTTCGCCTCTCGCCTCTCGCCTCTCGCCTCTCGCCTCTCGCCTCTCGCCTCTCGCCTCTCGCCTCTCGCCTCTCGCCTCTCGCCTCTCGCCTCTCGCCTCTCGCCTCTCGCCTCTCGCCTCTCGCCTCTCGCCTCTCGCCTCTCGCCTTTCGCCTTTCGCCTTTCGCCTTTCGCCTTTCGCCTTTCGCCTTTCGCCTTTCGCCTTTCGCCTTTCGCCTTTCACCTTTCGCCTTTCACCTTTCGCCTTTCGCCTTTCGCCTTTCGCCTTTCGCCTCTCGCCTTTCGCCTTTCGCCTTTCGCCTTTCGCCTTTCGTATTTCTTCGTTTTTGTCCTTTGTCATGCCAAAAATTCAGGGAACTTAGCCGAAAGCCATTTTCCATGAGGATGGTGCGGGGTCATTTTATGAGAAATATTATAATACCGTTCTTATTTCGTTTGTAATTTTCGTCAAGCTACAGGGTGCCCCCTTCTTGAATATTTCCGAAAACTTCGTGAGACGTGTAACTCAGAAATCTTTTTGATAATTCAGTATTTGCTTTTCATTAGAAATAAACAACTGACAGAACAATATACTCCGCGATGGAATTATGAATCACTTTTTGTTTGAATCAAAATATTTCAAACACCAACCATATCAATCAATGTCTACGCGCCTTAATCCAATATCCAACCCGCATAAGAGATTTATGGGTGTCTTCATTTCGATCCAGGTCAGCTTAAAAGAATCCATACTAATTGATTAATGAATAATTACAGGTATTCAATTCGGGTGGGTAGGTAATCGATTCCGACTTTCCCACGAATCGTAGCACTAAAACACTAGAAAGCTTCAACAATAGCGTTACTTTTGACATGTCCACGCCCGGTGTCTCACTCGTTCCATTAGCAGATAGACCTCGGAGATATTTTGAACTCGTCGACAATGGACGATTCTGCAATTCAGTTCTGATAATAACCTGGGAAAGTATTTATCATTCACCTTCCCAGCCTGCCGAATGAAAGGTATTCGGAAGGCGATGTTTTGTGAACTTTTCCTCGGCCCTAAATATCTGAGACGAACCGGTGTAGGATACCTGCGCGGTATCAAATGAAGAATTATTTCATATATGTTTGTCACTGAGAGACAGGCATGTCATAAATTCGTGTTGGAACTTTGAAAATCACCAAAGAAATAACTTTCGGAGATACAATTAATTCAGAATCAGCTGCAAGATATTTTTAATACAAAGCATCTGTTTTTTTTTTTTAATTCATGTACAGTTCGATTATTTTATCTTTACCCATGCGTCATCAATTTATGATCGAAGAAATCACACACACACACACACACACACTCTCTATCGAACATCTCTTTCTATTAACGAATGAGGGAATCAAAATTCGTTATCATTTGTCTTCTAAGCTAAGAATTATGGTACTGTGATGATCGATTGAAACTCAAAACAATGAAAAGAGATAGCCATAAAACCGACAGTGTTTTACAGTTCAACTAAACTTGCCAAAATTGTATTGACTAGGGTAGTACCATCAATTGCGTTATTGTTTTCTGTCATTGGGGTATTGTTTGACGCTAGTTTTACTTTGTTTTGCAGTCGAATATATTATAAAAACAGTTTTATTCAAAGCTAAACGTCTCTTGGAACCATTAATTCAGAAGCAAGTACAATACTCTTTAAAATTTCCAACCTCACAATTGACATTTGTGACTATAATTCCGTAATGCCGGGATATTCACACAACAGTTATTGATAGTGTGAAAACCCTAATGAGAGAAAGAAACATTACCCAAATCTGTAACTACAGGTAAAAACATTCACAATATATTTCAACTCTATTTTAGATCATGCCTGTAACTAATTCACAATCACAAAAATTTGTATTGAAAGAGAAAGAGCAAATGGTGGATCTTTTTTTCCACTTTCATCTGTTCAAGAGGCAAAAATTAAAACCACAAATGATATCTCGTAACTTTGTTTTACTGTATTTTAGAGAGTTGCATCAACACACACTGAATCATTGAAAAATGGTATGAACGAGAAAAGCTTCTTCGTGATATGGTTATCAAACCCATTATCATAAACATTGGTGATGGTGACAGTTCTGAATCTGAAATTGATTGAATATATTAATTCTGTTTTATCTTCATAACTGGTACATAGTTCTACAAGCTCGCAATACATAAATGAATGTATGAATAACTATTTTGTTAATCATGTGTTGAGTATTTCATTACCAAATATATTTCAACCGGTATACTTTTACCTCTTATATATTCATTTATTTATCATTATACAGTGTGTCCTTGCATCCATGCACGAATAGGTAATTGAAAAAGTCTGAATATCGAAGTCTAGAAGATTCCTTTTCTGAAATTTATTCATGTTTGAATGGAAACTCATTTTTTGATATCAAAGTATGCAAAGGTTTTGGAAATATTGCACTCTATCCTAGTGAACAACTTTTTTCGTTAACTGTTATATCTACACAAATTGCATTAATGTGGATAAAATAACTTCTGAAGTTATTAGGATTTGATGGATTTGTGTCAAACGGCTGCGGTGGTATGGATGAAACAACTTCGTTATATGAGTGTGACTGAAATTAGAATACAGTAGGGAGGTCAAAAGTTTCTAGTAAACTCACTGGGCAATTGAGAAAATTCCATGAACATATGTTTGCCACCATGTTCCATTATCCCATCAAACCTCTTGTCACTGGATTCGTAATAATTGGAATATACCGTGTGCTAGGAATCGTATGTTGAAAGGTAAGACTTCGTTAATTCTTGGCTCGCACAAGTTTCGATTACTGAAGGCTGCCGTTCGTAAGGGGACGACAGCTGGTTAACGGAAAAAGCAATTTTAAACAGATTCATTCATTTTCGCTTTTGTTTCTCCAGCAATATTTTTGAAATTTGGAACATTGAATATGCTCACTGGACGCCACAATTTGTGATATATTTAGAAAACAAAAGAAAGGACAAAAGGGGGGTGTACCCATGAGTGTGTGTCACACGGTATTCTGCTGGAACTAAAAAAACTCTCATTGTCTGGTGGTTCGCCATTTGACTAAAATTTCTCGACTTATTTCATATATGATGACGCACGAGTAAAGATAAAATAATCGTACTGTATTGAGAATAATCGTTTATTAGCAGTTCCGCCTTAAAATCTATCTAATCGAGCTGAAATACTATGCATGGTATCCGACCTCGATAGCTTGTTTTTCGTTCAACGATCTCTGATAACACCTTACTTGAAAACATGTGCTCCCTCTACAACAAATACTCAAATCATATTACAACCGGAATTTTCGTAACTTCAGATCTCAATTGATTAACATTATCAAATCAAACCCTTTATGAGATAAAAATGCGTTATTTAATTTTGTTACTTTTTGTTTTATTTTTTCTTTGATATATTAACATTTCTTTCTGGTCCTCCTCTTGGTGGTATACTCTCTCACCCCCCATCTGACTTATAAATTAGAGTAAATGATTTGACGCACCCTCAATTCTGCTCTTATACTTATGCGAGTTTATTAGTACATGCTTGTAAAACTGAACGTATTAATGATATATGCTATAGTTATGAGGTATTCTTAAGAAACATGTTATTAGGCTTAACACCTGTTTGTTACTTCGAATAAAATGAAATAAAATGAACTAAAATAAAATAAAATAAAATAAAATAAAGAAGAGGTATGTATGACTTCTGTAGAAAAATCTGAAGGAAATCGAGGGGGTCTTAATTACTTTTCGAATAATGAATGTCCTTCTCAATCTTCAAAATCGAATTTGAAGAGAAAGTTATTCACTCATATTCAAATAAAGTGGCGAGGAGTTATTTTTTTTTGTGAAACTGTTGTTTTGGTGCTAGTAATTGTGAAATTAGGTAGATTAACGCCAGAAAAAAGTGTTTGAAAATTGTCGATTCCCAAGATTCAGAAGGGCATAACTCGAAAAGTAATTGTGTCCTCGATTTTTCAAATCACTTTTTTTATTTCAAGGTTGAGCCCGGTGTTTTTTTCTTGAATCCGGATTATGGGTAATTTTTAGTTTATATAGGGCCTTCAGCTGACGGTGCTTTGTTGATCTCTTCATACGAACTTTTCGTCTTAGAATCACTCAAAAAATCATCCCTTCAAGTTGGGCAACGTAACACCCTGTATATGTTGTGAGAGACAGAAACTTGGTATATACCAAAAAATATTATTTCATTTTACTAGAGCTCATTAATAGCCCATCTACTTCAAGGAATCCTTTCATAAAAGTTTTCACATTATGTGCCTCCATTTAGTTTTGGAATAATTCTTTTCTATAAAAAACTGAAAGACGTTTCGAATGAAGTATCACACGACATCCGATGCATTTTGAGAAAATAGACATTTTTTTATTATAGTCAAAAACCAGGTAATGAACTACCAAAAAAATAAATGTCCATTCGTTCAAAATTTATCAGATGATGGGGTGGGTTTCTTTATGGATAGACTGTTTATTATATAATTGAAAAATTAATGCGATTGAATTGTGGTTTTGTTGACATATAGAGACCCTTGCAAAGACATAGCTAAGACCGTTTTATTACTCAAGTTCCTAATTTACACATAATAACTTCTTACTGCATTTATAGGCGATTCAGATACATACGTGCCCATGCAGGGTTTCTGAAGCACGTGCGGGTTAAACGCCTTTTACTTGCGTTTCTATGACAAGGACATATTTTATATAACCTCGAAGTATTTTTCACTCTATCTGAACCAGCCTGAAAGCTTCATAGACGATGTATTCTGAAAAATGAAGGCGTTAACTATATTACTCAATTATGAAGATTTCGGTGATTTAATTACATTCAATAATCATTCATTCACAGAAAACAAATAATGTGGCTTCAGTTCACAATACTCTATTAAATGGCGAAGGACTTGGGATAAAAAATTAAAATTGTTTCATAGTCGGGTAGGTTTGACTTCAGTAAGTTTTCAATTAACCATTTATTTCTATCACATAGTGAGTATAAAGAACTCCTCCGGTTTCTATTTCTTTTTCAATTTCAGTATACAAATATAAAAGTTGTTAATATCTCTTGATAAAGACGAATTATGGGCTTTCACACGAAAAAAAAAAAGATGATGTCTATCAAGTATAACTATTTTCCAAGATGGTATTGAATTGAGAAATTGGTTCTTTTTCAAGTTCATGATTGTTAATTGTATAAAAGCTTTCGATTTGTAACACTTATTTTCGCTCTAGTAACATCTACGTACTTAGAATATTGCCCAAAACTGAAGCTTTGATGAAATAAATTTCCTTCTAACGCAGGTTGATTCAAGTGAATTTTGTAATTTCAGAAGTTGTGTACTGAATTATTGTTGTTTTTTCCGTTAACCAGCTGTCATGCCCCTACGAACGACAGCCCTCAGAATTCGAAACTTGTGCGAGCTAAGGATTAACGAGGTCTTACCTTTTAACGTGCGATTCCTAGCACGATTGTTTTACTTCTTGGGAAATAATAATTAAATGCTTTTTGAAATGGTATGCTAGATTTAGCCTATCTCCTTGAATACATGGAATATACCCCACACTAGCTCCACTCAGAAGACATGCAGCAGCTGTTATTTGGATGAACAAAAATTTCAAATTCACAGGAAAAATCAATAATATCGCGTCCTTTGCACTCAATAAAATATTGGAACATCAGTTGACACCAGCTAACACCGACTGATTTCCTTAGAGGTCCTGAATATTTTGGTGTTACTCCACACCTATTCGGATACCACCAGTGTTTGGTGTTATTTATTAACGTTTCCAGGTAAATCCTGTGATTTCAAAATGGAGAAAATAAATATGAAAATGAAATGTAACGATCATTTTCTCAACGAATTTTTCAAATTGGAATTAAAACAAACTCTTATTTTCAGAAGTCGTACATTTCTCTAACCAGTCCTATTTTCCTTAAAATTCTCTACTCAACCACGTTTCACATTCAGGTATTCGTTTCTTAATTAAATGTTGAATTCCATTTTATTGAGAATCAAGTTAACTGTGACCCAAATTCTGTGATAGTAGAACGTTATTTCACAGCACTCTCGATTTCACTTTGAAGTTTATTTACCACCTTCTGGTCAAACTTTACGTATTTATTAGATGTAACCAAGTTCATACTTTACGAATTTAATTTATTTTCAAAGATTCTTTTTGCAATATTTAATTTAATTTATTTTTCATTAGAAGTTTCTTTATCTCTCTCAATCATAGTTGGCCATGTCAAATTTGATTTGCATTGCTTTTATCTTTTAATTAATGTGTATGAAAAATTAAATTCACTCAATCAATCAATCAATCAATATAACAATTTTTAATAGTATATGTATATTCGAATGATAAAACTATGAAAGTGAAAGCTATAAAAAAGAAGGTTCGGTTTTCCAGAAGAAAGTTACATTGGCATTGATATCCCTTGTATATTAACGTTTCATTCGCAGATTGAACCAACGATAGCCAGATATAGTTAATAAACCAGTAATGAAGATACTCACGATGAAGAAATAACTTCCCGAGATACAATTATTTCAGAATCAGCTGCAAGATATTTTCAATACAAAGCATCTGTTGATTTCTTTTATAATTCATATACAGTTCGATTATTTTATCTTTACCCATGTGTTATGAATATGATCGAGGAATTCACACACCCTCTATCGAACATCTCTTTCTATCAACCGCTATGAGCGAATCAAAATTTTTTAACATTTGTCTTCCAAGCTGAGAATTATGGTATTGTGATGATCGATTGAAACTCAAAACAGTGAAAAGAGATAGCCATAAAACCGACAGTGTTTTACAGTTCAACTACACTTACCAAAAATTGTATAGACTAGGTTAGTACCATCAATTGCGTCATTGGGGTATTGTTTGACGCTAGTTTTACTTTGTTTCGCAGTCGAATATATTATAAAAACAGTTGTATTCAAAGCTAAACGTCTCTTGAAACCATTTATTCCAAAGCAGGTACAATACAATGTGTTTTGTTCAAAAATACTCTTTAAAATTTCCAACCTCACAATTGACATTTGTGACTATAATTCCGTATTGCCGGGATATTCACACAACAGTTATTCATAGTGTGAAAACTCTAATGAGAGAAAAAAACATTACATATTAATTTTTTATAGTATATATTCGAATCATAAAACTATGAAAGTGAAAGCTATAAAAAAGAATGTTCGGTTTTCCAGAAGAAAGTTACATTCGCATTGAGATCCCTTGTATATTAACGTTTCATTCGCAGATTAAATTAAACACAGCATCCAACGGTAGCCAGATATAGTTAATAAACCAGTAATGAAGATACTCACGATGACTACGGAGAACATTAATAATTAATATTTTCAGATCTGACCTTGTCAGTTTGTTAAGAAAATATCTTACTAATTATCTTTGATTGCTGCTGTCACTTGTAATTAATAACGCACATGCAACAACTGCTTGATTAATGCATATGTTGTTTCAATTCCCACACACCTGTGGAATTATTACAGGGTAATTCACCTCTTATGAGTAGTAAATTTCCATCATGCATCACACTATCCCGAGTCTTGAAATATAGTAACACGTACCCAGTGGATTTTGAATTGAAAGAACTTATACTTGCAATGCAAGATTGGGTATGGTTTGATACTATCTCGGTTAACAATTGTCTGAAGTAAACCTTCATATATTTCATACTGGGTGTTTCCTAACTATGGTTCCTAACTGCGGAGGTGATTCGATAAGTCATTTTAAGAAGAAAAGTTCCTATGAACATTGTCCGGAGTTGTTTCGATTCTGACGGTAATTATAAAATATCTTGAATATCCTAAAACCGATTTGGTTGAAATTTGGTACATTAATTTGAAATAATAAGGTGCTCATTCAGCCCTAACTAGATTGAAATTGTTAGGGCCAGTGGAACCACAGCCAACAATATTATAAAGAAAGTAAACCACTGCCTCTTTTTCTGTAGATGTTTTCTTTCTTTCAGATCGATCAATTAGGCTCTTGTAATTTCTTCATATACCAAGACCAAGACCTAGACCAAGACCAAGACCAAGACGAAGACGAAGACGAAGACGAAGACGAAGACGAAGACGAAGACCAAGACGAAGACCAAGACGAAGACCAAGACGAAGACCAAGACGAAGACCAAGACGAAGACCAAGACGAAGACCAAGACGAAGACCAAGACGAAGACCAAGACGAAGACGAAGACCAAGACCAAGACCAAGACCAAGACCAAGACCAAGACCAAGACCAAGACCAAGACCAAGACCAAGACCAAGACGAAGACGAAGACCAAGACCAAGACCAAGACCAAGACCAAGACCAAGACCAAGACCAAGACCAAGACCAAGACCAAGACCAAGACCAAGACCAAGACCAAGACCAAGACCAAGACCAAGACCAAGACCAAGACCAAGACCAAGACCAAGACCAAGACCAAGACCAAGACCAAGACCAAGACCAAGACCAAGACCAAGACCAAGACCAAGACCAAGACCAAGACCAAGACCAAGACCAAGACCAAGACCAAGACCAAGACCAAGACCAAGACCAAGACCAAGACCAAGACCAAGACCAAGACCAAGACCAAGACCAAGACCAAGACCAAGACCAAGACCAAGACCAAGACCTAGACCAAGACCAAGACCTAGACCAAGACCAAGACCAAGACCAAGACCAAGACCAAGACCAAGACCAAGACGAAGACGAAGACGAAGACGAAGACGAAGACGAAGACGAAGACGAAGACGAAGACGAAGACGAAGACGAAGACGAAGACGAAGACGAAGACGAAGACGAAGACGAAGACGAAGACGAAGACGAAGACGAAGACGAAGACGAAGACGAAGACGAAGACGAAGACGAAGACGAAGACGAAGACGAAGACGAAGACGAAGACGAAGACGAAGACGAAGACGAAGACGAAGACGAAGACGAAGACGAAGACGAAGACGAAGACGAAGACGAAGACGAAGACGAAGACGAAGACGAAGACGAAGACGAAGACGAAGACGAAGACGAAGACGAAGACGAAGACGAAGACGAAGACGAAGACGAAGACGAAGACGAAGACGAAGACGAAGACGAAGACGAAGACGAAGACGAAGACGAAGACGAAGACGAAGACGAAGACGAAGACGAAGACGAAGACGAAGACGAAGACGAAGACGAAGACGAAGACGAAGACGAAGACGAAGACGAAGACGAAGACGAAGACGAAGACGAAGACGAAGACGAAGACGAAGACGAAGACGAAGACGAAGACGAAGACGAAGACGAAGACGAAGACGAAGACGAAGACGAAGACGAAGACGAAGACGAAGACGAAGACGAAGACGAAGACGAAGACGAAGACGAAGACGAAGACGAAGACGAAGACGAAGACGAAGACGAAGACGAAGACGAAGACGAAGACGAAGACGAAGACGAAGACGAAGACGAAGACGAAGACGAAGACGAAGACGAAGACGAAGACGAAGACGAAGACGAAGACGAAGACGAAGACGAAGACGAAGACGAAGACGAAGACGAAGACGAAGACGAAGACGAAGACGAAGACGAAGACGAAGACGAAGACGAAGACGAAGACGAAGACGAAGACGAAGACGAAGACGAAGACGAAGACGAAGACGAAGACGAAGACGAAGACGAAGACGAAGACGAAGACGAAGACGAAGACGAAGACGAAGACGAAGACGAAGACGAAGACGAAGACGAAGACGAAGACGAAGACGAAGACGAAGACGAAGACGAAGACGAAGACGAAGACGAAGACGAAGACGAAGACGAAGACGAAGACGAAGACGAAGACGAAGACGAAGACGAAGACGAAGACGAAGACGAAGACGAAGACGAAGACGAAGACGAAGACGAAGACGAAGACGAAGACGAAGACGAAGACGAAGACGAAGACGAAGACGAAGACGAAGACGAAGACGAAGACGAAGACGAAGACGAAGACGAAGACGAAGACGAAGACGAAGACGAAGACGAAGACGAAGACGAAGACGAAGACGAAGACGAAGACGAAGACGAAGACGAAGACGAAGACGAAGACGAAGACGAAGACGAAGACGAAGACGAAGACGAAGACGAAGACGAAGACGAAGACGAAGACGAAGACGAAGACGAAGACGAAGACGAAGACGAAGACGAAGACGAAGACGAAGACGAAGACGAAGACGAAGACGAAGACGAAGACGAAGACGAAGACGAAGACGAAGACGAAGACGAAGACGAAGACGAAGACGAAGACGAAGACGAAGACGAAGACGAAGACGAAGACGAAGACGAAGACGAAGACGAAGACGAAGACGAAGACGAAGACGAAGACGAAGACGAAGACGAAGACGAAGACGAAGACGAAGACGAAGACGAAGACGAAGACGAAGACGAAGACGAAGACGAAGACGAAGACGAAGACGAAGACGAAGACGAAGACGAAGACGAAGACGAAGACGAAGACGAAGACGAAGACGAAGACGAAGACGAAGACGAAGACGAAGACGAAGACGAAGACGAAGACGAAGACGAAGACGAAGACGAAGACGAAGACGAAGACGAAGACGAAGACGAAGACGAAGACGAAGACGAAGACGAAGACGAAGACGAAGACGAAGACGAAGACGAAGACGAAGACGAAGACGAAGACGAAGACGAAGACGAAGACGAAGACGAAGACGAAGACGAAGACGAAGACGAAGACGAAGACGAAGACGAAGACGAAGACGAAGACGAAGACGAAGACGAAGACGAAGACGAAGACGAAGACGAAGACGAAGACGAAGACGAAGACGAAGACGAAGACGAAGACGAAGACGAAGACGAAGACGAAGACGAAGACGAAGACGAAGACGAAGACGAAGACGAAGACGAAGACGAAGACGAAGACGAAGACGAAGACGAAGACGAAGACGAAGACGAAGACGAAGACGAAGACGAAGACGAAGACGAAGACGAAGACGAAGACGAAGACGAAGACGAAGACGAAGACGAAGACGAAGACGAAGACGAAGACGAAGACTACTATAATAGAACCAAACAAAATTTCAATGTCAAAATATTTTATTACTCAACGTATTCTCCTCTTAATTGGATACATTTTTTACAGCGAACCTGCAACGTCTCTAGACCTTTCAAAAAAAATGTTTCTTCTTGCTCTGCAAACCAGACCTTCACAGCTTTTATTACCTCCTCGTTGGAAGAAAATTTACGACCTTATAAACTTTTTTTCAGTTGAGGAAAGAGATGATTCGGATGGAGCCAAATCTGGTGAATAAGGGGGGTGTTCTAGTAAATGAAACCCTAAATCATAAATTTTTTGCATGGCAACATGAGATTTGTGTGCAGGGGCATTGTCCTGCAAAAACAAAACAACTTTGTATAGCTTTCCGCGTATTTTCTCTTTAATTTTTTTTGAGTTGAGTTGAGTGGTTAGTAATGTCGAATAGTAATCTCCAGTTATTGTTCTACCGTTATCCAAAAAATCAATCGTGATTACTCAATGGCAATCCCAAAAAACTGAAGCAAGAACTTTTCCAGCAGATTTTTGGACACCAAACTTCTTAGGTCTTGGAGAACCGGAGTGTCGCCATTCCATCGATTGTTGCTTTGTTTCTGGATCGAAGAAATGTACCCAAGTCTCATCCATAGTAACAATTCGGTTCAAGAAGTCTACATCGTTTTCAAATCGAGCACAGATCGAACGCGATGCTACTACCCTTGCACGCTTTTGGTTAACATTCAAACATTTGGGGATCTATTTTGCAGCAATTTTTCTCATGTCCAAATTGACGTGAACTATATGATGAACGCGTTCGTATGAAATATTCAGTGCTTCAGATATTCGTTTTAGCCCAATTTGGCGGTCTGTTAAAATCATGTCATGAACTGCATCGATATTTTCGGGGACTGACACAGAAACTGGCCTTCCCGATCGGTCATCATCTTCAATGGAAAATTTACCTCTTTTGAAGCTTGCAGTCCAATTTTTCACGGTCGCATACGAAGAACATTGATCACCAAGGGTATTAAGCATATCTTCGTAAATCTGCTTACCTCTCAACCCTTTTAAATACAGGTACTTGATGATGGCTCGATACTCCAATTTTTCGATTTTCACAATTTTGGTGGACATATTTTTCCTTTTAATTTATTGCGTAACTCTGGTTTATTTTTTTGACGTCAAACTTTACACTGGCACTTCTAATAAGGTATTGTTCGTTGCTATGGAAACGCAGTATTTTGATTATGCAGGGAACTGGTCTAGGCTAACTAGATATCAATATATTATTATTATTGGATTTTTGGATAGTGAGCAGCAATATCAACAAAGCAAAATTCTTCATGGACTCGGACTATTTATGATATAGATTATTTTTTTTTTTTTTTCAACAACGGAAATATATTACTATAAATATTGAATATATAATAAAATGATATTTTAAATAAAAAAAAAATATATCTTCGTATGCATATTATAGGTATTTGATATTTCTCAGTTTTTAACAATTGTCAACTTGTACAGGTACAATAAGCGAAATAATTTTTTTATTTCACCATAAAAATATAATTTTCAAGAAATCTCAATAAAGATTGAATAGACGCACACATCACACAGGCTGACGCCCGACAGGCCAGGAAAAAGGTTCAAAAGGTTCGGAATGTTAATTAGGTTTTTAAAAAGGATTATTCTGTGATGAGCAGTAAGGTGCGTTTGCAGGAGAGGGGTATCCCGAAGAAATTGTAACACTTATTAACCACTGCGACCTCACACAACATACACCTATTTGTTGTATTGAAAAAAAATTATTGTCGGTTGAACAACAAAAATTAAAAACCTACCATTATGAAAAATAAAAATAATTGAAATAAAATGCCATAACCCATTATATTTTCCATCAGATTTTTTCGAATATTGAGTAGATTTGTGTTCATTATTTTTCTTTCAAGACAAAGACCAATACCAAGACTCTTGGGAGAGAGTCTTGGTCTTGCTCTTGATCTCGAGTTAAGCCTTGGTCGAGAAAAAATTTATTGAGTCTTGTTCTTGATCTCAGTCTTGAATCAAGACCAAGACAAGACCAATACTAGTCTCTTGGTCTCGCGAAGTCCTAGAGCTGATGAAGAAAATCAGCTATAGAGGAAAACACAGGTAAAAGCTATTCGTGAAAAATCGGAAAGAAGTTTAAAAACAAAATGTTTTACATTTTATGATCTAATAAATTTAAAAAAGAATTGATTGAATTAAAAAAATTTATTTGAGTGCAGTAAAATTTGTGATCAGAATTTTTTTCCAAAACTGTTCATAAATCATTTCTTGCCCTAAGGTTCCTATGTACCACCCAGCCTGCATAATATTTCGATTCCCAAATGTTCTTCCTTAGTTTCCATTCCAATGAAAAGAATTATCCATTTAAATCAGCAAAATATGCAGGAATTCCATAAAATATAATAACAATAATTCACTCAATGTTTTATACCACTTCTATTTATTCAGTTCCACACCAGATATTTAATATCACCTGTTTCATTGAAATAAAGGCTTTCCGGGAAGGTAATAACTTTCATTGAGGCTTCAGTCGGCATATATTTTCAAAAGTACACGTTACAGAGAATAACCTAATATTTACCGGTCGATTAGCTTAAAAGTGGTAGTTACAGAGATACCTGCGGTGTGTTGGTGGCACGCCGACTTTTGGCACAGTTATAGACAGTGGCGTAGCACTAGCTAGGAAAAATGCAGAGAACCAAATCATATCAGTTTTTATTCATTCTAAGACCTTAGAGGGTGTAGAACGTGTCAAGAATATAATACAATTAGGTGAAGGAAGGAAGCTAAGTTTTTTAAGGCAAAATACATTTTGAAGTGTGTAGTTTTGAAGCCGTCAGATAATTTATTGAAGACTTATTTCATTTGATTCAGAGGTAATCATCATTTGGATATTTGGTCTGGTTATTTCTTGTGAGATGAATATGTATATCAATTGTTCTTTAAATTTTATGGATATAACAAGTAACTTTCAATATGTAGAGACAGGTAAAATATTGAATTCAGCAAGCAGAATACTACAAGAATGCCTGGATGATATATTTTTTATAGTTTTATAGTAAGGATGAATACTCATAATCATAATTCTTCCCATTGTATAATGTTACACAGTAGCTACACGGTAAAGGCAGAGCAGAAGTTTGTCAAACAATGTATGTCAACAACCGAATGCATCAAATCTGGTCTTATTTTTGTATTGATTCAATTGTTTACAATAGTTGCATGCTATTATATAATGATAATCAATGTTCAATTAATCAATCTCAATTCAGTGGAGGAATTTTCATTATTATCAGTTTGGTATGAGAAATTAGGTACCCTGTTTCCTCGATGTTGAGAATCAATAATTGTTTCTCAACAATTATTGTTTTGACGAAAATCATTCTCCTAATTTGACAAGAAGGTTACAGGCTAATTAATTTGATTCACTACATTCTTGGGAGAAAGACAAGTCGTCAGCATAATAATGTATTTTATAGCCAGGTAAGAATTCTACTATACCAGCGGTAATTATGGGAAAAAAGTTGGTGCAATATAGTACAATACCCTGTGACACCCCCAATTCCAATAGGGAGGTATCTGAGCAGTGCTCGTTAACAGATTTATCGACTTCTTTGAAACATGTGCGAACGAACTATGTTTTCTAGAAAAAGTTATCAATAAACATTATCACTGACGGAACTCATCATATATCAATAAGAATAGGAACAAAATCAAGAGCATGCTTGGGTTCTGGAACGACAAAATCTTCTCACAATATTCCATAAGAATATTCTCAAAGATTAGTTGTAGAATATTGATATCATTGAAAAAGTTCAATGTAATTGTTGGAATACATTCTATAATGTATGCAATATGTCAATTTATACTGAACTTATTTGTTCATTGTTTTGTTATTTATCCCAGAAGCTATTTGACATTTGGCCATGATTGTATTCGATAGCTTCCATCATACTGGGTGTTTCACAGTGAATGGAATTGAACAGATTATTTCCGAAATTCATAGGCTTGGGTAATCAAACAACATGCTCTATCCGTCTAACATATTTTCATCAATACAGTCTTGTCTCTTTTATCATAGCAAATGAAACACCCTGTATATTACGTATTTTTTATATCTTATTAGATTCCTTATAAATTTTCCTGGTCTCTCTATACCTCTCTGTGATAGTTTTGGCGATAAAAAATATTTTATCAAGTTCATGTGCAAAATCTGACCATTGAAAAATAATGATTACTCATTTCACAGAGCAAATTCACAAAATAATTCAGTTTGGATCAAGCTGCATAGAATCATTAGGTATTCTTCCGGAGAACCAGATTTTAGTTTCAGCTTACAGGTAGGCTCAGAAGAAGTACATTCCTTCCGGGGACTCATGAAAATGAATTAATTTTGGAGGTGAGATCATTTATATTATAAAATCGTATTTGAAAAATGTATTATCAGATAGTCATTTTGACAGTAGGCTATGAACTTCATTCTTATAGAATATATATTATTCCTTTAAATGTGTTTTTGATGAAATTATTCATCATTGATGGTCAATGTAACGAGAATATCAGCAGAACATGTAGAGAGTTCAATAAAAAGTATCCTGATTCACCTCGAATGGGGAAATACATTAGATTGAGTAGACATCTTTAAAAGTTTGAATCATCTTTGGAAGCTGCAAGAAAATAGTTAAGGCCTGTGACAGATGTTGAGAAAAATGCAGTAAATCTTTTGGCATACTTCCAAGAAAATCCTCAATCTTCCATTCGTAGTGCACTTAATCATTTAGATGTAAAACTTTCTTCAGTTCATAGGATTCTAAAGGAACAAAAGTGAACGACGATTTTCATAAGAAGATAATATGGAGTGATTATTCAAAATGTTCCTGAGAAGGTATTTTCAACAGAAAGAAACTCATCACTGAGCAACTGAAAATTCGCATTTTACAAGAGAAAAGAAAATTCAAGAAAAATTTTGATTCAACTTTCAACAAAAACTTGAAAAATAAACAATTTTTCGTGAAATCTGTCACAGGAAGGTATAGGAAATTATCACGGAAAGTTATGAGGACCCCAAATCTGTGTCGAATTCAAAATAACAAAGTAGCCACTACTTTCTGATATAAACAGCAACACTATATTGATGAATCTCAGAAGAATTGAGCATATTTCATTATTCAAGCACACAAATTTTCGAAATGATTTGTCGTTTCGTTCTGCTTATATTGTTCCATGCATCGTGAAACACCCGGTATATAACACTAATTTCAATTGGATCTGCTTAACAGGTTTCAATAGATTCGATTGTGTCCTTGGTAATGTCTCTTTATTGATTATATCTACATCTGTTTGATTTGTTTTCCAACTATTGTGCAACCAATTTTTTTTTCATCGGTGTAAGTTACTTTTCAACCTGTCTTACTAATGTCTTCCCGAGCTATCTCAAACAACCCTGACGACTTCCTGGGCTTTTATGATAACATCCTGGAAACTTTGGCCAACTTCCTGAAATTTTCCATTAACTTTTCAAGCTCTTTTGCTTAGTTCTCTGACATTTCGACTATCCTTTCTCTTCCACCGAATCGTAGATTATCTTCAGATGTTTCAACTCAAAACTGAATTGACATGTTTACTAATTCGCTATACTGGGTCTTTTGTTCCTTTTTTACCAACAAACACTTCGTTGATTGAGATGTTGAGGCCACTCTTCTTATTTTCTTTTAATTTTTTGGGTTTGGTGTTCTTCGCTTCACAAACTTGGTGTTCCTGTTTAGTTACTTTTGAGAGTTCTAAAACTTTGCTGATATCGCCATTCTATCCTGATTGTTATCCCTCGTATATATGAGATTCCATTCAGTTATCTTTATGTAGTACCAAAATTGTACCCAAATCATTTGATGAATGGAAAATACTATATTTCTCCCAGTACAGGTACTGATTTAAAAGTTCTAAGACAATTGATACAATCTGTTGTTTTTTTTTCAGTCAATAGACTCAAGAATTCCAGTTAACAGATTCACCAATTCCAGTCGACAGACTCCACAATTCCGGTCATAGCTTTGTCACAGACACTGTATATGATTCAATGAGATGTTATCTTTTTCTATCTTTCGAACCTGAACTTACCTTCTAGTGTAGTAATTGGAACTCGATACGCTCATATACATTATTAATATGAAAATGTGCAGCTCCGCCAATGGACCAGAATCTGGGAGGGCTAGTATTTCGAGCCGCAGGGCCGGTCTTTTGATTATAAACCACATGATAGCTTCATTAGAACAGATCTTTCGGTTACCGGGCCTTCCTCTGACGCCTCGGCTCTTTCATCTTATACGATTCGGCTTAAAAAACTAGAGGGTCCGTAATCAAAGATAAACTATAAACTCAAAACAATATTTGGTAGGTAGTTATCGGGGATCTTGTCGATGTGGAATATTGAGCGTTGCTATAACGAATTTTCTGAGAGTTATAACACGGCAATGTTTGAAAGTTTGTGAGTTTGTAAGTCCGTGAGTTTGTGAGATTGAAAGTTAGAATGAAAAAGCACAAAAAAATGTGTTATTATACAGTGATATTTAAAAAGTACGCAACAAACGGTAAAATCTCTGTTTGTTTTTTTCAACTCAAGCTCGTTTTGAAGCCTACTTAGCGCCCAGAGGACATAATGAGTTATTTTGAATTCCTTGAAAGAACGCATTTTTTTAAATTAGCCAAATCTCAAAAGTTATATTTTTCGAAAAATAAATAATATTTGGTTAAAATGTCACAAGGTTATCTTTGTTGGCGCTCATTGAACAATGTGAATGTGAGAAAAAAAAAATAATTTTCTGTGATATTCTGCAATTATTGATTTATTTTTTATTTTTCAATAAATTAAAAATTACACACACTCGAACTTTGTTCGTTTAATATAAAAATTTCTTACCGATATCAGGGATTCAATATACACCGTTTGTTTTTGTGCCAAATATTCTTTAAACCTTCACTCAAGATTAGATAATGTGCAAAAACATAAGGTTTCTATTCCAAGGCACTTTTTTTGTCAGAAAACATCTACCATAACTGGCTTATTCCCATTCGAATGGCGTATCAAATCTTTGATCTGCCAAAAGCATTACTATCATAATAGTTATTTATGTATCAAGGGCGTAAAGTAGGCGTTTATGGCCTGCGGCGTGGATAATGGCCCGAAGGCGTTAGCCGAGGGCCATTACACGCCGAAGGCCATAAACGCATTTTACGCACGTGATACAAAATTTTATGCACTAGCGGTTTATACAGTGTCCACCAAAATCTTGGAACAGAAAATATTAATAAAAAAGTTTTCCATATGGTTCCAAGATTTTGGCGGACACTGTATATATATTTATATCGCAATTATCGTGTCAATAATCATCTCTGTATACTGAAATAGATTCATTTATTCAAATTGTACACAGAATACCCAATATATACCCACCTAATTATGACGTTGTTAAGCAAGCTGGTTGTTGTCTAGCAACAAATTCAATAAAAAAGGTAGACGGTCATCTTCATGTTTATCTGAAAAAGAACGTGAGTGAACTCAACACGAAAATTATAGAATCATCAGATGAAGAACATAATATACATGAAAATGGAAATTTTGGAATCGGCTGAGAGTGCCAAACTCGAACTGCTACCAACAAAGTCAAAGAAACTTTACGAAAAGACGTATAATGAGTTCATAAAATGGCGCAATGAAAATAATGTGAAGGTGATTACAGAAGATATATTAAGTATATTTTTTTGAGAAGTCCAAGAAACGAAAACCATCTTCTTTGTGGTCATAATATTGAATTAGTATAATAATATAAACCAAAATTGATAGCACTTTTGAAACGGAAGAATGATGGATATAAGCCGAAGAAATCCAAAATATTGAATAGGGATGAAATCGAACTTTTTCTAAAAGAAGCTCCAGATAATGTATATATATCTGATGATGAAGGTATGTTATACCTATCTATATTTATTAGGTAATTAAAAACCTTATTGATTCTTTTATAGGTTGCATTAATATTTGAGGTTCATGGTGCTTGTCGTAGAGAAGAATTAACAAATCTCAAGCTTGATGACATTCAAGACCTAACTTATGCTTTATTGATTACAATTCGAGAGTCAAAAAATAAAAAACAACGAACATTTACCATCTGCAGTTCTGAAAACCAGTCAGTAAATTATTTGGATATTTATAGAAGATATGCTAGTCTACGTCCCGCAAATACTGAACATGGGCGTTTTTTTATATTCTAGAAGAACAACAAATGTACAAAACAAGTTGTTGGGAAGAATATCCTCGGTCAAATTCCAAGAAAAATTGCAGCATTTTTGAAGCTACCAGGCCCAGAAGAATATACGGGTCATTGTTTCAGGCGTTCTTCAGCCACTTTATTGGCTGATGCTGGGAAAAGTATCACCAATATCAAAAGACACGCTGGTTGGAAATCAACTACAGTAGCAGAGAGCTACATTGATCAATCGATTTCAAATAAATTGAATATTGCCAAAAAAATTGCCGGCGATGGTGTTGGGCCGATACCAAATAATAATTATTTGGACCTACCATCCACATCTAAAATGAGTGGTGAGGATGTTTCAAAACGGAATAATTATTTTCAAGAGAGAAGTGAATATCCCACCCAATATATTCAAAACTGTAACAATTGCATAGTTAATATAAAATTCTAATTTTCAGGGTTATGGAGCAAAAATGTAGATTATGAATAAAAGTTGTTAAATGAGTGTTTGTCTCAGGGATTTCCAATTAGGATGAAAGGATTTTTCGATTCAATTGGGTCGAACTAGCCTTCGCTGATGATTGGCAATGACCATGAAACCGGTACGGAGGTGTTCCCCCAATTAAATCGAAAAATAATTTCAGCTTTGATATTTGAAATGCATTGCAAAGTGGTTCTTGTAGAAAACTTTGCCAAGTATTGAACAAATATAATTCAATGGTCGTAGGGGGCAGTAGCTGTTTTTTGTTGAATACTTGCCGACGACTTTACCTATTGTATAGATTTTATTGCGGAAGATTGGATTACGTAATCCACCATATTTCATTATTAGTTTTATGGTCTTCCGTCAAGTGGTGTCGCCCCTCTTTCATGATGTTTCTGGCTTCATATTGAAGTCGACACGTAGTCAGAGTGCATTTTAAACTGGAACCCAGAGATGGCGCTGAATTCATACCTCAGTGTTTGTCTCAGGGATTTCCAATTAGGATGAAAGGATTTTTCGATTCAATTGGGTCGAACTAGCCTTCGCTGATGATTGGCAATGACCATGAAATCGGTACGGAGGTGTTCCCCCAATTAAATCGAAAAATAATTTCAGCTTTGATATTTGAAATGCATTGCAAAGTGGTTCTTGTAGAAAACTTTGCCAAGTATTGAACAAATATAATTCAATGGTCGTAGGGGGCAGTAGCTGTTTTTTGTTGAATACTTGCCGACGACTTTACCTATTGTATTGGTTTTATTGCGGAAGATTGGATTACGTAATCCACCATATTTCATTATGAGTATTTCTTTATTGAACTGAATTCATTGTTTCGTGGTAGGTCTTCCGTGAAATGATGTGCGTAGGTATATATGGACAATTTTAGTTTATTGTCTACTTTACCGCCCGCGGGCCATGATACGCCCACGGGCGGTAAAGTGCCACTTTACGCCCGGCCAACCGGGCAGTAAAGTGTACTTTACCGCTCGCTAGTGCATAAAAATCGTGAAAATCTACTTTAAAATTGGCTACTCATTTCATTTCAATTGAATTCAGTTCCTTTATTTTCCTTTCAGATAATACATGATTGTATAGAAATAGTCAAAAAAGTTGCTAGAAAAAAGTAAAACAATCAAAAGACAATGAAAATGAAGGTACTGAAAATATTAACAAAATAAAATACGAAAAGTAACACAACACAATAACATTACGACAGAAACATGTTCACAACAACAAACAACAAACAAAACAAAAACATCAATCAGCTAAATACAATTTCACGCGATTCTTGAATGAAGACTACAATTTACATTTTTTTATTTTATCAGTTGGTGAGTTGAAATATGTTGGTACCATAATCTTAAAAGAATTGAAACATGTATTAGTTTTACATTATGGTACAAAAAGGTAAGTTTTTTGTCTAGTATTGACATTATGAACATTTGATTTTCATGTTTTAGAATATATTTAATTCTATAATATATTACGAAGGAACAGTTAAAATTTTATATTTTCTGAGTGTTGCATCGCATGTTTCACGGAATATCATTCCTGTCATACTCCTCAGTACCCTTTTCTGAGCTATGAAGACGTTATTTGCTGATGAGAATGTGCCCCCAATACAGATTCCATATCGAATTCTACTTTCGGCCTGAGCATAAATCAATTTGATAAACATATCCATATTTAATATTATTCTTAAATTCCTCAATTGACAGTCTATGAAATTCAATTGTGACATCAAATTTTCAGAGTGGTTTTCCATATTAAACATTTATTCAAATATATACCCAAAAATTTTACAGTGTTTTATCATTTGTCTTGATGCCGTGAAAGACAAGCTGTTCACACTCTCTTTGTCTGTTATGAAATCTAGTGGATTGTGTTTTTTCTATATTCATCAAAAAGGTGATTGGAAGCGAACCATTCTTCCATTTTTGTAACCGTTGCTCTGCATTTTTCAGTTAAATCTACATTGTCCTTACAAGAGATCACTACAGACGTATCATCAGCATGAATTGTGAAGGAAGCTGGTACGTCGAAATTATCGATTGTTGTTTTCGATTTTCCATGAAAGTTGAAAGCAATTTCAGGGGTATTCCTCGTATTCCATTGCTTGATAGCTTTTCTCATGGAATATCGTGGTTGACAAAGTCGAATGTCCTGCTGAGGTTACAAAAAACGCCAACAGGACATTCGCCGCCGTCTATATAATTTAGGATTTCACTATAATAGAATGGATGGCTGTTGTTGTAGATTTTTTGTTCATGAAACCGTGTTGGTAACCTGAGAAAATGTTTTCTTGTTTTAAAAAGCATGTGAGCCTATCAAGAAAGGAATATTCGAAAACCTTGGAAAAACCACTGGGCACTGTAATAGGTCTGTAGTTCTCTGGCATATAGGGGCCTTTTTTGTAGATTGGAGTTACTTTACCCACTTTCAACATATCTGGACAGTTTCTGGTTAGGAAAGATACATTTACAAGATAAATAAATGGTTACGTCAGTACTGTCATCATTTTTCTTATCAGAAACATAAGATTTTCATCATAACCTGAAGATGATTTGTTCTTCAGCTTCGATTTCAGTACAGACATGAGTTTGTAACGGTGTACGGTAAAAGAAAAATAGACTTGTGGTAAAAGGGTATATTACACATAAAATTTTTGGATTAATTTTGAGGAAGAGATTTTGTTTTGGATATAGTATCAGAAGTAGCACTTTCATAGTACTGACTGAATATTTGGACAACGCCTTTCTGATCCTTTACTGAAAAACTACATTTTTCAGTGAAATTGAATGATCTTTTATACTCAGTCATTGGGGTCGAACAGTATTGTTCGGTGATCAGAGATGGCGCTGTCGATTACTAAACTAATGTCTGGTGTGGTATATTCAACAACCAAATCATTGGTCCAGTATTTTGAAGAAAAGATTATGATTCTGCCAGGTACTTGCTTTTATTTCAAACTCAACATCTTGATTATTAGACAATATGCCACTGAACCTACTGTGAAGCAGCCTTGCATTGTAATTCCCTGCTAGGACCACTTTGAGCCCGCTGTTGCAGATGTTGTCCAGATCTAACACATATAGAATATAAGTTTAACTCAAGAACATTGATTGATTGATTAAGTTCCGCTACTTGTTACTGTTTATAACATCAACAGCAATATCCACTTCGTCTCATATGGCATAAGTACACTCTAGTTCAAATGGTGTAGACTTACTCCAGTTCAACAGAAACTTCTCCAGACATATTCTCTACAAGCAGGGAGCATATTATTGCAGATGCTGAAATATAAACCAACCAAACAACCATACATAAAATCATCAATTACCAATAACTTTTTCTTGGTTCTTACCTTGATTTCCCCACATTAAAGGATTTTCCTTTCCATAGGAGGATAAAAATAAGTTTTTGAAAGTTCATTCTCGTTGATAGTTTCCTTATCATGAAGTCACTTCCTTTTACAGGAAAATAGCAGTGTGCCTCTGTCATATATATTTTCATGGCTGCTGCTTTTCTGAAAGTCCTTTATTTATTCCTCTCTTCGTCCTCAGTGGTTACATCGAAATGACTCGACTGCTTCTTTTTTTTACATTTCATCAGAAATGTTGACCCACTCTGTAATAATTGGCTACGTATCATCCTTGAATTGAAAGTCACTTTCAGAACGTACATATTCATCTTCTGCGAACAAAAATAATTGATTTTGGGATCTCTCAACAGTTTACGAATAAGTCCAGCTGCAAAAACAAAGGCTGATGACTGATCGTCCTGGATATGTCGTCACGGATCATTTTCTTGAAATGTTAGTAAACTTCAGTTCGTGAAATTTTTATATTGATGACTAATAATTCAGATCGAGGTTTCACTATATACAAATTCCAGGAAATCCTCAATCAAAATGCGTCGCATGTACCAATTTGCGATTTGCCATGAGCTACTAAAACTGAAATAATAATACTCTTCGAAGAATTCCTTGTCCAGAACAAAACATGTAATCAAAATTGTGAAAAACAATCTGGACACTGTACAGAGGGTTGGCCACTGACTGTCCCTTGGAACTCGAAATGTTTCTGGATTAATTATTACAATAGAATAAATTCCATTCTTCTAGAAGCCCCTCATTTGTCAAATTGATATAGAGGATATTCAATCAACGCAGACTTTTCATAGGAGATAACAAACAAAATGAAAATGAAAAATATTTATGCAGTGTGTTGCAAATTGTACTTCCCGAAATACCTTATCTTCTCAGGTGGAAAGCTTTCATCAATCGCCTTTTCACGTCCTACTACGATCACAGAAACCATGCCAAAAAATGAGGAAACGTTATTAGGCATTTTTCAGAAAAATTTCGATCAGACGTTCGATTCGGACAAGTTGGGTCTAACTATATGCAAAATTTCAAATTTTAAAAACCAATATTATTCCGATCAACTATTTTTCAATTGCTCTCTTCATTTATCGTTTCATTTCTGTTATAAATTGGGTAGAGCTAGAACAAGCATTACATTGAATTGAAAATAAGGTGATAACGATGACAAGGGTTGAGTGAGGTGAGTGACTACTGAATCCCGAGAACTAGTTCCCTGAGTGGACGCAGTGAACCAGTAACGACGGTCTGCATTTGTCCGGCTAGGATTTCTGCTGCATCACGGCAAAGCGGTATGATTTCCATATTTGAAAGCAGCGTATCCATCATTCCACGAAATATTACATTGATTTGAACCACCATAGGGGTACTTGGTGGAAAGAATCCTTATATACATTTTTCGTGTTTTCAGCAAAACTTATAAACAATATACAGGGCAATTCAAATTCGACCCCCACCATTGGGATCTCCTAAACTACAGGAGATACGTCGAAGCTTAAATTGGGACAAAGTTGCGTATTTTGGTGCTTAACAAAATACTGTTGTGTAACTTGGAAAATTCCGAGTATTTCCGGAAATATCGGGAAAAAACTGAAAATCGGAATTTTAGTTTTTATTCTCCTGTAGTTTAGGAGATCCCAATGGTGGGGGTCGAATTTGAATTGCCCTGTATACATATTACGATGATTTTGTAAAATAGAAATATCGAATCATCAGCCCTATGCTGTATAACTTCCGTTAAAAATAACGTCACCGTTATTCGCCATTTCCGTTATTTTGCTATTACAAATCATAGCAAAATAACGAAATAGCATGTATTAGTAGTTCTGTACATTTGCTTCCATAATGTGCTTCTTCTTCTGCTCGTTAGGGGAGCTGCGGCTAATTTATTTCAAGTCGCAGATTCAGCTCGAGACTTAGATATGTATCATATTTTCCTGTTCATCGTTCACTTGGCTGGGACAAAGATAACTACAATGTAGTCTAATCTACCGTGGCACTGACAAGAGGCAAGATTTCCAAAACCGGATTGCAGTTTGCCTCACTGTCCAATTCAAACATAAAACCTGCTTGCTTTGGCCAGGTTCGAATCCTGGAAAATGAGAAAAAAATTCTCAATTTCACAGTAGTCGATAGGCAATGTAGGTTGTCTAGATGCCAATCCCGACGTTTGTTTGCTTGGAGTTCGCGCCGACCACCCGGGATGGTGCTGTAGGTTTTCCGGGATTTCTTACAGCTGAAAAGTGAATACGCCACCAAAAATCGCCCCGGAGCGCCACGACAAATAATAATAATAGCCGTCCTCCACCCGCACAGGCTATGCCTTTGGGTACACTATATGAGTGTTTATGAGGAACTATTATTATTATCACTATAAGATGTAGTTCCATATTTGCCTTAGTATTAGCCTGAAAATTGTTGTTCTCTATTAAAATTGTTGCCTCATGTTTTCCTCACCCTGAGAATGTTTACAGGGAATGGTTTCAGACAATGTCCTTATCGTTTGTTTCATTTATATCGAGTGACGTATAGAAAAAATCGTACAGTGAATCAAAATTTCATGCTTTGTATTAAGCGCAAGTAAAACTCATCCTGTACATTTTTTCATACATTGAAAGGGTATTCATCTGGCTGAAATGAAAGACATATACTTTCTTTTATGAGAAATTTTCGGAAAAATTACAGCTGGTGATATTTTCTATTCTAGAGATGAAGTAATACTATTTTCATTGATATCGAACACTTCAATCCATTAAAAGTGATGATCGTGTCTATTCTCGTGTCGTTATAAATTTCTAGTTTCTCTCTTTTTACCACTAGTTTTAAAGGTCATATTTCATAATGAAGTATGTATTATGACTTGTGCTGAAATCAATATAAAAAATATTCACTTTCAATCAATAATTTTTGTAAATTCAAATGTTTTTCATTCTTTTCTAACTTGAGACAATAAACCCAATTACATGTTTCACCACATGACGGTGATATTTGAAACACTGAAGTGATTAACTATCAGTATAGCGATGTGATTTGATTCTGATTGAATTTATATATGAATATGGACGAATTGAACGAATACGAAGAATATGTCATACCCGATGACATAAAGGAAGATATAACATTACTGAATGTGTCTTATTACCGGAAAAATGTATTATATTCTACTAAATTGGATGAGGGAAATAAGAGTAAAAAAATGGAATGAAAAGGAAATTTTTGCGTATTTTCTGAAACTCTCAACCTCTCACATTATGGTCAAAATATTACTGAAATATTTGGCTTAAATTCCGGGGATATCTGTCCACTTTTGAGTGATGACTGGCACTTTTTAGGACACATTTCTATCTTTCATATTTTTTTCTACTTCTATACTTATTTTTTGAGCATAAACAAATTATATATTTTAGGAATCTGCATGAAATGTTGTGTATATAGTGCGGATTGCAATAAAATATACCGATTTTGTATTTTTTGAAAAATTTTGATTTACATCGATTGACTCGTAATTCACAGATTATATTTGATCATTCTGAATCGATTGGGCCCGGGTTCGCAGAATTACTCTATCTTCAACTGTTCATCTGGAGTGGGATCAAGACAGTTTCCTCTATATTTTTTTCCAGTCCTTTTGTGACATTTTTGACGTTGTATTCATTTTATATGCTCAGCTTCGTATCTTGTTGATCTATGGTGTTGTCATCTAATATGTGTAAATTCGTCATGATTGATAAAGAGAGAGGAAATCCTGCTCACCTGTTATCAGAATTTTAGGGAACTTCAATAAGAGCAACTCCTTCATCGACAATTTATCCCTTTGAACTGCAATATGAATAATATATCCACCAAATTCTCGTCTTCAATTAACCTCAACGATGTTACAAACTGTACATTAAATATTTTCAATAAGTCAGGTGAGTATAGAGATCCCTGATACTAGATGCAGAGCGTGTCGTGGGGCAGCTGAGACCATAATGCATTTGCCGTCAGCCTGTCCAGCTTTTGCGATTTACAGGCAAAACTGAAGAAACTGAAGTCAGCAATTACAAACGCCAACAAATTTTTTGACGACTTGCAAAACCATATTCTAATAGTCTCTTTGAATATACAATTTCTAGTTACATTTCACTCCAACTTAGTGAATACCTTGTATTATTCAGTAGCCTTATCCACCCGTATCTAACCTTATCCTCAAATGGGTTGAAACTCATTTTCCATAAAGCACCTGTGCGTGACCAATAATTATGTGATTTCAGCAACTGGTGTCACAATGATTTACCATTTTCACCTGAATAGACTAATAGCTTGGGCACGATTCCGTTGAACACGACACCTTACTATTTTCCATTTTCAACTTATGCAGTGAAACAAGTAGGTACACGGGTCAATTGTTGGAACTTTCGACATTTCTGTTTGTTGCTAAGCCGTGTTGATATATCATTTAATAGTTTATTGAGACGATGGGATAATATGGAATTATGATGAAATACACTTTCCAATGGTATGATACAATCACCAAGAAGAAACCAGAGAATCGTAGTAATCAGAGAAATTGGTACTGATCTTTTCCTCGGTTTTATCATACAATTTTCGATCAAGTCGAAGAATTTTGTTATGAACTCTGCTATTAATGTTAAAATGTTATTGACGATATGTGTCGCAGCCATAGAATTGATAGTTATTTTTCAAAAACACCCTCTTTACTATTTGTTTCATTACTCATTACATATACAGTGTGGTCCAACGAAAACTTAACACCTCGATTTTCCGGCTTTAAAATGAAAATGTGGAAAATCGCTCGGACCCGTCAATTTCTAATACGAGGGGGAACAACTTTTCCGCTGTTTTCATCCCCGTAACTTCAACCACCTAACGGGGGTGAGCACAACTCCTTGATTTTGAATAGGGATGCGGGGTGTTGCGATACCTCATTTTGAAGATCTGATCGTGTACTATCTGACCGTAAAATTTCGCTCCAAAATATCCATCGATAACGAAAGGACAGGTAAAGTAGTGGAAGAGTACGTACTTTTGTGATTATTTTATTAAATGCTCGAAATGGGCACCATCCACTTCCATGCAGTAATATAAGTTTTGCTGAAAACGTTCACGTACATTACTCAAGATTTCTGGTGTAATTTGACGGCATTCATTAATAATCCGAGTTCGCAAATCATCCAGTGACTCAGGCTGGGTAGCGTAAATCTTGGATTTCAGGTGACCCCATAGAAAAAAGTCCAGTGGAGCCAGATCAGGTGATCTGGGTGGCTACTCAATATGTCCCCTTCTTCCAATCCAGGCGTGAGGAAAATTGTCATCTAAGAACTGACGCACCGGTTGAACAAAGTGAGGTGGTGCGCCATCTTGTTGGAAAATGATCGTTTGATGGTCTTCTGCATTCTCCAATACTTGCACGAGGGCTGGATAAATAGCGTTCTCCAATAGATCGAGATAAATTTGGCCTGTGAGATTACCGGGTATAAAAAAAGGGCCGATTATGTGATTTCCATATATACCCGCCCAAACATTTAATTTTTGGGGGCGCTGTGTATACACCTCACGAAATAATCTTGGATTTTCATCTGACCAATACCGACAGTTATGCCGGTTTACAATGCCGTTAAGGTAAAATGAACACTCGTCCGAAAAACAGATATCGAACATGTAGTTTTGATTGCCTTTAATAATTTCACTGATCACTTCACAGAACTGGAGTCGGCGATCGGGATCATCCTCATTCAGTTCCTGAACCAATCGTATCTTATAAGGATGGAATTTATGTTGTTTCAGGATTCTCATTATTGTTATGCGTGAAACACCAGATACATCGGACAATTTCCTAGTACTAACGGTCGGATCCATTACTATATGACCTAAGACAGCCACGTCCCTCGCTTCGTCTCTTTCATGCACCCTCTTTTTGTTTCCAACTGAACCAGTAGCGTCAAATTTGGCAACCAGTTGAACAACGTAAGCAGCGGATACATTTTTTTCAGGATGTCGTTCGTTAAATAAAGCCGCTGTTGTGCGCGCAGAGTCGTTATTTCGGAAAAATAATTTTATCATTTCCACCCTTTCTTCTACGGAATACACCATTTTAATTCCACTACCAATTTACAATCGCTTTGACACACTTGTACCGTTCTTAAACATTCACGATAGACTAAGGTACAAAAACAAGGTCCGTCTACTTTTTTGGACAAAAAATTAACGACTCAATACCTTTGAAATGCGTCGGATACGACTACTATTCTCGAGATAAATTCCATATTGCCTCTTTCACTATTTTCGCTGATATTTCATTATCGATGGATATTTTGAAGTGAAATTTTACGGTCAGATAGTACACGATGAGATCTTCAAAATGAGGTATCGCAACACCCCGCATCCCTATTCAAAATCAAGGGGTTGTGCTCACCCCCATTAGGGGGTTGAAGTTACGGGGATGAAAACAGCGGAAAAGTTGTTCCCCCCCGTATTAGAAATTGACGGGTCCGAGCGATTTTCCACATTTTCATTTTAAAGCCGGAAAATCGAGGTGTTAAGTTTTCGTTGGACCACACTGTATAAAAAAAAGCATTGATTTTCATAAATATACAAAGGCGCTGAAGGGTCCAAGTTTAATTCGGAATCAGCTCGTCGACAAACAGTTGAAGGGAGCTGGCGATTTTTTCTAAAATAAGAAATAAAAAATTTAGAAAATTCAGTTTCCTTCAATTAATCCAGGAGCTTTATAAAATAATTCGGGTTGACTCTATTCCGAAGTTATCTAAAATTTAAGGGGTTTGTTAAGGGATGGGTGTTTGCTGAGTTTTCGAACAAGAGGACCCTGTGCTCTTTACAGGGGGGAGGAGGGGAGGTTTTTTGTCCATATCTTCTAAACTATGTAGTTGATCAAAAATCAGGAAAAATTTGCGAAGGAGCATCAAGTTTCCTTCAAAATTCATCAGTTGAAAGTATTTTTGGTAAAATAATAAACAAGATACAGGAGTTCGAAAGAAGGTCAAATTTCTCAAAATGTGAGAAAATGCAAAAAAAAAATTATTTTGGCCTGACAAAATGTTATATGTTTACACATACCAATGTATTATTTCCCCTACTCGATCTAACTCTTTATTCAATATGCAAAAGCTGTATTTGATCATTAACGAACAGATGGATGATTTTATTGGAATTCGGGCAGAGACATCCGAGCAACATGTTAATTTCAGAACGTCTCGCATTGCCAGGGAAATGTTGACGTAAAAAGCTCCGCGACTGGTTGGACGAACATCCACCATTTCTGGAAACTTGAGAATTACTGTCAATCGGCAGTGGTGCCATTACTCCTGATGTGTGAACTGCTACTTGGCACGAACTGTTGGCATTACCTGTTTGGAGCAAGACAACTTTCATGGCAAAGTTGAGGCGAAAGGATAAGGTTGTAACCCTTGCATCTGTAACCCCTCTCACTCTCTTTCAATGGATCTGCATCACCAAACAGTCAGAAGATGACCTTTAATAAGTCTACAACCAGCAGTACATTCCACAGGCCCAAGTTCTGGCAAATGATACTAATAGGACACATTTTATCGCCTTGCTGATGTCGTAAATGGAAGCCAATGGCGTCAGCTCTATTTGGAATTGAAAAAAAGAAGACACTGCAAGTGCTCGGAAAACACCCGTGACATTCCAATACAGTCAGCAATTTCCGGTACCCTGATCGGACGCAACATAAAATTTCTGATGCCGGGGAAAAGTTCCTGGTTACGCTTGTATGGAGGGACAGTTGCAGTGGATAACTTGGACGACATGAGATATCGCATGTTCCAAACTGGTGGCAAAGCCAAAATTTCAATTGGCAAGACTGCCTCCTACACGCGATTCTGCCGAATTCCACTAGTACTGAGCCAATCTTCAAGTTCAAACTTGGTTAGGGAGTGAGAGGACGCAGCGAAAATTGCCATTTGCATGGGGTTGGACGTTGACTAAACTACTATCACATTTCGATTGCATTAACCTTTTATATTTTTCATCAAGAGATTATTAATAACGATTTTCTTTTCGTTTTTTTTCCAGGAGTCGTACCCATAACCATGAGTATGACTGCTTCTCTATATGACATCTTGTCATCTATCAGATGCAAGTGTGCAACTGGATGCAGTGCAGGAAGGTGTTCCTGCAGAAAAGCAGGCCTCTTGTGCGCTGGAAATGGCTGGAGGCTGAATTGAACGACGTAGATACCGATGAAGAAAACGATGATGAGCCGACCCGATCAGATGTGTGCTCGCGAGGAGGAGGCAGTCGAGAGCGACGATGACTACACTCTTTTTGCTAAGAGACTGTGTAGTGATTTGTAAATATATTTTGTTAAATTCTTAATGCACTATATCTTTTTCAATATTATAATTGTAAATGTTTTTTAGCCAAAATATGAATTTTTCTTCATTTTCTCACATTTTAAGAAATTTTAAGATTTTTTGACCGCCTGTATCTTGGTTTTTATTTTATTGAAAAGATCTTCGGAATTTTAAAGGAAATTTAATTCTCTTTCACGTAGTTTTTCCGGTTGCTAAACAGCATAGTTTAGAAGATATAGGCAAATCACCGAAAAAAGTCCAGAAAAATCACGTTATTCCCTCCCCCCCCGTAAAGAGCACAGGGTAGAAAACTCAGCAAATACACCCTCTTCCATCCCTAAACCATTCCACCAATTTTTGTTCAATTCAGAATTGAGTTCAGGTGTACATGGCTCCTGAAGTAAATATGGAATTACTCGACTTGAAAATGGGAAATCAGCTCGTATTTCTGCATAGGTGCATTTTTGCGACTGAAATTCTCCTGAAATTTTGTCAATTCGTCATCGAAATTCATTTTTTGGTAAGATTCTAAATCAGCTTTTCTGACAAACGTTTTTTGCAAAAAATGGAAAATAAAAACTTTCGAAAAATAGTAGGTACACGCGAAGGAATTTTCAACGTTCTATTTTTTTTTATGCTAAACCTTGTATCATATATTTTGATTGGCGTTTTCAGAATTGCTCTATCTTCAAAGTTTTTCCTCCGTATTAATTTTTTCTATTCGTATTCGTGAAATTTTTGTCATTTTATCCATATTAAATGCAAATTATATGTTTTTGAAATTAGCATGAAATCTTGCGTAAAGAGTAGTGAAAATTTCAAGTGAATATGTTGATTTTGTATTTTTCATGATTTTTAGGAGTCTACCCATTCGGACATTTTGGACTTTTCTCGAGAAATCATTTGGTATATCGATTGACTCGAAATTCACAAAGTCAACTAAATTCATCATTTTGAATCGATTGGCGTTCGCATAATTGCTTTATCTTCAACCATTCTCGAGTTGAAGAGTTCATTTGGAGTTGAAAGGAGTAATTTTTTCTACTCATATTCGTGAAAGTTTTTTCATTTCATTCCTATTATATGCAAATCATATATTTTCAAACAGTTAAAGAAAAAACTATCAACCTTCGTAACAATTTTCTTGATTACTTTAATCCACTATCACAAAACAGAAAAAAATATTCGGATTTACAATGTTTTATGTAATATACTCAAGTCTTTTGAATGCTCCAACAGTGTAATTGATCCTATTTTGGGCCAAACGGAATCAGTCTATTACGATGCTTTGACAATTGAAACTGGAGTACCTACCAAAAGGTTCAGTTCTTGGGCCTCTTACTTTTTCTATTAAAATTTATGATTTTCACGAGTATTTTGTGAATGGCACTGTCAACTACTGTATTGACGACACTCAAATATATGAACACCGAATCGATTATCATTATCGGCAACAGTATCGAATATGTTCTATCTTTTATGACCTTTCTGATCCTAACGTTAACGTCGAACTGAATCCATGCAAATACCTACTTGGCTATTAGATATAAGATTCGAAGTAGAAGCGTACCCTACTAAAACCTGAATTGCACATCAATTTTAGTTTACGTAAGCTTGGTGTTCTATGTATGATAGTATCGACCGAAACACTAACAAAAAAAACGTGTAGTCGAAGTTTGAAGAGTCTAAGAGTTCTTGTGAGTCATACCTGACATCTGAATCGGCTATCAATGACGAATACTTCTGAAGAGCCATATTCCAAATGACGAAACGTGACTTCTCTCGTGGCTACAACATCGTCAATTGGCTTTGGTTTCGAAACTACACGTATCGAAATCGAGAAATGCAAAAAATCTGACAAGTTAAATGACTCCTTGAAAAGAGCCCATTCCATGAAAACAATACTCGACAATGGACTCAAGGGATAAATAAGCCTCGCTGTCAATTATTTTACAATATAATCAGCACTAAAGTACGCAGCACAATCGGCAAGAATTATAATTGTATAGAGGCGTATCTTCTTGGCCTACCGTAATTTCTGATAAGGCAACATTTTTAAAATAACCGAAACGGGTTCTCGAACAGCAGATCCACGGCCGACTGAGATATTTATGATTACATTTGTAGCCGTTCACTTGTTTCACGATGTGAGGAGAATCGAGAATGTGGTATTGTCAGTCAGATTCGATACTCGAAGCCGACCTCATATGCCTAGAGTACACATTGCGGACCTAAATTTGTTTCTCATTTTGTGTTACTGAATTCCGGCATGGTCAAGATAATTTTTTCAAATATTGGGATCTTTGATTTTCCATTAATATGCCAAATACAATAAGAGGAGTGTAACTATTGAAGAGAATCTCGTGTACTACCCTGGATACAAGACTACTTGAGTGAAATGAAGTTTTCAGAGAGAATATATTCTCAAATGAAATTTGAAAATTGTTTTTTTTCTAATGAAAACAACCTACGATAAAAATGAAGATTTTTTTCTTAATATCTAACAGAATACCACTACTTCTCCTTTCAGAATGGTTTCTATACTTGTTGGGAATAGTTTCATGTTTAATCTTATTTTCCATCAATGTTATTATATAAGATATGGTATCTTGTATATTTAAACATAAAAATAATAGTATGTAAAAAAAAATCTTCAAACGATTACAAGTCATTTCAGTTGCTCTGAAAAATATCACGCATTCGAGTATTTTCATCCCTAAATTAAGACTATGGCGACCGTGACAGGACATGTAGAGGCGATGGACAAATGTTATAAAGAAAGAGAGCAGTTACGAAGATTATTCAATGAAAGTGAAGATGAGTTGGAGCTAGCAAAGGCAGTATGCAGAGAACTTGAGCTTGAGGAAATTGGAAGATGAGACTGATAGATTATTTCCACTGAATGTATTCAAAAGGGATAACCTGTTCTCATCGAATCCCAGCTAAGAAGAACTAACAAAATAATTTGAAGAAGGAAAAGTCTACAGAGAAGAAGTCATGAAGTATAAATCAACGAGCAACGATTCATTGCACCAAGACAACTCTTCACATCACACAGAATCAGAGAAAAGAGAAGAAAATTCATACTTCAGCAACTGGAACTCAAAAAGTTCGACGGCAACATGAGGATCTGGATAGGTTTCTGGGACCAGTTCAAGAAGATACACAAGTTCCGCAAGGTACTCCTTCCTAAACCGAGAACTAATGCCATCTCTTATCTTTTGTAATAAGCGGTGAAGTAAAATAATGGTCGTTTGTTAATGATAGCTCCACAGTCACAAATGAGGGTAATCATTTCTTAGAAAAACAAGTACAAAGCTGTGTTAGTAGAAATTCAAAGAGGCTCACCTCATTTGTTCACTTCCATTGCATCTTCTTCTTTAATAATAATAATAATAATAATTCATAATGGCCTGCTCCGATGGTATCTATCACACCCTCGTCTACCGTAGTTGCGTGATGACTATAGAGATCACTGATACTAGATGCAGAGCGTGTCGTGGGGCAGCTGAGACCATAATGCATTTGCCGTCAGCCTGTCCAGCTTATGCGATTTACAGGCGAAACGTGGTGCTACGAGTGTTGTACTACCATCTACGATACTCGTACCGTATAGATGAGACACCGGTGTTGCCTTATGCTCCTGGGAAATTAAATCCGTTTTGGAGAATGAGGAGTACCGAATCTATTGAAACTACTCATTCCTCATCCTTAGCCAAATGCAAGCCAATGGGCCTGATGTAGTTCTTTTCGACCAACAGAATCAGATGATTTTTGTCATCAACTGTTTGGCTCCGAAAACAGTAAGAAAAACGGACTAAATATCGAGATCTACTCTTTGAACTCCGCATTCTATACCCAAACCATTCTTTCAAAATGGTGGTTCTGTTAATAGGGGTCCTTGGTGGAATGATGGACACACTGCTCTTGAACCTAACAATTATAGTGGCTTGTCGTAATATGGCAGAAATCTAATTTGGACGAATGCAGAATGCCGTTATCCTTCGTTCATTCCGCCTGCTCAGAGCACATGATTCTTTGACCCAATAATCACTTACTTCCCGGCGTGGGGAGTGGTTTTTGGAAAAGATGATCCAGCGCGCCCTCCAAGAGCATCGGAGCTTTGGAGACAGGGCCTGACTGGCAATTCCTAAATGAAAAAAAAAACATTTTTGTTGGTCACAAATACACCTTGGTGTCTGGATAACTCAGAAGTATTAATAAAAAGTATTAAAATACGGAAATTTTGACAATACTGTGCAAATAAACAGATTTAGATAGACACCCATAATAATAAATGACCACAACCATATCTATAAGACAAAATAATGAAAAAATTTGAAGATGCTCTAGTCAACAGGATTTAAAATTATGATGTCATAATGAGCGTCTTGCAGTTATTTGAATTTAATTGTTTTTGAATGTTCCCAGATTAACATCTCTCAAAGCTATTCGAAGTTTATTACACAATTTCTTGCAAAGTTGTCAATAGTCTTTGGGAATGAAATATTTCGTCTATTTCGAGTACCATAACTATGATTGGAACCAACTTCTTGGAACTGTGTGAAGTTTTTGCTCACATATAGTAAATTGATTTATATCATAGCTGATCGTAAAGTGAGAACACCAAGTTTGATGAACAAAAAAGTTCACAACCATATTTCATTTTGCACATTTTGGTTCACCACTGGGCCGCAGTGGTCATGATGGCTAGGCCCTAGGCTATCAATCAGAGGGACGTGGGTTCGATTCCCAGCATGGTCAGTGGTCTCGAACTAGAAATCGCATGTTAAAAGGTAAGACCTCGTTATCCTTAGCTCGCACAATTTTCGACTTCTGAGGGCTGTCGTTAGTAGGGGGATGACAGCTGGTCAAAGAAAAAAACAATTTAAATCAACACCTTCCATCCTTTGGAAACTGTTACTATTTTTTTTCATTCCAAAAGTGTAACGAATGGCTTTCCAACACTTTCTGTGGCTTATTTCATAAACTGTTGTCTACTTCACTCGTGAAAATAGTTTTTCTTGTCAATACTCGTTAAAAGGATATATCATAGGAATGTTTTTTCGACATTCGTATATAATTCATGTAATTATTTGGCGGGAGCTCAGCAATACTTAATTGACTTTATTTATTTTCTCTTATGCTTGAAGCTCTTTGAGAACTACTGTATATAAATAAGACCATATACTAGTTTGATGGATACTTGAATAGTGAAATAATTTCACGGAGTGACCAGATATTTCACCGGATACGACTTGCCTCGATCTCGTTATAGAGATTCATGAAGAAAGAGATTTAAGGCACTCCTTCAACAACTCTAGATGATATGAAGAAAATAATATGGGCTGCTACTTCAACACTAACGTCTCAAATTGTATCATGCAGTAATATCCCTTGAACCATTTGGGATCATCGCACAAAATAGCTTTCAAATATAATTCACGTTGTGACATTGGCTAGAGAGTAGTTGTTTCCTGAAGGGTATTCACGAGCCAACGATATAGGTGTAAGTAAACGGGTGTGGAAGGATGTAGGCATCGTTACCATATAGATGCTTAGCTTGATGTTCATTTTTCTGAATGTTAAGGGTCTCAAAAAGGCAGTGCCTATATGTATACTAGTTTTAATCAACTATACTTGCAAGTGAAACAACAATTTCGTAAAACCAAAAAATATATATCTCTCCATACAATTCACAAACAACTACTTCCCCCTACGGACCATGAATTATATCTTTCGTCCATTATTTGTGCAATGTTTCTCACGGACATATAATTGCAAGTGCTAATTGTTATAAAGCCACTGAATATTTTCCTTCATTTTGTTAGAAATGACCACCTACCTGCATACATGCATGTTTCGAGGTTTTTCCTCTCATCAGTACAAGGATAGGTCAGACAACAATCTAGTCGTCTTGTTACAGAATATGAATGATAACATTCAAAAGCCTAATAGTATCCTTCTACGAAAGGACCTTCGACTTACAATGAAGTAATTCGCAGCGCCAACCGCAAACAAATCAAAAAACACTCCTAGTACGAAAAGTACAAAGTTCGAGTTTATATATGGGAGAGTCCAATTCAATGAAATGAATATTTTGTGAAAAAAAAATACTTGCATTATTCATATTGTGGAACAAGACGACTATATTGTTTTCTGACCTATCCTTGCACTGATGAGAGGAAAAAACCTCGAAACATGCATGTATGCAGGTAGTCATTTCCAACAAAATGAAGGATAATATTCAATGGCTTTATAACAATTAGCACATGCAATTATGTGTCCGTTGCTCAAATGGACGAAAGATTTATTTCAATGTCCGTGGGGGAAGTAGATGTTTTTTGTCAGAGATATGACTTGATTTTCCACTCTGTGGAATTGTCTGGAGAGACAGGTATTTTTCAGTTTTACTTGATATTTGTTTTATTGAATTGGACTCTCAAATGTACACACTCGAACTTTGTTCGTTTTATATTCATATAAGTATTTCATATTCTGTTGTTGTTTCATATGAACAAAGGCAAAACTGTATATTCTGTTCAATATATTCATTTTGCCAGGAATTTATAGTAAATGGAAATGTAATTTTACTTTATGGAGTGAAGTATAACAGAATGAAAATTTTGTCAGCAAATGAAATTCAATTAATACGTTGAATTAAAATCTATTATTTATAATATAAGTATTGAGGTTTGCTGTATGAACTTAGAATTAATTGAACATACCGAATAATTTCGAAAAAGGGCTTTTATTGAAATCAAAAGCCAAAACCATCTTTTACCCTATTTGGAGTCTTAACTTTACTTAATATATCTGTGCTTTATTTCTACAAAACTATCCACTCCACTCCAAGACATGGAACAAAGTACTAATTCAATTACCTTGTATAAGTTTCATATGACTTTTTCTAATCTTATATACAGGGTTTCTCAATTGATAAAACAAAACTTTGTTGTCACTAAATTTTGGAGCCACCCTGTAGACACCAACATGATTTTTTCTCTCACTATACATATATTCAAGCAGAAATATTTAAAAAAAGCTAGTTTGATTGGCGTACAGAGACAGTGTATTGTTACGAACCTGGTAGTAGATAGAAAAATCATGAATCCTTCTGTTTGCCTTCTAGAAACCCATTAGAATGTACTAGAATCATTAAAGTTTATTCGAGAACTTAGTATGGAATGTTCTGTTGAAAGTTCTATAGCTTCTAGAATAATGTTATCCTATAAATACGATCAGATTTGCCAAGTTTGGGAAGTTTTTTGAGTTTTGTTTACTTTTTAACATTTGACTGTTGTAACGTTACCAAGTGAAGTTTGAAGTATTTATTTGAACTGCAAAGTGTCAAACACTGTTGTCAGTTGTATTATTTGTTCTGTGACAATAAAGGCGAGTTTATAAGTAAGTGTACCACTTATTGAACCTGAAAAACGCAACAGTATTATGGGGTGCCCCACCCTTTGAATGTATACTCATTACCATGGATGTATAAATGAATAATGTACCCAGTTATTTACATTTCCAAGTGAAGTAGCTGAGTTGGGGGTTGCCACATCGAGTCAGTGATAATTCTTCATCAACCATCATTGCCAGCGAATTCCAGTCAGTAACTGAACATTCCGATACGTTTATGAAATTAAACTCGGCATTATACATTCCAGAATCAAAACTAGTGAAATTAATATAAAAAATCGGTGCGAACTTCCAAAATAGTACGCAATGTTTCTCATCATTTTAGGGTTGTTTACAAATTTCACCACTTTATGATGACATTGTCTGTCATATACGGTATTTGTGAAAATATTGGTGTTTTGTTGCGTTTGCATTAAAATAGTGAAAGAAAAATAGATAGAGACTAATAATGGTGCTTTACTGTTGGGTTTGCAAGCAATCCAATTGTTCTAACAACCAGAATCTCAGCTTTGATAAGTAAGTACATAGATTGTTTACAAATATTAGATTGACGTTCATATTCTTCATTGGCGTCACAGTGGGTATCAAATTTCTATACATTAAAAATGAAATGGTTATGAAATCTTGTTACTTTATATGAAGGAAGGCATATATGGGTATTTTAGGAACACATCAGATCGTATCTATCAAGTTTTGCGGAAATGTTCATAATCATATATGAAATTCCACATATTTTTGTTATTATCAATACCTATATCAGTTGAATTGCGTGCGCCACTGTCGTTGGAGGGTAGGTTACAGTCTATCGCAGGTCTCCTCCTTCCCCGCAACCCGCACGCCAACGAACCGAGCGTCTTCAAAACAAACTGTGTTGCAAGTATGGGATTGCTGAGTCCATTATTAATCTATACGTCCATGCTCATTACCGTTGGGATTCTGGAAATTGCACCCAAGAAAACTAGCGAAAGCAGAATACTTCATTCTAAATAATTATTTCTAACCTGTCTGTCTGTCACTCGAAACAGGAACAAATTGCTGACAACGATATGAGATGGAATCACGTCATGCCGAGACATCTATATCGCAACGCAGTGACGAAAACGTCTCCTCCATAAAAAAGAGAATCGAGACAGCTTGCCTTTATTTATTCACGCTGTCGATTTGCATGGCTCGTCCATGCAGAGCCATTGTCATCGTCTGCAGAATCCGAAACGAGAACAAATAATCTCCTCGCGGACGACAATTGACAATGAGGTGAAGGTAGTTAACGGTAGGACATCCATTTACATCCAACAAGTCCCTGTCCCGTCCTCACAAATCAGTCCATCGGGCTGCCCATTAGGACGTTGATATCGTGATAGATTATCAGACGCAAAAGCTATATGTAAATTTCACCACTGCACTGTTGTAACTGTCGTTATACGTCTCGCGAATTTGTCAGCATGGCCTTCTGAGATGAATGCAGATCAACGGTGAGTCATTACTGGGGCTGATTATATCAGAGGAGGTTATGGGTTTTTATTCAAACTGTGATGGAGAACAAAACAAATTTTTGATTATGAGTGAAAAGAAGGTAGTTAGATAGTTTGTGAAAACCTCTACAGAAAATTTCACACCTACATTTTTCAACCAGTAAAATGTGTATTTTTTCCAACGTCACCATAACAACCTAGATATTTTTCGTGCACGACTAGGTACATACTCTGAAGTGTATTTTAGTGATTTTTCGTTGACATTCAATAAATTTTTAATGAATGCTTTGATGATGCGTTCTGGTTGAAGTAATTGTTGGATCTGTCCAGATCTGTCGGAGCTTATACTGATACATGCCGCGGAGAGAGTTTTTAGCAGTGGTGACCTCTTGTGTATAGCGTTGTCCCACTTCTAGATATGTGTACGTCTCTCCGGCATCCAGATGATGTCTTAAACTGAACGTCTTCTCCGGATTCCTCGCATCGTCCTCTTTTAAGATGAAACGTGGCACATTTATTTATCCCAAAATCCATTCCGATAGCACGCGTATACTCTTGCACCACCCTTAAGAACTGATAAACATCCTACTCCCCAGAAGCATATAGTTCAAGGTCATCTATAGAAAACATATGGATGACCTTATGCCTCCGGTTACCGAGGGTGCTACAAATGTATCCGCAGGATTTCCGTAGAGCAACGGAGAGATGCAGAAGAGAAGAGGGCCGAGGGAGTCCCCCTGAAACACGACTCTTCTAAAGATAACCTGCTTGCTCTGTTTGGACTCTGATTCGACCAGATGTTATGGTGAAGCTAGTCTTCCAGAGCGGCATCAGCTGTTCAATGCATCTCACTATTTGATCGGGTACTTCAAGACATCTGAGCAAATGCATGATGAGCTCAGGCGATGTTGTATCAAATCTTTGAGTCAAAAACTCGTACTAGATGATGGTGAGTACATGGAAATTTTCTTCACCAACAGTTATTCTGCCCAGCAAATTTCTTCGAGCCTTTGAGAGACCGTCGAGCTTCATCCGGATCTATCATCAATGAGCTCAGGCTGATGAAGCCTCCTGCAGAAAGCTTCGAACTGCGCTAAGGCCGGATTATCTACGTTGAGTGGTTGGGAAAATGAATATATTCTTCCAGGAGGTTTCTATCGGATCAGCCGTCAGCGGGTTATTGACAACACGAGGAGGCTTTTGAAATAGGCGAGAAGGTTCGTGGCGGAACTTCATGATTTCCGCGATGCTTCTCGCCGGCCTCACCAGTACTTTTTTTGCAGCCACCAGCATTCGTATACTATCGAGACAGAGCTGCTTGTTGGTAAACAGCATTCCTTGATTCAGTAATTGGTAAGCTCGTCCTTTTGTGGCAATTCGCCGCATTGCGGGCGTGAAGGGCCTATTGGCCGCCACGTAGTTCGCAACACACCAGATACGAGACGCGTGTTGTCGACTTGATCTTAGCTTCCGTTTTGTGAATGCCTCGCTTGTGCCTCCCAATCAGAGGGGTGGTTTCCCTCCTCTTCGCTCAGGCCTGAGCGGCGTCGTACAGGGAAGATGTAAGCTGAGGAGGGGTTCTGACAAATCCCGAAGATGAGATACACAATCCCTCAGGTTTTGGGCGAAAAAAGGCATGCTTTGGGTTTATCCCACACGACAGAGCATGCATTCTTGCCATGTATCTTCTCCGGGCGGGCTCACTGCTCTCCAAACAATGCAGAAGACCGTTCCTTAGTCCATCCGCCCACTCAAAGTGTCATTAGGTGGCAATCCATCGTTCTGGATCTCACCACCTTGTGTTTGACCCCTATTCCGAGGGGTCGGTTGTGGGGGCCTCTACCTCGTCTGTTCGGAAAGTAGGGTATGCCGGGGGGTATACCCACGGCCAACATCAGAGAGATGCTGTCGGTCCCGTTTTGCACCTGTTGCTCGGGAAAGTGAGAGCTCCCAACAAACCAATCCGAAATTATTTGCTCTCCATCTATAGTCATGAGTAGAAAAATCTTGCCAGATGGTGGTAGGTGTTCGGAATTTCTTTTGACCAATTGTTCCATCTAGGCCTGGAGCAGCGATGTTCCTCGAGCCTTTGAGAGCGTGTCGAATTCCTTCCGGAGCTATTGGATTGCACAGTTTCTTTAAGCTCAAATTTAATTTTTGTTTTTCATTTGATCGTGTGAATCAAACTTCAACTGGTTATTTCTTCTGTTTCTATTCATGATTCGCTTTCAATTCCTGAACTTTTATCAGGTATCAAAGACATTTTCACGGATCGTGCTGTGTGATGTTGTTTTCCATTTCGAAAAATGAGGAAAATGCTATGGCACCTCATCGTTAGAATATTAAGATTTTTGAAACAAAAGGCACGTGATATTATTAGTGATCATAATTGTTATCCTCTGAGAGTATATGATTATGATTTTCCCGTTTTCCCTTTTACAGCTCGCTGAGATTCGTTATGAACATTTTGGAGCAGTATATTCAATACTTGAGGGAAATCGTTATGGATTTCCATTCTCTAAAAAAAAGGAATCAATACTGTACAGTTTAAGTTATGACGTATTGATTATTCGTAACTCGAAATGAAAACGTGAACGTCTAAAAAGAAAACAATCTTGAAGTTTCTGTCTATTCTTCCTTGTCTGTAAGGGCTGATTTTGGAGAGATAATTGTTTACAAATCAGAACATTTCAATAGAACTCGATTTATTCGTTTCATACTTATTACACTGTGTATTTATATATACGATTTCTCACAGTCCACCGCTCAAAACACAGAAAATCAAAAAGCAAAGTGGGAGTACCTGTTCAGCAAAACATCTGCCAACAAAAACTCTTGAACAGGATACTTCTGTCCTCACTTGCACACCCTCCATTGATTTTGAATAGGCGAAAGATAGAGATTCAGTTAATAGAAGTAGCAAATAAGTAGCTAAACATTATACTCTCAGGCTTTTACCGGGATTATACAGGAAAGACCCTCCAAAAGGTATGTGAATGGGCGAGTGGAAACAGTAACATACTACCAACAAAAGAACAAAAATATATCGGCTTACAAAAGATGAGTGTTGTCGTTTTACGGAACCTAAAGTACATCTTGAACGGTTAAGTGAGTTCAGCTTGATCCTGTATTAAACATAATTGTTTTTCAGAGAATGTGCCGCCAGGGAAGTAGTGTTATTGTGGGATCGGCGATTTGGAATTGACTGGGTTAAGCAGATTCAAAAGACGTCTCGGATATTCATATTGGTGAATTTGCGAAAGTAGGTATCAGCTTAGAATTTTTTGAAAATCGTTGTACCATCTGTCAGGTAACACACATTCGTCAACTGTTTTTATTTCTGTCGGATACTCGAGCATGCGCAGGGGAGCATTAATAAATGGCTGTTTGTTTAACATGGTAGGAAACTGTCACTTTTCTTCGCGGATGCGAGATTTGTCCCGTAGGGCCCAAGGGTAGCAAACGCAAAGGAAGGAAAAGGCACTTCACTCCAGTGTGAAACATATGATTTTTTAAACACCTCCAGTATTTAATCACCAACTAATAACGAAGAATATGGTGTCCGAATTATATTGAGCAATCTCAATAAATACAATGAATATACCAATTTTTGAAACATCCACTAACAAAACTAATAACCATTACAATAAAACAAAATTGAAAATGAACAATTGAAATTTTTATTATAAAAATGATCCAGCCTTTCACATTTTTTCCTATACTATAGGATTGTTGCAAACGTCGAACAGAAATACTTCAACAGCGCCATACGACTGCCGAATCACGTCTACCCAACGCCTGGCAATACTTCCTTTAACAACCACAAACTGGTGAAACGAAAACATGTGACATCTGCAGACTAGTTTCGCGAATCAACTCGCTCATCAGTACAGACTTGGCCACAATATGTAATTAATTTCCAATTCGGAAAATAAATGATATGACAGCGGCGTGTCAAAAGTATTCATGACATAATATATGTAATAGGCATCAGGGCAATTACAAAAAAAAATCCTAACAATAACCCCCGGTACATGTTGCCCCACCTATAAAATACTCTCCTTACAAAAGACCTCCCATGCCTAAATTTCCATGTGATTCGTGAACATTTTTAAATTTTCGCACAGTTATTGAATTATAAATAATCAAAATAAACATTTTACTTTTATAAATAGAATTCAACAGCTCATAAGTTCAATTGTTTAATATACACCATTTTGCATTATACTTATTTCGAAAAAAAAAAATATTTCTTTTCTAAGCCATTACAGGGTGTTATGTAAGTACGTGGCCAAACTTGAAGGGACGATTTTTTGAGTGATTCCAAGACGAAAAGTTTATATAAACGTGATAATGCTTCGTTCTCAAGATACGGGGTGTCAAAATTTTCAAAAGAAATCATCGTTTCCGTATTATTATCATTATTGCAATAATTTTGATAAAAATTCCTGGATTGGTATAGACTATTTATATGAAAAAAATAATAGTTACACCCCAGTTTTTCATGAATTAGTAGTTGAAATGTTTTATTGTGTTGTGCCAGAGACTTGCAATAAAGTGAATTTTATCCCAAAAATAAAACAAGACACGAACCAAAAAAGTTGTAGTTTTAGATGCTGACTATGAAACGAATAAAAAAATTGCAGAAAAATACGTGTTGCGCATTTTTTCTGTAAAAAATATTGGTTACGGTGCCTTCCGCGACGCCATTGGACATGATACTCTTGATATAGTTAGGGCTAAATCAACCTTTAACGACCCTCAATAATACTCCCAAATTTCAATAAAATTGATTAAAGGATTATTAAAATATTTACGAAAAAAAAACGATTTCTTTAGAAAATTTTTACACCCTGTATCTTAAAAACGAAGCATTACCGGACCTATGTTTATATGAACTTTAAGTCTCAGAATAATTCAAAGAATCACTCCTTCAAGTTTGGCCACGTACTTACATAACACCCTGTAGTAGTCAGCGAAGTGGGCATATTAGAATTTATATTATCAGTCAGGTTTGATGACCAATTATGGTGTAGAAGGATTGCAAGTTTCGCATAGGTGAGATAAGGTCATTTTCCCCTTTTTTTATTTTCTCTTAATATAAGATAGCCAGTGAAGCGAGCTTAATTTCTGGATTGTAAGCAGAATTGTCGTTTTTTTTTTGTAGCGGGGGTATTTCAAGCGGGTTATTTTTAGGTATTTTCCTGGTGGTAATTTTCCTAGAAGCATGTAATGATCCAGAATATACATCACAAATCGAGATTACATCATGGGCTCCTTATTGAGCAATTTTTCACGAATCAGAATAATTCAAATGATCCCGATTTGGTCTGATCATACTCATTATAAAAGCATAACTGTTTTTTCATCCACTATTTCTTACCTACTGGTTACAAGGCAATTAGCAGGTTGGGTGTATTAATAAACTTTCCATTATCGGTTCGCTACACTTTCCATTATCGCTTCGCTACAATTTTCATTATCGGTTCGCCACACTTTCCAATATATTATGCTATTTCAACTTCTCGACGGACACCATTCATTACTGTCAATAATACCGGAATGTATTTAAGTGTTAGAGATCCGTATGATTTCGACTATAATATATTTATTCGCAACACTTTCTATAATACTTTGGTCCATATTCGGTTTGCTACACTTTCCATTATTGGTTCGCTACACTTTCCATTATTGGCTCGCTACACTTTCCATTATTGGTTCGCTACACTTTCCATTATTGGTTCGCTACACTTTCCATTATTGGTTCGCTACACTTTCCATTATTGGTTCGCTACACTTTCCATTATTGATTCGCTACACTTTCTATTATCGGTTCGCCACACTAAACACACCAATACATACCTGCACAAACTCTTGAACAGGATACTTTTCTCCACTATCAACATTACTGTTGACTTAATCAAAATATTTTTCAAGTTGTAATATCTTCATGAGATACATGAATTTCTGTAAGCAATTCATCTTCTTTGAGTTATTAATTTGTTTTGGCTGATAGGCTGATGGATGTGTTTGTTTGTTCTACAAGTTCAGTTCATCTATTTTTCGTAAAATTTGCATTTTTTCATCTAGGGAAGTACCAAGTTTCAATTTTTATGCTTTTTCATCAGATTCATCCAGATTCAATTACCGAAAAACTGAGTTTATGCCTTCTCTTCTATGAAATTTTCATCAATATTTGAACAGAATATAATTGATTTTTTGTTGTTGGGACGTGCATGTAGAAGTTTTTTCAAAAAGCTTTAATAAAGTTCCGTGGTCAGCCTCCATTAAAGCAGTTTTTTTAAACAAATATAAACTTATGAAATCTATTTCATACAAATATGCGTATAGTTTAAATGAGCTCATAAAATTTTAACGAATTACCCTTTTAAAGTACAAGGTCTTTCGTATAATCTTATTTTCAAAAATGTTAAATGATTCGCAGAGATGTCTTCAAGATGACATCTGAAAGGTAACATGTTAATTTCTCTCTGAGTTGAATAAAAACTAATTTCAATCACACCAATCTTTTACTTTTAAATATTTTCAGATGTGAAGATGATCTTTTGATCAAGATTGTGCGATTTGATTCGGAAATGTAGTAATGTCTCCACAAAAACAGTAAAGAACCTGAGGTATCGATGTTCAACAGGTCGTTTATGTTTAATGAAAAGAGAATCGGACCACGTCTAGATTCTTGAGAAACTTCACAAAATCCTGAATTTCTCACAAATGATATTCAAACTAATTGAAAATGATATCCATGAAACCATAAAGATAAACTTCAAGCAAAAGTATTCTTTTATTCACCTAGTAGAAGTCTTTAGAAAAATAACAAAACTTCCTAGCCATCAATTCAAAAATATACTTTATATTGCAACGCTGCTTCTCCTTTCATCAATTTTTTGTTTCTCAGACAGTTAAATGTACAAACTTCGCTCAAGTTTGTGAAAGGCTCTTGACTTTCAACAAGACCTATCATAAAATCTTTCCAGCATTGAGCATTGAGTAAGCCTCATTCACGTAACCCGAGAATATCGGTTCTTATCCTGGAATTCAACGAGCTGTACATTCTTAATGTCAATTATGTGCTACTATTAAATCCTCTTGTCTCAGATAATACGCAAGATACACTATTATTTTACTTTGGAGATGGTCTGAATTAACCTTGGCAGGAAAATAAAATACCATCTTTTCTTTTTTTTGTGCTACTGACAGCAAAATGCGACTGTCTGATCGTCAGCAGGAGGAATTTGCAAACAGAGGCGTTGCGAATCGAAGGAAAAGGGGTTCGGAACTCCAATGCTTTTTTACTGGACTAGATGCATTTTCACACTTTTACTCAAACTCTAAAAATATACCAATATCCTATTGCAGAAGCAGGTCTTTAACTTGCGTATTTTAAAGTTTTGGAACATGTTGAATTTACCCTATAAAATGGTTGTGAACAAATGCAATAAAAAGTGATTTGTCTGATTTGGTGGTGTTGCTAGATGCTTTAAAAATATTGTCCAGAATCTTCTCCCAGTATTCCAGGATCATAACAATTTCCCCTTGAATATTATGTCCTAGATATCACCATCACCATTCACATTTTTTTCTGCTCCAGTTTTGATGATCGTATTTTCACTTCAACCCCTAATTTCCTTCTGAATGTGACCATTTTAGCTATTAAATAGGAAACAAATCATTTCTTGTGCAGGATTGTTGATAATCTGATTTGTTTTCCTAGAGTTTTCTGATAAATTTTGTTCATTCTTTGATCAAAGGACTGAACTCGTACATTTTCTCCTCCTCAATTTTTCCAACAACCTTGAGCTTTTTCCTCTGTATACCGATGTAGCATTTCAAACAACGAATCGTATGGACATTTTATCCACCGCTCTCTTATCATTAATGGAGTTTATCCAGTGAACTTCGATGAGATAGAAAAATTTGTGACTACTTCATTCCTATCCATAAGGTCTAATTATATCAAAGGCCTGTTCTATAACTTGAATTCGAAGTTGATTCAAGGTTGTTATTATAGTTTCTATGAAGATTCCTTCGAAAGTCCCTTGGCTCAAAATAGACAAAACTTTGGGTCACTTGGAGGTATGATCTATAATCACAATCAGCAATTTATGTACACTGTCCGCATGAGAAAACGACTACGGATGGTCACCTGTTACACTTACTCAATCATTTGTTTAATTATAGACCTTTCTGCTTGTTGAGCTAGCAACTTCTGTAATGCTCCCCAAATCTGTGATTGGTACTGCGGCCTGTCTGGCATTTATTTACATAGTACTTAACACAGAAAAATTATCTGCCGGCAGGCAACTTCATGTCTGCAATAAAAAATTTAAATCAATCAAAATTATCCTTAAACTGACATATAACATGAAAAAATTAAAATAAATATCAGTAATGAATATAGTTTATTTGCAAAATTCCCAAGGATGTGAAATTTTATGCGTCGAATAAAAAAAGTATATGAAGCAGATAATAGACCAGGTTTTTCTGTTCCTGCACACACGAACTTCAAGATCGTCGACATCCTCTTGAAGTTCATTCGGGAAGGACATTTTTTTTCTATTCTTCTACTCATTCTGCAGTATTTCACGCTCAAAGAGTGTCTTAAACTTTAAATTTTCTTTTTGGCCAAAAAATATATCAATCATGAATATTTTCACTAGAATGAAAAATTTTTAATGATTGACTTTTTTCCAAAGCATCAAGATACAAGATATAAAATGCTGTCAAATTTAAAAAATAAACATGAAAGATCACTGAAGCTTCAAGAGCTTGAGCGTGATTTAGGTAATAATACATGCATACATATGGTTGACATTGACATGGAAACAATAATAACAAAACATTAAAATTATTATTTACATAAGTAAGAAAAAATCAATCATTTGTGTCTCATTTTGGTAGGTGTGAAGTTACAGGTAAATATGGTCAGTACAATTAGTTTTATTGTAGAAACTATAGGTCTAAGAGGTTATCGAGTATTTTTTCATCTGTAGAGGTCATCCATTGTTTTATATGGCATCTGAGGAAGGTATAACTTTTTATGGATTTTAGATTGACTTGTAGTGAATCGTATAATTTTGGTGCAAGAAATTCTGCTGATAGTTGGCCACTAGTCGAAGTCTTCATATTTTAAAAGTTTTTTTCTAATTTCATAGTGGTGCTTAATTGGTGTTAACTTGATTTTGTTTTTATGAATATTCATCAGAATTTGTTGGCAAAATATTTGTCCGATATCAAGAATCTGAGAGAATTGCTTGTCACTAGGATATCTTATATTCTTTTTCAAAATTACTCTCAGGATCCATTTTTGTATCATACCCAAATCACGTATGTTATTTTCTGCTGGACCTCCCCAACCTGAAATCCCATAAGACATTCGGTGGCTTAGCGGTCTGATTGCACAGGCCGTTCGAAACTCCAGCATAGCGATAGTCGGTTCGAGCCTGATGTAGGTACGAGAATTTTTCTCAACTACATACATACCTTGTTGACGCCATAAGCGATTGTTATAAGATGGCTTTTTATTCCTTCAATTTCGACTACTTATCCATCTATACATTTCTTATTTTCAGTTGCCGTCGCATAGTAAGTTTCTATGCCTGTGAAGAAACCGCGCAACATAAATAATCGTTATCTTGAATTGAGTGTGGAAAAAGAATGGGGTCACTTGGAAAATTGCCTCTCCAAGTAATTTCAGAAAATGGGTTTGACAAAATAGTAATGTCTATCAAGAAGTTATGCTATTGAATGTCAGATTCCCAACTTGCAACAAAATAAGTGATAATTCTTTCCTCAGATTTTTATCAAGCTGATGTTGCGAACTAGAGAAACGCAACAACATCGTAGATTGATCATATTCCTAGAAAAAAATCATCACCTCCGCCACTGTATACAATCACTGAATACTTGAGTTGTTCTCATGCGTTTCTTTTTGGTAGGGCTTGGGAAAGGAACCACATACAGCTCGTTTTGAGCCCGAGCAATGTCTGCAAAAACCCGGAATCGTTCGACACTCAAATATTTTAAACGGCTATTACGGCCAATTTGTTTTGCTTTACACTTAATTGAGTATTTTAATTCCCAGGGTGGATAATTACATCAGCGTATTCAGTTGCAGCATTTCGATATGGTCATGGTGATTTTTGTCGAAATTTTCAAAATGGTGGCAAACAGGGAGGGGAATGCGGACTTTCTCGCATGTTTCGAATTGGGTGTTAGCGGGATACATTGAAAGATGTGATAAAAAAAACAGTTGATGGTTTCATTGGTTGTGGACGTAATCATTTTGCAATTCATCAGTTCAAGTTGGTTTGAGAATCAATTTTATTTCACAATGTATCCTAAATCAAACTTTCGCCTACTTGATTTCAATCCGGTGAATAATTTTTACGGTACTGAGTACCGTAATGAAAAATTTCACCGAACTAGGTCACTAAAATTTTTCCACTGGGCTCGACAGGTTTGGGAAACGTATTTAATATCTTCCAAGAAGTCAAAAATTTATTTTTATTACAATAATCACAAACATACAAACATCTTGGTTAATATTGATAGTAGTTCTGCGATTTTCATTGCCATCAAAGTTAATATGAGGAATTTTGTTGTAGGACTCATTTATAGTCCCACTTTTAGTTGAGGATACTTATTCACTTCTTTGTTCTAACACTTCAACAAAATTGTTCCCACTTCGAATCATGCGCGATACCCGATTTTTCCTCTCTGATGATTCCTCGATATGTTGTTATGCAACTCAAGAACTTTGCCATCTACCATGTCTATCCAACAGTGAAGTGGATAGACGTTCTTAGGAAATAATGTTGCTAGCCCCTGATGGGATTTATCTTATAATCAAAGTAGGTACCATTATTGCTATAGCCGGTGATCTTCACATTGCGGGACTGATGAAAATCACACTTAAACATATTCGAAATAAGGAAACCTGATCACTGTGAACATTTCCGATTTGAAAAAGCGTTTTGAATATTTATAGAGAGTATGCTAATTTACCGCCTTATTTCAACAAAGAAAGTCGTTTTTTATCAATCATAAAAAAGGCAAATGCTCTGTTTAGTGCGTAGGCGTAAACCAAGATGCATAGAAACCCTGGTGCGATCTCAGATTCGATTTTGTTTCTACCAAAGTTGTTGATACTGTAATTGCATTGATACCGTTGTCTTCATTCGTCGATGGATGGCGCAGAAGTCGAAAATAGCCGAGTTTCCAACATTCCACGGTGCCTTGATTTGTCATTTGATTGTTGTTGAATGTTGGCATGACACTTGTCGCTGGTCCAACCATCAATCGTCAATGACAACATTAATCTGTAATTTTGCCGCCATCTGCGCTAAAGAAGTGAAACGGTACCAATGCAATAAAAATAACATGAATCAAGTAGGCCGTATATCAACACTTTTGTATGTCGGTATCACAGGTATAAGAGATCACACCAGGGTTTCTATGCATCTTGGCGTAAACACATTTGGTAAAATGCCGGAAGAGATCGCAACCTACTTAGACCTACCTAACCCAGAACGTTACACAGGTTTAAACAATCCTTGGCAACGTTTTTAGCAGATTCAGGCGAAGACGTAACTAACATAAAAAAGTCAACTGATGTTGCTGAAGCTTATTTGGGGGATTCCAATAAAGAATAGAAGAAAACCATCTCGAATGAAATCCTTTCATGTACTGACAACTTACAACCGAAGCCGTCTCCGTCATCTTCATGCACTTTGCAATCTACGAGTGTTACTCTTAACAGCCAGCCAGTTACCACCAACTTACCACTTTGGATCGGCTATTCTGACTCAGTTGCAGAATGCAATAAATTGTGTTTTTGAGCATTGATATTAATAATAATTAGTGGATTTTGAAAGTTTTGTATGTTGAAATGAAAAAAAATATTACTTTTCGAAAAAATAACATTCCTAATTCAAGTGTAAAGTGTCTTCCCGCCTTTGTCGGAAGTTGCGTGCGGGAAAGTATCACATTCCAGAAGCTTTGTAAAAAATTCTATGAAGTCTCACTCCTTTGTAACCAAATTTTTGAGTACTCCGCTTGATTGTCTTTTCAGTTCCTTCTGGAACCTTCTGGAGACTCTGTTCCACGGTTTTCTAGAGAAACCATTTTAGAGTTCCTACACGTTAGTAACGTATTTTTTTTTTAACTGGTAGTCTGATTCAAAAGTTCCATTTTGTCAATAACCTAGGCTGGACCACCGAAAATTATGATTTTGGTCTTATTTGACTCGAAAGGGTATCTAAAAAATTGAGTCCGACAAAAATTGAAAAAGTTGTTTTTGCAAATATTTCAAAAACTATTTGAGATAAACGAATGAAAAATTATTCGTCAACAAAAAATTTTAAATCAATATTTCAATTAACCGTGCTTTTATTAATTAGTTAATTTTCACCAGTTCAAAGTTAACATGAAAACAAAAAATCTAGATATTTTCACTTTTTGGAGCTACTCTTGAAAGGGTTTAGGAACGATCTCTTTTGGAAAAATTGAAAATTGAAATCAAAGGTACATATTTAAAAATAAAAAGTGTAAATAGTTTTTCTAGTCATTTCTTTCATTACTGAAAGCTATATAACTATTTTTTTTTTCATTTGATGTTTTCATTACTTAAATTATTGTTGCAAACAAATGCCTTGGTGATAAAACTCAAACAAAAGTTATTGCAAAGATGCATTTTTTAATCAACAATGTTACTTGGGAAACCATTTTTTCAATGATTAAATATCACGTTTTTTCATGCTTTGAAAAAAATAAAAAATGTATTAACTTTCTATTTGTTCGTCAAGTAAACAATTTTTAATGAAGAAATTAATTTTTACGCCATATTTTTTTTAAATAATAAAAAAAGCGACACAAGTCCAAGAGTACAATGTGTCAAAATTATATAAAACAAAAAAAAATATGTTCTCATAGAAAAGGACGTGAGTATTGCGCAGAAATTAATTTGTTTAAAATAAATTGTTGTTTAATAAATGAAAAGTTATTATTTTTTTAATTTCTTTTAAGGATAATGGAGAAAGTGATAAATGATTATTTTTAAAAGAAAATTGTTGATTAACAAGTGAGTTTTTTGTAAAAAATATTTTTAGAAAACATTATTTTTCTTAAAAATCATCATTTTCATCAAGGATTAGATTCTCAAAAAAAAATTCCAAAAGTCTTATTAACAATGCAATTGTATATAACAATTATTCGAATAATATAATAATTAATTAATTAATAATAAATGTTGAAAATAGAAAAAAATATAGTTAGCTTTTATAAATAATTTAAATAATTGGAATAAAAAATTCCGGTTGCTCTATTCACATTCTTTATTTTTTTATTTATTTTTTTCTTTATTTTTTCATACCTTTGACTGTTGATAAAAAAGTGAAATATAAAAATTTTTCAATTTTGCTAACGGCGATCGTTTCTAAACCCTATCAAGAGTAGCTCCAAGAAGTGAAAAAAATTGTAAGTTTCAAGTTCTGTATTGATCAGCGTTTTCATGTTAACTTTCAACTGCTAAAGATTAACTAATTAGCAAAAGCATAGTTAATGAAAAAAGTGTTTTATTTCAAGAAGTAGTATCGGTGAAACCCTCCTAACATTTTTTCTTTTATGTTCGTACGTCAAACCGTACCAAAGTTAACAGAGAGGGACTATTAAATGCAGCACTGTATATATAGTATTGAATTTTTTTCATACCGAATATTTATATTTTATCGGATGAAATATTTTTTTATCAAGCTTCTGATTCGGTCGACGCGCCTACTAAAGCTGATTCTTTGTCAATTTTCTTCTCCTTCACTTTCATTTTTCAAAGTTTGATTATCTCAAATAGTTTTTGAAATATTTCCAAAAAACCAAACCATACTATTATTGTCTTTTACTACGTTATTAATTATAACATTTGCAATTTTTGTAGGCAGTAATTATTCTTCTTAACATTTTTTTCAGATGCTATTTCGAATCTAATGACACCAAAATCATAATTTTCGATGTTCCGGTTTCGGTTTTTGACAAAATGAACTTGTAGGGATATTTTCTATTTGTAAAAAAGGTACTAGTTCACATTTTATTCATAAACGACTATGTTTAGTATCACGGTACCAATTCTCATGACAAAAAATTTGATATGTGAATAGCGCTAACATCTTAGAAAATTTCCCATTCTACTAATTCGAACGCCCACTCGAATTCCGACGACGCATAAAAACTATCGAAAGGATTCCTCATGGATTCAAATGACAATCACCACTCGTCCATCGAGAAACGGAATCCCAGCTCGTCTTGGCCAGCATCGCCGAAAGCTGCACCGCGCCGTCCGCTCCTCGTCCTCGCAGGACGAAAGCTCCCGTCGCGAGGACCTTCGCGCATGCGATCACCCGTCTGCAAGCACGCTGCATCAGGTAAGTCCCGGTGCGGACTCGTTCTCGACTACCACCGGCAGTCATGGGGCTCACCTAAGTGAGTGTGTGAGCGCGAGATTATGCACGCCGTGCTCCTCGTGCCTGCCGTCTACCTTTTGCTTCTTCTCACCCCATTCACGACTTCCTGGTGGTGAGTACAACCTGATTTCTTCAGTCCAAGAGGCACGTCAATGCTTTTTTCAAAGATAGTTGCTTGAAATGTTTCGCACGCCGTTGTAGGTTATTTTATCTCGGGGAAAACTCGTTGTTGATGTCTATCTGAAGTAGTTACGATCTGTTGTTTGCAATACTTGTCGCGGAACTTAACCAGAGGGGTAAATGTTTCAAACAGATGTCGCTTATGTAAAAGGAACTGAAGAAGTTCTTCACACAACTGTGGGAATCACGAAATTTTTTTGTATGCAATGCAATGTGTTTCAATTTGCATGTTGTTTGATAAAAAAGTGCGCATTTTTCGTGTGATATTATAGTGTTAAAGAATAATGAATATCCCTTAAGTCCTTGATTTGCTTCATCGATATAGTATTGCTTTCAGTATTGAAATATATTCGTTTCAAAAGTATAAGTTTAAAAATATTTTTGTTATCAAAATCATAATTATATGACAGGGTTTATTCTATAATTGAAAGAGGGGAAGTTTTTGTATAAAGTGTATAATTTTAATCATTGCAAAGCGCTTTTGACTTTGGTCTTCTTCAGTGCTTCCTGAAAGCAAGCACTCTGGTTGAAAATTTCGGAAGCACTGAAGATGACGAAAGTCGAAAGCGAATTAAAATTATACACTTTATACAAAAGCTCAAACCTCTTTTAATTCACACAAGTGTATTCAGCTTCCCACATTCTATTTATTTTATAAAGCTTCTGAATACAACAACAAGCATAGTTCTTTTACGAATGTAGGATGATTACCAGTGTATAGATACAGTTCCTCTATTGTGAAAGATGTGGTCTGTAGATAATGTCCAAGATTTTGTTGTTGCCGATGATAGTCGGTATAATGTTATGCATAATTAAATATTTCAAAACATATGATGATGGCAAAGAACCACGCACAATTCTTATGCAAAATGTATTTTGGTCAAATTGTCCAAAATTCCAATATATTATAAGTTCAGTTTCCGAAATACAGAGTGTTGAAGAATATATCACTTTCAGGCCATTATTAACTGAACTTTATTGATGGTAATATCACAAAATTATTACTGGGTTTTTCATCTTCACCACAGTATTACACTTAACCAGTGCAATGACTGTAACAGTATAAGTTATAAGCAGTTTTTCAACAATATGCAGGGTAAATCATGACTTTTTTCTAGTTACGGAAAATGAAAGTAATTTTAGAATGGAGCATCAATGTCATGAGTCGGATTATATATGAATTGATGTTTCTGTGTTGAATATATTCAATAAGAATGGCTGAATTTCTGATATATGAGAATTCATTTTATATACAGAGGGGATTGAAAGTATACGTGCCTCCGTTAAATTCGCTTCGGATTATGTGAATAAATCAATTCAGACAACCGATTATAAGTGGCATGATAAGACTTGAAGAAACGTTAATTTCGAGTACAGTACAATACAGTAAGTACAGCGTGACTCAAGAATGAACAAAACTAATATTATCAAAAGTTATAAAAAAAACCTGTATAAAAAACTGGTCTGTTGATTTTTCTGATTTTTTTTCATTGAGGAGAAGATAGAATATGAATTTGTGTATCGAATACCTACAGAATTTTTCTGTCTAGTTTTTGTTTAATGGATGAAAATGTTGTAAGATCGAGTACTTATTATTTTGAAGCTTATTTGAAATTGATTCACAACAAAATGACCCCCACATTTTCTCCCTGCTGCGAGTGCTTTCAGATTATGGATTTGCATGATTTGTTCAAAATACTGAGTTAGTCAATACTTAATGAAATAACGATGAAGGAATATGAAGTTTAGACCATATGGCCGCCATCGATATAAACATATTCATTGATGCCAACAGTAATATAGGGAGAGTTATTAATGAAAAAGACTCTCTTTGACCTATCACGTTTTTGTATTCGTACTAGAAATAATTCAGCAGATTCGATTGGTACTTGAATCATAAATTGGAATATCGTTATTGTTTTTTTTATGTTAAATCAAATCCAGACGTAGAAAAATACTGTAATTTTGTTGATACTTTTCTCGTGTATATTTGAGTCATACTGTATAGTGGAGTGATCAAATCACGTAGTCCAAAGAATATATAGAACAAAGACACCGATACTTTCAGTCTGTAAATATGAAAAAAAATTAAATATATTTTGGATTTAGCTGATCTTATGGGAGAAATTTTAATTTTCGTACGATCCCATTTTTATGACATTGATGCTTCATTCTGAAATATTTTTTACTTGTGTAACTCGGATTGAGTCTTGATTTACACTGTATATTGTTTAAAAGGAAAACACTCATTAATAAATTCGTTATATTACCATCACTAAAGATCAGGTAATAATAGCCTGAAAGTGACATTTTACAACTTAAACACTCTGTATCTCGTATACTATAGATTGAATTTTTGTGTGCCTACGGTAACTTCTGATCAGAAGCCCTAGTTTAACAAAATATTGGAAATTTGGATAATTTAACCTACAGACTTTTTGAAAAAAAAAATTCAAAACGAAACTGAAAATAATGATTGAAAACAAAAATGAATCATCTCTTTATGCACATTTGTTATCAAAGCTGCACAGAAAGTAGGAAAAACCACTGACACTTGTCAGTTTTTGACTTCGTATTTGAACTTCATGAAATTAAAATAGCCCCAGGAATAGAACAAAACACTTTGGTCTATTTTCCACAAAAATTCGCGAATAGTTTCAGTTATGACACCATCTTCATAACTGAATAAATTACATGAATGCACTTTGATTTATACCTACATAGATAGTCATACCTAGCGTACTGATTATCACTTCCGAGAAGTGATATATAATATTATAAACAATAATAATATCATTTCATAACATTATTCCACTGAGCAAAAGGTACTTGCACGTTTATATGATGCATAAGTCTAGTTGTTTATTGAAGACAATAGAATTGTAGCGTTTCTATTACTTGTTTATTACCATAGTTTCCGGCAGATTCAACATTTCCCGTTTGTTAGAGGTATGGAGTAACCTTTAAACTCTTTGATATTTCATTATATTTTATACACTATTGGTTGTTTTATCCGAAATGACATGTTCTTTGTATCTTATATTGGAATGTCTACCTGTTTGTCCAGGATCCAATAGATTGAAATGCGGTGTATTTCCAGTAATAAGTGTATACATAGAGAAACAGGTGGACATTTTGATAAAGGACAAGGAGAACATGTATTGTCTAATAAAAAATTAGTAATATATGACTGCAACAAAATTTGAAAACATAAAATAAAGAACTTTTTGAATCAATCGGTAACAATCTCTTAGGATATTCGTTTTTTTCCAATATAATATTGAATTTTCAAATTATACTGTTGAAAAATTAAAAAAAAAAAATGGAAATAAAATTTTAAATAAATGCCACAATTTTGAGTGAAATTGGTACGTCGAGATTGAGAATGACAACAAGAAATAGAAAATATACCTATGTAGGACTCCTTGAAGACTATGATACCTGAGCATAATGAAGTTTGAGATCAGATCCAGTTATACGGGGCAATTAAAATTATCTGTCGATATTTTTCGAAATAATCTTGCCAACAAGAAATACCATTAAAGTCTTCTTCTCCAACCACAATAATGATCTCATTATTTTCTGTACTATATATGAAAAATAGATCAAAGTTGACAAGCCTTTTTCACATGACCTAGCTATTTTTCAGACTGTAATATCTGGTTTAGTTTGATCGAAAAAAAAAAAATTTCATCCATATAAAATTATACTCCTAATCGTCCCAACAGCAATTTTTCAGGATGCAATTTTTGTGAAAAAATTTTATTGAAAAGAATCTCATATATCTTTCGAATTTCACCCCCTTTCTATAGAAAATAAAAATGATACGCATTGAAACATTACAATTCAGTTATATATATTTCTTTAGATGTATTTTTTGAAATTCAGAATAGGGAAAATCAGCTATTAGTTTTTTCCAACCTATACAGTTAACATATTTGTGAAAACAATATTTTCAATCCATATGGTCACTAAGCTCTTGCATACAACCGAATGCGGATTGGTGTTGATATAACTGAATATCTACAGTACACGTGTTTTTGTTATGCTAAAAGAATTTTATTGTTGATTGAATCAATAAATCAATATGACACAAAACGAATTCAGTTCTACCAATGTCATTAATAAATAATAGTTTTTCTCAAGATAGCCTATGATATATGAGCTATTACGTGCAAATATGAAACATTTAATGAATTCTCATTATAGATCATTAAACTATATCAGACCGTGGGCTAACTGCTAATTACAGACCACATTGTTGGATAGAAATGGTCTTCTATTTGAAGTATTAAACGATACATTTTGAAATGTATTTCGAGTTTCTGGAAAATACAGTTTGAAATATATTTCGTTTGATCAGGACTGGTCGATGAAGAACAAGTACCAAAATACTGGTCTGCAGGTGGTCACCTAGTTCGTGGCGAACAAAAATCTTCCATTTGAATATGACACAAGTATCTGTCAGCTGAAATTCAATATCCGTTGCGGTATGAACCATCAGGAGAATAATTATTTTCTGACAAATATGCTTATACTTCATATTCTTATTCTTGGTAGGATGTGTGTGGGGTTGGTTTCTTCCAGTCTCTCGAAACATAGATCGGTGGCGTGAATTTTCGCCTAGAATTCTGTTGCATATAATCCTAGACAGGTTGTTATTTCTGTTCTAGGTATACGACTGTATACACCTGCACTAGAACCTGAGGGTATTCTTGAACCATATGAGAACCAATAGTAATCTGCTCTCAGTAGTTCCTCTTCTTGGAGGACCCAGTCGTCACTCCTCAGAATAAGAACGGTATAAGGCAGGTCAAAATTTACTGTTGGAGGCATTATATCAGAGGTCATTCAAAGAATGCTTTGACTGTTATTGTCAATCAGCAGTCTGCTACGCTCTGTATGAGTCTGTTGCATGCAAGTGGCAATATGCATGATTCTGTAGGTTGTCCATGTAGCTTCTGTCTCCAGGAAGATGTAGGTCTAGTGAAATTTCCATAGATGCTGGCGATGTGGTGCTGATGGCAACAGTGATCGCCAGACTGTCCTCTGTAAATTTGAGACCTTCACGTGGGAAGTTCGCTGTGAAGTTTTCGGCCTCATTGGTCTAACAACCATCACATATACCCAGTGGATTTATTTGCGGCCTTAGGGCACTAATTCAGAGTACATTCGTTTTAATTTTGAGAGACCTCATAAAGCTGACCTGATGAGTAGGTAACTGCAAAACAGCTGTCAGCGGATGTTGAGCTCCCAAAATTTTATCGAAAATACTCTGTCACTTTAGATTCGTTTGCGTCCCTCTCAACGCACGAGAAACTTGATTTTGAGTGTTGGGTTGGTCTGCTTGAGTCCGTAGAGACTTTTATGAAGTGAACACATTCTGTCAGTGTCATCTCGATAACCTTCTGGCTTTTCCATAAATATTTTCTCTTGGAGTTCACCATACAGGAAAGCAGTAGATACGTCGAACTGAGTTAGTGCCAAATTCTCACTTCTTTTGTGAAAACCCTTTTATCACAAGACGAGCTTTGAATTTTTCAATGGAGCTATCTGGATTGGTTTTAACTTTGTGAACCCATTTACAAGGAAGTGCTTTGACTCCAAGTGGAAGTTTTTCGAGTGTCCAGGTACTGTTTTCTTCAAGGGAACGTATTTCGCAATCCATAGCTTTCTTCCACGAATCTTTTTGTTCTGAAAACATTACTTCTGTGAATGACGTAGGTTCGGAAACTTAAAAATACTGTCTGCGATAATTAGAAATATGGCACTATCTATAATAAAAGTTACACTTCCTCAAAAATACTCTCTCAGGGGAAAAGCTCTGCTCAAATTCAACTTTAATGTTGTTATATCCATCAACCGGCTGCACCCTTACGAGCAACCCTCAGAAGTCACAGACTTGTGCGAGCTAGGGAAGTCGTTGCCCTTACCTTTTTACGTGTGATGCCATCCATGCACGTCCATATTACCGTACTGAATTATGGAATAATGTTACGGAAATATTTCCCAGCTTATGTTATCTTATGTGAACTGTGAAGTATTATTACCGCGACATTCATAATTTTAAGGGACTATTGTATAAAACTTTGCCCCCATGCAGTGTACATTTTATAATATCCTACCATAATAATTAGAATCACAACTTTGATAACACTATCGATGGAAATCGCTGAATAATAAAAACTGCACTCCTACTTTTTGATGAGATATTTTTTAAACTAACAAAAGTTCTCCAATTGTGCCTAGTATGTATTTTCAATACGCAATATGGATAATTGCATGAAAACAAGAGTTGTTCTTGCAGAAACTTTCTATAAACATCCTGAAATTAAGTTCACCTCAAATAGGACATATCACAGACATACCGCTGTCTCATGGTCATTTGCAATAATCAGTTTGGGATAGGTCACGCTACCAACTATTTGTTTTTCCGAATGAGTTAGAAATAATTCAGATTGATTGACCACATGCGATGTTGTCGACATTATCTCTTTTCTCTCTTCCGTCGTTGAGTTTACTTCTGTGTTTACTAATAAATCTGCAATGAATCTCGTTCATTACTAAGTGAGTACTATGATATTGATATAACCGAGTGTTTTTTATGCTCCCCGAAATATTTTACATCCTGTAGGTATTCGAAGTGTATATAAATAATAAGGGCCATAAAGATAAAGTGGATTACGTTTTTTGTTGACATTTTAGTAAAGTTGTATAAAGTGTCTGTTTGAATTTTAACGGTGAATGTGTGGTAGGTAAAAGTCTACATTTTTGTATAATGAACCATTAAAAACGTAAATATTATTGCGGATAAAGAGTTCATTCAGGAGCAATACTTTGATATCTTTATTTCCATGCAGTCGGATATGGCTAGAACGATACTTATACTTTCTTGGGTTAATCGCTTTCATATTATTTTATTTTCATTCATATATGTCAGTAGATATGATGAAAATCGACAAATTTTATTACACTCACTAAATACATAATTTCATTCGACGTGGGAAATGTTAAAAGTTAGTATTGCTACATATTCTCTTTGACGCCAGAATTGTTCTAGATCCGGGGTCATTTGGCAGATGTTGAAATAATGATTCCAAAAATGTATTTTTTCCACTACTTCACTAGAAAACTTCATTTTCGACCCCTAAAAAGGGAGAAGAATAGTTTTTTCTTTCCCTAGGAAAGAAAATGTCTTTCCTCCCTGAAAACAAAAGTTTTCCTGCCTCTTAGTTTTCAATAACTTCACATAAGCAAGAGTTTTTCTTTGCCTCGTCTGTTCGATAGTTCGATTTTGTAATTTAATGACATTTAATTAAACAAATAATTATAAGTTTCTATTTCCTTTATTTTCATTAAACAGCAATATACTTAATACCTGAAATTAAAAACTCAACGACTTGGATTAACTGTACAGTTTGTGAAATTATTGACAATGATCCCTGGTGAAAGGCCTTTTCCCGCTGAATTATTAACCACTACTTAACACTCCCTGATGATGACTTATTGACCTAGTGTGGCTGCTAGTATGGTTGCTTCCAATGAAGAAATAGTTATGAACGGGATTCTTAGAAGAACTTGGCATTTGAACGAATTCCCGAAGGGTAATGATTTCACTTGCAATCTTCGCAGACTTCCAACCTCCATGCTGCTTGAGTGTCACCAAGTCACCACCTGCATTGACGAGAAGCGTACCAAAAGTATTTCGAATACAATGGTTGGTATAACTTTGGAGGATTCTCATCTTTTTTTTAATTTTTCAATTTTAAATGGAATTTCAGCCATTGTATCCTTTCCGTTTACATTGACAGTTTTTTTTTATAGTAATTAACGGAAAAATTGGAGTGCGCTGTTTTGAGTTCTCAGGAATTTCTATATTTTTGGTATAAAACCAAGGCGTAATCATTTTTTGTGGTATGGTTCCGAATCAGCAAGTCGAGATACATTTGATGGACTTTTGCAATTTTTTGAAAATTGGAAAATAGAAACTTTTGAAAATTAGATCGCGCGAGGGAATATTTGAAGTTTTATTCCTTTTTATGCTAACCCTTGTATCGGAGCATATACAAATCACATATTTTCGAAATCTGCATGAAATTTTGCATATATACTGGGAATTTCAAGTGAATCTGATGATTTTGTAATTTTTATCCCTTGGGACTTTTCTCGAGTAAATTCTTTGTCCTCTGATTAACTTTAAATTCACAGAGTATACTAATTTCATCATTCTGAATCAATTAGCGTTTGAAAAATTGATCTACTTTCAACCGTTCTCCAGTTGGAAAGTTCAAAATTTCAAAAAATATTATTCAGTCATAATTTTTGTAAATTCGTTAGTCCGCCATCACAGAATAGAAAAAAGTATCAAGATATTCACCTGCAAATATAACTAATCCCAAAACTTGACAGCACAGTCGTTTATTCGAATATTTGCTAGGTGACAATGGTGGACAAATCACAAAATGCTGGTTCACTTTTGGTGCCACTGCGCACATAGTCGAAATTATGAGTAACAACTATGTCAACGACTGCCCTTCAAAGAGAAAAGAGACGTTGAGTTGACAAACCTTGAGAAAAAAACTCACATGAAACGCTCATTTGGAAAAGGTTTTCCACAAAGCTAGAAGATTTGTGGAAAATCTTGCGGCCTAGGTCCCAAATAATTCCACTGTATATATTGTTGTTAAAAAAAATTGTTAAAATTGTTATATCCGTCAACCGGTTGCACCCCTACGTGCATCCCCCAAAAGTCAAAGACTTGTGCGAGCTAGGGGAAGACGTAGCCCTAACCTTTTAATACATGTGATGCCATGCACGAGACCGGTGGCAGTGCTGAGATTCGAACTCACGCTCTCTGGCTTATGAGGCGAGGACTCAACCCGAACACCACCGCGGCCCATGTGATGGTTTTTAGACCAATGATCACATAAGGTGCCATTGCCTTGTGGCCGAAAACATTACAGCGAACGGCCCAGGTGAAGCTCTCAAGTTTACAGAGACAGGCTGGTCTGGCGATCACTGGTGCCATCATCAATACACCCTCAGCAGCTATGGAAATTCAACTAGACCTACGTCCTCTCTGCATCTTCCTGGAGAGAGAGGCTAGATGGCCACCTACAGGATCATCCATATTGCCAATTACATGCAGTAAATTTTGACCTGCCTTATTCCATTCTTATTCCGAAGAGAGACGACTTGGTCCTCCAAGAAGAGAAACCACTGAGAGCAGATTACTGTTGGTTCACAGATGGCTCAAAAAAACTCTCAGGTTCTGATGTAGGTGTGTACAGTCGTATACCTAGAACAGAAATATCAACCTGTAGGGTTATATGCGACAGTATTCCAGGCGGAAATTGACGCCATCGAACTATGTGTAGAGAGACTGGAAGAAACCAACGTCACACAAAGATCAATAAAAAAATTCTCGATCAATCAAGCGGCTTTGTAAGCACTTGGCTCCTATCGAACAACATCTGAGCTGGTGCCAAACTGCCAAAGAATAGGAAGACTTGACAGTCTGTCTCTGGTCTGGATTCCTGGCCACTCTGGTATGGATGACAATGAAACGGCGGACCTTCTTGCAAGAGAAGGTGCCGCAAGTAGGATCTTTGGACCAGAACCTGCTATTGGCATCCCACCAAGTTTTGCCAAATATACATTGAACACCTTGACAGCAAGGAAAGTATCAAACTTCTGGCAATACCTACCAGAATTAGCTAATTCCAAGGCATTTATACATTCAATCCTCGAAGAATTTGACCAAAACACTGTTAGACTCCAGCAGGGATGACCTGCGAAGTCTAACAGGCCTACTCACAGGTCACTGTCGTTGGAATCATCATATGGCAAGACTAAAACTGTCAAAGGACCCGACATGTTGTCTTTGTCTTGAAGATTATGAAACAGCAGAGCACATACTTTGTGCCTGCCCCACCGCGGACCGAATCAGGTTTTCGATGTTTGGCAGAGTTTCTCTCTCTCTCGGACCTGACAGATCATACACCAAATAAACTAGTCGGCTCCGTCAAGAAGCTGGGTTTATTTGATGAAATATGAATTGTTATGAGCCAAAATAGAGCCTTACGGGTCGCAGTGGACGGCCGAGCAGACCCGCTCATTTTAAACCTTACCCAACCTAGTAAACCTGCGGTATTCATACAATTTTTCTTTTCTTTGGTGGTAAAATAGTCTTTGTTAGGTCTAGTACATATACTGTTTATTCTGACGTCAAATATGTGTTCGGTAAAAAAAGATTGACTCCTTGAAAATCGCTAGAAACCAAGCTAGGATACGTAAAATTCAAGCGAAGCTAATTTTTTTTTTAAGTTTGACTTTCACAAAGCCAAGGTTTTATGTTTTAAACCAAGCTACTTGTCATGGAAACCCTACTGAAAACCAGTCACAGTTCTCTGCAACATTTTGTATAAACAATAGATGCATCCAGAAATATGCTCGTTTCAAATGCCCCCGTCATTTCTCGTAGAATATAAAAATAAAACCTTCAATAAACTAATGAAGTAAACAATTCTTTTACGACTTTTTGCTAAACTTTATTGAAACTAACAGCTAATTAAATTGAAATATACGTGTTATAATAACTTTCATCAAGTCATTTCTCACATTACTTTTGTTGATACCTCCTAAGCGAAACTTTAAAATGATAAATACCTTTTTATGCCTGAATTTATTTTATTCGCGCACTGCAAAATCAAATCGGAGTTTGTTTCCAAACCAATATATTTTAGTTTTCACATTCTTCACCAAACCAATTCAGTTAAATATAGAGGCTTAATGGTAGAAAATTAAATTTCTTGTTTCCGTTTCATACTACTAAGTAGTGTCATAACTTTACCTAGATGTAAACATCGGAGTTGGGATAACAAATAAACATGAGTATTATAGTGTCTACTGCTTACATTCGAGTCTGTCAAACATCAACCACACTAAATATTTTAGTGAATTCATTCACAGTTGCTGATCGTGATAATAATTTACTTTGGGAAAAGTATACAAAAGACCATCATTTCGGGTGTTATTCGAACTTCTTCATCGATTCGCGAAAATTTATAGTTTTCGTCTTTCACCACATATTTTGAACTTGCATTTCCACATACTCTGAAAGAAATATCACCGGCTGTTAGAACAAAAACATGAAGTATTTTTTTCTGTTATAATGAAAATATTCTCTTCTACTACCTTTCTGGAAATTTTCATTTTTGACCACAGAACATGGAAAGAAAATACTTTTCCTTGGTGGGAGGATGATCACATGGTTTCGTCTTTGAGAACAAAGGCGGTTTCCTTCGTCTACGTTTCTTCATACGTTTGTTTTTTAATATTAGATTGGTGTTTTTTCTTTATAAAAGTGTCTATTCATTACTTTTTAATTGAATGATACAATAAATGAAATGAAAAACTTTCAATAAGTTTGACAGATTTGAAAATCCATCAGTTTGGCAGGTCAAAATAATTGCTCTGCCAGTATGTATAAGTAGTGAAATATTCAGTGAATTCCAGCGTAAGAATTGAAATCTTCAGTGAATACTGCTGTATAAAGAAGTTTCAATACAAATAAAAAGAATTGCTATTTTTTGGAAAACAAAGAGGTTTTTAAAAAGTAATATTCAATGAAATTTGTAGAGCCTTTGTTAGCGATTCTTGTGGACCGATAATATACAGGATGTTCCATTTGAAATAAGGAAGATTCATATTTTCATTCACAATGTATGTCAAGCTATTTTTCTCACTCTGTAAATCACAGGTCGATTTTAGATATATCGTTTGAAGGAGTCACCAACGTAAAATATTTGAGCAAAAATTAATTTTAGTGGCACAACTTTATAATTTCAAATATTATGAGTGACGAATTTTGGAAAAAAAGCTGTTATGCTAAAAAAAATCTCGAAAATCGTCACTATTTTCGAAGAGAAGATTTTTCATGGACTACCTTTTAATTCTCATGTAAAAACAAGATGCAATTTAAAAAACAAAGTTGGGATCCAACGATATAAACCCAAACATCCTGTGTAACTGTCGTATCATATTCATTCTATAAAACTCAGGAAATAGTATCAATTTGCTGATGAAATTATCTATCATAGGCTTTTCACTTGCCAATACTTCTTGAAACATAAAGTTTTCACTATAAATCAGTTTGAGACTTAATTTCAACGGTATTCATATCATATCAGCATGTGCAGACTAATTGGACTGGGTATATATTAGAAGTGAATGAAAGATCTATGGTATTAAATATTTAACTTCTCTCATTGAAATGTGTCATGTGTAAGTCAAAATTAGCAGAGGTAACTACCATCTCTTAGTTTTCAAGGCTAACTATAGAAAAGATTTTATGGGTTTATCGTTTTATGTCTGTTCAACGGATGTAACTTTACTTGTGATGTTTTGTTTTTTTCAATTGATTTCATTACATGTTTCTGAACTATTATCAGAGTAAGTAAACGAATTAAAAAAACACCAATCTTGTTTCTTGATACAAATTTGTTTGGGAACTCTATATTTCAATTATGTTTATTTTGGATGACTCTTATATTTGTCTTCGTATTGTTCCAAAGCATTGTCTCCTGTCTTCTTGTTGTCCTGCTTTATAGATCTAATCAAGGCATTCGATTGACACGAAAATAAATATCTAGGTATAAGAGAATAACTTCTCCATCTTACTGGGTTCAATTCATCAACTGAATATCAGTGTATTTTTGAAAACATGGAGGTATCCAGTGTACGAAAAATTGAATAACGAGTGACACAAAGATCAGCCTTCGGGCCACTAGTTTTCCTTAATAATTATGAATGACCTTACACAATATTTGAAATTGAAATTACTGTCCTTGGAGTATATACAGATATGCAGTGTTCCCATTGAAGTCTGCATTATTATTATTATTATGTTTTGGCAAATTACGAGTTTATGAGCAGTTGATGCTTTCAAAATAATATAAAATGGCATTGACGATTTTTATCGATCGGCTCTGTGAAGTTATGATATGTCTTTTGAATTTAACAAAATGGATTTTGAAAAAGTTGTTTCTTCTTTGGTTTTCTATAAGTTTTGTTTCTTACTCAATACAGTTACTGTGTTCCTTTATTCTATACTAACGGTTCAAATGATAGAAAGAGAGCGGGAATGCAAGTTTGAATATTGAACTTTATATCGTTTATTTTACGTGCTTTCTGTAAAGTTCACTTTCAGTCATTGAAAGTGTGATTTTCAACACTTTACTCCAATCGTTCCTAATTCATTAAATGCTTGTCTTGAACCATATATGGTTGTTTATTCGAAGAAATTGACACCCATGTGTGAACTAACAGCTATAAAATAATAGACTGGAACTCAATTTTTGTTTATTCCTTGAATTAGACAACTTACACCATCTGAAACATTCCTCAGATGTATGCATTCAGACAGGTGTTCGACATAGTTATTTGAACTGAAAATATTCATTGTTTTTTGACCTGGTGAATTCGAAAGATGCGACCTACAAAATAAATCTACGTCTAACGCAATCAAAACTGAATGAAGCTCATGATATTAGGTACATGCAGAGTTTTTACTTTCTACAGAACAGCTTAAATTTGAACCAGGAATATAAATAGATAGGTAGGTACTCCAAAGAAAAGCATGAGTAAATCTTATCAAAACTATACATTACCTAATTTTCCATACAAATCCGACTTTCAATAGACTGTCAATATTGTTCCTTCATATATATTTTTCATTTGGCTTTTTCATTTTTCATTTGGTATTCAGTGGCGTAGATTATTGACTTTAGATTCCTTCAAAGGAAAAATTTCAGAGGTATAAGATTCGGAGATCTTGGTGGCCATTCTGTACTTCCCCTGCGACCCATCCATCGTCCTGAAAAGTGTGTGTTCGAGAAACTCTCTAGCCATGCGATCGAAATGGGGAAGTGCCCTATCCTGCTGAAATATTATTTCACGATTTCCAAACTCTTCCTGATTGTTTAATACAATTTGTCTCATTCAAATTTCAACATCAGTTTCTAAAAGATTCCTATTAAGAACTACTGTAAGACTGCCTTTTATGAAAATTAGTCCAACAACGCGATTGGCCATAATCCCCATCCAAACATTCATCTTCTCATGAAACTGGGTAAGTTCCTCTCTAAAAAATATGCGGATTAGTATAGCTCCAGTATAGTATATTTTGTTTGTTAACTTTTCCATGGAGAAAGGACATGGATTCGTCTGAGAAACATACACGTTTTAGAAAGCCCCGTTCTACTTCAACTGTCCTTGTTAACCACTCACAAAACTCAACCCTCCGGCCTGGATCATCCTCTGTGAGAGCATGCAGGATTTTCATTATATAGAGATGAAACTTTCCTTTATTTTGGACACTTCGGATACTTCTTGAACTTACTCCACAGGAATGAGCAACGGCAGACGTTGACAGCAACAACTTCTACCATTTTTCTTCTGAAAGAGACGGTCTTCCTGATCTTGTAGTATCTTTCAGCATACCAGGCTTGAAGCTTTTTCAAAAGTTTGCGCAAATATGACCTCGAAATAGGATTCTAGGGAAATCTATCATAAAACATATAAGAGGAAGTTGGGAGAAATTTACTGCTAGATGTAAATAAACCAATAAACTTCTTCAAAAATCAAAACTGTTTCAAATTCATTGTCTGAACTTCGAGCAGTGGTCACACCTTTCATGAGATGATCAGGCGCTCAACAGACTATTTGACAGTTAGCAGTTCAGTTTGACAGTAAACAAGATGTTACCGCGACAACGATTTTATTCCAATGCAAACTTGATTGAAAGCAAAAGTAGTGTTTTTGGTTGGATTTGAAATGACGAAAATGTCACTTTTCAAACGTTAATATTTCGAAAACAATTGATTATTAGTAAAGTTTATCAAATAAAAATGTCAAGAATAATGAGCAGGTTTCGAAAATGAAATAATATATGGGGAATTCTATGATAATGTAGGTTTGTATCTCCTAATTGAGTTATCTAAATTTTGTTGCGATATTGTTGTTGTTTGTTGTTGTGCTCTTATTTATAGGAATTCATGTGGTTTATTCTATTATTCTTCAAAAGTTTCTGCGAAGTGACTTGATTGTTTTGAATTTTTTCTACTGTTTCTATTCCAACGATTCTTTGATTTTTGGTCAGTAGCATTGGATGCCGATCCAGTTTCTCGCATGATTATGTTTCATATGGCATAGGTCTTATTGTCTGCTTTGGGGATTATCTTTCATTTTCTGTATTTAGTCTCCATTATTTCATGTTAATATTCTTTATTATATGCTTCCTAGTCTAGTTCTGTTTTCTCGTTTATTATCACCATGATTAAACTTGCTGCAAATGGATTTGAAGGCAGGTTCATATCCATGTGCGAGAAACAATTGAAAGCTACAGCCTTGTCATTTATAGTAGCTATTCTGCCTTTGTGAAGATTTTGCACATTTTTTATAATCATCCACAATATCTTCAACGGCATTTTCGAAATGAGACTGAAAAAAGAGGTTAATTACATGTGATACATTTTGTACACATTGCCATTTTCCCTCCTTACTCTTTTCCATTATTTTACTTTCTATCTTTGTGTCACGTCATATTGGAAACATCTTTCACCTTCGACGCTGTTTGACAACTGAACTATGATCGAACTGTGATCGAACATGACTCATTTCTTCATGACCCTTATGATGAACTTCATTTTCATACTTTCGTCTAGCCTTCCTGTTGTACTGTCAAGGGTAATATAACAAGATCTTGATAAATAGTCGACTATTTTTATTGCATCTAAATTTCGACTGTATTTTATAATCATTTAACGAGACATTATTTTGGCATTAACAATCTGATGAAAACCCGAGAGCGAAGCTCGAGGGCATTCATCTCTGATTATTAATGCCAAATTAATGTCGAGTAAAATTAATGAATACAAGAGAAATGTAACAGCAATAAAATAGTCGACAATTAATCAAGGTAGTGTTATACTAATGAATTCAATTTTTACATTAGTCATATTAATGACACTGTAATGTCAGGGATTGTAGCCTCGATTACCCTATCTATCTCTTTGTGTTTGGTTTTTCCAAACCGTTTCATTTTCAAATACTTTTACAGCTTCGACACGATTGATTCTATTTGACGTTTAAGATGTATTTATTTAGAGTAGGTACTGTCAGATGCACAGGTTCCTTGATATATAGGTATCATGCTGAATAGTCGGTGACTATTGTGTAGGCACCATGCAAATAGTCGCTAATAGAGCGTGTTGATTGATTCTGTCAAAAAGAAAACAAAGGTATGATTGGTTGATGACTGATATTTAATAGACGAAAGAAATAAACATGAATATTTCTCATTCATTTAAATCATTCATCTGGGTACGTATAAAAGTAGGATCATCAAACTGGTGCAAAGGTTGTATATATAAACCTCCACAAGTCAATTGTTCTGATTTCATTGAAATGTTCGAAGATACTGTCGCCTTTGTAATTCCCAGCACGGAACATGTTTTGTGTATGGGAGATTTCAACATAGACATGCTGAAAATATCTCGTGATTCCGAACTTTTTTCAGACTTATTAGAGTCATTGGACTTGTATCAAATTATAAATGAAGCAACTCGCATAACAAACACTTTTTTTCACTCCTGTACTTAATTATAACATCCAACAACACAGTAACTGCTAATACTGGAGTGTATTCAGTGCACAATATATCTGATCATAAAATGATTCACTGTGAAATTATTTCGAACTCAAGAAGCGCGCCTATGGTGCATACTTATAGAAATTATAAAAAACTTAATATTGAAAATTTATCAGCAGATTTGATGTTAATACCCTGGCAAGTAATCTATGACTATGAGTCCATTGATCATAAATTGTTATTTTTCAATGAATGTCATAACCAATTGCAGGACAAGCATATTCCTTTAATTACTCGTTCATTCAATAAGCCATATAATCCATGGTTCACGGACAATATTAAGTTATTGACGAAATTCAGAAATAAATCTCTGTTGAAATTTAAAAGGACCAAGGACATTAGGGATTGGGATTACTATAAGCAATTGAGGAACTACACAACATCTGCGATTAAACGTGAGAAAAAAGCGTACCTAACTCATCGTTTGCAACAAGGGGCTAATATTTGAAAAGAATTAAAAAAATTGAGTATTCATACAAAAAAACAGTCATCTATCATTCCCCCTCATATTGCTGATGCAAATGATATAAACCAGTTTTTTGTGAACTCAATCACCAAAGTTGATGATTATGATAATATAATGGAATTAACAACTTTCTACAATGAAAATCAGCTTATTGACAAAAAATTTGGTTTTTCCGAAGTTGATGAGACAACTGTACTCAAGCATCTGAGCTCTATAAAAAAGTAAATCGGCAGGTTCAGACAATTTACAAATTGACTTTATACTACTTTGTTGTCCATTTTTATTAACGTTTCTAACACATATAATAAACTCTTGCATCAAATATTCTGTTTTTCCGGGTTGTTGGAAACTTGCTCATATAAAACCTATTCCCAAATTACATAATCCTCAGAGTCACAGAGATCTTCGACCTATTAGCATCCTACCGGTGTTATCAAAAGTCTCAGAAAGAATAATTGACTCACAATTGAGAATATATATTGAGCAAAACGCCATTTTACCCCCAACTCAATCAGGATTTCGGCCTGGTCATAGCTGTTGTACTGCACTTTTGAATGTTTCTTATGATATTTTGACAGCCAGTGACAAAGGAGAAGCAACCGTCCTAGTGCTTCTAGACTATTCTAGACCATTCGACACAATCAATCACTCTATACTTATGTCAATTCTCAAATTCATTGGTCCTAAACAGCGTGCTGTGTCATTCTTCAAAGAGTATCTTTCAGGAAGACAACAAAGAGTCATTATCAATCATCAGATGTCTGATACTGTAGAAGTGAGTCGAGGAGTACCCCAAGGCTCTATACTTGGCCCCTTATTATATATAATTTATACATCACGGCTGTTCAATATGCTAAAGTTCAGTATTATGCTGATGATACACTAATGTACTATTCATTTCGGCCTGATGATGTGCTTGAGAGTTGCGTGAAAATTAATGAAGATTTAACTGACTTGAATGAAATATCATCGAAACATTCTGTCCTTATGATATATATGGCTCATCGGTTGTCAAACAGGAAGTTGAGAATTTGGTAGATATTAAAATCGATGATGAATCAATTCCTAAACAAGAAGTAGCAAAATACCTAGGAGTTTTGTTTGATGATAGGCTGAGGTTCAAAAACCATGTCTCCAACTGTATCAAGAAAGCATTTTGTCAGCTCAAATTGATATATAGTTCCAGACACATTTTAAATGATTAGCTTGAAATTATGTTGTGTGATACTCTTGTTCACTCGCATTTCAACTACTGTGATGTTCTCTATAATTGTTGTTTGGATGATATTGATATAAGAAGAATTCAAAAAATCCAGAATTGCTGCTTGCGTCTCATCTATGGAATCCGAAGAGGTCAAAGAGTGTCTCACAAATTAGCTGAGACAGGTTGGCTGAACATGGCCAGTAGAAGAAAACTTGACTATGACCACTATGACCCTATATTTCGAATATTATCAGAAAAAAGCCCCGACTATCTCTATAATAATATATCATTCAGACACAATATTGATGACCGTAATGTCAGAACAAGGAATAAGATCACCACTCCCCAGCATCGAACCTCAGTATACGAGAGATCTTTTTCGTATAATATATGTAAAATGTTCAATACAACTCCAGAACATTCCCTCTACCACAACTTTCAAACGCAAATATCGCCAAATATTATAAATACAGTTGGTCACGTTACACATATTTCTTGTAATGTCGTCTTCACCTCAAGCTCAGTTGATATTATTGTATGTCCTGTTGTATTTTTTTTTATTTCAGATTTGAGTGTGCCTTTAGGATAAGTTAGCTTTAGTTATATAACTATTATTGTCATCATCATTTTATTTCATGCACTTAGGGTTAGGGTGCGTACTCAAGGTCAAGTGGTAGAACAGTTCGATGATATTGCTTCATCAACTGAACTTCGTCTTTTCAATTCTGTCACAAAATGTTTGTTAAAAATGAATTATTATGAATAAAGACTAAAATTATTATTATTTTTTTTATCCGTTAGGAATTACCCAGTCAGGCCCTGTCTCCGGAGCCCCAACACGGAGGGCGCGCTGGTGTGTCATTAACCCCAGTAAACACTCCCCACGTCCATGGGGTAAGTGATTACTGGGTTCGAGAATCATGTGCCCTGAGTAGGCGGAGTGAACCAAGAATTACGGCCTTCTGCATTCGCCCGGCTAGGATTTCTGCCATGTCACGGCAAGCCGGTATGATTTTTAAGTTTTTGAGCAGTGTGTCCATCATTCCACCAAGGACCCCTATTATCAGAACCACCATCTTGACAGAACGGTTTGGGTAAAGCCTGCGGAGTTCAAAGAGAAGATCTCGATATTTAGTCCGTTTTTCCTCCTCTTTTCGGACGATGTTCGTTTCGCCAGGAGCTGAAAACTCAATGACGAAAATCGTCCTACTTTGATGGTCGAGGAGTACTACATCAGGCTTATTGGCTTGTATTTGCCCGAGGGTGGGGAATGAATAGTACCAATAGATTCAGCACTTCTCATTCTCCACCACGGACTCAATATCCCCCCGAGCATAAGGCAACACCGGTGTCTCGTCTACACCGTACGAGTGTCGTAGGTGATAGTACAACACTCGTAGGGCCGCGTTATGTCTGTGGATATAGGCTGAGACCGCATAAGCTGGACAAGCTGACAGCAAATGCATTATGGTCTCAGCTGCCCCACAACACGCTCTGCATCTAGTGTCAGGGACCTCTATACCCATCATGCGACTGCGGTAGACGAGAGTGTTAAAGACACCATCCTGGCAGGCCATTATGAATCCCTCGGTATCCGACTTCAGCCCACTTGACCTGAGAAACGAGAAGGTCAGGTCTCTGGATAAGCCTAGGTCTTCAATGTTCTTGAAGAAGACCCCATGCATCGGCTTATCCTTATGTAGCTGCAGGAGCCTCTCACACTCCGCAGCTTTTACTTGGGCTTTTTGCTGAACGGGTTCCAACTTGGTGATAGAGTTTGGGTTTGTCCGTTCAGTGTCGAATACGAGACCGAGTTCATCGGCTGCACGGGTTGCTGCCTTGAAAAGAAATGCTCCAATCCCTGCTTTTTCATGATCACATACCAAGCAGAGAAGGGGATCTGAACTCCTGATGACTTTACAGGCTCCATCCAGTACCATTCTGTTATGTAGACACTCCAAACTCAAAAGCCCACGGCCTCCCCGTTGTCTGGGGAAGTATAACCGTGAAACAGACGATTTAGGATGCAAGCTTCTATGAAGATGCATCATTTTGCGAGTTTTTACGTCGAGTTGTCGCAGCTCTTCCTGAGTCCATTTCATTACTCCAAAGGAGTAAAGTAGAATCGGAACGGCAAGCATATTAGTTGCAGCAACTTTGTTCTTCCCTGACAGTTCTGAAGACCAGATTTGTCGGAGTTTGTGCTGATACTTGCCGCGGAGAGAGCTTTTGACAGTAGCTACCTCTTGGTATTATTATTATTATTATTATTATTTGAATATCCTCTTGTACCATGAGTTCCTAGTAACAACATAAAATATCTTGCCTTCTACTAATGCTTATTTCCTTACCTAATGCAACTGTTGAATGTTTCCCAAGGTGATATTAGTCGATTATCTCCAACGTTATTAATCAAAGTGGGCCGCGTAATCTTTATAAAGATGAAAATTGCGTGTTATAATAACCCTATGACGTCGTTTCATGACCTGTACTAATATATTCTTTGGCAGTGAATTATTCGAGATGGGAGTGTTTATTTCAGGCAACTGTTTGAACATTTTTGAGGCGAATGTAGGACTCAATAAAATCTATAGACAGTGCCAATATTCACAAACATTTTGGTCCCATGAAGCAGGTGCCTGATATTGAGCAATATGCAGGACAATATAAATCACTTGGTTACCGCCCAGTTATAAATATAGCGTGTTTCACTATTTCCCGAAAATTCATCATAGAGATGGAACTCTATAACTCTGCACGATACGTTTCACCTGAGACACTAATGGTCTATATATCTCAATATGATGGTATAGACGACAAACGACGTCTAAAATAGTGCTCGATTGATATTTAGTTTTGGAATGAGCTGTTCGCAGATTGAAAATAAATGCGATTGAATAGGGTGATCTCTCTTCATTCAATTGAAGTAATTTTTTAATTGTTCATTACTCGCTGAGAAAACTTATAGAAATACATTCTCGATCATCTAAAAATAGATTGTGAGTTTTTTTTTGAAGAATAGATATTGCCTTTGTGTGTTACCGTGTTACGAAGCAACTGACAAGTGACATCTACAATGCACCAGACCACAGAACATATGTATGTCTAGCGCTAGTATACAAGGAAGAGTTTCCTAAATCTCCCAACTTCAATGAATCCAGAAATAATAGTCGTCCTCCACCCATAAAGGCTGTGCCTTCTGGTACACTACGAGTTTTTAGGATGTATTTTTTCCTTCCCCTGTCTCCAGAGCAGAACAATTTCCCATGCCTTGGGGTATTGAGCAGGCGGAATCAAGGGTGACTGCCTTCTGCATCCGATTTCTGCCATATTACAGCTAGCCGGTATGATTTTTAGGTTTGAGATCAGTCTGTCCATCGTCCCTTCAAGAACCCCTATCATCAAAACCACCATTTTAACGAAATCGTTTGGGTAAAGTCTGCGGAGTTCAAAGAGAAGATCTTGATATTCCGTCCGTTTTTTCTACTCGTTTCGGACGATGTTCGGTTAACAGACCCCTACAACCATCAAGCAAGTACGGTAGAAAGTGTGTTGAAGTCACCTTACTGGCAGGTCATTATGAATCCCTCGGTTTCCTACTCCAGCCTACTTCACTTGACTAATGTGAAGGTCTAGTTTTTGGGTGTGCCAAGTTCTTCAATGTTCTTGAAGAAGACCCCATGAATTGACTCACTCTTATGTAGCTGCAGGAGATTCTCACTGTCCTCAGTTTTGACCTGTTGAACAGGTTCCAACTCGTTGACATGGCCTAGATCCTTCCGTGTCGAATACGAGACCAAGTTTATCGGCTACACAACCTTCGGCCTTGGAAAAGAATGCTTCAATTCCTGCTTTTTCAACCTCGCAAAATGATGAATTACTGTACAGGCTCCATACAATACCATTCAGTTATGTAGGCACTCCAAGCTCAAGAGTCCGCGGCCTCCATATTGACTGGGGAAGTAAAACCGTAGAACAGACGATTTAGGATGAAAGCTATTATGAAGATGCATCTTTCTGCGAGTTTTTGCGTTGAGTTGTCGCAACTTTTCCTGAGTCCATTTCATCACTCCAAAGGAATCGGAATGGCAACCATATCAGTTGCAGCAATTTTGTTCTTTCCCGATAGTTCGGCGGTGACCAGATCTGTTGAAGTTCATGCTGATACTTGGCGCGGACAGCTTTCAACAGTGAGAGCAGCGTTGTTTCACCCCTGGTTAAGAATAAGTCCCTCCTGCTTTGAGATGATGTTGAATGCTGCCATCTACAAGATAAACGCCCCTCTTCGTTTTTTCCGAATCATCATCGTTTGAGATGAACCGTTGTACATTTGTTGATCCGAAACCCCAATCCGATAGCATGCGTTTAATGTTCCACCACCCTTATAAACTCATCCTTTCTTATCGAGTCATATAGTTTGAGATCATCCAAGTAAATCAGATGAGTGACCTTATGCCTTTGGTTACAGTTGCATCCGCATTTTGTAGTGCAACGGACAATGGCAATGAGGAGATACAGAAAAAAGAGGGCTGAGGAGGTTTTCCAGAAATACACCCCTTCTGAAGATAACTCCCTGTTTGAACTCTGACTCGACCAAATCTTATGGTGAAGTGAGTCCTCCAGAGCGGCATCAGCTGTTCAATGCAACTTACAGTAATATTATTATCCATGCCTTAAATCTCACGACGTTCTTCAAACATACAAAAATTTTCATTTCATTCGATCTCGCGCATGAAATATTCTTTGACTTTAACACCATAACTTTCCTGGCACCCAACTTCAGTGGGAAACAACAGAAAAATTGGCTGTTCCTCTTCAATAGATATTTGATGGTCCATCATGAGATATTGTTGGGATGCGAGCATCGCCAGCATTACTGAAATTGAACCTTCCTCAACCTGCTGCATAACCTTTTTTCTGACGAACTCTAAACCTTCGGAACTCATTATCTAGGACGAAAGTGAGTATTCATGAGACAAGAGAGTATTGAATAACTCTTACGGAATATGAGATATAAGGTGAAACCAAGAAGAGAACTCAGCATAAGTGAAAACCATCTAAGACTGTAAAATGGGATGACAGAAACAAAGAAGTAGATGATGGAGGTATTAAAGCTATCTGACTCATGTTGTGGTAAGAACTCCTTCTGTTGTATTGTGGGCAAATTGAACTGAATCTATTAGGAAGATAGGAGTTGGAATTATGAATTTTCACCAATTCATCTGATAGATACTACTAATTGAAGGCAGGCACGTACTCCAATCAGTTTTGCCTATGGGTTTATTCAGAAACGAATTGGCCACTGTTATTGAGTAGGTACTTTTTCATGCAGCCATCAAGTTCAATTTTGTGATTGTATAATTGCCTGCAAGAACAATATCGCAGAATATCGTGAAAATATGTTGACATATCTGTTCCCAGAAAACACTGAAGGGAAGGGTCTCACATTCCAACATGAAACTTGATATATTTATTAGAATTTTGATAAGGGCCACGCTCTAGTAAAAACGCAAACATCATAAATCACGTATGAACTTTCTGATGTTTCGTGAGGAAACTCTCATAGCCTCACGAATAAGTTTTCAAGGGGAAATAACAGTGTTTGGATTTCCACAGACACTAAAAAAATTCAATCGGTTACTAATATTTCTTTATATTCATGTTGCCCTGAATATGGTTTGTGATTGGTTTGAAAGAAGAAACAATATTAAACCTACTTTAAATCATCGTCCAACTTTGATTGGATGTTGATTGGATTTGTATTCTAACAATACTTAAGGCCATTTGTACCTTGGAAGAACAAGGGCCAATCTCCAAAATCGCCATTATTATACACTGCCAAATTCAGAGTTTCGAACAGTTTGTGTGATAAAAGGGCCGAACTCATTAATAAAATATTTCACGAAAAATATTTTTTTTTCGGGGTGTCAATGTGCTCTTTACCTTGAATTTAAAATGGCCAATCTATCAAATATATTTCTCTTGCCCATTACATCAGATTAAAAACGACCAATCTCCGTATTACGGGAAGATTGGCGATCTTTTGAAAAATAATTTAGCCCATAAAAAAAAATGAGCAAGGCGAAATCATCCCATGGATGCGAATAAAATGGCTCAAATTTCAATTATAAGATGACCATGTATTTTATTATAGTACTAGCTTTGAAAGTAATTTTAACAAAGTTGACCTAAGGAGAGGTTCATTTAGAAATAGAGCCAAGGACATAGAAGTCTATTTAAAACCAGTGAGCTCCGATATCCTTCCATTGGCTGAACTTAAAGTTAAAGATTTACTGGATGTTCTACCTTTCATCAGCCACTATAAAAGACCATTAGGAACAGTTGTGTGAAAATGGCTAATGCCCAGTTGGATTAGGACAAAGTCCAGTTCAAATGGGCCAAAATCACAAAACTTAGAATTGAAACAAGGCAAATCTCCATCAAACTTAAAAATTCTTTGGTGAATAATTTTTATAATTTGTTAATATTATAAAGTTGTTCAATCATAACACATACTGCCTATAATATTTTCTCTTTACCTAATTGTTTCTTCTGAAATACGTTTCATAATACGGTTTAACATAACACCATTGATTTCTCGAAATGAGAAAAAGTGAGATTGGCCCTTGTTCTTCCAAGGTACAGCTCATTGGAAATATCGTAGACATTAAATTGTTAGTCGATAATATCGAAATAGGTACCAATATTTATATGTTATTGTTTGTTTCATGCCCAGCATTTAATATACAACGATTCTTTTATGAAAATAGCTTGTATTTTCTCTCTGTTGGTTGGGCTATAAACCAGCAGATAGCAAATACAAGCAATTTTCAATTTTGATAACGAAGCCTATTACCTATACCACTTTTCGAAAGATATAGATGAAAACCCTGCTGTATAATAGATATTGTCAAATTGAAAATGGGAATAATTCTCAAATTGGAAATTGAAACAATTTAGATTTCTGTATTAGTATTATCTTGGTAAGGGTTTTCTTTTTCAAAAAAAAATAATTTCATTCATTTTTCAATTGAGAATGTTTTATCAATATGAATACTTCTTAACAGGTTATCTTAAATGGTGGAAAATGATGACTTAAGTATGGTTTTCAGTCGCAGATGGTTCCTCATCTGACTCACATTGTGTTTACATTCTCAATAAAATCAAAATGCCATCCCCAAGATAGGTTTATTTGAAAAAACAATTTCTGTACAGCTGTCAAAAAAACTCGACATTTCTGCATCTCTATTGATACGTAAATGTTTACTTTTTTTCACTGCCAAAATAATACACAAAATGAACATGATCGGTATATTACTTTTTGAATGATTTATTTTTATCATCAGATAATTGATTGTTCATCATAAATCAATTTCATTTATTGAAATACTAATAGTAAAGTTTGAACAATTCCTTCAAACATAAATTTCCCGAATTGTTCCATAATGCTGGTGATCAGAAACGTTGGATATTTCTTGAAGAGTTGATTTCAAAATTTTATCAGATATATCAATTTGTCAAAAATAAAAAAAATCTTTTGAGTCTTTTGTACAGGAGACCGATTTTTTCTAACCTTCCCGAACATACTCAATGTTCAAACGTTCTGTGTACATGTGACGCCAATGGAAGACTACGAAACATTGTAAACAGTGTTTACAAACATCCTAGTAAATTTTCACCCGTTTACACTCATTTCAAATCTTTATGTCGCGTCGTGATGTGTTGACGATGTGTTTGTTCATTCACTGAGAGGCCAAATTTGTTTTCGAGTTACATTCTCCTGTCAGGTTGTGAGAAGAAAAGTGTTTATTATTCGTCGAGAAGTTGACAATAATATTTCTCTGTAGGAATGCGTTGACGAGAATCATTTTCAAGTTACTTTGATAGGTGTCATAACACTTCAATCTTAGTCGCTAAGACGTCAACGTAAGTTAATCGGTGAACTTTAATATTGTATATTATTCTCTTCTGGTCCATAGGCAGACAATCTACGAACATTCGAACAAATATCAGAAGAACTAAATATTCAATCAAATGATACCAAAGATTAGGTTGGGCATAATCTATGCTAGCAGTATCTCAAAAACTCTTTGACTTGGAGAGAGTTGTACAAGGCAAGTTTACAATAATTCACATGAATCGAGTTCAGTTGATAGGGATTTATTAGCCAAAAAAATTTCTAGTTCCTAAGCAATTGAACTCTGTTCATGGGAACTATTGGTGAACTTACCTTCAACAACTCGCCCTTAGTCATAGGGTAGTTATGCATTTCCATATCATTATTTAATGATGTTTGCGATGACAAAAAAATGGTAATATTATTCGAATTTTTTTTAATATTTTGTCGATTTCATACTTCGATACGCATTTTCATAGAAACTGAAAATATTAAACAGAGACAGATATATCGGTTCATCAAGCTCACCTTGTATATGCGAGCCTACTTAGCTCCTTTTCCAAACAGCTGATAAATTATTAAAAAGAAGAGGAGTAGTCTTTAACTTCAAGGAAATCTCAAATTTTCTCAGATGAGAAACGTTTTATAATCACCCTCACAGATCAGAATTTTGAACAAAATTGACTGCCTGAAGTGCATTCTGAGGAATTATTCCATTCTTCAATTTTGACGTGGATAACTTAATCTTAGCTGACGTCCTCATCTCAGGAATCATTTTCAAGATACCCCAGTCGGACACGTTAAATAATGATTTGTGGATAGATGTGGTGGTGTAGATGTATAGATGTAGGGGTTTGTTTGTGGGTGGGCGGAACCATCAGCATTAAAGCCTCTCAGTTGGGCCCGTTACGCATCCATCACTGTTGGGAATTGGTTCAGTTTTGAAGAAAGTCGATATGCAGTCCCCGCTCCTCGCAATGCTCAATCAGCGATTCGACCTCTGGTGAAGGGTTCTCTGTTATGTATGGGAAGTAAGCTGAGCTAATTATGACTTCGCGTGCACTTCCCTCTGTATTGTCAATTACCTTGATCTTCGCTACCAGGTCTCTGTGGCAGAATTCCGGCAGCGAGATGGCTTTGACATCTTCCACGTGAATGCATAACCTCCGGCTTGGCCCATACCTCTTCCTGCTCTGGTAAACCCACAGCTGCTGGGTGAGAGATACGTTCATGTCGAGTTCCCTGAGCCTTCTGCATAGGATGGCTATGTAAGCCCTGTCGTGTTGAATGTTGACCTGCAGAAGTCTCAAAAACCCGGAGGAGCAGAAAGAGGAGACCGCCATTGTGAATCTTAGTCTTTCCATCCCTCTACTTGTCTGGGGCTATTAGAGATAGACAATACTGACCTGTATATTAGCATAACTAGAATTTCTTCACAGTCCAATTTTTTCCTGTTGTGTTTGTAACCTCTCAGGTATTTTCATTATTCTGAATCTAGCTATCGCAAACCAACCTGCCTTGAATTGTAGCAGGTACTGTATAAAAAAACGATCTGATTCAATCCTGCAAATCGAACTTAGACATTATTATTTTAATAATTAAAATTGATCAATTTAGTATGTTCACATTGTAGAATGATTTATTTTGATTTGAAAAACATTGGATTTCTGCCACATTGGTAGGTCATGAATCAATACGAACTCAGATACTATTCACACAATTGGATTCCAAATGAATACACAAATATTCGAAGAAATCATTTACCGCCTAGCTTATTTCCCGGAGTGTTGATTGAAGTCTGTTTTTTCCATGTGCATGTCAGCCGAAATAAATAATGTTTGACATACTGACACGACTTTCTGTACACAAATATCATTTAAAGCTGGGCTAACCATAACTTTGTTGAACAGATCCGCTGAAGTCTGAGAAATGATTTGCTGACAGAAGAGAAATAAGACAGAAACATTCGAATATGGAAACCACCTTGTGTTTTAATTGTTGAAGAATTAATTTCTCATGGTATCGTTTCGGAATTTAACAGATAATCAAAAATATCTCAAATCAGACCCTCCCAGACAGTAACATACTTCAATAGGTATAATAATAACAATAATATAAGTTTATTATTCAGTAGAGGTAGTGTAAAATGACATTTACACTACCTACTATGCAAATTACAAAAATTATGAATCTTCTCTCATTAAAACCAGGTAATAACAATTTCAGTTTGATTAGTTTGAGTGGTAAACCTGTTCTAAATATGGAATGATAGATATTATAGATATAATTTTTTTTGAAAAAATTGATGCTCAAATTTCATTATTAGTCCGAAATTTGCCAGTGACGGAAAACAATTGTAAACAAATGAAAGAACACGCAGCTAAAGATAAAGTGTATCAAATAATTTTGAATTACATAATGCAAGGTTGGCCCACCTATTACAAGGATGTACCTGACATGGTGAAACCATATTTTGAGTACAAGGGTGAGCTGGTGGTGGTCAGTAATATGATTTTCCGGGGTGATCGAATCTTTGTACCATTGAGTTGAAAAAATTGGATACGGGACATCCAGGCATCAGAAGATTGTTATCACCAGCGATATCAAACATCTTGTCAAAAAATGTAAATTTTGCCAAAATACCCAAGCAGCTAAAAAAAAAATTTAACTGAATTTAAAAAGATTCCGTTGTTACCATATGGATGGAACTAGGCTATGATATCTTTGTGCTGTATCACAAATAATACTATCTGATGGTTGTAGATGCATTGTCCAACTATATTGAAGTGAGCAGTATTCGTAGTTTGAGTAGTGTTTCAATTTTCGAAAAACTCTAATCTATATTCGCACGTCATGGTATTCCTATTTTATTATATTCTGATGGGGCTCTATGATTTGATTCGACATTATTCAAGAGATTCTCAAGTAACTGGGATTTCATACATATTATTAGTAGTCCGTATTATCCACAGTCGAATGGGCTAGCTCAGTGAAAAGGATTTTCACAAAATCCCTATCTGGCGATATTGAACTTCCGGGCTACTCCTAGGGGATCAGTTCAATCACCAGCCAGCACCTTGATAAGTCGAAATATGCGAACTAATATCCCTTGCTCTTTTCAAACATTGGTGCCCAAAGTCACATATGAAGAAGACAGGGAATTATTAGAAAAGAGAGTCATTGGAACAAAGAAGTGGTACTTCAGTCTGCAGGGACCTATATGTCCTGATCAGCTGTGCATGTTTCAGAAAATGCATGTGTCTACTTGGATACCAGGCAAAGTAAAGTAGAAAGTAGTGGTTGTCCCAGATCGTATAATGTGATTAGTAGTGAAGAAGAGACTACAGGCGGCATGAAAGATCCATTATTCCCATATATTCAAAGTTCAACCAATTCTTCTCTATCAGTTCCAACCAGCTCCACTACAAACACTGTCCATCGCCCAATAATATCTGCTCCTACAAAGAGTGAATATGACATTCGAGTATGTCCAGAGGATGTTAGAACTAGGGCAGGCAGATTGATTAAACGACCTTATGAATTTAGAGATTACTTGCCTCTACGAGTTTTATTCTTCATTGTTCAGAATATGTTTATATGTTTATAGTAGTATGAGTTTTGCATCGATATAATTATTATTAGTGTTGATGTTACGATGTACGTATTGTAACTATTTATTTAGGTTTTGGACGTACGTAAAATTGTAACCTTTGCATTTTGGTAGGTTATTTATGTGAATATGTCAAGCTGTGTGCACGCTTCAATATACTTGAAGGAAGAAAATTTGTATTCCGTGCAAAAGATTTTTATTTTAAAAATTATAGCAGAGCGCTTTCGACTGTTAAGTCATCATCAATGCGTACCTGCAAGTAAGTAATGATTGAAATTGAATTTGATAAAATGAATTTTTTTTTGAAATTTGAATTTTATGAAAAGTGAGGTTACTTACATATTTAAAATTGAACAATTTTCATCCTGTTCAAGGATTCATAAGATGGGATGGGATACTACATCATATCTGTCTGAATGTTGAAGTGGAAGTGGAAATGAAATTTAAATTGACAAAGTGTGCCAATGACACTATTGACAAGTGACAGTGATCACTGACATATGTGACATAGAGTCACAGAACACAAATAGAAAATGAACTAATCTAGACTAATCAGTCTAATGGGAACCTTTCGTATTCCAGAAATACACTACCAGAGAAAACTCTATTAAGATTTTCTGTGTGTTCTCTACCTTCTGAGCTACCAGAATTGAGCTCAAGGTCATGGGAGAAGTCTAATGAGAATTTTCACATTCCCAGAAGAGGCAATTTGGGTGACTCGAAAAGGAGAGCACCTAGTAGAAAGGAATAAATTATCAAATTTAGTAACGAGTGAGAAATAATCAGAAAGAAAGTAGGGAGGGGGGTTCTCTATGGCTCTGTCCATCCTCAACCAAGTATTGCTGAGACAACGAGGAGAAGTCTGCTGAGAACTTCACTCAATATACCTGCATAATGGGAAGACAAACTGAACCTAAGAGGTGACCCAAGTTAAGTGAATTAGCTACAATGTTTGAGCACCAAGAATTAGGTCTTTAGGACATGTGAAAAGTCTAATGAGAGCTATATTAGTCCAAGAATAGGCAATTTGGGTAGCACAAACGTGAAGAAATGAAGAAACCTTCAAGCAGTTGATCAATATATGGCCTCTATGCAGTTCTATCGAACCCCAACAAGGACAGCTAAGGGAATGAGAAAAAGTCTAATGAGAACTCATCACATTATACCCGCTGATCAAAGTTAGATGTTGTACAAAACTACATAGTACATATGTAACTAAAGAAAAAAGGACATGTTGTAGGACTAAATGTACTGTGTATGAAAGTGTGGGCACGTCAGGTATGTAGGGACAGATGTCAACTTGAAGGTTGTACGTTACTAGTATTAAACTTAGAGTTTGGTCCTAACTTGACTATATTATTAATCCAAACATAAAACAACTTAATATAATTTTTTCAAATGCAGATTTTTTTAAATGAATTCAAATTGACCTGACATTTCGTTCGAACATCAGTTCAGCACTTCCGAATGCAACCGAACACGAAATCCGTCGAGCTTTCCGCGTGATCCCACACAAAAGATCTTTCATCGTACTAAACTCAACAATAAAAGGTGTCTGCACTCTCACGGTCATCGTCGTCCGTGAGATACCGATACTGGCCAACTGGTACCAAGTTGAACCCGTATTAGCACCTGTAAACATGTGTTCGTGGTACTCTTAAATAGCATGCCGCACCAATGGGTACCTAGGGGACGACACTACGGCGCGATTGGTGAAGATATTAATATCGCTCACCTTGAACAAGGATCAATAACAGATTGGCTTTTTATAAATTCGGAATGCTGTTCGTCTTTTATTCATGCTGCTGCGATTTGATTATGGGGGGTGTCGGTGAATTGTGCGGAATCGGTGTGAAGGGAACTGTCTGGAGCTTGGGGCTAGTGTTGCGAAATTAAGTTTTGCAATAATAACAAAAACAGTAACGATTATTGTGCATGGAAAAATATCATAAATGAAAGTAAAAGGGCTAGACTGGTTCACAAGTTCTATTTCGTCAAAAACCTAGGTGGGCCACCAAAAAAAATGTTAAGTAGGAAAATTGCGGCCGACAAAAATTGCAAATTTACGAACAATAAAGTAAAAGACAATGAAATAGTCTGTTTTTTGCAAATATTTCGAAAACTATTTGAGACAACCAAAATTTGAAAAAAGATCCTGAAAGAGCAGAAAATTCCGTACTGTACCGACAATATATATAATTTCAATTTTCAGGTGAAAATTGAGCTGAAAAAAAAGGTTTCACCCGATTAAATATAAATATAAAGAAATAAAAAATTATGGCTCTATCTAAACACAAAAATAAACCATAATTCTTTGCAAAATGAAATTTGATTATTAAAATAATCCAGCCTTTCGCATATTTTCCTATACTATATTATTTTTATAATCAAATTTCATTTTGAAATGTATTGCCTTTCGTCAAGTACTCCCAGTTCCTCATGAGAAATATTTAAATATTTTTCATGATGAAATTTTAATAATTCATTAACAAAAAATTTGAAAAAAGATCCTGAAAGAACAGAAAATTCTGAACTGTACCGACAATATATATATAATTTTGATTTTCAGGTGAAAGTTGAGCTGAAATTATATTTTAACCGATTAAATATAAATATTGATAAATGAAAAAATTATGGCACTATCTAAACACACAAATAAACAATAAGTCGTTGCAAAATGAGATTTGATTATAAAACTAATCTAGCCTTGTGCATATTTTTCGCATATTTTCCTATACTATATTATTTTTATAATCAAATTTCATTTTGGAAGTTATTGCCTTTCATCAGTACTCCCAGTTCCACATGAGAAACATTTAAATATTTTTCATGATGAAATTTTAATAATTCGTTGACAAAAAATTTTAGAACAGATCCTGAAAGGACAGAAAATTCCGAACTGTACCGAAAATATTTATAATTTTAGTTTACAGGTGAAAATTGAGCTGAAAAAATATTTTAAACGATTAAATATAAATATTAAGAAATAAAAAAATAATGGAACTATGTAAACACACGAATAAACAATAATTCGTTGACAAAACATTTGAAAAAGATCCTGAAAGAATAGAAAATTCCGAACTGTACTGACAATGTTTATAATTTCAATTACCATGTGAAAATTGAGTTAAAAAATATATTTCAACCGATAAAATATAAATATTGAGAAATTAATCTAATTTTTCATTAACAATTAAAGAAATAAAAAATACAGAATGTGAATAAAGCAATTAGAAGATTTTTTTTTATTATGCTGATGATTTTATTTTCATTTTACTGAAAGCTACGCACCAATATTTCATTAATTTTCAACTTTCTTAATTTAGATAATTGTTAAAACAATTGCATTGATAATAATACTTTTTTTTGAGGAGTGTAGTTGTTGAGAAAATAATGATTTTTGAGAAAAAATTGGTTTTTAATTAAAAAAATTTATTGAAAAAAAACGCAATTGTTAATTAACAATTATTTTGTTTTACTGAATTTCTTAAGAAACAATTTTTTTTTCAATTATTAAAATGTAATTAAGAAACAATTATAAACAAATGAATTTCCATGAAAATGAAGAAGATCAGAAAGAAAGCGACATCTCCAAGAGTACAATATGTTTGAAAATTATTTAAAAAATATAAAAAAAATCCCATTACTCCATACAATTTATGAGTGAACTTATTTTTGATTTAATTTGATTATTCTTCAGCATGAAGATATCTTTGACACTCCGTAAGATGTAATATCAAAATTTTACTAATGTGTTTTTAATAATTTGATTCCTGACTCCATACAGAAAGCTATAAATAATAACGGTACGCAAAAAAGATTCAATTGTTGTTCAGAACAAAATGACTATGTCTTCGAACATTTGCTGACATGAACTCAAGTGGTAAGAAGAATGACTGTATTCAGTATCAATTAAAAAAGATATATTATTTTTATCCATTCATTTCCATTTATAGTTATCATTATCAAATCATTTGTTTTCGAAGCTTCCTTGGTTTGGTCTAAGATGTCTAAAAACCCTGGTGTGTCGACTGATTAGATGTTGTTTAGATTTTTTTGAAGACAAAACAAATAAAATCGTGGTTTGTTTCTGTAATCAGTATTCTAGGGACATAGTGATTGTGATTGTTGTTAATTGAATTTGACGGAATGTCAATAAACATATCATATTACAGTAATATAGTACAAACTCGAAGACCAAGTTTTTTGGAAAAGATCACCACACAAATCGTGCTATTTTTCCAAAATAATGTTAATACCGTTTGAAAGTCAAAATAGTTGTGGGAAATCAAACATTTTGTAGTGCTATAATAATGATGTGCCTTTCTTCATTTCTCTGTATTTTACATTATTTTCCTAAATAGTTTGAGCATATTCCGTTTTTGTGTGGACATAATCCAGAAAGATGACCACAATAATCATTTATTTATACCTATCTAGTACCGAAAGTGAGTACCACATATAATCTGTAACATATTTTGAAACCAATTTGAAACTTACATTTTATTTCTAAACTCGCCATGCTCTAATTGACGATACTTTGAGACATTTTTTTTTAAATTGACTCTATCAACTGGGTACCTTGTTATACCTACCCCATTTCTTTGAATTTTCCATACGTATAAGTTGTGAAAGTCCGTGATGAAGTAAACAATCACTGTTCCCACTGAAATTCATCAATTTTGCATATCAAGCTTGTTTATGTTTTAATTATGTTACCATTCGTTTATATGTTAAAAAGGTATACTCTTCAGTGTAGTTAGATGATCCAATTATATATTAATTTTCTGTCGAAAAAAATTGCACAAAAAGAAATATCTTTACATTTACAGTTTTTAAAATAGCGAAAGAACATTGTAACACACAACTCATCACACATATCACGTCTGAAAAGCAATTGAACTCAAATTAAGCAACAAAATTATTACTTGAACAAATTTTCAAGGAAAACTCGGATACAATTGCGCAGATACTTGCGCATGCGCATGTTGGGCAGATGTCAGGCACAAGATTAACAGGTTCTAATGGTGAATTTCCATGCAGCTGAATTTCAATACTTTTATGTGAAATGTGTGTTTATTATTCATTACAGTAAATTGCATTTCAGCAAAATGAAAATTATGTAATTAGTCGAAAATGTAACGAATGAAACTGTTTTCGGACAGTGATTCTGTAAATTTGAATCCTCGTGCGCACTATTTGAAACTTCTGTTCATGAAAATGTACCCTAACAAGAAAACCGACGGTGGCGGTTCACGAAAGTATCGCGGAATATTTGGAAAGTAGACCACGATTCCATTTGTTTTCTCATAATCAAGCTAGCGAATGTCCAGCGTTCTATTCTACACTTTTGCAGGTATAAGTCTTCATCTTAGTTTGGTTATTAGCCAATTCTGAAATGTTGAGTAAGATTTCTCACTTGGTATCTCAGAATTACCTGATTTTCAGATACAAGGTCAGAATTTCCTAATTCCGAAATGTTAAGTCAGACTTTCAACTCGGTATCTCAGAATCATCTAATTTCGAGAAGTTAGGACTGAATTAGAACTGTTTCCGACTACAATAGCCTCCAGAAATAAAAAATCACAGAATTATTATTTTCAATGAACAGAGGAGATGAAATAAATTTTTTAATTAATCCTCAGTACTATAACCAATGTTTCCACTTGATATTCGGAAAGTCAGCTTCTAATTATGACATTTATCTCAATTCACTGTGAATAATGATACTTAGGATATTCCAGGTTCTAAATCTGGCGTAAATGAGTCCATTAACTTATCATAGCGTTTGGGCATTAAATCTAGTGTTTATAAACACTCTGTCATCCCAACCTGCGCAAGCTGCGTTCCCACTATACTACGACACTACTTCAAATAAACAGTAGGTACTGCGTTTTTTACATTCGAGAAATATATGATCGGACATCTCGCACAGTTGGCAAAAGGTCATTTGTTCGTTTACTTCACAGTGTTGAAGATATAACGTAGACGAGAACGAAACAAAAATAAAAAAAGGAATAACCACAGATATACGCCCATTGATATGAGATTGAAGAACCAAAACAATATAGGAAGTCGGTGAAAATAGGTATTGAACATTGACTATGAAAACTTTGTCATATACTATTTACTTCAATAAATCGAACTAAGTTCGAAGTTGTGCTGGAGAGAATGGAAAACATGAGGCAATTATCTGACAATTTTTTTTTCTAACGACGTTGAATTACATCTGTCACCCATCTGTGCAATGTTCCTTGAGGAGAAACTATTAAAAGAGCTACTTGTAATAGAATAATCAAATATTTTTCTTCATTCGGTTGGAAATGACCACCTACTTACATGCAAACATGCTTTTGAATAGAATTCGAGAGTCCGATTTAACAACCTTTCTGAGAAAATAAGTATTATTGGTAAGTCACTCATAATAATGCTAGTATCATCGGCAAATATGGGATAGGTCATATTAGGAAAGTTGCACACAATATCACAAACATATATGAGAAATGGGGTGGGCCAAAGGTTGGATACCTGTGGGACACCTCCCTTCACATCTGCCATTTGCTAGTATGACTCAGTTATGAATCGATTTCTTCTATATTGAATGTTTACTGAAATATTCCTCTCGCCAAGAGATGTCTCCATCTTTTTGTTATTCCTCATATATCATAATACTCTTTCTTGTTGAGGAGGATTAACCTCAATCAAACACTTTAGATAAGTCACTATCCATTATTCGATTTACACATTCTAATATGGCGCAAGCAGCATCTGTTGTATTTCAAGTTTTGGCGAAAACCAAACTGAGAGTCTGTCAAAATATTGTGTTGCATGAAATGTGTCAACAATGAAAAGTTTACCATCCATTCTAGAAGTTTTTAGGCAATGGGCATCAGTGAAATTCCCCTTATATGACTGATATCCAATATATCATATATTCCGTAAATATGAACGACATTCGAAGATTTAAATGAGTCAGAAAATGTTTCTGTGAACTGAGATTTATTGACATTACCATTTCTTGTAAATAGATATGAACATCTGAAGATTTGACCCCAGTAAACACCCCCTACGTCCGTAGGGTGAGTGGTTACTGAGTCCGAGAATCATGTGCACTGAGTAGGCGTAGTGAACCAAGAATTACGGCCTTCTGCATTCATCAGACTAAGATTTCTGCCATATTACGGCAAACCGGAAAGATTTTTATGTTTGAAACCAGTGTGTTCATCTTTTCACCAAGGACCCCAATTTTATTATCAGAACCACCATTTTAACAGAATAGTTTGGATAAAGCCTGCGGAGTTCAAAGAGTAGATCTCGATATTTTGTCTGTTTTTCATTCTCTTTTCGGAAGATGTTCGTTTCGCCAGGAGCCGAAGACTTTATGACAAAAATCGTCCTACTCTAATGGTCGCGGAGGACTACATAAGGCTTATTGGCTTGTATTTGACTTAGGGAGGGGAATTAGTAGTTCCAATAGATCAACAACAACAACGTACTCAATATCCCTCAGAGTATAAGGCAACACCAGTGTCTTGTCAATACCGTACGAGTGTCGTAGGTGGTACTGCTGCAATCCCTGATTTTTCATGATCGCATACTAAGCAGAGAAGGGGATCTGAACTCCTGATGACTTTTCAGGTTCCATGCAGTACCATTCTGTTGTGTAGACACTCCAAACTCAAAAGTGCATGCCCCCCGTTGTCTGGGGAAGTATAACCGTGTAACAGACGATTTATGATGAAGATTTTAATTTTTTTTTTAATCTTCTCATTATTAGATGTATCTTTCCATGACATTTTCATAGCTAATTCCTCCTCCTTTTCTGATCATCCTAAGATCATTTTTGGGTGAAACGCCGATAATTCAAATGAAAAATATTCAAAACTCGCATCAACATGACTTCATAGTTTATAATACAATATCGCCTAAATTGTTGATTTTCGCAGGTGCGGATGAAATACGATGAACTTTATTAGAGTATTTGCCACGGAAGTGTTTATTTTAACAGATTGTACAATCTATCGCCTAGACATCTTGATAATAAACGTAACTTGTCGAAAATATTTTAAACAATGCTGAAAATCACTTGATGAAGCGATCAATTATCGATTCGTTCGCAACATCGTTTTGAAAACATTGTCAAAATATTATTTTTCATATTATTACTGACCCATTTACTCGCAGATATGAGAAATAGTATGACAAACATTGTTTTAAAAAACTTTGCTTGTTGATAATAAATTTCCTGTATTAAGATTAATGTGATAGATTGGTATTCTTGAAATATTTTTCATGAATAATATTGGGTTGTATATCATACTAATTTTTCATCTGAGGATCCATTAGTTTTTTCTGTTCTAAGTCCATGACGGTACATGTGAATTCATTATTCTTGTATAGAGAAATATTTTCTGCTGAATGCCACTATCCACATGATAGCAGAAATATGTTCACCGTTAATGATAAACTAAACCCTTATTATTTTTTATCTTCTACTCCAGATGCAATAGCATGTTTTTTGAATCATTTATTCATATCACAATAATTATATACTTATATGAGTAGAAAACTCCATTCAAAAAAAACAACAAAGTTTTGACCCGCCCAGAAATACTGTAATTACCATCATTTCATTTTCGTAGATCTCAGAAAATAGTATTACTTTGATGAAAAAATCATCCATCTATATATATCACCATAATGGAGATGTGAGAGACCATACCTTGTACATTTCCATTCATAAATGGACTTCAGTAACATAAAATTATCAAATAAACTATCCTTAGGTAATACTTCATCCATTTGTTACGATATTTTCAAATGATACGTCGAGCATGCTAAACAGTTCTTTTGGTGCTCCTCTACTACTTTGGAAATATGGTTTTTCATGGTCCTGTTGAACCTTTCAACCATGCCATTAGACTGTGGATGGAGGTCAGTTGTTCTGGTTTTGCTAATTCCTATCAATTCACAATCTTCCCTGAATAAGTTTGAATCAGAATTCATTCCTTGAGCGGAATGTAGCTCCATTGGTGCTACAAACCTTGAAAACATGTTATCCAATAGAGCGTTTGCAAGGTCTTATTCACTCCGAAATGTCTACCTGATTTGCCGCTATGAATCTCTTCCAAGACATCACTTATTCTTGACCCAGGCACAACCAATTGAGAAATCACTTTTCCGCCATCGGAGTATTTCAAAACTCTTTTACAATAGACCATTCTCAACAATCAGGGAATCCCAAATAAATAAATAAATGATCCTGGGGGCTCTGTCATTGCTAGCCAGCTTGCTCTCCGATATGCTTGCTAATTTTTGTTTTTCCTGCCACTAATTTGAGGACTCGCTAGGAGACTTCGTCCTCACAGGTGATTGCGAACATGTTGGCATTCTTACCCTGCAGTCTTCAATGAGATGTCCAAATTTTCCATATCTATAGCATGCCCTGTTCTTTTGAGTGTTTATTCCACTTATTAAAGATTCAATCTCATCCAGAATCTTCTCGAATGAACTAGTAACTGCGTCAGGTCATTCTTCGGGTTCTTATATTAATACCACTCGTACTTTCGGCCTCGTGGTGTTGAAGACCGCTTCTACTTCTAGAGAACGTTCCAATGCATCGATATTTCTCTTGAAGTGTGTTAGTCGCAGAGTCCTTTGAAATTAAGTATCAGTCTATCACCGCTAGCTGTTCCTTGAAATCTCCAGGTGCTTCTGGGTAAGCCAGCTGCATCACGTCTCACATCTGCTTCAAATTCTTGCAGAACTTCATCCGATTTTTGAGTGCGCATATTCATTTGAGCCCGATACAGCTGTTCTCGATGTTGAAAGCCACAACGTAACTTTAATGCAGAAATCATATTTATTTTGCTGTTCGATAGGTATCGTCTGTAACATACCCTAAGATGGCCCTCTCAAAGCTACTATGAGTGCCGTAGCTCTTTCTTATTCGCATCATCCATTAGCCACTGCCGCAGATTCAAATTGCCGGCGATACATGGACCAAGAGGACTCTCCATCGGAAATCGGTGGTATTACAGAAATTCCTGATGTGGCAACCCCGTCTCGACGATATCGGATCTTGAGGAAAGCTAACTGGTTCTCCAGTCCTTTCTTTTGCTTACGCACTGTTTCAAATTTCTTATCAACCTCATCGTCGATTTTCTTTGATGTCTTCCTCTAGTTTTCCTTTCAGTTCCTTCATTTGTACTACGGTTTTCTGTAATACATGTTGGAAGAAGTTGTCTTGATATTCTAGAACCTTCTGGAAGTCTGTTTTCCTTTGTTTTTTATTCGTTCTAATTCGTTCGTTTGGTTGTTCGAGAAATTTCTGAAGTGCTTTTCCTCGTTCTTGTTTTTTTCTCGCTCTTTCCTCTGTTCTTCGAGAATTTACTGCAGTGTCTTTTCTCTTTATTTCTTTTCATCTAACCGTCGCATTTCCTCTTTTTTTTCATTATATCGTTCTTGTTTTCTCTTCTGCCGCCGCTTTTCCTCTTTTTGTTTTCCATTTTTCTCGTTTTTGTTTTTCTTTCTGGCCCCACTTTTCCTCTTCTTGTTTTTTCTTCTGGCACCTTTCTTTCTCTTCGTATTCAACATAAATAGTTTCTACTTTTTACTATTATCCTACTTTCAACACCACTTTTTTCTAAATAATCCGCCGAGCACATTGAACTGTTTATATTAACTTCGCTATACACAAACAACTACCACACTGACTGATAAAACAATTTGATCTCTTCGAACTGCTTAACTTACTTCAACCCCAGCTAAATATTTCAAACACTTCTTAAAAACTTCTTCTCCCTAGTGAAATGTGTTGCTTTATATGCGCAATTCGAGCAGAGTAGATTTTTCGGGATTCAAACTTTCTCCAGATTGATAAGTAGAGGAAAACATCAAAATATTTCCAAGAATGGGGAAATCATTACTGCGATCGGTGCAGGTTTATTTTCTCTATGCAAATGAGTTACGTATTATGGTCGGCACTGAACAGCGGCGTAGCTAGGGGATTTTTTTCAATCTCGTAACACATTATTGAACAACCTTGTATTACTTCAAATATCACGCTCATCCTGGAAACACTTCACTCAATAATTTGTTTTTCTTTCTATCGCAGGGCTGCTGGCAGCTTTTTAGTGATGGATCCAAATCAGACGTGCAAGAGAGCAAAGTGGCAGAAAGGAAAAATGGCAGATATCTGCCACAATAAACCCGGTTTGTTGAACCAAATAGCTAAAGGAGTAGCTCTTGCACAGACAGAATGCCAGTATCAGTTCAGATATAGGAAATGGAATTGTACCACATTGAGGAGGAGTATCAAGAAAGTGATGTTGAGAGGTAAGAATCTTTGACCTGGAGATTATCATATTCATTTCCATTCAGTAGGTTATATGTGAATTGAACAATTCAATCATTGCTACCGTTGACATAAGTGTACCTCATAGTCTCATCTTGAATCGCGGGTTTTCATTAATTGTGACGCTTTGCAACATTCGAATCCTCTCTCGTGATACAATACAAAATACAATACAAAATACAATACAGAATACAATACAGAATACAATACAGAATACAATACAGGTTTATCACTCGTTATTGTCTGCAGGTGGTCATTCTCAGCCAAATGAAGGATAATCTTCTGTTTGACTACAAGACAAGCACTAGCAATTGGGTCTTCTTGGAAGAACTTTGCATAAATATTAGTCAGATGTAGTTCAATGTCCATCGTGGTATTAGCCAGGGAAGTAGTTGTTTTCTGACAGATGTTTGCCTTTATTTTTCCACTTGGTGGAAACGCTACACACAAAAAAATAATTTCTTGGAATAAGCATGACTGCATTGACTCAAGTAAATAATTTGTTTGTATATAACGAAAGAGATGGTTGTTTTGTTTCAAAGAATTAATTTTCTCAACAAATTTCTCAATTGAAAACAAATATATGCTTATATGAAAACATTTTATATCTCGAGTGGAAAATATAATTAATTCATAGTAAGAAAATTATTTACTTACTTCAATAAAACAATTGTTTTGAAGTAAAAACAAAAAATATCCATTGAAGATGGATATTTTCTTGATTTGAAACTATGAATTTCTCGTAATGAAGATTACATTCATTCAATTCAAGAGGAACACACAATGGTTACTTCGACTTGATGAAAGGATATTATTGATCTGAATATATGCATTGATCAGAATGAAACTTAGGTTCGTTTTCTTTAACGAAATTACTCGTTTGAGGCAACATATCTATTACTTAGATTATGTTAAATATTGGTATTGATCCGAAAATATGAATTAATTATTATAAAACTTTGAATATATAGAGTAATATTGTGGAATCAAATATATTAACTAATCAGAATGAATCTTTCGTTCATTCCCTTCAACAAAAACATTCAATGAATTAATTCAATGAATTATAAATAATGAATTCTATCGTACGAAAATAATTGAAACAAAAAGGTCAATGAAAAAAGTTTTATTCAACATAATTATCATTCTTACATGAATCAAAACAATTCTTTGGTTAACAATATTCTAACATATGATTCAAAAAATCCTTATTATCAGTAACTTTGGATATGAACTGAGAAAAAACCTTTTTTCACCAGAAAAAAAAATAAACACAAATAAAATTTTCTACATATAGATGCCTCAATTCGCAAACCCGCTAACTCCACGTTTTATCAATGGAGCAACTGGTTTGCGAGTTAGGGCATCGATATGTGATCAAAAATATGAGAAAAACATCAAGATCTACAATAAAAACAGAATTTTCTGTCCATAAATCTCCACCTCAGTATTTCAGTCATCGGCTCAGTCTTTCAGTCTTAGGCTTGATTGAGTCTTTGAGTCACTTGGATTTGATTATGAGTCTTTTCAGTCCCACTTTCGAGTCTCTAGTCTTTCAAATATCTTGAGTCTTGTATATATTTTAGCTAAATGTTTCCTCTTTGCTCTGTATATATACCGTAACATGTACAAGAATGCTTCTTGGCATTCTACAGTAGAAAATTTCTGTTTCATTATTCAGCTTCACTTTGCCCCTAGGTTGAATCGTTGAGGCAGCAGCAAAATCTGTTCGATGAAGTTGACGTCTAAAAAAAATTTGCACCTATTACCTACTATTGACAAACTTGACATTACAAGGAATTAGAAATAATTGGAAACCCAAAAATTCCAAACCGAAAAATTGATTAAGTTTAGTTCAATTAAGTTTACGGAAAAAATAATTAAAAAATATTTTCTGGTACACTGTTTCTTTTGAAATAAAACGAAGAAATGCAGTATTGTTCTCTAAATCATGTCTTTCAATAGAGCGTGAATTTCTCTGAATAAATAATACACATAAAATTACCTGTATTTTCAGTGGAATCAATTTTTTCGATCAGACTCCCAACACTTTTTCTCTTGCAGGTATTTTCTTATATTGCATAATGGGGTTGTAAAATGGTGCCTATTTTACATAAAAGTTCATAATCGATGCAGGGTAGAGCCTCTCAAAGTCCATGTCTATCTAAAATGATAGACAAGTTAATGAAGATGAAACAGTTTTGAAGAAGTAACAACAATTCTATCGATACCAATTTTTATTTCACTTATTCATCCCGGAGAAGGATACTGTTACGTTGTCCTATGAGAGGAAACTAGCTAATTTCTTCAAATATTCCTCATTCAGGAAAGGCAAATCTTCGATAGTTACTTTGTTATCTGAAATAATGCTTATTTAATAAATTCAAAATTCAAATGAAATCATCAATAGTTTCTCAGAAATGTTTGTTCTTCATGAAAGTTTGAATACCTAAATTCTCAAACGTAGAGCTCATCTAAATAATTAAGGATTCAAAAGAGGTATTTTTCTAGCTTTCTAACTTGTAGTTGTATTTCTCAAGAAACGAAAATAATTCTTTAACCACTGAATAATTTTGATTCTATACAGAATGGCTTCATTATCCCCATAATACATCATATTTTTTTTTCAATAATATGTTTGTGTTCAAAGAAATACATATTTATAGTTTTGAATCAAGAATATAGAAGTATCAAAATACACTGACGCAAGTGCGTCTTATTCCCATGTAGGTAAATACCTACACTTTCCTCTACTTTTTATACCTATCGATGCAAAGTTATTTCTTCACATTCGTTGGTTAGGCATAATGCCGAAGTACTATGAATTATTTACCCATTAACTTTTCTATAAAACTATAAAACAGCCTACCACCTTTTGTAATCCAGTATCCATGGGGTTGTGCCGGTCATCTTTTAATACTCACCTACCAAGGAAGTTTGATACAAGTACTTAATCCTTCCATCAAGGTTGCACAGTTTCAGAAGTTTTTGGATATCCATGTTTTTGTTTTCATAACTGTTTCTCACAATTAATATGAAATATACCAACTCCAGTCCGAATGTATGTAAACGCACAATGGCACAATATGCACATTAACCTCAACGAGACCTGTTACCTGCGAACGGCGAGACCCGAAAAACACTTCTAACTACAATACTGAAGCAGACATTACACCCCTCACCCCCCTCACCAATTGCACAACAGCCTATGGAATCCGTCAGGGCCGGTCCTAGAAGAATGATGTCAGTCAACAATGTTAGAAATGTATTGAACATTTGCTGCACCTATCTGGGATCCACCTCAGATCTCTATAATTTTTGTGGGACTCAACATGTTTTTAACTACTGAACAAGGCTAAGGAAACAAAACTCTGCACTTCAGCATACTATCGGAATACTGGCCCTTTAGACGTCTATAAGGGTAATTCGAGAAATTTTTTACAACAATTTAATCACAATTTAGCAATACTTACTGTGGTTTTACCATCCAATTTTAATAGTATCTCAGATTCAAATGTAATGCAACAACTGTAATATGAAGTTGAAGACATTTCATTTTTTCATTGAAAGAAATCAAAATGTATATACTATTATTGAGAAAATGAAGTACTGAAATAAAATTTTATATTTTTTCAATTGAAAAGAGTCAGTAATATCAACTTTAAGTATTTCCGTTTTTTAATTTGAAGAAATGTATATTTATATTCTTAAATCAAAAAGAGGAAGCATTAAATCAATAAATTAGGTTTATTCATTCCGAAAAATCAACCATATCAAGCTGAAGAAATTACATTTTTAATTTTATAATGGTGTTCTTGGATTGAGCAAATATTTCAATAAAATTATATCCTTTGCTTGAAAATAACAGATGTTTCGATTCAAAGAAATATGCTCAATTGAAAAAAGAGTTTTACTTGAATTTTCAAAGAAATGCGTTTTGTCAATCTGAGATAATTTTTTTTTGTGTGTAAGAGAGAAGGGTATTCCGTATTCATTTCATTTTGCTGATATCTCTCTGGCACAATATTTTCGAACTTGTTTCAAAATTTCATCCTCATCATCATCGTCGTAGAAGATATATTCTATGCTGAGAAGCGCACTCATCGTCGACAACGATATCTTCTTGGTCAGACAGAGATTTTTTTAGTATGTCATTCACAAACGAATAAATTTTGCAAGTGCCTGTTGTAGTTCAGTTGGTACAGGCGCGACCCAAACTTGAAGGTAGTTATAAACGTGCTGGAAGTTTTTCTATATATTATTTTTGCCTACAAGCATTTATTCATTCATCAATGAACACCGACTATTCATGTATAATTATTATTCTACCTTACATTGCTTACTTCTGGTTAAAGCAATAATTTCAATAGATACCTATTAGTACCACAAACTGAGTTTTCATCATGAATTTATAAATTTTGCAGGTCCGGATTTATAGGTTCTCTTTTATATTTTTCAGGATGCATTAAATATGGGTTTAACGGGGGCTTGCCGTTCCAAATAAATGCATTCTATGAGTACTGAAGATGTGCTAGAACTTGGATCTGCTTTCATGATAACTATTCCCGAAACCAAAAAAAAATAATTGAACATTGATATACATGCAACAAAGTTGTGATTCCCAATTTTTCATATTATCAAAAAGGAAAATTTATACTCTTCAACAAATTTCCAAATCCTGAGATGTAGGTACACGACGATCATGTGCAGCCATGCTTGTTGATGCAGATTGGTACATAATAGAATTGAAAAGACTTGGTGGCTGGAAGATCACATCAATGGTAGAAAGATATCTAGAAGATTCCAAGTTATATAAGGAAAAAACGGCAAATTCGATTCTTCAATCTATATAACAATGTTTATTGTCAGATAAAAGTACCTTTACACAAAAAACATCCCCTAACAATATGAATAAAAATGCCAGTGTTGATAAAAATGCAATACCGCGCGACATTTAATTTCACAAATTGTAAGAACATCACTAAAATTTTTTTCACTCAGTATGACAAGTAGGAATTCACTGACATTATAATTATGTTGTTTTAGTATTCAATTCCGTTGAGTATGAAAGATTTCTCTCAATAATATTATTTTTATACTTATTATTGAAATTATACTGCCATTGAAACCGTATCTGTTGCAGTCATAAAAAAAGTGTCGTATTCTCACCTATAATATATTTTATCAAATATCTCTGAAGTTGAAAATGAATGAAGTATCTATAATTTTCATAAAAAAATTTCAGATTGCATTAAAACTGACTGTCGTATAGTCTTAGAGAAAGTATTGTTTTCTACTCGCGTATTCTCTCGGGATAATTCAGAAATTCGCCTATGGCTCGTTTCGAAATGTTCATCCTTGATAATAATATTATACACTTAGTCGCGCAGTCGAACTGAGTGAAGAAATCAAATTAGTCTTCCACCAGAACCCGTCGAGGAATCTGCAGCAGCAGTACCTTGAAACAAGGAGTCAAAATCTGAGGACAACGAACGACCGTATTCATAGATTTATAGCTGTCAGTCGCATACCTGGTTCGGGCCATTCTCAAAACTGTAAACATTCGCTCTCACTATGGAATTCCAATTTTTTATCGAACTTCATCTCAAGCCCTTTTTTGTCAGACAACGAGATATATTTCGGTCATCAAGATACAGGACTAGATACTCGCGCTTGTTATCTGAATTCTCAACTGTTACTAAACGAGCCCTTCGAGACATAATTTGATTTCGACGACGTTTTAATGGATATGAGAAAAAATTGTTCATAGAATCTTCTCGAACTCATCTTCCCAACAAAAGTAACTGTAACTATCAGAAATAAGAACTCGAAATGAAAAATAATATGCCCATAAGTTGAAGTAGTACCAAGAACAACGTGACAAACAACTCAAAATTATTTGCTATCTACGAGAGAGGAAAGAAATGAAGGAAGAATATAAAAAAAACACACAGTACAGATACAGATATACAACACTGACTTTTTTCCAGATGATGATGATAAATGCATTGGGCGATTGATAAAAGGCCCATTTGCGATAGACAATAATTGTATTGAAGATAAAAAGAAAAATACACCAAAAAGAAGTATATGTGAACGACATAATTTAACCAGGGAATTTGATGAGGAATGAAATATATACAGGGTGAAGTCTGACCTCTTGTATCTCCCTGAATGACGGATGTGTGATGCCATTTCATAAAATATTACAGTGAACTACTTGATAAAAAAGTAATAACTTGAATTTGGTTCATAGAATTGGCTTACATTTACACTTACAACTTAATCAGTTCAAAATTCTACAGGTTATTCCATTTCGCAGTTGCCAGTGTTTTTTTAGCTAGTGTTCGGTGGACAGCGGCTCCTAATATGTTGAATAATATGGTGAATTTTTAAAATCATTAAAAAAAATCCCATTGGAATTTTTTTTTATCACTGTAATCTGTTATAAAATGTCAATAAAGACATTCTCCATTCCCAGTCACGAAACATGACAATCATGACATATAGCTGATAACGCTGCTACGATATTTCAGAAAAACCAGAGTATACCAATTTATAAGCCCTATTCAAAATATTTATTCAAAAGACAATAGAGATTTCTAATGGCTTTGGACACCCTAATAAAAAGAGACGAAAGTTCTTAATTTTTCCGTCCTTGTTGCTAGAGAATGTACTCTGTGATTGGTTACTATAAGGTCAGGAAGTATAAATGTAATTTTCAACTGTAGCTGTCATTCAAACTCCCCGCCATTATGGTAACCAATCACAGAGCGCGCCCCTGGCAACAAGGATGGAAAAATTAAGAACTTTCGTCTCTTTTTATTTGGGTGTCCAAAGCCATTAGAAATCTCTATTGTGATATTTTGAAAACGAATTTTTGAAGTTTCAAAGCTAAACCTTGTATGTGAGTATATACAAATCACATATTTTTGGAATCAGCATGAAATGTTGGCTAAATAGTGCGAACTCCAAGTGAATCTGAAGATTTTGTAATTTTCATTACTTTTGGGTGCTACCCCTTGGAATTTTTTTTGAATAATTCTGTTTTCCTCGATCTTCTTGATTTCATCATTCTAAATCGGTTGGCGGTGGCATACTTGATCTATCTTCAATCGATCGTGAGTTGAAAAGTTCAAATTTGATGATTCTGAATCGATTGGCATTCGCGAGTTCATCTGGAGTTGAGAAGAGTAATTTCACGCCAGTATTTATTCATAATTCGGAATCAGCTCTTCGAGATATATTTGAAGGATGATGCGATTTTTCATCGAAAAAAAACTTTCCAAAATTAAATCGCACGAGGGAATTTTTGACAATTTATTACTTTTTTATGCTGAAACTTATTTCTGAGCATGTACAAATCACATATTTTCGAAATCAGCATGAAATGTTCGGTATATTGTGCAAATTTCAAGTAAATCTGAAGATTTTGTATTCTTATGATTTTTAGTGGTCTACTATCCCTTAGGACTTTTTCCGAGTTATTTCATTTTATGACGATCGACATAAAATTCACAAAGCATACTAATTCGATCGTTCTGAATCGATTGGAGTTCGCAGAATGGATCTATCTTCAACCGTTCGCGAGTTGAAAAGTTCATATAGAGTTGAATGGTGAAGTTTCACGCCGATTTTTATTTATAATTCGGATTCAACTCGTCAAGATACATTCGAGGAGAGATTGTTATTTTTTGAAAATTCAAAAATACATTTTTTCGAAAATTTTGTTTCTTTGAATAACGAACATCGCAATACTTGACTTTTCTTTGAATCTCTTAAAAATGCAAATTCAGCAATATCAGCATTCTGAATTATAACGCCATTTTACTCGAAAAATGTTAATTTTATCAATTCGTCTTCAATAATATTTGTTATAAAAAAAAAAAATAAACTTTCGATGATTAAATAAAATATTGTACAAGTGAGCAGCTTGGTAACTGGAACAACTCTTGAAAAATTCTGTATGGTGTTTTGGTATAGAAAAATCATTATTATTTCGTGTATTCCTACCATGGATGTCACTGTGTCTCGTTAGTAGTTCTGATAAATATTGAGGACTATTTTTATCAACAATATCAGACACCAAGCAACTCATATGGAGGAATCTTCTTTCTTCCATTATCAACAAAAATATCGGAGTGATTTATTGAATTCCTTGAACAATTCTGAATAAAATACAAATATGAGTTATTTTTGAACACAACTGGATCACTACTGGGGGATATAATGGTTGTTTTTCTCACATTACGGAAGTTGCAAGATTTTTCAGGTGATATAAGCGTGTTATCCAAATATAGCTCGGTAGTCTCACATGAAAATGAAATAGAGTGGTTTTCCTGAGACTCGTGGGAGGTGTAGTCCTGAACCACAATGGCCACTTCAATTTTATCTGCTCGTGGAGAAAGATTTGAATATTATTCGACAAATCCATTCGATAATCCCATATATTCTCCAGCTTTCACAGTATTCCTGCTTTGATCGAGTCCATACGAACACGAAAACGTATTAAACTGGCTGAAAACCCGTTTTTCCAGGAAATTGTACTTTATAATATGCGATTGTTAACCATTTATCATGTTAGTCATTGAGAACAAATAATGTTTTTCATTCACCGCACACATTTTACATTTGAAAAAAGTATGTGGAAAAGGGGAAAAATTATTTTTAGAATCGATCTAGCCGATGTCAACAGTAAAGTTTTTTATAAACGTAAACATCATTTGTTTTGATTGTGCGATCAGGCTTTCGAACTATTTCATGCAGTTTGTGTAAATTCCTGAACAGTTTCAGGAAGGTTACTTTGCGAAAATCACGAAGCCAACCATTATGCGTTTGACATCAGGGACTTCTTTGTACACTTCCTTTAGGTGCGGTCAGATGCTTTGATGAACCGTCGGATGTGACAATTCAGGAAGGCACGTCGTTTATCTGGAATATTTGCAGACAACATTGGTATTCCGCAAGAAACAAACCTGGCTAGTGATGCCACGATGGGGTTTATTTCATGATATTTTGTAGCACCACGATTGATACGTAGTTATTGACGAGTTTCTGTTGATTTGACCGCGTTCGAATCGTAGAATATAACACTACTCTGATAATCAAATGATATGTATTTTTAACGATACCCTGAGGTACACAAATGGAATGAATAATAATTTTTTCTGGATATGCACATCAAATTTGGAGTAGACTCCGAGTCGAAATATCACTTTTTTATGTCGAACTTCGTTCCTGAGCATGTACAAATCATATGTTTTTGAAATCAACATGATATTTAATTATTATAATTTTCATTCATATTAAGCTCATCAAAAGACCTATTGATTTTTTGAAATTTGAAAAATAAAATTTATCGAAAATGCAGTTTTCTCGAATGTCGACTATTGCATTACTTGACTTTTATCTTTTGTGAATCTCTTAAAAATGCGAAATCAGGTAGTAATTTTGTATTGAAATGCCATTTTACTTGGGAAATATTAATTTTGTGAAAGGATAATTTTTTTAAATAAAAATCAGCTCGTCGAAGTACATCTGAGGAATATTTGGGATAGAAAAAAAAAATGAATATAAGAACTTTTGAAAATAAGATCGCGCGAGAGAATTTTTGACGTTTAATTAGTTTTTCATGCTGAACCTTGTATCTGAGCATGTACAAATCACATATTTTTGGAGTCAGCTTGAAATTTTCCATGTATTTTGCGAATTTTAAGTGAATCTGATTATTTTATATTTATCATATTTCTAGGGAAATTGCTTCGAATTATTTTATTTTCCGCTATTTGATGATTTTGAGTCGATTAGAATTCGCAGATATATCCATCTTCAAACGTTTCCGAGTTGAAAAGTTCAAATGGAGTAAAATACATCATCACAGTACAGAAAAAAATATCTGGATATTCACTTGTTATGGAACAGACCCCCAAACTTCAGAAAAGACAAAACAGTCGTATATTTTGAAATTGGTGTGAAAATAATATTCGCTAGAAGATGATAATGGTAAATAAATCATAAAATGATGGGTTAATATGATATTTGGCGCTTAATTACTATGTATTTTTTATGTAGTGGAACAACATATAAGCACGGAGGCATTCTACAAACTGATTATTCCTAATTCATTTAAGTAACCTCGAAATTGAAGTCGGGATCCCAAGATTAAAGTCGGAATTAAATGGAAAACTTTTTCCTTCAGCGCCTCCGTAGTTTTGGAATACTGGAGATAACAGAAAATGTTAGTTTACAAAAAAAAGACACAAAACCATTCGAGACTAATGATTCGAAAATCAAATCGATTGAATGTTGATAATTTAAACTGTACGAAATAATTATTGGTTCATACAAACTGAGCGATACCATTGTTCACAACTTGGAGTGTTCATATAGCGACATCCTGTATAATCAACTGGAGGAATCCAATCTAATATTTATTAATCATCTTGTACGAACAACTTCTGCAACGATCTTGCCAGTAAAAACTGCACAACATCTTAAACGGCGAAATTTTCTTAATCTAAACGAACAATCAGTGTGTCTGAAGACACTGTTCTCAGCACATACGATTCTCAGTGCTTCTTCTCAGTGTCTCAATCAGATTGAACGGATGATATCAAACCGAAAAGAAAAATTGTCATTCATTCAGACAGTGGCTTACCCATTTTGTTCTCCAGTATTTGATAAAATACGGAGTTAAAGATAAGTCCAATAATGTGTGAATGAGAATAATTCAAGATTAAAAATATACGACATGAAAATGGATGAGACAATAAAGTTCATGATGTTGCCTTACTTGAAACATTGGTATGTGAATGTTGGTTATTGAGCTCAAATGAAAAGGAGTAAGTAAGTACACTTTGGCAGAGTGCCATATGCAAATCATCAAAGAAAGGTGATAATCTATTGAAAAATTTTCAAATACACCTGAGATCCACCAGAAAAAAAGTATTGTTTCTATTATCTCAAATCGTACATAGGTTATTGATGTAATCACTTTAGTGTTTGAATCTCTCATGTGCAATATTTTTGTTCCAGTCCTAAGAGATCTCACAACAAGAACAAAAGGCAAGAGTGGTGTGAGAAAGATTAATTGATTTCCTGGAATTCATATGTTTGAGTTTGTAAGCTGAGCTCGTCTCAATTTTGCAGCAGTGTATAGCACTGTGGCCGTAAAAGACCTCTTGGCCGCCATGTAGACCAACACACATTGGATATGAGACGCGTGTTGTCTCGCCGACTCAATCTCAGCTTCCATCCTGCATAAGCGCCGTTCATGCTTCCCAATGACGGGGATGTTCGAAACAAAGTCTGAGCGGCGTCTTGATAGGACATCGTGAATCTCCGCATCCACCCATGCCAGTTGTTGTTCCTTCAGAGTCTTAGTATTATGAGGAGCCCTGCGGATTCTAATATACCTTCTATTGGCGATATAATACGAGCCTTGTCTACAGCCAGATTGATAAGTGGTTTATCTGCCGCTCCTCTAACCGGCTGAGCAGTGACTCCGACATAGCCTTGACCTCGAAGATGAGATACACTATGATTTTGTGCAAAAAAGTTGACATGGTCTGGATGCATCCTACACGAGAGAGCTTGCATTCTTGCCATGTATCCCCTCCGTATAAGCTCACTGACATGGCCATCCTTCAATTCATCACTTGAAGCGTCCGTGGTCCATGGTCGTTATTTGGTAGAAAAATTCGTTTTGGACTCCCTCCACCACCTTGTCTTTGATCATTATTTCAAGGAAATATTGCACATGAGAGATTATTTGGATATATTGGGAGCGGGGTTAGCCTTGTATACCAACGGCCGACATCAGAGGAAATTCTCTCTTCTTCACGGGTGTGCACCTGGTGCGCAGAAGTGGTGTCCCAACGTACCAAAGCCTTGGATGATAGTTGGTCCCCCTACTTAGGTATCATTATTATAATTTAATTACCCCATGCTTATTCCAAAGGTATCAGCTGAAATATTGATTCCTTTGAGTTCCATCAAAAGTATTTCTCTCTACGGTTAGTAAAGTATCCAAAATCAACGCGAACCGTTCGAAATATGTTTCCAAGAATCACCACAATAAAGGAACTACAATTTTGAATTAGTGATTTTTTTTTAATTCTCAATGAATCACCATCATAAAACAATACACCATGATAGGTTCATAATTTTTCACTATGATTTATTTCCTGAAGTTCCATACTTGCAAATACCTAAATGATTTTGAATATTTTTTTCAAAACTCCTGCTTTCGAGGATATTTTCAATATTCGTTCGCACCGTTGAATATTCATCTGTAATATACGATGGATCTATCAATGACAGGTGATTTTAATGCCTGAAAATTATTTGCGTGAAGTGTTTTTCTTCAGTAGCTACGACAATGCATTTCGATAGCAATCTTTCCTTGATCCTGGTAAATCACATTTGCAATTATTATATCCGCTAACAAGAACTGGTTGGTGCCTTCCAATGTGCGTCTGTTTCGAAATATGTGGAATAATCAGATAAAAGTGAGGCGATCAGGCTGTGTCTCGCGAAAATACATCTTTTTGCATTAATAAATTCTTTGGTTTTAGTACTTTATTTTCGAGGTAAACTGACTTGGAATGTACACTGATCGCTGTTTTTGAATAAATATTCAAGCCAGTGTACAGGTATTTTGAAAGATCAAGGTCCAAATATTATGGATAATAGGTATTTTTTTCACAATATAAATCGAGTAGGATAATGAAATCATGCAGTTTTATGGAAATCAGGATTGACAGTAGACGATGAATTAATAAATTAAAAAATACAGTTCATAGATAATTTTATAACAGGCTATACAGGGTATAAGGCACATGTATCACTGATAAACACAAACTGCTCCAAACATAATTATTAACGAGTTTTGCCCAGAGAAAGAACTAACTATAAACCCTCTAAAAAATACGATTGAAGTTTTTACCAAGAAGATAGTGCTGACAGGACTGAAGTCATCATTTCTTAACAAGAATTCTATATGCACAAATGGCAAAATACTTGGGAGTCATCTTTGACCACAAGTTGACAAGAAATCAACACCTGGAGATAATTCAGAAAAGTACGATAGCCCCCAGCCTGTGCAGAAGAATTTGCAGGAAAAACTGGGGGCTAAAACAAATAATGGAATCATATGGGTATATACCAGAAATCGCCAGTGGATTCAGAGCTCTGGAAATAGACAACTAGGAGTCTGTGAGGTATTTGTCAATCCAGTGGTAGTGGTCAAAGCCGTTGATAGCCAGGAATTCCAAACTGTCCATGGATAACAAGGTGTTAATATATAAGAAGGTCATCAGACCTTTGATAACTTATTTATATTCAGTGTTCTGCAGCCTCGCCAAAACTCACACAGAGATATTGGAGAGGATGCAAAACAAAATACTTCGTCTCATCAGAGATATTGACGGATATATTTGGCTAGATACATTGAGAGGGCTGCCGATATTCAACTCTCCGAGGAATTCATCTAACAATGATCGGATAAACTCTACAGATACCACATTCTTAAAAGTTCACTAACCAGGGATATATAAGCAGACCGAGTCCCTATACCAGGCCAAGAAGGCACGGAGAGTTCATCTACCAGTAACTGGATATTTTTCACGAGAATACAGAATACAAGTAATGAACCACACACCAATAACCATGACAATGTTTGAGCCCGGTTTCTTGTCGTTTTTTCGGGGGAACACTTAAACTTATATCTTACGAATGAGCAAACGATTTCCCCACACTTTGGAAGAGGGGGGAAAACAACAACTTCGACTGGAGCACTTATTCGCCTTCACAACATCGTAGGGCGCACGAGGGCACATATGAGCTATTTCTGCTTGCCCGCTGTCAGCTCAGCACGATAGGAGGGTACCACCCACCGCTAAATGCAATATAGCTCCCTCCTTGGCTCCATCCGTGGCTCAGAGATAGTTCTAGCATTATGAATATTTAGGTGTTGTAACATGCTATACATTTGTTTTTATACCTCAATACGTAATACATCTACCTTTTGGCTTTGGGTGTATACCAGAGTCATCAGACCTATGTTAGATCGGTGGAATGGTCGACAAAGACTGGACAGGCTGGAGTCGTCAAAAAACTAAGTGGGATCCAATGGTAAGCCTGCCTGGCAACCACAGAGCTATGAGGACTAGGGCTTCGCGAGACCAAGAGACCAGTCCAATACCAAGACCAATGCCAAGACTTAATGAATCTTCTCGAGACCAAGACCAAGACTTGAATTTTGACTTAGACTTGGTTTCGAAAGAAAAATAATGAACTTAAATCTACTCAATATTAAAAAAAAATCTGATGGAAAATTTTATGGCTTTTTGTTTCAATTATTTATATTTCATATAGTAGGTTTTTAATTTTTATTCATTCAAAATCGAAAATACATTTTCAAATTCAGTATTTCAGTTTTACAGTTTATAACAAATAGGTGTAAGTTGTAAGATCGCAGTTGTTAATAAGTAGTGCAATTTCCTCGGGATTTCAATTCCACCCCTCTGTCGCAACCGCATCTTACTACTCATCACACAATAATGCAATGTGAAATGGTCAATGAAATCTTTATTTAAAATTTCTTGAAAATTATATTCTTATGGTGAAATGAGAAATTTATTTTGCTCACTTTACCAAACCAAAGACAAGAGTCTTACTGTGCTTAGGTTGAAACGTTACGAAATCTTAGGCAGAATTGTAACTAAGGCAATAGTTTGAGGAAAAAATCATGGTCATACACTCCGACAGCCAAGCGGTTCAATTCCAAATTACAGTTGGATTACTTGGAAACCCCTAGAAAACCCACTGACCGACTAGGACCGACCGTCTGCGACCATCTAGCAACGATCGAAAATTGAAAGAGATCAATGAAAACTTCCTAGTTCACACTGATCGACCAAAATGTTCATGGTTGCTCAGTGTGCTGGCTGCATAAAAGAGTTGGGCAGCCAAACCAGACTGTCCTCAGCCTGGGTACCTGGTTGAACAGGTTACAAGAGTATTGAAGATGCAGATTCACCAGCCTGAGAAGGAACACGATCTGCTCCTACTGGTCCAGAACATTTTTGTGGTATTGCGAGAGCACTTATAAATAAGTAACAGTACTTAGGTAAAAAAGCAGTTCGAAGAATGTTGGAACAAGGCGCCAGGAACGAAATACGCCAAAGAGTTTATTGAAGAACCATCGCCAAAATCCACGGAGTAACTTCTAAGCCAGAAGAGGTGAACAATCAGGACCCTAGTTGAAGTTATGGATGAATTCTTGAGTAGAGTCACAGAATGTTTCGTTCTGTGGCCCAGGCGACCGTTTGCAAGTATGAATAGTTGAATGGTGGTAAGATGATAAACAGAAATGATCCTCTTCATGAAATAAAGGAAAAAGTACCAGTACCCACCACTGCCAGGGGGTGTTTCGTGACTCAAAACTTCCAAGAATGCCATATGTTGTGCAAAAGCAATCCTATGGTAATTGGGAAGAGTAGAGAGATGAAGATGAAGAGTCAAACTAGACATTGTACGTTGGTTGTATAAGTGAGATGCATGGAGGAATACAATAAGCCAAATGCTAAATAATTTTCAGATGCTGACATGTTTGGCAATTACGAGGGCAATAAGAACATCTCCATCCTTATTACTAAAGGTACTGTTGATGCATCCGCTCTTTCAGTTTGGATCAAGAAATGATTAGTAGCAACCCAATTGATGATTCATTCAGTAGTCTGGGAGAACGAAGTAGAGACGATAAAAACGAAGCAGTGAATGGATTTCAAAGAGATACTTCCAGCTTCAGGCAGTTCAAACTTTTGAAGCCGGTATCATCAAGTGAAGAGGATGATTTCCAAGTCAAGATGGGGATCACCAAGCATCTACCGCAGATGTGAAGAAGATGAAGGAACTTTATCCCACTTTCTTGACGAGCGTAAGGTGCATGGGCAGGTTGAGAATAAATATTTGGATTTGAAAAGTTCCTGTAAAAGGAATTCATCACTTGGAGTAGAAAAAAGTAGAAAAGAGGATCATGGAGGATAATTAGGAGAGGGATGCATTTATACCCAGTAGATTGTTGCTGAATTTATTTGAATTGTTTCAATAAATTTTATATTGTTTCAATCAAGCTGGATGCTTTGGTCACTATAGATTGTAGAAAGTACTCCTTTCAAATCAAATAGCCGTAATATGTCCATTTACGCCGGACTAAAAGAGATCTTATTGATATTATTATCATAGATTCTGCAATTTCACGTTTTTAACATCATGCTCATCATGTATTCAAACTATATGTTCGTGTATTCAAAGCTCCACTTAGTTTTTACAATTCATCCTAACAGTAATCTCTCTTATTGTTGCAGATACGAGAGAGACAGGTTTCGTCAATGCCATTGTAGCAGCTGGAATAGCCTTCCAGGTGACAAGAGCTTGTACCAAAGGTGAGCAGATAGGCTGCTCTTGTTCAAAAAGGAAAAAGAGGAGGAACAAAAAGAAATATCCCAATCCCCCATTACCAGAGGGAGATTGGGAGTGGGATGGGTGTGGAGAGAATATAGAATACGGTATCAAGAAGTCTAGGGATTTCCTGGATACCAGATACAAGAAAAGAAGTGATATGAAAACTTTAGTTAAGATACATAACTACATCGCCGGACGAATGGTGAGTAGAAAGAATAATTTAAAAACGTTTAAAATGTTTGCAGTTCCCGTACGCCCATTTAATTGGCGAAATTTTATAGCCTTAATTATATTTTTTTATATTCATCCTAAACACTCCTATAAATTGATTACCATCAATTGCGCATAACTTAATTGAAATTGAAGCATATCATTAGTTGTGAAATAACTTCAGAATTCAATTTGTTTAGGAAATCAAAAATTTCATGTTACTTGCAACAATAATATTAAATACAACTTTGAAATTTTACAAACAATATTTTTCACTGGGTAAACATTAGTAATAATAATAGATATATTGAAAAATCCTTATTTGAAGTGATTTTTTTTATTTTAAATGTTTGTTGAAAAACTGTACAAATGTATCTGTCTCTTCCAAGACAGTTAAATTAATTTTAATATGTGGAGATAACTATATACCAGTGCGTGAAGCAGCAGATATTTTCAATGAAGGTCATCTAGACAAAAAAGTTCACTATTCGAACAGTTTCATATAGTACCCAGGTCCGTATCAAAAAAAATTGTTGAGGGTGGTCCTGAAAATACGAAGAGAATTCTCCATCGAATAAGAAACTTTATAAACATTATTTTATATTTCTGAAAATAAATGAATTATAACCAAAAAGCAGAAATGATCGTATTTACTTTTTTCGTTATATCTCAAGAACCGGCCCTGATATTTTCGATTAGTTTCCATCGACGGATTATGCTTCCAAATGTACAATTTTTTCTCCCTTTAACAGACCTTCTTACTTGGATGGTTTGGAAGTCACCCATAGAATCCCTTGAAAAAGGGGCTACCCTGTATACTGTTACTCACTAAAATATACACAATGTAGGCTTTCACGGCTGGCGTCAATGTTTTGGTTGGTTTCCGGGTTTTGCCGTGGTCTTCTTTGGTTCAAATCTCCAAACGTTTCGACTGCAACTACGGCAGTCATCTTCAGTTGATACGTCTAGAAGAGTACTTCGACCACGCCACTGAAAACACGGCAATGACCATGAAACCGGTACGGAGGTGTTCCCCCAATTAAATCGAAAAATAATTTCAGCTTTGATATTTGAAATGCATTGCAAAGTTGTTCTTGAAAACTTTGCCAAGTATTAAACAAATATAATTCAATGGTCGTAGGGGGCAGTAGTTGTTTTTTGTTGAATACTTGCCGACGACTTTACCTATTGTATAGGTTTTATTGCGGAAGATTATATATATAGGATGTTGACAAACAACGTATCTGGGAATGATAACGTCATTCAACATATTTAGGTCACCTTGAAATTTCATCTATGTGGATAATATTGAATCTGGTAGAGGATCATCCCAATTCACCTTTGTGGACCAAAGATCACGCATTATCAACTTTGATATTACTGTACAGGGACTCAGCAGCCCTAACGGATCGAATATACTTGCAATCACAGAAAGAACGAATCTTTTGGAATAATATTTAGTATTGGGGAGACTGATATTGTAATGAAGTCTATCAGTTCTACATGACCAAGTCAATCCTAAGGTTTTTGTACGCTCATCTGCTGAGAAATCTAAAGATTTTGTCGACAGATCTGACTGAGCAAATTCTTTCAAAATCCCAATATCGTTGGAATGCCACTTTTTCAGTTCGAAACCTCCAGTTTCCAAAATTCGCGCAATTTCGTGAGATATGTAAGATGCTCTCGCTGAACTGTCTGCTCCCGAGAGCAAGTCATCGACGTAAAAATCATGTTTAATAATTTCAGATATATCTGGTTCAGAAACCTCACATTCATTTGCTAATTCAATAAGGCTTCGTATGGCTAAGAAACTCGCGGCTGCCTGGCCATAAGTGACTGTATTGAGAGTATAGTATTTGAGAGGTTTAGATGGATCTGATCTCCAAACAATTTTTTGAAGATTTCTTTGAGAGGGATTCACGAGTACTTGCCGGTACATTTTAGAAACGTCTGCGGATATAACGTACCTATATTTTCGGAATCTCAAAACAATGGCTAAAAGATCGTCTTGTATTTGAGGTCCTACTAGTTGAATATTATTCAGCGATAATCCGTTACTTGAGGGTGCTGATGCATCAAAGACAACTCTTTGTGGTAGTACTTTCCTCATTAAGGACACCATGATGTGGCATGAAATACTCGATATCCTCTAAACTCGAGGTTTCTGTGACATCAGTCATATGTTCAAGAGATTCGTACTCATCCATAAATTGGATATAGCGATCCCTCAGTATTGGATTCTTCTGAAGTTTTCGTTCTAACGTTACAATCTCCGTTCAGCTTGAACTCGCGATTGACCTAGACTAGTTGATGGCTGCTTCAGAGGTAGTGAAACTATAAATCTACCATCTGAACTACGCGTTGTAGTGTTTCTGAAGTGATTTTCACATGCAAGTTCTTCTTCAGAAAATATTTTCGAATAATTTATTTCTTCTATTTGCCAGAATTTCTGAAGTAACTTGTCTAACTTGATAGTGGTTTTCAAATTGCATGAGCTGAATTTTTGTTGAGGAACACCTATCTGTCCCGAAATAATCCACCCTAGCTTGGTTTCTTGAATGATTGGCAGATTTGAACCAAGTATAATTTTCTTTGAACACATTAAATTCCAAAATAAATCTGCACCGATCACATATCTATTTGACTAGTTTTAAAGAACCCTGGATCAGCTAGTGATATATTTCGGGGAATGTTTAGGGTGTCAATGTTCACTCGAACACTTGGTAGATTGCTCGTTATTTCTGGGAGAACGAAACATACTAGTAGTGAATGGAAAGGAGTATTTAGTGATTCAATGTCTATTTGACACTTATATCGAATTTTTGTTATAAAATTGGAAATACCATAAACAGCTAAGTTAGCATCACTCATTTCTAAATCTAGAATCCTATACATTCTTTCAGAAATGAAGGATGTTTGAGAACCACAGTCCAAAAGTGCACGGGCATCGTGTATATTATTTTTTCCCCGAATTCTTATTATGGCCGTAGATAGGAGAACTTGGGGAGTTACAATATTAGAAGCATTTAATGTTACTGACGCCTCGTTAGTATTGTTTTCAAAATTGTTTAGGGACTGTAAACTCTCTTCTGTGTGTAAAAGACTGTTATGCCATAGCTTGCATTTTTTGCATGGCCCAATTTTACACCTTTTGGCTGAATGTCCTTCTCTTAGGCAATTTTCGCAAAGCTTTGAATTCCTTACGAAATTTATTCTCTCCGATATGGATAATTTCAAAAAAGCATCACATTTGTATACAGAATGATCTTTTTTGCAATAAAAACATATATAGTTAGTAGTGATTAAACTTCTGGAACTAGTATTGGAATAGAGTTTAGTATCGCGCTTCGAAAAGTGTTTCTCATTATTTTTCAATTCCAGCGTTTCCAATAAATTTGCTCGTTTTTGTAGGAAATCTTTGAGCTGATCCCACGTGGGCAGTTCAGTGTAAGTACTGCTCTGTTTCTCCCACTCTCGAACACTTTGATCATCAAGTATCCCAATTTTCAGTTTTTTGTTCTAGTTGTTCTAATGACCTCAAGTGTTTAGAAATAGTATCGATCAATCGTCTAATTTTGAATGATGACTCTTTTTGTATAGTTTCTATTGAAAATAATGCTTTAACATGATTATGAACTAGTAGCTTTTTATTGTCGAAACGGTCACAAAGTGTTTTCCACGCAACTGTTTAAGATGCCGATGTGAATTCAATAGATTTGATGACTTGTGCAGGACTTCCTTCTAGAGAAGCTCGCAAGTAGTGAAATTTCTGTATATTAGATAGTGAATTATTTTTATGGATAAACGACTCGAAGGTATCTCTGTATTCGTGCCAAACTTCGTAGTTCCCCTTAAACTTTGGAAGCTCTATAGTAGGCAATTTCACACCTCTTGAGTTAGCCCCTGAATCATATAAACTTGATACATCAGAACCCGCCCTAGATTCCTGTGGAGTGTCATCGTGATTGTTTTGACATTTGAGAATATTTTTGGCATGAGCAATTGAAGTGAAATAGGAATTTTTAAAAGAAATTTTCTATTCAAGTTGTTCGTCTTGGTTCTCTATAATCATTTCTATAGTACACTGAACATTATGGAATGCGTCAATGATACTTTCAATTCGCGAGAGACGTTCTTGAACTTGAATGAAATCAACGTTAGATATATCTTGCTTCTCTTTGACAGAATCAACAAAATTCTTGAATGCAGTGAGAGAACCTTTTAAATATCCTCTCTTTTTGATGAGCTTTCGTAACTCGTCTTGTGCCATTTAAACTTCAAGGATTCAATCAAATTGATAGATTTTACCATAATAATGCAATAATAGAGGGGGGTGGTGAGGAATATTTGGAAAAGGAAAAGGAAGGAATCAAATATGGAAGGAATGACTCACGACCTTGTTGAACTTGTTTTCTTGCTTTGCTTTCGACCTGACCGTAATAGACGCTGTGAGGACTGACTGGATTTCTAAGCTGCCTTTTCTTCCACTGCACTGCGTAGCTACTTCAGTCTATTTTGTTCGATTTTCGCTGGGAACTTGCTTATGTCCGGTTCGTTAGGACCATGTTGGGTTTATGATGGACTGTAGAATATTGTCTTGGTGGTATATATACTTATTTTTGAAATAAAACTCTATGAATCATGGAATGACTTCTTGCTGTCTCAAAAGTCTCGTTGTTATTATTCGTCACCTTGACATTACATCATTTTCAAATATACAATATGTTTATTTTAACATTTATCGAAAAACCAGCGAAACCACAAAAAAATACAATGAAATATAGTTCACGAACACACTGTGTCATCATCTCAGCCAGTTATAGACTGGACTTTTATCTTATCCAGAGTTTTGATTTCATTTGTTGAAAGGTTCGGAAGTTTTCAGGAGTAATACGAGTGATGGAATTTTCGCGATTTACGAGTCCGCAGGACAAGTGGTGTTTTCTCAAAACAATTCAGTTGAGTTCAGAAATAAAAGACAGACTTATGAGATAAATTCAATCACGAGTTGAATTTTATTAAACTATTTCACGAATAAAGTTTCTTCATTAATATGAATACGAACAATGTATAACAGTCATTAACAAAGTATTAAAATCGTCAATATTATAATGTTTCGTTTCATAATTTCATTTGAATTTGCACCGAAGCGACTCATTTTGACACAATCAGGTACAATTAATATTGATAGAACTGCCAAAATTTGTGTTGCCATGATTACGTCGTTGAAAATACCGAAGCTGACTCCAATCAGAATTGAAAGACAGCAGCTGTAATCGCGATAACACAAGTTGGTTTTGGTTTGTGATTGGTCAGATTGTGCATGAGAATTTTGAGATGAGTAAAATAGTCAGTTCAACGTAACTTTTTCCATGCATGCTTCAGAGACCACCTTCTAATTTTCGAAAATCGTTGGTAGGTTTGGTTCTTATGCCGAAAGTATGAAATGTTCAAAAAGGAGAGAAAATTAACTCCTGATTTTTTGCTCCTGTCCAAAAACGGAAGGTATCGAAAAGTTGCTGATATCGACGAGACAAGTACCTTTTTTTTAGTACTTAAAATAATTTTTTAACTATTGCTGCACATTTTGTAAGTATAGCAGTCGCCGATAAACGTCTCAAGCAGTCTTTCTCTTTGTTGCAGGCCATCAAAAACCACATGCGCGCAGTATGCAAATGCCACGGTCTCTCAGGGTCCTGCACCCTAAAAACCTGCACCAGGAAGATGCCCACCTTCCGAGAAATCGGCAACCGCCTCAAGGAACGCTTTGACGGTGCAGTGAATGTCATTCCTGGCAACGACGGGCAGAGCTTCATGCCTGTTAGTAAAACGATCAAGCCACCAGGTCGCGTGGACCTGGTCTACTCGGAAGACTCTCCCAAGTTCTGTGAGCCAGACAACGCGCTGGGATCTTTCGGCACGAAAGGGAGGGTTTGTAACGATACTTCTCAAGGAGAAGAGGGCTGTGGAATCCTTTGTTGTGGAAGGGGTCATAGGGCGCACAACGAAGAAGTGAAAGTTAACTGTAACTGTACGTTCAAGTATTGCTGTGAAGTTCACTGTGACGTTTGTAAAGTGGTCAAGAAGATAAATACTTGTGAGTGATATTCGATGGACTTAGTTTTGTGATCAAGGATTAATACATTAGTGCCTAATGAACTAATAGTTTTGTAATGAGCTTTTATATCCGCTTTAATGTTTAGTAAATTATTTACAGTCATTATTATTATTTCACTTCCCCACTCAATTTTCAGTAATATATGCATTGAAAGTGACGATTTTGATGAAATCAAAAATTCTATTCAACGTGTTGGTAATTTCCTTATTTGATTCATCTAACTATTGTTCTGGTAGAATTATCGGAAATATTCAATTAAAAAACTCAAAATTTACAAAGTCGACTTCCTGAAATGAATATTATTTGCTAGTTTTCGTGATTGTTCATCATTTTCCTGTGGTATTGAAATTGTTCAACGTCAAAGCTCCAGTACAGGATGGATCAAAATCATGAGGCTCTTTCAAGAGATTGAAAAAACGTATTACTTGTTATTCCCGAGTCCATATATCATTATTAGCGTTTATGACATTGTCCCTCCACAAAAAATCACTCCACTCCCTTACAAATATTGTCACGCCTACCCTTAAGGCCCAAGTGAATTTCTAAGCACTGGGACACCCTGTAACTAGTTTCGCTTGGCTACGAGAGGTTTATGAGATCACCCTGCATTACGAAATTAAATAATTCATAACAGTAATGCAACAAAGAATAACACTATTGCCGGAGTTCATACATCAGAAAGAGGCATTAATGACATATAAAGGGCAGGACCGTACGCAAGTACGCTAGACGGTGTGAACATATTTTGAAATAACAGCAGCGTTTACACTGAACAATTTCAGGAAGTTATGTGTATGTTAATCATGCAAAGTATTGAACAAAAAGGTGCATTATTTTTGGAAATAATCTAGAGTTTCTCTTGCTTATATGAGGAAAGTGAATTGAAAAGAACGGTCATTTGAAAGTATATTCTACGAAAGTCAGAATGTTGATTATATGTTTCGAAAAATGGAATATTCGATAGTTATACTGACCCACAATTCTTCCATATAAATTATATTGGCTCCTTCCTGCCTGAATCTCCTCGTTCCTCGAATAAATTGATGACTCCAAAAGATTATGTTTGCTTTCTCAATCACGATGGAACTTCTGTTTTGTTTTCCGTGAATGAAATCCTAAAGTAGTTACTATTGCTTAAATTTGGGAGATTTTCTACTTATTCACCCCTTTCAAGATTCTGTTGAGATTTGGAGGTTAGTTTTTCAGAATGCATGTAAAATTTTCCGTATTTATGAACATGTACTCTCATCATATTACAACAATTTCGAGGCCGGCCCTGATTGTCTAATTAATTATGTACCCTCTAGCTGGTTAGCGGATCAACAAGTATCATCGACGAGAACTACCTCGAATAAAATCGATCGCTTCTATCCGCTTCTAGCGCCATTTGTATGAGTCGTTCTATAGGTAATGCCGATAAATCGAGAACTGTGAAAAGAATCTGCTCTGCGCTCGACGGGAGAGGGCAGAGTCCGCAGACAGAGAGCCACAGTAGAAATAAATAGTGAAGTCAATGTTTCAGATGAATAATTGTTTGGGTAGTGTTTAAAAAAAATAGCAAAATTAGTTTAGTGCAATTTTACTACAATATGTTCTCACACGGCTATTGGAAAAACTGGATCTTTTTCTTTTCCTTGTGGGGTTACGAATGGGACCATGAACATATTCGATTCGATATCGAAACACAGATCGCTGACAAACTCATCGTCATATCAGAAACTTTACTGACTATTTCTGATAAAGTCATACTATTATTGTTATTTTTCTGGTAATTGAAACCATTCGTTACTATTTTTTAAAATAATAAAGTTATTTCTAAAAAGATTTCAACAAATCAACTTGTTGGACCAAAAACATAAGGGACACATTTTATTGCTCGGCCGGACCTGTAAGCAACGTAGGTAACATTGGCGTGAAATGTCCCATTTTAAATGCATTGACATATGTCACGTTAACTGACTTCTCAATGTGGATCAGACTATGAGTGATGATGACCGACACATCATAGAAACATTACACCGATGTATGAGTTGAGACTTTGAAGAAGTGCTGATATTAGAATAGACACGAGTCGGTATCAAAATGCCAATTCTTATTTTTTAACAATTTGTTGAATTTCAAAGTGAATGAGTAATCTGGATTTCCTATGTACTGGGTGATCATCACCTGAATGTTCGTATGTAATAAACCTTAGGAATGGAAAATAAATTAATGAATGGAAAATTATTTGATTAAAAGATAGTTTCGTAGTTGATTCTGACTTGGTTATCGGGCTTCGTGACAATATGGAGACTCAAAACTGATAAGCCTTTGAAGGTGAAAGTTGAGGAAAAAAGATCTTTCAGTCATTATAGCGAAGGATCAATTCAACGATTTATGTCAAAGAGTTTTCAGCTTCTGACAAAATATACATCGTTCTAAAAGAGGAGGAAAATGGATATCTAGACTTACTCTGTGAACTCTCCAGGCTTCACGCAAACCAATCTGTTGAAATGATGGTTTTAATCGTAGTAGTTGGTGGAATGATGGACATGATGCTCTCGAATCTGAAAATAGTGCCGGCTTGCTGTGATGGGTTCAGTCCTGGTTCAGTTCGTCTACTCAGGACACATGATTTTTGGACTCAGCAGTTACTCATGTAAATGACTCCAGCGTGCCCTTCGGATATATCGGGTGTCCGGAATCAGGGCCAGACTGGAATATTTCCTACTTGACGAAAAACAGATAATATACCTTGACTGAGTTCAGCTCATTGGTAATTTCCTACTACACCAAGACTCTCATCCGAAATCTAGCGGTTTTTCGATTGATTCGGGGTACTTTCTCATGAGAGTAATTCGTACTGGCTTTTCAAATATCAGATTTTTTTTAATCGTTACTGCTAGAGCATTCAACCTCGAATACTACGAAGTATGTCAACATGTAAATGTAAATGTTTATGAAATACACTAAAGATTTTCTTTCACAAATGCAACTATTATCTAAGAGAAAAGTAAAACTATCCTAGACAGGTAAGATACGGGGTACATAAATGGATTTTTATCAGTGCTTATGAGTGGGCTTGATGTGTCTCTATACATAGACTGTAGTTGGTAGTGCAGTAAAACTGCACTGAACTAATTTTTATAATTTATTTAGACACGTCTTAATCAATAATTTATATCACAAGTTACTATTTTAATTTATCTTTACTGACACTCTCTATTATTCCGGCTGATTCCAAAAACTGTCGTTTCGCCGTGGAGATTCCTTTTATATAGCGTGGTGAAATGGCTCCAGTTCTTTCTCGAATTTCTACTGTCGTCTAGATGTCGCTTCTCGAATAATCTTGTGTCAATCGCCAGCGGCGAAGTTAATGGTGACATCATCGGCTATAAATAGCACTGTTTTCTGTGCTGTTTACGAGCTCCGTCAGAACCGGCTTAAGGAGAAATCGTCACATTGCTTCCTTCTTAGAGATATTTCGTCCCGAAATGTCATCCTTGGGGTGTGCCGACATTTGCATGATTCTCCATATCTGCACCTTACTGTTTGATGGAAGTAGCACTCTACTGTCTTCAGGTTTGGTTGTGGACGATGATTACAGCATACCAAAACCATGACGCCGGTGGATTGGAATATCGTCTCCAACATGCTCCTTATAACTCTCCAGTCCAGTCTGTCGAGCCCGCAGGACAATTTTGGGATTGCCAGGTCTACGAGATTCTGCTCCACCATCATGTCCCTCAATTTCGCAAGGCTGTTCCTTACATCTTCATAGGACGGTTTGTCTCGAGTCTGCTTCTTGGTGACTAGATAGAAGATGCTTCTCTGGCCTTTCCGCAACTGTAGCACCCCTCCAACTTCCGGGTTTTATTGCTGTAGTTCATGGAGACGGCCGTACTTCTTGGAGAACACCACAGCGATGCCTTTGGACATTTGAAGATCTTCTGCAACACAGTGGGCTAGCGCGTAATCGGCAGGCATCTTGAAAAGGTCTCGTGGTTCCTCTCGAGTCACCCCATGTTGAACTTTCTGTCCATTTGAGTACAAAGACATGAATTTCTGGAACGTCATCGCATCCTCCGGTGGTCTGAGGGTGCGGACTTTGTCGTGGTTTCCAGCGTAAGGGGCCAACCTATTGAAATGGACGACTCTGGTATTTCCTGGTGTTTTTTTAATTCGGTAGACCACGTCATTTATCCTCTTCAAGGCCTTCCCATGAGTTCCGCAATTTTGGTGATAGGCCACGTCGACGTTTGGGGTTATACAGCCAAACCAGGTCACCAACCTTAAATCCTCCGGCATCGGTCTTGATGTCATAGGTCTCTTTAATTCGGTCACTGGTACTCTGGATGTTCAAACGGACTCTTTCGTGGATGTCTTCCATTCTCTGGCGAAGTTTGCTGACATAGTCCTCTCCCGCAGTGTCTTGTCCTAGTAGCATCCCAAACTTCAGGTCACATGGTAGTCGCAGCTCTCGGCCCATAATAATACTAGCAGGGGTTTGGCCGGTCGACTCGTGTACTGCAGAACGATATGCCATCAGGAACAAATGGAGATACTGGTCCCAGTCTCTTTGGTGGTCAGAGACTACCTTGCATAAGTGGCGGTTCATCGTCCTGTTCATCCGCTCCACCATTCCATCAGACTGCGGATGTTAAGCCGTAGTTCGCATCTTACGGATGTTCAGCATTCGACACAATTCCTGGAACAAGATGGACTCGAAATTTCTGCCTTGGTCTGAATGCAGTTCCAGTGGGACACCAAATCGACAAATACACTTCTTCACCAGGACGTCGGCGACGGTTATGGCTTCCTGGTTGGGCAGGGCATAGGCTTCAGCCCACGAGGATGTATTTGTTTCCGTGGTCAGATTCTCGAAAAGGTCTGGTCGATAGCGATTTCAAATGGGCTACCAAAGTTGTACTGACGCATTGGGGCCTTAGGTCCTGTTTGAAATCCATTACTTGCGGCGAATACAGCACACTTTCTGCACCATTCTTGAACGTCTGCCTGACAATTGGCCCAGTAAAACCGTTGCCCCACTTTCTGGAGAGTCTTCGTCACTCCCAGATGTCCTCCAGCGACCCCATCATGAATTTTTCGAAACACTTCCGGTCTTCTGCTTCTAGGTACAACTGTCTGACGTCTTTCTTCTCCACCATCCTCGAACTCCAACACACGCTTCAGAACTCCGTTGTCCAGAGTAAGGGAGTTCCATTGAGCCCAGTAGAACTTGATGGCTGGCGAGTATCCTGCTACTTCCTGCCATGTCGGTCTTCGGTTACTTCCCTTCCAGCCGATAACTAAGCCAAGATCTGGATCTTTCTCTTGGTCTTTCTGGAGCTTGTTGTCATTCCAGTTATCATCTACCGCCATTGTTCTACAAACTGTCGCCTATTTCTCCTCTGCTCGTCGGCAATGTGATCAGTCATCTGGACATGGCCTTCGCGATAAGGCATCTGCATTCCTATGGCTGGTTCCTGCTCGATGTTCTATGTCGAAGTCGAATTCTTGGAGTCTCTCAATCCAACGTGCCACCTGACTCTCAGGATTTTTGAACTGTAGAAGCCACTTGTGCCATACACATACTTGTAAAAGTGCTCTACTCCTTTGACCACAGCCAGCAGCTCCCATCGGGTGACACAGTAATTTCGCTCCGGTTCACTGAGGGTCTTGCTGAAGTACCCGATGACTTTTTCCTGTCCATTCTGGATCTGAGACAGGACAGCTCCAAGTCCCACGTTGCTGGCGTCCGTGTACAGAATGAATTTTCCGTTCGGAAGAGGATAACTTAATATTGGCGCGTTGATTAATGCCCCCTTCAGCTTCCTGAACGAATCTTGGCATTCTTTGGACCACTCGAACTTTGTTTGTCCTTTCATGAGTCTGATGAATGGTTTTGCGATGTTAGCAAACCCTAGAAAGTACCGACGGTAGTAGGTACATAGGCTAAGAAAACTCCGAAGCTGATGGATATCTTTAGGAATAGGCCAGTCTTTGACAGCTTTAATTTTCTGGTCATCTACTGCTACTCCTTTCCCAGAGACAATGTGGCCAAGATAGTGGACTTCTTTCTGGGATAGGTGACATTTTTTAGAGCTCAGTTTCAATCCGGAGTTCCTCAGACGCAGAAATACCTCCTCCAGATTTTTCACGCCGTCTTCGAATGATCTGCCGACTACGATGTCATCGAAGTATACCAAGCAAGTCTTCCAGGAGAGTCCCTTCAACACCGTCTCCATTGATCTCTCAAAAGTGGCTGCAGCGTTACAAAGTCCGAATGGCATAACGATAAATTGCCACAGCTCTGAGCCGATGGTGAAAGCTGTATTCTCTCGATCTTCTGGAACCAGTTCTACCTGCCAATATCCGCTCTTCAGGTCTAAGGTCGAGAAGATTGTAGAGCCGGCGAGCGTGTCCAAGGTGTCATCTATTCTAGGTAGTGGGTAGCTTTCTTTCTTTGTCACGTTGTTCAGTTGTCGGTAATCCACGCAGAATCGAGTTGATCCGTCTTTCTTCTTTACCAGTACAACTGGAGATAACCAGGGGCTATCAGATGGTTCCTCCTTCTTTCCCGATGTCCCTGACTATTTTGTCTGCTTTTTCCTTCTTGGCAAGAGGGAGTCTTCTGGCTGATTGACGGATTGGTCGGGCATCTCCAGTATCGATTCTGTGCAGGACCACCATTGTTCTACCCCCTTTTTCTTGTCCGGTGTCAAAGACATCTTGGTATTTCCTCACTAAATCTTTTAATCTGGGCTGCTGTGCCAATTTTATGCCTCTCGATGATATGGCAACTAGCTTTTCTAATTCTGCGGGTAGATTGTTGGCTTGGCTAATGGTACCGGGTACATTCCTGACCACAGAGGAAATTGGCGAGCAGTGGCCCAAAGTTGTTCCTTTCTTCAACGTCACTGGATGGTAATTAACATTCATGACCCTTACCCTTATAAATCTATCGGCGCGCAGTGAGGTCTTCCCACGGGCAATTCCTCGTCCGATTTTCTCATCATGGAGCTCGGGCTCGAACATCACCATGCTCCCGTTGCTCACTCCGCCATCCATACGAGCCTCCAGAATGGTTTCAGCTCTCTCGGGAATGCTCATATCTTCAGCCAACACAACCCGGATCATTTCTTCGCTTCTCCCGTGAAGCACCAGCTCTTCTCCGTTGACACGTAGGACGCTGTCTTTGAAGTTCAGCTCGAATCCTCTGGAATTCATTATGTCCATTACAATGATTGCATCGTCCTCGATGTCCGCGACCAATGCTCGGTGTCTTAGTTTCGTGCTGCTTAAAATCAAGTCGATCGTTAACTCGCCATATACAGTGGCTGGATTCCCTGTTGCTGTGCGTAATTTCCAGTTTGACGGTTCAATTCTTGCCGGTGTTTTGGCAAAAGTAGGTCCGAGAATTGTTCTTGTGCGAGGCTCGTTGATAATGAGACCGTCCACGAATACACCTGGGTTTTGTCGTTGAAGAACAGCGACATATGCGTTATCAATTGGGGCTTGCTGGATACAGGCCGACAACTGCTCCTTCTCATCGACCCTCTTCAAGTTTTCCTGCGTTGGTGTAGAATCTTTGAATGTGGGGCATTTGCTACGCACATGCCCGATCTTACCATAATTCCAGCATCTTATTTGCCTTCTTTCAGGCAACACTTCCTTTATCAGCTTCTTTATGGTCCACTCCAGGTCAGCTGTCACCTGTGGGTCTTCCTCAATAAATCGAACTTTTCCTTGGCTTTTGCAAGATTGTTTTGCCGCCTCGAACTCCAGGGCACGTGCCAGTGCATCAACGAGGTGGGTTGGTCGAGCTAATGTCAGTGCTTGCCGGGTTTCTTGGTCACGAAGTCCATCCAAGAATGTACGGCTAATCGCTCCATAACATTATCCGGTGTAGCTGGATAAGCAAGACGAACCAAGCGTGCAATATCAGCTTCGAATTCTTGCAGGGATTCGCTTGATTTCCGATAACGATTTCTCAGCTGTGAATTGTATACGTGTTCTAAGTGTGCTTGGCCGTACCGTAGTTCCAGATGTTTGATCAGCTGTTCATAGTCCTCCTGTTCTTGGGCGGTTAGGGTTTGTAAAATATTCGTTGCTTCTCCTCGCAACGCTTTCTCACCTGCATTCCATCCATTCGCCTTGGCCCGCAGCTTCGAATTGTCGGCGGTAATTTGTCCATGGAGTTTTTCCGTCGAACTGTGATGGCTTCATGCAAAGTTTCCCTGCTTCAGGGCTGATCTTGAAGTCTTTCATCTTTTCTTGGGTTTTATCCAGATTTGAGCTTATGTCCAGCAACGAATTTTTGTTCACAGTTTCCATGGTGTGGACGGTTTCCATTTGATTTTCCAACTTACTGATTTTTTCTCTCATTTTGTTGATATCTGCCTTTACTCCGCCTTTCATTTTTCCCATTTCCTCTTCGATTTCATCTTTGATATGAGGCTATGAGTGCAATAACGGACTAACCCACAATAACTCAACAAATGTTTTTTTTGCAGAATCTCAATCGATATGTCAAAATTCATTAACTCGTAAATGGACCAACCAACCTTTTTCTTCCCGTCACTAGGTAATAGCACTGACCTTATTTTGGATTTTCATAACAGGTGTGAATTCCTAGAAGCAAAGTGGACTATACTGCTAATATTGGGGTTAGTCCGTTATTGCGCTCATACCCTCATATTATCTATCTCTGTTTCAACGGTCCCTATTCTTTTTTCTAAACGATTCGCCACTCTAGAAAGTTCATCTTTTAGGCTATTCGAGTTTTCTAGCAGCTTTTCTTCCAGATTTCCTCTTTCAGACTATTTGTATTTTCGAGAAGTTCTTCTTTTAGGCTATTTGAATTTTCCAGAAATTTATCTTCCATATTTTTCAAGCTGACCAAGTTTTCTAGAAGCTTTTCTTCCAGCCTTTTTGAATTTTGAAGAAATTTATCCTCCAGACTCACCGAATTTTGTTGGATCTTATCTTACAGACTCAACGAATTCTGTTGAAGTTTCTGCTCCAATGATTTCGTGTTTTCGTCGAATTTGTTCATTATAGAGCTCAAATCTATTCCAGAAACTTCGAACAAAAATGTTTCAAGGTCTTCACCTTCTTCAATTAGTCCTTCTGCAAGTCTTTTTTGAAGCGTTGCCTTTCTGCCCGTTGTATCCAACTCTCTTTCTTCCAGCTGTTCTTTCAACTCCGACACCTTTAAATCGGCTAAAAGTACTCTCCTTGAAAACATTTTGTATTTCAATGTCTTTGAATGGACTATTAGTCTATTTCACACAAAAAGTTTATCAGTTTATTCTCCCGTGGTACGCAAAACTGTCCACTTTGCACACTTATACGGGCCACCACTTTATTTCGCGCTCAAAACGTCTCACTCCGCGACACAGAGATTGTCCTCCAATCTGAAGTTCACCGCGCAATAAATCACTTTCGTCCCGATCACAGGTCTGTTTCGCGCGAAAGACGTTCAATTGTCCTCTGCAAAGCACTTATTTTATTTTCACATCCCACTTCTGACACCAATTGTAGTAAAGCTGCACTCAACGAATTTTTATAATGTATTTACACACGTCTTAATCAATAATTTATATCACAAGTCACTATTTTAATTTATCTTTACTGACACTCTCTATTATTCAAATATCCTACTCCGGCTGATTCCAAAAACTGTCGTCTCGCCGTGGAGATTCCTTTTATATAGCGTGGTGAAATGTCTCCAGTTCTTTCTGGAATTCCTACTGTCGTCTAGATGTCGCTTCTAGACTGATCTTGTGTCAATCGCCAGCGGCGAAGTTAATGGTGACATCATCGGCTATAAATAGCGCTGAATTCTGTGCTGTTTACGAGCAGAACCGGCTTATGGAGAAATCGTCACAGTAGTTTATTGTTAACCCCGGAAAAAGTTCACAGCAAAAATCCGCACTTCTACACTAGAATGCTTTGAATTTATCAAGGGTAATATAACAAGACCTTGATAAATAGTCGACTATTTTTATTGCATCTAAATAATCTGATGAGAGCCCGAGAGCGAAGCTCGAGGGCTTTCATCTCTGATTATTAATGCCAAAATAATGCCGAGTAAAATTAATAAATACAAGAGAAATTTAGCAGCAATAAAATAGTCGACAATTATTCAAGGTCGTGTTATATTTATGAAGATTATTTCTTGAATCCATTTCTTCATATCTGTCATATGAATGACACTGTATTGTCAGGGATTGTAGCCTCGATATCTCATCGTTTTTGATTTTTCCAAACCGATTCATTTTCAAATAATTATTTAGCTTTAACACGATTGATTCTATTTGACGTTTAATATGTATTTATTTAGAGTACTGTCAGATGCTCAGGCTCCTTGATATGAGTATCATGCTGAATAGTCGGTGACTATTGTGCATCATGTAAATAGTCGCTAATAGAGCGTGTTGATTGGTCCTGTCAAACAGGAAACCAACGTATGATTGGTTGATGACTGATATTTAATAGACGAAAGAAATAATCGTCACTATTTCGCATAATGCAAGAATAGGTTCGTTTTCAACAAAAGTGAAACTTTTTTCAATATTGCCCTTCTAGAGCGGAATATCATTCTGTCATAAAATACAATATTTTGGTCATAAAAATATTATTATTGAACGTTTGAAAGCCTCTGACAGTTCTGTTGAGAAATGGATAAATTAACCGTTTACAGCTAATTTCGAGAAACCCTACTATTATTTTGGACGAAGTTCTGCAGTATCAGAAAAATTAAAAGAATAATTTTGACAAAGTCGGATATATACTTATGCAGACTTTTTCAAAATGTTCATAACGAATTTTTTCTTCATTTCACCAATCGACAATCGGATGTCTGAAAATATTATCAGTTTAGGGGATGGATTTCCTTCAATTGTATACTAATAATTAGAAACCAGTATGAACCCCGTTCTCATGTGGTTCTTATTGGGAAATTGCTTGTGTTCAACCGATCTCTATAACGACAAATTGGAACGTCTTCAAAAATCACAGAACCATTGCTTCGTTATGTGATTTTCCAAAAGTAACGAAATTTTAGTGGTCGACGATAGAGTTCTTGTGATCAGAAATCCACTGGAGAAAACAGCATTATGAAAATCATGTAAATAGACCCCTAAAGATCAAGGACTACTGTGCGAGCCAATGGTAGGCGTGGAGGAAGAAATATTATCTTGTAGAAGGTCTAAAGGTTGTAGGAAGACCTCTTTCAGCAAATAAGTACAAAGTTCTACTTTTAGAATGAATACAGGTCTCATTCCCCAACACAACCTTCCGCTGTTTTAGAAAACAATCATTTTTGATTACCGAACAGTCCTTATTCTAAACATTGTTCAATATTGGTTAGTTCGCAAAAATTCTGTACCAATTAACTCATCACTTCTACAGACGAACTAAAATTCAGAAATGTCAACTAACACCGTTGAACAGTGGCCCATGAAAAATTTACAGCAAACACTGGCTGTTTGGCGACTGGCTTTCTGAATACTGAGAAGAAGCATTCATTTATATTTACAAGTTAGTGCCGATTGACTACACTCGCAGATCTCCTATAATCATTTAACTAATTAGGCGAACAACGGAAATGTCTGGCTACAGCAACAATACCCAAACCGCCTATATATAAGGCTTGTTATCATGTCATGTATTACGTCTTTACTATCAGTATTCCACATACTAACAGAACCAGATAGCGATTCTCAACAGTGACTGGACAATTATCAATTTACATTGTCTTGATTACTATCTACAGCTTCGAGCGACAATTAGTTGTATGATACCACAAAATGCAAAAAAGATTATTTTTTGTAACACTACTTAAAGATTCAACTTTAAAAATAGGCTTTTGCAACTGATACATAATTAGCAAATGTGAAAAAAAACATCGGAATGTTTTCCTAATCATCCCTATCAGTACTGTCGTGTACCATCACGGTAACAACCACCTGGATCGGAGTTTTGGAAGCGGCGTATATCCTTGATAAGGATTATAGTATAATACTTCAGATATTCTAGGCTACATTGAAGTGTTCGTTCATCCTTGGCTTCATGCTTTTCAGAATGCAATAACTTGCTACTGCCATTTGGCTGATAATGCACAGCAACGGTTCGAACAACGAAAGCCTAGGTTTCTCTAGTGATGTCGTTTCTAGTATGGCAATCGACTTGTCTAACATTTATCTCCTCGCCAAGTAATATTCTTGGAAAGCCGGTCTCCTGACGACTCTCAGAAAAACATTTGTGAACTCCGTAATGAGATTCCCAAACTGATCGCTGCTACTAGCGGCTAGTTGAAACCTAATTAGTTGCGATTTTCCCCGCAAAATAAATTGTCTACCAAGGCCGCCTACCATGTTGCCGTCAAAGTGCAAAGTCAACCATAGCTTTGTATCATGACATCTAGGGACACCCGAAAAGATATATTCCACAAGATCATCCACCACTTGCACTGTGACTTCATGACCTACACAGTAAATATGGATGTGAACCATAGTTCAACCCCCCACTTAACGTGTTCCGATTGACACAAGTAAGCTTCTAAGGTGTCACTTGTTCATTAACAATAACCTTCCAGGTACGAGGTTTTTCCATATAGTCGTCCCATGTTGTCGATTTCTATGATAGATAACTCTCGAAGTTTTGTCTCGGTGTGATTATTGTATAATATCTTTTACCGACGGTATAAGTGCCTTTGGTTCTCGTGAGCCTTTCTGTTACGTTAACCCTGAAGAATCTACTCTTGAGCAGTTAGACAACACCGTATTTTCATAATTTAAATTCACTTGCACGTTAACTCGAAATTGATCTCTCTCCCCTCTGCTCAGACTCGACGCCTATCAATTACTGTAGATGCGACAATTTCATCCTTTTTATCCAGGTTGCATACTTGCAGTGTATTGACAAGCTTATTTTCGGAACCCGTTGCCCTTCTTTAGTGGACCGGTGTCTAGCGACCGACTTCGGTTCGTTCCTCTTCTGATAAGTCGAACTGCTTATTGCGGAGCCTTCGTTGCACTTTTACTTTCGCTGTGAGATTTGGTTCATAACATCCTTGGAAAAAACCCAGAAAACCTACAGCACCACCGGGTGGTTGGTGCGCGCTCCGAGCAAGCACTTCGTTTTCCAAATTTGATTAAGGAGCACCTGTCAATATTTATGTGTACAGTATGTTTGACTGATTCTTTCACTGAACAGTACAGTTTCTTGTTTATGATATTGAGACCCTATTATATCTCATCGTATTTCAATTATTAATAAAGTTCAGTATCATCAGCGTACATATGAAAATTCAACCTATTTAATCATACGGTCATTTGAGTTTTGCATATTATGTACCGGATAGGCCCAAGTATTAGTCCCTGTGTTACACCAGATAATACTGGAATCTGATAATTATCAACTCTTACCATTTGCGATGTATTCGAGAGATTCTACAAACAGAGTAATTACCCACTAAACATGATTCATAACAAAAATATTTTACAGATGTTTATGTAACATCAAAATAATGTAACCAATACTATTCATTAGATAATACATATAATGTTGATTATAAGTTGCCCAGATATATCTTAGACAGAGTAGTTATGTTATTTGTTTGATATTTTTGTCTAACCTTCTCAAAACATTACTGATAGGGAGCCTTGAAATTAATATTATCTTAAAGGTTTCTTAAATGTAATTTTTGGGTAATGACCACGTCATGACGTCATTCATAGATATCCACGTTCAAACAATATTACCCAGTAAATATGAAATAAATGTATCACTGACGCCATCGTTCATTTTATCCTAATAATCATGGCGGTCATGGTAGGAGTTTTGAGTTCATAGAATTAAAATATAATTCAAACTACTTAAAAGTGATTGGAATCAATAGGATTGCAAAACTCATAATTTTCATGGTAAGATTATGATTTTCCACTACTCCATCCGATAATTGTTATTTTATCATTTAGGTTATCTAGTGAATGTAGTGATATCTACTATTGATTAGAGAGTATCTACAAATGATGCTATGAATAGTAGAAAAGCTATCAGTTGTGGTTCCCGCTAATCAGATATTGGACAGTATGGAAATGGTTGCTGACATCTGGAACTGTGTCAAATTATTTTGAACCGATTGATCAAGGAATTTTTGGAACTGAAACCAATGAATTTAGCTTGCTAAAACAACAATATTGAAGCTGCTTAATTTGTAAGTGAACTCAAAATTATATATTTTATACGGAGTGTTCTGATCTTTTTTAATTTCATTAATCTATGATAATATTAACGTTTCTTAAGATTGTAGAGAAATCACTTGAATTGTTTAATACAAATTATCAATAAACTAACTGCATTTTCTCTTTCTTTTCAGTTTGGTAGTGTCCTTTCACATTCCTCTATCAGTTTTGATGTACAAGCTGGTACTTATTGAATGATCAGATTACAAAAACTTTAATAGCAGTTGTTGTTTCCGAACTTATCGAAGATAAAGCCCTTCTGGACTGGGCAAAGAAAAAAATCCAAAAGTTTTGAATTGATAATTATGGACATACTGAAATGTAAGTAATTATTTTTCTTTTACCTCTAGGGGCAACATAGAATTATTAATATTGGATGGTCATTTTCTTATATCATAAAGATTAATATGAGTTTTCAGTGACTGTAATGACTATATTTTCAGAATATGTGAAAGATGTTTGCAGTTCAATCACAGATGAAGAGTTTGACTCATAGTGATGGATTATTGGATGACATTAGCAGAGCAGAAACTAAAAAGAAAGGAGAAGTGACCGAGACAACAACCATATAATTATTGATTCAATGATACTTATCTATTTTTATTTTTCAAAAGAAATAGGTTTTCATTCAATATTATTCTTCTAATAACACTCAACTTTGGTAGATCTATCAATACATTTTTCATCTGATTCAAGTGGTAAGTCATATTATTAGGTACTTTGGTTTGTTCATAGTGATTCAAGATTATATTTTTTATACTGCTAATTTTAATTTAATTGTTAATGATGTTACTGTCTTGTTTTATAACGCTTTATCCATGAGATTTTAATCATTGACAATAAAGTTTTTTGATTGATTGGTATGTTTTACATCACTACCCCCTTATATACATATTTTATTTCTTAGTATACAGGATGGAGCTTATACTCTTTGTTTACCAACACTTATTTTTCTACACTTGAAGTTGTATTTCTGGAATTTCAATCGCCACTCTTTGGTAGATGAATAACTTTGTTGATTGCTATTGTTGTTATTCAACTACTGAAAAGTGACTACTGAAATTCCAGAAATATACCTATAAATATAGAAAAAAGTGTTGGTAAACCATATGCTTCACCCTGATGTTGCAATGTTACATTTTACAAATGTTGCATAGATATTTTGAGTAACATTATATGTGTGTAATAAAGTCACATTAGAGTTACGCAAAATATGATACATTTATGTAATGTTAAGTAATTAACATTACATTGTGATATTTAAAAGAGGCACAAAGGCATATGGACGCAACGTATCTGTAACATCAAGCATATCTCTGAATAACATCACCAAGTCACAATATGATATAACAGTTATGTTTAAGTTATGTTTTTATGTTTATTGGGTAGTCGAACCGTCAAAGTGTGATATCGATAGGAGAAGTTGGTGAGTATCAAAGGTCTTACTGTGATCGATCAGAATTATAGCAGTAATGTCATTATCGCAAGCTCTGACAATGTCGTTAATTATATTCAGTAGGCCGTTGAACAGCTGTAATTTGATCTAAAACCCGATTACATCATGAGCAGTGCTGATGAGCTTAACCTTCTCTGAAGTACGGCAGTACTTAAATAGGGCGCAGCTCATTATATTCCATTGGTTCCTTAACTTTTGGTATCGGGAGTACAATGAATGTTTTCCACATACTAGAAAAAAAGTCTTTTTTCCAAACAAAAATTCATAAGACGTATTGGGATGGGCAATAGTACTGGGCAGCAGAGATTCAGAAGAAAATTGTCTAAATAATACATTTCTTTATTCAGTGATAATTATATACTAATCATAAATACTTTTATTGGTAGAAAGAAATCCCAATAACAAACGTTATCAAATGAAACAGGTACAGTAATTGAAAATTTTCTACCAAAAGGTTAAACCACAACAGCTCTCTTCCACTCATTCTAAGAAAAATTAAAATACAAAAAACAATAATGTACAATACAATGACCGCTTGCATTCTTTCAGATAAATACGAGTGAAATGATCATACTGCACCGACGAAAAATCCAGTAAAATGTAGAAAAGCTGGCAAAAACTGGTATTTAATTGTGTCAAAAGCTCATGTGTAATCATGCGTCAAATGATTACGGTCCACTGCAGTGAGGATGTCATCCGTGACCTTAGGAATTTTCAAGTGTTTTTGCATTTGGAAATAACTATGTTTTTCAAATGTTTCCGCAAGCGTGCATAAAATTCCGATAGGACGTAGTGATTTAATATTCTTTGAATCAGGTACTTTAGGAAGTGGCAAAATAAATTATTTCTTCCATATGGAAGAAAACGCATTCTTATCGATGCAAAAGATGAATATATAGCAAATGATTGGCATAATGACGGGACAGCAGTAACATGGTTATGTTGATTTGGTCGACACCAGTTGCGCCAGCTTTGAATAGACAAGAGAGTTTTTATATATTTCCGTTTCGACTGTGTGAGAAAAAGATAAACTGGCCAAGAAGGAGGTCGCTGCTAGAAGAGTTTACGGAATATGAATTCATATCGGAAACACTTTTCAGATGATCAGTATTGATATTAGACTGTATATCAACATATTTTAGTTCTTTCCAAAAATGTCTGTTATTTTTATTGTTGTTGACTATGAACTGCTAGTTTGTAACATGATGCTTAGTAACTCGCCATGATCAGATTTTTACAGATTGATATAAGTTTTTTTCATAAAAACTTTTGATGCCAGAATCGATTTTGTAAATTTGGTGGACGAAAAGAAGAAAAGATGTAAGGAGAATTTGGAATAACTACGTTTGTTGAATTTTCTTTGAACCTATTAGAATTTCAGGTAGGTAAGCCTTTTTTCGCGTCCAATGGAAGACTTCGTGTAATTTATGAGAGTTTGTTAGTAATTCATATCCTCGACTATATTTGTTTTTTTTTTTAATTTGTTTATAGGTTTGTCCCTAAATTCCTTCATGAATTCTATATTGTCAGTTATCCATGGAGTATATGGCTTCTTGAAATGTTTTTGATTTATGGAGTGTATGTGAAATGAATTAAGGGGCATGCAAAAAAAAGTTATTAGTTTTATTACCGATATTGTCCATCAAGAATATTGACTCTTTCTGAGAAAAAATGTTCTTCTCTGATACTGCCAACAGGATGAAATAGAATTCATTTATCGAAAGTTTATTTTCCGAACTATTTCATCTCCCGCTCTATTATTCTGTTAATGATAATAATACGTTCTTCAGTTGCCTAGACTATCGACCGAATGTAAGTGTATGAATACCTCTACTTTCAAAACTTCTGCTGTATATTAGCCGAAGTGGGTGGCGAGAGATCATAAAATCATGTAGCGCAGATACCAGAAACTAAATAAAAATCAATAGCCGTTTCTCTATAAAAATTAATTACCAAACACGAAGATAACCGAGAATCCGTAATCCCCAATAGCCATAAAAGCTGAATTTCATGGGAATCTCGATCGCAAGAGCAATTACATAACTCAAACAGTTGACAAACTAAGTGATAATTATAAAACAACCTTGCATAATGTAAATGATAACGTTTGCATTTTCTAAGACCACCCAAACGCGGCTGCTTCCTGGGGGGCACTCAAGACATCTTCATGGGTCCACAACATAAATTTATCGTGGACGACTTCTGATCACGCAACCTCGATTGATTAAAACAACTAAATTTTGAATTGTGGCTCTACGGAGGATTATCGAAATCATCGCTGCTGAAAAATCGATGCCTCCAAGTCATGAGATGAGCGGGTTCAGAATGGAAGGGTACAACTGACTCGAACTGAAAAGCGGGAATTCCGAATCGTATGCATATGCTAAAAATTTTGGAGATCAAATCATATGATTATGGAGAAACTTCTATAACAAAGAAAATAGTCTGATAAAAAAAGAAGAAACCATGAAATCATACCCATGTTTTATAGTTTTTCATAGTTTTTTAATAGTTTCAAAAGTTTTTAATAGGTTTTAATAGTTTTTCATAGTTTTTAATAGTTTTTAATAGTTTTTAATAATTGAAGTGTTTCCCATCTAATTGCTAGGCAACCGTTTCTCATTAAACAACCCAAATATACCCGATAAAATACAAACCTCTTGTGCAATGATAAATAAAAAAATATATAGTACCGATAGTCATATTGTCATATTATGTGATAGAGAATTCAAGTATCAATAGAACGAGAAGCAATATATTTTTGTTCAAATCTGATAATAATAATGTGTGTTTATTCAGTTCGAACAATACAATAATATATCAAACAGTACAAACAGGTTTTATACATTTCGGGTAGAGAGTTAAATAAACGTGGTGCCATAAATTGAAAATACCTGGTTTCTATGGTTTTTTCAGCTGCATTTATTTGTATAAAGTCTTTAGACCTATTTCTGGTTTGATGATGGTGGTCAAGTGTTTGGAAGTTAGAGCGATTTTTAAATAGATAGATTATCAAACTATAGATATACAGTTGCCTCAGACTCATTACATTTGCTTCTTTAAACAGGAGCTTTGTGCTGTATTTGATATTCCTGAAGTGAATTGCTATTAATATTTTTTTTTGTAGTATTTCAACCTGTTTCAAGTGACTAGGCATAGTACCTCCCCAACTGATGATTCCGTACCTCAGACGGGATTCTACAAGTACATAATATACGGTTTTAAGATTTGGTAAATACAGCATTTTTCTCATTTGCCTGAATTTATACAGTGTGCCCAAGATAAGAATGAACAGCATGGGGATATCGGAAACGGTAAGTGATACGGGGTCGATTAAATTAGAGAAAAGTAGCGCATTTATGTGCCTAATAATATGCCATTTAGAAAGTTTTAATATTCCGAGTAGTTTCGGAGATATCCGAGAAAAACCGAAATTTGAGAATTTCGTTTTTATTTTCTCCTAGCTTTATTTTCAAAGGAAATGTAAAACAAATAGCACTTTGCCATGGCCACTTTTTGAGGACTACACGATAACGTAAGCAGAATTTTTCTGCGACGTTTCGTCTTTTAGAAAACATCATCAACTTTGTATTTTTATATGGGCCGAAACTAAAGTATACCCTGTATACGACTCCATATTTCATTGTGAATACAGCAACGTATCAAACAATATGATTTCGGAACAATTTCTCGCGCAAAATGTAATTTAGTGATTACTTAATATGTTTTTCTTCAATTTTAGATAGTAGGCGCTGGAAAAAATGACATATTTTGGTACATGAAATAAATTGATTAGTCCTATTTATACTAAATTTAAACTTACCACTTTCCAGAATTTTTGCGTTGTTGAATACAAAGATGAGTCGCCAAATCAAAAGTTTACTTTATAAATGTAATTGTAATGTAATAACAAGGAGCTGATATGTATTACAGGAAACAAACAGAAACTTATAACAAGTGTTCAAATAACCCGCCGTTATTTTCTAAGCACAAGTACGCTCGTCTCACAGACGAATTTAAAACTTGAGTTAACATATTCGGACAAATATTGTTAAAGGAAGCAGTTACCAATCTTAGCAAATCTTCTTCATTTTGAAAATTATGATTAGAGTACACTTGATTCTTGATATGTCCCCAAAGGAAAAAGTCTAGTGGGGTTAGGTCGGGGGCCCTTGCAGGCCAGGGTGTATCACTATGAGTACCTATCCACTGTCCTGGGAAGCGACGGTTCAAATAATCACGAACAATTATAGCGTTATGTGCTGGAGCACCATCTTGTTGAAACCAGCAGCTGTGAGTAACCGCTAAAGGCAAATTATCTAGAGCATCTTCCAAATCATTTACTAACAAATTTATGTACCGCTCTTTTGTTAAATTGTTTCGGTAGATAAAAGGCCCAATTACATTCGTACCGAGAATCCCAACCCACATGTTAAAACCGAAACGATGTTGGTGTCTGGACACTTTGTGTACCCGCGGATTTTGTTGTGACCAATAATGAACATTCCGCCTGTTAAAAATGCCATTGTTGGTGATCATACTTTCATCAGACCAAATTATTTTGAAAGGGAAATTTTCATCGTCTTGGCATTTTCTAGTGTACCATTCACAAAAGGTTCTTCGCCTTGCATCATCACCTGGCCTGAGTCCATGACAAATCCTAAATTTATAAGGATGATATTTATTTTTTTTTAAAATGAAGTGAGCGGTGGATTTGGCAACTCCGGTATTATCTTCAATGGTGCGAGTAGATATCTCAGGATTTTCAACAACGGCCTGTAACACATCACGCTGACTTTCTTCATTAGATTGCTTTTGTCGGGAAACCACAGGTTTTTTAAATGATCCGTATTCTTTTAAATTAAAAACTAACCGTCTAAATATTGATTTACCAGGTTGTCGCCTCTCTGGATACTTATTAGAGTACGCACGTTCAGCATCAACACAATTTCTTTGGCACACAATGTAACATGACAACATATCAAATTTTTCAGTATTCGAAAAGCTGCCGTTTTCCATTTTTAACACAAATTAGGTAGGTAGCGAGATGTAAAAGTAGGAACGAAAATGTGTCAAAAATTCTACCAAACTACAGTATTATTATGACAACGGAACAATATGTGTCATTTTTTCCAGCGCCTACTATCTAAAATTGAAGAAAAACATATTAAGTAATCACTAAATTACATTTTGCGCGAGAAATTGTTCCGAAATCATATTGTTTGATACGTTGCTGTATTCACAATGAAATATGGAGTCGTATACAGGGTATACTTTAGTTTCGGCCCATATAAAAATACAAAGTTGATGATGTTTTCTAAAAGACGAAACGTCGCAGAAAAATTCTGCTTACGTTATCGTGTAGTCCTCAAAAAGTGGCCATGGCAAAGTGCTATTTGTTTTACATTTCCTTTGAAAATAAAGCTAGGAGAAAATAAAAACGAAATTCTCAAATTTCGGTTTTTCTCGGATATCTCCGAAACTACTCGGAATATTAAAACTTTCTAAATGGCATATTATTAGGCACATAAATGCGCTACTTTTCTCTAATTTAATCGACCCCGTATCACTTACCGTTTCCGATATCCCCATGCTGTTCATTCTTATCTTGGGCACACTGTATAATAGGAATCTTAACGTTTTAGCAACGTCTGACAAGTAAGAAAGAAGTCCATCTTAAGTGAGAATCGAGTTTCAGCCCAAGATATTTTAATGCACCCAGTGATACAAAAAATTCGATAATTTGTTTTTTTTTGGCGACATTGTCGTAAGTCCTTGTTGGTGTAAATTTCTAGAGTACACTACAACTACCATCAGTGATTTCTATGAACACTAGAATCTAGGGAGATTGAAAATTATTTATGACATGAATCGGACTGCTTTCTTCTATCTTTCAGAAAAATATTGTGTGATTTCTCGTACAATCGTGATAAACTTTTGGTAATCAATTGTACCTACTCGGCAACACTGTAATAGCATTTAATTGATAACTCGAAGATCTGAGATCTGTATAACCTGCGACTTCTGAGTTCCATCTAGCAGTCTTATAAGAAGTGTGTGGAATAGTATCTTAAGATTTTGCAAATATCGTTGAAAATATAGAATTGATTATATCATCTACTTCAAGTTTAGAATTATTATCGTAAAGATTCAGATGGTTGTGAGGCAGCTTGTTTTGTTCATTTTTGGAGACTTGTTTGACAGTTTGAAACGATTTCAAACACAGCTTTTCTTCCGATACACAATCACATGAACTTATCTCAAGCATTTAGCAATTCTATGTGTATATCAGGTTAGGTATTAATGTTTTTAGTCACTTGACCACATATTCTGTTGACATTTGAGACTATTAGACATATAGAGGAAGCCTTCCAAAAAAAGTTCCACTTGTCCATAGAGAAAGGTCAGTTCAAGTTGGTGAACAAAAAGTCGAGTAATTAATTTCAAGGTTTTTCTTCTCGATGGATGTTTTCCTCCATCAATTTTTTCCCTGTAGAACCTTATACTGTCGATGTCCTTAAGTGAATGTATCGGATTTGTTTTCTTCCTTAGAAGTAGAACTCTTTTCTTGAAAGTCCTTCGAACTTGAGAAGAAGCACCAACAATTTTTTCTCGTGAAGCACCACTTCATCCAAGACCAGCCTGTTTGTTTACGGCTGTAAACTATAGAACCATCTTCATATCACCTTGAGACAGATTGTTTTGCCATCTCAATTGAGGAGATCTGTCAAAATATTCCTTCCTTATTGAGTTTTGTAGAGTCCAAGAGTATCTGAACAAAGATTGGAATGATTAATTCAGAGTTGAATCTCTATGTTTTATCATCTGCTCCATATTTTCTCTTGCGTGTCATCATGAGGAGCAAGTATAATAAATCATAGATTATTCTTGAAGAAACAGTCAGATTGAATGAGTTTGCCAATGGTGGATAAATCATGATATTTCAATATCGGTTAGGAAATTAGTAACTTTCTGAAGGAGTTTGCGAATTGGTGGGTGAGTTATCCACAGAAATACATAAAGAACAGTGAAGCCGTACTACATACATTGGGAAAAACATATATGGAAAAAATACTTTGGGAATGTCGGATATTTGTCTCGTAATTCATGAGGAGCTTACGGTATTCTACTGCGTCTTGTGTCAGTGGAACATTAGGTTTTTGAGGAACACTCTGGCTATGTTTTTTCAAGAAAAGTCTGGGAAATGCAAATACCGCGTTTCAAAATGGATTACTTCATTTATATATTAAATATTATTCGATATTGTTCCACTTAAATCTCATTGGGTGATGTTAATTTTTATATAAAAACCAAATTCTTCGACGTCATATTTCGAGGCAAAGGTTCGTCCAGCACGTTACCTTGATGCCTATGGCAAGAAACAGCTGAAACAACAACACTGATGTCCCTGAGAAGACGTATCGCTTGTTCGACGGTTATTAAGAAGTCTTCGGTGCGCAATACCGCGTTGGCGGCGGATTATTAATGGCTATCAAACCGTAAGATATCTCGGCAACTACTCATCTTTTAGATGCTCGCTTTCTTTCACCAAGGCAATGATTATACAGGATGGATATCTTGAGAATTTCGTGATGCAGTACTTCAAAGTTCTTTGTAGAATGTTGATACACAAAAATATACAACAAATATGTGTCAGATATAATTTAATGCCCGTCGTGGCATTAGCTAGGGAGTAGTTCTTTTCTGACAGGTATTCGCCTCAATCAGCTCCCAATATAAGTATTGGTGGGAGAAAAAATAAGGTTTGTTGTCATACTGGAAAGAATTACGCAAAGGAAAAACAATCCGATGAAGGCCTTTATAAAATCAAATACAGGTAGGAAGATGATGGTTTAAATAGCCATATCTCATTAGCAAGATGACCGAACCTATTAGAAACGCAACTACGATAGACTATGATGAAGGTAATATCAGATTCCCATTAGATTCGATGGAAATTTGTATGGCGACCAATAAAGATCTATTGTGTATGCCCTCATGTTGTATAGAGTTCTTCATATAATCCCATCCTTGCCACTAGACTCCAAAAATTACACTTTAGCTCTCCCATGTACATGGTTTTTCCTCTCCTTATATTGAGAATCTTAGTCTTGTCACACCTTCACACTGACAATGCCAATACGTGCATAGCAGTTTCTTCATCTTCTTAGCAAAACCTACATGGGATTGTTTCTGTCAGTCCTATGTTTTTCATAATTTTAATGAGTCTACAGTGCCCTGTCAGAAGCCCCACCTCAATCTTGGTTGTTCTGACTTAGTAGGTACCTACTAGTAAAAGAAGGCGATGGTTTTCTGATGAATATTTTTGACTACCTCATTTCTGGCGCCTTGTTCCACCATTCTTGAGTTTGAGTCTTCACCATATCAAAGGTGGTTCTGGGTCAATAAAAGCACTTCGTGTACCTTCTTGTGCTGATGAGTCAGCCTCTACGTTGCCCTTATACCCTGTATATCCTGAAGGGCTCCCAGCCAAGTTTTGAGTTAACTTGCATAAAGCGTATTGCTTCAATAACTGCCTTGCTGTCAGAGTAAATAGCTATGGTCCTTTTATTAGAATGTTGCCCTAGTAACTCTTCTGCCCGATGATGTTTTGCTGCAACTTCTGCCTGGAATGCCATAGCTAGTTTACTCAAGCTCAATGGGACTTTTGTTTTGGGCTTGTTAATATATGTCGCTGCTCCTACACCTTCTTCGGTTATTGAACCGTCTGTAAAGCAGGAAATCTCTGCATTAATTGAAGGACCTTCCTTCCATGTCTTTTTGCCTGGTACAGTTTTTTCCCAAAACTGTATTTGCGAAGTGTCTCATACGACGGCATTCCATTATCAGGTCGTTTTCTGACTCAATATACCACCGATTCAAATGATGTCATGGACATATTGACCCTGTATAGCCATAGGATAATTTTTGGTTGTAACACCAAATTTTTACAGCCCATTTTTCTGCACAGGTTGAAGGTTATGCTATTTTAGGATTATTTCTGAATGTGTTGGTTCCATGTTAACTCGTGGTCAAAAATGACTCCCGAAAATTTTGACCTTTGTGCAATTATATCAACTTTGTTCAGAACTGATGGTGACATTAGTCCTCTAAGTACCGTCTTTTTTGTGAGTATAACTATTGGGGTTTTGTGAGGGTTCACAGAGAATTTTGTGTTTGCTCCGACATTGTTCAGATTCCCATTTGAAGGAATATACCAGGAATTCAGAAATAATCTAAACTACACCGTGCTAATTAAGGAGGTCGTATCTGACCAATTTGTGGAAATTGAGTTTGTCAGTTTTGGTTCGTCTGCATCATTTAACAACTATTCTACTAGGATTAAATACTGTAATTGATAATGAACAGATATCATAAGCAAAAATTGTTCCCAACCTAATGGGAAAATATGAGTTTTTAGAAAACCTAAAATCTGCGGATACGCTCTTTTTGATCAGAAAGGCAGTAAATATCCTTAACAAAATTGTATGAATTAGTGATATTGATAGTACACGTCGTGGAATATTTTCCTACGCAACTACTGTAGGGTAACTCCAGAATCCCATGGAGAAGAATTTCCTTGAAAAGTATTGAACATCGTAGAATCCTAGAGAAAATTTGGTGTTAGAACTGGTATTATTGGTAGTAAGCTTCGGAAATCTGTGTTTCATTGATAGCTTGAGGACAGTGAATGGGAGTCAGCTGGAGTTTCATCTCACATTTTCAAGAATCGAGACTCCTCAACAATTTATGTTTTTTTGAATAATGTTCTTCTTCCCGTGTTTGGTGTGTATGTATCCAGCCCTAGCATGAAGGACTTCCGAAAGGGAAACACACTCTCTCACAAAGAAATGCAGCAAAAAATATTCGAATACACGAAGACCATCCCAGTGGGTTGAAGTGTGTAGCTGCGGGGTGATATTATGTTGTTTGATGGTGAAGAATGAGTAAACCTGTGGAAGTGTGATCGTGATCCCCAAATAGTCAAAAAACTGTTTTTCTGAATGCCATTGGAAAAGTACATGTTATGATTTAGATCGTCTATCAGTCATGGCAAGAAAAAAAGAAGGAAGATCTTGACGTATTGGAAACAAAACAAATGAAAATGATAAAAGGTCAATGAAGGAGCAAAAACGTAAAACACATGAGGATACAAAAAATAAACCGAAGCAAAATCTGGGAACAAACACTGCGGTGCAAAGCATTCGGAGATGTTCAGCTAGTAGACAAAATCATCCTGCATATGCCGAAGATATCTATACTCAACTAGGGCTGGAACTACGCCTCCTAAGAGGTACCGTAATTCAAAACTCCCAGCACGGCAAATATTAGCATAAACTCCGACATATGTGGTCATCAGAATCGTCTGGAAGAACAAATGAAACTAATATGCTTGCCATTCTTTTTCTACCCTACTATTAGTGCTGAAATGGATTCAAGGAGAGCTGCAACCAATCAATGAAAGAACTCGTAAAATAATGCATTTTAAATAGTAGCTTGCATTCTGAATCATCTGTTCCACGGTTATACCCACTTCCCCAGTAATGAGAAGGCTGTGGCTTTTTGAGTTTGGAGTATCTACTTAACAAACTGGTACTGGATGAAGCATGTAAAGTCATCACGAGCTCAGATCCCCTTCTCTCCATGGTGTGCAACCAAGAAAAGGCAGGAATCGGAGCTTTTTTGTATGGCAACAGCCCGTGCAACCGATAAACATGGTCTCTTGTTCAACATTGAACGAAGTGTTCCAAACCCTGTATCGAGTTAGAATCCCTCAAGCAAAAATTTAACGTCAAAGCTGCAGAGATCGAGATACTCTTGCAGACCTATCATGATAAGCCAATGCATTGGGCCTTCTCAAGGACACTGAAGACATTGACTTGTCCAAAAATCTGAAGTCAAGTTGGCTGGATCCGGAGACCAAGGGATTCACAATGGTCGTTCGGGATATGAAGTGTTTGGTACCATGGTATAGCCTAGTCACGAATAGCTGAAGAGATCCCGGACACTAGATGCAGAGCGTGTTGTAGAGAGCTTGATACTATAATGCTTTCGCTGTCAGCAGTTCAAGTTTATACTATCATCTATGACACTCATACGAAAAAGACAAGATACCCATGTTGCTTTATGCTTCGGAAGATATTGAGTCTGTTGTGGAGAATGAGAAATGCCGAATCCATTAGGACTATAGCCAATAGACCTGATGTATCCATTCTCGTCCATCGAAGTAAGTTAATTTCCATCAAGTAAGGAAAAGACGGACCAATATTCACTCTTTGAACTCCGCGGGTTTTACCCAAATAATCCTGTTGAAATGATAGTTCTGATCATAGGGGTACTTGGTGGAATAGACAGACACACTCCTCTCGAATTGAATATTGACACCAGTTTGTCGTTATGCAACAGTATCGCGATGCGGCAAAAAGTTTCATTTTGGATTCTGGTCTTGATATCAGCTCACTTAAGTAGTTTTTGGTCATATCACATTATTTATTATTGGGGCCCTGAAAAAATATGAATAAATGGAGTGGCTGATACGTAGACCACTTGAACTACTGCCAAGAGCAGAGGCAAACCCTGAAAGATTAGCGTTTGCTTCTGGGTTTGAAACACAAGAAATTGTAGATATTGATATTGAAAGCAAGGAATAATCCACCTGAAGAATTGGAACCCGAAAAGACTTCGGTAAAAAATATGTATGAATAATTCTTTCTGGGGATTTGAAGGGTGAGAGATACCAAACAGAAAGATCTCACGAGAAGCAAGAAATAAAAGTCAGATTACGAAGAACGGTTTCTTTTGCTGGAATAAATTACACCGATATTACAAGTTCCCTGTTCTTCTATGGACTTGGTATAATTTATTCTCGAAGCTCTCGATGCAAAGAGATATTATCGATAAATTCCGATTTACACTGCACTTTCTATTAAATCGATTATACAGCATTCGTACGTGTATAGTAATAATAATATATTTATTATAGCAAGCTAATGGAAACACAAACATGTTCCAAGTAAAATATAAGGTATATGAGGAAACACAACTTGCTGAATTCAACGACAGATCTATAATTCATAAATGGTAGCTGAAGAGTAATGTGAGATAAAATCTCTTCAGTGATTTCGTACAGGGTGGCAGTGAATAGGCTAAATGGAGGCTTCAAATGAAAATTGAACAAAGATTTGATACATTCAGTTAGAAACATATGCTGTAATTTTAGTAGGTTACAACTAGATATATCAGAGTACTAAGTGCACTCTACGTTAGGCGGATTTTGAAAATGCAAAAATTCAAGCCATACAAGATCAGAAAAGTTCATCATTTGAGAACTCAGAATGAATTTTTGTAATTGGTTCCTAGAATTTTGAATTGAATTGGTATTTGGACTGAAGAAGCTCATGTAAACAGTGCTGGTATTTTTAACCGCTACATTTTTATAATTGAGCAAAACAAATTTTCAAAGAAATCAAGGAAGATTTGAATAGATATTTGAGAATTTTAGGCCCAATTTCATGTTGAGCTCAAGGTAGTATTTAGTCTAGATATCCGTTAGTCTGTGACTATCACATAGAGTTGCAATCGGCAATTTGTCACAGTCTAACCTCTAATTATATTGAATTGCACTTTGAGTTCATTATGAAATCGGCCCTTAATACAAAAATAGAACCCCTTTTTTATGAAATGCCGCTACTGAAACTCAGAGACATATGATTTCAGTGAGGTAGGGCTTCGCCTCACAAAGCTGGTTTTCTCAACAATTGTTGTAGCTGATTTTTGCAATAATTGGATACCCAACCAAGGTCCCAAACGTTGGCCAGCCAGGTACCCGGACCTAACGCCTATGGACTTTTACTGTCAAATTCGTTCTTGATTTAACTGGTAGAAATCTCCTACTCACCTCCTAATATACTATTAATGAGAACTCATGACTTTTTGTTTATTCGTCACAAGGTCAAGATGAGAAATGCATAAAATGTTTAATACGGTCCTAATATGAACTCCAATGTTTCACAATGGTTAGTGCAAGGTATTCTTCAGAATCAATTACCTATTATGCAATTTGATTCTTGTCTTCACTGTATAAAACACCTTTGAACAGTAAAATTATCAATTTGCCTTTTATTGCAAAAAGATTCGATAATGAACCCTTTAAAAATATAGTGATAGCTTTCATCGTATCAATCTCGTATGTAGTGATGAAGCTAATTTAATTCAGTTCCCACGATTGAGTGGAGTTGTTTTACCGAAAATATTTTCAAGAGTGCCCTCACTATCAGCGTTCGGTAATTTAGATAACTTATTATAATAATCAGGTGGACAAAGAAGTAACCTTCACTTCAACATTTCAATCAAGGGTACATGTGCGTACCAGAAGTATTTTCGAAGGGGTCGAAACTGTATATTAAATGAGGAGCATACTACCAAAATGCGTTTTGTACAAATTGCATAATTTTCAGGAAATGAGAAAGTTTTGTATGAAGATTCGAATACGTTTCGGTGAAATTTAAGAAACCAGAAAAATTGCAAAAATATTTACTTAAATATTGCCTTGTTGTCAAAAATACAATATATACTGATTTCAGTAAGGCCTTTGATAGGGTAAACCACAACTTGTTAATCAATAAATTACAAGAAACCGGTTTTCCAGCATGGTTAACAAGTTGGTTTAATAGTTATTTATCTGATAGAAAACAGTTGGTAAAAATTCAAAACCACATTTCCAGTGATATTCATGTTACATCTGGTGTTCCGCAGGGGTCACACTTGGGCCCACTTCTCTTCAATATATTCATTGATGACATAGCTCTTATCTTTCGTTTCTGTAAGTACCTTCTCTTTGCTGATGACCTTAAAATCTATTTGCCAATAAACTCCGACAAAGACTGTGAAAACCTTCAATCTGATTTGAACATATTGATCAATTGGTCTCAAAATAATGGAATGTCATTAAATGTTGACAAGTGCTATTGTATTTCTTTTTCTAGGTCCAATAATCCTATCCAATTCGATTATCAAATTGAGAACAACCTTAAACGGGTTTGTGAAATTCGTGATTTAGGAGTCATATTTGATCATCAATTAAATTTTACAAATCATATTAACTCCGTAGTCAGTAAGTCTTTTCAATTATTAGGTTTCATTTCTAGAAATACTAAAAAATTATCTGTTATGGCTTTTAGAACGTTATATCTATCATTAGTATATTCAGTTATTCAATACGCCTCACCAGTATGGTCACCATACTATCAAACTCACATCGATCAACTAGAAAAAGTGCATAGAAAATTTTTGAGGTGTATAGCATTTAAAATGAATCTGCAACATGGTGATTACGATTATAGGCAAGTTATGCAAAATTTGAATATTACCAGCTTGGAAGGTAGTAGAACAAGATCTGACTTGATTACTCTCTATAAAATAATATCAGGGAAGATAGATTGTCCTCCATTGCTCCATTCGATTAACTTTAAAGTTCCAAACAGACCTACTCGTAACTCCGATTTATTCCAAGTTCCCTTCCATCGCACAAACTATGGTTATCATAGTACCCTGTCACGTTTTGTCAGATTAGGTAACGAATATTGCAATAGAGGATTAGAATTTACTGGAGTAACATCAACTGCATTCAAAACCAGTGTAAGAAGATTGGTGGAATAAGTTTCCTTTTATCACTGTAGTACTACTAAAATTGTTCATTGTTCATTTTTGTGTATATTTAATATAAGTATGTATTGTATTATATTTCATATCTAAAAAGGGGATAACCCGTGTATAAATAAATAAAAAAAAAAAAAAAAAAAATCTCCTTTCTATAGCCAATCCAGGAATTGATAGCCTTCTCATTCCAGAGAATCTGCCCTTTCATCAACAGTTCATCACGGTCCAATTCTGGAGCAAACAGCTGGAAACCTTGGTAAAAAAGAAGCAGATCTCTCTACAGAACAAATCAGTGGGGAGAATACAATGAAGCCTTCTCTCTTCGCGAGAAAAAAGGGGGTGTGGAAGAGTTCTTGCAAAGAAGTTGAGCGCACAGCTGAATGATCACGACTGAGCAAAGTTTTATCAAAAGATCCAGTGAATAAGGTTGGGATGCTAATTAGAGCCGATGGATCATTCAGGAAATGAATATTTAGAGGTACTTCCTCATACTCACTTTCCTGGTCTAGGGAAACAAACGACCTAGTCGTGTCCCAGAGAGTTCACACAGTCGAGATCAAAGGTGCTATTCTTGACCGTTCACAATATCAACGAGTACTCGTTTCTTTACATTCTAAGTTACTGATTGCATGTCAACGACAGGCGCAGGACATCAGAATGTGGCGAAGCTCCATGGTGGTCTTCATTCCAAAACCTGGGAAACTATCCTATTCCCAGGCTAAGGCAATTTTCCTCTCATTGTTCATGTTCGAAACGATGGAAGAACGAGTTTATAGAAATATCTGAGATTCTGAGATAATGACAGAGTATCCAATTTTCTCGGAGTACCAACAATCATAACAACCTGGAAAATCCTGTTAGACTGCGCTCCATAGTCCAGTCAGCAAGATTGAAAAATCACTCTCGGATAGAGAGATTGCTCTCACAGCGTTTCTTGACGTGTAAAATAGGCTGTTGATAACATATCATCACTATTGCCCTCAGGGAAAGAAACATTGCTCCAGTTCTGAAACAGTGGATATCTGCCAAGCTCAGCTCACTAATCGGTACACGATGGTGGTGGAAGCCACGAGGGGCTGTCTTCAGGGGGAATTATCTCCACTTTTGTGGATACTTGTGGTAAACATCCTCCTTATAGATCTTAATCGGGGAGGACTATATAAGCTGACGGTATTGTCATAGAGGTGTGTGTGCATCTGATGCAATCAGCACTCACAGAAGTACGAATGTGGTGCTTGAGGGAAAACCTCAAGGTCAATTCTCCACAAAACCACGATTTTCCCTTCCACCAGTAAAAGAAGCTAAGCGACCAACAGAGCTCTTCGAAAGCTTACAGATGTCAGGAGTTTGAAAATACTTGAAACAAACATCTTGGAAAAATGCTGCATGGATGGCTCTGAGACAAGCAATGGGGTAGAGGCATGACATCAGTCTCAGCCTCGTACTCGAGGTTCCATATTTCAAGCCGAGGGAACACCTATTTCCGTCTGCACAAGAGAATTCTGAAGAGGGGTCCTAGAAACCAACCCTAAGTCGTTTTCTCTGACAGCCAGGCGGCAATAAAGGCTTTATGATCATTCAGATTTACTTCCGAATTAGTTGGGAGACTCACAGAACCTCAACGACCTAGGGGCGCAGAACAGGGTGAAACTTGTTCGGTTACCAGGTGACAATGGCCATTCACAGAAATGAGAACGCAGAGGCCCTAGAGAAAACGGGGGAACAACATCTCTCATTGGACCAGAACCAAAAACCAGCCACCATTTGGGAACGTGAGGAAGGACACAAAGAAATGGGTCAAAATCATCAATCTTCCTGGGAAGGACGTCTCAGGCGAAACTCACGAGAATATGATGTTGATAAGGGTCACCAGACCGGCTATCAAGGCATCTTCTTGAACTGTGCCAGAACTCCAACAGGAAAGTGGTATGACTAATATCATAACAATAAACCTCGTAGGAAATCAGAAGATCCAGAGTTCTTGCGAGATAGACCACACAGCGGGGAGTAGAAAATTTCTACACATAACCTCACCGCACAAAAATAATAATAATAATAATAAAAACAGAAAGGTAAAGCTTGAATTTGATAGAGATAAAGTCTGGAATTAGCTATCCACTGAAAAAATATTGAAATGTTTTGCCCAGGGTGGCGTTCTCATTAGAAAATTAGAAGGTAACAAGCAACAAGACGGTAAACCTCAATTATCTCAGATGCAATATACAGTGTGTTTTACATTCACCTTATTGATCAATTGCGGACTGAAGAAGAGCTGATTTCACTGTTGACTTGAATATAATTTCAAAAATTAATTCCTCCACCCTGGGTCAAAATTAGGACGTATGCCCTTGCCTTTAACAAAAGTGTTAATTCATGGTACGTAATGCTATCTCCGTCATTCACGACAAGCACACGTAGTTCTTGCCGAGCAAGAACAATAACTAAATGACTAGCATAATGCATACCTCTTCTTTACCGTCGTCTTCCGAGCAGCCAGCTCATAACATGCATATTTGTCTAATTATCTCAGATCCCTTGAAAGATGATTCGGCCAAATCGGAAAAAGCACAAAATAAAGCTTGAAAGCTTACACTCTACCTGTATTTCATTACGAATTAATGAACCGCGGAATTGCAATATTATTTTTTAACGGAACTGCGTCATCTTGAAATAAATTAATTTTCTTTGCATGCAGTGAAAAATTAAATGGCAAGGAATGTATGCATTGAGCTAAAATAGGGAATTTTTGGTATGTTTAATTTCGAAGTGAGAACGTTTCAAGTGTTACCAAATTTTTTGTAAGAAACCAATTATTGAAAAATGTAAAAAATATTACAGAAAAGTGAAGAAATCAAATTAAGGTTTTTTTAAGAATAAATATCGATAGATATTTTCAACCTATTTTTTATTTTTGAAATATAGGGTATTGTTGCTATATTGATAATGAGAAATATTTCAAAATTATAAAAAAGCTGTTTGGATACCTGCTTTATGAATTATGCAATACTAATTCGCAGAACTGACCCAAAGCACAGTGCTTGTAGTCCAGGAGGTTCTGTCACTTTGGATTACGTCATAGTATGCATACTGGTCGTAGTTCGTGTGATGCTCATCATCTAATCAACCGTCAGACCCTCAAGAAGCGGTGGGTGGAATCGTGGGCTGCGCGACTTTTCGAAAAAAGTAAAAAAAAAAAACAGAAATTTGTTGAAAATTATATTGAAACACTGTTATCAAAAAAGAACTTGCCAGACTCTTGTCTGTTGGTGGAGAAAGTGTCAGTCACGCGTACGGAGTTGTTGGAAAAGTGGAAAATCAAACTCATAGTATACAAGTTGCAATTGATACAGGTGATAGGTCGTAGTCCGTTTCACCTTAAGACAACCGTCAGATGCCACGAGCATGGTGAAAAGACCGTCAGTCGAGCCTATGAAGTGGGGTGCACCATTTAAATGACAGACTTTCCACCGTGCTGTAATAATATAATGTAATGTAATATAGGCGATAGACTATCACTTAAATAATTTCCATTTGCATATACAATGAATTCAATGAGGTCAATCGGAGATATCTGATTTATTTCAGAGGATACTTCAACTTAAAAGTTCAATATCATCGACTCATTTAAAGTAGGAATTGATGTAGATGATGTGAAATTACTATGATACAATAAATATCTCAAGAAAATGATTCATTCTCATCCTCGTAATCGGAATCGCTTCCACTACTGTCTTCAAGTGCACTCTCATCTGATTCTTTTTCATTAGAAACAGTAACAGATTTTATTCGATCTCATACAATTCGTCGTTATAAAATTTTCCAATGGAATGACAGTCTAGCCCGTAGGAAATGAAAGTCTTTGTAACAATGATGTGTGTTTCTTAAACAAAGACGCAGTTGATGTATGAGTCGCTCAATAATTGTTAGTTCATTTTACATGTTCTATTAAAATTTGGAACATACATGCATTAATGAAACACAAAATAAAAATATTATGTTTACTTCATTTGGAGTCATTTCCCTCCTCATTATTATCTATGTCTATTTGTGAAATTTTTGACATTGTATTCCTTTTATATTCCAAACCTAGAATCTGAGCATAAAAAAATCATATTTTTTCGGACTCTGCTTGAAATTTTGCTTATATAGGGCCGATTGCGAGTAAATCTGTCGATTTTGTATTTTTCATTATTTTTAGGGACTTTTTTAGATTTTTCGAATAATTCTGTTTTAGATCGATTGACGCGAAATTCAGAGATTTCACTAAATTAATCATTTTGAATCGATTGGCGTTCGCAGAATTGCTCTATCTCTAACCGTTCCAGAGATGAAGAGTTCATCTGTAGTGGGAAGTAGTCATTTCCCTCCATATTTCATTTCTAGTCCTATTCGTGACATTTTTGAAGTTTCATTCATTTTAATGTCAAATATTTCATCAGAGCATAGACAAGAAAATACGTCGGAATTATTCGGAAAAACTCGACAGTATTGACAAAATTATTTCAGAACTAGTCTTTAAGCTTCATTGAGAAAAACGAAAAAAAATGTGAAATAAAAATAAGACATTACTCGTAGCGAATACCGTAACCCACAAAAATGTTCAGAGTCCAGAAGATATAAATCAAATTGGTGGCTACTTTGAAGGCCTCTTGTGCGAGGGTCTACCAAAAATTTCCCGGTATCCCGGTGGTACCTCATGGTTCAGTCCTGGCTCCTGGATTGATTACATATATAAATGATCGCTGTCACTACATGCTGTCAACAAAAAGGGTGCTGCTCGCAGATTAAACAACCTTATATTTCGATTGTCAGAAGTAAATATCGAGAAAGCTAAATATCTTCACATCCTAACATCTGCACTGGTATTGTCGACGACAGACTGAATTGGTCACAACATGTCGACCAATTAGGACATAAACTCCTAAATTCCTACTGCTGAGATTGAGAGAACCTAGTCAGATTGGACATAACAGAAAAATGCTATTTCAGTCTGTTCCTTAGCTACATAATGTATGGGATATGAATATGCAAGTAAAATATTTATGTTACAGAAAAGTGTTATAAGGCTGGGCGCATATTGAGACACACGTGACGCAGCCCATGCATTACAGCGCAGGGCACGATTTTCTATTCTACGGGTGTTCATGTACATGCGCATATTGAGACACAGCGCAGGGCAACACACGAATGTGCCGAAACAAGCGTGTGTTGCGCACTAGTCGAGACAGAATATCGTGTGCGTGCGTTCGTCAAATATGGAGGAAAAAGTAATTGAAGCCGTAAGAAAACATAAAATTTTGTATGATACAAGAGATCCAGGCTATATGAAATCTAAACTGAAAGGTGAACTATGAAATAATATTGCTCGTAAACTGCAATTAGCAGACGATAAGTACATAATAGTACAGTGTGTCCCAGCTAAAACTTGTCACCCCCCTAATATCGGAACTCATGAAAAATATGGAAAATCGCTCAGACCCGTCGATTTGTATTTCAGGGGGGAACACTTTCACCAAATACACCATCATTATGTTGTCAACCCCCTCAACCCCAGCACCCCCTACTTCAGAATTTTCAATGGGACTACTATACTTGTGATACATCATTTTGAAGGGAATTCAATCCCAAATCGGTGTACTGAAATTGAGGATCGATCAAGTGTTGTTGAAGTTTTCATGAAAACTAATTTTTTCCAGATATTTTTATTTTTCATCACCTAACATGTTATCATCGTATGAAAGGTTCAAAATGTGAACCATTCAGTTCCATACAGAAGTATAAGCGATCTTCGCACATTGCTCAACATTTCTGGAGTCACTGCACGACACTCCACAACAATTCTCCTGCGTAGATCATCAAGAGAAGTTGGCTGGGTAATATAAACTTTGGATTTCAAATGACCCCATAAAAAGAAGTCTAATGGTGATAAATCAGGAGATCTAGCCGGCGATTCTATTGGTCCTCGCCTTCCAATCCATCGCCCTGTGAAATTGTCATCTAAAAATTGACGTACAGGTGCAACAAAATGTGGAGGAGCTCCATCTTGTTGAAGGGTGAGCTGACCGTCAAGTAACCTATCATCGTCTTTAAGTAACTGAGTGATTCTGGGGTTCACAGTTATATCAAGAAGTTCAAGATACGTTTGTCCGTTGAGGTTACCATCAATAAAATATGGACCTACAATATGGTCTCCCAGAATACCAGCCCAAACATTCAATTTCTGGGGAGTTTGTGAATGAGTTTCCCTGTACCAATGGGGATTTACGTCACTCCAGTATCTGCAGTTGTGCCTGTTCACATGTCCATTTAAATAAAAAGAAGATTCGTGAGAAAAGCACACATTGTAGAGGTAATTATTATCACCAATCAATAATTGACTCATGATTTCACAAAACTCTGTACGTCTGTCAGGATCATCTTCATTTAATTCTTGTACATTCTGCATTTTATAAGGATGGAATTTTGCGTCTTTCAGAATTCGATGTACGCTGCTTTTCGAAACTCCAGAAATAGTCTCAAGTTGTCTTAACGATTGAATGTTGTCCATCACTGCATGTCCTACAACTGCAACAGCGACCCCTTCATTTCTCATAGGCTTCTCTCGTTCATGTTTTTATTCAGCACTGATCCCGACTCCAAGAACTTATTCATCAATTGAAGCACGTACTGATATGATGTGGTGTTTTCTGGATGACTTTCATTGAAACTTCGAGCCGTAGCTCTAGCACATCGTCCATTTTCAAAATACGCAGCTACAATGGATATTCTCTCTTGTACAGTATAAACCATTTTCGAATGTTTTCAAATTGTTGAATGCAGTGACTCGAATACCAATTACCAAGGCGTAAACAAAGATATGCGTATACAAAAACACATGAGGGCAATTTTTTTTCATAAAAACGTCTGTCTCACCTTCGAAACTATTATTTCTGACAGCATATTATTTTTCAATACAGTGGCGTACCCACAGTGAACCTTTCTTACGACGCTAACATTTGAGGTGATGAAAAATTAAAATATCTGGATAAAACTTAGTTTTCATGAAAACTTCAACAACACTTGATCGATCCTCAATTTCAGAACACCGATGTATTTGGGATTGAATTCCCTTCAAAATGATGTATCACAAGTATAGTAGTCCCATTGAAAATTCTGAAGTAGGGGGTGCTGGGGTTGAGGGGGTTGACAACACAATGATGGTGTATTTGGTGAAAGTGTTCCCCCTTGAAATAAAAATCGACGGGTCTGAGCGATTTTCAATTTTTTTCATGAGTTCGGATATTAGGGGGGTGACAAGTTTTAGCTGGGACACACTGTATATAAGTAACAAGTGAGTAGAGTGATACTTTGTGAGTGGGAAATGTTGACAATTCCTACGAGTGAAAAAAAAAACACTTTACCCACGAGTTTCATACAGTTATTTTTGCAACTGTCAAAAAGTGTAAAGTCAGATTTTATTTGCAAATAACTCTTCGTTACTTTCAATTTATAGACCACAAAAAAAATGTGGACTTTTTGACAGTTTTAGAAAAAAAAAGTAATAAGTATATTTAGGCTCATTTAGAAAAGAAACAGAATATGTCCGAGTAGAAAAAGGAGACAAAGTTGAGTTGAACATCAATTTGAAATTCACTATCTATTTCATGAATAAATATTTGAGAAAGCTATGAGGTCTTTATAGCACAACAGAAAGAGTGATATCGGTTTTGAATGTTAAATATGGAAAATATCGAACAACATAATATTGGTTGGATGAGAAGCTCCGTCGATGCAATAATATTCTAGTACTTAAACAGCCAATAGTAAATACTTGAAACTTTCCTCTAGCGATGCTTTCTTCTTGTGTTTTGTTGTAGGTTGTGAACCTCATCAAACTGCTCTCTATTTAATCGCAGATAATTCGTAAATTGAGACTCTGAAAAGTCATTTAGTAAGCAAAATTCACCATGTGTTTTTCTTTTTGTTAAACAGTGAAGGTAAACTTAATTTTCAAATGCTTCATCGGAGTCTTATTCGGAACTCAAATCTAGCTCTAGCATCTTGAGAAACACAACACAAAGTTCTCCCACAACTCACAACACTATTTCGCAATATGCGCTCATTATCAATTTGTCATGTGCTGCATGCAATGCGCTGTGTTGCATGGGCTGCGTCGCGTGTGTCCCAATGTGCGCCTTGCCTAAGAATCATAATGTATCATAAGGGATCATTGTCTTTCACTCTTCATTAAATTATGCGCATTCCAACAATTTTAATATATTTTTTCACTCTATTAGAAATACACAATAACAAAGAGAATGAGTGCATAAACGCTTTATATACCGTGCTTTTTCCACGAACTCATATCATAAAAACATCTTTTTGTATTTTTTCAAGTACCCTGCCAGTAACCACTGAAATCGCCTTGATGTATTTGAATAATGAAGTTGCCATTGTACTTTTACATATGACAGAATCGTTCAGAGACGATATATCAACCATCAATAATGATATAAGTAAAAATGTTTCTTCTTATGCTCCACATGATTTCATTGAGTCCTACCTACTGAATACACTTCGTAAGCAGGAGAATAATTATTTCGATGTTCTTGGACTCTCTGATGGCACAGACCCTATCACTTCTTCAGTACAGAAGTCTCTTGGAGGGAAAATTCTTACAGTTTTACGTTGTAGTAGATGCAGTATGGATAGTGGAAACTTCAGTAATTTTTTGAATTAGAGCTCGCCATTCCCAACAATTTGGAAATCCAGTCTGCTGAGTCGGACGTCTTGAATGACAGAAAAAAATTGGGTTGAATCGATTGCCACCAAAAATGCTAAGATCCGTATAAATACCAGTTTGTATGACATTACTCTTTATTGAAATATTTTGAATTACTAATTGGGCTGACGGGATAATAAGGGTGCCTTATGGCCTTTGTCTGTTTCTGCTTTCATAACATATCTTGAATGTTTGATATTTGTACATATCCTGTTCTTGCCGTTGAACTGGATTCCTTGTTTCCTCGAGTTCATACCTACATGCCTCATAGGTATTTTGCGTAATTTACGATTGGGCAGTAGCTTTCTAGTAATATACAGTAGTTCTGCTGCTATTTCTCGAGAGGTATGCCTGACATTTTTTGGATGTAATGTAATGCGAATGCTGTACACGGTGTGTTCATTGTGAAATAACATTTCTAAAATGCGTTTGAAATGTTTTAATTGTAGGAATTCGGCAAATGTTCTGATGAACACACCTGTTACGATTTTGAATTAATCGTATTGTGCTGAATGAACTATTTGTAAAGGAATGAATGAAGCGTGATGGAAATCAGCGGTAGTAAAACAGTCACATTTTCTTTATTGTGAAATGGTCATTTGATTCACACGCAGAAAATTTCAAAACTCGGTACAATTGTAATTTCTTTAACAAATGAATCATCTGGTCCAGAATGAGTGAAATTCTTTAGATTACATATTTTTTGATGTTATGATTCAGCTGAAATGAGGTGCAATAACTCAAATATTGGGCTGGCCAACTTCCCAAAGGAAGAAGACTAAACAAAAGAAGAAGAACTCCAATATGAGAATTCATGCTAATATGTCTCGGTAAAATTTGTTTCTCTTGGTGGTAAAGGTACCTAAATAAACAATATACTGGAATGTAATGATTGAATTACTCAAACAGTATCATAATAATGATGGTAATATTATAATAGATAAGTAATATTCCATTGATCTATCCAGGCATTAACAAAACTGTATTAGAAAAGTCCAGTTGTATAAGGAGAATTTATACATAATGTGAATAACGTGTGTACAAAGTATGGACCAAATTGGACACTTTTGAAGGAAAAGATAGATGACAATTGAGGGCTGTCCGATATTAAAATTTTATGAAAAACTCATTGGTGAAAACCGCATATCGATATCTATCATCGTTTCTGAGTAACAGCATGTTTTCGGAAATGTGCATTTTCGAAAATTTGCTTGAAAACATTTCTGAGTCACTTTTTCAGGTAGAATTCAATGGTGTGAATGAGTAAATGAGATATTCATAGTTATTGATGTTTTTAAATGAGCCGCATATTTCAATAGAACTTGGAATAACCTTTCCAATAATGTAGCACACTTGATGTTTTGCTGAAATCATCTTTGAAATACGGAGCTTTTAGGTTTTTTCATGTTGACTTTGAAACGCACACTTTGAACAAGTGGGCTTTATCTGTAGCAAAAATTATTGATAAAATATATCTGACTATCTTTATGTGCGGGATTTACAAAATCGCAAACAAAGAGAACTGGTAACGGAATACCAAACTGCCTTGAAAATCACTATAATTTTCCGCTACTCCATCATTTCGATCCTCCTCGTATTCAGATGTGTTTACTAGTAATGCATATATAATTGGCTGAAATTAGTTCCACACAATCCACTAAATTAGTACTGTTATCTGAGTCTCATTGAAAGATACCCAAATTCGCCAATATAATGACTAATCGTCCTCTAATTAGGCCCAGGTAGAGATTCCTATGGTTTTGATCAGCTAATTTGAACATAATCGAGGGACTTTGTATCACTCTGATTACCTGTGTTGAGATCGCGCATACCTGTTCTTATCCAATTATTTATTACTAATTGATTGAAAATAATGAAAGGTTCGATTTAAATTTAGTATGAGTGGTTGGAATGTGTGGTTTTTAATGGAATTTGCATTAGTGAGTTGATGATGTGCTAGTTTTTTCTTGTCTTGACTTGACTTTTATATGGATACTAGTCAACACTAGTTGCGATATTTTTTTAACACTGTTCAGGTTTAAATGTTTCGATGAGTTTCAATGCCACAAGTTAATATAAGGATATTTTTTCAGTTTTCAATGAGAGTTGTGTTAAAACGGGACACCTATAACGGTATAACGTTAATGTGATCATTAAAATATCACTCATCCAGATATATTCGTCAGGAATCGCTCTTTTATTATAGAGGCTAGTCGTTATTTTTATTACTGATCACTATCCCATAATATTACAATACAATCTCAATATGAATATCTAAATCAAAGAAAGATGAAATGAAATATAAAACAGTTGTTGATTACAAAAAATTGTATCGAAGCTTTTCCCAAAAAACTGTGATGAATATCATTATATGATCCTGATACGTTGACAGATGATTTAATGAATAAATTCAATTGAAAAGAAAAATAAACTCTGTTTGAACAAAATTCCTAATTATTAATTTGGGTGTTCGGCAGACCAGTGGCTAAAGTTTCTGGCAGTGGAGCTTCTGGCTCGCTTCGGACAGACATTTGAGGCAATAGTACGCGAGAATCTGTTTTCTCAAGTACAAGGTCTCTTTAGGCGGCCACATGCCTTGTTGTAGAGCAAGGGTGATGTGAGTTGCGTAGATGCTAATCCCGACGTCTGGTGCTAACTTGAAGTGCGCACCGACTAACCAGGGTGGTGCTGAGGTTTTCCTGGTTTTCCTACACCTGAAAAGTGAATACACTACCAAAAACAACAGTTAGTCACACTGGAGCGCCACGGCGAGTATTAGTAGTAATTTGAGGAGAGGCTGTTATCGCAGTCAGGCAAGTAGGCCCACATGGACCCTTTTTTCCATCCCTAGACTTCTACAAATCTACATTCTTCCTTCTAGGCTTCCTTCTCAAACCTTCAAGACCTCCTGATGAAGGTCAGTATGTCCGTCTATTCCAGGTCGATAAGTCTATCTTGTTGAAGTTTTTCAGCTCCAAAGAATTCAAATTTCGGTCTCTCGTACTCCTCGCACTCGCCAAGGAAGTGAGACGAAGTTTATTTGACCTCCTCGCATTTGCGGCAAGTGGGGTTATCTTCTATACCAAATAGTGATAGGTGTCTGCCTAACTTGTAATGCCCTGTTAGTATTCCTATAAGGAGGCATTGTGCTTGGCGGTTCCTGCCTAGGAGCCATGCCGTCCTTGATTTGCTGGAGCTGGCTACAATGTCTTTCGACTGTCTACAGCCGGTTTCATCCCTCTAAAGATTGTTCAGCTATTTTTTCGTCCAGTATTCAAGAAGAGGTTTGGCTTCTTGCGATGCCTAGTACATGCTCCGATCTACAAAACGACGTTGCGGAACCGGTTCTAGCAAGATCGTCTGCCACCTCGTTCCAACGTCGAGAGCGTTGACTCATCAATTTTTTTATGAGCAAGGCAAGCAATCAGGAATTATAGGCAGAGCAGGCCCCAGTTTGTTACAGCTCATTCATAAAATCACTATCATCAATGTGAGGACAATTTCTGACGGAAAATAGTATTACAATTTTTTACGGCGAAGACGCCAAAGTTACTCAGCGGGTTTTTGCCTGGCATTATTCGTTAGTTATATAGTTATCTTGCTGCTTACTGACATGTTGTATATAATATGTTGTTCTTGCCAAACACTCTTTCTGCGAGATGATCACAATGAGAATAATTTTCCCAATTTCCCCAAATAATGATATCAATCATGATTTCCATATTGTCCAGGAAATACAAGAGGTTAAACCCGGTATATGCATTGTTTTTTCGGGATCTCTACTGAAAACTCGACAAGGCGTCCAAACAGCCGGATGTCTAACTTGAAACTGCAACTAGCACCCGCTGCATAGAAATACCTGCAAACATTGAGGGGTCTGCGCTAAGGCCTGATGCAGATGGTAGTATGGTTTACTCGCCCCTGGAAAACCACGTTTGGTAGGACTGAACTAAGACGCCAGTTGCAGCATAATCCTCCCTCTACCACTATACTTTATGGTACGAGGATGGTTTTACTGCATTTAATCTATATGTGTTATGCACTTTTATTATTATTCAGATGTAATTGTATTTTTCATGCCTGTACTGTTGAATTACAAAGATTATTTTAATTTGAAAAATCCCACATTTTGACAATTTTTAGAAGTGTTAGAATCAATTCATTGAAGTAATCCGTCCATAAATACGATATTGAGAGAAAGTTAGTCATGTTATTTCAGAGCTTTTTCATGTGGTTCAGCTTCACATACCAGGAAAACAGTATACAATACCTAGATACTGAATAAAAAATTATACCTCCTCCATGATGTTGCCATCTCGCCTTTGTTCCAGAAACAACTTTCGACTATGAATAACAGCTCACCCGCGTATCTTTTGTTTCGAGTCTTGTTCTATCATTTACAAACTATTCATATATAGGTTCGTCTGTCCTTCAAAAAGCGAACGACACGATTGACCATGTGCAAGTCAGCAGCGATCACCAGGTGGTTGCGCATCAATGATATCTGTATAATAACATAATGAAGAAGGCTAGTCAGTGTTGCCAGATGTGAAAATTAATATACACTTATAGTTTTTCTGAGAACGGGAGCGGAAGCGGAAGCGGGAGCGAGAGCTAGAGCGAGAGCAAGAGCAAGAGTTCATAATTCAGCTCAGATGATGACACTGTGTGTCGAAACAATTGTAATCGTGACTTTACAAGTATTTATTCTTAGTGTAAATTGGAAGCTTTCATTTCCTCTATATTTATCAGTCATGATGAATTTACACATATTAGATGCCTCCACGATAGAACCAGCAAGAGCAAGAGCAAGAGCAAAAGCAAGAGCAAGAGCAAGAGCAAGAGCAAGAGCAAGAGCGAGGGCGAGGGCGAGGGCGAGGGCGAGGGCGAGGGCGAGGGCGAGGGCGAGGGCGAGGGCGAGGGCGAGGGCGAGGGCGAGGGCGAGGGCGAGGGCGAGGGCGAGGGCGAGGGCGAGGGCGAGGGCGAGGGCGAGGGCGAGGGCGAGGGCGAGGGCGAGGGCGAGGGCGAGGGCGAGGGCGAGGGCGAGGGCGAGGGCGAGGGCGAGGGCGAGGGCGAGGGCGAGGGCGAGGGCGAGGGCGAGGGCGAGGGCGAGGGCGAGGGCGAGGGCGAGGGCGAGGGCGAGGGCGAGGGCGAGGGCGAGGGCGAGGGCGAGAGCGAGGGCGAGGGCGAGGGCGAGGGCGAGGGCGAGGGCGAGGGCGAGGGCGAGGGCGAGGGCGAGGGCGAGGGCGAGGGCGAGGGCGAGGGCGAGGGCGAGGGCGAGGGCGAGGGCGAGGGCGAGGGCGAGGGCGAGGGCGAGGGCGAGGGCGAGGGCAAGAGCAAGAGCATGAGCATGAGCAAGAGCAAGAGGAAGAGCAAGAACAACGCAGAAACACTGCACCGCACTGCAAACTTATGAATAATAAATGATGTTATTTCTTCATGAAGCCCAGAAAATCTTTATCTTTGAAACAACGCGATAACATATAAATCGATCGAAACATTGCTTTCATGGTACCGCAAACGAATTGCACCCTGGCGAAGCAAGAACGGGCCGCTGGTAAATGATAATGATTGTGCTCGATAGGCTGGATATGCTTGACACAGGAGTGAAAATTATGAATTTAAAACATGCTGCAGAATATAATTAATACCATCAGCCAGCTTCAATTTGACTAAAAATTGGGGAATAGCTTCTGAGAATAAAAAAGGGTCTGGAAAGAAATGGAAACATGACAATAGTGAAATACTTTACCTATGAAAACCATAACAAATGCTCAAATATGAAAGTGAAGATATTTCAAGCTGCATATATAGCGAAGATTCAGATTAATACGTGGCAACACTGAGACCAGTGGACGCTGCGTGTATACAGAGGCAGGGTGATGAGGTTATCTCGTCTGGGTGGTCTGATACGCGTGATGCCCGGAGCAGCTCAGAGCGTGACCCATCATTAGGCCATTGCAAAAGGCGTTCTAATTGCTTGCCTGAACACCCAACGTCTCTATCTCTCACACCTCGCCGACGATCATCTTTTCCGTCTGTCTCGCCGAAAGAAACTCTGTACCTGTTCTCAGGCGGATTTTTATTCGCGGGATAGAAGGCTCACCCTCGCCGGATGGAAGGAACATCCTTGAAAATCCTATGAAACCGCTCATTTGCCGATTCGCGTTCTGCCACAAGTGTCGACAAGTTTGCAGTAATTTCCCTCACTGAAATATCACTACAAACATCAAACATCAACACCCTTGTATAACTATAGACAACTGCTTCCTGTGTATTCAGTGCGTAAAGGCATAGATTGCCGCTCGAAAAAGAGAATAACTGCGCGACGTGAAAACACACAATATTTTTTCTATAAACGCAGTACTCAGACAAAAAAGCGCTCGATACTTCATTCAACAATTGCATGAAATATAACTTGAGGAAATCAACACTCAATACAATTGTTTTAATGCATAAGCTATCCGAATATTTAATTCCACGAGACATTTGACACAATGTAAGTTTCTGGGGTTGATGATTGATTATGAATTGAGATTCCAGGAACTCGATATGAAACTGTCGCCTGGCTGGTATGCAGTGAGAGTAACATCGAAAAAACTGGGTAGAAACACCGCCAAAACAGTATACCAGTCGTTGGCGGAGTCGCATTTTATGTATGGAATTCCATTATCGGGAGTATGTTGTAAAACCCATCTTCAAACAATTTTTTTTCTGCATAGGAGAGCCATTCGATACCTATGTAAAGTAAGTCGGCTACAATCTTGCAGGGCGCTATTCGCATAAAAAATACTCAAATTAATCTCCATTTTAATTCTGAAAACTTTTTGCCAATCAAAAAATATAATGATATATTCATGAAAAACTCCTCAACACATCCAACTCACCAGTTCAATTTGGTCGTCTCTACTTCCACACCTATTAAAAACTATTCTATGCATACAATGATTGCAAAATATATAATCACATACCTACTAATATTGAAATATTGATTGGTTTTCCAAATTTGTGTTGTGGATCGTAGTGTCATCTGTAGGTGAATATTAGTTAAACGGTTGATTATTATTCATTTGACAGGGACAGGACAATTATATTGTTGTCCAACCTACCTACCCTGTCACTGATGAAAAAATGCATATCTGTAGGTGGTCATTCCCAGCCAAACGAATGATAATCTTCTGTTTAGTTACAGAACAATTGGGTCTTCTTGGAAGATCGATGCACAAATATCTGTCAGTTGTAGTTCAATGTCCGTTGTGGTATTAGCCAGGGAATTAGTTGTTTTATGACAGATGTTTGTCTTTAATTTTCCACTTGATAGAACCACTTAGAGAGAAGGGTACCCCGTATTCTTTCACGTTGTTGATACCTCTATGGCATAATATATTCGAACTTCGTTCGAATTATTACATGTAGGTATTTAATATGTAATGCATTATATTTCATACTTTCTATTTTTAGTAATTGTGAGATACTTTGAAACTGATAGAATATTTTATTGTGTGTGTATGTTATATATTTTTTTTGTATTCATATGAAGATGCGTGTGTTCAAATTATAAAAAAAACTTCATCAATGAGGGATTACTTCTTGACGTCTGGTGCTTTCTTTGAAGTTCACACCGAACACCTGGGGGTGTATGTTTTGGTGAGTCAGAATACATTCATTCTTGTCCCAATAACAACTTCTCATCATCGGAGGTCATTGCCGGATCGTCAGAGAAGTGCGGTCGGATTTTAAATATTTTAAAGTGATCTCAAAAATAAGATTCAAGTTGGCGCGGTTAGTGGTGGGTCAGAATACATTCATTCTTGTCCAAATAACAACTCATCACCGGAGGTCATTGCCGAATCGTCAGAGAAGTGCGGTCGGATTTTAAATATTTTAAAGTGATCTCAAAAATAGCATCGCAGTTGGCGCGGTTTGTAGTATGTCCGACTACGTTCATTTCTATCCAAATAACAACTTCTCATCATCGGAAGTCATTGCCGGGTCGTCAAAGAGGTGCGGACAAATTTTCAATATTTCAAAGTGATCTTAAAAATAGGATTCGAGTTGGCGCGGTTAGTGGTGAGTCAGAATGCATCCATTCTTGTCCAATTAACAACTTCTTACCATCGGAGGACATTGCCGGGTCATCAGAGAAGTGCAGTCGGATTTTAAATATTTTAAAGTGATCTCAAAAATAGGATTCGAGATGGCGCGGTTTGTGATGGATCAGAATACATTTATTTCTGTTCAAATAACAAATTCTCATCATCGGAGGTCATTGCCGGGTCGTCAGAGAAGTACGGTCAGATTTTAAATATTTTAAAGTGATCTCAAAAATAGGATTCGAGTTGGCGCGGTTTGTGATGGATCAGAATACATTTATTTCTGTTCAAATAACAAATTCTCATCATCGGAGGTCATTGCCGGGTCGTCAGAGAAGTACGGTCAGATTTTAAATATATTAAAGTGATCTCAAAAATAGAATTCGAGTTGGCGCGTTTTGCCATGGGTCAGAATACATTCATTTCTGTCCAAATAACAACTTCCCATCATTGGAGGTCATTGCCGGATCATCAGAGAAGTGCGGTCGGATTTTAAATATTTTAAAGTGAACTCAAAAATAGGATTCGAGTTGGCGCGGTTTGTGTTGAGTCAGAATACATTCATTTCTGTCCAAATAACACCTTCTCATCATCGGAGGTCATTGCCGGGTCGTCAGAGAAGTACGGTCGGAATTTAAATATTTTAAAGTGATCTCAAAAACATAATTCGAGTTGGCGCGGTTTGCGATGTGTCAGAGTACATTCATTTCTGTCCAAATAACAGCTCCTCTTCACTGGAGGTCATTGCCGGATCGTCAGAGAAGTGCGGTCGGATTTTAAATATTTTGAAGTGATCTCAAAAATAGGATCCGAGTTGGCGCGGTTTTTGGTGATTCCAAATACATTCATTTCTGTCCAAGTAACAACTTCTCATCATCGGAAGTCATTGCCGGGTCGTCAGAGAATTGCGGTCGGATTTTAAATATTTTAAAGTGAATTCAAAAATAGGATCCGAGTTGGCGCGGTTTTTGGTGATTCCGAATACATTCATTTCTGTCCAAGTAACAACTTCTCATCATCGGAGGTCATTGCCGGGTCGTCAGAGAATTGCGGTCGGATTTTAAATATTTTAAAGTGAATTCAAAAATAGGATTCGAGTTGGTGCGGTTTGTGGTGAGTCAGACTACATTTATTCTTGTCCAAGTAATAACTTTTCATCATCGGAGGTCATTGCCGGGTCGTTAGAGAAGTGCGGTCGGCTTTTAAATATTTTAAAGTGATCTCGAAAATAGGATCCGAGTTGCCGCGAATTTTGGTGAGTCAGAATACATTCATTTCTGTCCAAATAGAACTTCTCATCATCGGAGGTCATTGCCAGGTCGTCAGAGGAGTACGGTCAGATTTTAAATATTTTAAAGTGATCTCAAAAATTCGATCCGAGTTGGCGCGGTTTTTTGTGGGTCAGAATACATTCATTTCTGTCCAAGTAACAACTTCTCGTCATCGGAGGTCATTGCCGGGTCGTCAGAGAAGTGCGGTCGGATTTTCGATATTTTACTACTGGAAGTTAAGATTCTCTTGAATTTCAATATATTTGGCCTCTTGATGTTAACGAAAAAATCAGGTCTACCAATATTGAATCCTGACATTGATCTCAGTTCCCTACTCTCAAATCGAAATTATAATCTTAGTTAGCTATCTTCTCTCTCAAAAATAGTAGATGGAAGTGACGACACCCTTTTTTCGAACCTGGCACAGTGGAATAGTTTTGCAGGTCGTCTGATTGGTTGTATGTTTTTACCAGTTGCTGAAAGAGGTGGCCGAGTTCATAATCCTTTTATTGATACTGGGTGCATAGCTTGTAGTTGTTAATTTTCTCTGAAGCCTGTATTAATTCGAATTTTATCATTAAGCTCATAGGAGCACGCACATAACTTAACTCTGATACTTGCAACTAATTGAATTACATTCATTTCCATCCTGATATTGTAGAGAATATATTAACAGAAAACTGAAAAACTTCCTCAGACGATCATCACACAGAACCTGGGAACTGATTTTATTCGAAATGACTTATGACCAATTAAACCAGTTTATGTGCAATCTGGTACTAATTTGTTAAACAAGACATGAGTTAATGTGCTTTTAAGAGGTTCAGTAGTGATCATTAAATATTCAAGTTAATTCAGTTCGAGATCTTCCAGCTTTCGATTGAAATGGAAATCACGTTTGGATGATCAGTGTTATCGAATTAGCTGCATTCGATTAACTGAAGGAGAAAATGGAGATACGTTATTTAAAAATATTAGAGGAATTTGCTCCTCATAAACTGGATGTATGTAATATTATGCCTGGATCTTCTGAGAATCTCGTACAGGAAAAACCATGATATAGTGGTAGGAACAATGAAGTTTGAATTCAGGTGTTTCTCAAGTGATGATGCTGATATATCTCGATAAGGATTTGATTCTTGAAAACGATAAGCCAAATACTTCCTTCTGACGTTTCATCAAGAATTAGGAATGAGTAAATCTACTTTCCTTTCAAAATATATTTAACGCTGGGTCTGACTTCTGTAGATCCAGAAAGAGGACTCGCTTCCATTACTGAAATGTCGATTGAAATAGTAGAGGACACGATTTTCTCGATTAATACAATAACGGTATAGTTGACCGACAAAATTGTCACTACTGGTATGCTGAAAGATCAGAGTATGTTACAGCTCCTACCGATGTAGACACAAGAAATTTACGTAGACCATCTGAAAGCTGCATTAATGAAGGTGGACATCAATTTGAGTATCAACTGTAGTACAAGTGTTACTGTATTCCAATTCTTTGCGTTTCTGAGCTCTCTTTGTTTTTCGAATATAAAAACCTATCTAAAATTTTGTTTGTTGTTTCTAACTATCACAAAAAAACATAGCTATCGCTGAACTGGAATAAGAGAGATCTTTACAGAAGTGTCTCATTGAATATTTTAGAGATGATACCAGGTTACCAGAAATGTGACCACATAGCTGTTTGCACAAAATTTTTAATACTACCAACGGTTACTACCTGCCAAATTTCAATAACGTCTTTGGAATTGTTTTAGAGATATATAGTGCCCGAAACCTTGTGGGCCACCCAGTGTATTTAATTAAATTTCAAAAGCAAACCCAGTACATTTACGATAATTGAATGATTAAATCGATGTTGTAGTATTCAATAGTTTCTTTTGCCTGGAACATGAATGTCTATATCACTGGCTGATTTGCATATTCATACTGGAAAAAATTGAGGGTTTATACCGTGCGGAAAGATCATCTAATATTAAATTGTGCGAACATCGGCTAATGGTTCCATTTGCGGAGGTAAATTTTACAAAATTGGGAACTTTCTAAATATTTTACTAGCTTCCTGCAACTATCTCACAAGATTAATGAATGTACCTCTATCATTCTCAGGATCTTATCTCCCTTGGGTACTATATGAGTGACCTATTAATATATATGGATATTGCACTTAAGATGAATTAAACAGTTATGGTTCTATGATGACATGTGGACTTTATAGTTCCAACAAGGATTCTGAATGGTGAACGTCCAACATGGAATCTGGAACAAAAATCTCCCACCTAAAATCCCCAACAAGTTCTAGCCTCCAACAGAATTATCAAGTGTCCCGATTAGAATTCTCCAGAGGCTTTCCAAAAAAAACTTTAGTTCTCGGATATTACTCCAAAAAGAAAGTAGGTAGCTCCCAGAAGAAACCCTTGGTTGAGTTTGCCATTTTTCTTCAACAATAACAAAATATCCTCAAAAATCAACAACTGCTCAATTTCATCATGTAGCAACGGACTCAGTTGTCTGCGAAAGCAGCCTAACGATTTACACCTTGCTCCTATGAAAACTCTCGACTGTCCCACTCACATATTTTCATTTCCAACCAACAAAACATCCTGATATGGTCTTCAACATACTCATTCTAAACAACTAACTGAGAACAGTACCATGATGTATGATGTATGATGAATATCTTTATATCGAATAAAGGCGTATTATTATTATTATTATTGTAAACCCCAGTAACAATCATACATATACATAAATAATAGGTTACACTAAACGATCCCCAAATTATATAAAAACCACCTGAGGTAACGTCTTATTATACCAGTTTAAAACTTATATTTTTCAACAGAGCAATACTCAATTCAACTTAAAAAAAATTCAATTATCTGGAAAGATTCGAGTATCTAGTCAAGGGCAACTTCTTTCTGGAACGATTCAAGTACTGATACATGGGGTTGTCATAGTTTCTCATATATGAACCACATGGAGTTATTCAAGTAGAAGCAACTGAATTATGGAATGTATGTAAAGCATATGCGAATATAAAGTGATTACTATTTCATACTGTCATTTACATGGAAATTGCGGCTATTTGAATTCATTATAGTGACACAAGAAAATTATAGTTTCATTTATTAAATTAACACTCTGTAATTTATTTCTGCTACCACCGATTACCTCTTTTCATTTTCATCTGATCTGTCTGTTTGATAGGGAATAATATCGAAATAGTTCTGTTGATGGTTTCCAATATACAAGCAGTTACGAGCTGCTTGCCAAATCTTCCGAATGTGGTATTAACGGTGGATTCCCGGGTGGCACCAACTCATCCTAATACATCGACAGGCACTAACTGGCTGAGAGTATTATAACATCTACCAACAATTCCTGCCTGAAATTTCCATCATTCCATGTCTTTCGTCATATTCAAAGTTTCGTCTTTGATCAAAATGTAATTCTATCAGAAGTACTTTTTTGGCTATCATATTTTCTGTCAATGCCTCTACGATGATCCCTGCCAATCGGCATTCTATTGGGACACTTGGAAAAATAAGCCATCGCTACCGTTGAGTATTTAAAATTTAGTAACAATAAACGTCTCAATCATGTCAACTGCTACTCTTTCGAAAGTTTCACCAGAAAAGTTCTCCAATTTTCATCAATTTCTAGTTTTAGGTCCTTTCTTTAAAGCATTTATGTCACATCTCCTTGTCATTAACAAATAGGTCACTCTCTTTACTAGTTGTTGCAAAAAATTTGTAGAAAAAGGATGTATCGAAGGGTTCCTCATTGTTAGGGATCCAATCTACAATATTTCTACAAAATGCATCATCACTGCGAAGAGCATTTATAGAGTTAATTAAACTTGCTGCAGCTGGATGTTCGGGAAATATTTGGAACCATTGTGGATCATTACCTATTATTTACCGCTTCAAGAGAAGTTGACGAATGAGTCTTCATAGTGTAACTACATTGGTACGTCTCGTTGAAGTTTCTGGTAAGCTATCTGTTCTTCTTCCAGAGTTATTATTAGTATTATCACAGTGAGAGGAGGCTGCTAGTTTCTTACGAGGTTTTTCAGTGGAATGGTATATTATTCTGCATCATAGTGTCCAAAGATATTCATTCTCATGCCAGCAACTCTCACACTGAATACACATTGTATTGCAGTTGCATATATTATGTTCTCTCAGGTTTCCATCATGAGATTTTCCACCTTCTGGAAAGTTCCGACACGGACCTATGAAATCTCCATAGCCAATCGGTTGGCACCATCATTATAATTTTTCCGAGAGACCCACAGGCTGGTTCTGGACTGACAATTGTTCCTGCCCCCGCTCTAGCTGAAATATCTACCCACATATTCATATTCATAGATGTCACTATAGCCTGGTACATTCCTGCGGATTTCGATGTTCGACTATCAATTACTCAGGGCAATAGATTTGTAGAAGCCTTAGTAATCATTTCTTGCTAAAAAACACTTCGATTCCTGCAGTACGGGTAACCCTTACAGAAATTTGCCTTTCCATCTTCACAGGACATTGGGCAATAAGAATTATATAAGCACTGCGGAATTTTCTTTTGACTGCTATCAGTGCACAAATCTTGGTCATTCTATCACCACTGATACTAAATTTTCAGACCTGTTTACCGCGTATTGTAAGTCCGGCCTAGATGTAAAGATTTATTCGAATATCGCTCTTCCATTCCTTTCTTCCAAATTGAGCTCCTGCATAACACTTTTACAGTCGTTTATTCATTCGACTCGACTCTCTTAGCTAATAACTGTTTATATTTCTAATTCCACCTTATACATAGTAAACTAACCGTTCAATAAAATGTATTGTGAAAGTTGTAGAACCCACTTGCATTTATTTATGTATCAATAATTGATGAGCCCATAAACAAAACCAAAAAAGTAAAAAGCGCCTTATTTATTACAAAAGCCACCCATAAAACCAAAGAAACGCTTGATTCATTGCATGACCAAGATACATTTTTTTCGTTTGACAGGAAAAGGAAATTTATACCGTGCGAACGAGAATGAAAACAAATATAACATTTCTTGTACAACTCTTCTCGACACCATGTAATTTCGATGATAATTTTCAAGGTAGCCACTCACAAAAACCGGCAAACTCTGAATTTCATATGACAGTTTAAATCAACAGCAGGATCACACATCATGGATACAAAAAGAAAGAGTTTATATAATCGAATCCATGTGTACCTTGTTTAGGATGCTACGGTTACTGGATTTGCTCTTGTAATGTATTCTTTTAGTCCACTTTTTGTTCGGGGTTATGATAAGTATGTACGATTTCAAGTACTTTGCTGAATGAAATTATTGAGTTTAACACCAGTGTCTACATAACTTTTTAGACCCCGATAACGGTTATTGAAAAACAATTATGAATAATGTATATGTGAAAAGAGAAAAAAGCAATATCATCATCAAGGACGATATCAACTTCCTGAAGAGTAATTCTCAATATATTATTTTTGTATATTGCTTTTCATTGTTAACAACTGAATCTGACTTGATTAAATAATCTGATTCCTAATACGAATCCTTGGTTACAAAATTGAAAATAAAAAGTTCTCAGCATCATTATTCAACTTCCAGAATAATATACAGTAAGGACATAAAGGCTCAAATGATATCGTTATGGTATGTACAGCACCACAATGGGTGAATTTTTCGGACCTATTGATTTTCAATGTTCAAACGTGCAGCTGATAACAGAATTATTTTAGGATATCACAATTATACCAGTTAATCGATAATTTTTCTTTCACTTTCGAAAACGCACATGTAATTGATTTCTAGCTATCTGTGATAGCACTATAAAGCAGGAAAAAATTTAAAAATATATCTGTTGCTTCTGTATTGCTTAGAAATTTGGTAAAAAAAGGGAGGGCTAAAAAGTTGTAAAAAAACTTCACATCGACATTCTCGAGCGTGGCAATTTTTTTTCATTTGAAAAAATAATTAAAGGATATTGAAAAATATATAATCTGACGATTTCAACAAACCGAAATAACAAAAATTCGTCGATAATGTCCAATGCGTACAGCTGCGTAATGCCTATATTCTCCTCTTCGCGTTACTATTTCTCCCTGACCTTTCCTCAATCTATTTCCAAACTTAGATTTTGATTATAATTTGAACCGCTTCGTACCGGTAGATTTTGAGAAATCTCAAAAAAAATACGATTTTTTTTTCCAAATGTGTTATTTTTTGAAATAACTTTCAAACGGCTTTACCGATCGATTTCAAAAACTAATCAGCTCTTGATATCAAAAAAACACGTCGATCGCCGCCAGTCCGATTAGAATCGGTTTATTTGTTCGTGAGTTATTGTTATCGAAAGAAAACCGAAAAAAGTGATTTTTCTCACTCTGAAATTTTTAGTTCGATCACTTCAAATTTAAAGAATATTCATAGAGCTTGTAAAACTGCGTTGAATACCGCCAACCGCGTGAAAATCTGTTCATTAAGTTATTGCGGTTTGAAAATTCCAAAAATTGTTTAAACTTCTATCAGACTTTTGAGCTCGGAGAGCTCATAATGACAATGTTAAATTTTGAGCGCTTAGGTATGGAGTTAGCGGGACTCCCTTATAGGGTCAACCGTTTTCCTAATTTTTTTTGTCAGATTAGGCGAATCCCTCTAGATAATCGTCAGCTTAGGAGATAGCACATCTAGGACATAAAGATGAACCATATATATCTTAATTCGACGCGATTGAGTATTTCAAAGTGGCGATTTTTTTTCATATTTTAATAATGGCCGCGAGTTTGCGTCACATCGACATCGTCAGATTATTGCATGGGAGCTTTTTTTTGGTTCACTCAACACCCCCTAAGAAAATCTGACGCGCTCGATAAATTTTTAATTTTTTTTTCATTTTCAACCGATACCTCCGACCACCCCCATCATCAGATTAACATACGTACATTATTAAAAATACGTAGGACATTGATGCTATCAATATCTGATGCGCTCGACTATGTCCATGCAACAGATTTTTTCAAATTTGAAAATCTATAGCCGCTTCCCCCATCGATGAAAAGGTATATATTACATAACATTTTATTCTTCTTGTCATCTAAGCTATGCAACCCAATAGGTCTTCTATGACGCTCGAGTAAATCCACATTTAGCATCGTGGGCTCCCCTACTATTATATCAATACGTATTTTTCTTCAAACCTGATACCATTTGATGAAACAATTTTTGGGATATAAGTAGTGCCATGCTAGTACAACGAAAGGAAGTTCCGTTGTTGCAAAATGATGCATCTTCATAGGGAGTTGCATACGAAATCTTCCAATGGAACCCATCAGAAAGATCAGATGGGAACTGAGGCGACTGAGATACTTCTGCAGTTACAAGACGGAATCGAATGATTCACTAGTCATTAGTTACCATTTATTTGAACTGTCTTTGCCGTATGGTACTACCTCAGAGTGCATTCGCTTCAATTTCGAAAGTTTTCTCAAGATGAGTGGGTAACAACGAAACAGATGTCGGCGGATGATGGAACTTTCTTCAATAAAATATGTATCTCCAATAGTTTTCATTTATATTTTATGATAGTTCAATAATATATTATGTAGTAGGCCACACATGTATTTAAGATTTAACTAAAGTACCATTCTATTTTACATATATTTCATATTTTATATATATTTTTCATTATAATTTTCTTCTGTAGCCTACAAATAAGGATTCATTCTTTTGTGGAACCATCTTTTCATTTATTTTTCCTTAAAATTATAAAACTTTATTCCTGTTAAAGAATTTCGTTTGAAGTAAATCATAACTCATCATATCTTCAAAAAAATCAGGAAATATGTGTTATCTTGTAATGGTAGAATATTATTGTGAAATAACGTGAACATTAAAATAATACCGCATTGTCCCAGAATATTCCGACCCACGCCACTGCCACCGTATTAGTATTGTTCCTTTGTGCGCGTATTCGGGCCCCTTCAAATAACTACTCGGGGCATTATGAGATTTTGACCAACCAATAACACAGCCTACTGTCGTTTTTGTATCGCTCCCCACTAATAACAACACCGAAATCATTCAGCATGAATAATTTACAGTCATTCATATTCTTTTCTTGTATGTTTCAACAATCGTTCATTAAATTAACACCGAGAGGTCGGTATATTCATTTGATTTATGCACTCTCGGACGATGTGGAGTGGCCAGCTACTCTTTGTCGAAAATGAGACTTTATGGTACAGGCCGACGAAATTTGTGTTTTCTCAGAACGGGGATTATTTGTGTTGTTTTTGTTACAGACTGTTATTTATCGATGTAGTATTCCTTTCAGGAATGCATAATGGTCTTGATTGCACGTAATTATTCGATCTGTTGCGGGAATTTTGCAAATGCCGTTGGGTAACTTGCAATAGTCATTTTTAGGCCTAAAACCGCATCTTATTCGCCTTGGAGCAAGTTTGAGAACAAAAGTATAGATGGATAAGTTTAATGTATACAAGAAAAATAATTTTAATAAACGTCACAGTATCTGCCCCACCAAAACTATCCTGGCAGGGTAGATCAATAACCTGACATACTAGGACATAGCATAGCATTCCAATTATGAGGGAAATCTCTGTGCTAGAGGAAGTGCCCTAAGATCACAACCCTATCCTACTAACCCTGGGAGAAGAGTAATAGGATGTAGCCTCTAGGACCAATAAGATTGTGGACTGGTCCTGATATCAACAGACAATCCATAACAACATCTTCAGAATCGACCCGACACAGCAGATAGCAATCGCGGTTATCGAGCAAAATTAGACTATCTACAACGCCATGAAGCGAAGCTATAGCTTTCCTTACATCTTCATCATTAAAAGGAAATTTGACATAGCGTGGTAACAAATGAGGACATCTCCGACGATAGTTTGATAGCTGCCAAGACCATAAAATTGAAGACCTGAAAAAACCTGAAAAAATGTAAAATTTTCATTTCTCCATCAGCCAATCTCTGTATTGTCTATTTGCAGGATTTCCTCAGATCGCCAGTCACACCAGACTTGTTCTTCTTTCAAGCTCTTCGAATTTCCTAGGAGTTCTTCCCTCGATCTAATAGAGATTTCTAATGGCTTTGGACACCCTAATAAAAAGAGACGAAAGTTTCTTAATTTTTCCATCCTTTTTGCCAGGGGCGCGCTCTGTGATTGGTTTGAATGACATGACAGATACAGTTGAAAATGACATTTATCTCCCTGACCTTATGATAACCAATCACAGAGTACATTCCTTGGCAACAAGGATGGAGAAATTAAGAACTTTCGTCTCTTCTTATTAGGGTGTCCAAAGCCATAAGAAATCTCTATTGAAATTTCCAAGAGCTTCAAATACATCGAACTTTTCTTTTCAACAATTGTATTAGTTCTTCTTTCAACTGATAAATATAGAGGAAATAAAAGCTTCCAATTTACACTAAGAATATATACCTACTTGTAAAGTCACGCTTACAATTATTGTTTCGAAACACAGTGTCATCATCTGAGCTGAGTTCAGAACTTCCCTTCTTTTCATCAACTAGGCGAGGACCCCAGAAGGATCTAAGTGTACATATCCGTACGTATATGAGAACATTAATGAAAAATTCACACATTACTTACTTCAGGTAAATTGTAATTTCTTAAGCAATATTCATATTCAACCTTATGAATCTCTTCATGAAATATGCAACTAGATTACCACAAGTTTTCTTTATATACAGTTTATATTTTCGAAAAATATTGTTTTTTTTTAATCTATTCATTGTGTCTGTAAGCTTGCCCAGCTATTAGAATTACACCAAATAAGTACCTGCATGCATGAAAAATCGCTCTATAGCGATAATGAACCCTGATGGGCGTAATAATGCAAACATGTATTCAGTCCCGAAACCAAACAGAACTGAACTTGGAACCGGTATCCATCGAAAAAATGGCGTTAATTAAATTGAGTCCAGCAATCATTACTCTCCCGATGTGCTTAACCCTGATATGATGTTCGGTTGACAGCTAACTAATTGCAACTAATGATAAGCGATAGCCTCTAATTAACTCATCACTGCTCCTCGTAATGAATATATCTATCAATCAGACATTAGCTAATCCACCGAAACTGATATTGTCGTGCGATGTTGCCAAATTGACTGCGGTCATTTATCTTGGTTTTGAAGGATAGGAAGGTATTCCTTTCTGAAATATTTCAACAGTGGATTTGGAAGTGGGATAAAAAAATTAAAACATGCTCCATATACCTTCATGATGGAGAATTTACAAAGTGAATCATTACTTTGTAGCACTCAAAGCAATTTTTGTATTTCAATGAGTTAATTAATTACAATACATGTGTTTCTCGACGTTTTTCTCCGAAAAAAAATCATCAATATTTGGTCAAACAATTTCCAGTAGTGTAGTCTGAAAAAGGTAGAAACCAAAATCTTAGAACTAGAAGATACATCAACTCCACACATCTTTTGAAAATTTGCAAGTAGACGTGAACGCCTTTGCATTTCAGGGTTTTTGTATGAATATGGAAGAACTTTTCAAGAACCAATTATTATGGAACATAAATGTTTGTTTCTGATATTTTCTGGCAAATAGAAATTGGAGAACAAATTCTGAGAGTACTGAAATAAATTGATCTTTTTAAAGTTAGCCATGAATTAACAGAATAACAAATTGTCACATCTTTTGTTCAATTGTTTTTTTTTTTTTGTTTTCGTTAAGCAGCTTTTATTCCTCTACGAACGACAGCCGTCAGAAATAGAAAATTTTGCTAGCCACTTTGCTACCTGACCGACAAGTACAGATAATCATTTATTGATTCGTGAAAATTTGTGAGATGAAAACCATGAATTTTTCTAATGACGTGAAAGTTGATATGATTTTCGTATACGCGAAATGATTGAGAAATGCTACTGCCATATATGGGGAATTGTACCCTGAGCCATCCGAAAGATATTTTCAGTACATTGAGAGGAGTTTAAGGAATCATGTTTGATTTGAAAAATCCTCTAGAGAGAATTGTACAGTAACTAACAGAGGTGGCGATACTGAAATTGGCGTTTTGTGTACGTTTAGAAGACATTCTCGACAATAAAGTGATATTAATTCGATTCAGGATTGTGGAATACAGAAAAATTAAGAACAAAGAAGTATCATTGAGAGAGATTACACATCACAGTGTTATATCGACTACGTCAACTAAAAAATTTTAAGAAGAAATAAGTTCAGACCATACACACATATTTAACGGACTATGATAAAAAAAATATTTTGTTGATGGCTACTCAATCAATATCAATAAAATCAATAATAAAATTTTGTGGTGTTATGAGAGTAGTTCCACAAATAATGAATGGTTTAATAAAAATATTCATTATCACTGGAAACAAGAAAATTCCTTCCTCCATAGAGCTACAAATTGCCAAGAGAAATTTGAAGTTGATGTTCGGCTTGGTATTCTACACACCAAGATTATCGATCCCTACTTTTTTGAGACATCGTTGACGGGGGAATTATATTTAGAATGCTTGTCGAAGAGTCTGGTTGAGTTGTTGGAAGATTTGCATTTGAATGTTCTGAGCAAATCGCAGTTTTTCCAACATGATGAAGCTCCTCCACATTGCAGAAATATTTGCAGAGATTTCCTCAATACAAATATGCAATGACGATGGATAGGAAACAACGGTCCTATCAAATGGCCACCAGGTTTACCTGACCTGACCCTTCTGGAAGAGCAAATATGTGTTTGAGGAACGATGGACGGCAATTCGAATATTCAATGCGATATCGTGAACGACGTTGATGGTTAGAAGTATTTTGACATTATCTTCTGTTTGTTATTTGGTAAATTAAATTTGCTTCTGATATTGAAGTTTCTGGTTATCTATGTGTTCTAGACACAAAAAATATTGGTACTTTCCTTTTTGACCTGGCTCTGACCGGAAATTGTTTGACTACACAGAGGTGATGCGCAAAACGTCGGGAAATATATGTATTGTAATTAATAGCTGAATTCGTTATAACAGTGGCTACTAAACTTGATGAAAAAACTAGTGGCCCATATTTAAAACAATGAAGTTAACATTGGAATTTAATGAAGAAAACGTCGCATTGGAAATTGGTTCATATAAGATTTTAACAAATATGAAACAGTATTGAAAGTTCCTCTGACTGTTTTTGAGATTACACTGACGGAAATTGTATGACCAAATATTGATTATGTTTTTTCAGAGAAAATCATCGAGAGAGACATGTACTGTAATAAATTGCTGAATTTTGTTATGGAAATGGCTACAAAAATCGACGAAAAAAACTAGAGGTCCGTTTTTAGAAAAATAAAGTTGAAGGAGGAATCTGATGAACGAAACGTCGCATTCAAAATTGGTTCATGTCAAGTTATAACAAATATGAAATATTATTGAAAGTTTTTCTGGATTTTTCTTATATTATTCGAAATGGAGGCGGTAGAGCCCAAAAACGAAATTCGACTATTTTAGTTTTTGGCTAATATCTCAAGAACAACCACTGATATGTAAGATCTGAAAGAAGATTATTATTGCTCCCCAAAATAGGAAACTTTTGTCTAATCAACCAACCATGTAGGTCTATCAGTTACAGAGATTGCAATAGTGGGATCAGCTAAAAATATTGTCTGTATAGTATTTTTCACAATTCTTCCACATGCCCATTTTTGCATTAACGTTTCGCTTTTTGAAAAGTGGATCTAGTAATATCAAAACCACACCAAGCATTCCTATTAGATAGAGAAAACAGTGACAACTATCCAAATCCATTTGTTTGAGTTTCGTGAGGAATATTGCCATTCTCCTAGATATCTTGCTGGTAGTTGACTTCTATAAATATAATTCGGACTCCATCTTTCTTGGTAGAAATGGATTACTAGTGGTGCCTCAATTTTTACTATATTTTTTTCAAGTCTTTTATATAGAGGGTTTGTTTTGTTTATTGTACCTTCTTGGACACTACGTCGATATTTCACCTGATGGAACCATTTGGGCGAGGTTCATCCATGAATATCTTGAAGTCTACTTTTGGTTTTGACTCCCTAAATCCTTCCGATCACAGCCTTCCTAAGTCCTTCGCTCCATTATGGAATTAGAGGACCTCCCGGAGACTGATACATTTTCAAATGTGTTACAGACCTCTACGGTCCAATGTGTTGCAAAATGTTTTGCTCTTCGCCAGACAACCAAACTACTGGAAGAGTATTGCTTGGAAATTTCCCATTACGATCTGCTCTTTGGTGAATTTTTGTAAAGATCGGCAACGTAGCATTGGAGCGGCACTCTTCAAATTTCTCAAATTACATTCTACCCAAAACCGGACCCACAACAGTAATTCGTTTGTGATGCTTCTTGATATTCATAACCACGGATGACTTCATTCGGACGGTAATCTCACTAAACTGTTTTGTAGTGTATACTTATCTGGCCTTATAAGAGCTTTATTTAATGGGATTATACTTTTAATGGATGGCATTTACGTTCTTCACGGACTCGGACGGTTTGAGAGGAGATTTCATTGTTTTGAAGACACACTCTTGGGGAGGAATTTGAACTGAGATCGTTTGAATGTTACAGTTGAATTTTGAAGAGTTATCAATTTGTGCCAGTGTTTTTTCGAAATGAAATTATTCATGAAATGTGTCTATAGTCTATGTCTATAGTGAACATTCAAAAATTTTGATGAACATCAAAGTAACCTCTAGAATATTTATTGACCACTCTGGGGTATAATTGAACCAAATACTACTGCAGTTGCAGAATTATATTTTGTTACTTCATAAAATAATTGCATTCTACCCCATATCATCTTACATCACCAGAAACCATGATCTATCTAAACACAAGTACAAGGTGTTTCAACTAATACAACAACCTCTATTATTGTTTGGATTTTTGTAACGAGAAAATAAACGAAATCGCAGTAAATAGTTGTTATTATCTCTTCCAGATGATGCCCTCTCAATTTTTTTGTCACTGAACTGTATTTCAGAGAAATCGTTCGCTAACTTTTGTTTCCCAACATATACCCGATCGCTCGTTTTTGCAGTACCAATACAGTCTTAAGTGCTGATGAGTATAATCACCAAAACGGTATTCCATAACTTAAATAGGACTCTAAAAGGGCGCAATACACTGTTCTGGCAGTTTTAATTACCAAATTCATTGAAGTTACTCTAACTGCATAACATCCAGAAAAAATATGACTTATAAGATGATTGATATGGTCGTCAAATTTAAGCCTATTGTCTATATATATACTTAGTATTTTGCCATCTTAGGAAAATGGTCAGGCGTATTTTCACCGTTTCAATGTCAGAATGAAGTTGCAGTTCTTCTAAGCCTCAGAGTTAATTGAAGATACATCAGTAAAAATGTGTCATGAGTGAGAGAAGGTCTTTGGTTTTGTTTTTATTATTTTTTCATTCACGTCCATGAAATGAATTTTTTCTTGAATTTAAATACCTAATTTGAAGTCGATTTGCCGTCAAAGATTGCATGCGCATTTTATGGATTCTCTACAATTTCGAGTCGGAAATATTCGTGAGTTTGTCGAGATTAATTTTTGTAGTGAGATTTGCAATCATCTTGTCGAAATACATTTGAGATTTTTTGAAATACGAAAGTTTAAAACTTTCTCAAGTTCAATCGTTTGAGGGATTTTTTGACATTTATTTCTTTTTTATGCTGAACCTTGAATCTAGGTGTATATAATTCATATCAATCACTGATCACGAATTTTGTACACGAAATACAAACAACATTTTTTGTACAACTGTGAATGTGAATTTACATCGTCTGAAATATATTAAAAATAAATACTTTCAATATACCCTGGCGTGGACTTTTGTCCCGATAAGTTATCGCTTTTAAACGACTGTTGTCTCGAGAATATAATTCAATGTTTTCAGTAAAATCGTATTAAAAAATTTTTCCTGTCTGAAAAAAATAAGTCCAATATAACTAAATAATACTTCTTTTCAACACATATGGTATCCTTAACGTTATCAATATTTCAAATAAAATTTCACAGCATCCAATGGCCTTTCTGTGTCGTTACTATAGAAACAGTTTGTCGGCACGCCGTGTTTGCCTGTGTTAGCTCGTAGTTGTTTCAATTTCAAGTTATTTTCAAGATGGATGTTGATTATTTATTCATTCATTTATTTATCTATTCATTAATAAACAAACAGGACTAGCCTAAATTACATGTTTCTATACAATGAATTCAAGAATTATGATACTGATACCCCATCAGATATATATGAGGAAGCAAATGCAATAGTACCTAATATGTTGCCGGCCAAATCCAAGTTACTATATAAGAAAACATATGACCAATTTCGTGAATCGTGCGACAAGAAACATGTAAAAAGGATTTCTGAAAATGTGCTATGCTCTTTTAAGGAAAAATCAAAAATTTTAAAACCTCTTAGTTTATGGAGTGTTTACTCAATGTTGAAAAGTACATCAGAATGTTAGGGAAAATATTGATATAAGGAAGTTTTCAAAATTGGTCCCGCTATCAAGAGATGATATCAATAAATTTATTCAAGATGCTGATAAAGAAACAAATTTACTTTATGAGATAAAGATATAATCATAATTTTGTAAAATTAGTAGTAATTTCAATATTTTTCATTTGTAGGTGGTCCTATTTTTGGGTATCAGCGGTGCTTGTCGCCGTGAAGAATTATTACATATAACTTTTTATGCCATTGAAGATGCGGGATCTATATTGATTGTTAAAATACGTGATACAAACTTTTACTGTTTCATATTCTGTAACAGATTATTTTTGATATATTCGACAGAAAAATGTATTTACCAACATGTGGAGATAAATGAAATAGGAGAAACTCCCAGCTTAATTGCAAAATGGCTTGGGAAAGACATGTATGAAAGCTACACATGTCACTGTTTCAGGAGAAGCTCTGTAACTTTTCTAGCCAATGCAGGGGCAACATTACATCCATAAAACGTCACGGTGGCTGGAAATATTGAATTGTCCATCTTCTTCCAAACAAATTAAAATATCTGATAAAATTGTGGAATTGACTCTTCAAGAAATATCTAACGTTTCTGATGAGCAGCAACATGGAACATCTTGGGAATTTATATTGGAAGTAATTGTTCAAACTTCACTATCAATTATTATTCCAATAAATGATGTTTTATGATGAACAATCAATTAAAAATTGACTCTGTTGAAAGTTAATCCATCAAAAAATAATATTTCATGTTTATTTTGTGAATTAATTTGTCAGTGAAAAGAAGTAAGCATTTACGCATTAATAGAGATGCAGAAATGTCAAGTTTTTTTGACAGTTGTACAAAAAAAAACTGTTTCAATCAATACATTCCCAAAAGAAAAAGAGAAAATCATTCAATGAATTTTTCTCAACACAAATGAATATTTGATCGTAAAGACCAAATGAATGATCGTTGAACTATGTTATATTTACAACAATAATTAAGCACTCTGCACACTCGACCCCCGACCGTGAGTAAACAAGAGACCGTCGAGATTTCATGTACATAAAAGCAACAAAAACGTAGGCAATAAAGTGAAAAATATTGCGTCGGTGAGAGTGACACATTCAGCGATATGCATCGAAACATCAGCATCAAGAGTAGGTGAGCTGTGAAACGGTTCACTTTGGTTCATGAGAAACTTGTGCGCGTCTCTTATCGCACAAGAAGAATCACTGATGCCCCCAGCATCTCACTGCTTACCGAAGAATTAATATTCTTGAAACGAATTAGAAGTATCATAAAAATGTTAAGTGTTATTTTGATTCTGTTCTCTCGAGGTTGAGACGTGAATGTTTTTAGTTTGTTTTCGTTTTGGAGCAAATTACCAGGTGTCGTGTTGAAGTGATATACGGGAAGGAAAAAAAGGCGCGAACCAATATATTGCACGATTATTTCAAAAACTACCTCGATGACTAAAGGAAAATTAGCAAACGAGCCAAAGAAAATCACTACAGAAATAGAATAAATTAATGATGCTGACAGTAGGTCTAGAGGAATCACCTATTTTTTTTCAGAAGCGGAGTCAATCTTGAAGTGAAACGAGTAATCCATTCAAAAAAGAATAACAAATTGCTCCCACCCAGACGGCCAGGGTTCGATCCCCGGGACAGCCTGCTACTGAGCTAAAGTGGTTCAGAATCCACTTTTATTTAAACTGTAGGTCCCCTTGCTCGCACAAGATCTGGAAAAAAAATTGATGACATGTCAATACGAATCATGGGATATCTACTCGACGAAGCACTTCAACTCTTGGTCCGATAAATCTATAATTTCATACATGAATATTTCCCGATCAACTAAAAATATCAGTTATACCTAACTCCTCTATATAAAGGGAAAAACTTCGCAGAGCCCTGCAACAATTGTAATATTGCACTGATACCTATCATAGCAAAGATTATAGAAAAACTACTGAAAGGAAAAATATCAACATTCTTTACTAATAAATATAAAATTATTAAATCAAAGTAGCAAGAGCACTACTGACCATTTTCAGACTGCTACATAGAGTTGAAACTGAAACAAACAGAAGAGAGGTATGGCTGCTGTTATATTTTGCGTCTGTCAAAAGCCTTTGACTAGGTTGATCACTGCTGATACTGCTGCAAAAGCTTCAAGAGGATTGCCAGTTCAGGGTATTCATTCCTATATATCAGAACGAAATCAGATTGTTGAGATTGTTGAGTGTTCAGCTATGCTAACGTCAGTTATGGAGTTCCCCAAAGATCTGTTCCAGGGCCTCTTCCTCCCTTCACTTATTATTTCAACTAATAATAATAATAATACTCCCTCATAAAAACTCGTAGAGTGTACCCAAAGGCATAGCCTGTGCGGGTAGAGGACGGCTATTATTATTATTTGCCGTGGCGCTCCGGGGCGACTTACTAATGTTTTCGGTGGTGTATTCACATTCCAGCTGTAGAAAAACCCAGAAAACCTACAGCACCACCCGGTTGGTCGGTGCGCACTTCAAGCTAGCACCAGACGTATAAATATTTCAATAAGGTTCTGACTTTACGCAGATGATACCAGTTCTGCTAACGTCAACCAATTCATTATGATAAAATTAGTATGCTGTGAAGTTGATCGAAGAAAAAAAAACTTAAAAACATGATATGTGATATGAGCGGCTATTTAGGTAAACAACCGGATTTTGAGGTAAACACGGCTATTCATGTAAGCAAAGCTTTCTTTTGTTTGTATAAGTGTCAAACGTTGACACCTCAGTCGCTCAAAATTGAAATGTCTCGTTTTGAGTTGTCTTCTATGACAGAAATCAATGCGTACATAAGCAAATCCATACCAGAAAATACCGTGAAGAGTAAAGAGTATATGAACGTGTATATTTGAATGATTTTATACTGTTCATGGAATAATCTTCCTGAATATCACTCGACCATGACAAATAGAGATTTATTTTCTTCAATTCAACTCGAGTAACTTGTATTTTGAGACAATTCAATTCGACCATATGAACATTAATAATCAAAGAATAACTCCCTCGAGCTAAAGCTCTCGAGAGTTATTCAGATTATTAATGTTCATATAGTCTCATTAAATTGTCAAAATATGAAGAAAATATTAGTCGGCTATTTGTCATGGTCTTGGGATATTACCTACGAACATCGCAAGCTCCATAGAAAGAGAAATATATCCTGACTTAAATTCTTCTCTTCAAGAAAACTCAACATCTCCAAAATATATAAGTTCCGTCATATCATATTCGGGTTTTGACAACTTAGGTAATACATGTTACATAAATAGCATCCTGCCAGCGTTATTTTTTTGGTGAAGTCTTTCCATAACGATGTTTTGTTATGTAACAGGGATTTTTCAGAGCTGTTTTTGAGGCTATAAAACATTCTTGCCTTGATGCAGTTCTTCAATGAGTCTTCTTTGTCACCGAATGAAATATCAATTATTTCAAGTCCCTCCGGCTTCCTTCCAGGGCATCAACAAGATAGTTCAGAACAAGAGACCAACTTTAATTGAGTTTGTTCTGAAGATGGAATAGCATCAGAAATACCAACCGTGGTGCAGCAGTCTTTCGGAGGAAAGACGTTGAGCTTATCATGTTGCGGAGAGTGCGGGTGCAAGTGCGAGCGGGTGGACACTTTCAGGGACCTTCAGCTTTCAATTCCGAACCACTTAAAGAAACTATCCGTACAGACGTTATTGGAAAACTACCTGCAATCGGATAAATTAACAGGCTATAACAAGTACCGTGCAATATCTTGACCGACAGAGAAAACTATTAATTTTTCAACATTGTGGCTATAAGCACTTTTGATCAGTACATACTACTACAACGTACCAAAAATTCAGCGAAATTCACATAAAGCTATTTCCCATAAGATATGTGCGGGTCCGTACAGACAGACATATAGCAACAGAGCACCTCATATTATACCCCTTCTAACTTATCCATGTGTCAAAATCAGACGATGGGAAAGAATCCCAAAGATGTTTCGAAACCTGTCCAGTCCTGAGTTTTGTTCAATGAAATAAATACGTCCTTGGTCAGTCACGAAATGATTAACACCCAAATCTTCCGATGAGATATTAGTAAAATACTTCCATCATTTCTTGAGAGTCATTCCTCGGAAAAAAATTACCGAAATTCCGAAAATATTGCCCGCCTGGTGATGTATAACGCTACTATAGGAAGAATGCCCCGACCGAGAGCGTGGGAACGTCCAATACTGTCACTAAATATATTCCTGCTGCTGTTGTTCAGGAACCATCGAATTCCATCGGACTGCTTGTCACTTGCCAGCGCGGACGCGACCACATTCGACTAGACAGTATCTTCTTATCAATTATTTCTCGTAAATTACCTGTGATCAGGCTTTCATTCCGAATAATGTTTTGTTCTTGTTGTGGAATATTCTACTAGGGGAATATTCAGATGAAACGTTTACTTATTTTGACAGTTGTTGGAAAAACTAAACACATTGTTGAATCTTCTAACAACTCTAAAGCGATCTGGCAGGTAATAAACGAACCTAGAAACTTGATAAACAAGGTTAGGTTGGACTACAAAATCTCTCCTGATGAATTTAATAATTTATTTTCAAACATCTCCACAGCACTTCTTGACTCTTTACCCCAAACAAATATAAATCCCATTGAAAATGTAGCTCAGATGCAGGACATCACTATTTCATTCCCTATCCACTCCACAAGAAGTTGAAGTAAAATCTCTCTAATAGCAATGCACTAGATATACATGATATGGAATGGGTAATAAACTCATGAAAGCCATTGGCGAAGGCCTTAGAGATCCTCTTGTTATTATAACAAACAAATGTTTCGAACTAGTCGCCTTCCCAAAATATCTAAAACAATCATGAAAAGGGAAATGAAGGCAATGCTGATGTTGAACAAAAGGAGCTATATGCAACGAATGGTGTAGAAACGAAATTGAGAAGTTCATTTCACTTCACAATGTGTATACTGTGCTTGCAAGGTTGGAAGCCAAACAGAAAACTTTCACAAAAACATTTAAAATGAACACAAGAAGAAGTACTTTGATAATATGTATGAGTGTTCATTTTCAGACTGTGGAAGGTTGAAATAAATAGAAAAACATTGTCAAGAAACTGATTTCCTCCAAATAATCAAGGACGGTGAGGTTCGCAATGATTTCGGTATTTCAAAGAAACATCTGTGTTCAACCTTGGTATGTAGATGTCAAGACATTATAATCAGTCCAAGAGGTTTTATTCCAAAAATAATTGCTGAAAAACAAAAGTGTTCGAATTCATGCATTCACTCTTCCTGGACTCTGTGATATCGAAGAGTACCTACTTCTTGCTTTTGAGCGCTGAGTGTTATCCTTCTTTTATTTTCTGTATCAATGACAAAAACAAATATACGGAGTTGGTTGAATGTACGTTCCTATCCATTTTTCTAAGTTAATATGAAAGTTATTGAAAAAAAAATTCTACTGAATGTTGAGGAGTATTCCACCCAGCACCTTTGTGAATTCAAATATTTTTTTGGTGTGCCATTGGTGGAGGAGTGACCTCATCATAAGAAAGTTTGTTATTTTTTTTATTTCAGTAGTGCTAACATTAATTCATGTCTCTCGATAGATATAGTATGTTTCTTATGTTTGTGTCCACCTATGTAATTCACTTACGTGTTTATTGATTCCTTTGAAAATTCACTCTCTTCAATAATTGAGAAAACTGGCCAATCCATACATTTGACCAACTCATTTTCAGAAATAGATATAATTCACGAGATTGATGCTTACAATCCTACAATGAAAACTAGACTGTTGCATCTAGTTGTAAATATATCCCAATTTATATAAATATTGATATAGCAAGCTGTTTTCTAACTGCAGTTCTTGTAGGGAGTGATTCGTTAGGTCATTTTAAGAAGAAAAGTTTCCATGAAAATACATCCGGAGTTACTTCGTTTCTGAGATATAGGGCGTTGAAATTGGTGTAAGAAAAACCCTACAAAATTTTCAAGATATTTTATAATTACTGTTTTTTATTTAATTTCAAAGCCCTGTATTTCAGAAACGAAGCAACTGCGGACTTATGTTCATAGGAACTTTTTTTTAATGGCCTAAAGAATCACCCCCTGTAATTAGGAAACACGCTATGTAGCATTTTTCTCCCAATCAATCTACAGAGTGACGTAAAAGCCAATATCTTCAAAGTGCTTTCTTGAGTACTACCGCGTTGGACAAATACTTTTGCAACATTACTTCCAAATGCTTTTTGGATTTTAATGGAGTTACCAAATTGTCGACGGTTTTTTTAGATACTTTGTCCTTTATCAGTGCTCTCTGTCCATATTATTATTCTATGTCTTCTTCGAGTAACATTGCACAAGTGTCTGTAAGATATAACTCAATATCCGTTACGTATAGTACTTTGCAGAGTGATTGGAAGAGAGGAGTATGCCGATATAAACTACTCAACACTAATTTCGTCGCACCCCAAAATTTTGACCCTATTAAAATCTGAATAACATTTTTCTGCATTGGACAATTTAAATTCTGTTCACACTGTTCACTAGCCCAGCCTTTCAGCTATAATCTCGTCATTCTTCAAAACATAAGGTTCTTCGCATAAAATCGCTACAGGGAATTATCTGAAACTGTTCAAAATTTCTGAATTTTCGAAAGGACCCCAAATGAGGAATTTTTTTTTTTCAAATTTGACAAAAGTGGCATGATGATGAACTCATTACCTCAAGATATTTTCTTATTATCTCTCTCTTATTATCTCCTTTGTTTACAGGATGATATAAAAAAATTTACTTTTTGGTTTTGCAGTCATAACTTTTTTCCTCGTCAACCGATTTTCAAAATCTCGAGCTCATTTTGAAGATGAAACTTTAGATGAAGAGATATGAAGATCGGAATGGACTCAAGATGAAGATTGAAGATCAAGGGTTACCTCAAAGTTGACCTAAATCTGAAACACCCTCAAAATCCGATTGGGAGGAGAATTAAATGAAAATCAACTTGTTTTCGGAATGATTATCCATTCTGAATACCTCCAGATCTTTATTGCTTTCAGCAGTCAAGAATTGTGCATGAAAAAATCCAATTTTAACGACAGGATTTTGAAAAAAAATTATCAACCCATTGTTCTCCTGAAATGCATGGCCCGTAACCAAGGTAACAAGAATCACATTCAGTGACTGACAGCCCAGGTTAGACGTCAATTTTTATCGATGCCGCATCTAACGCGCGAACAGCTGGAACTGATTCCACGAATGACTGAACAAGGATTATCTACCCTTCAAATTGCCAATCTGCTTGGAACGACAGTTAGATCTGTCCAAAGGGCCCACGACCGAGCTAACGCTGGGGATATTCAGTATCGACCTAGGGGACCAAGAAGGGGAACAAGAAGAAGAACAACTCCCACTCAAGACCGCCTTATTGGAAGATTGGTACGGCGGACTCGGACTTCAACTGCCCCCAAAATTCGTCGTGAATTGATCGATGCTACGGGAATTCAGGTCTCATGCCAGACAATCCAACGCCGGATCCACGATCTTGGATTATACGCAATGAGACGAGCTGCCTGCCCCTTACTGAAATCTGTACATCGAGCAGCAAGACGATTGTGGGTGGAAGAACATCAAAACTGGGGAATAGCAGAGTGGAATCGGTGTATGTTTACGGATGAGAGTAGGTTCAACTTGTTTCGAAAGGATGGTCGAGTGTTGGTTAGGAGAGGGAGGAATGAAAGGTTTTTGAAGAAAATTTGGAGGCGAGGGTGGCTTTTGGAGGTGGAGGAGTGACTGTGTGGGGTGGAATATCGATGAATGGGAGGAGTGAATTGGTGATTCTGAGAGGAGAGAGTATGAACGGTGAGAGGTATAGAGATTTGTGTATGAGAGAAATCGCGGTCCCTTACGCCGCAAATATCGGCAACAACATTCTTCTCGTTGATGACAATGCGAGACCGCATAGGGCTCACATTGTCAACGGGTTTTTGAGGGATCACGGTATTGAGCGAATGTACTGGCCGCCTTTCTCTCCGGATATGAATCCGATGGAACATGTCTGGAGTCGTATGAAATTAAAATTGAAAGATAGGGAAGGGCGAATGGAAAATTTGGATGACTTGGTGAATGCGGTACAGCAAGAATGGACAGCTGTACCACAGGAGTTCATTGATTGTCTGATATACAGCATGCCGGAAACGGTCAATGAAGTAATTGCCAAAGGGGGAGGACCCACTGAATACTGAATATCATAAATATTTTTCAATTCTAATGTTATCCAAGTTATTTTCTCTTTGTTGTTGTTCAATAAAAACTCAATAAAACTTGTTGTCTTGTTCTTGCTAACTAACATAAATAATACTTCACGATTCATAAAAAAACCGCTATTGTGGAATGAGACTCAGCTCACTGAATGTGATTCTTGTTACCTTGGTTACGGGCCATGCATTTCAGGCGAACAATGTGTTGATTATTTTTTTTTTCAAAATTCTGCCGTTACAATTGGGTTTTTCCACGCACATTTCTTGACTATTGAAAGCAAGAAAGATCTGGACGTATTCAGAATGAATGATCATTTCGAAAACAAGTTAATTTTCATTTAAATCTCCTCCCAACCGAATTTTGAGGGTGTTTCAGATTTAGGTCACCTTTGAGGAAACCCTTGATCTTCAATCTTTATCTTGAGTCAATTCTGATCTTCATTTCTTCTCATCCAAAGTTTTAGTTTCAAAATGAGCCTGAGATTTTGAAAATCGGTTGACAACGAAAAAAGTTATGACTGCAAAACCAAAAAGTAAATTTTTTGAGATCACCCTGTAAACAAAAGAGATAATAAGACAATTCGGAAAATCTCTTGAGGTGATGAGTTCATCTTCATGCCACTGTTGTCAAATTTGAAAAAAAAAATTTTTTTCTTAATTTGGAATCCTTTTGAAGATTCAGAAATTTTGCACAGTTTCAGGTAATACCCTGTATCGATATTATACGAAGAACCTTATGTTTTGAAGGAGTACGAGATTATAGCTGAAGGACTGGGCTAGCGAACAGTGGGAACAGAATTCAAATTGTTCAATGCAGAAAAAAGTTATTCAGATTTAAATAGGGTCAAAATTTTGGGGTGCGACGAAATTAGTGTTGAGTAGTTTAGTTGAATGTTTCAATTTCCTTTCTGTCACTCTCTAACAGATCTCAGAAGTCAGCTGGGAGTAATTTTTTGAAAGGTACTAGGAAAGTCATAAACTGAGGTCGAAGCCACGATTTACTTTTTTGTAAAATCAAAACAAAGTGGTAACCTTCTTGCCCTATACGCACTTTACAGTGATGTTCTCTTCTAAATTAGGGACATCGCAAGAAGTTTACCGAAAACCTAAGAAATTACTGACAGCCAGTAAACCAAAGACGTTCCAATAAAGAGGAAAAACAAAAAACAACATTTTGAAAAATTTAATAGATGTTACAAATGAATGCATTGAATATTTTACCAGTATTGAAAAAAAATTACCGATACAAATGAAGCATAAACAAGAGCCAAATGAAAATAAAATATATTTCCAAATTTATCATACATATTTATCAAAGGTCAATTAAAGCGAAACGAAGTGGTTGGAACCATTGGAACCAAAAAAGACCCAGGTCAGAATAAAATCTAATCTGAAACAATAAAAAATCTAAATGATTTTGTGAAAACTCCTGTTTATTCCAAGTTCTCTAAAAGTTGTTGTGATTGAACCACTGTATGGAAAAAGGCAGCAGAAAGATTTCGACCAATTACAGACTAATCTCCTCGATATCAATAATTGCCAAAATTTTTGGAAAACTTTTGGAATCGAGACTGACTTCATTTTTAAATAGATATGTATTGAATAATTTCAGAAAAACAATTCGGTTTCAGTGCGGGAAAATCGACACAGGATGAAATCGTAGAATTGACACATATTGAGTTCGAATAAACCAACCATCTGCATCTTTGTCGACTTGGCCGAATCCTTCGAGACAGTTAACCATGTTCAACTGCCTCAAATCTTGCTGGCATAAGAGGTACTTCCCTAAAACTAATGACAGTCTCGGTACTCATAGACTAGTAGAATACGGAGTACCCCAGGTAACAATTCTTGGACCAATTTTGTTCACTTTATATATGATGATATTTCTAAATTGCAGAAAAATATGATTCTTTCTGCAGATCACACTGCAATTATATACCAATGAGATACTAGGGAGAAACTGAAGGACACGGCTGAAGCAGAATTTCAATCAATTATAACCTACTCCAACAGTAAGTTTCTAGCTATGAATGTATGGAAGAAACAAAATTCACACCCTTCAGTTCCTATAAATCTTGTCAACCAACTTATAAATCACTCAGTCTCGAAAATAATAGTGATGGCCAGAGTGATGAGAGTCAATCAGTTTATATTATAAAATATTTAGGTATTTATATTGACGTCACTTAATATGGAACAGACAGAATATGTTACAAAAAAAAATTGGATGTATATTGCCGAAGCTGAAATAACTAAAAATAGACGTAATCATTTACGAATCATTCACTCCGCATTGGTGGAGAGTCACTTCTATAAGGGAATTATTGTCTGGGGAGCAGCGTTAGTGATACACCTAAAAAAGTTGAGGAAATAGAAAAAAATATGCTCTCAAAATAATTCATGAAATGAGTATACTCACCCTTCAGAACAGCTTTTCTACGATGATTATGAACTAGACGACTATTTCCGACAAATACTGAATAACATCTATTGATACAATCAATAAAAATAAAACCAATCTGAAGACATTACCTAACCTGTAATTTTTGATCGAATGCAGAGTTATTAAAATTACCACTTTGTGAATTGAATACTAAGTCCTATTAGTGTGTTAATGAAGGAAAACAAAATAAAGATGTCGAATTAAAATTTAACGTCAATCTGAATGAAATCATCATCGAAACAATGATTGTATCACATAGGAAAATAAGACTACGGTTTATGCATCCAGTAAAAATGTATCTTTCATATGTGAATCAAATTCTTATGATAACCATCATCATTGTCTTCCATTCTTTGAAATAACGAATATCTTCCATATCAGTTGATCAAGTGAAGAATGAAGATGTTCTCGAAGTGGCAACCGATATAATTGCAAAGCGTCAGTCGCTTCCATGAATAATAAGATGCATCGACACGCTGAATTTAATCTGAAATGTAGAACGATTACTAGCAAAAAAGCGTAAAATGAACAATCAGTCACGAGACCACACCTAAATGGACCTACATGAAAAATTATAAACCAGAACAGATTGACAATAAAATAAATTCAGGCATTATTTGCCCATTAGGGCGCTCACGTTCTGGTTGATTTTTTAAGGTGCCCTATAGGTGGTCTTGGTTTATGAAAGAACCACTGAGTATGACAGGTAAGTTTTTTCTTTTGATCCATTACCGTCCACACTTTCTAGCCTATGAAGTATGCCCAAGAAAAGGAAGGATGAACAACATGGGGATCTCGGTTACCAATAGAGTTACAAAGCAGGTTAAACGGGAAAAAAGTTGCTGAGGGGTCAATGAAAAGTGTTTGAGATAACCCAAAAATATTGTTTACTTCTGGAGATCTTCGAAAAAAAAGAAACGAAATTTGGCGATTTTCTCAATTTATTAGAAGGTTTCTGGAAAAGCTGAAGACATTTCCTCATTCTCACACAATGTCAGTACCTACATCGTTTCGTTTCGAAGAAACCGTCATCAACTTTGTTTTTATATGGCACAAAGAAAAGTTCATCATCTTCAGTAGAGATGCTTTTTACAATTTTTGAACATAGGAGGTTTAGAAACAATCCACGGCTACATAAATACCTTTAAATTTTCAAAAATTATTCTCTGATAAGAAAAAAAAAACCTAGTTTTACAGTCATTGAAACCACATAGAGTTCAACTAGAGGAATTGAAGAACAGACCCTAGTCTATTAAATAAACGGCTCAATTTATTTTGAGAACAGTTAATTCAAGCCATATAAATTTAGAAAATTTACCAAGGCTTAAGATGACAAACTGCAAAAACATTTTTGCAAGTAGTAGGTACACAAGAATGTGTGATGATGATGCAATATTTCTCATGATAATAACCATGGAAGTGAATATTTCCAGTCCAGGATCATCTCGTGGGATTATTTTGTCATCAAAACTATTCAATATTCTTCAACTAAAGAAGTTGAAATTACACTGGATGTTCTTCATTCACGACTCCAGTAATAAGTTTAGAAACTTCCAACAGGTTAATGTGGCTCAGAAAGCTTCCTTGACCAGCTAATTCTTTCGTCAGCACACGTCAGAAATGTATTTCGTACATATAAAACGTCACCTGGCATGTTTAATGTTTTTATGGTCCAGATGTATGCAGTCTCCTCAACTGTTTTTCAGAAATTTTCAGAGCTTTCATTTCATCATCATGTAATGAAGAAGACGATTGACTTTGACGTATAAAATGTATATAATTTTATTCATGCTCAACATGGCTAGAAAGTCAGTTCAATAATATCGAAAACTCAGAAGTGAGTGACAAAAACGGAATCGCATTTCAATTAAAACGATAAAAAGATCAAAAATTAGTAAAACAAATATATAAAGGCTTTTTGCGATTTTAAATTTACCGGTTGATCAGTCAAACGAGAATGCACTACGGGAACTGGGTTTGATTGACAGGTATATATTTGATATGTATGACAACAAGTTGCATATCCTTTTTTAGTAAAACGGGTTCATCATTTCTGTACCAGTTTACATAAATTTTACTAAAATACGGTCAAAATATTTATGAATGGAAATTATTGAATTTACATCTTGTTGCTAGTTGTGCTGAGGACATCATTCTTGTGATAATATTTTTTAATGGTCAGCTCATGAGAGGAAAATAGGCAGCAAATCTGATTGATACTTCTATAGAAACATTCCGACTGTCACTATTATAGTGTTGATGTTTATTTCAATACTCCTGATATTTCGTTATGTGAAGTGATGTCGTAGGTTTCATGGATTTTCGTAAAACTAAAGAGTGAATGTACCACCAAAAATCAGTGATTCGCCCCGGAGCACCACAGCATATATTAATAATTACCGTCCTATATCCGTATCCCTTTGGGTAAACTCTATCCTTTACTATCCTTTACTATGTTAATAAAGATATGTACCTACATTTCTTCAATGGACTGAATATAGGTATATCCATAATACCACTTGCCACCTTCAAAATATCTTCTTCTTTTCCTCTCTTCCTCTCTTCCTCTCTTCCTCTCTTCCTCTCTTCCTCTCTTCCTCTCTTCCTCTCTTCCTCTCTTCCTCTCTTCCTCTCTTCCTCTCTTCCTCTCTTCCTCTCTTCCTCTCTTCCTCTCTTCCTCTCTTCCTCTCTTCCTTTCTTCCTCTCTTCCTCTCTTCCTCTCTTCCTCTCTTCCTCTCTTCCTCTCTTCCTCTCTTCCTCTCTTCCTCTCTTCCTCTCTTCCTCTCTTCCTCTCTTCCTCTCTTCCTCTCTTCCTCTCTTCCTCTCTTCCTCTCTTCCTCTCTTCCTCTCTTCCTCTCTTCCTCTCTTCCTCTCTTCCTCTCTTCCTCTCTTCCTCTCTTCCTCTCTTCCTCTCTTCCTCTCTTCCTCTCTTCCTCTCTTCCTCTCTTCCTCTCTTCCTCTCTTCCTCTCTTCCTCTCTTCCTCTCTTCCTCTCTTCCTCTCTTCCTCTCTTCCTCTCTTCCTCTCTTCCTCTCTTCCTCTCTTCCTCTCTTCCTCTCTTCCTCTCTTCCTCTCTTCCTCTCTTCCTCTCTTCCTCTCTTCCTCTCTTCCTCTCTTCCTCTCTTCCTCTCTTCCTCTCTTCCTCTCTTCCTCTCTTCCTCTCTTCCTCTCCCCCTCTCTTCCTCTCCCCCTCTCTTCCTTTCCCCCTCTCTTCCTCTCTTCCTCTCTTCTTCTCTTCCTCTCTTCCTCTCTTCCTCTCTTCCTCTCTTCCTCTCTTCCTCTCTTCCTCTCTTCCTCTCTTCCTCTCTTCCTCTCTTCCTCTCTTCCTCTCTTCCTCTCTTCCTCTCTTCCTCTCTTCCTCTCTTCCTCTCTTCCTCTCTTCCTCTCTTCCTCTCTTCCTCTCTTCCTCTCTTCCTCTCTTCCTCTCTTCCTCTCTTCCTCTCTTCCTCTCTTCCTCTCTTCCTCTCTTCCTCTCTTCCTCTCTTCCTCTCTTCCTCTCTTCCTCTCTTCCTCTCTTCCTCTCTTCCTCTCTTCCTCTCTTTTCTCTTTTCCCTCTTCCTCTCTTCCTCTCCCCCTCTCTTCCTTTCCCCCTCTCCCCCTCTCTTCCTCTCTTCCTCTCTTCCTCTCTTCCTCTCTTCCTCTCTTCCTCTCTTCCTCTCTTCCTCTCTTCCTCTCTTCCTCTCTTCCTCTCTTCCTCTCTTCCTCTCTTCCTCTCTTCCTCTCTTCCTCTCTTCCTCTCTTCCTCTCTTCCTCTCTTCCTCTCTTCCTCTCTTCCTCTCTTCCTCTCTTCCTCTCTTCCTCTCTTCCTCTCTTCCTCTCTTCCTCTCTTCCTCTCTTCCTCTCTTCCTCTCTTCCTCTCTTCCTCTCTTCCTCTCTTCCTCTCTTCCTCTCTTCCTCTCTTCCTCTCTTCCTCTCTTCCTCTCTTCCTCTCTTCCTCTCTTCCTCTCTTCCTCTCTTCCTCTCTTCCTCTCTTCCTCTCTTCCTCTCTTCCTCTCTTCCTCTCTTCCTCTCTTCCTCTCTTCCTCTCTTCCTCTCTTCCTCTCTTCCTCTCTTCCTCTCTTCCTCTCTTCCTCTCTTCCTCTCTTCCTCTCTTCCTCTCTTCCTCTCTTCCTCTCTTCCTCTCTTCCTCTCTTCCTCTCTTCCTCTCTTCCTCTCTTCCTCTCTTCCTCTCTTCCTCTCTTCCTCTCTTCCTCTCTTCCTCTCTTCCTCTCTTCCTCTCTTCCTCTCTTCCTCTCTTCCTCTCCCCCTCTCCCCCTCTCTTCCTCTCTTCCTCTCTTTCTCTCTTTCCCCTCTTTCTCTCTTTCTCTCCCCCTCTCCCCCTCTCTTCCTCTCCCCCTCTCTTCCTCTCTTCCTCTCTTTCTCTCTTTCCCTCTTTCTCTCTTTCTCTCTTTCCCTCTTTCCCTCTTTCTCTCTTTCCCTCTTTCTCTCCTTTCTCTCCTTCTCTCTTTCTCTCTTTCTCTCTTTCTCTCTTTCTCTCTTTCTCTCTTTCTCTCTTTCTCTCTTTCTCTCTCTTCTCTCTTTCTCACTTTCTCTCTTTCTCTCTTTCTCACTTTCTCTCTTTCTCTCTTTTTCTCTTTCTCTCTTGTTCTCTCTCTTTCCCTCTTTCTCTCTTTCTATTTCTCTCTTTTCCTCTTCCTCTTTTTCTCTCTTCTTATTTTCCTCTTTTTCTCTTTTCCTTTCTTTCTCTTTCACTGTTTTTCTCTCTTCCTCCGTTTTTCGTTTTTTTTTTTTATTTCTCATTCTCTGTATCGTAGGCAGAAAGGCGTTCTTCAACTGATTATGTGTCATATTATTTGTAAACCTAACCCAAAATTTACGTTCACCTACCACTCTAGAGAATTTTTTGGACTTTCTATAGCAACTAATTTTACCGTGCATTAGATATGTTCATCATTGAATAAAATTTTGATCTTGCTTGAAATATGTGAAAGACGGTGATTTTTCTGAATGGACTGTCATTCTGCTATTACCATTACATGGTTGAATACAAAACAATGTTGAAGAAATTATCAAATATGAAACAGTTTTAAATGAAAATAATTTTTTTTATACATCTTCAAGGTCGCGCCCTCTGGTTCGATTGGTGATCCTACCAATTTTTGCAGATCTCAAATCAATCAGTTGTGGAGAGAATCAGGAACATCCGATATTATTGATATTTTCTCAAATAAAACAGCAGACTCTTTCAATTTGTTATTTATTACATTTCTCACAACAATTTTGACTTGTGTACTATTACATTTTTATTGAAGGGTTATAAAAATTAGAAAGATGTTTATATTTACATAAATTCACCTATTTACAAAATATGCTATGTTACAATGCAGCAATAAATTAATAAATCGATATTAAATACTATAATAAATAGGATATATATTACATGTTGAGATACTACGCTGATTTTCTATATACAAACTGAATAAATAAAATGGCCAGAACTTTATAAAAAGTGCTGACACATAAAATTAGTCAACAAAATTTGATCAGTTTCTCGATATGTTCCCAAATACAATTTCAAAGCATTTATGATTCCTTTTTCAGATCACTGAAAGGGCAACACGCCCCTTTAAATTAGATAAAAACCTAAAATGAGGTTGGTTCATTGTACCGAGAGAGTATTTCATAATTCATATCGAAAGTACACATACGTACATAATTTAATATCATTCTGTAAAATTTATCACTGGTTCGAGTTTTTCCAAAAATGGAACCGAGCACATACTCACTATCTATATACAAGAATTTAGTAACTACACATTCCGAATTCAAAATCAGTCTTTACAAAAGTTTTTCATAATATCTATAATACTGATTGAAAATTCATTAGTAATACTTTTGGCACTATTGTAAACGAAAAATTTAGTACGACAGACACAATTTTGTAATCATTACAGAATTAGCCTGGAGCCAGAGTTCTTCCATCACCCAGGATGATACAGGTTTTATTATGCGTTTGATATTTGAACAGTTTTTGTTAATTACTTTCGAGGATATGGTCAATTAGTTGACATCATATATGCAAATGATTGAATACAATTTGGGTTTTGATTTTTCTTGGATCTAACTCAACTTAGTTTCACTTTGATCAATAAATCAAAATCTTCTTTCAGATCTTGAATATGAATCTTTTCTGGAAAGTGCGAAATTATCTGTTTCACGCATATCATCGAATTGACCCTGTTCATTGTCAACTTTCTTTCCGCATCCCGATAATCTGAAGGAGTTTGCATCGACGTAATCTGAAGTGTTTGATCTTTGACATTACTGCCAACGGGAAATATTAACGTACATACATTCTACACCTTTTCCAGTTGTATTTCAAAAAGCATCAACTTCATTTCAGAAAGCGTCAATTGAATATAAGAACAGTTACTTATATTTCGGAAAGTATCAATTGTATTTCAAAGTAGTGACTTGAATTTCAGGAAGCGTCAATTGATTTTCAGAATAGTGAATTGAATTTTAGAAAGTGATGGTTGAATTTCAGAAAGGTCAGTGCAATTTCAGAAAGCATCAATTGTATTTGAGAATAATCAATTTGATTTCAGAAACCATCATTTGAATTTCAGAATAAACAATTGTATTTCAGAAAATATATGTATCACTTTTTACGAAATTCACATATTTTTTTCTGAAAATTAATTTTTGTAGATACTTTCATCAACTAAATAATATGTCAGTTAGATATTGAATACCATTTGCTCGTAGGTTTTTTCTGTACCAGTGATTCTAATCCCCAATGATTTGTGACAGCGAGCGAATTTAAAGCCCAACTGGCATATCTTCAATAGCTATTACAGCCTCATGTTTTCTACTCCAAGATATACCAAATGGAGCCACACAAATTCAACTTAGTGATTTCCGTATTTTAGAAATCATACTTTCTGAAATAATTTTCACGTTCTCTGAAATGAAAAATACATTCCGAAATCCATATGATACTTTCTGAAATGCAACTGACTTTTCTGAAATCAAGTCGATTATTCTGAAATACAATTGATGCTTTCTGAAATTGAACTTACTATTCTGAGATACAATCGACGCTTTCTGAAAATCAACTCACTAATCTGAAATACAATTCACACTTTCCGAAATATACTGAAATTCAAATGGCTCTTTCTGATTTCCTACTGGAAAAGGAGTACTACCGTAAAAGAGAAAGATTGACATATATGACACAAATGACATTACAGGAATTACAGATGAATGACAGATAAATGACAGATGAATGACAGGAATGACGAATAAGGCAGCCAGCACACTGAGCAACCATGACCGACCGTCCGCGATCGTCCAACTACGACCAAAATTGAATGATCGTCCTCGACCGGTTTTCAAAGACCATGCTTGAAATTCCAATCTGCTAAAAACTTTTGATTGATCAGTGTGAGTTTGAAAGTTTTCATTAATCCCTTTCAATTTTTGGTCGTGCCGGACGGTCGCGGACGGTCGATCCTGGTCAGTCAGTGTGATTTCTAGCTAAATGACTGGATTATCTGTCATTCATGGTATTTTTGCCGTTTTGTTTATATGTCATATGTCAATCCATTCCGACACCGGTGCCGGAATAAAATAAATGAAACACAACTATTCAGCTCCAAATACTGGAGAACAGAGAAGAGAAATAGCTCTGGTATCACCCGAATCGACATTAGATGTGGCTCAAGGGTAATTCTACAAATTAAACACAGGTATGAATTGTTTTTTTCGTTCTGCAAACCTCGCACTTTACCTCACAGCACCAATGAAAAGTACAATTACACCTCTCGACCACGGTGACCTCCTGGGTGCGATAACCCCTTCCGCAACACATGAGTTCGCACCCATCCATGCCCATCGAAGTATCGTTGCAGTGCCTTCCGTGCGTACCTTGGATCCCCAGCTCCGGGTTCCTCTCGCAGAAGCCAGGGGACATCTCGTAGTAGACCAGATCGTTGATGCTGGGCGGCTTGTGCTCGGGGTTGAACGGTTTCAACTGGAAGCCGTACTTGTGCTGCTTCCTCTTGTTTTCCCGCTTGGAGTGTATGCTGTTGGTCATCAAGGGATTCAGTTTGGGGTGTTTGGGGAGTCTATTGCTATGCGCTTTGTTGTTGCTGCGGCCGCGGCCGCCATTTCCTGCTGTTATATGGGACGCCCCGTCGAATCTATCTTTCAACAGATCGCCTACGGCTCTGAAGGGTGGGAGGCGCATCCAGCATGTTTTGACCGTGCATGAGCCCGACATCCCGTGGCATTTGCATTCTTTCCGCATGTGTGATTGGACGTGCTGTAACAAAAAACGGGGGTCAGCCAACTGATAATTGATACAAAATTACTACATTCATATTCGGATGTATTCCTGAGGCTCCTCAGATTTTTCAAATTTTATAATTAATTTTGGTTATATTATAGAGGTCAAAAGAAGAAACTTTCTTCATGAGACAATTTTTTTGGCCCTATAGTGTGATCTTCAGAAATGGAGTGAATGTCTTAACCACTAATCCAAAAAAAAACTCAGACCTATCAGGGTGCCCAACGATTTTTCCAAGGATTCGAATACTCATTCCTATCTCGAAATGCTATCATGCTTCTTAACAGAATATTCCCTGAGATAACAACACGGTTTCATAAACAGATAATTGCAGAGTAAATAGACTCTGTTAATCGCGATATCATAGAGAAGAAGCTATCAAGAAATGGGATACGAGGTCCCCCGAAATGACTTTTAACAGAAAATCTAAAATAATATATTTAGTTGAATGATATCTCATCGGAACAATCATATATTCATATTGGGGTACCTCAGGGTTCAATCCAGGGTCCCGTTCTGTTCGTCATTTATATGAACGACATCGATAAACTCGACGTACCAGCTTTCTTCACAATTTATGCTGATGATACGTCTGAAGTGATCTCTTATAAATACAATAGAGCTTTAACAGAAAAATGTAGTGCAACGGTTACAAAAATAGAAAAATTGTTCGCTTCCCATCACTTTGTTGATAAATATAGAAAAAACACAATCCACTAAGTTTCATAACAGATATAGAGAGTGTGAACAGCTTGTCGTTTACACTCACGATAACATTAAATGATGTCTTCATAGCCCAGAAAAGAATACTGAGGAGTATGACATGAATGAAATACCGAGAAACATGCGTGGATACAATCAGAAAATATAAAATTTCAACTGTTCCTTCCTCATATATTATGGAATAACATGAAAGATTTCAAAGTGAGATCAGATGTTCATAGTGTCAATACTAGACAATAAGAAACTGACCTTTTTGTACCATACTGTGAAACTGATAGATGTTTCAATTCTCCCAAGATAATGGGACCGAAATTTTTCAACTCATTACCTGTAGATGTAAATTGGAGTCTTCATTCAAAATTCGCTTGAAATTGTATTGAGCTTATACATGTTTTTCTAATGTAAACATGTTTCTGTCGTAATGTAATTCTGTTGTGTTACTTTGTGAATTTTGTTTATATTTTTTGAAATTGTATTGTCTATTTGACTATTTTACTTTTTCTTGGTCTTGATTTCCCGTGCGGATGGTGCTGCGGTTAACTTAGTTGTGGGTCGTAGTGTCATGTGTGGGTAAGTAATATTTAAACGGTTGATTATTATTCATTTGATAGGGACAGGACAATTATAATGTTATCCGACCTACCCTGTCACTGATGAGACCTCGAAACATGCATGTCTGCAGGTGGTCATTCCCAACCCAATGAAGGATAATCTTCTGTTCAATTATACGACAAGCACTTGCAATAAGGTCTTCTTGGAGGAACGTTGCACAATTATCTGTCAGATGTAGTTCAATGTCCGTCGTGGTATTAGCCAGGGAAGTAGTATATTTCCGACAGATTTCTACCTTTATTTTTTCACTTGGTGGAAACGCTTAGAGAGAAGGGTACTCCGTATTCAATCCACATTGTTGATACCTCTCTGGCACATTATTTTCGAACTTGTTTCGAAATATTACACTTACTTCTTTCTTTACTCAATATTTTGATTATTCCCAAACGATCTGTCTGAAAGGAAAATAAAGGAATTGAATTATGAGTATTAGAAAGTATAGTAGAGTACATATGACCAGGCGTTCAATAGTATCAAACTTGACTAGGAGGAGTTCCATGACAATAAAATCCTCTCAAGAAGACTTGAATGGTGCGAAGAATCTTTCAGCTTATATTACTTTCCACTCATAGTCCGTCTTGTGGTACATCTGAGATCTCTTTGTTATGCTAGTCTATGAAGCTATGTTATATCAAAAATATGGTTCTCACTCCGGGAAATGTGTGGAAATGAGGTGGTGTTCCAATGTCTCTTCTGTTGATGTGGTTTGGTGATTCCCTAGATCTTTGGAGAGGATATTTGCTTAGCCTTGCTGATGAGGCCATACTGTTTATGCCTTCCAAGTAGGCTAGCCAACTGTCTCTTTGGCTTTTTGTAGGCTCTTTACTAACTGGTGGCTACTCTGTCGAATAAGTTTGTCAAGCCTGTTCAAACGACTTCTTCAATATGTATTAATTATTTCTAATGTCACAGTATTGACAATCGCTGTTTCAGTGTCTTGAAGTCAGCTCAGCATGCTTGAGTTTTCATATATCTGCGGTTATCCTACATTGGTATAAGGTCATTCAGAAAGCTCAGTATACAAATGAATATCCTCATACATTAATCATAGTACGCAGTCGTAAGTTACAAATATGTTCGCAATAAAACGAACAAGACCAGAGCATTAAAACCGATGTTTATGCCACGATAACTAATTTCCCCGGTATACGAACATTAGAGCCATCGAATTAAAATTCGGTATATGTACGGTGTAAAGGCGGTGCGATACGATGTTACATGGCACTCAACGGGGCGCAGATGTCTCTTAGATGTGCAAGAGACTCCCTGTTGAGAGACACCGTGTTACACGGGGTAATGTGCCAGCACAAACATGTGTTTCTTGGCTGTACGTGAAATCACGGAAAATTACTGCTCGGATAACGACTAAATACCGAGTGACTTTTTCCTCGCTTTTACCTTAAATGTCGTCGATTTCAAGCGTGTTTTGCAAGTTAAATATGAGGATGTCGATGCACCTCATTCCTCACTCGATTGTATGGGAATTAGAAAATTAAGGATGGTTCATCGAAGTGGTATGAATCGTAAATACAGAGTGATCCACTTGAGGCTGCGGCATCATTGAACTTATTAATACCGGCATATTTTCGTTAAATCACTAAGTAAAACTATAAAAGTTGTAATTCTGCCCTCGATGAAATTTCAATGAATCACTATTGAAAAAATAAGTCACATTATTATTATTATTATTTCTAGATTGGTCTGTCCAAATATTCTGTAGGGCTTATAATGTAGCGCGTCGCATTAGAAGATGATGTGAGAGGCTGATGTTTCCTCCTCGTCACCACAAAATCTGCAATCCACGGATTCTCTGTTTATTCCCATAATGTGCAGGTGTTTCCTAAGGCCACAATGTCCGGTAATTAAGCCGGTGATTGTGCGTATCTAAGATCTGTTTAGATTAAGAGTGTCAACCGTCAGTGTTTGGCTTAAGTGCCTCACCTTGGCTGCGCTGTGTCGATAGCCTTTGATTTGGTCCCAATATGTTTGGTGTTTTGTTTTCTTCCACTCATTTATTAGGTTTCCACATCGGGTTTTGCTAATTCCAAATAGTGGTTCTGGACCTGTGAATGGTCATTCAGATGCACGTCGTGCAAGTTGATCTGCTTTTTCATTACCTTCTATTCCTCTTTGACAAGTGTTACCTTGTTATGTTTTGCCAGTTCATTAAGGCTCTGAAGGCATTCTTAAACCTGCCTTGACTTAATCTGTACTGAATTCAGAGCTCTTATGGCGTTCTGGCTATCAGATAGAATGTAGATGTATTTTCGTTTGTATTCACTGTCCAGATTCATCTGTATGCATGCCCTTATGGCATGTGTCTCAGTTTGGAATACTGTGGGTTTATTACCAAGTGGAAGTAAGTATAAGGTTCTTTTTTGGCCTCACTCCATGTATTCCTGCTCCAGTTATCGAGCCATCTGTGTACCAGATTATGTTTCCAGATGACAGTGAATCTACTCCCATTTGTCCAACTTCAGCTGTGTTCTGAATGGTTTTTCGTATGACTATTGGGGTAGCATGTAGTCTGATATCATTTCCAGTTCAGTAATGTTGACTTCATCAATGATTTTGGTGTGCCCAGTTTGTGGTTGGGATATCCAATTACCTGTTTATTTGAGTCTGTAGGCACTCATCCTCATCTCTTCATTAACAATGAACCTTCAGTTAAAGCCAACACGTCGTAGAAGATATAACGTTGAAAATTCAATATTGAGTTATTTGACACTGGTCCGAATCAAATTCCCTAACAGAAATTCTGCTGAAAAAATTCTTAATATTTTTGCTCAATTTTTGGCATGCATTTTGTGGTAGTGGTAGGTCATAAAAAGATGAATGAAACTTCTTTAACTAAGAAGACAAGGTATTTCGAAGAAAAACATGTTTTCTATCATATAAAGAGATTATTGTTTCCCATTTTTTTGTCTTCAAACGGAACTTAATACAAAAATTAGTATATACAGTATGTCTCACAAAGTTGGAACCATATGGAAAACTTTTTTATTATTAATTTTAGGAAGAAAGTCATCCTTTATGAAAAGTTCTGCATGTTCTAAAATCTGAAATACAATCATCAGATATCAATTATTTTCAGTCGTAGGTATGCACGGTTTGTCAAAATATATGAATTTTACTATAAGTAAGTTCGGAATTCTAAACTACGTTGAAGTATGCAACTATATCCATTTTCATGGAAAAATGTTGTTTTCTCTTCTTTGTTTACAATAACATTGCAAATTGAATTGTATTTACATATTATAATCTGGTATGCACTGACAAACAAATTTGTTTGATGTATTGGCATATTTCAACGGGGGTTCTGAACAACTTTTTCCAATAAAAATTTTCGATATTTTCAAATTTAAAGGTACTTTACTCTTGAGTTTAGTATTTTTTGATAAACGGCGTATACGACTAAAAGAGTTTTATATCTGATTATCGTGTCTAGGGTTTTTGGAACATGCAGGAGTTTTTGGTGGGAAGGCTTCACTCTGGTGTTGATGATCGAAAGCAACCGTTATGATAATGTTGAAGAAAATATGGGCCGTGGTTGTCGTGATAGTAGACCGCCTGCCTCTCAACCACAGGGGGATGGGTTCGATTCCCATCACATGTTAAAAGGTACGGGCTACGTCTTCCATAGCTCGAAGACTTCTGAGGGTTATGCTCGTGAGGGTGCAGCTGGTTGATGGAAATAACAATTTCAACAAATTTTTTAACTAAATCAGGAAGGCCAAGTCGGAATTCCAAGATCTAAGTCAGAATTCCAAGATCTGAGTCGGAATTTAGAAATCTAAGCACAAATTTCCGAGATTTATATCGAAACTCCAAGATCTATGTAAGAATTCCGAAATAAGTCTCAAATGCGGTCTCTAAGTGAGAATCCAACGTCTAAGTTGCATCTTCGAGATCTCAGTTTGAAATGAAGATTAGAGTTGTGGTTTCGTCACATTCGTTAAAATAAAAAATTGCAGTTTGTTGATGTTGCTTGGCCCACTTGAATTTCCTTTTGGGCTAGTAGTCATTTCTATGTCGTTTTAGGTATTGCATTGGATGAAAGAGTATACCTATAGAATCGAATGTTTGCGTGGGACTTGTAGGGTTTACGATTGAGGGACCATGCATACTTTTTTTATGAGACCTTGACAAGTCTTCGATATTTGGAATTTCTACAAAACTTCTTGATAACCAAACTGAAATTGTCATACCCATACAAAACTGATTTCGGGCTGCATAAATGACGTATCATCTGACCTACATTTCTATTTAAAAAATCACGCGTGGTCTTCAATAAAAATCGATGGGTCTAAGGGTTTTTCTCTAGGGTCGGGAGTTTTGGACCCGTCCATGTACCATGTTATGGTATTCTTTCCCTGTGCTCCTGGTATTTGAATGAGTAGTGATAATTTACTGTGTCAGTCTCTTTGTTCTCGATTTCAATTTTCATTTCTCAATTAAGGAGATATGTTTGAAACCAGCTCCTTGGTGCACCATATACTGTATTTTATTGAATTCCAGTGGATTTATAGCTCTGAGGATGAACTTATTGATATTCGAAACATTGGTAAGAAGATATCGTTTCCTCTAGAACAATTGGATGAGCATCATCCAATTGATGACGTGATTGGAGAAGTTATTAGTTGAGTTTGCGTATAATGGATCAGCCAAAAATACCTCTGCAAGCAAACTGGTATGGAGTAGAAAAAATAAAATACGAGAACAAACACCAGCTCAGGAATTTCTCGTCCGACCGACGTTAATAAACTTTCGAAAACTTTTTGTAGCAACTTAACGCCCTGAGCGAATGTCACTTTATTAGTAACGTGAAGTCCCCGCGGTCAGCAACAAGTTAATATGCATTTTAATATACCACTCAATGAGACCACCCGGTAGTAATCGGCCGTTTTCGCATAAATCAAACCTTTTTCTCACACCAGTCATCATCAGAATGTTTTAATATTGCATTAATTATCATCGTGCCAGTAGGAACATCTACATTCTTTCATTGTATCCGAATGTGCCCTACCAGGGTTGATTAAGAGTTTCGACTTTTTTTATAGCTATATTTGTAGTCTCAAGCAACAATTGAAAATGATTAGGAGTTTCGACGTAATTGACAGGAACTCAGTGTGTGTCCGTGATTACAGTGCCTCTGGTGTAATAATAATATATCACTATGAAGTTAAATTATTCTCATATTTTTTCATGAATATTTGCAATAAATAAGTCAACAATTTCGGTGAACCGTCTCTTTCCCTTCTGATTGGAGATTGATTACTTTCCTGAGAATATATCTAATCATTACACTGAAATCAATAGAGAAGATGTGGCTGCTGTCATATACAGGGTGTCAATTTGAAAATATTCCACCCTTAATAATATCTTCCTTCCATTAAACAATATAAGGAATATAAAAAAAAAACAAATAATTTTATTTTCAAGAGGAACACTTTCAAGGAATATTTGTAGCCCTCGCGGTTCAACCCCCTAGGAGGGGTAGATGTTACCTTTTAGAATTTTAAATGGGAAAAGTGGCACATAATTTTACTTGGTGTTCAATTCTTTTTCCAATGGTACCCTCTGACTTATTCTTTTTTGATAAGCATTTTCCGAAAAAATGGCGTTCTGAACAAACAGAAGTATCTAATTATTAGAACTTGCCTATACTGAGATGCACCGGATTTAACTCCCTTAGATTTCTTTCCTTGGGGGCATCTTGAATACGTTGTATATAAAAGAAGAACTTAAAAGACGAATTATAGCAGCATGCCAGTCAATTCCTAGTGAAGTTTTCCGTTATGTAAGAGGGGATTTCGAAAACAGACTTTATTACTGTTTAGAACAAAATGGATGATATTTCTAACAGTTTATAAGATAAGCGTAAGAAGATTTTATGTTTGCAATGTCTTTCTCGCAAATTAAATCTTATTTTGTAAAAGGAAAGTAAACAACAACTTTTATCAAAAGGAGTTAATACAATAATGCATCTCAGAACAGTCCAATTCTAATTACATGTGTCAGTTTAGAACGCTAATTTTCGGAAACTGCTCATAAAAAAATAAAAAGCCAGGGTATCATTGGAAAAAGAATTGAACGTCAGTCAAATCGATGTGCCACTTGACCCTCTTCCCATTTAAGAATCTAAGGGTAACATCTATCCCCTAGGGGGTTGAACCACGAGGGCTTCAGATAATCCTTGGAAGTGTCCCCCTTGAAAATAAAATTGACCTGTTTTTTCAATTCTTCATATGATTTACTGGTAGAAAGATTTTAAGGATGGGAAGTTTTCAAATTGACAACCTGTATAGCTATTCAGTACTATGGTTTCAGATAATTGTTACTTCAGTATATTCAGACTTATTTATCAGGACGAAATTACATTGTTAAGATCAAGAGTATTCAGCTATGCTAAACGAAAGTTGTGGAGTTCCTCAGGTATCCGTTCTTGAGCCACTTCATATCGTCATATGGATGAATGAACCCGTATTAGAATTTCTGAAACGTTCACACTTCATGCAGATGACACAACGATAATATGTCATAAAATATGGTAGATGAGGTCAGTGAAGTAATTAAAGATGACATTAGGAAGGTAACAACTTGATGTGAACGTACCTATTAGTTTTTAACTTTCAGAAAACTATCATCAATTGAGCTTCTTCTCATCACTGAAAAAAAAGTGAGTCAGAAGAGTTTATTTTTTCGATTTATTCAGGAATGTATGAAGATAAAAATAATAAAAAAATATTCTTCAAAAATTACATAATTAAATGAATCAACAGTATATTTCCACTAATTTTTGGGCATTTTTGGAATATTTTTATGTGGTCCATCATTTACTTGGTTAAAGGAATATTTCACATTATTTTTCGAAGCTTCAATTATTGTGTAAATAATTTTACAAGAATGTGTTGTTTCCGCCGAAAATAATATCATAATAAATGTATTAATAAAAATGTTGCTCCAAAAAAAATTCTTGTACACATAAAGTATTTTCATAAATTGCTAAATTCATTTCAAGTAAATCTTCCACAGATTCTATTTAATTTGGGCTTGTTCTGGCAACCACTATCAGCGAAACAAGCTCAGCATTTCATAACAAATTATGAGGAGTACCCATATCAGAGGCACTTAAAAATAACTCACTTTTTATCGGAATCCCAACATATCCGCGTCAATAAAGCTAAACTTAGCCTGGTGTATTTCACCCTCAAACTACTTCACTATCGGCAAAATTAATTGAAGAAGATAAATAGAACAAAATATATCCTCTCATTAGTGGTATCGACTTCAAAGAAACTATATATCGGCCAGAATTCGTGCAATCATGACTGCCAACATAAATATTGGTACGTGAAGCGAACGCTGTCACTTTGAGAAATGATTGCACCAGGCGATTTGTTCCCGAGACGTTTACCAATTCCACACTGAATTGTGGAAATGCACTTAAGATTCGTCAGTAATGAGTCGTTTTCAGAAGATAGGACATGTAATTGCTCTCATATAGGAAGAATGCTGATTAAGATCAAAATATCAGTGAAATGCTAACGAGAAATGTTCTTGTTCTTTACTTGAAATTTTCTCAACCAAGTCCTTTATTAATTATCGATATAATTATTGAAGTAATAAAATGAGTCATTTTCAAATAAACCTCAGTAGGCGGTGAATATGAGCACTTCAGGCATATCTCGTGCATTGTGAAGGTTTTGTCACTCTTTTCGTACGCGCCTTTCCTTAGAATCGATCTATTAGGGAGACCGAGGAGACAAAGCTGTCATGTTTGTAGGCCACTGGGCCTAAGATTTGCCAACCATCTAGACTAGTTGCCCAGTGTTCCAAACAGTCCCTGGGGAGGATGGAATGTACTCCATCCTACTACAAAAAGAACAGGAATTGTTGAGTGGCAGAAAGAAAGAGTCATTTATACAGAGTCATGCTATCTTGAAACGCTAAAATATCACGCCCTATACCTATCTATTGATCAACAAATGCTCTTAACAAACGCCAATTTGCGTATCAGCCAGACAAATCCACGGACTTGGCAATGGAGGATATAAATAGGCTACTTACGAAATCCCTGGATGATAAAGAAATAGCCATGATGACATTTATCGACACTGAAGGGGCATTTAACAATGCTTCTACAGAATCAGATAACATAGCTCCAGAAAGAAAAGGAGTTTCTTCTTTCCTGTGTCGATGGATAAAAGCGTATTTGAAAATAAGGTAATCATATCATCCATGGGCAAATCCACAGTCACAGCTAGAGCTGGTAAGGGTGAAGTTCTATCTCCTCTTCTATCGCTCATCCTGAAGGACGAACTGCTGAAAAGGCTCACACCTAAAGGCATGAATTGCTTAGGATCTGCTGAGGCACAAACGATATATACACAAAAAGAGAACTAATCCTACCAGTTCTGAACGGTGTTAAATTTAAATTACCAAAAATTATCCCAAGGTAATTAAGCCCATGGTAGCGTATGGTGGTCAAAGACTCAGCAAGCTGTGGCAATTCGAAGACTAAGTAGCATTCAAATGCAATGCTACTCTGCAGCCATTGGAGCCATAAGGAACGGCCAATTTAGAAGCCTTACTTAACATATCACCACTTCGGCATATACTCACAAGGCGAAGTAAGTCACATATCAACAGATTGATTTGGCAAGCGCTTTTAAAAACAATACATGGTATGAATTATATTGGATGAGATGTTTCCCAATTACAGTTTTGGGAAAAATTTGAAAACAACTATGAGAGGCATGGAATGAAGGTGATTCAATGAATGCAAAAATTGCCTGCTATACAGAAGTTGTGGGAGCAGATATATATCTCTGAGAAGAGTTACTGAGGCAAACGTTTGATAAAATGACCATTTCTGTTTACCCTGACAGCCAAGCAGATATCAAAGCAATTAGATCCATGCAAATCAACTTAAATCTTGTTTGAGACTATCTGGGAGCCCTACAACAACTATGCAGTCATAACAAACTGTGCATAGCCTGACAAATATAGTGTATAAGGGTAACAAAGAGGATGACTCATTAGCACTTGAAGGAGCACGACGTGCCCATATTGGCTGGCACTTGCTGGTGTTCTACAGAATTTCTTTACTTCAACTGATGTTCTACATTTAGTCGCTTGAAATATTCACTTAAATAGCATTTTTTCTAGGCTGTGATGAATGTGATGGTATAGATATATTCGCATTTCTTGTGATGTTTTCTCTGTTTTTCTCAGAAGTCTCCATGCGAGTTAGGTTTGGGTGCAGAAGTGACCCGTAAGAAATGACGAGGGATTATAGAATAGACATTCATTTCCCAGCTAGGTACATTAAAAATCATCAACAATATTCTCAAATGAAATACACTATTTTATTATCTAATGCCAAAGACTTAGGGTAAGGTCTGACTAATGGTTTGAATTTGAAAGAATGAAGTGGATACCTTCAAACAGATGATTAATTATTTAAAAAAAAATCCGTTAACCAGCTGTCATCCACCTACGAACGACAGCCCTCAGCAGTCGAAACTTGTGCGAGCTAAGGATTAACGAGGTCTTACCTTTTGACGTGCGATTCCTAGCACGAGACCAGTGATCATGCTGAGAATCGAACCCACGTCCCTCTGACTGACTGACTGTTTCGTGGAATTCGGAAGATGATTATGGATTTTTATTCCCATATAGAGGGGTCCAGTTCGGTTGTATTTATAGTTAGGTAGAATGATTGATTAATTTCTTGTTGGATAATAGTGTCTATCAGCAGGTCGTTCAAAATAGTTTTTATTTTTATGAATTAAATGACATATTTTATAGATGTTTATTTTTGTAAAGGTGAATATTTTATGGCTCATAAACTACTTCCTACATGAATCCTTAGAGTTAAGCCCGAAAAGAGTACGAATGGCTTGTTTTTAAATTATGAAAGTTGTTTGCGTTTGTATTGCCGTTCCTCAGAATTCGATACCATATTGTAATAGGCTGTGAAAATAGGCGTGATACACCGATTTGGCAACTACTACATTTGTGTTGATTTCAATAGTGCGAGTAGCAAAAATTGCTTTGTATTGTTTAAAATTCCAAATCCGTCCAACTCAATTTACCATCAATTATAATACCAAGGAATTTTGTTGAATCTGTAGGATTGATGTAGTTTCCTTCCACTACTAGGCTTATTGTTTCATGATAGGAATTGAATAATATGTTTTGCGTTTTATCGATGTTCGGGGTGAGTTTGTTGGCTGAGAACCAATCAGTGCATTCATTGTGTTTTGTGCTGTGAGCCTCAGATGTTGTTCATTTTCTCGGATGATCAAAGGGAATGATTTCGATAAGTCACAGAAAACTCCCAGTGGGTGTTAGTGAGATTCAAGTGCCATAATAATAGTCTCTAATAGTTTGAAGGCAACGTCGGCTATACTAGAATTTTTTCGAAAGCCAAATTTAGAGTCTGTTAATATTTGCCGATCTTCCAAGTATTTTATGATTTGGCGGTTTACTATCCACTCTGTTAACTAGTCATTGTGTTTGTTTTTTATGCACTAGCGGGCGGTAAAGTACACTTTACCGCCCGGTTTGCCGGGCGTAAAGTGGCACTTTACCGCCCGTGGGCGCATCATGGCCCGCGGGCGGTAAAGTAGACAATATACTAAAATTGTCCATATATACCTACGCACATCATTTCACGGAAGACCTACCACAAAACAATGAATTCAGTTCAATAAAGAAATGCTCATTTAACAACTTTTATTCATAATCTACATTTTTGCTCCATAACCCTGAAAATTAGAATTTTATATTAATAATTATTGCATTTTGAAACATCCTCATCACTCATTTTAGATGTGGATGGTAGGTCCAAATAATTATTATTTGGTATCGGTCCATCACCATCGCCGGCAATTTTTTTGGCAATATTCAATTTATTTGAAATCGACTGTTCAATGTAGCTCTCTGCTACTGTAGTTGATTTCCAACCAGCGTGTCTTTTGATATTGATGATACTCTTCCCAGCATCAGCCACGCCTGAAACAATGACCCGTATGTTCTTCTGGGCCTGGTAGCTTCAAAAATGCTGCAATTTTTCTTGGAATTTGACCGAGGATATTCTTCCCAACAACTTGTTTTGTACATTTGTCGTTCTTATAGAATATAAAAAACGCCCATGTTCATTATTTGCGGGACGTAGACTAGCATATCTTCTATAAATATCCAAATAATTAACTGACTGGTTTTCAGTACTGCAGATGGTAAATGTTCGTTGTATTTTAGTTTTTGACTCTCGAATTGTAATCAATAAAGCATAAGTTAGGTCTTGAATGTCATCAGGCTTGAGATTTGTTAATTCTTCTCTACGACAAGCACCATGTACCCCAAATATTAATGCAACCTATAAAAGAATCAATAAGTTTTTTAATTACTTAATAAATATAGGTAGGTATAACATACCTTCATCATCAGATATACATTATCTGGAGCTTCTTTTAGAAAAAGTTTGATTTCATCCCTATTCAATATTTTGGATTTCTTCGGCTTATATCCATAATTCTTCCGTTTCAAAAATGCTATCAATTTTGGAAATTTGCTTATGTTTATATTATTATACAAATTCAAAGTAGACTTTAACATCGAATAGTATGACCACAAAGAAGATGGTTTTCGATTCTTGGACTTCTCAAAAAAATATCCCAGTAATATATCTTCTGTAATCACCTTCACATTATTTTCATTGCGCCATTTTATGAACTCATTATACGTCTTTTCGTAAAGTTTCTTTGACTTTGTTGGTAGCAGTTCGAGTTTGGCACTCTCAGCCGATTCCTAAATTTCCATTGGTATGTATATATTATGTTCTTCATCTGATGATTCCATAGTTTTCGTGTTGAGTTCACTCACGCACTTTTTCAGATAAACATGAAGATGACCGTTTACCTTGTTTATTGAATTTGTTGCTAGACAACAACCACCTTGCTAAACAATGTCATAATTAGGTGGGTATATACTGGGTATTCTGTGTACAATTTGAATAAATGAATCTATTTCAGTATACAGAGATGATTATTGACACGATAATTGCAATATAAATATATATAGAGTGTCCGCCAAAATCTTGCAGCCATATGGAAAACTTTTTTGTTAATAGTTTCTCAGAAAATGTCATTCTTCATAAAAGTTACTTTCCCATGCTGTTCCAAGATTTTGGTGGACACTGTATAAACCGCTAGTGCATAAAATTTTGTATGTATCACGTGCGTAAAATGCGTTTATGGCCTGCGGCGTGGATAATGGCCCTTGATACATAAATAACTATTATGTGAGCGAAATTCAGCATTTCCAAACATTTAGTGCACTTTTCAACGGTTTTCCGCGATGCTCAATTTTACGCACTATATGACACAAAATGACGTGCTAATGCCAATTATGTCGGAAATCGGTGTTCACACAAACAAATTAGAACGTAATGGAGCAATCGCACCCGATTGAGCCGTACGTAACAAGAAATAATCAGTTTTGAAAGTGACTACAGTTCGAATTAAACGTTTCATGCGAAATTGAGTCCGATTAACATATTTTTCATCGATGTTCACTTATCCGGATATAAATTTTTCTCCTCGAGCGTAACCGTTCCGTAAATCTTTTCACGCTCGGGTATTTCATTACTTAAGTGGTTTATACCAGAGTAATTATACTAATTTATGATTTGCTCAAAGCCCGAAGCTTGCCTCTGGGAAACCAAATAAGTTATATTTCTTTTGCTTCGAAAAATATTTTGTATGTTAATTGTGAGTACGCGATTTGAAATTTACGACGCAGTATGGTTAGGTCATAGCGAGTGTTTTCTTAAGAACGTGATTAAATTTAATCGAATTTGGGTGTTTTCCAATACGAATCATAGTGGCCGTGAAATATTGAAACTAAGTTTCTGTTAGTAATGCAGTACTAATGATGATAAATAATAATAATCCCAACAAAAACCCTTGTTACATTTACGAAAATGTGACATAAATTAACGGAACATATTTATGTAAAATAGTTACGTAAATACTAAATCACATTTCCAAGATACTTGAACCGCATATTTACGCACAAATTTTATGTATGTTGATACTTCAATTGAAAATTCAACATAAGGGGTACGCCCTCTGGAGTCGAGTGTTGAAACTATACATAAGTACATCGTAATCCTTGTTGTCGTCAAAATTCCCAAGATATTATGTTATACCAATTTATTTAATAGAATATTGTAAGACATATGTGAAGTAGTTACATTACAGTTATGTGAAAGTTACGTAACATATATATTTATCATGTAATATTTATGTCAGTTTGTAATATTTCTTACGTAACATATACTCAATGAAACGATATGAAATTTATGTAAAATAGTTACGTGGGTGTTATATAAAAATGAGGTGGTATTTGTAGCAGACATTTCGCCTTTAGAGGGATGTAAATTACATAACAAGTACTATTAGTTATGTCACATTTATGTCAATTTCACATGATTGTGTTTGCTGGGATAATAATGACTTTATTTAGGAGGGGTTTGACCATAGACTGCTCTAGCCCAATCTGAAATAATTATTCGAATTAACAAAAATCAACTGCATTTATAAATACATCGAGGATGCACAATACGAAAAGGAGCTCTTGAAGGCAGAGGTGGGGTGTGCAGGTTTTTGTAATAAGTATAGATTTCGTTTGTTTCGAGACTAAATTTCCTGTGAAAATATGATGTTTTGACCTAGATAGTAGGGTACGCTGAACAATATGATTTTGTGGACAAAGCAAGCAAAATAGACATATCTTCTTACATGTAGTTCATTTATTTTTTGTTCAATGTAACTAGGTGTGATATGATCGCGTCTCTTACAATTTCTTGCAAATCTCATGCAAACATTCTGTACCACTTGAAGACGGTCACTGTAATCAAATAGGGAGAAAATGTATGAGTACTTGAATTCAAACTGTATTCCTAATCGTCCATATGCAGCTTTTATCAAATTGTATACGTGGGAGGTATAGGTAAGATTCTTATGAATTGTCAATTCAAGACGTTTACTAGATTCATAAATTTGATGTGGAATACCATTCAATCTTAACTCATTTTCCAAACAAACTTTTGCCCACTATTCATTCGTGTTTTGAGGTTAAGAGCATATTTATCATACCGATATTTATTTGATCAGTTGCCTTTTTTGTTCACTTGGCATAATTGTATAGCACAGCTGATTTTCATCGGCATATTGACGAAGACATTAGCTGTACAAATCACAAAAAGTGATGGGCCTAATATAGACCCTTGAGGTACTTCGCTTGAGATATTTTACTCATAAAAGTACGTAACATATGGAAAAATATTTATTATTGGAGTAAGTATTACAAAAAAATATCAGTGTCCGACGATCTCATAATCAATATTAAAAAAAATTACTATGAATTTCCGAAAGGTAGGGTAAGATAGTAAGAAAAAAAGGGTAATTTTCAAAAGTTTCTTGCGTCGAATTTTGCCGTTCAAAGTTAAAATTTGAGGCAAGTAAAAATGATAATTTTTTCTTATTAATTTCCGATGTCTTCAAAAATATCCAATTTTTCCTTTTTGCAGAGAAAAGTATATTTGGAAATTTCAATCTGAAAATCAAAATATTGGTTGAATTGGATCTAACATTTTAAATTTAATTTAAAAGAACTTGGAGAATTGTTTCACTACTTTTCGAGAAAAAAATCCAACTGATTTGTCAGTGGCAAATCCTGAGAAAATATTCTGTTTTAAATTTGTTTTGTGGAAATTACCGGATAAAGAAAACCTTCGTCTGATTTTGCCTCAGTTTTAGGTTAGGTATTTATTAGGAATCTTTTCGGCTTTCAAACCATTATCAATCACTTTTTGCCCTATATACAGGGTGTTTCCAAATATGTGCAAAAATTCGTTGGGGATTGATTTCTTGTCGAAAATTAAAGAGGATCTTTCATTCAAACAAAAGCTCTAAGGCTCTTGAAAAGTTACACGATTTCAAAAATTTTAAATAAAATTTTGCTTTTGTCGAATTTGTAATGGGTTAGAAAAAAAAACTTGGTTTATATGTTCTACCAATTGAAAGACTATTTATTTTGCTGTTATCTTTTAAAAGGGTGAAACATATTCCAATTTGTACTATAGAACTTTTCAACAAAAATTCTTCATTTCAGAACACTTTCAACTGTTGAGGTTTTTCCGCTAAAGCAAGTTTCCCAATAAAAAAAATTAAATGTGAATGAAAGCAAAACAATCTGGTAGGTAGCCATCACGTTTTTTTTTGAACAAATTAAGACTTCATTCAAAGTATTTCAAAATTTTTCCACTTGTTTTAACTTCCAATTCAGACATGTGACAGAATCATATTCAGTTCAATAGAAACCGGTCGAAACAAATAAACCAAAACTCAATGAATGTGATGTGAGGGCGGTTTACTATGACCTACTGTTTCACACTGTTTTCTCCAACTGAAGTAGACCGTTCAGCAATTTTCTTGAATTTGGTCAATCCCCTTATATAATCCCATCCTACTGCTACTACCGCCGTTTATATAATGTACTCACCCATCTTCCAGCTTCGTTATTGTGCAAATTTATCTTTTCCCGCAGGTTCTTCCCTCTTTCCCCCGTATCAACGAACTCCCTGCTGATGTCGAAGCCGAAGCCGATATTGTCGGAGCAACCTCCCCATTCAAAATCCCGAACGTTCGCCACTGCAGAAGCTGTGTTTCCGTTGGCAAAAACCTGAGGACGGCCCTTGTAGTGCGTCTCGCAGTTGCAAGTGTCGATTGACCCTTCACTGCAAGCTCTTGCAATCGCATGCGTCACTGCAGCAGATGTTATGGCGTAAATGAAAGCTGTTTCTCGACAACCTGAAAGAAAAAGTGAAGTTTAGTGAAAAATTTTTCAGCAGTTATAGATGGTGGAATTTCATGTTGCTCGTAGCTCATGGAACATATTAGGTACAATTATTAGATAAAAAAAACACTTGCATGACTCCCTTGCAATCTGGATCAAAATAAGTCGATTCGATGTTCTTGCGGTGGGAGGAATAGGTCGATATAACGTCATCAATATTTTAGAATAACCAATATGGGAGATAACTTAAAACATGTTAAAATTGTTAAAAATTGGAAAAATTGATTAAATTGTTAAAATTGTTATATGTAATTGTTATAATTGTTAAAATTGTTATAAATTTTAAAATTATTAAAATTGTTGAAATTGTTAAAAATTGTTGAAATTATTATATCCGTCAACCGGCTGCACCCTTACGGGCATCCCTCAGAAATCAGACACTACTTGTGCTATGCACAAAACCAGTGACCATGCTGGGAATCGAACTCACGTTCCCTGATTGACAGATAGGTATCAACCTAATCGTTTTTTCATTAAACTCAATGTATGGATTGGGTTTTTTACTAAGTATTACTATAATTAATTATTACATTCATTTTATCTGGAATACAATGAACTAAACATGGAAGAAAAAGGGAAAGAATCGACTGTTTCAAAACATCTCTTCAACATAAAGCATTTACTTGAATTGTGAAATTCATGATCTATTATATTCACAGCAATTATGAAGATATCAAAGGTTTTTTTTAATGTATATGATCCTTTTCATGACTTTCCAAAAAATGTTACAATCGTCCACAAACAAAAGACAGTCACTTGCTGAGTGGTCAGGAAGATCATCAATGAACATTAGTAGGACTAGAGGTCCAAGACGTGATCCTTGAGGTACACTAGACTTTTCCAGAAAATTTTCAGATACCTTTCAATCGATCTAAGTACCACGATTGAAGCCATGTTGAGACTAAAATATATTAGATATTACGATACAAAATATTTTAGAAGAACTTTGCGATCCCATTGAGAATAACCATAGGTATGACTTTTGGAATTCAGATTTTTATATTCCTTGTGAATGAGTGACGGCTGGTTAGTTTACATTATATGAGGACAGATGAATTATTCCTAGTGGTGGATTCATCGTAAAGCTGCAATGCAAAAGAGTGCGTGAATATTCAATTGACGCCCAAAAACTTAAATCAAATATTATGTTCATGTCAATGCAAGTTAGACGAAAAATTGTCTTGTCGGAAAGAGTATAAATTCATCCTGACATGACAAGTAAGCATTTTTTCGACAAGTTCAGATCAACATTAAACATTGAATCTATGAAACAAATATTTCGTAAAAACGAAAAATAACTCTCCGCACAATTCCACAGAGTGGAAATATATAAGGCAAATATCTGTCTGAAAACAACTACATCTCCCTACGGATATTGAATTATATCTGTCGCTCACTTGTGCAACGTTCCTCACGGACACATATATTTGCAAATATTTGAATACATTCTTGCTCTGTGAAACTCATACTGAAAAAACACCATAAGATGATTTTATATATTTTCGTCAGCACCTGCTTTGTTTGAAGTTTGCAAATTTTTTTTTTTTTAAGTTTCGATAAACATTTATTAGCAGAGCATAAGGTTTGCTAGGCGTTCTCTGCATTCTCAATGATTCGGATGGTTCGAAAGTTGAGCAAGGGAGTTATAATGTCAGGAAAAAATAACAGAGCAACAAATCAAAAAAAATGGGATAATAATTTCGAAGGTAATTAGACAATTATTAGATTTTCAAAAATATCAAAATAATTGTTTTAAACTAGAATAAAATGGAAGGTTTATCTGATGATGGAAAAAATCTAGACGTTGCTGATAAAACTTACACTCATTTATTTATCTAGGGAGGAAAAAAACATTAGCATGCATGTCACATTGCTCAATTAAGTGAATAAATAATTTTGGCCATAGGATGGCTAAAATACTGCAATCTTACAGCAAGCCACTATAACAAATGTTCAAGAGATGTGAGTGCATTCAATACCATAATCGTTTTGATTTTCACTAGATCCGTTAAGACTAGAAAACAAACGGATAGAATTTGCCATTTTTTTAATATCAGTTTTCCTTAACTACATGAGGATTCATATGATTTCCTTTCCAACGGTATGTTTTTCCAAGTTAAAATGCTATATCGCATATACAAAATGATACAATTATTACGAATTGTTCATAACTGTTACCAGGATATGAAAGTTAAACTGAAATAATCCTCCTCATCACTCCGCCTTATTTTCATCCATCCCCATCACCCACTTGGTTTATAACCACCACCCCTGATTCACAGCCACCCACAATACTTCCAATAGAGATTTCCACTTGTGATACCGGATTGGATAGCAGGTCAAAAATGAGTGGGACCTGAATAGGTATTTTCAAATTCTAAGTCATCTTACGTAGACGTGATCGATGGGATAGCATTGATGAAAAACTTTTCAAAGATACAAAACTTGTTTTTACATTATATTTTATTGGTATTTTTCGCAAATTTCCCAGAATTTTCAAATGCGTACGGAATTCTATGAGAAGGAAGGGGGGGCATTTCCATTAACTTTTATAAACAAGTCAAAGTTCAGGTTTCTTATATCTCAGGTGATGTTTGGGGAAACATGATTATAAACCAAACTGGAATTGGTTTTTGTTGTGAAAAAAGGTTAGAAATAAAAAAAAATCATTTTGTATCTCAGAACTCACCAGCAGCGCACCACAAAAAAGTTCATGGGGCGATAAATAGCTTGACCCCTAAAAAAATACCCCTGTCTAGATTCTTACAATCTCTTGGCATTCTGGATGATGTAAACCCTAGAGGGTAACCTTTGTTCCAAATTTCATCACAATATCTCAAAAACTGAAAGAACTATGAGGAAAAAATTGTAAACATCTTCAAACTTCAACGCTCTGTACATCGTTAACGAAGCGTTTGCAGACACATGTTTATAGGAAATAAACGTCTTATTTTGACCTGAAAAATACGCATCTTAGATTATGATACTCAATGTTGGAACACTCTGTATTTTCGAATACTTACGAATCGACAGATTATTTATTAGTCAAATATTCTCAGACTGTGACAGAAGCTTTAACAATAATGCCACTCAGACAAAGATTGCTTGCCCGTTAAATGCATCGTTTTCCAAAGAAATCCCTCAAAGGTAACCTATACATTTCAATGTACCTCAACATGATGAACAAAACCCATTACAAATACTAAAAGGTTTATAAATGGATCACGCCTCCACCATTGTAACCGAAGAATGATGCATGGCGTAGCCCATTATTAGCTCTGAATCGTAGTGAATATAGTTTCATTCATGATACCGTGATCGTTCGGGCATTAAAGGATGACTCCCTGGGGATAAATTACTACCTAGGCTTTCCGGTATACTCCTAATCAACTTGCTTGCGAGACGAATCACAGATTGTAGTAGTTTGTGTAGCACCTGGAGAAACGGACGACAAAGGATTGGTCTGAGATTACAAAAACGCGGTTAGTATTTCACATTTGATGGGTGCTAGGCTCGAACAATGGATGTTTTAGTGAATTATTTGCAGCTTGTTGGATCAGACAGAAGGACGTCTTGCAAAAAAGTCGCAAAAGCGAGTGTTTGAAAATTTCAATAATTATTAAATTTTATTTAAAACTCCACGCCAGTAATTTTCAACCAATCAAATAGGGGTTTTTTGACAGATCACCATGGTAACGTACCTATGTATTTTAGTGGAATTTGTTCTCTCTTGGCATGCGAACTAAATCGGAAAGTTTTTGAATAACAGAATAATATTTTCTGACAATACTATTATTTTTTCTTTTTATAAATTTCAACTGCATAGTTAGAATGTTTTCTATATGCTGCTGACACTTTCTTTCTTTTTAAAGACGGAAAGCTGGACGCAAATTCAATCTGTTATGAAAAACCAGTGAAATTATAATATTCTACCACTTGTAGTAGCTCTAAGTATCTATGAAACAAAAAGATATTATATTTTACGTTCTGGAATAGTGATTTTGTGCTACCACAATGAGTAGAAATCAACAATTTATAGGCTAAGAATCATAATTACAAAATTCTTCAGTCATCTTGGAGCCACCATATTGTTTTTTTGCACTTACAAACAATTTATAATTTCCGACCCTGAAAACCACCACTTATCATGTTTGAATCAAATCGGACCATAATTTCAAATCTTGTCCGCCATTTTGGAGCCACCATTTTGTTTTTTCCTTAGAAAATTCCATGATGCATTGTCACCAAATTTATTGCAAATTAGCTTGTAAATTAAGTATCATAATTTGGAATACTGACAAGAGGGCGCTAAAATAGAAAGTTAGGTAGCGAAAATTGACATGACTGAATTCCATATGAAATTACCTGTTTAATGATGTGTCACACTTACTACTTTCCCTTTTCAAATTGTTTAGGTGATAGTGACCAAGGGGTGGGGGGAGATGTAGATTAAAAATTGACGTGTTTTTGTATGTATCTATATGAAAAATAATTTTTCACCACTTGTGATTACCTAAAATTGATATAAAATTCCAGAATATAATATGGTACGTTCTGAATTGGTATTTTCATGCAACAAGCATAAAAATAAAATTAGAATATATGCCAAGTATCCATTGGTGACCAAACTACATCATAATATGTACCTCCTATGAAAAATTGATAAAATTATAATTATCTACCACTTGTTGTACCCCATAGTTGATATAAACTGGTATTTTCATGCAACTACAAGTGGTATAAATGAGGAATTCATATGCTAGGAATCTAGTGGTGCCGAAACTGCAACCAAAATAGTTATTTGTTTTACTAGGCATAAAAGCACAAGATTTAATGCCGCGGCTGGTGTTTCATAGCCGAGCGTAGCAAAATCGACTTTTTCATGTTTAAATTGCGTTTCATTATCAATATCCAAATAACTAAATTATTTCATCAAAGGTAACTGGGACCTGAATTACTATGTTTACCGCTGATGACGTTTGTTGATATTTTGTATAAACGTAAAATACCATTTCAGTGAAAACAAAGCAAAGTCTAGGAACCATCAATACAACACACGCCACCATACGCAACTTACGTATCCCATTATTTTGAAAAAGTCTATCTCTCAGAGAGCATATTCCTTTTCTGCAGTTAAGCTCTACCTCACAATATGAAAATCAACTTCGAAACCAATGTTCAAAAATAAATTGAAACTATTTCTCTTTGATAAGGAAAGGCAATTTATAATAGATTTACTTGAATGAATATTCCGTTAGTGTATTGAAAGTTCAACCTGGTTTACATTGATTCTCATTGTATTTTGTTGAAATTTTTTATTAAAGTTGACTTTTGATATATCTGTATTATATACATTTTTATCTGTATTGAATATGTTTATTGATATTTGTTGTACTTTTTTTACGTGTTTATACATTTTTATATATATTCTTATACATCTATAAAAAAAATTATTATACATTTTGTATCAATGATTTTATAATTCTTTTGTGTTTCCATAAGTTTTAACCTATATTCTTAAGCATATTTTATCTTTTTTTTTATAAATTTTCACCAAGTTTGTTTACCAATTTTTATCACTATTTGAGACATTCTTATCTGATAGCACTTATCGCTCTTTATTTTTATTCATGCTGTAGTGTTGTATCGATCTTAAAATTTTTATGAGTAAAGTTTTTATAGTAAAATGCAATTATTATAATCTATTTGGATGTTGATTGTGAGCAGAAGTTATAGCAGACCTAAATTTTATAGAATTTTGTATATTATATAATACAAATATCAAACAAATCTGATGATTTTTTATTTCCAATGATATTCAGGGGTCTACCACTTGAAACTGTTTTTGAGGAATTTTTTATTCGACTTGAAATTTACAGAGTACTTACTTATACTATTTTCATCATTATGAATCGATTGGTGTTCAAAGAATTGGTCTAACCGTTCTGGAGTTGAAAAGTTTAAAAGTTTATCCAGAGTTGAGAGGGTTCATTTCCTGCAAATTCTTGCCATTTTTAGAAAATGAAAAAGAGAAAGTGAATTCGGATTTCTTCTACATCGAATTTTGCATATTTTAACTTGAATTGTCTACGAATCTTCTAAAAGTGTGAAATCAGCTCTTATTTCCGAATTTTAACACCGCTTCATAGAAAATAATGTTGAATCTGAAAGTGCATTGATTCTACTGAAAATCTTCAGAAATGTTGGCATTTCGTCGAAGGAAATTATTTTTGTGGAATGATTGGGAATCAGCTCATCGAGATTCATTTGAGAAACGTTTGCGATTTTTTTTTAATGAAAAATGAAAACTTTCGATTGTTCAATCGAGCGTAGGGGATTTTTGGGACTTTTTTCGAGTCATTTTTCTTTTTGTCCTTCAATTAGAAATTTACGCAGAAACGCTCTATCTTCAACTGTTCTTCAGTTGGAAAGTTCATCTTGAGTTACGTGGGTCGTTAAATTAATCTTGCCACTAGAAGTAACCCAGAAACGATAACAAGAGTCGTTTATTGTGAAACAGGAGTGAGAAGGCGAGAAATGTTGCATTATTTCGATTTCTGTTTCAGAGGAGATGAACCAAAACTTCTGGTAGACAGATTACTCAGACAATCGGTAGATGACAGTAATGGGAGACTAAACATGAAATGATAGTTTATATTTTATACCACCGTGTACATAAGCGAAATTTTTAGTCGTACTTCATCTAAAATTCAGCAAATAAATAAATAAAAGATAAAAGTATTATGTACACAAAAACAATGTCGTATAAAATCTTGATGATTCATTTTCGATATTGAAATAGATTCATCTACTTCTGATGGTATTACTGATTTGAATCGAAAACAAAATAAAAAAGTTTTAATTCAAATCACGTTTTATCGATTCTCCCGAAACCTAAAAAATGTGACATCTTTATCCAATCAAGTATTCAATTTTTTTGTGGAATGCCGATAAAATTAACTAAGTTATGCAGAAAATTTTATATTCATCATCATTAAAAAACGGCAAGCACACCCTGTACGAATTGCGAATCTTATCATACCATTAGCTAATTGATGGGAATGGTAATAGAGTTTCTAGAAATTATCAAATTATGACCAATACGTCAAACGTGACTCATGAACTAGTCAATGATAAAGTTCGTTTGAAATTCAAATTGCACTAATTATAAATGATTCAAACTGATTTCTGTGAATGCGCTCTGAGCAATCTATGCCTAGTCCTTCCGAAGAAACTAACATAATTTTCGATTGTGCCAAATCATTCATAATTCATAAAACAAACCCACAAATCAAGATTGATGGATCACCTCCTAATTATTTGCGAAGTAATAATAGGATGAGTATTTTCTAAGGAGTCACGGTAGATAATCTTTCAAAGAAGTATGCAGTGAATACCCACGAGGTAATATACTGATTCCAATAATTTTCAGATTCACTAATATTTTGAAGACTGAAAAAGAAAAATACGAGGTAAATTTCGCTACTCTCTATTTTCCAGTGCATACAATGTTACTCGATACTTTCAAGTATGTATATTTATAAAAAAGGAGCTCTTCTAATCCTTTATTCGAACTAACAAGACAACATTCACTGACGATGATGACATTAATACACATACAGAGTGTGTGTCCAAACTCTTAAATTGAATATTGGTATCGTAAGGCCGATGCAGATACATCATCGGCCTTGACACATATACTATCGCAAGAAATCGTTCTAAATTTGACTCATATTTGAAATAAAACCTAGTAAACATAATAAATATGAAACTATTTCATACACTAGCAAAATGGCGAAGGCGCCAGGTAAATCACTAAATATATCTTCAATAATTTGAAAGGAAACTAGTGTATCAAATTCAAATACAGCTTCTGAAAGCAATCGTTTTCAAATTCATATTACCCCAAATGTGTGAATCACAACTCCTTGTACGCCTATGCCTATTACATTAATCGTATTTAGGTACCAAAACGGAAAACTTATATATTATAATCAAAAACTAACAGCCTAGTGTTTTCGACCGGTTCTATGTTGAAAACCATAACCTATAATTACAGGTGTAATAGGTGTAAAATTAGTAATTATAGTTAAATAATTACAGAAAATTATAACCTTTATGTTTACAACAGGTACATAAATAATGATTCACTGAAAGAAGCTCCGAATTGTGATTAAACAGAATGATCACAGATTATCCTTAATTATATTACTGAGAGTTTATTGGAATTGATGAGCACGGAATGATTTGCATTCATGTTCGTGACTGTTGAAGAATCGTCAGTAAACTTATGATCCTTGGAAACAATGTTAATTGTAGTTTCATTCAGGGAAAAGATCGCATTAAGATTCAACACAATTGATGAAATCAGACCAATTTATATTTTAACTCTCCAAAAATTAGATTGGACATAATATTATTATTTCCTTGAAAGTAAAAGACAAAAAACAGCTCCACAAGGAAATTTAATAATTCCCAATGTCTTACAAATTCTTAAGATGATAAAAAATATAATACAAGAAATAAATGATTAGCGTTTCATGTGTTTTTATTTAAAATCCCTAGGAAATATTTCTAGCTTGTTTGAAAAAAGTACTTGTAATTCCGATTCACAAAAATGGCGGTAAACAAGATTTTAACAACTGTAGACCCATTTCGTTAGTTTTGAAAACGTAGAGATTATCAATAGTATTGGAAACAATTGTTCACAAGAGATTTCTGTGTAATTTTAAAAGCCAACAAAATTATCACACCAGCTCATCATGGTTTCATGATGATAAATCCACTTCATTGGCTATATTCGATATCACCCAGAGAATTTATGGAGCACTTGCTTGGCCTGTAATTTCAAAAAAGCGTTTGATATATAGTGTATGTTTTCAAATAATGCTGCTTGAACTTGCTCATTATGGTATAAGATGAATTTCACTGATTGACAAGCTCTCAATTATACATACAGTAAAGGGCAATTATATCAAATAATAATAGTTAATCGTGCTCTTCGTGGGTTTACATAAACAACGGAGTACCCCAAGGATCAATTTTAGGGTCCACTACTTTTTAATTTTATATTATTGACTTACCGAAAAATGTACCAGAAGCTTCATCAACGATTGACACCTCATTTTTAATTACTCGTATCAATGAAACCGAGAGTATAGATAAATTGAACAATTCGTTGTCACGTATGAATTCTTGATGAGAAGTAAATAACAATCATATAAACTTCTAAAAGACCCATTCTGTTTCTTCCTCTCAAAAAGCATTTGTAGAACATAATCCTGTCTCTTATATTGTCAAATTTGAACAATTCAGCAAATTCCTTGGAAAAATAATAGATTCCCAATTAAACTGGAGGCAACACCTAATTCATTTCAATAAAAAATTAGGTAGTGGTTGTTTCGTTTTAAGAACTCTCAAAGCACAGGGGCTCAACATCAATACGCTGGCACTTTGAACAATTTAGCAACTGCCTTGGAATAATAATAGATTCTCAACTGAACTGGAGGCAACACCTAATTCAACTCAAGAGAGATTTGAAGTTAATGTTTGGCTTGGTGTTTTAAACACCAAGATTATCGGTCCCTACTTTTTTGAGACATCGTTGACGGAGGAATTATATTTAGAATTTCTTTCGATATTCTGAGAAAACATCAGATTTTTCAAAATGATGGAGCTCCGCCACATCGCAGAAATATTTGCAGGTATCAACTCGATGGATAGGAAACAATGGTCCAATCAAATGGCCAGGCCACCACGTTCACCTGACCAGACCCTTCTGGACTTTTTACTGTGAGGTTTCATTGAAGACAAGGTTTTTGGATCAACTTTCGACAATATTGACGAATTGAAAGAAACAGCGAGGAGGGCTTGCATGGCTGTAACTCCATAAATGCAGGAAAATTGTCATGAACATATTATAGTAAGAGCGAATATGAGTTTAAGAAACGATGGATGGCATTTCGAACATTAAATGAGATATCGTTAACGACGTTGATGGTTAGGAGTATTTTGACATTTTCTTTTGTTTGATACTTCTTGGTATATTACATTTGCTTCTGATATTGAAGTTTATGTATATCTTTGAGTTCTAGACACAAAAAATATTAGTACTTACTTTTTTTTAAATTTGTTATACAAATGAAAAAACCTAGAAGCCGGTACTTGAAAAAATAAAGTTGAGGATGGAATCTAATAGACGAAATGTCGCATTGAAAATTGTTTCCTATCAGATTATAAAAAATATGAAACAATATTGAAAGTTTTGTTGACTTTTTTTATATCGTTCGAAGTGTAGGCGGTAGAGCAAAAATAACGAAATTCGACTATTTTACTTTTTGGGGAATATCTCAAAAGCGTGATGGTATAGAGGTCCCTGACACTAGATGAAGAGCGTGTCGTAGGGCAGCTGAGACCATAATGCATTTACTGTCAGCTTGTCCAGCTTATGCGGTCTCAGCCTATATCCACAGGCATAACGCGGCCTTACGAGTGTTGTACTACTATCTACGACACTCGTACGGTGTAGACGAGACACCGGCGTTGCCTTATGTTCCGGGGGATATTGAGTCCGTTGTGGAGAATGAGAAGTGCAGAATCTATTGGAAATACTCATTCCCCACCCTCAGGCAAATACAAGCCAATAAGCCTGATTTAGTCCTCCTCCTCGAAAGTAGGACGATTTTCATCATTGAGTTTTCAGCTCCTGGCGAAACGAACATCGTCCGAAAAGAGGAGGAAAAACGGACTAAATATCGAGATCTTCTTTTTGAACTCCGCAGGCTTTATCCAAACCATTCTGTCAAGATGGTGGTTCTGATAATAGGGGTCCTTGGTGGAATGATGGACACGCTGCTCTCAAATCTGAAAATCATACCGGCATGCCGTGATCGTGATGCGGCAGAAATACTAGCCGGAAGAATGTAGAAGGCCGTTATTCTTGGTTCACTCCGTTTACTCAGGGCACATGATTCTCGGACCCAGTAATCGCTCACCCCACGGACGTGGGGAGTGTTTGCTGGGGTTAATGATACACCAGCGCGCCCTCCGGTAGTATCGGAGCTCCGGGGACAGGGCCTGACTGGTACATTCCGAATGAAAAAAAAATAAATTATTGCTCTCCAAAATTGGAAAATTTAACCGACCTTGTAGGTCTCTCCGTTTCCGAGATAGCAATAGTGGGACCCGCAAAAAAAGCGGCCTGTATGAACATCTTCATTGTTTAATGCTACTGTACACTTTCCTCCAAGCATTATTGTTAAAATGGAAATAAATGTAGATTCTATTCTATTATATTCCCTTTATTAATGGAAAGTAACTTTAGTGTTAACTCCTGTGGAAGCTCCATTCATAGTATATGACCTTTGCTCTCTCAAGACAACTGAGGAGTCTAGAATTATTTCTGCTAAAAATTATATGATTATTGACTTCTTGGCTTTCTTTTCCAAAATACTCTCTAATGAAATAGCTTTTCTCAGGTCGATTGAGGTAAAAAATCGGGATAAATATCAAATGACGAATAATCGTAACGTTTGGAACTGAATTGATATGTGCCAACGATATTCCAGACATGTTCGCAAGAAAAGGTCGTAAAACCACCCAAAAGCTGAAAATTACAATTTTAACGCTTTCAAACAGTGATAAATGATCATAAGCACTCATTACAAAGTTATTCAAATGTCTGGCAATCACAAATCATCATCAGTCTCGCACATTGTCATATAATATGCGTTGATTTGCACCTTTTCGAATGGTGTATAATAATTTAGTAGCTGCTCCACGCTTGGTGCGAACAGAAAAGTTTTATTAGCCGGGTTCTGAAAATATTGCGGAGCAATAATAGTTTCTCTCATTGACCATAATAGATTTATTACCCTGTATTCATATACAGAAGCTTGACTTTTACCTAGTGAACAATGCTGATTGGCCATGCTCTTTTAGATAATGGCGAGTTCATTGAATCGCTATCGATGGGCAAGCAGTTCTGACAATTCCATTAAAGTGATTCTCAAGGTGTTAGAGCCCAACACCTGTATGGAAGAAACTCAGTTTAGGTGTACTCAAATTATTATGAACGTTCCAGAAGAATTGTTACTTTTGGTTAAACATAATGTAATGACAGATTCACATTATTGAAGCAATGACAACTTATCACAGCAGTAGGGAATATATTTTTTGAGTTCTCAGTTTGTTTGTTCTATGCCGTTTCAATACGATCGATTTCAAAGGTAACATAATAGCAGTGATACCTCATTTAATAGTTATTTATGTATCAAGGGCGTAAAGTAGGCGTTTATGGCCTGCGGCGTGGATAATGGCCCGAAAGCGTTAGCCGAGGGCCATTACACGCCGAAGACCATAAACGCATTTTACGCATGTGATACATACAAAATTTTATGCACTAGCGGTTTATACAGTGTCCACCAAAATCTTGGAACAGCATGGGAAACTAACTTTCATGAACAATGACATTTTCTGAGAAACTATTAATAAAAAAGTTTTCCATATGGTTCCAAGATTTTGGCGGACACTGTATATATATTTATATCGCAATTATCGTGTCAATAATCACCTCTGTATACAGAAATAGATTCATTTATTAAAATTGTACACAGAATACCTAGTATATACCCACCTAATTATGACGTTGTTAAGCAAGCTGGTTGTGGTCTAGCAACAAATTCAATAAACAAGGTAAACGGTCATCTTCATGTTTATCTGAAAAAGTGCGTGAGTGAACAACACGAAAATTATGGAATCATCAGATGAAGAACATTATATATACATACCAATGGAAATTTTGGAATCGGCTGAGAGTGCCAAACTCGAACTGCTACCAACAAAGTCAAAGAAACTTTACGAAAAGACGTATAATGAGTTCAAAAAATGGCGCAATGAAAATAATGTGAAGGTGATTACAGAAGATATATTACTGGGATATTTTTTTGAGAAGTCCAAGAATCGAAAACCATCTTCTTTCTGGTCATACTATTCGATGTTAAAGTCTACTTTGAATTTGTATAGTAATATAAACATAAGCAAATTTCCAAAATTGATAGCATTTTTGAAACGGAAGAATGATGGATATAAGCCGAAAAAATCCAAAATATTGAATAGGGATGAAATCGAACTTTTTCTAAAAGAAGCTCCAGATAATGAATATCTGATGATGAAGGTATGTTATACCTACCTATATTTATTAAGTAATTAAAAAACTTAATGATTCGTTTATAGGTTGCATTGATATTTGGGGTACATGGTGCTTGTCGTAGAGAAGAATTAACAAATCTCAAGCTCGATAACATTCAAGACCTAACTTATGCTTTATTGATTACAATTCGAGAGTCAAAAATTAAAATACAACGAACATTTACCATCTGCGGTACTGAAAACCAGTCAGTTATTTATTTGGATATTTATAGAAGATATGCTAGTCTACGTCCCGCAAATACTGAACATGGGCGTTTTTTATATTCTATAACAACAAATGTACGAAACAAGGTGTTGGGAAGAATATCCTCGCCAAATTCCAAGAAAAATTGCAGCATTTTTGAAGCTATCAGTCCCAGAAGAATATACGGGTCATTGTTTCAGGCGTTCTTCAGCCACTTTATTGGCTGATGCTGGGGAAAGTATCACCAATATCAAAAGACACGCTGGTTGGAAATCAACTACAGTAGCAGAGAGCTACATTGAACAATCGATTTCAAATAAATTGAATATTGCCAAAAAAATTGCCGGCGATGGTGATGGACCGATACCAAATAATTATTATTTGGACCTACCATCCACATCTAAAATGAGTGGTGAGGATGTTTCAAAAGGGAATAATTATTTTCAAGAGAAATGTGAATATCCCACCCTTAATATTCAAAATTGTAACAATTGCATAGTTAATATAAAATTCTAATTTTCAGGGTTATGGAGCAAAAATGTAGATTATGAATAAAAGTTGTTAAATGAGTATTTTTTTATTGAACTGAATTCATTGTTTCGTGGTAGGTCTTGCGTGAAATGATGTGCGTAGGTATATATGGACAATTTTAGTATATTGTCTACTTTACAGCCCGCTGGCCATGATGCGACCACGGGCGGTAAAGTGCCACTTTACGCCCGGCGAACTGGGCGGTAAAGTGTACTTTACCGTCCGCTAGTGCATAAAAGGTATTTTTGTCCTAAACATCAAGCACCATATTTATTCCCCAAATATATTTGTGACTATAGGTTGTATTACTGGGAATTTTTTCTTTGATTGGTACATTTATACTTTGAACATTAGCATTGCCAAAACGTGACATTTCGAAATTCATTTGGAATGAAGTTGTTGAACTCAGTCGTGTTGTCAAAGTGATTGCAATTATCATTGCAATGTTGACGTGATTGGGTGAAATTGTTCCATATGACTCAAAATGACAAAATTTAAACGGTTATTAGAAAATTTTCACTAACATGTTTGTGTTCTAATTTCAATACATGTGCTTGTTTTGTGCAAATGCAGTATTGCTGGATTCCTACGTCCAATAACATTTTTTATTTTCTTTTTCAATAACTTTGTCTTTAACGGTGTAGTTTCCCATACCAGTTTGATGATCCTTTCCCGATATTAAATATTAATAATATTCAACTCAGCAGAATATTATTGCCAAACAAAATTCCGACCGAAATCGACTAATTCATTCACATTATGTTGTTTTCTGAATAAATTAGTATTTATGTTCCATAATTACCAGCCACAGCGACAACAAAAAATAACTCCTAATAACGCCATTAATATACCTTTTTTTTACTCTCAAACGTGTTAAAACGCTGAACATTTTCGAACATCTCTTTGTGTGATCCCAACAAACATTATGAATTATTGTCAGTCCAATGATCTGCGCCCCCTGTGGGCAGACCGGGTAATTACGTCATCACTAGACGGCCCGCGGTGAAGGATGATGTATTGCTCTCCGAGCTACATCCTTGTGTATTGTTATAAACACTGTTGTATATCACTATACGGGATCTTGATCGCATATTAATAAACTTGTAGATAATTCATATCTTTCGATAACAATTATTAGGATTTTAATTGCGTTTACGTTTGAAATGCAGATCATTTATTTAGTTGAATGATGAGTGTTCAGCTGGCGTGGGAGGGAGCGTGAGAAGCGTTACTTCGGTACCATACTCGGTTGGTAATGGTTGAAAAATCTCGTACTTCTATGGGACCACACAACCAGATGGTACAGTTATAGTATCCAATAATAATAAACAGAACGTTAGGTATAACTGTTTTTGCAAGGATGACTGATTATGCATTCAATGTGTTCTGATTCGTCGCACTGAGAAAATTGTATGCTGCTAGCGATAATTCTTCAATATGAGCAAATATCTCTGCTTCAGTGGAGCCGAATCCAAGGGTTTTCGTTGATGTTTAAAGAAAATACTGAAGAAGTATGATAAACCATTTTCATCAAACATTCGTTACATAAAAACAAATATCGACCAATCAGGATGTATCCCAACAAGGCAAAATGTATATTGCAAATAGATAATACCCTGTTCAACTTTGAATAAAGTGAGAGAGGGCAGTTAGCTAACATGTTTTCCCTTTTTCTTCAAAATTTCCATAATTACCCCATCCCATGTTTGTATTGTCTTCCTCTTTTTCTTTTTTTGAATCTTCGTCTGCTGTATTCGTTTCACCTGGCATTCGTTACTTGTTGCTTGTATTTTTGAATCTTTCCTTATCTCCGAATTCCTTAGTTTGTCCATTTTAGTTTCCCATTCTACTCTTCTTGAATACTTCATTTCAATGACCTGGATTCTGCTTTTTTGTCTTTGTGAGAGTACCCGGGACCAAATGTAAATATCTGTCTCTATATTGTTTCGAAAACATTTATTTTAGTTTTATTGTGAATTTCATTTTTATTTATAAAGGTTTTATTCATTGAGTAGTATAGATTTGATGTGTTTTGTATTCTATTGTTGATTTCTAATTCTTGTTTTAAATTTTCTTGTATTTCTATTCCTAAATATTTGTAATGTTCTGCTTGTTCTATATAAACTCCTTCAATTTGTTTATTTACCGCTTTTCTTTCTACTTTAGGAATCACCATCACTTTTGTTTTGTTTTTGTTCATTCTCATCTCGTATTCTTCAAAAGTTTCATTCCTTATCTCCAGATTATTTTGTAGATCTCGTTATTCTCGGTCATAATTATCAAATCATCCGCAGACGCACCCTCTGATATTTCTAGGTGCCTATATCTAAATATGTAGATTTTTAACTTTTTGTGAACATTTTTTATTATCTCATCTACCAATATAGTCAACAGCAATGGACTTAGTCCTTCTCCTTGTCTTAATCCATCTCTTTTTTTGAATTTCTCTGACTCTTTGTTATGTCGAATCACACAGTTAACATCATTCTTATAAATATTCATTATTATATCGATTAATTTGTTCTCAATTCCTCTATTCTTCAAGATTTTCCATAATTTCATTATTGGCACCTTTCCGAACGCTTTTTCTAAATACACATCTTGCTCTTGCTGAAGCTTTTTCTGCAATTATCTTCAATGTAAATGTATGGTCTTGTGTGCATCTACCATTCCTAAAACCGCTTTGTGACTCTACTATAGGTCTTATTTTTGTATCTATAATTTTCTCATATATTTTCATCGCTTTACTTAGCAATGTTATGCCTCCATAGTTCGTGCAATCAAACTTATCTATAGGGCAATTATTGCTACTTTCTAGTCGTTAGGTATATGCTCTTTGGACCATGCTTCGTTTCGTTTCTATCTTGTGTTTCTTTGTTTTTGTTCGTTTATTTTTCTATTTGTTGGTGGACATTTAGTAGCTCTTGAAAATATTCTCTTCATCTATTCATTACTTCTTCGTCTTCCCTTATAATTTCTCCATTTAATCTTTAATCTGTTTTCTCCTGTCTTAGTGTTTTCAGCATTCTATCTTTTTTCCAAATTCTTACTACTATTCCTTTTTTGCCCCAGTTACTAGCTATTTTACTTTTTCCTTTCATTTTTGTACTTTGCAGTATGTTTTTATGTATGCCTCTTTTAGTAAGTCGACCTATCTTGTCGGATGAGACCGTTTTTTAAAAGTAGTCCTACAATGTCTCCACATTACTGTGTTTTACCGATTCTATTGATTTTCCACTGATTCGTCTTTAATTTGGCAGATGCATGTGTTACTGTTTTGACTATGGGAAAGAATACGGGGTACCCTCCTCTCTTAGCATTTCCACCAAGTGCAAAATTAAAGGCAAACATCTGTACAACTACTTCTCTGGCTAATACCACGACGAGCTACATCTGACAGATGTTTGTGCAACGTTCTTCCAAGAAGACCCAATTGCAAGTGCTTGTCTTGTAATTAAACACAACATTATCCTTCATTTGATGGGAATGACCACCTGCAGACATGCATGTTTCGAGATTTATTGCCTCTCATCAGTGACAGGGTAGGTCGTACAATATTATAATTGTCTTGTCCCTACCAAATGAATAATAATCAACCGTTTAACTAATATTTCCCCACGGATGACACTACGATCTACAACAAAGTTGATCGCAGCGCCATCCGCAAGAAACAAGACAAAACATTCCCAAGTAGCACAAACTCCGGGTATTCTTTCACATTGTTGATACCTCTCTGGCACAATATATTCGAACTTTGTTCGAATTAATACACTGTTTTGACTGTTTGATGTATCTAAAAACGTCTATTTTTAAAATAATTTTGAGCATTTCTATTACAGTAAAACTAGGTTTTGAGCCCTGAGGACGAATTAAATATAGCTCAAAACGTTGGCCACAAAACAATACTTTTTCTCCGATTTTCTTGATTCACATTCCAACCAAACCTCCAGAAAAAAAATATTTGATATTATAATTATGGAGTTCTGAGCATTCCGTACTTCTGCAGAAAACGTTGTGTACGATATGTCACGTAAAATAAATTTACTGACAACTTTCGATATCAGTGAACAAAACCTTTCAGCACCTATAACTCCGGTGAAACCAATAACAAAGCTATTGAAATACATCCATGGATGAGAATGAAAAATGCCCAGTTAATAAGGCATTTACAACTGACACTCGACTGTTCGCGTGGGCCAGAGCTCTACGGGTGTCCCGCAGTGTATTATTCAGGGTGGCAGGTAGATGTTAGCATACAAAATACATCTTCATCCTCATGATTTAGTGGTCTGCTTGAATTCTATATTGCCATTTGGAGTAATTAAGTGAATACTCCGGAGTTCATGGATAATTTACTCATCATAGTCTTTTGTTCGATTTGAATTGAAAGCTAGTTCATTGAAGTTTGATATAAATATTTTCGAAAGAATTTGATAACTATAAAAAATACAGGGTGTCATTTTGAAACTTTTTATATCCACTTAAATTTCGCACAATATACACGGAATTACACGCTGATTCTGAAATTTTTTTATTTCTGTATGCTCAGATACAAAGTTTGGCATATGAAAGGAGTGAAACGTCAGATATTTCACGAATGAAAAAACTAATCCAGGGAAATGACTCCTTTCAACTCCAGATGAACTTTTCAACTCGAGAACAGTTGAAGATCAACCAATTCTGTGAACGCCAATCGATTCAGTATGATAAAATTAGTGAACCTACTTTGTGAACTTCAAGTAAATCGACGTGAAAGAAATTTCTCGAAAAATCTAAAAAAGTGCAAAGGGGTAGACCTCCAAAAATCATAAAAAATACAAAATCATCAGATCCACTTAAAATTCTCACTGTATATGCAAAATTTCACGCTGATTCTGAAAATATATGATTTGTGTATATGCTCAGATACAAGGTTTGGCATGTAAAAGGAGTAAAACGTCCGAAATAAGACTATAAAATAATTGACGAAAATTTCTTCTTTCAACTCCGGATGAACTAAAGAACGGTTGAAGATAGATCAATTCTGCAAACGCCAATCGATTCAGAATGATGAAATAAGTGTACCATGTCAAATTTGAGTCAATCGCCTGGAAAAATCAAAAAAGTCAAAAGGGGTAGTCCCTGAAAATTATGAAAAATACGAAATCATCAGATCCACTTGAAATTCGCATACTATATACCCAAAATTTATTGCTGATTCTGAAAATGTATGATTTTTGTATGTTAAGATACAAGGTTAGGCATATAAAGTATAAATTCATAAATTCCACGAATGAGAATTGAAAATAATTTAGGCAAATTACTGCAAAATAATTGAGGGAAACTGTTGAAGACAAGTGTAAAAAAATTGAGAAAAATATTCGGGTTATCGTCACTCCAATAGCGACAATTTTGTCTATTGACAATGCCATTCAAAATTTTATGAACAATTTCCTGGTTGAGAACAGAAATTTTAAGTGTAGAAGTGGCCAAAAGGTGGAATGTGGAATGTGAGCGATGAAAATAAAAAATCCCGCATTTAATAAACGCAAATTAACTACCATCTACATTTTACTATTTGATTACTTTTTTGTAATTTTTTGTAGCTACTAGGGGTTTTCAAACATGAGGGCTAGAAATATTAATTTACTTGTTACTTCGAATCCTTATATTGAGATATTAAGGGTAGAAAGTAGAAGTAGAAAGAGTCAACTAGCAAGCGTATCGTCGATAATTATTTCTTAGAAAAAGGCAGATGGCTGTCGGTATTAAATATTCGGGATAACGGAACTGTCGCGAAGAATCTGGACTACGCACGGATCGAGTATATAAGGCGACATTTCACTCGGATGAGAGGAAGTTTTATGGAAAGAAGTTTATGAAGAAGTGATAAGCAGTTTTTGAAAAAGTATGCAAGTGTTTGGAATGTTTTGTTACTTGTATTGTTTCACTCGGATGAGAGGAAGTTTTATGGAAAGAAGTTTATGAAGAAGTGATAAGCAGTTTTTGAAAAAGTATGTAAGTGTTTGGAATGTTTTGTTACTTGTATTGTTGTATAGATCTAAGTGTTTCATTAGTCAGTGAAGTAGTTGTATGTTTTTAGTGAAGTTAGAAATAAACATTTTAGTGGTGTGCTCGTCTAGTCATATAGTAAAAATCGTAACAATATCATTGGTTACTTCAAATACATTTTGTTGGATAATATTGAAAAATTCAATTTGCTAATGAGTTTTTGTAAATTCGAACAATAATGATTTAAAGAAAGAAAAGTAAACATGATTTTCCTGATTGAAATTTGTCAGGATATCAAAGGATGCAGGTAGTGATCGTTCAAGGAATCCTGTTTCAAAGCAAGGCATTCCTGGTCACAATAGATCCTACTTCCGCTGTGATGATAATTATTATAATTGTTCAATTTGTGTTCAACATGATCCAAACAGTTTTGACATAACCATTACATGCCATCAAGTCAGTCATCGTCCTTCCAAATATAATGGTACAGTTAGAAAAACGAGGAGTTATTGATACAGTGGTATACTGCAAAGTAAATATTGGTGTTGATGTAATTTAAATGAACTTCTGCTACAAGAAGTTTCATGTGAAACTTATTATTGTATAATCCTAAATAAATGTTCTATCATCTGTTAGTGCGTCTACGTTTCTCACCTTCACTCATAATGTTAAAGTTTAACAGAAGATAGTTCGTGAGTATCTTGGGTATTTATTTCAATTTTATACCTTCATTTATTTTTGGAACAGTTTACATCTCTATATTTGGTGGCGGGGCAGCAAATATGACTTCTACACGATCAATTACCACCTGGTTATTTCATGACACTCATCAGAAATAAATTTCAACATTTTTATTGAGCCACACTAACTGCATGTCAGAATAGTAATGTTTACCTGGAGATTGTCACAGCAGCACTTTTATTGAACGAAAAGAATAAATTCGAAGAATTCATGACAGCTGAGACCAATAAAAAACCGATTTCCAATCAGAACTGCACTCTGATATTCCCCATTGCAACTCGTAAAGAGTTAATAAAACTTGCGTGAAAGGAAACCCAAAGAAACCCAACTGCATGCTTGTACACACGCTCGATATCATATATCGTCCATTGAAGGCAATAATAAACCTATAATGACTCCTAACTCGCATATGACAGCTCTACTATGATTCTCGTTGTTTATTGCCATGTTGAAAAACAACATTCGATGTCTCACGTTGAAGTATGCCAACTATTGATCATATATCCATTTTTTAATACCGATCACGCTGCCGATACAACAATAAATCATTAAATATTATTGCCATCTTCAATTCAATTTGTAATTTTTTCAGACGGTTGTTTCAATCTTTTATTCCGCGAGGTTTTTATACAGTTAATAAAAGCGATTCAATTGTTTCTTTACGTCGTAAGTTGCTTATATACGATATATGAACCTTTATTCTCGTTGATTGGATATTTGTCCGGAAGAAATATAAATGAAACATTACGAGACTTCAGAGAAAGGACGGTGTTCAGAGAAATCTGATGGGATTGGTTGTGGGGTACTGAAAATAGTGCTTTTCACAAGAACAATTATAAATAATGTCGATTCCATTTTCTAGCAGCTATCATGTGGTCTATGATTGGGCAGCAACTATTGGATATAAATTGATAGTGAAGTACTTTTTTGGCATCAAATCTGGATTCCTGGTAACGAGGTGTACATCAGAGGCTCTCCAATGGCTCAATAATGGTCTTTAGTAGTCAGAAGATATCCAAGGAAAGAAACAAGGGGATGAAGGCAGCAATTGGTGGTATAGTTGTATTTTTCAAGGTGGTAAGTATAAGCTTCCCTACATACCTTACTTTGACTGATGAATTGGATATCTGAACGAGTAAGGTCCAATTTATGCAACTCGTCATTATCATAGTCTCAATTGTTCTTGTTTGAGACTAAAACTAAGGAAATTGCATACATGCCCCTACAGTTTCAATTTTATTTTATGAGTAGGACAGTGACTGTGATTAGGACTATGGTGATAACAAAGTTGTATAAATCGGCCCTAAATCTATTCGAAATAGTCATTTTTAGTTGACTTGGGCTGAAGCGAATAACAGTAGCGGTGATGAAGGTGACAAAGATGAAAGACTATATTCCATAACATCATAGTCAATATGCATTTTCAGTAGTGGTGTTCGTAATGTTGAAAACTTCCTTTTACTTTAAGTTTGAATATAAAATTCTGATGGTAATACTGGTCTTTCTTAAGAAACAATAGATAATTATAGCGAAACTGACTTTCCCACATCGCAAGTAATCAAAAAACAGAAATTGATACAAACATTTTCAGTAGATATTACTGTATGATTATTAGCTAGTAATTTTTCAATTTCTTGGTTCAAATATAATATAACCTTCGAAATCTTCTATACGTTTCTTCGTTGAACATTATTCAAATAATTTAAATTGAGTATTGGTATTTAGAAATCATCAAGTTGATAAAAATAATGTAATACAATCTGTTTAGTAGACCACGATAATTCTGCTGTTCACAGTCATCCTGTTGTTCGGCGGTAAAATGTTTGTTGCTTCGCCACGCAATGCCAGTGACAATGCTATAACTTTTTTCCCAACAGTCCACCTGTTTGCTTTGGCGAGTCTTTTCTGAAGTACACCTTTTATTCCGGTTGTTTCTAACTCTCTTTCCTCGAGGTCTTGCTTCAATTCACTGACCTTCAACTCAACTACTAGGCAAACTCTCATCGAAAACATTTTGTATTTCACCCAGATATCAGTCTATTTATTTCACACAGAAAGTTTTCAGTTTATTGTCCCGCGACGAGCAAAACGGTTTACTTCGCAAACACTTAAATGTTCAACGGGTCACTAGTCTATTAGGCGCGAAATAAATTTCTTTTAGTTTTTAATACGGCAAACACTTATTTATTTCAACATCCGACTTATGACACCAAATGTAGTGAAAATTCACTGAACTGATTTCATGTAAAATCAGATTGCTGCCTGTTGCCAACCTAAGTAGTGTTATCGACACGTTTAGAGTGGGGGACATCCTAGAAGTACCGAAGTCTGATTTTTCTAGGAGAATACAAAAATTTGATGAGATTCTCAATGGAACCATTGTTCGATAAAATTAATAAGGATCCGACGCTCCAAAGATGTCGATTTGGCGACAAACGAAAACTTACCACTTTCAAGATTTTCTCTCTGCGACATCTTGTCAGACTCGTCACACTTGAACAGTATACAAAGTAACAACTTGTTGGTTATCACTTTCTACTTTGTGCGAGGGCTGGCGTACTAGATTGGCGTAGTCTTCTAAACAGACGTGGTAAGGTCTGGCCTCAGTGTTATTACAATAACAATAATGAGGGCAGCATAATTTTTCAATTGTAAAACTTATCTTTTATCAACTGATATTTATCAATTAGTCATACATGGTAGTGAAACAGTTGAATGTATTACTTTAGAATCCACATATCTATCCTGTTGAGGCCATATTTGAATGTATTAATTTTATTTTCAGTTTTGGAGCAAGTAGAATTTGTCTCTTGATGCCTAGGCTACACATTCATGATTCCACATACGGGAATAGATTTTCACTTCTAGTTGAAGACAGCATGTTTTGCCAGAAACACATTAAAATATAGAATTGAGCATTTTCATAGTAATTGATAGTGGATCTCTAGTTGTTCCGTTAGTGATACTATTATCCTACTCCTATTATTTTCCCCTTCTTCACCATTGCTATCGATCAAGAAAGAAGCTAGACATTCCCTTCCACAAAGGTAAGGGAATTATAGAGTTGATTTCTATACAGTCTTACCAATTTTCATATACATAACACATCCATTATTTCATCTTCATTTTCTACTATTATATTCACCCCGTTCATGATTTTTACAGGAACATTGTTCAAACTTCAGGTTGAAATTAAAAACAATGGATAATTTTCAGTCACGTTCTAAAACTAAACAGTACGAACATGCAGTGTTAACTGGAAGAAAAAGTTACAGATCTCTAAATGAATCGAAAGCTATTGCTGCCAAGAAAAAGTAATACAATATACGAAAGAAATAAAGACGTTAGTCATAGTTATTTCAATATCACTGACTAGTACTTGATGCTCTCCACCCTCGTAAACCATATCCCAAGCCATCCATCAAACTGTGATGATACCCTCCAACTACATTTACTCAACAACATCCTCGTGATTTCAATTTATCTCAGCTAATGCATAATTGAATATTTGTTTGACAATGCGCTTTCGTTAGACATACAGAAAGAATACAAAGGATAATTGGGTCCACTTCCAATTTACATGTCCACTAAAGAGCATGACAAAGAACAGACTTGTTTAACTGGTTAACATCTGGACATACATGTCTCTTATGCGACCCTTTGACAAATGACAAATATATTAACAGGCAAAAAACTCTTCAATCTCATTATTAGCTGGTATATTGGGGTACTTATCACATCAAAGGGTTCAGGTTTGTATACCAGGACGGGATAGTAGCTAGACGTTAGTTGCTAGCAGAATAATAAATTGAAATGTTTGGAAAAGTAAAAATTCGAAGAAAACAATGCATCAACTAAAATATCCATATTAATGATAATTCGATAACTGGTCATATATATATAGGTTGTCCGGTAAACCATGATCAAACTGTAGCTAGTGATGAACAAGTTCATAACCATCAGGACACCTAAACTTGAACTCAGTGAAAACCTCAGAGTTTTCGAAGTATTGGAACTTTTATAAACAAAAAATTCTGATCTCAGATAAGAAGGGTGTCATTTTGATTCTTATATAAGATAACTATTAGTGAATAGTAGTTGTACCACTCGCAGAAGGCAGTTATTTTATAGCAGTCATTCATGGTATAGAAAAAAATATCCTTCGATTGTAGGTCAGGTAGCCCAATGGTTAGAATCAATGCTTTTCGATCATTCTGGCTTGCCAGTCGTGGGTTCAAAGCCCAGCGATTCCAATTAATTTTTCTGATGGTCTGAGAAAGTGCTAGAAGGTAAGACCTCGTTATTCCTTGGCTCGCACAAGTTTCGACTTATGAGGGCTGTCGTTCGTGGGACAGCTGTTTAACGGAAACAACATTTTTAACATTTTTTTTTTCAACAATGTGGATCCTTCCAGATGTCTATTATGAAACTTCGAAATTCTCTTGTGACAAATTAAACTCCTACGAAAACCTTGGCCATGAAAACTTTTTTGTCAAGAGTCTAAAAAGTTATAGAAGCTGCCATAATTATTTTTCGAAAAAAAATTGCCAGTAGAGTACGGAAGGGGGGTATTTTACGGTGAATCGCAAGGATTGCAGTTTCGTTTGAAATTGGTTAATTTTTTATTTTATCGAATTTTGATCTGCAGTTTGTTGCTCTTATGCCATAGCGACTGATGAGCTGATGAATCTCACACAGACACTTGCACTGATATAACTGTTAAATGAACTCTCATGAAAAAAATTATAATGGTTGATTCTTATGAAACAACATCCCAATATTCGTCATGTACATGATTGAGAGATTACAACAAATGTTCGAATTGTTTTTCTTCTGCTGCTGTAAAGCGCGACATTCCCTTAAAAATCGTCTTTTCAACAAACGCAGAGCTTTCGGGTTATTGATTTCTTGAGTTGCATGTCGTAGTCGGTTCTGTAGTTTCTTCTCGCTGGTGAATGGGTTGTGGTAAACCTTTTCTTTCAAAGATTTCGAATATAAAATCTAACGGGTTCAGATCCGGTGATCGTAGCGGCCATAGTATTGGCCTTAGTCGCTCAATCTTTCTCTGAACATATGTCCTATCTAAATTTTCTCTCACTTGCCTGTCAGAGTGAGCAGAACACCCACCGTGTTGAAACCAAATGGTATATCTGACTTCCAGCGGTACATCTTCCAGTAGATAGGTCAATTGGATTTGTAAGAATTTTAAATAATAACAGAACAGTGTCGGTGGAAACTCGAACGGACCAATCCATTCAGTATACCGGTTCCAACGATTCTTTTTAAATTGATGTTGAAACCTGTTTGATCTCATTATGTGAGGATTTTCAAAGTACTAACTATGGAATTTCTGTGTATTGAAAACACCCCAACGGTGGCATGATGATTGATCTGTCCATAACATTTTATTAAAGATTAGTTGAAGCACTAATGAAAAAAATATCGAATAGTTCAACCAGAAAAAATGAGAATAAAAGAGATAAAATTTAAACAAGAGTGGGTATGAAAGGGATTTGATGTAATTGGATATAATAACGATAATATAAGGAACAAACAAAGCACATCAACGAAGAAGGTATTCATTCCATCACCATGTAAGAAAAACAAAAAACTTTAATTTTTTTCTATCTGAGCCCGTTTGTAACCTCTCCAAAACCATGTATGAGGACATTTCCAAATTAGAATTTGATGGAATTCTGATTATCTTCAGAGAAGCAAAACATCTTGAACTGAATGAGTAAAACAATAAATAAAACAAAATAAATAATGCAACAAACAAATGAAGTTGAAAATTCAAAAGTAGGAACTTTATATATGTGTCATAAATTCCAATAAAACCCTAGCGGATTACCAGATCTACCTCCATAATTCTAATCAGATTTGTGTGAATCTCAATCCATCCATAAGGTCCCGAATATCTGCCCAAAAACACGTTATTCTAATTTTGTTAATTGTCGATTAATACCAGAATCTGGTCGGTCCGGATCGATCAATTTGTCAGAGACTCATTAAAATAATTTCAACGACAGAATCAAAATCGACTCGATTTAGTAGAAACAAATTCAGGTATATGGGAATCGAACGAAAAAAAAAGTAAAGTGATATTTCGGGTACTCCGTTATCACGAGATCTACTGAACTAAAGGAGCTATTTGTTATTTTTACCTGATCGGTAATCTATAAGCTAAGGCTATTAGTCCCAATTGATCGGTAATTTGAGTCTTTAATCAATGATCAGTCATCGGTTGCTGGTTTTTGGGACGCCGCTAGGTAGCGACCGCTTTAGGTACGAAAGAAGGTGTCACATTCGGTTGGGTGTGTATTTGATTGGCTGAAGAATTTATTCAAAATAACAGACCACTTAAGGGGTTCATGGATCACAACTAGTGAGAATTTCAGTGGATTACTAGGAAATATGCGGGCGAGAGTTCGAAACTGGATTAATCCTCATAGTTCGTATAGATGAGTTGAAAAAAATCACAAAATTATCTCCACAACTTTTATTCAATAACAAGTGTCACTGAAGAGGGATACTTGTTTCTTCTTCAGCCTGATGGGGACAAAAAAATAATATAATTTAAAAAAATTGTAGAATAGAAACGAAACTTGAAGTTATGTGTGGATATTTTTCCCATTACATTGTTATAGTTTTCAAAATTAAAATAATTACTTCGAATAAAGATTTTCTACTGTACAAGTCAAAGTATCTGACAGAACTCGACTATTTTTCAGCTCATTCCTTGAAGGGTATTCAATGACACATGACATATACTTTAAATATTTTCATATAGGATTAGTGTAGGGACTCTTGCAAATTCATTTTGAAACCACAGGATATTCAAGTTTTTCCTATAAATAAGCCTATGACTAAAAAAAGGATTCACATATTTCACAAATATTTAAGATTTCTCAAAATCGAAAATGACCGGCACATTTTTTAATACCAACTTATCTGAATATGATAATTTTAGGATATTTGTCTCATATTTTCCATTGCGAGTAGCAAACTATAAAATAGTTAACATCATCAGAAACTGACCATATCTTTATAGAAAAAATGTGAGACTAGTAAAGTTGACGTAGTTTAGGTGTTTGGATATTTTTTTGTTTTTGATTTAACACACCGCTGTGGAGTTCTGGTGAACACTACCTTGAAATTCCGTGCAATTCTGTAGATTTTCGTGGAATTCCTTTAATTTCTGTTCCTTCATCATTTTGTTCAGTAATTGAATTTTGTCTGTTACAAGCCTCTCTAAGAGAAACAGTATTTATGAAAAAATTAAATGGAATTTTGCAAAGCTGAAATACAATTGTTCTTTATATCACTAATATTTCAATTCATCAAAATTCTCTCGTAGCTAAACGTAATCGCGTGATCCATTCATAGCGAACATTACAATTCGTCATAGAAATTTATTATAATTTGGAAAGAGCTCATCGAGATACATATGAGAGACGCTTGCGATTTTTCAAAAATCGGAGTGTAGAAATTTTCGAAAATTTATCGCTCGAAGTACTTTTTGATGTTTCATTCCTTTTTATGCTGAACCTTGTATCTTGAATAATTTTTTTTTTCCGCCGATTGACTTCACATATTATAATAACTCCCCCATTATGAATCGCAGAATTGATCTATCTTTAACTGTTCTCCAGTTGAGAATCTTCAGAAATGTTCACAACTCCTCATGGCAATTATTATTTTTTGGTACTATTTGGAATCAGCTCGTCGAAATGCATGAGGGGAACGTTTGCGATTTTTTGAAAAACGATAAAACATTTTCGAAAATTTTATCGTGCAAGGAAATTTTTGAAGATTAATTCCTTTCTTATGGTAAACCTTGGAATTAGAATAAAATAGAACACATGTAGTGCCAATTTCTAGTTAATCTGATGATTTTGTATTTTTCATGAATTTTTTTTGGGTATTAATTCATTTTTCCTGATTGAATCAAATTCACAGAGTAGGTATGCTCATTCCAACAATTTGAATCGCACAAGTCTGACTTTTTGAGGGTTGCACGTAGGGGTGCAACCGGTTGAGGAATATAACAATTTTAACAAAAAACAAAAAAATTGGAGCACGCAGAATTGATCTATCCTTAACCAATCTCTAGTTGAGAAGTAAATCTGGATTTGAGTGGGGTCATTTCCCTCAAAAGGAAAAGCAATCAACAGAACAGAAAAAATTGTTTCAATATTCACTTGCCACTAGAACTAACTCTCAAACTTATGAAACAGGCGAACAAAGACAAGAAATGTCAATGTCACATGTTTCGCTCATTGTTTGAGAGAAGATGAACCAAATCTTCGAATAGACATGTTGCTCAGACATCTGCTAGATGGCAATAATGGTTGACAAATCATAAAATCATGGTTTACTTTTGGCACCACCGTGCACATAGCTGAAATGCATGTCAACTACTGCCCTTTAAAGAGTTAAATGAAAATATTTTTGCTATGAGTTCTTCAGATTTTACGACAATACCTGGTATATTGGTCAATTCATTGAAGAATGTGGAGTTATGTTTGTCATAAAATTCCTTGGTAGAAGTTTCCGGAGATTTACACTGGCGAAAAAAAAAATTTAAGCGATACCATTGAAAGGTAGAATGAATTTTACCGATCTATCGATATGATTGGCTATGAATCGACGAAAATCTTCCAATCTGAAAAAATATAAACTTTCAATATTGAAACTTTACCACCCTTTGTAAACATTTGTTTTTTTCGTGATTCATATGTGTGATGTTGGGTTTCATGATGTGTTCTGTTCTATACGAGAGGTTCATATTTTCATTGTTTTGGTGGTTTTTACGAACCGATGTCCGTCCTTGCTATCGAGGGTTTTTTGTACGCCTTTCACAACATCTCGTTGGCATGAATGTAAAACGACCAGTCTTGAATATATCATTCATCGTGATAGTGTCGTATTATTTCACGTTAAATAAATACTTATCATGTTCATTTCATTTTATTATCGTCACCACATATTTACCAATACTGATCTGTTTTATTTTCATAAAAACAATAAAATATCATGAACCTACATGGATGATAATGAAATAAATCATCCTATTGTCGGTTTCGCAATTTCGAATATTTCAAAGATTCCGTGGATTTCCTTGTGATTTCATGTATTTCCTTGAAATTTTGTGGACTTTCTTGGAATTCAGTAAATTTCTCTGAAATTGCTTGGATTTTCTCGGAATTCCGTGGATTTTCTTGAGAATTCCATAAATTTCCTTGGGAAATCCGTGGAATTCTATTAATTTTCCGTCGAAATGGAATTACAGTGTTCGCAATTCATCTTGCGGTTTACCCCTCTTCTTTGGGTTGGTAAAGACAGTTTTTTATAATGGATACCGATTCATTTGATCTCTCAAACTCCAATTTTCTAACATTAGACATTTACTTTCTCTGGGTAGCAAAAAAATTCACTGATACTCTTTCAAGGATCTGTTCTATAATATTAGGTACTGTAGTCAAGTAGTCAATAAATGAACTTGATTTGAAAAAATAGCCCAATCAGATTTTGTAAACTCATTGCTGAAGCGACAAAACTCCAAACATTTCTCCGTGTGCTTTTCACTCACCTTTTTCGACGATTTTCCCGAATAGATTCTTTCCCCTCAGGAAATTCCTAGTAGAGCAGTTCCACCTCTGATTCCTGAACTGGTACTGACACTCATTGATTGCCATGTTGGCTCCTCTAGCAATGGCAGCCAGGAGTCCAGGATTCTCCCTTGCAAGTCGCCTTTGCTTACGACGAAGCGTGCCATGCGCAGAGTTGTCCATATATAGAACTCCAGGAGATAGAGGAGCGAGATTGTTAGGTTCTCCAGCTTTAGCAATGCCCCTGTAAAAAATTAGGGCTAAGTGAAAACGGTTCAAGTACTTTATTTCAAATCGTGGAACAAACAAATTCAAACTAAGCATATTTGTGAAATGTATCTTTAATATTTTGTCAGATTTATTAAATCTGTAGATAGGTGTGGAGAATCGGTTCAAAATTTTACTAAAATGAAGAAATACATATTTTTTTCAATACCATATCACTATTATTTGAGATACTTTTTCTATCAAACCATTCATGAAATGCACCTTGTAACGAACTTCTCAGCACCATGAAGACAGAGTCTCCTTACAAATCTTTTACAACGTAAAATATCGTCTTATTTTTTCGTCTGAAATTCACTAAACTCCAGAATCAGTAACTCACGTACAGTGCCTATTAAATGGCTTTTTGTTCATCCTGTACACGAAATGCTTCAAACCAAATCCTTAATGGCTTTTGAATATATCCGCACCACTAAAGTCTGTGTGTCGAAATGCTTAAACAACCTTTATTGATTTTTAAGGTAAATTCTTATTTGAGTTTGTTTCATTTGTTTGTCAAAGTTAAACAACTGGAACCTCCTATTTGCAGATAGTTCTCACCCATCCAAGCCAGAAATTCAGTTTTATCTACATCCAAACAAAAAAAACGAACGTGTCAAATATCTATTTTTATATCTGTTGCAGACATAAAAAATGTTGGGAATATCTATCATTGTTTTGTTTGTTCTTGGCGATCAGGTGAAGTATTTGAGTTATTATACAAGTTATTTATTACAGTCAAATGTTTCGATAAACTGAACAAATACAAATGAATCATTTTGCACACAAGCCTCATAAATCTTGGTGGTAATTTTTTCGTCCACATCTGAATAACTGTTGGCACCCGAATATTATTCCCACATTAAATAACGGTTTAGCATTTGTTGATAATGATCTTCAAACACATGATTCATAGATTTTGTGATACATTTCGTTCATAAAGAAAACATTGGTACTTTCTTCATTAGAATAAAGCGAGGAATATTACAGTCACGATTATTATTCGATTCAGACAGATGGGACATAGACACACTAGATAGTATTACAGTAGAAATAACTACTTGGAGAGAGTAACAGAACAGCTAAGATTGTTAAAATTATTAAAATTGTTATATCTGTCAACCGGTTACACCCCTACGTGCAACCCTCAAAGGTCAGAGACTTGTGCGAGCTCGGGGAAGACGTAGCCCTTACCTTTCAATACGTGTGATGCCATGCACGAGACCGGTAGCAATGCTGAGATTCGAACTCACGCTCTTTGGCTTATGAGGCGAGAACTCGACCCGCACACCACCGCGGCCCATAAGCTAGGATGCAGGAATAGAGATGACATACAGAGAGAATGGAACGATATGAAAGAAATAATAAAAGAAACAGTAATTGAAACCAAACCTAGGCGGGAATGGTACAATGATACATTTGAAAAATAACAACAAAAAGAAATTCGCGTGATGACTAAGTTAGGAATCACACTTTGACCGACCAGCATTGACCGTCCGCGACCGTCCAGCAACGACCAAAAATTGAAAGGGATCAATAAAAACTTTCAAACTCACACTGATCGACCGAAATTTTCAGTAGATTGCAATTTTATACATGGTCTTCGAAAACCGGTTGAAGACGATTATTCAGTGTGAATTATCCGATACGAATACACGTTTAGGAAATTTTGGTCGTAGTTGGACGGTCGCGGACGGTTGGTCATTGTTGCTCAGTGTGCCTGCTGCCTAAATGGCTGAAGACCAATAAAATCGAAAGTAGACAAAAATATATGAAACAAAAAAATCTAGCGAAGATGATTTGGAAAGTTAAAAGAGACTGGACAGATAAGAAAGTGCTATCAAACAAGAAAGTGGAAAAAGGGTTACAAAAACCTTCTAGAGAAAAGTTATAAATTGTAGTAAATAAGTCGAAAGTGATACTAACGGAATAAAGAAGAAACAATACAACAAATTTGGATGGAATAAATACTTCGTCAAAGCTGTATAGAATGAGCAGATAGTGATAGAAGAAGAAGACGAAGAATAAAAGAGTGAAGAACGAAGGAGTGTATTGAATGAGCCCACTAAAGAGAAGTTAGAAAAAGTAGCGAAATGTAGGAATAGTAAATCTCCAGAAAAAGATGAAAGCGATGCTGGGAACATGACTTGAAAGAGAGAATCATTATTTCAATGAAAAAAATTTGTTATGGAAAAAATGCCGGAAGATTGGGAGACAGGATGAATAATGACCATTCATTGAAAATGAAACCAATAAATGTGAAGGGACTACCGTACAGCAGTGGATATAAAATTTTGACATCAAGGATTATACAGAGAAGCCTAGCAAACGTTACAAAAATATTGAAGGATCATATAATAGCGGATTTATACACCAAAACAAGTAATAGAAAAAGTTTATGAACTTCGGAAAGCACTTTGTATATTGTAAATATAAAGCATTTGACTCAATATTAAACATATAACAGAACTGAAAATAAAAAATTGACGATGAAAACAACTGGAATCACAACACAAACACAAAGAAGAGAAACAGGAATTTACAATCAATAAAAGAGTAATACAGGGGAATACATTATCAATGACGCTATTTAACTCAACAAGAATATGCGTGGTGAACAAAAGTTACAGAAGGAATCTTAGAATAGGAGGAAGACAAATTATTGCATACGTTAATAATACAGCCATAAAGCCAAGACTAGCAAAGTATTGAAAGACATACTGAAAGATATCATAGGACAAGGATAAATAATGGAACTCAGAAGCAAACAAGGAAAAAGAAAAATATTGAGATTATGAAGGGAACGAATACATGGAAAGTTTGAATTAGTAACCAGAGAATTTAAATATCTAGGAGTGATGAGAACTGCAATGGGGGAGACAATATCAGATATTCAAGAAAAATAAATACAAAGATAGCATACTTCGCCAATAAAAATAACTGAGAAATAAAATTTCAATCAGAACGATAGTGCTATATGGGTTATAGACGATGACAATGGCAAAGAAGGGAGGGGAAAACATGAGGATATTTGGAAGAAAAATCATGAGAGCGATACTGGTTGCCAGAAGAAGGAATATAGAATGAGAACTAAGCTAGAAATTGACCAGGAATTAAAGGAGGATATAGTCAGCAAAATAAAATAACACAGAAATAAATGGATGGGATATGTATCAATGTTTCGAAAAGAGACACTAACCATGTTACAGGGGAACCACTGGAGATCAAATTGTATGCCGGAACTTGAAGAGAACTACGCGGAGTAGGAGTGACACATGAAGAAACAAAGACAGAGCTAGTCGGTGAACCAAAGGCAAAAGTATCAATTAATGATCAATAAAGTTCGCCTAGTATGTAACGAAGATTCATCATTATTATTACTATTGTAATATCGTTTTCTCGAAGTTCTGTAAACACAGACACATTTAATTTTCCAAGTAATGAAATGAACAAGAAAGCTTGTTTTTTTATTCATACAGCCGTTTCTCTATTCAACAATTCTCCTCGGAATTGTTCAATATTTTACATTATCTCGCCTAGTAAATAAAGAAATGGACGACGGTTCGTATTTTTCCGATATCCCATCTTCAGCAACAAAAAGTTATGAATACACGGAAGGAGTGGAATTGAAACCTTTATGGAATGGAATGTTTAGTTTTAACACTATCTGAATCTTAATTGCGAAAAGTACAATTCCAAAAATGACGAACCAGGAATAAGTAGTCGAGAGCGTGAGAACGATGATCACAAGTCTTCGTTATCTATACTTGCTGTCTTGGCCATACGTTAACCCCTTATCTCAAAATTCCTCCGCCAAAGGTATGTCACCCAGGGCCGACAAAAAACAAGCCACTACCGTGGACTAATACAACGATTCTTCGAGTTTATGTGGTTGCTTGAATCGTTCTCGACAAAGATGGGATCGGTATTCACCAAAGTCCACTGATTTTTTCCTATTAATATTGTGGTTAACCGCAACTCTTCAAATATTATGAGACTCTACTAAAACAATTTCATTTTTATTAATCTTTAGTTTTTTGTAGGCACCATCCTTCTGTTTCATTATACCAGATTGGGTTATTCAGCATTATTTTGACAATTTACGATGAATTAGCCCAAAATAAATCAGATGTACTTACAGGGTGACCCAGGGTTAAACCGCCAAACGTTCAGTATCGGTTTTTTAGGTGAAAATAAGATTTTTTTCTTCATATAAGCATGTGGCAAAACTTGATTCGTTCTCAAGATACAGGATCTTAAAGTTAATTTTCTTTCATTTTTTTTCAATTTAAGGTACATTAAAATAAGCCTCCCATCACCGCAAATAAACATGCTGAGTTTTATCAGAATCAACCAAAAGGTTTTTGAGTTATGAATAAAAAACTGATTTTTTATGAAAACTTTGACATTCTGTATCTCGAAAACGAAGCAAGTTGGGACATGCTTGCATGAAGAAAACATCTTATTTTCACCTAAATCATCGATACTGAACGTTTGGCGGTTTAACCCTGGGTCACCCTGTATAACCTCATTCCATAAACCTCTCTATTACAGTCTAAATGGACAACACAATGGAATGATAAAATAATCTTCTGTATCCAGTTTATTCTCATATTTATTTTCAACTTTTCCCACATCTGTCTGATTTTCAATACCTAACCTGAAAGATTTGTAGAAACAATTTTGAATTTTTTTTTCAAATGTAACTTTTTCCTCTCATCTATTACAAACGATGGTCGAAATGATAGAAAACTTACTCTATCAACTATGGAGGTTAAATTAATACCAATAACTTACTGAACTCAAAAATTGTGAAGAACACACCAATAACAAGGTAAGTATACGTTTTTTCTTATTTCTATATTATTTTTGTTTGACTATATTTATGTAGGGATTTTTAAAACTGACGGAATAATTCAGAACAAACCCTGCACTAAAGATTAAATATGAACTTGGGAATAGTTCATCAAGTTTCAATGAAAATAATAAAAATAATGATTAACTATATGCCTCGGCAGAGAAGAATCTGAATCAGTAGTAAAGAGTAGTGAAAGAGTGTACGCAGCATGCTATCAAAATATGCCAAGGTTCGTCTCAAAAGAAGACGATGCCTTCCACTGCTACCCGTAAGGGTCTATTGTGGCTCATTCCAAATCATATTTTACCAAATAAACCCAGCTTCTTGACGAAGCCGATTAGTTTATTTGGTGTAAGATCTTTATGGTCCGAGGGACCTGAGGAAACTCTGCCAAACATCGAAAACTTGATTCGGTCCACGGCGGAGCAGGCACAAAGTATGTGCTCTACTGTTTCATCATCTTCAAGACAGAGACGACAGTTTTAGTCTTGTCATGTGATGATTTAAACAACAGTGGCCTGTGAGTAGGCCTGTTAGGCATCGTAGGTCATCCCTGCTGGAGTCTAACAGTATTTTAGTCGAATTCCTTGAGGAATGTATGAATGCCTTGGAATATATGAATGCCTTGGAATGAGCCAATGCTTTTGCCGGAAGTTTAATACTTTTCTTGCTGGTGTTCAATGCATACTTGGCAAAATTTTGTGAGATGCCAATGGCAGGTTCTGGTCCAATTAACCTACCTGCGGCACTTTCTCTTGCAACAAGGTCTGCCGTTTCATTGCCCTCCATACCGGAGTGGCCTGGTATCCAGACCAGAGACAGACTGTTGAATCTCCCTATTTAGGAGAGTCTTCTCTGGCAGTTTGACACCAGCTTTGACGTTGATCGATACGAGCCAAGTGCTTTCAAAGCCGCTTGACTGTCCAAGTAAATTTTAATTGATCTTTGTGTGAGGTTGGTTACTTCCAGTCTCTCTACACATAGATCGATGGCATGAATTTCCGCCTGGAATTCTGTCGCATATACTCCTAGATAGGTTGATATTTCTGTTCTAGGTATACGACTGTATACACCTGCATCATAACTTGAGGGTGTTTTTGAACCATCTGTGGACCAAAAGTAATCTGCTCTCAGTAGTTACTCTTCTTGGAGTACCCAGTCGTCTCTCTTCGGAATTAGAACGTTATAAGGCAGGTTGAAATTAACTCTTGGATGCATTATATCAGAGGTCATTCCCATCATGCTGTGACTTTCAGTGTTAATCAGCAGTCTACTACACTCTGTATAAGTCTGTTGCATGCAATTGACAATATGCATGATTCTATGGGTTGTCCATCTAGTTTCTCTCTCCAGCAAGATGTGGAGAAGAGGTGGTAGGATTTCCATAGCTGTTAATGGCACCAATGATCGCCAGACAAGCCTGTCTCTGTAAACTCACCTGCTATGAAGTTTTCGGCCACCAGGCAATGGCACCGTATGTAATCACTGGTCTAACAGCCATCTTATACAGTGCGGTCCAAAGGTATGGAATAAATTCATTTTTAGCGTTATTATGTATTTTATGAAAAAATCCTGAAACAGGTCAATATTTATTGGCAATTTGACAATTTACAGTATGAAAATATTACCCCCTTCTTGCAACCCCTCTGAATTATGAGCACCCCCTCAAAAATTTTAAATGAGAAGGGGGGTCGTGTGGCATCTTGTTCGAAAGGGATTTTCATTATCTGTTCAGCAATACTAAGTGTTTCATATTTGGTGCAACCATAACTGAGAAATTTTTTTATTAAAATTTAAAAATATTGACTGTAAATTATGTATCCGTTGAAAAAACCTGAAACAGGTCGATTTCTATTCTCAATTTGACAATTTATACTTTCTTATCTGTCTTGCTAAAAAAGTCAGGAAAAAGTCGTTGAAGACACCAAAAAATTATTCACAAAACCCATAAATAATATAATGTCAATCTAGTAGACTACTGTTATTTTGATATTTGTGAGTTGCTGGCAGACGTCAGTGTATTGAAAAATATGTTTGTGTGTATTCGATTCATCTATGGCTCATTTATCCGAAACTCAAAGAATAGACATTTTAATTATGCTTGGATGCGGTAATAAAACACGAACTCAAACGGAAGTTTGTGAAATGTTCAATAATAAATACCCTGGTCAACACGTATCACAATCTACAGTTAGCAAAATAGAAACAAAATACCGTGAAACTGGACATGTAAAAACTCGTCAAAAACCAGGTCGAAATGCTGCATTGGATGAGGAGAAAAAGTTAGATGTACTGTTAGCGATTGAGGAAAATCCGCATATGACAAGTAGACAACTTGCCGCCGACAATGATGTAAGTAAATCATCGATATTGAGAGCTTTACATAAAGAAAAATACCATCCTTATAAAGTTCAGTTGGTTCAGGAGTTAAATGAGGATGACCCTGATAGAAGGCAACAATTCTGTGAACTGATGATGGATAGAATCGAAGCAGATTTTCAGTTCATAAACAAAATTGTGTTTTCTGATGAAGCTACTTTTTATTTAAATGGAACGGTTAATAGACAAAACTGTAGATATTGGAGCAGAGAAAATCCTCATTGGATGTGTGAGGCTCACACACAATATCCCAAAAAAGTGAACGTTTGGGCTGGTATCATTAAAAACAAAATTATTGGCCCCTATTTTTTTGAAGGCACAATTAATGGTGAGGTTTATCTAGGTTTTTTGATGAACTTTTTAGTGCCTACATTAAAATGACTTTTTTCCCGATGTTAATGATCCAAATGGAATAGATAGATCAATTTGGTATCAACAAGACGGAGCTCCACCGCATTACACACGTATTGTTCGAGATTATTTGACAGAAGTTTTTCCCAATAGGTGGATTGGCAGACGTGGACCGATTGAATGGCCGCTAGATCCCCCGATTTGACTCCTCTCGATTACTTTTTATGGGGTTATTCAAAATCAAAAGTATATTTCAATAGACCAGACAATATTGCAGATTTAAAAACTAGGATATCGGAAGAAATTAACAACATAACCCCTGAGGTCCTACAAAATGTTCTACGAGAATTCCAAGATCGCCTTGCTTATTGTCAAGAAGTGAATGGTGGTCATTTTGAACATTTAATTTAACTGTAAAACAAATTGAAATATACTTCCTAAACATTATGTTACATTATTTCCTTCAGTCTATCAACATTTGACATATTCAGAATAAATTTTCTCAGTATTGCTGAACAGAGAATGAAAATCCCTTTTGAAAAAGGTGCAACACCCTTCCTCATTCAAATTTTTTGAGGGGGTGCTCATAATTCAGAAGGGGTGCAAGAAGGGGGTGATATTTTCATACTATAAATTGTCAAATTGAGAATAGAAATCGACCTGTTTCAGGTTGTTTCAACGGATACATCATTTACAGTGTCAATATTTTTAAATTTTAATAAAAAAATTTCTTCGTTATGGTTGCACCAAATATGAAACACTTAGTATTGCTGAACAGATAATGAAAATCCCTTTCGAACAAGATGCCACACGACCCCCCTTCTCATTTAAAATTTTTGAGGGGGTGCTCATAATTCAGAGGGGGTGCAAGAAGGGGGTAATATTTTCATACTGTAAATTGTCAAATTGCCAATAAAAATTGACCTGTTTCAGGATTTTTTCATAAAATACATAATAACGCTAAAAATGAATTTATTCCATACCTTTGGACCGCACTGTATATCGATATATATCGAGTGGATTTGTTTGGGACCCAGGCCCAAGATTTTCCACAAATCCTCCTACATAGATATACCTACCTAGGGGTGGTATAAAGCCAACCCCAAGGGGTAACCACAGCTGAAAAGTCTCTCTGGGGCAAGTATCAGCATAAACTAGCCAGAACTCTCGAGGAGAAACAAAGTTGCTGCAACTAATATGATCGTCGATTCAATTGAAATAAATCTTAGCCGGACCAATGCAGAATGTCGTTGTCCTTGATTCACTTCGTTTGCTCAGGGCACATGTATTTCGAACCCAATAGTCACACGTTATTTGTGTAAGTGATACCAGCGTGCTCTTCAGATATTCAAAGCTTCCGGTAACATGGACTGTTATATTACTAATGGATGAAAATTATACTCGACTACGGTTTTGGATTCTTAAACACAGTGCTGGATCAGAATGTTATATATTAAAGAGTTTTTACGCCTACTTTATATTTTTAGAGTCACTTTGAATATTGTATCTAGGTGGTCATGATCGTATGATTTTAGCTAACTTGTCTTATTCCTATCTGTAATTTTCTGACATCACCTGAAGTTCCTAAATTATTTTACGTCTAATCATGGCCGCCTAGATGCAATATTAAACATGACTCTAATGAAGTGAAGTAAAAACACTTAAAATGTCAGAATCTGATCCAAAATTGTGTCAGAAATCCAAAAATTTCCAAGCTATTTCTGGTGAAACCGGAAGTGACCGTTAGGTGGAAAATATGCAAAAACTCCCTCTACTCACCATTTACCTATCTCATGTTGATAAACCTTATATTCTAGAAGATATGCCTTGTCTAATAGATTCGTTGACATTCACCCGGTATAGACAGATTTTCTTTGCTTCTCTATCTTTTCAATTTTCCAATTACTAAAATAACGCCTCCTCACTTTGCTTTTCTTTCAAATGACTTGATTTATAAATAACTGGCATTCTAAATACTACGAGAAATAAAGAGAAGGGGGAAGCGTTCAGTTCAACCCTCAAAAGCGTTTTCAAATGACGGTATAACATTTAATAGATCATGTATCATATATATTTAGACTAGCAATCTAACCCACTGTCATCCCCAAATCTCTAGCAACCCTTTTTGTGTGGCATATATCTAAACGGGACAGACAGCTGAAAAATGAAACAGACCAAATAGACAAATGATGTGACTGAAAACACATTCACTTAACGTGTTTTAGATAGCTCGCCCTAATTCTCTATTGTACGACGATTGTTAAAATATTAGATGACATGCTGCATTCATTGATCGATCTTTGAATTTGCCCACTGCAGTTTGAAAATATTGACTGAGAGAGCGAGAAAAATATGAATTGTTCCTCGGTTTGGACAATTAAAATTACAGACTATGATAGTGACTTTCACACAATGATTAGTATACCGGGTGGACAGGAAATTAAAACTCAAAATATTTCAAAAACGCCTCCCAAAAGAAGGAAATATATTTGAATATAACATTCTAGACAAAGCAGGAAACATAAATGAGTTAGTCCATGGCATTCTTCTTCACATGATGCTATTTTGTTCAAAATGGCGACATTTTCATCATAATGCCGTTGACTCAAATTTAAACAACAGCACTATGGTTAAAATGTCAACAATTTAAACAGTGTAAATCCATTCCATTGAGAAGTCCAATAATGGTTATCTGTAATGTATTTGTATTTTGAGGAAATCAATTACATAAATCAATTCAAACTTAGAAACTAAAATCCTTTAAAATATGTTTCATGAATATAACAATAATACATAGTACTATGATGTAATGAAAATTATTATACTTGCCAGTTCAAGTTTGTTTACACTTAATATACATGGTGTTCACTTATATAGCAGCTCCACTTATCGTGATATTTTCTCGTGACAATTCAACTCATTTATGAAAAATCGCTTATGCCACAGTGCAATTGTCACTTTGACAGCGGCAAAAGTTAGCTGCAACTTTTACAGCGACAAATGCACTAGTGGTTTCTTCACTTTATCATTTTATTATCATTTATCGCGGTGATGGTTGTCAAAATAAATAGTTTGATACGTTTGTCAACAATTTTTTGAATTTCTTATCACTAACGTCAGCATCTACTACAGAAAAGATTAGCTGTGGCAACCGCAGCGATATTCTAGTATGAATTCAAATAACTGCATTTTCAATAAATGTATATTCAAATAAAAATGTGTTTATTTTCATTGTTTCATAAATAAAGTTTGCATTGATATGTTTCAAAATTTCTTATCTATTAAATTATCCTGCCGAATTACACTCGATGTTTGCATTGAAACCAGGTAAATTTGTGTTGTTTACATTCTAAACTAATTCCATTAGCAACCATCTCAAAAAACTTTCAAACTAAAAACGCTCCACCTTAGGTGTCGCGTTTTTAATGGTTGACAATTTTTCATTACAGAACCTAAATTTACCCGATAACATACAAACCTCTCGTGTAAATAAGTATCAATCACTTTACTCAGTTGAAATGAAATTTGACTATATCTACTGTATGGACTAGGAAAAGAGGCCGTTTCTCTTTGATTGAAATTAACGAACGGAGAAATCGCGGAGTGAAAAATTAATGGAGAAGAAATGGTTCACAATCAGTCAAAACATATTGTTTTTTAGATATCCATGCAATATCTGATAGAGAATATTTTTACATTACTCAATGATCCATATAAATTTTACTTTTCACAAATTGAAATGATAAATCATGAATCCAAGTAACCAGAGCCAGATACAAAACATTCTTAAACCGCTAAGAGCATGGAACATCTCTCAGATGCAGATAGTACCAAGAAGTACTGGTATATGTACATATGAACTCCAAGATGGCGTGAGGAAGCTTCGTAAAGTCTATAAGCGAAATTCATTAGTGGCTTTCATTCTTGAACTTTTGTTCTTCTTCATATAGACGCAGATTAAACCGTTATTTTCTCACCTCAATGAATAGCCTCCACAACATAGTGAAGTTCCAACAGAATTACATACAATAAGACTGTTTGCAGTACTAATTGTTAGGATACCTGCTAAAAGCTGTTATAATATTCATTTATGCGTAATAAATTCAATAGGTGAATAGGCAAGTAACCCGTTCCGCATTCTTACATGATGGGAGATTGTCAAATTGGAATTTGTTCGAATAGCCATATTTTATTGGAAATGACACCTTATCAGCAACAAGTTTGAATTCAATGCCGTGATTTGTCATTGTTGTCTTCAGGAAAATCACCTTTTCCGGTTCAGCTGAATATACAGTGTGACCCATTTTTAATGGAAACCCCCCCTAAAATATGAAGATGTAAACCGATTAAAATAATTTTTTTTTGAAATGTCGAGTACTAAAAGGTCTACCTTGGGACAAAATTTGAAATGTTTATTCTAATTTTCAGGGCATACTACGATATTTTTTCTTAGTCGAAAATCGGGATTTTTTATTAGCGATTTTTTTATAGAAAAAATCACTACGCCACTGGATTCAGAGTGCCTCTAAACAGACGTGACCAAAATTTCATCTTAGTTGCCATGGAAATTACATTACATTTTGACACTTGTGAAAGATTTAAGTGTACTATTGTCAACAATATTCACCTTACAGTTCTTCGAATTATTTTGTGTCATGGCTGCAAGATTGAGCGTAAGAGAGAAAATTGAAATTGTACGCCTTTCGCCTGAAAATTGGAATGAACATTTCAAATTTTGTCCCAAAGTAGACCGTTCAGTACTTGACATTTCAAAAAAACAATATTAAAATCAGTTCATAACTTCAAATTTTAGGGGGGTGTTTCCATTAAAAATGGGTCACACGGTATATTTATAAAATAGATGATTAAAGATTTGGAAGTAAAGTTATACTTTATATAATGAATCAATTATTTTGTGCTGAAGAAAAGCGCAAGAGATTTTGGTATAGGTATTTGATGTTTACTGAAGTTGACTGTTCTGACATTAAAACGGTTTTAGCTGCTTTGCGATTGCTTTGAATTACAAATATGTGAAAAACAACTGCATTACGTTCCACAATTTCGCATGTTTCTGAGGAGTCTTAAGGTTAGGTATATTCCTTACGCAATATGCATTCAAGGTGATTCTGGCCCTCGTGGATTCTGTATTCCGATTACAAATTCACAATTTTCAAGTATCTGCATTTTGACATCATAGTAGAATTTTCAGTTTCTGCCTCTTAGGCATCATCAGCATTGGCTTCACCTGATGAAGATATCATTACCATTGAAGATTGTTTATGAAACTTCCAAAGATTCTAGAGGTTGTAATCAGAACCCTTGTTGAAAAAATAAACATTTTCTCATAGTGGTGGTTCCTTTGTTGAACCCTCTCCTAGTTTTTGTTCTGACTTACTGACCTTTCTATTTCCTATGCAATCCCTTCTTCAAGCATCAATTCTCTTAGGTCATCATTACCCATTTCTTTCATTTCATCAAAATCATATTATTCTACAGGCTAGATATTACAGTGGTTATATATTGGTTCTTCTTAATTTCATCACTTTCTTTCGTTTTTTCATTGTTTTAATAATTTCAAATCTCAAATCATGTTCAACGTTGTTCATTTGATGTCAACAAATATTAGGCGTTTCAGGTTCTCTCAGTTAATAATTGTATGAACATTTTTTAAGATAGTCTTTTGATAGTTTGAATATACCTGCAATATATGATATTCGAATCCGGTGAATTGATTGTTTATAGAAATGGCCGCGATCTACAGATTATTTGTTATCGGAAAGAGTTCAACAAAACTGATGCAAAGTAAGGGATATTCAGAGATGTATGAAACAGAGAAAAGAGAATAAGAAGAAAGAATCGGTGGTATAGACCAAATGACCACAGTGAACCGAGTATAAAGCAGTCAAACTAAAACCAACAGAAGAAAAGCATTCCTACCGTATATTCCCAGAGTTACAGATCGAATTGGACGTATTCTAAGGAAATACGAGATTGAAACTATTTATAAACTTTAGAAAAAACAGAAAGAGCATTTTAAATTAGCGAATGATAAACGATACTTGCTGCATGAGCTCTTCTGGGGTATACCGTGTTCCTTTGGCAGCATTTATATTGGGACGTTCCGTCGAAACAAGAATCAAAGAGCATAAGGCCAATTGTGGGTAAGGACATACGGAAAAATCTGATGTCAATTAATAGAATCACAAGTAAAAAATTTTGGTGCTCTTAGTCTATTCCTCTAGTATCTAGTAGCATTGCATTATTGCTCGATAAGGCAAATTTTATAGCGTTCGGCGTGAAAAGATAAAAAAGATTACGAATATTTACAACATATCACATGTAGTGTTGTGAATCTCAAACCCATACGACTTGGTAGAGTGAGAGATGTCCGATTGTATGACTAAAAAGGAGTTTATTTCTTTTTCACAGTATATCATGAGCAGATATATTGAATTTTGGAAGTGCTTAGGTTTATCTGGTTTATAAAAATATATCTCGAAATAACATGAAGGTGTTTGTGAATTTTGTTAAATTATACATAACCTTCAAAGAACATATTGGGTACAGTAAATTTACCGTAACTTTTCACACATCATGATGTAAAATCACAAGAGTTCACACTGAATTACATTTCATGAAAATAAAACAGTGATCATACACCATTAGTTAGTATATGGCATAATATAACCAGAAACTATTCTTAGCTTAAATTAACATTTTATATACTTTTTACAGCGTAGATTTCTATTGAATAATAACATTTTTTCACTAAAAGAATCCACTTACGTCGTTCAAATAAACCGAAATTCCTGTTGAAATTAATAACGAACAAGTTTATTCAAATTCCACTACTCAAATTGAATCGAACATTTGATAAGTGTGTCAGAGAGGCCTTTGAAAAGTTTGTAAAAATAATGTTGACTTGTGTACAGATCTCGAAACTGTTGTATATTGTTTGAGTAAAACACATCAAATTTGATATTGTTAATCTTTTCATTTACAAGCTAGGTTCGTTGAAATAACCAAAAATTATCAAATTGCTGCCTTATAGACTTGCAAGAGATTCTAGTGTCTTGGTAAAATTAATTGTTGAGTACTTACAACAGGTGGGATAAAAACTACAAATATTGTAGGATATAACCTTGTATATATTTATATCACCATAGGAATGTGTTAGTTTTATTTGATGTGTAATTGATAGAACATTATTTTCCTTGAGATAATAAAGAAAATAGTATTCACTATATTACAAAGATTTATACTTTGCAGCCAACTAGTTCTATAGAATAGAACGATTGTCTAGATAGGCAGAGAGGTCAATTTTAGTAGCAACTCAATCTGATCTGATTCCCACTAAAACTAAGCCACCTCAGGACACTCTGTTTGCTTCAATATCGCGGTCTGATCTGCATACTAAGTAATTGTTACTGAGTAGTTCAGAGTTGTTACCATTGTTTTGAATCCAGGTTTCACTGATTCCTGCTATGTGATAATCTACAATAAATAAGGCTTTGCAGATTTCGTGAGTTTTTGTGTGCATTCCTCTTACATTCTGTAGTAACAGTATAGGTGGGAATGGGTCTCCGTGTTGGACAGTTTTATTGTTTTTTTTTTTTAATTTTGAGATCCCATTGATGTATTTGATTCACAGATTGGTCTCAACGATAGCGACACGGTTTCATAACTCTTGCTTGGTCTTCTTGTAGTGACTCACTTGATACTTATCGCGAAGAGTGTTTTTCCACCCCTTCATAAATATATGTCACTCCAGCATCGAAATGGTATATATAGAAAGCTTCCGTCTCCAAGCTGGACAAAGCATCCGTATTCCTCACATCATCGTCTTTTGAAATGAATTGTGACCCATTTGTGGACACCGAATTCCAGTCCGAGAGCATGCGTGTACTCTTCGTCTTATCGTTCTCATTATATCAATCAGTTACAAGAGAAAACTTCTTTACATCAAGAAGCGGCTATTTTGTTAAAATCCGCACATTTTGGTGACAAACTAATGTATTTGTTGGAACACCCCGTACATAAAAGACCCGAAAGGATTTCGACGAACAAAACAGTTGGCTCAAATAAAATTGTCGCAGTTTGGAGAACAATCTCGTCTCGGAATGCTTGAAAAACGTTCCTTACCCAAAAATTTAATGAATTTCAATGCCGATGATTCCCGATAAGTATCCTGTCCATCAAACGCGACTGTAGCTGACAACTTTTGATGAATACGCGCCAAGGCAGCCTTTACATGGGCACGGACTCACTCCTCTAAATCTCTCCTGTCAGTCCGCAGCGATGTGACCGAACTTTTAATGAAATATTTCAGAAAATTTGGTCAACCAGATACGTGCGACGATTTGAGACTTCACAGATATCATCTCCTGCTCGGGTTGCGTCTCGAAAGATTGATTTCGAGACGTTTCCGAATAATTGGACTCGGTCGGATGATTCGGGAATTATTTGTGAAACAACTTGATTGCCGGGAGATAATTGAGAGATGCGTTGGAGGCTTCTCGTAGAATCTGTTCAAGCGAAATGTCATTTCATTCAACCTGATGTTATTTTCTCAAGTAACTCATAAAAAAACAGCTAATATCGTGACTACTACCTCGACGGTGATTGCAAAAGTTCAACAGAACTAACTTTGGAATTCGGTAGGGAGGAGGCAACAATAACTCCGTCTGAGCCAGAAACCCGAAGAAACATCTATATCTGTTGGGGGCTCACAAACTCCATACTTTGTTGATGCTGTGATAGAGAGGATAATGCCTTCCACTTACTGAATACCTTGCTGGTATGATGAGAGATGTCTTCAGATACCATGTTGAAGAACATAACAGGCCAAAAAAATCTCACGAAAAATCCCTAGGAGTTAGGACTGGAACAAATGTATGAATGAGTCCTTGAAAATAAGTCACATCATAACTTTTGTAACAGTAGCGAGAAGGCCTTTGCTGAAATTTCCTTTCTCTGATTGGTGATAGGAGTTGAAAATATAGAGCAAGAAATACCAGTTTATCAGCCATTCTTGTGGTCTGGCTTTAGAAGCGGTGATTCTTGGATAAAAGGTGATGGTAGACAATTTGAGTATAAGTTTGTTTTTCATGAAATTGGGGAAAGTCTATATAGAACAAACCCTAGAGATTAAAGGGTTCTGGACCTCAATTCAGGTGACGAACCAACAAGATATAATCCGAAAAAAATAATAATACTGGACTCATGTATGCCCGGACCAGAATTTTTCTGAAGAGACTGATAATATGCTGTCAAGTTATCGAGAGAACTACAGATGAAACAGAAAAGAATACGGGGAACCTTAAGATATTTGAAACTCTTCGTTTGTAAACAGTGGTGTCAGAAATTCGTGTAGATAATTTTATATAGACATTAAGTATGTTTTTGACGCTATTAGGTGTCACGTGACATTGTCATAGGGTAATTAACACACTTATATAACGACTACAACAGACATTATCAGAAACTGCAAGAAAAACCAGAAGATTGTTAGCACAAATGACTAACCTTTTTTTTAAATATTTGCTTTCAACATCTTTTCATTGTTTCATACAATCAAATCAATTTTGGAAGCACTTATCCAACTTAAAAGTGGGTAACTTAGAAACAGGCTCTTCGTGTCTTGAAAATCGCTCAATGCTCATTTTATTTTCGTCGGGAACAGAAAGAAAATAAGTATAAAATCAGGAGAATTATTTAGAAGTCTGGTGCTTTAAAATAATATAATCTATTGCATGTGTGGCATATGACGGTTGACATTATGATAATGCAGGGTTATGCAAGGTTCTCGATTATATCAATCAGCGTCAACAGTTTTTTTGACCTCTAGTGTCATAATAGCAACAGAAAATCATTTTCTGAAGGAAAAGCAACGATAGTGAATGTCACTGTGTGTCAAATATCACTATAGGTAGATATAAAACAAAGGAATTAAAACATATTTTGGTCAAGCAAAGTGGTTCTTGTAGAAAACTTCGCCAAAATTTTATAGATATAATTTAACAGATGTGGTACAGTAGGTATTTTGTGTTGGAGACTTCTTCACGGCCAAGTGTGTATGTTATATGTTGAAATAAAAATGTATTAATCACATCAATAGTAACAACTATGAAGCAATAATACATTACAGTGCGTTCAACTAGACTACTTGCTCGTGATCCATTAATAATTTATAATTGATGTAGTACGACGAATGTACTATGTTCACTGACAATAAACTGAATTAGAACTGCCTACATACTTTTCACTTGTTGGTATTCATCAATCTATAAGCTGATAATTCCTGCAAATCGAAATTCTTTGAAATCCTAAAAGAGGCTCGCTACAAAATAACTTGTTTGGAACAAATTATTGAGTCATAAATGTATCTGATGAATATTATATTCATTGATAAATGGGTTAGAAGTATTTTACCAAAATTACCTGGCCATCATGCGGTCACAGAAATATTTTCGAAATGAATTTAGACAATAAGTCTGTACTTGTAATATAAAACTCGTTTCGAGTAGGAATATTCGGAATGCCGAACCTACAATAAAATGATTTAACTATTGGGAAAAGTAATAAAATTTCTTTCAGAGTCCGTATAAACAACTGGCGTATTACCATCTCGTGAATATTCATAAGCTCTTTCTCTAATAAGGATATTTAACAATATTTTATAGCCACACCACTAAAAACCAAAATAAATGAATGAAAGAAATGTCAAGAGTTTGGTAGTAGAATAACGTGTAAACGAATTATTTTCTAAAAATATCCTTACGGACAGACATTCTGACTGGAATATCAATGACTAGTCGATTGATTTAGTTGACACTTATCTGGAAGTTTGAGATTGTTTATTTTTGTTGCTACCTGGAAGTCTCTTTTGCTATTAATTTATGCTAAACGTGGTAAGGTTGCAGCTTAACGATGAGTGAAATAATCGGATTTGCACCTATAAATTGAAAATATTTTGTTATAAGAAGAATATTTTGTACCTACATGGAAAACTCATTCAAGCAATCATAATTAATCTGTTTACCTTTGATTACATTTTTAATCTCGGACAAACAAGCTTTGATCTTTTTTATCATCACAAATTATTTCTGTTTATGCTACCTGCCACTTGTTTGTTGTCAATTCTTAAGATGCTGCTTTTATGTGTATGAGGCACATAGCAAAACGATCAACAAAATCTTGTAGTATCACAGGTGAAATCAGGGAAAATATCATAGTTTATGATATAGTCTGCCCGCCTATAGGAAAACAAAAAAGATTGTCAGTGAGGACTGAAGCAAAAAGCTGTACCACCAGCAAAATAAAATGAAATTTTCATAAATTGAGAGAAAGGATATGAATTCACGTATAAAGAATGCTATATCGTTAAATTATTATTCACTAATATTATTAATATAAGGGCAAGACAGGAGACGTATGGTCATCATTCTAATTTCCATCAAGTTTTGAATTTTCGGATGTTATTAAAACGAATACAAAAACAATATGAAGAGTAATAAATTTCAAACTGATGAAAACATCTATAGGTGCGCTATCAGTTTGCTCCAAGTTGTTTTCTTTACAATCATTGTTAATAACTGTACAAATTTGGTCGCATAAAATGTTATTTCGAAGTATCTACCTGACCCATCCATCAAAGTGAAGAGGAAATTAGGCAAGGTTATATGAAAAATATTCATCCACATTCGAATAAGTAATTTTTCCATTTCAGTGACACATTCGGTTTCAGTTGACTGAAATGAGTTCAAGAGAACCTGGAGTAGGTACATTTCTTTGCGGACTTCTTGAAAAGTTGGAACTGATTCATGTATAAGGTTTTTTTTAAGTCGAAATAAGTAATATTGAAATAAAATGACATTTTTTTCTTATTTTTTACCCACACAAATTTCTTTAGCACTTTGAAGATTTGCGTGGTATTTCTTTATATATGGAAAGTATTATTTGCAAAGAGATCAATTAAATGAGACTGTAGCAATTAAAATTCTAAAATACGACTTTTTGATTGATGTATTTTGATCATAAAAACAGAAATAAAAAACGGACAAACCTATTTTTTTGTAGCGAGAAAATTCTTAATAGAAAGTATTCAAAAATAAGTAGATATTTGTGGGTCACTATACAAGACAAACAAAATTATTCATCATCGGGAGAAATTTTTATTTGTGTAAGAAGTTTGAATATTTGTAAAATGTGTTTTTTTTTTAATAAATAAATAGAGTCGTTTCATACAAGCCTTACTTGACCGAGTCTACTATTTGGCTTCACTTATTTGAATAACAGTTCATTTGAACCACGCAATTTGTGCTGTTCAAATGTTTTCGGTGAAGTCGCTCCAACATTCTAAGAAAATAGAGACGAACAGAAACTTTTTCCATTTCAGTGACACAATTGGTTTCAATTGACTAAAATAAATTCAAGAGAACCCGAAGTACATTTCTTCCACGGACTTTTAGCAAAGTTGGATCTGATTCATTTACTTATAAGATTATGATAAATTGAATTAAGTTAGTAATATTGAAATAATAATGATGAATAATTTTTTTTCAATTTGTTTCACCCTCACAAATGGTTATGATTACTTTGAAGATCTGTGTGGTATTTCTTTATGTATGGAAAGTACTATTTGCAAAAAGATTTAATTAAATGAGACTGTATCAAACAAAATTCTAAATTACTACATTTTGTTCCTCAAAACAGACATGAAAAACGGACAAACCCACTGTTTTATAGTGAAAAAAATTACTGTACTACTATACAAGACAAACAAAATTATTCGCTGTCGTGAGAAATTGTTATTTCTGAATGAAGTTTGGATATTTATAAAAAGTGTTTTTCAAATAAATAAACAGTCAAAGTCGTTTCATACAAGCCTTACTTGACCTGAATTCACTATTTGGTTTCACTCATTTGAATAACAGCTCATTTGAACCACGTAATTTGTGCTGTTCAAATATATATTTGTTTACGGTGAATTCTCTTTTGATTGTGAAAAATCAAAAAAGTATACCTTATCGTTACATTTATCATTCAAGATAAATTAATGATTTATCAATTGTTGTAAAAACAAAAAAATATCGTTGACATAAACATCGCGATGTAAAAGTTTCCTCGGTAAAATTTGTCAATTTCCACGCTAAGTATCGTAATCAGTATTCAAACAGTGACGTACCACCACATCGATCCCTTCCCTCTGTTTTTGCTTCTCGTAGTTACATCCCCGACATTGCTCGCCATAACTACGGAAAGTAACATCACAACAATCACTGTCACTTCCATAATTTCTAGTGTCCACCCGCTACGCGTCAGAGCCACGACACAGTCACAAAAAATAAACAATATCACCTGAGACTCACTGTTTAGTATTTGCTTTTCTCCAGGGGTTTGAGTAGGGGGTGGAAATGTGAGTCGACTCGGGCCGATTTTCACCGAGCAATTACTTGAGGAGGAGTCATTCGTCCTGACCACCCACCGCAGAGTCCTTTGAGATACTGACTTACCTGCACGTGTGGTCCTGTACACGTGGATCCTTGCGCCTCCCACAGACACCGCCGCGGCCAATCGAGAGTGCCGGAAACGCCCAAGGTCAGGCCTACTTGATTGAATTGCCCGCCATTGCTCAGTAAAAATGTGGCTGGAAAATATAAGATCGGTATGAAGTATGCTTCGTATTTTCTCTGGGTTTTGAGATTTTTCTGGGTTTGGGAACGGGGCCCGCATTCCGTGTTCATTCAGAAAAGAATTTTCTGATTATGGGGCGTATTGAGGAGAATTCCATCAACGGTTTTCTTCCTTTCACGGGTTCGATAGATTGAAAAAGTACCTACTGAAAGAATGCATATATATATATATATATATCCATTTGTTGTTGGTTATATTGAAATACTTATATGGCTCAGGAATACATCGTATTGAACCAGTATTCCGTGTTTGTGTTGCTGCTGATAAAGCATCTTTATTTATGAATAACAGTGACAGACACACTTATGGGTAACGATATCTGTTATTCGCTATTATACCTAAACAATTTTTGTAGGTATATATTGCCCGATTATGTGAGAAGACTAGTTTTCAGCAACATTTCGTAAATATTGGCATTTTAACATAACTTTCTGAATTGAACATCGAAATATAGAAGAAATGTGGAACAATTTCAAGGACATAGTTATGGAGACAGCCAAACAAATATGTGGCACTAGTGAAAAAACTAATACAAGAAAACAAACTGCATGGTGGATAGATAGAACAAAACGTCAAGTTAATCAAGTGAAAAATAGGTTTGGAAAATTTATCTGAACAACAAACGATGAATTGAAATCCGTATTAAATGCAAAAGTAGTGAGTTTATGTATGATCTAGGAAAGAAAATTGAAATATTTCACTTCCACACATCTTAGGGAAGTGCCATAATGTCAAACATAACTTACATGCTGATAATGATTTTGCAATCGCTGTGCTTCTTTGAGGTTAGGGAGTGGTTTTTACTGGTAAAAACTCTTAGTTTTTTAATCTTCTTGTGATGTTCTTTCAGAGAATCGTTGATGAAAATGTGCAGTTGGGAATCGTTGTTCTATATAATTTCCTAGAAATTTTCTCAAATACTCCAATAATCAAAAGGTTTTTGATAGCCTAATTTTTTTATGGGTTGGTGGGATTTCATGTTTATCCACAGAAAACTAATCAACTTTTTTCAGGGTTAACGCGACTTCACCATTTTCCTCAAAACATTAGGGTAGTTATGAACTTGTTTGTGGTCTGTGAAATATCAAAATATAAGAGTGAACAGCACTCAAAAACTCGTTGACAAGTCCAGTGTTACGAATTTCATGGTCGACTAACTATTCAAGGAGATCGAGGGTTATGATGATTGCGGTCTTTTAAATATCCACTGTTGCCAATTGTATGGAAACAAGTCTTCCATACAATTGGCAACAGTGGACTAAGTACATCAATATTCGAAAAATTACTGAATACATGAATTTTTTCTAGCGTTTTTTTATTGTGATTTTGACAAGATTTATTCACATACGTCTGCACCAGCAGTAGGTATCAATGACTGATGTGATTTTTTATTTTGGACCATTCAAAAATAGGCCAATAATATTGCAGACTATCAAGAATGACGGGCGTGGAACTTTTTAATTTTTTTTTGAAAAAGTCGACGGAATTGATTGCAAACATGATTTCAACTCAATTTTGACTGTGATTTACTTTTCGTTCGATGTCTAGACAATTTTTGATAAGATCTGGGACTCAAATAATTTTAGTTGCGTATTTCGAATAACTGACCAATTTCATTTTCATACGCAGAAAACATTAAGGTGTTAAAATTCCAAACAACAGTTAACTGATAGTCACTATCATTTTTTGAACGACTCTGCATTGGATGTGCCATGTTAGTTAACAAGCTTGTTTTCAAATTGTTTTTGTTGAAACTCTCTAATTATGCCTATTCCATTTTTGTTGGCAGGTTTATGAGCAATATTAATGTTATAAATTTGTAATATGACTCGAATCTATAAATCAAACATAAAATAAGTTTATACCCAACTTTCTCTTCTGAGAATATTTAATACTTTTTATCAACTGCCAACTCAAAATGTTCACGCATTTGGACAACCACGAGTCCTACCAGTAAAAATTTTCTAACACAGATATCGTTTTTCCAAATTTATTCCCGAAGAAATTCTAGTAATGTCAAATATAGCTCTAGTGCTTTACACCATAGTTGATCTTCGTTTTTCCAAAATAATGGTAATAATCTTAAGATTATGGTTTGGATGTTTCCCCGAAGCTCAAGTAGTATTTTCCTGTATATTCGGTTCAGATGTGACAATTGTGCTAGTGGCAGTATTGACATATTGATTATTGTGTGCGGTTCCTTCACCAAATGTTCAATTCTTCAAACTTGACGTGGATATAAATAATACGTTCTGGTTGGTGTCTGGGTTTTGCCGAGGTCTTTGGTTGAAATATTCAAACGTTTCGACTGAAAATGTGGCAGTCATCATCAGTGACGTGGACATAGTTTCAGTTGATACGTCGCGAATCTTTGGTTCTAATATCTGCAGACTAGTTTTACCGTTCTGCCAAAAGTTAAAGCAAAGTGTGTTCTGGTAGAAATACTCTGCAAGGTGTTGGGCACTACTGATTTTGCAGTCTTAACAAAATACCTATGGTAGCTAGGCCTAAGAAATCTGCAAATGGCTAGATTAGTGATAATCATTTTGACAAAATTGTGGCTTTTCGCCAAATATGTCCATTTCCACATGTTGAAATAACAATTCATTTCACATGCTGCAATAAATGGAAAATATATTTTTCATTCGACAGAATCTTGTTAGTGGAAGTTTCTGTCATGACTAACGCTAATAAGAAACCATTCAGATAGTAAGTATTGTCCAAATCATTCCTTTCAACTTCGTTCACAAGACCTGATGGGTTATTCGAACAACTGCGATGTCCAAAGGCTGAAACTACAAGGCAGGAGTTGTTCATTAGTAACTTAAACTTAATGAGATTTTCTCAGTAAAAATGTTTTGTAGTACTATCAAAGATTCGTTCAAATCCGACTCTAGAATAATCTTTGCACACACACCCCCAAAAAAATTCCATTTCGTAAGTGCGTTTCTATCAATGAGAAATTAGTAGTTTTTCCCGCAGAAGAGTCCAATTAATTGAAGGTTACTCTTATTGCATGACACCAACTTTTTATTGAGTACAACTAAGCAATTTTGAGCTTTTTATCTATATAAATATCCCTAAAAATTAGGTGAAAGCTTTTTTCTGTATATATCACGCAGCTATTTGGAAACAAAAGATTGTCGGAAACACTGCATGCATCGGAATGATATTATATTGGTTTTCGAGATTTTGAAACATGAAAAATTTTAATCGCACCAAACTTCAGTTTTTTCACATCTGATCTGATAGTTTCATAAAGGTCTCCTGAACTTCTTTCGCCCCACAATATGGTTAAATAATCCGCAAACAGGGTGAATATTTCTTCAATATCTAAAGTTGCCAAATCATTCATGTAGAGCAGAGAAAGTGTTGGTCCCAGTATTGATCCTTGCGGAACAACGCTATTGATATAAGCCTTCGCTGAGGGTGTTGTGGTTTTTATAATCTGACTTCAGCCTGATGATTTGAACCATTCACAAGCAATTCCATCAATGCCATAGTGTTCAGTTTTCGTAGTAGTTTTTCGTGAATCACACAATCGAATGCTTTTGATAAATCACAGAATACCGCCATTTATGTAATGATTTATGTTATGATTTGATATAAAAAAATGGTATAATGGATACCTACTCATTCGCGATTGAAATTGGAACTATTCCCAGCTAACTATATTGAATAATGAAAAGAAGTTGGAAAGACTGAGATTTTTACTTTTTCTCTATGATCTAGATCATTCACTTTATGATGTGGGATTGAACTTGATGCATTTAGGAACGATAAGAATGAGCCAGTTTCAGGTGATTTATTACTGCTGCCAAAGCACTCAGAGCAGTGCCATAGAGATTTTCAAATATTCTCAATGATAATTCGTTAATGCCAGTTGCTATATCATTATGCGCCGTGATGCTCTAGGATGACCCACTGGTTTATGGTGACGCATACACTTTTCCGCTGTTCGACCAACTAATATCTACAATTATCGTCAATTTCAAGAATTGATCATAACCTTTCTCACGCAAATCAACACATTTAATTTAGAGCATCGAACCATTATATGCAATCTATTGATGCTCGTAGAGATAAATGAAGAATGAAGAAAGGTATTTTTACGTTGGCCTTCAACATGAATGAAAATATTCAGAGGGCAATAAAACAATCTCTATGTGAGAATCGTGAGAGAATAGCGATACTGTCTGCCGAGAGTGTTAATGCATGTAGGAATTTTTGCCTGGATTATGTGAACGCAGGCCATCAAGATGGCATTTTATCTTTTTTACATGCATTTTACAGAGTTCTACAAGGGCAAAGGATAATGAATGTATGATCAGTGGTCTACTGAAACAGTCTCTCACTAATGATATATAGATTTAGGAAACCGTACCGAAGATAACAAATGGCACTTTTCATCTATCGGACAATGATGCAATGTACCCAAACTTTCAGAAATGCTGAAATCCGCATATTCTCATAGAAATGCTAAACCAAAAACCAGCGACCTTTGGTTACAAAAAAACAATAGTATGGAAACAGTTTCTGTACTCATTTTCAACGCTGTAATGATAATATGATACTTGATATTCATCAGAAAAAATTGTTTTGCCAAAAATGTTGAATAGATTAGTAACAGGGATACCATTGATGAAAATTAAGAAAAATTTTAAACGTATGTCGCATGTCCAAAATAAAAAAAAATTAATGATATATTTGGGGAAAAATGATTTTTTTCTCAAAAGTATTGGTTGCAGACGAATGATCATTTGAAGAATTTTTCTCAAAGTAATCCAAAATTCGTTGTTCTTTAGGATCAGCAATAAATTACGGAACACCCTGTATGACAAATTCCAGTACGTTGTTAATCATACACTAACAGTGATGAAAGAGTTATTAGTTATTACAAAGATCGAAAGTGAAATTTTCAAATGTTGGGTGATCTCAATCAATGGTAATTAATGTCGAGTGAATCGTAATTGACGCATTCTACCATAGACAACTTTCAACTTGTAGAAAACTGTGCCAAGAATCTAATAGATGTAATTCAGCTGTCAAGGAGATAGTAGTTGTTTGTGTTGGAGACAAACGTACTTATGGTATTGGTTTATGCGGAAGATTGAATTGAATATATTTTTTTAATAATAATAAGTCCATGATTTAGGGGAGTTTGCCTAAATAATTCATGAAGTCACGGAAAAAATACGTTTTGATTTCAATCAAATATTTTTTCACTATTTTCAAATTTTTTTAGAATTGTCAGTTTATTTTTTTAGAAATATATGGTCGTGGTCGTATTTAATGATTTTGCTTTCTATTGTTTTCTCATAATGATGTTCTTTGAGGATTTTCACCAATAAATGGGTTGGAACAAACCGGACGCTTCGCTCTCCAGATCCGAATCCACTGGATTTTCATTTGGAGAAACCTAATATCACTGATGTATAACACTCCACTTTGAAGTGAGTACATGCAGATCATCTGAAGAAAAACTAATCATAATGAGATTTTGTTAAATAAAAGAGAAAATAAAATGGAAAACCCACTCTGACGATGAAAATCGAAGAAATTGTAATAAATCTAATAAAATGCCAACTGATGGAATGGTGGTTCTGAAAGACGTGTTGTTTGATCCACCTGTTCGTATAATGATTTTTTTCTCGATAGCACTGGTGAAACGTTGACTCAAGTAATTTTACAAAGCACACTATTCCACATAACATGATAAATTGTTATGCTTATTATGTACACTGAGAGAACAGTTTGTTAGCAGTAAAGAAATTTTCTTAAATGTTAACAAATTATGCTTTTGAATATGGCCAAACTAATGTAATTTTACTACTAATAAATGATTTGTTTGAAAATTTCAAATGAATCAGTTGTTTGATACAAACTTAATATTGGTTAACTCAGAGAAACATATTACTTCAATATTAACTATTATTTGTTTTTATTTACTTATATGAAGTTCACTATAGAAATTCATTTATTCACAATAAAATGATCACTTTGACTGTGATATAATTTGTGTTACTATTCAAGTATATATATATATATATATATATATATATATATATATATATATATATATATATATATATATATATATATATATATATATATATATATATATATATATATATCTCACAGTATCTTGAATACATATATTATATAGTCCCGCAGTGACCTCTTGTTAAATAACATAACATTCATTCTGAATAAATAACATAACACTCTTCCTGACTAGATCACATATTACCTTCAAATCGTGTAATGTATTCGTGAAGGTTCCAATCCCTCAACAATCCTTCCATCATCGCTGTACTAGCAGGGTAGGAGCCTAGGATAACCCTTGCGTCCACTCCACGATTTTGGCGGCAGACCGGCACAAACATTCACAATTCACATTCACCTGTGGCTTCAATCCATATGCACATTCGTGCGTGGGTTCAGTTCACTTTCACGCCAAAAATAATGATGATTATATTGCCAATAACAAAGAAATTAATGATCTTGATATGGTTGAACAGTTTGACCAACAAGCTACAAGATACAAGACATGAATACAATGGCGTTATAAAGTCGATCATCGTATGGAAATGCTGATGCAATGACACGTGCCTCTGTGGAGGGGTTGGATAGGTCGGATAATTTGCAACCGCCAAATCCTTTTAGTTAACAGTTAACATATTTACGTTTTCTGGAAATTATTGTGTTGGTGACCATAAAGTTCCCGTAGCTTACAGAGTTATTAGATTTCTCCAAATGATGTCATATTTTTATCCCAAACTGACTCAAATCTAACAAACATTTATTTATATTCAACGCATAATCATCAAAAATATAAATTTCTTGAAATTGATAAATAAGAAATATGCTGACTATAAATTTTTGATAGGCAAAGTAATATGTTTTAATTTAAAAAAATGAGCAGGTAACGAATATTTTGATGTATGGTAATTCTTATTTCTGAAATAACTGTGTTATGTTCAACGAGGTTGTTTGAATACCAAACAAAATTGCTAATATTGAGCTAACTACGTTTGAACAAATTGGTTTATTATCTACCAGAAACCTTTTTCTCGGTGTAGGTGAACCCACAATTGAAATATATAATTTTTCAGTATAATGGATACATTGACATTGTTAAAAAACATAACATGTGTATTTTCACGTTGGAGAAAAGAGTATGATGTTGTTCTGTTACATAAAAAAAGGATTCCATTTGAATATTCACATTCTGAAAGCTACATACCTACTCATAATGTGAAAGGGTATTAAATATGTATATTCACATCGCAATAATGCATGAAATTAGTTTATTTACGTTGTAGATGAGTATTTACACAGCTCAAGGTGTGGTACTAAAATAGTTGAATGAAGAATGAAATTAATATTTTTCTAGTTTCACTAGTTTACCTTAGTTTCGTTGTCGAACGTTTATGGCAGAATAACATTCATTTCCTGATATGTCCAAAGAGGATCATAAATGAAGTCATAGAGGAGTATATTTTATAATTGGGACCTACGTGTTTTCTCCAATGCAAGTGTGATGAGCGTTTTTTGAATTTTCTTATATCTGAAAATTGAGTGCGCAACCAAAAATTTATAAAATCCATCGTAGCGCTACGACAAACAATAATTATAGGTGTCCTCCATCAGCAGATGGAAAATATACCTTCATGTGACTGTTTTCAATGAAAAATATTAATATTATTATCACTATCGTATTCGCAAGTTAAACGTTCATGATACAACATAACTTCAATAATTATTGTTGTGATAGTTGAAGCGATATCACTATTGAAACAGGACAGAAAGTTATTATCAATATATAGCAACTGTTCCCCATACTCCACCTTGAACTCTGGAGTTTCCCATGGATCCATTCTGGTCCCTTTACTGTTTACAATGTAATCCTCAAACATTATGAATTGTCTTGAATACTGTTATGCACATTTATATGAAGACGATACCCAGCTATAGTATCATTTCTCACCATCTAATGGTATTGATGTTTTGGCAAAAACAATAGGGACCATTGTCCATTGATAAATCCGAGTAAATCAAGTATCATCGTCTTCATATCTATAGATATGATAGCAATATTGTACCTACACGATATGAACATTACAATTGATAACGAAACACTCAAAATAGTGAATGAAGGAAAATGCCAAGGTGTCTTGTTAGGTTCAAATTCTTGATTCAAAATTAGATACAAATAAACTGAGTCCAATATCATATTTATCCATAAATATAATCATATATGGTAACAAACATTTTCTTGCCAGCTGAATGAAAATAATTTTATGTGAAATCTTGGTAAGTATTCAACTATACAGACATTTTGTATCACCCTGCTAATCTAACCACAAACTACAAACGCAAAATCCAGAAAGTACAGAATTCATGTTCTCGGTATAAACAGGGTGATTCACCATCACTTACACAAAATTTTTCAATGTGCTCTCCCCACCAAGAGAAGTTGAAAACCAAGAGGAATTACAAAATTAGAACAAAACAATCAACTAAATAATCGGTAGGAATGCGCCGCCACTGGATAAAAATTACCATGCAGGCTCACCTTCCCTCCCCCTTCATCGGACTTGGGACTGACAGCAGAGCTAATGGGGATAGAAGTGAGATTGGCATGTTACTCACATTACAACATGCCAAAATAAATTAATATTCCTGCAACCATAACACAGCACAACCGAATACATGGTATCATGTTTAAGCAAATTATAGAATGTTATTCCGTTTCTATCAATACATAATTCCAAGAGACAAATGAGGTTGTCGTGTACGCGATGACATACGTCCCTTTGTGCACGAAGGACATTAGAGGCATTCTTGATGGCTTGCTCGAGGTCCTGTAGCGAGTCAATAGGGTAAGCGTACACCAAACTTGTCATGTAACCCCACAAAAAAGTCCATAAGGGTAATAGCTGGTCTTTCTGGGAACCAAGAAATGTATCCATCCTGACCTATCCAATGGCGTGAGCATTCGTTGTCCAAAAAGTGTCATACCCCGTAACTAAAATGCGGGGGGGTCCATCATGCATGAACCACATTCTTCTTCACTTTGCCAAAGGTATACCGTCAAAGAGTTGATCTCTCAAAACGACAGAATAAGCATCATCAGTTAGCCCCGCTGGTAAACGATAGGGCCCCATAACCCATTTTTGTAGAGGCCTACCCAAAGGTTGATGAAAAATCGATACTGTGTACGAAACTGGCGAAAAACATGCGGATTTTCCTTTTGGAAATGGTATGGATGCAAACGATTTTCGTGCATAATACGCCATTCCATAGTTTGCGTTAAACCGACTAATCTCACGGGTTTTTATTAATGGATCGTCATCGAGGAATTTGCAGAACTGCTTCATCAACAACAACAGCACGATTCACTGCACGTTCGACGTTTGTTGGAAAACATGAACCGTTATCACGAAGTCTTTGCACTACACCCAAAATTGTACAACAGTACCAATTTACGAAAGACGTTAAACTACGCTCACTGTCAAATCATACTGACGACTGACGAGTGGGACGACTGACAGAAACATCTTCACACGTTTCTTCAGTGGCGTATCGATTGTGGTTGACGTACAAAAATATTGGTTCAATTATCGCGGATAGCTCCCAAATTTTACAGGTACGTTCGCACATGGTAGACCTGTACCCCATTATATTTTGTTCAGGTGGTAGTAAATCACTCTGTTAACGGAATTAGGAAGCATTTAAGCATTTAAGAATTTCACATACCATGGTGGTTGAGTATGGAAAGCAAGAGACATCTCCATAGGGCATGTCTTTATCATGAAATAATGATAAAAAACCTCCATATCTTCCCCATAAAATAATGAGAATGAAATACCGTAAGGATGTCCACAACTTGAACAAAGGGTTCACGGGAACTTTGACTTTCCCTTCATTCATTAAAATATAATAATGATAATAATTCTCCCTCATTAACACTCTTGGAGTGTAGCCAAAGGCATAGCCTGTGCGGGTAGAGGACGGCTATTATTTATTATTATTTGCCGTAGCGCTCCGGGGCTACTTCGGTGGTGTATTCACTTTTCATCTGTAGGAAAACCGGAAATCCCATAGCACCACCCCGGTTGGTCGGTGCGCACTTCAAGCTAGCATAATGATTATAATAATAAGGCATAGCCTGTGCGGGTATAGAACGGCTATTATTTTTATTATTTATCGTGGCACTTCGTGGTAAATTACAGATTTTTCTAGGCATATTCACTTTTCAGCTGTAGGGAAACCCGGAAAACCTACAGCAACACACCGGGTGGCCAATGCGCACTCCAAGCAAGTACTAGACGTCGGTATTGTCATGTAGATACATTACATAGCCTATCGACTCCTATGAAAATGAGAAAAATTTTCTCATTCCTAGAATTCGAACCTGGCCAAATACAAAGTTTCAAAGGCCTGCAACTAACCGCCTTGGTACCTAACACCTGTTATATAATCTAATAATATAATAAAAATGTACAATAATATTCCTTCTGATTTGAAACAATTGAGCCTAGGACGCTACCATACCAAGAAGCTATTGTGTGAAGCACTGGTTCTTTCGGTATTCAATTCAATTCAATACCCTCTATAAGAGAAAAATTCAAAAAGTGCAAAATTCTTGTCTTCGTTTGATCTATGGCATCAGAAGACGGCAAAGAATTTCCCACAAACTACGTGAAATTAGATGGCTGAATATGGACAATAGAAGGATATTACACACTGTTTGTCTCTTTCGAAAAATTATTGTAAAAAAAATACCCTCCTATCTGTATAACAAAATAACATCGTACAGACGTGCATAACTTGAATATCAGAAATAAGGGGCTATTGACTCTACCACCTTTCAGAACGGAATATTTCAGACGATCTCATACTTACACGATCTACTCGCTATGCAATCCAGTTTTGAATGAAATAAAGGCACAAACAGCTGATAATTTCAGAATGCACTACAAAAGACATCTCTTAAATCTACAAAAATGAATTTTTCAATGAATGCCACTGTCAACTACTGTTTGAATATTTTTCGAGATGCTGTTTCCCCATCAAGAAAAATGTGATATGTTGGAATCCTACTTGGTTTGCCAGAAAAATAGCGTAAGAGCACTCCAACACTACAGCAATTCGTTCCCCGATCGTGAATTACCTAATCGGCGTTTTTTTGCTGTGCTTCATCGTCGATTCAGGAACAATGAAAAGGTTTTTCAGAAGAGAAGAACTAAAAAACGTTTTGTAATGTCTGCAGATACAGAAATTGACGTTTTATCCTACTTTGAGGTATATCCAAATAATTCCATCAGAGATTTATCTAGAGAAATAGCTGTTCCACTATTTCTCCTTATAAGTTAAGACCAGTGCAAGCACTAGAACCTGGTGATTCTGGGAGACGATTGGGGTGGTTTATGAATAAAAGCAGACAAGATCCAAACTTCTATAGAAATATTATATGGAGCGATGAGGCTAATTTTTCAAATAGTGGAATGTATAATAGAAAGAATTTTCATTATTGGACTAGACATAATCCATTTTAAGTCCATCCCCACAATCCGCAGAGACGATTTATTAATGTTAGGTGTGGTCTATTCAGAGGCAGAATTATTGGTCCATTTTTCTACCATGGTTCTTTGAACGGACCCCGTTACATCAATTTATTAACAAGAGTGTTGGAAGAGTTTCGTCGATGATCTTGATCTGGAGGCTCGTCAGATGATCTGTTTTCAGCAGGATGGAGCACCAGCACATAATTTCAGTGGCGTAAAAAGAATGCTGCGAGACTGTTTTGGAAACAGATATTGCAAAAAATAGTTCTGTTAAGTGGCCCCCTCGTTCACCAGACATGACATTGGGGATTTCTGAAAAATGAGGTGTACAAAATGAAACATAATAATGTAAATGAACTGAAAAATTATATTGAAACTATAAATAATTAATAGAATTGATGGCCTAACTGTGTTGAATGCCACACGTAGTGTCAATAGAAGGGCCCAAATAAGTATGTGTTCAACAAGAAGGCGGTGTTTTTGAACATTTACTCGATATTTTATAGCGCTTTATCAAATCCGTTTGTTATAAATGTTTTCTATTGATAAAACTGTCTTATTTTCAACTTTACGAAAAAAAGTCAAATTAGATTTTTTATTGAGAATATTATTACGAATATTTAGATGACAAAAATCTAGGGTGTTCCATTGAAAGAAATATCATTATATGAAATATTCTGAAAACGCGAGTGTCAATTTTTTTTCGGCATAGAGAAGGCTACTAGTTTGCCCATTTAACCGAATTCGTAGCATCAATAATAACGGAGTTGGCAATGGTGCCGACTTAATTTGAAACACCCTGTATAGCAATGTTAGGTAGAATTACGAAATACGAAGTTTGACAGTGAAGAATGGTTGAGTGGAAGAAGAAATGGGTTATACTTTGCCTTTTATATTCAATATTTATTTCCAGATATATATATAATTATTATTATTATTATTATCATCAATATTATTATAAATAGTCATTGAAATATTTACACCAAAGAATTATTTCTTCTTAAAAAACGTTAATTTATCGTTTGCTTGCAAGTCAGAATATGAGTGAAATTTCATTTAATTGCAGATCGACCAGTCATCTGAGAAAACGCACCTCGCGGAGGCCCTCCAGCATATCTAGACACTTAATGAATTTTGTGGTGACTACATTCAAGTGTTTATTTGGGCACTTAAACTCACTCAAAGCATCGATTCTTACACGTATATCTACTTAAAATGATCTCGGTTTGGAGCAGCTGACGCACATGCGATGCGTGAAAGTTTAACATTCCTCAAACACCGAAAAAAATGCCTCGAATTGAAAAAATTATAATAAGTGGATAGGATACATTCCAGATCTTCTCTACTCCAATTAATTAGATAAAACACCGTGTCTCTGCCATGGATAAATAATTTATTTTCTGAAAACGAAAAATAAATCGAGATATTCCAATTTCTTTGGGTTGATGTCGAAGTGAAGCATCAAAAATGGTGGTAATAGTTCATAACAAGTTTTTCTGCGGTACCAACTGATGTATCTTATGATATATTGACATTTGAAATGAATGTGTTTTCAATAATAATGAATGATTTTTTGTTTCCATCACCAAACCGGGACTGTTGACGATCTCCCAGAGCGAAAATAATGAAAAACCGCTCGATCTTCACGGTTTTTGACCTTTTCTTGCATGATGGTGAATTCTTAGCATCAGATGCATGTGTTGAATGGAGTATCGGTATTTTTTTTCAAGAGCTGCATTTTTGTAGAAAAAAACTTTTGTGTATTACTAACACAAAGGTCGTTATCGATGGAAACTTCATGAAAATCTCCAAAATATCAGACGAGCCATCTGGCGTTATCAGGAATATTCCAGCCAGGCCCTGTCTCCGGAGCCACGATACAACCGGAGGGTGCGCTGGGGTGTCATTCCACGTGGGTGGTGGGGTGGGGGGTCCAAGAATCATGTGCCCTGAGTAGGCGGAGTGAACCAAGAATTCGTCCGGCAACGATTTCTGCCGTATCACGGCAAGCCGGTATAATTGTCGAGTTCGAGAGCAGTGTGTCCATCATTCCACCAAGGACCCCTATTATCAGAATCACTATTTCAACAGAATGGTTTGGGTAAAGCCTGCGGAGGTCGAAGAGTACATCTCAATATTTAGTCCGTTTTTGGACGATGTTCGTTCAACTTTAATGGTCGAGGAGGACTACATCAGCTTATTGGCTTGTATTCGCCTGGTGAGGAACGAGTATTTCCAATTTAGTCACCACTTCTCGTTCCCCATAATGGACTCAAAATCCCCCGGAACATAATGTAACACCGGTGTCTCGTCAATACCGTACGTGTGGTTTTACAACACTCCTAGCGTCGCGTTATGCCTGTGGATATAGGCTGAAACTGCATTAGCTGAACTAGCTGACAGCAAATGCATTGTGGTCTCAGCTGCCCCACGACACGCTCCACATCTAGTATAAGGGACCTCTATACCCATCACGCTATTACGCTAGACGAGGGTGGTGAAGATCATTAAGAATCACTTCCTTTCTTACTCCAGCCCACTTGACCTGAGAAAAGCTAATGTCAAGTTTCTGGATAAGCCAATAAGGTCTTCAATGTTCTTGAAGAAGACCCCATCCATTAGCTTATCCTTTTGTAGCTGTAGGAGCCTCTCACTCTCCACATCTTTGACGTGGGCTTTTTGATAAACGGGTTCCAACTCGATGACAGAGTTCGGGTTCGTTCATTCAGAGTCGACTACGAAACCGAGTTCATCAGCTGCACGAGTTGCTGCCTTGAAGAGAAATGCTCCAATCCCTGTTTTCCATGATCGCATACTGACCGGAGAAGGAGATCTGAACTCCTGATGAAATTACAGGCTCCATCTAGTACCATTTTGTTGTGTAGACACTCCAAGCTCAAAAGTCTGCGGCCTCCCCTTTGTCTGGGGAAGTAAAATCGTGGAACAGGCGATTTAGGATGCAAGCTCCCATGAAGATACATCCATTTCATTACTCCAATGGAATGAAGTAGAACCGGAATGGCAAGCATATTTGTTGCAGCAACTTTGATCTTCCCGGTAGATCTGATGACCAGATCTGTCAGAGCTTATGCTGATACTTGCCACAGAGAGAGTTTTCAACAGTAGTTACCTCTTGGGAGTGGCACTGTTCCACCCTTAGGTAAGTAAACCTCTCTCCGGCATCCAGATGATGTAGGATGCTTCCGTCTTCGAGCTGAACGTCCTCTCCTAATTCTCGCATCGTCATCTTCTTAGATGAATCGTGGCTCAATTGTCGGTCACAAACTTCATTTCGATAGCATGCGTGTACTCTTGCACCACCCTTAAGGACGAAGATGAAGATCCTTTTCCCCGGAGGCATACAGTTCAGGTCTTCAATGTAGAAATGCCTTGGGAGCTGTTATTATTATAATAAATATTATTATCCAAATATCCAATAATTCACATCAAAATGAAAATTACTCATGCGCAACAACAAAAAGACCACCTTCCGATATCTACCATGAGCCATCTATTCAAATCTCTTTCTCAATATTCTCGCTCTGAAGGGGAGAAAAAAAGGAGATGCAAAGGTGTTTCAGCATGAGATTGACACTGGAAAGACCAGACCAATCCGTCAATTCACTAGAAGACTTTATTTTACCAAGAAGAAGGATGCTAACACTATAGTCCCTGAAATGAAAAAGGAAGGAGTAATTGAAGTCAACGAAAATCCCTGGTTCTCTTCAGTCGTACAGAGAAGAAACCTTTCAAAGAGTAGATACTGGCAGGTAGAAGGGAAGATATATTTCACCGAAGGCTCAGGATTGTTGCAGCTCATAGATCATCGATTCAGGCTCTCCAATATTCCAGTCACACAAAGATTGATGGAGACGGTTCTCAAAGAACTCTCATGAATGACGCGTCCAGTATATCCCGACAACCTATTGTAGTTGGCAGATCGTTCGAGGACCACGTGATAAGCCTAGAGGAGGTATTTCTGAGCCCAAAGAAATACCATCTAGTACAAAAAGAATTACTATATCTCGGTAAAGTTGGTTTTGGGTGAGAAGTAACAAAAAATCTCATACACCAGTTTCTGAGTTTTCTTGGCTATTATCAAACGTATACAAAATTTATTTTGGATACGTCAACAACGTAAAACTTGAATCTGTTCCATCCTAGATCCAGGAAGGGCAGAAGAAGGTCATTGGTAACTTCAACAAGACCATTAGCAAACTGAAGCACAGTTATCGCGTCCCCAAGCGGGACCTAAGGGCTGATGTCAAAGGAGTATAGCACACTTCCACAAGCACGAGTATGTGAAAAGATTCTTCTTGAAAACTGACCATGCAGCTCTCAAATAGATTTTACAGTTCAAAAATCCAGACAAACAGTAACACGCTGGTTTGAAGGACTCCAAGGAATTGACATCAAAAACGAATACTCAGCGGGGAATTCCCATAAGAATTCGGAGATCATGTCTAGACGACTGCTCACTTTCCGAACAGAGAAGGAATCGACAATTTGTAGAATCACGACTGCAGATGATAACTGGACTAACTTCAAGATCCAGAACGAACAGGAAGAATATCCAGATCTTGGTTTAGTCATAGGCTGGAAGAAGAGTAATCAAAGACTATCATAGCTGGCAAATATTTCTCGAGCAGTCAAATACTACTGGACTCAGTTGAAAGTCATAGTGAAGTCACCGGAGGACATCTGGGAGTGACGACAGTTCTCTAGAAACGAGGCAACGAAATATTTTTTAATCACCTTAATGAAAAAAAATTGCAATTATTGGGAAATATTTGAATACAGTCTTTCGTTGAGTGAACCAATTAAATTTTTCAGTTTATTAGGTTGTGAGAATTGTTGATAATTCAGCTCAATACCTTCAATTTCGACATGAAAAATTGGAAGTTATGAGCTGCAATTATATAACTGACATATTTCGCATTTGTTTACTTTGTATATATAATTAAAACGATATTCACGAATGCGGTTTTTGATTGATCTACTTGTCTGACCTACATATACTTTAGGACAATACTAACAATTCAGTTGATTTCAAGCGATTGAATTTCCTGATTTTCTGTGGAATTCTTATGGTGTTTCCTTCCTCAAGAAAAGGATTACTGAAAGTATTGTACTCTGAGCAGTGTTTGTTTCTCTGTTGTTTCATTATTTTAAAAATCAATATTAAAAAAATTAAAAACTCACCCAATTCTACTAACCAATTAATATTTATATCACCAAATTGACACCCATTCATTTTCAATATTATACATAATAATTCTCCACCTCATTATCAGACAAATTCATAACCAACTGAAGCACTTTATGATAATATCTTTCCCACAGGAAGCTGGAGAATTTTCTACTTCAAAACTAAATGAAGAATGTACATTTACTCCGCGTCAGCCTCAATAAATATGTTCAAGCGTGAATCTAACATTAATTTTTGGTATTAAGCCAATCCATTAGATGAAATTATAGCCTACGTTAACCCAACCTTACAGTTTACAAGCAGGAACATTATATTTAGTAATTGTTGGTGAATTATAGGCGATGATGAGGAATTTGGTGACTAGTATAGATATGTAGTTTTGTGTTACGATAACTGGAATATTTTCATTCAGTTCACTATTATTTGTGAAGATTAGTTTCATGTTCGCTCATTATTATGCTTATACATGTTTATTCGATTAATATAATGAAATATACTTTAAAAAAATTCAAAACACCCTTTTATAACACATTGAATAAAAAAGTACAAAAAATAATTGTTTATATAGACAGAAAATATTAATGAATATGAAATATTAGTATCACTGTGAAAAAAGCGTGGGGCGCTTTGTTTCATATTTTCGTATATCGAGCACGCCACGTTTTTTTCACAGTGACACCAATATTCTTCATTTATTATTATTTTCTGCCTATATAAACAATAATGTTTTACTTTTTAATTCAATGTGTTATAATAGCGTGTGTTTCAGGTTTTTTTAAACTATATTAAATATTTCCCTTTTTAGTTCTCAATTTATTATTGAAAAAAAAAAATTCTCCAGAGTGAAAACAAATAGCAACCCTATCCTTGGCGCATTAAGTACCCATGCACGACGCGGTTTCTTCAAATTCTGGCGATGGCTCTCACACAGAGTATATTAGGCAAATTATTTAATTATGGCGATCCTAATCAGGATAATGAGACAAACTCATCAAATTCGAGTGTAAAGGAGTGAGTTATTAACATACATACCGGTGAAGTTAAAAAAGCATGTAATAAGAAATAGTTGGAACATACCGAGAACATTGAGGGAATAATGATATTCATAAGAGAGAGAGATATTTGTAATGAAGAAGCGTAATTCACATGAATCCTCACATAATTATTTCGTTTGTTGATGAAAATATCTTATCTGTTATCTTGAAAAGGGTTAGATATCAATACAAAAATAGATTCTCATCTCAATTATCGTATTTATTTCTAATATGAGAGGTCACTGGGATCAAACTTACGTACAGATATCACTATCATTATACAGATTGACCCATTTGAAAGAGGGCCACCTCTCTAAAACTCATATTTATTATCCGATTCAGATCAGAAGTTTTTTTTTCAATAGATAGATAGTTGATTGCCATGAATTCGAAATAAAACTAACAATTTCAAGGCATACTACGAATTTTTTTCAATGTAAAATATTCAAAAAACTTACTAGCGATTTTTTAAATAAAATTTTACGACGCCACTGGATGTGACTAAAATTTCGCGATGATTTTTTTGAAGCACAATTTTGTAAATAATCTGGTTTAGAATACTTCTTCAGGAAATAACGATACTATGATAAAGATATATCTATATTAGAACACTGCAGTTTGCGTGGAATAGAAATGCTCAACATCAAACAATATAATTACCAATATTACTAAAATAAATGAACCACTACCAATGAATATATTGACATGACAGTGCCTACACATCAAATTTTGGACTGTCCAACCAACTCTCCATTCAATTCGATACATTTATCGTATCGTTTTGTAATGTTAACCACAACATAATAGTTGGTTTGGGGTGATATCTCTGCAAGCCTATATTACTATTTCACGCAGCTCCTCTTTGCTCGTTGGGCGAGTTTTGTATATTTTTTCCTCATAGAAGACCCATAAAAAATCTAATGGTGTCAATCAAGTCCGGGAATCTGGGGAAAATGCACTATTTTCCCGTATTCACCGATTAGGAAAATTTTCTTCCAACCAATCTCGAACAATCCTGCTATTGATTGGATTAGAAGATGAACCTCTTTTACCAGTGGAAGTTCATCCATGGTGTTGGAAAATTCGTTTTTCAAAAAATGTAATGAAATTTCACCATTCAAATTGCTTTCAAAAAAGAGGGACCAATTATTCTGGTTTGTAATATCCCGCACTAAACATTTATTCTTGGTGAGTACTGCCTTCTGCAATTTGTTATCCAATGTGGATTTTTTTCCGTCCAGTCCTTGAATTTTGAGAAATAACTATTCCATTGGTTGTGATTGTTGCCTCTTCACTTAATACAATATTTTTCAGAAAATTGGTGTTATTTAGATACTCTCCTTGAGCCCATAAACTATCTCCTTTTCATTATCGCCTTTTCTTCAGGCATGGAGAAACTTTGGTTCTAAGGGCTTCATATTATTGTATCTTCTAAGATTTCTCCTTACTCTTTCAGATTCACGCGGTAAGTTAATGTCCAAACTTGCAATTCTCGCACTTGTTCTCGAATTATTAATAAAATATTAAATTCGTTCAAAATTATTTTGTTTGTGTCTTTGTTCAGTATTACAATTATTCTTCAGAATATGTGCACAGCTCTACACTGATTGAAAATTTTGTTTTTTCGTCCAACTGTAGCTCTGCTAATATTTCGACACTCTGGTTACAAGTTATTGAAAATTCTACATACTGCCCTCTCAGTTGTTACCACGAAGCCGTACAATTTCAATTTTCTCCCACAAAGTTAAATTATTTTTTTTAATTATTTAATTAATTAGTTAAATTATACTTCTTTATTAGTATAGGTACTCGAGGAGTTATAAACTTCACGATTAATATTGTCAAATTTATGCCTTTCGTCTTTTATTCCAATGACTTGTCATCTTTATAGCAACTAAAATTTCAAAACCTTCTAATAAAAATAATATTTCTGAATTGAGGCACCCCAAACATGGATGAATGAAACCAAGATTGTAAATATTCGGAATAACTGTCATCCACTGAAAAGGAACTGCGTGAAAGATTGAGACACGCTTGTACAAATGTTACCCCAAATCAAAGATCGAATTGATGATTGAATCGGGAATTGGTTTAAAAAGTACAGAAATTAATGTGTAGGTATTCTCATCTTAATCCATTGTTTTGTTGTAGTTCATTCATGATATCAATATTGGTTATTATCTATGATTGAATATTTGATGTGAAGATGTAAATTTCATTTCTATGACAAAAAAACTGCAATGTTCTGAAGGACATAATCTCCCATACTATATGATATTTGGAAGAAACAGAATTTGACACCTTGTTGAATGACTGCTGTTTACAAACTCGACTGATAATGTCCTAAAAGGGCATTTTAAACGATATTTTTAAAAAGATCGTGATTTATATGAATTCGAAATATTTAGATAAAATGATAAATATTTTACTTATGCCATATTTCTGTTGAAAAAAAAAATATTCGTGAAATTTCTGTCACACCCATTTGAAAGCATCACAAATCCAGTTGCGTCATCAAATTTCATTTAAAAAAATCACTATCATATATTTTGGATGAAAAAAAAATACAAATTAGGCCTTGTAATTTTTATTTATATTTCGATTTTATAGCACTCTACTGGAACAATTATTGATGCTATATCAATTGAAAACAAACTTCTGAATCGAATTATAAATAACAGTTCACAGTGAGCAATTTCACGTGTAACCATTCTAAAACTGAAAAATATTTTGCCAAAAATCCCTTTTTTCCCTTTTCACTTCCCCAAAAAAATGTATGAACATTTCTGTCACTTTGCAACACCAAATACTGAATTCCTCAACAAATCTTCAAAGTGTGTATATATTTATAAGCATTCACGATTCTTGAAGCACCTTGGGTTGCTCTGTATTCTAAAAATAAGCATTATTTTTCTACACTACGCAGTAACCTTATCAACTGGAAAAAACAGGGAATGTCATACATCGTCTGCCACCGTATCAAGTAACACCCAGAAGTAATTACTCAACAGCAACAAACAAGATCCATCGATTGACAAGCCATTGTATCGATGATCGATAAAAATCGTACTGGACAATAATAAACCAATTATACCCATGTGCGAGTGATACGAATCAGATTCAACAGTTGACAAATGTCCTTTGAAATTTTTAACAAGATGCTTCGAATTGAGAGGTCCACATGTTACAGGAAGACCACGTGTTCTAGAGGCAGTATGATGGATCACCTCGTTCACTTGTAGTATATAGTACATGTCCCCACTGGTCCCATTCATTCATATGTCATTTTATGGGTTGTGGTGTGCTGAATATATTCCATTCATAAAATAGTATGAGGAATTTGACCTTGTCATAAAATTCTGCATGCAGTGTACATTTATGATAAAACTTTTGCGGGTACATACAGAAATTGTTATTGCGATGTAAAATATTGCTGTACTCATGAAATACATTTGGTTCAGCTGAATTAGAACCACCACTATTATTTTTTGGGAATATTTGAACTTTCAAAGACAAAATGAATCTCCAGGAAACAACTAATATCTAAACAATAAGGATAGTGAGGAACTATTAACATTTTGAAAGCAGTGAAAAATCAACATGAAAAATAATTATTCTGCCCTCCGGGGCTACTTGAATAAATACGGTGGCGCATTCGCTTTTGCAGCTGCAGGGAAACCTGTAAAAACCTCTGAAGAGTTGAAAATATTTAAAGAAAAACTTCTGGAGATGTTCGTCGAATAAGGATTATCTGATTTTCTGTAAAGTAGAATGTATGGAGTCTCCAGAGGCTCCAATTCGAAAGAAGCATCCTATTGACGAAACTATCATCAAATTTGTACCAGTCTGTTCTGTCTTTTGCCAAGGTATAATAGTAGCCAAAATCAGCTCCCGAACCGCAGTGAACGATAACTGACTGAATAGAGCTCATAACGGCAGTCAGCTAGATTGTTATGTTTTAGTTTGATACGATGTATGTTCTTCTGTGAGTTGCTGAATCATAATTGAAGAGTTTCAGAGTTAGGATCAGATTTGCAGGTGCTTCAACTATATTCGGTATTTTGTAGCTGTCGGTTATTTTGATATACAGGGTGTTCCAAATTAAGTCGGCAACATTGCCAACTCCGTTATTATTAATGCTACGAATTCGGTTGAATGGGCAAACTAGTAGCTTTTTTAATGGCCTTCTCGATGACGAAAACAAAAAAAATTGACAATCACGTTTTCGGAATATTTCATAAAATGATATTTCTTTCTATGGAACACCCTATATTTTTTCTTGCATTTCGATTCGTAATAACATTCTCAACAACAAATCTTATTTGACTTTTGTTCGTAAAGATGAAAATAAGACAGTTATTTCAATAGGAAACATTTATAACAAACGGATTTGATAAAGCACTATAAAATATCGAGTAAATGATCAAAAACACCGCCTTCTTGTTGAACACATATTTGGGCCCTTCTATTAATTATAATTTCAATATAATTTTTCAGTTCATCTGTCTGGTGAACGAGGAGGCCACTTAACAGGACCTTTTGTAGCAATCCATCTGTTTCCAAAACAGCCTCGCAGCATTCTTTTTACGCCACTGACATTATGTGCTGGTGCTCCATCCTGCTGAAAATAGATCATCTAACGAGCCTCCAGATCAAGATCATCAAAAAACCCGTTCAAAAAACCATGGTAGTAAAATGGACCAATAATTCTGCTTCTAAAAAGACCACACCAAACTTTAATACTAAATCGTCTTTGCGGATTGTGGGGATGGACTAGAAATGGATTATGTCTACTCCAATAATGAAAATTCTATCTATTATACATCCCACGATTTGAAAAATTAGCCTCACCGCTCCATATAATATTTCTATAGAAGTTTGGATCTTGCCTGCATTTATTCATAAATCACCGACAAAACCCCAATCGTCTCTCAGGATCACCAGGTTCTAGTGTTTGCACTGGTCTCAACTTATAAGGAGAAATCTTATGTTTCTTCAGAATTCGTTGAATACCAGACAGTGGAGCAGCTATTTCTCTAGATAAATCTCTGATGAAATTATTTGGATATACCTCCGAGTAGGATAAAACGTCAATTTGTGTATCTTCAGATAATACAAAATGTTTTTTAGTTCTCCTCTTCTCAACAACTTGTTCAATGTTCCTGAATCGACGATGAAGCACAGCAAAAAAAAACCGATTAGGTCATTCACGATCGGGGAAAAAATTGCTGTAGTGTTGGGGTGCTCCTACGCTATTTTTCTGGTAAACCAAGTAAGATTCTAACGTATCACATTTTTTTGATGGGAAAACGGCATTTCAAAAAATATTCGAACAGTAGTAGACAGTTACAATAATTTTTGACATTGTCATGATATACTTGAGAATATTTGACAAATTGTATTTCAACAAAGTTTCAAGGCAACTTGATTGCTCATAGTAATAATTATGTTTTATCGAATCAAACACATTTTTTACATTCATATGACCCTCCAGTATTTTCTGTTCTATACAATAACGGCTTCAAAGTTATCATTACAGCAGACATATTTTGATTCACAAAGAAAATACGGTTAGCGGAATGGCTTTAAGATGGAAATTATCATTTTTTACATTAATACCAAAGAGCTTAATGGTGTCAATTGAGTGGTGCAACATAATGATCACGGATTTCACAAGTTCACATCCCAGCGCAATTTTTCTTTTTGCTGATGTCTTATTTTGCTATCAGAAATAAAATATTGTCATTCGTATAAGTACCAAAAACGCGACTGTAATTTTTTTTTGTTTTCGGCATCGAGAAGGCCATTAAAAATGCTACTAGTTTGCCCATTTAACCGAATTCGTAGCATCAATAATAACGGAGTTGGCAATGGTGCCGAAAGGTTGGGAATCGCAAGCTCCCATGACTTTCAATTTAGACTTATCCAAAGACTTTACTGGCAAAATAGGAACAGCAGCATCTTCAGTCAAACGATTCTGAACGCAGTAATCAATCCTTCCTAGTGAAGTGAAATCTTCTAGAGGGATTGATTTTGCTCTTTCTTAAAGAATTTGATTTTGGGCAGTTCAGAAAAAAAAGGAGGATCAACTATCAATGGTTTAAAAATTTCAAGCATTCGACAGAATAAACTGAGTTGCTGTCAACATGTCAACAACTCTATTGAAAACGCCAACCACTCGTGTTGCTAATCGTTGAGAATATCTCATGATGAAGTTCGGCCTACTAACCCAGTGCTTTAAGTAAGTAACGATAGCCGTGAGAGTCTCTTACAGTATATCATACTCCAACTCAGTTTTCCTTGGTTCTTACGGTCAATTCTGAACATTATAGCAATTTATTTTCGCGTCAAACAGGCGATGTAAAAGAAGTTTGCCTCCACTTTGAACAGATCCCAAATTCAGCTAATGTCTTCATTCTGCTAGCAAAATTCGGCACAATTGGGTTATTATCATGTCAAGTTGTGCAGAGTGTATCCTCTCAATTCATTGTGGATACATAAAGGTGCGCATTGGAGTTATTTGGGGGCGCCACCCAAGCAGAACCTAAGACACCTTCATCATAAGCGTGAAAGGGCCTTTTCGGCGCCATGAATATTAGCCGTACCGCTTCTTTTGATGGACCCGACGATTTGCACCCGATTGTCCAAAGCAGTGGCGTAAACGCAGAGAGGACTTCCTTTCGAAATGTGTTTCATAGCCCAGAGTACAGTTATTTTGAAATGGTTGCGTTACTTTTCATGCATTTTTCTAATGAATATCAACAAAACTGGCGTCCAAGCCAATATTCGTTCGTATCTAAGATTATTTTGGCTGAATTTTGGTATCATAAAAAAATAAAAAATAAATAATATTTATTTATTTCAGAAAACATTGTAAAAAAATGTTTAACAAGGTTCAAGAAATATTGTCTAAAAACATAAACGAGTGCATAAACAAACATATTATGTAAATAAACACGCACAAAATACACACAGAAAAGTTTTCAGAATATTTCATAAAATGATATTTCTTTCAATGGAACACCCTATATTTTTTCATGAATTTCGATTCGTAATAACATTCTCAATAACAAAGCTCATATCACCTTTCTTCCCTAAATGGAAAATGAGCGACTTATGTGGAAATATTTATTTCTTTCATTAGTACAAAATATTTCTTTGTTTTGGGGAATAAAACCTCATAATTGTCCAAACACCCAATTTTGGTACTTATACGAAAATAGTAAAATAAGACAGTAAAAAGAAAAAATTGCACTGTGATGTGAACTCGTGAAACCCGTTATCATCATATCGCACCACTCAATTGACACCACTGAGCTATTTGGTATTAATGTACAAAACAATAATTTCCATCTCAAAGCCATTCCGCTAGCCGCATTTATTTTGTGAATCAAAATATGTCTGCTGTAATGATAACTTTGAAGCTATATTTGAACAGAACAGAAAATACTGGAGGGTCATATGAATGTGGTTAGAAAAAATGTGTTTGATTCGATAAAACATAATTATTATGATCAATCAAGTTGCCTTGAAACTTTGTTGAAATACTATTTGTCAAATATTCTCAATTATATCATGACAATGTCATAAATTATTGTAACTGTCAACTACTGTTCGAATATTTTTCAGAATGCCGTTTTCCCATTAAGAAAAATGTGACATGTAAGAAAATTCCTACTTGGTTTGCCAGAAAAATAGCGTAAGAGCACTCCAACACTGCAGCAATTCGTTCCCCGATCGTGAATTACCTAATCGGCGTTTTTTTGCTGTGCTTCATCGTCGATTCAGGAACAATGAAAAAGTTTTGGAGAAGAGAACTAAAACGGTTTGTAATATCTGAAGATACAGAAATTGACGTTTTATCCTACTTTGAGGTATATCCAAATAATTCCATCAGAGATTTATCTAGAGAAATAGCTGTTCCACTATCTGGTATTCAACGAATTCTGAAGAAACATAAGATTTCTCCTTATAAGTTAAGACTAGTGCAAACACTAGAACCTGATGATCCTGAGATCAATTCCGAACATTATATTGGGGTTTTGTCGGTGGTTTATGAATAAATAATATATAATAGAAATAATTTTCATTATTGGAGTAGACAATCCATTTCTAGTCCATTCCCACAATCCGCAAAGACGATTCAGTATTAATGTTTGGTGTGGTCTATTTAGAGGCAGAATTATCAGTCCATTTTTCTACCATGGTTCTTTGAACGGACCCCGTTACATTATTTATTTATTAACAAGAGTGTTGGAAAAGTTTTTCGATGATCTTGATCTAGAGGCTCGTCAGATTATCTATTTTCAGTAGGATGGAGCACCAGCACATAATGTCAGTGGCGTAAAAAGAATGCTGCGATGCTGTTTTGGAAACAGATGGATTGTTTTTATTTTTGAGAATTTCTGGAAAATGAGGTGTACAAAATGAAACATAATAATGCAGATAAACTGGAAAATTATATTGAAACTATAATTAATAAAATTGATGGCCGAACTGAGTTGAATGCCACACGTAGTGTCAATAAAAGGGCCCAAATATGTGTTCAACAATAAGGCGGTGTTTTTGAACATTTTCTAGATATTTTATAGCTATTTATCAATAAAAAAATATAGGGTGTTCCATTTATGAAATATTCTGAAAACGCGACGGTCAATTTTTTTTTGTTTTCAGCATCGAGAAGGCCATTAAAAATGCTACTAGTTTGCCCATTTAACCGAATTCGTACCATCAATAATAACGGATATATAATGATAACATCAATAAACAGAATTCATAATAATATAATTATGTCAAAAAGAGTCATCCATAACATATCAACTTTTGTAAACAAGTTTATTGAAGGAGTGTGTTGATGATAAACTCTTTGCTCCTTCCAGTAGATGATTGAAACATCTGCAAGCATCGAAAGGATAGACTTTTGTGGTATAAGCTTGTGTATGTTTCAGAGGTATTGATCTGTTTTTTCTTTTCCGTTCTTGAATGCAAAACACAATATCATAAATAATGATGTAATGTTGAAAATTGTAATGCAAGAAGTCATTTGAAAATATCTCTGAAAAACTTGGTTCTTAATATAATTCAACTATCAGAAGTTTTTGATATAAAAAAATGTTAAATTGCTATTATGTTCTAATTCTGAGATAAACTTCAATATTTATTGCAAACTTTGGTAAAGGTTTTTTCCCCTTTGGAAAGGTTGTGATTGATATTGATAGTGTTGTTATGAATTGTAATATTTCAAAATGAAAAAGTCATTCCATGTGGATATGCAAATAGATTAACAAAATCACATGAATGAAACATAATAACATCGTTTATATATTGAAGGAATGACAGTGGACCCAAGACACTTTCCTCTGGAACTCCAAAATGATTATCAGTTGGTGTAGACATGCTATCATTGACTTTTGTAATTTGCTTTCGATTGTTCAAATAGTCTTTGAACCACTCCAACGCCGTGTGTTGTATTTTCGCTACTTCTAGTTTTCTCAATAGAATTCGACATCATGTATCAAAAGCTTGTTTCAGATTCACAAATACAGCAACGACAAAGTCTTTCGTTTCTCAAGAATAACAACTGGTGTTTATAATTGTTATAAAATACCGATCCACAGAATACACAGTTGAATTGATATTGTCAGAAACGTTAAATTTCTTCCCACCATTTTTTGATATTAACAAAAATAGGGTGACTATTGTTATATATGGATTGACTATAAAGATACGCTATGAAAATAAAAGTCTACAAATTAATGAACAACCTTCTTTTGATTTGAGGCTACACCACTGATCGACGATGTACGTTTACCCACCTATACAAACAGGTGAAGGTGGTTCCATTCAGTAGACCGATTTTATCTTTATTGTCGGAAATATTGTGATTATTGTCAGGATAAGGGATGACTGTGTTGGTCACTATCGGTAAATTATATTGAATGAAGCAGAATCAGAGGCAAGGGCTTCTTCAAAATTCCTAACAAAACTTAAGATAATATTGAAACAATTGAAAGAACTGGACTATTCGGACCAGAATTGCAATAAAAATTTAAAGAAATTTGTTTCAGATAAAAATGTGTTTCTTTGAAATGTACATGATACCAATAATACGGTAATGGACATATAGAATTTTGTGCTTCATTTCCAAATCCTGTAATATTCGTAGAAAATTATGAGAATCATGGGAAAAAATGTAGTAATTGGTATTCTCCTTGAATATCTAGAGGCTATATGCCTCAGGAAACACTCACTGAGGCAGTGAGTTCCAAAACTTGCCTTGTGAAAGAGATGTGACGATAAAGGGAAATACTGCTTCAGATCACATGTTACATAATATATGGAATACTTTCTATATAATACCTGATTCAATAAAATTCAGCTACTTTGATTTTCAACAATCATTTATAAACTATTCAAAGAAGGAATAATAATAATTGTATCCTTAGTCTTGATGGCGTAACTCCAATTCTATGAGAAAAATACATGATTCTCATTATGGAAGTCAATAAATTTCAGAGCACTTTTCAATTCATCATATCATCATTGCATGATAATTACCCTTGTAAATCGACTTCCTCATCAATCAAACAACAAATGGTTACGATAAGAACTTGAGTAATCCTAAAAAATCTCAAGTCTGACAGGAATATTTTTTAATTTTACCGAATGAATTTACACAAGACAAAATTTAATTTTCGTCGATGAAAAAATATCTTTTTTACCACAAGATTATCAATTCCTCTAGATTATAAAATAAGCACTTCAGTCCCTTGGTATGAAATGTAATATAATTTTGAAGGTTGCAATATTTGGTAGAATTTCTGAGGAAAGAACTAAGGACGCTAAATACTCGAATGATAAGATACTTCAAGTAATTATAAAAAAGGGTACTTTGTGGTGTGGTGTGGAAATTCATGAGCTAGGCAACAGCAATAAGACTAAGATAACTCTCAGAGAATCCAAAATATTCAGTGTAATTTCTGGTATGAGCCTAATATTAAGTCGTCATTATTAAATGTAGGTAACAGAAAAAAAATAAAACAAAAGAAACAACAAATAAATAGACAAGTAGCAGATATTTGATAATTATCGAGTTTTCATTTCCTTTCTTACCGTTACCGTTAACGTTTCATATATTGATAATAATTCGTGTCATAGACACTACAGTCATAGTGTATCCCAAGGAATAGCCTGAACTGCATTCCTGACAACACTGGGAGATCCTAAATACATTTATTTTATGTTCCAGAGTGAACCATTGGAACAAGTACATATTTGTTACTTCCCAGGGATGTCACGAAGGGGATATTCAGTGGATGTCGAAACTAGTACATCTCAGGGATGTCGAAGCTGGTACATGACAGTACCAAATTTATGTTGATAGGCATAGCAGAGGGCGTCTATATTTATTTGCCGCAGCGCTTCTGAATGACACTTGGAATTTTTGATACATTCAGTTTTTCGCCAAAAGTCTTTTTCACAAAGTCAACTCTGAAGTTGTTTCTTTGTGACATAATTACCTATGTTACGCCAAATTTGTAACTTTTATCTTCTCGTATGGTCATCGGTAATAGTGAAAATACAAGTCTAATTTGGGTGTCTGTTACTCTCAAAAGTAAAACGATAACAAGGACAGCAACATAGACATGCAGGTATTTTCAATCTGAAAAGGATCAAATTTCATATTTACCGCTAAATCTGTAAGTTTTTCTGTCAAAGGCAAATAAATGTAAAACAATAACAAAGATATGTATTTTCAATCTGAAGTCTGATTGATTCATTGATCAATTGAAAGGTAAAGAGGACGAATTCATAAATTGGGTATTTTCAGTCTGAAGTCCAGGCTCAAATTTCAGATTCACCAATGAATCTGTGAAATTCAGGTGTGTATTTAGGATGCCAAAATAAAGATTGAAGGATTTTATTGCACTGAAAAAATCCACCCGGTACTTCATACCATTTTTTTCATTGTTTAGACAAAGGTGTAAGTTATTTGTTGACATTCAACAATCGAATTTCACAGACTCTCTAATGCGAATGTCAAACAGAAAAATGCCAAATAAGAGTTATAGCTTGAATTTTAGGTGTTACTATTTACTTTTCGACGTGTAATGTATATTTACTGCATGAAATGAGCCGATATTATTGTTAAAAATATACAACATATACAATTGTAGTTCACATTCCCTTTTTTTAAAACAATATATTGATGCCAATGTAGACTCTTCACCAAGAGGTGCAGGAGGGGGTAAGGCTTGGTGCCTCCAAACTGCAGAACACACACAATAACTTGAACATTGTAACGAGCATCGTTAGAATTGTGATTGTGGACGCGATAGAAACAAGAATGGACGTCATTCCGAATCGGTACTGCTTCAACAACCAATTTAGGATTCTGATACCAGACATTCTACAGGGAAAAATCTGGTTTACAGATGGATCCATGACTGCGAGTGAAGCGTATTCAGGAGTGTTGCCAGAAACCCGAATACTGGCATCAGCTACCAATTGGACGTTCCTACCTCTGTCTATCAGGTAGGGGTGTACGCCATCCTCCAAAGCGAGAGAAAGAACAATATAAGAAAAGTTGAAAACGCGCATATCAACATTCAATATCAGACAGTCAAGCGTCACTTGAGGTAATTTGCAGCAAAGAAGTGGCGTCCAAACTGGTATGGAACTGCAAAGAAGAACAGAGACCAACTCATAAGAAAATTATCAAAAAACCGGAGCGTATGAGCGTATATAATAAACTGGATTAGTGATTGGAGACACAAAAACTACCAGAAAAACCTCCCAGGAAACAAAAACAAGAAAAAATACATCGAAGAATCATCAGGCAGGGTAGCGATGAACAGGAGCCAACTGAGATCCAGTACTAAAATCGTTGCTGATTACGCGCCAGTGAAGGAGCACCTCAGCAAAACGGTACTGTATAATGAAGACGTGACCTGCAGACTTTGCGGTAAGGAACCAAGAACAGTGACATACTGTGCTGTTGCGAGATAGTAGACCGCAAATGACAGAAAATTTTCGGGCAGCCATTTAGCGATCCAGAGCTAAACAGTTCCAACCAAGTAAAGGACTTGTACAAACTTTAACAAGGAAAGAAAGAATTGGATTTGATACTGTAACAATACATAATTATCATCGGACGCAACAGTCTGACAGACCTATATAGAGGTGAAGATTTTAGTGAGTAGCTCTTAGGTATCGGACCTCAGTGGAATAATAATGAGAATGAAAGATGTATTAGTATGTAATTGCTGAAAATACAAAGAATATATAATTTTTTGTGCCAAATCAAATTTATGAGACATTTAGTATAGTTGAGCATTAAAAGAATTTTAATTGATCAGGACTTATATTTCTTGTCTTAAGTATAAACTGGAGTTAAAACTCTAAGATAATGACATAGTTAGGCCTAGAAAAACATCGGTATGTGTATACATTGTTAATGAACATAATATTTTGTCAAGAGTCAGTAAGGTCGTGCAGAGTAATCTCATTCATAGACACAATCCAAACCTGCACATTTTTTTGATCAAATTTGAGGAAATCACTGATTTGTTCGCAGCTGGAGCTAGGAGCAATATAAGTAGGTTAAAAGATCGTTTGCCTATTTTCTTGTATGAAACGGTTCAAATTGATTTACAGATGAGCTGTCGTGAATCCATAATTTGAATTTCATTCAACAAGGGATCGGAAGAGAATCCAGGTGGTTTGGCGAATTTGATTTCCAGAGTTCACTGTGAGAAAGTCGTTCAAGTGAATGATGAAAGTATCGGTTCCAGAACTGTTCCTAGTGGTAGACCACAAGTAACAGTTCTCCTACCGCTCTTTTTACCATTAACAAAACTTGCTATTTTCGAATTTTCAAGTAGTTATCGGACAATTTTAATACATTTCCTCTTATACCAATACTCTATAATTTATCTAGCAAAATCGCATGGTTTATCAAAGGCCTTTGCTATACAGATCTAGAAATACTCCAAGGCATGGTTTTGAGTTATCGCGTCTTGTGTTGGAATACTTTTCTGGATACCAAAATGGTTGGGTGAGAGAAATTTTTGGTTTTCTAGATATTTAGTTAGTCTCTTTTCTTGATAAGCCATACTTATAAGTTAAAGATAACGGTCGATAATTATCCAGTCTTTTTTACCAAATTTCAACAGTGGTTTGAGCTATTTTGGTAGCTATTTTGAACAGTTTTGGAACTCTTTCAGTATTTATGATTAAATTCATTATATGGCATGAAGGTTTCGATATATGGTGAACAATGGATTTCAAAATTTCATTTATAAATGATTAGGTCAACACACTTCTTTATCTTCCAGACTCAGAATACCTTAATTTTTTTATATCGGTATGTTCAAGAAACATTGAAAGACTGAAAGTTTCCCTTTTTTTATTATTTTTAATTTTTTAATTTTGCTGGCAATTTCTATCCGATATTCGGGAAATAAAAATTGAAAGCTTCTGCGATTTGTTCATCATCTATAAACCCTTTCTCTTTCACGGATATTACTTTTTTTAGGTTTTCTTCCTTTGTTTCTGTAATTTTGTTTACCACTTTCCATAAACTTTTTGAAGAATTTCAGTTTTATATTCTATAATATGATGGTATATCAGTGAAAGCTATACTACTAAAGCCAATGATTGATAGTTTATCGAAAAAAATTGTTATAAATTTATATTTTTTGTTCAACATAACGAATATTCTCATGAACATTCCATATAAGGCGACTTCAACAACCATTATCCTTCCCAGGATACGCCCTTGGTTTGACAAGTATTTCACAGCCTCTTTGTTTCGAATTATAGTCCTCGAGATCTAAGATAGCACGTCTTCGGTGCCTCGCTTGCAGATTTCCTGCATCATCCTTCGAGTCAATCTTAATTGATTCTTCAACAAGTCACTTAAAATTTAAGATCCTATCTCTCTTGTAATTGATAGCAACTATATTTATCTTGTCTATTAACTCGGTACATTTCTTGATGATCATTTTCTTTGCTGTTATCCTTCAATCTTCATTGTCATCAGATTGGAAGACGGATAATTGGCGTGTTTTGTGCCGCGAGAAAGCGCCTCTTAATTGTTATTGCCGTACGATGATCGATAAGTTCTGGTAATGGTGGAGTTTTTAAAATTCCCATGTGTCGGTGATAACTTTTTTGGCGGACTGCAAGAATTAGGCCTTGTGCAAACAACCTATTCAATCTTTAAAAAGATAGTTTGTAAATGAAAACCCCCAGCAAAATCGCCGTCAAAATTTACCAGTTTCTTAGTTATTCACAAAAAATGGCTTAAGGTATTGCAGGAATCGTTCCACAATCGATGGAACCATAATAGAGAATTGAAAAACTAGAGAATTGAAAGCTAGATAAACATTCGTGTGGAAAATTGAAAATGAAAATTTTTTCCATGTAATTTGAACCTATCATATCTACGTATTAGTGACCAAGTGACCAGAAATAGCCAATCAGACAAACATTTAACTGACAATTTCCCTCATATTATATAAACCAATCAAATGCCATAATTTTCTCATTTCGAACCAATGAGAACAGGATTTTTTGAAAACACTTCCTCCAGAACGTGGTATTTTCAGTTGTAATCACAAAAGAGTGAGAATAAAGTGAAAATAATTTGACAGATTTTTCGAAAACTTGTTGCCAGGTAATAGACACGATAGCCAAATGGCAACAAGTTTGAGAAAAAATCTGGAGAATTATTTTTTACTTTATCGAACTCTCGTGTGGTATTCGATAGATTATTTTTTGACCCCAATCATAGACCCATTCTTTATATAACATTTTTATTCCAACAATTTACTTGATCCACTATAAACAGAATAAAGTATGGAATTTGAATTTCTCAGCACGAAATGTACAATTATTATGGCCTTGGCTGGAGGATTTCTTTACATTGTTTTGTTCTGTTGGATTGAAAGTTATTGTTTTCTCTCTGTCCCTTAGGTCATCAATTAAAATTGTTCCTTAAAAATGCAGAATTTTCAAAATACTTTCACCTTGCCAGTCGCTCAAACTGTGTTTGCTGTACGAAACACCACTCGAGCAAGCTCTCGTGGTGTTTCGAAGCAACACAGTTTTCGTGACAGCAAGGTGAAAGTCTTTTTTGAAAATTCAGCATTTTTTCGCGATATTACTACTGATAATTTTAGCCAGTCAGATGCCTGCATTTTGACATATTGCTATGACAATAACCTAATTCCTTCGGAAATTTCCCTGCGTAGAGGGAAATTAATAAGTGGAAATTTCCCTCTGGCTTGACAGCTGTTATAAACACAGTGGCGTAAAATATTTTTAATAGATATTTGTTTATAACTTAATTGTAGGTAGGTAATTACATGTTATTATCTGTTATTTAATTATTTAAACCACATTTTAATAGAGCATAGGGAAATTACAATTTGACAACAAATCCGAGATAAATAAATGAAGGTGCCGCCCATGTAATTCATTAGCTTCCGATGGAAAGAGACTTCAACTTTTTTTTTTTAATATTTGATATCAAATCCGCAAAAAAATAATTCGCAATTCGCTGTTGCGAGACAAAGCCTTAACAACCTACTATGATGTCCGTTATATGGATAATAATATGTCACCTATGTATGTCACCAATTTAATTTCTATTTTAAAAAAGTTTTAGTATAAAATTTTCTTACCGAATCTCCCGCGAGCATGAATTAATATTCCGGAAATTTTCCTCAGTTGCGAATTTTTTAGGAAAATTAGCACTTCGAGAAAATTTCCGGAAATAATTCATTCTCTAGGGAGATTATAAGTGATAAGTGTCCCGGTAAATTATCACTATTGAACAATCGAGTCACAATGGTTATGACATAGTTTGACGTTTCAAAATGTCGGTCCCTTCGAGTAGATATGGAAATATCCAAAATGAGTCGATCGATATAATTATAAGTGACAATTCTATGGAAAAATTTTCTCACTGAATATTCCTCGGCTATTGATAAATTCTTCCTTCGGCGTCGGGCTGTTACCAAGCAACTCGCTTTCGAGAGTATACGACATATCATTTCGAAATTATCAATAGCCTTGGGATATTATAAGTGATATCATGTCCTTCACTTATCCTGCAAGATGTGCAGTTATCAGACAATCGCGTCATGGAGAATTCAAAGATTTATTTTGCAAAATATAGGGAAATCTTTTATCCAACATCTGTGAACGGCATCTTCCTTGTTTTTTTTCATTTTGTTCATTTATAGATCAATAAAATAATTTTTTCTACATTAATTTTATTTAATTTTGGTTTCGGTTGTCCATCGTCTTAATGAGTCGAAAAATTCACGGACCAATATTTTTGAACGAACATAATAGAGAGTGTTCGAAATTTTCAACTCGATTGTGTAAAGTTTACGTAAAAAGCATACGAAATCTTTCGTTGACTCGGAATCGACCTCAATTCTGGTGTGTATATTCAAAACAGATTGAGTTTCCAGAATATGAAAGGAAACATTCTTTTAAGTTCCTGGTGGAAATGATCTCTCTCAACTCAATTATGCGAACGCCAATCGATTCAACATGAAAAATTTATTATACACTGTGGAATTGAACTGAAATGATCTACGGACCAATATGTTGGAATAAACACATTAGCATGTGTTCGAAATTTCCAACTCGATTGTGTAGGGATTCCGTAAAAAGCATACGAAATCTTCAATTGACTCGGAATCAACTCCAAATTCGGTGTGCATATTCAAAACAGATCGAATATCCAGAATATAAAACAATTTTTTTCCAATGTTTTGGGTGGAAATGATCTCTCTCAACTCCACATGAACTTTTCAACTCAAGAACGGGGAAAGATAGAGCAATTCTGCGAGCGCCAATCGACTCAGAATGAAAAAATTACTATACCCTGTGAAATTAAAGTTGAAGGATCAACGGACCATTACGCTGTATTTTCTAGTTTCGTCTTGGTGAGAAAGTTTTGTAAGGTACCTACAGCTCTTAATGTTATACTTGTTTCCTACCCTTCTGATGATTTTTTGGTGATACCACTGAGGTATGGAAGGATTGGTCTTAGTCCTTCCGAGTTGTTTCTGCACTTCTACTAGGATTTTCTTAGAGTATCCATTTTCGTGTAAGTTCTTCTTAATATGGTCTATTTCCATTGACTCCTAGTTACTGCAAATGTGTATTTCTCTTCGCCAATTTTCTTACGATTCCCCTCTTTGTGGAAATTCTATGATTGAAGCAGAAGTCGAGATATTGTTCTATGCGGGTTTTCTTTCTGTGAGCAGAGGTGCGGATGCCAGTAACTGTTTTTTCGACGGTGACATCAAGAAACGGCAAGGTACTATTACTCTCGTTTCCAACTTGAACTTGATTGAGATTTTCATGATATTTATTCTTGAGAGAAAGTCCTCAAGATGTTCATCTCCGTTGTTCCATTTAATGAAGGTATCATCCACGTATCTTATCCATAATTTTGGTTTGTGTTCCGTCTCTCTACTAGCCAATTCCTGGTACCACTTCATGTATATGTTGGTGATTACTGGGGAAAGGCAAGATCCCATCGGCAGTATATCGACTTGTAAGAAGAAACGAACTTTCTGCTGAAAGTAAAGTGATATAGGCAGCACAGCACAGTACGGGTACATCAGTTATTTCATGAAGATGGATGTCTTCTTCCAGTTTTCTCTTGATGATGCTAATGGATTCTTCTATGATGACATTGGCGTGAAGGCTCTCCACGTCAAAGCTGACAAAACGATCTTCATTTCCTACTTGTACCTCTTTGATAGTGTCCGTGGATGCTTCGAATTCTTAACGAATGAACTGCTAGTACCCTGCAAGGGTTGTAGTATCGGTAAGAAGTATTTTACTATTTTGTATTTCCTCAGAGTGCTGTAGATTTTCCTTTCTATCGTGGAAGTTGGATCCTTCAGCAGGAGCTGCATTTTCTTTGTTTATAGGAAGAACTGTGATGGTGGAGTCCATTTGCAGAGTTTTCAGGGCCTTTTGACCTCTATCACTGATGTTTTTTCTAGCGATTTCGTTCCTTCTCCAAGGTTTCTTTTACTTTCCATCCTAATGCTTCTGCCTGGATAGGGTTCATTATATTACTCGTTGACTATACAGAGCTCACGATTTACAGGAGAGGTATGGTTGAGACGTTATGAAAAAATTAAAGAAGTCAAACATCTTTCAACTCGTTAAAACGAAAGACGTCCGAAACATTAAGTAATCAAGTCATTACATCGTCTACAACCTAGAAACATAACTAATACATGTCCACATACAACGCAATACTTCTGTCGATATTAAATTTTCAAAAAAATTCAAATCTCCTATTTCCTCTCAATCCAAAATTTTTAAGTGAAGCTAAATAATACTCTGCATAATTTATCCACAGTAATCTATTGCAAGTAATCTTAAGCACAGTTCTTGAAATAACTACTCTATGATGTTCACACTTTACTCATCAACAACAATATAACACAATAATCATCCAGAATCACTATAGCTTCGTTCATACATATTGATTTCAAAGTTCTGGAACATTCCAAGTTTCTTTGAAACCCTGAGGTATCTTGTCATTTACGGATCTCTATTAGTGCTCAAAAACATTTGAATACTACTAAAGAAACTAATGAGATTTACGAAACATAGCTGATGATAAACTAACCCAGAATGCACATATTTGGAATACCAATCTTTTGTTCCACTCAAAAAGAAAACTATTTAGTGATCTGTCATATCTCTTACCACATAATAAAAACCCTTATTTACTGCCTTACATCCGTTCAGAATGTACCTATATTCCTGTTCTATGAATAAAAAGTTAATAAGTTAAGGTAAAAGAATTTCCAAGAAATAATCTAAAAAAAATTGAGCCACCGTAGTAGAAGACAATAAATTGAGTAAATACAATAAACAGGACATTTTACGATTTCCAAATTGTCAAGGAACTTGTTTCCAACTCAGGTGTTGACAAAAGGTTTGTTTATGGGCCTCTTACCAAAGATTCGTATGCAGATAATATTTGCGGTGTTGCCAATAAGGGTTATGTTTACCCAAAAATATAATAGTAATAAAAATAATAAATGTCTTCATTCTCACATTATTCCATAGGCTTTCAATAATAGTAGATATACAATTTTTCTGAAATCTCAAGGGGGAGTTCCTTCGTAGGTGTTCTTCCACTCAACCATTGTCATGGTCATTACATAATTTTTGAATTAATCAGCCCTATACTGTATCACTTCCGTTAAAAATAACGTCACCGTTATTCACCATTTCCGATATTTTGGCTTAACCTAATCTTTAACCAAAATGATACGATAAACAAAAAAAATTAAAAAGCGATTGACAGAAGGTAACCAATCAGAATATTATTGATTTCTTAGATATGATGATGATAATCCGTTTAAACTTCGGCGAGTCAAAATCTTTCAAGTAAGACAGAGCATTATAAATTTTATAAGTTCAAATATGAATTCCCTTTCAAAAATTTTCGTTCCATGTGGTGGTCATGTCAGCAAACCTTTACATGTTTGATGTTGATGTTGTGAACCTCACATCGGTAATTTATTTTCCTTAAGAATGAGGGTGGTTTTTTTCTTATTATTTGATGGTATCAACATAGGCAGAACGTCTCTACGTTTCTTCATATTCATACTGTCTAATCCCAGTTATAAATCCGACATAACAAAGAAAGTTGTGAAAGTACTGAGGTCTCATACAAATTTTTTTTTTCGTATATCTTTACAAAGTCTTCCTGGGGCGATGAAGTAATCTCAATGCAGCATAAGATCGTGGTACACAGCTTCTGATATGTTCTCGAATTCTTAATGTTTTGTTTGTAATTAACCCGAGAATTTTGACCGAATCAGCAAATTTCAGAAGGGATCCGTTGCCAATAATTTCAAGCGATTGAGTTAGTTCTTCAGATTTTTCCCCAAATGAAATAACATTTGATTCGTTTGGATTGAGTTTGGGACAGTGATCAGTAAACATTTCAGAAATTTTCTTCAGGTCATCATTAATTTTGAATTCTGCTATCATCTCGTCGCTAGGAATAAATGAGTAATATATCTCTTTAACATCAGCATACATGTGAATATTAATAATAGTTCAAAGATTTTGGTAGTTGGCTGGAATATATTGTGAGCAGCAGAGGGCCGAGGATTGATCCTTGTGGTACACCACTGCTGATTGTTCTACAGCTGGACAACTCATCTTTTATACTGACTACTTGCGTGCGATCGGTTGAGTATGATTGGAGTTATAACAAACTTTCAAGAAATATACCGTACGATTCCAAGATTGATAGCAAAATGTCGTGTCTCTTGTATCTAAGGCCTTACTCAAATTTAGCAGTACGAGCGCTGTACAGAAACCATCATCGTTGTCATGCTTGTACAATGTCATCGATTATATTGAGTAATGCAGTTGTACAGCTGTGATTAGGACGGAAAACAGACTGGGTGTGAAGTAAGACATTATTAGAATTCGAGTTTACTCTTGGAAGGGCTTAAATAATTTTTTCCAATAACTTGGAAAGGCCTGAAAATAAACTTATAGGTCTAAGATCATTTAATGCCTGAGAACTCTTTACTTTGGGAATTGGTAAAATCAACCTCACGAAAATAACAGTATTTTCATCTCTTGTTGAAAAATATACAATTTTCTCCAGTGCAACAGTACAAAGTTAATCAACAACATCGTTGAATGGAATATTGAGTGTCGACCACTTATTCTACGGAATTTTTCAACAATTCTCAAAAATTTTTGTTTTGATGCATCGATTATATGTCTGATATCTGTCCATTCCATATCAATACGTTACCAATTCACTCTCGTCACAGTTCAAAATCATCCTCAGAAACATCTGAACATACACATGAAATTGTATTAGTACATAAATCAATTGAGAAAGAATTATTATTTCCAGTATGATTCTCTTGTATGTAAGTAGATAATAATGATAATAATATAATAGAATGAATACTGGCTTGCCATGACACGGCAGAAATCCTAACCGCAAGAAGGCCGTAATTCCTAGTTCACTCTGGCCACTTACGGTATATGATTCTCGGACCCAGTATCGACTCTTGCCACGGACAGGGCCCGACTGGAAAATTCCCAACGGGATGAAAAATTAATAAAAATAAAATCAGTAATTAATTTTGTTATAATACAGGTGTATAAGTGCACCAATCATTGAGTGACTCAAGATCTCGTTGAAACAGTTCACAATCTTTGGTCGATTCAATTTCACAGAAGATTTTCATGTCGTCAGCAAAATGTAGTTTGTTACATTGAATATGATCACAAATGTCATTAACGAAGAGCAAAAATGCTGAGGGTACTGAGTTTGAGCCTTGTGGCACTCCAGAAGTTGCCGTGAAGTAAATGATTGGCCTCAATCATAGCAACTACTGTATTTTGTACGATGTTCCAAAACCAGATAATTTTTTCAGCAATTGTTTATGTGATACCCGGTCAAATGCCTTGCTGAAATCATTGTATATTATATCAACCTGATTCCTACAGTCAAGAACATTGGAAATATACTGAGTAAGAGCACACAGATTTGTTGATGATGTACTACGTGATTTAACGAATCCTTGATGAAATTCAGCAAGAGATTGAATGACATGATTATAGATTGAATCAAACAGGATTATTTCTAGTAACTTTGAGAATACAGAAATTAAAGTGATCAGTATATACTTTTCCATTTCATAAACTTTTCCCAAACTTGAATACTGGACAAACACGCGTCATCTTCCAAATTGCAGGAAAATTACTTGATTCCAAGATCAAGTTGAATATGATGGTTAATGGTCGTGACAAAAATTCGATGAACCCTTTGACAGTTTTTGCTGGAATGCCTTCAGGCCCAAGTTAACTTGTTCTTGAGTGATTTCGCTGCACTGATTATTTGTTTTCCAGTCTCTTATTAATACAAAGAATTCAACTGGGATTTAGAAGTTCTTAGTGAAGTTAATATCATCGCAATCATCATCAAACACATCACTGAAATTTGTTGCAAATGCATAGACAATAATAATATGGGAAACTACGGAAAATCAGCGGATACAACTGCGACATCCCCTGCAAACAATTTTAATCTTGGGAATTTCTGAAAATCGAGGTGGAAAAAATAAAATATAATAATACAGATGAATTTTAAAAATATTTTGAAACTACAACTAATAGAATAGATGGACGAGCTGTGTTGAATGCAAGGCGTAGTGTCAAGAGATGGGCCTGAATATGTGTTCAACAAGAAGACAGTGATTATCAACATTCACTTGATATTTTATTGCACTATATCAAATCCGATTGTTTTAGATGCTACTGATAAAACTGTCTTATTTTCAACTTCTTGGAAAGAAGTCATATGAGCTGTATTGAGAATGTAATAACGAATCGAAATTCATGATAAAAAATTATTTTATAAGAAAATTTGAAAACGCGACTGTCCATTTTAATTTTCTCCAGCCATTAAAAATAACACTAGTTTGCCATTTAGTCAACTTCGTAGCTTCAATGATAATGGATGGATGTTTCCGATTCAATTTGGAAGACCCTGTGTATTCCATTTCAAGTTTTTACTGAAAATAATTTTATACAAAATCAATGGGTAAATATCCAGCATTCCGAGATCTAGAATGTTCTCAAGATGATTTCATGCTCCGCCCTGTAACGCTCCGCAGTGGCAACACTGATTTTTCGGTTGGTTCAGATCGAATTGGGTTATGACTCTATTAGCGGTTACCTGCCAAAGGTGAGAACTAGTCAACTCGTGATTCAACATAGGAGGTCAGATTTCATTAGTACTTCAAAGGAAGACCGGTGTCCTAATTGTTCTTCCTTTCATAACTTTGTAAAGTGTATACAGGCTCGAAATGGAACCCAGAGATTGATGGCTCACCCAAAATATAGGGCCCCGTGAGAATTTATTCGGAATTCACAAATAAAATATTCATTTGTCAATGAATTGGGCCGAAGTTTCGTAATGTATAGTGGAATGAATGCGGAATATTCAGCTGGTTTTGGAAAAAGCAATGGATTTATGAAGAGTATACGCAGCTCAAATGGTTATAAATAATAATAGTGTATTAACCACAATATTTCCCCGACATTGACAAACAAATATGGCAAATAAACAGTAACCCATGATATGAATCCCTATACGTGGATGGTATGAGCTTTATACAGTGCGCATCAAAATTATAGAACAAATTCGGTTTTTCGCAAAGCATGCACTTTTGACAAAAATCCTGAAATATGCCGATTTTGATTTTGAAATGCCGATTTTTCTATGAATATTCTAAAAAGGTTATATCACTGGTTTCGACGTGGTGACGTAATCGGTAATTTTTTTAAATTGGATGTCTTGTGATACTTCATCTGAAAGGTATTTCAATACTGCATTCAATGATGGAAATAAATTAGATTTTTCCATAGGGTGAAAAAAATTAATATTTTATTTCAATAAGAGAATTACTTTATATCCAACAAAATAGAACAGGTAAATAAGATGTTCGAAATGCCATCGAGCAGTCTCTTGACAATAAGCAAATCTACGGACACATTCCTCTTGCACATTGCGAATAACTTCCGGTTTAATTCTGTTAATTTCAATCCTAACTCGATTTTGCAACTCTTGTAGATCCAGAGGCATAAGATCTGAAGATCTTGGGGGCCACTCTACTAGTAGTGCTGTTAGACTTCAACAAAACTTTTGATACCATTGACTTTGATCTATTACTAGCCAAACTACGTTCAATAGGTTTTTCTCCATATTCCAGTACATCCTTTAGCTCTAAAAAAATATTCAGTTAGCGTGAATGACTCTCAATCTGACTGGGTTGAAACGGAGACAGAAGTTCCTCAAGGAAGCGTTTTGGGACCACTACTGTAACCAACAAGAAACCAGACCCAGAACGTGAATTTCTGTTGAGAAATGAACCTGTTGTTTTAGGACAAGTTCATGCAGACCCAACATTGAGTACTATTGAGAAACACTTCCTGATGATCGCTTTGAAAAAAATCTAACAGAGGGAACAAGCTGAGCACTGGGCATGGTAATGCCCCCAATGAATGATTCTGGAAAAATTTTGGTTAACTACCGCAAACATGATTTACCCGAAAGAACTCCTGCATAGCTGTAGAAGTAGGTAGGTACGTTAGAGATTTGGGGAAGAAACCTTGTCACCAAATATGAAGTTTGCAACTTATCCAACGATCTTATAAATATCAGCGAGGATATATTTCCATTGATTGTACAAACAAATGTATGCCTGAGAGTATGGTAATGATATGAAATGGATATGGGACAATTTGAGATGATTTAAAGTTCATCAGATATCGGAATAGTGTTACTTTCAGAGTAGAGAAGACATGTCTTTTGAATCCAAAGTGAAAATGGAGTTTGTAAATATGCCAATAATTGTGGGCATTCTTTTGTTAAAAAGTTGGTCATTTCAGCATACACTTAGAAAAGCATTCGAAAAAGCAACTGATTTTTCTGTTCGACCAGTGTCAATTTCCTATGAGGTAGATAAAAATGACTACTTCTTGAAAAAATACAATTCATTACAATCTCTCAACATGATCTGGAAATATGGCGGAAAAAACAATAAAATACTCATGGAGCTGAAACGAGGTGACTCTAGGGTGGGAGAGATGGAAAAAATATAGTATGAGTATTATAAAATGAATCAAATGTCAAATGATTTCCAAATGGCAAAAATACACCATTTTTCATTCCTAGTTTTTTTTTGGGATCTGTTCTACTGATATCTGATACCTCATGTTTTCGGTAACTTTAGCACTATGAAGAAAATATAGTAATATTGTTGTGATTATTGCAATTATTTTGGTAACACTATACACTACTATATAGGTAAATAAACGAAAATACACATTTTTATATTCATAAATCATAAACTGAACCCAAACTCGCAACCCAAAATACAAAATAAACAAACACCATTTCGTCGGTATCAAAATTGTCAACAAATTACCATTTTCGATTTAATGCTTATTTAGTGTAAAATTTTGTTGCCAAATTTACTTTCAATATGAAACTTCAACATTAATGATTTCGATAGATTAGGGATTAACAAAACTCTGACAATTCTTTGGCCATATAATAGCTTCTTCAAGTGGAAATATAATCCGTGAAAGTCATTAATGTTGAAGGTTTATTATAAAAGATATCAAGTATCGGCTGCATCAATTCTGCCAAACTTACTGTACAATTGTAAATTATTGATAATTCAGAAATATTCTTAAAACGGTACGGTGTAAGGTATAACAATGGTTCTTCGAAAATAAGACCTTTTGAAATAGGATAAAACGGTTTAAATATTTGTCACTTACCATTCAACAAAATAATACCTCATTATCTATTTAAGGTCTCAAGCAGCAATCATAACTCCCAACTCTCCATTCAACGACATAATACACCTTTATCTATTTACAGAGTTTCTTGAAAACGCATACAAACGGCTTAGTTTGAAGAATTTCCGAGTAAAAGTGCCACCAAACCATTGGATTCCATATCTAATCGTTAGTAATAAATAGCACTAGATGGCATTAGCTACCTAAGTAGCTTAAAAGAAGCCCTGGTGCTAGGGGTGGTCCTAGATTATTACTTATCTCTCTAATTTAAAAACCTGGCTTTTGTGTGTTTGTTATCGGTTTTCCAATTAATGTAACGAGAATGACAGCTCGAAGGTAATTAACTGAGATTAGATAATCATGAGATATGGCGGTCGCAGGATTGAACGATCAGCATGCATTATGTAACGATTCTATTAGAAAAACTATCTAGATAACTCAAACGAAACTGTTTCCCAGGAAGAGCTTGAAATTGTGACCACTGTACAATTGAAATTTTTCTCGGTTTTGGGATGTCTATAGGTAGGTAGTTTTCATTGATATATTTTCTTTAGCTGTAAAATATGACACTTGTTTCACCACCAGTAAACTGAACTTAATGAGTATCTCTGTTAAAATCAATTGTATCTTTGCTTTCTGATGCTACACAAGAACGGAAGTGAAGCTGGCTTTATCATACATGAAATGTGAAATATTCAATCACCTGCTTCCAATATTGTTGATATAAATAGTAATTCAGTTAAAAATTATTTTCCATGAAAACTCTCACTTCTATAAGTAAGAAGTCACCGATTGAATGGTTCAAAATTTCTCTGAAATGGATAAGACAAAATATTTCAAAATTCAAACTCCTGGTTGATATAACGAAAGATCTTGCAATCATTTCAACTTTCAAGAACTCAAGAACTGAATACAGTTCAGAAATTAAACATTCGTAAAGGCGAGCCTACTATGTTCCTTCTGAAAATAAGCCTATATCTTGTTTGAAAATAATAATTTCAGAGACAAATGAAAACAAAACCAGTACCCATTCCAGCGATATATTTCCCAATACTTCACACTATATCCTTGTAGAAATTGCTAATAAAATCATAAAACTTTTTCCAACGAATCAAGTATCGATTTACTCACTTTGAAGTATTTTCCCGTTCCCAGTAGTTAGTTTTTATCCGTTAAAGTAAATGGAAACGTTCTACGTTCAGATTAGGATGAGCCGGCACCAAAAAACTTGGACACAAATGAATTAAATCAGGAAACCATTGAGGAAACCTCCAACATCATATTACAACCACCGAACTAATTAATCTCACGTGAGAGATACATTTCCTAATTTATTCAACTAGCCCGAGGTATTTCACACTACTTAATACAAATAATACTAAATAAAAAACATAATAAACATCCACCAAATTCCAGAAAAATTTCTAAACTAATGATATAAAACTCTTCCTAAAAAACACCCAAGTGATAAATTGGGATAATATTCTAAACAGGGAAAGTTTAGATGTTTCACTGAGTTTATCCAAAACTCAAAAAAAGTATTACACTGAGAAATAATCAAACAAGACGAAATAAATGGATAACCGAATCCACAGTAAAGTCAGTAAATAAAAGAAACTGTTTGTTTCAGAAGTGAAAAAAAATGAGACTGATGAAAGACTGAAAGAATATTTAGACAACAGAAATGTCTTGATGAACTTATACAAAACGCTAAAATCAATTATTACAAAAGGGGAATAGAATGTAAAAAAAAAACTATAAAATAATTTGGAAAACTGTAAACAAAGGACTTAGTTAATCAGACTCTAATGAATGAAATTGTGAATGAAGATGGGAAATTGGCAAATAATACTGATGAAATAGTGCAGACTTTCGATGAATTCTTTACAACTGGTTGAAAAGAATGAGCCAGTAAAATTGTGAAGGAGAAAAATTCAAACTTTGAACTCAATTGCAGATTACATTATATATCCCTTATCATTAATAATTATTGAATCATTAGATGAAGAGCACTTTCCGACTTCATTTAAATTATCTATCCTTAAACCTATTTCTAAGATAAAAGAGAAGTTACAAATTACAGAACCGTCTCGCTGATAACTTCTCTGGCGAAAATTTTTGTAACCGTAATTAAAAATATAATGAATAAAACTCTCTAACAGAACTCAGTTTGTTATCAAATTCTCAATTTGGTTTTCGTGAAAAAAAGTCAATCCAAGAAGAAATTATTTCAGTAACGAACCATATTTATGATGGCATTCAAAAAAGCCTACTAACCATTGAAGTTTTCCTGAAACTTAGCTTTTTACACCGTTTATCACCTTCTTCTTCTTGAATTATTAGAAGACTTTGGAATTAGGGCTAGGATTCATGATCCTTTCAAGAGTTACCTTACAAAACGAAAACGAAAAATTTTAAGAAAAAATATTTAAACTTACGAAGAAATTAACACGATTACACCACACGATCAAAAGACTCATTCCTATTGGCACATATGAATAAATCGGTTGGACCTTGGACCTAAATTATACAATTTTTTACCATCCATAATTTTTATTTAATGCCACGTACAAGGGTTTATCTGAAATCTATTCACTAATGAGATTTTTATGCAAATATTATAATTATAGCATGAGTATAAGAAAAGGGCGATACTTCACTAGTCTACAGTAAGGTAGCTAGCACAGGTAGCAACCATGACCGACCGTCCGCGATCATCCAACAACGACCAAAATTTTCAACAAGTGTATTCTTATCGAATAACTTACACTGAATAATCGTCCTTGACCGAATTTCAAAGACCACGTTTGAAATTCCAATCTGGTGAAAATGTTGGTCGTTCAGTGTGAGTTTGAAAGTTTTCATTGATCTTTTCAATTTTTAGTCGTTGTTGGACGGTTGCAGACGGTCGATCCTGGTCGGTCAGTATGATTTCTAGCTAACAGACAGCTCCTTCACCTATATTTCTAAAAACGTATTTATTTTAGCGATTCAAAATTTCAGGATTAGTCTTTTCTTCACATCATGTTGAACCCAAAAATTAACATGTTTCCTGATCCATCATCATAATTTCTTCAATAGCCTTTTAAATGTAGGAGACGATTGGTAGAAAAGAAAACTCGGTTTTACTGTTGAGATTCAAAAATGAATCGGCACGGTTGCATCAGTTTCATTTTAAATGTTTGGCATCATGACACTCTATGGTTTTCAGTCGAAGAATTGTGAAAATTTTTCAAAATGATACTTTTTATTTAGTCGATACTTTTCTCTACTGAAAACAATTATTGTTTTAACGCCAAGCAGTGCAAGTCGTGAGATCGACAGAAGAAAAACTTGTTTTGATATTTTCCTTAGTCACCATTACTTGTCTGAATATCTGAACAATAAATATCCTTTGCACCCTGTATACAAAGAAACACCTATAAAATATGTGACTAAACTCCAGGCATTGATACTCGTAAATTACCAAAACGCCAAAGTCTTCATATGATAAAATACCAATCATTGCCTAATTATATCGATACTGGAGATCTAGATAGCAATGCCTGTGTTTTTAGTTTAGCATATGTTCAATAATGGTGATGCAAAAGGGATATCTCCTGTTGATTTCCACTATGTAGGGCTGCACTAAATGACGGAATATTGAATTAGTTATCGTGGGAAGATTTTAGGAGAAGTGATATCACTATCACATACAAATTGAAAACACAGAATTTATCCAAACACCTGTTATTTATCATTATCAGGAGCCATTAGATCAAATCATTGACGATGCTTACTTTGTTGCCCAAACGAATGGAATGGACTAGTTTTGGTGTTTGAGTGGTGTTTCTGAATTTATGAAGTCACTAAAGAAGACGCCCATTTCATTTGTATGCATACACCTTTTAATGAATTTTAAGAGTTTTTTCTGTTATTTACTCAGTTTATTGACACCAACAAGTGTTCTGCAAAATTCCCTTAAAGTAATGGTCAAAAATTGCTTCCCCACCACCGGCAGAACATAAAGTCATTAGAAATTTATATGGAACATCAAAGTTACTTTCGAAAAACCATATCTTTCCTTAAGTATTTATTCTTTTACAATTTTTAAATTTTTAAATAAAGTATGTTTTGAATGATGTTCCTTCCAATCTACTTCATTTTTCAGAACCGGTTTGTTCTTATTCATCTTTTTGCAATCAATGCAGTTTCAGTTTCCTGCTATTTTTTTAAAACATTGTGTTCAAGGAAAAGAAAAAAAGGATAACAATATGTTTCTACTCCTGAAAAAAGAGTTCTTTTTCTATTTGAATATTTCTTATGAGTTCTTTTCAATTCTGTTACTGACTTTCATTTTCGAATGCTAAATAATTTAATTGAATGAGATTGGGTATATATAAAAAATGCATGTTTATGTGGGGTATAATTCGTAGAATAACAGTAATAACAATTCAGTTATTGAGTGTTTCTTGATTAAGACCATTGAACTACAATAACATTTAAGTTATTCTGTCAAAAGTTAACAATTAGAGGAGGGGTTCACTTTATAGACAAACCGTGAGAACTGAGTTTTATTTAAATATAGCTTGTTTTCAACTAGATCGAGTTCAAATTGATGCTTGAAGTTTGATAGGTGAATCCTTAACTAGAATATTTTTACATGTCAAATTCTAGTCACTCCCATATATTTTTTCGAAAGGATCGACTAGTAGCCATTGAAAGAAAAATTTCAGTAAATCATTGTTCTCAAGTTTTTTTACATTGATATATCTCACTTACAATTTGCAAGTTCGCATTTCTATTCAAAAACTGTAAGCGACCCAATTTCTATTCAAATTCCAGCAAAGAACTTTACGTACCATTATAAATGGAATTACTGATTGTGAGATTCGTTTCAAAGATCCTAATGACCTCTAAAATGTAGAAACTTATACGCTTGAGTTCAACATGGGATTATAATGGATTTCCAACAGAATAATCCCAACAACAAAGAGATGACAAAAACGCTTTTAAGTATAACAAGATTCTTTATATTTATGCATTGAAAAGATCAAGTGCGTATACAAGTTATCTTCGCAAGCTATGGTTATTTTTACGTTTTCCAATTCATTGAATGGGTTAATAGACTTCTGGGAAAGGTGGAAGTATATTGGAAGATGAGTGAGAATATGAACACTCTTTCACATTGATATGGACACGGCACACGAAAACACATTTTTTTAATAAAAATATAATTGAATTTGTTTAAATACCAATAAAAGTTACTTTTGATCATTACATCATTTTCGTAGCTAGTAGTTATGATAGAAATTTTTCCATTCTAGAATAAAATAGAATAAAACGGAATGTATGTTCACAATGAACAACAGAACTCATAGAGGCTCACACCTGTTTCTAATTGAGAATTGTAAATTGAATTCAATTAAAAACTGAAAAGTTGTAGGTTACGAAGGTAAAATGTTAATATAGTTAAATACAACCATAGAAAATTTAAATTATTTGAGAATATTTGATTTAGATGGTGGAAGAGTATTGAACAGTTTGGGGTCTAGATAGTTAAAACTCTTTCATCTTATTGTCTCAAATACAATAGGGTGGAGAAATAGATTCTTCCGCTAAGTATTATAGTCAACATAAGTTTCAAGAAACGCTATCGGATGATTTCAAAAAGATGAAGAGACGTTTTCGCCACCCCTTCCCATCCTAAGATATAGTACGTGATGTGAATCTTTTCTATAGACTGTGATAGATATTTTTTTTTGTTTCAGATCTAGGATATTTTTAGCCGATAATCATATAACACAAAACACATTTTCAAGAGTAACCTTCACAATATAGATCCCTTTTCAAATTGCTATCTAGTATGATCCCAAGATGTTTTATTTTTATTCCATCTTGACGTTATTCCCAATAGTAATTTGTGGAAAATGTGGCAAAAATGATTTCATGTTGGTGAAGGTTAAGAAGAAATATTTCTTAACATTATTGAATAACAGTTTGCTATGAAACCATTCTCTGAAATAGTAACATCATCTTTGCATCGTGCAATACTTCTGACTCCATCCTAATTTCCACCATTATAAAATATTGCAATATCATCTGGTCATTCGTCTTGGTCGACAAGGAAAATAATCAATTTCTATGAAAGGAGAATAGAATCGGCCCCAGTACTGTTCCCTGTAAAAAACCAAATTTTATAATCTTGTCGCAAGAAAACAAACTGGATGTGGCTAACTACCAACCGATTTCTCTGGTGTCCAACTAAAGTACAGAATATTATCTGAAAATCAACTTGGTTTCAAAGAAATGAAACTCCACACTAGATGCTCTCAAAAAAATTGTGTCCAAACTAAAAATGCCATCGATCGAAAGTCCCCAGCTATACGCGTTTTTGTAGATTTGCGGAAGACATTCGATACGGTCCACCACACCCTCCTACTAGCTATTTTAGCGAAAGGGGACAATTCACTAGCACTGAAAAAATACTTAGTGAAAAGAGAATAGCGACATATGGCGTACCACAGGGAACAGTCTTTAGGCCACTACTTTTCAATGTATTCCTGAATCAACTCATTTGAATAAAAGTGAAAGATGACTACACATTTCATCAATAATCTTCACACATTGTTTTTCTTTTCCAAGATGTTCTGAAGAGCTGGAGGCAATCATTTCTAATTACCATATTTTCCAAGGTTGATAATAATATAGAATGACTTATGGTATCAAAGGCTTCTACTTCTATTCGTAGATTGTTTTGTAACCGTATCGAATCAATCAAGGCTCATACGAAATCTTGTTTTCAGTTCGAATAAATAAGGTTAGAAGTGGATGTGAAAAGTAGGTAACGTAACTTACTTCATAATAAATTCTCTCCAAATCCTACAAAAGCGACAAAAAACAATTTTTTTTCCCATCATGACTGAAGTTTTACAGATGGAGGAAACGCATTGAGAATCTGATGAAACAAAGTGTAAAAAATGAGTACAACACTTTGGCACTTTCTTGACTTTCTTCCTTCCTCTTTCTTTCTTTCCTTTCTCTCTTCCACCCTCTTTTAACGATGATTTCTGTTTTCAGTACTCTTTTCAGCTTAATGACATGTTCATTTTCAGAGTGAAGCTTTGGTGGAAATCAAATGCCGGGTATCTGTACCTGAAGGTATCCAGCAATCTGAACCAAATGCCTTTTGCTCACCATGTTATATTATTATTATATAGAAAAAGGACCCGACGATCTGAAATTTACTGTATGTCTCCACTACTCTTTTTACCATATCACTTCTGAAGAAAAGAGTTGTTACCAGCATAATTTTGAAAGAAATATCAGTATATTTACATATTTTGATTTTTTTCGATTCTTCACAGACAAAATGAATTATTACCACATGTCAATAGGTCAGCACATAACATAACATTCATGCTCCATAACCAATCTCAAGAGGTGTTCTCAACTCATAGAGAAACATCTGTAAATTACTCTGAAATCGTACAGTACTTCTTGAAACGCTTACGAGCAACCATGAAAAATGTCTTCCTGTGCCACTTAGGGTGGCCTGCGATGCGTTGTCACCTTTTGTAGTACGGCGTTTTACACAAAACATCGTATGAAAGGCTCTAAGGAACTACACTGATTTCAGGGTTTTGTATGAAGAATTATTGCCTTCTTCTGTTGTCAACAGCTTTGTACTGGGGATCATTTGATACCTTAAGTAATGCTGTCTATTGTAGATAGCGGTATTATTGTCGATGAGAGAGTTGTTTGAGAAAAAGTGTATATATTTCACGTCAAAATAGATTTACGTATTAGACATGGAGGGTGATTCAAAGACTTCATACATTTTTATTTCTGAAATTACAGGAAATTGAGGATTGTTATAACCGCTTTTAGAAGTCAATAATTCTCTATGGCGTGCTCAATTTCTGGTTACTAAAAGTGAAAAACATAACAATCGTTTGATAATTTATTACTCTCAAATAATCAATAAATTCAATAAATTCACCTCATTCACAAAATTCATTCACTCGAACAGTGCAAAGTATTTCCAATTTTACACAATGCAATTACATCCTTCAAACTCTTGAAGAAAGACATTTACAATGCTGCTGAAATTGACGCATCTGAGTTTGCCATCAACACAATTTCTATGAAAATTGAAAATGAAAAATATTTGAAATGGTGTCTGGAATTGTCCTATTTCAAATACGATATCGTCTATCGAGCAGGAAATCAAAAAACTGTTGCAGATATTTTTCAAAAATCATTTCATCCACCTTAGAAATCAGTAAAACCTTATGTAATCTGCATAACTCTCTCTGTCATTCAGGTATAATTACTTTGATGATTGGGTTCGTTTTAAGAATCTTCCATTTCATTTGGAAAACAGTCGAAAAATTTAAACCAAGATTCTTCAAGATCCAAAGAATACTCATAAAAGCAAAGTCAACTGTCGAAAGACTCAATCTGGATTTGAAATGACCTCTACCGACCAAATATGACATATCGTCAACAACGGTAACAAAATGTTTACGAGGATCGAAGAACAACATTGATATCCAGGGGGTTGGAAACCTTCTTGGAATCACATCGAAGTAATAGTAGGTAGTAGTAGTAGTGAAACGGGATCATTTTGAAAACTATTCAATTGACTCTGAGAGCTCGAAATATGAAAATAACTCAATGACAATTATTTTTCTCAAACTCTCCACTCCACTCTAAAAGAACTTTGCTGTGCAGTTCTACTAATTGTACGAAGATCTACCAGTGGTTTATCTATTCCAAATTGGTTGTTCATTCCCGGTCCGGTCCTCAAGAAACACACAAGGACAAACAAGCATGAACCATTGGTGGAAGTAGGAAAGTTAATTGAAGCAAATTTTGACTATGCCCACATTCGTTATTCTAATGGGACCGAAACAATAGTTTTGATTCTTCATCTAGCTCCCAGGTGAGATAAAACATTGCCATACAGATACCTATATACTGTATTTTGAGTTTTTTTTTCACTTCAACTATGCACTATTAATAAAAATAGGAATCTGTGAAGTTGTCTGTGACATTATTCGGCACATTATAATTAGAGTCGCAAAGAAAACATAAAATTATTGGAAAATCGTACAATTTTTGTTCCTTTTGTACGGAATCTGACCATATTAAAACATATAGAATATTTAACGTATTTGGTGAACAAATCAGACTTGATTTCCGAACAAGAAGATCTATTCAAAGGTATGAGCACGATTCTTATGAAATTATACCATATTTCACGCATAAATCCAGTGTTGAAAAAACAAAATCGTGTATATCGAGGTATCATTTCATTTCATGAAACATTGACATTTAGTGAAGAAAACCCACAGCTCTTTACTTCATTTGCCATTGACAAAAAAGAAGAGGAAAATGAATTTCAAATACACTTGCAAATGATACTTGATGTTGTCAATAATTATTAACATTGACTCATTTTAAAATTGAAAATAGATTGTTTGTCAAAAATAATCTACGCTTCTGTTATTCTGGCATCTGTGTGCTACCAAAATGTAGCTCGATCCTATCTAACCAGATACATATCTATCAAGCATCTAATGCCACGTCAAAATTGATACAAATAAAAACACATATGACAATCTCTTTTTCATGGATGTCGCTTTGCCGTTTTTACGACCAATTCAGAATGGGTCGGATATGAATTAATCAAGATTTGATAGAAACCATCAGTCTGATATATGCCTCAACCCTTTTCAAACGTCAGGACGCAGGAATTGTTTCATATTTCCGATAATTAAATTAGGACGCGCTGTGGTCGCCACACAGCAAGCCATGGGGAATCAGGAATTTGGAAAGGAAACACAGGGGTGGGCTTAAAGTAGAAATATAATATTATTTGCTTGGGTAGGCTTTGATGATGCTGTAGAGAGTGATGATGTGAGTTTTCCAGGTTGTTTTACAGCTGGAAGGTGAATACGCCACCAAAAATCGAGTGAATATAAAAACCTTTCTTTCGGTACACCCTATGAGTTTGTATGGGAAAATTTTACATTAGTTTTATTACAATAAACTTGTTAACGATGTCAACACTCTATTGTTGTACTTGACTTCTTCTCTATCTGTTTATCTCCACACTCTACAGTGTTGAAAAACTTCAAAATACGTTAAACGTAACAGATTTCCGTAAGAAAATTATTATGGAAAACTAACCACTTTCCATGTCCATGGGAGATATGACTATTGGCTCCAAAAATTATGTGTGTTTGGATAAAATTTCTGCCATATTGTGGCAAGCCGGCATAATTTTCAGATTCGTAAGCAAGCGGGTGTCAATCATTTTATCAAGGACCTCTATAATCAGAACCACAATTTTAATGAGATAGTTTAGGTATAGCCTATGAAGCCGGAATACAATCTAGTAGTACAGTCCATTTTTCTAAACATGAATAATATTTAAATTTATATCATGTGGAACTGGATGTACTTAATGTGAGGAAGTGAATTCACGAAATAGTTTTTCGTCTATTTTCCTATACTGTACGTTTTCCTACAATCGAAGCACCACAAAAAATTATAATATTAATCGTCTTCTACCCGCGGATACACTCTACCCCTATAATAATTGAAATATACTAATATCTACAGCAATAGTAATTTCAAAGTTCGTAGAGTGCGTGTGAATAATAATATTTTATTTTATAATGCATATATTGATTGAGATATTATAGAAAGTCCTAGAATTTTTAAGTTATTTGGACTTTTATGAATTTATTGCAATTGTTAATTTTTGTGTGCCACTGCTACAAATGAAAAAATATTTTCAGTATTTTTTTTGCATAATATTCTTGCTATCAGACTCGTATTGAAATCTAAAAGTAATTACTGCGTACTATTTGAACAGATACAGAGCTATGTTTACGGAATTACAATTCCATAGCAATATGCAGACATTGATATTTTCTTGTACAATACGTCAATATAAATTAAAGTAGTGTGACTTTCCAACTTTGAAACTTCTTCTTGAGTGTTCCTCAATATAGCTGTTTTGACACAATTTCAATTTGAATTCTTTTCATACGAGACCGGAAGGTGAGGGGAAGCGTAACACGTAACGCAATCATTAGACGAAATCGAGGTTTCCATTGGAATAAAATTCTGAAAATTTGGAACCTCACATAAGTTAACATAAACAATCGATTTGAATTGTTGTCAGTGGCGTAGCTCTTCTGGTTTAACCGGAAGTGAACAAAAACTTCTTTATTTTAAACTGAACGCACTGTACATTTCTGTAAAATACGTTCTATTCTGATACAATTCGTATATGTTTCTATATGCATTCTAGACAGGTTTCGAGTTAATACGATTTTCGTGAGTGTCTCTAAAAATGCATATCTTAAAAAGTTTCAACACTGAATCTTTGGAATTCCCACCAGAGTTAGCATACATGATGACCATCTGAGTACAATTATAAATTATACAGTGCGGTCAAAAATCTCTTAACGAAATCTTTTTCAAATGAAACTCGCTATATATAGGGTTTCCTTTATCTGACCCAAATGTTTTTCAAATTTTTGGGGTTTCTTCATGGAAATGTCATGATAATTTCAGTTGTATGAGTGTATATTATAAAAAATATAGGCTAGGCCATAAATTCTAAAGCGATACGATACGATACGAGGACTATAAAAATCCGAATATGTTCTTCCAATTATAATAACCTTTCTGCAGATGTAGATGCTTCTCTTTTTTTGACTTGTTAGTAGACTCCATTACACTGGTAGTATATACCTACAATTTCCCTTAATCATTAGGTAAATGCTTCGAAATAATGCACTTATAAAAAAAATACTTTATATACTATGTATGCATCTTTGAACACTTTCCACTTATTTCATAATGAAATTCCATAGATTTATATCAACAGATTACCTTTTGATTTTATTTGCCTATACATATAAATTGGGTTCTTCGTTCTGTAGGAATTCCAAATAACTTGACCGTTCAAAATGTCTGGCAGTTCGTACGGAATTGGAATTGGTATCGAAAAATTTTAGGTAATCTTGGGGTTCGATTCCCAGCATGGTCATTGGTCTCGTGCTAGGAATCGCACGTTGAAAGGTAAGACCTCGTTAATCCTTGGCTCGCACAAATTTCGACTTGTGAGGGCTGTCTTTTTATGAAGAGTTCAATCGCCAAGCAGTAGGTTCAGCTTCACAAACACGAAATCAAAAATTAGATGTCGAAATTAACGCGAGAAACGATATCAAATATGTCGACATCTCACTTCTGTTCACACGTTTCACCACTTTCTTAATCGCACAAGGACAGGCTTGTCGATAGTTTTTTCCTGGAGGAAGGGATACTTTACCTGGGGGAAAGTACTTAATACCGGATTTCATTATAAATCGAGGGGATTTCTAGTACTAAAGCGTTTTTTACATGAGAAAATACAGTTGGGTGACAGTAACCCTTCTTTCTCGAAGCTAGTGCACAAGGACGAGGAAGAAGGAACTTCAAAGGTCAGTTGATAACACTGTTATCATTTGTATCGAGGTACTTTCAATAGAGGTTCAAATTCGACTAATTTCGAATAAAATCGTACTTTGTTTATTATTCCTTCTTTCCTATTTGTATAGGAATATCTTTTTTTTTCTGGTGAAAAAAGTTGCATGCACTATACAATTTTGAAATCAGCATTCAATGGAAAAATTTTAGGTAAGTTTGCCTATCAGTTTGCTGTACATTTTATACTCCACAAAAGCTCAATTTGTTGCAAAATACTTCAGCCAAACACGAATTCATAATTATATTTTTTTCTCATAAGTACCACATTAATGACTAAAATTTCAATACGAGTCTGACGGTACACCTAATCAAGAATATTTTGCAAGAAAAATACTGGGAACGTTTCTTAATTTTTTGTGGCAGCGTCGCCAAAAAATTTGTTTCAATTTCATGAAAATCCAAATAACTCGGAAATCGTAGCACTTTCTATGACACTGAAATGTACTTTTTGAACGGCCTTAGGGTCCCCTATTCGCATTTGAAACGGAACATACAATGTGTTTCACTTCTCATGGAAACACCCCCGTATATTCCATAATATTCAACGTAGAACCATAAAATGTTCAGGATCGATAGATATACTAGAAATCAACTTACTGCACAAGAGGTGTTATCCTACGTGATATATACGGCACGCCAACAGCAATGGAACCACCCATTTTTCTGAAAAGTTATATTAGGGGGCAAAATTGGTACGAAATTCTTCGGATTCGTGTTTAGGATTCCCAAATTAATAATAATTCACCTGTGTCCTGAAAAATTTCCAGTCCTGAAAAATTCTAATGTGTTTCATTTCTCATGGAAACGCCTCCGTAATTTTCGACGTAGAACCATGAAATTTTCAGGATACATACAGTGTAACTCACTTAAGACCGGAGCACCCCTATAAAATCTACATTTTTCAACCGATTCGAATGATTTTTTTTTTCATTAGGTAGATATTCTAAAAGTCTACTAGGACACCAAATTTCATGAATAAATCTCCATTTCCAGGGCCAACTAATCTCATTTTTCAAGGTCAAAAATCTAAAAAAATTACTAGCGATTTTTTTAGAAAAATTCTAACTTCACCACTGGATTTTCGACATTTTCAAATTGTTCTTATGTAAATATCGTTGAAATGCGTCAATCAATAAAAATTTATGAGGGAATTAATTTTGAAAAATATGCCGTTTAATCAACCCACCAATTCAATTCCAAAACATTTATCAGAACTTTGACTACACCACTGGATTCAGGAAGTCTCGAAATATCACTGACTGTAATTTCATCGAAATCTGTTGACAAATAAAAAAAAATTTGGAGCCTGAAATTCCATTAACATATTTTTACAATTTCCATCCGACTCAATTTTTTTTTAGCAGGAAGAGTAACAAAAAGTCTACGTTTGAACAAAACATTTGCAAAATATTCCAAATTTCAGGGTATACTACGATTTTTTTATGTTCTAATTGCTAAATTTCAATAGCGAATTTTTTCGTGAAATTTCGACTCAGCCACTGGATTAAGCATTCTTTATTTAGGTGAATTCTAAAATTTCATTTGAAAATATTCATTGGCAGCAAAGCTATAGCATAATTAATTTTGATAACATGCCATTATATTTGAATATTTCAAATTCTGAGAATCGGCAATACTGTCAACACAAACGTAGAAGGTCATTGTGGTTTCTGATAGAAATTCGCTTTCTTAACACAAATTGTTCCCGAGTTATAACATCTAGGAACGAGGAACGAGTACACATTCGGAATAAAGTAATGAAGTCGAAAATATAGCTTATCATAAAAATATATTTAAAACAATTTTTGAAAGATACTGTCAGAGTTTTTGGGTTCTGGTATTATTTACTCATACAGGCTATCCGATTTCTTCCACAAAGATATTTTGTTTCCCTCTTCGTTCGCTAGTGTCAAAATACAATTACTGAATTGAAAATTTTAAAATATATCGAACTCGAGAAAGGTAGGCTGTGATGACGTTATTATTTTTAATAGTTATTTGAATAAAACAAAAGTAAGCCCTGACAATGACAGATTGAGTCTCAATTCGAATGTGAGAAAGGTATTGATCAATATTCAATGGCAATAGGACTAAATTTCGTTATGGCTTTACAATTGTCTTTGCCAGAAAAAATTGAAATTGTGCGTCTTACTGGATACAATGATAGGAGTGAAAGAGAAGTGTGCACAATATTCAATGATCGACATCCAGATCGCCCCCCTATCAGTAAAAGTACAGTGCACAGAATAAATAAAAGATTCAATGAAACAGGCGCTGTATCGAAGAATATTTTGAGGAATAATGTTAGAAGAAGGATTGGACATGAACAGGTTGTATTAGATTACTTTAGGAATAATCCCAATGCCAGTTTGAGAGTGGCAAGCCTAGATTTGAATTTACCAAGGGAAAATATACGGAGATGCCTACGAAAAAACAAAATGAAACCATTCAAACCCAAATTTTTGCATACCCTGGAAGACGGAGATCAAGAAAAACGACTTGAATTTTGTTTGTGGGCACAAGGAGAATACCTGAGTAACAGACGATTTTTAGAATGTATATTATTCAGCGATGAAGCCACTTTCACGACTAACGGTGTTGTTTCATCTCAAAACACAAGATTTTGGGCAACTGAAAACCCTAATTTGGTTATAAACTGCAAAAGACAATATTCGGAAAAAGTTAATGTATGGTGCGGAATATTAAATGAACGAATTATTGGCCCATTTTTTTTCGAAGGAAATATAAATGCCATCAAATTACTGGAATTTCTCAGAACTGAACTATGGAATGCTATCCATGATCTTCCTATTGTTGAGCGAATAAACTTACATTTCCAATTAGACGGATGCTCTGTGCATAATGCTGGAATTATTAAACAATGGCTGAATGAACAGTTTCCTCGTCACTGGATTCGTCGAGGAAGTGAATTGATTGGATAGCCACCAAGGTCCCCCGATTTGACCCCACTTGACTTCTTCTTGTGGGGTCTTCTTGTACAAAAAGTCTACAAATCCCGCCCAAGAACTAGACAGTTGAAAGAATACGTCAAGCTTGTAGAGAAATAACACCAGAAGGACTCAAAAATACTGTAAAACATATTCGAAAGAGAAACGAAAAATGTATTGAATTGAATGGTGGTTTGGTGGAAGCAACAAAAATTTGAAATTTATTGATTAGGACCAAAATTACTCAATGTTGTATTATCGATGTCATTTGTTAGCCATCGTAAAATTTGGAAATTAAATCAAAATAAAGTTTTCAGTTCATTCGAAAGTTCTTGGTTGATTGTACAATAATCGATATCTCGAGGAGCCGGTTTCTCGACGTTATGGATTTTGAATTTTTTCCAAAAATACCATTCTAGATGTTATAACTCGAGAACAATTGGTGTTATGAAAGCGAATTTCTATCAGAAACCTCAATGATCTTCTATGTTTGTGTTGACAGTATTGCCGATTCTCAGAATTTGTCTGAAATATTCAAAAATAATGGCATGTTATCAAAATTAATAATGTTATAGCTTTGTTGCCATTGAATATTTTCAAATGAAATTTCAGGATTCACCTAAATGAAGAATGCTGAATCCAGTGGCTGAGTCGAAATTTCACGAAAAAATTCGCTAATGAAATTTAGCAATTAGAACATAAAAAAATCGTAGTATACCCTGAAAATTGGAATAATATTTTGCAAATTTTTTGTTCAAACGTAGACTTTTTGTTACACTGTCTGCTAAAGAAAAATTGAGTCGGTTGGAAATTGTGAAAATATGTTAATGGAATTTCAGGAAAATGTGAATTTTATCTCCTAATTTTTTTTTTATTTGTCAACAGATTTCGATGAAATTACAGTCAGTAATATTTCGAATCCAGTGGTGTAGTCAAAGTTCTGATAAAAGTTTTGAAATTGAATTGGTGGGTTGATTAAACGGCATATTTTTCAAATTTGATCCCCTCATAACTTTTTCATTGATTGACAAATTTCAACGTTATTTACATAAGGACCATATGAGTGTCGCGAATCCAGTGGTGTAGTTACAATTAAAAAAAAAAAACGCCAGTAATTTTTTTGGATTTTTTACCTTAAAAAATGAGATTAGTTGGCCCTGGAAATGGAGATTTATTCATGAAATTTGGTGTCCTAGTAGACTTTTAGAATGTCTACTTAATGAAAAAAAAATCATTCGAATCGGTTGAAAAATGTTGATTTTATAGGGGTGCTCCGGTCTTAAGTGGGTCACACTGTAGATACACCAGAGATGAAATAACTGCACAAAAAGTGTCATACGTGGTATACACGGGGGCGTTTTCATGGGAAGTGAAACAAATTAGAATTTTTCAGAACTGAAATTTTTCCGGAAGACAGGTGGATTAGTAGTAATTTGGAGATCTTATTCACGAATCCGAAGGAATTTCAGAACAATTTTGCCCCCTGATTTAACTTTCCGGAAAAATGAGTGGTTTCATCGCTGCTGGCGTAGGATGGCTGACGTAGGATGGCCCATTATCGAGCAGAGAGTTCATCTCTAGTGTATCTATCGATCCTGAAAATTTCAAATTTTTCGTCAAAAATAACAGAAGATACGAGTGTGTTTCCATGAGAAGTGAAACACACTGTATATTGTGTATATTCTGTTCACACTTCGTACCGATATCATTCAAATTCCGGGTCAATGGGTATCCCTGTCAACTCCAGTCCAGTCCTGCCCGACTGCCAGGTAAAGGTAGTTCCGATGGCGTAATGACTATTTGTTAGCATTGTACTGTGAACAAAATGAGGGTTGCTTATTGAGGGGTGTCAAATGGTACTATATTATCGGTGTGTGCAGCTCAGGCAGGCAACATCTGTATCATCAGGTGAGTGCTCCTCCTCCTCAGACCACACGCACAGCCTTTACACCAACACATTAATAAAGGTATGCCGTTATTAATACTAATATACTTTTTCATACTCCGATCCTGCGGCTACAGCCGTCCAGTTGAGTTGTCGGAGGTTGTGGACGCGTTGGTACAGTCAATGGGAACCGCCTGGTGAAGACATATTTTTTTTGAATAATTTTCAACTAGTGTCAACTTTCGCGTCAGATCTTTGAGATATATTTTATGATTATATCCTAGCAAGTGTTGCATACAATTCGAATGAAAATAATAATAAATATACTTTATTTTCCAAAGATGAAAATTTTGTTAAGAAAATTTCGAGTACAGAGTTTGAGATCAATCACGTACAAGTTCAAGAGAAAAAAACTAAAAAATGGCACATTACTGATCTGGTTCATTCCATGATTTTCATCATATCTCTAGCACCAGTCAGAAGCTGCCAGAACTTTCTTGCACTTCACTCGAAGGTATTTTTAGTATGATTCAGAACCTTCCGGATCCTCTGTTGTGGTTTGCTTCGTGGTTTTTCAGAAATTTTCAGCACCTTCCGGAAGCTTCGAGAGCAATCTAGAATGTTCTGTCCTATGTTCTCCAATTTTTCAGAAATTCTTTTGCCTTCTTACGTTCTTCACATATTGTCCTAGAATTTTCAATCCTATACTAAAATTTTCAAAAAATTCCTTTGTCACCTTATCTCCTCTCACTAGTGGCCCAACTTCCGAAAACTCCAATTCAGTTTGTTTCCAGTACTTTTTAGAATCTTCCGAAGCCTCTCATCGGATTCATTCCATGATTAAAATTAATTTTCTAGCACCTACCAGAATTTTCCTGTATTTCACTTGAAGGTATTTTTAGTATGATTTGGAACCTTCCGGTTCCTCTTTTATGGTTAGCTTCACGGTTTACCAGAATTTTTCAGAACCTTCCGGAAGCTCCGAGAACATTCTAAAATGTTCTGTCCCATATTATAAAATATTTCAAAAATTCCACCGCCTCCTTATGTCCTTTCTCTAATGGCCCAATTTCCGAAAACTTCAGTTCGAGTGTCTTTTCAGTACGTTTTAGAACCATCCGAAGCCTCTGTTCTGGCTTTCTGGAATATTCTCGAAATTTCCAGTTTTGAAGCCTCTTTTTAAAAAACAACTACTGTCCCCTACGACCGTTGAATTATTTCTATACGATACTTCGCTAAGTTTTCAATAAGAAATATTTTGCAATGCACTTTAAATGTTGATAACTGAAATCAGTTTTCGATTTAAATGGGGAAAAAAATACGTTTCGAATTCATGGTTCTTGTTCACCGCTAGGGAAATACAGATATTTCACAATTGATGTGTTTTCTTTCATCAATGAAATTTGTAAAATGTACTAAATTTGGGCGCTTTCAAAGAGATAATTCCTTGATCTCCCAAATTGAAAGGTATAAGATGTTCTTTACAACTCTCTCAACCCGAGCATCAAGCATCTTCTTAGCCTGCATCAAAGATATTCACTGTCGACCACTCACGATGGTCCACTGGATTCCGGAGTCGGACGGACGTTTTTGACGTTGATTAATATTTAGGATGGTCCAAGTCGCTTCTGCCTACCAAACATAATAGCGTCAAAACATTGCTGTAGTGAACGCTGATCTGAGCATGATTTTTGTATAGAATATAAGGTACAAGGTGAGCTCATTCGGCTCATTGGATAGGTGGGAATACAATTTGACTGCCTGCTTCAAAATAACTCGCATTAAAATGTTCGCGGAAGTTGATATGCCACTGATTCGGGAAAAATTGATAAACATCCAATTTTCATGGCCGACAATAGGAAAAATCAAATAGAAGACTTTCCAAAACAATGAGAACAGAAGAAGTTTTCCCCTTCACCACACTAGTAATTTCATTCCTGGAGGCAAATTTCGTTAACCAAGTTAACTTCATCAGTAGGATTACTAAACTGACTCAGTTCAGTTTTGTTTGCAGGCAATGAACATGGAACCGACACGTAGATTTTTTCTGTTTCTTTTGTTTGGAATAGAACATGATGTTTGCTGCTTGATTGATAGCAAAACAAAGTAGTTCTTGTAAATTGTCATGTGAACCCAGGGTATGGTCCGTATATCGCCGAAATGTTCAGCTCGGTAACTAGCAGTTAGTAAATTTTCAGGCAACCGGTTCCACATATATGGACCCCTTGTCACTTGTCTTTGGTCAACTTTTGAATATTTTGAAATAAATTTGATAAACATATTTACATTCCGTCAAAAAACAACTACCTCTTATGCTTTCACATCCATAAACTTCTTTTAAATACATTTTTACTTTTTATATTAAAAATTTCAACACTATCAATCAAATAAAATGAATCAAATTGACAAATGACAAGCGGTTACCGAATCTACCAAGGAAAAAGTATAGTTGCTATGGTGACAGATAAGTCACCAAAGTTTCAGGAAATAGTAATCGGTTTTTCAGGAATTTTATATATTATTATTAGGACCGCTAAATTACTAATCAAAGTAATCAAGTATATACACGGACCATACCCCCAGTTTTATCGAGAAAATTGATCAATTATAATTTGCCCTTCGATATTTGTATAGATATCCTTGAATTGACATCCGATTTTCTTTCAGACTGTGGAAGGTTTAAATCCCAGAAACACAATATTACGAAATTAATTCTGTCCAGAAGATGGATTGGAAGGAACAGACCTTTTAGAATTTGCCCCCCTCGATCACCAGACCTGAATCCATTAGATTTTTTTGGTGTTATGATATTTGAAAAATAGTAATTATGAAAAACACTTCACAAAACTTGAACGAATTAAAGGAATTGAGGAAGAACCGCCAAAATTTTAGACGTTGTTATGAAAACTATGTAAAGCGTGAAAGGGGATATATTGAAACACCAATATCTGTTGGACAACTCCATGAAACGATTACAATCATGTAACTTCGTACCATTCACTGAAAGGCTACTTTATCTTTTCTGTAAAGTTCATAGACTTTCTTACAGGGTCAGTAAAAAATCATGAATTTGGAAATTTTTCATCATATTGCTAATATCCTATATGAGATACTGGGTTGAAACATGGTATATATGTGTTCAAAATATGCACAAATCGAATAGGCTATCCACTTTTCCGGGAAAAAATACTTAATGATCCTCTTCGAAATTTCGGCACATTCAACAGAGCATATATAGTAGGCCTTGGAAATAAGAATAATTGATATCTGTCAACATCTTTGAATAGAGCTCTTCGATTCTATAACTTGAAATTTTTATTTTTCAAAATCGGTACATGAGTTCCAAAAGAGCTGGGTGTTTCTGTTTGGAATTGCTCACACTGTATACAATACAGTCGACAAAGATTGACTAAAAATAATTATTAGAATTGAAATAAAAATGTATTTTTGCCTGTCGGGGAGCTTGTATGTACGCACCCTCCTCGAAAAAAGATGCCAAAAATCCCCAAACCAAAATAGAGAAAGTCGTATAATTTAAAAACCATTTATTCAACTTGTCTCTTTCGATTGTTTTAAAGTTTCAAAAGCCTAACATGATGATTTCGTAAGGAAACAAGTGACAGAGATATCGAACGATATCGTTAATTGCCCTGTATTCCGTGCCTCACGAGGGTTGCTACTTGAGTTTCAAGATGTGGCAACACTGATATAGATATGTCAAATCTGACATTGTCATCGTAAAGTTTGACATTTTTTCTGGTGAAAGTACTGAGAAAGTGTTGTCATTCAAGTGCTATTTGTGTTGTTTACAGACACTTGAAACATTATCTTGCAATGATATTTTATGAATTTCAAGGATTGAACCAACACCAGTGAGCCGATGAATTTGCTTAAAATTTTGGTGATTAAGCATCTCCTCAAGCCACTCTGTTTCGCTGGTTTTTCTAATTCAATCGTAAACAAACTTCGCCACAGGACACATTTGGTGAAGCTCTCCCAAAATAGGCTTTTGTACCAAAATGATATTGCAAGATCGTCATGTGACATACTATGAGATTGAGGTATACTTGGGCATTAGTTCCACTCGCATACATTCAATACTGCATGAACGTTTGGCCGTCGAAAAGATTTGTTCGCATTAGATTTAGTCATAGTATCATTTATTATTATTATTAGATACCGCATAATTTGACATTCATCCGATAAAATACTCTTGTCGATTGGTACACATAAATGTAAATAAAATGTAATTGCGGTGCTTCAAAAGTCGTCAATGAGATCGTTAAAGGTGACGAATCTATGCCTATCCAAAAATATAAAAAAAAAGTTGTTCGCGCACGAAATACTTCGAAACAAATGGTAGCCTGTTCTTTCGGAATAATTAGATATGTCGCCAAAGTTCAGTGAGAACAACGTAAAATGATAAACTAGCATTTTTTTGCCAAAGGTAATCGGAAAAATCAGGAAAACCAATCGCAGAAGACAAATTCTCCACCATGACAATGCAAGCTCTTATCAAACTGATGGGTCAATGGCCGTACAGCCCAGCCGTTGTTTGGTACCAAGTGATTTCTTTTTATTACTGCAGATCAAAAATAAATTGCGAGGTCAACGTTTTTTGACGCCTGAAGAAGTTGATGCGTTCGAAACACACGTTTTGGAGGTACCTAAATCGGAATGGAAAAATTGGTTTAAACCCATGCAAAAGTGTTTTGATTTCGATGGAGATTATTTTGAAAAATAATAAAGCTATTTCCGATTATAAATATTTGTTTTTATTCGTCTACCTCAAAACTTATGTAACAACCCTCGTACCTACCTTGGTTTAATCATTTTAAACCATAATACAAGCGTAAATTGCACCTTAATTCAGATATCGGTTTATTTCTAATATTATTTCCATTGGAATGCTGTCATCCTTCCATCGATGTGTTACTAATCCCCGGCCAGCCCATAACCATCGAAATGACTTTCATTTTTCGCAGTATTTCCCATGAACCCCCAAAGAAAGTACAATAAATCTTTATTGAACTCACGATTTAATAAGGTATCGAGCTAAAAGCATTTTCGAAAAAATAAGTGAGGCAAGAAAAAATAATTAGGGAGGAAGGAAACCAAATGACAGGGCTTACTCTATAATTAACAATATTGAAGTGAAGAATATCACACCGGTATACCTGTCGTGGTGATTAAAGCTCCCACCTCGAGGTAATTATTCGAAGGCCTTGGGTGGCCGTGGAGGTCGTTCGATTTTTTGCTTATTTGCAAACCGTTCGTGATTCATAAGGAATTTTGCGGAAAAATATTAATTTAGTCATTATCTGTCAAATAATTTCGGATATAAATTATCAGGTAGGATGATCTCAACGGTTAGTTATTTTATTCAATATGGATATACCGCTGGCAAAGTATCAGCAACGATACTACCGAAAATATCTCGTCAGGAAACATCAATTCAAATCACATTCATTCATGTAGAATAGAGACGGAAGTATATAAATATTTAGCAAATTCCTGCTGTTAATATTATGTCCAGATGAACCCGAACGTGATCGCTAAAGAAGTAACCTTTTGTTTGAAGCAAGATGGTATGGATTATGTATTACCTGTTTGCTCCTATTGTCATGAAGTATTCCCGCATCGTTGAATAGGGAGGAGAGGATCCGCTGAGTGGCCAGCCAGGTCGCCAGATTTGACACCCCTGGATATTTTTGAGGGGATACTTGGAAAGTGAAGTATAAAAAACGAAATACGGAAAAAACCTCCTGCAATTATTGATAATGTTCAAAAAGAATTTATTAATGGTCTTGGCTTCTGTCAGACAGTCAATGGTGCACATTTCGAACAACGATTCACTTGATTCTGTAACTATTATTGTCATTGATTTTTCGAAATGAAAATTATTATTTCGTTTTCATTTCAACTATTTTTATGAATGAATTGTGTTCGTTCAAATTGGACCACGCACACTTCTTATGGAAAAAGTCTTTCGGTCAAATTGTACCAGATAGATCATATGTCACTTTTAGGCCATTATTAACTGCAATTTATTGGTGGTAATATCACCAAATTATTAGTGTTTTTTTTATCTTCGACACAGAATTACCCTTGGCCCCAAAAAATCAATATGATCACCTTCCAATTTATGTTTCAAATGCCAGTGAACACTATTCGAATCTGTTGAAATCTTACCCAGCCCGTACGAAATTTGATGCTTCTGTGTTGGATATATTTGATAAGAACGGTTGAACTCATAATATATGAAAATTCATTTTATATAAAGGAAGGATTGAAAGTATATGTGTCGTCGTTATATTCGTTTCGGATTATATGATTCACTCAATTCAGAGCATCGAATATATGGCCATAAAATGAGTTGATAAAACGTAAATTTTGAGTATTATATAGTGTGACTCAGAAAAAACGAAACCATATTACCAACAATTACTGAAATACACTGTATAAAGAAGTTACTAATGGATTCGTTTTTCTGATTTTCCTTTCATTTTACAGGGAAGATATAATATGAACTTGTATATCAAATACAAAACTTTTCTATGTCTAGTTTTTGTTTTAGGATGAAGATGCTGTAAGATCGTTCTTTATTATTTTGAAGCATATTTGAAATTGAATCCTGACAAAATGACACAAAATGTTTTCTTTGCTATGAATGCTCTCAGATTATGGATAGGCAGGATTTGTTCAAAATACGGGGTTAGTCAGTACATAATGAAGTAACGATATTGGCATAATATGTAGTTTACACCATAGCCACCATCAGTATAAACAGTAATACAGGGAGAGTGCTTACACCTAAATTATTGAAGAAGGCTGTCTTTACCTATCACCTTCTTGTAATCGAAAATTTCAACAGATTCGAATTCAGTTTATTGATATTTGAAACATAAATTGGAAAGTAATGATATTGTTTTTTATGTTAAACAAAACCAGACATTGATACATTCTGTATTTCCCACGGAAGCCTGATATATTCTCTGTAAAATGATAAAAAATCAGAAAAATTAAAGGAGCACTTTTCTTTTTACAGGATATTTCTGTAATTTTTCTCAATATTAGTCTCGATTAAAACCTGAGTAACACTGTATAATATTCATAATTTACGTTTCCTGAAGTGGCCACATTGCACATATAACTGGTGAACTGAATGATCAAATCAGGTAATCCAAAGAATCTATAACACAAGCATGTATACTTTCAATCTCCTCTGTTTATATAGAAAAATATATATTTTATGAATTCAGCCGATCTTATCGGAAATATTTATTCAACACAGTAGGTAATTTGAATTTTCTTACTTTCCGACTCATGACGTTGATGTTTCATTCTGAAATAATATTCATTTTCTGTAACTCTGAAAAAGTCATGATTTACTGTTTTCAAAAAAATGCTTGGAAAATATACTGTTGTACTGGCCAATACTGTAATACTGTGGGGTAGATAAAAATCCTTTAATAATTTGGTGATTTTATCACCAATAAAGTGCAGTTAATAATGGCCTGAAAGCGACATTTCACAACTTCAACACTCTGTATCTGGTGAACTATACATAGAATTTTATGTGTACCCACGGTAACTTCTGTTCAGAAGCCCGAGTTCAACAACATATTGAAATTTTGAACAATTTGGCCGAACGACTTTTTGCATAAGAAGTGTCGTGCATGGTCCTTTCAAATTGAAAAAGTTTATCCATTGAATTGTTAACGGTTTTCATCCCTGAAGAAAGAAGCAATCAGAAACGATTTTTTTCATTGGTGGAGGGATGTGTGAGTGTATAAGGACGAAAATAATTTAAAATTATTCCATAAGTATTAAATAATTGATTAGTATATTCCCCCTAATTTTTGGGATTTTTTTTTCATTCCCATCTATCAAAACGAACGAATATTTTTGTGTGGTTTTATCTCAGTAGGTATTGAAGTCTATCATTTACTTAGTTGAAAGTCTATCTCCATTTCTCTTTTCGAAGTTTTAACTTTTGTGTAAATAATTTTACAAGATTGTGTTGTTTTTGCCTATCAATTTCCGTTATCTCGGAAATAGAGGGCAACATCCTTATTTCAGATAGAACACCCTGTATTCCATCGTAATTTTGATTTTCCAGCATATTGCTGGCCAACTTGTGTAATAATAATTTTGTGAGATAATCGTTTATACCCTACTTTTTTTATTTTTCGAAGCTTTAATTTTTTTGTGAATAATTTCAGTGTGCTGGCTGTCTTACGGACTCATTTACACTTGATTTTGACCAACTTTAAACGGACAGATTTCATTGAAACTTTGTGCACTTATCAAAAACCGGTAACAATACCATAATTTGACGAGTTCGTCTCATAATCCTGATCAGGATCGCCAGAATTAAATAATTTGCCTCCCATATATTCTGTGTGAGAGCCTTCGCCAGAATTTAAAAAATCCCATCCAGGATGGGTAATTAATGCTCCTGTTGCCTTCCTTGGCTAGGTTCGCTATTTTTTCCAGACTCTCTACGAAAAAAATATTTTTTTCTAAAATGAATTGAGAAATAAAAAGTGAAAAATAAAGTAAAATTTACAAAAACTGAAAAACAGACTTTATAACATATTGAACCCAAAATTGAAGAATAATTGTTTATGCAGGCAGAAAATAATAATAAATAAAAAATATTAGCATCACTGTGAAAAAAGCGTGGAGTGCTCAATATACGAAAATATGAAACAAAGGGTCTTCGCTTTTTTCAGAGTGATACTAATATTTGTCAATATACTATTATTTACTTTCAATATGAACAATTATTCTTTACTTTTTAGTTAAATGCGTTATAAAAACGTGTTTTTTAGTTTTTTTAAACTATATTCTATTTTTATTACATATTTCTAGCAACTACAACTTTATTTGCTCCAATTTTGCTTTTTTTATAATTCTATGAAGATAGTTTTATTAACTAGTAATACTTACTTATACAATGTTCCGTTGTTTTTCATACATTACCTTTATCATTTATGATTTTCAGTTATTTTGTTCTTCAAATAATTTGGACATAATTTGGAATAATATATTATTTTAATTCGATTGTCGTGAAAAGTGAATCTGTTTTTATAATCTTCATAAAAAAACTCAAATTGTATGCCCTTACCACAAAATAACTATTAGCTTTTTTAAAACTATATTCTTGAAGAAATATTCACCAAATATATTTTGCTCTGTATGACATTGCACAAATAAAGTAACTATTGTACATTTTATTATTACTACCAAATAACTTACACCACGAAAATTCATTCTATATCAAAACTTCATTCTGGTCTGCGAGGTGAACAAGTGTAGAATCGTGATTTCTCTCAACATGGCGTCAATTTGAACCGCAAAACAACAAAGGTGTTGTTGACGTTTTCTGAAACAACAAACAGAAAGGATTTTTGTAGACGTCTAGTGAAAGGATTCACGAGTTATCACGCTCCGAATGTACCTGCAATCCAAGCTTGCGTGTTAACACAAGATATCTTTGAATAAACAATGGCCACAAACAAAAGCATAGTCAACTCACCTAACTATTGTCAATATCCTCAACAAATATATGTTTTACGGATTATTGTGTTTTATTCTGTTTGTCGAATGTCACTTCAACCTGTAAAATAAGTAAATAGTCTTAATTGACAGCATTTCGTTGAGAAATACCCAAACTCGGTGACCACTTGAAATTCTGCTCGCGTAGAACTCCCATTGGAATTTAACCAAATTTTGAATAAAATCTGTTAATATACTTATCTTCATCTTTTGAAATGATGAAACGAGTCTTCTTTGAAATTCCGTGAAATTAATGAGTATTTTCAAGTGTACAGAATCAGAATATACGTTTTTTTATTAAAATGGAATATTTAGGTAACTATTTGTTTGTTTCTTCGTTCCAACTTGTTACTTTCACACGATATCTACCAAATTACATTCACACTTGATATTATCATCGTAAGGACATGACAGATAAATGCATACAGTTGCACAATTATATGAGGTTTCTTGATCTAACTCTTTGGGAATATTCGGAGGCTATATCTGTCTTCGTCATCAAAACTTACTGAAAACTCATTTTTCATCTGGTTGGAAGAAATTTGATCTTGTTTTGACAAAGTCAAAAGAAATCTGCCATAACGTCGATCACGATGACATTTGCTATCTCGATACATAGGGTGTCTAGTATCAATCAGTCACTATTGTGTTATTTTTTTATTCTTCTCTGAGAAGAAGAAACCATGTATGGTTCATTTCGACTGAGTTGGTTGAAAAGCAGTTCTCTGATGAAAGAGTGCAGGCATTTTCTTTAAATTTTCTTCTCTCCTGACTTGATTCTCTCAGTAAGATTCTTGAGTCATTCCATCTCATCATATGATCACCATCCGATATGAGAATATGTTTTGATATTTTGGAACCTGTAATTTTTCTGTTCTTCCTGGCGCATAGGCAATGGTCTTGAAAATTACTTGGGTTTTGGACGTCTATCGTCTTGAAGGGTTGAATGATGTTTGACTTCTTATTTCACTTGTTCTCAACGTTTCAGTTGCTTGTATCCGCAGTCGTCTTCAGGTGAATACTAACTAGTTCAGATGATACGAGGTCTTCATATAAGCGGTCTACGAGTGGTTTCCATACGTTTTTGGTCACCACGTTCCATCCTTCCATCCTTCCATCCTTCCATCCTTCCATCCTTCCATCCTTCCATCCTTCCATCCTTCCATCCTTCCATCCTTCCATCCTTCCATCCTTCCATCCTTCCATCCTTCCATCCTTCCATCCTTCCATCCTTCCATCCTTCCATCCTTCCATCCTTCCATCCTTCCATCCTTCCATCCTTCCATCCTTCCATCCTTCCATCCTTCCATCCTTCCATCCTTCCATCCTTCCATCCTTCCATCCTTCCATCCTTCCATCCTTCCATCCTTCCATCCTTCCATCCTTCCATCCTTCCATCCTTCCATCCTTCCATCCTTCCATCCTTCCATCCTTCCATCCTTCCATCCTTCCATCCTTCCATCCTTCCATCCTTCCATCCTTCCATCCTTCCATCCTTCCATCCTTCCATCCTTCCATCCTTCCATCCTTCCATCCTTCCATCCTTCCATCCTTCCATCCTTCCATCCTTCCATCCTTCCATCCTTCCATCCTTCCATCCTTCCATCCTTCCATCCTTCCATCCTTCCATCCTTCCATCCTTCCATCCTTCCATCCTTCCATCCTTCCATCCTTCCATCCTTCCATCCTTCCATCCTTCCATCCTTCCATCCTTCCATCCTTCCATCCTTCCATCCTTCCATCCTTCCATCCTTCCATCCTTCCATCCTTCCATCCTTCCATCCTTCCATCCTTCCATCCTTCCATCCTTCCATCCTTCCATCCTTCCATCCTTCCATCCTTCCATCCTTCCATCCTTCCATCCTTCCATCCTTCCATCCTTCCATCCTTCCATCCTTCCATCCTTCCATCCTTCCATCCTTCCATCCTTCCATCCTTCCATCCTTCCATCCTTCCATCCTTCCATCCTTCCATCCTTCCATCCTTCCATCCTTCCATCCTTCCATCCTTCCATCCTTCCATCCTTCCATCCTTCCATCCTTCCATCCTTCCATCCTTCCATCCTTCCATCCTTCCATCCTTCCATCCTTCCATCCTTCCATCCTTCCATCCTTCCATCCTTCCATCCTTCCATCCTTCCATCCTTCCATCCTTCCATCCTTCCATCCTTCCATCCTTCCATCCTTCCATCCTTCCATCCTTCCATCCTTCCATCCTTCCATCCTTCCATCCTTCCATCCTTCCATCCTTCCATCCTTCCATCCTTCCATCCTTCCATCCTTCCATCCTTCCATCCTTCCATCCTTCCATCCTTCCATCCTTCCATCCTTCCATCCTTCCATCCTTCCATCCTTCCATCCTTCCATCCTTCCATCCTTCCATCCTTCCATCCTTCATCATCAAATTGTAAACTCTTATTTATTTCAAAATGATCATAATAATAATAATAATAATGATTATTTATTCACTCTCAGGTTTACAATGTACAAATGTTATCACATTTCGAAAATATTCAGTACATTTGGCCTTGCATGTTATATTCTGATTCTGATTCTGTGAGTTCATGTTCAAGATTCTGTTCAATATTCTGCTATTGTTTTTTGTTATTTCCGTCAACCGACTGCACCCATACGAGCAACCCTCAGAAGTTTTCGAGACACTTGTGCGAGCTAGGGAGAACGTAGCCCGCACCTTCAAACGTGTTATGCCAAGTACGGTATAGTTTCTGAAATTGCAATCATACATCAAAAGAAATGAACAGCTTTGGTTGACTAAGGTTATAGAAATGGGTAAAATTTCATTCGATTGTGTACATACTGCTCTACACCCCACATAAAACCCAACTACTAAATATGTCTTTCATATTGCTATTAAGGAGATATTCAACTCTTCTCGATTTCGTTTCATTTTAATATTGCAAGTTATTTTGCAACTTTACAACTGCTGGAGTATCAGACAATGGGTTTCACAAGATTAGATTACATTACATCAGTTCATTTCAATTGTCGATTGAAAGTTCTTCTCCGAAAAAACAAAAGGTCGAATATTTTTCTGAAGTTCGGTACTTATAAAAATGAGACGGAAGCTGGTACTGAAGGGCAAGAACAGTGTCTGAGAAAGAAAAAAACGTAATTAATAGCAAACTTCTTGCAACATTTTTAAAATAACGCAATGGATAAAAATGAATCAAAAGTTCGATGATGGAAATAAATTCCCGGACTACTCACAAGATTTTTCATATGATGATGACTCAGATATAGACGTGAATATCAAGGAAGGCGCAGAAAATAATTCTGAAGAGTTGAAGTTAATGCTCAATTTGCTTCCGATGGCACATGATCACTGTGCTGGTAGTGAAAAAAAAAACAAAATTTTCAAATTTGATCTATGCTATGGAAGCTGAGTTCTCAATATTGGATAGATAGATAGAGCATACAATTTTAAAAATTTAAAAACGATTCTTTATTTACTATTTTAAATGCTATATAAACTTAAAATAAATATTTTTCCACGAGAATCTTGTATTTATTATGTTAGGTGCAAGAGAATTCATAAAGTACGTTTTTTTATCAAAATGTGTGTTGTTCACCCTTCAGTTGTTGGAAATTGCAAGTGTGACATTTTCAGTAGTATTACTCGGTTGTGCTTGAGATTGCACGTTGAAATGTAATATCCTTGTTATTACTAGATCACACACGTCTCCTGAAAACTTCTCAGGGTTCCAGGTAGATATATAACCAGGTGATGGAAAAACAAATTTTGAACAAATTTTGAACGGAATAACTGCATCCAAAATGTGAAGGCGAATAACAGTAGACCCTTGTGTTCTGATGATCTTTTCTTTTTTATAACTGCAGAGGTACTCTTCCAGTAGCAGCTGAAATCAAAATCACGTCAATAACAAAACCATGCCAGAAATACCTCTTAATTCACCCTGTAAAACATATTTTTGTGTCCTTCACCATTTTTATATTGTTCCTGGTTCGAAATGGTCGAGATAATCTCCGAACGAAATGAGGTATTTGTTCACGACTAATATTGACGATAAGTTGAGATTTGTGGCTTTCAGTCATGCAAAGATCGCCATGTAGTTCCAACGATGAAAATTCTGTCGATGATCAACTTGGCAAGCCTTCTAGTGATATTTTTCGTGTATTGTTCAATTGAGAGTGCTAGTGATAGTGAAATCCCCAATAAGTAAGTACATCTTTCATGGTACCTGGGTGCGGCTTCATTTGGATGAAATTAACTGGGAGTGGTACCGGTTGTGATTGGTACGGTAACAACTGTATCCCTTGATTCAACACCAGCATGGTTGATAGGTTGTTGATTGATGTCTTCATTATTATTTCTATTCGATATCAATATTCATGAAATAACATCATTCGTACTTCATAATAGATTATCAATTTTCTTGTCAGTACGTCATATAACTTTCCGGGTCTCCTGTTCTAGTTTATTGCACTGTTTTCCCAAATTTTCCATAGTTTTACACAATCTTCAATATTATTATAGACTTTCTTCTGTTATATTTCGGAAATTTCCTAACGCAACCCCCCAATTATGGCCAAACTTTCCAGAATTTCACTTCAGTATCTTTTCAGAAATTTTCTTCCAGAATTTTACTTGTATATCTTGTCAGTACGTTCTATAACCCTCCGAAGCTTTTATTCTGGTTTATTGTACGGTTCTCTCGAATTTTCTAGCACTTTCCAGAAGCTTCGTGAACATTTTTACAAACACTTTCTTCATAAATATCCTAGAGATTTCCCACCACGCCTTCTCACTAGTTGCTAAACTTTCAAGAGTTTCACTTGAATGTCTTGTCAGTACATTCTACAACCTTTCGGATATTCGGTTCTGATTCATTACAGGGTTCCCAAATTTTCAGCACTTTCCAGCAACTTCCGAAATTCCACACTACATTCTAAAAATTTCCAAAGTTCCACCTACCACACCCCTTTACTGGTGGTCAGAGTTTCTATAGTATTTCACTTATTACAGTAGTCCTTTTCAATATGTTCTGTTACTTTTCGGATCTTCCATTCTGGTGTATTGTATAGTTTTCTTGATCGTTCAGAACACTTTATATTATATAGATCAATCCAGATTATTCTCAAACATTCTACATTCTAAAACACTACGGAACTTTCTGAAAAAATTTGGATCATTAACACAATTCAAAACATTTCAGACTCTATTTATTCAATGTGTGAGAAGAAGAGAGAGATATTTCTTCACACACTTTTGTCACCCACTACTACTTTTGCCCTAACTACTCTACTAACGGCTATCTACCACCAAATCTGCGAGTGGTTAGCTGTTGGTGGTCATGCAGAAAATAACGTACACAACTTTTATATTGATAACAGTAATCCATAGATAATTGTTCATATGTATATATTTTCTTGAAGTTTCAAACATTGGTTTCACCAACTATGGGTTTGTTTATTGCTGTTTACAGTGGTGTTATACCTATAATAATAATGTGGTAAGTTGAAGCGCCTTCGCCATTTAGTAGAATGCTCTTGACGCCATCTCACAGATTCCGCTTTTAATATTTAGAAAACCACTGAAGCCATTTTGATCAAATATGCTGGAGACCAATTATACTCAATATATTTTTGGATGAGAAATATGCAATAATTTCAAAAAGCTGATAGTTGAACTCTAGATACACTCAAGAAGTTTTCGGAACTGAAAAGAAATAAACACAACATAGAAATCTGAACGAATATTCAACGGATTGACGATCTTGTTAGTAATAATAGTTATCATTGAACATTTACTGTCTACAGAATCAAGTCTAAACGGCTATTATCGTAAGCCACTAGGGTGAAATTGTATCCACCCGTGGATTGACCCCAATTCCTTGAGGAATTTGAGGATTTTGAGGGGTCTATTCGTGGTATTTCTCTTACAGTCAGCTGGTGTGATCCCAGTATATTCAATCTCTTCATTTATCATTTGTCAATCACAATCATTTTTCAGATCACATCATATTATCATGTATCAACTCTTACATTAACTAACTAACGATGAATAAATAGCAACTAATCCAAAAAATATATAATACTGATTATTTTTTTCGTATGATTTTCAACCAATCAGAATGTCCAATTTAGTTAAGTTACCTCGTATAATTTCGATAATACCTGATTATACATAGAGTAGCTCCACCAATCGAAAATTTTAAAATAATTTCATTTTCATAGTAACCACATCGACATCAATATATGACAAACAGAACTGTCAAATTGTGACGTTTATCAAAAATTGTTCAAAAATGAGTCGATTCGGAGATTTATCATCAAATGCAATAGACGATAGTATACAAACAGTATTTTGCATCTCAAACTTCCTGCATAATTACAAATCGTGTCAGTTTGACAGAATAATCCTCCCGCTTCGCGGTCGGATTATTTAAACTGTCAAACTGACACTCTTTTTAATTATGCAACAAGTTATCGATGTATAACCTGAATATTTTGAAGTACTTATAGTATTACTACTGACTATTTCACTCATCTTAAAATTCTCACATAATCTGACCAATCGCAAACCAAAGACAACTCGTGTTATCGCGATAACACCAGCTGTCTACAACACAAAGTTTGGCAGTTCTATCAATATTAATTGTACCTGATTGTGTCAAAATGAGTCGCTTCGGTGCAAATTCAAATGAAATTATGAAACTAAAGATTATAATATTAACGATTTTAATAACTTGTTTATGACTGTTATACATTGTTCGTATTTATATTAATGAAGAAACTTTATTAGTGAAATAGTCTAATAAAATTCAACTCGTGATTGAATTTATCTCATAAGTCTGTCTTTTATTTCTGAACTCAACTGCGGACTCGTGGTGTTTTCACGAAGCAATTCAGTTTCGTTCAGAAATAAATCGACAGACTTATCGCGAGAATTCAATCACTCTTGGTATTACTCCTGATAATTTGATACATGGTTTTCTCGAAAAAACTATTATGGATATAACTGACGAGAATTATATGAGAATTATATTCCAGTTCATGTAACATTTAGAATGTTAAGTGCATACAACATAAAAATATACATTATGAATGATTCTTTCCAGGAAACCTCCCAAGAGCGGCAAGAATAAGAAATCTTTCGTAACGGTCCTATTCTCGAAAAAAAATACAGTTTTCAATATAACCGAAAACAAAAGAGGACTTTGTCGCTGGCTGAGAGGGATGAAACATCAAAACAAACTCTGTTTGAAGAAGAAAGGCTTACCTGAACTTCTGATGGATACTAGGAAATTAACCCTCGATTCTTGCAGAATACAATTCCAGTGAGTTTTTCCCCTTCAACGTTACTTTCCGCGATTTTATTCCGATTGATTCTACATAAAAACAATAATACAAATTATTTGTTTGTACACATTTACGATTATGTAACATTACTAAATGGTTGGTAATCACGATTGCACTTACACATATACAGAGTGGGCAATTGGAAACTAATAAATAAGTTTTTGTGTACCTATCCATTGAAAAGAAGCACTTAATTATTGAGAGAAAAATTATTTGCGTTTGCAGTAAATATAATTAACCTGAAAAGCATTTCATTCCTTTGCGCTGTTGAAATATCGCCCTATATTCATCACATTCGAAAAACCATGTTGATCAGTACAGTTGCTATCGCAATACCTACAGGCATTCTGGTTGGAATTCATGTGATTATGAATTTGGAGATCCTGCTGATCAATTCAAGAACGTCTTCTTTCAATCTATTCAAGAAATGCCCTTTCAAAATACTCCTTAAAAGGCCTTCCATGATGTTAAGAATCTCCAATTTCCTGGAATATAAAAGGCCTTCCATAATGTAAAGAATCTCCAAATCCCTCGAATATCAAGTGGTCCTCTCACGATTTGAACCATTTGTTGATGGAAAAGATTTTCATCAAAAAAACTATATTTATTCATATGAAGTCTACCCCAATCCTTCGGTTGGGAAGTTTGAGTACAAACATGATAGATAGACAACAAAAAATATGATTTTGATAGTTTTAAAAACGAAAATGAAATGTTTCATACTCGTTTGGTTTCACTTGCCTACCATTTGGCTCTTGAACCCTGAAAAAGTTGTTGAAATGTTTAAATATGTTAAGAAATCATTAACTGTGATTCAACCTGAACATTTCTTCATCGATTGAAGTTGACGATTAATTTTTAACAGTTACAGTGTGAAATATTTCTTGATATTAGATGAATAAATGGTCCTATTCCTGTTTCAATCTTCAATATTTTGAAAATGAATCGACAGAAACTCGAACTTGCATGCTGGAATAAGAGATGTATTAAAGTACTATCGCTTTCCATAGCAATGAAGTCTTCTGAAGATAAATTTGATTGTTACCCTTATATTCTAAATAGCTTTTTTTTGTGAAGAAGGCTCTGAATGTGAATCAACTACCCCAAAATCAATGGTTTTCAATAGTGCACTATGTATAATAAACTTTCATCCATATAGAAATATCACATAAAACCAGTATTATATTTTGCATATGTACATTTTCACTATCTCCTCATGAATTTAAGATTGTTTCAGATATGAGCAATGGCCTTGTTTACGGCAGAAGAAATACTTCAAAAAAGTCTATAGAGAAACGGCTCTCATGTATTCTTTAGCGAGTTCTGCCTTCATGTATTTGGTGGCGAAAGCCTGTGCAGCAGGAAAATTGGAGAACTGCAAATGTGCTAGTCATGGAAAGTCTGATAACTCTTCTCAGTGGCAATGGGGAGGATGCGGCGACAACACGAAATTCGCAAAAAATTTTACGTACAAGTTTTTTAAACTCAAAAAGAAAGGTTAGAATCGTCATAATTGTTTCAGTGGCTGGCATAAATTAAAAATATCCGACCAATTTGAATGATTTGCGAGTTGATTAGATGAATATATTCAGCTGTCAAACTTTATTTCTACTTCAATTACTCCAATATTGAACATTTTGAAACAGTAACTTAACTTTTATGACACATTTGATTAACCTTGTCGAAGATTATATGGAACTTTTTTTCAACAAGACTTTTATCTGAACCTTGGTTGAGCAGGAACTGCTTCAGATCTGAGACATTCATCAATTGAACAAAAATCTGAGTCCTGAGACCAGATCAGAATATGTTGAAGAAAACATATGCAAGGAGACAAAAGATTCTGAAAGTAATGAATATAATTTTGCATGAGAAGGAGACTAGCCTGAAGATGAGATATATTATAATCATTTAGGTTTTTGGCAGAGAAGGCGATATGCTCATTAATCGCATTTCAATATACGAGTTTATGACAATATTTTTCCGTCAATCTCACTCTTATTGAAAGGATTTCTCTATTAAAGATATTCAATCAACGAAATGAACAGTAGATACAAAATCTATTGACCATTAAAAATAATATTTGTAATGGTAGAGTTAGAGAAACTGAAAGATGAAAGAGGGGTATTTATTTGTCGATTTTGTCCACATTGAAGAACATTAAACCGACATTTAAATACGAGGTCACCGGAAATTTTTTTTCATATATCTAAAGGATTTTTCGTACCGTTTCATGTTTGAAATTATTTTCACACTCAAATACGTTCACTCTTCGATTTGTAAATCACTCAGATCGTGTCCCAAAATATCCATAAATTCTGAGGCATTTAGGTCTAACGTTCATCATTATTTTATTCCTCTTAATTGTTTTAGGTGATATTACCCAAAGTATACTAAGGTATAATAGTGAGATAGGAATGAAGGTTGTGATGAAAAACGAAGAGAAATTCTGCAAGTGCCATGGATTATCAGGTAACATGATGGGCATTTACAAATGTTCACAAAAATACAATAATATCTTTGGTGTTCCTTTTGATATAACAAGATTTATTCATTTTACAATAGTTAAGGGTAATATAACAAGACCTTGATAAATAGTCGACTATTTTTATTGCGTCTAAATGTCGACTGTATTTTATAATAATTTGAGGAGACATTATTTTGGCATTAATAATCTGATGAAAACCCTAGGGCGAAGCTCGAGGGCTTTCATCTCTGATCATTAATGCCAAAATAATGTCGAGTAAAATTAATAAATACAAGAGAAATTTAGCAGCACTAAAAAATTCGACAATTAATCATGGTCGTGTATACAGCTTCAACACGATTGATTCTTTTTGACGTTTTAGATGTATTTATTTAGAGTACTGTCAGATGCACAGGTTCCTTAATATATAGATACCATGCTGAATAGTTGGTGGCTATTGTGTATCAAGCAAATAGTCGCTAAGAGAGCGTGTTGATTGGTACTGTCAAATAGGAACCAAACGTGAGATTGGACTGAAATTTAATAGACAAAAGAAATAATGGATTTTAACTAACTGTGAAAAGCACTTCGTATGCAAGAATTATACCATACTCTCACGGTTCTACCTCACATCACCTTCAATTTTAGCAAATTTTTTGAAGGTCAGTGGTGGAGTTTTCCCGACGAAATTTTTTTGAATGATCTTTTGTGAATATTTAGATTTTTCTCAGTATTAACTGAGTCACAAAAAATATTTGAAAGTCGTAGGTACCAGATCCATAATTCACCGACTTCATTCATCAACTTGATTGTGAAAAAATATAAAAGATTTCTCATTCTTGAAGAGTTGATCCATATAATAATGAATATTTTACCTTTTCTTCTTCAGCTTCATATAGCCTCTTCGTGTCTTAGAAATGGAAAGTAAAATAATCTGCATTTTCAGCAGAAATAATCCCGCACCTAAATTCAACGTGTTAGCCATGACTCAAGTTCAATCAAAAATCAATTGTACTTCTGCCATCTATCGCTGTCGAACGAATTCAGTACACATTCATGAAACAGAAAACTGTTTCAAGTCCTACCCGACAGTGAACCTGTGTAACAACAAATCGATTACGAGAAACATCCGTAAATCAATAGCTCTCAAGATTTTCAATTAGTACCTGATATTTTTGGATGGGGAATGCTCTACATTGAACACAGCTATTAACAATATTATTTGCATTTTCTGAATGTTTTACCCCTTCATTTGAAAAAATTAGTATTGCTGCGACATCTATTCAATGTGTAATGTACCAAAACCACTGCGGCTTCAGTTACAATTGCTACTAGTTTGATTCAATATAAATAGATGGAACTGATAGTTTGTGTTGAAAATTGAACAGACTTTTCTTTTATTCCGAATCGATGAACTGTATCGTTTGTTTTATTATACCGAGAACAAAAATCTCGAATATTCTATTCTGTATTTATTTTGGAATGTAAATACGACAGAGCCATCTATTAGCTATACACTATATCAATAACAATGATGAGTGGTGCTGGTGGTAGCCATTGTTGGTCCAAAAGAGACCTATCAGAAACTACCTACTATTGAAAACATTGGAAATGTTCAATCCATGAATAAATAATATAGTAATAATAAAGATAATACTCCCGTACTCGGACTTGCCGACTACGCACCTCACAGACGGTTGCTAAATATGACCCAGGTAATCATATAACTTACAATCGATTTTGGGAATATGAAGTTCATATCACGGCTCCCCTGCATCAAAATAGCTAATTCTGCGTTTTTCATAAGTGACAAAAAGTGATTATTTTCAGCGAGCGGCAGTTTGGAACATCATTGGAATTGAGTCAGTATATAATATATGAGAATTGTAGGAAATTCAAACTAGGTACCTACTTTAATTTTATACAGAATAGTCTTTATCAAAAATGTCTCAAACATCCGCCAAAAACAGCAAAAAACAGCCGTTTAGCTCACTGCTGACGAGATAAAGAAGTTGAAAATTGGATTCAGCAACGAAAAATACATACTAATCCGTTAAAGAATACTTCTTAAATTTTTTTCTGGAAAAACCCCATATGATTGAACTGAATCAAAAACTTGTATGTAAGTTATTTGACATTATAAGTTTGGTTATTTCAGTCATATCTTCTGCTACTCTCAATTCAGAAATTGTGTAATATATTTACATAAATATATGGTCATTTAGAGTAATTGACGTCACTTGACCCAAAACCAGCATGTCATTATTTTGATGTTACTTATAGGTCATTAAAATTCGTTGTGATTGATTATGCCCCTATTATACCTATCTATATATCCACAAACTCTTTGCATGAGAATGCCACTCGTATGTCGTTTTGAGCTCCTGGGGAACTGAGGAAATTTATCGTCTTGGGTAATTTCTATTTCTTGGAATTTATTTATACCAATGGTTCCAAATATTCATGAATTCGAGTAGTGTTCTTTTTGTTAGTCATTAGTAATGAAAGTTTTGTTTCATTTGTGTTTTGGATTTGACTCTACGATAGAATTTATAATTCAGAACTGACATCCATTAAACGTCCTCTAAGGACTCATCCTGAAATCATCATTTTCACGTCATAATAATGACGTTAGATATGACCAAATAATGACGTACAGATGACGTCAGCTCGTTACTTGGGACATATATGAAAATACAGTTACCAAATACGGTGACTTGTTACTAATTACATGCAAAAATCAAACTATCTGTTGAAACAAAACTTTTCTTTTGTAGATTTTATTGCTTTTTTTCACTTAAGATGCTGCTTACTAACCAAACATCTATCTTACTTTAATTCCATTCCTATGCAATTTCAGGCTCCTGTAGCTTCAAGATATGTTTCAAAAGAATCCGCCCGTTCAGCCAGATCACCAAAGACCTGGTGAATCATTACCACAGTGCCATCAAAATTGAACCTGGCAACTCAAATTACGAGTTAGAGTTGACAAAATCCAAACAACACTTGGTGTATTTGGAAAATAGTCCGAATTTCTGTCCGGATACTGTAGGACGACAATGCAAAGATCCTGCCAACTGCGCCACGCTGTGTTGCGGAAGAGGATTCTCTCCGACCCCTACCATAGTAAAGGAGACTTGCAAGTGTAGATGGCGCAACGAAAGTACTTACCAAATAGCGTGCGAGCAATGCGAGAGAGAAGAGATGATGTACACATGCCATTGATTATGTGATTTTTAATACTATGAATGTATAAATATAATAATGCCGTTCTAGGTAGTGTTTTTTTTTCAAAATATCCACTATTATAATGATGAATATGTCAAATATTCAAACGAATTGTTATTCCTGTGTTAGCCAATTGTTTCCATTTTCACCAATATAAGCTTCTAGCTACCATTGAACACCAATTTTTCTATTCAATGGGGATAAGTATCTGCTAGAGTACCCTCTCCTGATTTCCTGGAACCCAGTAAATAGTGGGAGTTATGCCCATTGATGATCCCATTGTTATATTCTCGCTCCATAGGTATCCAGGAATGATAAATCATTTTCAACTTCTACCGTTACTTTCGCAGTGAACTGCAATCTTCTGTGAACCCTGAGTAGCTGTCGATTATAAGACCAACTTCATTGGCTGCGTGGGCAACTGCCTTCAAAAGAAAAAGTCCAATCCCTGCCTTTTCAGACCAAGCTATGATGGGACAGCGAAATAAATCAGTCGCATGTATGATTCGAAATATGAATAAAGAAGGTCCACAATCTTCCTGTAAAACTACAAGTCTCTGGATATAATTACTGCGGTGCTGGCACCAAGATGGAAAATAGTTATTCAGAGGAGACATTGGCGTGAATCCTCTTGACGAAGCTTGTAAGCGACACGACAGTGCTTACTCAAGAAGTGAAGAAGAAATATTGCAGAGAAGGAGGTCTGAACTCCTGGTGACTTTACAGGCTCCATTCAGTACCATTTTTTTTGTTATAACGATGGAACAGATGATTTAGGATACAAGCTCCTATGAAAATGCATAATTTTGCGAGTTTTTATGTCGAGTTGCCTCAGCTCCTCTTATATTTTATTGATTTTTCTGGCACTTCTTATAATGGTTGCAAGTTGATGTGGTTGGCATTATTACAAATCATAGCTACACGTTCATTACAGTTGTATTTGTGAGATAATATACAAAGAGAGTATTCTGCAAATAGCGGCATTTTAAATTCCATTTTTGTTTCGTGTTGCTGAAGGTATTTTGCTCAAATTCAACTGAACATTCCACTTAATTTAATGCGAAAGTATATAAAAATATATCTCATTTGCCTTGACAAGATTTTTTCTTGTTCTTTATACTGTTTACAACATAACAATTGTGTTCAGTTCTTCTAGTTAGACTGAAAATCTTCAGGTACTCTTTTCCATATTATTATTCAAAAGGAAATTTGAAATGTATATCTATTATAACAACTGGGATAAAGTCTGTATATAATAAATAAGACATTTCCAGACGCTGAATGACATAATTTTTTGTGTTATTTTCATCTTGGATATTTACGAAAGTGCAGCATGGCTAATTCTTCTTTGAACTTCCTACAACTTCACTATAAATATAATGCACTATATACTGAATAGCTCTATGTTTAAAGCAAACTTTCATTAGAGAGAAAAATAAGATCGTGTGACCTAAGAGGCCACTACCACGGATCTGTATGTCTGATCCATTAACAAATCAAAAATTCTATCTGTTCGACTTCTGCAGTACAATGTATAGGCAATACACTGATTTGTACCAGTAATTAAGAGATTTATTACCTCTATTAGTTAAAAGTGAACTGTTGAAAATCGTAATCATGAATATCGTTTTCTAATATATCCATATTTTACATAATTCAAACACCTCAAATGGTATTGTTCCAATTTTCATTTTCCACATATTCTAAGATGATTTTCTCAAATCGAAATCTACAGTTCGAAAACTGACATTGTTTGTTTTTCATTATTTGAAGATGTTTCAGAGTGTTATATTATCGTTATATATCATTAAATCAACAGCATTGGATATTTTGAAACGTAAAATATGTTGAATGACATACCCAATATTCTGAAGTCGAAATTTTGTTTGCTTTCAGTAAAGTGATTTGAGTATTCTTCGGTCCATTATCGCATAGTTAGTAGGTACCTACCCTAGTTTCAGATTCTTCAGGAACAATTGCCAAACTTAAAAATAGATAATTAGTGTTTTCATTTTTATACGTACAGGAAAACGATGTTAAGAAGTGAATTGATTGGATTCGACTACATGTTTATTGTTGATCACTATAGCAAAATTCTATTTTAGTGGGGAAACAGTTGTTTGTACGTGAAAGATTCCACCACTGCATTCGCAGTGTCCTTGAATACCGATGCCAGCGATTTCTCAATAATTGGCATCAGCTCTTTAAGAAACATGTCGAAGCTCTTGTTGACAACGTCATTGATCATTCCAACTGAAAAAAAAGATGGTTTAAGTTATCAGTTCGAAACCAATAAGTATCGATACATCTCTATATGTGTGTGAATTTTGTCAATATTGCACTCACAGTAATCAACGAGTTAGCACCAAGACAAAACAGAGTTTTCACTGACAGCCCAACTCTAATAATGTCCGACCGACCCTGGCACTGATGACAGGAGCGAGAACCTCAAAATATGTATAATATGTATTAAGGTAATTTACCACTTAATAGGAATGTGTGGGAAAAGGGTATTTAATTATTTCTTTCACTGAACCTACATTTTCAGATTGTTTCATACAGTTTACTCAGAAATCAACAGAGGAGAGGTGGCTTCTGCCATATTTTGCCATTGCCAAAATCCTTTGACTGTGTTGATCGCAGACTAAGGCTGCAAAAGCTTCAGTACTATTATGGTTTCAGAGTATTGCAACTTCATTATATTCAGTCCTATCTAACAGGACTAAGTCGGATTGTTAGGGTTGTTGAATTTTCAACTATGCTAAACATTAGTTCTGGAGTTCCTCAAGAATCTGGTACCTTCTTTGTTTACTTTGTCAATGATTCAACCCTTATTGATATTTCATAAGTGATGACATGAAGAAGGTTATAAGTTGGTGCGGATGCAACCGATTAGCAATAGTCAGAAAACTATTATGGTCACTTTCAAATGTACGCTTGACGATTTATCAATCAATACAGGTACCTTTGAGAATAAGAGATCTACAAAATCTCTAGGCATTTATATTGATGGGAAAGTAATGTTTGAGGATCACATCACAGCTTTAAGAGAAATAAAATATCGTCAGGATGTTATTCGATGGAAATAGTTGCAAAGAGGTTAGATTTTACAGCTATCACTCGATCATCGAATCTCACTTGAGATACGGAATTGCATTCTGGGGAGGCTGTTCACTTCACCAAAACGAGAACGTGGGTACATGTGTAAAGCCAAATTTCAAGTTTTGTGCAAACCCTTATTCAAGACATCAAAGATATTAACTGTTATGCATATATGTATATTAGAAACTGTTAGCATAATCATAAAACGAAGAAATTTTGCTCACATCAATATCATCACGCTACTCAGCAAAATAATGATATTCCATTTCCCATTACAAATTCAACCTCAATAAAAGACTCCTTCAAATATAATGAATTCAAAGTATACAATCGCAACTGCCCAACTCCGTCAAACAATAAAGTACCTCCCTCTATCATGACTGTATGTAGAATAGAAAATTAGAATTTGGAAAAACGAAAAGTTTGTGTTGATGAATATATTTTCAGGCCTCAGAATAATATGTCATTTAATATCGATGATATGTGTAAAAAATGGAACTCACGTAAAACCTTATCACCATTGAACAAATTCTCTAAGCGAATGGATCCACCTCCTACATCTACGTGCAATTGGAATGTAGGGAATCTGAGGTATTCGTCTCCATCTTTTTCAAACAATTCACCAGTCAGCTGAGCTGTCGCATGTGCATCCGCTAAAAAATGAGAAAAAGTATCAATGTCATCTCTGAAAATCCCAGTTGCGTTAGTACCAAGCATCTTGAGAAAGTTCAGTTCTGAAAGTTTTTATAATCGCAGTATGCAATGTCAGTAGTGACGTTTCATTGGGACATTCGTATTATTCATCTGTTTTTGAGTAAAAATTAAGTATTTCAGTCAACGCATAGATCGACCTCATCTGTCTCGTACGGTTCGATCTCTTAGCCTAACACCTTTCCTTTTGAAAGAAGTTGAGAGGGTACTGGTCGAACACATGAGGCAGATTTTAATTTACATTAAAAATATATACTTGTTAAGTCACGCTTACAATTGTTTCGACAAACAGTGTTATCATCTGAGCTGAGTTATGAACATGTCTCTCATTGAAAATAACCAGAATATCTCACAAAACCTCGTTTGAAAAATCCCTCAAACGGCTCTCAACGACAAGGAGATTGTGGTGGCCATATTTCTCGATATCGAAGGAGAGTTTGATACTACCAATCTCTATTTGACCTGCTGTGGCTGAAAAAGGTAGGATCAACAATTAACTGCTAGATCTATGCATGTTCAGATGCATAACAGCTACTAGATCTCTAGAAGACGAAGCCATTCCGTTGGAGGTCTTCAAGGGCTGCCCAAAAGGCGGGGTACTGTTTCCCCTTCAGTCGTAATTCCTGATGGACAATCTACTAAATGTTCTTGACCCTTTAATATTTGTAAGGTCGAGAAGGGCAGCTTCTAGTATCCTCCAAAAAGCTTTGAATGACAAACACAGATGGTGTCATAGGGAATAGATGCCTGTCAATTCCAGAGCTGAAAGATTTTACTGAACTTCCTTTCAATAGTTTGGTCATTCTATATGCAGCGGAAGCCTGAATGAAGAGCTTACATGGAACGCTCACTAGGTTTTTCATAAAATCATAGATTTGTCGAAGGATTTGTGGAAAATTTTGGGGTGTAGACCCCAAAAAAACATATGGAGCGATTCCTTGGTGATGGCAAAGCTGTCTGTCAATCACTGTAGCATTAGTACCACACCCTGTACAGATATAGAAATTCTATACTCACCTTCTCCTCACATTCTTCTGAAGAGAGAGGCAAGATGGACAATTTACAAAATTGTTCATATTGCTAGGTGCACACAATAAGCTTATACGGATGGTGGCAGACTACTAGTTGACAAATAAAATCACAGCGTTCTAAGAATGATCTTCGATATAATGCCTCTAACAAACAAACATGACCTACCTTGTACCATCCTAATTCCGAATAGAGACGAATGGGTCCTCCAAAAAGAGTGACTATTTTATATAGACAACTGTTGCTTCACAGATGGTTTGAAAACACTCCCAGGCACTGGGATGGTTATATACAGTTGTAGACCAAGGACAGAGATTTCCACCATCCACTGACTGATAAGACAGAGAATGGAGGAAACGAACCTCATACACAAATCAATTGAAATCATTTCGGACAGTCAAGTGACTTCAAAAGTACTTGGAAGATATTTCCTCCCACTGGGAATAAGAAAAAATCTGTCTCTGATCTGCATTCTAGGCATGGAAGACAATGTAGAATACTCTCTTGTGGAACAGGGGAACAAACTCTGGTAAACCTGATGTTGCGACAATTGGGAGCACATCAAAAAGAGAGAGATCAACCGAGTTAGAGGTCTGTCTGTTGAGACATCCTGAATGACTGGACAGCAGAAGAGGACATAATAGATACTTGCATGTGATCTACCATGACCCATAAACATTTTTGAGTACTGATATGAAACAAATACAAACGAGTTTTTGTGGTCATTCAGCTCTGAAGGAGCTTTGAGCAGGTTGAAATCTGCACAAATTGACGAATACCAAAAGATGGTCCACGTCAAACTTATCAAGCACGTGCTAGGAATCGCATGTTATAAGGTGAGTCCTCGTTAATCCTTGGCTCGCACAAGTTTCGACATCTTATGGCTATCGTTCGAAGGGGGACAACAGCTGGTTAGCGAAAGAAACAATTTTAAACATTATTTTTAACATGGTCATCGCGAAATAGCTTTTGTAAAGATGAATATAATATATATATCATTTAATAAACTCAGAGGGCGATACATGTATGGATGATACCACTTCTGTATACCTACATTTATGCGGGTGACCGGGATTAGTGTAATATTTCTCTATATTTCTCTATATTGAAATCAATAATGTCACGGTCTTTTTTTTTGTCTTCCATAACAAAACACTGTATAGTGGACAAAAAATCATAAACTTGGTAATACATGACTTACTGATATTGGCTTCCAAATCTCCATTTCCTTTAACTGGCAATACTAGAAGTTTACCATCAACACTATAGTGTGCTTCAATGCGAAGTTTCGGGAGATCAATGTATAGTGTGAAGAAGTGGGTATCCAAATTAACACTGGAACATAGGTCAAATCCAATAAATTTCAATATCAATCGAAAGCTCTACAATACGTAATTTTGAATGTTTTCAATACGAACGAATTTATATCTACGAACGCGTAAATAGATGATAATCTACTTCATTTTTTATATTTCGTAAATCCTCTCTAGTATCATGGAATCAACTAATTCTGACTTAAGCTTAGTTTTCATGCATCCGAATTTTCGGTTTTTCGTATAAAATTTGAAAGAAATGTCACTTTTTCGTACGAATGATATTTTGAGTGGTTTTCATTTGTGCGAAATGCCTTCATGGATTAAATGAAATATTCAACGTCAACCCCCTAATTTACCTTCCATTTTCTGAAGTAAATTCCCCAGCTAGTTAATTCAGCTGTGGTAATCGCCATGTAATTTTCGTAGTTTGAAAATAGGTCTCACCCAAAAACTTTTAGGAGCCCTTTTTATTCGTTTCTTCAATTAAAAATTCCAATACATTAACAAAATAGTAGAATATAAAATATTACGGCTGTTCATATACTCATATTAATAATCATGAGATTTCTCCATATTCAACTTTAAAATTTTTAATGTGCCTGGAAACAACCATAACCGCACTGATCACTGTTTCCCTTTAAAATTTCGGACAAGTTGACTTTATTTCAACTTCTTGAATTTATTCGTACCATCAGTTAAAATTTGCCGCCACGAAATATATTTGAATAGCTTCTGACAGATTTCGTACGAAAAACGAATAATTCGTGTACATGAAAACTAAGCTTTACTGACATGGAATTGAAAAATTCTGACTGTGCAACTGTGAGTTAACCAATTTTAAAGAGATTAGTTGTCAAAAAAGTAAAAGAAAGTCTTGATATCATATTGCAAATTTTTGTTATCAAGTCCAAATTATTCTTTATGTTCAGGTTTCCACGAAAACGAAAACCGTCTAATGTTCCTTTTTATTCCTGATATTAATGTTCTGTCAATTTATTTTTTTTCATAAAGGAATGTAGGGCTTTCATATAATAAAATTTTGGAAAATTGACACGATATATAAATCCACTTCAATTCGTACAGTTTGTAGAAAAACACGAGTGTCCCACGTAATTTTTTTGTGGCTATGGATGAGTAGCATCATGAGTGTATAATAATCTAAGAGATATAACCTCTCTAAATATTACGTATGACATGTTCGTGAAATCTCAAATAGTCATCTAAAATCAAACCTAGGATTTTTAGAATATCAGAAATTCCAATACATTATTTTCAAATAATATTAGGAGATTTATTTGTGCAAATGCCTGATTTCATTTGTTAAACAATGCCAAAGCCGCAGATTCTGGAGTATTTAACTTCAAAGAATGCTGACTAGCAATATCTGCAATGTTATCTGAATCATCATTCAATGATACTTCTAGATCATCTAAATGAAAATTATAGTAAAGTTGATTATCATCAGCGTGTTGTTTACAATTCCTAGTCTAGTTTCCGAAAAGACTCGTGTAAATTGAGAAGCGAATAGAAGAAGACACTTTTATAGCGACAGCTATTTCATCCATCTCTTGAATTCACACTTTGAAAACTTGGAGGAACTCTTCACAAACACCACTCGACTTCATAATGGTTAGCAGATGATGTCGAACGGTATCGAAAGTTTTCCTTAGGTTGAGCATAATTATAATTGCTGTAGATTCTGTTGAGTGAATAAAGTGGCAAGATATGATTATCATTAATAAATTGTTCTGACAGAGTTTGCTCAGATATAGTCCAAGAGCTGATGACGAATTTTGGGAAGGTTTTTTAGGCAAGCTGAAATTGCGAAAAATTATAATTTTGTCAATTGGTGAATCCGGTCCTGAAAGTCGTTTAGCGAATTAGCGGTTATTTCGCTACTGCGCAGCATGTAACATTTGCAAAAAAAAAAATTCAAAAAAATATATTTTTGGCAACTTGAATTTTTTTTTATCTTTTAATTTATAATTTTTAGAACTCAAAAAAAAAATCCCTGACGTTTTTGTCGGTTATTAAGTATTAACTGACGTCTCCAAAATTAATTTTTTTAAATTACCAAAAAATATTCTTTAGGCAATCAGAAATTTAAATCACGTATATATTAAGTAATTTCAGTAATACCTGCAAATTGCCTGACGATTTTGCGGGTTATAAATAATTATTTGACGTTAATAAAGTTTGTAAATAAGCGCAACAAAAAGTCTCACGCGCAGCCGTAAGTGCGACAAGGATAGCTAATTGAGGCATGCTGGCAGCTGCCGGGGCCCGAGCTCCTCGCGCTAGCCAATCATTGAGAAACCTCGTGTTTCCAGCTTACTTGCGGCACTGCGTTCACAACAGTTATTTTCGGAGCCTCGTGAAAAATTATCCAGTGTTTTTATATCTTTTTTAAAAATTTTATTAAAATATAATTTCTTTTTTGAAATTTAACATGTACGTACGTGCATATGTGACTGTGTAAATATTTGTGTATATAGTTTGAACTGCTTTAAATTAGTGCTGTAATTATTTAATAAACAAATTTTAATTTTAAGGTTATAAACAGATAAATCACGATGAATAAAACAAATTTAAAATGTTTTATTTGTAAAAAGCGTACTGATAAGATCATTGTTTTTAATGAAGAAGTATTGGAAAAATGTAAAGTCTTTTTAAAAATTCGCCAAGAAAAAAATTATCGGTATTGTGATGTGGAATTGCCGGAAAATGTGACCCAAACAGACGGTTATCATTCGCAATGTTATCGGCTTTTTTCAGCTTCGATGAAGCACCACGTTGAAAAAAATGTTAGTAGATCATCTCAACCATCTACATCTTCAACAGGTATTATAAACAAATTTTTTATTTATTTTTCAGAATTGAGTAATAATAATAATACTGAAATTGAATGATATCTGATAATTTTTATAATTTTTTCAACAAATAAATTAAGACAAGAAAATTAATATAAGGAATTTCATATCTCAAAACTAAAAAAAAAAATTAGAAATGCAATTTTTTAAAAACAATTTTCTTCATGAATTTTTTTTCCAGAAAAATAAAAAAATTATCAGGTGTCTGATAATTTAAGTTTCATAAATAATGAGTTTTATTTAAAAAATATTGTAATACAAATGAATTTAGAATGGTGTAAAATTAGAATTCTTTCGTTTGTAGTATTTCAATCGACCTTTTCTTAATACCTGAATTTACGAATTTTTACCTGACTCTCCCTCCAAGGGTGTGTAAGTTTGTAAAGAATAAATTTCTGTAATTTTCTATCGTAGCAAGTGAATTAGGCAATGAAGAAGACGAAGAAGATTAACAGAATAATTTAATTTCAATAAACTTTCTTATATATTTTAATTTCAAATAATTTATTTACTTAATAAAAATCGCAAATGAAAGAATAATTAAATCATTTAATCCGTCATCCTACAAATCATTGTTCCTATCAATTATAAAAAAAATTATTCATCGTGGCCTAGTTTCTGATTTTTCATTTTTTATAGTTATTAAATAAAATTATTAACTACGAAGATTTTTCTTGGAATTTTTTTTTTTAATTTTGTTTGTATAGTTTTATCATCGTTATTTTAAAATACAATCTAAGAACATTATGAAAAAGTAGAAAACTAGGCTCCGTATAATAAAATATAGCATTTCTTTTTCCAAAATACAAAATTGTATTAAATATAAATAATTAATTTTAGATTAAAATTTTTTTTAATTTTCTTTTTTTTTTCGAGACTAAAATAATTGAATTTTTAATTAAATAATTTATGCTGCAAACGAAATTAATAATTTGATGATTTTTAATCAATTATAAAATTTTAGCAAAAAAAAAATATAAAAAATTAAATATTTCTGTTTTGAACACAGTGCTGTAAACACGTGGTTTCTCAATAGCCAATCACAGCGCGAGGAGCTCGGGCCCCGGCAGCTGCCAGCATGCCTCAATTAGCTATCCTTGTCGCACTTATGGCTGCGCGTGAGACTTTTTGTTGCGCTTATTTACAAACTTTATTAACGTCAAATAATTATTTATAACCCGCAAAATCGTCAGGCAATTTGCAGGTATTACTGAAATTACTTAATATATACGTGATTTAAATTTCTGATTGCCTAAAGAATATTTTTTGGAAATTTAAAAAAATTAATTTTGGAGACGTCAGTTAATACTTAATAACCGACAAAAACGTCAGGGATTTTTTTTTTGAGTTCTAAAAATTATAAATTAAAAGATAAAAAAAAATTCAAGTTGCCAAAAATATATTTTTTTGATTTTTTTTTTTGCAAATGTTACATGCTGCGCAGTAGCGAAATAACCGCTAATTCGCTAAACGACTTTCAGGACCGGATTCACCAATTGACAAAATTATAATTTTTCGCAATTTCAGCTTGCCTAAAAAACCTTCCCAAAATTCGTCATCAGCTCTCCGACTAATAGTTTTTATCAGTTCAGCCATTGAAAATCAGAACAGAAAAGAGAGTTTGGCCGTACGATAGCTGAATTATATCCATCAGACTATTGAAAAGTTTCCATAAGAAATACTTTGCGAATCACTGTAAATGGGTAGCCACTTCCATAGGCAAAATTCATCAGTATAGGCTATGTCATGACAAGCATCTACAAATTAATTTATAACCGAATGATTCCTATCTTTTATCAAAGTTAATTTCAGATTCAAATAGCTGATCTAGCTTACGACTAGAACTATCCAAAACTACGGTAAGTAAAGATGTTCCTGGTTTTGAGCCAAAACAGCTTTGGATATGACATTCATAGCGCTCTGCAGAGTAGTTCTTGTAGAAGTTTTGCCAAGTGTCTAAAGAATATAATTTAACGCTGATAGGGGTAGTAGTTTTCTTTTCTGAAGACATGCTGTTGAAAATGCCCCTATTTTGATAAATTGTGGATTGTTGACAATGTGATGATCGTTTGTCAGGCAGTTATTTACCCCTGAGACCCTTCACATACTCACTCTATCCCCCTGACAAAATAATCTGTACATCCCCAGGCTTTCACATCCGAGACCGTTATTTTCATACCAGCTGCTTCTTCTGAGAAGAAGTCTTTCATAATCAGGGGTTCCATACTTGGTATTTTATACTCTGGTACACCTAGAGAACAATAAAAAATTAGTATAATGATATCAGAGATACATAGATAATATTCTTACCATCTACTAGAAATGGTCGAATATCCTCAACTGATGCCACTAAGCATTGTTCCAAATTTGGATCTTCTTTATGACACACATGAATGAATGAAGCTAGAGACCGAAAATAATTCCATGTAAATAACATTATCATACTCAGAAAATAACTTTTGTTAAAAATTCACATAATCGAATAGAGTGGAATATCAGCCAAGCGGTCAGTTGGAATTCAGCAGAGTATTTTTTTTTTTTTTTTCTATAACGAATCTTCCAGGTTTCCAAAGAGTAACTCCTCAGTAACATCATAAAGCTCGTTCGAGCAAGGGAAAGATTCAGGACCGGTGACGTTGCTGGGCTTTGAACCCACATCCTTATATCCTGATGAATAGGAAGTGAACGGTCTTCCATCATGTCCATCGCCAATATATCATTAAAATACATTCTCTCTGAATCTGAATACTTTAACCGTTCGCGAATTGAAAAGTTCAGCTGGGTTAAATTTCTTTTATAATTCGGAATTAGCTCTTCGAAATACATTTGAGGAAAATTTGCGATTTTTTTTAAATTGAAAATAAGAACTCGAAATTTCGAACGTGCGAGGGAATTTTTTGTGTTTTATTACGTTTTTATGCTGAACCTAGTACCTATGAGAGCATAGGTATACAAATCATATATTTTCAAAATAAGCTTGAATTTTGGAGGTATTTAGTGCAACTTTTAAGTATATGTGACGATTTTGTAATTTTGATGATTTTTAGGATGTTTACAAGTAATTACTTTTGGTCTTGAATCGTATGATATTACCAAAATATACTAATTTCATCTTGAATCGATTGGAGTTCGCAGAACTGCTCTATCTTCGACCGTTCTGTAGTTGAGAGAAGTTACTTCCCTTTAACAATTGTTTTCGTAACTTTTCTATACATTCTATACAAAATTCAACCTTTTTTGGATATGCACGTCGAATTTGAAGTCGATTCCAGTCACTAAGGGATTTTGTATGCTTTTTACGATAAATCTGCAATTTCGAATTGAAAATATACGTTTTTTCATTAGTTTCTTTTTAATGGTAAAACTTGACTCTGATCATATACGAGCCATATATTTTCAAAATCACCATGAGTATTCACCATTCTGAATCGATTGGAGTTCGCCGAATTGCTCCATTTTCAACCGTTCTGGAGTTGAAAAGTTCATCTGGAGTTGAGATGGGTCATTTCCCTTAAACAATTTCTTTTTATAATTTTTTCATAAATTTTTACAAAATTTTACTTTTTTCAAATATGGATACCGAATTTGAAGTCGATTCCAAGTGAATGAGAGATTTTGGAGTCTTTTTGCGGAGTTTCGAGTTGAAAAAATCCGTTTCTTCACCAGTCCCTTTTTTATGATAAACTTTGTTTCTGGGCACACATAAATCATATATTTTTGCATCTCAGCATCAAATTCTGCGTATATAGTGCTAGTTCAAAGTGGATCAGAAGAGGATCATCATTTCATTTTGGATTTGCAGTGATCGCATTTCGACGTGAGAAAATAAGTCTTACACTATTCAATTAGTTGAGGTATAAAAATGTACTTCAATCCTGATCTTAACTGGAATATATTTGGTATGAAGCCAACATTCGTTAGTGTTTAAATAATAACTATTTATATAATTTGTATGAGCTCTGAATGTGAAAAAGAGAATAACTTTTAATCGATTTTCTATGGACACTGAATAAGTAGATCAAAAATCTTGATATTTTCAGGATACAAAAAAACCCTGTCAACTTTCAGATAGTTTCATTTTGAACACACTGGTCACATATTTACTTTATGATAACCGTGTGGATTTTTTCCTGTAGTGGCAGCTATAGTAAATAATTGCTTCGGATTTAAAACATTTTTCATTTTCTACTTCTACAAAAAACATCGAATCGATAATTTTCTGATTCAATGATGAAAATAAATGGGATCTATTGACATGAAAAAAGTGTACGAATGTAAGTTAATGTGAATAATTGGTAAATTTTTAGGTTGCGGAAATTGAAATAGATTAACCCTAATTTCAGGGTCAATAGAAAACATAAATGTACTCACGGAGTTCATCCGCATAAACGAAATATGCTTTCAGCAAAATTAGTCCAATGACACTCTTTAGCATTTTGATTCTACTATCTGTATCGTTTTTCTTTACACTAGCGTCGTTCAAACTAATAATTTTGTTTAAATAGTCCTAGGGAAAATAATTGTTTTAATCGTTTCCTGAAAATCGTGAAGCTAACAATTGAAGCAATTATCCGACAGTGCTATATCATTTTGGAAGAAAATTAATATTTACGTCCAAGTGATCGAGCTGTATTGATATAATCCTTTCTTGTAGGTAAAAACACGATAATGATCGGTGTTTCAATATCACGACAGTTCCTTAAATAATTCCTTACCAATCTCACTTGGATTTCATTAGTACAATAACATTCCATATGAAAACTCAACCATCTTCATTTCAAAATAATAACTATCCAGCAACATATACGCTCCAATCCGTTCTCATTTATTCCATAATATTTCATTTCATTTACTGGGTCGCATGAGATAAAGTACTTAGTTGTCAAAAACGACTTTGCAGTTATCACATTCAAACTGATTCATTTTTACAATTGAAATCCTGTTAATCCGTTTTTACAATTAAGTTCAGAATTTCTGGGGCATCTACTGGATTCACTGCATGAACAAGAGACCAATTTCAATTCAGTCTGTGCTGAAGATGGAAAGCATCAGAATTACCAACCGTAGTGCAGCAGTCTTTCGAAGGAAAGACGTTGAGCATATCATGTTGCGGAGAGTACGAGTCCAAGAGCGAGCGCGTGGATACTTTCAGGGACCTCCAGCTTTCAATTTTGAACCACTCGGAGAAACTAACTGTACTGGCGTCATTGGAAAACTGCCTGCAAACGGAAAAATTACAAATACTGCTGCGATTTGTGCAATATTTTGACGGACAACGAGATAGCAAATATATTCGATATGATCCAGCATCAGCGTACCAAACTACTGCAATCAGTAACTTTAGACGAGCACCTTCCTTTATGAGATCTAGGCGGCTGTGGTCCATTGCAATTTGAGCTTGGATTCCGACCACTATAACACTCTCGCTGAAGGCAAGCAGTTAGGTTGGTACAAATGACTCATATATTTCTAAAGCCACGCTGGAGAACTTGAGTTGGCTGAAACCTACTGAAACGCCGTATATACTATTTTATAGTTGGGAAAACATCTCAGAGGTTGAGAACCTGCCAGCTACAATTATTTCCCATATGTTACAGATACTTTTAAGTAAAAACAATTCACATTCCAAAAAGTCTGATGGATTTCGTCCACGAAAATAGACGGTATCAGGCCAGATGGAGATGACAAACCCCTGCCAACCGGCTCCGGGGAACTGGGGTTTCATTTTCTTGAATAATGTTAATGTATTTATACTTGTCGATAATTACTACTCATTATATTTTAGACAAAGTAATTTTTTCTTTCCAATCGTGTGTTCAGCTATGTCGACAGTGAGTTATCTACTATCTTTTTGTTTCAAACTGTAACTGTGAAGGCCCTCTATCGTCACGGGTTCTGCAAAAGAGTTCTTGATATATCTGGAGATTTCATTTAGTCAGTCAGCGACTCGCTTCTAGCTGGCTGTGTCGAGAAGCGGTGACCAAATGCATTCCTTACGTGCTGACGAATGGCAAATTGGTATAGTGGATAGGTTGGACTAAAGCTCTATTCATATCCTCGTTCATGGAGACATTTCCTCTCTAAATGTCATCCTTATGTTGTGTGCCGATATTCTGTTCATGTCCGGTCGTGTCACTTTTTCACAAATAGCACCCCTTCAATTTCAAGAGTGGTCACCAACTGACTGAATTACGTGTCGTATGAAAATAGCGATTTGGTTTCGGGATAAAACTCAAGAGTTTTCAGGAGTTAGTTCCTTGAGTCGACAAAATTTCTTAGAGAACACCACAGCGATAGTCCTGGACATTTGGATATCTTCTGCTACGTTGTGAACTAGCGCATAATCAGCCGGTACCTTGAAGATATGTCGTGGTTTTCGTCGAATCACCCCATGTTTTACTACCTTTCCTACAGCCAGACTACGACATCTATTTGAAATCCTCTAGCACCTGCCTCAAGGTCGTAGGTCTCCTTCATTATATCGCTGGCACTCTGGATGTTCAAACGGACTCGTTCATATTATGAAGGCTGTCCATTTCTGCCGAAGTTTACTGACGTAGTCTCCTCACATGTTGCCTCACTTTCGGGAGAGCCTTTGTTACTTCAAGATCTCCTTGCAGCACTTCAACCAAGGCGTCAGGAGTCCATTCTTCAAAGTCATCGATTCCAGGAATAAGGTGCGGTCTCTTTCCAGCCAATAATCAAACCAAGATCTGAATTTTTTTTCTGGACGTTGTTGTTAGTCCAGTAATCATCCACTCTCACAATTCTACAAATCGTTGTAATCCCTCATCCTGTTGCTTCTGTGAGCAGTTATCTGGGCATGGTCTCCGCGACAAAGCATCTGCTCCTCGCTCGATGATTGATCTCAATGTCAAATTCTTGAAATTTCTCAATCCAGCGGACTACTTTAATCTTGGACTTTTTGAATTATAAAAGCCTTTGAAAATCTGCATAGTCAGTTCTCGGCAGGAATCTTCTCTCCTACTCTTCATTGTAGAAGTACTATATTTGGTACCTACCTACAGCTCCCGCTTTGTGACACAGCAATCACGCTCTGGTTTACTTAAGGTATTGCTTAAGTAACAAGTGACCTCTTCCTGTTCTTCTTGGATCTGAGACAGGACAGCTTCTAGTCCCACGTTGCTGGCGTCCATGTCAAGAACGAATTCTTGTTCCGAAAGAGAATGGCTCAAAACAAAAGCATCGAGTGGAGCCCTTTCCAGCTTCCTGAACGGGTACAAAATAGCAAACCTCAGGACATATCGGCGATAATAGGTGATCAAACCACGAGAACTGCGAAGCTGGTGTTTATCTTTTGGAACGGTTAACTCTTTTAGTGCTCCATTCTTCTGATCATCTTCTATCAATGAAACCTTATTTTCTTTTGAAACAGATGACATTTCTAAGACAGAGTTTCAATCCGAAGTTCCTCAGTCGCAGGTATTCCTGCGACTGAGGTTTTTTGCGTAATCTTTGAACGATCTGCCAACTTCATTAATGTCATTGTGAATCATTTTTCATAAACTGATGGTCTTCCAAAAGAGTCCCTTTCATCAATCTCTCAAATGTGGCTGGACCGTTGCAGAGACCGAATAGCATACTACTGAACTGCCACAATCCTGAGCCAACGAAATTTTCTAGATGGAGCCAGTTCTATTTACCAATATCTACTCTTTGAGTTGAGAAATAGTAGAGCCGGCTAGCGAGTCAAGGATGTCGTCTATTCTCAAAAGGGAATACCTTTCCTCGTTTGTCCTCCTGTAGTTATTTTCTGAGAGATATTCGCCTCTATTTCTGTTCGGTGAGAATTAATTGAAAACAATTGTAGATACCCAACAATCGAAACGTCGTGACTTGAAACTATGGAGGTATGGGTTTCATTTTCTTTTTCATTTCTTCTGGTAGGCAATGGAAGTCCAAACCTATGTCAGGTTGTTTAAGTGGCGATAGCCCACGGAAAAGCATGTTCATCCGTCTTTCTTTTCCGTTATTTTGACTGGATGAAGTCTGGGCCCTAGTCAAAGTGCTTTGTGTGGTTTGTAGAGGTGGTTCTGCATATTTTCTTAGTAGAACCATTCGACAAAAGCAAATTGGAATCAATCTAGGTTTATCGAAAACAACTTTCCGATAGTCTAATACCTTCCTGATCGTGTGTCTCTTACACTTTTTCCTTTGCTCTTTCACAATTGGGCTAGCTCCAGCTGCTCCACAAAGTACAATTATGCACTATATTTTCATTAATCCAATTATTTGCAGCTGCCTTGGCTTTGAGGTGCTGTCATTATGTCTAGAATCCCTTGTCGTCAAGTAAATTTTTTTGCTTACTATACTTTTTTGCCTGTACTTTCTAGAAGAATGTATCAAACTGAATTGATAACTTTCTGCTTTCTGAAATTTTATGCAGCTAGTGCTGCTTATCTTCATATCCCCGATTTAGTAGAAATTCCAGGAGATGTTCCATTTAATCTTGTTTATTTGTTCCTGTTTTTCCAAAGCTCTATGGAATTGTTCTTTCTTTATTTCTCCATGCTTGTTGAGTGTCCCTCTATACTTGTAATCTTCGGACGATCTTCCAAAACAGGCTTGTATCTTGCCTTTCATCTGATGGAGTTCAATGCCTTGAATGGCTTTAGCTAGAGAAGTAATTTTTTGTCAGATTCTGAGTCATATATCTTGTAACTATGAATTGTACTGTAGATCCACCCAGTATGTCCTGACAAATTCTGCATAATTCATCTAAATACCATTTGACCACTTAGCTGCTATCAATATATCACAAAACTCGTATTACTTGATTACAATCTGCTGAGATAATTTGATAATTATATGTTAAATCTGTACATTATTTGTTTCCGTTTTCAATGTATTATTACTAACCATTTCCACGGATGAACTGTCATCATACAATTAGATAAATCAGTGTTATTACCTGTTTTTTCACGAAAACGGTTAACATAAACTTACAGGTTAAATTGCTCTAAATTACACAAGAGCAAAACACATTAAACTAGAATTTTGATGTCACTATAGCTCAAGAAAAAATTACAGACGAAGAGTTCTCCAAAAATGTTAGTTCCCTTGAAAGTTCACAAGATATTTGCCAAATGAATTCCTTCCTGTAACGGTTGGACCAGAGAAGACGAAGACTTAAAATAAAATTGAAGAACAACAAACATGGCTGAGACTTTATTACCACTCATTGATATGTTAATTCAATTAAGTACCCAATGGCTTTATGTTCCATCAAACTAGAGGTACAATTATTATATTTCAAAGCCATCAGTAACACTCCTTCTTGAGCTATCAGAACATCAACACCATTGTTGTCAATATTCGTATACAGCAAAAAAAAGCACTTGTTGATTTTTGACATTTAATACAAAAATTTACATAAGTTAAATCATAAATAAATAAATATCTTAGGTCTATTCTAAAAATTCATCATACGGTACGTGGGAGAATAATTTGTCTGCAAAATCTTTGATAAGGATCAACAACTTCTTCTTCACATGTGGTTTCATCTCTTTTAGGAGTTCCTGACTATTGGAATTGATGAATAAATTCAATGCAGCTTCTGAAAAGTGAATAAAGGATATTAGTAAACGGCGCTCTCGTCATAATTATCAGTTCCAATGAAAGACAGCTTTATGAAAGTTACTTTTGCTGCTGATATATATGGAGGCGAATATTCAATTGCAATAGAATAGTTTTATCTATTCAATTTGTGAGGTATGGAGGTAAAATTCGATTAGAGGCTGGGAAATACCCCAAGAGCTCCCGATGTTATTTTGAGATCGATAGGTACTTCGATTCTACTCGTTATCCTATAAATATCATAATTGGCAATCCTTTTGTTAATTACCAGTTAGATGTTCTTAAATAAGTACTATCTCCTCATCTGAACAGACGATATCATACGCCCTTCAGAATATATATGGAATAACGAATATGAATGATGTAAAATGAAGGAAGCGTCTGTTATGTTTTTTCAGACGAATTCCAAAGGATTTCGTAAAAAACTCCACAGAAGCAATAGCTTGTGCGAACAAGGAAGATCCTGTACCTCCAACTTGCAAAAAATTTGATTTCAAATCACTCTAGCTCTGTGACATAGACTTAGTAGAACCCGTATCGCCTCGATAAGTGAAAATTGTATTAGTATCACATTCATTTCGCCTGTTCCTACAAGATGGTCATAGTAACGTTGACAAGAAGAAGGCTGGAACCTTCAATATGCCCTTCCAATAATGACATAACAATTCAACAAGTATCACCAAAAAAATAATATTGGCTGTACGTGACAGTCAACCATTGATCACGTATGGATGTGTATATAGTCTGGGGTGGCAAAAACTTACAAAGTTTTGCCCAGGCTAAACTGAATGTATTTCAGAGACAAACATGACGCGATAGTGTAGTATTTGCAACTACGACAAGGGTAGCAATGGAGTACCCTCTTCTTATTCTGGCTATAATGCGGCCAGTTGGCAACATTCAGATTTCATTGTAAACAGTTCCTCACAGTTTGGTTTGATCTGATAGAACGATCAAATCTGACTTATGTAGGAAAAATTAATTTGGTTTACCGATGCCTCCTAATCCTTGGAAGGCGTCGGATCCGGAATAAACGAGATTCACTCAATAGTGAAGCGCTTTTTTAGCATAGGCAACTCAGCTACAATATTCCAGGCAGAGGTATATAACATTGAAGAATCTTATATAGCTCTTTTGAACAATCTTCGCGTGTGGGAAAATGATTTGCCCCACTATTGCGGGGTAAACGCACTGGGCACAAATTTAGCGGGTGATAAACTAAATTGCGTGCGGGTATTGGATGAATGGCGCACGATTATATAAAAATGTATCAACGGCCTAGTCAGATAATGAAGCACTAAACTAATGGCGCATTCTACTGGTTCTGACCCATTCCAAAACAAACATCGCGTTAACAAGGAAGCAACAGGACACTACTCTAACTCAAAGAAGCTACATATCAAAGTTAGAGTACCTAGCTACATATCAGAGTAGGTTAACTCACAGGCTAATGCAGTAGTGTAGTTAAAAAGCTTGAAAAATTGTCGGAATATAATTCTGAATTTTGTAATAATAATTTTATATTCTGGGAGAAATATGAATATACGGTGAGCCACAACAGGCTATATGCTGCTATAAAGGCCCTAGTGCATTCTCACTCATTTTTTTAAACTAACCTCTCTTCGAGCAGTTTTTTGAAAAGATTGGGTACTGCGAGCTGCAACCCAATAAAGTGGCTCACATGTTTGCGATTCTTCCATGTGTTTACTATCACATGAAACAGTATGAATCTTCTCCCTTATTATATATTCGTATACAGATAGTCTCCACATTCTGGAGCATGAAAATTTACCATTACCATATTGTGGTTCAATTTGTCCTGTCCTCACAAAAACATAAATAGAATCGAATCAGCTAGTACTGTAAGGATTTTGAATAGTTTAATATAGCACGATGAATTTGGTAACGGAATTGAAAGTGCTAATTGTTCCAATATAATACGAAAAAATAATCAATAATACTCACGTAGAATTGTATTTCCATTATAAATACCATCTACTCCCATCCTGATATTTTTGACACTGAAGTCCATTTTGATTTGTTGAACTACTAGATAAGTCCTTCCATTTTCGTATTGTGGTGTAGTTCTAAAGTACACCTTTATTTTCGATCCCTCTGTTAATATTAATATTTCAAGTAGTCATAGAAAGAAATTTTTCTCAAAATTTTAAAGAAAAAGTGCATTTGGTCATAGTACATGGTCTTCAGTAATTAGATTCTTTAAAAATCGGAGACAGAGTCAGAGGCATAAGGACAATAATCTGTAATCATAAAACTCACCATATTCTCCCCAATAGTTTCCACCTCCTGTTGCTCTGACTAGAATGAGTATTCCACTGGACTCGTACTTAGCTCTAACCTTAATTTTTGGTACATACATGGTTAACTGAAACTGACCACTCTCAATATCGGACCTGCAAAATAATTCAGAATATTAAAACTATCGGATTAAATGCAAGATTTGTTTTATTTGAATAAATGATGACCAGATGGTGACTTCGCCAGTTATAAACTCCATGTCTGGCTCTGGCCTAACAAATCTCTGGACTATCATTCTTTGATGTGTTAGTGTGACATGCAGTCGCCAATGGGAAAGAAGAAAATATGATTCACTTATTGTAATACTCAACACCGCACACTATCATCAAAATCGCCATGATGGAGCAGACTTAGAATGGAAGCAAGAGGTGAAGTACCTAGAGCTTACCCTAGACTCAAATCTACTCTGGAACAGACACGTAGAAAAAATCATTAACAAGGCAAAATCATCACTGATGGTATGCAGGAACATTGCAGAAAAAACATGGGGCTGTAACCCATCAATACTGCAATGGATGTACACCATGATAGTGAGACCTATGATCACCTACGGAGCAGTAGTGTGGAACGGCAGACCGAACTCGCCATAACAAAGACAATCCTGGAGAAAGTGCAAAGACTAGCATGTCTTTGCATACCAGGGGCAATGAGGTCTACTCCAACAGCAGCAATAGAGGTAATTCTGGACCTCACTCCTCTCCATATCATGGTGAGGAGAACTGCTTGGGGAGCAAACCTCAGCTTGGCTAAAGCCGGACTCAAAGGGACAGCACACAACGTAAGGGGCTCAACCTCCACCGAAAGTGCACACCTTGCCGATCTCCCAACTGAGGAAATTTAGTTTCGAGAACTTTTTTCAAACGGAATTAAATACCAAGAGTGGATGTAGCATAGAATCCATTCTAGCACTGGGGAAGAATAGCATAACATGGTCTTTGGGTCTTTGGGCCTCGCACCAAATACTCCGAACCCATGGGCCAGTTACCCAGTATTTTTCAAGCGGAAATTCATGCTATAGAATGGTGCATTCAATTCAACCTCGACAGGAAATACCGCAACAAGGAAATCGCAATCCTCTCCGATAGTCAAGCAACCATCAAAGCATTGATCTCATATAACATCAACTCAAAGATGGTCTGGGAATGCCTAGACAAACTTAATGATCTAGGCAGGAACAACAAGGTGATCCTCCTCAGGGTGCCGGACACGTCAGAGTGGAGAGCAATGAACAAGCAGACCATTCTGCAGATTTGGAAAATCTTACTTCCAAGAAGAACTCAATAAAACTGAAGAAGCAATGAGAGCAACATACTGGCAAAGACTTCCAGGGCTAAGGTAGGCCAAAGATCTCCTCGGCAACTTCAACCGAGCAAGATCGAAGACACTGATTAACCTCAGCAAAACTAGTCTAAAGACAATCACGGGGCACTGCAGGCTCAAAGAACACCTAAGGAAGCAAGGCTTAGAGGCGGACAGCACCTGCAGATTCTGTGGGGAACATCCAGAAACACCACACCATATATTGATGGAGTGTTTTGCTGTACATCACAAGAGATTGAATATACTGGGATCACACCAGCTGACTGTAGGAGAAATACCACAAATAGACCCCCTCAAAATCCTCAAATTCCTCGAAGAATTGGGGCTTGAGGGGCTGCTGTAAACGAGAACACCTTGAAATAGCAGAAAAAGATGGGGCACAATTGATCTAATCAGGTCGCAGTGCATCAGTCACCATCCATACCTACCAATACCAAAACCAATCCCCAAAATCGAAGGACCATTACAGTCCGTATAAGTAGTGTTCCATATCAGACATTGTGACTAAGATCTGCGCTATCGAGGTTTTTACGAGAGAGAGGTATTTGCCGTGAATAATTTCAGATATAATTCTAAAATTTTCATTCCACTGACTCTCACACTGTCAATATAACGTTTCTGTGATTAAAAAATGAGAATCCAGCAATGTGTTGCGATTTCAGATAGTGTATACTAAACAGGGTGATTTAAGTTATAGCAATGGTTATAACAGTGGTTAGAATTCCGTTATTCATTCGTCGTGGTGTTAGAGCGTTTGCTTTCGACCCAGACGGCCCGGGATCTCCACCGCCTGCCACTGAGCTAAAGTGGTTCGGAATCCACTTTTATACAAGCTGTAGGTCCCGGATCTTGCTTGCTCGCACAAGCTCTGCTTTTGAGGGATTTCTCCGAAAACCTGGGTGATTCGTAAAAATGAATTATACAAATTCGTAAAAACAAAAAAGTCAAATTATATCTTATCACTTGTACAGATATTTCTTCATTTACGTGCATCAACAACAACAATGCTTGAGAAGTAATGCTGCACAAGTTATACAGTCTTTGGAGTTTCTTACTTCTGATTATACAAAGGCATGGTCCATTCTTTGTGACAGATATAATAAAACACGATTGCTCATAAATAAATACGATAGAGGGTTGTTCAATATGGAATCTATTACAAAAAAGAATTCAACCAAAATTTGTTTGCACGTAGACACTTTATCCGAATATTTACGATCCCTCGAAGAATTGAAACAACGTAATTAATGCCTCGTGAGTTGAAAACTTGATCCACGTCAATGGAAATAAAATAAATCAGAACATGAACTGCCAACTCTAAAAAACCTAAATTCATTTCTGAAAGAAAGGGTTGAAACTACTGAGACAAATTATACATGTGAAATTAATTCTAATAAACCAAAATCTGATTTTGCTATAAATTTCCTAGGTAGTAGCAATATCTCATCATTATTCAATTTATAAATGTGAAGATTTTCTTGAACTACTGGTATTTAAAATTCGAACAAGTTCGAATATATTGTGCCAGAGAGGTATCAACAATGTTGAAAGAATACAGGATACCCTTCTCTCTGAACGTTTCCACAAAGTGGAAAATAACAGGCAAACATCTGTCAGAAAACAACTACTTCCCTGGCTAATACCACGACGGACATTGAACTACAACTGACAGATATGTGTGCAACGTTCTTCAAAGAAGACCCTATTGCAAGTGCTTGTCTCGTAATTAAACAGAAAATTATCCTTCATTTGGCTGGGAATGACCACCTGCAGACATGCATGTTTCGAGGTTTATTGCCTCTCATCAGTAACAGGGTAGGTCAGACAACATTATAATTGTCCTGTCCCTGCCAAATGAATGATAATTAACTGTTCAACTAATATTTCCCCACGGATAACACCACGATCTACAACCAAGTTGATCGAAGTGCCATCCGCACGGAACACGACAAAACACTCCTAAGCAGCACAGTCTCCGAGAAGAGAAATCTGTAAAATTCGAACAAGTTCGAATATATTGTGCCAGAGAGGTATCAACAATGTTAAAAGAATACAGGATACCCTTCTCTCTGAACGTTTCCACAAAGTGGAAAATAACAGGCAAACATCTGTCAGAAAACAACTACTTCCCTGGCTAATACCACGACGGACATTGAACTACAACTGACAGATATGTGTGCAACGTTCTTCAAAGAAGACCCTATTGCAAGTGCTTGTCTCGTAATTAAACAGAAAATTATCCTCCATTTGGCTGGGAATGACCACCTGCAGACATGCATGTTTCGAGGTTTATTGCCTCTCATCAGTAACAGGGTAGGTCAGACAACATTATAATTGTCCTGTCCCTGCCAAATGAATGATAATTAACTGTTCAACTAATATTTCCCCACGGATAACACCACGATCTACAACCAAGTTGATCGAAGTGCCATCCGCACGGAACACGACAAAACACTCCCAAGCAGCACAGTCTCCGAGAAGAGAAATCTGTAAAATTCGAACAAGTTCGAATATATTGTGCCAGAGAGGTATCAACAATGTTGAAAGAATACAGGATACCCTTCTCTCTGAACGTTTCCACAAAGTGGAAAATAACAGGAAAACATCTGTCAGAAAACAACTACTTCCCTGGCTAATACCACGACGGTCATTGAACTACAACTGACAGATATGTGTGCAACGTTCTTCAAAGAAGACCCTATTGCAAGTGCTTGTCTCGTAATTAAACAGAAAATTATCCTTCATTTGGCTGGGAATGACCACCTGCAGACATGCATGTTTCGAGGTTTATTGCCTCTCATCAGTAACAGGGTAGGTCAGACAACATTATAATTGTCCTGTCCCTGCCAAATGAATGATAATTAACTGTTCAACTAATATTTCCCCACGGATAACACCACGATCTACAACCAAGTTGATCGAAGTGCCATCCGCACGGAACACGACAAAACACTCCCAAGCAGCACAGTCTCCGAGAAGAGAAATCTGTAAAATTCGAACAAGTTCGAATATATTGTGCCAGAGAGGTATCAACGATGTTGAAAGAATACGGGGTACCCTTCTCTCTAAACGTTTCCACAAAGTGGAAAATAACAGGCAAACATCTGTCAGAAAACAACTACTTCCCTGGCTAATACCACGACGGTCATTGAACTACAACTGACAGATATTTGTGCAACGTTTTTCAAAGAAGACCCAATTGCAAGTGCTTGTCTCGTAATTAAACAGAAAATTATCCTTCATTTGGCTGGGAATGACCACCTGCAGACATGCATGTTTCGAGGTTTATTGCCTCTCATCAGTGACAGGGTAGGTCAGACAACATTATAATTGTCCTGTCCCTGCCAAATGAACGGTACTCAACTGTTCAACTAATATTTTCCCACGGATAACACCACGATCTACAACCAAGTTGTTCCACTTTGTGGAAACGTTTAGAGAGAAGGGTACCCCGTATTCTTTCAACATTACTGGTGAAAAAAAAAATCCAATAAGAAAGTGTGTGTCTCAATTGCCTCAAATCAGATTTAAGCCCGTTTTGGGTCTGCTCCCTCCACTTTCACGTCATTATTGGCCTTCCGAAAACTAAGTGACCTGCAATTATAATAATAATAATAATAAGTTGAATTGCTTCAGAAACAAGGTTTACAGCAATGAATACAAGTGAAACAAAAATATTGTATGAAATTAACATCATGATTTAGTATGTAAACTAAAACTAATAGTAACAACACTACAGCATTGAGACCAAGTGAAAAGATATACAGTACACTTGAAACTCTTGAAAGCATGTCTTAAATAAAGTGACCTGCAATGCCATAGTGTAGCTATGACCTTGAGATGACCTTGGGGGACTTTGAGAATGTTCTTGCTGTTTGACCTTGACGTAGATTTTGTGTGTTCAGGGTTTTACGGGTGACCGTGAGATGTCTTTGGTTATAGTTGGGAAAATATTGCATACACTGTAATGATGTTAATGGTTGGTACTTATTATTATTATTATTATTTTTTGTACTCATATTCATGTGTGTGATCTTGATGTGAACTGATGGTGGCATTACGGCTCCTAATGATGAAACAAGATATTCTCTTATTTGGGGATTGGCTCTTTTTTTTGTAAAAAGGCTTCCCATTAATAATATTACTTTATATTGAACGATGTTCACCAGAATCAATATTTCTAGTTGGATCTTCCAGAAGAATCTGAAGGAGCAGAGTCAATTCTCATATTATTGAAAGTGGAACTAAAGTACTTGCCTTACTCCAACGACGCTAATATTACTGACTCCATAGGCTTCGATATTGCTGAAAGTGGCCCGATATCCATCCGGACCTGAACCTAGAGCTAGCTGAATTTCGTCAATGACAATAGGCTCTGGTTCGTACAAATCAAGTTCCGGAATACCCCTCCTGATGTTAGCAATGAGGAAATTTGTTGATTGTCTGAGGCAGGTGTTGACCTCTTCATCTTCTTTGTAGCACTTCTTGATGAAGTATGCTGAAAAGTGAGAAAATGTTATATTATTCGACTCATTCCTTGTTCAGAGCAAGTGTGATATATGTTTCCTTGATGCCAGTCTTGAAGTGGAATGCCTGCTTGGATTAAAGTATAGATTTTTCTGATTTTACTGTGGCTAGAAAGTGAATAATATGTCACTGAAAATTCTGCAAAGATACTGATGTGACTGCTTAACAAGGAATAATATTTTCAAAGTTATATCATTTGGGAAATTAATTGATGGTTCATGAACACCACTAGAAAATATGGAAGGTGACCTTATCAAACCTCCAAAAATTAAACCCAAATTTTCCAAAGTGAAATTTTGAATGAAACGTATTTGAAAGAGTAATTTGCTTTGTTTCCAATTTTCTTATGGATAACGTCTTCTATCATGAATAAACGAATGAATTATTATTCCTTTATAATATGATGATGATTAGAATTAATATAATTCAGAATCATTATTCTATTCATACTCGATTCTTGACGTATTGTTGCATTAAATAATTCATAAAGTATCTTCATTCAATATTCTTTCTTTGTTTTCGATAAATGTTATATTTTTTATATATCTATTTATAGGCTTTTAGCAGTTTATTTATTCTTTCCACGAGTTAAGCTAACGTCGAAGGAAGTTCAATTGATTATAAAACAGTTGAAAGACGTCATAAGACACATTCCAAGAAATATTGGTGTTATCAATGAGATGTGGCGGATACCCCACCTATTACTGAAGATTATTTGTATTCATTTCATTCGAGAATATAAAGTAGATTAGTGCACTCATTTCGACAAGACAAGAATATCATTAGTGTTCTTGGTATATTGCCAAGTGCTTGTGAAAGCTGTATATCTTCTTGGTGATGATATATATCTGCTCTGCTCGAGAACACTTAACATTTCCTACACTTTGGCAAACAAGAGGTTATAAGGAGTAGATATCGGTAATTCTTGTACTTTGTCACTGAGACGATATGTATCCATCTTAATATGGAACTAGTGGAAGCAGATGGCACCATTACCAGTTCTGAAGGCCAGAGAATACCATCAACACTGAGACCTTCTGGATTCTAGTGTATTGTTCTGTCGTCAGTGCTTCCTAGTGGGGTAGGCCTGTGTTTCAACAGGTTCAGTAGTCTATCTACTAGATGTTTTGGATTCATTCCTGCTTCTAGATTGATCTGCGCCTGTTTGTGTTGCGAGACTTTTTTATCTCCATCACATAGAAATAACCCCAAATCATAAAAAACGTTGGATAAATTACAAAGAACTAGTATTACTTTGAGAACCCTTTTTTTGAGAACGATGGGCAGAATTCTGACCGATCCACCATCTGGTCTTGATGATTCGGATACGCCATTTCAAATACTACTGGCTTTGCAGTATCAGAGCCCGAGGAAATTTTATGATGTTCACCCTCCAAGAAAACCAGGACCTCTATACACTTAACCCATAGAGTAGGGACTCAAGCCGCCTCTACTGCAATACGGTGTAATTTTCTCATATATATTTGGAAAGCACACTCCTTGGAGGCCACCACTATGTGTAGGGGCATGGGGCATCATGTTTCATTAGTGGGATTAACTAGAATCTTCCGTTCTACGTTTGATGGGTAATCGTCTACAGTCGCATCCACGCTGTCATTCATACCCATGTCAGACTAGATTCCTTTAGTCTATATTACAGTCACTACCATGTTCAATGAACCGACAGCTAATGTGCCTCGACTGCAGTCGCCACAGGCACCCTAGCCTACCACCTATCAGTTTTTTTGCCTGTAAGTGATGGTGAACGTCATTTATGTTCTTGTTGATTACAAAAATGAATCTTTAAATTTTCTGAAGGCCTGTCACCACTGGAAATCCGAGTAGGGATGTAATTATTTTGTTTGTGTAGTTTTTTACTCGGATATACTTTCTCATCATTACTTTTAGAATAAGTCATGGAAATTAAAGGGCTGAGAAAAAAGGGGACTTGAAGTTATCGACCAACTACTAAAACATGAAAAATCTTTTACAGAGCACATATATCGAGGTAGTGGTATTCACCCGGAGATGGCGAAAACCATCTATTACCAAAGGTTATCTTTTCAGTCAACACTAACGACAGGATATTCTCAACCCTACCCAATACGGAGGTATGTATCAAGAAATCCTGTAGAAACTGTATATGCGAGGTCCCATGTGAATGTGATTATTCCTCGCATTTCTCAAGTAGGCTGAAGTCGGAAACCGAAGGATTTATACTGGCTTGTCAGGATGGTGTCTTTCACGCCCTCGTCAACCGTAGTTACATGATGGATATAGAGGTCCATAACAGAGCGTATCCTGGAGTATCTGAGACCATGTTAGCCTGCCAGCTTATTCTTATGCTTATCCACAAGTATGACGCAGAGCTAGGAGTGTTGTATTACCATCTACGACACTCGTACAGTATAGACGAGACACAGTTGTTGCCTTAGGCTCTGGGGTATATCGAGTCCATTGTGGGGGATGAAAAGGGCCAAATTTATTGGAAATACTCCTTCCTCGACCATCAAAGTGGAACGATTTTTGTCTTAGATTCTTCGGCTCCTGGCGAAACAAACATCATTCGAAAAGAGGAGGAAAAACTGACAAAATATCGAGACTTAATCTTTGAATTCCACAGGCTTTATCCAAACCATCCTGTTAAAATGGTGGTTCTGATCATTGGGGTACTTGGTGGAGATGGACATGCTGCTCTCGGGTTTGGAAATTATACCGATTTGCCGTGATGCGGCAGAAATCTTAGCCAGCCGAATGCAGAAGGCCGTTATTCTAGGTTCACACCGCCTACTCAGGGCACATGATTTTCGGACCAAGTAGTCACCTAACCCACGGACGTAGGGATTGTTCTCTGGGGTTAGTGGCGCACCAGCGAGCCCTCTGGATTTATCGGGGCTCCGGAGACTGACTATTTATATATAGGTATAACTCTCAAATAAATTATGATTCGAACTAAGCATATGTTTCCAAATATTTACCCGGTATTTAAAGAACATTTCAATCATTATTGCAATTACTTCTCAATTGGTGACATGTAACGAGTTTTCTCATTACCGCTGACGAATAAACCGCGAAATGAAACTTTGATATTCAATTTACAGAGTGGTTGGGACGGAACTGTATTTGTGATTGATGTGAAAGGATTCGCACAAATGAGAACACTTTCATTTTTCACTGTTTTCACCAAATGGCAGTTTTTATTTCTAATAGTTCTGATAGTAGCGGTAACAACGAAACCGGATAAAATTTACTTATTCGTAAGAATGCAGCCGTGTTATGATATCCGTTTATCGTATATTTTTATTTATTGTCCTCGCGATTGTTTTGGCATCTGAAGTTTTTTTGCACATAAACCGATCAATTATTTGTTTCATATTATTTCTATGGATCTTTTTTTTATATCAACAAGCCTTCATGATGAAAACTGATCAGCGTTGATACATATATGATCGGTAAAAATTAACAATATTTCTTTGAACTTGTAACTTCGCTTTCTCTAGAAAGGGGCAACTACGTTGAAATTTTGAATAACTCACCCTATAACTTTTAACAAGAATTTATGCATTCACAAATGTAGTGTACCAAAATTGTTCCCAAATGAACCTATTTGATCGAGGAGAGTTTCCAAAATCCAAAACAGATAAAATATAAGTACATACGCCATTCTTGCGAATGTGACTCCAAGCTGGGCCAATTTTTGCAAACTCCCCTCTGGTTGTCACGTGTTCTGCCTTTGGCCTCTACAGGAGGGCTCCATTTGTCATCGAGGTCTCACTATCGTTGTGTATAGCTAAAGCGATTCTTTGGGTCCTTGTCCCCATGTTCTGCCGAGGGACCGCAATTTTTTTTTCATTTTCATCAACTGTCATTAAAATTAATTCACTTTTTAATGCCTTTTTGTTATGCACTCGCTTTATTTTTAACTCTTTTTCCTTATGATTATACTGACATGAATATCGGTGTATTTAAATATATTATAAAGTTTGCAATGGACATTAAAGAAGCAGTAATAATTATTTTCATTAATCGACAGCACAGATTTGCGCCTGCACAAATTACATTTGTATTTTCTCTTTTCTTAAGAGATAAAAGTTGGTGTTTACTTCAATAATGTAAAAAGAAAGATGAGAGTCAATGTAGTTGCATGAATGGTGCCATGAAAAAACAGTTTTTCACTATCTTGGTGAAAGAGGTTGATGAAACTGAAGATACAAATTTAAGAAAAAGCGGTGTGCGTAAATTCGCCTTCACTTCCCAATAATAAACTATATATTCTTCTTGGTTATTCCTGACATATTTACGCTGGGCACTATAGGATCAGCTTTTCTGGGGTTTTGTTTGCATTGAATCCTGTTTTGTGAATTTTTGACAGGTATACATATTATTTTCACCCCTTCCCCATTATTTTCTGGTTCCTGGTACATGTACTGTGTACCGTTAGTTTAGTTAATGTAGCAATAGTGAATTGACGTTTGCTGAAACTGATAATAAGCTAAGCTCAGTTGAGGGTTGACTAGGGGATCGTATATTTCCACAGGGTCCATTCATTACTGCGACTCCAGTAAAATAGACTTAAGTTCAAATAGATAAATATAAAATGAATATATTGACTCATGTCGAATTTCCAATCAATTTAGTGAAAATAAGGATGAGTATGGATTTTCACAAAATAAATAGGTCATCAATCAAACGACTTCAAATAAAGAATTGGTAAAACTGTATATTTTTTCTTTGAAAACAAAACCTTTCCATTTATTGTTCAAAAGACTTCCATCAACAGGGAGTGCGGGAAATCGAAAATTGTGCAGAAATGTGAAGAAAACCCATTACAACGATTGAGGGTTTATTTATTTAGCAGCAAAGCAACTTCAAAACAAGTTGTACGCCTCGTCAAAACCAGTAAAAGAATAATTTAAAATAATCATCATCATTATTGTGAGAGCAGTTCCATCTATGTAACTCCTAAATGGTGTATATTAGTGAACAAATGGATTTGGAAATTGGTGTACACATTTGGAAGGAATTTCCTTATACTATAGTCACCAAGAATTTGTGGATCCGTTAGTAAGCAGCCTTGTCTCGGGAGTCGAATATGTTGTGATCATGCCGTCCTACATTCAGCTAACAGTAAAAACCGCCGAATAAAAATGAGATGCGTTGGTATAAAATATTCCTGAATGATGATGTCTATTCGAAGTGTATTTTTCATCTTGACGTTCGAGTTTCTCAATTCTCATCTTCACAATAAGGTGAATATGCTATTCAATGAAAATAATAGGTACTTTTGAAATTGTTTCGATTTCATCGATATGTTCTTTCCGGTTCACTCCAAAAGAGATATATCATAATATCCGGAAAGTATTGTGAGGAAAAGATTGATAATTTTGGCAACATCTTCCTAGGCAGGTGGCTCGCTCCATATAACTTTTTTGTTTGCGGAAATACTGAAATGAAATTTGGAGGATCGGGGTAGGGCATGAAACTGCATAGTTTGACAAGTAATTCAACTTCATGCAAATTCGGAATTCAATAGAAGTGACATAAACTTTTAAATATAATACCTGGTATATTTTCAGGTTTTATTTGTCTCCATATGATATTTAAAATAGGTACAACTATATATCATTTGTTACTTTATATGACATTTTTTTTCCATTCTAGAAGGCTATGGATATATTCAAATAACTAATTTCAGTCGAAGAGTTAACTTGTTGAAACCTCAATTTAAGTTCCATTTTTCATTGCAGGATCACTGAAATGTGGAAAATCTTTGGAGATACTCCAACAAAACATAATTTTGAGAATAACCGTTCCGTATCCAATAATGTATGGTTTCATCAAGACTTTGTGATCTTTTGAATGAAACTTTTCCACGCAGATAGATTGGTAGGCGAAGAACAATAGAATGGCCAGCTGGATCTCTGGACCTTACCCCGTTAGATTTGTCTATGGGCTCATCTCAAATACAAAATTTATTTCTATGGACTGACCAATCTTGAAGAATTGAGAGATGAAATAAGAAACGAAATTAGAATAATTGAACCCAAAACTGTAAGAAACGTTCTAAGAGAATTTCAGCATCGCTATGGGTATTGTCAAAATGATAATTCAGACAATTTGAACCTGTGATTTGATATTTTTGATGTTTGTTTATATTTCATTAAATCATTAGAATTAGAAATTATTGCCATAAAATGTTCAAATTTGTTGACAAAGTTCAGTCTCTTGAAACTAATAAAAGTGTATATATTTATAATAATAATACTACCTTATAAACACTCTTTGAGTGTACCCTGTGCGGGTAGAGGATATTATTATTTGCCGTAGCGCTCCAGAGCGACTTACTGATTTTTGGTGGCGTATTAAATTTTCAGCTGTAGGAAAACCCAGAAAACCTACAGCACCACCTCGGGTGGTCGGTGTGCACTCCAAGCTAGCACTACACGAGATTGGCATCCAGACAACTGTAATTCAGTAATCCTACTGATGAAGTTAACTTGGTTTACGAAATGATTATCTTGGAATGAAATAACTACTAGTGTGGTGAAGGGGAAACCTATTTTTGTTCTCATCGAAACGTAAATAATTCTGAAGGTTTGATATGCTGCCATATATTTGGCAATGGGATTCCTGTGTTTGAGAAAAAATTAAATGAAGATGAGCCTGTTGATACAATATGTACTGCTCCAATTTGAATCGTTTAATGATTATTTTTGTATTGAAAAAGAAAACATAACACAAACGAAAAAAGGAAAGGGATGTACTCATGATTCTGGAATCTTCACAACATCTATCCAATTAAATTAATCATGTTTTTCAACAGTCCATTAATAAATCAGCAGAAGTATTTAACGGTACTCCACGGTCTTAAATCGTGTCAACGATACCGCTGCTAAAAAATTTCACTTTCATGGGGTTTTTTCGCAAATTTCACTCAATGACATTCATAGACTTAAAAATGTTGTTATTATTTTTGATACTGTAATAGGTATTATCAAACGCTGAATAATTATCTATACCATCCACAATCCAGTTCTCTTTGTTACAGAACTTTCATTACTTGAAATCATCTATTTTCAGTTACTTCTTCGTTACTAGTATAAGTATCTTGAACTACTTACGTCTCTGAGCCGAAACACACTGTATCGTACAAAATACCGCACCAAGAATCAAAAACTTATTCATTCTACGTATGTAGGTATCGTTCTTGAGGAACGAAGAAGTTCTTGACGTTGACTGACCTCCTTCAGTGGCGCTGACCATGACCGTCACTGTAGAAGATATGAAGAAGAGGGGACGTTAAGTAGACCGATGTTGAAGAAGACTCGTTAGGAAGGGAAGAGGATGAGAACATCGTCATTGATAGGGGTCACGGTGTTGAATTACCATGATCATTTTGTGACATGAATATTGAAAGTATGAATTTTTTTGCACATTGGGTCAATTTTGGGTCATACTTCTTATTTTTTCTTGATTCGGATTAACTTTTTTATTATTCAATGTGAAAGAAACAACACTATTTAACAAATTATAACTTTCATCTCCATACTGATATTTTTTGGCACTACCAGCTATTCAATATCTAATAAAAATGAGGTACAAACAGGCAGTTCAACCAATTGACATTAATTTATCAGTTCATACAAAATAAAAATATGAGTAAGTGTATGAGTTTTTCTGATGCGAAACCAGTTTATTTTTCAAAAAGGAAACTGATTATATAGTTCGTAAACTAATATGATGTTATCGATTTTTTTTGAGTTTGAGTTTGTATTTGGAGACTGCAGAAACTTTCACTATAAGTAACCACTTTTATTGAGTACACATATTAATTTGTGATTATTTTGAGCTTATGATTAAATGAATCGAAATCCATTGAATCGATCGATGTAAAAATAGCGTACATTATTATACAGGATGACCCAGGGTTAAACCGCCAATCGTTCAGTATCGGTTTTTTAGGTGCAAATAAGATTTTTTCTTCATGTAAGCATGTGGCAAAACTTGATTCGTTCTCAAGATACAGGGTGTCAAAGTCAATGCTAAGTTTTATCAGAATCAACCATAAGGTTTTTGAGTAATGAATAAAATACTGATTTTTTATGAAAACTTTGAAACTCTGTATCTCGGAAACGAAGCAAGTTGGGACATATGCTTGTATGAAAAAAACATCTTATGTTCACCTAAAAATCGATATTGAACGTTTGGCGGTTTAACCCTGGGTCACCCTGTATATTGGTGGAGGATCGCTATATGTTTTTTGTACAAGATAAAAAATACTTTATTTATATTTCAGAAATGTATTCTATTTCGATTCAATTTTTGTTTACATATGAAATAATTTCCAATATTACTGTTGAAATAAAATTAATAAAAAAAAATATAAATATACCATATTTTGAAAAACGATATTCAAAACGATCGTAATAATAATTCCTTCATCGATAAGCCAATGCATGGGGTCTTTTTCAAAAACCTTTATCATGACCTTCATCATCAGAAAATTTTACCGTACAATTCCCCAGGTCAAGTGAGACCGAAGGAAAATGGCCTGCCAGGATGGTGTCTTCATCGTGTGATGGGTATAGATGAACCAGAGCATCTAGTGGGGTCCCTAAGAATTTCTGTTGTATGTAAAGCTCATGCTGTCTCAGCTTATATCCACAGCAATAATGAACACTATGAGTGTTGTACTACCACTCGGTATAGCCAATACACGGGTGTTGCCTTATGCTCTGGGGTATATTGAGTCCGTTGTGGAGAATGGGGAGGGACGAATCTATTGCAACTAGTCATTCCCCACTCCCAGGCAAAAGCCGAGAAGCCTGATGTAGTCCTCCTGCACCTTCAAACTAGGGCAATTTTCGCCACAGAGTTTTCAGTTCCTGGCGAAACAAACATTGTCCGAAAAGAGAATGAGAAACGGATTAAACTTCTTGAACTCTGCAAGTTTCATCCAAACCACTCTGTTGAAAGGGTTGGTATGATCATAGGAACTCTTGGTAGAATAATGGACATGCTGCTCTCCAATCAAAAGGTCGTCATCTTTGGTTTACTTCGTCTACTTAGCGTACATGATTCTTGATAATTACGAACCACACGGACGTTGAAAGTGATTGAAGTGTATGAGGGCCCGAATGGTAAATTCCAAATAGAGAATCCTCCCTCTTAGGGTCGCTAGAACCAACTCATATTCAGATGTTTTACTCATGACTTTGCATGATCTCAGGATGTATTTCCTCAGATGCCTTGTGCTAACACATTAAATAGTTAAATGCATTGATTAACTGATGCACTCTATAGTACTCGCTTCAATATGGGATCTTATCAGTTAGAGTACACATAGAGCAGGCAATCTTTAGAACAGGCGTGTTTCAGGAAGTCTCCATAAACCCTCTTCTTCGTTGCATTCAGGAAAACCTGTCAATCTAACTGCGGCACCCCCAGCCAACGAAGGAATAAGGACACCCATCAATTTCACATGAATGACTTCGAACTATATACCTCAGGAGGAAAGGATCTACATCAGTCCTCAAGGGGTGGTGCATGCTATCGAAATCAAATTTGTAATCGGCGGTTCATTTCAAGAGAAGACGATGCTTGGAAATCGGAGAGGACATTCAGCTAGAAGACGAAAGCATCTAATGCTAGGAGGGAACAACGCCGTTCCTATGAGGTAACCACAGTTGAATACTCTCCACGGCAAGTATCAGCATAATCCGAATCAAATCTGGTCATCAGAACTGGCAGTGAAGGAGTTAAATCTAGCAGTTCGTATCCTACAAAAGATGATACAATGGATGATGATAATTGAAAAAGAACCAAGCGACTTTGATCACATTCTATGAACGGTATTGTAGTGTTGGATTTTTTCTATAATGGGCAATTGCGTTTGCCTTCAAAGTCGCTTGGATCATTAGTCAATAAATGTCGCCAGAATTCTAGTAAGCGCTTGATACTTTTACTCATAACGAATTGAAGAAACATTAACGTTTGGAACCTTCACCTCAGTTTTTGCAATTTGGCGCTTGGTTCCTTTTCAATTATCATCATCCCAATATTATATGGACATATCGATAAAATATTGAAAAAAGTGAATACATTGCCTTGAAAAAAATTGTGAGTGATTTTCCAAAAATGTCGAATAACTCTGAACTTCTACAATAACAGTTTTCCTTCAATTAAGGTATCGCCAGAGTTCACCTGTTGGTCGTCTTAATTTCAGAGTAGAAAATTTCGAAAACAAAAATTTTATGGTACCATTGAAAACTAGGCTTTCTTTAAATCAAATCTTCATCCAACACATGAGAGTTATGACTAGTAAACTATCAAATAAGACACTAGTGTGTTATAATCCGTAAATCACTAGTAAGTTACGGATTATAACTCACGTTCATATTTAAAGTAGTATTCTATTTATTTATCACAATTAAAAGCAGAATTCACATTGATATTGGAGTTAAAGAAAAACACTAATGGTTTATTGGAATTTGGGGTAATTGAAAAATTCGTTGATTCATTGTAACCAGACGCTCCCATATCGGTACAGCTGCTGATAGTGATGGAAGACGCCGACACATTAGAACCTTGTATTTCTTCTGCAATTTGTATTTGGTTATGCACCGATTCTTCTAGGTATCCTTCTGCTACCGTCGAGGCCTTCCATCCTCCGTGGCACTTCAAAGTAGTCATGTTAGCACCTGCATTGGCCAAAAGAGTCGCCAAAGACCTTCCCAGGCAGTGACCGATGTAGAGCACTGGTTCCTCCAATTTCAAAAACATTGCAATTCTTGAAGGTATCTTCGATAACGTATTTTCAACCTCACACTGGCTGGTACACCTCACATTTTAGTAAAAAACAAAAAGCGGCTAGAAATAGTTTTCTTTGGTCTCAAAGACATGTATCTTTCACACAAATTGATCGGGTTGACTGGAAATCCTTCTTCAAGTATGGTGAAACTACTCGATTTCTTGATTTTAGTGTCTGGCAAAACTACGTGAAAATATTTCCATTTGTCTTGAATATTGTCTATTTTCAAATTGACCAATTCATCGCATCTACAAGAACCGCTAATCCCCATTATCAAAGCCACTTTCATCAACAAGTACTCATCGTCGGGAGCTTCTTGATGTTTCAAGACCAAGACGAGACTGGCTCAGTCTTGGACTTGGTCGTGATAGTCTTGGTCTTGGATCATAATTTGTCTAGAAATTTGAATTATTCAATTCAGTTGTCGAACAGTTTATACGCATATAATAGTTATTTCGTATTTCTCAGTCTTTAACAATTGTCAATTTGTATGGGTAAAGTAAGCGAAATGAATTTTTCATTTCACTATCATAATATAATTTTCAAGAAATCTTAAATAAAGATTAATTTAGACCCACACAGCACACAAGTCGACGCCCGATAGGCCAGAAAAAAGGTTCAAAATGGTTGGAATGTTAATTAGGTTTTTATTGACCATTCAATGGATCATTGTGTTGGGTGGAATCGGAATCCCGAGGAGATTGCAATACTTATTATGACCTTACAACATACACCTATTTGTAGTAAACTGTATAACTGCAATAGAGATTTTGAAAAATGTATTTTCGAATTGAATGAACAAAATTTAAAATCCTACCTACCATATGAAAAATAAATAATTGGTGGAGAGTCTTGGTCTTCGTATTAATTTCGAAAGTCAAGTCTTGGTCTTAGTCTTGGGAAGATTTATTAAGTCTTGATCTTGGTCTTGGTCTTGTATCAAGACCAAGAAAAGATCAAGACTAGTCTCTTGGTCTCGCGAAGCCCTAGGTAGGTTTTTATGAAAAGTGAGGTACCTACTAAAACATCGAATAAATCAACTAAGTACCTATATGAATTAAACGAAATAGAAAAAACTTTTTAATAATAAAATCAGTAACAAATCTATAAAAAAGGCATCACAATGAAGTAGTGTTCATTTTTTCAAGTGGAATTCAACTTTGACAATTCAGGTTTGAATAGAAAAAAAGATTTAGAGCTATGAGAATATATTATTTTGACAATATTCTTTAAGGAAATATTTCATAAAAAACTAAAAAAAGAGTGACTTGTATATTCACAAACTGATATTTCTCAATATACAAAACAAATTTTGAATAAAAAATATTCAACCAGATAAAGAATTAATTATACTATTTCAATTGAAAGATTATGTTGGAGATAAATATGAATCAACCAATTTTTCCAGATCCTCTCAATTACCTATCGAATACTTGAAGCTAAGTTGTTCAATATCACAAACAAGAATTTGTTATGCCTGCTAACTCAACTCACTTGAAAAAAGTAATCAATTTATAAATATATATATTCCTAACTTATTCACTTCTTCAACTTTTATTCCTTGGCAACGTCTTTAGGTACATAAAACGTATTCATTGGTATATGAGACAGCAAAGAGTTTGAAATACTCTTGAACAAATCAGCAAGTTTCAGTTTCAGTTGTGGCAGCATTACATTGAACACCTCCATACCATTTTGTCGCAAAAATAGGTTGATTGCTTGAGCTGAAAAGAAAACAGAATTAGCTTAAAAAAACAGAATGTCTTTGAGTTTTCTTGATTCTGGTAACACTAGGCATGAGTCACGATTACAAAATGTTTTTTCCCAACTCAGAATTTAGTGTGATGTGTGTTGTCTAGATGTCAATCCTGCTAATGAGTGTTTATAAATATATTAAACCAACTACCAGGGACGGTACTGTCAGGCTGCTGAAAAGTAACTAGTCCCGAAGCACTACTGCAAATTATGAAATTATGAAAGTAACCAATTTACATCGTTGTCTGAAACTTTCAAATAAATTCTGTAATTGATATTGGCATATTTGATGGTATCGATCCACCATCAATGCCTAGATACAATCACTTTACACCTTAATGCAACATAACACCTTCAATCAATAAACTGACGAATATTTCTGATTGGTGACGTGTACTTATCAAATAAATGTCTGTATCTAGGACAATTAGGGTTCTTATTGATATTATCTGGAGGACACGGGTTATGTCATTGAATTTTCTTGGTATTCGTTATTCAATGGGTGTACAACCACGACAAATCAAAACTGTACAACGACCATCATTGATACTGTATTCTTTACTCGGCGATCGTAACATGAGGCAACACAGCAGGAGCATAAGCCAATTAATGAGCTGCACTCAATATATGGAAACATTATTCCGAGACAGGTCGGGTCTGTGCCTCAAAAATCATAATTACTTGACAGGAAACGATACAGCCCTTGATACGAAACAGCGAACCAAGTATCTGAGAAGCGCAATTGGTAATAGATCAAAGGGATACTGCCGGAAATACCTAGCACCGAAATGGCTACTGTGCGATCACCTTTACTGGAGAAAGGTACCTACATGTTGTTCGCATCGAATTTCACCAGGTGTTATGTCCTCATTCTATAAAGTTTCCATAGATCAATTTTTCACATTCCTTCTCTGTTTGGATGGTATTATCATCTGTACCATCGACAGAACGTCGCTCTCAGTAATTGATTGAAGTGAAGAAGAATCAATATTGGTGCTGAAATAGCTCCCTATGGAGAAACAGCATTTACAGGTAGATTGAGATCTGTCTGATAGAATACTAGATGGCAAGGATCACACCTGTGGGGCAAAGCCATAAGATGGAATATTGGCGAGGAGTATTTGGTACCAGAAGCGATCAACCGCCTTGGAGACAGAGATAGATTGCTAGTCATCAGTTGTCAATTATTCACCATCCATGATCTCGATATCAATAGGTTTTTCCATGACCTTCAAGAAAACAGATAGCAGTGCGATGGGTTTCTAGTTGCTGAAGAGTATTTTCCCTTTTTCGTGGTGGACTGGTTGTACTATTGCAATTTTCCAGTTGGACGGAAATACCCCCAGATCATAAGAGGAGTTGAATAACTTGCAAACAACTGGTGTTAATTTGGGGCATATTTCCTTAAAAACCATCAGCGGTAGTTGTTTCAAAATATCAAAGGTACTTACTCAAAATCATGTTATTTCTGTAAATATTTTTCACTTCCAACTGAAGGTCTTCAACCACGAGATTCACAGTTAAAGTATCAATATGCAGATACTTCTTATCATCCTTGACTTGAACTCCTACGGTTCCCTTCACTGTAGCAAGAATATTCTCTGAAAACATAATAGCAATGGTCAGTTATGAAGGCTACTTTATATTCATTCATACCAATGACCAAATCACTAATGAAGTCAGAAAGAGATCCTACTTTAAACAAATGTCGAGAATATAAAAGATACAAAAATACTTTCGGTAAGCTAGTAGAAGAAGCTTAAATAAATACTACCAAAAAGAAATAGATACGAATAAGAATGATTCGAGTAAACTTTGGAAATCAATAAATAGTTTAATTAACAAAACGAAAAATCACCAAATGATGAAAGAAATACAGACTGAAGAGGGTAAAATCGCGAAAAATGCAGTAGATATTGCAAACGTTTTCAATAAATTATTTTATAATATCGGGGGAGATTTGGCGAATACAATCCTTGAAAAGCAAGTAAAACACCGTTTTCCAAAAAATGAACTATGCAAAATCAATTTTCCTAAAAGAAGTCTCAGATATCGAAATGATAACTCTAATAAACGAACTTGAAAACAAAAAATCACCGGACTGGACAAAATCAAATCTGAGTATTTAAAAGATATTGCATATGAGATTGCTAGACCATTGGCATACGTTTTCAACATGTCAATAAATAGTGGAAAATATCCTTGAAGCCTTCAAAATTGCAGTGGTGACTCCTATCCATAAAAGCGGAAAAAAGATTTAAACTAATAATTATCGTCCTATATCTCTTATATCAAACTTCGCAAAAATATTCGAAAAAGCACTAAAAAAAGAATCTTGTCATATCTAAAAAAAAAACGAAATAATGTCAAAAAATCAATTTGGCTTTACGGAAGGATAATCCACCCAGGATGCAATTCTTTCTCCAGTTGACAGGATTAGCAGTAGTATTGGTGCAAGTATTCCAACCCTGTGTATATTCGTAGATCTAAAGAAGGTCTTCGATACTCTTAGACACAGTCAACTACTGGAAGTATTGGAGGGAATTGGATTGGGAGGATTACCATATAATTTGATGAAGAGCAACCTCACCAACCAAAAACAATGTGTGAGAATAGGAAAGGAAACTAGTGAATATAGAATAGTCGAATATGGTGTTCCTCAAGGAACGGTACTGGGGCCGATTCTCTTCAATCTGTATCTAAATGATTTACTTTACCTTGAAACGAAAGGTCATATAATTAGTTTTGCCAATGAGACAGCCGTAGTCTACCAAGCAAAAAACTGGACGTCCCTGAAGGAAACAGCCGAAAGTGATTTTTCACATATCATGACATGGTTCGAAAGTAGACTACTGACAGTGAACTTAGGTAAAACCTACTATGTGGCCTTCACTACTTATTCCAAATACCTGCCGGACTATAACAACACCCCTAAACATACATTCTGTGTCGAATATAAAATATCTTGGACTCCAAGTAGATTCTCATCTAAAATGGGATATCCACATAAATTTTGTTGTAAAGAAACTGCGAACTGTGCTTTACAAAATGAAATATCTTGTGAATTATTTTAATACATACCAACTACGGACCATATACCTACCACTCTCTTGTTGAAAGCCACTTGATATATGGAATTGTTGCATGGGGTGGGGCATATAAATGTCACATCACAAACATAGAAATAATCCAACAATATGTGTTGAAAACCATGTATCAAAAACCAAGGCTATACTCAACAGATTAGATTTACGAGGAAACAAAAATTCTAGATATAAGACAGTTGCAATTTCTCAGAACTATTATACAACAACATAAATATAAATCAGAGTTACAAAAAATTGACCATGACCGTAATACCAGATATAAATCAAATTAAAATTTTGTTACTATAAGACCGGAAAAAACTATAATCCAAAGAATGTATTCATATCTAGGCCCGAAAGGTTATAATTTCATTCCGATGGAACTAAAACAAATAACCTCAACATCTCTATTCAACAGACTAGCTAAGAAATGGATTGCTAGCATTCACAGACTAGATATTCATAAACTCATTGATCAATAAACAAAAACATGAACTGTGATCTGTTATAAATATGTATATTCAATTGTATAAATGCTATTGAGTTGTCATTATTATGTTATAAACTCATTCTTTCATTTACGAAAAACGATTATTGTACTCATTCTTCATAACTCTTTACATATTTATAATTTTTTTATATTTTTTTTCTTTTCATAGAACCCATGCACAGACTTTTCTTTTTATCTGAATTGTATCACTATAATTTCTGATAGATGAATAAATATTATCATCATACACCCTATAGAATACTGCGGAAATTTCTATAGTATATATGCTATTTTGTGCATCTAAGACTTCTACAATAATTAAATCGTCTGTTGTTAGGGGTTATAATGTGCTTTTCGGTTGGTTTCATGATTTTTTACTTTCAGAGTCTAGGTACTATGTAGAATCAAAAGAAACTTTTAATCTCGTAGGTCCATTTTTATCGCTATGGGTTTATAAATGGCACTTTGGTCCACAAAATTGGGAAGTGAAATATGAATTTGAGTCCTGGCATTCTGTTTTTGTATCTCATATCAGTAATGTAGTAATCGTTAATAGATGCCAAAATCGATATTGTTGAAAGTCTTACTACGAATATAACAGTACACATGTATAATTGGCTGTCTAACCTCTTGAACATGCTTTCACGTTAATATATATTCGATTTAAATTGAAATTAACCATTCAGTGACTGAAGAAGTAGAATGTCTGATAAGATGTTCAGGGTTCACTCAATTGTTGAGGATGATACCACAGTTCTATTACACTAATAATAATTTTTATTATTATAATACTTCCTTCCAAACAATCGTAGATTGTACCCAAAAGCATAGCCTGTGCGGGTAGAGGACGGCTATCATTATTTGCCTTGGCTTCATCAGAATTAATCATTCCTAAAAAATAGTAAAATTTTCGAAACATCAGAAAGATATCGAAGTGATCTGAGTCTGAGTTCTACAGTTTGCAGATAGAAAATACTTTAGTTGGCTGGAATAAATCAAAAGTAATATTTTCGTTAAAGGTTTTTCAATTGTTCAAACTAGAAGCTATGTTGTTGCATTCGTTTATATGAAAGTTTTGCGACTCTTATCCTCCGAATATTCCAAAAAAATAACAACCGAGTAAATGTTAATGAGACAATAACGCGTCTTTTTTCAATACTTTCTTTGATTGGCTTTCATACGGTTAAATGTTTTCCTAAGTCTATAGATAAGTTATTTTGATGTATCACCTAATTGTCCGTTGAACGTCCCATTTCCACTAGCAGGTAAGATTATGAGTACACCACTACTTTCGTATCTTGAATCAATTTTGAGTAAGGGTATTTTGATTTTTGTTTCGAAAGGTTGTTTATCTGTACTCAACCTGAAAAAGAAAATTAAAAATATAATATGATGTTTGATCAAATTACAAAAGGTCCATTCACAGTTCACACCGTTATGGACAAAAAAATAACAGATATCACATGGTCCGTTAACGATACCACTTCAGAACTTCAAAAAACTCACCTACGTACTCTGTTCAATGTGTGATGAATCCGCGACAAGGACTAATTGGCAGCAAACGAGGCCAGGTTGATTCCCAGAGTATTCAGACCTTATTTATTTTCAACATACTGAAGTGTAACAAAACTTTTCTATTTACTCATAGGAAAATACAAAAAACAAAAATTAACAAGAAGGCGTAGGTGACCACCCCCAACACAAAGAGAAAGGCGACAGAGCAAGCATAAAAAACATGATAGCAGTATAGTTCCTTGAGAAACTTCATCTTTTCTGGGACGAGCAGTTCAGCTCATCTAGAAGGAACCTTCCAGATTGGGCTATTTGAACACCTAAAAAGTGATCTTAACCGGTATAATAGCCAAACTAAAATAGTTATTTCTTTTTCAATCGAAGATCCCGTAGAGCACTCGAGGTTGGGATCTAAGGCACTGAAAGAAAGGTGGTGCACTGGAAAGTAGGAATAAAACCAAGGCATCAAGGAGTCTTCTTCAAAGATGCCCTCGCCTCATTCAAGGTTGCTGTGGTACACAAAAAGAGAGGAAACAAAAGTACAGACAACAATACACATGCTCTGCTGAAGAAGAAACTAATAAATAAAGCACTCTTCTTCAAATAGGCTCTTGCCTTATTCAATGTTGCTAGAGTACCTACAAGAACATGAAACAACAGTACACATACTCTACCACTGCCAGTGCCAAGGTTTTTAACGGTGTGGTGTGAGAAGAAAATATAATTATAGCTTTCGGATATATGAGAGATTTGAAAAGGATCTGATGGAGTCTTGTGATTTAGACAGGACCATGACTCTATTGTATGGTTGCCAGGTAATCCGAAGAGCAAGATCAGAAATTAACTAGATAGACGAAGTTCAAAGGCTGGCTTGCTTGGGAATGACGGTCGTCACGAAAACGGCACTAACATGAATTCTTGAAGTTTCACACCAGGATTGCTAGGTACCTTTGCACCTTTTAAAAAAAGTCTTGTGTTTTGTACTAACCTCAAGCTCTTCACTGTGAATTGACTCGCTCCAAATACATCTATATTCTTCAAAGATATCTTGTAACCATTTGGCCCTGTTGTGAGAGACAATGATAGTTCTTCCATTTTGAATGGTTCTACGGAGGGTAGTTCGATTTCTTCTATTCCTTTTTTCAGGTAGGGTCTCAGATGATGAATGGCTTCCTTGAAACACTCGATAACTTCCGGGTCTCCTTCATAACATTGTTTGATATAGGGGGCTGAAAAATTCAATGGTGATAATACCGTAGAAAATAATCAAAAAGTAGAATTATTGTTATTTCTTTTTTCGTTCGAAATTCCCCAGGAGTTTTTACCATCGTGATTGTAAGTAGTAGTTTGTATTCCTGTTGATTGAAGAAGACTAATAACAGTGAAGTGACAGTTCTCAGGATGAATTTGTGTGGATTATAAGAAATAGAAGAGTCTAGATTAAAATATATTTCCATCCAATAGTGATCTACTCATGAAGAACTGACACTAGTTGACAGAAGACTATTGAACCATTGAATAATGAATTATATAATCCAATCTTCCGAAAAATAGTCTATACAATAGGTATGCACCCCCTACGATTGTTCAAAGTAAACTCGCTTCATCTTACCGGGGACTATTAGAGAACCAAGAAATGCAATGAATCTGAATAAATCTTCAACAAGAAATATTATTAAACTAGTAGTAGAATATACCAATATGTATGTGAAAAATATATCTCAAAGGTATGGGAATGAAAGCGACCTAACAAAACCAACGACTGATAGCTGGTATTTTGGAATTAGCTCGTCGAGACATATTCAAGAGACATTTGCGATTTTTACAAAAATACATGATAATAGTGATCGAAAATTTAAGAGGGAAATTTTTACGTTATATAATTTTTCAAGCTGGACTTGGTATATGAGCATTTACATATCGTATGAATTTTTGCATAATGCGAATTTCGAACTGAACTGATGATACTGTATATTTCATTATTTTAGTCTAACTCTTGGGACTCTTTCCGGTTATGTGTTTGTAAATTTGATCTATCTCAAACCGTTCTCAAGTTGAAAAGTTCTTCTATGGTGCAGAAGAAAAACTGATTAACTTTTCGTAACATTATGGAAGTAGAACTTTCGCGTGTATCTACTTTCCATCCAAAATCAAAACTTGTGGCATCAAAGTATTTGCTACCATCTAAGCAAACACATTTCATACCAATATCATGGAAGTATATGCCTTTGACCAGCGTAATGGTGACTATAAGACGAGAATTATATTCAACAGTTACTATGAGAATGTGTCAGCCTTTTCTATAATAGGAAGAAATATCACTATGAATCGTTGGTTTGTTTCTTGCAACCTCATAATTTAACTGAAACATATTTATAAATTTTATTATATTTAAACTATAAATTACTACAACATCTAGGAACTGTTCGTCACTGAACCCTGCCAAATAAGAACAAAATTATTGGTCTGGAACCATACTGTTTCGATGATAACTTCAAGTTCCATTAATCAATTAAAGATTTAGTTCTGTTATTGTTTGACGTCACATCTTTCCAGAGTAAGTATCAGTTAATAATCAAATTGAAATTACTTTCATAAGATATTATTTGAATAATTATCATTATTGCTCTGTAGGTGATCGGAGTTTCATTTCTGAAGCAGTCAAGTATGTAATAATACTGAATTGAAGTGTAATTATTACCAAATAGTGAGCGTTAATCTCCTCCTCAGTTTTCATTTCACTTTCTGATGCAATTAGTCATTTCGTAGTAGTGAAAGTGATTTTTTTTTCACCTTTTCATATGACTTGTCTCAATAATAGTACTTAATCCATCCGCGCTTGATCAAAAAATCCAATATCCAAATGAAGAGAAACCAATTTATAGCCTCTACGGAAATAGAAATTGTTGTTGAAATTTCAATTCATTAGTAGGCAATTATCTACGATTGCTTGCGTCAACTGGAGAAAAATCAAGAAAATTATGTTCACCATCTATTTTACCTAAACATTACAGGTTATATTTCGTGTTTTCATAAGTAAAATAGACAGATATTTCTTACCTATATTTGATATATGAAAAAACTGTCAACTAGTTCGTCTGTGATTATGGATGAATTATAATAATTCACTCATGTAGCTACTGCTTTCACCCTTCCACTTTCAACCCATATTTTGTTCAAAGAGGGTGATTGACTCCTGATGAAAGAGATGGTTAATTTTCCGAAGAAGCATTGCACATTCTGGTTCAAGCTCATCAATAGAGAGACATTTTGATATCGAATTGTTATAACGTTTTCCTGCGTTTATAACTGCTGTAAGTTGCTCATGTACAGCAATATTTCTAAGGGGAAGGGTCGAAAGTCTTCGAAAAATCAGTGACAGCGTTGGCAGAGGTACTGTCTTCCATTGACTAGAGTATACAATCTGGCAAATTTAGATGTGTCCAGTATGAATTTTTCGAACGTAAAAAAGCATTTCAATAATTGCACAAACCCTTTCAAATATGTAATTACATGAAGAAATGTCAACGAAGAGTTGGTGTTAAGGACGTTACTTCTCATGGAACCAATTATATTTTGATGATGTTCATAATCTAACTGGAGATATGGCTTACTTGGTTGGCTACTGCTAGTTCCAGTTATTTTTAAAAGTTGCTGCTCACCAACTCATTTTCCATTTAGAAATTGCTTTAGCTCTGGCCACTTTATTTATTTTGTCGATACCAAAATTAGATGCTACCGACTTGAACCAAATAGATATCGTATTCATTCCTACCCGACAATTCTTGTACCATCACTTAGAGTCAGGTTGATTGCAAGTTGGATTAGGGGTGAAAATAATCATTCGATTTTTATGTTGTTACCCCTTTTTCCTAATAACAAATTTCTGGGTTGTTACTGTTTGTAACTAGCCACTTACTATCAGTAATTTTCTCTGAAGTCTCTTCATATTTTAAAAAGGTTATATTCCATTCTTCCACTTTATTACCCATATTATTTGTTTCCTCTATAAAATACTGAATCTGATGGCCCTTCCAGGCTAGCTCAAGGAAAGCGACATAAAAAACAACTTTATTGCAAATTTCTATAATTTTAATGAATTCTTCAGCGAAGTTAATTTCCTTTTTGAAACATTTCCGCAGTAGGAATCATATCTATAATGTGCACTGATATCGCGAATTGGTTTCACGTTAGCCATGGAATAGTCGAGTATGGAAAATTCTTATGAAAAGAAATTGGCAATAAACTTGAGGAATTATCCAAATATTATTTTGGAAGTTGAATTATCATTCTGGGAATTAATAGACAATATCAAATTATTTCGAAGCGTTTTATGAGTGAAAGGAATAAAGAATTTTCCTGTAAATATAACAAATACCCACAAATCATATCATTCAATATGTTGTAACTGATCAAATATCAATTCCAAGTACAAACATAAACTCATAAATCTGCATAAATCAAAGCAATAATTGATTCATTCACTTACGAACATCTTCTCCCAAAACAGCTGAAATAGTAATTCCAATCACAAAACATAATCGCCACATAATGATACAAAATATTAATTGTTATAAATATGAGATCTAAACACAAGTTGTCTATTTGATGTTAGTTCGAAAAGTGAACTTGTCGGCGTTTGTTTCACTTTCTCTTGGTCAAACTTCGGTTAATGGTACTCGTGTACTTGCATATTGCCGGTAATTGTCAAGTTTTCAATGAAAAATACAAGAATTGGGAACGCTGTCCATGAGGTTTAATGCAAACTTGATTTTTATCGATTATAAAGTATTACATACAGCTTGTCGCACATGAGGATTTTGTTGAAGTGATTTATACAAGGTGAATAGCTCGAATAAATCAAATTCTATCGTCTCACAATAGCAAAAAGACAATAAAATCATAGTGATTTTATAATATAAACCAATCGAATACCGATTCAGCGTTTCGTAATATTGAGGATTGTGCATCACAAATGGTTTGGGGGAGATCCTGCATATCGTGGGATGCAGCTGGAAGGACGTCGGATATGGATGGTTTCAACCAACCACTGGTGAAATACTTCCATAATATTGACTGTATATGCTCTGAAATTGATTATTCAATATTTGGTCGATATCCTTTTCCTTTCCTTCATTCCTTTCCTTCATTCCTTTCCTTCATTCCCTTCCTCATTTCCAGTAAACCACCCATAATATGTTCTGATTACCAACTCCATTCCGGTTCGAAGATGGTCTTTGACTAATCACTCTTCGATACAGTTCGATACAAATTCCACTACAGTCAGCACTTTTCTCACAGTAACCTCTTCGAATTTTTGTCTCTTCATCCAGCGAGACCACCAATAAACATGACGCTGCCTGACTCATTATGAAAAAACAGTCAAAGCAAATCATCTGATCTATACAATCGCTACCACTTCCAGTCTTGTACAGCACGTGGAGCTACGTACACGCATCAATATCAACCTCACCACAATCCAACAATCCAACATCACCAATAATCCTGATTCACTCAGAATGAAAGTTCCTGCTCCATTTGGGAACTTCAGTCAATCTTCTCCACTTATTCTTTTTCTTCAACAAGAAATAACATAATTCTGCCAAAACTCACTTGGTTTTATAATTCAGTCGACTGGGATAGACTTCGAATGAGTTTCTCATCGTTTTCTAGAAATAGAATAATTTCCTCTTGTGGAAATCTAGCAATATACATCGATACAATTTCTGAGATTGACATATTTAATTGCTTCAAACGTAAATCCATGCATAATATCGGGAAATAAATAATTTCTATTCCGTTCTAGACCAAATACGGCAAGAAAAACATTGTCCAATAACCTCCGTTTTAGAAGAAACTGTTTCATAGCTGTCGACTCCAATCAGTCAGCAATATCGTCGCTGGCGCAAAATTGCGGAACTGCAAGAGACCAGAGGAGAATATGTTGAGGCTAAAAAAGATGTACGGAGTAAACTCAACTTCAGAAAGATTCAATGCCAAAATATTCATTGATTTCCAAACAGTTTCCTCTCGTTTAGGTCTGTCGCTAATACTATTGGAAGTTATATCCTCCTCAACCAAGAAAAAACACTAGAGACAAATCGGCTGCTCCATTCCAAAACTCAGTATGTGAAAAAAACAAAATTGGGAGAAAAACTAATTTTAGTGTTTTTGTTTGGCTTTGAAAGGGTTTCAACAGTATTTTTTCAAATTCATATCTCTGAAATTAGCACAGCTATCAACAAACAGGTTGTGATGAAAGATGCGCCTAAACACAGTATATCCAAAAATATTGAATCTTCATTTTCTGAAAAAATGTTGGATACTGTGATTTGGAAAGGAGCAGCCGAAATGCCCAGGAGAATCCAATATCTTCATCATCAATTTCTCCAAAAAAACTGGAAAAACAACCTATAATTATCACTCCTATTGGCCTTTATATATCCGAGATTATAAGCAGCCAACGCAGTCAGATATATTTTGACGGGGCCCAAACCATGTCAGTGGATCTGACAATTTGCTGTCAATTGTGTTCTATAACAGCTGGTTGAGCTACCCCATAATACGTATAGATGATGCCAAGCCCTGTTTGCTAATACTATTGAACTACCAATTCTGAGCTGTTCAGAGTGGTAGTTTGTCCCCCTCATCAACCTATTATTTTCCATACCATAGCATTGAAATTCAGATAACTGAGATGGCCTTCGCATGTTTTTCTAAGTATTCTCTCAGATTTAGATTTTACATTTTGTAAAGATCTATCGTGTATGCCCTCATGTTGTTTAGAGTTTTTTGTCTAATTCCGACCTGGCCACTGGACTCCAGAAATTAGCTCTCCCATTTACTTGCGAGGTTGTAGTTTTTCCTCTCATAATATTGAGAACCTCATCCTTGACCGACCCAATATGAGCCCAGCGGTTTCCTCATCTTCTTGGCAGAACATACATACAGTTGTTTGAATGTTGTTCATAAGTTCATTGAGACTACAGTGTCCTGTTAGAAGCCCAATCATTATCCTGGTTGTCCTTCTGTTCTGACTCAGTAAGTACTCGGTAAAATAAGGCGATGATTCTTCATTGAATATTTTTACATGTCTTATTCCTCATGCCTCCACCGCTTTTGAGATGGGGTCTTCATCCACGTGCCCTTATGAGTTTTTTTCAGAGATTTTACTGAATGAGGAGCGAATTCTGGAACAATGAAAACACTTGCTCCTTCTCGTGCTAATGAGTCAGTCTTTTCGTTGCCAATATACCCAGGTTATGGACAGCTTGTTATAAATGCCCAACTCTCGTAGGGCTTTCAGACTGTCCCAAGCAGGATTTGAGTCAACTTGCATGGAGCTGATTGCTTTAACAGCTATCAAAGAAAATAGCAATGATCCTTTTATTGAACTTTTTCACTAGTATCTATTCTGCACTATTATATATTGCTGCAACTTCTGCCTGGAATACAGTAGCTAGTTCATTTAACCTTAATTAGACTTTTGTCTTGGGTTTAGTGATATTTATATATCCCTACTCCTACATCTTATTCGGTGTTTGAGCTGTCTGTATAGCAGGCAAATTCTGAAATGAATAAATGCCTGTCTGCCTGGTATGGTTGATTTAACACTTTCAGCAAAACTGCACGTGGGCAGCATTTCATCCGATTGCATTTCCATTAATGGGTCGTTTTCCAACTCCGTAAATAGTTTGGTAATAATCAGACCGTGTATGCTTTTGATTGGAGCTAGTATTCTTATAGGTGAGGGTATGTTTTCCTTATTGAATTCTATCCCTAAGTACCAAGACAGTTTTTGAAAATGCGTCCATATATAACAGACATGGCAAGAGGAATATAATCTGTCGAACCCTGGTTCAGCTGAGACAGCTCTATAGCTATCGGCTCGAAACAGATAGCTTACCATCGCTGAGGCAAATATCGAGACCACAGCAGATTATATTGAGATTAGAAACAAACGGAAGGAAACGATAATACCCTTTTGAGACCTCTTTCTTCTTCGAAGCTCTAATGCCCATGAAACCAGAAAGGAATCTGAACAATATTGACCAAAATTTTTAAACTTGGTTACATACTCTTTTATTTTCACTTTTTGTCAATTGCTTATGATCTATGAGGCATAGATCTGACCTATCTGGGATTACTGTTCTCATATACTGAGTACCGAACCTATCCATGCACTGAATTATCGATCGAGAAATTACCAATAATGTAGTTCACAGACGTAAATTCTGAGCTCAGATAAAAGTGATTGATTGAGGAAGACTGAAACCCTAACATAATGAAGTGGGAGTTCTTGATCGGGCCGATCAAAATAAAATATGGGGCAGTGTGACAAAATACCTTACGGTACTGCACACGACTGTTGCATGACGATTTATAGAATGCATTGTAAACAGTAGCTAGGGCCGCAAGATTTCCGATATTGTCACGATCGATCTATCTGGATGTAGTCGGCAAGAAAAGCTTCGATAAACATCGACGACGATTTCTATACGTCAATAAGCGTTCGTGGCGTTTTCGGTGGTATCAATTCTTGGAATCATCTAGGAAATGAAGGTGTCCTGTGGAGACAGGTAAATTGAAGCGAAGTTGGGAAGTTCAAATAAATAATAGCAAAATTTGAGACAGCGAATGGAATCCAGTGAAGTACGCACATTTGTAGTCACGAACCCCGATATCTAACATTATATTGGAGTACGGTAAGGCTAATGCCTTCTCGACCCAAAACAAAATCACACTGTTTCTTCTACAAGTTGATCATCTTCACTAAAAAGCCATTTTTATACGAACAATCGATATGACATGATATAGTATAATTACGTAACAAGAGTTGTAAGTGACCCATAACGCACGAAATGAAAATTTCATGAGTTCGTAATGGGCTTACAACTCGTGTAACGTACTATACTTTTTCTACGCTCATTCCTTTTTTCCTTCAAATAAAAAACATCGCTATCATTTAAACTTTATTTTAATATTTGTTGATAACAATTGTTAAATGTCATTCACAAGGAATGTTGACAGTGCGATTTTTGACGTTTACAGACATGGGCGTAGAAAAAATATTTTATATTTACCTTTGGTTTCGACAATGAATATATATGAACTCATGTTTCAACAACTGTTGATTATAATCTTTATTCCAGCTACTTCATATATTTCCATGTAGTCCATGAATTGTTATTCAAAATTTTTCATTATCATCCCACTTTCCATTTGTAAACAGACCACGTTTCAGTAAGTAATGCAAGTCACACTATTCCTCTTCCACTCTGTATAGTATAATTAGAAGTGGAACGAACGTTCTTGGCCTCTTTGGACGTTGGTAGTGGATGCAACTCAGTTTGTAGAAACATGCATAATTATCAATAATTATAAGATTGCTGCTATAAGACAATGAACTTTCTATTGAAATCAAGCATTATGCAATTTGCAGAAATATAAGAATTTTTCAATATGAAATTTCGATATGAATTATCATAGCAGTATATTTTTTGGATTACAAATGAGAGCTCTTGAGGACTTCAATACCGGACGACACAAGATACATGTTGCTACAGCCTAGTTTTTTAACTTAAAGGGAAAAAAACTTGGAATTCACCAGAGTTACGTAATCAATAATATGGCTTCCTTCGAATCAAAAGATTTTTTTTTCAACCACCTCTTTGACCGAAGGTAAGCTCTCTTTCTCAAATTTCACCATGGATATTTCATTAACCTATCTCAGTTGCCTTACAGTTCTCTCTTAATTCAACCTTGTATCGAAAATTGGTAAATACGTATCAGGATGTTTGAAATATTGGTTTTGTGTTGAGATAAGACTCCTTTATATTCATTTCGGGAAGTGTTCATATCTGAAAGCAACCGGTTATTCAGATTCAGGAGTGGTGCAGTTATAGAGCCTGATATTTCTGTTGGAGTTCAAAATAACGGTCCTCGTATCTGTTACTATGGAAAGTTGATGAATTTTATTTTATAACTTATCTTCAAATATCCTGTATTTTTGCAATATCATCTTTGTTATTATAATGTTAAATCATTATCAAGTATTGTACCCTCTGCAATGCATCTTATTTTCCATGGAATCACACACTCGTAACTTTCGTAATGTTCAACGGATAATTGTGAGATGAGCAGAATCGATAGATGAAATGAACAAATTGACCCTGAAGTGGTCATTTCGAGTAATATACACTGCACGCCAGCAGCGATGGAACAAACAACATTTCTGAAAATTTGTAATAGGAGGAAAAATGTCTTCGGATTCGTAATCAGAACAAATATATGACTTCTAACTCACTTATTCCTTGGATGCAATGCAAGTCTGAGAATTTCCAATTTGTCATACTTCTCGTGGAAATGTCCACGTTACTTCCGTATCCATCGATTCAATATGGTGGAAGGTTTAGCATTGCTTCTAGAGCTGCAGTAGGGCACTTAAATATTACTACTGTGGTTCCCAGGCAAGCTAGTCGCTGCATTTTCTGCATCTTGACTCATGCTGAAATTTGTTGGCCACCATACCAGGGAGGCAAAGGTTCAGTGATCGTTTGGCATGACCAATAAATCATTTTTGATTTCAGAACCCCATGTCTTAGAGAGATATATGTTTATAGATCCATATATGAGCTTTTTAAAACTATCACACAAGTCTTACAAAAGACTCTGTGGCATGTCCAGCTTGCCGCTATAGTTCTGGAAAGAAAGTGGTTATGTGGCTGTTTCATGTCAGTTTTTGGTCGATTATAACGCCCAGGTATTTTACTTCTTGGAAAATGTTAGCTGGTTCCCATTTAGGGTTGGGGCCTTGAGTAAATCATTTTGCCTCGTGGTGAATGGGACCAGCACTGTTTTACTAGGATTAATAGTGAGTTCCTTCTTTGCACATCAGCTTCTGATTCTGTTTAGGGCTACTAGCACACTGAGGAAAATTTTTATTAATCGTAGCTAGAAATCCAATAACCCTAGCATGAAACTCTAATAGCATAGGGGACAAGCGAGCTATCACCTGTGGTTATAAAGTCGACTTTGCTGATTATAACTCACTTGGGATAAATAGAAATTGTCGAATAACTTATTTTCTCGAACTTTGCTACCGCAATGGAATGCATTTACCTATAGCTAGTAGACAATGTTTTTGTGGTAGCTGGTAAACTTTGCTACCGCCAGCGAGTGCACCTAATTATGACTAAAAGGTATCGCTGTAGTTGTAGGAATCTGACTATGCTATCGCTGGTGTGTGCAATTACCCCTAGGGCATTATTCATGGTGTAGGTATGCTATGGTAACACATATATCTATTTCTGTAACTGTATAGTTTTCAATGAAAAATTATTGCAAAATGTCTGTCGGAATGTGTTCTAACAGTGACGAACAAGAAAGAAGTTTCAAAATGAAACATGTAAGATAATGGGTCGTGCATAAATTTCAGCAGAAGCTCTCACTATTGATTCATTTTCCGCATACTTCATTAACACGAATATGTATGTCTCGAAAAAAACTTAAGTAATAGCATTTTATTATATTCATTCACTTCACCCATTATCACATGATTCCTATATTGGTTGTTTGCAAGGAGCACTATGGCAATATGGCTGGACTAGAACAGGCGGTAGATAACACTGAAACAGTAGTTCTACGTTTTCTCATTTCTAAACGTAACAACCTCCAAATGTTCGTTGCTTTCGTGGAGGGGGTAATTTCCGTCAGAATGTCAGCAAAACATCTAATATCCACAGCATGGAACAAAGTAGTCGTAAGTAGGTTCTTTGAGTAATATTTTAGTGGCAGGTTGACAACTGTATTACCGTAAGTGGATGAACTTCTATGCGATGATCCAATTATCGTAAGCGAAAACCATACGGCCATAGGAATGTAATTCACCAGTGATTATTCACCTGTGAAATTATGATTTTCTGATTGAAGAACTTACTGTCCTAGACTGACTGCCTAATAGCGACAGCATTATACCTAACTGTGGCAGAAAAACCACCTTCAGCAAAATCGTTTCTGCTGCCATAAAATTTGAATGTGTTACTTCTATTCTATAATTTGTTATAGTAATAGTATTTCTTATTACAGTAGCAAGAAATATCCCAGCAAAATCTTTAATAGCAGAAGTTTCCTCAGTGCATGCGGTCGGAGATTACTCCAAAAAGTTTCTGACAATTGGACCATATAACTTGCTTTATCAAAATCATTTCACATACAATTTCTTTTTGATTAACAAAATAGACTTTTTGCTTGGAACTCGAGTAGAAACATTCCACAGCTGCTAATTTATAAATTATATAGCCTTGCACCTCTATTTGCAAGCCTACTATCCTATTCAGAGTCAATAACGTTACTTCAAAGTCCTAGCTGATTATTTTTTACCCCTTCAACCCCACATAGAGTTTGAGCATTTGTGAAGTCGCATTCTAATCTACAAAATTTCCTATATCAAGATAATGTGAAGTAGCTTTGTGAAGCCTAGTTCGGGTTGATTATTTTGGTTTTCGGAGAGGCTATTCTTCAAGTTTGAATCTGTATTGAAACTTTATTCCATCTGGTGTGAGAAAAAAATATATCACCGCTTTACAAATTGTTAATTTATTGAGTTGGCGACGGAGAAGGTATTTTTTTGTTTTGGTGGAGGTACACACCACATCACACAGACATCTAATGCGAGACATAGTTCAAGATCCGTCACGGTTGCAGCCAGGGAAAAGAGTATCTGCTCTAAGATATTTGCCGCAGATCCCACTTCATAAGATTGTTAAAGAGAAAGGCATTCTGAAGTCATCGAAATTCATCGCATTAGTTTGTCACTACAGAAACAGCAAACTTATCGGACAATGTACTAATCTATCATAACCTATTTTACTATCCACATTAAGTAGTATTGGGAACAGTTTTAATCGAAAACCATTGGATCTTTTTTAGCTTTCATTAATTCACGTTTAGGGAAAGTGGTTGTTCGGATAAGGAAGCGGAAGAGGAACATTTTTCCTTACTATCACTTCATATACAAGCTCACTACATCGTGAACGCCACTGACTCTTCAATTGTTTGTTCCAAAGTGGGAAATAGCCACACAACTGAGAAACAACCGACTTTAAAACGCGCCTTCTATATTGTATTACATAAAAATAGTGTTTTGAGAATGGCTAAATCATAGTGTTCATCAATAGAGTTGATTGGCAGTTCGTTGAATAGGTTTGAAATTGGTGAAAATGTTTTTAGAAATTTTATTAGTGGTCTCGTGTGCAGTGTTCGTGAAATCACAAGTTAATTTAGGTAAACTGGTGTTTTATAAATAATTTCTGAAAGTATTTCCTTGATTCACTCAAGTATGGTGATCATTGGAATTCAAATATTTTGTGATGAAAATTAGGTACTTTTCAAACGGACTCTGATTTGAACTAGAAGTGTTTCTCCATGAGGTTTTCAATCAGTCTGAGAAGTGTTCCAGAAAAAGTTATGTCTTTCGCATGCCACTTTGCTTTCTCCGATTTTTTTTCAGGTGGCACTTATATCAAGGTATTTTTTTTTTCGGATGTAATATAACAAGATTTCGTTTATCAGCAAATAAATTTTTCAACTTCAACGAAAACGATTTTGTTTAAAAATTTATCGAGTTGAATTCGGAAATTTATATTCTGAATAAAACCCGAGAGCTTCTAAGCTCGAGAGTTTTATTCTTTGAACATAAATCTTCGAATTTCACGAGATGAATTTTCTAAAACAAAAATGTTTGATAGGAAATTCAAAAATTTATTCGATTTGATAAACGACGGTCGAGTTATATTTGATCAGATTATTTCCCGTATATGTCAATTAACCTAAAACATTTATTCCACAAGGTACATATTGTAGATTGTAAGGGGGTCGTACAGGCTGTGCAGCCTTACAAGCACTTTGACCTTTAATACGTACATAATTATTTTTATTGAATTAATGAACATTATATGTCACACGACCTGTGAAATATGTGGCATACATTCAGGCAACTGTCAAGAACTACCATGCAGTTTATTCACAAAAGAAATGAAGTGGGTTTATCAGCGAATAAATTTTGACAGATAAAGGAAATAATCAAGAATAAATATTGCCTGTTAAAAAAATAGTAACGACGCCCTGATAATTTCTATTACATTACAAATAAAGTAATTCTTGGCGTAATATTATCTGAACCTCTTAGAAAAATGATTTTATTTATTTCTCTTGCGTAATTATTTTTTCAGTCCTAATATAACTTTAAAATAATTCATTTCAAACGATGAATAATTTATTTCATCAAAAACAAAATACCACTTCAGTCTGAGGTTACAGCTAATAAGTACTGAAGCAGAATATTTTTCTATCATTTATGTAAGCAACTCCAATTTTAAGTGATTCAAACAATTTGACAATATTGACTCAATTCTATTTACCGATAATAAAAAGTATGCGAATTAATTTGGCATCAAGGTTTTCTCGCTAAAATCGCTTGGATCGTGTAATATTCAAATGAGCTTTCTCACTGGCAGATTTGTCCAAATAGTGATCAACGAGGTTTTACGTAAGTACTGATATACCGCAGGGATCCACTCCAGGACAGATCATTTTTCTTTTTATAATTATACGCTTTTATTCATCTTATGTATGTTTGTTTGTAACCGACTCCCTTATACACTCGATTTTGACCCACTTTGAAAGGACATATTCAATTGAAACTTTGTACACTTATCGAGAACCTGTGACAATGCGTTAATTTGATGAGTTTGTCTCGTTATCCTGATTAGGACGGCCAGAGTTAAATAATTTGCCTCTCATATACTCTGTGTGAAAGCTTTCGCCAATTTAAAAGAAACCTCTTGGATGTGTAATTAATGCACCTGCTGCCGCCTTCGATAGGGCCGCTATATTTTTTCAAGCTCTCTCTCCGGAGATTTTTTTTTCAATAACTTGAGAGGAAAAAAGTGAGAAATGAAATGAAGTTAAAGAAAACTAAAAAATAAGCTTTTATAACACATTGAACTAGAAGGTAAAAAATAATTGTATAGGCAGAAAATAATATTAGTATCACTGTGAAAAAAGCGTGGGGTGCTCGATATTCGAAAATATGGAACAAAGCGCCACACGCTTTTTTCAGAGTGATACTAATTTTTTTCATTCATTATTATTTTCTGTCTGAATAAATAATTATATTTTACCTTTTAGTTCAGTGTTATAACAGAGTGTTTTTTCTTTAAAAGTTTCATCTATATTTCATTCACATAATTGGTTTTTTGAAACCCCATCTGCTCTCTAGACAGATTCATAGATTAAGATTTGTGATCGAGAGTACCTGCGCCTAAACAAATCAATGGATCTTGTAGAAATTCGAAAATGTAAAATATATCACTAACTGAATATGAACCCGAACTCAATTTCAAGTAAAACTCTTCTGAAAAACAAGTTTGAAAGGGCCCAGTGTCAATCGACTCTTCGATTTCGATGCTCATTATTCTTATTTTTTTTTCTATAGTTCCCCATTCATCATTCGCCAACCATCCTCAGACGTTTTATAGTTTTATTGTGACTGACTCAGGCTTTCTTTCACACTTTTATCATCTCTCTGAAGAAATATGGATCCTCACAGCAGTTTTTTCTGAATTATTTATTAAAAATATTTAAAATTTCACAAAAAATTTTCACGAAAAATTCTAGTTGTCAGTTTAAGTGGGTCCCAAAACAAAATAGTCATCCACCGAGAAATTTTGCAAATAACGTGATGGTCATGATGGTAGAGCGCTTGTCTCTTACCTAAGCATGGTCATCGGTCTCGTGCATGGCATTACACGATAAAAGGTAAGGGCTGCGTCTTCCCTAGCTCGGACAAGTCTTTCGAAGACTTTTGAGGGTTGTACACTTAAGGGTGTGCAGCTGGTTGACGGAAATAGCAACAATTTTTTAACAACAACTAGACCTGAACAAGAGATATACGAGGTCCCAACCTTAGGTGAGGAAATTGTGTGTTACATTATTTTACTAATTTTCAGAGAAGCAGTCAAGTCGAATTCCGATTATTTGGGTAACCACGTATTTTTGGGTTTTCCACCCACCTTGTAAATGTAGATCTGTTAAGTATATTTTTTCTTCGCTTTCTTATGTAATCAGTTACGATGATATCTGGTTATATCAACTAGGTCATTGTACAACTCTAGCGAAAGTATATATTGTACTCACATTCACAGAATCTGTGCAGAACTCTTCAGTAATAACAGATGACAGAGGCGTCCGCATTAGCATATTCAACAGGCACTGTACAGAAAATATGCAACATGAATTTTTTTTTTTTATTTCATAAAATGAAAAATTCAATAATGTTCAAAAATCATGATTATTCTGCATTCCGAAATAATTATACAGGGTTCAGGAATTAGTAAGTAGCTAGCAAGCCATTTGAAAATGATCGTCAATCAATTATTTCAAATAAATCCGCAGGTATAACCAGAAATTTTGTACATATAATAGGAATCACACTAATCACTAGTTCACCCCATTCATTCGCACCTGGTTCGGATCAATACATATAGTTTACAATAAACTGCGCGATAATGACCTTCATTAATTACTGATATACAGTGTGTCCGCTTAAGTTCTCTGCACATGGAAAACTTTTTTATTACTAGGTTTACGAAAATAAGTTATTCTTCATAAAAAGTTCTGCATGGTCTGAAACCTAGAATACCACTATCAGATAACAATTTTTTTGAGCCGTATACGAGGGTTGTCAAAAAATATAAAATATTCTCAAGAATAAAGTACCTTTGTTTTCGACAAAATCGAAAATTATTATTGAGAAAAGTTGATAAGAGTTGAAAACTACGTTCGGATATCCAACTACATCTGTCTATAGGAAAAGTCAGGTTTCGTTATTTTTCACTGCATTTTTTTTCAGATTGTTTCATATGAGAAACATTTTTAGAGAAAAGTGCCTTCAAGTTTGATGTTCTTGATAACACTGCCGTTGAGAAAGTTACGTCAATGAAAGATCTTGGAGTCGTGTTTCAGTACAATCTCTCATTTTCTTTGCACATTGAGTACGTTTGTAATAGAGCACATAAGCAGTTGGGTTTCATGAAGAGACATTCCAAAGATTTTGTTCATACTAGTACAGTGAAAATCTTATTAGAATCATTGGTAAAATCTCATCTGGAATATTCATCGATTACTTGATGCCCTTATGCCCAAGTTCACATAAAAAAACTGGAAAGAGTTCAACGCAGATTTCTCATGTACTGCTCATTTAGACTACACATTCCATACTCTTATTCTAACATGCTATCAGAAATGGATATGAGTCCATTGATCCATAGAAGGCAGCGGTTTGACTCCTTGTTCATTTTAAAAATTCTTAACGGTTTGATAGATGCTTCTGAATTATTAGAAATTAAAATATATGTACCTCCATGAGTACATTTGCATCGGTTGCACATTAATCTAATTATGGTACGAACACCAGGGATGATTCGATTACTGCGACAGCCAAATATTCTCTCTACGACTACCGATTTTTTTTTCAGTTTCTTTATGTGAAATGAAAATGGCCCCAATGTATATATGCATGTTAAGTCTTATATTATTCACTATGAAAACATAGAACTGATCTTTTAACGTTCTAACATCACATGGTTATATTAAATTTGTGGAGATGATTTTGAGTTTTTCTTCATCGTGAATCTATACCACTCCACTTCGAGACACAATGGTCTTCTACCACAGGTTTATATTATTCAGGAATTATTGTGTATGTTCAATTCTGTACCTGGAAACATGTTTCTATATATAGTTATTCATACTCTTTTTTTATGTTATATATTGATTGTGAATGGGTATTTTCCCCCGAGTATCAAATGAAAAAATAAATTTTTATTGCTCATTTTGACACGTAATTTTTGTTTCAGGAGAACATTTTCAGAACTGCCAAATGAGCAGTCCTAATTTTGATGAATGTCTCAAAGAGAGTTTGAATGAACTGAGGCCTTACTTCAAATATGGTGAGTAAATCGAATTGACTTCTCATTCATTTATTTCTTCATGAAAGAAATATTTTTAACATAACCGGTGAGAGTGGTTTGAGAGAGTGTTATAGAAAGGCACTTCCCATTTTGAAAAAGCTTTACTATGCTTCATTTTGAAAATTATGCAGCTTACATCGATTTTGGTATTTAGTGTTTTCATCATTCGATGAAAGTCATCCAGTTATGAGTAATTTACAAATATCATAAATATTTTCATTTCAGGTCTACCAGATTATGGAATTTCCCCATTTGATCCATTTCATGTAACAGAAGTTCCACAGAAAATGAGCAATCCGTTTTTCAATTATCGACTCATTTTGAAAAATGTTACGGAAAGTGGTTGGACTACCTCCGAAGTGACGAAACTCAGGTTCAGTATAAAACTCTATTATCAAAGATGAAAATGTATCTTTGTCCAATCTGATTCATGTAACTATTTGATAGAATTTCTTTCGTACTAAAGTTACTGTTAGCGAGCATAATACCACTCCACATCCTCCATAATATTGAGGCATTTTCAATCCTTTTCTGTTCAAGAACATCATAACATATTTCAGGTATAATAATCCCCTTCTTTGCATGGTCTGCGATCACAAAAACCTGGTATATTTCTAATCTTACAATGAACTTGGTCTCGGTTTCGACATAGGAGATTGAGCCAAAATTCATAGCCAAGTTGTGATCCTTTTGGCAAACTGAGTTAATGCATGAGTCATACAAACATATGGTGTCTGCCAACCTCCGGTCAAGTGGCATAGTGTTAAAGACCGAAAGATTCATAATAATCTGCTATAAACATTACCTTTTGCACAGTGCACAGATTTGCGGATGGAAGTACCAGTCACACTGATTCCTCTTGCAAAGCTCCGATGTCAGGCTGTGAAACCAGAAAAAAGTGGAAGAGGAATGTGAACGTTTTGAATATGAACAAAAACAGGTTCTCCTTATAGAAAGGCTGATCTCACTATGGCCAATGGTCTTGATTATCCTTTTCTGAGCTAATTTTAATCTTGAAGTAATGAATCTGTTACCCAAGAACAAGTGTGTCACTTATTCAAAAACCTAAAAACGCAACAAAACCATATGTACAAGAAAATTCCAGTTGATCTCAATACCACTCATTCTACTTTATGAATTACTCAACAAGACTCAGTTATTGTTCGAACTAGAGTTATAAAGAAAATGCGAAATTCAATTCATAATAAAAGGGCGTGAAAACACACATTTTGTCTTTCAGATTATTGAAGTCTCATCATATTATTGCACTGAATTGTATGTATTCCAGTTGCTGAGGAAATACTTTACTACAAACGCTTCGACTATTGAAGAGAAAATAATAATAATTCCCCAAGGACATCTCCAAAATTGGTTATAGATATTTTTCCATGCTATCCTTCTCTAGTCTACCTATTTTATCAGTCTATATTCCAATGTTTGCAGAACGGATTTCGATAAAGAACAAATGCTGGTAACACAATCCTTTCCTGATAAACGTCTCAACGGTTCGTATGAAATAGAAGGAACGTTCTTCGGACAGAAGGTGCGAAACCAAGGAACTTGGGATTTGGCTTTGTTTGATTATATTCAAACTTTAACAATCTCCAGGAAACAAGCCGGAGCATCCGCCCCACTCAAAAATCCTATAATTAGAGTTAAATGTAGTATACAATCGTGCAAAAAGCTGGAGCTACATATTGGAAATTTGGCTGGTGGTAGGACAGTTGTTGGTGAGTAGAAGTTGGTGGGTGTTCCATATCAAAGGGGTCGAATAGGGTGCTAAGTATACTGTAGAAATCTGTAATTTTTTTTAATTGAAGAGGCACTTATTTTGAATTCAGAGGAGGTACGTTTTTTCAGAGGTGAGTCTTGAAAATAACCGCAATTTTTTCGGGTAACCCCAACTTTGTTATTTCCGAATTCGATATCTCGATACTTGGTACCTAGGTATTTTAAATCTGATTATGTAATAGCAGAAAACTGTATAAGGAAGAACATTACTCAAAGTTTAGAATATGTGTAAATATGTGTATTGGATAGCCTATATTGTACTACATTCAAGTTTCGTGATGAACTATTATCAATTGAATGTAATCAGTTATTCATCAGAATTGAAATACTTATTGAATAATAACGATTACACTTTCCTTTTTTTTCTTGCCTCCTATCTTTCTTTTTTTTTTGTTTGATTCTTTCCTTCATCTTTTTTTCCTGATTTTCTTTAATTATTTCTCTCTTCTTCTCGCTGTGCCAATGATTTTGTCTCACAATTCACTGGGGGATATTCCATGGTCTGATAGTTGATCAAATAAAAAACCAGACTGTGTCTCAGATACCAATAATAATATTACACTGACCACTTGTAATGGAGTTCTTCTTAAAGAACGTTGTATGAATATCTGTCAAATATGAATCAATGTCATTCGAGGTATAAGGCAGAAAAGTGGTTGTTTTCTGTCAGTCAGTCATGTATCTAATATTTTCCACTTTATAAGAGTATCTGGTGAGAAGGATGGGTATGTTGACCTCGTCGAAATTTTTGTTCTTTGTTTTTGATACTCCCTGATCCTAATGAGTCATTTCAGATCAAACCTCTTTCCATATTCTTATCCGGACTCTGACTCTGGTTCTGGCTATGACTCTGACTCTGACTTTGACTCTGACTCTGACTCTAAATGTGGCTGTGACGCTGATGCCGACACACCGTCACATCGATACACTGACAAACCGACACACCGATACTCCGGCACACCGAAACACCGACACATCGACTCCAACTCGAATAATCATCTGCCATGGTTTTGAAAATTGCTTTAAAATACTCAGCTGAAGAAATACATTATTGACTGAAACATTTTTTTCAGAGAATATGCTGGACTGGGTTATCAATCGAGCATGGCAGCCTGGATTTGTAGTCCTCAGTCCAATTATCAATGATTTAGTGAGCACTGCATTCACAGAAATATTGAATAAAGATTTCCAGAACTTTCCTTTCGATGAAGTCTTCAAAAACTAATCAATGTATCTTGTAATTGCTAAATCGTTTGGGTTGAACAGATTGCTCAGGAATGAAATATGCAAAGAAGCAAAGAATTACATAAGTAATCTTGAACTCACCAAGATTGCATATGCAACTAAAGAATAACTAATGTTGTGTAAGTTTAGGGGACCATAAGTAGATATAATGAAATTTTTTGTACCTGTATGATAATTTTTGATAATAAAATGTGAGTACACATTGAAACATTATTATTATTTTCATCAAAACTGATGATCAAACTAGGCACTGTCTTCATCTTTCTCATAACCTCAAAAGATAAGTAAGCAAAAATTAGTGTTGGAAACTACATATACGAGACGAGAAGAAACACTCTGTGGTTATATTTGGACATCGTTATTCATTTTTATTTTATTCGAATGCGTTACTATGTACTTTTGATGAATGACAATTTTTTGATACATTTTGACAATACTTAAAATAGAATATAAAACTACAAAAAGAAGTGATTTGTCTTAACAAACCTACTACAGTCCACAAATTGAACATTTAGAAGACAAAAAAAAACATTTGGTCCAATCGAAACCGGATTATCTCCAACCCAGAATTCGAAGCAGAAGATTTCATCGAGGGCAGCGAAGCACATCTAAAAGTGAGTCCTTTCCTTTCCCATCCTCAAGCGAGTTGGGAATATTTTCGATCTGTATTCTGAGCGTCAGGATATTGCATACTCGTAGACTGATTTCATTCATTCCTTCCTAATTTGATATATTTGACAAATACTTGACATTTTTCATTCCTACGGCCTTTATTCAATCTAATCATAGAGACACGATGTCAGTCGAACGTGAAAACTTGGAGAAATTGACCAGGAAACGTGGTTCAATAAAATCCAAACTCACGATATTCAAAAAATTTATCGGTGGATTAGAAATTAGTTATCCCACCAAAAATATTACAGACACCGATATTCTTTTTGATTTAGAGCATCGTTTAGAAAGTGCACGTAGCTATATTGAACTTTTTGACAACGTTCAAAATGAAATCGAACAAATCGATAACGCGGATAAACAAATGTCAGAAAGAGAAGACTTTGAGACGTCATTTTTTGCATGTATCGCGAAAGCAAAGTCATTTTTGGCAGCTACCGCGCCACTTACTGCTGTTTCCCCCATGAAAGACATGAGCATTCACGATAATGTTTCCGTTTCTTCCCACCCTATTCATGACATAGAATTTAAAAATGTTAAACTGCCTGTGATAGATTTACCTAAATTTGACGGAGATGCTAATCAATGGATAGGTTTTAGAGACACGTTCCATTCGCTAATTCATACCAGGTTAGATATCAGCGATATTCAGAAGTTCCACTACTTGAAGTCGACAGTAGGGTCAAAACTTAGGGAAACTTTCGAAAATTTAGAATTTTCTAGTGCTAACTATCAAGATGCTTGGAAGTCGTTATGCGAACGTTTCAACGATGAGAGCCTTTTGATAGATACGCATATAAAGGCAATTTATAATTTAGAAACGGTCACTCACGAATCGTCAACTGCTCTTAGAAAAATCATAGACATTGTGTTAAACCGCTCAAAGGCTTTAAAAAATTTGGGTGAGCCGGTTGAACAATGGGGAAGTCTGCTAAAATTTTTCGTCTTAGTTAAACTTGACGAAAATACAATAGATAAATGGGATGAAGCTAAAGTTTCGTTTAAACGCCCCACTCTGCAAAACTTATTGGATTTCTTGAAAATGCGAGCAAATAATCTGCAATCCAAAGAAAACAACAGGGAATCCAATAGCGTTTCAAGTAAACATAAATCTAGGTTAGAAATGAAGCCAACTAAGTGTAATTCATTTGTTACTTCTAGTGGCAGTCCAAATGCACATTGCAAAATTTGTAAAGGCGAACACTATATTTCAGGATGTCCAGAATTTTCGAAAATGAGTGTTAATAATCGAATAGAACAAGCCAAACGCAAAGGCTTGTGTATCAATTGTCTTAAACCGGGACATTTAGTCAAAGAGTGCCTTTCAGGTTCATGTCGAGTATGCAAACATCGCCATCACACACTGTTACATATCGATAAGGGTAACTCCAAACCGGAACAAGAAATTCGGGTGGAAAATAATACAACCGAAACTCAAAACGTAGTATTGACTTCGCAAAACATCTCAAACTGTGATCAGATTTTGCTTTCTACTGTTTCGGTGCGGGTGGTAGATAAGCACAACAGAACATATTTAGTACGGGGGCTTTTAGATGTAGAATCACAAACTAGCTTCATGACAACAAATTTATCCGATTTATTAGATCTTGATCAAATTCCAACTCGTTTAGCTATAAGCGGGCTGAACGGAACGCATTCCGAGGTCAGATATAAATGTTCATTCAACATCCATTCGCTAACGAGTAACTTCTCATTGAAATTGAACTGTTTGGTGGTTGCCAAAATCACAGGTACGTTACCCAATTTTGCAATTGACCGGAAATCTTTAGACATACCTCATAACATAAAGCTAGCCGATCCAAATTTTCACATACCCGACAGGGTGGATATTCTAATTGGATCAGACTGTTTTTATGACATTCTATGTACCGGTCAAATGAAGCTTTCGAAATACGGACCCACACTACAGAAAACAAGGTTAGGGTGGGTGGTTGGCGGCCCCATACAGGGTTATATTTCTAACTCCATTCATTGTAATATTTCCAAATTTGATTCTTTAGAACAACAAGTAGCACGGTTCTGGGAAATCGAAGAATTTCCCGACCGCAAACCTTGGTCGGACGAAGAAATGTCTGTAGAAGCTCATTTCATTGAAAATACACAGCGCGATGAAAACGGTAGATTTATTGTCACAATTCCTTTGAAATCTAGTTTGGATAATCTGGGAGACACGATTGAAGTTGCAAAAAGGAGATTTCTCAACTTGGAACGAAAATTTGCTAAAAATCCAGATTATGCTACTAGATATCAAGATGTTATCAACGAATATAGAAACTTGGGACATATGGTAAAGGTAGATAACCCAAGTTTGGCCAAGCATTCTTATTATATGCCACATCATGGAGTTTTGAAGGAAAGTAGCATTTCAACAAAACTCAGAGTGGTTTTTGATGCGTCTTGTCCTTCTAGCAGTGGTTATTCTTTCAACGACCTTCAGAGCGTGGGACCTACAATTCAATCAGATTTATTTTCAATTTTGTTACTATATCGCGAACACAATTATGTTCTAGCAGCAGATGTCGAAAAAATGTACAGGATGTGCCTCATCACTCCTGAACAGAGATCACTACAACGAATCTTTTGGAGGGACAGTCCTAACGATCCCTTGGACACCTACGAATTAACCACTATTACTTTTGGTACATCAGCTGCAGCCTTCTTAGCCATTCGTTGTTTATACCAACTTGGATTAGATTGCGATGATCCTCTCATATCAGATGTCATAAAGAAACATTTTTATGTGGATGATATGCTCAGTGGCGGTTCTACCATTGAGGAAACGACTCGTATTGCAGTTGAAGTATCAAAGGTTTTACATAATGGAGGGTTTCGTTTATGCAAATTCATTTCTAATAGTTCAGAGGTACTTGAGAATATAAAATCACATAACAAAACAAATTTGATGGATTTGGGCATTAACGAAAATGCACGAACATTGGGTATGATTTGGAATGCAAGTGCAGATCGTTTTCTTTACAAAATCAGTTCAGATTTCAATAAACGCATAACCAAACGAGTTGTTTTATCAGAAAGCTCTCAAATTTTTGACCCGATGGGACTTTTGAGTCCTACCATCGTCATAGCTAAAATCATCCTGAGAGACATTTGGTTAGAAAAAATTGATTGGGATGATTCACTACCTTTGCATTTATACACACGGTGGTTAAATTTTCGAGATGAGTTAATGTTTTTGAACGAGCTCATGATACCTAGACAGGTAGTTTGTCGTGATCCAATTTTTATCGAAATCCATGCATTTTCAGATGCCTCAACCTAAGCATATGGTACATGCATTTATTTGAAATCAAGAAATAAAAAAAATGAGAATTTCATCCATTTAATTTGTGCCAGATCCAAAGTGAGTCCTATAAAGGTTCAAACTATTCCAAGATTAGAGTTGATGGCCGCTCTATTAATGTGCAGACTAACGAAAAAAGTTTGTTCGGCATTTAAAATGCAAATTGACAATATATTTTACTGGACCGATTCAAGTATTGTACTGGGATGGATTAACACTATCCCAAATTCACTTCAAGTCTTTGTTGCAAATCGAGTTTCTTTAATTCAACAGTTTTCACACATTGAAAACTGGCGACATGTCCCAACGAATGACAATCCAGCAGATTTTGTTTCACGTGGTGTCAAAGCTAGTCTGCTGAAGGAAACCGATGTTTATTGGAACGGTCCACCTTGGCTTCAGTTTGAAGAAAATGAATGGCCATCAATAATAAAACGTAAGGAACCATTACCCGAACTGAAAAGGGTCACTTTGGTTAACGAAGCATCTATTCAGGAGATCAATTTCTTCGAAAAGTTCTCACATTTATCTAAACTTGAAAGAGTAATAGCTTATTGTCTTCGATTCAAACAAAACTGTTTTAGCAAAAAGGCCAACCGAAACATAGTTCCTTTAACCCATAAGGAAATCGACAACGCTTGCATGATATTAGTTCGGTTGTCTCAAAAGGAGTCGTTTGAGAACGAAATCAATTTACTAGATAATGGTAAGCAACTTAGCAAAGATTCTAAACTCATGAAATTGAATCCGTTCTTAGACAGTAATAAAATTCTTAGAGTTGGTGGGAGAATATCATATTCTTCTTTTCCGTATAATAAAAGATTTCCTATTCTTTTATGTCATAAAAGTCGTTTTACTCGGTTATTATTTCAGAGAGAACATAGAAAATTATTACACGCGGGACCAACACTCCTTCTAGCACACACTAGGAACAAGTTTTGGACCTTGTTAGGCAGAAATTTGGCTAGAAAGACGGTTCATGAATGTATTACTTGTTTTAAGACACGACCGAGTAGTATAAATCCTATTATGGGAAATCTTCCTGTTACTAGGGTAAATCCTGCACCTCCTTTTCATGTAACCGGCGTTGATTATGCTGGACCTTTTAAAGTCAAAGACAGACAGGGAAGGGGCTGCAAAATTACCAAGGCCTATATTTGTCTTTTTGTTTGCTTCGTAACTCGTGCCATACATATCGAACTAGTATCTGATCTATCCAGCGAGGGCTTCATTGCATCTTTCAGGCGCTTCGTTTCTCGTAGGGGAAAACCCTTTCAAATATTTTCCGATAATGGCAAAAATTTTGTAGGAGCCAAAACAGAGCTCGAGAGTCTAGGTAAATTCTTAGGTGATAACTCTCGAAATTTAACAGAGGTTTTAGAAAACGAAGGCGTTTCCTGGTCATTTATCCCTCCATATTCTCCTCATTTTGGAGACCTCTGGGAGGCTGGGGTTAAATCTGTCAAGTCTCATTTATTACGAGTGGCCGGAAATGCTTTACTGACATTTGAACAATTATATACACTACTTGTACAGATCGAGGGTATTCTTAACTCGCGTCCCATGCACCCCTTATCATCCGATCCCTCTGATCTACAACCTCTCACACCCTCTCACTTCCTGATTGGACGTATCGCAAGTGCGCTTCCGGATCCCGAACTCTTACAAGTTCCTGAAAATCGACTGAAGCTGTATCAGAGAATACAACAACTTCAACAGCACTTCTGGTCCAGATGGTCACTAGAGTATATATCCGAACTACAAAAACGAAACAAATGGTCGTCTACTCAAGGGAATCTTCAAGAAAATGATATGGTCCTGATTAAAGAAGACAATCTTCCTTCATTCAATTGGTCTTTAGGGCGAGTCACTCAATTGCATCCTGGAAAGGATGGTGTCGCGAGAGTCGCAACAATAAGAACCAGCACAGGTTACATCAAGCGTTCAATGGCCAAGTTATGTCGTTTGCCATTGGCTGATGAAAATTAGAAATGTCAGGATGTTGAAAGTGTCCCTGAACACTTTCAAGGCCGGGGCCATGTTGGAAACTACATATACGAGACGAGAAGAAACACTCTGTGGTTATATTTGGACATCGTTATTCATTTTTATTTTATTCGAATGCGTTACTATGTACTTTTGATGAATGACAATTTTTTGATACATTTTGACAATACTTAAAATAGAATATAAAACTACAAAAAGAAGTGATTTGTCTTAACAAACCTACTACAGTCCACAAATTGAACATTTAGAAGACAAAAAAAAACAATTAGTATCATTGATTAGGTTTTTTCAATACCTTTTGAAAGAGGTGTCGCTTGCCGTAGGGTTCCATTTAAAATTATTGGCCACAGTGTCCTTGTGGCGTCATATTTGACGATTTCGTCATCTATCATCACTTGTAGGGAAGTTTACAACCTAATATTCAGTTTCTAAATTTCACTTGTTTATGTATAGGTAATCGTTTCAATAATATGAGGGGGGAGGGTACTTTTGAGAAGCACTGTATATTGATATTTTTCAGACTAAAGACAGTGAATATTAAAAACAAAAATCACAAGGCTTCTCAGTTGTGTACATTTCAAAAATCACTTCGTTTTGACAAACTTTAGAAATGTGCCTTGAATAAGATATCGCGTGTACAACATGGACTTCTATAATTCTAATTTATTGCACGCAAATCAAGAATTATAAATAAAACATTAATTTATTACATGAGTTCATTCAAAATCGATTTCCTACGTCGCTCATTCCATGAAATATTAAAATTATATCAAGAAGTTTGGGTACCAGTCACAGGGTTTTTCCATGGAAAATAGTTTATAAGAATTGCATTTTTTGAACAAACAAAAGAATAAGGAAGCTATTGGTAATACATGGGAACTAATTTTTCCATATCAGATAACATTATCATAAAAATAACTACTATGCATTCACATATTCGCTTGACATATAATTGTACACAGATCAAGTGGGAATTTCTTTAGTCAAGAAAAAAATCCTGTTTTCTCATAATTTCAACATAAAATATAATTTGATGCAGAAAGCATCCTTTAATATTTCACGATTTGTATTCTCATCATTATAGATACCTGTTGTATTCGAAATAAATCTTTTTTTTAATTAAAATTACAAAGAAAACGCAATTGTTTATTGTTTTCTATTTTGATGGCGTGGGAATCAAATGAATAATATTAGAGATTGTATGATTTAAAAGAATTTCTAATTAAAATATTTATTTGAGATTGAAGTAAAAATTCAGTCACTAGAAAGCTTCATAGTTCCACAAACAGTTAATTCGGACTGTATAGTTTTCTTCCTAATCTCATCATCCGCAAGTGCTTGAGTTCGAATCCTAGCGCAATAAAAGCTACGTTTCCCTAGCTCGCACAATTCTCTCAAAGATTTCTGAGGGTAGCTCGTGAGTGCGCAGCTGGTTCACGAAAAGTTCAACAAAAAAATCTCCAGAATAGCTGAACTTTTCAAATAATTTTACTTACAATTTTGAAGTTGTTACTTCAACCGTAATAATACCCATATGAAGGCGTGCCTAGGTCTCAGAACGTAAGCTATGTGCCTGAAAAGGTTTCGAAAAACTATGGCAATTCTAACTCAAATACTGATTTTTCCTCAATATGGTATATTAAATTACGCCCCATTACAAAACAGGTTTCATAATATGATAATGCTTCAAAAGAAATGATCACAAAAATTATTTGCTTCTTCTGAGATGTTTTTTCACGATTCCATCGCCTACTACCTATTACAAAGTTTCATAATTCTCTTGATGACATGTCGATTTCCTTTCGGGTTTGAATGCATTCTCTTTTGGTGAATGCTAAGGAGGTGTCACCGTATATTATTTCTTTGGAGGAATTTAAATTCAGCTTTGATGATGGTTTGGTAACCCTCAGTGGAACAGCTTTGAGGCATCAGGCCGCAGTCTTGTTGTTGTTGTGCTATTAGTAGAAAACGATCTTTCAGTAAAGTTCTTAAAATTGGACCATATTAATTGCTGTCTGGGGAAGATTTTCAATTTTTTTTTTGTGAACAAAATGGATTTTCCACCTGAGAACTGAGTCGAAACTGCATTATTTTTGCAAAGCTGATGATAGACGATAGATGATAGACGTTCTATGTTCTGCTTTCATAGTCACAGTCAACGCAAATCGCAAATGGCATTTTCAGATTCCTCATCAGACGTTTAGACTTTTGGTCACCATCAATAACTTTATGTTTTCCTAAGGGCGCCATGTTGGAATTTCACGAAAGATAATAGCATTTTTTATTCTGGTTTCAATAATGCATAACATGTTGTCCTTGGATACCCTACAGCACGAATATTCTGAAATAATTAGTATATTTCAGTTGGCCCTGACTACGTCAAATAACACTTGTTGAATTTTTCTATGTCTATAACCTCTGTTGTGGCCCTTTCAATGTAATAATAAACATAAAACAGTTTTTTCAAACCAAGAAAATATTTATTTATGCAACAAGTGCAAGTAACACAACACGTCGAGTGCATTAAACATTTTTTGCATGAGTTGCATACAACATTTTTTCTACGTTCATGCAAAAAGCACAAAGTTAATTATTTAGGTGGGACACTAGGTGAAGGAAAATGAATTACGCAATTTAAATAAATAATTATTACTATCGATTTCATCACCATCATCTAGTTTTCCATTAATATTACTCATTTTAAAACTTTCAGTTCTGTGATTGTCAGAATTAAATTTTGACTGACATTTATATAACCACAGTTGCATCACGGGGTGTGGTCATAGTACAGACAGTTTGCTCTATGCAGGTAGACGGTTTAGAACATAGCGGATCAGTTTTGATTATGGAGTTATTCTCGGGAAGGCATTGTTTGTTCAACTCTAACTGCTAACATTAATATAAAATAATATAAAATATGTAGCTGTTTAAAACGTATGGCCAATCTCACAGAATATCTGCTAAATATGTAGTGGGTTTGAACGTTTATGTTTATCATGATGACAGCATGTTGAAGTAGAATGACAGATAAGAGAAAAAGAGTGCAATAAAAACTTTATTGCACTAGTGCAATAAAGAGCTTCTTTTACCACTGAATATAGTTTAAAGTTTTGCTTTTTGCATGAATGTACGTCACTAACTATACAAAAACTAACGAAAAGAGACAACAGCAGTTGCTCCAAATTCCTGCTTTTTTTCTGAAAACAAATACATAAAGAGGTGAAGAAAACACTTTATGGATATGAGCCTTACATCTCAAGGTCCACTGTATGTATGTGTGTCACTGTTTCTGGACCCTTACCGAACTGTCTGCGGGTGACCAGTCAGGGGCACTGTTTTTGATGTATTCTTTTCCATGTTTGTTTCCTGAGATACTTTCCCAGTACATACACTCTTGCTGTACACACTAGCATCCACCCTTGGTTTAGGAAATTTTCCAAATTTATTCTTGCGAGTTTGTCTGCTTCCTCATTGCCTGAACTCACTGGTTTCCATATTTGTTTGACGTGATTCCTATCTGCCAGCAATTTTAGTTCTTCTTTGCAGTCCCATACCAGTTTGGACATCACTTCCTTGCTGCACAAGGCCTCAAGAGTCACTTGACTGTTTAATATGATGTCAGTGCGCGCCTTCAGCGTTTCTTCTATTGTTCTCCATTGCAAATTGGTGGATAGCTTACACCAAAGACAGAGATACCCATCTGATGCAAGAACTAAAGTTCCTGAATCCCACTCCATTTTCAATCTTGGGTCCATCTGTGTACCAGATGAAATGTCCATGTCCTTGAACTGCGAGCCGTCCTACTCAGTTTTGTCTGGCTACAGCACTCTGTTTCAGTTATTGTAGCAGTATCACTCCGACTACACCACTAGACGGAGACGAAGCAGTTCCACGAGTGTCTTCATGGCTGCAGTTGATGGTGATGTGTTGTGTCTTGGGCCATCACACCAGAGGGGCATATGTAATGGAAGGTATGAACACCGTGTTGTACAACTAGTGCAGCATATGTGGTTTCAGCCCGATTTTTTCGGAAAAGAATTTCTGTCCATCAATAGTGTTGTCACCGCTTTTTTGTTTGCTTCTTCTAGATGCTGGTTCCAAGTCAGCTTGGAGATCAGGATTACACCCAGAAATTTGACTTCTCCCTTTATCTGTATGTCTTTCTCTCAAGGTCGTATGAATACCAGGCCCTCTTTATTTCGTACATAGACCTGCTCGCCTTTACTATACCCCTTTCTCTCATAAACACTCTTCAATTATGCTCGCTCAAAGATCCTCAACATTATTGAATTCTTATAGGATATGAACCCAGTTTTCCAACGTACCTCACAAAAAGTATCTAATACTGAGAGGGCACGTGACCTTGCTGGTCATTCCACCGGACCGTCATTCCAAATCAAACTACCTGGGAATACTTCCTTTAGGTATTTACTTACTTCTATGGAAATTCACGCCATCGATCTAAGTGTCGAGAGACTGATCGGAGATAACGTCACACACAGATCAATCGAAATTATCTCGGCCAATTAAGCGGCTTTGAAAGCACTCGGCTCGTATCGATCAACAACTAAGTTGGTGTCAAACTGCCAGAGAAGGCTCCCCTCAATAGGAAGGTCTGGATTCCTGGCCACTTCAGTATGGAGGCAATGAAACGGCGAACCTTCTTGCAAGAGAAGGTGTCGCAAGTAAGTTCACTGGACCAGAACCTGCCATTGGCATCCTACAAAGTTTTGCCAAATATACCTTGAACACCTGAATACCAAGTAAAATATTAAACTGCTGACAAGACCTACCAGGATTGGCTCATTTCAAGGCATTCGTACATTTCCAGAAGAAATTGACCAAAACATTATTAGACTCCAGCAGGGATGACCTGCGATGTCTAGCAGGCCTACTCATATGCCACTGTCGTTTGAATCATCTCATGACAAGACAAAAACTGTCGGAGGACCTGACATGTCGTCTATGTCTTGGAGATGATAAAACAGCAGAGCACATACTTTTTGTCTGCCCTGCCGCAGACCGAATCGATGTTTGGCAGAATTTCACTTTCTTTCTCGAACCTGAAAGACCATACACCAAATAAACTAATCGGCTTTGTCAAGAAGCTGGATTTGTTTGGTGAAATATGAATTGGTATTTATAGGCCACAATAGACTCCTACGAGTCGCAGTGGAGGGCCAGAAAGACCCGCTCATTTTGAACCAAACTGCTTTGGTAGTATCTGGGGGGAGCACCGTCATGTTGAAACTATTTTGTATAATAATTCACGAAAGGTGAATTATATAGATAATCCTCAAAAGCGCCTCGCACAAAGTCAAAAGAATGTCACCAGTGAATATCCCATTCAAAAAATAAGAACCAAGGATTTGATCTTCCCAAATTCCAGCGCATACATTAAAACTATACTATACCTGTGGCTTCAATGTTATGAACTTTCTGGTATTGTTCGATCTCTAGATATGCTCACGATATTTCTGTTGAACATACCACAATTTGTGAAAGTGCTCTTATCCGTCAAATGGCATGTATTCTGGCAAGATTAACGTAGATGGCGCAATTGTAAGTGGAGGTCAGATTGGAGTAGTTGATAAGTGCATAACGGACATGAAAAGTTTATTCCTATCATAATCGAGTAATCTGGAAGAATAAGATTTATAGCCAGTAAATAAATTTCACCAAATATAGACAAGTTAACCTACAAACTGACGTTTATGCACCGATTCCATCCACTCATTTTCGTATCAACTGCTCTTTACGGCTGGAAGTTTTTGCTTTTCCTTTTTTCAATTCATAAATGTGGCCTTTTACACGTCTAGGGCCGTATTTCTCCATAACAGCAACTAATTGAAGTGTTATTGTATATTATTACTTGTTATTACTGTCACTCATGACCTCCACTCACACTAGCGCTCTCTGGCGGGAGCGATATCGTCCATGCCTGCCATTAACGTTCAAGAGAAATTGGGGATTTATTTATTAGCCAATTGCAGTAAGTCAACCTTCATTCAGAATTACCTGGACATATAAAAAATATAAAAAAATAAAATAGTTTTCTGTACATTTCTTTATTTTTCGTATAGCTACATTAGTACTAAGAGTTTCGAAAATTTCTCTCTGGCCTAATTTTACTTACCTATGTGCAACTTTGCCCTAACTAATCTTTGTATCTCCTATAGTTTCCGAGATCCCAATGGTAGCCCTCGAACTTTAGTTATCATGTTTACGAATACGGACTGAAGTTATGAAAATTTGTTTAAAAAAGAAAGATGCGACAATTTCCTAATTTCATGAATTTTATAATCGTCTGGAAGGGAATTTTTTAATTTTTTTATTTTTATTTTAATTTTTTGAGTTCGGAAAAGCCTGGAAAAAATCTTGAAATATACTTCTGACGTCACTCAGGCTATTTTTACTCACTTTATATATTATTAGAAAAAATAAATTACCAAAACACAAAAAATGAAATTGTAATGATGACCGACAGATATTGCTCTGATATGACCAAATACAGATATTTTCGAAAAATGTCATTTTGTTGAATCTCTTCTAACATTGCTCATTCAGTATCATGCATAAATTTCGTAACCAATCCAACACAACCTGAATATTAGTGTGCCACTTGGATCATTTACGAAATAATCCTCTCAATGTCGACGACTCTCGCATCAATTTCACGTACAAAAGTTGCATGTGCATCAGCCCAAGAAAAGCCATGAACTTGAGAAATAAAAACCGCGGTGTGATTACTCTTCCACCCCCGAGGGCGGCCTGCCGGCGGTTTTATCGGTGGTTGTTTCTGTAATCAGTTGACTCGAATCGCTTCGCTGAGCACGTGAAACAACTCTCAGTTATTGAAACTAGAGACGGATGCAGTTTGTGTCTAGAGTTTGTTCTCCATTTGTGTATGTCTGAGTATGTTTTTCTTAAGTGTTGCAAATAATTGAAGTGGTTTCGTCCCAATCACTCGTTCAATCATATCATCCAAAAAACTCCTGGGAAGTTTAGGGAAACTTCACGGAATTGAATTGTTCGGGGATGATGAATTATATTCTAGCACTCATACTCAATTTTATTAGTAGCTGAAAAATGTTCATTGCTGATCTCATAATCATTCAATTCCAAAAAATGTTTGTGTATCAATCTCTCTCTCAAAAGTTTTCATTCATTTAACGCAGATATCACCTTTCAAGGGTTGTTCAAGTCGATACATTTTGGCCGTACGGTAATTTGAAGCTTAGAATTGTTGAATGTTGAAATCAAATTATGACTGTCATATGAAATGCATAAACTGATCAAAATTTCATTTCATTCATTGCCATCGTCTACCGTGAAGGTTTTTTTAGTGCAACGGATATTTCCGATAGAAACAGAACATCCCTTAAGGAGAATGCACTTTGCCTCTCGTGGATAAAATTACACTCTCATATTCACAGAAATTCATTCAGAACTGAAGTTAGCCGTAAAATCCGTCTGATGATAGAACATTTCCTATTGTTCGCTTTTTAGAAGATCAAATATAAAATTTCTACAAAATGATCAATGGTAATCCTATGTTGACAACTTGGTTATTGAAATGCGCATCTTGGAATACGTATGGAAATGTGCGTGGTAAGACGAAAACACTATTCTTTCGTAATGTGAAATTTCCATAGATTTCAACAACTGTTTCGTGAATTTATTCAATTATAGCTCAATCCAGCCCCCTTCACCAAAAATTGTACTTATATGCACCATCGGTGTTTTTTTTATTCCTTCAGATTTAGGTTATTTTACCAATAAAAAATCTTGCATTGAAGCAATTAGTTATTTAAAACCATGGATCTCCATCCAAACTTTTTCAAGTGTTCTTGTTAATATATTCAGCTAAGATAACGACTTATAATATTAAATATTTTGTTCTATTCAATGTAGAGGCTTATAATCATCTTAGAAGCAGATGTTTTTTTCCTTTCTGGTACAGATGGGCGGGTTTTGAAGGCCCTGCACATAGGCTTCCTAGATTGCCCCTTTGTGTAGAATTTGGCCTCAGTTGGAAGCACCTGTGGAGATTCTTCCAGCCGTACTTTCTTGTTCTCTAGGAAGGTTTTGGGTGTATCTTAGGTTCCTCGGGTTTCTTTTTGGATGCCTGTCTGTGCATCCTAGAGGCACCCTTTGGGTTCCTAGGATCAGTGCCCTCCGTTGGCTTGGCTTTCCTCCAATGGGTCCCAGAAAACCCTGCTTCGGTTTCTCCCAAAGGTGGTGTCGAGGATCCCTTGGGAGTTTACCCTACTAACAGCGTGTTTTCAGTGTACTCTTATAACCCTGAGGCCGAACCTGGCAGCGTCTGTTTGGATATTCACGCTCAGCCTGCTCGGATGATCTCATCATGAATCTTGGGCTAGATCATTACCACGTTTCTATTGCTCGCACCCCCATCCAGACGAGCCTCCAAAATGGTTCCTGCCCTCTAAAAGTACGCTCACATTTTCAGTCAACAGGACACGAATCATCTCTTTGCTTCCTCTATGAAGCACCAACTCTTCTCCATTAACACCTAGCACGCCGTCTCTGAAATTCATATCATATCATATACTGCAGCGGACTCCCCTGTTGCTGAATGTAACTTCCAAGTTCAAGTCGCTTTTGTTTCAGCTAAAGCAAAGATTGTCCTAGTCGCACCTGAATATAGCAGCATGGTGCAAAGCCCATTGTTGATTAGACCGTCTACGAAGACACTTTCGTTTTGTCGTTGAAGAATAGCCACATATGCGTTGTGAACCAGGGCTAGGTGGATACAGGCCGACGACTGCAAATCCTCATCGACCTTCTTCAGTTCTACTGCCTCGGTGTCAATTCGTTGAAGATTGGATATTCCAAATTTTTCCACAGTTCCAGCACCTTTTCTGTTTTTTTTTTCTCAGGCAACACTTTCTCAATTACTTTTTTATGACAGCCTCGATATTAGCAGGCTCCTATGGATCTTCATCCCACTGACACCAAAAGTAGATTCCTTTTACCATTCTCAAACTATCGAGATAATACGGTGACCCGTTCAGATGGCTCCCATACATTCTAGATGTGGATAGAAAGATGAGCCATGGGTGTACCGTAACGAGCAGGCTGAGCGAGAATATCCAAACAGACGCGGCCAGGTCCGGCCTCAGGGTTATTACATTACCTTCGGTTTTTCTGGTTTTCTTCTCTCGGGTGCTCACCTTCGCACCTAGAGTTGCACTGTAGAGGCACCCTTAGGATTTTTTAGGTCAGCGCCCTCGACATGGTTAGCCTAGCTCTCCTCGAATGAATTGCAGAGGTCCCTGCTTCGGTAACTCTTGCTGGTTCGATCTTTTAGTTGCCTCTTACGACAGTTAGACCGTACCTGGGTTCAATATGTTCTAGCCCCGATTCCCCAGGGGCATTTTTTTTTCATCAATTGACTTAGCCACCGTGGAACTTCTTTCAGGTTCTAGAATAATTTTCAAATACTGATCACACATCATTGTGTTCATACTAGTTTTGTATTTTTCAGTGGGTGTACCTTAAAATGGGCGATGAGAGGACAAGACAGCGGTCAGAGTCAATGATCAAACTCTCAAATCAGAAGAAAGAATCCAAACTCTGGTATGAAGAAGCCAATAGTCACGTTAAAGCAGGAAATCTTACAAAAGCTATCTACTCCTACAATAAGGTAAATTTATTTTTCGGAACCAAAAATAGTAGTGGAATTTGAGCAATATAGCTATTCATTGGCATCACACATTAAAAAGTATGGGCTACGTCTTCCCTAGCTCGCACTGGTCTCTGACTTCTGAGGGTTGCTCGTAAGGGTGCAGCCAGTTGACGGATATAACAATTTCATTTAGCAGCCGCACATCGTGCCCTTTTGATTGCGGTTCATTCTTCAAAGGAATGAGATGAAATTTTCAAGGATTGCATATTTTACACTAATTTCCTAATAAACACAAATTTCAGAGAACATTGAAATACATGTCTAATATTGTCATATTGTTACGGAGTCCGATTACACGCAGACTCTGGATTTCTATTGTAAACAATCCCGTTAAGTATAGTGAACAGTTGGTGCTAATTAAGAAAAATTATTTTTTACTATATAATTTTTTTTCTTTTACAACTTTCCAGAACAGAGAAAGCTTGGAAACCGAAACAATGATTCGAATTCTAATGAAAAAGTCTATAGAACCCAAAACAAGTGGATAAATGTTGTTTTCCAATCTTGCGGAAATGATGATTGGAAGTTCGAAGGATGCAAAACATTTTTCAAGAACAGGGCGAGAAGAGAGCAAAACCAATTTAAAAAAAATTTTAATGTGATGTTCATAAAGTCAGACGTGGAATCATCTTTTACTAAAAGACAAACTTCAGTCGTCATTTTCCACTGTTATGACCTCCTAGATTAGATTCGTTTGGAGCATATTCCACTGATGACAGAATTTTAATAACGCAAACTTGTGTTCTCAAAACGAGGGTATTTCAATAATCCACTTTTCGGAGAAAATGAAGAGTTGGCATGACAAACATTTCTATAACCTATAATAAAACCGCAATGAAACAAAGCTGAACACTGACATAAAAACATTAATTTAATGACCCCTCTTATGAAACACGCCAGTGAATAATTTATAAATGCGTCGAATAGAAATCTTTCGTTTTAAGCGTTGAACCAGGAAGAATGAATTGATATTTTGAAAATAGTAATTCATCCTAGATTATTTTCCTTCATAATATCGACATTGTGTTTCGAGCCATAAACAATAAAAATTAATTGAGATTTATCGTTGTTCGTTGCAGAACGATAACTGGTTTAGGAATGTAGGCTTTCACAGGTTGCCGTAGACTTCTTTGGTTAAAATCTCCATATTTTCGACTACAACTACAACTAGCAGTTTTCTCTAGTAATGTAGACGAAGTTATTATCTCGACGTATCAACTGAATCTGACACTCTTGTTCTTGGCAAGCCAATAATGATGTTTTGGCGAGTATTTTTTGCAAAGGTGGACGCTATTGTCAGATCAACTCGACCAATATTGGATATGGATGAACCTCTAAAAAAGCTAGCCGTTTATTCCAATCAATCGCTATGTGGGGCAGCAAAGACGCTAACGCACATGGTGGAGCTTTACTTGAATATCCTGAAGATACTGAATAGTGGGTCGGATCCAACCAAGATGCATTGAAACTCTGGTGCGATCTCAGATTCCATTTTATTTCTACCAAAGTTGTTGATACTGTGATTGCATTGATGGATGGATGGCGCAGAAGTCGAAAATGGCCGAGTTTCCAACATTCCACAGTGTCTTGATTTGTCATTTGATTGTTTTTGAATGTTTACATGACACTTGTCGTATGTCCAACCGTCAATCGTCAATGACAACATTACTCTGTAATTTTTCCGCCATCTGTGCTAAAGAAGTGAAACGGTACCAATGCAATAAAAATAGCATGAATCAAGTAGGCCGTACATCAACACTTTTGTATGTCGGTATCACAGGTATAAGAGATCACACCAGGGTTTCTATGCAACTTGGATCCACCTTCGCCAATTGCATCTGACAGATGGTGATTGACGTTTCGTTGGCAATAAGAGATATACTTGGTGACATAACGTACTGGAAAGATTATCGACTGATGAGGTTCAAAGTCTACGCTGAAGCCAATGATGTTCTAGGGAAAAGACTTCGAAAAGAAATGAGAAAAATTAGCCTGCTGGAGGTTTTACTGTGGGAAAATCAACTCCCTAACAAACCACCAGACTCATGAGAATCCCGAGTAACGAAAAACAGAGCTACCACTCTTCGTATCTTTGGTGAAAGCTTAGAGATGTAAGGAGAATCGAAATACTTGAAACTGAACTTAGAATCGAAGCTCATCTGAAACAAACATCTGATAAAAGTTCTGACAAAGGCATTGATATCATTAATGATGGCTGATGGTCTCAAACAATCGCTTCGGCCCTCGATAACGTATGGATCCCTGCCTTAGTAGCCAAAGGCTGAACAAGTTACAACCAGAGAAAAGCTGGCTAATTTGCAAAGGCTGGCCCTGTTCGGAGTCACTGGTGCAATGACCAGCCCATCGACGATCAGCCTGGAGGTGATCTTGAACCTCCCTCCTTTGCATTTGCACTGTAACGTACTTTCGGTGGTCCTTTCGGTTATTGTCTTTTGACAATTCCCTAACACCGGGAACTCATCAAAACACAAAAAAATCCTCGGACGCCAGTTATTTTATAGTGATATGCTCCACTCCCCCAGTCTAGAGCAAGGTGGGAGTCCCAGGGCAGCTACAGATGGAGATACGGTATCGCAGGGGGTAGTTCTTATGACTTTTAATTGACTATTCAAGAGACTGCAGGCTTTAATTGCAGTCACTTGTTTTGCAGGAATACCGGCTGCTTTAGTTTAAGCTCTATGGTACACGGAGGTAAGAACACAACCGAGCTAGGTAGAGAAATACTAAAACACACAACACTTCACTTTCGACGGGATACTAACGAACGGGTTTAGCTCGGTTTCGTAGGGAACTTCGTATGGGCTCACAAGTACAAACAGAATGGCAAATGGAGCGTGAACCCCCTATAGTGGACCTTTGTCGGAGACTTCAACCAAGACAACATGTATCCGATTCCGATTATTGGTCACTTTATTTATTCCAATTCCCTTCCCCTTCACGTTGCGGAGGCAAGGATAGAAGTCCCAAGACTATAGTGCATTGTCCAATAAAGGGGCAACCTAATGGAGGTCATAAGAATCGACGCATTTGAGATGCCGTTGGATGAAATGACGCCAACACATTCTTTTGATTGATTATTAAACATCGTAATTCAAGAGGGGGATTTGCAATCCTGTCAACGAGGCAAATATGGTACACGGATGGTTCTGAAACAAGTAATGGGGTAGGGGCTGGCATATACGGGTAGAGACCAAAGCATGACATCAGTCTAAGCCTCGGTACTCAAGCCTCCGTATTACAAGCCGAGGTAACAGCTATTTCCATCCGTAGAAGGAAGATTTTGAGGAGGGGTCCTAGAAACCAACCCATAGTCATTCTCTTCTACAGCAAGGCGACAATAATAAATGCTCTGCGATCATCCAGATTTACTTTCGAATTAGTTTGGGAGACTACCTAATTCCTCAACAATTTAAGAGCACACAACAGGGTAGAACTTGTCTGGGTATCGGGACACAAGGGCATCCAGGGGAATGAGAATGCAGATGCCCTAGCAACTAGCAAGTGGAATCCTTTTCAGGGATATTAAGCAGGATACGAAGAAATGGGTCTAGAACCGTCATCAATCTTCCTGGGAAGACACCTCGGTTAATACTCACGGGGAAATGAGACAGAATACTGCCACCTGGGAAAATACTTGCATATGTCGGGGATACACCAAGACTTCGCAGGATCGATGATAAGGAGGACGAAACTGTCCCACTCATATTCATTGAATACGAAGCCCTGGGCCGTATGAGGATGGATGTTTTGGACACTGTAATGCAGAATATATCATCCCACAGGAAAACCCAATGAGAAATCTCCAAGGGTTCATCAGAAGATCCGGAGTACTAATAAGCGAAACCGTGGAGTGCAGACTTTGTGGTGACGAGGAGGAAACAGCCTCTCACATCATCTTCGAATGCGACGCGCTGTACAACAAGCGCTACAGAATATTCGGGCAGACCAACCTAGAAATAGGCATGAATCCGAAACACCTAGTGAATAGATTTCTAAACCTGATCAAAGACACGGGCCTATTTAACTAGGAACTACTGACGACAGAATACAATAGACCCCAGTTGGTCTCAGTGTCAAGGGACACCCTCACGGGTAAACCCTGCGTCTGGCTCGTCAGCCTCAAACCAACCAACCAACTAATTAAGCGAAGTGGTCGTGGTGTTGAAGTGTTTGCTTTCCACCCAGGCAGCCTGGGTTCGAACCCCATCATCTACGACGAAGGTTTTATGCTTCCTTTTTGCCGATGGCCAGCCCCACCGCGTAATGATAATAGTAACAAAACAGAAAGTTCCACAACAACCTTCAACATATCAGATGGGACATGGACAACATCCTCCGAAGATTTACTCAGATATCTGTTGGAGGTACACTCCCAAGAAGGTGTCAATGACGACCAACAGGCTTTGCCAACACAGCCGATTCATCAAAGGGATTGGCAACTGTCAGACAGGGTACTAACTCATCATGGACAGTGAATGCATCATGCCCCTATATCAAACGAGATCTGTTTTGCTTACTATTTTCAAAAATTATCTCTCCGTTAGAGGCATTTATAATTGGTTCCTCTTGCCTTGATTTCTAAGAGGGCAACTGTAGAATTCCTGATGTCCAGATGCGGTACCTAGACCACTTCGAGGTCCGCTCTCCATCCATAAAACGGTTCTGCAGGCTCAGCATCCGCGTCATCCTCGTCACCAACAGTAGGTCCATTTCTTGGCTCCTGAACGATCAAATCAATAAATTAGAATCTATTTATTTAGGTCTCTATCTACAAGTACATTTAACTATTACCGTACATAAACTATATACAATCAAACGCACCCATGGTGGCCCAACACGAATATCATTTATTACTATAGTGGATGAGCTACAACGTTTCTGAAGAGCAGCGATGGGCTGGTTTGTGACGACTGCTCTGGCTCCTGGTAAGAAGCTGTGAGTCATATCCGCTTCCCGTATACCACTATGGAATACTGACTTCTGCTTTGCTGATTCAGGAATTTGGTATAGTAATGATATGGGCCGTGGTGGTCGTGATGGTAGAGCGCTTGTCTCTCAATTACAGGGTCGTGGGTTCGATTCCCAGCATGGTCACTGATCTCCTGCATGGCATCACACGTTGAAAGGTGAGGGCTACGTCTTCCCTAGCTCGCACAAGTCTCTGAATTCTGAGAGTTGCTCGCAATGGTGCAAGCGGTTGACGGATATAACTATTTTTAATTATTTGACTTTAGCAAGTAGATTTTTGTTCGAATGTCTTCCGGAAAAGTCATTGGCAAAAAACGGGGTTCCGATGTAAGACTTCTTGAGTGACTATTAATTGTGGTTCCTAATAATTGGGCTCATGGATATATTGCAGTATGCACCATATCAAGCATCGAGAAATCCTATGTATTTAAAAAAACATACAAATGGGATAGGAAGCTTGAAGCCTGTGGTACTCTCTCGCCGAATGGAAATTCTACGTACAGCTTATTATTGATTCTGGTTCCAACAGATCGACCTACAAAGTAGTACTAAGAACACGTATTTGAGCAACTAAGAATGGCAACTTTGTTGGCAAAACCAGACTTCAGGGAAATTGACGTTGTTTTTGGTGTTTTGGGTAATTTCTACTTCTTAAATTTTATTCGAAGGTTCCAAATATTGATTTATTCGAATGTATAGGTACTTTATAGCAGTGATGGCAAAAGGTTGAACATAAGAGAATTCAGGACCAGAAAAGGGATAGAAGAGGAGAGACATCCTCTTGTTCTCCTGTTCTCCTGTGTCAAAGTGATGATTCCACAGGAAGGGCATCCTGAAATTAATTTTAATGGACTTCTCATAGGTCCAGGAGAATCACATGACCTTGAAGAAATACAAGGTAAACGATCGTTCAATGAAGGAATAGTCTGGCAGAAAGATGATTTGCCGTTGCCTGGTGAAGATGAACTTTTGGATGCCTACATCACCGCTACTAATCCAGAATGTGTGAAAAAACCTGCGGAAAGGATAAAATAAGATATGAGGCAACGTTGGGGAAGTTAGCTCAACTGAATACATTCAGAAAGAAAGATGGAATGCAGTGTATTCATTGTGGAGCGATCGATCACAAGTATTTGCTCTGTCCTGACAAACCCAATGTGACGAAGAGTGTGATTTGTTCGAGTTGTGGACACGCTGGGCACATTGCTCGTGATTGTAGGTCCAAACGTCCAAGATTGATGAGGAATATATGAGGAATACATGTCGCTTATGGCTGAGTTTGTATAAGGAACCTACCCCAGGCCTTGTTTAACAAAACACTACTCAGCAGCGCAAGACAACAGCTTTCAACCTATTTGACGCGCAAATGGCCACAAGGCCACTAATAGCTTCACCAATGGCTGGACCACCAATACCTTTGATGAACGGCGTGCCTCTACCTCCCTAGACCAGCACCGTCTGATATAATGCCGCCCCCTTCACCTCCGGGAGCATCCAGTACACCGCACATGATGCCACCAGGAATAGTTTATTGACTTCTCCTTCACCTCCACTACCTTCTTGAAGATGGAACAAAATGGAAATGGAATGATAATTCAAGACAAGATATTAAGTGGTTACTTAGAAATAATTGAAATGTAATTTCTTACTATTTTCAACTCGTGTTTTACTCAAATACCAGTAAATGGCTCGTACCACTGTCAATTTTACAAACCGGTACGTACTCCTTTCATCCAAAATGACATGAACAAAAATTAAGGTTCCAATATCTCTAAACTGTATTTGAAAATTTCATCATGGAACCGCTGTCCACAGTCAATAATAAACATCACCCACAATTTCAACGCACTAGAGATGAATATTTGCTAACATATTTTTTGTGGATAGGAGAATTAACGAACCAACTGATTAATTTTATAATTCCATTGGAAAAGAGATGCGTAAATCTTCGGAGCATTCAGCAAATCTGTCTTGAGAATAAACAACACCTGAATATTTCAGAAGACCTTCCTTTTCTGTCCAATGAATTTTCTCTAAATACTCCTCCGTTTTTGGAATGAATCTACTTAATCCTGCTCTGTACTGAAGGGTGTTGAAAGAAAGCATTCCAGGCAAATTAGGTGGCGTTCGGTTTTCCACCCATTGATCACGCCTTTCGGAAACCATAGCAACCAGGAAAGTGTTGGTTTTCACAGTGAGTGAGAATAAAATCCTTTTAAAGTCTACAATACCTAGTAATTTTATTAAAAACGCATTACCGGTGTTCATAAAATTCACATTAAAAATACATACTGCAAAGTAATAAATTGCGTGTGGCGTGAAGGTAATTTCAAGAAAACGTAATGGAAAACATGGCGGAATCCACGAAAATAAATGCAGAAAAACGACTAAATATCACACGAGATACGGAACTTCTGCAAAGTTTCGTAGGAATCAACGTTGATGATCACGATAGCCCGATAGAAGTGATTGAAACGGAAAAAGATGACACGAAGAACGTTGAAGGTATTTATGTAGGGCTCATGTTTATGCGAAAGCACTGGTTCAACAACTATTGAGATGTTTGATATTTTATAATAATCGAAGCGACAACAATCCATGGAATATTAAAAAATTGTTCCAAACTTTTATCAGGGACCTTCGGCTGTCATTTTAAAAATGGCCTCCTAAACTGACTGCAAAAACGTCAATGTTTCATCTGGAATCACTGATTCTAGTTTACTGTAGGTTGCAATACTCTAAATTATTTAACGAGGTGGTTGTGAATTTAGAAGGGTCCATTCTAGATATAATAATAAAAGGAAGCGGTTCAAGAACTGTTCCTTGAGTCACACCGTATTTATTTTTCATTCTACCTGAACACACTGTAGTCTTTCGAATGGGTAATTCTCAAGTAGCTTTACTCACTGTATCCAAATCTCTGAAAAAATCTACGAAGACACATATAGAACATTCTCCTCTATCTAGGATACTACTATCATTCCTTCAGAGGCTATCATTCTTAGCGTCATTGAACAGGAGATGCATATAGCATCTTGAATATTTTTTGAGTCTCACAGTTTTACCATAGAAATTATTGCATACACCGCAAGGATTAATATAGGGACTACTCTGTTATTTCTCATATTCATTAATGATCTTTCTAATTGTATGAACGCTGATGGCATCGTACTATGCAGAAGATGTATCATTGGCAGTATTTGATAACACTCAATTTTTTGAACAATAGTTCATTTATTTAGCGCAGAAATTAATCCAATCTTCTAAAAACAGTTTTATTACACGTGAATGCAAAAAAGATATTGACGATACAAATTTTGTAAATGTAGGTCAAACCACCTTCTTCTACACCAGTACTCAGCTGGATTCAGACATGTATTTTAACACTGCTGTGGAAAATATTACTATGCTATACTCCAATTGAAAATGTTCAATAAAGAATGAATACACAATATTTAATGTGCACTCATATACTATAATTATTATTCCTCTTGATTACCCTTGCTTTGAATCACTGAGCTACCTGAAAACAATGTGATATTCGAACATTAGCAACAAAGACATGGAAACTTTCCAATGGGAATATTTTCATAAATCGAAGTACATGAAAGAATCTTTGACGAGATATTGTCATGTTTACGAATTTCATGCCAGTCTCAAATATAAATTGAGAATACGTTGTGAGTTATCACCGTCATATTGCAATAAGGCGAGTCCATAAATATTATCACGATATGAAATTTTACAAAACATTAGAAAATCACAAAGTTTTACATTTGGTTTTGTGGAGAGTAAAAAGAAAGATTTGGAAATAACTACCTCACTCAAGGCGTTATAACACGTTTGACACAGACAAGATGTCAATTATATCGGAGTCGAAGTATAATCCTAAATATACATTTTCCTCAAGTATCGGCAGTTTATTGTTATCAATGCATATTTCAAATGTTTCAAGTGCCACTTCTCTCTAATTTTTGGTCCCGAAAAGCATTACTACAGATTTGTTCGCATTAAGTATGACCATATGGGCTAAAGATACATCGAATATAGATTCTTGCGAATTGTCTACATATCTGCATGTGTAGAGTCAAAAATATATATACTGAATACTAGTGGCCCCAAAATGGATCCTTCTGGTACACCTTTTGACACAAGTAAGGCATTCGATACATATCCGTCTATAATGAGACATAGAGAAACCGAAAGAGCGAAGTTTTTTCAAGGGTATTCCATGAGCCAGATACCTGGACCTCCTACTCTTTTATCTCGCAGCCTCTAATGGCTGATAGATGATATGTGTGTGTGCGTGAGTCCCGTCTTTTCTGATTGCTGCTGAAATGGGCTCGTTGTTTGAGGATCATTCCTGCAGAAGTGCAACGTTGTTGCCTTCCGTTAGAATGTTTTCAAAATCCCGTTTCTTGTTTAAAAAATCGATGCAGTTCCAGAAAAATATCTTCAGCAAAGTTGGTATTCTTCGCTGGTGTCTAGGCATTTCCTGATATGGTGAGTTCATTTGTTGGTGACTGCAGCCCTGGATGCCGCTCGAACAGTCCGTTGATCTTGTCAATCGCTGCCGATAGGGTGGACAGCGGATTTGCTGAGCCTTGTTCTAATGTTCTTTAACCCAGCGCGTTTGCGAATGATACCCCTTGTCGTACTGACCCCGTTCCTGCGGGTCTTTTCTTGGCTAGGGGAGGACCTTTGCTAGAGCTCGCTAAGCTATTGCTCTTTGATTTGGGGTGGAAGAAACACCTCTTGTCGCTCCACCTTAGTTAAAACACTTGGCGATCGTCGTCTTTGCCATCTTGCATTCAGGCATTAGGCATCGTCTGGCGCATTCAACGCAAAAAAATTGGATTTTCGTGACAGTTTCGCTGTGAATGCCCGAATCTCAGACACCGGTGGTACTGTCCAATAGTAACTTAGCCTTAGGGGTTTGGTCCTAATTACATGGTTTATTATCTCCGCAAGCTGGTATAAGGCTTGCTCAGCTTTCGGCAAAAGATCTAGCCTAAAGCCTTGATTTCTTGTTATTGATAAACAACCGCGTCCCAGGTTCACAGTGTTATTCTAACTCCATCAACCTGGTTTTTATATCCTAATTGGATATACATTTGGGGACCCTTCTGAAAATTTCCCTGAGGGTCTTGTCTAATACCGTCCGCGTCTACGTGTTAGTGATATCACAATTTTCCTCTTAAATTGTGTATTCAACCCAGGCCAGCTCTCCTTCTGGATCGTCTGGGGAATTGTGGCCTCCTTGGTCTTGGATACCTGTGATTGGGCTACTGGTACCTGTGTTTTGTTATGAATCCCGATATTACTCTACGGCTCCGTCTATTATTCCTGTAAACGATATGTTATGATAATAATAATAACGGATTTCATTGATAGAAAATTAAATATACAGCCCTATCGAGAGTCAGATAAATCCAAGGAATTCAATTCGCTTCTTGGTCTTCCATCCCACCTTCACTTAATATCATTATTCAAGCAAGATTTTAGTTTGTTAAATATTTTTCGAGTTCATTTTCTATTCTTCAGTAGACACTTCTTGAAGAACTAGGGCCAATAACAGTACCTGTCAAGTACGATGCTGATATTATTTCTACAATCTTTTTTGCTAACAGACTCCCAGAAAGCGAGACAGTACTTCCTAGAGAGAAAATATCTTAACCTAATTTCTTGCAGGCCTGTTTCAGTTCATTTATTGAAAAATTCATAGGACGTTGGGTGTCATCTGCACATGTGTGTATCGAAATATGACTCGGAGAATTTGGGAATTGCGAAGTGTACAAAGGCAATATAAGTGGACTTGAAATTGATCCTTACGGTATACGTTTTTTACTATTCTGTATTCAGATTTATTACTATTAAGCCTCTGTGATCTGAGAACATATGTGTATAGTTGATAGAAATCCCAAAGTAGAAGATTGTCATCATTATTTGCTTCGTTTTCGGACGGCTATCCGTGTCATCTTCCGCCTCGCTTGGGAAATGGGGGAGTTGATTATGGTCGTATTCGTTAAATTGTTGTACACGACACATTCGTTCTTGCTGTCTTCGGCGGTCATTATTTCACTGAGGTCATTTTTGCGGTTTTTACCACTGCTCAAGGCAGAGTTTTCCCTATGAGAGAACAGGTTTCCGACGTTTCTCAATTTCTTTTTCTGGGCCAAGCTAGTTAGGGCCGCAGGAAAACGGTCCTCTTGGGACAAGCCCAACTTTTTGATGAGCCCCATATGATGAGCTCTCTGAGAAAACTGGAAAACTTCACTTCTTCTAGGACTCTGTGTAACGATGTTGTCTCTCCGACAGCTATCCTAAAATCTTCTATAACCTCACTGCAGTCCAACCATACTAAGCATGACCGCAGTGGTCATGATGGTAGAGCGCTAGTCTATCAGTCAGAGGGACGTGGGTTCGATTCCCAAGGTCACTGGTCTCGTGCTAGGAATCGCATGTTAAAAGGTAAGAATTCTGAGGGCTGTCGTTCGTAGGGGGGTGACAGCTGGTTAAAGGAAAAAAATAATTTTTTTTTTACAATTTTAAACAATTTAAAATTACAGTTTTAGTTCATTTGCAGTTTTCAACATGTCATCAGGGATAGGTAGAAAGGCTGTTAGTTGTGGTACTGTGATCTTGTCTGAAACCAGACTGTACTGATCTTTATTTCATGTACATACGTAGGAGGTTATTTCATAATGACGTGCATGAAAGCGATAATGGTTCAACAAAATTAATAATACCTTAGAAAGTAGGATGAATTAGTATATTCGTTTGTTGAATTTGAAATCTGTTATGAACATATATCAGCTATCGTTCAATCGACCCTTAAGTACCTACATTGAAATCGTAACACATGCGATTGAAAATGATATTTCCTTTCCAAACTTGCGTGTTGGGCATTCCAAAAAGAATTCGCTGATCGACTAGCAAGTGAGTGGTGCATATGTGAATCATGTAGCCTTCACCCAACTGTGCAAGGGTACAGGAAATGAAATTACACCCCTCAATGAAATACTGATATTTTGATGTTATAGGAATTGAGCACGTAACATGGATACAATCGAATGTGCGTTTCCGATAAGCAGTATAAATAAACTGAGTAAATTCGAATGACTCATGTATATTACAATTGAATGCATATATTAGGAATATTTTTTTTTATTCAATCAAAAAACAATAAGCTCCTACTCGTTCTAAATTTAGATACTGGTTGGGTAGCCGTTTCTTGAAATATTCATATGGTTTTCTGTTAATCACCCTTTTCTGCTCTTCGCTAGGATTGTTTTCTGTGTGATTCACTCCTTTTTCTACCACATTATCATTTTGTTGAAACATCGATAGTATGGATGTCTCAAATTTCATGAAAGCGGCCTACCAGATTCCTGAAACCAATCCACATTTCTTCATTTTGGTACATGTTTCCCAAAGACTACAAAGTAGACCTCACAAACCTGATTTCCACAAAGCTCTCAAAATGTCGTTTTTGAAAAGTCGAGTTATTGCCATTTGTAGGAATATTATAACTTTGAAAAAATCGTATTAGACGACAGACTTCAAAAAAATGCACGATGCTATTTTGACATATAAATGAACATACCTACGTCAAAAACTATTGCGGATAGGTACATAAATCCTAAATGCCTTATCAATCAAATCAAATCAAAATATACTTTATTGTCCGAAGAATGAATTCTTCTTGACAAAACTTTTATACATATAAAAATAAAGACGTAAAGAAATATAAAAATGGTAAGCGTAAATATGTGTTGATAAAAACATGAGTCGTCAAAAGAAGGAAGATCAGGTTCATCATAAAATATAATAATATGATGTAAAAGCATACCTATCATAGGAAAAAATAATGCTACATACATTGTAAAATAATGATAAAATAGTTAAAAAACAATAACATCAGTTTTGTTCATGTGTTAAATAATACTACATGTAGTTAAAATTGGATTACGCCAAGAAGCGAATGTCATAAAAATAGAAGAGAATGAGCATGAGTGTCTGAGATTAAGATAAGCAATTCCAATCTTTGTATAGATACTCTTGAACACTGTAATATGGTTCATTGATAAAAAGATTTTTCACAGATCTCCTGAATAAAACTGGAGAGATAATTCTTCTGGTAGTAATTGGGAGATGATTAAATAGTATCAAAGCATTATAAATTGACAATTCAATGGTGAATCAAAAACTGTAATAAAAATGGGGGTTGCCAATCAACGAAAACAGAACTTAGCTCTGTATTTCATTTTGTGAAAGCCTGTATATGGATGAAAATATTTTCATTTTAGTAGGATAAATAGTTCATCACCATTTTCTGCTTACACGAATTGTTGTGAATATATTTTAGCACCCTTGCGGTTGTATCTTTCAAATCAAATTGCTCTACTAAAATTGACGTTAGCGATCAAAATATTGTACTAAAATATGTTCTATGAATATTCACGTAAACGCTCTGAACCTTCATGGATAGTTTTCTGAGGCTCATCCTGTATAAATATCCACTCAAAATTAAAACATCTCAATATGTTGTTGACCAGTTTGAGACTGTTCATTTCAGAGCTGAGATCAAATATAATTCACTGAATGATGTTTTCAATCCTGCTCAAAAGATGATATGATTGAATTATGAAGTATTATCCTAAATGAATAATTTATAACCAGACCTCTTTCTCCAACATTTGATCGAAGGCATTGAAATGAATGTAGGCAATAAACTCACCACAATGAAGTTTCTCAAATACAGAGTCAGATACTAGAGGAAAGCAGACCATTACTTCTGACACATCAAAGAGACTATCAAGAGAGTTTAACCAAGACTCTAAAAAGAAAGTGAGAAGGAAAAGAAGGAGAGTTGGGCCCAGATATGAGGAGATTTATTGCGATAAAGATAGAGCAGCAGCTGTTAATATGGGTTCTAAGGATATCAAACAGTCCTTGAAGTTAAAACGGAAGCAGGATCGATCGAAGGCTCTGCAGATACCTGAGGAAGCAGAGCCAGGGAATTATTTGGCGCTGGGAAATTACGAAATGATCAGAGGAGATTTGCAGATTGCCATAGACTTCATGTCAAAGGTTGTGATGAATTTTCATATACAAGATTGCATGAATGACAATAAAATCGATATTATTCACAAGGAACTCTTGATACCTTAAAAAAATATATTACTGACAAAAGAAAGAAATTCCTCTATCTCTACTTCTGAATGAAAGTGATGATTATTGATTTTCGAAATACAAAGCATACGTAACAGTTTTTCAATTGAATTTCGATCTTCTAATATGTTGCATTTTTGAGGATGAGTATCTGTTATATTATAATTTCTAGAGCAGAAAACTAAATTTTGATATAATTTCCTGCATTATCACTTTAAAATATGTAACCACAAAATAAAATAATTTGAAATTCTCAGGAATAGATTAAATTTTATAAATTTACGTGTGATTTATGTAAGATATAAGTTAACCTTCAAGCAGGCCACAAATGCAGTGTATTTGATTGAGAACAACGAAATCATTGCACTGAACATTATATACTCATCATACTTACACCATCATCAGAAAGCACTTGGCTCGTATCGATCAACGTCTAGGCTGGTGTCAAACTGCCAGAAAAGACTCTCAATAGGAAGACTCAACTGTCTCTGGCCTGGATTCCTGGCCGATCCGGTATGGTGGGTAATGGAACGGCAGACTTTCTTGAAAGAGAAGGTGCCGCAAGTAGGTTCATTGGACCAGAACCTGTCTTTGGCATCTCAACAAGTTCTGTCAAATATACACTAAATACCTAGACAGCAAGGAAAGTACTAACCTACTAAAACCTAACAAAATTGGCCATCCAAGGCAATAATTCGACCAAATCACTGTTAGACTTCAGCAGGGATGACCTGCAATGTTTAACATACCTACTCATGGGCCACTGTCGTTTGAATCATCTCATGACAAGACTAAAATTGTCGGAGGACCCGACATGTCGTCTCAGTCTTGAACATGATGAAACCGCAGACTGAATCAGGTTTTCGATGTTTGACAGAGTTTCACTCTCTCCCTCGGACCTGAAATATCATACACCAAATAAACTAATCGGATTTGTCAAGAAGCTGGGTTTATCTGGTGTAATATGAATTGGTATGAGCCACAATAAACCCTTACGGGTCGCAGTGGAGGGCCGAGCAAACCCGCTTATTTTGAATCTTACCTAGCCTACTCGCTGGAAAATGAAGGGGTACTGTTAGCGGCCATTCTAGACATAGAAGAAGCTTCCGACAATACCTCTATAAACTCAATCACTGGAGCTCTCAGACAAAGAGAAATCAAGGAACCATATGTGTCCTGGATAATAATAATAATACTCCCTCATAAACACTCTACGAGTGTACCTAAAGGCATAACCTGTGCGGTAGAGGACGGCTATTATTATTATTTGACGGATAGACTCAATGCTGAGAAATAGACTGATACACATCACTGTATTGGAGGAGACCATAGTAGCCAGGGCGACCAGAGAATGCCCACAAGGTGGAGTTCTATCGCCGCTTCTGTGGAATCTGATCGCGGACTCGCTGCTGGAAATACTGAACAAAACAGGACATCTAGACGTTGGCTATGCTGGCGATATCGTGATCTTGGCATAGGAAAAATTTAACACAACAGTTAGAGATCGCATGCAGGAGACTCTCAACGTTGTCACGAGATGGACGGACTTGAAGGGGCTCAACGTCAATCCTAACAAGGCAAGCATAGTAGCATTCACCCCAAGACGGAAAACAGAGGGCCTAGGTCACAGATAAAGGGGGAAGTTGAGTATCTTGGAGTAATACTAGACTCCAAGCTGACTTGGAACCAGCATATCGAAAAAATAACCAAAAAAGCGGTGACTTCACTAGTGATAGTCAGACACACTTTTGGAAAAAAATTGGACTTAAACTACATATGCCGCACTGGTTTTATAGCACGGTGGTCATGACCTCCATTACATATGCTTCTTCATTACAACAAAGAGCAGCTGCAACGAGACTTAGCGCTTGTCTTGGAATCACCGGGGCCATCAAATCAACATCAACTGCAGCGATGGAGACACTCCTGGGACTGCCACCTCTCCACTTTGTGGTACAGGCTAGGCAAGGCTTAGTGCCTCCAGACTGCGGATCGCACCCAACCTGAACGTAGGAACGGTACACACGAGAATCATAAGAATTGTGATCGGGGACGCGCTAGGAACGAGAACGGACCACATTCCGAAACGGTACTCCTTCAACAACCAATAAAGAGTGCTGGTGCCAAACAGAACTGAATGGAACGGCTCACAGCTCAAGGACATTCTACAGGAAAAAAACTGGTACGCAGATGGATCCAAGACTGAGAATGGAGCGGGCTCAGGAGTGTTCTCCAGGAATCCGAGTATTGGTATCAGCTACTCACTGGGCATCCATACCTCTGTCTTTCAAACAGAAGAAACGTTGAAAACGCGCATATCAGACAGTCAAGCGGCACTGAAGGCCTTGAGTATCAAGGAAGTAACGTCCAAACTGGTATGGGACTGCAAGAAAGAACTGAAAACTCTGTCAGTCCGGAATCAAGTCAAACTGATATGGTTCCAGGTCATCATAGAATCACAGGCAATGAGAAAGCAGACGATCTCGCACGAAGAGGATCGGAAATGCTCCCAAACCAAGGGCAGATGCAAACGGTACCGAAGTGTACAATAAAAGCGTCTGTGAAAGACTGGATGAGGGACAAGCACAAAAACTATTGAACAATGTCCCAGGAAATAAACACAGGAAAGAATATATATCAAAAGACCGTGTAATAAAAGAACGGCAGACCTGTTAACGATGGACAGTAGCTAGTTGAGTTATCGACTGGAGTCGAAGGTACTGTGACATCACAACATAGGTAAGATACAATGGGCCAAAAGGCCTAAGTGTTACCGGAGACAATATCCTGACCGGACTCACATAGAGGTGGAGGTTTTAGCGAGTATGCCTGATAATAAGAATTTCACAGTATTTATTGAGCTTGGAGACTCAATATTTTTCTATAAAAGATTTCCTCCACCTCACCAAAAAAAATTAAACTCATCCCAGCAACTCTGAGATTTTTGTAATCTTAAAAGGGGAATCGAAATTGAGAAACCATATACATCCTTCGTAGCCAATTGCAGCACCCTGTATATTGGGTACTTTTTGCTTTATTGAATAGACATCCTGCATACAGTGATCAAGTGTCTACCATTGATAGCATATTATTGTTGAAGATACAAAATTCATTAATCTAGCAAACTGTTAATTCTTCAAGGTGGAAAAACTAAAAAAAAAAACAATTGAACATTATTAGTATGACTAACAAATACGATGTATATAGATAAAAAGCCACATATCATTATGGTTTTTGTTACAACTTCAAGTAACAAACAAACAAAATTTGAAGACATTTTCTATTGGGATAAGAAGTAAAGAGGCAACTATGAATCACAAACTAAAACAGCCAATAAATTGATGGATGTATCCGTTACTACGTGGTAGGAGATCATCATAAGAAATGAGAAAAGAAAATTTCCATGTTATTATACTACTTTAATTTGTAACACTTCGTTACTGCAGTTTCGTCTTATATGGACATTCTCAAACAACTATTTTAAAAACCTAATTTTTAAGTACTTGTATACTCAAAAAATATTTCCTAAAATAATTAATGAACATTAGTTATCCAGGAATAATTACATAAATTTCACAACTGAATTATCTCGTCCTCATTGTCAGACATAAAAACAACATACAGGTAGTAATCGATAACAGGTCAATTTAATTTTGTTGTGAAATTTATGTAATTAAGCTAGGATACCTAACTAATCATCTCGATATTTTCTGTTGTAAATTCCATATTTATAGACCCATAAAATATAACGAAAGTAATAGTTACATTTTGGCGACAGAAGTTAAGATGAATGAATGAATGAATGAATTAATACAGAAAAAATATGAAATAAAGAGGTTCCTTTTTTGAAAATATCAAGAATTCGAATAATTTTTTATCTTCAACAGGAACAAAGTTACCGATGATGCACACTTAATTTGGATATCACTGTATAGCACTTTTCCTGAAGATTCAACCTAGATTTACGACGTTCACATTCCAATATACCACGAATTTAAATTTATATAAGTTCGCATGTTTCAAATCCAACTTCCGTAATATAAATCCAAATGCATGTTCAGGGTATCTTTGACAGTCATTTAAAACAAATAAAGTTTGATCGATAGAGCACTGTAATAGGGGTGCATCTTTATGATTTTGCAGGTTTATATGTCATTCGGATGACAAAATGAACAATCGATAGTTTTGTTTTATTCGGGGATATCGATGAGTTTTCGAATGGAAAGTATACGCCTAATTTCTTATTGAAACCAGACGATATCGTCACGAGAACATGGGAGAAAATACTAGTTTTTTCGTAGGTATTTTATGTCAGTAATTGCACAGTTGCATGCTCAAACTGAATTCGGTACGATAGAGATCGACTAGATAATTTTTTATTAAAGTAAATGGAGGCAATGAGTGGATACACAAAAAGATTGGGATTATGGTATGCCGAACAATTTATGATCAAATGCTTTGGCGATGATTGTGAAAAACGTTAAAACTGATGATGATGAATATGTGAAAGAACTGAGTCATTCGTGTTGATGGAAACTCTAAGCTATTCCATTTCTGAAAAACTTATCAGAATGAGATCTATTCATGATAAATGGGAGAGAGAGAGAGATATCATTCATTCAGCTAAGAGCTAACAAAAACAATAAATACAAGAAATAGTACAAATAATACTTTGTAAAAATTAAGAAAAAGAATTTGACGATCACAAGTTTAAAAATACAACGATCAGTAGAAAAGTCATAATAAATTACGTAAGTAAGTAAGTATTTAAAAATATTAACAGATGCTCTTTCAATCTATCAATAAATATACGAATGTGTATTGATGCTGTAATAAATTCAGGTAAGTTATCATATTCAGTCGGTTTGTTTTCATTAATAAACTAGGTAATATCTGTACGTATTTTTTGTAAGGTATTATAATTGTGAATATCTTTCCTGAATCGAATATTTTCTCTCAAATAAACTGGAAGCCAACTCAGGGTCCTTTGCATCAATAAAATTTTTGTAAATTTGGAACTCCTCAGAAAAAAGCTCATACAGCGATTTTGTAGTATCTGATTTTTTTCAAATCTGTTCTATCACACATGTACATAATTGTGGCACAATAATCGAAATGCGGTTTTATGATTGTGTTATATATAACTTGTCTAGCATATGAGTTCAAATCCCTACTTGCACGATAAGCAAAACTGATATTTTTCAGTCAATACGTGATGAAAATGATCATTTTCGATCGAGGATGATTACCATCTACTTTTAGATTTCACTTTTTTCACTTCTACACCTTCAAATTTCAACGAGTAATTATGTTGCTCTACCAGATAATTGTTTCTTCCTGTTATCATTTATGCTGATTTATTTGGATTTACAAGCAGCTTGTTTGATTTCATACAGTTTTTAATATTCAATTATACGTTGTTCAACTTTTCAATTGCAACATCAACGCATGTATCTACCAGAAACATAAAATTGTGTCGTCAGCAAATAGTTGCATATGCATTCACCCAACTCGTTCATGAAAATATTATTTATGACTTTTATGAAGAGCATGCAGAGGCCCCAATACACTACCTTGAGGTATTCCACTGCTTACTTCAATTTTGAATTAATATTCTTCACCAATTTTGTATTGTGATTTCTATTTCTCAAATACGATTGAGACCACTCGTGCGTTGATTCATCAAAGCCATAGTGATGTTTCAATTTCAACAGTAAAATGTTTCCATCGACCACTGCAGAAGCTCTTCTTGAGTCTAGAAATACTACAACGGTGACAGGATCTTCAAGATGAAACACTAAGTCCAATATTTTTTCAAGACTAGGTTATGTATTAATGGGGCTATGCAAGTGACTTCGTCTTTTCAACTTTTGGTTAGGTATTATCAACGATGTTTTCAGAACATCTGAAAATTGAGTAGGGGATATCCAATATTACCAAAAGTATTTTTAATCAGTTTGAAGTTGATTTCATCTTCAGAATGTTTATTTATTTGGGCAAATATAGTTTCACATAAGTTTGACAGTTCTATATTCCTCAACGTAAATACTTCTTTTTCATTTGGTTAGCAAGGATTTGAATAAAGAGCTTCTGTTATTAATATAAATGTGCTAGTATGAAATTTTCTGTAAGATCTATACTCTTGACGCAATATTCATTGGTAAAATTTTTGGCAAGTTCTCATCAACTATAATATCGTTAATCCCAACTGATTGTATGGTATTGTCACATTGTGGATTAACTACTTTTTTCAAAGTCTTCCACATAAGTCGAGAATCATAACTTACTTCATCAATTCTTTCTCGGAAGTAATTCAGCTTCGTATGTTTCAAGAGAGTAACGACTGCATTTCTCTTGCGTTTGAAATTTTGCCAATCTCCATCAGACTGAGTTATTTTGACTTTATTGAATGCCACATTCCGCTCGAATATTGCATTTTTAACATCTGCATTGAACCATTCCTTTGATGGGCCTATAACTTTCGATTGTAGAGGACACTTTTCATTCAGTATATCCGTTAAATTGTGTATAAAATTTTTGAAAGGGTTGCTTGGATCTACACAGCTATAAATTTACTCACAACTAATATGAGCTTTTTCAATTTATTCATAGTTTAAGTTTCGAAAATAAATGATTTTATTTTATGTTGCATTGTGGAATATGCCAATGGTTTTATAATCAGAAATTGTATATATTATGCTTCTGGTCTTATCTGTATTGCAAAATCGTTACTGAAAATGAGATCTATTTTACTGTCACAACCAATTTGTATTCTGGTGGGAAAAAATGGTTAAAATATCAACTGTTTTCGCAAAATTCAGCTTTCTTCATTTCTCACAAGTGAACGTACATGCAAGTAAGTACAATTAGTTTTGATGATGTTTCGTGTATATCAGTGGCATTGATATTCACTGAAGCTGATGTACCATCGGCATAAGTGTAGAATTTTCTCAGCAGATTCTATTATTTTTTGTAAAGAATATTCTATGTTGCTCTCAGCTCTCAGCTCTCAGATTTTCATTCCCCGTATAACTTGAGCCCTAAGATGTTCACACCTATTTTTGCTAATAGTATTGCTGACCTCCTGAGAGCATGGTCCACTATAAACCTCAGAGTCCTCTTATCCCAAATATTTCTCAATTGTTGCCGGCCAACTTCCTATAGTTCCTCTCCCCATCACCTTAATGCTAGAATTTATTTTCTGATAATTCAAAAACAACGTTTTGTTTTTTGTTTCCAGTGATCGCAGCCCGATGTATTTTCTCAGCAATTTTATATGGTGGAAAAGTTGTAATCTAGATATGAATACCCTAAAATTAACAACACATTCGTCTATACGATACCGACCTTCTTGAAGTAAAACGGGTTCTTCCATATTTTGATAAGAATTTTAAATCATCAGGAATTGATGACATATCAATACAAATCATAGAAAATCCACCAGACGAAGTACTTGCGTTCTTGTTCCTCCTGATAAATCAATCATTCCAAAAACTACGCAGCACCGTATAGGGAATGACAAGCCAATTCTAATATGGTATCACTTGGCCCCCTTTCCCATCTGAAAAAAAATTTGGGATGAAAGTTTTGCTATGCTTTTTGCTTGAGAAGTAGTTATTTTCTGTCAGATGTCTCATTTTTCTATTTTGTGGAAATGAGTGGACAAAAGGGTATTTCGATGATGTGGATTTCATTCTTCTCATTTTATTGATACTCTCTGGAACAAATTTTCGAACTTCGTTCGAATTATTAATGCATTTTCAGGAAAAAGGTATGAGGAATATAAACCGCATACCCATACCATAAATCACCCCGCGATGCGATATTAAAAAGATTTCCCGTGCGATGACGATTCCTCTAACAGTTCCATCTCATTTCATTCAATTTCGTTTCAGGCTCTCGAATTGAATCCAACCGAGAAAAGCGCTCTTGTAGCCAGAAGCAAATGCTACATATTAATAGGTCAACCGAAATATGCCCTGCAAGATGCCGAGCTCGCTCTGCAAATCGATAAACATTTCATCAAAGCCATTTACCAGAAAGCCGAGGCTCTGTACTATCTCGGAGATTTCGAGCTGGGGCTGATGTTCTACCACAGGGGTCTGCACGTGAGACCTGACCACGAAGGATTCAAGCTGGGAGTCCACAAAGCTCAGAAGGCGATTGAGAATGCAATTGGCACCATCTCGAAAGTGAAGGGGGTTGGAAAATCGGCTGATAGTGTGTCGACCGTATCTGCAGAAGAAAGCAGAAATATCAGTAAGAGTATATTGTCAAAATAACTAAATTTTCATTTCATCCATACGATACCTCTAAAATTTTTTATATTCAGAATAAAACATACAGTGTCACATAAAGTTCGCGACATATGGAAGTTTTTTATTAATAGATATAAAAAGAATTTGACTCCACAGTTAGTTTGTGCTTGAAAAATTAGTAAAATACAGCATCTTTCCTTTTTTCATGTGCTACTCTAAACCTGTCAAATTTGACATTTCGAAAAACCTCAATAAATCAGTTTTTTTTTTGGAAATTTCGAAAAATGCCAAAGAAGAAAGTTGCTCAGTTTCCAATTTTATACATTTGCTTCAAATTTGGACTCTCTACTGTCACTTAGACTTTTTTCCATTTTTTTTTATTTTTCGAATCTTTCGTTCTATCGATTCGAACGAAACATGATTCAAATTTCATAATTTTGATGAATATGAGACTTCAATGTCATGTCTTGCCCAGAAAATACCCGCATTGGCCTGCTACTAGAAAATAAAAAAAAGGAAACTCCAGAAATTCGTCTTTGTTGTTGCAAAGTTCATCTAGTTTCTTCATTCAACTGTTAAAGTGATGTAGATTTTCAATGTATGGACGTTAATATGTCAGTAATCTAATAAACGAATTTCTCTTCATTCTTATTACACTCGTATTGAAAAGAGATTCGTTTATTCGATTACTGACATATTAACGTCCATACATTGAAAATCTACATCAGTTTAATAATAAAATGAAAAAACTAGATGAACTTTGCAGGATTTTCGAAAAAAATGTCAAATTTGACAGGTTTACTCATTTTTCAAGCACAAACTAACTGCAAAGTCAAACTTTCTTTATATCTATTAATAAAAAAAAACTTCCATATGTCGCGAACTTTATGTGTGAGAACGTATAATGAGTGTCAGCAATATCAGTTTTTAGGTTATAGCAGAGAGAATTTTAGAGCAAGGCAATCTGTCATACAATATGCTGTTGACAGGAAAATTAACAAATTAAAATATTAATATATACAGTGCGGCTTTTGATAGTTCCCCCCTTGTTAACTTTTAAACAGTTTGACGTACAAACTTAAAAAAAAAAACAACATTATAATTGCTTCATAGATGAAGCGGGGGGGGCACATCAACTTAAAAAATTATAGGTGGTCAAGTATCATGGAATTCTACAAAATTTAGAAGGTTGAAAATAGAATTGGATTATCTTTGTCTTTTATCATGTGACACATGACCCCCCCCCTGCCATTTAAATTATTTTAGTTGATGTGCCCTTCCGCGCCATCTATAGAGCAATCACAATGTGTTTTACTTCAGAAAGTAGTATCGGTGATACCCTCCAAACGGCTTTTTTATGTTAGTGCGTCAAATTGTTCAAAAATTAACAGGGGCGACTATTAGAAGCCGAGAGATGAACAATAAGAGATAAAACTAATAAAAATAATAATAGAGTAAAGTTAGTAAGTAGGTGAAAATACACAAGTGAGAAGAAATTACTACTTTATATCCGATACTTAAAATGAAATATAAGTAAAACGGAAAATGGAATATAGATTCAAAAAAACAGATAGATAAGCCGATTATCAAGTATGACAAATAATAGAATTATAGTCCACAAAATAATGATAGAAGGTGACCTATCACAACTAATATCAGAGAACAATTTTGTTTTGAAGCAATATACAGTGTCTTTCGAAAGTATCGGAACGGTCTCATATTTCAGAAACGGACCAGAGAAAATTTATAAAAATTTCGACAGGGTGGTTTTTGATGATGTCCGATTCAATAGTGATATTGGCAATGTTGCCAAATCAACAGCTTTCCAGATATTGGGGGTAACTCAATTTTTTCAAATGGAACACCCTATTCGTTTTCAATGCAATCAATTCAGCGACACCCCAATACTTATGTCTCCAAATATCAGGTTTAAAATTAAATAAATACCTTTCGTTTCGGCTATTGTTTAGAAAATGATGGCAAACATTTTGAGCACTTGGTCAGATAGTTTTCAGTTTCTTTTATTTGATTCAGAACTTTATTGAGAAATAATTCAGTTTTGAAAAGTTGTTTTAACAAAAACCATTTTGTATGAAATTTCGTGATATTTTCTCGATTCTGTTGAAAATATTGGACCGTTCGCCGACATTTCAACGAACCATGTTCTCATATTTTAAAAACCACATTAATTCACAATCTGGTATTTGGAGACATAAGTAACGACGGGGCGCTGAATTGATTGAATGAAAATAAATAGTGTTTTCCATTTGGAAAAATTGAGTTACCCTCAATATATGAAACACTTTTGATTTGGCAACATTGCCGATATATATCACCATTGAATTGGGCATCATCAAAAACCATCCTGAATGAAATTTCACGAATTTTTCTTGACCGCATCGAAAATATTGGACCGTTCGCGTTCCCAGACTTTTGAACGAAAAAGCCATGTTGTCGTATTTCAAACACCACATTAATTTAAAATCTGATAGTTGGAGACATAAATGATGACGGGGCGCTGAATTGATTGCAATGAAAATGAATATGGTTTTCCATTTGAAAAAATTGAGTTACCCTCAATATCGGAAAAAACTGTAGATTTGGCAACATTGCCGATATTATCATTGAATCGAGCATCATCAAAAACCGTCTTGTATAAAATTTCACGAATTAAAAATATTGGAACATTCCCAGACTTTTAAACGAAAAAGCCATGTTGTCATATTTCGAAAACTACATTAATTTAAAATCTGATATTTGGAGACATAAGTAAATAGATTTTATTTGAAAAAATTGAGTTACTCAGAATATCTGGAAAATTGTTGATTTGGCGACATTGCCTATATTACCGTTGAATCGGGCTTCGTCAAAAACCATCCTGTCGAAATTTTCGTAAACTTTCTTAGGGCCGTTTCTGAAATATGAGACCGTTCCGATACTTTTGAAAGACACTGTATTGTATTGAATTTTTTCATTTCATGTGGCAGTTGATTATACAGGGTGTTTCTTAAGTACGTGTAGAAAATTCAGGAGCATGTTGCTGGCGTCAAAATAAAAAGAAAAGTTTGTATAAAGATATGTCCGAAAGTTATTCGTTTCTGAGATACAGAGTGTCAAAATTGAATTCTTATTTTTGTTTTTTGTTAATAAATTTTAAAATAATTGCGATATTCGAATGAAATTTGGTATCTAGGGGTATTTTTTAATGACACTATCCAATTTGATGTTAGTTTGTCTCTTCCGTCTTTTAAGTCATTTGAAATGTCATAACTTTTTTGTGCGTACCTGTATCACGTTTTATCGTAGAAAAATAGATTTCTAGATCACTTTGTGTAAAAATTATATTCCTGGTAAAGGTCGCTGCGAGCAACCGTTTTCGAGTTATTGGGATTTGAAATAATCAATGCAAGTAATTTGGAATGACAAGAAGTTTGAAGTCAAAATTGATTTGATAAGTGAGGGAAATTATTTTTCTTTAATTTCATTTCAAAATATGATAACAAACTCTACTCGGATATCACCATTATTTTCAAATTTATTCACACAAAACAAAATTACGAATTCAACTTTGACACTCTGTATTTCAGAAACGAATAACTTGCGGACATATGTTTATAGGAACTTTTCTTCTTATTTTGACGTCAGTAACATTTTCTACACGTACTTAAAAAACACCCTGTATTCATACAATCTTTTGAAATATATTGATCTCATATCAGAACGAAGCTGAAGAGTTAGCTTCGTTTTATTGCTATCTAATTCATGAACTGACCATGTATTATATTTATGTTGTATGTAATATGCATGGTCATATAATACAGTCTTTGATGCACTGATTGCCATTTCAATAATGTAAGTATATTTGTTGCATCGTAATATTACTCGCATAGGTACCTCTGTTCTGCAATTTTTGTAATGTTTGGATTCAATTTTTTTCTGGAAAAGGTGTAATATCGTAGAACAGTCATCAAAATATGGTTGAGTTATTCGGCTATATTACGAATGATGTGCAGACATTCTGGTGGAAAAATATATTTCTTTTACAATTTTATTGCAGATGTAGTTACAATAAGATTCCAGTACCGAACATTCATCAATTATGCATCCTAAATACTTGAAATCATATACGCATTCTACTTTTTCATTATCCAGTACTAAATTGATCATATGGTAGTTTATATTAGAATTTGTATCTGTTGCTCAAGACCATAGCCTATGTTTTGGAAATATTTAACTTCAAATTTTTTTATTTTCAGTAAATTTTCATTGTTATTCAAAACTTCAATCAGTCTCGTTATCAAAGTGTCATCGGAGAAGAGATTGAAAATCTCATACCCTTGCAATTGATTGACATTATTCGAATGGTAATGGCCCTAAGATACTACCTTGGGGCACTCCTTGGCCATTCAATATGTTGGTTGGAACAGATTTATTACATGCTTCAAACCACTCCAATAACAACTCTAACAATAACTGTTTTAGGTCCTGAATCGAGAACTAGTAACAAGACATCAACCCCGACTAGTAGGAAGGTTAAAACGTCGAGAAAGAGCAGACTTCTTCGGGAACTTGAAGCAGATAAGGAGTATTTGGATAATTTGATGCATAATCCAGACATCAAATGTAAATACAAGGAGAATAATAATGCAATCGAGAAATGTATCAAAGAGACAGTGGAATATTTGAATGAAAGACAGGAATTTTGGAGACAACAGTTACCAGCAAATCTTAAATAAACATTTCAAATATAATGTTGAGGTTTCAACAAACCGTAGGGGTATTTTTTGTTACAAATGAGAAAAATGCTAGAATTTGTTTAAGAGAATACTTTGAAAGACACCCACTGTCGTCCTAAAAATTAATTTTATTGAGATATATAGATGAAAATGCAATGAATTCTTGACATTTTTGAACCTGAAAATGCTCTTTTTACATATGTACACTTTTCCAATTCAAAAATTAGTTAATTTATTTGGATAGAACAATATTTATTTTGATAATAAAGTTAGAGTTTAGTCCAATTCTGTGTATTTCATTAGAATACTTATTATGTCTATATAATTATCAAACTTATTCAAACAGGAACGGTTTGCAATGCTCTCTACATCTCAAAGCCAAAATTATGTTCAGAAAAGTTCCTTCAAAAATCTCTGCCAATAATCTAACAGACATAATTCAGTGTTCGTAGGGGACAGTAGTTGTTTTCTGTAGGAGACGACAGTTCAATCGGAAAACTAAATAACCCAACCAATTTTGAAAAATTTAATTGAAAGCAAAGGTTTTCAGCCAGTTTATCTTTTACTGTTATCATATTTGAACTAGTTTAACACTCAACTCATAAAATCACATATCTGTATAATTACTGAAATTTTATAACGTTTATTGTGGAATCGTAGCTGAAAAAATGTTTGTCTCCAAGAAATCTTCAAAAAACTATTGTTATCAACACGTTTCTCTTTTACTTTTATCAAATTTCAACTAGTTCAACATTCATATTATTGATGCCACATTTCTGTATAATTACTGAACTTTTATGTATAAGATTTGTGGGTAATTCGTAATAAAAAAAATGGTGGTTAAGTGTGCCCTAACCATATATGTGTTATTCCATCCTTGTCAAGGGGAGTGCTAAACTTCTCTCCTTTCATACAACACAACAAAAATCGGAGCGTCTGACTATTTATAGTTATCTCACTGAAGTATGCAGCGGTAACATGTAACCCTGATAAGAGCAAAAAACATTTTTCGATAAATTTTATAGAAACTCTGTCTGACGGAATTCTTTACTTTAAAGAACTTATTTTAAATATTTGATAATATTTTACTATAATGTCAAAAAAAACTTCAACATTATTTTTGGGAAAAAATTAATGAATAATAAATTTTCATAAGATCGATACTGATTGTGTTACATACTTAGTTGTTGCTATAACTGTAGCTGGTTTTTGTTGTGAACAGAATTATCAGTAATAAAAAGTTATGAAAAAGTTCCACATTCCACATTACATTCAAAAAAACCATTTGTAGCACGCATTCAGAAACAAATTTGCAGACAGCAACATTGGTCCTTCGAACCTGATTTGAAGAATAGTGAAAATTTGATTAGATGAAATGAGCCAAAGAAGAGTTGAGTAAGACAGTATAAGGAAAAATTATGACTCCCTGGCAGTCAATCAGATTGAAATCTGTAGCAGAGGAGGAAGTAATGAAGAAGAATGATACTATTGATATGAATGGGATATCAGCGACTGAATTGAACTAAAACATCTTGAAAATTTGTGGAATGACAGAGGTGACCACACAGGCCACAAACAGTTGCACAATGAAATATGTTCGCCCAAATATCTGCTCTAGCATTCTCATCATTGATAAAAGATGAATCACTTCAAATAACAGAAGATAGGTACACGGATGTAGGTACACCGTAGATAGATTTTTTCTCAAAAATCAATTAGAGAACGAGTTGTGCAAGTCTGACATCTAGTTCATTCTGGCGGTACTAATTTTTCTACTGATGAGAATTCTACCTGAAACGGAACAATAAGTTTCGACTACTGTGGAGTAGATGGCACGCCAATCACCATCAGGACTGATATTGAACCAAATTATACCATTTCACATTGAATGACTCAAATGACTGAATGTAACTGAAACAGTAATTGCATTCTTCAGTTCTATCAGCACATCATTTTACAAATGATACCAAATGATCTTGGTTTTTGGGGATAAACACTTTTGGAGAGGACATAATATGTATGTCCTTGGTTCTATAATAACCAATCAGTGGAACATTTTAGAAACGATACCATAGTGAAAGGAAGTAACAAGAATGGTAAGGATGGTTTACTGGTTGTTGACAATATTTAAAGAGTCAGCACCCAGTTAAGCCTATGGATATTTATAGGCTGAGATCGTATAAATTTCACAGGCTGACGGCTGACAGTAAATGCATTATGGGCTCAGGAGTCCCACGACACATTCTACATCCAGTGTTTGAAACCTCTATGCCCATCACGCGATACAGTAGACCAATATTTTGAAGGCACCATTCTGGCAGGCCATTATGAATATCTCGGTCACCGAATTCAACCCACTTGACCTGAGGAAAGGTTAGGGGTCAAAATTTTGGAAACGATGATCTTGAAAAAAAGGCCTATGCATTGGCTCATCCTCATGTAGCGCAGGAGTCCCGAAGGCAATAATCACTCCCCACACCGTCAAGAATTACGGCCTTCTGCATTCGTCCGGCTAAGATTTCTGCCATATCACGCCCAGACAGCACAGAGACGTCCTAAAGATATCTTTAAGACATCTACAAAAAACATTCGGGGCATCTCAAAGACGTTCAGTAACTTTATTATTGCGTCTTCAAGACGTCTTTGAGACGTCCGTTGTTACAAATCAGGACATCTTTAAGACATCCGTTTCATGTCCAATTCAAGTCCACAATGGACCAAAATCGAACCAATTCTGTACATCTTAAAGACGACTTTCTCATGTCCATTATTATAGTTGTTTAATGAACCAGTAAATTAATTTACGATGCAGAATTACTCAGTCATCTCCACAATTTAATGTAACAATCCAATAATGTTATGTAATGGTAGAACGATCAAAAACTATCGATCAATTAAGCAGTATCATGGTAGTAACTACATATTTCGAACCTGTATAGGTTTATCTTCAGCTGAGTTTAAATTATGGAGATGGGTCACCACATGTTCAAAATAAATTTGAATTTATTTTGATGTAAACACATGTTTTTGTGCCCGCAAAATCCCTAGTGGTGACACATTTATATTTATAATAAATTTTCTATACAACAATATTTTCTTTTCATAATTTAATTTAGCTGATGATGAATAACCTATATAGATTCGAAACATCTACTACTATGATACTGCTTAACTGATCGATAGTTTTTGACCGTTCTACCATTACATAACATTGGATTGTTATATTAAATTGGGGAGATGAGTTCCTGCATTGTTAATCTATACCACTCCACTTCGAGACACAATGGACTTCTACCACAGGTTAGTATATTAATAAAGGTCATTAGCTACTACTAAACTGTTTGCTGGGTTTGTAAGAAATCCAAGAAAAACAACTATATGTTTTTATTAACTATTATAATATATAGTTTCTTTTTATTTTGCGCACATACCATGCGGTCGCCTGCCCTCCGCAGCCAAAGTTGAATCGACCCCTCTGCCTCCTTTTTGTTTTTTGATATTTGGCTTTTATCGGCAGCACCTAGAACAATTATACAATTTTCATAGTTAGGAACAACAAATGAAAATAAAGGATTGGGTTTCAAAGAATCGTGAAAATAATTATTTTGATTTTTCAAATTTCATAAATTGAGGATTTATAAAAATCTAATGTGAATAAATAAGTGACTATAACACTAAAAATGGATTTCAATGACATTCATCAGCAAGTACAACATAAACGAAATATACAGCAAGCTAAGAAAGTATAAACCCATTTCAAGTTCAGATAACGTCAACCCAGTATTTGGGATATAATTGTGATGAAGTAAATTGGCCTCAAAATAGTTCTAGGCAGATTGAAAGATCACGTGAATTTTTTTGGTATATAATGGAGCAAGGTCATGATTTTTTATAAACATGTTTTTGATGGGCAAAATGAAGAGCTGCGCCTGGCCAAGTTAGTGAGCTCTGTTTTTTCAACCTTCAATGCCTTTGCATCAGTATCAGTAGAACATTCGCCATCAACTTCGTATGGATTTTGTCTCTTGGTCTGCAAAAAATATTTTTGTAGACTAGCCATAGTTATTTAGTAATATATAGTGGACTTACCTTTGATATATTTTGTATTTCTTGAACGTCCGTATATAGGTATATTTAAAACACGGCCCACAACAACAAAACTATTAGAAATAACACCACGACGAAACAAGAACAGAAAATGTCGGTTGGCAATAGAAAGGACCATTCATTTTCGAAATCGATCGTTCTTCGGAGCGTACACGTTCGCGAACGAAAAGTGAGAAAAAAATACATTATTCACATGTCACCAAAAGAAATAGATGTTCGCGAAAATGTACGATTCGAGACCGATTGATCCCTAGAATTCCCGCTTGTTCGAATCACACGCTTTCGATTAGTTTAGTACTTTCTCGTTCATTATTCGTTGAGAAGAGTACTGAAGCAATCGATCCCAGCATAATGATTGGCTGGAAAGTGACATTTGTGGAGGAATTCCACCAATAGCAATACCGGAAAGTTAGCCCTGACGATATTTATTTCAAACAGTTAGTGATAAAGTAATAGACAAAGATTAAGATGAAAAAACTTAAAAAGTCATCTAGAATATATTTTAATCATAGATCTTTGAAAGATTGTTATAATAGCAAAAATATATAAAGTTCAATGTTTGAATCGATTTAATACATAAAAATAATGTGCTCACAATTTTATATTATTTCGCAAAATGAGATTGTAAACAATTTTTTGTACCTAGTTATAACAATCAACATAAGTAATTTTCATCAATCAATGCCACTCGTTTCTGAAAAAAAATTCAGTATGATGTACTTGTATAAGACGACTCAGAGACGTTCATTGCAGGATGTCTCTGAGATGTACGTAAACAGATGTCTCTAAGATGTCCATTTTATGCCTCTGGACGTTCAGGCATATAATGGACCTAAATTGGACGACTTTAAGACGTCGAGTGCTGTGTGGGCGGCAAGCTGGTATGATTTTTAAATTTCCCCCAAGGACCCCTATTATCAGAATCATCTATTATCAGAACCACCATCTTGACAGAATGGTTTGGGTAAAGCCTGAGGAGTTCAAAGAGTAGATCTCCATATTCAGTCCGTTTTTCCTCCTCTTTTCGGACGATGTTCGTTTGGCCAGGAGCTGAGGTCTAGTTTAAAAACATCGATCTGACACTCGCCATTTTGCCACTGATGTTTTCTCCTACTATATTCCTTTATCCATACATTATCTTGTAGAATATAAAGATATTTCATCAATGTGATTATAACAAAATGGCCTTATCCACCCTATCAAAATTATTAATTAATTTTTTGGCTAACAAGTTACATTTTCTAGTGATAAAAGTATAGATTTATCGTTGTTATGTTTTTTCACATATTTATTTTCTAGGAGAAATAGGTACTGCTGCCAGTATTTATTTAATATCCATAAAATGATTTGTGGTAAATTTGAGTTTCCCCAATAACACTAATAATTCTCAACCACTCTGAGTGGTTAAAAAGATTTCAATTCGTAACACTAGACCAATATGTTTTTGATTTAATCAAAATCATAGGAGTACATAAAACTGAAGTTCTCTGACTTTTATTAACAGGCAATCTGCGAGAGATGGCAATATTCGAAATCCTAGTGTCAACACACCCACCAAGAAAATTTAATTACTAACTTCCTTCACTTCAGAGAAACTCAAATTCCACTGAACTTCAACCCCCACGGCAATCTATAATTAGTTGTGAACTCACGAAATTAGATATCAATTCGCCAGCCGATTTCATTCGAAAATAGATTGCGGCCTTTGAGGTCATCCCTGTTGGGAAACCTGGAGTAGGTGTGATTAATCTGCGTTGCCACCCTTTTCAATCAGGTCCAAAACAAATATCGGTGTCCAGTTCATCCCGCGACATCGAAATAGGAGCGTAATTTGAGTATGAAACATGCACCAGCAAAAGAGTTTCGAATAGCTGGATTACAGAGTGGTTGAGGAAATTTTGACAGACAGTTAATATAAGGATCAATATACCTGCAGGCAATACCAGAAGCATATATAGGTGAAGCTATAAGAGATTATCATTTTTAATAAATTCGTGACGTTGCCTTCTTTGAGCATTGTTTCAATGTATTAGCATGGTGGACAAGGGTGTTACGTGGGCTGTTCTCCAGCAACAGTTCAATGGAATTACGTCGATGGACATTATGGAAGATTTTGTCCCTGTTAGAGGGCTTCTAAGGATGTGTTGTCCGTAAAATCTGTACGCTATCTTTTTTATGTAGACGGTTGTCGTTTTAACATAGGCCTGCTGATGCAATACATCAAGCCAAATGAACCTCTCTTCATCTTTAACGATAAGAAGTACTCCATTCTGCATCTTCTCCAGCTGCACCATCTTATACAAGGGGAGGATGCAAAATATTGGACAGGTCTTCGATGGCCTGATGACCTGCGCGTAGGTCAATGTTTTGTTTTCCCTCGACAGCTTGGAACTCCTCGCTATGAATTGATATGTTCGTTTTACTGCTCAAGCTAACGTGTTTGACAAACGTCAATCAGCTGTCCAATTGTACCCCCAGTTTTCACACAGTCTTTGCCTTCTCAATCCGGATTCCTAGAACAATAAACTTCGCATAATCTCCACGTTGCTGAGTTTTTTTTTTCTGAGTGAAGTTCATGAGCTGTGTTTTTTTCGGATCTACCACCATTGTGTTACTCGCCAAGTACTTGATCATCCTGACATCAGAGAGTCGTTCGTATATGAGAAGTACGAAAATTGCGAAAGGCAAGATCCCTGTGGCACACTTACTTCGGCCGGCTGGCCTAATTGCCAACTAAGTAGGAGTCCATAAGTCTGACCATATGCATAGGCATGCCTGCTCTTAACATCATCAAGACAAAACACTGCGTCCAGTCAGTGTCGAATGCCTTCTGTAAATTCAACAGGGCCATCAATGTGTTGAGACTTGTGTATAAACCCTGACTCAGCCCGTGAACAATTCTTGCCACCTGAGAGGTTGTAGAGTGACCTCACTGGAAGCTGTACTGCTCTTTCAGGATGAGTCGATCGATTCCCTCAAAATTCTCAACTCCCTTCAACAGAATCCTGTCCACAAATTTAACGACCGCACTCAGCAATTGAATGGGGCGGTAGCTCTCGACTGTTTTGTGGAATTTACCGGTTTCAGTATCAGAACAATCTCTGCATGCTTGGGACATTGTGGGTAGTGCTGCCACTTCATAATCACATTTATAATATGGTTTGGCTGGACCACGGATTTCCCTGGAAGGTTCCTGAGTGTCTGTCACCTCCTCTAAGCTGCTCTAACTGCATCAACCTGGAGTAGGAGCGCCTGTCCAGGTTGACATTTGGGGCTTTTCTAAACTCCGAGATCTCCCTAGGGATCCTCTAATATTCTTCGATTTCGTCTGCACCGGCCCGAAATGCGCTCTGAAAATACTCTCCGAACATTTTGGGATTCCCCTGTTCCATCATCGCCAGCGTTCGAATATCTATCTCTTTTGTAGGCACCTAGTCATCTGCCACAAGCAATTGTCTACAGCATTGAGACTTTCCTTTTCCATGCTTTTCCATGCTTCAGCTCTATGACGATTCATTAACTCCGCTATTTTCCTCCCCAGCGACAGTATCTGTTCTCTGTTCCAGTGTTTCCTGGTCCTGCCATTTCTTCTGTTCTCAGTTGTTGAGCTTTATCAAGTAGATATATTTCTTTTCTCACGGCTTTCTCCCCGATAGTGGCGTTACTGGCTTCAGAGTATCTCTCTCGATGTATTCTCCTCAAGGATGTTTGGAGTCATCACGGTTTCGTGATTCAGAACTTTCCTGTATTCTTCCCGATTTGCCGTACATGCCCCTTACTCTCTTGAGGTTACCCCCCTCCCGAAGTCTAAGAGCACAAGGTCGTGATCGGAGATTAGCTCTTAGACCGTTCGACGAGGTTCTGACATACCAGTCTTATTTTCATTCATCATCAGGTCGATAGACCTGGGCGATGTAGGCGAAGGCGTTGGAGTGTACAGGAAATCAATCACAACAATATTGTTCATTGAGTACTCCCAGAGCGTTGCCCACAGTTGCAGAGGTTGTCCAGGTCTATTGTCCTCTAACTGGATACCAGCCTGTTCGATTGAAATTTGTCGTGGCAGCAAAGGTGTATGCGGTATGATTGTCCTTATCATGATGGCTGCACCGTCTCTCTCATGGCATTGGGCCTGTAAAACCTTCAAGGAGGTGAATCCCTTGAATCTCAGTCTATATGGTCCTGTCGGAGCTTCATTTGTGACAGGAACGTTAAAGGTTGTGTCTGCTAACGAAATCAACTGGATTTTGTTGTTGATTCCGTCTACATTGAGCATACACAACTTGATATACATTTACAGTCTGTAGCTCTAGATCTTCTCTATGACCTTCCAGAAGACCAGGAATATTTGAATCATTTCATCCAAGGCCTGCATTATGCCTTTTATGTTTACCAGTCCTACGATGAACTGATGCTTTTCCAAAGGATCAATTTTTTTACTCTTTTGAACACAGCTGTTAGTGTTGTCAACGAAAGATTTTCTCAGTTGAATGAAATCTGATATATTTGGGTTTTGTACAATATACATGACCTCAAAAGTGGAAACTCAGCAGTAGAATCCATGAGATAATGGCGCTTCAGCACTGTATTTTGATAGCCTGTTCTTCCAAATTAAAAATACTATTAGTCATTTACTCATTTACTTGCGTAGTACAATGTTCAATTTCATAGATTATTTTATATTCCGACAATTTCATTGAAAAATAGATTTCTTGTTGCATTACAGTAAGTAATGTAGGTAAACGTAGCTTAATTTCAGTATTATACTTAATTTCAATAAGTTCAGAATTTTTACTAAAGAAAATATTGCAAATTTTTTACAAGAGGTGCAGAATGAGAAATATCTGCTAAAAATTTGTCAATTGTAATAGGTATAAGTGCATGTCGATGAGAGGAGCTGACAAACTCAAGAAGTGAAGATGTGCATGATGAAGGGACTGTTTTCAAAATTTTCATACCCAGGACAAAAACAAATGTTTCTCGAGAATTCTTCGTAAGGCAAGGCGATGCCGACACTTCTCGTTTCTTTTTGTCTTTTTGAAACAACAAATATACGAAGCAGCGAGTAGGTATTAATACTTTTGGAGAAATGTGCAAGACATTTGCTTCTTTTCTTAAAGTTACTTTATTCTTCCGAATACACGGGTTTTCGAAGATCTTCGGCTTCATTATTGGCTGATTCCGGAGTAGATAAACATCTTCACACTGTTGAACGTCATGGTGGATGGAAAAGTGACACAGTTGCTGAAGGATGTATACTAAATTCACGCAAAACTACAAAAAAGAGTTTGGTATCTACGGAGAAAAATTATAATCGGATGTTTCACCGATTGTCTTCTCTGCACAAGAAACCAAAAAGTCAAAAATAAACAACTAGAACAATGGAACAATTTCAATGCCTTTGTTCAGTTTTGTTGTTTTCAGTATATTTTTCATATTTTTGCCTAGTATACCTAGGTATTTTTTCATTATAATCCTCAGTGCTCTAATGAAATCATTATAGTACTATGTCCGATAATAGTATATTATATAACAAGGGACAAAAGTGAATGTTTTAATCCCGCATGTGATGTTTATTGCCTGAGGGCTCGTAGAGCCCGAGGGCCAATAATCACGTAAGGGATGAAATATCTCTTTAGTCCTGAGGCATATACGCTATTTTTTGCACTTCCCAGTATTATAACTCTCAACATTGATAAAATTAATAATTTTGATGAGTTATATAAATACGGTACTTGGATTACACTGTAGGTAACGTTATAGCAACAATTTTTCAATTCAGTGACATTTCAATTAATGTTGACATTTAAACGAATCGTAATTTAACTAACAGAATAACAAGAAAATGAAACAAGAAATTAATGATTAAATATATGAATAAATTTTGATATAGATAAGACAGCTGACAAGATAATTTTTGTCCTAGGTATTAATAGTGTAGCTGCGGTAGAGTTTGATTTTTACTTTATGTCTCTGGGAATTTGAAATGCAACTTTATCTGCCTAGGGACTGAAAGATACATTTCAGTCCTGGAAGTGCAAAAAGTTTGTTATTTTGGCTCTGAAATTAAAATCCATGATGTCATTATGACAAGTCAATTAAACACTTGCATCTTGTGATCACAGACATCAGTGTCTTATGAGTCATATTGATCTGACATGTTATAGAGGATTGATAGACCTTTGTTTCTTTCACCAAAGCCACTCCTCTATACTATATCCTCGGAAACTGGCATACCTGAACCTCGAAGAAGCTCTCAAATTAGGAAAAGTATTCGTATCATATCAGCTGTGGATAGAATTTTGCTATATATTTCATGTCTTAAATTGCATATGAAGCACTCATTCGTATTTGTCTTAGCCACTTCTGTTATCAATTTTACTTGCAAAATATGTTGGTAGGTAAGATGAAATATTTCCTTTCCATTCTTCAGAATACCGAAATAACAGACTTCTCAAACATTTTCACTGGTATACTTCATACAAACTTGATTCGAGTTGAAAGAGATGCTTCACAGTAATTGAGCTAGTCTCTGACTTCGTATACAGTCAGTCAAAGAGCTTCAATTAGTGCATCGCTGATTATACTCTGATTTGAATAGGGAATGAGAGAAATGCTATCTCAGTCAACCATTCATTCTTTTCCATATGCTTTCCTTATATTCTACAACAATCGCGTGCTCTGTTTGTAAGATGTCGCATACTTCATGAATTTGTCTATTTACATTTGTCCCAAAACTTGACAGCTGATTAGGGGTTCTCAAAGATATCGAGACAAAGAGATTGAAAACAAAATTCAGAATCCAAATAGAACAGTGACGTTACAATTTTATAAGAATAAGCTGATTGGGAGACTATTTTAACATTAAAAAAAACAATCCATTATATTTTTGATGGGAGGAAAGGTAACTTTTCGTATCTAAAAATGGAATAGATACTGGTATTTTTTATATTTTTATTGTATTTTATTTTTCAACAAATACAATAACAAAAATTGATAATTTTATAGTGTATTCATATTTCAAATACGCTTGATGTAAATAGTGATCAATGCATGCTTGCAGAGTGTCCACGTCGTGATCGCCAATTCTCGCAACGCTCTTGGTCGATAGAACATTAACATGACACAACACCAAACGAAATGTTTTTGCAGAGATATATTCAGCTTGGCTGCGTTACAATATTGAAGCTGCTATTTGTTCGAAGTTGAAGTGGTGATTTATTTTTGTTTTTTTAATTACATTACTTATTGATTATTTATTTCGAATATTTGTTTTGGTGTAAAGTTCTGGGTTGGTTTTGGATGATGTTACATTTTCAAATTCATTTCATTGGGTAAACAAGCTTAATGCGTCTCTATTCTAGTTTGGTGTTCACATGCTTTTGTTGACATCGTCCGAATTTGAATGCACTATAGTACTTATTGAAAACACTAAATGTACGGTTTGTAACATTAGCTGCTGAATTTAAATGAAGACAAGAATTCAGTCAAAAGAAATGGTAGAGGGATGAATTGTACATAAAGAAGTTTTGGCAATTTCTGAAATATAATAATAATTCCCTTCGTATTTTCATTTTGGTGTCTGGCAGTACTATTAAAATATAATTATCCTTATCTTGTATATCTTTAATGCTCATATTAAATACGTCACGTCGGCGTACATCACAAATCGTAATTTTTAAAGCAACCTACATGAAATAACTAATTAGAAAAGAAAAGGTCACCAATGTCTGAAGTACCGTCATCATCTGGTGCTTCGACAATAAACGTATTACTGTCCTCTCTGGAAAAAGATTCCTATGAAATAGAAGACGAAGATAGTACACATTGTCCATTAAATTCAATTCATGATGACACTGAACTCGAAAATCTGGAACTAAAAGAAATCGAAGTCTCCTAAGATGAATCCGAAGAAAACGGAAGCTACGTTGGTTCTGACCTACAAAGAAAATTGAATCAAAGTAAACTATTTCAACATGTATTTTTATATATATGACTGTAATGAAACCATTTCATATTTCAAGTTTCAAAGTGACGATTCAATTATTTATAGTTTATGTAGAAAGAATGATGAAAAACTCTAAATAAACAGTTTTTTTTCGAAGTTTTTGCCTATTCAATTACTGTTAAACAATGTTTATGGTAACAGCAAAACCATTAACAAATAATTGAATGTGAATGACATTATATTCTTATCAACTTCAACGCTTATTTGCAAAAAAATAAGAAATTCTCAAGATGAATGAAAGGTCTTTTTTCGCATTTTTTATATTTTTCCATACAAACAATATATTTTCGACATACCATCCTGAAGTCGAGATTTCAACGAAGAAAAATAGTGCCTACTGAAAAAATTTGAAAATTTGTTAACCAACTCTTTTTATTTGAAATAAAGCTTTTCTTTATTTAAATTCTTATACTTACAATGGAAAAATTAATATTTTACTTCGGAAAAATCACTGCCCGTTGAAACACAAATAAAAACATTTTGTTTTCAGCAAGTTTGATAAAAAAATACAGTTTTTAGCTTTTTCTCAACAGTTTCTAGGTATTTTTGAAAGATTATGGATTCAGAAGTTCTAAATATTTCCATTATTTGTATGTTTTGAAACTTTTTTTTTGTTGAATGCATATTTCAGCCATAAATCTAAAAAAAACACTGTCCAACCCTCAGAACGTATATTTCCCCTTCCCGAATATTTACTGATTTCTCTCAATTTACTCATGACGTCTGGTTTATAGGTTCTTTGTATTATGACTAAACTGTTTGTGCGGTTCTGTAAATAAAAATTTTGTGACAGGTCAACATTGAAGTTTTATAAACTACCATTAACAGTTCCATAGGGTAGGTCAAGAACGTCATTATTGTGGAGTAGGAAATGGAAACAGCGTGGGTGCAGAAAAATATCCTTGGGGAACACTTTCGTTGATAAGAAGCACAATACGTGATACTCCATCGACCACTAGACTGAATAATCTCTCTGCAATCTGAGAGGAAACGGAATAATCAAACATACACACACGATATCAAGCATGGGAAATATTTATTTCCAATAGCGGATCAAAGAGGTATTGATGGAAGGTATCAGTTTTAATAAGAACGGAATCATATTCAAATTATACATAATGGTGGTAGTGATACGAAATTGTAGTAATTGGAAATTATCTATCGATAACAATCCTAAAAAGTTCAATGGGCTCCACAAAAATACAGAACATATAAAATGTGTCAAAAATTCAAATAAAATATAATTTTATATATATATACTACCATTTTACCGATATTTTCCAAAGTATATATCGACATACAGCTTAGATTACATCTGAAAACCTACGTAGGCCAACCACTTTTTTACAAATATCCTAAAAGTTATGGAAGGAATCGTTTCACTTCAGTTCATTTTCCATTGAGAAGAAAAACCTCTAAAAATAAACCATTTACCGAAAATTCATAATTTTTTTAAATTTTAAACAATCTTGCGGAATATGATAGAAATCAACATGTAATTCAATTGAATAAAACCAAGTGGTCGTGGTGTTGAAGCGTTTGTCTCTCACCCTGACGGCCCAGGTTCTCTCCACACAGCCTGCCACTGATCTTAAGTGGTTCGGAATCCACTTGTGCGCAAGATGTAGGTCCTGGATCTTCCTTGCTCGTGCAAGTTCTGCCTTCAAGGGGGTATCTCCGAAAACCTGAGTGATTCATGAAAACAAATTTCTTAAAAATTATTGTATTCAATTTTACATTTCGTTCGGTTAGATATCTCACCTATACAATTATTTCAAAATTACTTACATAATAGGTCGCAAGCTTTGATCTTTCCTAATAGTGTGTCAGATTTAGGTTACTTAAAAAGAGGGGTAACTCAAGGGTCCATTTTGGGACCGTTGCTCTTTACTATATACGCTAACAGCTTTCTTTCAGGTCCAAAAGTAGAAAAGTAGAAAGTGCGAGCCAGACTATAGTGGAAGAGAGAATAAATGTTGATTTGTATTACCTATTACCTGATAAACCTATTGAAAAAAGCTTATATTTTTGTAAATCCTAAGTCGTCTTCAATTCTGTTCGGTGATATGAATCACAATAAATTATCATTTACTTCTGTCAGTTAGGAGAACAAATCACCTAGGTGTTCTCATCGACTGACAACTCAAATTTTCCAAATGAGTACTTTTTTTAATAGAGGGTAAGTGGTGTATTACATTTTAATCTGGTCCTCGCTCTAACATTGCATCAGTCACGGATTCAAGTGTCTATAAAGGGTTAGTATATTCTGGTTAGAACAGACTTGAAATTATGCTCTACGAAATAATAATAATAATAATAATAATAATACTTCCTCATAAATACTCATCAAAGGCCTAGCCTGTGCGGGTAGAGGACGGCTATTATTATTATTTGCCGTGACGCTCCTAGGCGAAAATCTGATTTGTGGTGGCGTATTCGCTTTTCAGCTATAGGAAAAGCCGGGAAACCTACACTGCCGTCCTAAGCAAAAAAGCCCTATCTGCAAAAATTCTGAAGCTGAGAATCGGTAGTTTCGACCATCTTAAGTACGAAAAGTATTAAACTTGTGTACTAAAGGCAAAATGATTGATTAACTTTGGCTATTTAAAACTAGTTTACGTAATTTTTTCTTTGGAAAAAGTTAAATTTATAGTGTTTCAAGACTATACAGAAACCTACGAAAGCGTAGGAGTGCCACAAAGGTTTTTTTCCCATTTCGATTTTAAAGTCGAAATTTCGACATTAAAGTCAAAATTTCGAGATAAAAGTCGAAATTTCGATAAAAAAGTCGAAATTTCGATATAAAAGTCGAAATTTCAACTTTAAACTCGACATTTTTCTCGAAGTTTCGACTGCATTGTCGAAATTTCGACTTTTTTCTCGAAATGAAAAAATAAAACCTTTGAGGCACTTCTACGCTTTCGTAGAAACCAATATCTCCATATTCACATTTTTTTTAGATACGGCTTTTTTGCTTAGGACGGCTGTACAGCACCCCAAATGTATGTATTTAATCTTTTACTCCCAAATATCTTCGTAAACTTGGTTCCTTCTCATTATAACAAAGTAAGCAATATTCTATTAATACGGGTAGGGCCGCAACAGTCTCACTTGAATTATATTATTATTTTATAAAAATTGAGAGAGGATTGAAAATGAACCGGACCGCATCTGTTATGGATTCTTTTCTGCACGAACCCAACGTACTCAAACTGTGAAAATAATTTTTAGACCATGAGCACATTCATAGCCATTCAAAATCCCTCAATACGATTGGGAAGGTGATACGAGAATCCCCTGTCCCCTCCCGCCACGCTGCCACTGCTCTCAGAGACAGCCGATAAATCCTCGAAGCCTTCCGAACAGCGCATATTCCATTGGCACGCCGACCACTTCAAGGAAACTCGCGATAACTGATAAACTCCGCTACCCATGGCTCCATGCACTTTCTTTCTTCAGTTTCGCCGATATCGTCAGCGGGTGTACGTCTGAACGCCCCTGTATGACACGAGTGAACGTGCGGTGAATTATCGAACAACAGTGTCATGCATTTGCAGGTCGGTAACGATCCTGCAGGTAACCATCCCGCAGGACGAGGTAATCGTCCTGCCGGGATCCTGGATTCCCCAACGCTCGCGAGAGTCGAGCGAGCGATGTTGAGACACGACGAAGGGACCAATCGGCAGGGACAGGACATTGTGAGGGCCCAGTACACACAGGTGAGGAGATTTTCGCGGAGAGGGTGTCGGTGGAAGAGGGTTGTTTCAATGTTTTCTTCGGTGTGGAATATTTCCACAATGTAGACTTATTTACAAGGATTTTGAGTTATGCGAGCTTCGTTTTGAAGGTTGGATAGTTTTCGATGATTAGTACTTCAATATCCGAGCTCATGGTCTCTCAGAACCCCATTTATATTCCAAGTTGATTTCATGCTGTACCAATTATTTTCTTATCTAACTTTTTCGACTCTCCTATCTTCAAAAAAATTCAAATGTTCAAATTATTGGAACTGAAACTTGTAGTGGTCGTATTTTCTCATGACAAAAAATAGGAGACCGTATATTCGTGACTTTTTGTATCAATATCGTCGTACAGATTGTCATTGATTCAACTCATTGAAATAGTATTGGTACTTCGAGAAATTTACTTCGATATGAATGAACTCGACAAAGTCGAAGTACCATTCTCTCCACACGTTTTCACCAAGTGGAAAAATTAGGCAAACATGTGTCAGAAAACAACTACTTTCTTGGCTAATTCAACGACGAACATTGAACTACATCTAACAGATCTTTATGCAACGTTCTTCCAAGAAGCCCCATTTGCAGATTATCCTTCATTTGGCTGAGAATTACCACCTGCAGACATGCATGTTTCGAGGTTTTGCCTCTCATCAGTGCCAGGGTAGGTCGAACAACATTATAATCGTACTGTCCCTGTCAAATGAATAATAATCAACCGTTCAACTAGTATTTCTTCACAAATAAAATATTAGTCAGTTGATTATTATTCATTTGGCAGGGAGAGGAAAATTATAATGTTATCTGACCCACTCTGGCACTGATGAGAGGCAACTCCTCGAAACATACATGTCTGCAGGTGGACATTCCCAGCCAAATCAAGGATAATCTGCTGTTCAAGTACAAGACAAGCACTTGCAATTGAATCTTTTTGGAAGAACTTTGCACAAATATCTGTCAGATGTGGTTCAATGTCCATCGTGGCATTAACCAGGGAAGTGGTTATTTTCTGACAGATGTTTGCCTCATTTTTCCACTTGGTGGAAACGTGTAGTGAGAAGATTACGTCAACTTTTTCAAGTTTATTCGTTTCACTATTTTGATTTGAAAAAAATGCTCCTTTTGGAGGTAGTTTAGGATTTGAAAAAAAGAATTGTTCCGTAAACGGGAAATCGAATTTTGGGATTTTTCGATTTATCGTGTTCCTTATGATCCCATGAACATATTTTGAGGGTCCTTTGTTTTGCCGAAACTGAGTTTAAAATGCATACATTATCAGCCAATCTAACCTGACCTGACTAACCTAACGTAGACAGAAAAACCAAATAATTATTAGCCAATCTAACCTGACCTGACTAATCTAACGTCAACAGAATAACAATACAAAATTGTTGGCAAACCTTACCTAACTTATGATTCTTGCAGAACAAGAAACCTCAAAACGTATTTCTAGAAGCATGGGGAACAATAGAATATAAATTTCGTCCTAAAATCCTAAAAATCGACGTACCTACCGTATACGGATCTTCAAGGTCATTTGATAAGAAACAAATTATCAGAAATCATGTTTTAAATGCTAGACTACAAATATGCCCATCTCTGTTATTTAACGCTGTACGTTTTTGAGGAATTTATCGCAGTGAATTATTACTCACTTTCCTGTTGTTCCAGATGACGATAGTTTTTTCAACACCTTCCCAATTCTCCAAATATTTCACGTTTTCCTGGAATTTTGGAATTTAAATTTTCTGCCTCACATCTCTTCTAAAAATGTCATCGTCAATAATACTTGCAGATAACAAATTCATGGTCAAATTACATCAAACTAGAATCTATCATCTAATATTTTCAAAGCTAAACCTTTCTCATGAAAATATTTCAGGAATTTCGACAATATTCTACTCTAGTTCAACAAATTACTTATCGAAGAACTTGATTATCAATAATTAAACCTTTTTATTAACAAACAAAATTCTAATCACAATAAAATATGGAGGTGAGAAAAAATAGTTATACCTCTAACACCCTTCATAGGGTGACAAAATTTCCGAAAATACCCATCAAAAATATCAAATATGAAATATTTTCAAAAAGAAATACCTGTGTACCTTCATTGTGAAACCCCTAGGGACTTTCGGCTAGAAATAATAGAACCCATCGTAAAAGGCCACTGAGAGGTCGCACCCACAAGGAGTATCAAAGCAAGAACCTCTGGAACTCTTTCGAGGGGAGCCAAACCCGGGGATGTCAACCAGAGAAGCCCTCGAAGGTGCCTCTGAAGTTGCAACCCTAAGTGATAGAGGAATTAGAAGAACCGAAGGTACCAACACAACTTTGTAGATTGCAGGGGGATCGTGCAGGCTCACAAGCACTTTGACCTATAAGATCTTTTGTACGTGACCCTTTGTCTATTCGAGGCCCGGGATTCTGAGACTTCGTGCGAAGTTTATCGGTTTCCTGGGAACTAAGTTCCTGATATCGGAGGGCGTTAAGAATGCCCCTTGCAGGTAAGCCTCTTGCATAAGATCGCTGGGCATTCGCAAAGCAGATGTTATGCAGTTTCTGGGAAGTTCTCGCAGTAGCGGCAACTATCACTCTCTGACTTGCCCATCTTTTTGAGGTTATACCCCAGAGGGCAGTGCCCAGTGAGTAGTCTCGTTACCAATTTCAAGTCTTTTTTGTCCAACTCGAGAAGCTGTTTAGCTTTCCTTGGCGATAGGCTCACTAGCCTTTTCGCTTATCTTTGTCCTGGCACTTGGATTCCACGATCACAAGAAAAATCGAAGCAGGTACTTCTGGAACTCATTCTTGGGGAGCCAAGCCAACCGTTCCGAAGGCTTCGACCAGAATAACTAAAAGGGTGCATCTGAAGTGTGGAAGCAAGTATACCAGAAAAAAACTAGAAGGTATTCCCAAAACACAAGCTAGCAGGGGAACCAAGAAAGAAACTTCCCAAGGGATTCCCCGAAACCACGGCTGCAGAAACCTCTACAGATGCTTCCAACCCATCTTCAGCCACCAGATTTCAAACATGTGGGTGCACAATTGGCACAAGCTGAGCGGCCTTCGTGCAGGGGCTTCAAACCCGATCACCCATGTGTACATCTTCTGTGAAATTTTTCATGTTTTCAGTTATACTTTTAAAAAATTAGTTTGAACAGCCTGATCAAAAATGAGTTTACGTCATTTAATGATTTTTTCCTATTAAGTGAAATAACCACTTTCGCAAAACAAACTAAAAATTAGGATGCCAGTGGATTTAATTACCAAGAAAATATATTTTCATCACAATGTCTATGTATATCAAGCATACTTATTCAAACTATGCCCATATAAATCAATCCATGTTATTTAAATACAAGAAAGTGTATGAGTCGGTATCTAAATAGGAATGTATACTCTAGTCCAAAAAAAAGGGAACGCCTGGGTGAGAGGCAAACGCTCTAATACCACAACCACTTCGCTAGGACAAGAAGATATAATTTAATTCCCATCAGTTTGTTTAAAAAATGCAATTGATGAATTGCAGTTGAAATTTTGACAATACAAGAGTGTCAAAAAAAATCACCCCCGCCCCTCTGAAAGTATAGGAATTTGAAAAAAAGTTATACGGTTTTGATCGTCAAAAATTCCGACGAAAATATTGATTCGAATCCTTCCTGCTTCTCGTAAAATAGTTGCAAATACTTGAAAATAAAATCTAAAAAATCCGTAAAAATTGTGGAAAATATCGGATGTTCCAATAATTCGGTTTCGAACTATTTTACCACCCTGTCGCCCTGAAAGCTAAATAGGGAACGCAGAAAAATTTTGGAAAAATATCCGAATGTTTCAGGATTTTTCTCCTCTTCATCACATTCAAATGAATGTCTTTTCTATATTATCACAAATCATGCAATAAGATCGCTGTCATACAGTGTTGAACTATGTTTAGAGTCGATTCAACGTTGACTACAAAATTTGTAGCGAACAGACAAACACCGTATTATTATTTTTTGATTTATTAACATATTGAGAATAAATATTGCTATGTTCTGAGCAATTTGCAAAAGTCTCCAGCTCATTGGGAAGTTACTTAGTTTGAAATCGATTTCAAAATGTGTACCAAACCTACAAACAACCAAACAAACAAACAAGTAAACATATATTCAATCAAAGAAACAGACGGATTAGAAAGAGATTTTATAAAATCGCATTTAATGAAATAGAGAAAAATCTTGACAGGGCGAAATAAAAACGGCGAAGTCACGAACAAGGGAATATCGATTATGATGATAACGACGATAATTGATGAACATATCTTATCCGAACTCTCTGTATATCATCTCTAGAGTATGTCTATAAGATTGAATCGCAAGCAATTCCTATCAGAAGTCATTATTTCCTGAGAACCCTATAGGAATAACTGCTATTACATTTCCCCCCAGTGCAACATTGTCTGAACCGATGAAAAGCGATCCTCTATCCTACATAAGTATCATCTTACTTGGCAAGGGGTCATAAGTGGCTCTGGATACCGTACGAAATCGCACCCAAACAGATTTTGTTTGAATCAAAATTGGATTTGCGGGATGATGAATATTTCCAGGGAAACTTACTCTGTATTGATGGGGGAAAATAATTCGAAATTGGTATATCTACGGATTTTAAGAGACTGTGATAACATTTACTTGTTCCCAGATTATCATTGGAATTATTGTCTGCTGCTTTTTGTTTATATTATATTTTTTGTCCACATTTTGAATTATTTAAACTTAAATTATGATTGTGTTGCTGCCATTGCAGTTAGTATCAAAACAAACATCAATTCCCTTGACTAATATTAATGTAGGTAGTACAAGTTGCCACAAAGGGTAAAAATATAACATTATTATTATCTATGAACTGTTTAGCGTTGAGTGTTAATATTCTGGAATATTGTTTCAATATCTCTATTTAATTATCTGGTCCTTGACCTCATTGTACAAAAAATTGAAGTTATAATTGAGACGTGACCTTTTGGCATCAAAATCATCAGGACTTTTTATTCTGACGAAAACTATAAAGAGTACTTAAGCTAGAAAACCACGTACAGAATACCAAAGGGTTATCGAAAGATGTTTTGGAAGTAGAAAGAGTAAATTTATACAGGTCATTCCAATAAATACCACTAAAAAACGCGTGTAAAAGCATGTACAGGGACACATTATAACGGGTATTCGTACTTCGTGTAGCTGAACCATAAATATTTCTTGAAGTTGGTTCCAATAGTTATTTTTATTCTATGTGTGTTTCGAATACCTACTGTTAAAATACGAAATGCTGTACAAAATATTATCCTGTTTTTGAATATAAGACACTAGTATGCTTTCTTGATTTATCCGAATGTAAAAATCGTATACAGAGAGAGTTGAAGTTGTATGTTGATATTACGAATACAATAATAGTGCTACATTTCAGTAGAAACCCCTTATGCTCTCCTTAATTTAGGCAGATATCTGACAGAAAACAACTACTTCCCTGGCTAATACCACGAGGGACGTTGAATTAAATCTGACAGATATCTGTGCAGCGTTCTCCCTAGAATCTGGGAGACAGCCACAAATAGTGCTACAGCTGTAGCTCCTAGATGTTTTAATGCTGTTCATCATGTGACCAAAGCTCTACAATACTCGAACACATAAGTTTGAATTGAACTAATTCTGAAATGTACTGAAGAAGATCATTTATTGAGAGAAGACACCAACCACAGCTAATAATCAACAATGAACCTGTGGAAACGTTTCAGGATAAGTTGCATTACATGATTATCAAATATTATCACAAATATCCAGTGACGGGTATTGCATGAAGTAGTTTCTTTACAATTTTGAATACATATAATCTTATGAAATGAAATAGATGCCAAAACTTCACGAAGACTAGAGTCTGCGCAGTGCACTGGAGCACTTTTCGAGATCACTAAGCACTAAGTCTTCTCGTTAAATGCTTCGAAGCACTAAGTACCAAGCACTGGTCCAAGAAAGTGCTCGGGAGCACAGTGCTTACGAGCACAAATGTGCTCTCGGTGCTTCCAAGAGCTTTGAGACAGCTCTGGTAGTGTGGAATAAAAAAAATCAGATGGAATTGCTACGGAGGACTGAGAGTTTGAACACATTAGACTCTTTTGTGAGGTCCATTAACTATAAAAATCTATGCAACTGAGCCAGAACATAAGTATAGCTGATTGATTAATGTCGCCTAAGTCGTCAAATGATGTAGACTGTATAGAATTATTAAATAATGATGAAACGTATTTCATACTCGGTCAATCTATTCAAATACGATTGGATTTCTTTAACTATTACTGCATATGAAATCTCGCTAAAATTAAATGATATATAACTCCCAAACAAATCAACACAGGCCCTTAGTGTAATACATTTTGCACTCAACTCGTTGAGGATTTAATTTTTTTTAAATATTGTTAAAATATAAAGTGATGACTCGGTATCTATGGGCCATGAATTGTAGTAATGTTGTTTTCTGGCAGATATTTGCCACAAATTTTCGGCTTTATGGGATACACTTGAGAAAGATTGTAGATGAGAGCAATCTAAACATCGCAGAGGAAAAATTTCTCTCTGATTTGAGCAATGAGGATCCAAGAAGACTAACAAAAAAGCAAGGTATACCTACCTACTAAACCGTGAGAGAACAAATTTTTCTTGTGACGCGTTCAATGAGAAAATCGAAAATGAAATCATCAAGTTATAAATGAATTATGGTTTCCAAAATACTCCTGTCCAGTCAGTGGAAATACCGACACATGCGATCATCGTGTATTAAATTCAGAATGAATCGGCGGCATAACTAAAATGAATAGAATAGTTACAGAAAGGTAACGTTATCATTCCGTAACGGCTCAGAAATTCTTAGCAGTAAAGACATATTGATATAAGTAACCGTGTAATCAATGTTTCAGATTCAAATGTATCGTACGACGTACTGTTAAATTAGGTACTCGTAACTGTTAAATGGCTGCATTTTGCTATTATGGATCATTTCAAATGACTGATGCTTGTAAATGCAGCATGGCGCTTGCTGATGAATTGGGTCAGTTAATAACGACACAATATTTGAATTGGCAAAGGTCAATTAAGGTGTTACTATTAATCAAAGCATATATTTAATTTTCTTCTTTATAGCTCACCTATCAAAGGTCGAAATGTGCGAGAAAAGTTATTTTTATTACATAGATACTGTATCGTTAAGCCGTAGACACAATGGATGTTTTATGTAATAAGTTTTAAGTTTTGGGATTTTGGATATCAGTTTTTAAAGTAAACCAAGATGAAAAACAGTATTGAAAAATGAAGCTTGAATTCTACCAACCAGATTGTTTATGAGGCGTGATCAGAATAATAATGGCAATGATGGTTTCGAGTTAAAAAATTATCGAAAATTATGAAAATCAAAACTTCCATTTGTTTCAGCCTTAAAATACACGTTTACGTACACAATTTCAGTCCGGAATATACCTTTTGTATTCATATTCAGTGTCAAAATGGCATAATATAATGGACTGAGTACCATAATTATTTCATTAGAGTACTGAAGATTATAATGAAAAATATATCTAGGTATACCTACTAGGAAAAAATATGGAAAATTTATTGAAAACAACAAAAGGACCACGCACACTTCTTATGCAAGAAATCTTTCGGTCAAATTATCCAAATTTTCAATATCTTGTTGAACTCGAGGTTCTAAACAAAAGTTACCATGGACACACAAAAATTCTATAATAGTTTACGAGATACAGAGTGTTAACTGAGCATTATTGGTAATAATATCACAAAATTATTAGTGGGTTTTTTATCCACACCACAGTATTACAGTTGGCCAGTGCAACAGTATGTTTTGTAAGCCTTTTTTTGAACAATATACAGTGTAAATCATGACTTTTTCAGAGTTACAAAAAATTAAAATAATTTTATAATGAAACATCAACGCCATCAGTCGGATCGTATATACGAAGAGTAAAGTTTCTGTGTTGGATATATCCGATAAAATCGGCTGAATTCGAGAAATATGTATTTTTGTTATATATACAAAGGAGATTGAAAGTACACGTGTATCTGTTATATATTCTTCAGAATACGTGAGTTGATCAATTCAGTGCATCAGTTGTATGAGCCTTGTGGCCACTTGACAGAACGTAAATTATGAATATTATACAGTGTGACTCAAGTATACACGAGACTAATAATGGGAAAAATTATTGAAGTACCCCGTTTAAAGAAAACGGGCTGGTTAATTTTCCTGAATTTTTCTCATTTAACAGAGGATATATCATAAGAATTTTTGTGAAAAATACAGAATTTTTCCATGTAAGTATAGTTTTCGTTCAACAAGAAAAAACAATATCATTACCTCCCAATTTATGTTTCAAATACCAATGAACTTTTTTCTGGTTTGTAAGATAAATGGACTCGAAGGTTTCATCATTTTTCATAGCGATTATGACGTACCAAAAATGAACATTTCTTGTTTATTGCAGGTCGGATATGACCCGAATCTGAATTATAATAATAATAATATTTTTTTTCATTTTCGAAAGTATCGAGATACAAGAGACAAAATGCTGTCGAACTCTAAAAATAGACATAAAAGATTACTGAAGCTTTAAAAGCTTCTGCATACCATTGACGTATCGATAAATTCTGAATGAACATTTTATGATTGTACATGAGAAAGATGCACTCATAGAAAAATACTTGTATGATAATTATTATTCTGACCACGTCTGCAGGGAAAATAAATATTCTGACTATACAAACCATAATCATAACAGAAAAGGATTCCTAGATATTGTTCAATATGATTTCATGGCTTTTTCTTGAACACTATTGGAAGTGTGCGCTCTTCATTGTAACCCGTGAGGATCTATTGTGACCGATTATGGCCAATAAGTAGACCTGTTCACCACCGTAGGTCATTTCTACTGGAGCCTTCCGCATATTTTCCGGTACTATAGAATTGTCGGCAAACAGAAACAATTCAACAGCTCCATACGACTGTCGAATAACACCTACCCAACGCCTATAGAATAGGAAATATTGGATGTATTGCTTTTTGTCAAGCCCTCCCAGTTCCACATAAGAAATATTTAAATATTTTTCATGGTGAAATCGATCCTGGTTCGTTATTTCAGAAGCCTGCAAGAAGAGTTGTATCCAGGTATTCAGTGCTTTCAAATATAATAACCCTGGGAAAGTTCTGCTCTAGATTTGACAATATCACTTTTAGAGTTCTCCAGGGGCTCACCTGGGGGCCCCTTCTCTTCAATATTTATGTCAACGATATATCAAGATGTTTCTATTCCTTTCGATTCTTCAATATACGCTGACGACTTGAAAATATTTCACACAGTGACCTGTTAAAATGATTCACTTTTCACGAAATGTTGTGAAATCACGTTAACAAGAAATAAAAATATTTACCACCACCAGTACCACAGAAATAGGCAGCAGCTGAAGAAAACATCAGAAGTTAAGAACTTGGAAGTGTTGTATGACTCCAAACTGTTATTTGACTCGCATATTGATTATATAGCAAAGAAAGATATCAAAGCACTTCGGTTTCTGATTGTGACTTTTCTCAACTTCAGGAACATTAACGTGAATTGAAAGACTAGAATGAATACGAAACAACGTAAGTATATAACAAAAAGTTCTTACTCAATTCTCAAAGATCCACTGTGAATTAGAATACAACTCAATCCGATATCATTACTATATAGACGGCAGCTAGCTGACAGTACATTTCTGCAGCTCAATCTTGAACCCAGTCTCGATTAATGTACCTCTGTATAACACCAAAGGAGCATACTAATTCCAAAGAAATCAAAGTAAAACTAACTACTACTTAAATTCCCTTTCAAATCGATGTAGTAATGGTTGAAGCTTCTTTATAACAGTTGAAGTTGTTGACATTGTTTAGGAGTCACTTGTGGTCAAGATGCTATTGGCCTGAGCTGATGAGGGCATTCATCCAGCTCAAGCTTACCTCTCATTTAGAACCCTACAACGTTAAAATATAGTGAGCGGTAATCTTGTGTTCATTTCCTTCATACCTTAAAGTATGAACCTTGAGTGACACGATATAATTTATTGGGTATATTTTCACGAGGATAGCGAAGTATCAAAAATATTACCAAAAAAAATATTCTTTGTATTATTCATGGTTTAAAATGAGAATTCTTACCTCATTTTCTGCTGTAAACAGTGAAACTGAAAAAATATTATAGCTGCAAAAATGACCTTAACATCCTTCCTATATTCTTTCGTGTTGCTAGTCAAGAGACCTTCATTCAAGTAATAAAGATATGATAAAACTCGAATGAATAAACTGGTAATATTATGGTGCGTAATGGTCTGTCAATAATATAGAATTTACTAACATGACTCATTTGAATGGATAGTATACATGTCTTTTAGCAAACAGATTAATTTACCTGAGGCACATAAACAACGAACAGTATTTGATTCATAAAATTCTTGCGCTAAAAGCTGATGAATCAGAACTCTCAATTCCTTCGTGCACAATAATGGGAAAATTATGCCATTTACCGCCTCACTGAATTTCAATTAAGGTAAATCCTCTACTGGAATTGAACATGAGTTAACAATAAAGGTGAGCAACCTCGTTAAAGTCATAGTAATTATTTTTCTCTTACCCTGATTGAAATTTCAAAAATATATCAGTGTTGAAAAAAATAATATGACTCACTTCAAACAAGAACTAATTCTTTAGAGAATTCGATCAAATGTTGATTATTGTAACATAATTATTATCATAATTTTACATTTTTCTCATTTTACCTCAATTATAGGTAGTATTTATCTATTTTGGTTTTATACAAGTTTAGTGTTGCTAAGTTTTATAAAAGTGATGATGTATGATGTATTGAGAAAAAAGGATTCAAATTGATCTTTGTCTTTAAATCATCAAATGAAAAATGTTCCTCAAAAGCATTCTCATTCGAATGCCTTTGAGGTACAGAGTAGGTCATAAATCTGCATATCGGAAGCACAATGTCCTAGTCCATTTCAGGTAATTTTCACTTACATTTAGTTTTACTCGCAATTTTTCTATTTACAAATTTGGAGGTGAGTATAAATACTGGGTAGTCATTAAAGAAACAGAGAAAAATGTGAAAATATTCTCAATTCCTTTTCAAAAGAGTATTCAATTCTCGATTCAATTATACAATAACTTTTTTACACAGAAAATGTTTCTAGGCGGCAAACTTTACCGGTATACTTACATATACTGCAATAACATGTTACTGCCGGGTTCTGCCGGTTTCTGCATCAGTCTTCACTCTTCAGCAATCATGTGGGGCTTTATGTGGGAATCCACGAGTATTTCCGAAGTTTCTTTTAAGATTTCACCAAAGATTTCAGGATTTACACTTGGATTTCAAGATTTCAAAAGAATTTCAAGATTTCATTCGGATTTCAAGATTTCATTCGGATTCCATATTGGATTTCTGAATTTCATCAAAGATTTCGGAATTTCAGGTTGGATTTCTGGAATTCAACATCGATTTCAAGGATTTCTGGTTATGTTGTACACCAGATTTCCGAAGTGAGACACCCTTCGGGAAACAACAAAATGGACTTGAGACAGTGTGCTTTCCTTATACAGAAATGTAGTTGAAGAAGTAATTTGTGGTATGCAAACAGGACTATATTTATGTTTCTGGAGTTCTTCATAAAAAACTTACACAACTAAAAGTTCATGTAGTTAATGAAAATCACTGAAATAATGAAACAATGCGGATTATATTGAAAAACTAGAAAATACCACTTCCATTTCTATTGAAATGTTTACACAAAAGATTTCTTTATTCGAATTTTCTTTGAAGTTCCTTCGGTCAAACGGATTTCTGAAGAGAAGCAAAACAATCGAAAAACATAGATATAACCTGCAAACCCCACGGGCTCTACCAAAACAAATATATTGAAGTAGTTCTAATTATTGTAAAGGATGTCAGTGGAATTTTGCTTCCACTACTCTCGAATCTTATATCATCCTGCCGTTGATCGACAGAAATCCTAACCGGACGAATGTAAAAAGTCGCGCCTACTCAGGGCGCATCATTCTGAGACGAATAGCCAACTTGATTTGCGAGTATTAGAAGTGGTGACAGGGTTGATGCTAGCAGCGCTCTGTTACAGAGTATTGGAGCCTCAAGCAAGTCGTTTGATTGAAACATCATTGGGAAAAAAAATATTAAAAAGTTTTAACGATATTACTGTGGCAATTTCCCGCTGATATTTTATACGACACTGTAAGTTAAAACAAAATATCAGAGAGAGGTCAGGTATTGCGTCTACACATGACCCATAATGGAATTCCATATCGTGGGTATGATTCCACCAGAGAGTAATAACAGTCTCAGCTGTTGATAAACTGAGCTCATTTGCCACTACTCTAACTGCATAACAACCAGAGGACATTTTGTTACACAGGAAATGGACATGGTTTTTCAACTTTTTATTTATAATCAATATCCACTCCTGAAAGTATATTTTCAATTGAAAGTAACTGTATTAGTTTCCGAAACATTAAGAAAGACGATTCTTGTTACACCAACTCTTTACATTCTCCATATCAGAAGATATAATTCATATAATATAATGCAGTCCAGGTATTTAGTGTTTTCAAATATATAATAACTCTGGGAAAGTTTTGCTCTATATTTGACAATATCACTTCAGGAGCTCCCCAGGGGCTCACCTGGGGGCCCCTTCTCTTCAATATTTATGTCAACGATATATACAGTTGTTTCAATTCCTTTCAATTCTTCAATAAACGCTGACGACTTGAAAATATTTCACACAGTGACCTGTTAAAATGATTCACTTCTCACGAAATGTTGTGAAATCACGTTAACAAGAAATAAAAATATTTACCGCCACCAGTACCACATAAATAGGCAGCAGCTGAAGAAAACATCAGAAGTTAAGGACTTGGAAGTCTTGTATGACTCCAAACTGTTATTTGATTCGCATATTGACTATATAGCAAAGAAAGATATCAAAGCACTTTGGTTTCTGATTGGGACTTTTCTGAACTTCAGGAACATTAACGTGAATTGAAAGACTAGAATGAATACGAAACAACGTACCTATATAACAAAAAGTTCTTACCCAATCTCAAAGATCCACTGCGAATTAGAATACAACTCAAGAAACAAATTTTTAAACTGCTTCTGAAAATTGAACCCTCCTCACTTGATGATTACCTGTTATTCAATTCATCCTATTGAATCAAAATATGCCTGACCATTGTTTCAATTAAGGTGCTTTATGTTATCTGTGATATATAATGTACGTTCTTTGAAATAACATTTGTTTATTATTATTATTATAACTAAATCTGATATCATTACTCTATAGATGGCAACTAACTGACATTACATTTCTGCAGCTCAATCTTGAACCAACTCTCGATTGAGGTACCTCTGTATAACACCAGAGGAGCATACTAATTCCAAACTGAGCTCATTTGCCACTACTCTAACGGCATGACAACCAGAGGACATTTTGTTATACAGGACATGGACATGGTTTTTCAAATTTTGATTTATGATCAATATTCACTCCTGAAAATTCATTTTCAACTGAAAGTTACTGTATTAGTTTCCGAAATATTAAGAAAGACGATTTTTGTTACACCAACTCTTTACATTCTCCATATGAGATTTTATTCTATCCAAATCGTTAGCCAAAAAATGCTAGTGCGAACAAGGTGAATTATCCTGCAATTTTCAAACCATCAAATCGTCTATGTCTATAGAAAATAATATTGGCCCTACTATTGAACCTTGAGTTACACTAATATATATTTTTCGCGGTTGATATCATTTAATTGAAAACTTATCTGAAAAGAGTCCCTTCTGATTTTGAGTATAAAAAAGTAACAGAAATGTTGGTTGTACATTTTAGAATTACCTATCAACCAAAAGATCACTATGAATTAAGTACTTTTAACTGAATTGGGGCAGCTCATTTTGAAGAGAAAACACATTTCAGTTTTTCGTACTTTTCCTTTCTCAAATACTGGGGAAATGTAACGAAAATTTTCATTTGTTGAATGGCTTTATTCGAATTCAATCGAATGCCATTGTTCTAGTTTAAAACTGATTCTTGTTTATTTGCATTTAATAATAATTGGTGTCATCTGGTAGGTACGTATTATATTTTCTCTTCGAAAGTGATATTTTTCAGCCCATTCGTTCATTTGACTATTCAAATTTACTTTTTCATCGATTGTATTTCACCTATTGTGAGATACTTTCCAGAACACGCTCACATGATGGTTTTTTCATCGACCCGAGAAGGTGATTAAAATGTAAATAAGATAAGAGAATTAAACGTTACACAAATAATTAATTTCGGTGATTCAGTGTTAGCTTATTTTGGAAATTGTAATATCACGAAATATGCTGACATAGAAACCATGTCAGTTTAAATAAACAGAACACTCTCATACAATTGAAAAATTGGGAATTTTGCAGTGACAAGCTAATACCAGGAAAATATTAATCGTATTTCCTGATATCGGTAATCTAGACATGTTTTCATCAGAACTGTTTCTAGACAAACCAATTAAATCTGTATAATTAATAATCTTGTTCACTCATGTATATGAAAATTATCATTTTTCAATTGCATACCTTACATTGAAGTGATAATTTTTCACAGGGATAAAAATGATGCAAATGAACATTATCATGTGACCCGATGGGAGTATAATAAAAACAATTTGATGAATTTATGACACTAATGACAGATAATCTCAGTATTTGGCACTTGAATCAGCAAACGAACGTCACTTCGTTTAACAGTTTATACCTACACATTTTCACGATTATATTTGAACTTCTCTCTCTAACTATAATTATAGCATGCGACTGTAACACACCGTTTGAAAAATTTTATTTGTGAAGAGGATTGTGTGGAACTCATTCTGTCCAGATATGCGTTTTTTTTAGTTTAGTACATTGATCATTGAGAAAATGTACGTTTTGATTAATGTCGAGTAACCTAATTGTACTTTTTGTTAAATTTGTCATATTTGTAATTTTTGTAAAAGTTCCTTATCAAATATGCTGATTAATCTGAATACAAATTTCCTAAATTCATCAATTAGTAGTTTCGAAAGTAAACTTGGGAATTGAGTGTTGTGCATTTGTTATTCTTGAGCGAGTGATTTTTCATAATTTACTAATGCTTGAAATATGTTGCGGCTGTGACTGAATCACTTGTTTCCGTTTCCATCACTAAATGAATAACAGTTGTTTGGCTTTAATTTTTCCAGACAATGCTTCGAAAGTCAGGTGAACAGATTACACGACAACAGTGTTTATGACTTATACTAAATTCACACGTATAGACCTGCTTCGTCACAAGTTTTGTTGATGTTACAAGGAAGAGTTCGTTGTCGATTTCAATCCATAAATAATAGCTTACACATTCGAAGATGAACTACTATTAGTAGAGAAAGTCTTGATTATGGTATCAGCCAAGTCGGCTATTAGCAGAATTAATCATGGATAATTTAAAAAGAAAAAAACTTGTCAACCAAGTGGTTATCAATAATTATTTGTATGAGTACAGATTTGCATTGGTCAAAACAGACGAGTGAACAGATTTTCGAAGTTATTCAATTCAAATATAAATATTACAAAAATATATAATGACGATTTGTAAATTTTTAAGGTGCGAGTCCTCTTTCACATATATATTAATCACTGCTAATAATAGTTCATAACAAAAGTTAGTACTTCTATGATACTATGAATCATAATGAATGTCAAAATATATTATGAAATATATATAAAAATTCTGTCGAGAATATTCGTTTCTTGTCATGGTTTCTTGCCTCGCAGTCTTTGAAAAATTGCAAATCCATTTTTTGTGGAAGGTAAAAAACCCAAAACACCATGAAAATTAATAACTTGTATGTATTGAATCATAATGCAATAAATCAGAAACGGGTTAATACACCGTTTTCACTTTTTTCACAAAATCAATTCAGAAGTGTGCCTCAGAGAACCGTATATTGATGCCACCTCAAAGGAATATTTTGCTATTGTCTTGAACACACATAAATGTGTAATTATTGAAAAACATTTTTGTAGACCTTGTGGAATGTTGAGCCATTGGAGTGTACCTATATTCTATTTACGTAAATTAATAAGAAATAGCAATTTTTCACAATAAAGGACTGAATTGGTTAATGATTAAACGAATACAGCGAATCACAAATCTCTTAGCTTAAGAAGCCTCTGACCACATCTTTTATATTTCACATATATTGAATATCAATCTGAATTTCTATGGAGGCACAGAAATTGTTTATCATATCTGAAAATTGTAGATTGTCAACAGCTACAATTAAGTATCTCCTCGTCACGTTCGTATTTATATTTCTGACAAATTATGGTTGATGACCTCAAATTTGACAAAAATAAGTTTGATGGAGTCAATAATTTGGAGAAACGAATGTAGATTTGTGATTCATACATGCAGTGAAAATTATGAACAGTCATAAGAAAATAAACAGTATACGATGTCATAAAACCCAAATTGATCAAATTCATTCTAATCACTAATTTTCTCTTGTTGGTTATAATTTCAACGCCCGTTATAAATACTCAACAGGTGATAATAGATATCATTCTGCCATATACTCGGTATAATAAGCCAAACCGCAGTCGAAAGTTTGCTTCAAAATATTTCGTTCAATGTTCTTCACACACCGCTGAAATTCAAGTGACAATCTTCATTGGAAATCAGCATTCAAATGGAGAAAACATAATGCATTTGTGAAACGCTGGGATTTTATTTCATGATTCAATCAGCAGGCTTTTAAATTACTTTTATCTGGAGATTTCGCAGTTCGTGACTATAAATTGATCTTCTGTTCGTATTTGAATGGTAGCTCGGAGCTTATTTTCAATTAAAAGGCGCTTTTTCATTATGTGCAACATTTTTTAAAATTTCTTTTCATTTCGTACGGAACACCACTCAATTCTCCACTTCTAGTATATGGAAAGTTTTAAGAAATTAGCAAAGTTTCGGTACTTTGAAAAGGTATAAGAGAAAAGTTCTCCCCCATATCCACGAGACAAACTTTTCATAAAATTCTTGAACAGTCTCTGTTTTTCTTTTTTAAATTCCTGACTGATGAGATCATGTGGGAACTCTACAATCAGTGTGCTTTTCATGAGTATGGATGCCAACACATGGTGGTTTATAATGCAACATATGACATAAAACCTGTGAACGAACGTGCGAATTTATCAACCATTTTGTCACTATTTCACTTTTTTACCATATGTCATTGTGCCACATCGTGCTACCATTAACATACGTGATAGTAATTCAGCTGTCATGATTACTTTCATTGAGAATGAGCATTATCGACTTCCGTTGTATTTCTGAAACACGCATCCTTATGATTTTTTTCAGTTTTCACAAGAAAATTTAACCAATTATTTGATTGTTTGCTTCGATTCTCATAATTCAGCGAAACAGAGCATTCATTTGTAGAGAAGCGAATATATGGCTTGTTATTTTCTCAGTCGAATATCTCTTTACTGAATTGAACGTTATGGTTGTCCAGAAATAATTTCTGTTGTTATTACACTAAAGCATGCTAATACGATTTCCTAGAAAACGTAGTAGTGATTAAATTTTTTAAATGATATTTCGAATGGAACCTTCACCTGGCAATGAGATTTCTGTTTTTTTTTAACGAGAAATCATTCCAAAACCACTCAGTAAATAATTAGTTTTGAACTGGTTGTAAAGTGAATTTTCCCTTCTGCAGTTCCTAACTACATTTCCATGAAAGTTTTTCCGCTACGTCTGAAATAAATTGTGGTGACCTGAAAAGCTAGCTAGTAGATACCTACAATATTTGATATGACATATGATATTGATATTTCCATAATCATTCTATCAACTCTTAATTTAAATGTCGAGCAGATTTGATTTCCTTATTTTAAACTGCCCATAAAACTATTCTTAAGAAAGGGCTAGTTCAATCTCAAGAGATTTTGTGGTTACTGGGAGATGAATATGATTTCATCTGGACACATTCTATTCTTTCTGAGATTTTATTAATAATAATAATGATAATAATACTCCCTCATAAACACTCGTTGAGTGTACCCAAAGGCCTAGCCTGTGCGGGTAGAGGACGGCTACTATTATTATTTGCCGTGGCGCTCCGGGGCGACTTACTGATGTTTCAGGTGATCTATTCACTTTTCAGCTGTAGAAAAACCCGGAAAACCTACAGCACCACCTCGGGTAGTCGGTGTGCACTCCAAGCTAGCACTAGACGAGATTGGCATCTAGACAACTCACCATACACTTGCTTTTCAACAAGGCATGCGGTTGCCTATCTCGGACCTACATCGGACTCGAACCGACTATCGCTATGCTGGAGTTTCGAACGGCCTAGTACTTTGAATTATTCCTTACTGTCAATGACTATCGCTCCTTTGATGTAGAAACATGTTATCTCTTCTTTTTAGTTAATACGTCAGTCAAAGCTGAAATTCAAATTCAGAATTTGTTTTTTATTATTGATAAGTTTCAACTTCAGTTATTTCAATAAAACAACTGAGTATTTCTTCTTCTCCTTTTCTTTGTGGAATGTGAAGGGTAATTATGAAAATATTGGCAAAATATTAAAACGCAGTATTGGCGGGAAAAAATGTGGAATTATTCGGAACTTTCACAATAAAGTGGTCATCAGCAGAGTCTGCATTTTGGTCGTCTTAATCACTGTATAAAAAATCATGCTTCAGTATTTTCATTTTGAATGGTTGTTAATCCGAATAAAACTTCCAAACAACGAGCAGGACTTACATGTCCCTCTCCTAACTTCCATGATCCTCCAAATAAATCTATCAGTCTCTCAATCTATTACCTTGTGCATCCAAAAAGACTGGTTATAGCAGAGTAATAATTGTTTCGGCATTATATAATAGTACACGCAAACTGAAAATAATGCAAAAAATGCAAAATTCAACCCAAGAAATTTTGAATTTATATGGTGAACTACGCGTTTGTCTCACATTGTATATATATATTTCGGACGAGAAGGAATCTATGTGGTCAATTATCTATTAAGCCCAAAATATTGTTACGATCTTGGAGTTCGACCTGACCGCTTGAAGGAATAATCAAGAATGGCGCTAGACACTTCGAAAAATTATTCAGATGAATCACAGAACTCTCCTAACTGTTTGAGATAACAGCAACCTTTCTCGTCGGTTTTTGGCGATTCTGGAATAATCCAACAGAAGCCTACTGCAGGTATAAATGCAAGACCCTTGGTCAGATATAGCAGTTTACATTTATAGACAATCAGTTCAAGAGTCTGCAAGTATAAAATACAGAGTTGGTTTAGCAGTAGTGTATAAATTACTGTTTTCGTAGTGGACTGTGTTCGGGACTGATAGACTTTTTCCGCCAGAAATATATCAGTGAAACCTATGAATGTTCTCTTTCTGTGTGAAATAGACTGATAGCTCTGTTGAATGATCTATGTGACAAAATGTTTTCGAGATAAGTTCGCCTGGTGGATTTGAAGGTCGCGGAATTGAAGCCAGAGCTGGAAGAAAGGGAATTAGTCCAATAAATACTCTTGGAGAGTTTGATTCAAGCTGGAGAAAACCCCGAAACTTTTTTTTCGAAGTTTCCAGTTCGATAATGAATGAACTCGACGAAACTACCAAATCCACGAAACATAAACTACTGCAGAATTTAAGGAGTCAGAAAAATAAGTTTGTATCTGGAAAGAAAGCTTCAAGATATTTCGAATAGTTTGACAAAAGAACTTCATTAAAATATAGTAGGTTTGAAAAAAGAACTTTTTATTGTGGCGAACTTATGTACGTGTATGTATGAGCTTAGTCAACACACTCAGGAGCCTAACAATTTAGTATCAGCAAGGAGAAGATCGTCATATAAGTAATGGTGGGCATGATTCAAGATAATTTGTATTCTCACATTTACATAAACTATCTATAATATGGTTTGCTTTGGAACTCACTGTCTCGATAGGTGTTTCCTGCGGTATACAGTCTGAAGAAATTCACTCAGCTCTTGCAATGTTCTTTAAACATTACAGAATCCTCTTTTTCATGGAGAGTATAAAACATGTAATCAAATTGTTACATTTTATTTAATCAACCTCGAATTCGTCTAATGATGAAGTGGGCTATACGGGAATGATCAAAACATAAAAAAACAAAATTATATCGAACTAGGTCGAATGTTTATATATATCAAACCTATTATTATAAATCGGTTTTGTTGTATATTATGTTATGGTTCATATTCAGTACTGCTCCTCCCTATATTTTATTATTTTATCGGCGACTAAATGTAGTTGAAAATTAGTATAAAACATGGCGAGATGAAATGGATTGAAACATGTATGAGTTGAATCTAAAAAGTGATGAGTGTGCAGAAAGAGGAATAGAGAATGATGAAGAAATAGATAATATACTGAGAATGAACGTAGGATTGGTGAAAATGAAAATGGTGAAGGTATAAGTGGTAGAAGTTATGAAAGACGAAGAAAGTATCTTCCTAAGAAGTTCGAGAATTTTGTTAGGTATTGAATAGGTTTGAGGGGAATAAATCATTGTTGAAAGGGGGTATGTTGTATATTATGTTATGTTTCATATTCAGTACTGCTTCTTCCTATATTCTATTATGATATCGATAAGCGATGGTGATGACACTTTTAAGTGACATAAATTTGTCAAAAACTCCAGAATGAAGGTTCATTAAAACTAGTATTGAACATTGCGAAATGAAATTAGAGAAAACACTTATAAGTTGAATCTAAAAGATGATGAAAGTGCAGAAAGTGAAATAGAGAAATAGAGAATACTGAGAATGAACGTATAGTATTGGTGAATATGAAAATGGTGAAGGTATGAGTGGTAGAAATTATATGGAAGACAAAGGAAGTGTCTTCCTAAGAAGTTTGAAAGTATTGAATAGGTTTCATAAAGGGGAGATGTTGTATATTACTTATATTATGGTTCATATTGAGTAGATACTGCTTCCCCCCTATATTTCATTATGTTATCGAGCAAAGTGGTGGTGATAACACTTTTAAATGACACTACATATATTTGTGAAGAAATTCAGAATGAATGTTGATAAAAAGTAGTATAAAACGGGTTACAAACTATATCAGCGCTAAATAACAAGTGTTTAATATGTCTTTCACGACAATACAATCCTCTACGCCACTGGCAACTTTCAACACGCGCATCACTATGATTCATGGCTCGAAAAATGGGTGCTGGCGGAAGTGGTGACAAATATTTCTTATCCTGACATTCTCTCCGAGAAAACAAGACATTTTGTAAATATTTGTAGTACAGCAAGTGTTTTCCGTGCTCCCGTCCACAGTTTATTTTTCTTGCGGAGGGAACATGGTTTTAGAGCAGCATTGCGAACTGAAATCGCGCAATCAATTACATAACAAACTGATAGCTCCTGTAAGAAAGTCGCAATGTGTTTATTTTGGAGAAAATGCATGACTGATATGGTTAAACAAGGTTTTAGCAATAAACATTACATAAACCAGTTGAATACTGGACAAATTATGGCCATAGTTTGAATTTATATTGGAATTGCAATAATCCATTAATAATTATGGAAATTATCAATTGCCTTTTTCCAATATTCACTGCAAACTGTTCTGAATGAATTGGATTTGCTTGATAATATTTATCGCATCATCAGGCTGGAATATGTGATAGAACACAAAATAAGAGTGATCGTTTCGTTCATTTAACGAGGTATTGCAAAATACCGGGTGGCTACGGAAGTATTGCCTACGGAATATCTCAGTTATTGTATGAAGTAGGTTTGTGAAATTTGGAGCGTCGATATAATGACATAAGAGCTAGAATTTGAGCATATTGACATGTCGAAGTTAACTTCCGGTCTGACCGGAAGTAACATCCACTTTCTTATTTTAAATGGAAACCCTATTTTTTTTTCTTTTCGCTTTATTCAGCATTCAATTCCCTTTCTAATGACATATCACAAGTTGGTATCTAACCAGAAACTAGATCAGAAAAAAAATATTATTGATATTCACCGAGTAGGCCGTGGAAGCAAAATGAAAGCCAAAAATTGAAAAGTTGGCTATGGAAACCATACGTCACTTGATAACAGTTGCTACTACTGTGATATTTTATTTTCATTCGTAGGCGTTGTAAAAAGCCGCCAAAAAAATATTGGAAAAATTGGGAAAAAAACAATACTCTGTAGGTTCATAACTTAAATAGGAACATACAAATTTTTCTTGCCTGTACTATTCAGCATAACCATTCCTTTCTTATGATATAATAGAAAGTAATTTTTTGAAATGAAATACCAAAAAATCCAATTATTATTATTCAAATAACAAAAAAACAGATTTATCGAAAAAAAAAAATTCAAATTGATAGGATTAAAGATAAAATAAATTCAAAACAAATGTTCGAAATGCATTCCCTCAGCGTCAATACATTTATTGACTCTAGTGATATTTTCATGTAAAACGTTTCTCAACATTTGGGGCGTGATATCTTGGAAAGCTCTACGAATTTTTACTTCTAGCTCATGTAAAGTTATAGGCTGTGTGGAATACACCCTATTTTTAAGATGCCCCCATAGAAAAAAGCCGCACGGAGTAAGATCAGGTGACCTTGGTGGCCACCTGACTGGACCATGGGTTGTTATAAGTCTCTCTTGAAAGCGATTTTGAAGATAATTTCTCGCTATTCTTGGATTATGCGGAGGGGCGCCATCTTGCTGGAAGTACATTCTCTCAGTTATTTTCGCTGGTAGGTTCTTAATGAATTAAAAATAGGGTGTATTCCACACAGCCTACAACTATGTACATAAGCTAGAAGTAAAAATTCGTAGAGCTTTCCAAGATATCACGCCCCAAATGTTGAGAAACGTTTTACATGAAAATATCACCAGAGTCAATAAATGTATTGACGCTGAGGGAATGCATTTCGAACATTTGTTTTGAATTTATTTTATCTTTAATCCTATCAATTTGATTTTTTTTGTTATTTGAATAATAATAATTGGATTTTTTGGTATTTCATTTCAAAAAATTACTTTCTATTATATCATTAGAAAGGAATGGTTATGCTGAATAGTACAGGCAAGAAAAAGTTGTATGTTCCTATTTAAGTTATGGACCTACAGAGTATTGTTTTTTTCCCAATTTTTCCAATATTTTTTTTGGCGGCTTTTTATAACGCTGATGAATGAAAATAAAATATCACAGTAGTAGCAACTGTTATCAAGTGACGTATGGTTTCCATAGCCAACTTTTCAATATTTGGCTTTCATTTTGCTTCCACGGCCTACTCGGTGAATTTCAATAATAATTTTTTTCTGATCTAGTTTCTGGTTAGATACCAACTTGTGATATGTCATTAGAAAGGGAATTGAATGCTGAATAAAGCGAAAAGAAAAAAAAGTAGGGTTTCCATTTAAAATAAGAAAGTTGATGTTACTTCCGGTCAGACCGGAAGTTAACTTCGACATGTCAATATGCTCAAATTCTAGCTCTTATGTCATTATATCGACGCTCCAAATTTCACAACCCTACTTCATACAATAACTGAGATATTCCGTAGGCAATACTTCCGTAGCCACCCGGTATAGTCATTTGTTGCAAAATATTTTTTCAACTGTTCTGAAAAGCCTTCAACATAATCTTGTTTGAAGCTTACGTCCTCCATTAATTAAATCTGGCCTCAACTCGTCTTGGATTTTACGATTATTTCGGTGTTATTACAGGATGTATTTCTGAGTTCAGGCATATTTCGTTTAAACTCAATTGTAGTGCTGCCAAAATAATCAATTTGGTTATTAAGTCATTCATATCACAATTTCTGGTTTCACTATGCCAACTGGCTGTTATAAATACTTAATCATATTCTGACGAAGCTGAAGTTATCACGTCAAATTATATCGATATGACCCCCAAACAAGTTCTATGAAAGCAATAATATCGTCAAAGCCACAGCAACTTTTTAAAAATCGTCTGCAGGAAATGAAAAAAAAACTCGATGTTACAAAAAATAATACTGACCAAAAAGCTTTCAAAACTTATAGAAATAATAAACGTGAAGCAATATCTGAACTGATAATAAATAAATTTTCATTTTCTATATCTACAAATAGTTTTAGTAAGGACAGCATAGTATTATGTTGGGGACAAAGTTTTCAACTATTTTTATGAAATTACGTTGCTGTGGTATCCATGTTCAATAGCAGCTTATATTTCGAGGTCCGGGGTCATCTGGTTTGCATTTGGATTTGAGAGCACTTATTCACAATACCTAATGTCAGTCATAAAATCATTTCTTGGACAAAACATTTCAACAATGTGAATACCCACAAACCCCATTGTTTGATATTCTCTCAGGGATTCACTACAGATGTTGCTGATAACTATTACTAAATTTATGTGTTTCTTGTGGGTATGTTCAGCACGATTTTGATTTTGAAACACATCTGGTAACCCAACAGTGCCATTTTTCTTGATCTGGTATTGAATTGATAATTCTTATGGTATTTTTTGATAAAAGATAAGATATGTTTAGTGTTACTCTGTATGATAGTCTATGAACTTTACAGAAATGACAAAGTAACCATTCAATGAGTTGAAAACATTTATTTAGTTTAATAAAAATAACCAACAACTGAATTGAATGGAACAGTTTCTTCAGATATTGTTGTTTTCAATATATTCCCCTTCACCCTTTATATATTTTTCATAACGCCGTCTCAAATATTGGCGGATATTCCTCAATTGGTCTGGTGTTATTTCACCACACTTTTGTATTATCCCCTCTTTTAATTCGTTCAAGTTTTGTTGTCTATTTTTATAAGGACGTTCTTCCAAATATCCGCAAAGAAAAAAATTTAATGAAGTCAGGTCTGGTGATCGAGGAGGTCAACAAATGAAAGCTGTTCCTCCCGATCTAATTTCCTTAAATTGTTTAATCAAGCAATTTCCCTTAGTACTTCCAGGAAATTAAAAAAATTCGCAATCAAAGAATTATAAAATATGTCACTACTTAGGGTCGGTCTTTTCACCTGCAGATAAGTCCTTGATAACTCTATCTCACAGATATCCTTCATCTGTCTGTGGAGTTTATCCTATAGACGAGTATCAGAGACTTAATTGAGTGGTGAAAAGACCGGCCCATAGTAGGTGTTCAAAAAAAAAATTGACCTACTAAATGGTTGTTGAATATTCCCGCCCAGATATTGATTTTTTGTGAATATTTTTTTTTGCATTAATCACCACGTGTGAACTTTCTTTTGACAGTACCTGGAATTCTGAGTGGACACTGTACCGTAGTGAATGTCGTCTCATCGGAGAAGAAAATATTGCCTAGAAAGTTGTCATCATTCAAATATTCACCTTGGCAGAAAAAACCGAATTCCAACCTTCGTTCCTCATCACCTCGTTGTAACGTTTGTATGATTTCCGTTTTCATGGAAATAACAAATTTTTTTCCAAACGTACACGTATTTTAGATACGATAGCGTGTAAATCTCGTGAAAGCTGCCTCAAGCAATTTTTCAGGTTTTCTTGAACATACTGTAGAATTTTCCGTCTATCTATAAATTTTCTCTCTGTCTTAGTATGGTGAATTGTTTCACGATATAAATGTTTTCTGTTAAATTCTTCAGCGGCTTCCCTCATTGATAAACCATTATCACCAACTAAACGCACAATCACAATTTTCTCGACTAAGTTGAGATTTACAATTTTGACAACTCGCAAAACCCGTTTAAAACTTATTTCACCAAATACTCGTGAAAAGCATTTTGAGGATAAGATAACAGTCAAAATTATAACAAAGAAAAAACAGACAACTAATTTTCAAAGCCTGCTGTGAAAAAATAGTGTCTGGCTTAGTGATCCAATATCATGAATTAACCGTATGAAGTGAAATAATGAGAACTTATGCAAAATTTGTCACGGGGTTGAGGAAAATGTTTCAAAAACAGTATAGAACCTAAAGGGGTATTTCTACAATGATTGATTGACTATTTGTTAAATGTCTTTCGATTGTGGTGCCTTTACAGAGAAAATAAAAACAGGGAAAGTTGTTCCACTTTTTAAAAAAGATTCAACGATGTTGGAAAACTACCGACCAGTACCCTATGGCTTTTAAAAAATGTTTCAATATACCTTCATCCATAGTTTGTTACCATTTCTAGATAGGTATCACGTTATAAGCAAAAAACAACATGGTTTTCGTTCAGGAATGTCAACAACTACTACAGCAAAGTCCTCCTTCTATCATAAAATAATATGGGCTAGTGCCCTGCTGCAATATTTTGTGATCAAGTAGGGCGTTCGACTGTGTTAATCATAAAAAACTCTTATTCATATTAGGAACATGTGGTTTGCAAAGTTGAGCTCTTGAATCATCTTTCTTAGAGAATCGAAAACAAATTATAACCCTACATTTTCAACGTGCGGAAAATACAAAAATCATTCAGTGACCTTCTGGAAAATTGATTAGAGGTGACCCACAAGGATCGATATCAGGGCTCATACTATTCATCTATACGTTAGTCGTATCGATCACGTTATTGGCAAAGAACATGCACTGCATGAACAGATGACTTTTTATTGGTCATATCCGATCTGGATTCAAAAAAATTGGAGGCAGTAAGGACACCATTTAGAAGGTATCAACATTCTTCAATAGACGTGATCTCTTTTTCAATACGAATAAAACACAGATGATTAGGATTCATAATCGTCAGAGAGTTGTAAAAAATTACAGATTCCTGCAGAGAAAACACTTCAGGGGCAATTCCACACTTGCTCATGAAGTTTTCATCGTTATTCGAAAACAAATGTTGAGGTGTATTTTCCAAATTTCACGTATACCCATACTTGTAAAAATATTTTTAAGTCATTTCATATTTTGACAGTCCCGAGAATATACTTGAATTCGGTCTATGTTTTATTTTTTATTGGACCAAGTTTTTTTATCAATCTTCCAAAGGAAATAAAATCTTACAATTTGCTCTCACTTTTCAAATGAACACTAAATTTTTTTTAAGTTGACCAATCTTTTTATAATGTGGATAGTTTGTTGTATTTATGAAAGTTTTATTGTATATTCCTGCCTGTTTTGTGATTTATTTTTCATGTAAATTATTTTACCAATTCCCAAACCTGTATTTGTTGAAGGATAATAAAGTGATTGATCACTAAAAAACTAAACGATATGAATAATAATGTTTCATAACTTTTGATTATTGGTTGAAATAGGGACATCAATCTATACTGGTTACGATGAAAGGACTTCGTATCCTAATACTCGATGAGGTTTTCATTTGAATGGCACCTTTTCTCGTACAGGGTCATTCAATAAAGCATTAACTTGGAAATTTGTCATCATATAACAAAAACACCTTATATGAGATATTGGGCTGAAACTTTGTATATGAGTTTTCAAACTATGTCCAAATCGAATAGGCTTTCCACTTTTTCGAGAAAACAACTTCCTGATGGTCCTTCTCGAAATCTTAACCCATTTAGCAGAGCATAGTAGGCTTTGAATATAAGAATACTTTATATCTGTCAACATCTGTGAATAGTTCAAAATCGGTCTATGGGCTCCAAAATAACAGGGTGTTGCGGTTTCAAATCGCACACACTGTATATGGGCCTGGGCAAATATATTTTTGAGAAAATGAAAAATATGAGAACGATTATTTTTGACACTAACAGCTCCCCATACAAAAAAAAATCACTGTACAATTATGTGTTGCAAGAATATATTTTTCAAGGAATCATCCTCACCAACATGAACGCAATCAAATAATCATTCTGAATCAAACAAATGCATGCGATAATATTCATGTCGCATCACAACTTGTGGGTTGGTTACAAAAGTACAGTGTAAAAACATGATTCATCGGAGTTTCAACAATCAACACCATTAACATTTCTGATCCCTCTTCATTAAAATTAACATCTAACTGCGCATAATGACGGTTTCAATGACCCACCCGCAGAACTTATCATATTTATAAATAAATTTACGTAAATCATCTGCGTGTACGCTATATGGCGTAATTATTTTTCTCGCGATTCGGATGGTTATTCGTATTATTTGGCGAGCGAAACTTTTGAATGAGTAATTTTCGTTCGTCTGGCGTGGTTTTTGTTGTTCTTGGAATCGTTGAATCTCCCACGCTTATCTGTTAAATTTTAGTGTGGCGCCCGATGCACATCGAGATATCCGAGATTACCATTTTTCTATTTGTTTTCTGATAAGCCTCTATTTATTCTATATTTAAAAATCTACAGATATGTTTGTGCTTTTGGAATATTCTCTTGAAACCTAAGGTACGAGCACCAGTAATTAACACTAGGTACTAGATAAAAAATATTTTTGTCAACTGTCAAAAAAACTTGACATTTCTGCATCTCTATTGATGCGTAAATGTTTACTTTTTTTCAACGTGAAAAATATACTTTTTTTCACTGTCAAAATAATTCTCTTTCATCTTCCGAAGCAATGATACTAACATCATTAAGGATATCACCACTTTCTTTCCACTCTTATTTTTTTTAGATGAAGTTTCTGATATGAAAAAGGAAACAGGTATTTTCAAACGATAATATATGAATATTCCTTTTTTCCAACATGAATACCTTCCAAGTCTACGAGGTCTTCTTGAACAGTGAAAAATGGCGACTAAAGTTTACCCTTCAGTCGTAGATGATTCCACATCTAACTTTATGAACATCCTGTTCACCTTTCCAATGAAATCAAGACTTTCAAATACTTTCCTCATTTTCTTGGTTCTCTTTTGGATCTCCATAGCTTTTTTCTTCATAGCTGTTTCTTCCAAAGTTTTTTCCTCTTTTCTCCTTTTCCCTTCTTATCTTAGGTTTTGATTATGAAACACACCGTCTAATAATTGTTCTTTCTTAAATGGATGGTGAACTTGAGCTAGAGCTAGTTTCCACTGCTCCAGGAGTTTTTCTTCGTTAGTTGTGAGGAAAGTGCTTGGTCCCATTCGGCAATCTACAGGTAGCTTTCTAGATGATATGATGTGGTTCTTTAAAAACACACACCTATATAGTTGGTACACGTCAAATAAGTGGATCTCAGATGAATGTCTGTAACATATTTCGAAGTATTGGTTGGTAGTTTTTTCAACGTAGTTTATTTCATTGTGCAAAGTGGGTATATTATTTTATGAACAATAAATGTGCGAATAGAACAGCTCAGCTATTCCATGCACAACGTCAGGATCGACATGTCAGTAGACAGTATGTACTAGAGTTAGTAAAACAATTTTAAGCGACAGAAAATGTAGTTGAAGAAAGCGAGATATCGAGAAGCCTGAAGTAAATGAAGCTAGTGAAGTTGCAGTTTTGGGACATATTCATCTTGATCCTACGTTGAGTACGAGGCAGCTGACATCTGTGTCTGGAATCAGTCGAACTAGCATGCAAATCATTTTGAAGAAGAATAAATTGCATGCATATAAAATATGTTTAGTCCATGAACTAAATGAGGATGATAATGACCGCCGTTTGCAGTTTTGCGAAATAATGAGTGAGCGAGCTGGGCACGTTCCACAGATCCTTTTTGATATCTGTTTTTTCGATTAATGCAGTTTTTTTTTAACGGGGCGGTGAATCGCCACAATTGCCGCTATTGGTTCGACTCAAATCCAAGAGTTTTCCGCGAGTTTATCGGAATGTGCGTGAACGTTTCGAACAAAATCTTTATTACTGTATGGAAGTGGACGGTCATCAGTTCAAACATTTGATCAATAAGTAGTAAATAACCAACTAAGATAATTTGAATTTCAACATGTATTTTTTTTTTTTTTCAAAGTATTGGGGGAAATGTAAAAGTTAAAGAATATGATAAAGAAGAGCTTGAAAAAGATATTTTGTTCGGCCCCCAATGCCATTCAAAAATTTTGGGGTTATTCGTCCCCTCGCTCGGAGTTGAAAGTAGTGGAGCGTTTTTCTAAAATGTTGACATGGTTCCTGAAAATGGGTCTGTTTCGTTTTCGATTGGCCACCCTGTGTATTTTACCATTTTTCGTTGAATTGAACACTTCGTGAAAGTGAAACCAGCATCCCACTATTCCAGCAAAACCATCTTCCAAATATTTACTTTTATTCATTTATATCAAATTAGCAAGGAACGTAAAAGTGGCCCAAACCTTACTCATCTGACCAAACTAATCAAAGTTTGTAATCGTTTCTGAAAATTTCACTTCATATCTTTGATGTAATGATTTAAGTCAATTAAGATAATGAATATCACTCAAATTAGTGTTATGGAAATAGAACACTTTCGTGGCGATTAGCAGAAATTGTCAATAAATTGCTGTACCCACTTAAATGAATATGAAACATTTACACGAAATTATCACAGCGGAATGAGGATTGTACTATTATAGAAAGTCGAGAAACTCATTTTTCATATATATTATGAAAATTCAAAGAACCGTTTCTGAATTTGAAGAGCCATAACTACTGAAAACAGATAAAATTGAGAGTGAATACCATCGTATGGGTCAGAGGAAATGGGAAAAGGATATCCTATAATGCTGAATTGAATATGGGTATCTGTTAACATTCCTCTCAAATCACAGGTGGAAGTGGTTGACAAGAAAAACCCCAGAAGCAATGAATTTCTCGGTGTTCCAGTTCTAGCAGAAAATGCACGAGTAGGTACCAGAATGTTCCTGATATCCATTGGATGCACTTATACGGGTTGAGAGCCATTTTGAGTTTGTCAAAATATTATTGAATGGATCCTTGATTATCTGATACGTGTTTCGGATATATTGGAATATTATTCATATAACTAAATCAGTATTTGAAAATTGAAACTTCGTATCTGTAGATAACCTGGTATTGTTTCGACTCATTTATCTACTACTTATAGGGATCAGACAGGCGACATGAAATTATCAAACATGATCAACTCAGCAATTTCTCGGCGACCCCCTTTATCTTTACATAACATATGACTTAGATTATAATCTTGGGAGAAGATTTGATCAAGGCAGACGTAACAACAAACTACTTTCAACCTTTTCTATTATTGGCCAAATTGTTTATTCTTACATCATTTTCAACTTTCTTACTACAATTAATCAACGATATAGGGAATCATCATTGGCAAATAGTTCATCATCTTGTCAATAAGCTCTTCCACCCCTTGTTGTTTGGCAGATGGAACTCTTCTTGGTGGTTGCGGAATCGGATGGGCTTGGCCAGTATCGATTCTGTGTTTGACCAGTTTATTTCTTCCTGTTGTTGTTGATTCAAAGATGTCGCTTTCACGTCTGATGAAACTTTTGACAGTTCTCAATTATTCTGTAAACGAGTATTCAATTGATTTTTCAAGAATTGTCATAACACTGAGGCTTCCTTTCTATCCTGGTAGTCGGTCACCTGAATCGTTGTTTGCTATCCATGTAATAGGTTCACAGACTCCAATGATATCGCCTTCTTCATCTTGATCAGGAATAGCTTGTTTTGTCTTCACCAGGGCTCCTGCAAGAAATGACAAAGGATTCGATCACTTAGGTTTCGGAAGTCCATCCTCTCAATGGGTTGAAAGATGTTTCTTCTTTCAGCTCTTCACAACATTTCAATTGCTTGTATCACCAGTTAAAAGATTTGTTTGAGTGCCGTATTCAGAAATCACGAACTCGAATCTTCTGAAATGAGGCAACAAAGACAAATACTGATTCTTAACAGCATCTGATAAATTTCATTCTCCTTTTGTCTAGGTAAGGAGAAAGTACCTACTGTAGTCACAATACAGAAGATTCGATAAGAAAACGGGCAATCTATTATTTTTTCAACCATCTACGTTTCCATATATTCATCTTATTATTTGTGTTAATGAAAAATCGAAATAATAGAAACTATTTTCGTTTGTGACACTATGGTAAATTATCGTTGACGTCAAGCAAGTTTTATAACGCAATTAATAAATTCAATGAACATTATGATTATAAATACATAAATTATTGAAAATTTAAATTCTTCAAAAACAAAGTTATGCTTCCCACACCACTGACTCATCTTACATTCATACTAGGTTATTTCCTGTTTAGAAAATGTAGATAAAATTACTCGAAACACTTCCCTTTGCAGAGTTTATTTAGACCAGGAGAAATAAAGACATGTCTCATTCAATTTTAGAAAAATTAGTGCAGTGAAACTTAACCAATTCAATTCCGAATATGGAAACTAACAAATACCTTATTAAGTTTATTCAAATAGTCTCATAGTAGGACGTTCTCAACATTGTATTTGCTGAAGGCACTGAATATCTGAGTCAACAGTGTGCTGCAACGCCAAATTGAGTTTCTTCTATCCTATATACTGATGAAAAAGAAATATTAGATACTCTGAATGATATGAATTCCAAAAATTCATGTTGCTATGATGATGTTTCTTCAAAACTATTGAAGAAGTGTATTCATGTTCTCCTACCTGATATAGTCAAACTTTTCAATGAATCATTAGCCCAGGATATTTTTCCAGCATGTCTCAAAAAATCACATATTATAAGGCTTTACAAAAAAGGTGACAAAGGTGAATTCAACAATCATAGATCTATTCCGTTGTGGACTACGGTATCAAAATTATTGGAAAAAATTTTTCACGGAAGACTTCTATCTCTTTCAAATTCCAACAAAATTATAACAACAGTTCAACATGGTTTTATGAGTAATAAATCAATTACGATATCACACAGAGGGTATATTATGGATTACTAGATATCAAATGTTATTCGATTGGCTTGGCCTGTGATTTCAAGAAGGCTTTTGATAGTGAATGTTTCGAAATATTACTGCTTGAACTTGCTCATTATTGTATATGAGGTAAGTCGCTTCAATGGTTCCCAAGTTATTTAACCAACAGAAAGCAAAGAGTCATTATGTCAGATAATACTAGTAAATCATGCTCCTCTTGGGGTTACATAAAAAACGGGGTACTACAAGGATCGATTCTAGACCCTCTTTTATTTCTCTTATACATCAATGACTTGTATAAACAAACTGAACTCTTCATTGTTATTAATAGATACTTGGTGCAACGTAAATATCATTATTATAAACTTAACCAAGACCCATTGGGTAGTATGAATAAAAGCTAGCAAATGCTTCTACCATAGGTTTGTCCTTCTCTTAACTGAACATAATGAATAGGTCTGTTTCAAGAAATCAGAGTAGAAGCATTTGCTCAAAGTTTATTCATACCACCCATTGTGTTTTTTCCTCCCAAAGAACATTCGTCGAACATGATCCAGTATCTTTTGATATCAAATTTGTTAATTACAGTAAATGTAAATCAACTCAACTCAATAAGAAACTGAGTCCGAGGGACTCAATACAGAAACTAAAATTGGTTTATTTTGCAAATTTCTATTCGCACATGTCTTATGGGATTAGGTTTTGGGGGAAATAAGTGAAGTGGCAGTTCGCATTTATACTCCAAAAAAGAGCTAATAGAATCAATCATCTTGGGGCTTCGACATGCGACGTCTAGATTCATGCAAAGAATATTTTATTCGAGTGGGGATTTTAAGGTTACTTTCCGTTTATATTTTAGAAATTTTATGATTTGCCAACAAAAACAAAACTTTTTTTGTTTTCAGTTCATTCTCTACTCGTCAGTGCAATCAAATGATGATGACTTTCTAGGCATATAAGATCGCTCTTTGAGACGTGTGCACTATAGAGGTGCTAAGCTATATAAGTAATAAGCTATCCTCAGGATTTAAAAGTATGCAATTTTATAAATATAAGAGGTCAGTCCAAAATCTCCTACTGAAAAAAGCTTATTATTCAGTAGATTAATATATAAATGATGTAGTTTAACCCGGGATATTAATTATATTATTGTTGTTTCTGTTTGTGTTACATTGTTATATTGTAGATGAATACTTCAAAGATATTTCAATATTGTATATACTGTTACTGTATACTTTCTAGCAAACACTATTGTTTATTCGAAAATGAATATCTATTCTAATACATTCATCAGTCTTGATTATTATAACAAGTTAACAACTTAATCTGTTATATATTCTACCCTTTTTGACACGTGTCATCAATTTCTGATTGATACATTCAATTTTCCCGCAATCGAAAGTCATTCCTGTAGCGAAAATGTCGAATCCTTCATCATTTAATGCGATCAGGCCGTATTTACGATTCCAGCCAACAGCTCTACTTTCCTAATTGAATGATACTTACTCTTGATTAAAATCGTCTCATTAGGGAAAATAAAAAAGAAATAATTGAGCTCTTTGAAGAACATAATTATCACAGCTGTTAGGTGTTGGGATTCATGTTGACTAAAGAATTTACTCATAATTGACTTCAATTTTTCCGCTATAATTCGGTTGACGTTTCTGCAGTTAATTAAACGAGCCCTTAAATCGTTTGAAGGAATAAAGTTTCTTTGCAGGGCTAGAACAATGGTTCCGCACGAAGTGTACCAAAATCTGGAAAAGGGTTTATAACAAAGCTGGGAAAGCTCTATGAAAAGCTCATATTTAAAAAAATGCAAGGTGGGCACGAATATAGCGGAATCGGCCCTACAAAATACGTATCAAAAAAAATTGAGTGATATCATTTTCACATCTTTATTCACTTCGCCCAATGAGTTTCATAGTTTACCGCGAGAAGATTGGCGAATCTCCAAGCTGAGGACTAAAGACTTGGAAGACTGAACTAGTCAGATCAACTCCAATAAAACTGCTGAGGGTAGAAAATTGGAATTTCCAGAGGCTGAATAGTCAATTCTGTAAAAAGAAGAAACCACGAGAATCTTCAAATTTCAATAGAATCGAGTAGCAGACAAACTAATAAAATGGGAGTTTCTCAAAAAGTTTTGATAGATAAGTACCATCATGTAGACATGAGGAAGAACCTCATCATATGACTTTTTATGACAGAATCCATAATCTTGAATAATAGTTTTATGTAATAGTCACGAAGATTTCTAAATGAGATAACAGGTAGCAGTGCAATGATTAGTCCTTCAGAAAATTCATCTATTCCCGTGAAAACATCCACATTTCAATACTTCGTCAACATATTTATGATGTTGTATAAGTTTACAATAAATATAGTTAGTTCTCTCATGAAAGTTATATAATATTCCACAGATTTTTGGACAATTATATTAAGAAATTAGTTTTATTTCATCTTGAAATCATTCACCAACATATTTTGAAACATTGTCTCGTAATATCGTAAGATATTGAAATTTTCATGGAGTAGGAGACTTGCCAAAACTATAGTTCTTTCTTATGAAGTAATTCGGTTTACATGATCACGCCCAAGAAATATTTTGTAATTGTTCCGTTACAATGAATATGATGATTGTGAAATAAGGCAAAATCTTTGTTTCAGTATGGAATAATTTTCAATGGAACATTATGTATTGAAGTAAATCCTCTATAATACCAACTAACCTAATTTCCGACTTGAAGAAATTGTTGTCTCACAAATTTTTTATTGAAAGAAAAAGTAAAGCAACGATTGCATTTGGAATGGAGAATAATTAAAAAACAGTTATTCAAGAAAAAAGTCCGCCAGGCGGACTTTGTTAACTGACTTCCCTTTCAATTACTGCCATTCAAATGTGTCATTTACGCAAACGATCTTACTACTTTTCACCAGAAACTTTTGAACACACGGAAAGCCTAGCTGCGAAATAGTTCGATGCTTACTTTCAGAAACTGTTGAGTTTTCCTCTCAGATATTGATTTGGTTGAAAGTGTGATTGTTAAAATTATCGAATAACACGGTGAATTGATTTTACCACATTGAATGAACACGAAAGTTTCGATAATTTTTTTTGAAGACATCTTTTTTAGTACCGATAAGTAATCTCTTAACATATTTGGCGTTCTTTATCAAAAACGGATATATGACACTTTTTTCCGGTTAGATAACATCTATAAGTCAAACAAAGGCAAGCAATGAGGATAACTTAAACCGTTATAATGTTTCTTGATCTACATTGTAGAAAAATGGAAGGCAGAAGCCAAATATCGAGACTCTTGTCAAGCTCTGATTAACTCAGCAATAGATCTCTCATTAACGAGAAACAGAAAATACTTCGAAAACGCATGAAATAAATATCCTCAAAGGACCATTCTAGACCTAACACACAGGAGTCACGCTCATTGGTGACAAAAGTCTCAAAGTAATAATAATGATAATAATAATAATATTTTATATTATACTATAAAAATATAACTACTACACTGACTAATAAAACACTTGAATCTCTTTGAACTGCTCAACTGACTTCAACCAGCTACTTAAATCTTCCAAGAACTTCTTACCCCGAGTGAAATGTGTCGCCTTATATACTCAATTCTAGCAGAGTAGATTTTTCGGGATTCTTTCGTTCTCCAGAATGATCAATACAGAAAACCATAAAAAAATGCTCCTAGAATGAGAAAATGTTTATGGCGAACGGTCGGTTTATTTGTTGAACAAAATGAGTTTCGTTCGGCACTCAACAGCTTCATAGCTAGGGGATTTTTTTCAATCACGTTACATTATCCTCCTATCAATTTTGATCGCCCCGATTAAATAATGTCTCGTTGTCTCCTTTATATCGTTTGAGTCTTTCTAGGTGAACAACCTTAATTTTCGCTCTGGGGCTGCGTTGAATCCTACAGACCACGTCGTTTATTCTCTTCACTATCATAAAGGGTCCTTCCCAAGATTGTGTTAATATGGGAGAAACTTCTTTCTCACGATGAGGGTTGTACAGCCAAACTCGATCTCTTGTGGAGTCGTGCACAAATGCCTTGTAGGCAATCAGGAATAGTGGAAGATGTCGATCCCAGTTCTGCTGTTCTGCCATTGTCCTGTTGAACCTTTCAACGATGCCATCAGACTGTGAGTGTAGGACTGTTGATCTGGTCTTGCTAATTCCTATCAATTCACAAACTCCCTTGAATGAGTTCGATTCAAAATTCCTTCCTTGATCGGAATGTATCTTCATTGGCACTCCAAACCTTGAAAACATGTTATCCACTTAAGCTCTTGCAACTGTGAATGCCTTGAAAGTTGGTGATCGAATGGAGATTTCCTTCCAGGTGGGTCTTTTCGCTCCGCTTTTCTTCCATCTTAGAAATTCTGAAACGCTTGGATCACTTTCTTGGTCTTGTCTCATTTTCGCTGTGGTCCAGTTGTCGTCAACCATTAATCTCACTTGGTTGATTCCTTCGCGACGTTCAATTCGCTTACCATGCTCACAAGTACCCGAACAATTCGATTGTCCTTAGCCTCTTAACAGGAATGCCCCTGGGGGCTCTATTATTGCTAGCTATCATGCACTTCTATATGCTGTCTAATTTGAGGAAGACCATGTCCTCAGAGGTGATTGCAAACGTGGTGGCATTCGTACTTTGCAGTCTTTAATGAGATGACCCAATTTGCCACATCTATAGCTTGCCCTGTCATTCTGAGTGCTCATTCTGCTTATCAAATATTTAATCTCATCCAGAACCTTCTCGAATGAACTAGTAACCAAATCGTTGTTTGGGTTCTTTTATCGATACCGCTCGTAGTTTCGGGGTTGAGGGCCGCCTCCATTTTTAGAGAACATGCCAACGCATCGTTACTCCTTTCGAAGTGTGATAGTGGCAGAGTACTTTGGATTTCGGTGTCCCTCAGTCCATCAATGGATAACTGCACCGCTAGCTGTTCCTTGAAAACTCCTGGTTCTTCTGGTTCTGAATTAGACTTCAAATTTTTACAGACTCTCGCCCGATTTTTGAGTGCGCATCAAAAACCAGTGGTTTTGCGGAAACTTCTGATCTGGTTTTCAATTCCTTTCATCTCCTCTTGCTCTGTATCCAATTTTTCATGCTCATCGTCGATTTTCTTGAGGTCTTCCTTCAGTTCTTCTTTCAGTTCCTCCATTTGTACTTCGGTTTTCTGTAATACATGTTGGAAGAACTTGTCTTGATATTCTAGAACCTTCTGGAAGTCTGTTTTCCTTTGTTTTTTCATTCGTCCATTTGTTCTCAATAAAAATAAATAAGTATCTCTACGTTAGGTAAGTTAGGTCAGATTAGATTAGCTAATAATTCATACATGCATATTCCAGAAAAGTTTTCCAGGAGAATTTGCCCTTCTTTCGTCTATTCACACGATTTATTTTCAATAGCAAAGTGTCTTACAAACACAGTAATTTTTTTTGCAATGCGTCAGGGAATATCAGTGATACTTTCTAGGTGAACACTAGTCATTTTTCCACTTTGTGGAACTGTGTGGAGAATAGTTATTTATGCAACAAGTGCAAAAAGTGAGTGTTTATTGCACTCGACGTGAAATTGTCCGACGAGGCCATTAGGCTACCATTAATACAAAATAATATAAAATATGTAGCTGTTTAAAACATATGGCCAATCTCACAGAATATCTGCTAAATATGTAGTGGGTTTGAACGTTTAGGTTTATCATGATGACAGCACGTTGAAGTAGAATGACAGATGAGTGCAATAAATCTTGATTGCACTAGTGCAATAAAGAGCTTCTTTTTCCACTGAATATAGTTCAATAAAGTTTTGCTTTTTGCATGAATGTAGAAAAAATGGTATTTTCGACAGTAGTTGGAATCATTTCTTTTCTATTTCTATAGGAATAGTTGTGTTGATCGCAATAACGTTTTAGGGCAGAACATAATATACTTCTTTAGAGATTTCGTTTTATATTTATTTATCAACTTATTTTTCAACTAATCAATTTTGTCTGATTGCGATGTTCTACTTCAATATAAAAGCATAGGAAGGTCCTTTTACGTACAAACTGTATATGAAAACGCAGCTGTGCATCATTCTCGAACCTTTTAGGTCATACACCCAGTCCATTATAATATAATTGATTTGCAGTTCGAACAATAACACCGATAAAATACAATGTAAGCGTTTCGATTTTATCTGCAGGCCTCAACAGGAAATCAATGCAATATAAATGGGTACCTAGACTTTGAAAAGTAGTAGTTAAAATTCCACACAGAGCTCGGCATCCGCCATAGGATGACACATACACAATCGAAACAAACGTAGATTTGCAATAAACAATATTAGCCAACTTGAATTTGAAAAGTTGCACAATGCACTTTTTTAGGCGAAGGTCTTCCCAAGAACCTTGTGGTGCTCATTGAAAATACCAAGAAAGACGAATTCAATAAAATAATAATGTACAGAACACAAATAAGTAAATCTTTCATGGCTAATTTTGGTTTTGTATTCCAGAAATCAACGAAAAAGCCCTATCCAACCAGGAATTTTTAATTGCCCTGTATGAGTTATCAGAGAGATGAACTAATGAATTTCAAAAGACACATCTTCATGCTAATGACATTTCTCAGAATTTTATAATTCAATCAAGTCTGCTATAAAAAAAAGGGATTGTGTTAAAAACAAAACCTGGAGATTGGTGTAGAAATTGAAATATCCTCTAATTGTGTGTTTTTAAATAAATCAATCGACATGTCTGAGTGTTTTTAAAAAAATTCTACAGGGAAAACCAGAATTCAAAATCTCCAAGCTGTATAGTTTTTACCATGATACTGATTGTAATGTTATCAAAAATATGATTTGCACCCTTTAAGTAACAAAAAAAAATTAAACAACCCACTAGTTATAGCAGGTCATTCTCGGTAAATAATATTGATAATTTAAGAGTAATTTCAAGTAACGAAACGTGGAGTGAGCTCTGCAATGAAAGATGTCCAAACAAGACCTATGGTAAGTATATTCAAAGACATACTTCATTATTATATTGAGGTTGCTTTTTCTTTGAAGCAGTTCCAAGTACGTACAAAACAATTCAGTGTCAGTCAACTCACTCCAGAAATCTACGAATTGAATGAACTAGTCTCTATACTGAATGTGCTACATTAAAAGGTCATTTCAAAAATATAAGAAGCCAAATTACCCAAACATACTAGGAAAAACTGATAGAAAATTACAAACATTGATGGAGGATAAAACGAACAACTCGACCAATAACTCGAATAAAAATAGCGATAGTGAATCTTATTACAATTTTTGAAGATGGCGATGAAGTTTCTGAAATCGACGTGACCAATAATTTCAATAGTTACGTTACCAAAGCTCCACATCAAGAAGCTATCCATCTGAATATTATGGAAAGAAATATCAAATCATGTCCCAACTCTCTTTTCTTGCATCCAATTTCCGAGTATGACGTTATTAAGTATATAAAAAGGATCCAATGCAATTGGCCATGATGAAATTTCAATCCACTGAAAAAATGCTCTTATTGATTGAATAAATTAATAACGTACATTGTGAATTTGTCTATGGAACAATGAATTTTTTTCAAAAGATTGAAAACAGCACATGTGTTCTAAAAGGGCGGCTTTAATCTTCATGAAAACTACAGAGCATTCAGTCTCTTTTCTTGTATTTCCAAACTGTTCGAGTTGAATATTAGGAACCAATCGGTGTTTTTTTTGCCAATCAACTCCTCTCGCAAAATACAATGGTTTCACCCAAAACAAGAGCACCGATACAGCACTATACGATTTGAAGGAGCACGTTATAATTGCTCTCGAAGAAAAACTCACATCTGTGGATTGATTGATTTCTATCAAGCTTTCAACTGTGTTAACCATAAACTTCTCCTGTTAAAAATGGAAATCAGGATCCAAAGAGTAGTAAATCAGAATTTCATATGCCAACCGGCAACCATTTAACAGGGTGTCCCTCAAGGCTTTATTCTCGGGCCTTCAGTCTTTCTTGTTTATGCTAATGATCTGATATAGAAATGAACGTAATCGCTTATGCATATGACACCTATTTTCTCGTCAAAGGTCAGAATGAGGCAGCTACCTCAAAACTGACAAAAAGTAATAATTTGACATTCAACATATCCAAAACAGCGTTGATTGAATTCACTCTTATAATGTTCCGGAAAATTTCGAAATCCATGAGAATGGCGACTTGCAGGAGGAACCTCCTGGAATTTTCATTTGGGGCGTAGTGTTTTCTGCGGAAACAGTTTTTATTCTGCAAAATTATGCAGGCAGAATCATTGCATAAATTGGATGGAGACAATCATGAAGGAATAAATTTAAGGAATTGAAAATACCTACTGTTGTATGAACTTTCAAACTCAACTTCGCAAAAAACCAGCACCTAACTACTTTATATCAAAAAATCCATCTAGATCTTGGGCCAAAACTTTGTATTGGGCTTGATGATGGTAACAAATCTGCACCAAATATCGATATTTTTCTTGTTTATCCGCACTTTCTCTCAAGATATAGGAATATACATATGATATTTTTATTTCTGTGCATTTTACAGATTTTATATCTTCTTGATTTGTATAATTTTGTAAGTACCTATTAGTTCGTGACGCTTTCCTTGTTATGGTATTTATTGAAATATTTTCTACTTCATACTTTTAAACAAGGGAAATTTAATTATCTTTATTATTATTGAATTTAATCTAGACAATGTTACTCAAGGTCATAGACCCAAAATACATGGGATACCAAGTATCAATCGTAGGGCATTATCGGGAACAACGCGTTAACATCTTATTTGGTCTCATTAGCTACATTATTCTTTAATTCATAGAAGAAAGTTGAAGAAGTAAATATGACACCCACTTATATGTAATTAGTAGTTGAGATTACTTCGGTATCGTGAGAAAATCCACAATCTCAAGTTTCGAATATATTTTCAAACAAATGGCATGAGAATGTGTTTTACAAAGTTTTGAATTAGGTACATAATTTATTTTCAGCGCCAGAAAGGAGTAAGATAACAATACCACATTGAGTATCAACAACAAAGGTATATCTTGTGGGGAAGCACGTTATCTTCAACGGACGTTTAGTAGTATACCTATCACACGAGTAGAATAATTACAAAAGCACGTTGGCTCTTCTCTATTGAAATATTATGGAAATTAGAATTAATAATAAGACGTACAATACTAAAAATAATAAGCACGAAAAGATAGATTGCATAGTATAGACAGTGACATAGTGATATCCACTTGAGCATTTTCACACGTTATATGTATCCCTGATAGATTTTCCTCTTCACTAGTCAAAGTAGGTATTATTGCTGAAAACGTTGTGGTTCATAACAAATGTAATAATATACATTATACTTCAATGCGCATAGGTGAGGTTCATCTAGAGATACATCCGTCTCACAGTTGTACGTACGCTACATGAGGACAGATTCTGACACTTTCAAACGGAATATAGGGAACTCAACACAAGTGGGAAATAAATGGAAAATGTGAAGAAAAAAAAGGAAAGTAAATTTAGTTGTATTTACTACCTGGCTAACGTGCCACGATCAAGATTTGACGAAATGAACGTGAAGCAGCACGAATACTGCGATCGGAAGTGGTTCCTATATACCTTTCGTTATCCACTACAGAGCTCCTCATACTAAGTATATGTTCCATTTCCAAGTGACTGAATTTGTATTCGAAATAAATAGTTATGATTCAGCGTCAATCGCAATGTGCGTTATGACGAACGTAAAATAATCGATGGTGTGTACCACGCCTAACTGACTGGTGGTTTGAGGCTGCCCGATAACATAAACACACTAAATTCCAGAACTATTCCAATACAACTGGCCAATTGTGAAATAGATCCTAGCTAAGATAAAGGTTGTTGAGGATAAGCAAGTTGACTGATTTATTTCACTAAATTTGAACCAAGAAGAAACAATCCTCAGCAAATTTGTAGAATTTATTTTCTATTAAAACTGATCTTTTGAAATGGATATTATTGTGGATGGTGTCATGAGTGAATGTGAAATTGGAAACGTCTTTAACTCTGAATCCAAAATGCCAATTTGGGTTTTAAATCAGCTTTGATTCTAAAGTGGGCTACAGATATTTTAATTTATCATTATAGTGGTGGTTTGTAATTGAATATTTGTATAAGATAACCTTTAGTATACTCATATACTTTCAATGGTATCGAACTATTTCAGCTGGCTTCACTTCATCCCAGAAAATGAATGTGTCTTATCTGATGTTCCAGTATTTAAGCAAAGAAGTATTGATTGTTTGTCGATAGTACGAGTAAATGTTTATTGTTGAAGAGTACTCCAAAATCTCCACAATCATTGACTCGGATTATTACACATTCTCGGTAATCCATTGTTATATTCTGATTATAACATATAATTGATTAGTTATACCAGGAGTTGTATCATTTGATAAATTTGAGGAAAACGTTATATAAAAGAACCATTCGTTGTTATCGTATGATTGATATATTATGGCTATGTGATTTGAAGTTCTCGCAATTTTGTCTGTACAACTCCAACGTCTCACTAAGCCAAAAGTGAAAAGATATAATTCTTATTGTCGTTACGTTGACTAGGATAATACTCTGATGCAATCTTTCACAAAAAATCCATTCCATTTCTTTGAAGTGGAAATTATCTCAAACTCAGTTATATCGAGGAATGATATAGTATCATGATTACTAGAAGCGTTACCTCCTTAGATGCTATTGCTTGGTAATAGCAAAATAACGGAAATGGCGAATAACGGTGACGTTATTTTTGACGGAAGTGATACAGCATCGGGCTGATTATTGATGTATTATTTTTTGAAGATTGGGATAGAGTAGATGCATCACAAACATTTAAGTTGTGTATCGTAAAATATACAAACAATAAACGATTACAATCTATTTCGTCCATCAAATCATCAATGATTAACGCAAATAATAGGGGACCTAGGTTTGATCCCTGTGGAATCCCCGAGGTAGTAATGAAGTTTCGTCGATAAAGTAGTAAATTGCTTGCATATCAGTATCCATGTGATATAAATTACACTCATAGATGGTGGATTTGTAGGAATTAGCTTAATATTAATCAGATATAGACCGATCTAGAAGCAGTTTCGTTACAAAATGAAAGCGTCTTCCTCTAGGGAAATATTGTTCATGTCAACAAGGTATTCTTCATAGTAACATTCAAACTTTAACAACAATAATGTTCAAAATTGGCAAGTCCATCTTCCTCATTTAATTTTTTCACAATGAAGTCAGGAAAGAAGTACTCATAGGATTTCGCTTCCTAGTTCCAGGAAATTGTGAAACTTCCACACCCTGTGTTACTGATACTATAATAATAATTATAATGATATATTGTGTATTTTTGGAAATATGTGGAAATGAAAACTATGATGGCAATACTTGGCAGGAGAGACATCAAATGAATAAAGCAACATTTATTCTAAAATTCCAGCCTCTTGCAAACAAAATTCTATTAAATAGAAATGTTTGTTGACTATGATCGGTTGTGCCTTGTTGGATTGCTGACTACGAAAATTAGTTTATTATACAGTATTAGAGTTCACAGGATTCTCATTGCCTCTCATTGCCTAGCTTTCTTGAATACATTTGAAATTTTTCAAAAAAATTTCGGTAGCATGTAATCTGAAACTTCCTGTCATTATCCACCAACCAGCCCAAATCACCAATATTTGAATGCTAATACCCTGTATAAATGTTTCCACCGATGAAAAAACTTTGACCGATTAAGTCAAGTTGATAGCACGCACGCGAAAAGTAATCCTTTATCTTGAAATACCCTTCTTTGTTTGAGCCATTCTGCGAACAATTCTGTTTTCGTCAGCGGCCTGAGAGGGTAAATAGGGGTGCCGAGTGAATGCGTCTCTGTTAAGTTTTCCCCTATCAAAGATGAACACTTTCGTAAATCCAGATGATGGTGGTCCTTCAGCCTTTGTATTGTAAATACAGCTATTTTCCGCATTCTTCAGATGTCCTTTTTGTCTGTCGGGTCATCAATTTAGGAAAAAGAAGGAAAATTGTTGGACATACAGACCCGTTCTCCAAGTTGGATCTAATGACTTTGTCAGCATTATTTTTGATCAATTAGTCTATAGAGATTCATCATGTAACAAAAAGTTAGTAAAAACATCTGGCTGATCATTTTGTTGATTTGTTGGCTGAATTGTCCTCCAAAAAATTGTTGAATGAATCCGTTTCAGTCTAAGAGGATCAGAACATGTGTGTGCTCAGTATAAACTACTTCGGTTTAAAATTGGTTTCCGTCTGGCTTTAACATTCACAGGTGTCAGCACTACGATTACAGGAATAATAAAAATACTATAGCAATTGATAATTGACCAGCAATGATGCGTGGCTAGTCATACATTGTTGTCTACACACTTAATTCCTTTAGATAGGAGGAAACCGTATCAAATATGGAATCTGATTCTCAAAACTGACAGAAAAATCTCAACTAATACCGATCATCCGGCCGATCCACCCGCCGTATATAAATGTAGCCTCAGATCAGCTGAGTAGCACCACCACAGAGCAGGGCCGTCTGAAGTCGAACAATGATATCCCTAATAGGGAGCGCAACAGACTGTGATGGACCTATCAGAGGACACTTTTTCCTGGGGACAAGGTGAGAGCCAACATAAGGCCAATAAAGTCGAACGCGAGATCTTAGACTACTGAAACGAGATGTGGAAAGAAACTTTCGAAGAAACTTCCTGGAGACAAGGAGCTTTGGCGAATTATCGAAGGAAGAATGAAGAAGAGGGTGGACCTCCCATCTATTCACGGAGAACGCGAAATATCCTATTCCACTCCACCACCATGCACCCCCTAAGGTTGAGACCCGGAAGAAACCATGCCCCAGTACGATAGATGTACCCGAACACAGTCTCCCCTTCCTTCCACCCCCGCTACTAGAGCGTTCCTCACCCTGTTGATTGGCGGTCAGCAGAAAAATAATCTGACCGTTTTATATGGAGAGCTCGGCCTTTCAGTGACCTGAAGTTCTCTTATATCTGGCATGAGTTCAATATACAATGACGTTACTTATGTGCATGATGCCCCCCAAAAACTGGCTGAAGGCCCTAGTGATTCACCTGGCTGTGCCAGGCGATCTGGTGACTCTACTATGGTGTCGTCTGTCCTGTTCTGGAAAACTTGAAACATAAAGAAAAACAAGAATTAGTCGGGTATTCGCTGCTGACGAAGTTGACGAAGATTTCGCCGTATGGCTTGCTTTCGCCGAACTTCATCAGGGGTGTCGTTGTCTCCCTGGTTGACAGGGCGTCTGTATTTGTCTCTGTCTCTGTCGTCTTGTTCACGTCTGTGTTCTTGTAGTTCTGACATGAGTTGATTCGCGTGAGTTTTTACTCTTTTGAGTGTAGTCCCCACGTGGTTGCGAATCAATCTGTCTGTGTAATCTGTGTGTATATCGAGGTCTCGGTGTATGAACCTGTTGGGCATATACCAAGGTGCATCCGTAGCTATCCTGAGGCAAACGTTGAAGAAAGTCTACAGTTTCTGCCTATAAGAGTTCGCGCATTGACCCCAAGCGGTCGATCCGTAAAGCATTATAGGCAGAAGTATCGTTTTAATTAGGCGTAGTTTCAACTCGAGAGCCAAGTTACTCCTACGACCAATGAGCGGGTATAGGTTCCGCCTTGCGACTTTCGCTAAACCTAGTCTATGGGTGATGTGCCGTCGAAACGTGAGTTTCTCATCTAAGGTTACCCCTAGATAGACGGCTTCGTCTACCCATGGGATTCTGTTATTGTTCATATAGACATGGCCCTCGGGTGTGCTACGCCTTCTCGTGAACAATATGGCCTTGTTTTTGTCGGGGTTGATTCCGATTTTCCACTGGTTGAACCACGGTTCCAGTTTGTTGATCTGGGTCTGAAGCTTTTGAAGTACATGAACTCGGCGAAAATGGCTGTGTAGTCTGCGTAGAGTGCGAGTTTCGTCATGGGGTTGTCTGCCATTGGCATGTCGGCGGTGTAAATGGAGAACAGGTGTGGTGACAGCACTGCTCCTCGCGGGACCCCTGCTTCTAATCTCCTTCTGGAAGTGAGAACGTTTCTAACTCTGCATCGGTATTTTCGTCCTCTTAGGAAGGAGTTAATTAGCTTGACCATCGCCGTAGTATAACCTGCGTCCACTAGCTTTGTATCTATTCCACTCAAGACAAAGCGACAGCCTTTGCAGACACAATGGAACATCAGATCGAGCTTAACGTGGGCAGAAATGACGACCAGGAACGGTATTCTTAGCTGGAAGATCGGGCGAAAGTACTGCATAAGGAGTATGAGGATGAGTTCAACATCGGACAGAAATATGCTACCAGATGGACAATTTGGATTCTGTAGGTTCAACTCAACGGATATGCAAGCCCTAAGGCTGGTGGAGGATGCCACCTCAGAGCTGAACAGGGGCATGAGTGCACATCTACTACTGCTAGATTATCTAAGGCCTTCGACTGAGTCGGGTACGTGGGCCTTATACACAAAATAGACCACCTAGGAATCCCCAGAGGTCTGATAAGTTGGATAGGTTCCTTCCCAGGAGAAAGAATCTTCCAAGTAAGAGTTGAAGGATCTTTCTCGGACACGAGAGAAATCCACGCTTGTGAACCACCTAGTACTCAGTGAACAGCAGTGATACACCTAGAACAGAGCACGACCCTACTAGCGATCTCGATGAATCGGGACATGGGGGTTATTTACCTGCACAAAGTATTAGACAATCTCGAAGCTTGGTTCTCAGACTGGAAGATACGAGTCAATTCGGAGAAACCTCAACTGATCGACCTGGGGTAGGAAACTCCACCTACGAGTGACGATCACCAATTGCCGGTAGAGACATACCATGAGAGCAGCAGGCCAAATACCTCTGGCTAATCCTAGACCTAAGGCTCACTTGGGTCCGACACAAACTCCACTATAGTAAGCTTGCTCTACCCGATGCTCCATAGAAGAAGCAAGCTCAACCTTGAGAACAAGGTGCTACTCTATGATACGATGATAAATTAGGTCATCATGTACGCTTCAGCAGCATGAAGGCCCTTAGCCCCTACGCATTAAGAAATTCTGGAACGAATCCAGAATAAATACCTCAGAATGATGGTGAACGCACCCTGAATACGAGACGACCTGAAACTGTCGACCATCAAGAAAAGCATTCAGAGGAGAAATGCGGAGGTATTCGCGCCTGCAGAGAGCCACGTAAACCCCAGCATAGTAGCCGCTGTCGACTACCCAGCTGACGAATGACGATCCAACAAGGTACAAACGGCTCAATATGTCGCTCATACCCCCTTGAGCCCCAAAACGATCCCGACGGAAGGACACCATACCTCTAACTGTTCACAAGCAGCAAGGAAAAAGGACCTAACAATGAACTGCGAGTACCTGGAGCAGTGTAATGGCTAATAATATGATCCATATCACTATCGTATAGAATAAATAGTATAGGCCCTATTACCGAGCCTTGTGGGACTCCTCTAATCAAGTTCCCAGTATCTGACTGAATGATTGAAAATGTAAAGTAATAATTCGTTTTCGATTCTTTAAGAAAGATGAAATCCATTCAAGAGCCCGACCTCGCAAACCATATGTGTCTGATATCAATAATAAGAGTTTTTTATGAATAACACAGTCGAACGCCCTACTTAAATCACAAAATATTGCAGCAGGGCACTTGACTCACCTATATCAATCATCTGTTTTATGTTGTAATAGACATTGCTGTAGTAGTTGACCTTTCCGAACGAAAACCATATTGGTTTTTGCTTATAACTTGATACCTATCTAGAAATGGTAAAAACCTGTGGACGAAGGTAGGTATATTCGAAATTTTTTGAAAAGCTATAGGGTATTGTTACTGGTTGGTAGTTTTCCAGCATAATTGAATCTTTTTTTTGAAAAAAGGAACAACTTTTCCTCTGTTTCTATTTTCTCTGGAAAGGCACCACACTCGAAGGACATAATGATCAAATATGTTAAAGGTTTAATAATAACACCTGTAATATTTACTTTTCAATACAAATGATGAAATTACATTTAGACCGGCTGACCTCTTATTTTTCAATTTTGTTTACAAAAATTAGTAAATTTTGTCCTCCGTATACGGATACGGAGACATATTGTTATTGTTGAACTGATTTATTGGTATAGAAAAATTCATAGTTATCTTTATACCAAACTAGTTGAAGTCTCTATGAAAACATCCTTGAATTCTTTGGCTGTTATATCCGGATCTTCTACTATATGAGAGATATATTTTTATTTGGCACAGTTCTTTCTTCTAATGCGTTTCTTAAATGTGTTTTACGCACCACAAACAAATTTACGGGGCAGAAAAGGGCTTGACCTCTGAAAAAATATCTCCCTGTAGATTCTCACATTAACTTGGCATGCTGGATGATGTAAACTCGAAAAATTAAATAATATTTCAAACTTGATATCAATATCTCTAATACAGAAAGAGCTACGCAGAAAAAATTTAAAAAATCTTGAAACTTCAACACTTTGTAGGTATATCGGGGACGAAGAGTGTGCGGATACATGGTAAAAAAAGTCTTATTTTTACCCGAAAAATGCGCCCTTGAAACACCCGATATAATCAGTCTCTATCATTAAGAGACAATCCAGGAACAATCAACTTTTTTCTTTTATCGTGTTACAGATAGCATCTGCCGTTTATCCCAATGCCTATTTTCGCTTCTGTTCCACTTCCTTAACATCGCCGAATCTAATAATGTCACTCCCAATCAGTCGCATGAGTTCCGCAAATTTAATTTATCAGGAAACTTCGACTTGGCTCTGGGGACCTGATATGCAGGGCGGTATATCTTTGGTCAATAGAAATCAAAGATAAATAAGCCAGAAACCGCCACATCCGTCCGGAAGCTGGATAAACCGGTGAACTTTCCGCAGATAAAATTAATGGGAAAAAATCAAGTATGTATAGTTGTTTATTCTATTGGATCGCCAGCCTTCTTGGATTCTTTCTTAGAAACCGAAAAAATCGCATATCTTGTTTATATTACATTGACATTAACAATTCATAATTGAACAATCGAACATCAGTGTGTTTATAATTCATGTAGATTATTAGTAAAAGAATAATGTACTTATAGATTGTTTTGACAGTAGTCAGCAATTAGTAATTTTTTCGTAAACACTATCCATAGTTTCTTCGTTTCCATTGATTATTCTTGCAATTTATAAACAATGTGTTAGCTTTGTATTCGCCGTTGATTGGTTAGTTTTAGTGGTGTGATTCGCCTAACTATAAATGTTTAAGTACCGGCTGGTAAAAACAATTTTTATGGTTGAATGAATCTTCGAATTGTAATTACATTTGTATTTGATTTGCATAACACTCATGTAATAACCCCTAACCAAAATTGATCTCTACACTCTGATCGCAGCCAGAATGTCAAAATGGAAATAACTCGTCATCCTCCCCGGAAATGTCCTGTGTTGTATACCACAGGGTTCCATTCTGGGACACCCGCAATTTGCCCTGTACACGTATGCCTTTGAACAATCTACGTCATTGTGTCAAATTTTATGCGGACGGTATCCAATTGCAAGTTTCGTTTTGAACAACCAAAACAGATCTGGTCATAGAAACAACTAATGAGGATTTATCGAACGTTGCATCTTCTAAAAATCATTCGCTTAAACTCAATACAGATAAAAGAAACCAATTATGAAAATTTCTTGGTCTGTTCTCCAAATGGTTACTCGTAATTTATTCGTGTATTTATATATTTATATTCACACAGGCCTATCGGCTTGATTACATGAATATTAAACACCAAATAAAAATTATAATATAAAATAGAAAAAATTTCAGTATTCAGTAGAATTATAGGGGGCATAAATAGAAAGGAATCATATTTTAGCAATGAATGTAATGTTATGCTATGGGACTTGTAATAATCGAAGCGTGCACATAAAAATTAATATAGCCCTAATTGAAACTATTTAAGACTGGCGAAAATCATGGCGGATATTGATATTTCTGAAAATATATTTGTACACTGTAAGATTAGATTTAGTTCCGGATAAATCATTAATCCATTTAAAAAAAGAAGTGGAGAAACGGTATTACTTGCTTATTTTATGAAACTCCCAAATGAACACTCACCATCTTCTTTGTGGCCTAAATATTCTATGTTTCGAGCTTGTTTGGAGTTGAAGGAAAGAATAGAAATCGACAAGTATGACGCTTTGATACGATTTATAGAGAAACAAAATGAGGGATAGAGAGCGGAAAAATAGAAAGTATTCACGAAAAAGCAGGTTAGTGTATTTGTTTGTACTGCCTGGACGATACATTTTTGATGATATAATTCAATTTGGAATTGGCGGACATTGCAGAACCAATGAATTAATGAAAATGTCCATGGAAAATGTTGACATTTTCTTAAATACCTAAGAAAAACTCAAAAATCCAGTTTTCTTGTTAATGCGGGTCGAGAAATAGGGTTGGGAATCGAGCAATGTTACAAGAGAGTATTTATATCTTTTTGAAGCAAAAAACAGTTCCTGAATGTTTGAACTCTTTTGAATATTTTCAAATCATCAGCAAATAACAAGTATTGTGAATGCTTGAGGATGGTAAATTATTATCATACAGAACGAAAAGTTAAGGCCCCAGATTTGAACCTTATGGTACTCCTGAGTTAGCGTGAAATTTCCCGGAAATATTAGCGTTATACCTAACCACTAACCATAACATTTCTGTTTTTGTAAATAATTTTTTGAAACTTCTAACGAAAGTCTTCTCGAAAATCCAATGAATTTTCTTAATAAAATATCATGATCTACCTGATCAATTATGTATCAAATACCTAACAATTTCTAAGCTTGAATCATTAGGAAATATAGAAACATATATGGATTGTTGAGCAACATCCATTCTGGTAAGCATCTCAGTAAAATATACCAAAGTTTCAACTATTTCAAAAGAAATATAAAAGTTATCAAATAAACGCTAAAAGGATCAATCTTGAGTAAGACAACAGCAATGATTTTTTTTCTTACTTCTTACTAATTTCGTTTATAAATCAATGACATACCTACTTACTCATTGCAGATTTACGAAAGAGTTCAATTCCCAACATCTATTGTTTGATACTTAATACTATAATGTAAAAAACTTGAATTTTAGCGTAAATCCAATAAGAATCCTTATTTATCAGCTAAGAATTTGGACTTAATTAAACGTTTATTGCAAATTCGTTTCTCTTCACCAGTGAGGCGTGTATGAAATTTGGATAATGGTTTTTCAACACACCTACTTTTATATTGATCACTTTTACAATGATTTGCATGTTGCGGAATTTTGTTTTCATTCGAGGTTACCAGAATATACTTAACAGGAACGGGTCATATTTACAATCTTTTCTCTAATATGAATGTAAAGTTAAAGATGAAACGCAAGACAATTCAGTTATGTTTTTCAAATATTCACAACCAAATATTTGATTGTAGTCGAGAAATTTCATAGGTCAGAGTGCGGGGGGCTAATAATGAAATAATCACAAAATATATTTCATAACATGATTTTTGGGTGTTTAAAGGGGATGAAAAGGAGATGAAGGTTCCATCTGGAGAACGGTAAAAGATAGATCAATTCTGCGAACGCAAATCGATTCAGAATGGTGAAGTTAGTATATTCTGTGAATTTCAAGTTAAAAAAGAAATTACTCGAAGAAAATCCCAAGGGATAGACCCCTAAATATCATGCAAAATACAAAATCATCAAAATCACTTCAAATTCGCACTATATACGCAAAATTTCAAGCTGATTCCAAAAATATACTATTCAAATATGCTCAGATACAAGGTTTAGCACGGTCGAATTTTCTAACATTTTTATTTTCTATTTTTCAAAAAATTGCCTAGATAGATAGATATGCTTTATTATCAAAAATGAGAACATTTTGTCGACAAAGTCAAAAAAAGTCAACTTTCACAACACAGTGCATAGTAATATAACATAATGTAGATTTTAACTTGTATAAATAAAATGAAATGTAATGAATTAGGACATCGACGTAATATAAATAATATAACAAAATATTTTAAAATTTGATAATCACAGTTGAGTCTCACAATCATAGGACTAGAATGGATATGCATATAATTAAGTATAAATAAAATGAAAAACATGTATAAATTAGGACATAGAAGCGACGCAAAGATTATTACAAAACAACATTTTAAAATTTGATAATAAATCACAATTGGATCTCACAAATCATAGAAGGACTAGGACTGATATGCAAAGTATTCATTCAGACCATAGAAGCTTTTTCCCATCAAGAGGTGTTTGACAGATTTTCTCTGTATCTCGGGGAGCTGATTTCAAATCATACCATAAAAACCTTGAATTGGAAAATTTCAGAAGATTTTTAGACGAAATAATGCACCCGTCCACAAAATCAACATATGCTAAGTGAAATGGCGTTCTAATTCTAAGATACCACGAGTTGATTTCGTAATTTAAATTGATCCACAGTCGATCAAAGTCAAGTAATGCAATATTTGATATTGAAGGAAACGGATTGCAAGGTTCAGGAATCAGAATTATTTTGAAAGAAAGATCTTGAAACACCCTTTTCAATATCCCCATCATAAATTCCTCATTGTCAAATATTCCAAAATGTGTACCAATGTACCGACTCTAATTTTTTTTCAGTCTCTCCTTCCTAGTTTTGGGAAGGAAACAGCACATGTGATCAAAAGGGGTCTGATGTGGCAACAGCGCGACAAATTCTTCAGTCGGTGGAAGGAACGTTACTTCATCCTCACCAGGGACTACTTGTATGTCTTTCGAAGGGCATCAGGCACTGACAGAATCTCAGAAATGGGTCAGTTCATTTTCAAAGTGAAACTAGTCGACGTAGTCAAGATACAATGGGAGAATAAAAAGACTTATAGTACTGGTGAGTATAGAAATACTAATGTAATTCGATATCTTTCAGAAAACGCATTGAAACTAGTAGTCAACAGACTGGCCATCAAATTTGTGCTGTTCTGTGGGTGTTTTAACGTTCCAAGGGTCAAACTCTCAATACATTTTTTTTAACATTCTTCGAACAGCCTAGGGAAATGCGACAGACTAAATGCGGAACATTGAGGTAACGCTATCCAAGACGTAAAAGCTTTTCAAGACCTGTTGGATTAGTAAAGGCAAATAAGGCAAAATTCCACTAAGACGATGTACCCGTTTCAGAGTCATCCAAGGCTACAATCCAAACCCTTCGAAGGCTTCACAGTAGAAAATGTATACACTAATGTTCCCTGCCAAATATGGACCGAAAGAGAACCAGATATGGTAAAAACATGACATTGAATTGGAAAAATAAATCAGGCAGTTTTTAAGCTGCTGAACCTCTGAAGCCCTGAACTCAGATAAGGGCCGAAAGCAGTGTAGTGCTATTATTATTCTCTCAATCAATTTTTTCGTTTCGCCAAAGTAAAATCTAAAATCTCCTTTGAAAAAATCTGCAGAATTTGGTGAAGGTCCTAGAGAGCTGTTTCTTCAACTCATACTTCCAACTGTTTCCTGCGGTTATCAATGATTTTGTTGTTGTTACCTGTAGTAGCAGTTATTTGAATGGAATGGTTGAAATTGAGTATTTTTCTGACCAAGCTAGTGAAGACGAGGTCGCGAATTATACTGCTACGTCCATCAAAGTACGTCAGACAGAGGTGGCCGTAGTCAAGAGCAGATGATACACCTCGAAATAAAAATTTGCAAAATGATGCATCTTCATAAGAGCTTGCATCCAAAATTATCTGTTCCACGGTTATACTTTCCCATAGAACAAGATGGCATTAAATTTTTCAGTTTGGGGTGTTTACATAACAGAATTGTACTGGATGGAGCATGTAAAGTCATCTTTAGTTTAGATCCCATTATCTGCATGTTCTGTGATCATTAAAAAGTACCTGTTGGATTGAACTACTCATTCCCCACCCCGACGGCAATGCAAGCCAAATAAGGAAAATAATCGTTTTAGAGTTTTTGTCTGCCATAAGGAGGATGAATGTACTGAATATCGAGACCTACTTTCTGAACTCTGCACTCTTCACTCAAACCATCATGGTGTTTCTGATCATAGGAGTCCTTGGTGAAATGATAAACAAACTGCTCTCGAATCTCAAAATTATACCGGCTTGCCGTAATATAGCGAAAATCTTAGCCAGATTAATGCAAAATTCATTCTTGATTCACTCCGTCTCTTCAGAGCACACGATTCTCGGATCCAATGCCCAAGGAATGGTAATTCGTGCAAATGGCACCAACGTATTCTCCAGATGTATTGTAGACAGGGCCGACTGGGCAAATAGAGTGAATCAGATGTATATCAAGTAGCGATACCTTGGGCTTATCGTAGAATAGCAAATTACTTCAGGCCCATGTGGACCAAAACTGCAGTAACATCAGTGTAACAAAATATAAGTTCAATTTTTCATTTTTCCATAGTGATCACCTGCCACGTTACATCCATCACTTTATCGATGATTTAAATTTTTTCAGTTGCTCTACTCCTCGGCAGAGATGGTAAAATCTTCCTGAGGGCTTCTGAAGGATTGGAGGATTGGTTTGAACTTTTAGAGGAATGTATGTTCACCAGCAAGGAGAAGAGAAAAGCAATGAGGTATTCGCACAACGACGGTAAACCTAAGGATAATAATAATGATTGTCTCGAAGAATGGAAAGCTGATCGTCACAAAATACGTGAGTAGATTTTCAACTCTAGATATTGAATCTCCTCTTGTAACATAATTATACTCTTTGGTTCCTCTTATGATGAATCTGGAAGTAAATTATGTGGAGCGACTGGAAAGAGTTGGATTATAGATATTCCTCGTCATCTCAGAGAATTTTCAATTGAATCGTTGTTTATTTTTAGTTTCTTCAAGATCTCATAAATTGAACGAGTATAATATCAATTTAACACTGTACTGAACTGAATCTTAAACAGATCTGGTTCATCTACTGCAATTTTTACAATACGAAGAGTTTGGAATTTAGTATTGCATGCAAGTTGTAGACACCTAGAGAACTAGAGATGACGAAAGTCTGACCTTTCATCGTACTATACCAATGGTTGATAATATTGGTATTTTTTTGGGTCGCAGTACCGTAATCATAAGGATATCAATATTTTTCTCTAGGACAGTGTGGTTTTGAACCCGTTATATTATATAACTGTTTTTCAAAACAAGGAATCATCTGCCAGCTCTTATAAAGTTATTCGTAGTCCATAATTTCACGTTCAATAATTTGAATTGTTTTTTTTAGAGACGGGACGATTGGCCAACGACAGCACTAGCACGAGACAGGAAGCTGCGAGAAGACGTCCAAGGGCGCCAAGGGAAGAAGAATGGGAACCAACCTTGGACTACATAAATAGACTTTCTCGTAAGTTTGTTCTAGATCATTATTTCGATTTGACCCATTTGTATTGTTGAAATTTTGAAACCAATTAGTTTATATCCAGATATCCACGAGTACTTCTCGAGAAGATCTGCTTTTTTCAATGTTTCTAAGAGCCCGTGACCAGTAGGAGAGGTTGTCAGTTCATTATTTAAAATATTAGGTTTATCGAAAATGTGACATTTTTGGTCTCTTAATATAAGACACGAAATATAACAAATAGAGCTAAGCAGGCCAATTTATTTTTCTCTCTCTTTGGTTTATATTGATGATCCATCTGTTCAGTTTCCCCACTTTTTTCTCGTCAGCCCAAATATCTCTTTAATAGAACGACAGAGCTTTCAAAGCTCAAAACTGCGACAAATGAAAAAAGTGATGACTTTTTTCGTCTTGGTTCCCATGATGTTCTGTGATCATTTTAAAGTTCTCCTCTTATTTCATACAAAAAATAGGATAGGCCCATGAATACTAAGGTACACTGTATTGACCTGTGATTGACGGCAATCAAATTTCATTAAATAAACTTCGTAATTATTTGTTTTTTTTACTGAATGCAGAATATACACCCACAACTTTTGATGAAATAGGGCTCAGTATGAGAGAAATTTCAAAAACGGAACGAACAAACCTTTCAGTGTTTCAATCCTACAGTATCAGATCATTGGGTACTAGCTGCATATTCCTCTGAGTTTTCTTCGTCCACTTTCTTTTAAAGCAGCCGGTTTTTGAACTTTAGTCAATAGGGGATATACCCGGATTGGAAATGCAAATCAAAATTCCAAGGTACGTTCAATGGGTTTTGGACCAGTTATGACCTGACCACTTACACAACATAAAATGTTCTATCATCGATCATTTATTTACACACTACTCGAAACTATAGTAAAAATACACTCAACTATAATTCTAGTAATTTATTTCAAAATCAATAACTATATAACTGTTTTAATTAATTTTCGCTGACGCTGTCTATTTACTAACTCTCGAACTAACTATATCTACCACTGATCTATCCCACCCGCTTAAGATTCCTTTATGTATATCGGAAAGGCCGAGAGGTGTCGTCGATTTCTCTGGATCTTTCTAATCTGTTTCTCATTCCTTTTTGGATCTTATGAGTCATGTGTGTGCCGTTAACCAGCAGAGATGAGATCATCCGGGCACGCTGAGCGTCAATATCCATACAGTCGCGGTCAGGTTCGGCTTCAGGGTTGTTACAATACACATATCAAAACGCTCGTAGCGCGTATGCTAACAAAGTTTGCCAATAGGAGCTGAAAGCTTTCTAATTATAAATATACTCAATGCTTAATTGGGTTTGAATATTCATTATCCTCATCCTAACTACCTGCTACATTAACCCGCCCATTGTACATTAACTACCCTCTTATCTAAATTGTGATGTGTGAAACAAAATTTCTGGAGTGCATGACAGTATTAACATTATCCCTTATCCTATAACACCTGCCACACAACTTTGTCTACTCTGATTACCTACTTTTAAAAGCTCACCTTACCTAACTCATGAGTTCCTTCATGAAGTCATACCCATATAGAGACTTACATTATTATAATAAACCTTTGTTGATGAAGTTTGTGTTATATAAAATTAAGCAACGCTATGAATAGAGCCCTAGTCCACATTCATAATCCCCTGATACTGATATCGCAGTATTTCCAGACTAGGTATATGTATATCCATTATGACGTATGTGATCATGTTCTTTTCTAATTAATTTTATACTTATGTCATAGCCGATCATTCTCCAGAACAGGTTGTTGAACACTCGATGTCTTTTATGAGCAGTATGCTCTTCGAACTGTTTTATCAGTCAACAAAGTGCGCTTTGAGCTCCTGAGGACGTCAACTTTGTTGGAGAAACACGCGTCGAGTGAAATTGATGTTGTTTAGTGTTTGGGTACTTTATTTTTCTTTATATAGATCTTCAATGGAACAATGCCCTTTTACTTTCGAAATATTATGTTGAAGTTATGGTGAAGTTTAAGATCGTAAGTGCTCCAATCATTAGTTTTCAGTAGGAGTCCAATGTCTCAAGTCGAAACTAAAGTTGGCCAAAATGTATCTTTTGATTGAAACTTACAACTAATATTTAATACGCAAGAATGTTTGTGCTGTTGTTATTTGTTAAATTCATATCACCTATTTTTGTTGTGATAATTATTAGTTCAATTATAAAATTTGTCAACTGCGAGAAAGTGATCAATGACAAAGATGTGACAGTCTTAAGATATGAGCATCAATGATATTGTTTTCCCTTACGACTTCTGATTATTACTCAAAATTTCTAACTATTACTCAAAACTTCTGAATTACAATTTACGACCTGAATCGTCACCATAAGTCGAAAGAATGCAATGGTGTCTCTTGTCTTTGGCTCTGGAACATGACTGAAGAAGATGAGGAATGAAATCATACAACTGACAGGATACTGATGACGGATAGCATTTAAGGGATGACAAGAGACAAATAATATGTGGCATATGACAGGTGATCGATAACTGGTTACAAGTGATACATGGGTGTGATAAGGGTATCTGGTTGATGATAAGAGGTGGTGCGACTGGAAGTGAGATTGGTGAGAGTTGTTTCAGTATTGTGGCTATTCGGGTAAGGATCTACTTGAAAAAATTTTTTAGAAAAAATAATACCATGAAAATCGTTATTTACATTATTTAAGTACAGTTTATTCAAAACATAGAAAAAGAATGATTATATCAAGTATTGAATCATGACATGTATGTATACATTCATTTGTAAAAAATTTAATGTTGTATTTTGGTGTTTACTAGGATATCAGAAAAAACTTTTTAATTTTCTGTTACGAACAATGGAAACGTACTCTGAACTTAGCTCTTTTTAGGATAGTCGTTATTGGACTATCTGGAATAGATTTGATTGTGATGAATTTATATATCTTGCTTTCAGTTTGCAACTCAAATATTCCTCAGATAAAATACATGTAAGGTGAGAGTCGATGTCTGACAAAAAAATATTCAATAGGAACCCAAGTCTATATCGAAAGCCTCAGCTCATTCATGACGTATTTGATATGTTTATCTCATGCCAGACTATTGTAGTTTGGTTATTAGACGACGATTGATTCGGTTTTATCGTTTTTGAGTTTATTGAATTGCAGAGGTTATAGCTGGTATAGGTAGGTATACTTTAAAGAATAAAAAATGCTTGACTATGATTGATCAGCTGTTAATAATTTGGAGTGAAGAATTTCAACGGAACCTTTAGCATCATTTGTTTTTTTTTTCTGCAGAAAATTTTGTTCAATAAAATATCTGCTTAGCATTACTGTGTCTTAGTAGATTCTTACCGAATTTTAATAGGAAACAGGGAAAGTTTTTAAAATAATTGGATCCTGTGAATCGTGAAATATTTCTTAGTACGAAAATAGATGAAAAACTATCGAGAATGGCAAATTCAGGAATATTCTAATTACACATTTAGCTGACTGAGAATTGTGTATTAAATTACCCAGTACCTGAATGCGAAACTCTGTGGGAACGAATTGGGAAATGGCATTGTTGAATGAATATTCAGCTGGTTTCATCACGAGACAAGGCAACATTCAGTCAATGGATTTTTTGAATTAGTCATTATGAAACTCAATATGTATTTGGTTAGATATCGTAATAACTTGATTGAGAAATAAATAGATATTCTCCAGTGAGAGTAATTGCATTGCATGAAACTTACCGAATTAACCGATCTTCACGGTTTAATCTATATGGAAAAGAAAGTGATACTTATACACCGCATACCCATTGTACGCTTTCTAACTCGGATGATAAAACTGAATTAAGAATGCAAGACATGTTTTTTTTATATAAAACAGAGTTTTGTTCATCCTTAGTGAAACTGAGAAAAATATGCGTGAGTTCCTTGTCCGTATGAAAAACTAATGGAGCACAACAAATTAAGAATAAACACTGTAAAATTGGGTGGTATACTTTGATAAACACACGCACATTCTGACTGACATTGAGATCCTTCAATTTCTTAGAATCGGCTAATCAAAAATGGTTGCCCCTAGCGTTGTTAGGCAAGTCACCCTTTTTTGTTTAAAAAAGTAGTGGGAATGAAATTTGAATAAAAAAAAATTGCAAAAGTTCACTTTTGAAAAAGTTAGGGCAAATTAAAATGAATAATGATAGCGTACGCAGTGCCACCTGAGTGCTACATAAATAATTTTGATTTCTCTCCTCAAAAAACTCCGTTCACTAATTTTTTTTTCAAAAAATTGTTTTTCTGAAATATTCATTCAAAATAAAATTTCTTCAACACCCAAAACAATACATTTGCGGACACATGTTCATATGAACTTTTTATCATGAAATTAGTCAAAGATTAACCTATTGAAGTTTGTAAAAGTACTTAATAAACACCCTGTATACACCACTGAACATTCCATCGATAGTTCCCTATGTTTTTTGTTTTCAAAATTCAGCAATACAGATTTAGAGATGTTTAGTGGAAATTCTTTGGTTTAAAAACGTTCACGTTTATTTCAAACTGCAAATATGCTTTTCTACAGAGTACTTGCCAAAGTACATGTACTATTTTATGAAAGTCGTCATAAACACCAAACCATATCATCTAATAACAAAAATGGACATTGGAAATTGAATTTTAGAATTTTCATCTTTCAGAAAAAACGCTCAAATTTAATTTTTAGGCCTTGTGTAATAATTATGCAATATGCAGAATTATATTTTTGAACAGACGGACCAAACGTTTCAGTGAAATCTGAAAAATATCACCTGAAGTATCTAGAGCAGTTGTGTTAATATTCCCTTTTTCTCAGTCATGCATATTTCTACTTCCTTTTCAATTTTATACTTTAATTTATTCAGTTTCTGAATGATTTGAATAGGACTTGGAACAGGTGTTTCTATGAATGACACCCTGATTGCGAATGCGAAATTCTTTACCCTAATTGGAATGCTAGTATATTATATGAACATGAAGTGAAACCACTTTCTCGAGAGTAATAAAATATCATTACGGTCAGGTGAACTGCATATTATAAATAAGGTATCATAATTTCCGCCAGAGTCGTACATTTCGTTGAACCAACTTGAAAAAGTATATCATATAAGTTTCAAGAAAAACATGTTTTGATATTCACATGATGATTTTTTGGGTTGTTAGGTCGACGTTCGTAAGGAGTTAAATTCGACGTTTTGCCAACACAAGTGATTGGCATTCCCAAGATTTTTCAGTTATCAACAGCCAGTAAGCCAATTCACTTGTTCTTTTTTCAGTTCAACGTCTTGCTATATTTAATTGGATGATTTGTGATAAAACTATTCACCATGCAACACACAACGTTGGTGAGAACTTCTGTCATATGTCTATAATTTATGACAGTTGACTTACTTGTCTTCTTCCTCATTATGGCTAGGCAATTTTTGGCGCACATTCTATAACACTACAGACCTACCGCACTGCTATTTGTTATCTAACAGGTCATGGAAATCCATCAACACTGAGATCATGAAATATCCAGAATGCTCAGTAATTGTGAATTATCGAAAATATGGTGTGCATCATCACACAATCAACTGGTAACCTGTTGCTATCATCTCCCACATGAATGGCCAGCTATCTACTGAATATGGTGAAACTCTAGTCGTTGCATTTGATATTTCCAAAGCTTTTGATAACGTTCCCCCCCCACCAGTCGTGTTGCTTGATATCTAGCTTTCTCTCTTCTCTCTCAAGGGTTCGTCCATCTGTTGCGGTTCGAGAACCAAGATTAGTGATTAAATTATCTATAGATTTCTTAGGGAACGCCGATGATCTTACAGAAGGCAAATTCGCAAGAACACTCTCGGAGCATGCACAAACTGCTCTGAACACGGATTTTGCTGTAGTCTCATTCGTTTACAATCTCCAAACGTTTCTTTAGATGCGGCAGTCATCTTCAGTGAAGTGGTTCAGGTTCTCTTCTTGACGTATCAACCTCGCCACACCACTGCAGATGGAGTTACCGCGTTTGGAGATTTTAACCAAATAGGACTACGGCGAAACCCGGAAACCAATCAAAACATTGACGCCTACATTCCTACAATCCCTGGAGATAATTAACAAGTGGTACCAAGAGAAAAAACTAACGATAAACCCCCCAAAAACCACTATAGTAGTTTTCACCAAGAAGGAAGTACTAACCGAAGTGAATTCACCAGTTCTTAACACGGTGAACATTCCATTTACCCAAGAGACAAAATACTTGGGAGCTCTCTTTGACCACAAGTTGACATGGAATCAACACCTATAAATAATCCAGAAGAGCACGATGACCCTCAACCTGTGCAGAAGAATGTGCAAAAAAACTTGGGGTACAAAAAAATTATCGAATGGCTATAGCTATGAGAGGCAAAGAGGTGTTAAAAGAGGACCTCCAATTAATGTAGAAAAAGCCAGCTATACAGAAAGCTCAAAAACCGATGAAGGTGTAGGTGCAGGAATACATATTATATGGCCAAGCCAAAAACGAGAGTCCCACACCTGACGATATTCCAGGCAGAAGTTGCAGCAATACATCACCGTGCAAAAGAGTTCAAAGAAAGGACTATCGACATGTACTCGTACAGCCATAAGAAAGTAATCAGCTCCATGTAGATCAATTCCAAACTTGATTGTGATTGCTTGAAAACCCCACAAGACTTATACAGCCAAAACAGACTCTCCCTGGCCTGGTTACCAGGTCACTCAGGTTACAAGGGCAATGAAGTGGCAGATTCACTATCTCAAGACGGTTCAGAACTTTTTTGCGGTATAGCAAAAGCACTGGAAGAATAAAATAACAGTATTTGAGTGGAAAAGCAGTCTCGTGGTGGTACTAGACACTGGGGATGGACCAAGCTAAAAAACCATCGTCAAAATTCACAGAGTATCTACAAATCTAGGCGAGTATCCAGAATCCTGGTTGGGCTCCTAACAGGGCAGTACATTATCAACAAACACATGGGAAACAGCAGATTGGCAGTCACAACTTCAAGCAGATTTTGCCAAGAAGAAGAGTAAACCTCAGCACACCTACTGAGCTACTACCAAGGTCTGACTAGGTTGAGGTTTTCGACGATTGAGGGAAAATCACAATCCTCCCAATAAATGGAGGACCCGAGGTCTGTTCTATGGAGTCTAGTGATAATGGAGGGTCTAGACAAGGAACTGTAACATAACATGAGAGCATACACAACAGATCTTCAAAGGTCGCAGCGGAAATGTTCCTAGAAGCACATCTGCCCCTTATTATTCTTAATCTAAAAATAATCTATCAACCTATAGATAATGGGCCGCGGTGGCTCGTGGGTTCCGTGCTCGCTCCATGACCTAAAGAGCATGAGTTCGAATCTCAGCATTGCCACCGGTCTCGTGCATGGCATCACACGTATTAAAAGGTAAGGGCTACGTCTTCCCCTAGCTCGCACAAGTCTCTGACTTCTGAGGGTTGCACGTAGGGGTGCAACCGGTTGACGGATATAACAATTTCAACAATAACAATTTCAAGATCTAGAGCTGGCATACGTGACGCTGGTGAAAACTCTCGAAGAGTTTGCGATCATGTTGCATAATTTTCCTATACAACGGATGTGAGAAAACCGCAAGTTAGCAGTTTGACAACGTTTTCTGCTAATGCATTTTTAAATTATAATTTCGTCGCTAAAACAAAATAAAAAAAGTCTCCGTTAGTAAGATTCATAGAAGATGACTTCATCTTGGACAAGTATAACATTTTACTTGCATGTTCACTCAATAGTCCAAAATCGTCAGGAAATAAAGATGAATCTATCCATATTCTGCGAACTTTCGAAGAAACATCTCCAGTACCTTGTATAAGGAAGTGTCCAAAGTACCGTTGTTCATACCACTCTAAACGTTGTAATTATTCAAAATCAAGTCATAAAGACTACTACTCAATCTGAACTTTAGCGCTGAGTGCATCAATAAAATCCCCTACTACGGTCATATTTTTTGTGAGGAATATCGCAAACCGCTGATTTCCTATTCAAAAAAGTGATATTATCGTCGAGTTACGCTCATGACCACTGCTAGAAAGGTAATGGTCAGCTGAACAGCGTAATGAAATCTTCTTGGTTGTCATTGTAAATCTTAAGCAATATGCAGTGTGCGGATAGCGAAACATTTTCAACCTTCCCACCGTCTAGAGATATGCACAATCAACCTCAAGTTGGAAACACGAACAGTCTGTGAGATTATAACTTTTTATGATTCTTTGTAAAGTTCAGAACATTCCTCTTATTTCCATACTGTTTATTTATCGGTTCAGAATTTCTCGAAATACGACCAACCGGATTACAAGGCTGTCTGTTGAGAAATAACGTGGGCCAGGTTTTCAATGTGAACGTTGGTAATGCCATATTTATTTATACTTAAAAGTATGTTTGTAGTTATCAGAATTTTCTTTAACAGTCTTTTTGAAATATACTCTATTTTCAATTGAAACAAATCGTTTTGATAATCTTTTACGAACGATATACCATTTTGAAATGAAAACACCCTTATAAAACATACATTCTTCAACTGATAGGAATGATTTAATTATTATTATCAGGAGGACATCCAGAAAGGCTGCAAGGATACTAAATATCATGAATATAGTTCTTGATTTTCAGGATTTTTATTAACATAGGTCAAATACCCGAAATAGTATTGGTAAATTTTTAGAAAGAGAACGGACTGCACCAATAAATTCCCAACCTTTTCAATTCGTTTATGTCAAAATTACGTTAAAATGCGCCTTTCAATAAAAAAAGGTATTAGGAACTGATATATTTATTGATAGGAAATATCGTACGGTATATGATTGATGCCACAAAGGGAGTTGCTAACTGGAATATTGATTGAATTCGAAATGTAATTGTTTTTGAGAATAAAAAATTATTCTTCGAGTTACAATTTCGTTCTCAAAAGAACCTTCTGACTATATATTATTGGCGACGAGATAGCGAAAAGAGCAAAATAAAAGTATTGTTTAGAAGGAGAAAGCACAACACAAATGAAAATGATGGCCAAACTTCCATTCCATGTGTAGATGCTACTGTGCCCGAGAAATTGAAAATATTCGATCCATCCGGAAATTCATAACTGGGAGTTTTACCTGAGGAAAATGAGGCAGTGCTTCCTAGCAAATATCAACGTTGTGGACAATAGTGAGAAAAGGGCCATTCTTATTCAATCCCTATCAGATACTGCATTGTCTTTGATGTTGGATCTATGTATTCCGGAAAAACCAGAAAGAACTGATTATGAAATACCTATTCATTGAACAATTCAACAATAATTTCGAGACACAACATGCAGTTTTTACGGAAATAGTGGCACTTATGGGTGCTAAGAAAAATCATAATGAATCTACAAGTAGCAAGTCTTCACCGACAAACAATGCACTGAAAATATTCTGGACCAGAAATTCATAACTGGATTTGATTATTGTAGCGGGTATCCCAGTTGGTTTATCACTTCAATAATCACATACCAAAACCTTCGTCTTCCACTGAGATATTAACATTTCCTCCTACTTTTAGAAATACATGTGTGAATCCAATAAAAGAAGGAAGGAATGTTATATCTCGGGGAATGACAAGGATACCTGCCACAATTATCGAAAAACATTGTAACGGAAACTTTTTAGTGAAAACTAACGATGGTATGTTATGGAAGAGACATCTAGATCAGATATTGAGAAATAATAATACCCCTAGTAATATCTGGATAGCATTGATTATGTTCTGAAGAAATTTGATAATGAGATCATGCAAGCACCTGTAAAAGTCGTGGAACATCTAAATCGGATAATATTTCATGTTTTGCCTCAGTTGAAGAGGTGATTTCAAAAAGATCATTTTCACGAACAATAAGGTTGAGAAAAATTGGAGATTGGTTTGAACAGTAGTTCAGAATTAGTAAGGGAGGAAATATCGTACTGTATTTGATTGATGCCACGAAGGGAGTTTCTATAGAGAATATTTATGGAAATGTATTTGTTCATGAAGATAAAACGTTATTTCTCGAGTTACAATTTAATGAACCGATTCAGAAAGTCTTGAAATCTCAGAACTCCTTCAAAATCTGTTCATAAGTGAATAAAATATAAGAGAATACACTTCGAAAAATATGTTCACTGGAAGTTTCTCAGTTTTTCCTTTTATTTATGAACACATTTCGATAAATTTCTAATCAGTGATATTTCAACAATTTATTTTAGCTAAAATCTTGATATTAAACTGGTTAGTTCCTTATAAATTTTTCAATTTATGTACTCGTTGTCACGTTCTAATGTGATTGTAACATAGGTAAACCATTTAAAAGTGATATGATCCTTTTTATATTTTTTACTTTGAAAAATAAGAATATGCCTTGAAAATTAAGACTCGTTCATGAAATTTGGTGTACAAGTGGACTTTTTGAATGTCTCCCCAATGAAAAACAAACTTTTCAAAGCGGTTGAAAAATGTTTATTGTATAAGGTTGTAACGATTTCAATTGGTTCACACTGTATTATGACAATCCGTTTCCTTAGAACATTTTCTAGCATGGCGCTATGTTATCTGTAGTTGATTTAAAATTACTACCAATATAATTCTGCTACAAAACGTCAACGTTTGAATAGGAGTACTCCCAATTTTATTAAATTTGCTTCGATACCCATCATTTCAATTGAAGCTTTCGAGTTTTAAAATTCAATTTGCGCGATAAACAACCATTTTCACAACTGTTATTCAGTTTTAAGTTTAGCAGAGGAATTTCGAATAATTTAGCCGAAAGTTTTATTATTAAAAAAAATTTATACGCTTCAGAATACTCCCTTAACTCAAGAAACCCTTCATTTTAATTCACGATTATACTGTGAGTGTTTAAAATCTTATCTATTATTTTTTACAATTCTTGCAACCAATCGAAACCATCAATTCAAAGCATTCTTTGAAAATTGCCGCGGGAATTTTTTGTGGTATTTTGTTTTTATTATGTGACAACTGATACTTTTGATCTGACGTGTCATCAGTTTGCATGAAAAGTGAAAAATGATTCGAAAACGGTTTAGTACATCATCATTTCATGAAATTTTGAGAAAATCAACGAAAATACATGTAAGAATACTATTTTGAGTAACGTGTCAATTTGGAAACAGTTACAATTGATAACCTAGGGACAGAGAGAAAGCAATAGATTTTAATCCAAAAGAACAAAACAATGTTACGGAATCCTCCAGCAAGGACAAAACATCCATAATAATTGTATATTTCATGATGAAAACTTCAATTTTCAAACTTCATTCTGTTTATAGTGATTCAAGTAAATTGTTGAAATAAAAATGTTTTATGTATAGAGAATAGTTCTATGATTAGAGCATCAAAAAATAATCTATCGAATACCACACGAGAGTTCTATGAAGTAGAAAATAATTCTTCAGATTTTTTTCTCAAACTTGTTGCCATTTGGCAACAACTGATAATTTTTATATTCACCCGATAAAGAAGCTCTTGTGTTGTTATTGTTGAATAATTACTAGTGATTTTATGTTTTTATACATTATTCCCCACTTTAACAAAGATTTCTTCTCTGATAATACAATGATCAATGAATTTTGCTGAATCCTGATATTCAATTTATTCAATTCGCAAAGTTGCCAAGATTTCATCGAATAATTTTTTTACAGTTTTGACTGACATCGATATCAGCACTTACGACGACAGCACCCTAGGAGCACCTTCAGTAACCTCTTACAGAATGAACGATGACGTCTTTTGTGTTCAGCCACCTTCCCTCAGAGCTATGGGTTCCTTCCGATCTTCAAGGGACTCGACGAATTCGACGTCGAAGCGGAATCCACCAGATGGAAATTGTCGTTATTTCAAATTCAGAGGTGAGTTCAGATGTTCATCCGCGAGATCTTTGATGATATCTTTGTATGATTTTGGAGAGACGAGATGTTGGAAATCTCGAAAATAGCGCAATTTCCTCTCGTGTATCGAAGTAATTATTGGAATTACGATCATAGTTACTTACTATTGTTACACTTTGACAGTCAAGCCCCGATTCGAAATTATTTATGTATATACCACATGTATCACCAATGATACATGAAGTGTAGTTTTCAGTGGTACCATCTGTACCACCCGTGATATTGATCACCACGAATTTCATAAATGTTTATAAATTTTGTCTATTGGGATTAAGAACTCTGATTCAATCTATGAGGAACCCAATAGTCTACAGAAACATTGAATATCACCAGTGATATGTGGTCAAGACTTCACTCTCAGATTCTAGCTCATTATACCACAAGCATAACTTGTGCTTGTCCTCGACGTCTACTGCTGCAGGATACACAGGGATTTACAAGAAGCAGATCACTCTTTGGTTCCCGTATGTGACAAGTGTGTCACCCATGATTACGTAAAATACTCCCTGGAAAGGAAATCTATGGCTGAGTAAAATTCAGCAACTTCTCCTGCTGTAAAGTTATACTATAGTACCGTTATTTGGAAGGGATATGACAGGAATCTTATGGCTTTTCATCAGTATCGGAAGAAAGCATGAAGCTTCATCACATGTGACTCATATGGAACTCAACAAAAAAAGATTGTTATGCAGGTCTAACCATAATTTACTATTAGGAAAACACCAATAAATGAACAAAAACTCCCACGCTTCCTATATTTGACAGTTAATTTCTATATAATTTCAGCGTCAGTGTTGATTTGAATGTGACAAACAAATTTAGCTCCAATTTAGCCGTGGTGTTGTCCCCAATTTAGCCTACCAGCTCATAACTTTTTCTCTATTACGTATGCCAGCAATTTATCATCTGCTTTAAAAGTTCCATGTACTCTGTTGATTGAATCCACAGTATCAGTATCTCAGGTAGTTTCAATTCCTTTCTGTGCTAAATAGGCTGCATGTAATATGATCTGTGTGTGAGACTCGATGAGAGAATAATTTGTGATAACTTTTTTTATGTATAATTTACAAAAGAATATTTATTTTCTATGAAAATTTTTCTGGTAATCCCAATTGTTACTGAGATAAATCAGAAACAGTAAAAGCAGTTATTGTTTTTCGTACACAGCACTCAACCACATCATTTTTGAGGATGCCAACATAAAAATTATGCTTTTTCAAGTCCAAACAAAGAAATTGAGACTACTATCACACTCGCATCGTCAAGGAGCTTACTAGCCAATTTTTGTCCATAAAACTGTCTCAAAGAAATTATACTGAATTGCTTCAGCAAAAATGTTGAAATAGTAGACTCAATCAGGTTTCCACAAACACAGTCGAAACGGAAATGTTATCATTGAAAAGACATTGAATACTTTGAAACAAATGTTAGATAGTGCTCGGTAGCGAGGCGGTTAGATACCGGCCTTCTAAACTTCCGCTCGCATTTAGCCAGGTTCGAATACTGGAAAACGAGAGAATTTCACTCAATTTCATAGAAGTCGATAGGCTAGGATTTGTCTAAATGCCAATCCCGACGTCTGGTGCTTGCTTGAAGTTCACACCGACCACCCGGGGTGGTGCTGTAGGTTTTCCGGGTTTTCCTACAGCTGAAAAGTGAACACGCCACCAAAAATCAGTAAGTCGCCCCGGCAAATAATAATAATAATATTAATAGCCGTCCTCTACCCGCGCAGGCTATGCCTTTCGGTACACTCTATGAGTGTTTACGACGGAGTATTATCATTATATTATTATTATTCCAAAGCCAAAGCGTCCAATAGAGTATTATACAGTGTGTTTCCCTTCTCATGGAAACACCCCCGTATCTTCCGAAATTTTCAATGAAATTTTCCGAATCGACAGATTCACTAGAAATGAACTCGCTGCACGGAAGATGTCATCCTACGTGATATACACTGCACGAAAACAGCGATGGAACCACCAATTTTGCCAGAAACATATATTAGGAGGCAAAATTGGCCAAAAATTCCTTCGAATTCGAGTTTGGGATCCCCGAATTACTGCTACTACACCTGTCTCTTGGAAAATAAAAAAAAGTTTCACTTCTCATTGAAACGCCCCCGTATCTTCCGTAATTTTTGACGCAGAACCATGAAATTTCCAGGAACGATAGATACACTAGAGATGACCTCTCTGCACGAAAGGGGACATCATAAGTGAAGTATTTGGAAAAAAAATTGAATTTTTCAGAACTGAATTTTTTTCAGGAGACAAGTGTATCAGTAGTAATTTGGGGATACTGAACACAAATCCGAAGGAATTTTAGGCCAATTTTGTTTCCTAATACTACTTTCAGGAAAAATGGGTGGTTTCATCGCTGCTGGCGAGCAGTGTATATGACGTAGGATGACCTCTTTCGTGCAGAGAGTTCTTCTCTAGTGTATCTATCGATCCTGAGAATTTCATGATATTTCGTCAAAAATTACAGAAGATACGAGGGTGTTTCCATGAGAAGTGAAACACACTGTATACAGTTATGCTAAACATACTGTAGGACAATGGAATCAGAGGACTAGCTCTCGATGTATTTCGTAACCATATTGAGGGCAGAAAACGAAAGTGAAAATCGAAAAGTCGTTGATTCACTCATTAACAGTCAGAGTCCGAGTTCTACAATAAGTTTCAATTCTGGACCCATTACTTTTCTTTTTGTATACAAATTATATCTGTAACATGAGTGATTTCGATAACGAAATAATTTTTTCGTAATCCCATGCTGTTATTTTGATTCAACGGTATTCAGTTGACAATTGAAAAGTTAATGCTAACCATCTCCGTCCGTTAAGATTTTTTAACCGCAATTTTTTTTACATGATTGAAGATCTGAACTATAAGTATTTCGTAACTGAACTTCATAAATTGCTCTACACAAACTACAGATCTTCTGGGTTTTAGTAGCAGTAATAATTGAGCACATTTTAGTTTTCCAAGTATACATGAAATCTTTTTCAAACTTTCTGGATTAGATGAATATTTTATAAGTTATGAGCATGAAAGGTAAAGAATATATCCTTAACTATTTGATTTGTCAAAGTATTGAAGAGATACTTGATCTAAAGGTGTATTTCCTCATAACATGAATTTTAATAAAAAAATAATTGACTATGATTGACTTTTGTTTAATTTTTTCAGAACGTTCCTACAGCGACATTCAACGAGTGTAGAAGAACTACAACTACTCGACTCATTAGCAGTCAATGATTGGATATCGAGTGTTATTTTGGTCTGTTGACTAGTCATTCCCAAAGACATTGCTGATATTAAATCGAAAAACCAAATAGATGTGTCTAGGCAATATGTTTTCAACTGTTTACTCATTATTTATAACGAATATATTTTTTTCGAATCTTATTTGAAGAATGTTTTCTCATACCTACATGTGAATATTTTGTATGTATAATTTTTGTACCAATTTCGCGACAATCTGTATTTGTAATGTTGGTCTTTTCAATATTGTAATGGTAGTTTGTTATGTATTTTTACTATGTATTTATCGATTACTGGATTGAATTAAATGGATTATAATTGCAGATATCTCATTTGAAATTCCATTATCTTTGAAGAATTTGATAAAAACATTTCAAAGAAAAATTCCTCTCTTGTCACAAGTTCGCAAAACAACTCTTTGAAGGACAAATGTGGACCAAGTATTCCGGAGTCTGTTGAAGCTTTGGCCTATCTACATGTTACGTACAACATATCAAGTACAAGATTCACACATAATCTCAAAAATAAAAAAATTCAAATTATCATTCGACACATGAAGATACTTTCGCGATCCGACTCATAATAGCTGAGTAAAACAAAAAGCACCATCCGACGTGATAACTGATATTCTCATATTCGAAGCATCTGTATGACTGAGGATCTAGATGTTGTTCTGTATGATTTTGGAGTTCAGATCCGCTGAAATAAGCCAATGAAAAGTTAGGCAAAGCTGGGTTTAAATGTTGGGTTCCAACGCGACTCATGACCTATTGTAGCTTACCCAATGTATATATTTTTCCCAGTATATCCAATATCTTTATGAAATCGAGAAGAACATTGGGAGAACAAGTTACCAGCTCTTCTGGCAATACTACTGTACTGTCAAATATTGAAAATCTGGTTCTGGCTGCTTTAGGGTATCTACAAAGATTATCTTTAGCCGTTAGTGGCCTATGAGCGAAGTTACCATAATTTGAGATGTCAGTGACCTGTTGTTTCCCTGTGAATGCGATAAATATTTTGGAATGAGCTACTCCAGGTAGACTACGCCAATATTCGAGTCTTTTATTGTCTGCCTGAGCTGTTGATACATTCTTGGTGCTAAATCGACTTGTTCTGGCCTACTGCCAAGCTTGTGAACATACCGAATCAAACTCATCAGACCGGTGAAATGTATGAAATGAGAGAAAGATCATTGGTCCTGAGCATGCCAGCAGTATTCTGCAATTGCTCTACCTTATACCCAATCCAGGGAGCCAGGAACTGGAGGGAACCAAGTCAATGCCGAAGCCAGGCTATGTTCCTGCCCCGCAGGTCCAAGAACACACCTGAGAAATAAAAGCCAGAGCAAAAAAACAAGAATTGCGAGAATATGAAAGCCACAGCTAGAATACATCCACATCGATCCCTTTCTCATAGTCTGCAAATGGCAAATCAGCAAATACAAATTCGAACGCAAGGAATGGCTTTGTAGAAAGGCATCAGAGGTCTGAATAATACCTTTTGCAAGCCAAAGATGATATCATCGAGTGCCTAAGCAGGGTCCGGGGTGACAGCAAGGTTTTCCTTGCCTTGTGGAGGTTGATGGAAAATATTCGAATGTGCATGGAGTCCACAGTAAGTACCATTCTGTTGCGGAATTCGTTCACAGATATATAATAGTTGACATAGTGCTCTCATGCCCGAGATGAGATTCCGACAGCAACATAAGCTGGAAATCAGAGGATTCACCATCCCACCATCACCATGTTAATATGTGAAAGAAAAAGGGATGGCAACAAGGGCCCATGCGGGCCTACTTGCCTGACTGCGGCTACTGCAGCGGCCTCCCCGAACAACAACTACTACTACGTAGATGCCAATCGTGTTGATAAATGCTTGGTTGGATTACATCACTGAAATTAAATTATGTTAATAATAATATAATTTCATTTCAGTGGATTGCACTGACTACCCGGGGTGGAGCTGTGAGTTTTTCCGTGTTTATTTTAGGATGAATGCGAAAAATTAGTTTCCTCGACAGATCGTACCGACAAGTAATGACGAGAGCCGTCTTCTACTTGCATAGGCTTTGCTTTCGGATACACTCATAAGTGTTTATGAGGAAAACTATCAACTCTGTATACGATGTATGAATTATTTTAACATAAGATTCATTGTGGAGTTGATACAATCAAATACTCTTCAACGAGTGAAAAACTTGAAGAACGTTCCACTCTTCCTGGAGTATGTGCTTCCTAAAAAGTCATTACCTGTAAAAAAACAAGTTATGTGAGGGTTATGGTTTGAATATTCGTAAGACATCGAATTACTGTTTGCATGTTTTATTGGGGTTTGAGTTTATCACTCGTCTTCTGGACTCTCGTGAAAGATATCCTGTGCCTGTTGGACAATCCTGGCTCTTTGATAGGATCATGTCCACTGCCCAGAGCAGCGAGATGGGGCGGTAGCTCTCGACAAATTTTTGTTTTTTCACGGCTTCAGGAATAGGGATGATCTCACCGGAAACTTACCCTGGTTGTAGGGAATTCATCAGGCGAGTGTGGTTGAACAACAAAATACCAGAGGATCATCTCCATAATGTTTTGATCCATATCAGAAAGTTCATTAAAACAATATGGCAACGTATAAAGAACCCTCACCAGTCTCAGGTATCGGCACCTGGCACTGACCAGCTCAAGTATTGAATGGGAAACCCTCAACTCGCTCGGAGCTGGATGGGCAACCCCAAATCAATTTGGGAGCAGGTATGGCACTGGTGTCTACGTAGCGGAAGAAAGACTTCGTTTCAGAGGTAATATAGAAAACAGCTGAAACGAAGACCAACAGAGTCCCCCTAACCCAAGGTAAGAGGCATCGTGCGTGGCACATAGGGTGATGTGTCATCCGTCCAAAAAACCAGGCGACCTTCTGGAGTATTCAGCCTTGCCCCAGTAAGTGGCTCTTCCGACATTACTTGTGGGAACAACATGGATAACCACAAAAGGATACAAACACCAATCCCAGAGACCAAAGCTTCCAGATCCGGATCCGGTTACAGTCCCTGCGGTATCAGGAAGCCAAGAGCTTCCGACCACGGGGCCAGTCACCAAGACCAACGAAACTGTGGAGTCCCAGCAGGAGCACTTCTATTTGTCGGGAGCTCAAAGGCGAAATCTCAAGAAGGGCAAAATCGAAGCGGGAAGTGAATAATACCAACGCTGCTGCCTTCCTCCCAAGGTGGCAAGCGAGGACGCTCAAAAAACTGGGTCACAGAGTTCGAGAACATCTGATCCACGAATGAAGTAGACCTCTTCGTCTAGAGAAAGCAGAAAACATTTTGCCAGGACGAAAAGAGCCATGAAACCCCCTTCTGAATCAGTGGGGTCAACCAAAAAACCCCACTCAAGCACCACCACACCTCCCTCGATGCGGAGCACTGCACAGAAGAATCGAGTCGAAGGGAGAAGTCGAGATAAAGAGCGACCTTTAGGTATTTCGGGTAGTCAATAACTTTATTATACAGTTTCTTGTGCATATCAGTTGAGCAGAATTGCGTCTATCCTGTCCATCCCATATGCCTTGTCCCTGGGGAGCCTTCTGATTGCATATCGAACTCCCTCAAAGTTTGTCATTAACTTTGCGAAGGTACTGTCATCTGAGTTTTCTTTTAAAGCATTCCTGAATTATGTGACTCCCTGGGTGAGGTCGGCACTTATCTGGAATTCACTTTGGAGGTACTCACCAAACATTTCCGCCTTTTTTGGATCCGTCACCTCTTGTTATTGACCATTCCCCACAGCCGAGATGTTCTTGTGCCTCCTCCTGAGGCGTTTGGACCCCTGCGCCCTGCGGTAGGGATTTGTGTCGGTTTTTCAGATTCTTCTTCCAGGTTTTATTCCTCTCGTTCTGGATTAAGTTATGTATCTCCCTGTCCAGGCCCATCATTGTTTCCATGTGCCTCGGATTTTGGGTGTTTTGTCACTGTTTTCTCTGTTTAATATTTACCTTCACTAGATTTAGAATGTAGCCTGGAAGAAGATTCCGGTTACAACCGTTTTTCTTGGTGGTGGCTTCTCTTGCTGCCTAAATATCTCCGATCCATCTCAGAGTCTCTTGTTCTATGTTCACATGTTCTGTGCTAGCGAGTAGTAATTCTTGCTTTGCTCGCTAGTGGCGGTACAACTGACTTATTGTAAGTCGCGACTTCATTCGTAGGTGAAGGCTATTAGCTTGGGTGAGTCTGATATTTTCTAGCTTACTCTAGCACACTGATGAGAGGCAAGAGACTTGAAACATGTCATGTCTGTAGGTGGTCATTTCCAACCAAATAAAGGATAGTTTTTTAGGGATTATTTCGTCATAATTTGTTCCGTCCGATTGATGCTTCTCGCCACGATTTTCAAACTTTGTTTGAATAAAATACAACTGAGAATATCATAATCTGTAATAGAAATGCACTGAACTCTGTCCACAGTAATTTATTTCTACACTCTACACTGCTAATTTATTTTCCAAACTCAATTCACATCAAGCATCTGTCTTCAATTCGGCACCGCGTCATATTTATATTGATGCAAAGTTCTTTCCGAAGTCTATCGTTTATTTTTTCAGCACGCCTAGAAGATTCATTGTTTTACTCCTCACATCCGGATGCAGCAATCTTCATCCATTCAGAACTCTATAGGATTGTGACGAATCAATTTTTATGTTACATCACTATCCTGTTGTTGGATAAAATCTGATACTTCAAATAATAATATAATAATCGAAAACACTCATAGAGTGTACCCAAAGGTATGGCCTGTGCGGGTAGAGGATGGCTATTATTATTATTTGCCGTGGCGAACAAATACATTGAATACTTCGAATATGAATATTTATATCATTGTCCAAAGTAATTATTCTAAATGAAAAGAAACCAGATTTTAACAGAAATCATAGTTTTATTCAAATGAATACAAATAATTAAATTCATATCACTTCAAATCATTCAGCTCTATTTCAAACTGTACAATAAAAATAGGTACCTACATTATTTGCGATTCGAGTTATTGAAATAGTGTTTTCGACTAGGAAATCAAATTGCTTGCGTATGTTACAATAAATAGCAAAATTACACATACTGAACTTTTCACACAGAGACACATAGAACATCCATAACAGTTATGAGTGAAAAATATATCGATTTACTACTGCGAACACATTAATAGCGGAAAAAAAATAATAGTTTATGGCGTATCGAAAAAAATGCCTTCTAATTCATAGAATATATGTGTACAACGATGAATTGATTCATTGAATAAGATTTCTATTACAAGAACGAATTTAATAACAATCAGCCCTATGTTGTATCACTTCCGTCAAAAATAACATCCCGTTATTCGCCATTTCCGTTATTTTGCTATTACCAAGCAATAGCAAAATAACGGAAATGGCGAATAACGGTGACGTTATTTTTAACGGAAGTGATTCAGCATAGGGCTGATTGTAACTCAAGTTGAAAGAGTAGTATCAACGAATCACTTGAAATTAGAAGGAAATTTTTTCCAGCTTTTCTCAAACAAATTTCAATAATGGAAACAAGTGAAGATATGAACTCATTTGGGGCATTTTCGACTAAACTTAAAGAGAGCTAGTTAATTGGTAGACTATCACTCAATAAATATTTTTATTTACAACACAATATACAGGATATTCCGTAATTACTTTGCAATTTTTGAAACGGGAGTTTTTATTTTCAAAATAAAATACTTTTTCCAGACGTTATATTTTGGAGCAACATGGATAGTTAATTTAATTATTTATGTCACAACTCTGAGTTCTTGATAATTTTGTACCAAGTTTGGGTGCATATTCCCATATGCTGGATATTTTCTCTTGATTTGGAAATTGTACTGGAAATTATTCTAACCCAATCAAGTAACGATTTGGTCTAATTTGGACTAAAGGGAACTAAAGCTAGTCATAAATTACCTAACTAAGGGTTGTCTTTTCTCTTATATTGTTTATGGTGTATCTGTGAAGAGTGTTTCTATACTAGGTTCATGAATTTCCACCTATTTCATACAGAACAAAGTAATTTTTCAGGGTAAAAACTGAAGCAGCATAACAACAATTTCACATTTGAGTCAAGAATTACTGAAAATCAGAAAAATTTTAATGTTCAAATTTTTTTCCAACTTTTTAGAACCTTTTCCCACCAAACTGAGATATAAAACATCAAAAATTTCTATATTTAGTAATCTGATACAGATCAAGGATTCAAATGAACATACATTGAGATTCAACCCTCCATCTTTGAAGTTGTTGGTGTGTTGCCACAGTGCAGAATATCATCTTTTCCGAGATTATAAAACAGATGCGATAGTGGAGATAGGTAGCTTCCTTTCGGTATTTTTTTGTGATTCTATAATTTTTTCAAAATAACCGTAAAATCTTTGAGAGCAGTTTTTATGTACTTCAAACAATGGTGAATAATGGTAAAATTGGTATTTTTTTCTATATCGAACCACTCTTCACGTCTACAATCACAATTAATATACAGATCTGCAGAGAGAATTGAAAATATTCTCTCTCGTATTGACTCGAATACAAGGAAAAATACTCAACTGTACAATGCTATAACTAAAAATATTTCAATGGTCAAGAAGCCACACTGGGTCATCGCGAGTCTCACATTTAATTGAAATGTCCAATTCCGAAAGTTCTATAGTTTTCAAATATATTTTGAACTTTTCATAATTTACTTTCAGTATCGTTATATTTTTCGAGATTGTTGTCTTCAGGAAAAGAAACCTGTCATCAGTCATGTTGTATCAAGAATATGTGAGATTTGAATAGTTCAGGGTTGCCTCTTGACATTTTCTCATCAATATATTCAAAACTACTTTTGCTGCACAGCAAGCGACTTCGTGGACGTATCCTTGATATTAATATCAGTTTAGGAAAATGGAGATGGAACAAATAATAACCAGAATGAAATCAGTATCTCGTAATATGTAGAACTGGAAGTAAGATTCAGAAACAAATCAAATTATCGTGATGATAATAATTGATCGTTCCATCCGATTATTTTGTTTCTTTCTTAGAGTTCGTTTTCTCAAGAAATGATAAAGTTTGTACGAGCTTCGAACATGAGGTGTTCCTTTCATGCAGTGGGAATCAAAAAGGTGAATACTGAACGTACCTCAGTACTAAGTAATAAGTACATACAATTTTCTCTTGTTTTGATATCTAGCTCTATTCTAATATCGTGGTTGTCTTGGCATCATTATTTAGCCAGCCAGATCTCCTGATTTGACGACAATTGGTTCATTTCCCACTGGGATACATGAAGAATATATATCATAAGTCATTTCTCAAAATAATCAAAAGCATTCATAGAATAGAAAGTATTGAAGATGTACGAATCAATTTTGGATTTGAGTGTTTCAGACTTGCATATTTCGCAAAATAACAAATTTGTTCCTATTTTATTCTCGTCAGCAGTCTTTGAATATTTTCTTTATTCAGTAGTTCTTACAGCGAATGAAACTTAGGTAGAATAACAAAATTCGAGAAACTGGTAATTATCCAGCTATGAGCTGACAGTGTTGACTACTTCATACGATAAATTAGTTGGTAAATGCTTGGGGCAGATAAAGAGTGCATAAATTTCAGACTTTATTTAGTATGAGCTTTGATGTTGTAACTGATAATTTGGCAATATCATAGGAATGTTTCATCGACAATATTCAATTATCTTCGAACGGTGGGGCTAGAGCAGATGGAAACAATTATATTATTGCATTATGCTTGTCGTTATAATTCGGCGGGAGTTTGACGATAGTAATCTGAATTTATTTCTTCTCTCCTATGTTCCATCCATCATAACATTGTCTGTTTATCATATCATAGCATCCTAAAGAATGAATCTCCAAAGAAGTTGCCATGCAGTGCATTTCCTACAACTACTTCTTTTATACATATTCTATCAGTCAGGAAACATTTGAATACACATATATACACAATATAATATTGAGGAGGTTCTCTCCAAGATAACGATTTTTCAAATACTGTCACCTGGTAGTTTACTCTTGAACTTATTTGTAGGACTGTTGCCTGAACATCGCCGATATCTCTTCCAGCGTTTTATTTTTCGTTTCTGGCACCTTTTTGTAGATGAACAGCAGGAACAATAATTGCAGGACGACGAAAATGAGGAAGACGTAGGATCCCATAAGTTCCTGAAATGAAAATGATAATTAATATATTAAATCTTTTCCAACTTTCAAAAAAAATCGAAACAGGTATTCGAAAAAGTTATTGAAAGTAACCCACTCCCACAAGTTTTTTCTTTTGGAAGGTTCCAGATTAACCTCATCATTCAATTGAGCCGACTATTGTATTCAATTGAGTACTTACGGCAAGTGGTAAGAAGGCTAATCCAACCAAGAAGTTGGCAGTCCAATTTATGCAAACAGCCAACGAGCTAGCAGTGGGACGAGCAGATTGGTTAAATAATTCCGAAACCAAAAACCATGGGATAGATCCAGGTCCAGTGGCGAACATGACGACGTAGATGAGAACGAAAATAACGCAGAAGATGCCTGCGACTGGGCTGCTTTTCTGTAAAAAAATTATTTCCGTTTAGTTACGCCCTTCCACTGGAAGAATTACTACAATTTTTTTGTTTAATTGGAGCGGAGTGTACTCACCCCAAATATCATCCCGACAGTCAGCAACACAGTATCCAACGCCATACCAGCAAAACCAACAAGGAGGAGCGTTTTCCTTCCAGCTCTTTCCACGAGGAATAAGGAAACGACGGTCATCAGCACGTTGATGCCACCCATCGCTAAGGTGGCATATTTCGGGTTGTCGCCATGAAGTCCAGCCATTTTGAAGATTTCACTTGAGAAGAACATAACCTATAAAAAATTGATAGTATTACTTTCAGTTGACTTTCCTATATTATACGAGTATCTATGCATAATTTAACCAAATATTTTTGTATCAACAAGTTGATCTATTCATCCTATTTTTTTCCAGCAAAAATCAAATAAGATTATCTCAAGTACAAAAACGTAAGATTTCGCGTAGTTGAACAAGAATATATGGCCCGAAAACTTGACAGACAGGGTGGTGAATACGGTCTCATTCAATCGATAAATTCAAGATTTGCCCTTCGCTTTTTCGATTTCTCCCAACAGGATGCTCAGGAATTCCTACGTTATTTATTGATGCACATAAAGATGTGAATAAAACGACGGAGAAACCCATCCCATCCTTGGCAGAGATTGATGATGATTTAGGTGAAAGTGGGAAGGCTCAAGAGTCATGGTCTAGATTCCTGAGCGTGGACAATTCCCAGACTGTAGATATATTTACCGGTCAACTGAAATCTACGTTTGAATGTACGTACTGTGGTCATTGTTCAGTCACCTTTGATCTATTTTCAGATCTTTCCCTATCAATTTCACAGATCTACTGAGCTTGGTACGATGTTGTTTGTACTTTGTCACTTTGAGATTTTCAATGATGACATGGTACAAAGTTAGAAGAAAATGCACAAAATCTCTTTTGATCTATAAACTTTCAATAATTCCAGTGATTTATTCAAAACGAATTTCTTCGATAAGAATATTCTGGAGGAAGTTAGATGTCTCCGTTGATTTTCCTTCGGTTTATAAAATTATAACTTTGAATGATTTACGTTACATTATCTCATTCCACACTAAATTCCTTATCATTGCGAATATTTTTTTAATTTCGATTTTCAATTCGTTTTATCGAGAATAGTTTTTCACCAACTCAAATTCACCTTGCCTTGTTTTTTTAATAGTGCATTGTCTATTACAGAAATAAAGTCATATTATTGCTACTGATCGTTAATTTTTTTAATGTCAATAAAGACTGTACAACGTTGTCATCATCCTCGTAGCATAATGTGATAGTACATAATATGTAGTGCCCATTCTCTGTATCAAAAGAGCCTTCTTTTCCTTCACACTATTAGAATGTTTGCTTCGAATCGGTAGACGAAAATTATGATTTTTTCTAAAACCTTATCTTGCTATGGAATCCACGTTGAATTTTGTAGTTCCTATCTATTCCACTCACACACGTTTCTACGGAAACATTAGATTCGTAAGATAATCAAGTTGATGAGTAATTTGTTTACAGAATGACACGGCGAAAAAGTTTAACAACTGATCATAATAAGCCTTACACTCATGTAAGTGTTAATGGTGTAGACTATTATTATGATACTGTAACATAATGATCGCATCAATCACTAGTCATCATTTCGTGTTATTATGAAATGAGGAGAAAGGGATCGTCTCGTCATCTAGAGAATGAAAACTTGAAGGCTGTGAAAACCAAAAGGGATCAATTTTCAGGTAAAAATCAATTATGTATCGAAAGATATCCTGATAATTACAATCTACCTTGCTAACATGTCGAAATTGCTATTTATTTCATAGCTTCTAATGCAATTATAGGCAATGAAAATACAGAGTCAGCGAGATGCTATGTTATTTATGAAGGAATAAAAATGTCCTTGTCTTCAGGACCAAAAAAATAGTTTTTCACCAACTCAAATTCACCTTGCCTTGTTTTTTTAATAGTGCATTGTCTATTACAGAAATAAAGTCATATTATTGCTACTGATCGTTAATTTTTTTAATGTCAATAAAGACTGTACAACGTTGTCATCATCCTCGTAGCATAATGTGATAGTACATAATATGTAGTGCCCATTCTCTGTATCAAAAGAGCCTTCTTTTCCTTCACACTATTAGAATGTTTGCTTCGAATCGGTAGACGAAAATTATGATTTTTTCTAAAACCTTATCTTGCTATGGAATCCACGTTGAATTTTGTAGTTCCTATCTATTCCACTCACACACGTTTCTACGGAAACATTAGATTCGTAAGATAATCAAGTTGATGAGTAATTTGTTTACAGAATGACACGGCGAAAAAGTTTCTCAACTGATCATAATAAGCCTTACACTCATGTAAGTGTTAATGGTGTAGACTATTATTATGATACTGTAACATAATGATCGCATCAATCACTAGTCATCATTTCGTGTTATTATGAAATGAGGAGAAAGGGATCGTCTCGTCATCTAGAGAATGAAAACTTGAAGGCTGTGAAAACCAAAAGGGATCAATTTTCAGGTAAAAATCAATTATGTATCGAAAGATATCCTGATAATTACAATCTACCTTGCTAACATGTCGAAATTGCTATTTATTTCATAGCTTCTAATGCAATTATAGGCAATGAAAATACAGAGTCAGCGAGATGCTATGTTATTTATGAAGGAATAAAAATGTCCTTGTCTTCAGGACCAAAAAAATGGGAGAAACAAGTTTGAGGAAGAGAAAAAGTATTTTCCTCCTTAGGTATATGAATACTTTATTCTACTGCCTAGTGTCTGCCTTGGCTTTATACAAAAAATATAGCAATTCCAGACAATTTAATCATACTCACTGCATTTATTCCTGAAAACTGCTGAGCGATCATCACAGTCAAAGCAATGTTCAACGGGATCCTCAAAGCGCTGTTGGTCACCAGCTCCCTGAGTGTCACTTTCGGCATATGCTTGACGGCTTCACATTCAGCCTTCATCATGTCCATTTCCTCGTGTACATCGAAACTCTCTCTGAGCCACGATAAAGCATTTCTGGCCTCCGGTTCACTATGTTTGTTGAGAAGGAGGTATTTTGGGGATTCCGGGCAGAATGGCAGCGTGATTACCTGAAAATTTAAGGATAAGGATGAGTATTGGGTAAGGATAAAATGTTCCTTCGATGCATACCAAATACAAATGTACATTTGAGTCTTATCGTGAATTTTGAGAAGTTTACAATACTTCTAATAAATTCTTTTTTGTGTAGAATGTTATTCGGATAAACAATAGCGGACATTTTTGTCTTGGACGATTAGTATTCATGAGAAAATTTTCGACAACTGATCTACCTTGCCTATTCCATCAGAGAAAAATATGTGTGAAGTTATAAAATAACATTTGAAGAGATTCCAGTATTATTTATTTATTCCCTACCTTTTGTCATAATGAGTTGACTGAAAATTTAACGTTGATAGACATGAAATCCAGATAATTCAATAATGCCAATTCATTTCGGCATCTTCCCTTACTTTAAGTTTTTTTGGTGAACCTGAAGATAAAAAATCTTGATTTTAATATTTGATTGTCGCAACATCTCCGGGTACTATAATTAGATCCCTGCTTGTCCTTTGAATTAAAACTTTTCCCTAGGAATTGAATTATTTTCTTCGATCAGTGATATGAGTGTGTGAAAATATCCTGCTCATACAAGTAATGTTGGAGTGTTATTTTGTTCGTCCAGTATACTTGTTCTCTTATTCGGAGGATAAAGATAAACTCTGAGCTAACGCTAATGTGAACGCATTATATTAATGTCACCTTCAATCTATCTAGGATGTATAAGTCTTGTTCTTTTCATTAAAGAAAGCTACAAGTGATTTTTCATAGTCGGAATGAAGGTAAAATTTGATTCATCTTATTTTCTATAGGAACCACAGCTCTGTATCTCTAGAATGTAATTTCACAGCGAGGTGAAGTTGAAGTATAGCCGTGAATATGTAAAACAAATGTAAAAAAATAACTCAATTTCCAATCAGTTTATGGAAAAATATACAGGAAATTTCGTTTGCAAAAATTCACTCGTGATAACCGTTTACAAAATTAAGATACTAGACTTTGAAATCTTGAAATCTCAAACATCAATAATAGGATTCTAGTGAATTTTGGAACAGAAGTATCCATACTTCCAACAGAACCTGTACAAAAGGAAATCAATAGGTTTATTATCTTGTGGAAACCTAATATTTTTCGCATTTCATTTTATTATGGTTTCATCCCACAGGATGATCCTGGCAAGATTAAAATATTAAAAAATAAATCTACATTATTCAATATTCGAAACACCATAATGAAAGGATTTGTTATTCAAAATTCATACTATTTTCCTTAATCCCTACCTGTCCGATTTTTGACAAAGCTTCCCACTAGAACTATTTCATCAAAACAGGTGACGAAAAACGCATTATAGACTTCCAAAATCAAAACTAACTGGACAAGTCAAACCTATTTGAAGCTGAAAAAATTGTTACATATACTTCAAAATGAATCTTTATAACTGAGAATATGATGAAGAAATATTGATGGAAAGGTAGCAATGCTTTTAAGCTTCATTGAAGAATCTGGCATGTGAAAATCGATTCTATCATGAGCTATGAAGATTACTTTGTTCTTAAGAGGAATATCACAATGGATAGTCATATTTTCTCTGACAAAGAGATAAATTAAAGGTATTTATACAAATTTGGATCTCTCAATCAAGATTTGGCTTAAGATATCATCAAAGAAGGTGAGAATAAATCAACATTAAAGTATATTTGTTGCAAGAAGAAAACCTGAATGGATAAAGTATTATGTAAATCTCTTCAACTCATGCAGACGAGAGATTTATGATATGGTGAACACGAAACAAGAATTTTTAGTCTGTAGTGACAGTAAGAATAGGTAAATGTAAATAGTAACGACTCAAAGATCGAGTATATGTTGGTCTATTTGATGAACACCATTTTTTCACTGTGCTGTAAAAATCTCATACCCAAACCCATGTAGTCACTGTTCTGGATTACAATTCGAGGTGAAATATAAGTTTTCTAACTCACTTGGAAAATAGCAGGAACAATGGTCATGGCAAGCAACGTGGGCCAAAGGCTTTCGGTTCCCAAAATGCTGGAAAGCCCGAGAATCTGCGAAATCAGTATGGAAATTGTAATGACCAGCTGGTACACTGTCCCCACAGCTCCTCTAAGATTAATGGGTGCTACTTCTGCTAGGTACATCGGCGCAAGTCCAGCATTCAGACCGGAGTTGATGCCGATGAAAAATCTGCCTAAAATAATCAGTTCGTACGAAGAAGCAGCTTTCGATGATGTTTCTGCAATCACGGCCAAGACGACTAGGATGTTGTTGAGGAGAAGACCCCCTTTGCGACCATACCTTTCAGCCACAAAACCTGCAAAAAAACAAATGAATCAATTAAAAGTTCAGAAGCCAAATGCTCTTTAGAAGAATGCGTCTCACATATTGGGAAAAAAGGAGGGTATTTTTTCAGTTATTAAGAAGATGAAGTGAACATGAGATCATTGAGGTCGTCTGTGCCCCATTAAAATCTACCAAGAATTCGAGTTTTTCTCTCGATGAAACAAAGCAGCAACCAATATTGAATAGTCACCGCTACATTTCGCAAGTCATGCAAGAACTTTGTTCGATACCGGATCGCATTCATTATGAATCCTTGACTTTGGCATACTTGAATTCCCAGAAGTCCGGTAGTTTATCTTAGTGTAGTAAATAAGTTTCTGTAGTACAACAATAAGCATCTGGTTACATTCTAAACTGTATTGATTCGACTTTGGAGGCTGGTCACGGTGACCTCTATGGATTTATTGATATTGATGAGTGAAGGTTTTTTATATCAAGTTCGTGACTCTCGACCAGACTCAACTTTACTGTCACTAGATCTTTATACAAGGCCTATACCAAGGAATAACTTATATTTGATGATAATGCTATTTATTGCAAATGTAGTGAACAGCCAATAAAGATTAACGAAATTTTTATTAATGAGAAAATCCTTTAAGCCAGAGAGGAAATAAATGAAATGATTACATCATCAACATATTTGAAATTTTTGTGAACTATAAGTTATAAAGGCAATATCACTTTAGGATTTTGTGTCAATATTCGTTCCAAAACTGATGTAGGACAGTGTCTTTATGCGATATACCATTCACAGCGATAAATTTAATAAATTCCTCAATTTTAGTATCATTGAAAAAATATTCAACACTTTTTTTGTAAATTTATCTACGTGTTCGTAAAAGAGCGTACAGATGATCCCAAATTCCAGTTTGAAACTAGTTTACGTTCGTTCATTCATCAGTTCTAGATATACAAAAATGTAGATCAATTTCAACGCAATTGAACTGCTTTTTTTTGCTAATTGGAGATGTGGAGTCGGATTTTCGATTACATATCGATACCCCCAACGAACAAAGCCGTAACTAAAGTTACAGCTATTTTCAGTTATAGGTGTAGGCGTATTCAGCATTAAAAACTGATGCCGACGATGAAAAGGCCGTATTTCTAGACCAAGTAGTTACGAAGAAATCTACTTGAAAAAAGTTGCGTTTCGACTTGAATATTGAATAAAAATTTCATTATTTTGGCTCTCCTGAAATATGGTGAAAAATGAGTTACGTCTTTGTTCGTTGGGAGTGTCGATATAATCCATAAAAATGGTAAAATATAGATCTGAAATAGTCTATGATTTAAAACTATCGAACCAACAAAGTACAGTTACGATATTATGAAAAACTAGATAAAAAATAATTTTAAAGAAATGGAAAAGAATTTGAAAATAACTTTGTAAAACCAAAATATTACAATAACCAATTTTTGTAAAAAACGAATTATCCCAGAATCAGAAATGATCACACCCGACTTTTGAAGAACCAAAATTTGATTGAATGAAAAATTACGAGACGGTATATCTGTAATACCATAAAATGAGAATAAACGAAAATTTGAAGATGGATATTTGATCAAACTATCAAATTACAAAACCAATATCTTGTAAAATATAGTAACAGAATATTTTAAGTCTGCAAAGCGTAATATTCGAAAGTCAAAAGAATTAAAATCGTCGACTCATTATACCACAAGACCAAAAATTGGCATATTGAAAGTCATCGAACGAATAAATGCTAGTACCTAAAAGTGAAGAACCGAAAATTTTCAGATATTGGAGAGGGTATAGCCATTGTCTAGCGTAGCGGGATGCCGGTTGATTAATTTTCTCAGAGATGGCGTAGCGTACGGTCAATATATTCAGATGGATCCTCATGTCCCCATTAAATTCCTTTTTATTTCTGTCTCTCCACTTGATATTACCGAAATGGCAAGGCTCAAATTGAATTTTATCACCAGTATTATGTATCACGAAAAAAAGATGATTCCGCCTCCAACTATTTTGAGGATTGACTAAGCAGTAAACATACACTTCCTCCGAAAGTGTCCTTAGGGTAGGTAGGTAGGTAGTTGATAGTATTTTGCCGATATTTGAGTAATAATTTATTGAGATCTGACATATTACTTAGGTTGATCGTAGTATGATGGGATTATACAAGAATTTTGCTGGTTGCACATCTATATATTTTTTGTATTATTGTTCAGTGAAATAGATATTAGTTATACGATAAGAGCGATACAATTTCATAACTTACTCGTATGTCATTTCATACCCATTGTACAATAAACTATCCCTACTCAGTTAAAGCATTCGATATAACTTAATAATAATACTCCCTCATAAACACTCGTTGACTGTACCCAAAGGCATAGCCTGTGCGGGTAGAGGACGGCTATTATTATTATTTGTCGTAGCGCTCCGGGCGACTTACTGATGTTTTCGGTGGTGTATTCACTTTTCAGCTGTAGGAAAATCCGGAAAACCTACAGCACCACCTCGGGTGGTCGGTGTGCACTCCAAGCTAGCACTAGACGAGATTGGCATCTAGACAACTAACCATACACTTGCTTTTCAACAAGGCATGCGGTCGCCTATCGATCCGATATAAATTAGTTGAGAAAAATTCTCGTACCTACATCGGACTCGAACCGACTATCGCTATGCTGGAGTTTCGAACGGCCTGTGCTTTAGACCGCTGATCCACCGACCACCTTGATCCACTGAACACCTTACTAAAGTGGAAAATGTAGAAGCACTGTAAAAAGTTATCCAATGTAAATCAAAAAAAGGGACAATTTCGAATATTGACATTCATTTCACATCAGTTATTCATTTATATCTATTATTGTCACCTTTATGCTGAACATTCGAATGAATAAACCTTACAATGGCTGATTTCTTCGATATTCTTGAAAATCATCACCTATTAGAATTCTCGAATGAATCGTTGAAAGGACCAAACAAATTATCGATCAGTATAAGTCCGTACCAGGCGATTCGATTTGTTCAGTTACAAGTTAGCGCCATCTAAGAGCTAATAGAGCAAAGTTTCATAACTTGATCGTTCTCTACCAGGCTGATATATTATTTGCTGAAATTTTTGCTGGATTTCGATTCTGATCATTTCATGTCTTACACATTTCGGTCCCATGGATTTTACAATAATACAATTTTTTTTTTCGGATAATTTGTTGCTTTACGTTTTTTGATAATATTAAATGAAGTTTCGATGAAATTATGTTTCGTTAGTTTTTTAAGTTGACGTTTTTATGATATGAACAGCTTAGGTTATTCAGATTTGCGATTGCTTAGTTTTACCTAATAACGGATTTTTCATTTATTGTTCTTACGGAAGAAATTATGCTATTCTTTGGTCCAACGGAATTTCTCGATAAATGAATTACCTGATTTCTTCAGATTCTAAGCTCTTCCAGAAAAACTGTGTCGCCACTTCGTGAAATGAAGCACTAAGCTGATTTGCGAGAAACTCTGTAAAGACATGGTAAAATACCGAGTAGATCTCAGCTGTGGTTGCAATATTGAATGGTACTGAGTCCATTTAACTCCGAATTATAAATAAAAAGTCATTCACAATTCTTATCTTATACACACCCCTTTTTGTCTGAATGAACCGCTGTCTAACAAGCCACTGCCAAAATTGTAGACGCTTTCGCCAATTTTTATCAGTGCGTTTAAATATTTCTTAGGTAAATATATATGGAGGTATTAGCACATTTACTGTGAACTCGTAATCATAAAGAGAATTTTTTATCGGTTTATGTATACAGGAATACTGCGAAACCATGAGTACATTGGTGACGTTACCAAACTACTTAATGAAGAATAATTTCACAATGCTATCATGCTGAACGATTCCAAGGATTTTTTGTTATGATACCTCGCAATAATATGCCAAAGTCGTCAGTTATATTGTTTAAAAAACAACAAGACAAAAAGAAAACATGATCAGCAGCCCAAGGCATTACACGGAAAGTGGCCCAATTACGTCTTTCGAGCGAGGGCAACAAGTTTTGGGAAAAACAAAAAATGTGTATCTTCATTCCTAAGGGATTGAAACATTTTCTTGTCCCAGCGGGTATTTACCGAAGAGGGGATTTTTCTGCAACACTCACTTTGAGTGGAATTGATTTTGTTCATCATTCAAATACCTACATATTTCCAAAAAAAAATCAATCCTTGTCTTTTTGAGTAATATTACCTGTTGTTGCTCCACCTATCATTCCACCTATGCAAAATACAGAAGTCATCAGTGAGTAAATCAGAGTTACACTGTCTTTGTTTGGGTATTCTCCTGTTCTGTTCATCGCAGTATCATTGATCCAGTCCACGAGAACCTGAAACAAATTATTCCTGTGAACTTCTTCGTTATCTGGTGGAAATAAAAACATGGTTATAATATTTTCCAATATATCAAGCTCTCTGTTTCCTCATTTATTTCTCTTTCTAATGAAAGTGAGTGGTTTGAGAGATAGAGTTTATAAATCGTTTCTGCTACAGATTCTGTAGATGGGACAAGTCATACATTTTGATATAAATAAAACGGAACAAAATATGTGGTATGTGATTTGAATAAATAGGACATTAAAAAATTTACATTGAAATTAATTATATCGACAAAGTCTGGATATAACTGTAAAAAATTATTCACACAAATGTAAAAAACATATACACCAATATAAAAATAACAAAGGAGGACACTACTGAGACAAAAAAAATTCAAAATTTGATTTTTGGTTATTCCATTCATATTCAAGTGTAAATTCATCTACCGTATACAAACATTTTCCTGATAAAGTATTAGGTGGCCGGTTTGATTTATTAGTTGACAACAGATTGTACATGCGGATAGAAACAAATTTGAGAGATTTTCCATATTTTGCACGACAAGTAATGTTTTTTGGTAGTAATTGTATTTTTACTCATTATATTATGATATTGCATTTCTGCTCTTATTTGTAGGAGATCTTTGTTCTCATGAATACGGAAAAATTTTAAGGATGTACAAATTGGCAAATGCCATTATTTAATTTTTCCTAAAAGTGTCTCAATAGTGATGAGTCAATCTGATGAGTGCTTTTTGCTTTATGAAAATCCTGTCCGATCTAGACAGCAATATTTTGATATAAGGTAAGCTCGGGTAAGTGTGACCGTGATTTTCATTAGTTCGCATTGAATTTAGTCCTTCTGATGAACCTGAACTAATATAACATTGAAATTTTGCAGGTATTTACTTCGAAGGTCAGTGTTTGTAAGAAAACTGTTGAAAAACGTATCCTATGGATTTTATTTATATATTCCATAGGTCACACTTCCCCGGAAATTTGGGGCAAGTATGATTCTGGCCAAATTTAAAGATATTAATGCACGTAAATCTCTCTTTGGGACAGGTGTGAGTAAAGGAACTTTCACCACAATTTATTTATTTCGAAATATTTTTATTCAAAACATAGTTAGGAATTTTTTAATATCGAATTTGAAATGCCCGATTGGAAAAAAACTAAAATTAATCGTGAAAGTGAACATTTGTTGAAAAGAAAAATTTACAGGTAGAAATCGAATGAGAATTTCATTGATCCCCATCTTCTGACGAGTGGTGATGGAAGCACAGTTGTTATTTCATCCTCAGAAAGTGTCTTTCACATCTGGCCAGGTATATTGTTTGGCTCTCTGAGATTTCCGTATATAATTTCGTACTATAGCTGAAAAAATATTACTGTTTAGATTGTGCAAATGAACCAGGTTCCCACTTACCCCGACAGATAGGTCACACTTTCCCCAATAAAATTTAATTTCGAGGTAAGTGTGACATGCAATGGAAAAATGTAAAAAAAAACAACTTCATGAAAAAACGACAATCTATAGTCAGATTCATTGTTTAGGTAGAAGAAAAGTGTATAAAATGGATTCTTACCTTAGATTTTAACAATACACTCAAAGCTTGAAATAAACTCGTTATACTCGTTCGGGTTGATGAATTGTAGGTTAGAAAATTGGGGAAAATATTATGATTTCACAAGATCTCTTTGGTATTTTATATGATGGTTATGGATTCATTATGAGTGTAGGCTTTTCGTCAATAGATGGCATTGGGCTGTCGCCCGGTTTAGCGAATTGATTACTAATTATTATCACTACATTAATGAATAACAAGTGGCAAAAAACAAGCGGCTTCATTTTTTCACTTCCGATATCTGTAATTATGAATAGGTTTTTTATCTGAGTTTTCGAAAATCTAAAAGTGACGAGTAGGTTCAAAATTATTACAATCACATTTCTACTTATCTTCCGACCTTCATACGCATTTGTGGTAAAGGAAGTAGCTTTATCGTAAAGTTATATCAAAGTGATTTATATTTCGGTTTGTCGCCTTTCAAATACAGGGAGTCAGTCCCCTCCATTATAAAGAATAGTTGAGTTATGCACAAATCTATCTTGAAAAAGAAGTTTTTTGAAGATTCGTCAAAAGCTTTCTTGATATTTAGATATACTGAACAGCATCCATCATCATCTACATAATCATTGACTTTCTTTCTACTCCATAGGTCAATTACGTGGAATAAAAAAATCTGATCTAGCTCATTTAGTTCTGGAATTATTAAGGAAATGCAGTAAATTTGAAAATTCCTGTTTTGCCTAGATCTGTATATTTTATCAAGATTTTTTGAAACTTATGGCTTAGCCATAGCAACTTTTTGATAACTAGCCAAAAAAAGCGAATGAAGATAATATACAAAGTATGGTACAAATTGGACCACCCTCAACTTTGTATTTTCAAATACGGACTTTTATTTTTTAATGCATTTTTTCAAATGCTTAAAGTTGTATTTCATATTGGCGTAATATTTACATCTGAATTACAGAATGTTTTGGAAATAATGACGATCATCAGTAAAATTTCAACATTTTCTCAATTCCATATCAGCAAGTTAAGATTTTTCAATTACAGTTGTGATGAAATTGAAACTTTTTTAAAATTTCACTGGTGACAGTTCAGTGTTTCCAAATCACTCTGTAATTCGGATGAAAATATACGTCAATATTAAATATAACTTCCGGAATTTCTAAAATGCAACAAAAAATAGAGGTCCATGTTCGAAAATGTAAAGTTGAAGGTTTGAACGATACTTTGTATATACTTTTTATTTATTTTCGCCACTGTTCTGACAAAATAAATATGAAGAGCTTATGAACTGAATGCATGAATCACCATCTACGTCAATTTCTTTGTTAAATAATAATTCTTTTAATGTTTTGATAGCTTTTTATAAGATATTTCGATTATTAGAATTGATTTCAGTATTTTCAGATTCATGAAAAATAACTCACCGTTTTAGGGTTATTGAGGACACCCGTATTGTAACCATGTTGAAACGATGATCCCAGAGCTGCAGCTGCAATTGCGAAGGCGAGCTTCCCATTGAATCCCTGAAAAAGAATAGGAATTATAAATAAAATGACCAATATTCCTCTTTCTGTACTTCGGAATTCATAAATAGATTTTGCTTCCATGTGTCGGGTTATTTTTGTACCCGAGCGACATGAATGGGAAACATTAGTTATTATAGGTGGCATAGTTGGACTTGGAAGTATATATATTGGAGTATGAAATATATCTTACAATCTCAAACAATATCAGTGAGCCATATAACGTATAATTTAATTTTTAGAAACTGAAAGTGTGCAGATGGATAACGAAAAGAATATTTTGAACAAAGAGTTACCCTAAGATACGACCAATAATCACGTATGGCTCTGTAGTCTGGTGGAGCAAGGGCCAAAAAAAAAATGGCCCAGGCTAAACTTAACGGACTACAGAGACAAGCGTGTCTGGCGATTACTGGGGCCATTCGCTCCACGCCAACGGCAGCAATGGAAGCCCTTCTCGGATTACCTCCTCTTCACATAGGTTTGGAGAGAGAGGCAAGATGGGCAACATACAGATTCTACCAAGCGGCCATTAGTCTACCGCAGGCAGTAGTCATGAGAAGCAGCAGCATGCTGGAGGGCATTACAGCTCACAACATTCTGGGAATGCCCTCAGACATCATGCCTAAAATTATCAACCTTCACACGTCCTACACTGTGGTCTTCCCCGAAAGAGAAGACTGGGTTCGGAATGAAACTGACCTATGTGGGGCAAATGAACGTTGGTTTACCGATGGTTCCAAAACTTTGGAAGGTGTCGGAGCCGGAATATACGGGATAAACCCGGTAGTGAAACGCTCATTCAGTATGGGTAAATTAGCTACGGTATTCCAGGCAGAGGTATATGCCATTGAAATGTGTGCAAGGGAGCTGGAAAATCGACGCCACACACGAAAAACAATAAAAATATTTTCAGACAGTCAAGCGGCACTGAAAGCGCTTGAATCCAATTGCTTTAAATCCAGAGCAATATGGAACTGCAGAGAAACCTTAAACCGACTGGCACAACGCAACAACGTTAACCTAGTCTGGATACCAGGTCACACGGGCCTAGAAGGAAACGAAATAGCGGACGTCCTAGCAAAAGGAGGGGCCGAAACAACGTTCACTGGGCCAGAACCGGTAATCGGTATAGCACATAGCACTGCCAAGAATGTCATAACATCCTGGGCTGACAACAAAAGACTAGCCTACCGGGCCTAGCCCATTCCAAAGCATTTGTTGCTTGCATAAGGAAAAAACAGGACTCTGACAAGCTGCTAGAACTCAGTAGAGCACATCTCAGAGTTATAGTAGGTTTGCTCACTGGCCACTGCAAACTCAAACACCACATGCATAAAATCGGAGTTGCACAAGATGCAGAGTGCCGCCTATGCATGGAGGAGGATGAAACGGCTAAGCACATTTTATGTACATGCCCCGCAGCGGCCAGAACCAGATTGATTTTCAACATTTGGCAATACAACAGTAAGGCCAGGGAACCTGGTAAATTGTTCTCCCAACGTACTTCTCAATTTCGTTAAGAGATTGGATATACTGGGAGAAATATAACCATAGAGTGAGCCACAATAGGCCATTGGCCGCAGTGGAGGGCCTGATATGGGCCCACTCACGTTCAAACCTAACCTCACCTAACCTACCATAAGATAATCACGATCTTCGGTTTTGATGGACCACCCTGTATATTTTTGCATTTCCAAATTTTACCGCGAAAATCAATATAATCCTGATATAGTGTTCTACGACAATGATGAATGTCATTTCTCCAATAATGATCTGTTGAAGAACTCTAGAAATATAAAACACAAGTTCTTTCAATACTCCAGGCATCATAAAGCAAACAGAACATAAATACTTGTCTGGTGATATTTTTCAATAAGTTTGTTCAATATTCATCTAACAATTTTTCTACGTAGTTCAAGGCGTCGTTATTAAAAGCAAATGTTTGCCAATTATATGATTATTTATGGTTTTTTCAAATATCAAACGAAGGTGAACTAAAGGTACGTAATTAAGTTTTCCAGTAACAAGTACCAAGATGAAAGAAGTATCTATCTTGTTACGGAAAATAGATTCAGCAGAAAAATAAATCAAAGCAAAGTAGTAAGAAAAAGATGAATTTTTTGGATGTTTTTTCAGTCTCTTACACTTTCACCGTTACTAGAGCTACCTGATTCACATTTAGTAAAATCCTCATGAATAAATTATAAGACACACATTTGATCTGTCCTGTATATTCACATTAACCAAGCCCAGTTCTTGAGCCCAGGTCACACAGAGCGCTATGTACGCTGTATTTGCTATATTTGCGATGCATTCCAAATATTTCAAATCTATTAAGCCAGACTGATACTCGCACGCTATGTTTGCTACGTTTGCGATATATTTTTGAATAACAAAGATACATCTCCAAGATATTGCTGCGATGTCACTTCGTGACCTGCGACTCGCATCGTTACGTCGCACAGACGTCCTAGCGACTCATTTTTGTCACACTTATGATGCACGCTGGCGACGTCTATGCGATGTAGTTCTGAGACACCACCAAGATGCCTCCTAATAACTTATCAGGGATATAACATAGCGACATAGCAGCGATTTCTTCACTGAAACGTCAAGAAACGTCAACGTCTATGCGATATTCCAGACAGAAACAACAAATAGAAAATGAAAATATGTTTTCAGGTTGGACAACATTGCCTACGATCTGTGTTGCCAACTTCTTGCCAACTTACAGCGGTACTTCAAAATAAACATTCAACACAAATTGAGGATTCGCCTTTCGACCGTGATGGAGGACAGATGGCGTTCTTGTGGTCGGCAGTCAAGTGAATGTGTGTGAAAGTGTTATTATCACCCGATCTTGAGATAACTCAATAAAAATATAGTAGCAGAGATGTCTAAGAATAGATTTTGATGTCTAAATGATGTCGCAGTATGACGTCTATGGCAAGTAACAATTTGACATCGCAGAGACATCTAAATCCAGCTATCACTAATTTAGATATCACAGGGATGTCGCAGTGTGATATCGCAGTAATGACAACAATATGACATCGCAGAGACATCTATATCCGGCTTTTATGTATTTTGATATCTAAGGGATGTCGCGGTGTAATATCGCAGGAATGTCAACGATATGATATCACAAGGATATTTAAATCCCATTTTTGATTATATTGATATCCCTGAGATGTGGATTTTTGCCCAGTGTTGACTGGGCATGTTATTGTTTTGGTTTCGGCAGGCCCCACTCAGGTATCCGAAAGAATCAAAGGAAAACTGATCTTTAGCAGATATGTTAACAAAAATGATCCCAGTTTCAGTACCTACCTAAGAAAATTTCATGGTCTCATATTTGTGTAATTTCTTCAACACAGTGACCATCAGTACATCGTGCCTAATTTTTTTTTTAATAACATGTCACATTATATCCATTTATCATAAGAAGAGTTCAATATTATCATCATTTACAGAAATACGTGGTGAGTCTATGGTAAATTTGTTTTTATCACATTGGTGTTCATTTAAATTTCATTGAATGGTTTCTTTCTCTAACAGTTACTCAAAAATTACATATTTTTAGACATCTATGATGTTTATGGGATGTTCCTGATCTTTTGAAAAGAACGTTACAGCAAAACATAAGACTGTTTTATGAAGAAATATGTTTACTGGAAGAAAGCTTTTGTCTTTATCCAGTGAAGTTAACCTTCATATTCTGAAACCAGCGGTATTTGAAAATGGAGACAAATATAGCCATCGAAACTTGTTTTCGAAAAGAGTATTTTTGTATTCAAGAAAATATTCTTGTAAACCCAGTAACTTATCGAAGCAAATTGATTCATTTTCCATTCTACAAATGTATAGATTTTTCTTGAGTTTTTGTCCATTTTCATACTTCAGAATGTTAAAATCCCTCAAAGATCATATCAAATTGTATAATTCGAAACATTTCTTTATAGAAACGCTCGATAATAGTTTTCATCTAGTATGTGGTCATGTTATCTCATAATTACGGCCATCACGAATTATCCAGAAAGAATAAATTAAATCGAAATCTGAATATTAGAATGGAACGAACAATCGGTCGATGAAGGTTGAACACAGCTTACTGGGAATCGAAAACGAATTCTACCTATATGGAATTACTCTCATATCTGCAAGGTCGAGTTTCAAGGATTCATGTAATTGGACAACGAATAGTTTTTTAAGTCTGTATTTTGAAACCTGTCGAAAATCAGCTGCCATAATATTCATTCTTCAAACATAGGAGTTAGATTTCAATGGAAATCGAGAGTTTGTATATATACTTTCATTATTGACAATGAAAAGCTGTGAGTGTGATTTGGAAAGTTCTTACAACTTTACGTATCTTAAATAAAAGGTAAGTGGTAGACAACCAATAAATTGAAGAAATGGACCAAAATATACCTACCAAGGCAGAGTAATAATAGAATATATCACGAGATATAGCAGTTTCACTAAAAAAATAAGTTTTTGAATGAATCAACTTCATCAGTACGGTAATGACAAACTGTCTCGTGATATTCACCTCGACTGTTCAGTTCATGAGGCATTTCAAAGGTCACCATAGACCAGCAGATGCAGGAAACAATCACATATATCCTGCCTTATGTCCAATTCGCGTTACAATGTTATGAAAGAGAAATTGATCATTTAAAAATAATCTCATTCATACATTTTATCGCGGTATTTATCAATGGTTAGTAGGTAGCATACTTCAGTTGCACAATCTGCGAATGTTTGTAGACTAAACCAATGAAATAATAGTAATAAACACCTGTAGAGTGTACCCAAAGGCATGGCCAGTGTGGGTAGAGAACATCATTATTATTTAGTGTGTTGGTTCGAAACGACTTACTAATTTTTGGTGGCGTATTCGTTTTTCCGTTCTAGGAAACCCCGGAAAACCGACAGCACCACAACAAATGGGGTTCAAACGTGAAGAATCATATTTTTTTCCTATTACAGTTGGTCAAATGAACACAGGTATTTTATCAATTATTTATAACATCAAATTCGAGATGACTGGGCATTTTTAACGTGAATGGTGTCGGTATGTTGAGAAAGGGCCGCCCATCGCAAGACTTCTGGAAGTTTAATTTTTCGAGGGCTGGTTACCATTTGAAAATCTCTACCTGACATCTCAAAGCTATTATGATATGGGTGAGAGATAGAGAAGGAGGCTGTGGATTGTATTGTTCATCATAGTGGGTGTAACAATCATCCGCTAACATTCAAAGAGATGAACACAAATGAATAGTGAAATATGTATGTCAAGAAAACTACCTTTCGAAGAACAAATATTTCATTGAAAGGAACTTTGTGTTTCGAATTGAGTTACCAACTATCGTGAACGATTTCATTATTCAACTAAAAAACTTTATCAAACGCATCAAATATACAATAATTGTAAACAGAATTAATATTAACGTGTAACAAATAGTTCCAGAATCATCTGACGAGACTATGTCAAAACCATTCTTTGTGATCCAGATGAACGTGTATTGCCTAAAATGTGCATCTATATTCCATTAGCTTAAAATTAATACGGTCAACATTTTTTTGACACCAATGTTCACTATTCTTTCATGATTTTAATTTCCGAATTACAAAAATTCACCCTGAAACTTTTATACCTTCTTGGGAGTCTTGGAAATATCGAAGAGCATTTCATGATAAATAGGTACGGAGGATCGTTGGATAATGATGACATACGCAAACTTTGGCATGAATTATAACAATAGGGCCATTCTTGTCGACAAGACTTTCACGTGAAACAAGTTCTTTTCCCCTACGACTGTAGAATTATACAGGGTGAGTCAGAATAAGACCGACAAACTTCGACTACAGATTCCTCACCTCATTTCGAAATAAAAAGTTCCAATCAAGGTATGTCCTAAAACGCATCCCCTCTGAGATACAAGGTGTCAAAGGTTAAACAAAAATAGATTAAATTTTTTTCTCCAAAATTCCCGAAGCAAAAAATATCAAACTTGGTAGGGTAGACCGGGGACAAAAGTGACATTTTGGTTTTGGGCCCTTGTAGTAATTACGGGTTTGTGTCTATAGTTGAATTCATATTTTTCAACTTTGAAAGTAGGTTTTTTCAATCATCTAGCATAAATTTGAATTATTTAAGAACGTATAAGTCAGATATGATTAATTTTGTTCGCGGGTGCAAACTGTTACAACTGTACCGGACCCAGGGACAGTTCTAACAGGACCTAGGGACAGAAGTAATGTATGTTTTATTGTTTTTTAACTGAGTAGTTACCATGTAGTAACATTTTTGGTATATTGAAGAATAAGGATGATTCGCATTTAAAATCAAGATGAAAATAGCAAACCAATCCAAATATAAATAATTTATTTTATTTGCGTTTAAAAAATAAATGTAAACGATTGAAAAAAAATTGTTCAAGTATTAATAGATTATTCAGATTCACAATTTTGACATGTATAAAAGATTTCACCCCTTGACGGTTGTAACACGTTACAACTGTCCCCAGGCAATCATCCCCGAAAGTAGTTTGTAAAATAAAACAGCATTTTCAGGATCTGGTCAAAAGTTTTTTGATCCACACATGGACTAAAAAAATAGAGAGTTAGTCCCTTTATAATCAGACTAGGAGAATATAAAAAAATCTTATAGGATAGCACATTTTTAGGTTTTTGTTCTTACGTGAATATTTACTTTTCACTCCCGAAAATATGTTTTATTTGCCACATCATATAAACCGTGTCAAAGCTGGTTAGTAATTAGATTATAGGTGAATATGGATCAGACGCATCAACATTATGGATGAAATGCAGGGTTGTCACTATGGTACGGAAGTTAGAGGTGCTCTTACTAGTGTACCCTGTTACTTTTTTCCCCGGTCTACCCTACACTAATCAAGGTTTATCAACGTGAAAATTTGAAAATTTTCTTTGGACAAGTGAATTTACAAGTGAGCGTTTGACATCAGTTAGGCTCATCGATACTCAACTTAAAAGTCATAACATTCCATGTACCTAAAAGTAAAGGTTTCTGAGAAAATTGAGAAAAACTGAAGATATGTTCATACAACATATCGGAATATTTGTCAATGATGAAAGAATCGGAAACATGGTACAGGTGAGTCATTCATTTATCATATTATTTGATGAAATTGATGTCGTGTAATCACAGTTACGTCTCATTCTGAATCACCCGTACTACGTTTCCGATTCTGGGGAAAGCTTCCGTGCTTTGCGGTACTCTACAAATATCATCGCCAAACTTATGTTTTCAATCTACAGTGCGGGCTAGCTCAGCGAATTGAATGGAAAAATATTTTTGACATAAGATAGGAATGCCTACGATAAACACTGAAATATAAATATAGCGCCATCAATTTATAGCCTGGACAGTGTTCCACCTACATAAAGGAACAAGATCCAAAGGAATTTTTCCTGCAAGGCTGTAGAAGGGCCTGGAAGTCAGTAAGAGTAGTCCTTATCCCAAAGGCGGGAAAAAGAGACTACACAATGGCGAAGTCCTTCAGACCCATCAGCCTGACACCGTTCCTGATGGGGGTGCCCCTAAGGGTGAGCCCCTTCCACAGAAACCAACATGCATACAAAAAGGAAAGGTCGACTGAATCGGCCCTCCACACTGTATTGCAAAGGACTGAAATGACATTAAGTTTCAAAGAGGTAACGTTCTCCAACACTAAGGGCCAGAGGAAAACCCCACGCGATGGTCAGCTGGGTTATGATGGTAGAGCGCTAGTCTATCAGTCACAGGGACGTGGGTTCGATTCCAACTGATCTCGTGCTAGGAATCGCACGTTAAAAGGTAAGACCTCGTTACTCCTTAGCTCGCACAAGTTTCGACTTCTGAGGGCTGTCGTTCATACGGGGATGACAGCTGGTTAACGGAAAAATAAAATTTAAACAATACTTTTTTTTAAACAACAATATCGTCGATAACGAAGAGAAATGTCGTGGTATTCCGGGGTGATCTCAGACTGGTGGCTGCCCTCAGGGAAGCTGCCTCTCTCCCCATCTATGGTGCTTAGTCATGGACGAACAGTAGAGCGAAGAGCGAAGAGCTAGTCGAAGAGCTGGAGCTAGTTCAGCATGTCAAATACCTATCGGGGTTTCGGAATCCAAACTTTCATTGACGCCGCCTATAGATAGGATTATACAAAAGTCGGTAGCAATCCTATGGCAACTGCGAAAAATTGTAACAAGTAAGGGGCACTAACCGAGAGATTATGCACTTGCTGTACACGGCTGTCGTAAGACCAAAAATTCAATGTGGGTCAGCTGTGTGGAACTGTTGAGGCTGCTGCTCATTTGAGCATGCAGGAGTTCCTATTTCTGCACTCAGAGTAATAAGTACACAAGATAGACTGCGATGGAACATAGAGTATTGTTCTCACTAATCCGAGCAGAGAACAATGGAAAAGAATACAGTAGAGTTTCGCACGGGAAGCCCAGTATACGGACGGTTCGTGTCAGACTGACAAACAGGATCGCGGTGCAGGCATTTACCTGGAAAGAAGAAGACGTACGAGAAAGGTAAGCTTCGGGTAGACACACAACAGTATTCCATGGTGAAGTGACAAGACGTGAAAGAAGGGGCCGAGCAAAATATCTTTTTGGATAGTCAGGTAGCGCTCAGAGCCATCTGTCATCCTAAACCAAGCTCAACACTCTTACAGAGATGCTCTCGAGAAACTAGCTGAAACGAAGGAAGTCTAGCTGGTATGGGTTCCAAGTTACATAGGGGTGTTCAAAAAAGTGGTGGCAGACGATCTTGCTAGAACCGTCTGCAGGCAGTTGAAAGACTTTATGGTCGGCTCCAGCAAGTCAAGGGCGACATGGCTCCTAGGCAGAAACCGCCAAGTAGTACGCCTCCTTGTAGGAATACTAACAAGACAAAATAGGTTGACAGACACCTATCTCTAATAGGTATAGAAGACAACCCCACTTGCGCAAATGCGAAGAAGACGAAGAAACTTCATCTCAATTCCTCGGCGAATGCGAGGCGTTCTTACAGGAGGCTGTGGTTTGAAATCTTTGGAGCTGAAAAATTCCAAGAAGAGGAACTAACCAAGCTGGAATGGACGAACATACTGTCCTCCATCAGAGGTCACGTGTGTTTGAAAAGGAAAACTGGCGGTTATGTGAATATTTGAAAAACAGGGAATGGCAAAAATTGTCCATATGTGCCTACTTGCCAGACTATGGCAGCGGCCTCCCCAAATTAATACAACTATTACTATCTACCAGAGTTCAAAATATTGTTGGAAATTTTCTTGCTCGCAGTGGATATTTGATAGGTACCCCAAAATATCGGAACAGGCTAGTGATGAGTCATTCCATATATTGAAGCCTTAGTCTATCAGTAAAAAGTCGTGATATCGCAATTCTCCACTTCCAGGTCACTCCCAAATCTGTCCTTATATGAACAAATGCAGTAATAACGTAACCTCGACTTACCCCAAAAAAAGCGCTGATCTATAAGAAAATTTCAAAAAACTTCTACAGGGTGAGACACATTCAACCTAATATGATTGTTGGTATACAGTGTGTTACACTTCTCATGGAAACACCCTCGTATCTTCCGTAATTTTTGACGAAGAAACATGAAATTTTCAGGATCGATAGATACACTAGAAATGAACTCACTGTACAGAAAGGGTCAACCTACGTTATAGACACTGCACGCCAGCAGCGATGGAACCACCCATTTTTGCGTTAAAACATACTAGGGGGAAAAATTCGCTCAAAATTCTTTCAGATTCGTGATCAGCACCCCCAAATTACTATAAATTCACCTGTCTCCTGAAAAATTTTCAGTCCTGAAAATTCAAATTTTGAGCGAATTTTGCCTCCTAGTATGTTTTACCGTAAAAATGGATGGTTCCATCGCTGCTGGCGTGCAGTGTATATCACGTAGGTTGACCCTTTTTGTGCAGTGAGTTCAGTTCTAGTGTATCTATCGATCCTGAAAATTTCATGAATCTGCGTCAAAAATTACGGAAGATACGAGGGTGTTTCCATGAGAAGTGTAACACACTGTATATAATGGAATAAATCAAGTTACATGATCCATGACTCCTAAGTATCTATAAAAATATATCGGATACCGACAAATCTTGCTAATCTTTTATTTCGCCAATTCGCCCACCTGATTCTTCCAACAATGGGTCGTTTCGAAAGTAGCAACTGAATGTATTGACCTCAAACCTCGACTATGCAGTTTTTACCTACGTTTTGATTATAAGTAGTATATTGTATTGTAATTTATCGCATAAAATTGGGGAACTCGTAGTCAATAACCTCTTGACGTCCAGAAACAAAACATTTAGTAAGATTCGATTGAATACAAAATGATGATGCGTTGAAGCTCATAGGTAGCTCAGCAGGTACAGGGTAGTTTTAGTGCAATTACAATACAGAACTTTCGTTGTATAATTACAGGTCGTGAACTTTCCCAAAATATTATGGTTTTTAACATTTCACCATCTGAATTGTTTGAATTTTATATACTGTTACGATCATAAACTCATTAATATGGATTTGAGGACATAAAATATTTTTCAATAGGATCTTATGCGCATTCCAATTTGAAGGAAGATGCATTAGCGGGCAATGTCGAGCAGAGAATGTTAATGTTTCCACTTCTATTGTTCTAGTTTCAACACATTCAGCGCCATGTGTAACAAGTTGCAAATAAACAATTCCAGCCTTTCACACAAGCCAATAAGGAATCTGTGGTGAGTTATGTAATGGTAACTATATGACTGAAACCGTTATTGATGCATGCATGGTCTATGGGAATGAAAATTGTCCTAAGCCCTGTATATGTAACAGTATTAGGAAATTAATGATTTTTCAAAAATTTCAACGAAAGTGCATACTCAGATTATTTTAAATTTAAAAACTAATATACTCCAGGCTGCAGTATCGTTTTTTTTTTTTCATTGTGTGCTTGATGTGTTCCAATGAATATTTGAAATTAGATTATAAGGGGGTCGTACAGACTCACAAGCACTTCGGCCTATATGTTCTTTTGTGCGAATTAGAAATTATAAAAAACTATACATTTTTGAGGGCACAAGTTGGTATTTAATACAAGACAATATGGTGAATGGAAGAAACAAAGATGGAGCAAAGTGGAAAAGAGGATGAAGAAATGGCTAATACATAAAAATAGCAAAATGTGTTTTTTTTTTTTCAGAGGAAACAAGACTTCCTCATCTTAGTTGATTTTTTCTCACTTATGAAGAATTTTCATATATGTTTTTCAATGCAAATGTAAATAAATATCCAAATACTATTCAAACCAAACGTGTATATAAGAATCTCAACGGCTGCCTAACAATATTATGAAAATAAGATTGTCTATGTGACATAAAAAACTTGAAATAATGTAATTCTGTAGAAATTTCAGCAACTTTCCATCGAGAATTATTTTTTATGTTGATTTCAAAACTAGTACATTATAATATAGGTCTACAATAATGAAGTACGCGGAACGAGTTCAAAGGCACAACGCGAAGCGGAGTGCCCTTAACGGTGTGAAAGCTTTAAAAGGACTCGGCCATGTGTATTTTTATCATGCCTGCATCATGACTTTCAAAACAATGTTGGATATGAATTTTTGATCTGGATAATGTTTCTTATATAAAATGTAATAAGTAAAAATGTAATGTAACTTCATTTTCACGTATTGTTGACAGAGGCTTATTTGACATTTATTATAATAAAACTTTTTCAATCTAGAAAGATTATTTGCATAAAATTATGAGTATATCGTGAAATCAATACTTCATTTTTAGAAAAAGATAATGTGTTTTTTTTAAAGGGTCATGTCACGAGTCACAGAATATTCAGTGTGTTGAGTTAAAACTTCCATTGAAGAACTTACGATAATAATTCATTATAGAAAGCCAGGATGGAACATATAATAGACTGTTTCATATCATTTGAGGTTTGACATATTTTAATGAAAAAATGAAAAAGGGATCTGTGTCTGATGCTAAAGTCTCAATTACTCTCGTACATTCTACTATAGTATTCTCTTCCAGTTTCTATTTCATATTCATGAGAAGATATACACTTTTTTCCATCACCAGGCTACCACGTATTTCGAGTTTTTTATAAAACATGAAATTAAAACAAATATTTTTACGACATATTTTGCGAGATGATTTAAATACAACGTAAAACCTTACTTGCAATCCTGTTAATAGTTCCGTAGGTACTATAGATCCAATTTTCAAAATCAGTTTCTACAAAAATGAAAAAGAAACTGGCTGATTTTTCTCCAAACAGTATATTTCTGTCAGAATAAAATGTTGGAAAGTAATCAAAACTGGATTTCAACTTGTTGGTGTCAGAATTTGGATAGAAAAATTATTTTAAGAAAAACTATTGAAAATATTGGGAAGCAGCGATTATAACGGCGAACATTGAAAATTGAAGGACCAGAAAAAAGTACACGTTGTTTATTAGAAAAATCAAATACAGATGGGAAAGCGGGGTACATTGAACTGCTAAAATGTGCAAATCGGACACCAGTCGACTACATTCTACGTGCTGTATGTGAGTATGAACATCAACAAAATGCAAATTTATTTATATCACTTCGGTAAGTTCTGATGGTTTTCGATTATACAAACTTTGACAAAAAATATTTTACATTAAAACTCACCGCTTCACCCTTGAATTTTTGTTGTTGACCTTTCTCCAGTTCCGTATCGGAAATGAATTTTTCTCCGCCTTTTCCCATTATCACGAACAGATTACTTTTGCGAGCGAAATTGGACCTCTCAGTTTTGGCAATAACTACACGCACAACCGCTAGATTCGGCTTCGTATCGAAACGAACGAATAGCTCACTTGAATGTATGCCCTCTAGTAGCACTACTGGTCGCAAACGATCCTTGCATATGCTTGAATGTATTTTATAGTTGGCTTCTCATTGGCTTAAAACGAAGGCGTGCGTAGAGGCTCGAAAACGTTTTAATATAGCGCTATCTTTCTCGTTAATATAATATAGTATAATACCTAGAACCTACATAAGATAACACACCAACTTGAATAATGTTGCGGTTATAATGTTTGCAGTCTACAACGTTATTCATTTATCTGTGGCATAGTTATTGATGACCAACTTCAGGAAGACCCAATCTCGGCAAAATTTGTTCACTCATCAGACTGTACAGTTTGGACCCTTTATCCCAACTAATGACACCCAGGAATTATTCCATTTAGAGATAGTTGATTTCATATTCATTTCATCCTCGAGATCTTGATGTTGCACTTGATAGCATCAACAGTGACTTCTCTACACTCATCGGCAAATCTATAATTCACTGTTTGAATATTAATTGGTCCAGACTCATCAGACTGTGGAGTTTGGACCCTCAATACCAAGTAATGACATCCAGAAATGATTCCATGAAGAGATAATTAATTTCAGATTTATTTCATCCTCGAGATTTTGATGTGGCACTTGTTAGTATCAACAGTGACATCTCTATACTCATCGGCAAATCTAGAACACACTGTTTGAATATGAATTGGTCCAGACTCATCAGACTGTGAAGTTTAGACCCTTTATTCCAACTAATGACACCAAGAAATTATTCCCTGAAGAGATAATTGATTTCATATTTATTTCATCCTCGAGATCTTGATGATGCACTTGATAGCATCAACTGTGACATTTCTCCACTCATCGACAAATCTAGGGGTCACTGTTTGAATACGAATTGGTACAGACTCATCAGACTGTGGAGTTTGGACCCTTTATGCCAAATAATAACACGCAGAAAATATTCCACGAAGAGATAATTGATTTCATATCTATTTCATCCTCGAGATCTTGATGTTGCACTTGATTGATAGCATCAACAGTGACATTTCTACACTCATCAACAAATCTAGAGCCAACTGTTTGAATATGAATTGGTACAGACTCATCAGACTGTGGAGTTTGGATCCATTATCCCAAATAATGACACGCAGAAAATATTCCATGAAGAGATAATTGATTTCATATTTATTTCATCCTCGAGATCTTGATGTGGCACTAGATAGTATCAACAGTGACAAATCTGGAACTCATTGTTTGAATATGAATGCTAATAAAACGACAACTATGGTTTTTGGCGCCAAATCTCAGAGGAGTCTTCTGACTGATAATGTGCGAATATTTGTGGAAAATGCAGGAATGATACCTAAAAGAAGTAGTAGAAATTTGGCTCGCATCGATTTTTCATTCTAACCTTGTTACAGAATATACTATACTATGATTAATAATAATCTCCCTAGAGCTTGGATAAACAAAAACGAATCTCCGATTTGCTAAAAATGTTGGTGTGAAATTTTTAAGTAAATGTCTAATTGATTAGCTTAAAATGATTGTCTTTCTGCAATTCATTGCTTCATAACACCTGATCTGAAGTATTTGGATCATGTGATAATGATTCAAAAAACACTAATCTTCAAGATAAGATAGAAGGAATATTTCGGATTCACTTTACACATTATACAAATAAAGTTATGAACAAGAATTCTTATTAGTCACGTCAATAATTTACATCTGAAATTGATATCAAATACCTAGAAAATACTTCTGATCGGTGATTAATGTAGGTTGAGTATAGCTTTATTTTTCTATGTAACATTGCGTAATTTTTATTTAGACAAACAAACATTATTTTTATTATTTCACCTCTTGGAATATTCAAGTTAGGCCTTTTCTCCGAAGTTCCGACACAATCGGGTTATTATTATTATTAAATGTGACATTTGGATAGTTAGTTTTCCGAGGTTAAGTTCAACTTCACCACCAGACATAATTTCCACGCATTTCTATGTTTTTATTTCAAATTCTGTTTTCTCCGGATCTGTGGCGTCTCCAGAACTTTTGAGGGATGGGGTAGAACAAGAATACCTAATAATATCTTCGCACGTTAAAAGGTAAGACCTCGTTAATCCTTAGCTCGCACAAGTTTCGACTTCTGAGGGCTGTCGTTGGTAACGGAAAAACAATTTTAAAACAACAACAAACAACAACAACAATTTGAATTGCCAAATCGTCGAAACTTTCAAAGATTTTGGGGGGTTAGTAATTCTATAATTTCGTCGTCATATAACTATAAGCCATCAGTTTGTGTAGGAGCAAAAAAAATCAGGAGCAAAAATTAACAGTCATAGTTCATTCAGCATTCTTTATTTTTATTATCCGCTTGACTGACAATTGAGAAACAAAGTTGAAAATTCCAATTCCAATTAAGGTGAGAAAGTACCTATACCTATACATATACTTTTCTGATGCAAGAAATCATGTAATGAAGCATAACATTTTTTAACCTCTGGTACTCTGGAATTCCTCTGTTAAATGTTCGTTATTGATGCAGATTGACTGGAAAATTTTATACGGTTATTATTAGATCATGAACAAATGCAAGACATATCTTTGTTCTTTCTATTTTTTCTGTCTACATACGAGACATTCCTTAATGGATGATTGAGCGAAAACGAACTGAAAAGGCATTTGGAATAGGTTGGTGAGTCCATAAAAATATGCGATCTGTACCCATAAATGAATCGACAATTCCAATGTTTATTTCTGTTCGGGTATATACTTTCACAACAATACAGGAATGAAAGTGTCCCAACAATACTATCATGAATCAAGTGATTCAAATAACAACAAAAATGAATAATGAAATCACTTCGCTAAAAAAGAAGTTGAATTGAAAGTATACTCGATATGGGATACTGATAAATTCGATCTGCTTTTGAAAAAAATTAAAGTATAAAATCATGGACAACCCTCATGATGGGTATAACATTCAAAAAATAAATATAAAATTTTTCTTGCGCTAGTCAAATTTTCTAATTCAGGAATATATCCCTCTAAAACGGCATCAGTAGTGTTGATAAGATAGTATTATATTACCAAGCACACATCACATATTATGAAATAATTGGCTTCATTGTCTGATTCACCGCAAGCTTCCTGGACCCATCTCTAGCAGGATCCACATCAATTCCACTGATCAATAGGTTTGCTACTTATAAAATCTACTTTACAATAAGAGCATACATGCGTATCTTCATCTTCACTATTCTCGTTGGTCATGCCTATTTTTTTGGTATTTTTATCTGTGGTCTCTTTTTCCCATATTCACATCTTTTTGGTGTCTAGTCTTGTTTGTTGCCTAATTATTTATTCCTTTTTTCTGCGATTTTCCTTTTGATAGTCCCCTTTCTTTCAAATATGACTGGTTGGTACTTTACATCTTTTTGCCTCTATACTGGCATTCAATTTATCCTTATGAGAAGATGGTAGCTTTACCTCTGTTTGCAACTTTCACAGGTCTTCTCAATGCTTCTATTGGGGTTAGAGTTGATCAGAATCGATAGTATTTCTATCAAAAATCAACGGCATCATATTGCATGGTATCACACGAGTTCCCTAATCATGAGTCAGTAATTATCTCTTATCAAGTAAAACAACCTAGATGAGTAGTAATACTCAAATAGAACTGAAGTGAACATCTTTTCATAATGGTATCCCCCAAATCATGACGTCATTGCCATGTTGCAATTTTTCAAGAATACAATAAGCACGTTCGCTACATTTTGTCAGGTAGATTTATGGTAACGAAAACCCAAAAATACTGTCTTGGATGAAATATATAACAAGAAGAAGGCAATTGAAAAGTTCATTACAGCTTGTTGGGATCATGTAAAAACGATAGTATTTCCATCACCGAACGGAGATTCTTCGTTGTCGATATAGTCTTGTCAGTACGACAACGCTGCATTTGATATTTGACAGAACAATCATTTGAAGCTACCAGTGTCGTAACTATCGAGAAAGGGAAACCAAATTGGAAAAGATAAAACTGAATGAATTATGAAAAAAACATGTCAATTAGAGCATTGGCTGTTCTCAAAATCTTGTGGAGATTATTTCATCATAATTTCAGGTTCTATTCCATATTGGGTTTCCATTATTTCTATTTTATAGAACCTCAATATTTCTGTTAACAACGCACGACACTGCCGTTGGGGGGAAGATGTCCCATACACACAAATCTTAATGCGTATGCGGCGAGTTACTCATCTAGGTTATGTTATTTGATCGGAGGTAATTATCTATTGAGCATTCTATGATCTACAACTATGAGACCATAAAATATATCGCCTTCTAATTTGTTTTTGAAGGTATCACTGGATCTCAGAAGGATCAGAGTCTTGAAAATTTCCTCAATTTCAGTCCTAACAGTAGCTCGTTGTTATGGAATCATAAGACCAAGTGAAGATTAATTGGTGAAATTGATTCGCTTCACAGTAATTTATGATATATTCGTATTGAGAATCTTTCCTAGAGCTCTTGAAACTCTCCAATCAACGTATGAGAAAATTCTCAGTGTTTTTCGATTCTGATATGGACAGGAAATTCATGGTTGACCAGATCAATTTTGTGCTGTTGATCCTGGATGTTGAGTTTTTCTTGCATCGATCTTCTTTCTGTCAATTGCTTTGACCCAGAATACCCACTTTGACACATTCTCTCTTATATATATTTCTCTTCGTATTGGGTTAAGTTACAGCCAGATTTTTTCAGTTACAGTCCTATCATTAGAATATAGCAACTGATCGACAGGTTGTATTCATCTTAAAAATTTTTGTAATACGTAATTACGATAATAAATTTTCCTTGAATAACTGACATTTGCTGTGAACAATTCTCAATAAATGGATTGCAATTTTCATGGTATTCTATTTGCATAACATCTCTAACTGTGGTTGTTGGTTGTTGAGAAGTTGTTACTTCTCATATGATCGAGTATGTCGTTTTGGATTGGATTGTTGGTGCTTCAGTTGTTGTTGTTGTTGTCGTCGTTAATATTACGGTGGATGTTGTTGGTGGTGAAGGTGGAATGGTTGTGGTAGTTGGGTTTCTAGTTATTTCTACCGTAGTAGTTTTCCCGAGAGTGCTTGTAGGATTACTACCGGACTAAAAACCCAATTAATTGTTTATAAATAGTGATGGAAACCTTTCGAATAAACAATAATGCTATTATGTTATATTATCTGTTCAGGTTTTTGGAAACTCTTCCGAAGATATGATGAATTATTGGATTGAAGTAATTAACAAAGATCGTGCAAGACGTATATACCAATACATTGCAGGACTAGCTGTGTTGTAATTTATGGCGTGAGAAAAATGCCAATGTAAAGATTTATGAACCATTCGCGGTAAATAATAAACAAATAATAATTTTTTGTATTTCATCAGAAATTGTGGCCCATTCCAACTACCACCGATCCTGAAATTTTAGTTTGTATTTTGTATTGAGTACAGAAACATTCGGGAAAACCATTTTAATCTAGAATATACTTTTCTGAAACCTTATCTAATGGCATGTCCACGTAATGTTCAGCTTCCTGAAAGCATCATGTTACAATGGATGGAACACTGAAATATACTATACGTGTCATAATTCACGTAGCGCCCACTGTGCTTCTACAATTTAGGCCACGCTTTCATTGGGTACGTTGACGTAATAATTTCGAGCGAACGAAATACGAGGGATAAGTAAAAGATACCAAGATTATTGGTCGGTGACAAGGCAAAATACTATTCAAAAGTTATTCTCTTCATCGAGTATCTGTTTGATATAATTCAATGCCCGTCGTGAAATTAGTCAAGGGAGTAGTCGTTTCCTGACAGGTATTTTCTATAACGGTCTGCATTGTAGGCAAAAAGGAATAAAAAGAGTGAAACGTAAGGCGACAACTGTTAGGGGTCTATTCTAGAGATTTGATGTATACGAATTCAATGTTGTAACTCTTTTCAACGAGCGGTGTCTGGATCGCTCTATGTTACTTCAAACGTTCGAAAATGTTTTCGCATGAACTAGAGAATTCGATAAAATTTGAATACCTATTGCATACAATATTGAAATATATATTTCAACATTCAAGGAGGTCTTTATCTCTCTACAGCGTTTTTCACAAACCAAAGAAATAAAATCTACCCAATGTGGAGGAGCTGAATATCACCATTTTTCTCCCAGCTGTTCTTACAGAGATACTGACTTGGGTTTCACTTATCATAAGTGGTTTTTTATAACAACAATAATTTCCAGAAATAATATGTCAATCGATTTACCTAACCGAATCACTATAGTTATACTAAGAATAAGGAAGGAAAAGATAAGATTATCAACTGGGAATTACGAGTCGGTAAGTTTGAGTACTTTTATCTACAATTTGTTATTAACAAATCAAGTTCCAAAAGTAACTTCGACATTTGATCCCGTGGAATTTCCGAAGATATGTTTGATCAAAAAGTCATTACAATAATCTGAAAAACAAATTTTCCCACTGCGCAGTATTATATCTGTTCAGGGCCACATTGACGAAAATTGAAGATTTAAAATCCACTTCATTGCATTTTTATTTTTTCTGGGTCATATTCAGAACACATTGTGAGAAGCGAAGAAAAGTAGATAGGAATTGGTGTTTGAACAAATTACACATTATAGAATTCGAAACTCTATTATATTTTGGAAATTGGTAGTACTTCCTAAACATTCATAGGTCGTTTTCGAAAATTCTAGCTTATTGTTATATGTCTACAATAAACTTATTCATTCAAATATAACTTCTAATTTATTTTAGTAAATTATCACTATCACTAAGCCAACTCTTATTTTCTATTTGCTAACTCTGAATTCAGACTGTCTGGAATTAACTGCCATATCTGGTCAAAGGTCCTGCATTTATACCTGCAGTAGGATTCTGTTACATCATTTCAGAAACGCCGAGAGACGACGAGAAAGGTTGCCGTTATTCAGAACAGTTAGGAATACTGGGTGACCGTTTGTATGATTCTCAGATGGCTTTTTCATTCTTCGGAGTGCCGAGCAATTATCGAGCGATGACGTCATGGACAGTTGTTCTCGAGCACAACTGTCAGATGTACTTCTTAGACTGTGTATATATAGAATGTGCTTTGTGTATGTTTGCATGTAGACACTCTACTGAAATGAATATCTCTCTCTCTCTCGCTCTCTATACAGGATGGATCCCACTCGTTACATTAAAGAATGTCATCCTTGGAGTATGTCGATACCTGCAAGAAACTCCATATCTGCACCGTAAAGTTCTATGGAAGTAACACTCCACAGTCCACAAGTTTGGTTATAAAAGATGATTACAGTACACCAAAATCTTGATGCCATTGAATCTGTATATGTTTTCAATATACTTTTTATGAATTTACAATCAAACCCATCAATCCCATGGGAAATTAGTACCATTTGCTATACAACCACAGAGTGGGGGTAGATTCGGGTTTTAACCGCTTGCAGGGTTCCTGTTTCCAGAGGACGGGCAAAGTTGACCCACGTTTGTCCAGAGACAAGTCGTTTAGCCTCAGCTTGGCCATTTCTCTATCTCCTCCAAGTTATTCAGGAGTATTGGTGGATTGGTACCTAGTATCAGTTCACTGCTATTACATGGATGGAATCATCTGCTCAAGTCAAGGAAACATCGGTTCGAAAATTACACCCTTATCTCCTACTCATCTTCTGGTCGCCCGTGGAACAGGTCCAGCGCCAGGTATATAAGCCCCTGGTGCTTTCTCGGGGCATTATGGTAGCTTCTGCTCCTGATGATGTCCTTGGTCAGGCAGCTTCTGAGGATATTTTGTTTATAGAATCTGTCTGCGATCTTTTTTATGTATTCTGTGATGGTCTCGACGTTGGCCAGCTCATGCAATCCCGAATGTACCTGTCACTATGCGTGACGATACAAAGTACTTCGTTTTGCATCCTCTTCAGCCGCACCATCTGATACGCAGAAAGGCTGCAAAATATTGGACAGACGTAGGTCATCTATGTACTGACGCTCTCCCAGACACTGTCGAGAGGTTGTCGAGTGACCTCTCCAAAAGCCGAACTCCTTATCCCAGATGAGGCGAAGGTATCCCTCGAGATTCTCAACTCTCTTCAGCAGGATCCTGCCCAACAATTTGGCAACCACACTCAGCAATAGGATAGAGCGGTAGCTCTCTATTCTTTCTTGAGGCTTTCACGGTTTTAATATCGGGACAATATCTGCATGATTCAAGTCTGTCTCGAAATGGGCTGCCTACATTGTACCTACATTGCATTGGGGCTTTAGGTTGTGTTCGAGGTCCATTGCTGGCAGTACATACAGTACACTTTTCGCACAAGTTTCTAACATTGGTTTGATACCTGGCCCAGTAAAACCGTTGCCTTACTTTCTAAAGGGTCTTCGTCACTCCTATAGATATCCTGTAGTGATCCCATCTCGGAGAACTTCCTGTCTTCTGTTCCTAGGTACAACTGTCTGCCGCCTTTTTTTCACAATCTTCGGACTCCAATACACGCTTCAGGACTTCATTGTCCAGGGTGAGAGACTTCCATGGGTTCAGTAGGATTCAACGCCTAGCTAATAAATTCGCTATTTTCTGCCATGACGGTCGTCGATTACTTTCCTTCTGGATCTTTCTCTTGGTCTAACTGTATCTTGTTATCATTCCAGTTATCATCTAATGCCGCTGTTCAACAAATTGTTGCTTCTTTCTCATTTTCTCGCTGGCAATGTGAGCAGTCATCAGGGATCTCTTTTGGTTTCCAGGTTCGATCCATTTATGACATTTAAATTAAATCACAGACGTAATACCACTACTTCATTTATAATAAATGTGTGCTCATTTCTCTCTTTGTTTTCGTACCTATCTGATGAACATATCACCAACATTTTTGAGAAATGTGACTATTTTGCTACGGACTATGAAGAGGACTTTAATTCTGCTGTTTATTCTTCCAAAGAATGCACTTTCAGTACAATTTTGGAGAAAGCAAACAACATCATAGTTTGAAGAAAACTGCTGATCCAAGAGGTCAGAAAAATAAATAAAGAAATAAAGAGGATTGGATGAAATTGATCTTTATTCTACATATTCCAGTATTATTCTCTCTGAGATAATATAGAATCTCTGATAAAATTCTTGAAAATTCAGGAATAGTCTAGAAATTTTCGGAACAGACATATTTTTATTTTATATTTAGTAACTTTGAAGAATTATATGAAAGTTTCTAGTCTGCGATAACACAGAACATATTTCAAGCGAAACTTCTAGGCAGAACTGGAATTTTCGAGATGTTTGTTTGACCTCGAGCAACACTGTATGAACTAGTACACTATGAACTAAGAATATGAAACTTCACGTACTCGTACTATTGTTTTAAGTAGAATCTATAAACGAACCCTATATTGTTGATTTCGTCTTCATGATTCCACATAACTTGTTATTATATTTGTTATTGCACGTACCATTGGTTGCTGTTTGACTACTTGACGGGTAATTTATATTTGGAAATTGGATAAACGTAGGTTGTGTGTTATTGGTTTAAATTGGAGACAATTGATAATAAATACATGGTGTTGAAATAAGAATGTGGAAATACCACGACAATAAAAGAAGAATCTCTTGTTTGAAGAATTTTTTGTGTTAAATGTGATGCATAGTAATTAAATTACGATAGACTAGTGTATGGATCTGTAAGAACTCTGATAATTTTATCACGCTCGTCTGTCTGTTCGTATTTCAGAGTCGTGTGACATTGTCAGCTATAATTCTGCAAAAATGCATTTAATCATTTCAGTAACATGGTAAAAGAAATAAAACTATTTTCAATTTTTAGGTAGGTATTTACTTTCCATTTGCATCTAAATCTTGATTATGTAGTGTCACTTGTCTTTTAACGTTTTTGTGTGCATTAAACGAATTATCTAGAGTGTGATGTTAAGATTTACTGTTGTTTGGTTTCATATTAGTAGATACTAAAATATGTCAGATTTTTGTCCGTCATGAAATGTTCTCGAATATATTTATTGACCGCAACTTATCTATACATAATCGATACGCCTTCAGACGACTTAACCATAATACTTAATATTTTCTGGTAAAGATAAGTTTAACGAATCCTTTTACGACAGCCACTTCATCGTGCGTCACAAATCCCGCGACAATCATAATTCATGAAAATTTATTGAATATAACCATATACCTATCCTTCGTAGCAAAAAATCGAGTCAATATTTGTAAAAAGGCAATCGCTCTATGTCAGAAAATAAATGGCATTTTCCTCAAATTTCTGTCTATTTTTAAGCCTGCATGATGCAAATTTCAAAAATAATGAAAAGCTTTCCTGAGCGATTCATTCGAAACAGAGACCAAATGTGTTCCGGATTCACGGTACATCCTGTACACGCGATAATAGAGTCACCTCGAGTTTTATCTCGCCAACAATTCCAAATCATATTCAGTTCGGTGGTAAATGATATCCCCAAAAGAAAAACTCATGGAGCATAAGGTCTGGTGAAATTGCTGGCCATTCTAGCAGCCCTTGCAAAAGATGAGGAAGTATTGAAGGACATCAACGTTGAATTTTGGATGTCTTCTGTTAGGATGCAGATTATTCAGTAACTATATGATAAAAAGGAGCTGAGCAATTTGCACCACTTAAATTCTAATTCGAAGGGGGTTGATGATGTGTCTTTTGATTTTGCCGTTTCGGCTTGAGTTTGTGTTCTATCGCCATAACCGGATCACCATCAGAATGGTAATGATAATAATTTCAGTTCAATACACCATTAAATGAAAATATCGCTCCGATATCAGGCTACCGAGTGCTAAATTTCACGTTCAAGTTGAGTCTTCGTTCCTAGTGAAGTTATTAACAAGAGAATTGCTTTGTCAAACGGAATTCAAAAATCAGACAGAGTGCTGAATATTTCTTTTGAATGTCTTTTCCCAAATTGTGTCAACTGCCATGAAAGAAATGATGGTGATGTCACCATAGAAGTAGCGTGAACTACTATTGCAATGGAAATATTGAGAATTCGAATCAATGTCAGTTAGCTGATTGACACTATATATGGAACAATTAACAAAAGTTTCCATTACCTGAGGTACAATGGTTATTTACTCGTTCAGGTCTTGCTTATGTACTAAAAAATATCTCTGAATTATCGGGATTAGCACAAACAAACGGGTCATGACCTCACCTCTATCACTCTTTGGCCTTATGTTTTGTGGGACTTTCTCTCCCCAAGAAGCAGTTGACGTGGTTTAATAACCAAAATCGCTGAAAAGGAGGTGGCGAAAACTCTTTTATAAAGTTACATGAAGAACTTGTTGAGATAAAATTCATGTCTGCTCAAGAAATTTAGGGACGATTGTTTTATTTTTCAAACCACTTATTTTTAGAAGGGGCGTGTTTCAGGGAGACTCACTCAGCCCTCTTCTCTTCTGCATCTCACTACTGCCATTGTCCGTTGCAATACGGAAAACCCGCGGATACAATTGCGGCACCCCCAGCAACCGGAGGCATAAGGTCACCCATTTGTTTTACGTGGATGACCTTAAACTTTATGCCTCCGGAGAAAAGGACCTCCATCAGTCCTTAAGGGTGGTACAAGAGTACACGCATGCTACCGGTTCATCTCAAAAGAGGACGATGCGAGGAATACGGAGAGGACGTTCAGCTCGTAGATGGAAGCATCCTACCTAGGGGTGGAACAACGCCACACCCAAGAGGTAGCTACTGTCAAAAACTCTCTCCGCAGATCTGGTCTTCAGAACAGAAAGTTGCTGCAACTAATATGCTTGCCGTTCCGATTCTAATTTACTTCTTTGGAGTAATGAAATGGACTCAGGAAGAGCTGCGACAACTCGACGTAAAAACTCGCAAAATGATGCATCTTCATAGAAGCTTGCATCCTAAATCATCTGTTACACGGTTATACTTCCCCAAACAAGGCCATGGACTTTTGAGTTTGGAGTGTCTACATAACAGAATGGTACTGGATGGAGCCTGTAAAGTCATCGGGAGTTCAGATCCCCTTCTCTGGTTGGTATGCGATCATGAAAGAGCAGGGATTGTAGCATTTCTTTTCAAGGCAGCAACCCGTGAAGCCGATGAACTCGCTCTCGTAATCGACGCTGAACGGACGAACCCAAACTCTGTCACCGAGTTGGAACCCGTACAGCAGAAAGCCCACGTCAAAGCTGCGGAGAGTGAGAGGCTCCTACAGCTACATAAGGATGAGCCAATGCATGGTCTTCTTCAAGAACATAGAAGACCTTGGCTTATCCAGAAACCTGATCTTCACTTTTCTCAGGTCAAGTGAGCTAAAGTCGGAAACCGAGGGATTCATAATGGCCAGCCAGGATGGTGTCTTTAACACCCTCGTCTACCGCAGTCGCGTGATGGGTTTCTGACACTAGATGCAGCGCGTGTCGTGGGGCAGCTGAGACCATAATGCATTTACTGTCAGCTTGTCCAGCTTATGCGGTCTCAGCCTATATTCAACGCGGACCTACGAGTATTGTACTACCATCTACGACACTCGTAGACGAGACACTGGTGTTGCCTTATGCTCCGGGGGATATTGAGTCCGTTGTGGAGAATGAGAAGTGCCGAATCTATTGGAACTACTCATTCCCCACCCTCAGGCAAATACAAGGCAATAAGCCTCATGCAGTCCTCCTCGACCACCAGAGTAGGACGATTTTCGTCATTGAGTTTTCAGCTCCTGGCGAAACGAATATCGTCCAAAAAGAGGAGAAAAAACGCAGGCTTTATCCAAACCATTCTGTCAAGATGGTGTATCTGATAATAAGGGTCCTTGGTGGATCGATGGACACGCTGCTCTCGAATCTAACAATGATACCGTCATGCCTTGATGCGGCAGAAAACCTAGCCGGTAGAATGCCGTTATTCTTGGTTCACTCCGTTTACTCAGGGAACATGATTTTTGGACCCAGTAATCACTCACTCCACGGACGTGGGGAGTGTTTGCTGGGGTTAATGATACACCAGCACGCCCTCCGGTAGTATCGGAGCTCCGGGGACAGAGCCTGACTGGTACATTCCTTATGGAAAACAAATAATAATAATAATGATAAACGTCTTCATTTCTTTCGAATATAACAGCTTTCGAAAGAAAACAGCGGAGTTCAATTTATTTGAAGATTAGATCTCTAATAAATCGTTCTTCTATCTAGCAGTGGAACTTCTGGATCGCATCAGACATACGTTCGAGTCTCTGGTACGCGAGAATTTTTTTCTCAAGTACATGCGTTTCTTTAGGTGGACACATGCCTTGTAAATCAAGCGTGATGTGAGATGCCTGAATGCCAATCCCGACGTCTGGTGCTACCTTGAAGTGCGCACCGACCACCCGGGGTGATGCTGTAGGTTTTCCGGGGTTTCCTACTGCTGAAAAGTGAAAACACCACCAAAAACATCAGTCAGTTGCCTAGGAACTCCTCGGCGAATAATAATGATAGCCGTCCTCTACCCGCACAGGCTATCCTTCGGGTACACTCTATAAGTGTTTATGACGAATAGAAATACTAGAATGTCAGTTGTCATTTTCTAGTATTTCTGGTGTGAAAGTTTAAGCAGAGTGAGATTTCACGAACATGCTGAAAATACTGCAACAACTTGAAAAATATAAAAAACTTTGTCAGGTTTTGGTTGGAGGTGATTCAAAAGTCGTAAGTGAATGTTGGATAAGCTTCTCTCAGGCCGTTCTCACGAGATCCTCTGTGTATCACAAAATTTTGTAATCGCTTAAACTTGAAGATGAGAAAATAGAATGATTCTGACGGACAGAGATGATCCAGCGTGAGGCGTGAGGAAACCGAATATCTACAACTGTAAACTGACAAGTATTAGATATGAAGCGATCATTAGCATACACGCCACTGATATATAACACATGCCCACTAAATTATACGTAATGTAAGATGAGATAATAGAATAGTCCTCATGAACAAAGATGATCCAGCCTGATCAAATCTGTTATCTGTGACAATAATTGGATATAAAGCCGTTGTCATGCACGCCACTGATATATAACACATGCCTACTGCGATACACGTAATGACGTTAACGTTTAATAGATTGCATCAGCAAGGTAAAGTCTGTCATGTGCGTACGTTAGATTAGATGAAAATATTCATTGAGGTGTAACGAACTTCAGATAAGAAGTATCTGGGACGTGTATTCTTTGATCTTGCAGATATGGATCAGTGTCTGAGCCTTTAGATGATCTTTGTTTTCTATAATCCTACAAACCCACATCGATGATATGAAAAAACCTCGGTGATGTGGGGCATGTAGGTACGTGATATTGAACTATTGGGAAGTCAAAGTAGTAACTTATGCAAAGATTATATAATGATGTCTCAATAATAATAATAATAATAATAATAATAGTGTCTTTATTTTCCAATAGAACCAGTACAAATCATGTAACATTATGAAGATTCATAATACGATTGGATTGGGAAATAGGCGAGGTGTCAGGTGAGTATGACGTAAATCACACTCTCTGTTTTTCAACCTAACCATAACAACAAAAAAAAAGAAAGTTGAGAAAACAAATAGAAAAACAATGCAATGCAACAATTTTATACATGCGTAAGAAGTTAGCTACGACATGGTCAGATAAATTATGAAAGTGTTATAAAGGTCATTTTACTAACCAATAATTTGAGCACGAGGGAACGTAGAGATGTTAGTTAATAAACGAGTGTCTAGAGAACTTTATAAACACATATTATACATTACTTTATCTACGACCTCATATTAAAACACAATAATCCACTTTTTGAAGTCGATTTATCCAACTTCATCACGACAGTTTCAATAAACAAATAACAGGCCAGTCTGTCATGACTGGGAAGGAAAAAGAGTCTTGGATAAAACAGAAGTATCCAAATTTTATCAGTTAGATCTGCCGTCGTGATAATTCCCAATCAATCATTCTTCCACCGGCATTTTTCCTGGGTCAAAATATAATTTGAATAATTGAAAATTAGAAATCTACTGAGATTGATGAGGTAACCGACTCAACCGTACATCTTCTGAAACATTGATCAACAGAGATACTGCGCGGATTGCGCCATATCAAGCATTCATTGAATGTACCACTTTCTGACCTACCTCTCTCCGTACGTATATATTCATTTTCATTGATCGACATTAATTGCCATTTTCAATCAGAACATAAAAAACTTCTGACGCTGATCATACAACTAGTTTTAGAATTTTTCCAGTCAATTCTACCCCTAAAAAGAGTTGTTTGGGAAGATGTTCTCGAAATTGTCTTTCATCCTCTTGTTCTCGTAAAATTTTCCGCATAAGCTTTCAATCCTTTTCTTCAAGCCTTCGATCATGATCTTCGAATTTAAATCTTCGATATTCTTCTTGGCTTTCCTGAGTGCTCACCCCATCATCTTGGTTTCGTAGTTCTTCCATACCCTCCACAAAATCAGAGACCTTTTTGCTATTGCCCCCTTCTTTTTGCCAGTTTGTTGTTTTTTATTCATCAGGAATATTAAAATCCTAATTGATCCTTTTTCTTCAAGCCTTCGATTATGATATTCTTTGGATTTAAATCTTCGATATTCTACTTGGTTTTCCTGAATGCTTACCCCAACATCTTGGTTTCGTAGTTCTTCCATACCATCCATGAAATCAAATACATTTTTGGTGATGATCTTCTTTTTGGCAGTTTGTTGTTTTGTATTCATCATGAATATTGAAAAAATTCATGAATATTCAAATAATATTCTCACTTTCTACGCCCATTGTTACAAGCTCTCCGTTGGTCCTTCAAATAATAACATCGATACAAACACAACAACTTTCGCTTCGGATACCCCGCTTATGTACCCCAATGAGCTCCTAGAATGCCAAAAATTATGGTCTCGCCGACTGAAAGCTGTGGATCTAATTCACTTCAATTCGTTCGCTAGAACGCTTCGCACTGGCGCATACATACTGAACCAACGAACGACAGCCAATCGTTTCGTTACCCGAGATTCGGTTAGTGTGCATTGAAGATGAATCAGAGCCTTTACTAAGGCAGGAGTGGCTTGAGAGAGGGTGGCTATGAGTGCTGCAGCCCTGCACCATATAGTCTACAGGCCTTAAAACTTGATATATTATTCAAATCAACCACTTATTCAATCGAATTGTTTCTATTCTTCCCCTCTTCTCATCTTCTCTCCTCCTCCTTCTGTTCCTTCTTCTACTCCTCCTCCTCCTTCTTCTCCTTCTCCTCTGTCTCATCTTTCTCCTCCTCTTTCTTCTCCTCCTTCTCCTTTTTCTCCTTCTATTTCTTCTTTTCCTTCTTCTCCCCATTCACCTCCTTCTACTCCTATTTCACCTCCTTAGAGGTCTTTATCTTGCCCTCTCCTCCTTCTTTTTCTCCTTTGCCCTTCTTCTGCTTTCCCTGCTTCCCCTGCTTCTCCTGCTTTTCCTCTTTCTCTTTCTCAATGCTCTTTCTCTTGTCCAACTGTATACGGGAGAATCATTTATAGGTTTCAGTTAGACTAACCATCCCTCTAGTATATGAATCACCGAACACCAATTAATAAAAGTCATTTATATCCTAATTCCTTCCTAAGTCCATATGGAAATAAACTAGAACCTATGAAATTCCTTAGTCACTTGGCTACTCAATGCCCTAAACGGGTGATTTTCACCAGCTTTTACTGCAACGCTAGTTGACTCCCCTTCTTCCCTCATAACATCGGCCGGTTCAATCGCAACCAAAATGCCACTCTAAATAGTTATTTAATCAACTAGAGTATTAATAAAGGCGATTAATTCGAGATATTTTAACGCCTGCGCGAAGCGAGCGCGATAATGTTTGAAATCATTAATCACATTTTAATATACGAGTTGATTTGAATTATAATTAATACATTTATATTGAAATTTGTAAAGGTAGAATTAGAGAAAATGAAAGAGGGTACAGAAAAAGTTCATCTGTACACTCGCATTTTACGGCTGCGCTACGAAATCGAACATTAATAGGTGTCATTAATGGTTGATTTCGAAAAATCATGCATTAATGACAAATCGACCATTGATAGGTGTCATTAGTGGCTACTGATCTTAGCAATCGATGCCACTATAAACACCTAAAGAAAATAAAAGAAAAAATAGGGGTCATCAATGATCGATTTCATTGAAGAACATTAAGAAGACATTTTAATACGATGTCGACGGAAAATGTATATCATTAATTAGTAAGAACATATATGGTAGCGAGCTTGACCAGAACGACAATAGGTACATTGGTTATCGTTCGTTGGTCATCGTTGGACCAGTCTGTACGAGCCTTACTGGATCCCTTGACCCCAACACCTGCTTCCGATGTGGATGAGAAGCCAAACTCCAACGCTTTGGAACCAACATTGCCCCAATACATTAACACCTCAATGCAGTAACGCCAGTCAAAAACTATGCGGACCTAGTCTGTGATCTACGCTGGACGAAATTAAAGATTCGAAAAATCCAGTGGCGTCGCGTAAGTTAACTGCAATACAGTATAATGAAACAATTTCTAAACATCTTAAACCAAACTCAAACACCATAACTATGCCATGAGATTGCCATTATCACTAACTACAATATTTCCTACGGTCATAAAGGTAACTACCGATAGTGCATGCTTTATTGACGAAACGTCTTTGAGTAAAACTGGAGTTTGGTGTTTGAGATTTCTTATATTTTTGCATATCATCTTAGTTTATAGTATACTACCCGGAATTCCACTCAGGATTTTGTCTTGTTACTCTATATTAGTGTCCTTTGATAGTATCGTACACCCGCACCTGATTCTGCTCATGTTTCCTTATGAATAATTGTTGAGGTATAGAAAATAAAGCCATTGATAAGACTCGAGTTACTGAATATTTTTATGTTAAACCAGTTTTAATCTGCATTCGCATCGATGGACCTTGAAAACCATCGGGGACACGGTTTGAACAACGAGGGGCTTGAACCGGAACACAAAGACAATATGCTGCATAATTTAAAAAAGCAACACCTTCTTTCTTAATAATTGAATAATCTGATTTTGCAAAAGTTATTTGTGTGAATATGTGTGGAAACCAGTATATACATTCAGTGTATAGTTGTGAATTTGACCTCAATAACCAGTTTAATCAATGAAAATTACTATTTGAAATTACTGAATATACCGAAAATATTAGAGAGTTATTGCAGTTCATAATAAAGTCAGTCAGTAATAAAGTTGTCCTTATTTTGACATATACGCACCCGCAATGTGAATCTGGAATAAGGACAGCTATATTAAGATACTGCCTGCCTTTATTAGAGGACGGTTAAGGCCAGGATTTAAAGTTACTTTATTTTCACTTCGGGTGAGATCGTGGACACGACATAACTCATGCCTGATAATTATATGATTTTTTCAACACAAATCGATATTGAAGCCCCTTTTGGTCATTCCCTTGTCACAATTATTGTATTGTATGTAAATTCTGTATATGATTTATAGGTTCCGAATAACGAACACCTGTCAAAATAAGGGACGAACAGATAAAACTGCAATATCTCTGTTTTTAATCACAGAATAGTGCCAGTCACTATTAAAATATAGTTGCCTTTAATACTGGCTGGCGCTATTGCAATATGCCTCTATTAACACGAAAAAAGGAAATTAAATTTATTTGATATTTTCTTACGTTTTTAGGTTCATAATAAATGCTACATTTGTACCGGATAACTACCTTAATAATCAGGATTACTACACTGCATTTCACTTGACAGTTCAAAAACACATTTGACACAATGATTTCAGTTCCGTATATGCACTGGCAGTAATCGAAAAAGTGCACCAATAGGAAGCAAGGTCCAATAAAAACAAAAAGAGAAAGAGAAAAAAAATTAGCAATTCAACAATTGGACGCATTCGTGCTGTCATTGTCATTTTCCATTAGTTGAATAAAGATGCAATGCTCATCGATGGATCCATCGATGAATTTGAAAACTTGCTCATTCACAGCTCTACTGTCAAATCACATTCCTCATAAGAACGAGAGAGAAACGTAGACGATAAACTCCATAAAATTCTAGAATGTGAACAACTTGGTGAAATTTAATGTGGACAAAGTCCTCCATTCGATGCAGCAGTACCCTTTCACAGGAAAACCATGTGGTGTTTGTTCGATGTCAAAAGTATCCTTCAAAAAAGTAGTCTTGAGATGTTTCTGTGTGACGTCTAGAACCTATCTAAATGTTTGACGGCCTTTTTAAATCAATTGACGTTATTTCTATCGAATAGCAGATTATAGTAAATAACAATAATTTTGAATACGAGGTGTCCCGCAAGTGGCATTGGTTGTTTTTCAATGCGAATGTTGCTGTGTTAAGCACACTTCAGTGTAATAAGTGTAATAAACGATAGCCATAAGAACATACCTATCAGGAAAACAACGAAATCAAATAGTATTTACGGTTACTTCAGATTCAACGAATGCTTTTTCGTAGTTTTGAAAAATCTTAATGAAAGTTTCTTCAAAAGTAACTATTTCACAACCGTTCAATAATATCCAGTATAACAAATTGAGGTCAAAAAATACTCATCATAAAATTTTAGTTTTGATTTAGTTTTTGTTCAGTTTCTCTTAATAGGTAAGATGGTTGCTGTAATTATACCTAGCTTTGTCATTCCTAGACCTGTTAATAGAAGCGATTTTTGATTCTTTCGTTAGGAATTTATCATTCAACCCTGTTTCTCGATACATGGAAAGGGCGCGGTGGTGTCATTTACCCCGAAAGTCACTCCCACGACAGTGATTACTGGGTCTGAGAGTCATCACGTACCCTACCTAAATGAAGTGAACCAAGGATGACGGTCTTCTGCATTCGTCGGACTAGAATTTTTGCCGCACTACGGCAAGCCGATGTAATTTTCGGATTCGAGATCAGCGTGTCCATTTCACCAAGTACCCTTATGATCAGAACCACTATAAGGAGTTCAAAGAGAAAATCTTGATATTCAGTCCATTTTTCCTCCTCTTTTCGGAAGATGTTCGCTTCGCCAGCAGCTGAAAACTCTGTACGGAAAATCATCCTACTGATGGTCGAGGAAGACTTCATCAGGCGTATTGGCTTGTATTTTCCTGGTAGTGGGGAATGAGTAAGTAGTTCCAATAGATTCAGCAGTAGTAATTATCATTATGATTCTCATCATTTTCAACATGGATTGTGGGACATCTTGTAGAGAAACTTTCATATACAAAAACTTTCTGATTTTAACCAGTTTAAATTCACAAAATAATGTTATGTATTCGTCAAAATTTTGGAAACCATTCGAAACATGCATTCATACCCAAAAAGAAATAACAATAAGTATACAATAAATAACAAAACTATTGAGGAATCCCTGGAATGTGTCTATACAAATATTCAAACATCAATTAAAGGCTTGTCTGATATATAATCGCTTGTATCACCTCTATGAATTCATTAATTATTGTAAATGTGAATATCATAAAAGTTTTTTATCTTACTTGTTATATTATACCCGTAAAATTGATGTGTATTATCTAGATTCTATGCAATATAAATTATTATGTGAAGTCTTCGAGGACTCTCATTAGCCCTCGAGCCAAGTACCAAAAACTTTTGAATTTACGAAAATTCTCGATGAGTACTCAGGATTTTTTCGGATCCTCACGAACTTGTAAGGCCGTCCAACAACATAATTTCCTGAAAATTTTGTCGCACAAGGTTAATACTCAATTCTGAATATTTTCATTGAACAATTCTGAAAAAAACAGAGAGATTTATGACGTCACAATTTTGCAATGTTTGATAAGGAAGGCAAGAATGTACAACATTCTGTGAACCATTGAGTAGAGGAAAAAAATATATCTATCTAATTCATCCTTAATTTTCGCAAATATCAATCATCTTCGAGATGACATCATTGTTATCGTTGCTTTTAAAAATTGACAAACCAACATTTTTGCGATATTTCTAAACAGGACTGGAATGGTATTTATTTGCATTCTATGAATAGTTGGAATATCGAAATAAAGACATGCAAATTGATTTCGGTTTTGAAACATGATTGGTCAGAATTATGCAAAAAAAACGAACTGTTATACTATAAAAATGTTTATATAATCAAACAAGAAATTTAAACTTCCAACAATTATATACGGGGTGACACAGTAGATATGTAGGAGCCTGTTGGTTTTTCAGGAGATACACATTTGAAAGTACGTAACTAAAATTAATTATCAGATATTCTGTTTTGCCCGTTGAAGTTATTTTCATCATTTACCTTATTAAAATATTTAAGTAATGTGGATTTGCTTCGTTGAAAAATTAATGTATTCATTATAATTTTATAACACAGTCCGGAAGTGGTTTTATGGTTCATGCCGTCTGATTATTAGATATGTTTTGCTCACTCTAAACTCCTTGAAGATGAGCCATCCATGTTCAATAAAGGCAGGTTCTCCTATTTCTTCTTCTTCTATTTCAGTTCTTCTATTTCAGTTCTTAGTACCGTAGAGAAAAAAAAATTGAGGGCGAATCGCGTTGATGTTATGTTTCCTGTCCTAATCAATCTTATCTAACGATCATCAGATTATAATATATTTGGGGTTCCTATTATGCTTTCGAACTAGACTCTATGTAACATTGGCGAAGGTTACTATAATTCATATCTGAGCCCCTTCATCGTTGAGGTCATGAATCAGTTTATCCAGAGTTTTTTCACATCTCGATCCTTACAGAACAGAATTCTGCACACCACTGGAAAACTCATTCAATTCATTTGTTTTGAAACTCGTCTTTTTTTAATTTCAACAAACAATAAGGCATCGCCACGAGTCATGTAAGATTACAAATTTGCTGAGTGTGACCATCTCCTTAGTGTTCCTAGACAGATTGATGAAATCTAATGACCTGTCACATTTTGAGGAAATATTCAATGAAGAAAGTTCAGCGATATCGTAGGAAAACTGGTCAACCGATTCTGCAGAATATGTAGGAATAATTACAAATTACAACTTGAACTCACAAGGAAAACTAACTTACGCCATTGCGTATAATAGACTTATTTGGTTATCCATAAAACGTTTTATTTTTATCCACTCGATGCTCAATATTACCACCCCTGTTGAATGAAATCATTTACCCGCGACTACGTGGTGTCCATTGCCAAAAATGTCTCTCAAAAACTTGGTTATCGGCCTTGCGCATTACTGGTACTCAGAAAAGACCACATCTAGAACTTCTGTCTTCTACCTGAAGAACAATTCGGGGCCAGTTCTATCAGCAGGATTGCTCATCTTAATATTACCGACGATTTATTATTGAAGCTTAATAACAAAAAGATTCTGGTTGAATCCAGACAACAGCAATTTATTTCTTCAAAAATCACTTTCACGAAAAGATTCCAACTATGTTGTTTTCTCTGAACCGATACACATGAGAAGAGGTGTAGTTCAAGGGTCTATTTCGTGACCGATGCTCTTCACTATATACTCCAATTGCCTTTCTCTAGATTTAAGTTATCCAAAATGCACAGGTCCACTCCAATAAGTTTACCCGAAGCCGTCTAGTCCATTTCATTCCTCTTCATCAAGAGTTATTAAGATTTACAACGAAGTACGAGTTGAAAAAGCCATCACGCCAACATTTGCTCTGGATTTGACTATCTTTGACCGGAAATGTGAATGCTGTGACCTCACCGTGATTCGTTATTTAAACGAGACTCAATAACTTGGAACTCATTTCCATAGGAGTTGTTCGATGGAGGTTAGGTTCAAAATGAGCGGGTCTGCTCGACCCTACACTGCGACCCGTAAGGATCTATTGTGGCTCACACCAATTCATATTTCACCAAATAAACCCAACCTCTTGACCCAGCTTCTCCGAGGGAGAGAGTGAAATTTTGCCAAACATCGAAAACTTGATTCGGTCCGTGGCGGGGCAGGCACAAGCTCTGCTGTTTCATCATCTTCAAGTCCTCCGACAGTTTAAGTCTTGCCATGTGATGATTCAAACGAGAGTGGCCTGTGAGTAGGCCTGTTAGAAATCGCAGGTCATCGCTGCTGGAGCGTTATGGTCAAATTCTACAATTAACGTATGAATGCCTTGGAATGAGCCAACGCTGGTAGGTTCTGCCAGAAGTTTAATACTTTCCTTGCTGTCTAGCTGTTCAATGTACATTTGTCAAAATTTGGTGAGATGCCAATGGCAGGTTCTGATCCAATGAACCTACTTGCGGCACCTTCTCTTGCAAGAAGGTCCACCGTTTCATTGCCCTTCATACCGGAGTGGCTAGGAAACCAGACCAAAGGGAGACCGTTGAATCTTCCTGTTGAGGGGAGTCTTCTCTGGCAGTTTGACACCAGCTTAGACGTTGATCGATACGAGCCAGGCGCTTTCAAAGCCGCTTGACATTGAAATTTCGATCGATCTTTGTGTGAGGTTGGTTTCTTCCAGGCTCTCTACACATAGATTGATGGCATGAATTTCCATCTGGAATACTCTGTCGCATGTAATCCTAGACACGTTGATAATTCTGTTCTAGGAATACGACTGTATACACCTGCACCAGAACCTGAGAATATTTTTGAACAATCTGTGAATAAGCAGTAATCTTCTCTCGGTAATTTCTCTTCTTGGAGGTCCCAGTCGCCTATCTTCGGAATGAGAACGGTATAAGGTAGGTTAATAGTCCCAATTGGAGGCATTATATCAGAGGTCATTCGCAGAATGCTGTGATCTTCACTGTCAATCAGCAGGCTGATACACTCTGTATGAGTCTGTTGCTTGCAACCGGCAATACGCTTGATTCTGTAGGTTGTCCATCCAGCCTCTCTTTCCAGGAAGATGTGGAGAGGAGGTAGGTCTAGTAGGATCTCCATAGCTGCTGACAGTGTGTTGCTGATGGCACCAATGATCGCCAGACAAGCCTGTCTCTGTAAACTTGAGAGCTTCACCTGGGCCGTTAGCTGTGAAGTTTTCGGCTACCAGGCAATGGCACCGTATGTGATCATTGGTCTAACAACCATCACATATATCCAGTAGATTTTTTTGGAACCTAGGCCCCAAGACTTTCCCTAAATCCTCCTAAAAGTCCATAAGGACATTCTGGCTTTGTGGAGAACCTTTTCCAAATGAGCGTTCCATGTCAGTTTTCATCAAGGATGACCCCTAGATATTTTACTTCTGCTGCAAATGGAATAACTTTGCCATTGAAAGAAAATGGAGTTAGGTCTTCCAGATTCATTTTCCTGGTAAAGGGAATTATCAGAGTTTTGCTAAGGGTTGACAAACATCTGTTTCCTCTGGCACCAACTGTGAACTTCTTCCAACGTTCTTAGGAGGATATAAGAGAGTACCCTTCCCGACGTGGTCCTTGCCAAAATGGCAAGGTCATCTGCATAAGCTTGAAGCTCCCTCTCCTCTCGAGGACATTGAGCAGGTTGTCCATCAGGAGTGACCATAGAAGGAGGGAAAGTACCCCATCTTGAGTAGGGGTAGTGAGATATTCAGAAATGGTTCGTACTATAGTTGATGTTGAAAAAAAAAATTATTTCCATCCATCTGAGATTTTAAACTTGACCACGACTCAATTGAATGGCTGTGTTCGGCTACATATTCTACAGAGGCATGAACTCTTGCTATACTGAGCCAAAACATCATCTAATACTTTTATCTTGTATAGGTACAACTGTTGAGTAATAAAGATGCTCGTCGCTGATTGACCACAGCTCGTGGGTCATGATTTATTTCTCTGGGGGCGTGTCTTGCTATGTTTGGTTCATCCTGTTACTCAACAAAAATGTTCCTTTTTCAACAGTTATAGAAAAAATGCATTTCTTGATTATTCATTTGCTTTGCTCACATCCTAAGTCTGTCACTATTCATGCCCTTTTTTTATGGTGGGGATTTCAGATCATTATCGCTCTCATTTGAATTCTGTTGATATGCTTCATCATAATGCATTTTTGTTATCAATATCCTATTCAAGTGAAGGCTGAGTACCCGTTTCAAATTGCTAACTGCTCGATTTATTGTCAAACAAGATTCCATTTCAGAAACAGTGGTGTTGATTCGGCTTAGGTATCTGGTAATTGATTTCTAATCACATTAAAACATTGCCATATGTTGTAATTTTCCGCCGATATTTAGGCAAGTGCATTAACCTAATTTAACAACTGAAATTATCATATTTTGTGTGTTACTATCATCAATTTTTCCGAAAATTAGAACAGGTAAAAATAACAACTAAGTATAGAAGAAACAAAAACTCTTCCCCAACTAGTTGACGAAATATCATGTGGAACTCAGGCGCGTGCCTAGGGGGGTGATAGGACAATTACCCCCCTCATTACTTTGACTGAAGTTCAATATTTTCGAACATATTTATATGAAACATTAAAAGTGAATGATATACCCGAAAAAGGTGATTATTCCCCCAACCCATCAAATGACCCGACAAACGCGCCTGGTGGAACTGATACTTCACTAGAAACTTCGGGAAAAAATTGCAATAATCGACGCCTTTGGTGTCGGTCTACAAAGGCACTGTAGGGCCAAAGTTTTTCTCTTTAAATAATTGTTACTTCAATTTTGAAAGCACGACTTATCTTCCCCAGTATGTTACAAATGCTTATGTAACAATGTATGCTGACGATACGACAATCACAATTTCAGGAGGCAATGTTAAAGAGCTGGTGCCATCGAAATCGACTGATTTTCAATGTAAACAAATCAATGACAGGCTGACATTTCACTGGTCTTTCGGACTCGTGTAATCTCCAGATCAATTTCACTCATATCATCGATTATAATCATACCGCACTAGTTAAATTATACTCCGAAATTTTACAGTCATGACTTTGAATCAGAGTACAGAATTTTAGATAATTACTTTGATGATAACCAAACTACAAGGCTCATCTCATCTCAGATCGAAATCTCTGTATACACCTTAGTACTTATTATCTTTATTCAATCATGACTGGCATAAATACGTGTAAAATTACTCGTATGCGAATGTACATTCGTTCGTTTGACCAATACAAACATCATGCATTGTAAAAAGTGATTAACAAGACTACGGTAATGAAATACATACAGTCAAAATCCATTCTCGACGCGGTACGAATCATAAGCTTTCAAATGCTTGTTAACGTCAATTCAGATAGTTAAGACCAATCTTGTGTGATTTCTTCTACTGTATTATCCTTGAGAAAGAATTAATGTCGAACAGTAAGTTCATACACTCAGAGAAAAATTTGATAATACATTCTTGCATCAAAAATCAATTCAGTAATCCTATAGAGGCATATCAGGTGGAACAGGTGAAACATAAGGTGGTTATGGAATGGATATGGAATCAGTCAATTTATTCCATGAATGCTAATTTACTAACATTATGCCAATATTTTAGTTTAATACTTCTGTGTGATAATGGCCGAGGCCAATTGATATTCAGAAATTTTCCGCTTGCAGCGACAGACGGAATTGTTAGTTTTTAAATTCTTAAATATTGTTTTGAAATGAATAAGTATAAATAAACGGATTTTCTGTTCTTCTGGTCCCACCGAAAAAAAAATCCGAAGTTCAGATAACATCTAGATCCAAACTGTTCACCTCTGAAATCCTGAAACTTAGAAAGGCTCACTAGTTGCTACACACTTGGGAATCTTATGGATATAAAGAAATCGATGTGCAGATCATAAGGATATTTTACTAAACTGAGCAACATTTTCAAATACCTCTACCAATAGGCAATAGGCCCAAAAGACTGCACCAAGAGAGATAGCTCAAATTTATCCTGCTCCAAACAGTCAATAAATAGTAATAAATGATGTGCAGTCAACATCATGAAAATCAAGGGCAAGTCATAATAGGTTTACATCTACTTAGGCGTATTCCAATTAAATACAGAAATTCAAGAGTAACTTACAGACGAAAAAGCAATGCTACTCGATGAATATTTCCATAGGGTCTCTAACTTAATACGTCTTGAGAGGTCAGCAGACTGAGTAGGCAAAGCAATAGTTGTCATCTTGAGAAAAGAACTAGGCAACAAGATGACAAAATAGTCTAGTGGAATAACATTCGAGGTGATGCTCAAAAAATCGAAATCCAAACAAGACTGGATCACATACAAAGCGAAATCTTACCCAGTACTATGAAGTAATCATAAATGCGAGACGAAAATCATTGAAGGAGTGCTGTGAGGAGTTAACACATATTCCAACGTGCTCAAGAATCCACAAGTTATTAGCCAAACAAAGAACAGTAAAACAAATAGGCTTCTTAAAAAAGCAAGACAACATAAAGATATTTATCTCCAGCCTTGGTAATTCTAAATAAAGTAGATGACAGCACCAGAAGCAAGCCGAAACTGATTTGGAATGGAGGCTACCAACGGCAAGTTGAATAATCTCCTAGAGATTGTTCAAAAATGGTCAGGAAATTCTAAGAATTGAATCAAACTTACTCCATAAACTCCATTACTCCATTACTTTTCTGACAGCCTTTCGTTTTTGGATCAGTAGGTCTGCAGTGAATTAAGGTAAGGTTCCTTTAACGAACTCTTTGGCCTGTCTCATTCCCGGGCAGTCATTCCACCATTCTTGTGTTTTGGATTGGATATTTGCTTTTACAATGCCACAAAAAGGCTCTTAATGTTCATGTACCAAGGCCAACATGACTCAGTTGTGCTTACCCAATTCATTTAGGGTGATCAAGCACCTCCATAGTAGCCAAGAGTTGACCTGCTACAAGCAGAGCACTTTTAGAGTTGTTTGGCTGACAGAGTAAATGACAATGGTTTTGTTTACAGCATTGGTATTTTTCTGGCAGAGTATTTTGCGGTCGCTACCTCTGCCTGGTAAACCCTAAACCCCCACCTGTGCCGTAAATGTAAGGCTTATGAAGTACTAGGAATCGCACGTTAAAATGTAAGACCAGTTTAATCCTTGGCTTGCACAAGTTCCGACATCTGAGGGCTGTCGTTCGTAGGGCGTCGACAGCTGGTTAACGGAAAAAACAATTTCAACAACAATTTTTCAAATACGACATACGCGAAGTTGTCGTGGTGTTAGAGCGTTTGCCCTTCACCTAGGCGGCCCGAGTTCGATTCCCACTGCCTGCCACGGAGCTGAAGTGGGTCGAAATCCACTCGTACGTAAGCTGTAGGTCCCAGAGTTCCCTTGCTCGCACAAGCTCTACTTTTGAAGGGTTTTCTCCGAAAACCTGTGTGATTCGTAAAAACAAATTTGAATCGGACATCTAAACATTTTGGAACTCATCTTCCTAGAGGCCATGTCTAAACCGACAGATATCAGGTACGACATCGAATTGCAGTTTGAAGTGGTCATGAACAACCACCAGATTCACATAGAGGACGGTTTCAAATAGCAATGGATGCCTCAGTGTGGTACACAGATGGATTCAAGATGGATGAAGGGGTTGGAGTAGGCATTACAGGGTAGGACCCCAACCATATTTCAAGCACAAGTAAATGCCATAGAGATTTGTGCCCAGGGATGCATTGAAAGGGGCACCCGAAGGCTGCACTAAAAGCTCTGAAGTCACACACTTGTGAGTCTAAGCTGACTTGGGACTGTAAACAAACCCTGGGACATCTAGCAGCATTTAATCAGGTAACCCTGATGTGGGTGCCAAGTCACGAGGGCATCAAAGGCAATGGAAAAGCAGACTGCCTTACCAAAGAAAGGGCAATCACGCCACTTCCCACCCCAGAACCCTTCTGAAAGGAGTACATCCTTAAATAATAGCTTGATTATGTTGAGCACTACTGATCTATGATATAAATCTTCTCGAAACCGAAGTCAAACTTGAACGCGATGGCACGAATGTTTAAGATGTATCCATTGCAGGCAGCACTATATAGATAGTAATATATTGAAGCAAGCAAAGCTGAGAACTAGGTGATGATAAGGATTAATGAAAAACTGGAACGAAGGCCATGAGTATCAAATAAACTTCAAGAGAGAAAAAACATACAAGTATTTGAATACTTAAGAAGCATCATACTGCGCTGATGTTAATATCAAGTTATATGTGAGTATGAGAGTTGCATGAAATTATTTAGCCTTTTTGGTCTGTTTCCTATACTTTCATACATTTTCCTTCAGTTCATCTCGAAATAACTAATTATATTCATCCACTTCAAGTCATGAATGGATTTTTACATAGCTCAATTTGTCACTTTGATAAAAAAAATTTAAAAACCTGTAGATTGAACATCTCATTTCCAGTGAACGTTCTTCAAACAAACGGAAACGCTTTGGATTTCACTGCCGCGGGAGTTGTTCCCTGAGACAGAAATTGAGAAAAACGCTAACACAACAGGATCATAAAAAACACCCTGTCATTATATTTCTTCAGAATTCCTTGATTTGTCACCCAGAGTAGTAGAAATATTGTTACCTTTCCTGTACTCGTATTATGCTTGCCCATGATCGCAATTATTTCACTTCACACCACTTTGCGAACTCACTTAGATGGTACTGAAGCACTGAAATTAGAGGTAATTGATGTAAATGTAGGTATTATGAAGGCAGTCGCAGACACCGTAAATGTAGCGAACCGGATAGTCCGTGTCAAAACAATTGGGGCACCGTTAAGGCCTTTACTGATCCAGCGATTCGTAATTGAAAGGTTGTACCTATATTCGCTTTTCTGATGGCTGACTCAAGGTTAAAAATTGAGCAACCCTAAATTATCGACCTTACGAAATATTTTATCAATCAAGACTACTAATTCTTGATTTAATATATTTATAACATCGAAACAAGCACAGACATGAGAAAAACTTCATCTGAGAAGTAGGTTCGAGGAAAACTTTCGCCATCATTATTTTTATGTTCAGTTGAGGGGTTAAGGAAAGATGGGGAGAGAGTCGTATGGAAACTGGGATTAGTGGATTTCAGGAGGACTTTTAATCACTGAATTCCCAAATAAATACACACGAAAGTATAATTATGTTTGTATGCCAGTTATTTAAAAAAAATCGAATTTCTTATGACGGTACCTGCGAAAAACAATAACATAATGGATCCAAGCTAGGAACCAGAATTCACAAATTCAAAAGAGGAGAGGTACATAATTCTAATTGGTCATTAAGGGTTTAAAAATGTACGTGTTTCCAACGCTTCCAACAAGTTCATCTCGTTTCCTTTAGTGAAAGTATGAAGGATTTTTATGTTGTCTTTATTGTGTGGTTTGTCTCTTGCATACGTAACCGATATTTTATCTGATAACACAATTTCACGGTACATTTTGTTGAAATTTCTGCCCGTTTATTAGTCTATATTCACTTGATTTTTCCACTCATCTTGTTTGAATTTTACGTTGAATAACATGTTCCCAAGTTTACCTTTACTGGTAAATGACGTTGTTATATTATGTTATTATATAAGCGCCCTCAAGTGCTCGAGTTGAAAAGTTCATCTGAAGTTGAGAGCGGTAATATCTCTCCAAAAATTTTTTTCATATTAATTTTTGTGAAACTTTAACCTTTTTCAAATGTGCTTACCGAATTTGAAATCGATTCGAAGTTGACTGTAGATTTCATGGACTCTTTACGGAACTTCGACAATTTCAAGCAATTTTTTTTTATTTGCTATTGCGCTCATTAAAAAAAATTGTGTGATGACACTTTCATTATAAATTCTCAGACCTTACTAATTTTATCATTCTGAATCGATTGGCGTTCGCAAAATTTCTGTCTTTTCAATCGTTCTCAAGTTGAAAAGTTTATCTGTTGAGAGCGGTAATATCCCTCCAAAAATTTTTTTCATATTTTTTTCTATTTGTTTTTGTAATACTCAACCTTTTTTGAAAGTGCTCACCAAATTTGAAATCGATTCCAGGTCGATTGAAGATTTCATACGCTTTTCAAGGAACCGCTGCAACTTTGAACAGAAAATTTTCGATTTGCAATTTGCTCAATTGCTCATTCAGAATTTTGCATGATGATATTTTCATTTCAATTAATCAAAAAATACTAATTTCATCATTCTGAATCGATTGGAGTTAGCAAAATTACTCTATCTTCAACCGTCTTCAAGTTGAAAATTTCCACTGAATTTTCATGATTTTTTAGCCCCTTTGGACTTTTTTCAAGTAATTATTATTTTCATTTCAATCGATTTGAAATTGAAAAAGTATACTAATTTCATCATTCTGAATCGATTGGCGTTCGCAAAATTACTCTATATTCAACCGTATTGAAATTAAAAAGTTCAACTGAATTTTAATGATTTTTTCAGGGGTCTAACCCTTTGGACTTTTTTTGAGTAATTATCATTTTCATTTTTATCGATTTGAAACTGTCAAATTATACTAATTTCGTCATTCTGAATAGATTGGCGTTCGCAAAATTGCTCTATCTTCAATCGTTCTCGAGTTGAAAAGATATCTGGAGTTGAGATCGGTAATATTTCTCCCATTTATTTTCAAATATGTTTTCTATCCATTTTCGTAAAATTCAATCTTTTTTGAATGTGCTTACCGAATCTGAAATCGGTTTCTCAGTCGATAGAAGATATACGCTTTCGAACTGAAAATTTTCAAAAATTTGCTTATGTACTTCTCAGAAATTTGTCTGATGACATTTTCATTTCAAATTATCAGAAAATACTAACTTCATCATTCTGAATCGATTGACGTTTGCAAAACTACTCCATCTGCACCTGTTTTCAAGTTGAAAAGTTTATCTGGAGTTGAGAGCGGTAATATCCTTCCAAATTTTTTTTTCATATTTTATCTTTTCGTTTTCATAGAACTCAACCTTTTCTGAATATGCTCACCAAATTTGAAATCGATTCCAAGTCTGTTGAAGATTTCATACGCTTTTTACGGAACTTCTGCAATTTCAAACTGAAAATTTTCGAAAATTTGCTCATTTGCTCATTCAGAATTTTGTTTGATGTCATTTTCATTTCATACTCTTATAGTATACTAACTCCCTCACTCTGAATCGACTGGTGTTCGCAAAATCACTTTATCTTCAACCGCTCTAAAGTTGAAAAGTTCTTCAGAATTTTCATGATTTTTTTTGGAGTCTCCCCCTCTGGCCTTTTTTGGAGTAGTTATTATTTTCATTTCGATTGATTTGAAATTGACAGAGTATACAAAATTCATCATTCTAAATCGATTGAGGTTCGCAAAATTGCTCTATCTTCAACCGTTCTCGAGTTAAAAAGTTATCTGGAGTTGAGAGCGGTAATATCCCTCCAAATTTTTTAAAAATATTTTTTCTATCCATTTTCGTAAAACTCAATCTTTTTTTTTTGAATGTGCTCACCAAATTTGAAATGGATTTTTCAAAAGTCGATATAAGAAATCATACGCTTTTTACAGAACCTCTGCACTTTCGAACTGATAATTTTCAAAAATTTGCTTATGTGCTTACTCATGCAATGATTTTTTAGGGGTCTACCCCTTTGGACTTTTTTCGGATAATTATTATTTTCATTTGAATCGATTTGATATAGACAAAGTATACTAATTTCATCATTCTGAATCGATTGGCATTCGTAAAATTGCTCTATCTTCAACCGTTCTCGAGTTGAAAAGTTATCAGGAGTTGAGAGCGGTGATATCCCTCCAAATTTTTTAAAAATACTTTTTCATCCATTTTCGTAAAACTAAATCTTTTTTGAATGTGCTCACTTCATTTGAAATGGATTTTTCAAGTCGATAGAAGAAATTCTACGCTTTTTACAGAACCTCTGCACTTTCGAACTAATAATTTAAAAAAATTTGCTAATGCTTACTCAGAATTTAGTTTGATGACATTTTCATCACAAATTCTTCGAGTATACTAATTTCATCATTCTGAATCGATTAGCATTCGCAAAATTACTCTATCTTTAACCGATCTCAATAAGTTGAAGAGTTCATCTGAGGTTGAAAGCGGTACTTGAACTAGCATATTTCTTAACTATTTCGCAGTCCAGTTGATTTCTATTTAGTTCACTCATCATCATTGTTCGTTTTCAACCAAGTAGATTGGAATATGTTTAATTGCTGCAATCTGCTTTATGATCTCAATTTTGTCTTCAGAAGCCTCCTACGATGTTGGAATCATAAATGCCATATATGTATCATTGATGTGAATGCAGATAATTTATGTGACATTGGATCAAAGGAATCTATGTGAATTATACAATCTGTATAAGTTTTTTTTTCCATATATGAAGATGTTTTCATTGTTAATTTGTGTAGCAGTAAGATCAAGAGAGTTAATTCTATTATTTTGTTCAATTTCGACAGTGAATTTCAGTTTGGAAACTGTACAACCTCTTTGATCTATGTATCTATCAAAATTATTTATTTCAAATTCAAGAATCACTTCAACATACAAAATTGCGGTCTCCCAATGGGCTCACCGTTAAGTCTCTTACTAGCAGATATTTTTATGAACCACCTAGAAAACACAAGCATCCTTGACCTTGCCTTATCTCCCATAAGCATATTGCATTCTAGTTTAGATATGTTGCTGATATCCTTGTAGTGATGGCCCAACGAGACAGGTGAATCAATTTTTGAATCTCCTTTACTAGCAGATATTTTTATGAACCACCTAGAAAACACAAGCATCCTTGACCTTGCCTTATCTCCCATAAGCATATTGCATTCTAGTTTAGATATGTTGCTGATATCCTTGTAGTGATGGTCCAACGAGACAGGTGAATCAATTTTTGAATCTCCTTTACTAGCAGATATTTTTATGAACCACCTAGAAAACACAAGCATCCTTGACCTTGCCTTATCTCCCATAAGCATATTGCATTCTAGTTTAGATATGTTGCTGATATCCTTGTAGTGATGGCCCAACGAGACAGGTGAATCAATTTTTGAATCTCCTTTACTAGCAGATATTTTTATGAACCACCTAGAAAACACAAGCATCCTTGACCTTGCCTTATCTCCCATAAGCATATTGCATTCTAGTTTAGATATGTTGCTGATATCCTTGTAGTGATGGCCCAACGAGACAGGTGAATCAATTTTTGAATCTCCTTTACTAGCAGATATTTTTATGAACCACCTAGAAAACACAAGCATCCTTGACCTTGCTTTATCTCCCATAAGCATATTGCATTCTAGTTTAGATATGTTGCTGATATCCTTGTAGTGATGGCCCAACGAGACAGGTGAATCAATTTTTGAATCTCCTTAACAGTCTAAATGATATGAATAAAATTGAACAAAATAATAGAACTCATTGTCTTGATCTCACTACACAAATTATCAACAAATTTCAATTCAACATGCATAGGAAAAATACTTTTACAGATTGTTCAGTCCCCTTAGATGCATTCAGTCCATTTTCACATAAATTATCTGCATTAGAGCTTTGATACATAGGGCATTATCGGAGGAGAAGTAATCAAAATCATAGAGCAAATAGCAACAAATAAACACATTCTAATCTACTTTGCATTGCACTGTTTGGAACCTATGCCTATGATTTGGTAATGAATTCACTGAAGTTTTCTTCTAACACCGAACCAATATTTTTAATACCTCGATATGTGTTTCAGTCACCAAGTGACCATCTTCCGGATGAAGATTAACCTTCCTTTGAATTATATAATATAGTCACTCGATGACTGAAAAACTTGTCGATGTGCTAGAAATAGTGGTTTGGTGTTGGGACAAAACTCAGTGTTCTCTTAACAAATAATAGAGTTAAGGAAAACGTGACGGTCAATCGATTACAGTTTATCAAAAACTTTCCGGTCGGTATCAATACTTTCCACAAATACGATTAGGTGTCAAAGTAGGCATTAATAAGTAAAGTACATCATTTCCTTTGAAAATTTCCACCGCAATCATTTCTACTTCCGACCTGATTTTCTTATCTACCGAGGGTTTTTCAGTGACATACTGAAACTGGCATATTTATATATAGTCATTAAATTTCCCCAGCAATGTAATTGGTTCCTCTTTTGTCATTTCCGAGACACGTTAGTTCGAACAATTTTTTGCAATGATACTTCTTATTTCGAATTGAAAAACTCTCAAGCGGACTCCTGAGCTTTGGTAAAATATCCCCAAGTTTTCTTATAAAGCAATGTCAGTCTGTTCATCTCAATCCAACACGACTACAAAACTCATTTATATGAGATCTATAGGAACATGGTTAAGGAAATCAAATGAGGTCTACAAAATTTCAGAAAATATCACAAAAAATGGAAGATAAACATATAATATTAATTTTCATTTACCTGTTTTTCAGATTAGTTGATTAATTGAAGTGGCAACAAGAGTAACAATGCAAAAATTAACTTCAAAAAGTTAATCAGTTAAATATTCTGATGATTATCTTAGCATCGATATCGTTTGTTTTCAGAACCTTCCTAGATCATCTTGAATAACCATGGTTTTGATAATTTGTTGTATACATTGAAAAGCAAAGGTTCAAGGATGGAACATTGAGGTACACCATGATTAACGTATAATTTTGCTGAGTGAACAACAGATGACTGAAATCTATTCTGCAAATAATTTTTCATAAGTTCTACAGCATCATTTGATGAACCTACAAAGTGCAGAAAGAAAACCATCAATTTATCGCTTATAGTGTCGAACACTTTAGAATAATCTAAAAGAATTTGAACTGTTGTTTCTCCATGATTCTGAGATACTGGATGCAATTTTATTCGATAATTTTTCGAAGTTCCCTTGACACTATAACTCAGTAAATCGTTTTTTAGGCAACGTAATTAGATATATTCGCGATATTTTCCAACTCTCTGATATAACACCTAAAGGACAAAAAGTTATTATATTAGTCAGTATTGGTAGTAGTGTCGGACAACAAATTAGACGCTTACGAATTTATTCGGCAGATACATTGAAAAATAGGAAGAGTTTATCAAAATGATATGTTGGTTATAGTATGTCAAAAAAATTATATTTTTTCCAAGCTTGTTCAATGGTGATTAAGGAAAGTATTTATTGTTTTTAGAAGGATTATCGAAACTCTGGTAGAAGGTAAAGAAACTTTAAACTATAAATATTCGGTTTAAGTAATGTTCAGTCACACTAAGTAAAATGTATTGAAAACAAAAAACAACAAATGATTAGGTTGAACAAAATAATGCGAATATTATCATTAAGCAAGATCATTCTCATTTCGCTACATGTATGAAGTTATAAATGAACAATAATCTCGTTCATTGATATTATTGGGATAACTCGAATTTTGACCGGATACGTGCTGTTATTCATGAAGGCGTCCCCAAATGCAATAAATTTACTGCTGCTCCGTCTTAAAATGATCCCACTCTGTCTATTAATAAAAAATCAGGACCTCAAATTTCATTGGATAATGAAGTTTAATTCGTGTTTATGAAAACTTCAATAGTTGAAATTTGGCAATGCCTCGGCAAGTGATAAACAAAATGATTACTGCCTATTGAATACCCAGAATGAGTAAAAAAATATTGCCTGTTGTTTGTCACATACCTAATAAGGTCTGCCAGTATGTTCTTTCAAAATGCAAACAGGATCTGTGTAGTCTGTACATTGAATCAGTGATTAAATAAGATGGGGATGAGATCAAGTACGACTGCAAAGATGAAAGGATTGTTCAAGCTGTCTGTTCAGTATGTAATATCCTGTATTGCTCGTAGATGATGACATTGATGTATTAAGTGAATCAATGAGTGTTTGGAGTTTAACGACATTTCCAGTTATATCTATTAATTCTTTCAAATGTTGAGCATCAAATATGGCGCAGTCGGTAGGATCCAAAATAAATGTTTGAACTTACAATAACCACATATCTTTCAATTATTTCGAATATTGAGTAAGACACTGACACTGAAACTGACAGAATAGTTGAACAGGTTCAGAAAATAGCTGCGGATCATTTCGCTCGGCATTCCTATTTGAACCTGAACAAAATGAGACTACTCGACGGAATATCAGAGAGTGAGGTGAAGTAGTTTCCGAAACGGCGTACGACGTAATGTATGAATACGAGTTACTTGCCGACAAATTCCTACAAATTATACCGTCAATTGATACCGATTAGAATCATTAACGGGCTTATAAACGGAAAAATATATAGAATGGCCTACTCGGATGTGGTCACGTGACTATAACTACCTGTCAAAAGTAATATTTTTTCAAAGTAACCGCTGAAAATTATCTTAGTTATAAGAAATTTCAGGAAAAAAGTTTTTTCTATTTCGATTTCACACCAATTACTCGGATTTAAACGTTCTATGGCAATTTTCACATTTTGCCATTTTTTTGATAATCAATTTGACAAGTACAGAAAATCACGTGACCACATTTCTCATATATTTTAAAGCATAACTCAACGCCCAAGTCGAAAAGTTTCTTCCATGTGATTGATGCAAACTCTTTGGAGGACACTGTTAATCGTGAGAATATGCGGTAACTGAGCGGTTTACGTGTCTGGACGTTGGAACTGTTCGAGGCCACAATGCGCAAGAGTTTTTTTCAAGTGCATCGGTTTCGTTGTGATTTGAGTTGCCTAGATGCCAATCCCGACTTCTGGTGCTTGCTTGGAGTTCAGTAGGTTTTCGTAGAGCTAAAAGGTAAATATACCACCAAACATCATTACCCTCAGAGCGCCACGGCAAATAATAATAATAGCCGTCTTCTACCCAAACAGGTTATGCCTGGGTACACTCTACAAGTGTTCACGAGGGAGAATTATTATAATAATTAAGAAATTTATTGGGAAATCGTTCTAGATTTGAATATCATCATTTTTGATATAACGAAACTTTTTAATGGAGTATAAAAAATCGTACCAACTCTTCATAATAACAATGAAAATGAATTATTTGCTCAACAAATTGTCATTCTGGCGTCAAAATGAACTGGAATTTCCGCCATTCACGTCGGTTTATTTCAAGCTTCATTAGCAAAAATACCATTGAGCAAGAACGTATTTGTTGACCATAATAACAACAAAGAACTAGATCTAGATCTATATCATCTACGAGATAGATCTGGGAGTGAGGAGCAGAAAGGTTCTACACAGAACTACCTGTATTTTGGTCCAACAATAGAAATAAAAATAAAAAACATTTGAATGAATGATATGCATCATGTTTCTGCTCCGATTTATTCAACAATATATTAAGTGATACTCAACATATCCGCATGACTCGAGGAATGAGAGTTCTTGAGAAATAATGACAGATAATGTTAAAAATATTGTGATAAACAACATTCGAAAAAGATTTTCACAATTGGGAATTTCAATTCTTGGTTTAGTTTGGCAGCGCCTCTGAGATTTTTGTTAGTTGTTCTGGTTGAACTATACTTATCATAAGCATACATATAACATATTATATGTTTGATAGTATTGATAAAATGGTTTGTTACCAGTTGTGGAGGTTTAATTTTTTAATAAAATAGAAGTGATGTTTTATCATTTTTCTGTAAAAGATAACGGAGAAAATATTAATATGGTACTGAATGAAAAATTCAGTGCCTGATACTTGTCTTTGTGCATCAAGATTTCCAACGATAACTTAAATCAAAGTCGTTGGGTCGGTTTACTTGTTTGCCTGACCTCAACCAGCTTGATTTTAAGGTAGTACAGCAGTGGATCCTGTCCTCTGAGTATAACGTCGTACTCAACAAATAACAACCTTGATGTGCCAAAAAGTTACTTCAAGACTTATTTTTTAAATAATACCGTAAATTTCAAATTCCTGTCAGAACTGGCTGAAATGGGTGCCAGTATCTATCGGAATATTAATAAAAGAGATAGATACATGGCTAACATTACAGATCATACAGCACATTTCCACTACAGTAAAAGCATCAGAAATATTCCAAAAACTATCCATTGAATAACCTCGCGAAAAGAAAATTCGAATTCTGTTTTCAAAAACGAATAAAAATATTGCCATTAATAAACAACGTCATTATCAGATAGTTAATGTTCATGAATACTATGTGAATCATCAAGACCAACAATGAATGAAAAATAATTACAACATTCCTCAAGTTTCATGTATTTATTTCATCATCTCTGATGCAATAATAACACTTTCTTTCTTTCTTTGATTTACGATATTTCTCTTCATATATTTTTAGAATGCCCTTGTTTGTAAATGAATTATTATGACTATTGATTGTTGATTTAGGTGCAAGAAACAACAAGGGTGTGGCAAAACTTGAAAGTTACACTATTATAGGGAATCGCATTCCAAACCGCATTGCATACAATCCCACGCAGAGCTCACAGAGTAAAATATGGCCCTGCACCTTTCTTGTGAAAATATTATTACAGGTAGAAATGGCTGCTATTAAAATATGTTGTGCTATTTCAGGCCCTTGTCAAATGTTTCCATGGACCCTTCACAACTATTTCTTTCTTTCCTGAAGGATGCCAAAGTGTGATATTTATGCTAATTCAGTATTGGAATAATTGTGTTTACTGCAAAAAAAAAAGGTAATAGAGGACAGATGAGGAATATATAAGAATAAAAAATTAAGTGTGACTTCACAATCCATAGTGAACCATCAGAAATGGTGGTGAATCAGACTAGGAACTTTTGAATACTTGAGACAGTAGTTATCAGAACAAGATTCAAAAGAAATAGATCAAGTGGGAAACATTTTGTAGAAAAGGAGCTATAAACGAACTTTGAGGGATATTTCTCAGTAGAATGTTCACATAGAAGCATTTATCAAGTGTGTCTTGTTCATTGCTACTTCCTGAACCTTTAAAAGTTACGAGTATATATATATATATAAATATAAAATTTTTATGTCCATTAAAAACTGAATACCTCAAAACAGAAATAATACAATCAATTATTCACCGTTTAACACCGTGCTTTCATTACCTTATTGGTCATATGAAATGGACTTTTTAGAATTGTTCTTGCATGCGTAACCCATTTCTAATAATATAAACAGTTATAAAGTTCTTCGATTTGATATATAATAGTTCGTTAAGTGAGTGACAATAACAGTGACAAATGAGCCATTACTTTTCCAACCCCCTTTCGTCATTAGAGAAAGAACAACTCCGAACTCATAATAGGAAACACTCGACTGCACCATAAAAAGTGAAGTCCATGGAGGATTATAGCCGACACTAAGCGATTCTTGAGCTCCTGAAAAGTTCCAAAATGAGATTTCATGACTTTTTTTCTCCAAAAGCAGATACAACCGAAGCTGAGTTACCAAGATCGAGGAGATGGGTAGACAATTTCCCTACGTCAGAACTATCATTCGTCAAAATTCCGTAATATTATAAGTTCCTCTCCTTTCACTGAATCGACCATCAACCCAGATGTATCCATGACGTAACGGAGGTATTTGACTTCGTTGTTGAGAAACTAGCATTTATTTTTGTTCAGAGTTAATCCAGCCAGCTTTACCTCAATATTCTTCCCAAAATTGCCGATGCAGATAATAACAGTTTTCAATTTGAATGGACAGTAATTCCTCTTTCAACAGCCTATCCACAAACATTTGCCAGGTTGCTGGGACGTTATGTTAACCTATTGGTATTCGTTTGAACTGAGAGTGGAATTCGTCGGTGGACTAATCTTATATGAGGTCTTGGAACGTATTAAGAGGAGAGCGGATCATCAAAAAGGGATAAACATCAGGAATCGTAACCGACATTGGACCACGAATCGATATCGTCTCCTATCTCTGCCAAAAAGGGGGACAGGGGTAATCCAGAGGTGGTATACATCATCCTTCAATATATGACTTAATTTTTGGGTTTACTTACAGTGTGACTTAGAAATGTAAAGTTATCATGATATATAGTTACATTAAATATCAACAAAATAAACTTGGAGTCAGTTTGAGTAATATACACTGCAGGTCAGTTGCGATGGAATCATCGACATTTCCGAAGAGTTATAGTAGGAGACAAAGAAGATCGAAAATAGCTTCGGATTCGTATCCAGAATGTGAATATTGCCTTCCTAATATCAGATGGGCTAGAGTTGAAGACCAAAAGATTGAAAAAAGGCTCCTGAAGAATGCTGTTCCCAATACCTTAGTTTATCAAAAACTCTTAATGAATATAAAGGATCTAGTTAAGGATATGTTAAGTGCTTGTCTCATTTGAAGATACTTTGAAGTAATTGTTTTATAAAGTCAGTATAGGCCGAAACTGCTGTATCGTAGAAAGTTTTAATCCTTAATTACCTCATAATTTCCTTCAAAATAGTACCTAGCTACTTCGTGTATCAAAATTTCCTTTGCATAATAGGAACGAAGTAGAAATATTTTTCGTTTAGAAATAATCGACATAATGAATAATTCAACTTACCAGATCAGCCTTGGAGGTGACAGTAGTAGTGGGGGAAGGATTACTTTCCTTTTTTACTTCTAACTCCTTCGTCTGAATGCATTAACAAAATAAATAATGATTGGAGAAATTTTAACTGTGTAATTGCGGATACAGTTTCTTGGAATTTTCAAGCATGAAAGATAGAATGATTTGAGAATCATTTGAACAAATTTCAGTAAAGGTATTCTTTTCAGATAGTTTCCATGACATTGTGTCTCCACAGCAGTCTGTTAGTGGAGCCAAACGAATAATTGGCTGCAGATAATCATGCCGAGTATTTGTTGACTTAATAATAATGAAAACAAAATGTCCAAGATTAGGTTATTATTACTAGGTGACCTACTAGCTCTATATTTCATCTCATGTTGAGCAATATAAAAAGGGTGTCTCCAAATAAATCAGGCAGAGTTATTATATGTGTTGTTTCTAAGACATTCATAAATATTTGAGGTGATCACGTGGTTTGGATCAAAACTAGAGTTACTTACTACCGGCAGTAATAATGTTAATACTGACTGCACGTGAATAACTTTGGGTTCTTTCTAATATATCCATCATGGATATAAGCCATGAAAATTTCTATTATTGTATTTTTTCAAACCTACTAATGTTTTAGTGAACAACAAACAATTTCAAGCAGGTGTTCTTTTTGAAGACTACGTCGTAAAGTATCGAAGAAAAAATAACGAAAAGTTGTATGCGATAAATATTTATAAACAACAAAGATGAAGATAGATTAAAAAAAATGTTAGAGAGGACTCCAAAAACCTGTAAGACGAAGGGAGTTAATTACCTACTTTAGTATTCATGAATCTTTTGCGTAAGGTCATTAATTTAATAAAGTGAGAATCTTGTAGCTTTGAGGTGAATACCAATGAAAATCCTTAACAAATAGGTGTTCTCTGGATTGCAGTGAATGTTTCAACATATTATCTTCATGAGTTATTCTATCTTTCATGTTCTCAAAGAAGCTCGTTCAAATATGAAGGTTATGTCAGGTTTCACAAAATCATCCATTCCTCATCTATTCCAAAAACTACCTATTAATTTTCATATCAGCAAGATTGGCAACTCTTCCGGTGAAAACCTTATTGTTGTTTCCTTATAACTCTGGTTGTGATATCCGTTTCTGTACTTCATACATTTTTCCAACATCAACATTATAGATGAACTAAAACTCACAAGAACCATTTATATTCAGTAATTTTAATCATTTGGTTGTGCTTAGAATTTGCTTGTCATCGTGACTCCGGACACTGAATGAATGTATAGGCACCTGTTTATTTTTGTACGTCTTCCTCGTAGTAATTGTTTCTAGAATTGCGGATCCGGTTTCGACACAATCACTCGTACCGAACTGCTGTGTATTGCAACTTTCCACATAATTTTTGAAGTGATAAAGAGAAACTGTATAAGATCTTCAAATGGTTTCTACGCACATTAGCATTATAAAGTGCGGCATTCCACAGGGCTGAGTATTGGGACCACTACTACTTCTGTTACATATCAATGATCTGGCGTTTCCAAATGTTCGAGGCAAGTTTATTTTATTGTGGGACAAAAGAGAGTCTTGTATAAATTTTCACATATGAAGGCCTTGATACGTTTAAGGTTATTATTTGTGTGGCGAATTGAAGAAAAACAAAAATAACCTCTTTGAACAAATTGGTGTCTTTATAATCAAATCAAATCAGACCCCTTTCACATAATGAATCCTGGCGCGAACTCTTGAATATTTAAAACTATGCCATGAAGTCCAAAACAATGCCTAATTAACGCTGGTACATGGATTGGATGATTTCGTGAAATTTTTGACTCACTTTTCACTTGTACGTAAGCTTATATTCCTTGAATGTTTTTCAAGTGCATTTTTTATCGAAATTCTGACCAACCACAATACTCGCGGTATTACAGCAGAAATTATTTGTATACTATGCAATATGTTGGGAAACAAATATTTGTCTTTCTAAAACTTGTTCTAGGAATGAATGGAGGCAAACAAGACATTAAATATTGATTTCTTATATATCATTAGGATAGTATAAACAATAAATTGCAAGACCGTTATTTCCTTACCTCGGATTCCATTCTCACAGCTGCATAAACAGAAATACATCAAAGTATTAGTACTCACATTACCTTATTCAACTTATGGTTTCACATGAACTAATGGTAATGAAAACAAAATGTCATCCAGTGTTAATTCAAATTCAAATTTCATGTAAATATAGACTTGAAGTTCCTGGTAGGTATAACAGGCTGAACGAAATAGTGTTTGCTTAACTGACAATTGAGAAATGCTTGAAAAGATTAATCTGTTAACCTCGAGAAGCAAAATATGCAATATTTGTGTATTTTTTACCATGTAATATATTATGGCGATATATGCAGAATATAAGAGAGAATAATTAGGTGTTTTTTCACTAACTGAACTTTGTAGTAAATAATAATATAATAATAATAAATTAGTCATGTCTCTGAACCGCTCGATATACAGTATCCCAGTACACACCAAATGAGAAACTTCTTCGTTATGGGTGTTTTATCAAAAAGTTATTCTTGATAAAAGTTCGTACATCTCCTAAATCTAAACATGCGCCAACAAAATATACCAAAACACACGAGATATACCAGATGCATTGGACAACTTTGATTTTGAACTAAGAGAAAGTACCTTTATTTTGGAAAATCTCATATGTTTTTCGGAAAAGCTTCGAAAAATACATCTAGAGTTGGAAGTAAGTAATGGCTATGTAAGTTAAGTGTCAATTTTTTATTTAAATTTTTTAAATATGAAAAAAATAATTTATTAAATCCATAAATAAACGACATCCTGAATGCAACGGCCTATTATGAAAGCGTGCATGTTATTTCACAAATTATTAAACAATTATATAAACCACCAAACTAAAAACCATTGCTTTGGACATGAAAACCTACCAAAATAAATGTAGCCCTCAATTTGATAATGTATCTTATAGGATACGCCCTGGTGCCCAATTCTCAAATGTAGTATCCTTTGTCGCATGCGACAAAGTATGTGCATCGCCTTTCTCGAATGTGCAATGATAAAAGATGGGAATATTTTGTCGCCTGCGACAAAGGGTAATAGACATTTGAGAATTGGGCCCCAGGTCATCGAAATATTATTTATCCTAAATGGTTCAATCAATGTGGCCGTGATGGTCATGATGGTGGAGCGCTTGTCTCTTAACCTAAGGGTCATGGGTTCGATTCCCAGCTTGGTCATCGGTCTCGTGCATGGCATCACACGTTAAAAGGTAAGGGCTGCGTCTTCCCTAGCTCGGACAAGTCTTTCGAAGACTTTCGAGGGTTGTACTCTTAAGGGTGTACAGCTGGTTGACGGAAATAACAATTTTAACAAAAACAAAAATTTAAACAATGTGCGCCATCTAGTTACAGGTCAAATACACTTTATTCTATATTGTTGTACTAACAGGACTGATAAATGTACTAATTTGTTAAAATTACTCTTTGATTAGTCAGTAATAGTGGTTGTGTGCAATATCTGATCGTGTCATGTGGTAAGTTTAATTATTATTTTATGATTATTTTCCGGGTATTTATGTGAAATAGCGTTATTTTTGAAAGTGCATGCAATGTGGTTATTAATACCAGAAATATTTTAGCGATATTTTGAAATGCATAATAGCATTTTCATTTGATGTCTCCCATAGTTATCTTTGCCAAATTTTCAAGAAAAGCAACTACATTTATTCCGTATCTTATTGTCCACATTTCCTAATCTATTAAAAAATGGACCAGGCATTAAATGTATCCTACTGTCGATATAGACTCCATACAACTAATCAGGACAGATATTCAGAATTATCTGAGGTTCCCTCACTTCCTGGATTAATTGCTGACATTGTTTCAGAACAGAGTGAAGAACCAAATATTGAAGCAGAAGCAATGAAAACAAATATATTCCAGAAGATAAAGCAACGTCAAAGCTGTCATATGTTTTTACCCCACTGAAGACAATATCTCATACAAAGCAGAACAAAGTCAAAAGAAGAAAGGAAATACTCAGGAAAAAAAGTCAAGAAAAACCAATCTCAACTCATTATGGAGAATACCAATTTATATTCTTGTCAGGAAACAGGAAAATCCATAAATATTGTTGAAAATTAAGTACGAGATTTCGTTGCTTTACATATTTTAATGGGTATGCCATATTTACACTATTGGAGAAAATTATTGACAGTCGAAGGAATTATTCTTGAAAGAAATTAAATATACAGTGACTCAATCGTTGAAAATACAAATAATTCCAAGAACATCAAGCGAATGGTAGTTCCTATGCCACCACCTGACGAATGTTCAGGATATCGTTAATTCATCGTTTTAAGCAAATTTAACTTTTTGAATTCTCCACTAAAACACATAATAAAGAGGTTATCTTCATAGTGTACTTTGAAGATAACACTGTACCTATACGGAAATAAAATAATATTGAACCTTCAATTTCACTATAAATCAGACTGTCGAAGATTGTGATTGATTTTGTGTTTGCTTCTTTCATATCCATTTTATTTAGATTCAGAATGATATTCAAGGCTTGAATTTGTTGAAATTTTTAATATGACTAAAGTCAAAATTGATAAAAAATAATGAAAAATTCTATCTAAAATAAAAAAATTTCAAAACAAGCACATTTTCAGAAACCTCAACAGGAATCCACCAACTCTTGGTTACCCTGTATACTTGTGTAAACCTCACGATATTCCATGAACTCTTGTACCAACCCACTACAGCTTACGCAATGGGGCAGTCTATTGTGTTAAGTGCCTCTCTTAGTCGAACGGACATCGCAAACAGGATTTTTCGTTAGAACAGAATGAGCGGAAGTAAACTTGACAAAAGGCCAATGCAATGAGTGAACGTAGTCTGTGGTTAACGTCACGTATGCTCACATATTTCATCAGCTTCGTCGACAAACATCTGCATTTTTTCCGAATCAGTTGCGTCGATCTCTTAGTCTAGACGAAGCAGGGAAGAATACATGAGATACGAATTATTTGCTCTAGGAACCATCGTAGCTGTACAGCCAGATGGGAACAAATAAAATCATCATTTTGTCAATAACATCTTTAACACATATGATTCAACAGCCGTAGAGGGCAGTAGTTGTTTTTTGTTGCCGACGAAGATATCAACTGTCTAAATACTGCCTGATATATTCTCGATTTCGTTGATAGATGAATGGATTTCTAAATTCACAGTAAATGCGTGATATACTGGTAAACTTTTGCAAATATTAAGTCCAATTTTATGTTTTATATTGCCGAGCATAATAATCATAGTATTGTTTCACTAATACTATAAGGTGTACCTTCAAAGTGGTTCATAGTCAGGCATACGATATCATCTCATTCTCGGGATTCTCAAAGAATAGCAGAGCTTTGCAATTCATTGGACTGGAAGGATTTTTCCGAAGCTTAAAAATAAAAAAATCAATTTCTATCCTGTATCACTTATTTTTCACGATTTTCTTCGAACACTAGAGGATTTTCCTTTTTGTGTGAACCAATAAAGAAGGTGTTTCTAGAAGCGTGAAGCAATTACAACTCCGAAAAAATACATCCTTTTCCTTGGTTTCTATGATATTCTCTGTAAATCACAGAATTTTCCTTCTCTTGGGAGCCATAAGAGATCTGTAACATTCAGATATAAACAGGGCAGGCCTAAAGCAGTATCTGCAATGATATAAAAAAGAGGGTGTAGATACCCATACTTACTCATCTAGTAAAAAAAAAAAAGAAAGAACTGGTAGGTTGAGGTGATCAGTGCTTTAGAAGCTCAAATATTGCTTCAAGGAATGCTCTCAAAGCTACTTTTATCAAGATCAAGAGATCACATTATGTTCCGTTTCACTTTCGTAAGAAAAAGCAGCTCCAAGGGGACTATAGGGAAACAGCTGCCTCTTTCTGAAGATTCGTAAATGAATTTAGTCAAACGTAAGCAGTCCACTTACCTACTCACTAGATTTATCATTAGCATAGGACATATTTAACTAACCGATTTTATAGCTGGAAGAAAATTAGATTGGCAACCACAGGCGATAATAGATAATGGACCAAAAGCTTTCTTGGGGACCACACCTCAACAAGATTGAGCAGAAATTTACCACAAGAATGAGTGTGCCTCACAGTGTAGGAAAATAAGCTCAGCCCTAAGAACAATGCATTTCTTTAAAACACCATGGTAAAGTCAGTCCCACCCTCCTTCCAAACATGAATATAATTTCCTCCGTATGACAGTTAACGCACCTGAATTGATTTGAAGCCTCCTGTCATAAGACCCATTCAAAGTAGGTTAATGTGGCTGCAAAAACCCAAGAAAGTCAACGCCCCCTCAAAGTTAAAGAGGACCAGAATGTCTCTGTAGCCTCATCGAGGCGCCAAGTACACAATACACAATACGAAGCCCCTGAAGACACGAAAATCAAATCTTCTTACCCGAAGTGAAAAAAGTGCATCCCGAATCGATCCTTCAGAAACCTTAAGATGAAAACCTGACTGAAAAAGAAGCACTAGGATAAAAGTGACTGAAAAAGAAGCACTAGAACAAAAAGTTTCCTCATGGGCATGATATCTATAATGGTGGAGACTGCAGCCACAAACCCCCACCCTGCCTACGTCACTGGATCCTAGAGTCGTCGAGAACTTCGTACATATTTCTATAGTCATGTATCATTTTGCCTCCCTACGGGCCATTGGCTAGAAAGTAAGGATGTATCCGCTAGTTAATTTATTGAGAAATATAACATCAGATAATTGCTTTCTTTTTTTATTCGTATTTTTGAAGCATTAAATTTTTCCACTTGAACAGTTTTGGAAAATTAATGGCCCAACATGCATGGGACCCCCAAAAAATGTCTGATGTTATAAACAAAAATAAGAGCAGAAATCACAGATTTAAGACTATCTGTGATCGACCAGTAATCTATCTTTTCAAGATTTTCTTAAAGAATACGTCATCGATTTCATCAAATATCTTCTCAACTGAAAAAGACATACACCATTAGCTATTTAAATAATCCAGAAATTAAACTGTGAATCATGTCTTTTATTATAAGAACAAGATTTTGTTTTACTACATTTTAAAAAAGGTTCAAAGGTGGAGATATCTGATTTTACAATTATGTTAAAATAGATTAAGCTTGATGAAGTACATACACCATCAATATTGCGTTGTGAACTGTCAGAGTTTTTGAATATGAGATAGTAAGAACAAAAATAAGAACTTTAAGAATATAAATTTTGTTTTTGAGAAAATTAAAAATGATATTTGAGAGCTGAGGGATATCATTACCTAATCACTTGTGAGCATTTCGAATTAAAGTCCTAAATCATAAATCCAGGCTGTTCATTTTGTTCTTTGGTTTTGATTTGTTTTCTAAATTACTCATTTTCCTTGGCCCTCATTGCTTTGTGATGCATTATTGAGTTTGATAGTGTTGTAAATATGCGTATACCACAAATTAAATATCATATTTATACAATTATTCATACATTACTCAGTCAGTCATTCACTTGAATACACCAGTTAAAGTCAATTCATCACTTTTGATTCCCACTTAAACGATTAATCATTCCAATTTCTACATCACCATGGCGACACAATAATTCCCCATATTATTACATCGATACTTCCCCTAACCGGAAGAGACATACCTGATTACAATATTTTTCAGCGATTTCCCAAGATATTATACACGAGCACATGAAAAACGGCACGTACGTTATGAACGAAGGGTTAGTGGAAAAACACTGCCCTTTGGATGTCCTCAAGCTGTCTGAAACGAACCAGGCATGCGTCATGATATGCCCACCTGTTCCTTTCGCTGCGTAGTTAGTTGGGGATGGTTCGGAAGGGTGTTTTCCCTCGATGGAAATCAGTGGAAGATATTCATTTTAATCATTCTACAATGAGTTCCAAGACTTTCACTAAATATCGTAAAGGCATATAAGAGGGATCAGACTAAGCCTTTGTTTTTGTAAAACTGTTCATGTGATATCAGAGATGATCCTCCATTACAGATACTGAAAGGAAGAAAATAAAATTGAAAATGGTATAACATTGTATTGCAAAATGGAATCTCAGGTGCCTCAAGACGAAAAAAAAAGTGCTTTCCGTTATTATTATTATCATTATGAGCTGAACATTCTATTAGTAAAAATAGTTTAAATCATTATTATCTCACCCCTAATAAAGTTGATACATCATGCCATAAAATTTGCAACTTTTCCCAGTTGCCTACTATCTACAGAAGATATTCCAATTCCAAAAGATAAACATGCTGAAGAAATGTCCAAGCTAAGACCAAATTCAATCAGGCCCATTTTTGGAAAAGTATTCAAAATAGCTCTGAAATCGCATTTGGAGGAACAACTCGAATAACGTTTCGATTTCTTCGAAAATATGAACAGGCTGAAAAGATAAAACTTTAGTTGCCATTTTCCTCTGTTCAAGATAACCTCTTGGAAGGTTTTCATGTTGGAAAAAGGAAATATTCTCAAATGATAATTGGAAGTTGTTTCAAATAACATAAAATCATTCCTGACTATCAATTAAGGAATTCAAATTGAGTACTAAGGAATGGATTATAAAGAATCAATAGAAATTAAATATAAATAAGACAGAACATTACTTTTTCACGCCTAATCAACTGCCAGGGCTCCACCAAGCCAAGTAGTTTGGCTTGAAACATAAAAGCTTGGCTTGGGTTCGAAAGTCAAGCTTTCAAAATTAAAGAGCTTGCTTTGGCTCAAATTTCATGAATGTAAGCTTGCTCAAGCCAAGCCAAGCTTTTCTTGCTCCGCCCACATTCTCTAAGCGCCATTCACGGATAATTTTTTTTGAGCTGCAGGAAATTGACGGCTGGTCTTCTGAAACAACAAATGGGTTTTATGATATTACAGCCCATTTTATCGATGGCAACTAGAAATTAAATTCAATTCTACTAGATTTTGTTCCTGCAAAGGGAAAACATACGGGAAATTCATTTGCTCAAATATTCAATGACACTCTGATATACTTTCATGTATACTATAAAATTTAAGGTGTTACCAATAGCAACTTCACTTTTGCTGTGAAGCTAGAGAGGTTGAATAACTATTTTCATCCAGAAGGCATGCATTTCGTTTGTTTTGCACACTTTCAAATTTAACTGCTCGTGACTTCATGAAAATTCTTCATTTCCATGTTTCTGATGAGGAAATTCTGAATCTGAAGATAGAACTAAGACAAATTCAGAGAATCCAGATTACCTATTGCAAAAAAATTCAAACATCTGAACTGTTGAAAATTAGTTTGTGGAGATTTTGTGAAACTTTGATTATAAAAACGAAAATGACAAAATTAGACGTGGCTTCAAGATAGAATTATTCTTATTTCTAAATGCTAGCCTGTACATCCAATTTGAAAAATGCCGTAAACGTCCTTCGAGATAATACAGATAAATTGAAAAAAGTTATGGTCACCGATATAGAATGGTCTCTCATTCCAGAGTATCTGTTATTATCTAATAAGTTTCAGAAAACACTCTGGAGACAGAAAATAAATGCACTATACCTATGGTAGTTATTGAAATCAGTTTATCAATATGCAATTTGCAGAAATGGGTAGATGAGTGACAAAAAAAAATATATGAATAATGTTGTCTCTACAAGCATTACGAGAAAAAATTTTGAAACATCACAATAAAATCAACTTGATCTATTTGGTCTTAATTTTAGATCATAGTTACAAAGTGAAAACTTTCACGACCATCAATTGGGGAATGAACCTAGAAAGACAGGCAGTGTCAAAATTTGAAGAGATATATGAACGAATGTAGGTACTACTATTCTAATACTTCCAATACTGATAACGTGTTCGAGGGTATCGACCACAGCAGACAATCCGAACTCCACAACGTGAAACAAGCTCTCCCACAAAATGGCTACATACCAGACCACATAGAGAGAAACATCCAAAAACAGCTCCAGAAGTCACCAGAAAACAAAATCGAACCACAAGTTGAAGACCGTCCATCCAAAGTTTTCTTCCCTTACATCAAAGGAGTAACAGACAAAATCAGCCGAGTTTTCAGAACAGCCAATATCAAAACCATCTTCACCACAGAGCAAAAACTGTCACACCTCATCAGATCAACGAAGGACAAAATTCCCAACAAAGACCACGGTATTTACGAAATTCCCTGTTCTACTTGCCCCCATTCATATATAGGAGAAACTTCAAAACAGATCGACTTCGGATCTTATCAACACTCCCTTTCACTTAGAATCCGAGACACCAGCTCCGCATTAGCCCTTCATTTCATCCAAACAAGTCACCTCAAAGATTTTGAGAAAATCAGAACCATCGCCCCAGTACGTTCCAGAACCTCCAAATTCATCAGAGAAGCCATCGAAATCGAAAAGCGATCTGATTGCCTGAATATTAAAGATGATAGCCGTAAATTGAACCCTATTTGGAAACCGCTTCATCCGACCGTAATCACGAAACCGCAAAAATCAATTATCCAATCCACAACAATCAACATCAGGCAGACACAGGTAAGACGAACGAGAAAACCCGCAAGACACGTCCATTTTCAGGTACCCAAGTACCATTAAATACCGTAGTGCAACCAACATCAGATCGTCTTTTGAGATCAAGGAGTAGGCAGATAGAGACCTTGTTACCTCATCAGACCACGACTCGAGGAGTAGGCAGATAGAGACCTCGAAGTCACTCTCTTGAAAATGGCTCCAAAGCAGGAGCCGAAACGTCGAGTTATAAACTCTCAACGCGGTTCAACCAAGGAACTCAGTAATCTACAAATTGAACACAGTAAATACAACCATACAAAATGTTCAAATACAAATTAATTTTATTCTGATTTGTTGAGTCTATTCAAAAAATCACCAGAAAAAAAACACTGGTACTGAAGTATGGCGATACTAAGTAGACAAATATTTAGAAAAACCAAGCACTGAAAAATGGTAAGACATTCTAAATGGGTGGCGATGTCATCAAGAATATTTTTCTTCATTATTTGAGAAATTGTTTCATTTTATCTTACGTTGATGGTATGAAGGAAAGGAAATAACTTCCTAGCTTCATATAGGCAAAAAACATTCCAATATTTTAATAATGAAATGATAATAAGCGCACTTTTTTTAATTTTGAATTGTGTTTCATCCCATTCTTTTTATAAACAATAATAATGACAATGATTTGCTGTTTTTTCTTCTATTGAATTAGCCGGCAAATTACAATCAATTGAAATTTATAATGAATATAATACATTCCTAATAATTGCTGATACGAATCATTCTTATACAGTTTCGACCATGAACGTTATAACCATCCAAGGATTATTATGAAAACTCAATTATAATTATACCGATAATGTCGATAAACAGGATAAATCATGTTGTTTCTTCAGTTGAACGAGGCAGTCAGAATACAAAGGTTACAGGAAATGAATTGTTCAAAAACTAACTGAAAATGTGAAATAGAGAAAAATTCACTCGAATAGATTAAAATCGTTCACCTAATGAACTATTCAATTCACTTAGGTTAAAACCGAAACAATATATTTCGAGACGAATCAATAATTATATGTTCAACTTTTAGTGTAATAATTAGTTAAAACGTGAGTGGGCCTGCATCAGGGCTGATGTGGATTACCCTAAACTTTCATTACCCAAAGTATATCCCTTTCATTACCCAAAGTATATCCAATCTCTTAACAATTGAAAAGTACATTGGGTATATTTTTCAATATATCATTCAAATAATATAGTTGTCTCAAATCCAGTATCCCACTTTCCTTAAATAAAAGATCTGTAGAATATTGGTGGTGTTTTCCTAAGATCACCTTCAAGAATCTTTTTTGGGTAATCTCCAGTGATTTGAGGTCCACCCTAAGCTACTATACCGTAACGTAAGTGACTTTCTACTAAAACAAAATACATTATTTTCATATACTTGAATGTTAAAATTTTCTTAAGGTACCTGAATTTATGAATTTATAATTTCAAGATGACGTACATAATGTGAACATTCGATTTCAGATTACTAACAATCATTATACCTAAGTATCAGATTATACAGGTAATATGGAGAAACTTCGATTTTGTGAAGTAACGATTTCAAGATAATCAAAATCCGGTCTGCTCACATTATTGCAGCTGGTAGGTAGATAATTGGTTTTTTCAATGTTAATCGTCAATAGTTTATGTTCGAGCCAGTTCTTTACTTGTGAGAAATCAGTCTGAGTATGTCCTAGTTTTCAGCATCGGCAGATCCAATTATTTCACCACTGCTTTGTAACGAAAACAATCCGTATATATAAATATTGAATAAAAGTGGTCCCAGAACACTACCTTGAGGCACACCAAAATCAATAGTTTTTTTCTTCACTGAGGACATCGTCTACCCCTACGATCTGCCGTCTATTGGAGATGTAGCTTTCAAATAACTATAAGTTTAAATTCCTAATAGCAATGTCCTCTACTGGTTGCAGAAGTAGGTAGTGACTCACAGTGTCGAAAGCTTTTCATAGGTCTATAAAAACGCACAGACAAGACTTGTTCTCATTCAAAGCCTCATTTACTTTTATAGTTAGGGCCAGAACTGCATCAAAACCAAATTGCTTCTCAGATGAACTATGTGTTTTCGGATAAGATATTCTTTATAAATTTTTCGAATTTTTTTTATAGGTGCGTTAATAATGATATGGGTCTATAACTGTCTGTACACCTTTGTTTTGTCTCTCTTTTATGAAGTGGTATTATAATAGAGTTTATGAAGCATAATTAATAAAATCAATAATAATTTCTGATTCCGTCAATTTCAACAGATATATTATCCTTCAAACCTTTGAATTTAATTTTTAGTAATAGAACAAAGGTGTTTTTCCGGTGTTTACAAATTTCGACTAGAGTTTTTTTTTCATGAAAAATCAATGAATATATTTTCTCAAATATTCCGTTCATTTTTAATTTTAGTTTTAGATACAAAATTGTTTGCAATTGATAAAACTAGAACAAACTATATAAGAGAAAATCAGTTTGTCCCATACTGATTTCGAAAGTAAATATTATTTCCGTTAAAACCAGAAATGGTATAAAAACTATTTTAGTCCGATAAAGTGTCGCATAGTAGTTGACAAGAAAAAAGAACCAAGAAGCCATTACCGGAATTCAATAATAGAGCGATTTCCGTTTCTTTCTTAAATTATAGCCAACTGTCACCCTATACATTTCAGTTGAAGGTATAAAAGACAGAAAAATTATTGGTTTTTGTTTTGACAAAGTGCGTCTATTATTGGGATACATGGTTGCATTGTAGCAAAAAACACTTATGGTTCCCCCCTGATGATGAATAACTCTAAAAGTTCGTTAAAAAAAATCTGACGGAAATATTCGTTAGTGATAGAGAGATCATCGTAATATTCTTGATGTGGATTATTCAGGAAAGTATTCAGTAAGTAAATCTTGTTCTCTTATAAATAATGTCATTCTGAAGCTTTGGGGTTTCAATCAACGTAGTCTGTTTCTGAATGTCAGTCAAACATTACCACAGAGTTATATAAAGATAAATCGGAGAAATTCCTTTGTTTTTCCAATCTCCAAAGTCTGGTTTCATTTCTATATTCAATCTCATTGTGTTTGGAAGTATATACTTGCAAGCTTCCTAAATTTTCAGTGACGGACCTGTCAGTTCTTGAACGCAGTCGCAACCAATATTGCTATTCTTGTTTGTTTTATGATGTTATTCATGATTTGCCAATTATTTCGTGATACACATACGGTGTCAAGTAAACATAAATATTTTGTTCAAGTAATTGTTACACTATTGCACCATCCAAAAATAGACTAACTTACCTACGCAAAAATTATTTGCATTTCAGCAGTATTCCAAGTTTATTTTTAGATACCTTCGTCATATTAGGAAATATGTCGAATTTCCATCAGTGTTACGTAGGTACCTTTTTTATGTTCTAAATCCCACGAAAAGGAAAATTCTGTAATGTTCAGAAATTTCGTTGACTGAAAAAAAAGGGAGTCAGAAATGATTCTTTCTCTTTGATTGATGAGGAATAAAAATTTTAAAAAAATATTCTTCAAGTATCAATTTCCGTTTCACCGGAAGTAGAGGGCAACTTCCTCATTTCGAACAGAACATCCTGTATTTCATAATATTTTTCAAATTTCCAGTATATTGCAGGCCAACTCTATGTAATGATACCTATCCCCAAATTTGTTAGACTTCAAGATATTCATTTTTTGAAGCACTACTCCAAAATAATTTTAACTCATGGACAGTAACAGTTGGAAATGTGAAATTTCACAGAATCACACCTGAAGCATCACAGCATCAAGTCATGAACAGGGCCATCGAATTTTCAAAACTAATTTACACGTTGGTCAAAATTTACTCATAAGACCTAACATCGAGAAAACCGATGAAACTCGTTTTTTCCAAAAGGAAACCATACACTACTATATTATTTTTGCATACCTACTACAAAAAATATATAAAAAGTTCATGAAAAATAACCTATACCTCAAATACACCTCTGATATCATTCGAAGCAATACCAAACCAAGAAAGCTTTGAAAACGAATGAAGTTACAACAAATTAGTCAGAATTTGATGCAAAATCATTGGGGTATCTAATGAAGATTTCATGAATTTAATACTCATTTATGGCGAATGCAATAGGATAATCGACAGAACTTTTCGTCTATTCTCAGAAAGATTCTCAAATCTACACAGACCCATTAAAACTATTCTGAGAAGATTTTTGAGAAACTGTTGTTATATTGGATCTTCTCCATCAACAAAAAAAAACAATCAGAAATAATGAGGACCACTTTACAGTTTAGCCAGGAAATTCGTTGAAAGACGCAGAAAATTCACTTAGAATTTCATGTTCGTCAATAAAACGGATTTTAATCAAATATAAGTAGCGTCCGTTTGATATCGCCAGGTTCAAAATCTGAAACCTCAAGACTTGTAACGAGTGGAATTCTGCGAATGGCTTCCCATCACGATATAGGAGGACCCTAAGTTCATAAATAAAATGATAAACAGATGAAGCCATATTTGCCAAGAATGGTATGTACCATATAATAATGCCATTTTTCACAGCAGAAAATCCAAAGCTCGTTCGCCAGCGTAACTTCAAGGATTCATGGAGTTTTTATGATTTTTTTTTAACGAATTTATTTAACTTCACAGAGCCTGGCTGTTTGTCTTCTGACTGTCTGTCTATCAAATCTTGCGATTAATTTTTGACACACTTCCCGTGAACCGCTTTTATTGCATTTTGGTAAAGTAATGTAGGTAGGAGGTGGTAGAGGGTTGTAAAGGGGATAAATTCGTACCTTTGGAACCAAAACAAATTAAGGTTCCAGTGGAAATACGAAATTGCACTGAAAAGTGAAAAATAATTTGGCAGATCTCTCTTTACTACAGTCTAGATTTAACAATAACATTAATGGCACATTATATATTGTTGCAATTATGAATAACATAATAATTATATAATTTTGTTTATGAGTTTTATCATTCGTAAGCATTTGAATTTTCACCCAGTTCATGGAAAGCTATATGTCGTTGGACAGGCAATCATACAAATCCTCATGTAGCTGATGAAGACGCATAATTTTCCAAAAAATTGGCAAATATTTATCTACTTCTATGAACATTGTCTTGCCATGTGAGATATAATTTTTTATTCGAATGGAGGGTCTCATGAGCTACAACTTAGGTGCGATGAGGATAAATATTGGTGGTGAAATTTGCCCCAGAATAAAATTTTAATTCTGAAAATCGAAATAAATCATCAATCAAACCGGCCATGGCGCATTCAGGAGGAAGGCATGGAGCAGCACCCCCCCCCCAAGATTTCATAAATTTGTGTATCAGGATATTTCCTATTCAATAAAGCTTCTTCTTGTTGTATAATGCTTTAGCCGCCCCGAAACTTTATCCTGGGTATGCCCTTGTTCGAGCGAGCGCATTTTAGCAGGGTTACCGTATCTAGTACAATTGTACTTTTCTAGTACATTTCATTCATATCAAGTACGTCAGTACAATTCATATGAATGTAGTACAAAGAAAAATATTTATTTTTTATTCAATTATTCAATGAGAGCTATCACAACAGGCCGAAAGTTATCAAAAATTGCCATGAAATTCATGAATTATTGATGAATTTTCGATAATTTTCTAATTACACCAAACAAATTTCAAGGTTACAAAAATGATCATGTTGATTTGCAGTATTCCTACTTATATCTCTGTGTTCTGTGATTTTGTACCATTCAGTACAATTTTGAAAGACAGTCTAGTTCAAAAAAATCTGTAGCGGCAACACTGCATTTTAATCTATTCTATTTTCACGTTGAAAGCGCCACAGTTTCCATACGTTCCCAGATTAGTTGTTTGAGTAACAAAGAATGTAAATACGTGTTAACATTCGAGGTGAGCGAGTACGAGCCGAGGCAAAGCCGAGACTAGTCGCTTGCCGAGGATGTTGACAGTCGATACATTCCGTGTTACTTATTACGTTTTTCCCGCTGCTTGTGACCTTTCTCAAAATTTGCCTGGCTTGAAGTTTGTTTTATTACCCTCCCTTCATGATATTTCTTTCCGCTATTTCATTCAAAGTTACTTGTGCGAGTAACTAAAAGTTACCGAATAAACAGACAACAATAATATTCGAAAAGTCGCATAACCTGAAAAATTATATAAATGAATGAGATATTACTTGTCAAAGTCAAAGTCATTATTTCCCTAGGCATGTAATGACACTATTTACATTCCGTTGTCAAGATGAATTAGTAAACGAATGATATAGGCCATTTACCTGTTATGTTGCTAAGCATGTATGGACTATTTACAGTGTCGGCAGCGGGAAAAACTGTATTACTTCGAAACAAGTGATCATCGCCTCGCACGCCTCTGGAATCTACCCGTCCCTCTTATTTATTGTACCGAAGTCTAAAATTCATTGTGCAAGTATTCGTCATTCAACTGATTTTAAATTAATATCAAAGTAAAAGACTCCTTTCAAATCGCACCTAAACAAATTCCAAGTGAAATCGTGCAAGCTTGGCAAAAGTCAAGGATCTATCTCTATCTAAAACGGGTTTGTTATTCTTGGATCGATACGCGAAGGCATGTGGGTGTTCAGTCGTTTGATTGGTCGGTAAAACGGGTGTGTGCCAGACGTTCGTGACCAAGGGCATGTAAGTCTGTGGGCTCGATTCTCGGTTGTTGCACAATAAAGTGTCATATTTTGCAACGCAACTGCGTGTGCAAAATTCCACTTTTCAACTGATAGGTACAATAAACAATGTTCAATGTACTAATTATGAGATAAGATTCCTACTGTTAATTATACAGGATTATAATGTTGCTGACGTTGGAACTGATTTGTTTCACTTTCAAGCCCACAACAGACAACCAATCAGAAAATGATATAGGAAATATCCAAGTAGGTACTATAAAACAAGCACACTATTATTTTCGTATATACATGGTGTTGCTGAATCATGACAAAAAATCGAAAATATTATTCAGAATTCTTGTTGTATTCATAAACTTTTTTAATTATCTCAGACTTCATTAAACAACTAATAGTTTTTGAATAAAAAAATAAAATACGATATGGTAAGTATATTGCCAACTCCGTTATTATTGTAGCTACGAATTCGATCAACTAGGCAAACTAGTGGCATTTTTTATGGCCATATCGATGGTAATGACAGAAAAAAAATGAAAGTCGCACTCTCGGAATATTTCATGAAATGATAATAACTTCAATTTGGCAGGTAACAATAGGATTATTATGAGCAAACAATAAAAATAAAATATCGTTACTATTACCTCCATGTAGTCAAATATTATCAAGTGTATTAATTGATTGTCACCGTTCATTGTTTCACTATTTTTCGAAACAGTGTGATTGCTACCGATGTTCCTGTTTTGTGAACCCATCTTTCACCAAATATGACACCCATCGATTTCTATTTTTGTGGAGTTCGTCGAAACTACGTTTGCGATACCAAACACATTATAACGTGAATGACTTGAAACATTTTTTCATTCGAACCATGTTATAAATAGTAAGTAATCTTTGACGAACTGTATATATTGAAAGTAACGTATAGAAGAATTGGTATTATTAAATAATTAATCCATTCAAGAAACTGAGCATCAAATCCAGATGTTATGGTTGGATGGAAGAGCAAGGTCTGATCATTGTAATCTACCATGATCATACATTGAATCCTGCCATTTGATAGGATTTCCCAATTTCATCGCTTTACTTTAATTTTAATTGTTATATAGCTATTCCTGTCAATAGAATCTATTATTATTATTATTATTATTATCAACAAATTGTCAGAATACGGTCGAGAAGTTTGCCGACACAATATAAAATTAAATTCTACAGTCATATAGTTTCATCAATTCTGCTAAGCTAGGTATGAGACAACTATCTGGCAGAAAACAAGTACTTCCATGGCTAATAATAATAATACTCCCTCATAAATACCACGAGGGACATTGCACTGCATCTGACAAATACATGTACAACGTTCCTCAAGAAGGTCCCAAATATTTCAAAGGTTTTCAACAATCCTGTAATTTTAAAATATTAATTATTAGGATGAATGGATTTATTTTCCAAAAATATATCTCCTCATTTCAAAAAACGTTTTTTCCTTCTCAGGAGCTTCTGAGGGGTTTCTCTCTCTATGAACCTGGAAGATTCGTAACAAAACAAAAGAATTTGTAAATTTGATGACAAAAAGGGTACCTATTTCTACATTTTTAAAATAATAATTCTTCTTCATTCTCTTTGATATTTCGTCATTGGCTATACCCTACACCTTCATAAAAAATAATTTTCTGGTGCCTCCAAGCTGTTGATTTTTCTCATTATTTATCAGGTAGACAGTACATTGATGTCTACGTGCCTTCATAAATGACGTCCAACTGGCTTATTTTTACACCTGAGTTCGTATAATCCTGGCATGCTTTTCTATCTATTTCTATATCAACTTGAAGTGATGCCACTGATCCCTTCTGACAAATATTCGGTTTGAAAAAATGTATGCTCTATGTTTTTCACATCATGAACTCGTCAAAGACTGCAAAAAGAACTAACGAAAAAGAAAAGCCTTCATCAATGTCCAGTTTCATTCCTGCATCTGTTGTGATAGATAGAAGTTCTGGAAAGATTTTCATCCACCTTCATTTCATAGCGGAGAATCATTTGGGGCCCAGCCAAAGTCAAGAATCTCACTAAGCTTAGGTATTCAAGCGATGGTATTTCTTGCACAAATTGATTCAATACAGCATTGCCCACAAGAGTTAATAGGGCATGAGTTAAAAAAAAACATTTTCATTTACTCAGACTCATTGCAAGTTACCTCAAAATTCTAAACGTGCTGTACTGAAAACAAACAACCCAAAATAAGTTAGGCCAAAGAGTTTATCTACTGCGAAGGGAGTTTTGAAAACCAGCCTATGGATAATAGGTATGGATGTTATGAATACAGAGCCCCAGTTGTTCTCGTTCCTGTCATACATTTTTTTTTTTTTTTGAAAAGTGGACTGATGGTCTGATCAGTCGAAGTTAGGTTACCGCATGACATGAACTGAGAAATTCCTGGAGCAGATATCAAATAAACGTCGAAAAGATGTAAATTTTCTTCAAGTTCAGACCACTTATTGCCTTTGTTCTTGCTTGCTAACCTAATATCAAGTCTACGTTATGTTAATTTGATTATAATAATTCATTTGGCGCTTATATTCCTGATTCTTGAAATGCCGATCATCAAAATTCTAATAACATCATAGCAAGTCACGCAGATATGACATTGCCTCACCCACTCATAAGTCGTTGCTGTGATGTGAATATGATTGATTTGTTAATTTTTTTAAAAACAAGCGTATAAACTGCTTGCCAAGATAATTCAGTAGTTAGTATTTCTCAATAGTTACAGTATCTAAAATGCTTGAAAATGATTGTTTCGCATTTTTGGGAGATACCAACTTTTGGTTAAAATCATTTTTGAACGTAATCATGAATGATGTGCCCACCACTCATCTAATAACTACCTCAAACTTTTCTGCTTTTTCTTACTTTTTTTATAAACCGTTCTCATGGATAGTTTTTCACCCAGCAGTTTTCAATAAAATGGGCTACAGAAATTACTTTATTCAACCAAATAGGGTCCTGGATCATAATTCCAACCATCATGTGAGTCCTTTGGTAGCCTATCGAATGGTATTGAAATTCATTCATTACGATACATCTCTTATTTATAACCACTGGCAGAAAACATTTACTAATTCTGTCTCTAAACTTTACCGCAAATTCTGCGAAGTCAGCAGCCGGTGAAATTTGGTAAAGTGCAAAATCATCTTACATACTTTTATCTCTCCAGTTTCATGACGAACCATCAATGAATTATTGAGTCCAATAAAAGTTGAATATCATTACTGATAATTGATGTGAGATGTTAGTTCCGTTTCTACAATGGCTATGATCGGACATTTTATTTCGTGCATCCAGAAAGAAAGGACCTGAAAGTGGTTGTGGAAAAACAAAATGTTGCACTAGAAAAATTAATGACGTTATCTAGAGCACACAAAGAATCGGAAAAAGTGCTTTTAGATTTCCGTAACAAATGAAAATAAAAATTCATTTCAGGAAATTAGTTACAGAAAAACTCGAAAACCAAAGATAAGATATCGGATATCTTAGTAACATACTCTTAGTCATCCAATTCTGCAACTTCACCATAATAATAATAATAATAATAGATTTTATAGCAATTAAACTTAAAGTAAAGCGATGAAATTGGGAAATCCTATCAAATGGCAGGATTCATTGTATGACCATGGTAGATTACCATGATCAGACCTTGCTCTTCCATCCAACCATAATGTTACCAACCCTTCAACATTTACAGATTCTGAGATCTCTATACTGAGAAGCAATTTTGTAGCAATCTGTGCAATGAAATAGTCATTTTAAGTTACAAATATTCAAGTATTCCTCTTGCCAAATAACGAATGATGGTTATCACGTCAAAAATACGTCCTGGCAATATTCCCAAGTTCAATTCATTTTCACACATTCAACTGCCATCATGAATTATTTGAACCGACGTAATATAACATCAAGGGCGTATTCAAAGGGGGGTGATGGGAGTAATTACCTTTTTCCACCAGAATAAACATGCTTAGAAAAGATAAACGAATGTCTCGAAAGTTCTGACTTACGATGAACCGATTAATTTTAAAATATAAGTATCTCGAAATCATAAGGTCAATAATGAACGATTTGTTGTATAATCTGTGAGTTGAGGATGATCGCACCTCCTGGTTTCAACTAGATGGGGTACCGGTTTGTTGCCTTCTGGAAGTAACAACGTAGAATCGGCCTGTGAAATCACCCGACCTCACGCCACTTGATTTTTACTTGTGGAGTAAGTCAAGGAGGGCCACAAGTATCTGGATGATGAGATGTGTGAAAACACATTTGTATGTTATCAGGGAGTACAATTAATAACCTTCATTATATTATATGTCAGAACTTTCTTGTGGGGTTGAATTTTATTGATAGAAATTATCAGAATTCCTTATTGAACTAATGGGTTTACATCAAAATAATTAAAACTAATATAATATATGCAAACACGTGTCTACAGTTGCTCTTAGAGTTATACCCATGTTCATGTATATATAATATACAGTAACGAAAAAAATTGAAAAAATCTTTGTTGTACAGGGTAATTCAAATTCGACCGTCACCATTGGGATCTCCTAAACTACAAAGCTTACATGGGGCAAAGTTGAATTTTTTTGTGCTTAACAAAATACTGTTTCAAAACTTGGAAAATTCTAAGTATTTCCGGAAATATCCGGAAAAAACTGAAAATCAGAATTTTCCTTTTTATTTTTTCTAGCGTTATTTGTCAAACACAGCTCAAAACCAACAATACATTTTCATTAATACTTTTTTTCAGCTACTCGTTTTCATGTTCAGATTTACTATCCGACATTTCGTCTTCTGGCAATCATCACCAACTTTTATTTTCTGTTATGGGCGTCATACTGTTTTTTTTTTTTCAGGAAAATAGTGATTCTCATTCTGATTTATTTCATTGATGTATTTGTTATGATTTGCTCTTCTGAAACCACAGATATAAAATCATCATATCCAAGATAAATTCTTCCTCACATTGAGGGGTTGAAGTGAAAATGGTTTAAAGGACTAGACCCGTTATAATTCACAATGGACAATCTCCTTCCGAATGGTTTCTAATGAGCATTATCATCTGCAATGAATTTGTTTTGTTCACTCACCCCATGAGGCACTCTCTTCGAACTGGTTGTAAGATTCTCCGAAGAATAAATGGGAATATCCAAATCGCTGACGTTTGACGAAATACTCCCCTCTCTAGTTCCATCCCTGGGCACCTGGAGAAGAGCTATGGCCTGTTGACGTTCAACGGTAGGACTCTTCAAGTAGTGACTATCTCTGATATAGCCGATGCCATCATCGTCATCGTGATCCATTTCGGGGGACGACACAATCACAGAAAAACGGACTTTCTTGACAGGATTCAGTTCGCAGACATGCAAAGACTACCCACAGTAGAATCTGTAAAGAGAATGATATGAAAAGTAGGTATATTATTATGTCACCGCAGATAAACTAGTTGAAAACAAATAATATTGTAGTATGAATGCGCTTATCTCCGTTTAACTAATTCATACATACTGGTAAAATATAATAAAACTGACTGATTTATTTCCACCTTTTTATATGGCTCATTTATTCACTACTTGAAAATGTGTATTCAACTCTGCCAACTGTGAATTGTCTACTTTGTTATCTTCGGTAAGCGCGCTGTCTTTTATATACAGCAAAGTTCTTTCCAAATAGTCTCGAGTTTTCGAGAACCGAAGACAGATTTTGAACAATCCAGAAACCCATAATTTATTGGTATGTGGTAGTGACCAAATGTAAACTGGTCCAGCTCCAGCTTGTAACATTGCCCCCATCTTACAAACAGTTCATCCCGAAATGTCATCTTTGGATTGAGTTGATAACTGCAAAATTCTCCATATTTGCACCATGAAGGTCAGTGGTTGTGACATGCCACAGTCTTCATATTAGTTCGCGAAAAATTGTTATAACACAAAATATTAATGCCTATCAATCCCACAGGACAATTTTGGAATAGCCAGTTCCACAAGATTCTGCTCCATCATTGTATCTCTGGTGACAGTCTGATGATGGAATGGAAACAGACGACCCTAGGTTTCCATCAGGATGGCTTCTGGATTTGGTAGACGAGATCATTTATTCATCCTCTTCATGGCCTTGTACGGACCTCTGAGTTCCATAACTTCATTGATAAGCCACCTTGAAACTTAGAGTTATATTACCCAATTGATTGATTAGCTTGAAATCTTACAGTATCCGTCTTCTTGATGTTATGGGTATCCTTCATTCTATCGCTGGTACTCTAAATGTTCAAACAGTATCGTTCATGGATGTCATCTTTTCTTTTCCGAAGTTTGTTGATGCAATACCTCCTGCTGTATCTCGTCCTGGTGGCGCCAAAAACTTCAGGCCACAGGGAATGCGTAGCAATTTCCATAATAGCAAAAGTTTAGCTGGTTGACCAATGTGCTACTGATGGAGGTCCCAGTCTGTGTGATAATCAGACTCATTTCGCAAGTGAAGGTTAATCACCGTACTTTTAATTCGATCCATTTCATTGCATTGTGGACGTAGAGCTGCTCCTGTATTTCAGATGTCATTATTTCACACATTTTCTGAAACAGGTTGGAAGAGAAATTTCTGCCTTGGTTCGAATGTAGCTTTACCGAAATACCAAATCGATATAACGCTTCTCCAAAACATCTGCGACAGTGGAAGCTTCCTGATTTAACAGAAATCTCACTGAAGTAGATGGTCCAGTACCACAAGGATGTATTCATTTCCATGGTCAGATTCTGAAAACGAGCCAACAATATCTATGGGAGTTTTCTCACATGGACTGTCTTTATTGTATCGACTCATCAGGGCCTGTTAAAGGTACACTACTGGCAGCGCATAGGAAACACTTCTTGTACTAGTCTTTGTCATCAGCTGGACAATTATTAGATCAGTGAAATCGTTTCCTCACTTCCTGAGGGGTCTTCGTTCCTCCCATGTTTTCCGGTAAACCCATTATGGATTTCTTAGACCACTTCCGTTCTTCCTTTCCTGCATATTATTGTCTGTTGTCTTTCTTCTCCATCATCCTCGTACTCCAACACACGCTTCAGGATTCAATTTTTCAGGGTGAGCAAGTTGGATTTTACGTTGGAGTTAACCGCTTACGAATAAATTGCGATTTTCTACCAGTATGATATTCAGTTCCTCTTCTTCCAGTCCATAACTATACTAAGATCTGATCTTCTCTCTTGATCATTCTAATCCCGTTGTTAATCCAGTGATCCTCTACTGCTATAGTTCTACAAAAGTTTGCTTCCTTCTCCTCTGCTCCTCGGCAATCTTGGCATGATCCCGGAGACAAAGCATCTGCGTTCTCACTGCCACTTCTTGCTCTTTGATCTCGAAGACAAATTCATGGAGCCTTCCAATCCAGTGTGCTAGTTGCTCCTCAGGGTTTCTTATTGTGGAAGCTATTCAAGCTGCACGGTTAGTTCTCAACAGGAAACTACTGTTTGTAGAAATGGTCTACTCCTTCGACCACATCCAATCACTCTTTTCTTTTATTGCGCTCCGGTTCAGTTGGGATAACGCCGAAGTAACCAATGACCTTTTCCTGTCCCTCCTGGATCTAAAACGGGACAGCGTCAAGTCCCACGTTACTGACATCTGTGTCCAAAATGAATAATTTGTTTTGTAGGGGATAGCTCAGAACTGGTGCGTTGACTTAAGCCTTTTTCAGTTATCTAGGTGAGTTTTGGCATTCTCAGACCACCAGAACTATATTTATCTATTGGAATGGGACAGTATTTTTTTGATTCGATCTTCGACTCATCTACTGCTACTGCTCCTCTAGAAATAACAGGGCTGAGGTGTCATAATTCCTTCTGGAACAGATAGCACTTCTTAGGGCTCCATTTTAATCCGGATGTTTTCAGTGGCGGAAATATCTCCTCCGTTCTTTACCTGATTTTCGAACAATCTGCCAATTAAATTTATGTCGCCGAAATATACTAGACACGTCTTCTATGAGAGTCCCTTAAAAACCATCTTCATCAATCTTGTTGATCATTCCTTCTCATTCACCAATAAGACTGGAGAAAACCAAGACTGTTGAATGGTTCAATGCATTATTTCTCCATATCGCTATCTATTTTTTCAGCCTCTTCCTTCATAGAAAGAGAAAATTTTCTGGATTCTTGTCGTATTAGCTGGGCATTTTGTCAATTTAGTGCTACACCTGCCTACGACCCCCTCTTCCTATTCCAGTATCGAAGATATCGTGAGCTGTACCAAAATACAAAATACAAAAAGTTTATTAATATTAAATTTACAATAAAATATATACTCACAAAACATCTAAATAAATAAAATCAATATTGAAACCATCCCTATGCCGCAGGGGTTAGGATGTTATAATAATGGGTTTATGTGGGGGTTTTGGGTTTTGGGTTTTCTGTCCTGCCCTTCTGGGGTATCCAGCGGGCGGCCAAAAACCTACTCGCGCCTGCTCGCACAGGCCCTACGGTGTTGGGTAGGCCTTAGACGCGGTGAGTGCACGTTTCTGCTTGGGTTCACATCCCTGCCTACTCCGTGTTATGCTTGATGATTTATGTGTAAGGCCAGGCTATCAGGAGCTTGTATTGTCGAGTTTTCCATAATCTCTCAGAAAAGCAACGAGAAAAAACCGGGTTTGGTGAGTTGTACCAATCGTACCTGTATCTACCAGCACGTCGCAAGGCTCGTTGTTGATGAGATCGTCTACGAAGACACCTTCGTTTTGTAGTTGAAGGATAGCAATATGATTTTTTTTTGGGTAGCACTTTCCTTACCACTTTTCCCACAACAGCATCATCAGTAGTAGGCTCTTGTAACCAACTTATTCATTGCCTCAACTTAGCATGACTTTTCTATTTTGGATTTGCAGACAATGTCAACCGTGAATTGTCTACCTTGTTCTCTTCGCTAATCTTATATCAGAAAGTGCTCTTCATAGGGTTGCGAATTCTTGATATCTGACCAGAGACATCGCTCTTATATGTCAAATACAGGGTGTTTCAAAATTCAGTATCAATTATTTAATTTTTATTCTTGATAACGTTTGCAGATGCGTGAAAATTAAGAATCAATTCCAGAGTTAGATCCCACCAGCGGAATACTATAAAAAAGTTTATGGGAAAAACCACAAAAAAATATTTTCCTGTAGATTCTATGTTTTAAATTTAATCTTAATATTTCAAAAACTGAAAAAAATATGAAGAAAAAAATCTTGAAACTTCAACGCACTGAAGGTCGGCAACGAGGCGTTTGCAGACACATATTTATGGAAACAAAGTTTTATTTTGACCTGAAAAATACGCCCTTGAAATCTTGATACTGAATTTTAGAAATACTCTGTATATTTCATCAAATATATTATAGTTCTTATAGGTCATATCTCCTTGTACGTTTTCTCACCACATCCCATTCTGGATTAACAGTCACATTTCTATACGTGTTTGAAATCAGCTACACGTTTCATCACATCAAGCCCCTGAAGTATTATTTCAATTCATATTATTTATGTCCCTTATTCATTGAAATTTCAAATCTGAAAATTATATCACCAAATCTGTTCCAAGCTGTGATTAATTCAGTCAATTAAATTGATTGCGTAAATTTGATTTGAGTAAAATAATAGGAGATTTAATTTTGGAAAATGTTGCAAAATATCAAAGTATAACTATTTATATTCCATTTTCCACACAGCTAGGACACAAGTCTTACTTTATAATACAAGTATATCAATAATTCTGATTTTCTTTGCAAAATTATTATATCTGTAGCTGTATACCAATATACCTTATCCGAAATGCATTGGGTTAAGAAAACTCCATACTAAGTTTCAATAAATTTTTAAGGGTATTAATCATTAATATTTTGAATAACAGCAGTGATCTGATGAACGAAACTATGACGAAATCAATTAAGAACGATCCCAAAGATCAATCTGTTTTGGATCAATTGCTTTCAATTATCCTCAATTCGATTTCAGTTTCATTCAACACACTTCTCCGTACTGTAATTTTCCAGTTATCTCAAGATTCCATTTAAATGCTATTGCTAACGTCATGGAACATTCACAGACAGTAAACAAATAAAAATGTAAACAGAAAATTGGGCAGACGATATTGGCCTCTTAAAATCAGTCCAAAGGTCAATAATGAAATGACATCACCAGCACCTTCACCACTCTCAATAGAGATTTGCATTGACCATTTTTTTTATTTCCCAATAAATTCTTCTTTTACCAAAAAATGTATGCCGTTATTCAAACATGTTTTTTATGCTATTGTATGGTTGTTCAAGTATGGTTAGATTTACAGGGTGTTGGAAATATGTCTGCCGAAGATTAGAAGCAAAATCTTCGCTTACCAAAATGGACTAAGAATAATATGAATATTTACATGCCTGGAATCACGAGAAGTTTTGCACGTTTATCGTGAAATCTGAACTAGAGAGTCTGAATCCTATAGAAGTTTTTGAGAAACTGATGGACGAAGAAGTATCAATCACATCGTCGAACATACACATGTATATGCAACAGAAAAAGAAAATAAGCATTTTTTGTAATTGTTTTATAATATATCATACTCGAGATATGATGTCATCAGATTTTCCCAGAGTACTCATTTGAGTACATGTATATATCTCATTCATTTAAGTTTTTGGACTGTTACTTTCTTAATTCAATTTATCGCAAATAAAATTTTTGAAGTGACTGTGTGAATATTTTTTAAAAATTCAAAGTTAATGGTGTGGGATCTAATGGGCTAAAACGTGTTTTCATGATTTTCTACAATATGTGGCTACAAGTTGTTTAATTAAGTACGGTTAGATATGCAGGGTGTTGGAAATATGTCTGCCGTAACTTCAAAGGATGATTCTATGAAACCAAATTAAAAAAAATAATAAATCATGGGCCTAAACCGTAGCCAATCTTACCGTTTGCGGTGCTGATCTATTTCAAGCTGATACACTCCATATTTTCAATTCAGATTGACGTAATAAGTTTACACAGGAGTAGTCAATAATTTTTGAAACTAAATCACATTTTTGAAGTAATTGTTCATATAATAATATCCACTGAATTCAAATTATATCATTCAATTCTAGAATTTACTTTTAAGGAAAACTGGATTACAAAAAAATATGTGACATTACAAAATTATTCGCCTTTTAGCGATTACCAGTCACTATCATTGTGCGGAAGTGATACCATTTTGTATTGTGACGAAAATGTTCAATGTATGTGTTCATAATTCTCTTGATAACGGTAGTGTTGTTTCTTGGCCAAAAAATATTGGACCGCAAGTGCCAATAAGCCCAAAAAAAAATGTTTGCTGTTCAAAATATTGTCCTTATAAACTCTGAAATTTAGTAATGATTCAGGCTGACAGTCGTAGGGGGCACTAGTTGTTTTCTGTTGGTGATTTGCTGACGAATATACTTTTTGTACTGGTTTAGTATTAGTTTGATGATTATACGCCAAGATTTATTTCAATCTGGAAAATCAATGCATAAGATTGAACATTAAAAAAATTTATGAGTAAATTTAGGGTTGAATCACTTGATACTCAAATAAGAAATATTTAGAGGGATCTATCCATGACATAAATACTGGTTATATTTACTTATTATGTAAGTGATGATATCACAAAATATCAAATGGGCAGACCTGTTATCTGAATTATTTACAAATATCAGGCAAGCTTCCTTTTGCAAATTCCTTTATTAGCATATTGCTGCTATTAGATTTAAGTCTGATAAATCAAGTCAACATCAACTTACGATTTTCAAGAAAACACACTTGTTGCTTCTTTTGGGTAGATTTTGGTGCCACTGGGTAGAACTGAAAGAGACCAAATAATTGATATGATACTTTCTGACCGATATTAATTTCCGATTACAGACTGATCAAACGTAATCAGTTTTTCACACGGCGTCGCCGAAATTGTTACTGAATGACCCCTGAAAGACGCGGGCATCGCGACGCAGAGAGGAGATATTTTTAAACTCCTGACGTACGACGGACGTTGTATATTGGTCTATTACTTTTGGTCAATACATTTGCAAATCGCAGGACCGTAATTCCTGAATTATTTAATGATTTTTTTAAATAAGAAAACTTTAGGAGATTCTTAAAAAAATTTGATTTTGTGCCACATTCATCTGTTAATTGAATTAATTTAATGAAGCTTTTTGAATTTATTCCACTAGCTATCGGTGATCTGTTTTTTGTGACCTCTGCCAACTTCAAATCCATTATTTTAATATTTAATTTTAATAGAAAATTTCCTAGCTCCAATCTTTTGAGCTAAATATCAATCAAACTAGAGTTGTTCCATTAAATGAAAGGGTTCATGATTCAACAGGTAGATAAACATTTCACAAAAAAAAGTATAAAAACTTACCTTATGGTGGCCAAATTATATACTTAATATATACAATATATACAAAATAAATTTTCACTTGATAATTTCCGTTCTATGTTCAGCTTATATTCATACCTATATTTGAAGTCTATTTCATTAACATATTTGAACTACTGAACTACTTATGGTAGATTTTCATTATAACCGATTTAATTTTTATCTTATCATTGAACTACATCATGAGAAAAGTTAATTCTTTGGATAAACATATCATTACTATTCACTGAATAATCTAATCTAGTCCTGTCAACACTAATGACTCTAATTTGGATAAAGTGATTCGGATTTTCTCATCATAGTCAAGAAAATTATTAACTTGAACTTACTAACACATTGTTTAACAGTAAATGTCTCAACCAAACCTTCAGAAATCTAACTAGGTTCTTGTTTCTACAGAATGGTACCTGTTAGTGTTAATAAACAATGCCTGGATATGGGAATGAGATTCCGGAGTTCATACAGTAAAAATCTGAATCAATAATTTCATATTTATTTGCAGCTGTATTAAATAAAACTTCATCCAAAATTGGGTTCTAAAGGATCCTGCACGAAAACATGGGAAATTGGCTGAAATTGTATTATGTTGAAATAGCATAGGTCATTGAAAAATGTCTAGGTTCAAATGATTTTGTTTGTGTCGTTTCTGAGATATAAACGGTCCAAGTTCGTAAAAACGTCGTAGTTGGATGGGATTGACAGAAAAAAACTGTTGTTGATCGAAATATGGCAAATTCAGGATGAAAATGTATTTATCGGAACTTGTTAACATGTCCAATCCTAATCTTATTAGTCAAAAAATCGTTATTGGGATATTTTGTCTAGCACTATTCCAGAAAAAATCAAATTATATCTTGGTAAGACATCCTAGTTTCAGACTATTCTAGTCGATTGAAACGTAATTTGTGTATTGACAAATCTCTCTGTTTGAAATATGGATTTTTAAATTTACAATTGACACATCGTTTTTGACTACAAAAATATTCTCCATTGGCACTGTTGGTCGAACAGAAAATAAAGTAACTTTCTGATAAATTCTGTGTTCAATATCAACTTTCATTCAGATTGTAATAGGTCATTCATAATTTTTATTGAATTTCTCAAAAACTTTTCGGTTAATTTGGACCTAATTTCACTCACACCATTTCGAAAATTTCTATTATCTATGGAAGTTTATTTTCACTTTGTATGTTGCGTTTCTAAGATATGTAATATCGAAATATACGGTATTACGATATTGTTACGAGATTGATAAAAATTCCCCTATCTACGCCGCTATCCAGCGTATCGTCGATATGGTTTCCTAGAAAAAGGCAGATAACTGCCGGTATTGAATATTCGGGATAACCGAACCGTCGCATCGCGAAGATTCTGGTTACACTTGAGTACCTATATAAACGCGAGACATTTGATTAAAATTAAGAAGATTAAGGAGATTATGAAGAAGTGATAAGCAGTTTGTGAAGAAGTATAGAAGTGTGTGGAATATTTAGTTAGTTGTATTGTTGTATAGATCTAAAGTGTTTAATTAGTCAGTGACGTTATTGTATGTTTTTAGTGAAGTTAGAAAATAAACAGTTTAGTAGTGTGCTCGGCATTATTATTCAGCAAAAACGTTACAATATGTATATGGGTTGTAACTATCTATTAACAAAACTTCAGGGAACCTTTCAAAAAATTAAATTTTGTTGCATGACTTTGGTTACATTCCACATTTTTTCACAATAAACGACTGTACTGTCAAGTTTTGGTGTTAGTTCTAGTGGCAAGTGAATATCCAGATAGTTTTTCTGTTCTGTGTTAAAAATTTTTATGGCAAATTAAAGAAACTCATCAGGAATATAGGCATACATTTTTGAGGATGATAACCCCTCAGTTCCAGATGAACTATTCAACTGCAGAACGTTTAAGCATTATAATATATAGGCATTCAATTATAAAGAAAGCTTTTGTTATAACGTTTATACCAGCAACCTAAACAACCTCGTTGGATTGTAATTTTTCTGGGTCCATCTCCACACACACATTTAGTGGCTCAATACCTCCTGATAACCGCAAATATAATTCAACATAACACCTTTGGGTCGCGGTAGGTTAGTGGGAATGTCTGAGAGAGAGTTATTTAGATAATTTGTAAACTGTCTACGATGAAATTATCAAAATCCATACTTATGGAAGCTGGTAATGACGAAGGTCTTACGTTTTTATGTGCGATCCCGAGCACGGCCTGTACTTTTAAACCAGAAGTGCTGAAAACAACAAGACTACAAAATGTAGAACGTAAACCAAGAGCTAATAGAAAACATCAATGTGCAACTCAAAAATAATTGACTTGCGTTCCAATTGGCAGTGTTCAGTATGTAAAGTGACATTTTGATGACGCAGTACCAAGAATTGTTTCGAACTTTTCGATACTGCTCATCATGTTTATAGTGGCAATGGTACTCTATACGAACCTCCTGTTTTTTCTTCGTTGGAAAGAGTTTTTGAAATATATTCTATTCATATTAATTTATTTCTAATTATACACATATACGGGCTACAGACGATGATGGACGTTTTCCTAATTTTATGTCCACTTAGGCTGATATGATTTAAAAAAGTCTTCCAATCAAAGAGTTGAAGATACGAAATAGGGGACGCTGAAAAATATCTTTCCCGAAGCACCCAGGTTGCAGAGGCCGGTACTGTTTCCATGATGTAACGATGGGAATTAAATCTTTTTTTTTTTCGCGCATTCGCCAAATATTATACTTCTGATGGAATAATAAATATTTGAGATGAGCTCCTAATTGGTTTTATAGAAAAAATTTTGACATTTCTATCAATCATTCACATTCAAAATAATATTAACAATATAATAGTTATACCAGCCCAATATGCCCGCGATGCAATCAGGAACAAACTACAAGCAGATCCATGTAAACCTAAGTCCAGTTCAGTTTCGTTAAATTTGTCTGAAAGTAACAAAATAGTATGACAATGGTATGAAAATACTCCTGAAGGCAGTTGCATATCTGGTGGAATTTTTTCATATCTAGATAAATTACGATGAAACTCGAACAAATCGCGTTGAATACAATCCGGTGTTCAGTAAAACGTGCCAAGGTGGTAATAAAAGCTGTACAAGTAGTAAATGGTTGGTTTCCAATAGTGAAAGACAAAGCTGCCCTGAACGTCTTTTCCATAAACGAGGCGACAATATTACCTCTCTACGACTGTTCTTAAAACCAAATGGACACAGACCACAACTATCATGAAACCACTAATTACGAATCAAAACTCTCATATCTCCTCTGAAACTGAAAAACGCTGCTTTAGGATAACGAAGCTCTAAAACAAGGCACTATGATATTAGGGATTATAGAATAATGGACTGAAAAGTGATTTTGGGTCTTAATGCGGTATACCTCAAATGCTTCCATAGTATTGCATGACGGTTACAGAATATTTGATGATTGTTTTTTCAGTTATAAGTTTCCAACAAAATGTTGCGGATTTTGATTTGTTATAAATATCAGTTCATTTCTTCAGAACATAAAAGCCTGCATGTCAAAGCATGATGAAACAAAATTCCAATGGTATGTACGATACGCGAAATCATTTCCTTTTGTAAATTATAAATGCCAAGACAGTTTCTTGACTTTCGTTTTATTTACGAGAACACAGCGTCCTCATTCAGCGCGTTTGGATTCATTCCAATTCTGTTCATTTTAAATACAGCCCTGTTCACTGGTTGCGGTATGCTGACAGAGAAGCACATGATTCAAATTTAACAATAAACGCCCACTGGTGCATTCACTTTCATTCCATTTTTGTTTTGTCTCAGTGAAACCCGATATTTGGACACGAGAACTGAAGCAAAATATTTAGTGATAATGAATGAAAACCCAAATAAAATACACCTATCTCGAACAGTCAGTGAAAATGCATCTCACAGTATATTGTACAATAATAATATTTTTTTCAGTCTAAGCAGTATGAGCTAGCTGTCAGTGAATTCAAGCAGAAATTCATTAACAATATATCAGATATCTGAATTGAATGTCAACTCTCCAGTGACGAATAGGCCTCTACAGTTATACAGCTCTGCTCAAAATAACAAAATAACAGATAACATTTTGACAGCAAAAAATGAAGGCAATATCTCGTTGACGGCCTTACTGGACTACAGTAAGCGTTCAACTCCTTGAACTCAAACATATCTCCGCATGCTCAATTATATTATAAAAAGCCGTTGATATGATGCAAGAATACTACTCTAATAGACGAAAAATGGTGGAACTCGTAGTCGACTTGTCTGAATCAGATGCAAAAATCAGTGGTGATCCCCAAGGATCTGTACTCGGACCATTAATCTTCAGCTTATATACTTCAAATTTACTAAGATTAATTTTTGTGAGTATCCTGCTTACACCGACGAGACCCAACTTTATGTATAGTGTGACATTACCTACACTTTTCTAGCATAGTTTCCTATCTTTGATGGAACGTTTGCGGTGTTGTCACATCAATTATTTCTGCAGATATCTTCTGATTTTTATATATATTATTATGTTTATTATCATTTTTGGGTTATTTACAACTACATAGGACGGTAGCATGATTACTCCAGAAACTGTTGAAATGTTTTATATAGAAAACATCGAACAGTCACGGTCACCAAATATTTTAATAGTGCGATTATAAATTAAGACAAATACAAAAAATAAAAATAATTATCAAGACAGTAACAAAATCAAAGCTATTTTTTCAATAACTTGAAGGAGTGGTCTAATAAGGGGGTGACTAAACTAAACTTTGTGATAACCCGCACAGGAAGAGAAAAAATAATTTTGTAAGTAACATTGGAAAAACTACAACTTTCAAGGATGATCTAACATGGTAATATAACAAACCCGTACAGACTATGTTAAGAACATTCCTCGGAGAAAGTTGAGAAAATGATATCTGTCAAACTACGACGAATAAGTCAAATAGATTTTCATAAAAACATCTTGTAAGGATGATCTAACAGGGTGATACAACGAAATTTCGATGTGTATTAATGTAGAAGCTGAGTCTGTTAAGGCGATCAAAAAACATTCCTTGGCTTTATAACTCACGTTTGTATTGTGTTTTTTTTTACCGGACTGACATGGCGACAGATTTCTTTGAAAAATATGATATTCATGGTGTGCAGAATTCGGAATATGAAAAATAAAAAATAGCATGCATGACTTCAATGATGTCGATGACTGTAACATCGCAATATTGATGTTTTGTTGACATTTTTCCAATACTTTTGTAAACGATAGAAATAAGTTCTTTCTTCATTTGAACAAATAAAGATATTCCATCACTCTTTCAAATTTTCTGTTAATTCATGAGTCATTTCATAATGAAGTCTGCCTTGAGTGGAAATGAAAATCGATCTCATTTCATTTAAATCTTCCAGCAGACGCATTTAAAATCCATACAAGTAGGAGCACACGGTACACAGGAATGCTGCAGAATTATTTCTAGTTATCTAGATTCTTGATCATCACCGTTATGCATAAGGTATGAAACCAAAGTTTCTCCATAGGACCGCAGACTAAACCAATAAAAGCAGAACAAATCGGTCAACCTTTATTTCTAATGAAAAATTCAGGATATAATTTTCTGATGCCTTTTAAAGTTCCAACTATAGTGTATTCTCAAATGATAATATGCATTTTCTATTGACTGCCTATTTTTTGTACCTAGTTTTTCATCTACTGGCATCTAATATAGTCAAAATGATCATGTTGACGATCGTCTAATGAAGTCACTCAACTAAAAAACAATCCATTTCCAATATCGGTAGGTATGTCGGTATTTTTGTTCGTGTGGGCTCCAAATGCTAGGGTCCGGCTCTGGTTCAATCCTGAAACACTTATTCTTGCTTTGCTTTCATTATACTTTTAGTAGCACTACGTCACTTCAATATTTTTTATTATCAGAAATTGAAAATATCAATTCAAAAATTGTTGGTTAATATTTTTACCTTTCTTGAAAATTTTGAAAGTAATAAAATGATTTATTTTACCCGTGATATAATTCATAGGCTTGAAATTGTTATATGCAACATCATTTAATCTAGCATTGCTTAAATATATCAGGGTATGATAAGCTCGGGTAAGTGTGAATTTGGGGCAAGTGTGCGTTTGCTCGCTATCTTCGCTAAACCGGGCGACAGCCCAATGCCATCTATTGACGAATAGCCTACACTCATAATGAATCCATAACCATCATATAAAATACAAAAGAGATCTTGTGAAATCCAAATATTTTCCCCAATTTTCTAAGCTACAATTCATCAACCCAAACGAGTATAACGAGTTTATTTCAAGCTTTGAGTGTATTGTTAAAATCTAAGGTAAGAATCCATTTTATACACTTTTCTTCTGCCTAAACAATGAATCTGACTATAGATTGTCGTTTTTTCATCAAGTTGTTTTTTTTACATTTTTCCATTGCATGTCACACTTACCCCGAAATTAAATGTTATTGGGGATAGTGTGACCTATCTGTCGGGGTAAGTGGGAACCTGGTTTATTTGGCCAATCTAAACAGTAATATTTTTTCAGCTATAGTACGAAATTATATACGGAAATCTCAGAGAGCCAAACAATATACCTGGCCAGATGTAGAAGACATTGAATTGAACATTGAAATAACAACTGTGCTTCCATCACCACTCGTCAGAAGATGGGATCAATTCTCATTCGATTTTTCAGATTTCTACCTGTTAATTTTTCTTTTCAACGAATGTTCACTTTCACGATTATTTTTTGTTTTTTTCCAATGGGGCATTTCAAATTCAATTTTAAAAAGTTCCTAACTATGTTTTGAATAAAGATATCTCGAAACAAATAAATTGTGGTGAAAGTTCCTTTACTGTTTACTCAGACCTGCCCCAAAGAGAGATTTACATACATTAATATCTTTAAATTTGGCCAGAATCACACTTGCCCCAAATTTCCGGGGAAGTGTGACCTATGGAGATGTATATCTGAATATATAAATAAAATTCATAGAATACGTTTTTCAACAGTTTTCTGTGGCGTATTACAAAGACTGACCTTCGAAGTAAATACCTGCAAAAGTTCATTGTTATATTAGTTCAAGTTCATCAGATGGACTAACTTCAATGCGAACTAATGAAAATCACGGTCACACTTACCCGAGCTTACTATAGCTATGTAGTTCAGTCGACAGGTAGTTTCAGATAGAAAAGGGTCGGAAGTTAATGAAACTTCAAGATGTTGTTCGGGGATGGTTGATTAACATTTTCTCAAGTTTTGGACCTCAAGAACCCTGTGCTAAAAAAGTAGGAGGGAAAAACTGCAAATTTTTCGACCTTGGTGTGGTTTTTCCCCAATAACTTTTTTGCCTTACGTTCTACAGCAAAAACGTAATTTTACTTTTTTGTATATCGTCAAATTCCCTACGCCTCAAACATAATTGTGTGTCAATTTGTTACCGAGATATGGCGCTTCGAAGAATAGGTAATTTTTCAAATTTCGCCACAAAATGCAGAATTCCACCATATTTCTTCTGTTATACAAGAATTATGATGAAATGTAGTTGCTATTATAATTCCCACTTGAAATCGACAACTTTAGATAACCCCTATCCCTGCTTGCCCACCAGGTGTCAAGTCGTTCCTCCCAAGGACAAGAGAGTGTCGGGCAGAGGGGAGTGTGTGATCAGCTACAGCAGTAAAAAGCTGGAAAACAATTGATGTTAGAACAGTGCTACTGTGGAACTGCGAAATGCAAACGATGAGCCAATATTCAACATAGAAGGCTGAAATTTGTCTATTCTACCTGCGCTACCTAGACCTGTTTGTTTTTGCACCCTTCCCTATGCCATTCTTTAGTGAGGAGGGAATGCGCTAGGGAACAAAGTTTGCAATGTACCCACTCTTCACTCCCATAGACGAAGTCAACTTTGGCAACAGAAAATGTAACGTGATTGATGGAGGATACCTGCAACATAGAGTGGTGTGGAACAAAACTCCCACAACCACATTCGAGATGCTATGCCCTACGTACATCATCTACGTGCAGAGAGACTTTGGGAGCAATGTGATTGTTGTATTTGATGGATACCCCACTAACGCAGGCTATCAAAGCACCAAAGCCGCAGAAAAAGCTCGCCGTTCTGCATTACAATCAGCAACCAAAGTCAAACAATCATAATAAGAGCGCATTCATTTCGATGTTGATGACACGAATGACGGATGCTAGCATCGAAGTGAAACAGGCATATGAGGACGCCGACGTGATGATCGTCAACACAGCCATATCCAAGGCCAGCGAATTCGACAGAGTTATAATTACTGCTGAAGATGTGGACATACTTATTCTGTTGACAGCATTAGCTACGTCCACAAAAAACGTCTACCTTCAAAAAAGTGGAAGAGGCAGTGGTCCCAGTGTCCTCTACTCGCCAAGTTCCTGTCCCGTTCCTCCCAAGGACATACTTTTTCTTCACGCAGTGAGTGGTTGTGATACCACTTCAGCACCGTGTGGATTGGGGAAGAAGAAAATTTGCAGTACCTACATGAAGAATACCTCCCTGTCTGCAGTAGTGGCCCCGTTTCTCAGACCAAACGGTACTCCTCGGCAGATCAGCGACGCTGGAGAAAAGTTCCTGGTAGCAGTTTATTGAGGCAACATTGACAGAGACAATCTCGACGACCTAATGTACCAATTATTCACACGATCAGTGACGAAGGCTAAATTACAACTAGCCCGCCTACCACCAACAAGGGACGCTGCCAAGTACCACTTCCTCCGCACTTACCAGCAAGTACAGGTATGGTTGGGCAATGATCTCCTCCCATCAGTATGGGGCTGGAGCCTAACCACACGAGGGGTACTACCAATTCCCACAACCAGAAATGCTGCGCCGGATGACATCCTCCATATTGTTTCCTGCAAGTGCAGCAAAGGCTGTAGCAGCGGAGCTTGCGGCTGCAAGAAAGCAGGTCTCCGATGCTCAGCAATGTTCAAGCACTACACAGGCCACTCCTGCGAAAACGCCCCCGCAACTGATTTGATCGAGGAAGACTCACCAGAAATATTGGACGAAAACGACGACAGCGACATCATTGACAGCCTTATCGCTCAGGAGGACGACGAGCTGTTACGAGCAGAACCAGCGGCTAAGAAATCTCGGCAGGAAATGTAATGAGTACAAATGAGTACCTACCCACTATGATTAGCTATAATATCTTTATTCCTCAATATAATATATGCCTTGAGAATAACTTAATATTGTTAATTACATTAATTTTTTTCACGAAAGAACTTCGTCTTTTTTTCTTCCTGTCCTGGTATAATTATGTAGGGGAACGGGGGGATATCGATCCGAAAAGTAACTGATATCAATACCAAAATGATGTGAATAGGTATGGTTGGCTTTCATCAAAAAGTTAGCTTTTGAGAATTGGGGTTGGGTGGGGGAAGGAGGAGTGGGGTGTCCAAAGTTGGTGGCTTCTACTAAGAACCATAATTACTACAACATTTCATCATAATTCGGGTATAACAGATGAAATAAGCTGTAATTTTGCATTTTTTATAATTTCTTAGCAAATTTTGAAACATGACCTTTTTTTGACGAGCCATATCTTGGTAACGAATTCACATACAAACATGTTTCTTCAGTCAAAAAATTTTACGCTTCACAAAAAAGTATCGACATTTTTTTTCCGTAGGACGTAAGAGAAAAAAGTAATCGAGGAAAAACCGAAGAGAGGTCAAAAATTTTGCAGTTTTCCCCCCCTCCTACTTTTTTCGCACAGGCTCCTCGAGGTCCAAAACTTGAGAAAATGTTGATTAACCATCCCTAAAGAACCTCCTGAAGTTTCATTAACTTCCGACCTTTTTCCACCTAACCCCACTTTTTTCAACCTGTCGACTGAACTAATGAGCAAAAGAAGAGAAATAAATCATTTTCCCGGAAGATTGCGAGGACGGAAAGGATTTCTTTTTGTTGATGAATAAAGAGAAGACTGAACGAAATAAACTTTTAAAACCATCGAGAAAACAGTATTCTGTAGAAACCGGGATCTAAGCTTGAGACACTGTATAATAGATGACGCACCAATCGCAATTAGTCTCCACTGCAAATTAATAGCCGGCACCAGCCGAACGATGAACGTGTAATGTAAATTGCCTATTAGTTTGTTGTTACGGAACCAGCAATCGTGACAAATAGTACGATAGATAGTTTGATAAACTTACTTCTTAGTTTAACATGCAATTTTTTCTTGTAAGCGGCATGGATAGCCAAGTAAAGTGAGGACTGGCCGCGTGTGTGCACGACTCACATTGTTGCATAGGCCACCAATGAATTTTCATGAAGGCGTCATGGTCAGTTCAGCCACTGATAACACTCGGCTTTATAACACACACGGCAATAGGACGGCGCGGTGCCGCAGCCGTGTGCACCGTAAAAATTCCCAAGCTAACCGTTTGCACGTACCACGGAATATCTAGCACGTCTGACAGTATACGAGAGTTTGTTGACGATGCCGGATGTTTTAACGGCAGGCAACCATTTTGTGTACACTCACATTGTATACCAGTTGGAATTTGTGTTTATTTCAACTCGATAACAAAATGGATATAGACCAAGAAACCTTGATATCTTTGGTACGTGATCGTCCTGTGATATGGGACCACACTACCGTAGATCATAAAAATAAACTGCTGAAGTATAGTGCATGGAAGGATGTTTGTAAAGAATTAAAGCCGGATCTAGACGATTTAGACAGTGAAAGAAAAACTGAATTCGGTAAGTTCTATTTAAGTACAGGTATACTTGAAAATTTGCTCAAAAAACATCTTGATATATCTATAGATATATCAAGTGAATATACAGAGTGGACCATTTAAAACGAAAGGGCGGCTCTGTAGATCGGCAGAACCGAATTATAAATACCTACATCTTCGAGAGGGACATCGTTCGCGATGAAATTCACCCGAAATACCATCAGAGCATTCTTAAATGGCAACATATGGCAAGTGATACTCATTTGAAAGGTATTTTTCTCCCCAATATCGAACAACAGAAATAAACTATTTCTAACGATTCGTTTTCGAAATATAGGAAATTGAAGTTGGGAGATCACTTTTTATTCACTCAATCAATAAAAAAAATATCTGATGAAGCAACTGTCGCAATAATAATCATTGTCAATGAACCAAATGTTCAAACTGTCTATCACCCAATTCCATACAATAATACAAGTTCTGTTCAAAATGAGACCTCAAATTTCGTAGCATTTTTGGCGTTATTCGACGGCATTCTTCGATAATTCTACTTCGTAAATCTCACAGAAAAAATCGAGTGAGGTTAAATCTGGAGATCTGGCTGACCACTCTATAGAGCCTCTTCTTCCAATCCAACTTCCAGGAAACATTCTATCCAAAAATGTTCTTCATGGTAACGATCGTCATTCTCAGTTATGTCTACTATAATTGTAGATGAAAAAATTCATTCAATAATTACAAATAAGTTTCTCATGTCAGGTAACCGTTGAGAAATACTGGTCCAATCAAACGGTCCCCAAAATTACCAGCTCCGACGTTCAGTCTTTGTGGAGTTTTGTGATATGTTGGGTCTGCGTCTTAATTTTTTTTAAGATTTAATTTGAGCGATGAAATTCATACGCTTCAAAATACTTCCTTCACTCAAAAAACCCAACTATTGATATGTAAAAAAAAGCAAGATCTATGGCGGCTTCAAGAGAATATACAAACCCTTATTCATTCAAATGCAAATTGTGACAATTCCGAGTATATATTCTAGAAGCGATCTTATTGATGCACAAAAACAAAAATAAGAATATTATTGGGCATGAAACTCACAAGTATAATATTCGAAACAAAGAGCTATATAGACTGCCTCCAGTGAACTCTACTAAAATAATGAAGCAGACATAATAATATATGCCATTTAAATTTTACCGGTGGCTGGAAGACTGTCTGTAAAAAAACAAATGCTAGGTATTCGAAAAAATCACTGGTTTGTATACCCACTCTTTAAGATTTTCTGATAAATGTATAAAATTTTATTTTTCCATCCAGTTTATTTCCATATCATAGCTAGTCTTAATTATAACATACACTGTTTTTTATTTTCACTAGGTATGAACACAATGTGCTTGTTTTTTTCATTGTTCATCGTTGCACAGTTTTATTTTTATGCACTAGTGCTAGGTTTTTGTATTATTTCACTTTTTCTTTCAGCGATATTCTTGACGTACCTGTACAAACATGTGAAAATGTCTCATAAACATTTTTTTGCATATTATTTGAAGGTCAATGAAAATCTTATTTTATCTGATAAAGCAAATGTTGCTATGGAATATTGAAACTGAAGCCACTTTGCAACAAGTATTGTGTAATTTCTTTAGCATATTCGTTTCTATTTGAAAATATCCAATTCGCAACATTCTCAAACAAGAAAGATCCCTCCAGCAGATCATTGTGTATTACGAACACCTCAACTGTTCTTTTTAGATTTTACCAAGTTTGAATTGTAAGGTTAGGAAAACGCTTTTGTCATAAAACTGGTTGAAACTCGGTAGGTTAGGAAACCGAAAACTAAACAACTTTTTCATATATTTATTTTTGAAATATTAAGAAATTATATAATATTTCATAATTTTTAGACACCATTAAAAAAAAAGGGATTTTTATGGTAGGTTACTTCAGGCTCTTTACACACAACTTCACGCCCTATCAAGTTATTCAATAAACATTAAGAAATTCACCTAGTTTTTCAAGTAGGTCTTTAAAGCAAAAGGAAAATAGAAAAAAATATTATAAAAATCTTACTGCGGGTAAAATCCGGAGAATTTTCATCAACTTGCAGGTATTGGTTGAATCAAGGAAAGTGTTCAATTCGCCACACTGAAACAAATAGTAGCAGTTATCATTTTTCCTAGAATTTCATTCGTATTTTCGATTTATCCCCATCATTAATCTTTTTCTACAAAATAATTCCATTAGTATCGTATTGTCAGTGAGAAGAAATACTTTATACCTATATTAATTTATTTTTAGAGAAACTAGTCGTTAAAAAATGGATCAACATGAAAGACAATTGGATAAAATATAACAGGAAAATGTACAGATGCAAGTCTGGAGTGAAAACTTCAAGAAAATATCTGTATTATGACAAAATGTTGTTCCTGAAAAAGTTCATTGAGCATCGCAAAACCGAACACAATATGAACCAGAGTGACAGTAACGATGATACAAGCCAAAATAGTAATAATGTGGAAGATACCATTAAAGGAGCCAAAAGAGACTGTGAATCTCCAAAATTGAAGGAAAATAAAAGGGTTGAACTGACAGAGCGGTACGAGAGTAGTCGCAGTATGAACTTTTTCAAGGGAATCGCTCCTACTGTTGATAAATTCGATGATGAAAGCATGATTGAATTCCAGTTTCAAGTTATTTCAGTGATTAAAGACATCAAACAAAGAGAACGTACGGGAAATACAGCTCAATTTTTCCAAAGGTCCCACGCTCAGTACCAAGACTGTCATACTCCATCTTCATCTAATATGAAACTACAAACATATGGTTGTCGTTCAGCAGATAAATCCGGTTCACATTTGAAATATCGAAGAACTTCTACATATGATGCCGGCCACTCACATTTAGTCAAGGTTAGTAGTAATTATATGTGACATTTTTCGTTTTTTGCTTGTTTCACACTTAACTGAGGTGCTGTCAAGTTTTTGGGTAAGTTCTAGTGGCAAATGGATATCCAGATAGGTTTTTTTGATATGTGTTTTGAATTTTAATGGCTAATTAACGAAATCACGAAAATTATCACCAATCACTTTTTTCCAATTTTTGAAGAGAAATGACCCCTCCCAACTACAGAAGAACTTTCCAATTGGAGAACGGTGACAGATATATCAATTTTGCGAACGCCAATCGGTTCAGAATGATGAAATTACTATGTTCTATATGAATTTTAGGCCAATCGGTGAAAAAAATTATTATCTACTCGAAAAAAATCCCTAAAAATCATGAAAAATACAAAATCATCAGATTCACTTGAAATTCGCAAATATTTGATTTGTTTATACTCGTATACAAGGTTTCGAATAGAAAATAAATAAAACGTCAAAAATACTCATAATATTATCTAATTTTCGAAAGATTTTATTCAATATTCTTCAAGAAATCGCAATCGTCCCTCAAATTTATCTGGACGAGCTTATTCCGAGTCATATCACAAAAATGAAGTTAGAAAACGAACTAAAAAAAAATTTAAATATCCACAAAATCACCATTTTTTAAGTGATATGGCGTTTTGATTTAAAGTTAAACTGAGCTGATTTTGGAATTTTTAGGAGATTTACAGACGATTAAAGTCATGTAATGCAATATTCAATATTGAAAGAAACCAAATTTTCAAAACTTTTTATTTTTCATTCTTCATTTCATTTCTTTTCTGATATGAAAGAATCTTACCTTTCGCAACGTGCGATCTCAAGCCCGCCCTGCGGATTGATAAACCACCCAGCAACACAATTATGTAAAATTGACATGAATGTAACCTAATATAACTTGTTACGTAACTATATTGTGTAAAATATATGTCTCTGTTATGGCGAAATGTCAACCACGAATACAACCTTAGTTTTATATAACACTGGTGTAACTGCTTTACGTTCATTTTATATTATTTTATTAAGTCATTATTACGTAAAAAATGTAACAAACTGACTGATTAATATATAATATGAACTAAATAATAATAATACTCCCTCATAAACACTCGTTGAGTGTACCCAAAGGCATAGCCTGTGCGGGTAGAGGACGGCTATTATTATTATTTGCCATGGCGCTCCGGGGCGACTTACTGATGTTTTAGGTGATGTATTCACTTTTCAGCTGTAGGAAAACCCGGAAAACCTACAGCACCACCTCGGGTGGTCGGTGTGCACTCCAAGCTAGCCCTAGACGAGATTGGCATCTAGACAACTCACAATACACTTGCTTTTCAACAAGGCATGCGGCCGCCTATCGAATCCGATATAAAGTAGTTGAGAAAAATTCTCGTACCTACATCGGATTCGAACCGACTATCGCTATGCTGGAGTTTCGAACGGCCTGTGCATTAGACCGCTGATCCACCGACCACCACGTCATGTAACTTTTACATACCTAACTATGATGTAACTACATCACATATATTTAATAACATTCGATAAAATGAATAATACTTAACAAATATGATGTAACTTTTACGTCATTGCTATATAGATGATCCCTATCAAAAATTGCACATGTAACCGCTTCACTACTCTACTAACTTTAGACCTTCTCAGATGGACATTGATTTTGAATACCATAATCTACACTGTGTAGAATATCTACTGATAATAATATCTTAGTTATCGAAAGGTGCATGTAGGTACCATTGTTACGTACCAGAATTTCACATAATTTATCAATAATTACTATATGTTCAAAATAATGCATATAAACAATAGCCAAAATCTTGGGAATTTTAACGAAAACAATAATTACTATGTGCTTATGCATAGTTTCAAAACTCGAAACCAGAGGAACTACGCCTTTTGTTGAAAGCCCAATTGAAGTAACAAAGTTACATAGCAGTTAAGTAAATTAGAAGTTACTATATTGACATTAAGATTTTACGTATTAGCTACGAAATACTTACAAAAAATTTTTACGAAAATATGGGGATAAGTATCTTAGAAATGTGATGGAGTACATAAATGTGTTCCGGTAATTTTATGTCACATTTACGTGAATGAAACAAGTGTGTTTGCTGGGTAGAAGTGTTGAAAACCACAAGACTACAATGAGCTACTAGAAAACACTGGGTACTTACTTTGCAGCTCAAAAATAAGTAATATGGGTTTCAATTGATAGTCTTCAGTATATGTAAAGTGGCATTTCGACTGAGCAAAAATTAGAATTGTTTCGAACTTTTCCATACCCCCTATCATATTCATAGTGAGCGATGGTACATTATATGAACCTTCTATTTTTTCTTTAAAAAGAAGTTTTTGAAATATTTGTTTTTACGAATATCAACTTATTCCATCTAATTTTACAAATATATGGAAGTTTTGGATTTAATTTTTATAATTTTAGATTTTCTTTTAATTCAAAACTGTTATTGCCATTATTATTATTCTAATCACGGCCCACAAACAATCTTGTTGGAAGAATTCAAGCTTTGTTTTTCTATCCGGTTTTGCATCTTTTTTTCTCTAAAACTATATCCTGATTCGCAAATTTTAAAATTTATTACATATAAATCTTCAATAGTATCTGTGTCTTCACAGTACATTATAACATAATGAATATAACCTTTCCTGAAGTACTTAAACTGTACTTTAATTGATTCCAGGTGTCGAACGATGTTTCGGATGAATATTCTGATGTACACCATCAGGACTGTTTGGAATCAACCTCAAATAACATAGGGGCGCATGTCATGGATAATGTCGGTAATATCTTTGGATCTATTCATAGGTACCTAATTTTTTCAAACTTTTTGATTTTCCAGGTATAGAAATCGAAGAACCTGTTATCAAAATAGAAATTGTTGAAGATTCATTGGGACCAGAAGATACTCCTGATAAACTACATTCAGACGAAATAAGTAAGTTTTTCAGTCTCGTTCTATTTTAAATTTAAAAAAAGTGTTTATTCATTCAGGACCTGAACCTGTCTGTGAACGACTTGACCTCCCACCTCGAAAACATAATTTGCGGCTAAAAACTGGACAGAAAAGAAAAACACGAAAGTGAGTAATGGTGAGTAATATATAGTTCGATTATTATATCCTTACCCGTGCGTCATCGTCACAATACCATAATTCTTAGCTTAGCAGACAAATGTAAACGAATTTTGAATCGCTCATAGCGGTTGTTAGAAAGAGATGTTCGATAGAGGATGCGTGATTTCTTCGATCATAAATTGATGACGCATAGGTGAAGATACAATAATAGAACTGTATATGACTTTTTCAGAATAAGCACTATAATGCTTTCTTCAACCCAAACAATACGAAATTTTTTATACCAATCCGTTCGCAAGACTACAGGCATGTTTTTGAAAAAAAACAAAATGCGCGCCCAATGGATACGTTTTACCCCACTTCCCTCCAGAAAATTTTTTCAGATCCGCCCTTGTTGGCAAGCTCGCGTAGCGTGTCTAGCCGAATGTATCATGTATCTGTCACTATTTGTAACAACACGCGAGTACTGTAATTACAATACGAGTACTTCATCCTCTTCAGTCTGAAAATTTGAATCTTGGGAAGTCTGCAGAACACTGGACAGACATAGATCTCCTCTGAACTGATGATTTGCTTGTGGATTAGCATTTTGTTTGCCAACAATAGCTTGGAACTCCTTATTGCAACAATGAGTGACATGAGTGTGTGGTCTTTTTTCCGCCTCAGCTGCCCGCTGGATTGCAATAAGTCTCACATATGCTGCTGCAGATTCATACGCATGTCCAGTTTGTACTCCAGGACCCTAAATTCCTCGAAGATATCCACATACGTAAATTCTCTCGTAAAATGTGTTAGCTCTGTTTTTTTGTGATTCATCACGGTTTGATTATTTTCTAGATACTACAAGACGAATAGATTCAAGTGGATCAAAAATTAAATGGGTATTGGCCTCTCAATCAAGTGCTGATGCACTTGTAAAATATGAGAGCTATCCACGGTGACTCAGAATTATTCTTTTTCCAAGTTTTCATGTATTCGGATACAATTCACTACCTTTGCCAATGAACCAAGTAGTGGAATTGGGCGGTAGGCGGTAGCTGTCAACCGTTTACCTGCCTCGCCTGGCTTTGGTAATGAATGTATCCAGATCTCCTATCTTCCAATATTTGGTATCTAATGTAATGATGACAGAATCATTGAAGTTGAAGGAGTGTAAAGGCAGTGCAAAGAAGTAATTCATTTGTATTGGTTTCTGGAATTCACTAAGTACATCTTCCAATTGATATGTAATCGCCAAAAACCCGTGTTTTGGAAGATAATGATGACGATGACAAGAAATTGGCAGGGGCAGAGTTGCAATTCGAACAGCCTTGAACCGAACATGTTCGATTGGAGTAAAGCGGTAGATTCCGTTTGATTAGATTTGAATAATATTGCTGTTATACAAAAGCATTCAAAATGGTGGCAGTATGCAGTTATATTTCTAGGCTCCATTTACAAAAAAATTCTTTGGCTTATTATTTATTTATATATTTACAATAGGACGCAGACAGTACCTATAATGTGGATACAGGCTGGATTGCATAGGGCGGAAAAGTACCAAAGTACTAGGCGGATGATTTTGACAGATTGAAGTTGTTCAATTCTCAATCAGATTAGTAATGTTTTTTTTATTCACCGGTGGCTTCGCCAATCCACCAGCTGCACCCTTCATATAAGAATATAAGGGTGAAGGTGGTAAACTATAGTGCAACCGCGGTGCGGTGAATAAAATTCATGCATAGTTTTTCACACATTGTATTGGAAATAACCCACTGTGGTCGATTTCATCTCTTGATATATGTTGAAACATTTTATATTTTTTTTCATTATTCAGTATATATTATAATTGAAGATGTATATACAGTGCTTCTCAAAAGTCCCCTCCTCCCCTCTTGTCTTTGGAACGATTATACATAAACAAGTGAAATTTTGAAACTGAATGTTAGAGGTTGAAATGATGATGATGATAGATGACGAAATCGTCAAAGATGACGTCACAAGGCCATGTGTGACCAATAATTTTAATTGGGACTCTACGGCAAGCGACACCTCTTTTAAAAGATATCGAAAAAACCTATTCAATGATAATAATTTTGTTTGTGTTTATTGCAGTTTTAATGCCTCATTAGTAAACATTAAAATTTAAATTCCATATTCAGTGTGATATATTAATATTAGATTTATTAAGAATCAGTATCTACCTAATCAGAGTTTACAACCTTTAATATCCAGTTTTCAAATTTGACTTGTTTATGTATAATCGTTCCAAAGATAAGAGGGAGGAGGGTACTTTTAAGAAGCACACTGTATAGAATGGTGGTCTCGATACGTTTCCAAAAATTATTACTTTCCTGCTGATTTTCTCTTCATTTCCAAATATTGCTGACAATGAACAATTTTTTTTATAATTACTTTTTTTATAATAATTTTCAGGTAATCGACGAATGAGAAAATCATAGTACCCAACCACACTCCAATGGGAATCATAATTTCTAAGAATATCTTGGTCATGCATACATAGTAATATTTTTTAATAAAAGTTATAGTTATATTTTCCGAGTTTGTACATATACCTAGACCGCAAACAAACTAAACTAGGGAAACAAATAGTTTTTATATTCCTTTTTTACCTATACACGGAGTTAACTATAGAAGGGATGATATCAAAAGTGAAATCATTTCACAATTGCGAGCTCATCAAGAGTTTCATTACAGTTGAATTCTATGCGCCTTACAACCCTCCTACGAGCCACAAAAAAACTACATACTGCAACTGATCCACCTCCTCGATCATCTACCATAACTTCAACGTAATTATTTAGATTATTCATGATTTGTCCTCGTTATGTGATCTGCTCCACCCTTGTATATTCAAACGTGGCATCAGTTTCGACTGTTTCGATACTCGAAATTCGAGTCTACTAATCAAGTCACCATGCCAAGGCTAGGTGAGTTGAAACTTTAAAATAAACCAGAAAAGACCGTTCACATATTGAGTAGTGAGCTTAATATAGAGCTTAACAATCGTTACCGTACAATCCTACTGAGATATTATCTTAAAAAAAAACTCAGATTTACTTTGTACGAATGTATTAATATGTGAAACACTGAATAATTATTGTGAATCAACAGTTAGACACAACTGTTTCGAACCCAAAAAAATTAAGGAATTTTCATTCCGTGTACCATAGAAACTCTATAGTCGACAGTTGTGTCTCTATAGCCGTTTTCGATTGGTGTTTGGTTCTGATGGCGGTTCAAGGACATCAAACCAATACCGAAAATATAGATTATACTATCTGGCAATAGGATCTATGTTAACTCGTGCTGATTTGTTTCGTACAATACATTCTATGTTTTGTGACATAGCTCGTATTGCAGTATCAACGACGATATCCTTGATGGCGGTTGACATAAAAATGACAGCGTTTTTGACAGCTGTTTACTTCCTGGTACTGTTGATGACGTCATATTGAATAACGAAACGAATGTGTTGGTTATCGGTTGCCAAAATCAAATACCTTTCGCAAAAGAAATAACACAAATCAGATAAAGAGAGAGTATACCGCTATATTGAACTAATTCGTAGAGCTGGTTCTGTTTTCTGTTCCAGTGTTACTCGTGACGTCTTTAATGATGAATCGAAAACGGTTGGTTAGTCTGCGGTTAACCAAAATGTGATACCAGAGCGAATGAAAAACGGCTTATCTCTCCCATCAATTCAACTATAATGTCACCTCACCAATTTCATAAATACACTAAATGAAGCATTCCCATCTAAACGTGAAAGCTTTGTTTGGCTCAATAGTAACGCAAACAATTGACAGTTTTTCTACGCAACTAAGGAACACCAGCCCACTAGCTTATATGGTCACAGTGTGTTGTGTGCCACCTGCCACCGATTTCATACATGTATACTAGATGAAGCATTCCCATATACACGTGAAGGCTTTGTTTGGCTCAATAATAACGCAAACAATAGACCATCTGCGGCACGTGACTAAGTGGGCGTGTCCTCTTTACTTGGAGGATAACCTAACCATCCAAACTGATTTAGTGATTTCATGCATTTATGATGCAATTATTTCATCTTTCAGTCCATCTTTATTTACAGATTTAATTGTAACATATTTTTATCTATAATTTGTATACACATGCTTTGTCTTTAAGAACCCGATTCTTCCGACAATAAAGTATATCTTGATTGATTGATTGATTAATACCACAAATTCACTACCATACAGAAATTAGACATTGTATAACGAAATGAATTTTTAACGAGAACCAAAACACATAAAATATCAACAACCGCCATCATTGTTTATCCTCCAAGCAACTGATTGTGACCAGTGTTGCCACACCAAACTTTTTTTTCGGGTTAAACAACAATGCAGAAGTGGGCTAGATTCGACAAGGTCGGGTTAGATTCCAAAATGGTAGCACAGCGCATGTGCAATGGATAATTCCAAATGACGGATGTGCGAAATTTGTTTGACCTTAAAATGAATTCGGCCCCGAGTATTTTCCACTGACCCATAATAAATCAGATAAGTGGTATTTTCATGTATTCGAGAAAGATTAGGTTCTGTGCATACGATAATACGAACTGGTAAGTATGACAATTCAACCAATCAGAACATTTTCGTACCATCGGATATCGTATGCATAAAAATCAGGTTTTCTCAAGGAATGCCAAAGTCGTTTTCATTGGTCAATTTTAAACGAAATCACAAAATATTTGAAATTTTCTAGGTTATTTGACGTTACAATAGATAGGTACAATTTTTGAATTTTTCAGCAATAAGGTTTACCTGATGCAGCATTAAAATTGTAGGATTTATTCTAACAAATATATACCTATTCCTCTGAAAATAAATTTTCATAGAATACAAAATAAGTATCAGAAAATATAAAGCTGGAAAATAACAAATAACAGCAAATATTTTTCATAGACAAAAACCAACAACTTGATATTTTTTCTTTGTAATTTACAACAGTGACAACTGACATTTTCACCTATCTACCACAAAACTCATAAGTATAACTCTCAACATAATTATTAGTTCTGTGGTTCCTTGGCACGGATCACGGATTTATTTGAATTAACAAAGTTCATATTCAATGGCGTAAATTTGAAAATTTGAAGAAAAATTTTTTTTTCGACATTATAAAAGTCGGGCTAGATTTCTCAATGATGGGTTAGAGGGCTAAGGGACGGTTTTTCAATGTACTTTAACTTCGAGCTAAATTTAACTCATGGTTAGAATGTGGGTCGATTCCTTCATTTAGCAAATGTCATATTCATTCTAACCACGAGTCAAATTTAACCGGGTGTCAAAGTACGCTAACACGACATTGATAAACTGACCCTAAATCAACTCGAAATGTGCTAGTTCTAGCCCGAGATAGCAATGGCAACGCTGATTGTGACGTCAGCCGCAGATGGTCTATTGACAGTTTTCCTACGCAACTAGGGGACACCAGGCTAATAGTTCACGGTCACAGAGTGTACTCATGACACCACCAGTAGCGGTTACCTGAAAAGGAATGATACGCAATAACCACTGTTCACAAAATTCACTGCACTACTGCTGCTAATCTGATAACAAACCGTAAAGTTTTTACATTTCCTTCATGTGTTTCCCGCCTAGATGTTTATCAGCGAATCACTCAGCCCAATATTTGTCGCCATCCTGCGAATTGCGCAACTACAGCAACAGAACCTCCACGAACCGCCACTGTTGAAAAACAAATTGGTTGCGTTATTTGTGTAGGAATAATTAGCATAATTTTTGTATCAGCCAATGGACTGCGTTATTTGCGTAGGAAAAATCTGAATAACTTTGCATAAATTTGCATTGTTTAGGGGCCACTTTGGTTTGTTTACTTATCCCTCTATTCATAAGAACTTGTTGTGTCACCTCACTTATTTAATGAAAAGTAGAATTCTATGGTATACGGAACCCAAACCTCCACCATAGGACGTCGAGATTTTTATTTTCAAAATGAACAGAATTCAATAACCTATGCGCATAAATCGGCGGATTAGAAAATCATATAATTTTTGTTCATATCGTCATTAAAACTTCCGATCATATATCCGCCGAGTACATCCAGGAATATTTTTTACTAAAAATTGTGTCATTCTCATTACAGAAAATGCCTAGGATATGTCAGTAGATTTCACCCATAAATTGGTTGTGGCAACACTCAATAGGGATCCATTGCAAAGTTTTTGACGGAGTTGGTATGTTGGTAACGTGTGAGCGAAAATTCTGTAAATGTACGCTGTACGGTGGAAATGGCAACAGTGGAATACTGCAATAAAAAAAATAATAGTCAAGGGATGAGATGTTTCAGGTTAGTGCGAAAATTTGATTATTCTGAATTTCATAAAAGAATTCAGTGAAAATGAAAATGGCCCTTGGAATAAGACACCTGAATAGATTTGCAAACTTCTCGAGCTTAGTTACGACAAGAAGTAGTGTATTCAACGTGGAAAAAGTTCCAAAACCACTTTCCACGAATAGATGTGATCAGGTACCGAATTTATACTTAACTCAATAACTCAGTGATATATCCTATACGGTAATCTTAGAGTTATCGAGATTGATTTAGTTAAAATCTAGTTTTGAACTTATTCATGTGTTGGAAGTAACCTCAAATTCGTGACGTTACCTAACATAATAATCATTTCTTTTCCAGTATTCTACAAATCTAAGTCCACAGTTATGTTACAATAGGAAGAAAATTGATGATTATGTACTCCTCGATAATTTGATAGATAATAAGGAGAATGTCAGTGATTTGGTGACCAAAGAGAAAGTTCATAGTATAGAAAATGTTAGCCCCAATGACTTGAACAGCACATATCTTAGGTTCTCAAATATCCCAGAAGCAAGAAATAATGAAAGATTGTTTAGAGATAATCAAAAAGAACCATCTTCGAAGCCAAGTCCAGAAAAACTTGAATATGTTTTCAAAGTTCTTTCCGAAACATTACCAAAACTATTCATAAAATCATTTGACTATTCAATATACCATCCTAACATTGTATTCGAAGATAATATACGGAACCTGAGAACAGAGTAAGATTTATTATAATTTTATCTAAGAGCGGCTTTACATTATGCAATTTTCATGCAATTTTTGTGCAATGCAAGACTAAATTTTACATTGAGCTTGCGCCCATGAAAGTTATATGCAAGCCCAAAAAATTTCGACTGGTTGAAATTTTCACACAATTCGTGAGCAATTCTAGTGAGTTTTCTGGTGAGAAATTCAATGCCAATAGTACACCGAAGTACCTGTAGATATTGTTTTTTGAATGTCTCCTAACCTTTAACTCCAACTTAAAAAAGAAATAGAAAATTTGTTGAAAGCGTTAGTGATAGGTGGAATGTAATTTTTCGAATTTCAGTTAAGTACAAACCAACAAAATATCAAAATATTTTATTGAGCTTAGATTTTCTCGAAATATATTATGTTGGTATAAACTGCCGGCAACACAACAATAGTTGCATAAATGTAAGACACAATTTCTACATTGCCTTGCAATACCTGTCTTGCATTGCAAATGCATTGCATAAATGTAAAGCCGCTCTAAGAGTTTCTTATCTTGGACCTAATATGAATAGTTACACTAATATTAGGACAATTGAAAAATCTACAGAGGTTCTGAGTCTATGATAATTTGTGTTTCACTGTTGAAAAATGATTCTGGTGTGGTAAAATTCAGCTTTGTTAAATTCTGTAATGTATTTAAATGATGCTAGAATATATTTTGAAAGATTAAAAAAAGATTGGGATCACTTCTACTTACCTACATAGACTGTGGTAAGTATTAGCAGGTAGCAGAAATTTTTAAATATGTTGTACCTACTGAAACCTGTTGTAAAAAAATTGTTATTAACATATAGAAACTACTAATGAGTGCCAAGTCAATGTGATATTTTGAATTGTCTGTAATGTGAAAAGTGACTTGAGATATAACCACAATGTTCTATAAATGATCTTGAAATCCTGAAATAAAGGAAACATTTCAACTATATTCCACATTATCAATTAACTGATTATAACAACTTTCATATAAGCACCTACCTTTAAAAGTTATTTGAGCTCAACATCAATAGAATCCTATATGAGCTATTTAGACTTGAAATGTTCATTTCTCTGAATCATTTATTCCTTCCAGAGGTTTATATAGCTATGTAAGACAGATAGCTCTACTCAGAACAGTGGGACATTTGAAGTTTGCCTATGTGTCATTTGAAATCATGAAAATTACTCAGCATCCAGAAGACTCTACAATAAAAGTTCGCTGGCGAATAAAAGGAATTTCTGCTTGGAGAGTAATGGTGACATTCTGGAAATATAAGTTGTGGCAATTCAAAGAGATGTTTGACAAATCTGACAGGTGAGTTGAAAAAGTTTAAAGTTTGGATATGGACATTCAGAATATGAATTGTATTCAATTAGATGCCCACCAAGTTTGGTCAAAATGGTGCTTGCTTTTTGTGAGCTTGATCACATTGTTCAAGATGATGAAAAAAGAAAAATTGAAAATCACTCCAGAATGAATGATTGAACTATTTTGCTTTCATATGCTTTTTTAAATATATAAGTTTTTTTAAATTCATATAAGGGAGTGAATAAAAAATAACCAAATGGAATGGTTTCATAAATACATTTTAAGTCCATGACACATTTTCATTCAATGTCAGCATGGGTTCCATTTTGGAAAGATACACTTCTCAGTTATTATCAGGAGAATCATTTTGGACTAGTTCAAATTTTAGCTGAGAAACCAGACTACTTTAATGTTATACTTTTTCAGAGGAATGTACAGTTATTCTAGATGTTTTCAGGATTATTTCTCTATGATTGCTAACTTTTGTACTGTTTCTTAAAACTTCCAACCACAAAACTACTGAAAAAGTAATGATGTCTTTAGAAATTTTGAAAATTACATTCTGTTTGTAGAAATATTCCTCTTCAGATTGGATAGTGTTAGATACACAAAAATTTGTCTTCTGTTTCAATGGTTTTGTTTTTCTTTCAGTTGGTATGATGGATTTTCCACATTCTATGTCAATTCTGATGGAAAGATTGTCAAACATGTGGCAGATAAGGTATGTATATTCAGAAGTTACATATTGTCTAGAAATTTTTTCGTTCAACCTATTTCCGTGTAAAAATAAAATAAAACGCAAACATCTGTCAGAAAACAACTACTTCCCTGGCTAATACCACGACGGACATTGAACTACATTTGACAAATATTTTTGCAACATTCTTCCAAGAAGACCCAATTACAAGTGCTCGTCTTGTAATTGAACAGAAGATTATCCTTCATTTGGCTGGGAATGACCACCTGTAGACATGCATGTTTCGAGGTTTATTGCCTCTCATCAGTGACAGGGTAGGTCGGACAACATTATAATCGTCCTGTCCCTGCCAAATGAATAATAATCAACTGTTTAACTAATATTTCCCCACGGATGACACAACGACCTACAACAAAGTTGATCGCAGTGCCATCCGCACGAAACAAGACAAAACACACCCGAGGAGCACAGTCTCCGGGAAGAGAAATGTGTAAAAATTTGAACGAGTTCGAATATATTGTGCCAGAGAGGTATCAACAATGTGAAAGAATACGGGGTACCCTTCTCATTAAGCGTTTCCACCAAGTGGAAAATAAAAGGCAAACATCTGTCAGAAAACAACTACTTCCCTGGCTAATACCACGACGGACATTGAACTACATCTGACAAATATTTGTGCAACGTTCTTCCAAGAAGAACCAATTGCAAGTGCTCGTTTTGTAATTAAACAGAAGATTATACTACATTTGGCTGGGAATGACCACCTGCAGGGACAGGATTTGATTATAATGCTGTCCGACCTACCCTGTCACTGATGAGAGGCAATAAACCTCGAAACATTCATGTTTGCAGGTGGTCATTCCCAGCCAAATGAAGGATAATCTTCTGTTTAATTACAAGACGAGCACTTGCAATTGGGTCTTCTTGGAAGAACGTTGCACAAATATTTGTCAGATGTAGTTCAATGTCCGTCGTGGTATTAGCCAGGGAAGTAGTTGTTTTCGGACAGATGTTTGCCTTTTATTTTTCACTTGGTGGAAATGCTTAGAGAGAAGGGTAACCCGTATTCTTTCACAAGTATTTCTGTATTATATACTTTCTAGAAATAATTCTTTGAGTTCTTGGAAGCCCTCGTTGATCTCAAAGTGTTCTGAACATCTTCAAGCATTAATTTATCATCACATGTTAACAGTCAACATGGAGTTTGTGAATCACTCATAAAATAAGGACAATCATAAATTGCCATTATCTTCCTCATTTACCACATACAATGTAGCATTATATTATATCCACACGTGGAATAATTGTTATTTGTGTAACAAGTGGATAGAGTGATAGTTTTTTGGGAGTAGCCAATATTAAAAAATAGGGTAAATTTAAATTCCACCAATTTTGGCTAGTGATTGTGAATAAAAAATTTAATAGCATTTGATTCACCAATTAAACATGCAAACTGCATTCTCCCGTTTAATATTCTTGTATGGATAAAACTCTACCTAAAACACTCATAATAGACAACTTTATTTCAATAACAGCGCTTATGTCATAATTGAGTTATGAATTGATATATAATATAATAAAGATTGGTTTTTAGATGATGCCAGATACAGATAGTCTAACAGATGCTAAAACAATTGCCACTGCTGCCAAGCTGGCTCTACTTTTGGGGATACTTCCAAGGTTTTCTGACGTCAACTGGTTTGTTTGAAGAAAATCGCAAAATGCATTTTTCGTGTCCAATGGACTTCTGTCAGAAAATATATAGTATTTTTGACCCATATACGCTTAGTTTATATTTAACAGTTCCATTTATAAAAGTTCAACAAGGTATTTTGATAAGGCAGTTCAGTCAGTTTTTACTATTTATAGGAAAGAAAAAACGTCAGCAGTCCCGTAAAAGTTTCGTTTTTGAATTCCTGTATGTAACATCACTGGATAGATGACAACATTTTGATGGTGGTCCAATCAGTTAGATGGGAAAAATGAAAATATGCTTTTTTGTCACCATAATACACTTAGCTGACAGTAACTAAATGTGGCTAATTCACCAGCATTGTACACTTATTTCTTCATCCTCTCTTGAATATTCTCAAGCAAGAAGGAACATTTTTCTCGTGACCTATTCACATGTATATTGTTTAGATGTTGAACAGTATAGAAACTTCTGTGTCTACCACTGATATCGATAGGTGTATATATAAAGAAAGTGTGATATGAACTGTACATTTTTTGTTTTTGTGTGGTATTAGAAAAAAATTTGTTATCATTTGTGTCTGTCGTACATTTGAATAAAATGCAAATCAGTTGTAAATTTTTTAATCAGTCTTCTCTTTACAAAATTTTCATATCTCACAACCATAAAACGTTTTTATTGGGTAGAAATCTTTGCTCTTCTGCTAACATAAACGAATTGGAGGGGATTTTAACTACATGTACGGTACCCAAGAACGTGTTAACCTTTTTTTCTGATACAATAGTTCATTCTTCCAGAAGGTGGCAATTAATTTTTCATTTGCACCTATTTATATAACATCGAATAGACCTTATATTTTTTCGAGAAATTTTGTACAGGATATTCTTCATATGAATCACTCCACATCATTTCGCTAATCCCGTACAATAACAAAATAGTAATAACTTTTTCCCAAGTCTGGAAACGTACAAACCGAAATAGTTCATAAACCTAACATTCTTACAATGAATTGGAAAATCTACGTTGCTTCAAGCGGCCTGAGCGATGATCTTTCCTTCATTTCTTTGACTTTGTTTTTACCCAGCAGTATTTTTTCCAACCCATGTATGGGTGACTCAAATATGATGCAAAGAACGAAAGCCATAACATAGGTTAAGACAGTGTGTGCTAAACATTTGACAGCCTGAAAAAAAAATTATCAGTAATGTATGCAGTGTTTAGAAGAAACTGATGTTGAATTCAGTGAAATGAAATATGGTGTTGAAACAGACGGTATCAAAAATTCAAAATATGAGATTCTTTAGTGGAAGTGAAACATTGTTATTAATAATAAAAATACTTGGATATGTATTCAATTTTAAAGGGTAGGTACATTAATAATAAATAAATATCAGATTCATCGATAAATGTGTAACAAACATACTTGTTTCGAAATGAGCATGAAATGCTTAAAATTTGGAGTATAAAACAATAACATAATTAAATAATGAAAGTATGAGAACTAGCAATCAGAAACAAAAAATTGTCAAATCAGTCAGAGAATATATTGTATACAAAACTAAACTAAACAAGACAGCTTGAAATATTAGCTAAAAATATTGGAATTTAAAGATTTTTTTCTTGAAATTTTTATCATCAGATTGGCCGTGAATAATAAACTATTTCTTATATAATATTAAATTCTCGATTTTATGTATGATTTTATGTATTGTTGTTGTTGTAATAAGGTATGGAGTTATACTTTTTTTGGAGCCATATGGTGATATGACCGCTGACCAATAGATTTTTGCATGTGTGGGATTTTGTGATGGTACTTTTTTCGAGTTTGGTAATTATGTGTCGATAAGTTTAAATTATGTTTTTCGCGATGGTATTTTATATTGATACTATTATAAACGATTATTTCTGACGCCAATATCATTCAGTGTTTGTAAGATGAGACCATGGCTCACAGTGTCGAATAGTTTAGATAGAGCAATAAAACACATAGACTTGGCATGTTCTCATCAAGTGCAGAAGACATTTTGGTAGTTGATGCCAAAAGGGCATCTCGAGTGAAGACATTTTCTCGAAAACGTTTGTTAGATGCGTTATAAGAGATGTCGACCAATTATTAATCGCTGTTTTGTTTCCTTTTACTAAACTGTTATTACTATTGATTCTTCAATTGATGTGGACCAGATACCTTGCTCCATAAACAAGTTTATAATGCATGTAAGAGGTTCCAGCATATATATATAGAAAGTTCTTGATAGTTTATTGTTTGATATCTTCTATCACCGGTGGTTTCTTTAGGTTTCAGTTCACTGATGACGCTTTCAACTTCTTCATTATCACTTTGTAATAGAACAAACGAGTTTATAGAAGTTATTCTATGCGGTGTATAACTATATAGCGTAATTTTTCACATTATTTGCCATCTTCTCACCCATTTGGGTAAAAACGGTATTGAACCCATTAGTTGTCTCCTTTTTATCAACTTTCAAACCCCCAGATTCATCTTTTGATGCTTTTATGTTGCGTGAACTTTTTTTTGGTTTTACTTTTATCTCTATTTTGTTTAACGTTGATGCATCAGTTGAATTTGAGTTTATTTGTTTCTGATAATAGTCGAATTCGTTATTCGTTTTTATTGAATCAATTTGCGAGTTAAATTTTATGATTTTTGAATAGTGTTTTCAATTCCATGTTATGAGGATCATTACGGAGTCACCTGCACAATGTGTTCTTCTTTTTACTGATGGGTTTTGCATATTTGGGGTGAGACTACAAACCGCAATTATTCTGATAATATTCTTATAAAACACAATGATAAATTGACTTTGACTATACTCCTGTCATCTATACTGATAGTAGAATACAAGGTATAGACAACAGTTACAACTTTTCATTTTCAGAACAGGTGAAGAATACAACGTATTGATATAAAAATATATTTTATGTCAAAAATGAATAACTGAATAATTTTTTCAAAACAAATACCTATTATTGAAAAATGTATGGTATAGGAAGCTATCAATCTGTGATGATATAATATTAGTATCGTTAACTTACCAGTTCATAGTGGCTCAGATACGTGGGTTGTCTCATAACACCCATATTATAAACCTCAACAATACCATTTGCTAGGTATGCACAATAAGTCAACCGACTCAAAGGAATGAAAAGTTTGTAGGACAAGAATTTGTTGACTATCGCTAAAAACAAATAATAAATGTATGAAGGTGTTTTGGAAACTATGGTACTTTTTTATTTTCTGCTTTCTTTTGCAATAACTTGAATTACTGGAAATTCAAGGGTGCACCTATGATGAATTTTCGGGGGGGGGGCAGAGCTTTATACAAAAAGAAAAATCTTTATTGAATAGGAAATATTCTGATATACAAATATAAATTATAAAATCTCGGCTGCAGACCCTTGCCCCCCCTCCGAACGTGCCAATGACTGGAATTAGGTAGTCTTGAAAGAACTTCAGATATAGGTATTTATGCACCATGGGACTAAAATCAGTATTTACCATTTTTCCGAATCATTAATTATTTTTATGAAAATTGGTAATACAAATTCTCAGATAACAAGCTGATGTCATCTGTACGTCATTATTTGGGTACGTCCAACGTCATAGTGGCCTCTAAAATGACGTCATATGGATGTTAATATGATTATATAAGTCACAGACGACTTACATCAATATGACTTCAAAATGATGACTTAAGGTTGACGTCAAAAATATATCCTCAGAGGAAATAGAGTAATGTTTAATTGACATTAGTGTGTATCTTTCAGAATAATAAATTCTATCGTACTTCTGAGGGTTGCTCGTAAGGGTGCATCTGTTTGACGGATATATAACAATTAACACGCTAAGAGTCACAATAAATAATAGTGACCTATGAGTAACGTCAAATTTACGTATTTGTGACGTCCGATTGACGTCTCATTTAGTACGTCAAAATCACGACATTGTTGGGTCATGTGATGTCAGTGAGTCTAAATGACTGTATATTTACGTATAAATTACGTTAGCTTGTTACCTAGGTTAGGTAGGTACATCCTAATAATTTCATTTATCAAACTTAGGCAATGACGTAACTCCTGTTTTCTCTTTCAAATTCAATTCAAGAGGTATCAGATGGAAGGAGACTTTAGATTCTATATAGTCTGACAAATTCCATCTTGGCTCTAGGTATTGCAAAATAATAAAAATTGTAGGAACAGGTCTAAAATACAGTTTATTATCCCATGGAATTTATGTCGTAAATATTCCTTTATACTAGGAATACTTCTTCAACGAGAAATATTTTCAGTTTTCTTTCGAATGCTAGAAAATTGTTATCATCTTTAACATCATAGGAGAAATGAGTATAGTTAATGCCATGCTGACCTTTTTTCGTATAACTTGGATGTGTACTTTGGAATCTGTAGTGATAAGGCATTTCTAGTAAAATGATCATGATTATATCGGAGTTCTTTAAGTTTTCACAGAAATTTTTCTTCACTGTGGTATACGAATACTGAGTAGAAAGTCATTATATCATTTTGGTATAAGTATATGATTTGCAGGTTTCGGTTTATTTTGTGTTGAAAATTACTCTCATGATTCTTTTCTGAGATATAAAAATTTCATTCGCTTTTGTGACGGAACTCAATGATATTATGTATGAAATATGGGTTTATACGATAGCATAATATTCATTCAATAACTGTTGTAAACTGAGAATATTTTTCAGTTGAAGGATTGCATAGTAGCCACTGGTAATTTTTTTACATACATTATCAATATGTATAGTCTAGTTCCGAAATTGTAGATAGTGACTCATCGTACATTTTCTGGTTTTTACGGGATTTGAAAGTGCGGAGGGGATGAACAAAAGTGGCAAAGTGAAACTTGATTTGAAGCCAAAGTACCTAGCTTATTTCTGTTCTATTTTTTGACCTGCTTTATATGAATTATGAACCGTACAACCGATGAGTCACTATCTACAATTTAGGAACTAGACTATAGTGACCAGCTCATATCAGAATTGATGTAGGTACCCAAACACTTTGTACAATCGGACATTTCATAACATTGACATGCATTGGGAAAGTATTTTTCAGCTTTAAGTAGAACTGCATGAAAACAGTTTTATTGGTATTAACAAATAATATATTTTTGGAACGCCAGTATTTGTGAATTCTTGCGATATTAAATTCAGTTTTTATTTCAATTTATCATAGTTTTCCGTATTCACGGTAAAAGAACAATCATCGGCAAATATAATTGTGCATTTTGTGCTTATGTATGATGGCATATCATTGACAAATCATAGGAATTTCTAGGTTTCGGCGACCGAGTTAGCGCAGTGACCAAGCGCTCGGATTCACGACCTGTGGGTCGTGGGTTCGATTATCCAATGAGGCAGATCTTTTTTCTTTAGAAACTATATCTGGTTCATTGAAGAATGACTCTCTCACGTTTCATGGTTGACGGGACTACGAATAAACATGCTGCTCCTTAGGTGGCGTATGGAGTTAGTAACAAAGCCTAACCAGAACTCTTGTGTGAATGAGATTATATGTTGTGAATGTCCAATATTGAATTACGGGTGAGGATATTGCTTCGAGCAAGACAATCCTCAACCCTCCGACGAAGCCCGTGTTATTTACGCCGGTTAGAGGCCGGGGCAGGACGGATTCTTGCATAACACATATGGGGAGACTGGTCGAATGCGCCTGAGCAGGAAGCAATGACCATTAAATGTGAGAGAGAGAGAGAACTTCTAGGTTAATATCATAAAAGTCTGAGGACAGACTCATCGTTTAGCTTCACGTATACCTACACAGAGTGGTCTGTGTATACCTATCTGTCTATTTTCAAGATATGACATTTGTCAGGATAGAAAGTTATCCCTAAATAGAGATTTATAATGGATTTGGACATCCAAATAAAAAGAGACGAACGTTCTTAATTTTTCCATCCTTGTTGCCAGGGGCGCGCTATGTGATTGGTTACCATAATGGCAGGGAGTTTGAATGACATGACAGCTACAGTTGAAAATTACATTTAAGCTAAGTACACGAATTATTCGTTTTTCGTACGAAATCTGTCAAAAACTGTTCAAATATATTTCGTGGCGGCAAATTTTAACTGATGGTACGAATAAATTCAAGAAGTCGCAATTAAGTCATCTTGTCCGAAATTTTAAAAGGAAACAATGATCAGTGCGGTTATGTAGGTTTGTTTCCAGGCATATTGAAAATTTTAATGTCAAATATGGACAGCAATCTCATGATTAATAATATAAGGATAAGAACAGCCGTAATATTTTATATTTTACTGATTTTGTAAACGTATTGGAATTTTGAATTGAAGAAAAAAAGAAAATGGGTTCCCAAACGTTTTCAGGTGGCACTTATTTTCAAAATACGAAAATTTCATGGCAATTACCACAGCTTAATTAACGAGCTGAGGAGCTTACTTGAGAGAATGGACGTTAAATTAGGGGGTTGACGTTGAATATTTCATTTATTCCGTGAAGGCATGTCGCACAAATGAAAACAGGTCAAAATATCATTCGTACGGAAAAGTGACATTTCTATAAAATTTCCTACGAAAAAGCAAAAATTAAGATGCATGAAAACTTAGCTTATACTCCTTTTGCTTCTCCTGACCTTATAGTAACCAATCACAGAGTACATTCCCTGGCAACAAGGACGGAAAAATTAAGAACTTTCGTCTCTTTTTATTAGGGTGTCCAGATCCATTAGAAATCTCGCTATTCTAGATTATATAATATATGATCAAGAAAGTGCGATTCAGAATATCAAAAATGTTTTTCGAAAGGATCGCAGGAGGCACTCTCTGTTGATTTACCTCGTTGCCATTTCAGTGATTTGTGATGTTTGAATTTGGAAAGAAATTACATTATTTCATTGTATACAACGGGGGTTTCCAGTATTGTGAAATATGCACTTTTTTTCACTTGACGTAATAAAGGGCAGTTTATATCATAGTCCTAACCATTTATTCACTCTGAATTTTGACTGATTTATTATTCAATATGCATAAATTCAAACGCTGCTCAGCTACGACGACATTGTCTTCATGTAATACGATTGGCGGATAAAGCCGAGAGTGACTGACGGACGCCGCAGTTGCCAAGTCTTTATAAAATCTAGAAAGTACTTACGTGTAATTACAAATTGAACTCAATTGTTAGTAATTTCTTTATGGCTATTCTCAAGTTACCGTGAACATGAAATATAGGTATGCTATTATGTTCCAGTCGAGCAGATACAACCACATACTCTGTCAGATAATATAGCAGCTATTTTCCAAATTACCAAATATTTCAAGACTTCGAACAGAGGGACAGGTAGGTACATATATACCAATGATATTATTAAGAATTTGAAATAGTCTATTCTGGTGAATCATATATTTTTGAGATATGGCAACGCTATCAGGCACATTATTTCATCTGCAAGGCGAACAACACAAGTATAACCAATCAAAATCTCTCGCGTAAGTACGTCACGTTCCCGCCTCTTCTGGTCGTTTGAATTCGGTGGTTAATTTCGGCGTTTTCAATAATTTTTATCTCGATAAATTGATGAAAAAAAATTCGAAAACTGAACACAAGGTACTTATGAATGCACTATATCGAAATATATTTTTTCTGAAAATGACTAGAAACCCCCACTTGCTCAATACTGGTGGTACAGTAATGGATCGATAATTATCGATGACAGTTGTCTCTTTGCTTTTTAATATGGGTGTGACAATTCCAATTTTTGTTCTTTTTGGAATTCATCAAGTTGAAAAGATAAATTGACTATGTGACTCGAGGGTTCCACCAAAACATATAAAATACAATATTTATTACAACGTACAAATACGAATTAGTCAGTATATTTTGATATGATTTTGCTCAATGCTGCTATATAGAAGTCATTACAATCGTAGAAAATTATACGTGATAACAATTGTCCTTTTTGTTCCTATTAGTGCGAACTCAGTTCTTTATCTGCGTTATCTCCTCATCAGTTTATGAAATTTGACAAACTGAACTTGAAGTATTGCATAAATATCTGGCAGATTAATTCAGTATTCTTGTGTTGAGTTCAAAGATTCATTTGTACCTGCATGATCCGTTACACAGATGAGGATTACCCAGCCAATAGCCAGACACCAGGCGACTCTATGCAATGAAGCATAAACAGCATTTTCCATATTATTTTCCGCATGGTCTGGATAAAAAAAAATCACTATTGAATACATCGACACTATTCCCAATGAACTAGCTAAAATCGATCCTAAGATGAGTATGGATGGTGATATCTTGACTCTGAAAATTCAAATAATTTCTATACCCACTCATCATGCATCTCTGTGGCAACCAAAATAATTATTTTGAACATTCGAAAAATTATAGTGTATTTGGCGGTCACATACAGTGACCGTTAAAAATTGGAAAAAAGTTTAATATTAGAGAGTATTGGAAAGATGTATGGGTGATTAATTTTTTTTTCCATATGGTATATACTTTTTGGCGGTCACAGTATAGCGATAATAAAAAAATTAAATATGATTTTATTACTCGTTATTCGACTGCAGTTGAAGATTTTTCCATTGAGTACTTGAAAACACGTACTTACCCAGTGGTTTGTATTCTATATACCAAATAGCCAAGGAAAACACCAATGCAGTAGGAACTTGATCTCATATGAGTTTTTATGTATGTATTCACAAAATAGAAATTGGTAGATAAGTCTCCCAGTTCACTGAAAACATAGTTGAAATTACATCTACAGAACTCGTGTTACTGATGAATGAGTCCAACGATTTATTCAGGAAATGTATTCCCTGGTATATCAATTAATTCGTTTAGACTTACGGGGGGTATCCCAAAAATGTGGGATCCAAGTTATCTCTGTACGTTAGCCACAATGGAATTGCACAAGAAATCAGAGTACAAGTGAAGAGAATAATTTCTCCCATCTTTCTCCACCTCCACAAAGGATAGATTATTAACGGCGCTATAATAAATAAATGGTAGTCGACTGATAAATACCATGATTGGAACATGCACTGAAATTAAAAAATTAAGTTGTTTATTTTACAAACGCTGAAAGTACTCATCACTTCTCCTGAATGTTATTAGATGTTACTTCTTACCAATTGATCGGAATTGACGTAATTGTTGATATACAGGATGTTAGTCCACCAAGATTTCAAACACCTGTCGCGCTCCAAGCCTACCCTGGATTCCCAAAATGGACCAGATCCTGTTCTGTACAGAAACGTAGTGTACAATCCTATTACTATTATATATGCAGGGGTCAACCTAAAATTAATTGATTCACTATTTATTCATGATTCGGTTTTATATAGATATTCTGAATTAGAATGTTTTTCGAGAAATAGTTCCCCCGATAGTGTGTATTAGAATGTACGCAATTTCCAATAAACTTTTTCTATAGAATAATATATAGATTGTCGAATTTAGCCGGCATTTAATTTTTTCAACAAAAAGGAATAATTATCATTCCAATTCAGATCGTTTGTAGATTGATTAAAGAATACAAAAAGTTGCATGCTTTTTGCCTATTAAGTATTCAAATTGGAAATGATTATAAATTTAGTTTGACAACAATGTTTTATTTCATTGTTTTATTTAAAAAAAAAACATCACGAAATAGTCATAAGATTTGTTGTGACTGAATATCAAAATACAACAATATATTTCGTTTCACGAATTTATCCTACGGCCAATGATCAAATGAACCAGCTCCACATACATAATTTTCAAGTGTCTCAGGTGCTTAGAATGAAAGAATATTAGATACCTAATCATTTTCTAATATTTGTAAAATTCCATAAATAAATGAGAATCCCCGAACAAATCCAATAATAAGAACATCATCTCAACTCACCTAATATATCTAGCTATATAAATTATTGCAACATTCAGTTTTCCTTTTCTTCTATCGAACTCAATCAGTAGTAGTCGACACATCAAAAATCCACTAACTAGGAGAAAATTATCCACTAAAAGGGGGTTATTCAGTATGGGTCCATTCTGGAGGCTCGTTAGTTCCTAGAAAATAAGAATGAGCGAAGTAATCCAGACAATTTTATGAATTGTCTATTTTTACAAGACACAAACATGATGCAATTTATTTCGCAAGTATTTCATTGAATAACCCATTGGAATCTTCGGTTTAGTTTTTCGCCAAAACTGCAAAACGAAGCGTTCCCAAGCGATCTGTCCTCGGGCCTTTAACTCTTTATAATTTATATCATTGCCAGCATATGAACACCACCATTCTGTTTGAGTCATGTATCACTAATCCTTCTTTCGAAAGCCTCACGAATTCAGCTGAAAACTTCATTGCTAGAAGGGCATTTTTTGCCAATTTCTTACAACTAGATACTGGAAAAACACAACAATTGATTATTTTCTGTGTTGAGGCAAATATATTTTGATTCATTCTACTATTGTATTAGTTGTGTCACTATTTTACGGGGTAATTCAAACAATGTCATGACATTTTTTTTTTCAAAAAGCTGTTCTTGTCTCAGCTCTAGACTGGACGATATTTTGAATAATTTGTGATGACAATTGTTACGTATATGTATAAATAATACACAGAGTAATCCTTGACTACAAGCTGATCTGGATCCAGCATCTAGAGAAAATGACTAAAATGGCGGTGACCTCACTAGTGACTATAGCAACATACCTCCATCGAGTTCGAGGTTTTGATGAGCAGCCCTGTGGTTTCGGAGTCTAACAGTAGGTCTTGGGTCTTGAGGCTCATTACCTTTCTATGAAAGACCTCAGAACAAAAAATAGACAGTAGTTATCTTAACATAGAAAGTTGTGGCATTCCATGCCTCATGGTTATGAGGTTAAATGTCCAGTGATGGGTTTTGACGAGCTATTGTCAGTTGGTTAGGAACAACTGAACCACGCTGAATCATTCAAAAGAAGCGACAGATAGAACTATTTATTTCCAGTCATGAACGATTGAAAATTGAAAAATATATGATTCCTACCTTGATGTCTTCACTAATTTCAAGCTGTACAACATAGAAACTCAATTTCCAATCTGGCATTGAATAAATGAGTTACGGTATGGTATGCAATCTTATAGTTCCATGTATCAACTAACCTTCTTCAAGAAGAATCTGTTTTCCACTGGACCACCGAAAATGAACACCAGAGTATGCCCAATGATTATCAAAACCATCGATATAAACTTTATTCCGCAAATGCAATTCAAGTTTGACTCATTGGATTTAGTTTGCAATAATTTTTCTGTGGTGTAAATTACTGAGAAACAAATGAGTCCTCTCTTCATGACGTTTTCGGATTGCTCGGTTTTGAGACTGACTACATTGTACTTCGCGGACTTTCTTATCTGGTGGATATACCACCAGTGGATCAACGTAGCCAGACATGTGAGAATGAAGAAACAGCCAATTATACACCTGAAAAATATAAAAATTAACTGAATATTCTCGGTTCAAAATGTTGTATTCTCCAAAAAAATATATTCGTCGACAAAGGAATAGTCGTACTGAACACAACTGCATCGTTTGGGAACTTGTTTCCTAACAATTTATTTTGTTGTAGGATAGGTATTCCCAGATCATTCGTATTAAACCTGAATGTAGATGTCTTTACGTTTATATTGTTTACGACGTATTTTCCGTTCATATTCATATTTGTACTGTCTGTATGCAGGAAGTGAACATATAAATCTGAACAAATAACATATTCAGTAAGATCAGAAAATACGTAAAATTATAAAAATATATTAGTACGCGAGCCCTCGTACAAAATCTGAAGTGTTAACCATCAAGTTGCAACTTTGTATACTGTTTAAGTGTGCTAAATCTGACAAGATATCGCAGAGAGGAAATATTAAAATTGGTAAGTTTTCCTTTGTCGTCAAATCGACATCTATGGAGCATCGGACTGCTGAAGATCCTTATTAATTTTTGTCGGACGATCGTGCCATTGAAAATCTCATTTAATTTATGTATTTTCCTAGAAAAATCAGATTGCTGCCTGTCACCAACCTAAGTAGTGATATCGACACGTTTAGAGTGGGAGAACAACCTAGTAGTACCGAACATTTTTGTCTGATTTTTCTAGGAGATTACAATAATTCAATGAGTTTTTCTATGGCACCATTGTCCGACAAAATTAAAAAGGATCTTCAGCAGTCAGACGCTCCAAAGATGTCGAATTGGCGACAAAAGAAAACTCACCACCTCCAAGGTTTTCTCTTTGCAACATCTTGTCAGACTTGTCGCACTTAAACACTATACAAAGTTACAACTTGCAGGTTATCATTTCAGATTTTATACGAGGGCTCGCGTACTATATGTATAACTCACAAATGTAAATTATATTTTCGTTATTTTCATGGGCATCCAAAATGAATTCAATTGAACTAATAGAAAATTTTGCGAATATGAAAGATCGCATTTTTTTTCTTTAAAATTTATCAATGATATATTTATATATGATATGACAAAGGTTGGTGATAAATACAAACCCTGCATAAGTGGATAATTGCACTCATTACTTAACAATATACCTGGCTACAATAAATTTTGTACCTGCCACAATTATTTACTAAATATTTTCTCTAAAATCTATTTGTTTCAGGTTCAATGACAACGTATACTTGAAAAATAATGACTAATGAATGAAAACATTCTTTAAAAATTGTATTTAATAATTATTTCTTTACTGTACTGTGAACTTAAACACGGGGTTGAATGGTATTGGGCCCTTATCCGCATTCATTTTTTCTTTACATTTTGCAATTTCTAGAATCTTGAATGCATCGAGAAATCTATTGTCATGAACCTGTCTGATTAATTTCAAACATTTGTCATCAAATCGGTGGTTATGATCCAAAACATATTGGGCCACACTCGATTTTAGTGGTCTCTTGAAACGGATATAGGCAATGCGCTCCTTAAACCGTACTTTTAAGGCCCTTCTAGTTTGACCCACATATTCCTTCTCGCAGTCATTACAGCTAATTCTATAAATTCCCGACTTTTTTTTCTTTTGTCTGATCCTCAGGAGTACCCAGGATCTTTTGTAGCTCATAAAAGGTTTCATATACCACCTTCATTTTGAGGGACTTGAAAATACTGTCGAGTAACTCTAGGTACGGGAAAACGATATATTTCGGAGGATCTTTCTCCTTTTGAGCGAAGAGTTTGTCTACCAAATCTACAGAATAACCGTTCAGTTCAGCTACCTCACTAATAATCATTTTCTCAGTGTTGAATCTCTCCTTGTTGAGTGGAAATTCAATCCCGCCATTTTTTGTTGTATGAAATGGTTGGAACTGTCAGGGATGTATCTCAGTGTACTCGTGCCTTTCCTGTAGACATCGAACTCAAGCTGATTTTGATCGTTTCTAATTACTAAAACATCTAAAAGGGGCAGCTGCTCTTTGTTTTCAGTTTCATATGTGTTACGTGGAAAATATATTTGGTAAATCATTGTAGCAGGTAATGGGTGATATAACAAGACCTTGATAAATGTCGACACTATTTTTATTGCATCTAAATTTCGACTGTACTTTATAATAATTTAGCGAGACATTATTTTGGCATTAAGCTTTCATCTCTATTATTAATGCCAAAATAATGCTGAGTAAAATTAATAATAGAAGAGAAATTCAGCAGAAATAGAATAGTGGACAATTAATCAAGGTCGTGTTAAATTTATGAAATTTTTTCTTTCGTCAATTAAATATCAGTCTTCAACCAATCATACGTTTGTTTCCCATTTGGCAGAACCAATCTTTCGCTTACATTTAATAATTTTACCCGACATTATTTTGGCATTAGTAATCAGAGATGAATGCTTCGCTCTCGGGATTTCATCAGATTATTAATGCCAAAATAATGTTTCGTTAAATTATTATAAAATACAGTATATGGTTGCTGCAATTACAGGAGAAGCTCAATTTTCAGCTGTATCTTACCTCGAACCTTCCTCTCGTAAATGTTGACGCCGGTAGTTTTGATGATTTCAGTTCGATGTTCATGGCCAACTTTGTTCGATTGAACAATCAACTGTATCTCCGCCATTTTTCAACCGATTTTCAATTTTGAAGGACAGTGTTATCACAAATTGCGTGTTCTTCCGAATAATGAAAAAAATTGTACAGGGTGTCATTTGAAAAAAAAGTTTGGGGTCATTTCCGGTTAAACCGGAAGTGGTGAATTTTCGGTAATGGGGTCAAAATATGCGTATTTGAGTAATAAATCGACGTAACAAATTGGAAACCTGTATCTTCAAAACTATCAAAAAAATGGGGGCGTACCTCACCTCTTGGTCACCCGGTATAGGTACCATGCTGAAGTGTCGGTGACTATTGTGTACCATGCAAATAGTCGCTAATAGAGCGTGTTGATTGGTCCTGTCAAATAGGAAACAAACGTATGATTGGTTGATGACTGATATTTAATAGACGAAAGAAATAATCATACTGAAAGAAATATTCATACAAATAAGTTCCTCTGGTGCTGAGGAATTTGATTTAAATTTCACATTGAAATCATACCACACCACAAACATCTGGTATCTTCTGGCATAGACTGGTATATTTCACTAACAAATTCTCAATATTATGCATGAAAAGTCCAACTTTTGTTGGCGAAATGCCTTCGAACTTACCCGTATACAATTTCCAAAACGGTGAAGGGCAAGAACTCAGTAATGGAACATTTTTTTGGGTCCACCGTTACAGAAATAACTTCGAAATTTTCTGCGGATGAAGAGAAAATTTCTCGTGTGAAAATTTCTGCATCAATCGTCGTACATGTGGACGGTAGACATATGCCCCAATGGATTATGCTGTTGTTGAAGACGTCCCTGTCTGGCTGTAAATTGAATTCATTAAATAAACTGGGAAGAATCTATTACTGATCAAACCCTAATAATTTGAAAAATCTCAGCGTGATAAATCACCTGCAAAATATTACCAATAATTATTATAATTATTTTCCGTGACGCCTCAGAGCGACTTACTGATTTTTAGTGGCGTATTCACTTTTTAGCTGTAGAATCTCTGGAAAAATCAAATAGAGAATCTTATAGAGAAATATCTTGATTATATCCTTAACAAATGTTCAAAATGTTTTATTTAATTGAAAATGAAAAAGTTTATTTCACTATTTGTTTCGCACTTGTCAAAAATATTTTTGGGGTGAAACAATCTCTGCATGCCTTCGACACTATGATGAAAAAATCGTGACTTTATTGTCAAATAATATAATTCAAAAAGCAAAACAGTAGGTAATATTACTTCAGTTCAAAACTTCACAAGGAGGCATAATTTTCGTCCGCACTGTACATTTCTTACCTTAAGCGCTTGATTTTCGTTCAGCGACCTCTCTGTCCTCTGATTTTTCTGCTTGAAATATATGTCAGTCAAACAGTATTGACCCTGAAGGAAGGAGTCGACAATATCTTGGCCATTCTTCGTCTCAAAACGTTTCTGCACACCAACGCATTCATCGAAGTTTCCCATTTGGTAGTAGTTTCCGTATAGAATACCCACTGGGAACTTAGCAAACGAGTCGAATACTGAAAAAAGCATATCATCACAGAATAGATCTATTTATATGTATACCAAGTGCGATGTGTGATAGCTCTATCAGTTTATGAGATATTAAGTTCAATTTAAAATTTGCGGTAGAAAAAAAGACCAATTGAAATATTTCCTACTATTCCTGCACATATGTCTGTCTAATCATGTGTGGATTTTCTTGTGCCCAAATATGAACGTAGTGGTGATTTACTACTCGCCGCGTGTAAATTGAACTTCGTCGGTGAAAAGGATTATGAGATAAAAATTCAGGAGCATACACTTGCGCAGTAACCATATGGAGCGAACTGAAAGCGCCGTGGAAAATCTCGAGGAAGCAAACCTTGGACGCGCTGGATTGCTGGATATGATATGACTCCAGACAGTTGAATAGGAAACATCCAAATCCCGTGCTTTTTGTCGACTACTTATACCAGGATTTTTGTCGATAATATTTAAATCTCTTCATCTATTACTGAATTGCGTGCTTGGAATCTGCAATCTGCCGTATTCCCAAAGGTGTTGATAGGAATTTATAAAAGTTCCATAGTTGGAAAGCCGGCCATAACGAAATCTCAGCGCGTAAAACCTCTTCCAAGTTCGTTACCATTAACCAAATCGAACAAAATGGATGTCAGCTAGATGTTCAATTGAATATGGTCCATTTTCCATTTCAATGTAAAACGCCAGCATTATTCAAAGTTCACCAATGCCGTAGCAGGCAGGAGAGTTGGCCACGCACACATTTTGAATTTTTTCAAAAATGAAATGTCATGTCTTGTCATATTGTAGTTGTCAATAAAGCAATACTTTTTCTGGTAATCATTCCACTTAAATCGAAAAACAATATTCCAAGGACATTGATAGAATAACTAACGAAATTATTTTATTACAGGTTTCGAAAGCACGTTACTTGGTAACAGACCGACGCCGAAATAACGGGCTTGAGGAAGTTGTGATGAAATAATGAGTTATTTATCAATGTTCGAGGGATATTCGGTGAGAAATTTTTTTGCAATTCGAACAAAATTATTTATTGAACAATTCGTATACTATTACTATTGACAGTATTTTATTGGAGTATTTTCTTCAATAATTTTGTCAACTGCCCCATCGTGTTTTCACGAAGCAATTCAGTTTCGTTCAGAAATAAATCGACAGACTTATTGCGAAAATTCAATCACTCGTGGTATTAGGTACTCCTGATAACTACCCATGGATAGTTTTCACGGGTGGTTATCACGTACCTATACCATGAAATGTCAGAGATTTGTTTGACATTTCAATAATTCATCAATGTATTTCAAAAATGTCGCTTTCTCACTTTAATTGCTGTTCAAAATCGAGTCCGCAGAATGAGTGGTGTTTTCTCAAAACAATAGACCCCGCCAGTGGTGACGTCACAAATGTCAAAATATCATTTGACGCGTTCCAAACAAATCAGTTTTAGGTTACAGCTTTCGCAAAAACGTTTTCTATGGCAGTGAACCTGATTACGAACTTAGTTATGGCGATTGCTATTGTTGAAGAGCTTTTAAAAATGTAAAAATAAAATTAATTATAATTCACTCGAACTCACTTTTGGAACCGAAACCCAACGGCCCCCAACAAAGATGGTGAAGTGACGCCACGCTTGCGGAGTCTATTCAGTTGAGTTCAGAAATAAAAGACAGACTTATGAGATAAATTCAATCACCAGTTGAATTTTATTAGACTATTTCACGAATAAAGTTTCTTCATTAATGTAAATACGAACAATGTATAACAGTCATAATCAAATTATTAAAATCGTCAATATTATAATGTTTCGTTTCATAATTTCATTTGAATTTGCACAGAAGCGACTTATTTTGACACAATCAGGTACAATTAACATTGATAGAACTGCCAAACTTTGTATTGCCATGGTTACGTCGTTGAAAATACCGAAGCTGATCCTCCAATCAGAATTGAAAGACAGCTGCTGTTATCGGCGATAACACGAGTTCTCTTTGGTTTGCGATTGGTCATATTATGTGAGAATTTTAAGATGAGTGAAATAGTCAGTGTAATGATGGTGTTTCATTAATTATTTTGAATCATATAGCTAGGAATAGACAAATTTTATAGGGTATTTCTGCAAGCAAAACATTTTCAATTAAATCTAGCGAATTACGAAAAATTATTTTAATATTTTTCCCGATAACGGGACAAAAAAGTTTATAAATGAAATAAATAATTCGTTCCATATTTCAGAATCCATCAGTGGCTCACTACAAAAAAGTATATGGGACAAAAAAGGGCCTGACCCTTGAAAAAATATCTCCAAGTAGAAACCTAGAATCACTTTCACTAAATTGCTGATACTGACCCTTTTGTTTATTTCGTCAGGTTGTGTCACCCAGTAACCCCATTATTACACGTCTCCAAAAACAAATAGAACCGACTTGTTATTCCGAAAGAATTTTTTTCAGAAATCACCGAATATTTGTAATCCGCTACAAGAAGTGCCCAACAAAATACAAATGAGGAAATTACATTGCATGTCTTCCACAAGTTGTTGATGTATCGAAAGAATGGTTTATTTATGGTAATTTCCACGATACTGACATTGAGGACTATGATGGTTTGTAACAATAATCATTTCGACTTACTCATCGAATTGCTTCAAGAATATCAACTATTACTGCTTTGATTACGGGGAAAATTATATCATAAACAAGTTGCTCGTCTGTATGATGATATATGGAATGGTCACATTATTTCTTATGTTTCACTTCGATATAATTCACTCACAGAGACATATCTTGAACATAATTATTACAGTTGTTGCGGGTTGTTGGGGTTAGGTAGTCTTAAAGAAATACCAGTATTTTTCAACAGGCCAACGTTTCGGCGATATATTTCGCCATCCTCAGAGCTCTAAAATATAATGGATATGGCATAGGTATATATAAAATTGAAAACAAAAACACATCTCAATAGAAAACAACGTGTGTATATGTCCATAAATATATTAAAACCAGCCAAATTCAGAAACCAGTTTCGAGGGAGATCATTTCAAATATTTTCAATTTTTAACGTGAAGTAGACTTACGTGAATGGTTTTGGTTTTCTCTTGGCAACAAGTATGGCACACATCATACCAGGTGTTCCACTGAAGACTATCCACCCTCAATAACTCCCCGAAAATTGATTTTACAAAAAATCGCCGAGACACGTCGAGTTTTGTTTGAAGGGGGACAACATGTGACGTGAAGTAGGTATTTGAAACTTCAACCCCCTACTCCCCAGAGCAACCCCCTTTATAATTGTAATAGGGAATGAGGGTCATTGTGAAGGTAATTCAATTCTGACTCTATCAGTGCAAAATTTTCTTAATTTGAATGAGGCGTTCTCGAGATATTCGAGTTCAAATGTTCAAAATGATCTCCATTATTGTCTCCCAGACAGTAGTAGAGTTCGTAATTATCCATCGATTATCTTATTTTATTTGCTCACTGAGTATACGTTTTAGTTTTCTGTTGTCAAAGAAGAAATACTGATCTCTGAGAACCATTGTGAAATGGTGGTGATAGTGTAGAATGGAAACGTGACCACGTCTTTCAACAATTCTACTGGTATCGCGATGGTTTACACAAAAGAGGAGAAAGTTGAAATCATTTTTATTTTAGCTGCTCAAGATGAGTGTGCACGAGCAACAGCTCGGATCTTCAATGAGAGACACGAAAACAGAAACGTAACTCACAAGTGAGTATTAAGAAAAATGGTTATTGAAAGGATTTTGTTAGTTTTTGATCATTCTAGATAGGTTTATCTTGGATCTTGTGGTAAAATTCCGTGAGACTGGATCAGTCGCCAATAAAAAAAGGAATAGGATGGCTTCAGTAACAAACGAGATCAATCAAATGGAAGTTTTAGGACAAGTTGCAGTTAACCCAACTTTGTATACACGACAACTAAGTAGCATAACAGGCAAATCGAGAACTTCCATAATGAGGGTGCTAAAATTGCACAAATTTCATCCGTATAAGTTGCATCTTCACCATGAACTGAATGAGGATGACTATACGACAGACGATCTGAATTTTGCGAAAATGTAACAAGAATGATACAGAGGAACCACGGATTCATTAAGCATATTTGCTTCAGTGATGAGTGTTAATTTTTTTCGAACGGGTTAGTGAACAGACACAACTCTCGCTATTGGAGTCAGAACAACCCCTACCTACTTAGAGAGGAGCACACACAATGGCCTCAAAAGTTGAATGTGTGTGCAGGGATTCTGGGTAATAAAATCATTGGCCCAATACCTATCCAAGGTGATTTAAATGGTGCGGTCTATTTGGATATGCTGCAGAATCAGATTGAACCACTTATTTTGGATGCTGTTAACACGGAACTTGATGATGATGGTAATCCAAATCTATTGGCAGATAACATTTATTTTCAGCAAGATGGGGCACCACCTCATTTCTCATTACGTGCGAGAATGGCTATCCCAAACATTTCCAAATCAATGGATAGGTCGTCGAGGTCCAATAGAATGGCCAGCACGCTTGCCGTACTTGGCACCCAATGATTTTTTCCTGTGGGTTCATTTGAAATCCGTTATTTATAAAACTCAACCTACTGACCTGAACGATTTGGAAAGAAGAATTATAACTGAATGCTAGGCAATTACAAGAGAATCATTTTCAAAGGTGCAAGAAGAATTTACAAATAGACTCTACTACTGTCTGGGAGTTAATGGAAGTCATTTTGAACATTTTTTGTGTATACATTTTTTATAATCTATTTCGTATAATTTATGTACTCACAATTCAACAATGTACCATTTGAACTCGAATATCTCGAGAACGCCTTCTTCAAATTTAGAAAATTTTGCACTGCTAGTATCAGAATTGAATTACCTTCCCAATGATGTATGATATGACCCTCCTTCCTTATTAAAATTATAGAGGGGGTTGCTCTGGGGAGTAGGGGGTTGAAGTTTCAAATACCTACAAGGTGTCTTGGCGATTTTTTGTAAAATAATTTTTGTGGTGAGTTATTGAGGGTGGATAGTCTTAAGTGGACCACCCAGTATAAATACACGTTTTGGTTTCTATTGCAATGTGTTTCTGTTTCAAATTTTATATATACCTTTGTCATGTCCATTATTTTATATTTTAGAGCCCTCAGAAGGGCGAAATGTGTCGCAGAAACGTTGGACTGTTGAAAAATACTGGTTTTTCTTGAGGACAACCTAACCTCAACAACTCGCAATAACTATAAATATATAAGGTCGAAACTTCTTCACTTCAATTATTACAACCAGTGCATTATTATTCTACTCCGATTTTTATTTCAAGAAACATGTTTTGGAATGCAAAATTTCACATTGCAGATTTTTTAACTTCAATGTAAATATAGATATGTAGGTACTCCATAATATCTTCATCATTAACAAAATGTTTGGGTGGTCCTTTTGCTACATGATGAAAAAAAAATTATATAAACATAGGCCACCGACCTATAGAATGCGCCAGCGGCGCACTAATGGGGAATGCCATGTTTGATAAAAGTTTTTTGGAAATTGAATATATTGGAAGAAGACATTAAAATAATGACACCGCTGAATTATTTTCTTCAGGCGATGCTTCATTATATACAATAAACAATTTTTACTGCATGTGACGTCATTTGATCACAAAGTCAATATGGCAACGGTGTCTACTGAATTTGCGGTTCCGGTTCGTTCGCATACGCGCATAACATAAATAATCTTTTGATTTGGACAGCTGTCAGAGTGAAGTAACACAGACACGTGTGTTAGTGTCACTCGTCAGCGACCACGGAGCAAGAATTATGGTGTCAAAACTGATGGAATACATCTTTTCGGCATGCGACGTTGCCAAATGGGGTTTTACTACATATGACGTCACAATTTGATTTTTCGCTTTTTTTAACAAAGATCATGAAAAAAATTATAAAATACTAAATACGAATCCCTTATTTTTGGAAAAGCTATACATTCATGACGAAATCGAAATATAGTGGCATTGCCCATTGTTTATGGGAGAGAAGGGAACATATCAGTCATAAACAAGGAGAAGCAATCACGGTGATAAATAAAAAATTGTAATGAAAAATTTATTTTAAAAAGTAAGTTTTTGCAGTTTCCTATACAAAAGGCAATTGAGAGCAGATATTTTTGAGTATTAGTGAAATATTAATCCACATATTATGTTATTGCTCACAATGACAAAAAGTTTTTGTTATTATTGAAATATGTCCAGATAGCTGATTGGTACGTAAGAACAATAATTATTAATAAAGAACGTGAATATAAAATCTCAACACCATTAAACCCTTTTACGAGCCTGGCAAAATAGAAAACATAATAATACCATATAAGTGATTGAAACACGTTTTCTTCAGAATTATTTGGTCAATATTTAAAGCACGGAAGGTATTCAGTAAAAAAATTCAACAAATGAGTGAAATTTTCGCGAAAACTCAAGTACACCAATCAAAAGCTTCAATTTCTGGTATACGGCAAGGCCTTCTAGGATTATTTTAATTTTGATTTTATTATGAAGAAGTAGCTCCGTGGAGATCACAAGTATTTTTGCCTTATTTTATGAATGAGTCAAATGGTAATTGGTAGAATGGTATGCAGGAAATATGCTGGACAAGATTCATATGGAGTTTGGATTATTTATTCAATTATGTAACGGAGCTGGAGTCGGCCATGTCTACTTGTCTCCAGTTCGTGAGTAATATGTCTAATGTCTTCGCTCTAGAAAATTAGAGTGTGAAGAGAGGCCAGTCAGCGAGTTTTCAAGCGGGTCTGAATAACGGCAAGAGCGACCTCTCTCGTCTCTTGAAGTATCTGGAATGTTCCAGAAGATTTTTACAGCGAGTATAAATACAGGGTTCTTGACATACTGAGTTTAAAGACATTTCAGAGGAGACTATACAGAGTAGTTAGTAAAGCTTAACGACATACAATTCAGTGATATAAGTTACTTTGATTTCATTTAGTGGAAATAAATTGGGAAGTAATATTTTACTTTCACAAGTATAAATGAATTGAAGGAACTTTATTGCAATTATAAGAAAAATTATTCCTTCAAAACATACATCGATCATACAAGTAGATCACTCGATTATATGAGAATCTTTATTTTGTTCCACTAATTATTGCTACGATTTTGGTTTCATGGAAACGTCATGTTTATACTTGGTGCAGACGTACAATAAATGTGTTTGTTTTTATTTGACCTCGGAAAAGTGCTACATATCAATATTCTTTGTTTCAGCTTGATATAAAGATAATATACAAGGTTATTTTTTCACTGCAAGAACAGTAGTATTTCGAACTGAATTCATGGCATTATTTTATATTTTCGGCTTCTTTCAGTTATTGTAGTCGAATTAGATTAGTTTGACTGAAGTACACATAGCTTTTCTGCATTTGGTTATTTTCTACTGTGCAGCCGAATTGGACTGTTTGAGTTGATGAGTCTTCTAGAAGTAGTTCTTATAGAAACCTACCGAGTATCAAACAAATATAATTCAACTGTTGTGAGGGGCAGTAGTTGTTTTCTGTTAGGTACTTGCCAACGAAAATAGCTACTGTATAGAGTATATTGTAGAAGATTGAAATATTCTGCAAACAATGATGAGTTCAATCATTCATGTGTTGATACTGAATAGAGTTGCCTACAAAATACCTTTCTGTACACTTCCATAAAACTTTGAGAGTGCCTTATCCAAAAAGAAAATTAACCTAAAAAACAAAAATCCTGGAACATAGAATGAATAACGATATGCTAAAACCTCAGTTTTTCCATTGCATTAGAAATTTCGCAATTGATATTTATGAATTGAATGGAGTAATTTTTGATAAAAAAAAATAAGGAGCGGCTGATCAGGTGATATGTCCATAAAGTGCTTGCACAACTAATGAGCTAGCTAGACAAAATCCTGTTAAGGACATAAGTAAATTTATTGGAAGTTATTCACAAGATTAGAGCTACAAGCCAATGAGTCATGAAACTCATTTCACCGATCACTAAACCACTATAACCCAAATAGTGCTTTCCTAAAAAAAATATAATCATCAAATGGCTTCATTTTCGTTGTACACAGACATTTACCGAAATATAGATATAATTTATTATTATTTATTTATTTTGTACAAGTAGCCTGGGAACATATGAATGCACTTATGTAAGCAAGTATGCGCAATCAATTCACGACACAAGGACTCTTTGCAGAAACAGAGTTCCTAAATTTATGCAGTACAGACAACAACGAAAACAAAACCGAGAATAAAAAATCATTATTAAATTCAAGATTTCAAAATGTGAAAATGTAATTCATGATGCATATCAAAACATGCTCATTAAACTCATTAAATCGACTCAAAAAAAATCTAACAAATTTATAACGTGACCTTGAAAATTCTTAAGAGAATCCCAGTGAACATATAAGAATTTATGAAGAATGCCATAATACGCTCTTTGAAGTTATTGAATCGTAAAAAATATAAATTCTACCAAATTAAATCAAACAAAAATATCAAAGACAATATCAAATGTAAAGTACACCATTGAATAAATATTGGGCTACGGCATAAAGACGAGTGGCATCATTGAAAGTATGAAATGCAGAAGTAATTAACCAATTACTTATAGCTGATGAATTTAGTGAATAATTCATTGGAGTGGGTACCAAGTTCGCCAGTATTATTGAAAACAATTGGATTTCCATACCTAGGTGCAGCTCACGAGCATGCAATTCAATTTTTATCAAGGAAACAAATTGAAAATAAATCTTTAGATTGATTGATTGCTTTGGATGGTGGTTTAGGTGCAGAAACCCTCAAATATATAGGAAAATAAATAATGTTACCACCTATCCATATTACCAGCCTAGTGATATTATAGAATGGTAAGAGTGCCAAAAGTATTCAAAATTGCGATAATAAAACCCTAGTAGGTAGTAACGGCCATAACATAATTGGCATAAATGTCAGCAAGAAAGCCTATACGGTACCCAACTTTTCTAAACTCAATGAATATGAATATTGTCAACTATTTACATAAATATTCCTTACAATATATCGCAGTATATGCGAGGAAAATAGGTTTGGTAGATGATACACCAATTAGTTTCACGACAAGCAACGATTCAAACAAATTGATAGTAGAACCAGAGATAGATGTCTCGAACAAACATGGTTTGGAGAAAAAATATTATCAGTCCAAAACACGTTATACCATGCAATTCCATTTATAAAACTTAACGAACTTACAAAAACAAAAACTATATATCAACATTCGAAAGGAAATTGTGGTAATTTCCATCACAACGAGCACTAAATACATAGAACTAGCCGTTTTCAGGCACTTGAACTAGAACCTCAGATCAAAAGAACTTTTTTTTTTAATTTGAGACTGGAACCAAGATTTACAATGTAACCAAGGTGCTCAGAAGCTTATCATTCAACTACAACCAACTCTCAAACATCCAAAAACTCGAACAAATGAAAATCCTTCGTAAAATCATTCTTAAGTTACGGTATCATGGCTTGGGAAGGGGCACAAACCCATTAGTTGATTTTGAACAGCTTTCTGAAGTAACACAGCATAGGTGGTCCTGAAGATAGATATCATGGACCAATTAATATTGTTTTCTTCAAAGATTATCGTTTCCGTATGCTTCCTAACACATGAAAGAATGTTTGTTTTTCTTTGATACACTTATAACTGCAGATCAGTAACTTATAATAGTGAATTTGGCACTGAAAAAATTTAGGAATTTACGTAATATTAATGAGAATCAATATCATGGATACAGAGAAGGTGTAGATTTTTATTATTCTGGGGAATATTTTTCCACACTTCGTGGGTCATTCACGATTTCCGAACTAGAATTATTACATTTTATCGTCGGGTGAAATTTGGGCACTAAATATACATATTTATTCTTCTTAGTAGATATTGCCATTCCCTGTAACTATATTTCTTACAAATTTTCAAAATCTGGCCCATTTTTAGATATTTGCAATTATCGGCTTATTCGTATATAAGTTATTGCTCATTTTGAACGATTCACCAACTTAAAGCATTAATGAAATTTTCTGAGAAATCAAAAATTAATCTTTATTTACTCTACTCATAACTATCTGTAAGAGTGCCGCGTTTTCGGCAGTTTTGTAAGGGTAGCAGGTATTATTCTCTCTCTACGTATACTCACATTCTAACGCCCACCTTTCGTGTTTCGTCATAGCTTCTATCACTTGGGTTGTTGCAGTTACACATTCTTTGTTCTTCAATTTCAGCAATATCTCACTGATTACTCGAAGGTTATAAGGAAAATACAATGCTGGTGCCATAGACTCCAATTTTTGGTCAGTCGAGTTTGATGAACTCAGCGATCCAAGGGTTCCGTAAGCTGTCTCAGTTGTATTGTTTATTGCCTCCTGTTTATTCATTTCTGCAAAAATAAAATGAATTGGAATTACAAAAATACTAAATGATGCCTCGCACCCTATCAGTATTTATGAAAAAGTGTATGTATGGATTGAATGAATAGTCTAACATCTGAAATTCAAACTCATGAGTGCGAAAAAGGTCACCTGGGTCTCTCACTGTGTTATTATTATTATTATTATATTGATCGGAGCGGTTGGAAATCGGCAGAAAATGCAGATTGTTCTACGTAGAACCCGATCCATGTCGTACTGCGGATCTTCTGATGAACTCCTTTTACGAGCTTTTCCTTGAGAATGATACCTTCTACACAACAGTGCCCTGTCGGGAGATCTACCACCTTCTTGAAAAAGTTCCCGCTAACTTCGAGAAGGTCTTGATACATCGTTTTCAGTGAATATTGCTGGAGAAATTCTCCCAGGAAGATTAATGATTACCCTTTTTTTTGGGCCTGCACAACTTCCGCAGTAAAAAAAGGAAAAAAGGAAAAAGGCAGTAACTACAAAAAAAACGAAAATAATAAATATATTGGTGAATTTTTATTCTTTGTATGTTTTTGCACTTATTTCCGATGGAAAAAGGCAGCATTTTCAAATCAAAGTGCTCAAAAAATGCAATAAACACTTACTGCCTTCTAGAAAAATAAGCTCTTGAACATTTTAAGAAAGCAGTAATTGTGTATAGCAAATTAATAGAGCATCAGTATCTACAACCCCAACTGATTTGCGTTCATAAGACTATCAATATACACAGTTGCAAATCAAGAAAGCAGAAATTATAAATCTCAATGTAAAAAAACGTCACTAGTAATAGTAAACTGAAATTGAATATGCATTATATTCAGTTTGCAATAAACAAAACATGGACAGACAAAAGGCACTTTCCGTGTTTTTGTTTCTATAACATAATATTCTTCTTCAATTTCATAGATAAATATATTTGAAAAATCACCTCTTCATCAAGTGGCAGGAAAAATGAAATCGTAAGTTCGAAAACCGGTTTTGTGGTATGAAAAAGTTTTAGCCTGATTGTCACGAATTCACAATTTTGTAGATACTTCCTTTCTCTATAGTTGGGCCGAATAATACTTGTTGCTGCCCCTGCTGTTACATCTGCACTGTCATTCTCCTGCCAGGTTTACCCTGTCTTATGCTCCTAGGTCGTTGAGATTTTTCCCAAACTTATTTGGAAAACAACCTACTTGATCGCAAAGCCTTTATTACTATCTAGCGGTCAGAGAGAATAACTATGGATTAGTTTCTAGAACTCCTACTTGGAATCTCTCTCGTGCAATCGTAAGTAGCCTTAACCAAGGCTTGGACTTACCTATGTACTGGTTCGGCCTCATCTCGTATATTCAAGCCCCTACCTCATTGAATGTCTTATAACCATCTCTACATCATTTGTTCTTTTGACAGCATTGTCATTGATGTGACTTTCCCAATTTGTAAGATGGTGCTGCATCTCACATGTGTCGATTCTTATGACCCCCATTATATTGGAGGGGCCTAGGTTGTTGCCCCTTCATTGCCCCAAGCACTTCAATCTGGAGGCTTTTATTCTCACCTCCCTGCAATATACAAATGCAGAGGAGGGAGGTTCAGAATCACTTCCAGGCTAATGGTCAATGTTCTTATATTATATATATTATATTATATTATAATATTATAAAACACTCAGAAATTATACCACTTTAGCTTGTGAAAATGAAAAAAAAGCCTATTTTCAACATTTACTAAGAACCAACGGAGTAGACAAAGTGTGGAAGGACATAAGTTTTTTGAGCACGGAAAAAAAAAAAGAACATAGACCTCCCAGAAAAATTAAAAAAAGCTAGTGAACTTAATAACTATTTTATAAATGCAATTCCACACGTTCCTCCTGATTTAGACATCATCACTTTCTACAAAAACAACAGAAGAATAAATAATACAGAGTTAATTTTTCAACAAATCGACGAATCTCATATACAGAAAATCATATATATCATGATATCTAACACACAGGGCTCTGATGAAATCAATATAAAACTAATACCATATATAACACATATTATAAATGTCTGCCTTCATACAGGTGAATTCCCAAGCTATTGGAAAGAAGCCTTGGTGATACCCATTCCAAAAAAAAGTAATTCCGAAACATTCAAAGACCAATAAGTATCTTGCCAGCCATGTCAAAAATTTTGGAAAGAATTGTCTACAATCAATTGTTTCTGCATTCATCGGAACATAATTTATTACCTGAAACTCAATCTGGTTTTAGGCCACTACATAGTTGCGAAACGGCACTTCTGAATATGACGGATGATATTTTCAGAGCAACAGATGACAAAAAAGTCACCGCACTAGTACTCTTAGACTTTTCAAAGGCTTTCGATACTATTAGTCATGACATTTTATTTGCTATTCTGGAACATATTGGCCACAAGGCTCCATTCTGGGACCTCTTCTATTCATATTATATACCTCCGAATTCCAACGAGCTATAAACCACTCGACAATGAATTTTTATGCAGACGATACGAAACTACATCTGTCTTTCGACCCTGTGAACATGAATGGCGCTGTGGAGGCATTAAATAATGATATATCCTCATTGATTGCCATCTCTAGACGACATTCACGTCATATTAATGCTACTAAAACATCTCTATTGGTCTTTGGTAATCAAAATATTGTTAGCGATCTAGCCACTACCTTTAAAATCACCATCGAAGGGAATCTTATTGCTCCAGTTGAACAGGCGAAAAATCTTGGTGTAGTAATAGATACAAATTCAAAATTTAAACACCATATCAACAAATGTATCAGTATTGCCTATATGAATTTGAAAATGATATATGCAAACAGACACTGCTTCAACAAAAAGATGAAAACTATATTATGCGAATCATTAGTTTTATCAATATTTAATTTTGGAAGTGAAATATTCAGTCCGTCTGTAGACTCGGAAGATAAACGAAGAATACAGGTTGTTCAAAATAATTGTCTCCGCTTAATTCATGGTATAAGACGTGGTCATCGTATATCTCATAAACTGAAAGAGACTAATTGGCTCAATAGGTCGAAACGAATGAGGCTACACACTGCATGTTTACACCATAAAATAATTACGGTAAAGTGTCCACAATACCTTTTCAATAAAATAAGATATCGAACTGATATTCACAACATCAATGTCAGATTCAAAGGTAAACTTACGCTTCCTGCTCATCGAACAGAACTATTCAAAAGATCACTCAATTTCTGAGGAGCTGAAGACTTTGTCGCTCTTTCATTTCAAAAAAGCTTTCAAAAGATATCTAAGTGACGAACAAGATTGACTGAGTATTACTGAAAGAACTGATTAAATATACATAGTTTTCTGTTATCATAATATTCACTGTTCACGTTTTTGATGTTTCTCTACTTTTTATTTGGTCAAATTACAAAATGCTGAAGGTATTTCAAATTTAGTATTAGTTTTCTCTTCTTTTTCTTTCTTTTTTTTTTTTCGTCGAGCTCAAGATGAAAAACAGGCTGTGTCGTGAGGCACATCCAGCTGATCTTCGGCTTTTTCCCAATCTCATTTACTAATATATTATTATTGGGAAGTAAAGACCTATTATTATTATTTATTATTATTATATAGCACCAGTGACTCTGTAAACTAATCAGCATTTTCTTTAGCAACCACAGCGGGACTTCGTACGTTATTGAGGGCCTCACTATCGCAGTACAAAGGGATTTTTCGGGGCCAAGTGCCAATATGTTACTCGTAGATTCGGTTAGATAATTGTACTGACTCTGCAGTTTTGTGTATGTGTGATATCATTGATTGCACCCACAGCCTTTCATTCAGAATCTATCTATCCTTTTAGCCTACATATTAAATCATCGAAGTTAGTTGACTTCCCGATGTTATCTGTTCTTCACAATGCAGTTCAACAAGATGTATTTCCCATAGTGGTATTCGTCCTCCTAGCCTTCTATGGTAGGTACTTACGAATTGTCTTTGAGTACCCTTATTCTTCGCAGTTTGAAATTTTGTTCAGAACATGAAGGTAGAGATGATAGAACAGTTCGCTTCAGTTATTTTCAATTTAGACGACGGATATTACATCGGTTCATCAGCAGTTTCAATGTCATTTTTTTGATTCACATGTTTGGTTTGGACAGAAATAAATAATGTTATGAAGTAATGACCAGATTTTTACATTGGCCGAATATTGAAACAAAATCTGTTTAATGGAACATCAATTTGCCGCAGTGATATTAATTAATACGACTCCTTCAACGACGAGCAGTAGAGTTCATGGAGCATCTTTGTAGAAGTTAATCAGTTAGTTGGAGAAAATCATAACTTTATGGATGAAAGAGTTTATGAAGTGATTCTTGCAAAAATGCATGTAGCAGGTACTTGGTCTTTACCGTCGCCTGGTGAAATACCATCATATCGACAATATGTATTGTAAAATGAATAATTCTGTTTAGTTGATACATTTTTCCTCACTACCCCTTCATTTTCAGTTTGTATTTCAATCGAAAAAATTATGAATTCTCTTCAAGTGAAATATTCCCGAAGTTAAGTAACTCAGGAATAAAATATACGGGCGGGAGGTACTCGAGGGAGTTTATTATTAGATAATATGAAATATTGTCGGAATCAAAAAGATCATCAATAATGTTCTTCATCACCTTCATATAAAAAACCAGATATTCTGAGCCTAACAAAATCTTAAGTCAACTTGACACGGTTTATTTCAGATTTTGACATTTTAGACGCTGAAAATGAGAAAATAAACGTAAAAAAACCTTTTTTGAAGCAAGCTTTCATTTATAGAGTAATGAACTGAAAAATTATGTCGTTATTCCGAACTTATTTTTTCAGATAGGAAGGCAAATTCAGTTACTGACAAAATTAAAGAATGTTTTAAACGCAATAACTTTTTGGGACAAGTCGACTCATTTGCCCTTCTACACTTGTATAGATTTTCTTGATTCTACATTTCTTTCATCATCAGGCTGTAGAAGGTTGATATCGCATAAAAAAAAAGTCAAAAACGAATGTCCTACACACAATCAAACTTTCATTCAATAACTCCAAGTCAACTATTTCATTAACAAGGTCCATATGACCTGATTGTGAACTTCAATATAGATTCAGATTCTAATGTATAAGATTTAATAACATTTCAAGCCAGTGTGAGAATAGTTAAGTAGGTGCTGGCAGAATTTTGAAGTAATTTGCTCGTTTGGCCGAAGAAAAAATCATGATGTTTTGGTTATAAAAACCACTAATATCAAAGCCTGCCAAATCATTAGCGCTGCAGTAATGAGTAATTATTCAAGAAAATCATTTAAATGTATTCATAAATATAAATCATTTCATTTAAATTGAAATTTAACGGAATCTATTAATTAGCATTTAATTATGTATAGAGACACTGCGATATTGGGTGTCAAATTTTTTAAATTGAAAAAATTCTCTGTTACATTTTTTCTCGTTTCTAGCTCTTAGCTAGATAACAATGATTCCTAACAATTAATAGTGATAATTATTTTAACCAGACAGAAATTTTAATAAAACGTTTAGTGCTCATAAATTTTAATAATTTTTTTCCACAGCTCTACAAGTTTGGCAATCTTTATCTTGTGTAGTCTATTATTATTATTATTACACCACCTGGATGAGAGCTAAAGTCTATAGCGTAACGGACAATTGTGTATTAAGTAACACCTCACCATTTGTGGGCACCCTGTATATTATTAGTTCCCAGTTAGTGGCTCTTAGTTGCTGGTGAATTCATTCGAATAAAATAAGGAAAATTTGTCTATTCAGCAACTACAGGGACCTATCGGATCGCTATCTCTTCTCTGGAAAGTTTCAGAAAAAACCCTCAACATCAGGGGCGGATCCAGAACGCTCCTAAGGGGGGGGGGCAATTAGCTAGAGTTGAGGTTTGAAGTGACTGAACAAGAGGTTTTGACGGAGGGCCCGTAGAAGGAAGACGTGTCAATATAGCTCTCAAGGGGGGGCAATAATTGCCCCCATTGCCCATCCCCTTATTGGATCCGCCAGTGCAACATCGAGCTCATGAAATATGAGAGAAGCTCAAGAATCTGCCTCATATACTTTTATTTCCATTTTTTGAATAATTCATTTTGCTCGTTATACGAAATATTGCCAATGAAATATTGCCAATGAAAATACTGTTTTTTTCGTGAGGTAAAAGTTTGTCCACGAGCGAAGCGGAGAGGAGCGAGGGTGGCAGTCCCACTAACGAAAAAAAAGGTATGAAATGCAAATTTTTCTACGATAGATGTTGTTTATAAAATACTGGAATTTCGCTATCGGTCCACATTAATTATAGTTACAGAGAAAAGTTCAAATATGATCGTGAACATGTTTATAAACTGTCAAACGAAGTGACGCTCGTTTGCTGATTCAAGTGCCAAGTAGTGAGGTTAACTGTCATTAGTGTCAAAAATCCATCAAATAGTTTTCAGTATATTCCCATCGGGTCGCATGGCAATGTTCATTTGCTTCATTTTCATATCTAGAGTGAAAAACTATCACTTGCATGTAGGGTATCCAGTTGAAAAATGATCATTTTCATATGCATGAGTAGAAGAATGTATTTCTTCGAAACTTATGAGTACTGTGAAAATTCACTAACCTTTCAATTTCGAGTTATGTTCACTGATCATCATTCTCGGATGTATATTATGAGTATCGTTGAAGATTTTCATCACAACCGATTCATTTTTAAAATCGTTGGCGCTAACAATAGTCAAAACACTCAAAATTACAGACAGACTCGGAACAAATTTCTTTTTGACGCGGGCAGTCATTTCGAACTTTCAGGAATTCGAGCTAGTTCGGTAGATACGTTTTGAAGGATTTCGCGCTACTGTTGATGACATGTTTATGGCGAATTATTCTGTGTACCTAAGAAGCAACTCGCGGGTGTAGGTAGAGAGGGGCCGCGGTGATTTACGGACGAATAATTCCTTATGAATATTTTTTACTCTAATTATATCAGAGTCCTTGTATTACAGAAAAATTTGAATAAAATTAGACATTAGGAGTCTTTTATTGCATTCTTATCTTCTGATACAATGAAAAATTTAATTCCTGTGTTGTTCAGTGAACATCATAAGAACTAATAAAAAAATGAGTAGTACCTTGTTGATGTGAATTTGAAAGTTTTCGAGGTGAGCATAGGCAATGTTTCGAATGAATACGTATTGAGTAGGAGACGTTTATTGAGTCTTCAGACTGACAATGACAGGACGGGAAGGCGGAATTCGTCAGGTGGATCGTTATAAAACTGCGAAGGGTGAAACGGTGGACAAAAATTCAGTAAATCAACATGAAATCAACTGTGGGCATATTTATAGAAATTAAACATGTTATTACACAACTGTGACATAACGGCAATATAACATATGGTTGTGTTCACTGAGAACACTGAATGTATGGGTATTTCCAAAGAAACAATGACAAGCAAACTGCAATTGCAAAGAAAATAATGCAGATAATTTACTTCAAATATGTAGGTATATACCACAACAAGCAAACTTATCAGATTGACTTAACGAAACAAACAAATATATGAGTGTACATAGCAGAATCAAAATATATTAAACAGTATTGAGACCAATGATAATAAAAAGAGCAGAAAATTGTGCTGAAACGAACAAATCAGCTACTTTATGATTAATATGAACACGTAAGCCGTAGTGTGAAAAACCAAGTGAGAGAGGATCAAAAACTGGTATGCGATATAATAGTGAAACTAGCATGTTTCAAGAGCAAAAAATGATAATTAAAGACCCATTGGTAAAACTGCAATAGAAAAAATCTCGCGGTACGGTAATCATGGAGAAAGATACTGCTTGACAAAATTCCATAGCGCAAAGAAAAACAGCGTATTTATCTTACATTAAAAGGACATGAGACATCGTAACTATTTTGTAGGGTTTCATGAAAATGAAATGTTGCATTTTTTGTAAGTAGTTGAGATAAGTTTACCAGGACAGGCCCAATCTACGTCTCATAAAGGACCCAAAGGATATGAAGTAGCTCTCAGAACGACATAGAAACTCAGCCTAGACGATTTCAGCTTATATCCACAGATATTTCGCGGCGTTACCTGTAGATATATAACATTATATACAGGGTTATGATAAAGTAATGCACAAAATTCATAAAACGTACAACGATCACTTTTGAAAAAAATGCAAAAACACGTCAAACTGTTCTTTTTATTCCGCATCTTTGGACATAAGTTACAAAAATAACACGTCAAAGTTGTCAAAGTTATGACGTCATCAACAAATTTTTTTAAATCAAATCAGCTATTTTGATATCGAATTTTTCCTCTACATTTTATCACATATTTTTCGGATAAAAGTACTGCCAACATCACAACAGTATTGATGAATAGTTAATGTATCTTGAATTGATTTGAGAGATCTTGCTGTTTATACATCTTTGTAGTAAAAAAAAGAGTATTCCATTTTCGTATCATACGCATTCATATGGCTTGCAGCTAAATATATTATTTTTGTGATAAAAATAATCTGAACCATGCCCCACCAATGTATTTAAACCATATAAAGTAATTTACGTCCCCACTTAAAATCCAACTCTGTATTTTCTATTTGCTAACTGAGGTTTGTAACTAACTCCCATCTCTGGTCAAGGATCCTGAATTTATACCGGCAATAGTTGGATCATTTCAGAAATGCCAAGAGACAACGAGAGAGTTCAGGTCCGGCTCCAGCATCGTTATATTATATTGCACATACTTTTTCAAATGCCGAAAGGTTCACTCAGTGTAGTATAGAAAATAATTTTGGATGATTTATAGTATCGAAGGCTTTCGTGTAGTCTAACAATATGACGGCTATCGTTTTTCCAAAGAGATCATTATAGTAATAATACAGTGGTGCAGCTATATTCTTCACGAAACACAGATTGACTCTTTGGTAATAAATCGTATTGATCTGTATGCAAGTTCATTTAAAATTTCATGATGTCTTTCAATAGTATAGAAAACACGGGAATGATGATCGTCCGCAGTTCACTAATCTTTCCTCTATTTTTCTGTTTTGGTTTTAACTTCCTACTTTTCGTATATCTGGGAACACATATGTATCCAGGCTTCTTTAGACAATATATGTATCAAAAATTCTTGTGAGTATTTATGAATAATTTTATGTCATACTAGTTCATTATTGTGATTTTATTGCTTAGTTACCAACTATCTAATGTCGTACTTTATGCCCGCGCGGGCATAAAGTTTACTTTATGGCCCGCGCGGGCATAAAGATAAATAATTTCTTGTTTAACTTATTTAATAACCTTTATTAATGAAATTACAAACGGAATATAGTAATGTATGTAAATATTCGATGAACATTATTATGACGAATTAACATAAAATTGGCAGTTCTGAAAAGATCGGGTGATAGTTAAGTTGCCTGCAGCAAACGATCCATGTCTAATAGTTTGAGTATCAAATTTCTTCAGTTGCTCTCTTTGCTTTTTCAATAATTTCGTTAGCAATTCCAAAATCTTCGTTCATTTTGACTTCTAACTTTGACACATATAAAAATTATTGTGATTTCATGACATTTACGTTTGTCAACATTCACCTAGCCAAGATTGTCTACTATGATAAAATAGCAATGATATTAATTCAAACCGGATTTTTTAAAATACTGATTTGTATTGAGATTGGATTGCAATAACGAACTAGTATGACATAAAAGTTTGTATATACCGCGGGCATAAACAGATGTGTATACCCTCGGGCGACTTACAAACCCTCAGGCCAGGCCAGAGGCCCTCGGGTTCGTAAAACGTCGCCCTCAGGGCATAAACATCTATTTATACCCTTGGTATATAAATATCTATTATGATCCACCATTCAACAAAGAAAAAAATTATCAATAATATGAGGTTTTCTGTTATTCTATATATATTGTTTAAATTAAATTGTTTAAATTGTTATTTCCGTCAACCAGCTGTACACCCTTAAGAGTACAACCCTCAAAAGTCTTCGAAAGACTTGTCCGAGCTAGGGAAGACGCAGCCCTTACCTTTTAACGTGTGATGCCATGCACGAGACCGATGACCATGCTGGGAATCGAACCCATGACCCTAAGGTTCAGAGACAAGCGCTCTACCATCATGACCATCACGGCCCATATAACTCTGGTGGTCTTGATCCTGTTTTATATTATTTGGTGCCATGAATAGAAAATGATTATTGATTTAATCTCGATTATTGTAGTTTTGGGAAGTGTCGTGACTCACGACTTGTTGTAAATATTGGGAAAAGTATAGGTACAACTTACCATTATCTCCTAAATAATCTTCGCAATATTTTGAATCACAATACGTAGGATATAATCAATTTTATATTTCCTTCTCAGTTGTCAACTTATCAGGAATTTAAAAAAAATATGTAGTTTTAACAAGAAAAATATCTGCACAGGGAGCCAGTATAAAAGAATTGGTCAATACATTTTGTCGAAGTCCTCCTGACCTAATCTAGAAAAACTGTGCTGTTGAGTAATTTGGAATTTCAAGCCCGTCTTATGCCACTTTTTGCCTTATAAGCATTGTAGTCATTGCTCCATTTTCAATATCGTCTAGTAATCATCAGTCAAGGTTTCGAGACAATTCATCAAAACTTTCAGTCACATTGAACACAATTTCCAACGTTCGTTCTGAGGTTTGTAACTCACGTACGCCTATGATGAGTAATGTAGTCGAATAAGCAAATTTATATGTTTTCCCACTTGTTGACATACCTATAGCAATTGACCTTTAAATTCAAACCTTCCAGCTTATGCAGCATAGCTATTTCTTCGACAACTTCCTCAATCCGATATGAGCAATTTTCATTCAACTCTTCCGATACGTTTTCCTTTTGAATATTATATCTGAATATGACTCACTGGGATCTTTCTCAATCTATTATTTTCAGAAGTCCTTTGTTGTTGTGTTTGTATTACAAATTGAAGACGTATTTTCGATCTGAGATTCTACGTCGAATTGTTGAATCATAAATTATGTATGTTTTTTTCTCTGGTTCACACGAAATGATAAATCCTGTATCTCGAAATAATTCTGAAAATCTAGGGTTGGAAATAGATATTGGAGATTTTACTCTTGAGCAATGCTTTGCATTTACATCGAAAAACAATCCTGATAGAGGGAGAATTGGATTGACTCCACTGAAACTGCTGAGGGTTGAAAATGGAAGGATATTTCAGCAAAAAATCGAAAAAAATAATATCGATTTATGAAAGAGAGATGGATCAATAGTTTTCTAGGCAAAAACAATTCGATATAGTCCCGAAACTTGATGTGGACTGCCCTTAGTGAATTTCTTTGGGGTTTTTAATAATGAATATAGGTCAGGTCGATAGTCTCAATATGGCCCTCCAAAGTGGTTCATTTGTCGATTTTCATACTCATATTCGGTTGGTTAATATATACTGGCGAAATTAGATAGACATGAGTCAAGTGTATTAAGATATGCAAATCTGTATATTGCATACAAATTCATAATAACCCTTATAATAATGATAGTAATAATAATATCCCGTTCAGCAAAAAGCCCACGTGAAAGCTGCTGAGTGTGAGAGGCTCCTCCTTCAGCTACATAAGGATAAGCCAATTGATAAAAATTGTTGTTAAAATTGTTATTTCCGTCAACCAGCTACACACCCTTAAGAGTACAACCCTCAAAAGTCTTCGAAAGACTTGTCCGAGCTAGGGAAGACGCAGCCCTTACCTTCTAACGTGCGATGCCATGCACGAGACCGATGACCATGCTGGGAATCGATCCCATGACCCTTAGGTTAAGAGACAAGAGCTCTACCATCATGACCATCACGGCCCATAATGCTTGGGGTCTTCTTCAAGAACATTGAAGACCTTGGCTTATCCAGAAACCTGACCTTCGCTTTTCTTAGGTCAAGTGTGCTGAAGTCGGAAACTGAGGGATTCATAATGGCCTGCCAGGATGGTCCCTGACACTAGATGCAGAGCGTGTCGTGGGGTAGCTGAGACCATAATGCATATGCTGTCAGCTTGTCCAACTTATGCGGTCTCAGCCTATATCCACAGGCATAACGCGGTCATACGAGTGTCACTCGTACGGTATAGACGAGACAACGGTGTTGCCTTATGCTCCGGGGGATATTGAGTCCGTTGTGGATAATGAGAAGTGCAGAATCTATTTGAATCTATTGGAACTTCTCATTCCCCACCCTCAGGCAAATACAAGCCAATAAGTCTGATGTAGTCCTCCTCGACGATCAAAGTAGGACGATTTTCGTCATAGAGTTCTCGGCTCCTGGCGAAACTAACATCGTCCGAATAGAGGAGGAAAAACAGACAAAATATCGAGATCTACTCTTTGAACTCCGCAAGCTTTGCCGAAACCATTCTGTCAAAATGGTGGTTCTGATTATAGGAGTACTTGGTGGAATGATGGACACGCTGCTCTCGAATCTAAAAATCATACCGCCTTGCCGTGATGCGGCAGAAAACCTAGCCAGAAGAATTCAGAAGGCCGTTATTCTTGGTTCACTCCGTTTACTCAGGGCACATGATTCTCGGACCCAGTAATCACTCACCCCACGGAAGTGGCGAGTGTTTGCTGGGGTTAATGACACACCAGCGCGCCCTCCGATAGTATCGGAGCTCCGGGGAAAGGGCCTGACAGGTCAGGTACATTCCTTATGAGAAAAAAAAATAATAATAACAGAATTTATTGACTGGTAAAATTATAAATAATGTTACAACCCCTTCAAATGCAGGATTCAATTTCTGACCATGTGACGAGTGCTCTTCCATCCAACCAAAAAAAGTGTGCACGCATAAATATATGCATTATGAGTACAAACTAATGAATAAATATCAAGTATATACACAACTTCAATTCTAAAACAACGAAATTCAATAAATATCACAAGTGAGCACAAACATCAGAAACGAACTTGTTGAAGAAAACTTTTTTCGTGAATAAAAATATAAAAATAAAAATTTATAACACAAAAATTCGATTAGAAAAGTATTTAATTTCAACTTTTAAAGTCTGAAATGTTTGGAACTCTGTTCAGTAGAAGCAAATTTTTCAGTTTCGCTTTTAACAACTAGGGGGATAAATCTTTCAGCGAATTCGATAACCTATTAATGTATTGTAATATGAAAATGAACCACGATAATAAGAGGTTTGTTGGCTAGGAGGCGTAAACATATTTCTAAATCATAAGTTCAGATTATGTATATCGGTACGGAATTTAATCTTATTTTAAAGATAAATTGGTCTGTTTTGTATAGTTTTTTTGTGAAATAATACAGACGCATGTATTCAAATGGTGTGATACATGAGCACGTCTTCTTGTACTAGTAATGAATCTTACACATGAATTTTGTAAGACTTGCAGTCTGCGTTCATCAGCTTGTTGTAGATAAGGACCATAGACCACATCAACAAAATTGGCATGGCAAAGCACGAGAGCTTCGCTTAAAACTAGTTTTGTTTTGAAATTTATTAGCTCTTTATTATGATAGATCAATTTGAGGTTTGTATATCCACGTTTGAGAATAAGCGAAGTGTGGAGTGAAAATCTAAGAGACGAATCTAATATGAGTCCAAGATTTTTTGTGTGACTTTTCAGGAGCAATTGCAAGTTGTCAATATTAATATTCATATCACCTGGGCAACGTTTTCTTGTTGCTGGTCTACCAAAAAGCATCACAAGTGATTTAGAAGGGTTGATAGAAAGACAGTATTTTTATGGTGAATCACTCTGAGATTCAAGGTCTTCTTTTACTTGTTTGAATATAGACCTGCATCTCATAATTTCAAGTTCATAATTTTCCGAAGACTTTTAAGCTTCCGCAGATAACGCTTATGGGTCTAAGTTGGTTGAAAGTTTGCGGATTTCCTATCTTAGCTAAAGGTACTATTTGAGATTGCTTCCAGATCGTCAGATATATACAGAATACTGAATGCATGTGTTGAAGATATAGGTGATATAAGGAAGGATAATAGGACAGAAATGCAGTAACATTTCAATACTAATATTATCAGCGCCAACAGCGTTCGATTTGATTGCCAATACTGTTTTATATACATCATCATCTGTTGTTACATCACATTAACATCGGGAGTCAAAAGGTTAGCTGCACTGTTGTGGAAGTGTGTGTTGAGGTCATTAACATCATTAAGATGTTCTGGAATCATTTTATGCGGCGTCTTATATGTATACGTCCAATGTAGCCATTTCCTGCCATTCAGTTTTACTGTTCCTAAGGCAAAATTCTAGATAGTTATACTTCTTTTTTCTAGCGATTGTGCTATTGGTAAAATTCCTAATTTATTTGAAGTAATTCCAGTGGTGTATGGATTTAATTGTTTTGAATCTTAGTAATGATCTGTCACGCAGTTTCATCATCAGTTTTAAATTTGAAGTTAACCAGGGAGCACTGGTTTCGGACGGTACGTACTAACGTACCGTCCTCAAAGGCGAAAGAACATCAAAGTTATTTAGAATCATCGAGTTCAACTGGTGCAGTTTGCCGTTTATGTTTCCAAACTGATAAATTGATTCGAAACAGATCGCTTGAAAATGCTTCACTTCTGAATTTCTTAGGCATACATAAAATCTGGAGCATTTAGACGTCCAGTTTCAATTTTGCAAGACACTAGCCCATGGTCTGAAAATGCAGAGTAATCAATCACAGTATGATCAGTAACAGTTGAAGTTTCTGAACAAATAAGCAAATCTGTTAATGTGGTTCATGTTGCACTGACTCGAGTGGGTTCATCAATAATTTGAAGCATTCCATAAGACTCTAAGATTTGATTTAGGTGGTCATACGACTGAGTTGTGGGATTCAAGAAATTAACGTTGAGATCTCTACCGCATGAAATGTGATCGTGTTTGGGAACTAGGAGTGAGAATACTTCGTCAAGCTTAGAGAGAAAAGTTTGGAGACCTGTACAAGGAACCAACGGCGTATTTTACTTTTATTTATATCCATAATTATTCAGAATTGATTACCAGGTCTACGTTCAACAATTTAGCGTGGAAAATATGTTTTATGAATATTGCTACTACGTGTACCCAATTTGCTGGTAAGCACGTCCTTTGAGAATTAAAAATTATCAAAACGTGCCTAGGTCGAGTTTGTCTGAGAATGTGATGGAAAGATTCATTCTTATGAGTGTAGAAACAGAAAATCTGCGTCCTGTATACTCAGAAAAAGTTATTTGGCTCCTGGCTTCAGAAATCCCACTGAATAAATAAAGTTACAATAATATCGGTAAGAGTCATGAATTATTTTTTAAATGGGGCAGATATATTTGAATTAATATAACGCGTGGTATAAGATGCCACTGGGCATGACTTTTACTGTGTCTATTTGGTATCGTCTTAATGTCATTTTTATTGGTTTGTTTCGCATTGATCGAAGAAATTTTTGGGAAATTACGTCACATCAAGGAAGATTGATCTAAGTATTTGGCTGTCAGCTACATGCCTAAAATGTATTTATTAGGGCAATCAACGAGTTTTGGTCGTGTCTTGGTGATGTAAGGCACTTTCGTAAATTCCCTTCTCTCCTCGTACAAGTTTCTAGCTTCAACATGTTCTGACCTGGTATCAAGGTCTCCTCCGGAGCTCTGAAGCAGTATTTGCTAAACCATGGCATATCATATGATGTTCTTCTTGACGTGATTGATATAAATGTTCAAATTCCCAGCATTATGATATAATAAATTGTCTCGTCACATTGTGTTGGTTCTCCAAAAGAGAAACATTTTTCCATGGAAATGCTCAGAAAAGCGAAATGCAGAGACCATCGCAGTCGGCTGTATTGTAGTGCCATTTGAGACGGGATAATGTTGTGCTTCTCCATATGGAGGTGTGGAAAAAGAAATAAAGAGTGAAGATGAGATTGTCATCGATGTTTCCAAGTGGAGAAAAGACTTCCATACTGGATGGATCAGGAATGATGATGCGAAAATGATCAAATAATTTTGCCATACTGGCTGTTGACATCAGGAATGCATTTGGATAGCTCTTCAAGCTGTTTTTGGACCATATGTGCTCCAGTTTGATGACCTGGATCGTTTGTTTTGTTACAAAATTTGAGCCAGGTATAGTTATGGACATTGAAATTGCCATTATGATGATTTCCGCTGTTGGATGTTTGCTGGATATTATCCAACTTTAGACGGTTCATTAGATGACAAATGAAAGCAGCAGAGGAATTTGCTCCGTTCGGTATTAGCCATCTTGAACCACATCACGTCAACATCTTTCAGCTCTAAACTGTCTTCGCTGGTATGAAAAGTTATTCTTAGATTAAAGGCAAACATTTAATTTGTTGATTACGATGATTTGAATTTAGAACTAGTTGAGAGTTGAGAATTAATCTCTTAGAATCAACATAACTTATTCAATATACGTAAGCTCGTCTCATAATCACATATTTTCATAAGGTTTTGTATTTTCTGAAGTGGATTAAAAAAAACATTTTTATCAAATTATACAGTTTTTCGCTTTATTACATTATTTCAAATCTGATATTTAACTGCTTTCGTTTCCAAAAAATCTCCGGAGTTTGAAAATCGTGACGTCCCCATGACGTTCTACACTCTTGACAGGAGTTTGTTTTTGGTTGATATTGTTACCTGCAACTAAATTTGTAATTACAATATAGACTAGGATATTTAAACAAGTGTACAAATACCTGTTACAGGTCCGTTTATGACTATTTGCTGAACATGCACCTCGAAACCTCTTGAATCACCCTTGATAGTTCTGCGAAAAGAAATATTCATAAATACCAATCCGCACAATAACTTTTTTTGCTGTGTCAAAAAAGTTGAAGAAAATGCTCTCCTCTGGGGGGCTATTCTCGAATCTTTTGATTTAATTTCATATTCGAATAAGAGAGACAAAGATACATATTTCATGTGTGTTGGAATGGAACAGTAAATTGAATTCGCATAGGTACAAACTCGAGAATAGGACCCCTGGGTGCTAATTTCAAATCGTTCGGTTTCAACTCGTATGCGATAAGAGTGACAAACATGCATATATCAAATGTACTGGTATGAAGCAGTTAAAATTCGCATGCTGTTTGTACGTTCTTCTATTTTCTTTTATGATTTCGTTCACACAAAAAGGACGAGCCTATAATAATTAGGGAACAATTCAGGAATCAATTTTAAGAAAATGATTCTTACTGAATATTTGAAGAATTCTTACCATTTGTTGTTCATTGAAAATATGAATCCTGATTAGGAGGTGTTCACAAGTCTCCAAGGTAACAAAACGGGGTGGGAAGATTAAACTCATTTAGTCGATCCCGACGAAACTGTTAACTAAAGACAAATCGCAAAATTTTCTGCAATGTTTCAGAAGAATTATCGAATCCGAGAGTATGTAAGTACATACCAAACATTGATAAATATACACAGGTCAAACAGACTGATGATTTTTATAATTTTTCCGGAATTTTCAATTTTCTTTTCGTGTGATTTTCAATTTTTTGAGAATGAGCGGGGTCCGAGTACCTCACTAACATATTCTTGCAGTAATTTCGGATTTCCATGAGTTCTTTAGGTATCTAGTTTTTAGGGGGACAGGAGAATTACAATTTTTTTTGTTAAATTGTTAGTTCGTTCGATGTTTTTCACTATCTTTACCGATTTATAATTTTATTTTGACGAGTATTTGCAACATCTTTCAAAGGAGAGGAGAGTCAGATCTTCTGGATGGATGTTTTTGTCGTAATTTTTCGTTGCCGAAATCGTCAGGAATTTTGGGGGTGAAATTATTAGATTATCTCTGATTTTTCATTCTCTCTAGTTTCTGCGGCATTTTTCCACGTCTCAGGCGCTCTCCCACTGAATTTTTGAGATATTGCACAAATTTTCAAGGAGAGGGATCCAAGTTCCATGACCGAGAATTTTTTTGTCTTTATTTTCCTCGTTTGAATCTGTCGGAAATTTCCGAATTCTCACGCGTTCCTTATCTAGCACTCAGGGGAGCAGAGCGGTTATAATTTTCGAAACTAACATTTTCGCAATGATAGATATCTTCAAACAGTTGCATTGTTAAATCACATTTGCTTTGATTGAGTGAATAAAAAGTGATTTCCCAACTTCAAGTTCCTATATCTCGAAAAAGAATCGATAGAATTATTTGATTTTTGTTGTTTGATATTAAGAAGGAAAATACCTTTCAAATTAGGTATCACTTGACATATTTATTGCCATTTAAAAAGTTAGGGGTGGTGGTCACAGCTCCGGTGGATGAAATGTATTTCAGGTGAATTTCATCGCGAAAGATGTCCGCTTCAAAAATGTAGTTAACGTGTCCGAGAGTTTTTATAAAATTCGGTTCTACCGACCTACAGAGCCGCTGTTTCGTTTTAAATGGTCCACTCTGTATAATGATCTAGTGGGTATCTACAATAAAACTGATGCTAAATAGAAAAGGATTTTAAACATAAAACTAGCACCCTCTTAACGATTTTCTCTGAAAGAAGTAGGTACAGTATTTTTATCCATTTAAACATACAAAAAAATATGTGTGCACAACACTTCGTTGTTTTCCTTCGAACTAGCTTTTTTGACGTAATATGCTAATCTCAGAAATGCCTTCAATATACGGGTAATTCTGTACCCACTATATAGGTAGCTTTATTTCACGTGAACTAACTTTAAATCTTTTGTATTTATTACTTTCATTGGTTATATATGTATTTCATGATCTGAATCAATTTTCATTCTGTTAGGTACTCTAATTAATAACTACCCATGGTGTCAATTGAATTTCCCTCGATATTTATTTTAACAAGAAAAATATCATGCTGAAATGTCTGCTAGTTTTGCATTAAAATTGGCTCATATTGTATTTTCATGATACAGTAGAAGCCTATGACAATCCAAAGACAAAATAGCATCGGGTCAAAATCTTGACTTGTCGAGCGATTCTAGCTAAACGTTGATTCTTTATCGAAACAAAGCGTCTACCTTCGGAAAATTACAATGTCGTGCGTGGAAATCTGTGAAAATGGCGTGTGAGAAGTGTTGTTTGTTTCAGACAAATGGTACCTATATCCACAGACTATTAATTGTGGATGAATGACGTGCAATCTGTGAAAGACAAATACCTACCATCAAAGGTGAGTCATACTTATGACAGGTTTCATATTTTTGCTTGTGTTTAAGTACCTACTGTCGGCGATAAATATTTCAACAAGGAAACAGAGTATATCATAATGTATAATATGATTGTGAGAGTAAAGTATAGAAGCAGGAGCAACTAGTTCACTGATACAAATGATTTGAGGTTATCCAAAACGAATTCATTCTCTTTCTTGCCGGTGAAGGTAGGCAGTCGATCTTTTGAAACGCATTGTCACTAAATGATAAAATGATGCGAATTGTTGGCGAAATGGATTCATGATGGTAGTAGAATTTGCCATTAGGGAACTGAATAAATCAAGAAAACCGCTTATTTCGCATAAACTGAAGGAAGTTCAAAAAATGTCCTCTATTTTCATTATGTTTAGATTTGATTTTTACATTGATAGGTACTTAGTAATCTGAGGCTCTTTCAACAAATTGTTTTTGAAGCTTTGGTGCGCCAACACCGCCAACTGAGAAAAAAACGCTGAAAATTCGCACAGGCACAGATGACAAGGAAATTTATTAGATATGGGAATTTGCAACTTACAATGTTGCCAGGTCTAAAATATTTTCGACGCGTAATGAGTTACTACACTAGGTGAAATTGCGTTAACTATAATAGCCACAAGCTGTAAAAAAAAATCTTGAACCCATGTAATTTGTTCTCCTGAAAAAAAAATCTGTTTGAAATTTTTGACGGTCTCAAGTAATTTCGGAGATATGGGTCTATTTTTGGATGATAACTGGCATTTTCCAGCACGCATTCCTACCGCGATAAAAACAGTAGAAACACTCAAAATTCTTTCCTCTTATCACTAGAAGAATGCTAACACTTTAGTTGACCTGTTTCACACTTTTTATTTATTGAAAACAGCACTTTTTATGAAAAAACTCATTCTTCTTTTATGACCAAATAAAAAACAAATCTAGGCAAAATGGTTAGTGGATTTTATTCATGTCAAGTTTGGTAACTGGGAAAAAACGTGAATGAATAATTTCCATTTCATGTTGAAGTTAAATGGCTCGAAAAGTAGGCTGTGCAAATATGCAAAGATCAACGTTACCGACCTGACATGAATAAATTCACTAAAATGTTTTCAGCGAAGATATTTCATTGAAACAATAGCTTATGATTGCTCGAAACGTAATTCGTTACCATAGAAAAAATTCAGATAAGCCCCCACTTAAGGGTAGTTAATTCCAGTGATTTTTAGCAAACTTTGCTAACCGGGGATTTCTAGTAAGGATATTCCATTGAAACAGTAGATTATAATTTTTCCAAATGTACATTTTGTGCTAACACAGAAAAAATTTTAATCAGCCCCGTTATGGGGGTAGTTTATACTTGTGTTTTTTCGGAAGACTTTGCTAACCTGGGGTTTCTAGTAAGGACATTTTTTCGAAACAGTAGATTATAATTTCTCCAAACGTACTTTTTGTGCCACCACAGAAAAAATTCGATCAGCCCCGTCAGAGGGGTAGTTTATACTTGCGACCAGTGAAGACATTTCCTAGAAACAACAGTTAATTATAATTTCTTTGAACGCACTTTTTTAAAATTTGAATCAGCCCCGTCATAGGAGTAGTTTATACAACTATAAACTCTCCTGACCGGAGTTTTCAGCAAATATATTTAATTGATACAGTAGATTATATAATTTCTCCAAACCGTACTTTTTGTGCGAACACAGAAAAAATTTGGATCAGCCCCGTAATAAGGGTGGTTTATACTTTGCTGATCGAGGGTTTCTAGCGAAGATATTTGGAACACCAGCTTATGATTGTTCGAAACATAATTTTTGTGCCACCATAGAAAAAATTCAGATCAACCCCCACATAAGGGTACTTTGTTTCAGTGATTTTTCTTTTCGAAAACTTTGCTAACTGAAGTTTGAAACAGTAGACTATATTGGTCCAAAGTATAGTGTTCATGCCACCATCAGGAAAATAATAATCAAACCCCTCTCAAGGATAGTTTGTACTTGCGATTTTTCGAAAAGCTCTGCTGACCTGGGGTTTCCAACAAAAATATTTCATTGAAACAACAGTAGATTATAATTTCCAAACGAATTTTTTGTGCCACTATAGAAAAAAATTGGATCAGCCCCCACATAAGGGTAGTTCATTTCAGTGGAAACCACTGGTCAGCAAATATTCAGAAAAATCGCTGGTACAAATTACTTACCCTTCGTACGGGATCGAATAAAATTTTTCTCTATGTTGGCATGAATAGTTTATTTCGAACAATCCTAGTCTACTGTCATAATGAAAAATCTACCCTTAATTAGGAAGAGGTTGGTTAACATTTTCTCTATGGTGGCTTAAGGAATGTACTTTGGGCCATCAGAGTCTACCGTTTCAATGAAATATTCCTGCTAGAAGCCGCCGGTCAGTAGAGTTTAACGAAAAATCGCACAAACTACCCTTGATAGTGATTTGATTAAAATTTTCTTCATGGTGACACAAAGATTATATTTTGGGGAACCCTATTTTATTTATTTAGTGAAATATCTTCACGGGAAAACGCCAGCTAGTAAAATTTTTCGAAAAAACCACCCTCAGGAGGGGGTTGATTTACCTTTTCTCTATGGTGATATAATGAGTATATTTTTTTTGGGTAATCCTAGTCCCCTGTTCAAATGCAATATCTTCACTAGAAAGCTACCGGTAAGCGTTTCTCGAAAAATCGCAAGAACAAACTACCCTTGGGAAGAGGTTGGTTGAAATTTTCTCCATGGTGGTATGAGGAATATACCTTAGGCCGTCAGAATCCACCGTTTCAATGAAATATCCCTACTAGAAACCCCCGGTCACTGGAGTTTTTCGAAAAATCACACAAACTACCCTTAAGAGTGACACAAGAGTGAGTTGATTGAAATTTTTTTTATTGTGGCACAAGGAGTATTTTGGGCAATCCATTTCGACTAATTTAGTGAAATACCTTCACGGGAAACCGCCAGTTAGCAGTTTTTCGAAAAATTGTACTTACAAACTACTTTTTGGAGGAGGTTGATTCAAAATTTCTCTATGGTCGCATGAAAAGTATATTTTGAGCAATGCTAGTCTACTGTTCCAATGAAATAGCTCCACCAAAAATCCCCGCTCAGAAAAGTTTTTCAAAAAATTGGAAGTGCAAACTTCCCCTAAGAGGAAGTTGATTTAAATTTTTCCCTAGGGTGGCATGAAGACCTCACTATGAAAATTCAGTTTTAGAGTTCAATTTCACTATATAGTTCCTAAGGTTCTATTTGGCAGAATTATTTTTTGGTCGTCAAATTATTCACACTCCCAGTTTTATTATTATTTTTCTGGTCGTCTATAGAGAGACCCAATTTTAACAGCAACGGCCTCGTAAATAATGAATATGTATTGATTGATTGCATTTTGATCATGAATCCATGCCGCCTGATATATTTGGTGAAATAGTGCAACTGGAATCATTATCGTCAAACTGGAAGTGTGTAAATAATTTTTCGTTATCCTTGTTTTATGTCATAATTGATAATATTTTCTGGAAGTCCATGGTGTCAAATTATAATGTTCAAATAAACGAACTGAACTGAGTTTTTTTACTAGCAAAATGGATCGCCAGCAAGACGGACTAGGCTAGTCTTCCCCATTTCACCCCCTGGATATAAAGAAATGAAGGCTTATATGATTTTTATTATTATTTTCCTGTTTTTTTTACGGAGAATATATGAAAATGAAGTGTGAAATACATTGAATGTGACAGATGATAAAATAAAATTTTGTATTCTTCTCTCATTATCATCTTGTTGGATTTTTTTATGAAAAATATTGGAAATTTTTAATGTGTTGAATGTGAATGTTGATTTTGTAGCATTCTTTTGACTCCCTTCTGACCTTCTGGAATCAATAAAACTTATACTTCTGTCTTTACTTACTATACCGGGTGGCTACGGAAGTATTGCCTATGGAATATCTCAGTTATTGTATGAAGTAGGTTTGTGAAATTTGGAGCGTCGATATAATGACATAAGAGCTAGAATTTGAGCATATTGACATGTCGAAGTTAACTTCCGGTCTGACCGGAAGTAACATCAACTTTCTTATTTTAAATGGAAACCCAATTTTTTTTCTTTTCGCTTTATTCAGCATTCAATTCCCTTTCTAATGACATATCACAAGTTGGTATCTAACCAGAAACTAGATCAGAAAAAAATTATTATTGAAATTCACCGAGTAGGCCGTGGAAGCAAAATGAAAGCCAAAAATTGAAAAGTTGGCTATGGAAACCATACGTCACTTGATAACAGTTGCTACTACTGTGATATTTTATTTTCATTCGTCGGCGTTATAAAAAGCCGCCAAAGAAAATATTGGAAAAATTGGGAAAAAAACAATACTCTGTAGGTCCATAACTTAAATAGGAACATACAACTTTTTCTTGCCTGTACTATTCATCATAACCATTCCTTTCTAATGATATAATAGAAAGTAATTTTTTGAAATGAAATACCAAAAAATCCAATTATTATTATTCAAATAACAAAAAAACAGATTTATCGAAAAAAAAATTCAAATTGATAGGATTAAAGATAAAATAAATTCAAAACAAATGTTCGAAATGCATTCCCTCAGCGTCTATACATTTATTGACTCTGGTGATATTTTCATGTAAAACGTTTCTCAACATTTGGGGCGTGATATCTTGGAAAGCTCTACGAATTTTTACTTCTAGCTCATGTAGAGTTGTAGGCTGTGTGGAATACACCCTATTTTTAAGATGCCCCCATAGAAAAAAGTCGCACGGAGTAAGATCAGGTGACCTTGGTGGCCACCTGACTGGACCATGGGTTGTTATAAGTCTCTCTTGAAAGCGATTTTGAAGATAATTTCTCGCTATTCTTGAATTATGCGGAGGGGCGCCATCTTGCTGGAAGTACATTCTCTCAGTTATTTCTACTGGTAGGTTGTTAATGAATTCCGAAATTTCATTCGTTAAAAAATTAAAGTATCTCTCTCCGGTTAGTTGGCCTTGAAAAAGAATGGGGCCAACAATATGAGTTCCAACTATTCCTGCCCAAACATTCACACCAAATCTCTCCTGGAAGCCACCTTGTCGAAACCGGTGCTCGTTTTCTATCGCCCAGTACCTGAAACAAAAGACCGTTCACACTTTTAGCACTTTACACTTCGACTATCGACAATAATCCAAATAAAGTACAGTACCTACCTTGTATTATTCCTGTTAAATAATCCATTGTTGGTAACTCTTGACTCGTCCGTAAACAAGATATAATAATTAAATAGGTGATTCTCAGCATTTTGTCGAAGAAACCAATTACAATATTCCAGGCGCCTTTCACCGTCATTTTCATACAAATGTTGATGCAACTGATACTTGAAGGATTTAAATCGATGTTTTTTCAAAATTTTCCTAGCAGAGTCCTTACTTATAGCTAATTCGGCGCCAATCTGCCTTGAGGAAATTCTGCTATCATATTGTACTAAAGCTAATACATTAATTTCAGTTTCCTCATTAATAACAAATGCTTCTTGGTCTTCGTGAACATCAGGCTCAGTTCTTAATTTTTCTTCAAGCCACTGGAAATACCTTCTTGACGTTTGCTGCCTCCCTGGATATCGCTCTAAATACAATCGTTCAGCGGCATAAGAATTTTTTAAACATTCACCATAAATGAGAAGCATGTCAATTTGTTCGGTTCGTGAATAACGGGGCATTTTTTGAATATTCCACTAACTGATTTCGATTTCCAAACCCTTTTAAAATGGCAGAATCAAAAACACTACTTCGAACGTCAAAATAATATAGATAGCAGCGTTCGTGAGAGCTCTCGTTTCTTTTTTGTTTCATTCCAAAATACATCTTAATCAGCCTACTTGTTAATATTTTGGTTCGAATGATTATTGCAATGGAATGATTATTCTGAATAGCACAAACATCGTCCATAGGTAGATATTAGAATATCTATGGACGATGGCACAGACCAAGTACGTTTATGTTCCTATTTAACCTAGAACCTACAGGATATAATTTATCATTCCACATTATTTTTAATGTTATTTTTGCGTATGGCGATAATCTGTTTTGTTATTTGAAGAATGATAATTGGATTTTTTGGTATTTCATTTCAAAAAATTACTTTCTATTATATCATTAGAAAGGAATGGTTATGCTGAATAGTACAGGCAAGAAAAAGTTGTATGTTCCTATTTAAGTTATGGACCTACAGAGTATTGTTTTTTTCCCAATTTTTCCAATATTTTTTTGGGCGGCTTTTTATAACGCCGACGAATGAAAATAAAATATCACAGTAGTAGCAACTGTTATCAAGTGACGTATGGTTTCCATAACCAACTTTTCAATTTTTGGCTTTCATTTTGCTTCCACGGCCTACTCGGTGAATTTCAATAATAATTCTTTTCTGATCTAGTTTCTGGTTAGATACCAACTTGTGATATGTCATTAGAAAGGGAATTGAATGCTGAATAAAGCGAAAAGAAAAAAAAATAAGGTTTCCATTTAAAATAAGAAAGTTGATGTTACTTCCGGTCAGACCGGAAGTTAACTTCGACATGTCAATATGCTCAAATTCTAGCTCTTATGTCATTATATCGATGCTCCAAATTTCACAAACCTACTTCATACAATAACTGAGATATTCCGTAGGCAATACTTCCGTAGCCACCGGGTATTACTAGGTTTTTTCATGAGAATACGTTGAATGTTAAAGTGGATTGTATTTCATTCATTCGACCTCGCCCACTCTCTGTAAATAAGGATAAAGATGTGTCTGACTTCTTTCACCATCTTGCTGGTTCCTTCACCCCTCACTGAATAACGAAAATGAAGTCTACAGGGGAGGAAGAAGGAAGAGTGAGTGTTATAGAATCAACTTTCAGATTGAACCTATTGAACACTTCATTTGAATCGAATTTTGGTCTTCAAGTTTTAGGGAGCGTTGAAAAGTATTTCTGCTTTGCGAAGAATCCAACGGATATAATTCAGCGGTCGTAGGGGGCAGTAGCTCTTTTTCATTACGGAAGTGTCGATGAAAAAAAAATTGCAAAAGTTTTTGCGTAGATTGAACTATCAAATTCACATCATGTTCTTTTGTTGTTAAATATTTCCTCCGACTTTCCGTTTTTTCATTTGGTTATTAGGTAAGCGCAAGGAATATAATCTACCCACTCTACTGCCAGCATCTTACCTGTCTACATTGAATAGAGTACCTACTTCAATTATTTACTTCATTTCCTAATTTACCTGCTATAATATTGTTAAAATTGTCTATTGAAATATATCTTCTATCTTTTTCGTTTTGGATTCAATGACAATATTATTGAACATAGACGACTAATGATTTCTTCGTGAAGATGAGAAGCATTTACAGTACCATGAACTGAACAAGGAATTGCATAGGGCCCTTATCCACATTCATTCTATGATTAGATTCTGCTATTTCCAGACTCTTTAATGCATCAATAAGTCTATTGACATAAACCTGTCTAATTAATTTCAAACTTGTGTCATCAAATCGGAGGTCGTGATCCAAAGCATATTGGGCCGCTCTCGATTTTTCTGGTCTTGAAAAACGGATATGAGCAATGTGCTCTTCGAACCGTACTTTCTTGGCGTTTCTAGTTTGATCCACACACTTCTCGCAATCCTTGCAACTAACAGATCCTGGGTTCTCCCAAAGATGAAACAGGAGAAAATTAAATGTCGAGGATTTATGAAATTCGCTGCAATAACTGCGATAAGTATGTGGGTAAAACTAAAATGAAAGTACGGTTCATAATAATAATAATGTTTATTGACCCAAGAAACATAAATGTTTATAATAGGGTTCTAATTCTCTAATTAAAACAATAAATAACAAAATTCAAAGAAATGATTGCAACAAAAAAAAGGAAGGGTTGTCAAAGGCATCATTGTAATAAATGATTCTTCAAATATTTTTTGAAAAGATTTTTTTCTATGATATTTTTCAAATTTTTGGGTATTTCATTGAATATGAAAATTCCATTATGTAAAATTGATTTTTTTCCAAAGGTTGTATTTATTCTGTGTGTGAAGAGACTATTGGATTGTCTAGTTTGATGATTATGAACGGTATTGATTGAATGAAATTGCAGAGATGAATGTTGGATTACGACCATCGATAAGATGATACAAGTTTGAAATTGATCAGACAGGTTCATGTCCATAGAGTTCTCGATGCGTTCGAGAGTGGAAATTGCGTGTGAACAGTTTCATGCTCACTCCAGAGATAATCTATTGGATAATCTAAGGATACTTTGAACGAATCATTTGAGCTATCAGTAACGTAGTTCCAAAGATTAGTCACACAGAAATGCACAAGTCCTTCTTCTATAGGGTGGTCTCGAATTAGTTGCAGAACGTTTCAATTTCAAAGTGGTTTTCATAAATTTTTTCAAATGTGAATTTGATTCCGTTGTGTATGGGAAGACGTAACCGAATAATGCATTTTGTGACAAGCTATAATCAATTATTTACATAGTATGTATTGGCACAGAAGCTGAAGTGTGTGTGAATTTACTCGTGCTCTGGATTTTTGAAACCTTTGTATTGATTTGAAAAAAATTATGCCGTAGATATACTCACTTCGCTGTTATCTCTCCATTGATATGATCATATGTGAGTCGAACATAGTGGTAATGTTCGTTACTTCTATAATTGAAACTTGCATAGTCGTCAATATAGAGTGTTCCTTCAGCTTTCGCGTTCTGAAAAATTACGATTTTATTCGTTACTTGTTTTCAACGTGTATTCGACTTACGGTATCCAAATTGACGTATAGTGTGTAGGGATCATTCAGCATATCTGTCGTGGAACGCCGTTCAGTATCTTTCCTTGCTATTATACTGCCTCCTTTATAAAAATATGGTGACTGAAATGATATAAAAGTTGTGGTAATCTTTGACAAAGATTGATTTTTTGGAGAGATTCATGGATATTAAATAAAAAAAAAAACTACAGACTACGTCCTAGGTATATTCATACAAATAAGTTTTTCAATATTTTCATCTATTCACAAACTATCTTGACTTCTATTTTTTTTTTTTATGAGTATATATGGTGTTTACTATTCTATATATTCTCAATGTCTGCACAAGTTTCGGCTTCTGGAGTCCTGTATATCGTTTTCGATGTCATTTGTTTTCAAATATATCTGGTGAAAATTATACGATAGATATAATAACCGACTGATATGAATTGAAAACTAGTTTTTTGAGATATCCTATCAAAAAATACAACTAATTCCTTCTATAAGTACTGACACTTTTTGATGTTTTCAATCTTTCGTCAATATCTTAATGAAATAATAATCTATTTTGTTTGTTATCCTACCGTTGAGATGTAAACAGCAAAAGTATTGGATGTTCCGCCGTGATGAATGGTGGAATTCCGTTCTTGGTCCATTCTGTACCAAATAGTTGAGTCGTCTCCAGGAAAATGTACGGTTACATCATCTGCACTCGACTCCAGTACTGGTCTTGCCAAAATAGAAGGTCCTAAAAAATATGGATGAAATTACGAATTGAACCATGAGTTCTAAGATAGTTAGGACGATAATTCAAAATCCACATGTAACTAGATAACTGTGTCTATATCTAGAAATTATTGTCGGATATACAGGGTGAACCAAGGAAAATCTACAGGGTCAATTTCATTTTTTTCAAATGAAATGCTATGTACTTCAATCCATTTTTTCAAGCATTTTAGTGGTCTCCATCCACACCTCCAATATCCTTTGCTATCTCCCAACCACTTGGGAGTTATAATTTTTTTGTCAAAATAATGCTGTCTGCAGATGCATACCGAAAAAACCACCGTTCTCAAGATCATGGAATGCAGGAGGTCATGATTATAATCCTATTCGTCAGACATATGAGTGATATTTCTGAATCATTATCATTCCCAAAAATTATACAGGATGACTGAATATGATTTTTCAATTCGGAAGTTTATGAATGAAATTTTCTCGAGTTCTTCAAATGGAATACTCCGTATATTTTTCGACCATGTGATATAGGATTGAGAGGCGAATATTTTTTGTATGTAAATCCCTGGGGATATTCCTAGCCGTTTTCGAGTTATCCACTCGGACAACTTTTAGTAGCTCATTTTTACTGACACCTCTTATAAGGATGATGGAAACACATCGTTTCAATTATTTTAACGAATCCCAACTTCTTTTATCCCTCAACTTTATTTCGTGTGTTTGATTCCTGATTTGGAATCATTTGCGTTTGCAATTGTGTGCTACTAATTGAACAACATTCATCGTGGGTACATACATTCTGACAGATGAGGGAAATAATCATTTATAATCTCCCAAGTGCTTGAGTTATTGCCGGAAATTTTTCGAGAACATGAATTTTTAAAAAATTTAACTTTCGGCAATTAATTCAAGCACGCGGGGTGTCAACTTCATATTGCCCAACTAACGGCTGGTTTTCATTTTGTATTCATGGTGAGACCGTTTAAATTATCACAGATTTAAGGATAGTTTGTAGTGATATTCACAAAAAGTGATTCTAGTAGAAGACAATTTCCGTTGTACGCATTGTACAAAAATAGACTATTTATTTATGTATTCAGCCGCAGAATCAGAATCATTATTGTTTTCATTTAGAAAATTAGTTAGTAATTTTATATATATTTGCATTTACCTCATCTCATCATTCATATCATTCTAATTATAGTCATTATTGTTAGGCCTGCTGTTTAGGTAATATTAATCTTTGATTAATTGATATGCGTTATTTGTTGCATAAATAATATTGAAAAAAAGTATATTCAGTAATTTTTCTTGATTTTTTTAAACAAATATTTACAAAAAATGTATCTTATATCTGGGGGATATAACAAAGTTGGGAATACATTTTTTTATAGTTAATTGCCTGTACTTATGATAACTTGACCAATGTTTATTCATTGATTCTCTTTCCTTTGAAAAACTCAAGGATGAAGCTCACCTCCGCTAAGGAGACGTACTTATAGTATGAACAAAAGATACACCAACATTGCAAAAAAAATCTGGCACTGGTCATGTTGAGATATACAGGGTATTTCTAAATTCAATACAAATATTTCAAGGGCGTATTATTCCTGAGGTCAAAAAAATGCTGGAGACCAATATTTTTATTTTTTTCATGGCCACCTCAATTGTTATGTTGATTTTTTTTTTTGTGAAAATAGAAAATTTTTACTATTAAAACTTTAGGCAACCCTCATTCACCCAGAGTCGGCTCGTTGGCAAAGGGGCCTACCGGGAAATTCACGAATGAGGCTTCTAATTGGGCATTCACTACGAGTCGCTCAATAACTTTTTGTTTGTTGTAAAGCTGAAGAGTGACTGACCAAAAATGCCCCAAGCTATAGCACCCTCATTATCTGTCCAATTGCATGATAATACTCCCCAGTTATTATTATTATTATTCACTGTAGGTGACGAGCAAATATATTTGCTGATAGTCGGCCCTGATTTTCGAATGAACACATTATCTTCCTTTTAAACTTTTTCCCATAGTTTTTATTTCTGATTCTCGTGCAGAATAAATGAAAACATATTTTTCTCTTTTAATTTTTTATGTAATGAGAAACGGACAATATTTAACAAAATAATTTGTTCATTTTACATGTTTTATTCAAATTTGTAACATAAATGCATTAATTAAACACAAAATGAAAATATTTTGTTGATTGACTTCATTGTGTTCATGTGGAGGGAAGGAGTCATTTCCCTCCATATTTTTTGCATTCCTAATCATGACATTTTTGACTTTATATTCCAAACATTGTATCTGAGAATACACAAATCATATATTTTCGGTTTCTGCATGACAATTTACGTACTTATATACGTAGTGCGAATTTCAAGGAGATCTTACATGATTTTTTGAAGTCTACCCGTTTGGACAGTTTTTCGATTTTTCGAATAATTTAGTTTTAAAAAAAGTCTCATTTTCACCCTAGGAATACGCTTTTAAAATATTTGTATTCAATTTAGAAACACCCTGTATATTTACTAGCGAGTTTTCTATAAATGAGGAGTATTTAAAATTTTGGAATTTCACGCGTCAATGATTTGTAATAAATATGCGAGAAATTTGGGTAGCATTTTGGTCACCAAAAATTGCGTAGGTACTTTCTCAAAATACAGAATATGTGGTACCAGCTATACTTAAGAGTTGGTTCACACTTATTCCTTAAGAACTAGTCCTGTAAAAAGAATTGATTATGACGTTAAAGACCACGCACACATCCTATGGGAAAGGGTCTTTCGGTGAAAATGGCTGGATTTTTCATATGTTGTAGCTGTAGCCATCCTGAGTAAAAGACTTCATTGGCTCAACTCGAGCGCATAACCAATTTGGCGCTAGACAGCTGATTATTTTTGTCTGCATTATGGAAAAATATACCTCAGAAATTTAAGGAATGCCTAGTCGCACACAATATTGATTATAAATGAATTTCTCAAAAAATCACAAAACCCATGTCTTGGCACTCTCTTTCGCCAAATCTGGTCATATTGTCGAGTTGGCCAATAGAGACTCAGGATGGCTCCAGCCAGAATAATAAAAATATGAAACATTTTCACCGATAGACTTTTCCTGTAAGATCTATGCATGGTCCTTTGTGACAAATGTATACAAAATTATGAATTTTTTTTTTCGAGTGTCCATAAATGCTGGTGTATCTTTTAGTTCGTATGGAATGGAAAAGTAGAAAATATAAGCCTACTTCAAATGAAAATTAACATTTTTTAAAGTTGTTTGAGAAACGAAAAATCAGGCCTGCTTCGTTTGAATCAGTTAACCCTATGTGAATAAATAATCAAGTGAAAGTGTATTACCTACTAAAATGTGGTCATTGATATCGACCATTCCGGGATAATCATAGAACAATGGTCTGATAATGGGATCTCCACTGGATGCATGTTCATGGAAAAGCGTGTAAAAAACTGGGATATGCTTGTAACGGAGTCTGATAGCGCTTCTTATAACATCCTGAACCGATTTGCTGAAAAGGTAGGGTTCACGCATTTTGGTTGTCTCCTCTGCATGACCTCGGTAAAAGGGTAGCCAAACTCCTGCCTGAAATGAAAGGAAAACATTTGTAATTTTATTGAAGAAGAGGTGGTAAATAATTCAGTCACTTACTTGATACCATCTCTGGAGCAACTCTGTATCGGGATTATTGAAGAAGCCACCAACGTCGGCTCCACAGAATACCATTCCGACAAGATTGGATAAGAGACATTCAGAGTAACTCACTCTCAGATAAGGCCAATCTGCAGTATTGTCTCCAGTCCATAAGGCAGCGTATCTTTGACTACCGGCAAAGTGAGAACGAGTAAGCACAAACGGCCGTTTCGATCCATTGTCTCTGTTCAGAAGACCCTGGTAGGTGGCTTTGGTCTGAAATAGTTTGGTGTGAGAATATAAACTAACAAGTCTGATTCTGATATCAGTTTGATTGTTTCCATCGTTGCATTGCGATTAAAAACATATTGAAGTGCTTATAAAAAAAATCCTTACCTCAGCTCGTAAATATTTGGGGAACATTTTTTAAGAATAATTTCTACCAAATTTCCACCTTCATAAAAAAGTATTGAAAGTCTTCTCTACATAATCACAGGAAAAATTTCATTAGAAGAACTCTATACAAGAGAAACTTTCAAAATGTCTTTCAGTATCGGGAATGAAAACGTTTAATCAAACTTCGTACTAACTAAAAATCTCTGAAATACATAGTTTTCATACTAGGCAACATAACTGGTTCCATATTGATCCTGCTAGCTTAATTTTTGAAAGAAAAAGGTTCACTCAATCATCTCTGCCAAATTTTAATAGATTTTCGAATCTGATCAAGAATTCTAGTAATATTAGACCAGGAGCTGGTGACAGGTGACGTTCTCCCATTTTACATTGCATGCATTTTTAAAGCTTGATAATCAACCCTAATTTATGAAAAATAGATGGGTTCCTGGCCGCCGCACGTGTGCACCTCATAAGGAAAAGCGCTTTTCTTTTTGTGAATAATTTTCGTGTTCTTTCGCGATATTATACTGCCTGTCGTTTGTAATATACGGAAGTTCAAACAAATTGAAACGCTACTAATTGATGGCATGCAATTTGCAGCGGCCGAAATGGTTCAAAGGGTTACGAAAAACGAAACGAAAAAATTAAAGGGGACTTCCGTGTTATCAAATTGCATGCGGATGTGAATAATTGAAGTTTAAGTAACGAAAACACTCTGGAGAAAAATTGGCATGCGCCCCTCGTCTGACCAACGGTGGAAAATTGCGGGAAAGTGTGAAAATGTAATACAGGTTTTCGTGATTCCAAACTGCATGCCATTAGAAAGATACGTCATTTGAATAATTAAATAATAGTAGGTAATTTGGCATGCACACCAGGATTTTGCAAAACAAAGTAACATACATTTTCACAGTGTTTTTTGCAACTTTCGTCATGCATGCCTCTATTTTGCGAAATCCTGGTGTTCATGCCTAATTACCTACCATTAATTAATTATAAAAATTACGTATCTTTTTAATGGCATGCAGTTTGGAATCATGTAAAACCTGTATTCAATAACAGAGTTTTCCCTCAATTTTCCAACGTTGGTTAGACGAGAGGCGCATGCCAATTTTTCAGAGTGCTTTCGTTACTAAAACTTCAATTATTCATATCGGCATGCAATTTGAAAACACGGAAGTCCCCTTTAATTTTTTTCAGTTTCAATTTGTTTGAACTTCCGTATATTATCGCGGAAGAACACGAAAATTCCCCACAAAAAGAAAAGCGCTTTTCCTTATGAAGTGCACACTTGCGGAGGCCAGGAACCCGTCTATTTTTCATAATCAAGTTTGATTATCAAGCCTTATATAGGCATGCAGTGTAAAATGCGAGAACGTTATCTGTCACCAGCTCCTAGTCTATATCATACAATTCAAAAATAGATTGAAAAAGTACATGATTTCACAAAAAAACAAACTGAATTATTATCTGTTTCAGAATAATATGTTATATTAATCACTTCAGAATCACCATAACTACTGTTCTTTGTGTATTTTACAAGTTGATGTAGGTACATGATTTTTATTTTTTCAATAACTTCTTTAACATTATTATTAACAGAGGTATCCTATATTGTAATACTGTTATATATATACTGTACTGTTAGAAAGATTATTTCATGAACAGAATCTACTCATTAATCACTTTTCAGAAAGACAAATTATCTCCAGACAGACTCTTTATAATTTTTTTGTGTTTTCCAGAGATTTACTTCTAATACGAGAAATTTTTAAAGTTTAAGTTGATTAATGTCAAACTTTGACTCTTTTACAATTCAACAGAATGGCAGCTCATGATTTCAATTATGAAATATCACAGGTTCAGCCATGTGTGGATGAATTAATATCCTTTATTGTTTTCAATGGGCTCTCAGTATAAGTCAATTGTTCCGCTCACCTGAAGGAATCCGTAAATGTTGTGAATGTCTCTGTGTTTGACATTTCCATAATGCAGCAACTCAAATGGCATAGTTTTTTCTAAGGAATCGTCAAATACCGAAGGCTCGTTCATGTCATTCCATATACCGGCTAGTACCTCGGTGCTCCCGTTGTATTTGTCATATGTATACCAGCTTGAGTAGTATTTCCTGGCTTCTGGATCGAGGAAATCTATATAGCTCGACAGACCTGGCCAACAATTTCCTGTGAATTCAGAAATCATTGCGTATCAGTGTTCTTCGGAATTTATGTTGGAGTAAAATTTGTAAAGTTCCTTTTTACGAATCACTCAGGTTTTTGGAGAAAACCCCTCAAAAGCAGAGCTTGTACAAGCAAAGGAAATCCGGGACCTACAGTTTACAAAAAAATTGGATCCTGAACCACTTTAGCTCAGTGGCAGGCGGTGGGGATCGAACCCACGCCGTTTGAAACGCTCTAACGCTGTGACTACTTCACTCTCAAAACCATTTTACATAATTACTTGCTCTTGCTCTTGCTCTTGCTCTTGCTCTTGCTCTTGCTCCTGCTCCTGCTCCTGCTCCTGCTCCTGCTCCTGCTCCTGCTCCTGCTCCTGCTCCTGCTCCTGCTCCTGCTCCTGCTCCTGCTCCTGCTCCTGCTCCTGCTCCTGCTCCTGCTCCTGCTCCTGCTCCTGCTCCTGCTCCTGCTCCTGCTCCTGCTCCTGCTCCTGCTCCTGCTCCTGCTCCTGCTCCTGCTCCTGCTCCTGCTCCTGCTCCTGCTCCTGCTCCTGCTCCTGCTCCTGCTCCTGCTCCTGCTCCTGCTCCTGCTCCTGCTCCTGCTCCTGCTCCTGCTCCTGCTCCTGCTCCTGCTCCTGCTCCTGCTCCTGCTCCTGCTCTTGCTCTTGCTCTTGCTCTTGCTCTTGCTCTTGCTCTTGCTCTTGCTCTTGCTCTTGCTCTTGCTCTTGCTCTTGCTCTTGCTCTTGCTCTTGCTCTTGCTCTTGCTCTTGCTCTTGCTCTTGCTCTTGCTCTCGCTCTCGCCCTCTCTCTCGCTCTCGCCCTCTCTCTCTCGCTCTCGCACGAGTAAGTAACTCTCGCTGCTCTGATCTGTGATCTCAACGATCAATTCGTGACAAACGACAGAAGTTGGAGTAGTTGCTTCACTATTTGAAAATTCCATTCTTCACCTGGCAACGTCGACAAACATCATGATTATGAACCATACAAACAAATCAGATGTTTACTTTGTGCTCTTTAGGCTGAACTGCCATTAGTATTTCTTAATTTTTTCATTCCTCCTTCACACTCGAGAGGTTGATGCGGTTCAAGAAATTTTCAATCCTAAATCCCTGATATGAGTTCTTTCGTCACATCTAACAAGCTCACAGTTATTTCAATAATTTTTCCTAAGGTTAAGTACTTATGTTGGACATATTTCGTAGAAATCTCGAAGAAAATAAATGATCGAACAGGCAACTAACGATAAGTTCAATACTTATATAGAAAGAATGAAATTTACCATAGTCAATCAATTAATTTCACTCTATACAATAATTTTTCTGCTTTTTACAAAATCATAGATCACTCAGAGCATGATCTACTATATTTGGGGGGAAATAGCTTTTGCATAACGAACAACGTTAGATCACTTCATCTACGTTAACGAATATATGATTGTTATTCCAATCAACCTCAAGCAAGTTGAGCAGAGTACGTCTCAACAAAAAACACTTTACTCTCACTCTCACTCTCGCTCTCGCTCTCGCTCTCGCTCTCGCTCTCGCTCTCACTCTCACTCTCACTCTCACTCTCACTCTCACTACTCACTCTCACTCTCACACTCACTACTCACTGTCACGCTGTAACGCTGTCACCCCATCATTCTGTTATCCCGTTAATTTGTCACTCTGCCACTTTTGTTACTCCGTCACCCTATCACTCTGCAACCTTGTCACCCTGTCACTCCTGTCACTTCGTAACTCTGTCGTCACTGTCACTCTGTCACTCGTCACTCCGTTACTCGGTCACTACTCAGTCACTCTGCCACTATGTCACTGAGTCACTCTCTCACTATTTCTGTCACTCTGTACTCTTTATCACTTTATCATTCTATCACTCTAGCATTTGTCACTCTGACACTTTGTCAACCCGTCACTCTGTCACTCTCTTACTTTCTCACTCTGTTACTTTCTCACTCTATCATCCTTTCACTCTGTCACCATGTCACTCTGTCGCCCTGTCACTCTCTCACTCTACTACTCTCCCTCCTCACTCTGTCGTTCTGTCACTATCCCACTCTCTCAATCCATCTCCCCATCACTCTCACTCTCTCACTCTGACCCTCTCACCCTGCAACCCTCCCACCCTCACACCCTCTCACTCTCTCTATCTCATTCTTTCACTCTCGTAATCTCGCACTCATTCTCTCACTCTCTGACTCTCACTCTTACTCTTACTTGCTCAATTTTTATTCTGATCTAGCATTATTGACCTAGCAGTTTCGAATGCTTCACAAAATAAGTCCTGCAAAAACGGATTTAAAAAAATGCCAATCACGGAGCTGAGTCTTCAGGGTTACCAAATGTCGATTTCACAAAAATTCTATGAAACTAATATACCCTCTAGATTTTTCTCAGGGAACTAACCTTCGAAGTCACTTCCATTTTCCCATTTAACGAAGTATTTTCCTTTGGCGTTGGCATACACGCTGTAGTTCATGTCAATTTTAAGATGAGGATCTGAAATGGTTACCAGTTTTCTATTCGTCGATGATAAATTCCTTTGCATTTCCTCAGGATCACTGAAATTTTGGGGGTTCCAAGTGAAGTATCGTTTTCCATCCGTGTGGTCGACATCCAACCAAATGGCGTCCATTGGGAAATTGTGGCTGTCCATCAGAGCCACTATTTCTTTTACTTGCTCTTGGGTATAGTAGGACCAACGGCATTGGTGATAGCCTAGAGTCCACAACTGAAACATGAAATGATTTAGTAGTGGACATGATCATATCAACATGAAAATGAAATCATTATCGTAAAAAATTATCTTCTACCTTTAGCAGGTTTATTTGGAAATTATGATTAAAATATATGTAATCTGTATGCTATCACCAAGCAATAGCCAAATAACGGAAATGGCGAATAACGGTGACGATATTTTTAACGGAAGTGGCACAGCATAGGGCTAATTGTTATTGAAACAGCGATTCTCAACCCCTAACCTTATTTATTCGATATTGCGTTGTATTCAACTGTTCACTAAGATCTGTGGGAATATAAATCGTGCAAGTAAATTTTAATAGAGACCAAAATTATTTATGAAGATACCAATGAGAAATATTTCTTCAAGAAACTAAAAGTATTCACCTGTGGTAAAGGAGAAACTCCTGTTAGGGCAGTAAACTGTCTGACCACTTTCTTGGGAGTCGATCCCAATAATACGAATAAGTCTAAGGTTCCACTCTCCGCCATAAAATACGCCGATGGTCTATCGCCTTGGTAAGATATATCTACCCATTGCTCAGCAGCGTTGTGCAAGAATATACCAGATGTGGACTTGTTTCTGAAAATAACGTTGAGATTGCACGGTCCCTTCATAATATTCGGTGAACTGAAGTGGTATGTTTTGATGAAACTATCCTTTCACAACATGATAAGTAATAATAATGCATGGGTGACATCACCCGGAATAAATAATGTCGTTAACAAAATGTAATAATAATATAATTTATTCCAGAGCAGTATTCAAAAAAGTATCCCTTTAGGACATATTTTAGAAATAAATGAATATCAACTCCAGGAGATGAGCTCTGCAGAGGATATTCAAATAAATTACATTGAATGTTAAGCCATATTACTAAGCAAACAAAAATTATGGAGTCAATGAAACTTGTAGGACGTCCATTTAGTAGTTGAAAGAATCCTACATCACTTAGTCGCCAGCCAGAATAACGCTGTTTCCAAGAGGAGTCCACAGTCAAAACCTCTCGTCGCGGCAAGTAGCTGCAAAAACTCTGACAGATCTGGTCACCAGAACTGCCGAGGAAGAACTATTCTGCGACAAATATGCTTGCCGTTCTGTTCTTCATCTGTTTTTATTTTGGATGGATTAATAGACCACAAACCCAAGAAGACCAGTGGACATGAAAACAGCTTAAGTTGATATATCTTCATAGGAACTTGCACCCTAAACCGTCCATCTCATGGTCATACGACCATGGACTCTTGAGTTTGGAGTGCGTCCATAAGAGAATGGTACTGGATAGTGTATGTGACGGATTTTTAACTTGGTCTCCTCACGACACTGATCGGTGTAATTGAAATTCCAGATGAACTTACCAACTAAACAGTTAGAGATAGATCGTCAACCGATTAAGAATGATGAAGTTGATTGGCAAAAAACAAATTACTAGAAAATTTCCCATAACCCTTAAAAATAATAAACGAACTGATTTTGGATTATGAAAAAAAAAAAATGGCAGAAATTACCTCTATCAACTCCAGATGGACTTTTCAACTGAAGAACGATTAGAGATAAATCAATTCTGCGAACGTCAAACGATTCAAAATGATGAAATAATATCGAAAAAAGTCCTAAGAATCATTAAAATTACAAAACCATTAGATTCACTTAAAATTTGCACTATATACGCAAATTTTTACGATGATTCCAAAAATATATGATTTGTATATCCTCAGGTATAAACTTTACCATGAAAAAAGAATAAAATTCGCAAGATTGAAATTTCTGAAGTTTTTATTTTCCATACTTCAAATGTATCTCGACGAGCTGATTCCGAATCATCGAAATTTATTTTTGTAAGTAGTTGCAAAAATAAATTTCAATGAATGACAAAATTTCAGAAATCAACATTTCTAAAAGTTCTAATTGAAAAAATACGGGCTGATTTCGCCTTTTCAAAATACTCGCAGACGATCTGAGTCAAGTAACGCAATATTCCATATTGGAATTTTCGAAAACGTTTATTTTTCATTTTACCTCAAATGTATCTCGACTAGCTGATACCAAATTATAAAAAAAAAATTAAAGAAAATAACCCCTCAGCTCCTGATGAACTTTTCAACTCGCCAACGGTTGAAGATAAAGCTAAAATTTATTACCTCTAGCAGAAAAAAAAAATCGTTAGATATTTCCCATATTTTTAAATGGTTTGAAAACCTTCAAAGAATATGTCGAAGGGTCGAGGTAGGTTAGTGGGAGAAAGTTATCAGATACTTACTATGTATGCTGACTCTGACGAAATTATTAAAATCCATACCATCTGATGGTAAATCAGTCATAGATGATATCAATTTGTAAAGAGACACTCTGACTGGGCAAAAATGAGAATTGCTTCAAACTTCCTGGACTTCTTTTGATTTGATGATCATTCATTTGTGAACTGTTTTTGCCAAATCACATCGTCAAAAGTAAAAAAAGAAGTAATCAATACCGAGTGTGAAAAAAACCAAACCTTTCAGTGGGCCAATATCTATGTTATTGTATGTAAATACTCATATTTTGATTGATTTATTACTACACATTTACAAAACGCAAAGCAATAGAGAAAGTATGACGTTGGTTTGACTACAATTTGTGGTTCATTTTGACTTCTTGATGTTTTCCCAAGCAAACCAATCCCATCTCCTTTCTACTTGACAATATCCATACTTCTGCAGTTCAAAATAATGAGAAATATTAATATCTGTCATCACGAACGTTGATGCTTTTACTTTTTTCTATCGAGGAAATTGATCAGAATTTTTAAATCCATAATAATATTTTCTGAAAATTTAAATAAATTTTATAGGTAATTGATGCTGAGTATTTTTTCCAAAATTGGACTCTCATGCTTCATGTTATGAATTGCATATTCATCTTCAGGAAAAAAAAAATATACATATGGCGCATTTTTGCGATACTTTGTGCCATACTTACGAGTGTCCATAAATAACAGGAACCGCCCCATAAAGTGCCATTGGAGATCCAACTTCATAACCTGCGTTGTCAGAATTTCTCAGACGGAAGGGATCCGTTAATGTGTTAGCTGTTTGAGGTAGCTCCAAATCCACAGCGTGATGATGAAGTCCATACAGTCTATCAGCGCCTTCGAATTCCGCCAGAAAAGCAAAAGTTTGCCCGCCATTTTCCTGAAATTGTATATATCTTATCCATAAGTTTTCACATCAGACATATTTAGCAGTATACTGCACTTTACTGGAGAAGTCATCCTTAAATGAGCCATATATTTGAGAAAAATTCACGTGACACTTGTGTGTTCTTCTTCAAGTTGTTACTTCATATCCTACAGGGTGTTTTTTGAGTAATTGTACAAACTTTGAAGGGCAAATCTTTGACTTATCTCAAGATAAAAAGTTCATATGAAATTTCCGCAAATTTATCATTTTGGAGATACCGGATGTTGAGTTGAAATTATATTTTCAATTATTTTGTATAACTTCCACAAAAAAAATTTTTTCAAACAAAATTTAGTGAACGGTTTTTTTTTGAGGTGAGAAATCAAAATTTGTTATTATTTTTATGTAAAACTTAGAGGGCGCTACATGTGCTATTATTATTTATTTTAATTTGCCATAACTTTTTTGACAGTGAACTTTTGGGATTTTTATATTTAAATCTCATTCCTACAACTTTTTTAAGCAAAAAAGTACTACGTGCCCAACAACGATAGAGTAAACGTTTTTGAGAAATTTGTTTCACCACTTCACTACACTCAAAACTGAGTATGAGATAGATCTCTCTGAAATAAATAACTTTTTTTATCAAGATGCATCGAAAAATTATTTGAATTACTAAAAAATATCGGTTTTTCAACATCTTGTATCTTAAGAATAAATTATTTCTTGATAACTCTTTTTAGAAGATAAATTGTTTATTTTATCGAGATACATCACATACTCGGTTTTTGTAAAGTTCTGAACAACTTCATCCGGCGCCAAAGTGACCTCAGAACCTGCATCAAACCAGAAATTTGCAAATTTCTCAGAAACTGTTGCCTCTAGCATTGTTGAGCCAGTATATCTTTTCTGTTAAGAAAGGGTGAAGGAATAAGATTCTAATATTATTATTATCATTATTATATTGAGAAGAAATGCAAGTCGTTATGGTAGACAGACCCTACAAAAAAATGTCTTTTCCACCGCTCTTCATGTTTAGTAGTTTCTCACTAATTACAAAAAGTACTGAAAGAAGAGTTGACGAATATTGGATATGACTGTTTCAACTAGGGAAGTGGAAGTGTGATGGTAAATATTTGTTTTCTATGATTTTGACAGACTTTTCAATAGAATATAAACTGATTTTCAATTTGTTCATTTACGTGTGTTATTTATACCAATACCCACTCTGTTTTCATTGTTATTTCATCTGGCTATAATTGGGGGTTTGATGGAATGCAACGCCATGTGTGTGAAATTTATTTATTTATCAGCATGAAAGGAAGGCAAATGAAAATTATCGAAACGGTTTGACAAAAAAATTAGTTGCACAAATAACTTACATTGTCCATAAAGAATCTACTTCCTTCCAAAACAACTTGCAATAATCCATCTTCGTTAAAAATTTCGAGTTTGAAAGGTGGGCCACTCGTTACTTTTACCCGAATTTTGGGTGAAATACTTCTCTGTGGGTGGAAGTTTAGAAATGACTTATCCTCCTGTGAGGGAACAAATCTGAAAACATAGCATTGAAAGGAGACGACTGTTCCGGTTAGCTCTGTTCCTGTTAATTTCACTTGAACAAGCTAATCTATACAGCAGTATACGAGTAATTATAGTGAATATGTGGGAGCATATTATCAACATATTAACAAGTAAAACATGGAAAGTTTCATTTTTGCACGACTATAAAGAAAAATATACATTTAAAGTGCTTCTTCGATTAGGAACCAACGGCATATTATACATTTTCCACGAGAAGGTATATGGATTGCATTGTCATTATAAACTATACTTTTTCTACTATTTTGTCAAAAAAAAGTTGAGTCTTAACATGACCTAATTACGCTGGTCACTGGAGGTTACACAAATACTGGTAAAAGAACAATCGAGCTACTGCTCAACACACATTTTTCAGGATCCACTATAGTCGCAAGTACCAGCAATTAAACCCCTGTCAACCTCCAACTAAGGGCGAACAGGGCTGACTGGGAGGTGGCAAAGCGGATCGTTTCTTACTCAAGAGTAATATCGGCAATCAACTCTTTCAACCCATGGACCTGATGGAATATTTTCTGTTCTACTGCAGCAGGGAATTGAAGATCTAGCACCAGACTTCAGAGGATGAGCCAAGCATTTGGCTGGCTACCACAAACCTGGTAATCTGTGAAGGTGGTCTTCATTCCGAATCCTAGCCGGAATTCATACGACCAAGCCAAGGACTGTAGACCGATAAGCTCATCATCCTTTCACATGAAAGGTCTAAAAAAACTGATAGACAGGGACACACTGGATGCCGCTTTGAGAGACCGGCCTATACTTACAAACCAACAAGCCTACCTAACAGGAAAATAGTGCGAGATGGCTTTGCACCAATTGGTGTAAAGGTTGGAGGACTCTCTGGCGAAAAAAGAAAGCACTGTGCATTTTTCTAGACATCGAAGAAGCCTTTGACAAGGTTTAGCATGAGAAATTCTGCGAACACCAATCGATTCAGAATGATGAAATTAGTATACTTTGTGAATTTGAAGTCGATCAGCGGAAAAAGAGATTACTCGAGAAAGGTTACAAGGGGTAGACCCATAAAAAGTGCGGAAAATAAAAAATTATCAGATTTCTTTGAAATCCGCACTATGAGAACAAAATTTCGAGCTGATTTCGAAAATATATGATATGTATAAGCTCACATACAAGGTTTGACATGAAAATAAAAGGCCAACAGTTCCCTCACACGATCAAATTTTCAAAAGTTTTGTTTTTCCATTTTTCAACTCGAGGACGGTTGAAGATAAAGAAATTTTGCGAACGCCAATCGATTCAGAATGATGTAATTGACAGCAGAATTTGGCAACATTGTCGTCAACATGTGTTGCTTTGGCGGAAACTTACCTTTAAAGAGAGTAATAAATTTTAGAATGTTCCATAAAGTCCAACAGTAAATTGGTAAGTATTCGTGGATCAATCTGTACTGATAAAAAACGCCCAGGCACCATGAGTCAAACTTACGGAGGGATTCAGGAAGTCACTCGATAATTTTTATCTTGACTGACGATGATTGACTAAATCAATAATGCTAATTGTCTCAACGAAATCAACAAAAATTCTTGATAATAATTCTATCAATCAAACTAATAACAGTCCCTGTCGTGACTTGTTGTGATTCTCAGGTTGAATGGTCTAGAATATCGGTATTGAGATGATACACTTGACCGATCAACCAATCAATTACAAGTCTTGACTAGTGATAATTATAATGATTGGTCTGAAAAATGTTGCTGGCGGTTGACATTATAATCAAAACTAAATCATCAGAAAAACTTTGTGACACAATTATCTAGGAAAAGTGAAGAAAATATGTCTTGACTAGTTGTGATAATTATAATGATTGGTCTGAAAAATGTTGCTGGCGGTTGACATTATAATCAAAACTAAATCATCAGAAAAACTTTGTGACACAATTATCTAGGAAAAGTGAAGAAAATATGTCGATCAGTTGAATCGATGAAAATCATTCACTTAACCTTAGAAGATCGTACTTCCCCACAATAATTTAGCTAGAGTTCGACATAATTTCTTTGACAGTTCCATAAAATAATTTCAATCGGCTGAGATGCAAATATTCGAGTGGCATCTCTAATCTTCCGTGGGTAACAGAGAGTAGAACTACCTGAAGGTCGAGAGAAAGAGTGAGAGAGGAGGATCCTTCAAAATCATGATCCCATCAGTCAGGAGGAGAAGCGTTGACAAAACCACCTAATGATGAATACTCTTAATGCTCCAAAATCGGAAGGCCCAGACCAAAATGAAGACTCCGCGCAGCTAGAAATTGCCATGGAAACCCCACAGGGCGGGATTTTATCACCCCTACTTGTTGACGAACTGCTGGTTTAAACAAACAGAGATACTATACCCAAGATTATACAAACGACATAGTAGTCGTCGTGCAGGGGAAGCATGCCCAAATATCCTCTGAGCTAATGCAAAATGCAATGGGGACCGTAGAGGAATAGTGCAAACGGACTAAGGGCAAACCCCAGCAAAACCACACTCATTCCCTTCACAAGCAAAATAATTCTGGGGGGGCATGAAACTACCCAAATTATTTGGCGAAACACGACATGTAAATGAACATGTCAAATATCTGGAACATGTATCTGCAACATATTATCAAAAGCAAACCATCATTCATGATGTGCAAAATTTCAAAAAAACATGGGGACTAAAACTGAAAGTCATCTTATGATTGCGGTGTATACACCGCAATCATAAGATCCAGACATACGGCTTGCTGCTGTGGTGGCCCAAAGCGAAGCAAAGACAGGAAAACTCAACCATGGTAAACGTCGCTTGAGCAGCACTCCAACCGCTGCTATGGAAATCATCCTAAACCTTCCATCTTTGGACATCACAGTCATGGGAGAGACGAGGATGAGTGCATACAGACTCGTACAAACAGGTAATTGGAGATCCAAACCACAAACTGGGCACATCAAAATCATTCATGAAGTCAACATTACCCAACTGCAGATGATATCAGAATACAAGCTACCCCATACATATACGAAAAACCATTCAGAGCACAGCTCAAGTGGACGAATGGGACTCGGTAGTAGAATCACTATCATCTGGAAACATATTGTACATCAGTCACGAGTCCTGATATTTCATGAGCTCAATGTTGATAGCCTTCTCCATGTCCTCCGAGATAACAAATCTTGATGGGTCTGTAGTTGCTAGGTAGGGTCTTTTATACTCTTGCAAATTTCCAGTCAGGCAGATATACCCCCAAATAATGAGAGAGGTTGAATAACTTGTAGAGAACTGGTGGTAGTTCGGGAGCAAATTTCTAGAGAATGTTCGATGAAATTCCGTCAGAACCACTAGATTTATTTGCAAAATGCGTGTGATAGTTTATTGGCAACAGGTAATTAAAGACATGTGACTGTCAATCAGAGTGGTGTTTTGTAAATATTTTGATCTGGTCACAAGGCACCGATTCTTGTAACATCTGTGGAATACTTCCAGTTGGATAGCTCTGGAGTTGTTTCTGCTAAACCAGGGTTCATCAGATGATGTGTAGAAGAGTGGAGTATATTTACTTACGGTATTGCTGTAGGCTCCTCGGAAAGAACGTCAGATATCTCATAACGAATGGAATTTTCTTCTGTTATTTTGATTCTCAATTTATTGTCTTTTAAAAAAGATAATTCTAGAATGCGAGTTTCATCTTTTTTGTTTGTCAGAGGTATTTGCACAACATCTCCCAAGGAACTCCACGAAGACAATTCTGCTTTGAATAAGTCGTCTTCAGGAAGGATAATATTTCTTAATTTACTGAAAATCACATGAATAATTATAAATTCGAACATTGTGTTAAAATTTCAACTGGAGATTTTACTCGTGAAATAAATGATATCGTACTTAAAACATCCTGTATTTCTGTTGAATATTCATCTACTCAGAACATATCAAATATTATTAATTTTCTGTAGACAAAAATACATACATCTTAGATACACCTTGTGTAAATATCCCTTAATTGTTGGAAAAAACTTCGCATAAGCACTCTAATACAAATAATAGGATTTTCTAGGGGCTATCAACTATAGGCTGTAAATCATCAGTGAAGCTTGAGTTATTACAGATCACACAGTATATATAATACTGTTGGCAAGAACTCCAGTAACGAAAATTCAAATGGTATTTGTAAATAGCTCCGATCAAATAACATAACCTAGATGAGTAACTCGCCGCACACGCATTAGGATTTGTATGTAAGGGACATCTTCCCCCTAAAGGCTGTGTCGTGTGTTGTTAACAGAAATATTGAGGTTCAATAAAATAGAAATAATGGAAACCCTATATGGAATGGAAACCTGAAATTATGATAAAATAATCTCCACAGGATTTTGTGAACAGCCGATGCTCTAATTCACATGTTTTTTCATAATTCATTCATTTTTCTCTTTTCCAATTTGATTTCCCTTTCTCGATAGTTACGACACTGGTAGCTTCAAATGATTGTTCTGTCAAATATCAAATGCAGCGTTGTCGTACTGACAAGACTATATCAACAACAAATAATCTCCGTTTTTAGATGCTCCCAACAAACTGCAATGAACGTTTCAATTGCCATCTTATTGTTATATATTTCATCCAAAACAGTATTTTTGGGTTTTCGTTGCCATGAATTTACCCAACAAATATCAAAATCTAGCTGACGTGCTTATTGTATCCTTAATAAATTGCGATCATGGCAATTATGTCATGATTTGAGGGATAATATTATGAAAAGAGTTTACCTTCAGTTCTATTTGAGTATTACTCATCTAGGTTGTGTTACTTGATCGGAGGTAAATAGAATGCTTTGTTCCAATGAGCAGTAAGTGTTGAACCAGGCTGGTTTCAATTGTTTCGACAACCACTGGTTCGATACTCATAGAAACAAAATATTCATATTACATAATTATACCACTCCGTACTTGGAGAATTTTCAAGTTTGACGCCAAGATGGGCCCAGTGGTCTGTCTATCCATAGCATTTATCCCGGCAATTAGATAAGGAATAATGAATTTCTAGAAATCGATCAGGAAATGGTCATTTCTTCAAAACGAGCAAAATTCCAGTATTTGTCATAAAGAACTCTGGGAAAGTTGTTTCTTCGAATATGGGATTTTTGCACATACCCGTCGAGTTGTTCGAATAGAGAGGAAAACTTACTTGCAAAAAGATATTCTGGAACAATTTTTGAATAAGTTGTGATCTGCACCTTGTGTTGTGGTTGCCAATAAAACCAGTAGAATTGTCAGCCTGGAAACAAAAATATATCAGTAGATCTTGAGTAGAAACGAAACAATAATATCGAAAATATAATTTTTGTAGACTAAGATCCGATTTTTGGGTAATTTTCGGTCTATTTCAACTGCAACCTTTTCCAATCTATTGTGCTACCCAGAAACTGACATGATAAAATTGTTAGACTAGGTCAAGCAATTTTATCCACTGTCAGTTTTTCGAGTAAAATTACTAATGGAAAAATTTCGAGTTGACAATTGACATGAGGTTTTTTGCGATTTGTTCAATCGAAACTTCCCCAAAGAAACTCATATTGTGTCAAATATACTTAACAATCATAGCAGAGGGAGCTGAGGTTAATTGAAGTGATCGTCGCTTACTGGATTAGAGGAATATGCATTTTCATCGCGATAAATTATGCATCTTTTATAGTTTATGAAGTGCACATATTGAAAGGAGGGAAACTATGCTTAATTTTATCGATGGAAAACGTATTGAAAAAATCGAAAAAAAAAAAATTGTATTTTATATGGAATTTGTAAAAATGTTGTTCGCTACCGTGACCCCTGTGTGAACAAAACGCTATATCTATTGAACTATAATTAACCTATCACGATGAAACTAACACCATAATGATTGGGCCGTGATGGTCATGATGTTAGAGCGCTTGTCTCTATACCTAAGGGTCATGGGTTCGATTCCCAGCATGGTCATCGGTCTCGTGCATGGCATCACACGTTAAAAGGTGAGGGCTGCGTCTTCCCTAGCTCGGACAAGTCTTTCGAAGACTTTTGCGTTGGGTATTTTTTTTCCACAATTTTAATTTTGCGAGGACGCCCAATTACTTCTAATCATTATGGAGTTTGTTTCATCGTGATAGGGCAGTTAGTTCAAAAGATATAACGTTTTGTTCACACAGGGGTCACGGTAGCAATACAACATTTTTTAAATTCCCTCAAAAATACAATTTATTTATTTATTTTTTTTCAATACGTTTTCCATCGATAAAATTCAACATAGTTTCCCTCATTTCAATATGTGCATTTTATAAAGACTCACACTGTATATGAATTCTGGAAAATTAATAAAAAGAAAACCGTGGCAAGAGTTTATGGATCCTTATAATGTTTTGGCGTAAAAGTAGCTTTCTATATTTTAGAATTCTCCAACAGCTTGTGATATTCTGTTGAGATTGCTCACGTAGTAATGAATTCTCTGGACACCCGTTGATGGAATAAAAACTTGGAAAACCTCATAGAATACGAACCTGGTCTATTATAGATGATTTCTTGGTGACACCATTACAGTGGGTTATTAATTTTCTGTTGACGAGGTCATTTTATTCATAATCAAATAACCACATTATCTGCAATTTAGTTTACATTTCGATTACAGTAGTCTTTTTGCGAAGTCATCCGATTAACTTTCTCCACAAATGAATAAATATTACACAATCGCCAATTCTGTCCCGAAATATTTTTTGTAATTACCCAAGTACAACAATCTACGACTGTTTATGACGAAGTATTATTATTTTAACTGTTTTGTCTCCGGAGTCCCGAAACATCCGGAGGGCGGGATGGTATCTTTTAGAGGTAGTGGATTTTCTTAAGAGCTATGACCTTGAATATATCTGCGCTTCGCTTAAAGGCAACAACTTACAAAATTATTGAAATGGAAACCGAAAACATCGACTGAACTACTTCACTATAATAGCCTAGCATAGCCTATAACAGCCTACGTTCAGTAGACGATTGCCGAAACGTAAATTTGTTCTCTCCTACGGTATGAGTCATAACTCTTCAGAAAATCCACTACCTCTACCTCCGCAGTCACTCTCCACGTCCGTGGGGTTAGTGATTACTGGGCCCAAGAATCGTATGCCATTAGCAGACAAGGATGGTCTTCTGCATTTGTCCGGCTAGGATTTCTACCACATCACAGAAAGCCGGTATGATTTCATCCTATATTTTTTCATGCATTTCGATTCGAAATAACATTCTCAACAACAAATCTCATCAAACGGATTTGATAAAGCGCTATAAAATATCGAGTAAATGTTCAAAAACACCGCTTTCTTGTTGAACACATATTTGGGCACTTCTATTGACACTACGTGTGGCATTCAACACAGTTCGGCTATCAATTTTATTAATTATAGGTTCAATATAATTTTTCAGTTCATCTATATTATTATGTTTCATTTTGTACGCCTCATTTTTGAGAAATTCCCAAAAATAAAAATCTACAGGTGTCATGTCTGGTGAACGAGGGGGGCACTTAACAGGACCATTTGTAGCAATCCATCTGTTTACAAAACAGCCTCGCAGCATTCTTTTTATGCCACTGACATTATGTGCTGGTGCTCTATCCTGATGAAAATAGATCATCTGACGAGCCTCCAGATCAAGATCATCGAAGAACTCTTCCAACACCCTTGTTGAAAAATTAAATGTAACGGGGTCAGTTCAAAGAACCATGGTAGAAAAATGGACCAATAATTCTGCCTCTGAATACCAAACATTAATACTAAATCGTCTTTGCGGATTGTGGGGATGGACTTAAAATGGATTATGTCTACTCCAATAATAAAAATTATTTCTATTATACATTAGCCTCATCGCTCCAGATAATATTTCTATAGAAGTTTGGATCTTGTATGCATTTATTCATAAACCACCGACAAATCCCCAATCGTCTCTCAGGATCACCAGGTTCTAGTGTTTACAATGGTCTCAACTTATAAGGAGAAATCTTATGTTTCTTCAGAATCTGTTGAATACCAAACAGTGGAACAGCTATTTCTCCAGATAAATCTCTGATGGAATTATTTGGATATACCTCAAAGTAGGATAAAACGTCAATTTCTGTATCTTCAGATATTACAAAACGTTTTTTAGTTCTCATCTTCTCAAAAACTATTTCGGTGTTCCTCAATTGACGATGAAGCACAGCAATAAAACGCCGATTAGGTAATTCACGATCGGGGAACGAATTGCGGTAGTGTTGGAGTGCTCTTACGCTATTTTTCTGGCAATCCAAGTATGATTCTAACATATCACATTTTTCTTAATGGGAAAACGGCATTTCGAAAAATATTCTAATAGTAGTTGACAGTTACAATAATTTATGACATTCAGCCCCATGCTGCATCACTTCCGTTAAAAATAACGTCAACGTCACCGTTATTCGCCATTTCCGTTATTTTGCTATTGCATGGTGATAGCAAAATAACGGAAATGGCTAATAACGGTGACGTTATTTTGAACCGAAGTGATAAAGCAAAGGGCTGATTGTCATGATACACTTGAGAATATTTGACAAACTGTATTTCAACAAAGTTTCAAGGCAACTTGATTGCTCATAATAATTATGGTTTATCGAATCAAACACATTTTTTCCAACCAGTATTATCTGTTCTGTACAAAAACGGCTTCAAAGTATTCATTACAGTAGACATATTTTGATTCACAAAATAAATGCGGCTAGCGGAATGGCTTTAAGATGCAAATTATCGTTTTATATATTAATACACCAGTGGTGTCAATTGAGAGTGGTGCGACATGATGATCACGGGTTTCACGAGTTCACATCCCAGCGCAATTTTTTCTTTTTACTGTCTTATTTTGCTATTAGTAACAAAATATTGTCATTCCCATAAGTACCAAAATTGGGTATTTGGACAATCATGAGGTTTTAATCGCCAGAACAAACAAATTTTCTGTACTAGTGAAAGAAATGTATATTTCCACATAAGTCTCTCATTTTCCACTTTAGGAAGAAAGGTGATATGAGCTCTGTTGTTGAGAATGTTGTTACGAATCGAAATGCATGAAAAAATATAGGGTGTTCCATTGAAAGAAATGTCATTTTATGGAATATTCTGAAAACTAGACTGGCAATTTTTTTTGTTTTCGGCATCGAGAAGTCTATTGAAAATGCTACTAGTTTGCCCATTTAACCTAAATCGTAGCATCAATAATAACGGAGTTGGCAATGGTGCTGACTTAATTTAGAACACCATGTATATACACCTTTTTGGAATTCAGTAAGAGTCTTTTTCCTGAAAATACACCAGTAATAATCTACGGGAATATTACGCTACGTCAACAGGTTATGGGCCCAGTTTGAAATTCCTAATCTGGAAAAGCAATTCAAAAAATTATGAACGAAGACAAGAAAGATCTACTGAATTATGTTTAGGCACAATTGGAGTTTGAAACTACAGATCCAGGAGATACGTCATCTCAAATGAACCAGAAAGGAACCAAGAATACCCAGAAAAGGAAAAGTGACTAAAGGTGTAAAGTCATCATTCAGAAGGTAGTGAACAGCCATCTGGAGTACGCGAAAGAAAAACAAACCGCTTACTGTGTCTGAAAGAAAGGCAGGACACATTTCAAATAAATGGAGTAGCTAGTCAGCTACGTCATAAGAAAGCTGTCCTAACCATGAAATTGAACCTGGCCGAAGGAATGGAAGCTCATTTCCTAAAATTCAATAAGATGGTTCGAGAGCTCAAGTCGACTGGAACAAGGTTAGAGGAAACAGATATTGTGTGTCATCTGCTGCTCACTAAGCCACCAGAATATGGTGTTGTTGTGAACATTATCCAGTGATCAACTAACTTAAGCATTCGTGAAAAATAGACTTCTTGATGAGCACAAATTATTCAAATTGGATGTTACCTTCGGTACTTACCTAATCATGGCTATCACAATTTTTGCACTGCACCTAGTAACAGACTGTTTAATTCACCGCATTCAACTTGACTGAATAAAACATAACAATCAATCAGCACTTCAGAGATATGAAACTTCAGAAAACACGCTTCAAATATTCGAATCCTAATTGCTAACGATAAGAGTCCTGCATTTTTTATGAACAAAATTTCCAGTTCACAAATTTTGATTCTTATATTTCCTTCAATAATTTCTATTGCTATGTAATTTTTTGTTTTCAAAATGTGGAATCTGTTATATCTCCAGAAGCTTTATTGAGCTATAGATAATACATTAGAAGTAATTGATAAGTAACGACCATGACAGGGTCGGACTTAAGAACGTTAGGTAATAATTTCTTTCATGTTGTATATTGGAACCAATTGAGGAAACCAAATTATTTAAATTGGACACACTCAACACTTCACTTCACTCAAACACCCAACTTTCAAAATTTAAACTCAACTGATGTTTCACCAATCAAGATGGCCCTTTTGTTTTGTGGAAATCAAGGTTTGAAGAAAAGATCGAGGTCTGTGATATTGAAATATTCAGTATTGGGTTTTTATCAATTTTGGGTGGTAAAACTTTTATTTCAAGTGCTGCAATCATAAAATTTCAACAGAGGAAACTATAACCGACCGACAAATGATCCTTCACAGATATATATTAGGCATTGCCATCGATAATTTTCAATAGACTTCTCCACACTGGCCATGAAATGAGATACACATTCCAAGACCTTCTATACATATATTCATGATACGAAATAACTCCACAATAATTTATATTTTCTGAAAACGACATATTTTGGATATACTTTGAAATTGGATCACAAAAACTAATTCTAAGTATAACTTATGTTCAATAATATAGACTATATTATGCTCTAAAATGTTCATACCTAGGCTCAGCAAACTGTAAAGAAAAAATTGTAATCATATATTCTCAGAGATGCTCACTATCAATGTAATTTTCGAATGATATGCAAATTTTTTCTCACAAATCCCGATAATCTGACAATGGGGTTTCAAGACATCTTCAAATAATCAAGTTTCTGTCTGTTGGAAAACATCGAATACGAACCTGGATTATTTTGCTCTGTAATCAACTTTCCCACATGATTTCTTACTCTTTTCGAGGTAGTTCCATTGATAAACAAATTACCACACTATCTGCACAATAGTTTAGGTATGTTTTCGATTATAAATGCCCTTTGACGAGGTCATCGAAATAACCTTATCTACACAGTAATGAATGATGACACAATCTCTAATTCAGATCCAAAATATTTGCAGTGAGTACCTGTGCTTTAAAAAACGGTATACCTATACCGGAAAATTAGAAAAAATATAGAACAAAATCAACTTTTCCTAGCAAACGTTACAGAGATGAAATGTTTTGCAAGGGATCATCAGTTTTTTCAGCTGTCTTTTTGAGTACTTACTTTAATCATTCATTTGATAGATCATGTACCTTGTAGATAATATTTATGGTATGACATTGTTGATTCCGATGACAATTCCATTTCATCACTTTTTATCACCATTATCAAAATAGGATCTGAATGTTTCAGCTTATGTTTTAGAGCTGGAATATAATATCGAATCGGTCTGATTTGTGTCTTCAGAATCAAGGAATGTATATCAGTTCTAGGCAAGAAACAGAAAGCCAAAATGTGATTTTCTCCAGAGAATACGTTGCAGATTGTAACTGTGAGAATCAAAATGGATCAGTTCTCAGTGTTCTTACTATTCTATCATTTATTTATTTTGCAAATTCAGGTTGGTAACAGAACAGAAGTAAGAGAGTACTAACCTTTTTTCGATGAGTGAAGCGCTAACTCTACCTTTTGTTAGTTTCTGTAATATACTATCAATAAAAGCAATTTACTATTATCATTATATATTATTATTATAAATAGCATCAGCCATAACATATCTATCAAAAGAAATAATTCCGATTACGGCCGAAATGGAAATGTTCTCTCCACTCATTTCCACATAGTGGAAAATGGAGGCAAATGAGGGGGTAGTAGTTGATTTCTGTCAGATAGTGTTGTTAAGTTATTGTAAATAATATTTTGTAGCATTTTCAAGTCATATAAGACATCTATATATTTGCTCTTTTTGTTGAGTTCCAACTAAAATAGCCCATATTGCAAATTTTTCCAATTGGCGCATGTTATAGAGATGGTGAATGTAGTTTAACAAGCGTATTGGACCCAGTGCCGATCCCTATGGTACGCTACTATCTGATGTTCTCATTCCACTTACTTCCATTTCCAATATCATCAAAGCAAATACCTTTGATGCCAATGAATTACAAGTCTTGTAAATGCAGTAACTTATCGGGGCGAATTGATTTATTTGCCCTTATACACTTTTTTAGACACACTTCAATTATGTTTTTATTTTTATCAAGTCTTCCAGTGGAAGAATGAAATATAAAATATTTTTATATTGAGATAATTTTCATCAACATTTCTCAGGTGACTATCAAAATAAATGATGTTCATGAGCCAAGAATATCCAAGACTATCATTTCTGAATGTATCCTTCTTTAGTCAAGGGAGCAACATTTTTTGTCATCGATAGAATGCTGCTTATACAGCTTTGAAACACTCTGAAACAGTTAAACCGATATTGTCATTCGATGATGTTCTTCAGCGATGGGAAAATGCACTCAGAAATCTTTTTCAGACGTGAGGTTTGTGAAAATGGAACCAACTCATTTGGACTTTTATATACTCATGATGAGCAATCTCCTCATCATGGAGCAATTTTGGAAGGAACGAGATTATTGAAAATTGACCTCGACTTGACCTTGAATCAACCTTATCAAGTCAAGAAAATTGTGAAAATATTTTTCCCGCCAAAATATTTTTATTTAATTTTATTTCGCCAAATTTTTTTTTCCGTTTTTTGAAATACAAAAATGTAAAAATGTTTTTTCCTCCAAAATTACTTCCTTTTTTTGCCTCCAAATGTTTTTCAACTGTTTGAAAATTGTGAAAATACTTTTCCCGCCAAAATTATTTTTTACAGTTGCAACTTCTGATTCACTAGACACAGATCTGACCTTTTCTACAATAGATACTGTTCCAAATATGGAGTAGACCATTACGACGGTTTCGTCCATATTGACCTGACGAGTTTAGACTTTTCACCCCTCAACAGTTAGCCTAGAGATTTGCCCTACATATTTTCCCCACGACTTGGTTTTTCAATTTACCACAGATTTCAGATTTTAGAAATAGAAATGAATTTTCCGATGCTTACCACTTTTCAAACACCAAAAGTAACAGCATTGATTGATTGATTTTGTACAAGTTAATAAGTGTTTGGAATATTTAGCTAGTTGTATTGTTGTATAGATAGATCTATTAGTCAGTGAAGTAGTTGTTTGTTTATAGTGAAGTTAGAAATAAACAGTTTTAGTTGTGTAGTTGAGTACTTGTAGAATGCTGGATACTAATATATTTCACATATTATTGGCATTGTGTCCTTGTTGGAGTCGATAACATTTTACGATTTTCCAATATTGAAGTCGATGATATATTTGAAATATCCTGTATAGGATTGATCACACTTGTTTTGATATATCAATTATTGAAGCATGTATTCATTTCAGTTGAGGCGATCCGATGAACTTTTATTCTAATTCAGTTGGCACTCATGTGCTTATCCAAGTTGAGTTAGCACTCATGTCTCGAGCATGGTACCACTGTGTTCAAGAAGTCAAGTCAATATAGAAGTTGGCTGCTTGGTGTGGGGTTGATGAGCAAAATAACGGGCTCACCTTTGGGGTGTCCCTGCAGAACTCAGTGTATTGTTCATTCTTCAGTTGGTCCTACTCCCTACTGAAAAATAACCTAACAGACTGTTTCTTCCTCTTCATCACATAGTCTGCTTTCCACTGTCTCTTTGTTAATTGTGTGCAGATGCTAGCTTGGGTCGCAATGTCGGGTTACTAGGTCGATAGTTGTCTTTGTTCTATAACTTGATGCAAGTCTGTCCCACACGATTTTCCTGTGCAATAGGCATGCTGGTTTGTGTGTAAAGGCACTTTTATAAGAGCAGTAAGAGCTGCTTACTGTATGTCATTCTCCATCAGTTTTTCAAGACCTTCCAGGAGAAAGGATGATAGGCTGATTGGTGTGTATCCTTAGTCTGGTCGTGTGAGTTCAGTTCAGGTTTCGGAGTGAAGATGACTTGAACAGATTTCCAGATTATTGTTAGCCAGCAGAGTACCTGTACAGTCTACATAGTTCTAGTGCTAGATCTTCTGTTCCATGTGCATCCTTTGTGCATCCCACCAAAAAGCCTTTCTTTCGAAATAATTGACTTCATTTGGAGGGAAAAATGAGTAGTTTTCCTCGATTCCGGAAATTTTCGACATTGTATTTCTTTTATATGCCAAACCTTGAATCTGATCATGAACAAATCATATATTTTCGGAATCTGCATGAAATTTTGTTTATATAGTGAGGATTGCGTGCGGATTGCAAGTGAATCTGCCAATTCTGTACTTTTCATGATTTTTTTGGACTACTTTTCGATTTTTCGAATAATTTTGTTTCACGTCAAATGACTCGAATTGTTGTAATTTCATCAATCTGAATGAATTAACTTTCGCAGAATTGGTCTATCTTCAACAGTTCTCGAGTAGAAGAGTTCATATGCATGGAGTTGGAAGAAGTCATGTTCCTCCATATTTTTTAACTCCTATCCGTAGAATTTTTGACATTTCATTCCATTCATATTCCAACTGACAGAGAGTGCTTCAAGCACTCTTGAAATGTGCTCCAAATTCTTGAGCACTAATTACTGATAAAGGCTGACTCAGATACATGCGTGTCCTCCCTGCATTTTCAACCCTCCATGAGAAATGCAAGCCAATCGACGTTCATACCTGTGCCTGTCGGCATGCGTGAAAAACCAGGGTGAGCTGGAACGGAATTGGGAAATGTTCTATTTAAAAAAATTAAAGATACAGTGGAAAATACGTTGGAATTATTCGAAAAACTCAAATGGCAATACTACAGTATTGACAAAATTATAAGGTACAGAACCAGTCTTCTAGCTTCAGAGAAAAAAACGATAAAAAAAATAAATAAAAATGAGAAATAACTCATAGCAAAAACCGTAACCACCAAACATGTTATAAAACTAGTAAAATGGAATTCTCTCCTTTCAAAATTGAATGGTCGATCGTACAATCCGACACTGACTGTCACCGTGAATAATTTATGATCCTATATTCATCCACTGAATTACAGTAGAGTTTATAAGTTCAGTGATTCGATAAGTTATCGTCATTGTCATCATCATGACCAGGAACTAAAACTGAAGAAAATAATCCGAAATCTCTCAACATTTAATTAAAAAATGAAGTATCACAATCTCAGAAATGCAGTGTCAGACTTGTGGCATTTGAGAACAACAATCCAAAATCAAGGGTTTTCAGAGGTTTCCCAGAGGTTGTTGTGTGGACTGTTCTCTCAACTTTTGATGGATCTATAAAAGAAAAATAATTGTGAGGCTGGTATTGAGTAAATTTTTTCGAAATACGGTATAAAAATTTTGATATAAATATTGTATAAAGAGGAAGTAATATTCGCTGAGTCAAATCATTTGTTAAAATTATGATCAATGTACAAATGGAAAAAGTTGATAACTAGGTATTTGGAAATATAATTTTTAAAGCGAAGCCTCATTGGTTGGCTCTCAGATAATGTTTGACTGACGTAAAATAATAATAATAGCCGTCCTCTACCCGCACAGGCTAGGCCTTTGGGTACATTCAACGAGTATTTATTAGGGAGTATTATTATTATTATTATTATATTTTCTGGAATATTTTATTTAATGACATACTCACCAGCTACCGAAGGTCGGTGAACTACAACGTTATTGAATGATCCATTGTAATCCAAATCCCCATCAGTTTTTCTGAAGGAAAAAGGAAATGTTAACTTTCACTAAATACTTTCATTCTGAAAAGAACTTACTCAATCTTAAGGCTGTCTCCCTCATAGGTGAACTTGAGCAGATAGAACTTGTTGTTGTCGGAATAGTCAAAGCTGACGAAATCGTCCCCGTAGAGTAAACCTTCAGCTTTGCCATTCTGGAAACAAAATCAGTTACTAATGAGAATGTCGTGAAAAATTGGCTAGAAACAAAACCTAAATATTCTCAAATCAAAAAGTATCTATTTTCATTCTTACCACATTTATTAAATTCAATTTGTGTACATGTTTTCAAATGAAAGGAGTCGTAATTATTTTATTTAGTTTTTCGAGATATATTGAATATCGTAGAATACCAGACAACCGTTGCACATCAACTCTGGGAACGTAAATTCTAGTCCAATGTAAACGGAAGAAATTTTTAACACTGGGGTGAAAGGACCTATGACGATCAACAAAGACTACTGTCGGAGTAGTTATTATTGGATACAAGTAGTTCCTAAGTAATTCTCGGAAGAACCTGAGGAGACTTGCGACAGTTGGTGTCAGAAATTTAAATTATTGAATAGACGATAAGAATTTTGAAGCCAGAACCTGAAGCCGCAAAGATAATCAAGAACGATGGGAGAGATTTGGGAAAACGTTATAGAAACAGACGTTCAAATCCTCTGAAGAAAAACAAGCATAAGAAGAACGGCAAAAATAAGACGATGAACATCGATAAACATCTTTGCTCTGCTTATTGATGTCCATGGAACAATTTCACGTCCACTAGATTTTTTTTGCTATTTTTTACAGTGGCATATAATATATCCATAGTCGTCTAGTAAGGGGGTCTAAGACAATATTACAATAAACCTAATGAGAGCAGAAGAGCGTCTTTCATGCCAGGAAGAAACCAAACGTTTCGAAAAAGGTTTTACTATTCGATTGATGCCATTCGACTTGCGCTACGTCTCCTTGTAACCAACAAATATGGCAAGAATTGATATTGATGAGAGTCGTTCTAGGTAGTATGCTCTTATACTTGAGTTTTAAATTAATTCAATCCGTCATAGATTGTAGAAACTATCATTAATACTTACTGAATCAAGATTGACATAGAGAGTGTAGGCCGTGTCGATCATATCTGTTGTAGAACGTTTAACATCATCCTTTAGAGGAATGATACTGCCACCTTTGTGGAATACTGGAGACTGAAACATAAAATGGATAGAATAATAATAATATTTCAATGGAAAAACAGTTATAGATCTACTACTGGAATATAACGAATTCATATTTATTGATACGCCATCATTTTAATGTGCACATTTTGACAACATTCAGCTTGTTGAATCAAACTATTTAAAATCTCCACGCATAAGGTGTAGTAACACTCACTATTATTGAATTTTATTCATATGGAGTACCGCTCTAACTATATCCATTAAAAAATCAAATACCTATACACACAGTCCGTACTGTGAAAAAGAAAAGTAAATTTGTTTTTTACCTAATTTACACTTACAACATTATATTCAGCTGAAATGGTTTTAGTTTCACCTCCATAATATACTGCCCAGTCTTGATCAGCCCGATACCATCGAACATTGTTGTCGCCAGGGAAAATAACATCTACACTCGAGCTATCCACTTGGAAGACAGGAGTTGCCAAAATATCGGATCCTATAACAATGAAAAAGTAGAACTATTGTTAAGGAAAGGACTTAAATCAATGATCAAATATTGAATGTTCCAGTTTCAGAAATTGCAATCGAAACAAACTCCGAACTGAAAAGGATGCCAAAAAACACTTAAAATACCGATAATAAATTCGCGAAAAATTAATCCTTCATCATCCTCATCAACCCATGCTCAAAAATATCAAATAATAACACCCACAAAACATTACTTAAAATGCCTTAAAGAATTGTGAATATAATTATTCAGTTGTATCTTTCCATAATTATTAATTCCATATAATTGAAAATTTATTTCCCTCCATATTCCTTGAAAATGCTCCATTGCTTAGTATTCCTTCGATCTCCAATCAAATAATGATATGATTTTCGATAAACCTTGAAATAATCATTGTCTGAATTGTTGGGGGTTTTAACAGATCCTTACGATGTACTTGTGATTTCAGATATTGTTTTCAACGATGCGTTTAACATATTTTTGATATAATATATGATATAATAAGGGTGTTTTAGTTTATACCATTTTGTAATGTAACAATCTCATGCCTCCAACAAAAGTTTTCACAATTCACCAAATTTTTTGAAGAATATCCATTGGTGCAAACTTTCTGACACCCGCTGCATACTAATTTAATATTCAGTTCTATTTTAACGTTCTGTTAACGATATGATGGAAAAAAGTTGTTGTTTGATTGCGAGTAAACAAACCGTTTTTGAGAAACAAATACTTCATTAACTGCGTTAATATTAGTTCCTTCACCATATTTTGAGAACTAGATGGAAGTGAATGATGAACTTCATTCACTTCCATCACTTCCAAGATATCTCGCACCTTACGAAAAACAAACAGTCAATAAAGAGGGCTGACTGATTGACAAAATTTTATAACTTTCGAAAAACTTGTCACACCGTCGTGTCGTTTCATACACAAATTAAACAGAGTCCTTTTTTTGATCACCGGAAAATCGATAATTTTCTTATACACTTCTGTATGAAACAAAGTTAAAAAAAAACGAAAATGTTTGGAATTGAAGATTGTTGAAGACTGTTTGTTGTTTGGGCAGCTTTGATTTGAAGATTATTTTTTTGAAGAATTTGCCGAAACGATACATAGGTACATAGGGAGGCCAGTCAATCGACTTCATTCAGATTGTTTTCGAGTGATTTTTCAACAATTTCATTCCACTGATCCCGAAAAACATTTTTGTTTAAAGAGGGTTCAAAAAATAATACATACAATGAATAATGACAAAACATACAAAAAAAATATGTGTAATCCCAACGTTGCAAAACCGGAATCAGAAAATATTTTTTTTTTGATTTTATCAATATTCAAAATTTATTTGCAACGGAGGATAGAGTTATATATGACCTTATTGTAGAGTTTGTTATAGCAAACAAAATTTGTTTTGATAGAATTAACGCAATGTGCATGGTGGCTAAAGGAATTAATACAAAGTCAAAAAAAATTATAATATTCCATACTTTGTATCTTACCTACTAGAATATACTCGTCATGGTCGATCATTTCGGGATAATCATAGAAGAGAGGTCTCACCACTGGATCTCCATATTTTGTGTGTAGATAAAAGAGAGTGTAGAATACAGGTATGTACCTGTAGCGAGTTTTCATCGCTTGTCTGATGACTACCTGCATATCATCGTAGAACTGGTATGGTTCGCGCCTGTTGACGTTGTTGTTCGAGTGACTTCTGAAGAATGGTAGCCATACTGCAGCCTGCAAGCACAATATTTTTCAGCATATTGGACATACAATAGGTCTTCTGTTTGAAAATGAATTTTTGTTTCCTCAAAGGTATAATAATGAACGTTTCAAGAATGATGAATGACATGAATATTGAGAAGAATATATCGCACACTGGATACAATTCGTACCAATTTCTAATTTGATCGATTTCTCAACTTGATAACGTAATCCACGATTCGCAATTTTGATTCATTTATTGCACTATTACTCCAGTAAGTATGATCAATCAGAACCGCATAGAATCAGTTAGTAACATCAGTCATTTTTAGCAGGAAACTAACATGCACAACTTATTGAGATATTTCTAAAAAATATGTTAACAATTTTCTACAGCAGTGCTCCTACTTCACCAAAACAGTTTAAATTCACCTTTACTCGACGAATACACATTTCGATTAAAACATTGCTAAAATCAGGAGTACTTAATCATTGCTGCATGAAATTGAAACATTCGTATTCCAGATATTTGATCTTTGATACATTCAACAATAGAAGAAACACAAATCTCTTTTTGTTCATTATCTTGCTAATTGTTTATGAGGAAAAAAAATGGGAATAATTTGAAACAGTGTCTAGGTTATTTCCACTTCTTACCTGATACCACCTTAGTACAAGGTTATCTGGCGTATTCCAGTCGAATCCTCCAATGTCAGCACCGCAGAATACGTGTCCCATGAGGTTCGACAGCATACATTCGGAGTAAGAGATGGAAAGATAAGGCCATTCTGCTCTGTTGTCTCCACTCCAAATAGCAGCGTACCTTTGCGATCCGACGAAATGGGAACGGGTGAGAACGAATGGTCGTTTCTTACCTTCGTCCCTTTGCATGAGTCCTTGATGGGACGCTCTGCTCTGTGAATAAAAAGAGTTAATTTTTTCTTATTTTTCAGAGTTCATTCATCATTTTGGTGATTGGGCAGTACAGCCAGATGGGACATCGAGATTCCTATCGTGAGTAACTTATTCAAATCAACTCCTTCTGGTCTAGTTATGACTTTATTGGCGCTCAGGTCTATAAGATTGTTTCTTATCGAAAACGGATAGTCTTCGGGATTGTCACTGACAGTTTAAATTTTTTTCGTTTGTTATATTCAGTGAGAATAATCTATAGTCATAAGGACATTCCTGGAATTTGGTTCACATCGAGAAGTATTCCCAAACCTACCACTCCCACGAAATATTCGGAAAAAACGAGTTGTTAACGAATGCAACTACATATCCAATGTCTTTCACAAGCCATACAACTTCTGGTAGGAGTCTTCATACTAGATTGTCAAAGCCAAGCCGAGAGTTTTCAACCAATTGTTTCATTTACTTGATGAATTCAAAATGACGATTCATATTCAATGAAATACTCTTGGTCAGATCTATCCTTATAGATCATATGCATCCTAGCTCTCACAAGTCTCTCAAATACTTCTGAGGGCTGCTCGTAAGGTAGCAGCTGGTTGATGGAAATTACATTTTTTTTTTCATTGCAATGGAATAGACAAATTAGATTGAATTATAGCAGAAACCGTTACACTATATTAAGCCAAAAACTGAGTACCTACCGTGAAATGCAACTACAAGAAAGTAATATTGTAAATTTTTTTGAATTTTCAGTTAAACTAGTAGTCTAGTGACAACAATTAGTAGATTCAACAAGTGCCATTTTGGTAAACTTTTTTTAGCAGTCTCCGAAAAATATAAACTGGGTGCCATTCGATTGGGAATAGCATGTTAAAGATATTTTAAATAAAGAAAGTTCCGTTTGCGAAAATTGCAAAACATTTAACTGAAAAAAAGGGTGGCTTAGTTTTTTGCGAATATCTCAAAAACTAATTGAGATTTTTCAAATCTAAAAAAATACAAGAATAAGAGGAAAATTCTTTGAAAAAAGTCCTGACTCCGGGAACTCTAGGGCCAATATTCATAATATATCCAGAAGAATGAAAATACGCCCGAAAACGGGTGTTTTGACTTGCGCAAGCCACGCCTACTTCGTACCCTTCATCAATAAAAAATATGTAAATATATAGAACATGAAATTTAAAAAAATTAATAAATTCAGGAGCTCACGGATAGATAAATGAACAATAAGCCACCGGAAAAAAATTCGTATTGTAATTTTTCAATTAGTTATGCAATAGTTAATTAATAATTTTTTGGTGCTTGAACATGAATATTGCAAGTGTGATAATTGTTAAACTAGGAAAGTTGAGATTTTTTCCTTTCTTGGAGCTATTCTTGAAATGCTTCAACATAGATCCTCGTTGGAAATATTGAAAAGAATATATTTTTCAGTTTTTTATTTTTAATTTACACAGTTGCAAAAATAAAAGTTTGAATTAATCATTGAAATTTTTTTTTTCTCCAATTTTACCTATTAGTGATCCGTCGGATGCTGTATGGATGATTTCTTTTTTAATTTTATCTCTTTGTTTAAGAAATTGTTATAAAAAAATGCGTTGTTTGAAAGATAATTGATTTTTTCTGGAATCCTAATCTTTCATGCAAATAATTATTTTCAAAATGAAAAATGGATCCTCACTAAGAATTTTTTATTGTTTGAAAACGCATTTGTTAATTAACAATAAGTTTCTACCACTTATAATTATTAATAATGAGGAACCATTTTTCTTTTAATTAATCATCATTTGTTTTTCTTTTTGATATAAAAAACGTTCTATGAATTGTTTATTGTTTATGTAATAAACAATTTTTTGTTATTAAAAAATAAATAAAAAATATATAAAGAAAAAGAATAATGACTTTAAAAAATGGTTCCTCAATATCAATTATTATAAGTGGAAGAAAATTTTTGGTAATTAACAAATGACTTTTTAAGCAATACGATATTTCTTTTAAAAATCTATTTCCCAAATAAAAAACGCATTTGCTTATAACAATTTTTTAAACATGGGAGATGAAAATTTCAAGTAATCATTTCCATGCAGCTTCTGATAACAAAAAAAAAGAATCATTAATAATATTTTTAAAAAATGTTTCGATGATTAATTTGAGTTTTTTAATATCGCAACCACGTAAATTGTTAATAAAAAACTGAAAAATATAAATTTTTCATTTTCCCAACTGGGATGTATTCCGAAACCTTTTAAGAGTAACTCCAAAGAAGGAAAAAAAATCAAATTATCACACTTGCAATATTCATGTTATAACTAATTGAAGAATTGCGATAACATTTTTTTTTGGCAGATTATTGTTTATTCATGAGCCCCTGCATTTTTTCATTGCCTAAATTTTATATTTAATATGTTCAAAAAAAAAATATTGTTGAAGTGTCCGAAGTAGGCGTGGCTTGCCCAAGCCAGAGCACCCGTTTGCCGCCGTATTTTCATTCCTCTGGGAAAATTATAAATATTGGTCCTACAGTTTCGGGAGTCAAAACTTTTTTTAGGAAGATTCCTATTCTCTTTGATTTTTTTTTATTCGAAAATTCTCAGATTTTGAGATAGGTATTCGCCAAAAATTAAACCCTTTTTTAAATTTATTGTTTATAACTTTTGCAATTTTTGCAAGCGCAACTTTCTTTTCTTTAAAAATCATGTAAATGCTATTCCAAATCGAATGACACCTGGTCATATTTTTCCGAGACTTCTGAATAAAGTTTACAAAAAAGTCACTTGTTGACTACAGTGAATTGGCGGTCCGATACAATAAATCTGAAATGAAAAAGTGGATATTCATACCTGTAGAAATCCGTATACGTTCATAACATCTCTGTGCTTTACATTTCCGTTTTCCAAAACAGTGCGTGGTAGAGAGTTCTCGTCATCATATGCATTGAAAACAGAGGGTTCGTTCATATCATTCCAGGTTCCAGCTAAGGTTTCTGTGCTACCAACGAACTTGTCATAAGCGTACCAGCTGGCCCAGTAATCTCTACCGGCGTCACTCAGAAAATCGATATAGCTTGATCTGCCTGGCCAGCAATCACCTTCATGAAAAAAAAATATTGAATCGTTTATCAAAAAATGTCAATAGGCAAGCTTTTTCTTTGGAAATGCTGGGTGTTAAAACTAATGCTTTCAATAGGAAGGGCTGGTACGGTTAGATTATATTGAGGCATGCAGTTTTTCTAAGATATTGTGCTTGGTAGTTCAATGTCCACTCAAATATTTATTTTGATAGAAGTTTTGAATTGTTTTATGCTTTATAGAGTTGGAGCATACATTTCCGAAAGGAATATTGGGCTCATTGTGTTCCAGAGTTACTTCCACATTGAGTGACATTATATACTTTACTTCAGATACACCTGAATTATGTTTTACATTTCCGAAAGAATCATCATTTTGTGGCAACAAATGCTCATGTGGTAGCATTGTGCTGGTGGTAATTTAACAAGATATTGATAGTTTAGACATTGATGGACATATGGCGCTAATTCATTTGTCTAATGGAAGACTGAGAACAAATCTGATTTTAGAGTTAACTATTGGGTTTTCCAAATAATCCCGACGATTTTTCACTGCATCTTTCAAACTGAAACATGTCTTTATTCGTGCGTGCTCACCATACGTTTTTCACACACGCAGAAAGTCGTGAACGTCGACAGGCAGCATTTCTCATGCAGGGTTGAAAATGAAGGGTGGGCAAGAATGAACAAGATCTGCAGACATCTGAAGAATTCGGGGTAACAAATCACATACATCAATGCAAAAATTTTTCTAAAAATGTTGATGGGAAGGTATATACCGCTCATATCCGTATATACTTTATTATTCATTGTACATTATTTAAATAAATTAGAATGCAAGTACTGACCAGTAAGCTTTCTGTTCACTGGTGTCCTACTTACCCTGAAAATCAGAGCCATCTGGATTCTTGACGAAATATTTATCTTTGGCTCCTGTGTATACAGCATAATTATCATCGATTTTAATATGAGGATCTTGAATGGAAACTAGTTTCCTGTTGGTGGATGCGATTGTTTTTTGCATTTCTACCGGATCAGGGAAGTTATCGTAGTTCCAGGTGAAGTACCTTTTACCATCTGTGTAGTCGATATCGAGCCATATAGCGTCCATGGGAAAGTCGCCTTGGTCCATTCGTGATATTACTTCCAGTACTTCGTTCTGTGTTCCATAAGAATATCTAGATTGGTGGTATCCAAGTGCCCAGAGCTGAAAAATTATGAGTTAATATTAATATACTCCTGAATAAAATCTATGGTGTACAAGAATGTAGGTAATTTTTTCGACTGGATTAAAAAGTCCTATAATATTCGAAGAACACCAGGACAGAACGTGGAAATAGATGTTTTTCTTGGGTTTTTGCAACTATATTCTTCGGAGGACACTTTTCTACGAAATCAGTTACGGAACTTTGCCGTTTGTTGAGAAAACAAGTCTTGAGAAAAAGAAGTTCAGTGAGTCTCGTTTCAGATCATTTTGTATCATCGTAAATAGAAAGTTTAAGGAAACTTTGTGACATTTGTAAATTCCATAGAAAATTTTATAGCAGTTAATTTTAGCCAGTCAGATGCCTGCATTTTGACATGTTGCTATATGACAATAACCTAATTTCTTCGGAAATTTCCCTCTGGCTTGACAGCTGTCATAAACACAGTGGCGTGATATTTATTTATAACTGAATTATAGGTACATGTTAATATCTGTTATTCAATTATTTATACCACATTTTAATAGAGCATAGGGAAATTACAAAATTTTACAACAAATCCGAGATTAATGAATGAAGGTGCCGCCGATGTAATTAATTAGCGTCCGATAGAAGTAGACCTTTACTTTTTTTCCCTTTCCTCTAGTACTATAAAATTATGTGATTTTGGTAGAATATTTGCTTCTCTATTTAATTATTTAAACCACATTTCACTAGAGCATAAGGAAATTAAAATATTTGATATCAAATCCGCAAAAAAAATAATTCGCAATAAGCTGTTGTGAGACAAAGCCTTAACAACGGCCAACTATAATGTCCGTTACATAGATAATAATATGTCACCTAAGTATGTCACCAATTTAATTTCTATTTTAAAAAAGTGTTGGTATAATATTTTCTCACCGAATCTCCCGTGAGTATGAATTAATATTCCGGAAATTTTCCTCAGTTGCGAATTTTTTAAGAAAATTCGCACTTCGAGAAAATTTCCGAAAATAATTCATGCTCTAGGGAGATTATTAGTGAAAATTTCACACCAAAAATTTCCAACCACTCGAATGCTCTCATTTTGACATGTAACCCTGGAAGTGATTACACTGGAAAATTCTTGATCTTAGTAACGATATTAGACAATAAGACATTTTTTCATTTTTCAGATATTGCAATTTGTCTAAATCTTTCGCGTTATAAATGAAAAGGGATTTGATAAAAAAAGAATTCGTATATTATTCATATATCATTTTCAAATTCCAACACTATTATTTCTTTCACACGCAAATACGAAGGTGAACTAAATTCAGTAGGCTCTACTAAATACTTATGTTTGAGCAAGTAAACATATTTGAATACTCTTTTATTGTTCTTTTAGTGCGAGAAAAATATTTTTCGAACACGAAACTATGTTCAAGAGCGCTTCATATGATTATTTCGATATGCTTGTAGAACGTTGGGAATTATCGCCACACAAGTATCGAGAGCGGGACAAATAGTGGAAATCATCCCCAAAGGAGAAAAAGTTACATCCTTCAGAGTTGTTACCACAAAAGTTTCTTGAGAGGATACAACTGCTGAAAAACCTTGACATTTATGCATATCTATTGGTGTGTTTTGCTCACTGACAAAAAAACATTTTTGACACAAAAAAACTTTTTGACTCGATACAAAGAGAACATTTTCGAATTTTGATAATGGAAACAGATTTTGACTCTGACACATTGAAGTCGTTTGGAAAAGAGGAGTTTTAATCTTTACGGACAGGCAAATTTTAGAATACTGACAATCAGCCCTATGCTGTATCACTTCCGTTAAAAATAACGTCACCGATACTCGCCATTTCCGTTATTTTGCTATTACCAAGCAAAAGCAAAATAACGGGGATGGCGTATAACGGTGACGTTATTTTTAACGGAAATGATACGGCATAAGGCTGAATATCAAATAATTTTTACAGCAGTCGTTCAAATGGACTGACTTATCAGGGCATACAAACCATGACATGAGCTAGAAGTAAAAATTCGTAGAGCTTTCCAAGATATCACGCCCCAAATGTTGAGAAACGTTTTACATGAAAATATCACCAGAGTCAATAAATGTATTGACGCTGAGGGAATGCATTTCGAACATTTGTTTTGAATTTATTTTATCTTTAATCCTATCAATTTGAATTTTTTTTTTTCGATAAATCTGTTTTTTTTTATTTGAATAATAATAATTGGATTTTTTGGTATTTCATTTCAAAAAATTACTTTCTATTATATCATTAGAAAGGAATGGTTATGCTGAATAGTACAGGCAAGAAAAAGTTGTATGTTCCTATTTAAGTTATGGACCTACAGAGTATTGTTTTTTCCTAATTTTTCCAATATTTTTTTTGGCGGCTTTTTATAACGCCGACGAATGAAAATAAAATATCACAGTAGTAGCAACTGCTATCAAGTGACGTATGGTTTCCATAGCCAACTTTTCAATTTTTGGCTTTCATTTTGCTTCCACGGCCTACTCGGTGAATTTCAATAATAATTTTTTTCTGATCTAGTTTCTGGTTAGATACCAACTTGTGATATGTCATTAGAAAGGGAATTGAATGCTGAATAAAGCGAAAAGAAAAAAAAAATAGGGTTTTCATTTAAAATAAGAAAGTTGATGTTACTTCCGGTCAGACCGGGAGTTAACTTCGACATGTCAATATGCTCAAATTCTAGCTCTTATGTCATTATATCGACGCTCTAAATTTCACAAACCTACTTCATACAATAACTGAGATATTCCGTAGGCAATACTTCCGTAGCCACCCGGTATTTCAGACGACATAAATTCACATTCACAGTTGTAAAAAAATGTTTATATCTTGTTTATGAAATTCGTGTTGTCATGGCACATTCAAAAGAACTTTAAAATATTAACACTTTCATATGCCATCAAAGAAACACCCATTTCATGCATTCAAAATAATAATAATGGTTTTCCTATATAACGTAGGAAAACATATTATTTGTTCACATTCAGTAGGTGATACTAAAATCTCACCTGTGGCAAATGGGCTTTTCCAGTTAGGTCCGTGATTTGCCTAACAACTTCTTTGGTGGTAGGTCCCAAAAGTACGAAGATGTCCAGAGTTCCTCCTTCAATCATAAAGTGGCCCGAAGGTTTATCTTGTACGGAATTGTTTATATCGACCCAAGTCTGAGCTGCATTGTGAACGAATACTCCAGCTGTTTTTGTGGAGCTGAAACAAAAAATGTGACCATTCGAAACCTTGATTGAGACCATAATACAACTTGCGGAATGTATTACTTACGATTGTCCGCACAAAATGGGTTTGGCTCCATATAATGCCATAGGGGAGCCCACTTCATATCCTGCTGTGTCGGAGTTTTTGAGCTTGAACGGATCCATAGATCCATCGGCCGTGTTTGGTAAAGCTATTTTGGTGGCATGGTGGTGAAGTCCAAAAAGCTGCTTCGCACCAGGGAAAGAGACATCAAACGAGAAAGCTTGACTTTCTTCGGTCTGGAATGAAAAAAAAATCTGATTGACTCCACCATTACTTGATGAACATCCATATTGAGGAGTTGGTCATTGCATTTTGGAACACGTGTGGTAGTAATATATGCCATAACATTGTTTTACACATACTTACATTGTCCAAAACAAGACGCGATCCATCGAATACAACTTGCAATTCACCATTGTTGTAAAATTCAACAGTTATTGGTGGCCCCTTTTTCACAACAACTTTGGATCCGTCTCCATTGCTTGCAGTTAGAGTTACAGAATCATCAGATTGAGATTCAGTTTGATAGCTAAAATGAACGGAAATAATCGTTTATGAAAGATTATGAAATTCATTTCTATGATTTCTTAGTCGTATTCGACCATCATTGGGGAGGGAAAAAAAAGGTTCGCCTTTCACTGTTTCAATGGCATTTTTGAAAGATTAGAAATTGTTACAATAATCTATAATAATAATAGCGAGTAGAGTCTTAATTTATATATAAATATATAATTATTTCCAATAAATTTCTTCGTTTTCTCCCTCAGCAAAAAGTGAGGAATTGAATACTGGAAACTTCGTGGTAAATATCAATTTTGGTGTTTTATCGGGGGTAATGCATCAAGACCTCGTTTATCAGTGAATTTTTCAATTTCAACGAAAACGATTGTATTCGAAAATTTATCGAGTTGAATTCGGAGATTTATTTCTGATTATTTCTTTCGTCTATTAAATATCAGTCATCAACCAATCATACGTTTGTTTCCTGTTTGACAGGACCAATCAACACGCTCTATTAGCGACTATTTACATGATGCACAATAGTCACCGACTATTCAGCATGATACTCATATCAAGGAGCCTGAGCATCTGACAGTACTCTAAATAAATACATATTAAACGTCAAATAGAATCAATCGTGTTAAAGCTGAATAATTATTTGAAAATGAATCGGTTTGGAAAAATCAAAAACGATGAGATATCGAGGCTACAATCCCTGACAATACAGTGTCATTCATATGACAGATATGACGAAATGGATTCAAGAAATAATCTTTATAAATTTAACACGACCTTGATTAATTGTCGACTATTTTATTGCTGCTAAATTTCTCTTGTATTTATTAATTTTACTCGACATTATTTTGGCATTAATAATCAGAGATGAAAGCCCTCGAGCTTCGCTCTCGGGCTCTCATCAGATTATTAATGCCAAAATAATGTCTCGTTAAATTATTATAAAATACAGTCGAAATTTAGATGCAATAAAAATAGTCGACATTTATCAAGGTCTTGTTATATTACCCTTGAATAAAACCCGAGAACTGTTAAGCTCGAAGGTTTTATTCTTCGAACATAAATCTACGAATTTAACGAGATGCATTTTCTAAAACAAAATTTTTGAGTGCAAATAGCAAGACTTATTATTCGATTTGATAAACGACGGTCGAGTTATATTTGATCGGATTGTTTCCCAAATATGTCAATTAACCAATAACACTCATGCCACAACGTACATAATTATTTTTATTGAATTAATGAACATAATATTGTGTCACACGAAGGTTTAACTATGCTTTTTGCTTCAAAATTATTCGTCTGAGATTGTTTCTAGATATGTTTTTGGTCGAAAAATTGTTTCCCAAAAGTGGTGTCATCAGCGAAGAAAACACTTTCATGAGTTGTTTGAATTAAGGTTAAGTCATTTATACAGTTAATGAAGCATAATGGTCCCAAAACAGACTCCAAATTATACCTCTCTATTGGACGAACCATTGTTATAAAACACTGCTTGGACTCGATTTGTTAAGTAGAATTAAATGAGGTTTAGAAGTATTCCCCTGATTCCACTGAAATTTAGTTTTGCGAGTAATATATTGTGACGGACACAATTAAAATCTTTGGACAGATACCCATATCGTATGCCTGTTCGAGTCATTTTTTCACAGCATATCTGTCAGTTTCTCTACGACGTTGGAACGATTTGAGCTTAAGCCAAATTGTGGATGATCCAAAAAGGAATGTTTGACATATATGTTTTTACTTACCCAATCGTTTCGGGTTCTTTCTCGAGCACATATTGGAGTTCATATCTTTGATTATTTTTTTCCACAAGTTTCATCCTCAATTTGTTTCCTTGGAGGAAAGTTATCTGCAAATTCAGTTCGTTGTTTGCACCATTATTAACAGCGATATTGGCAACATTATTGTCCTGTTGAAGGGTAGAAATCTGAGCCGAATATTGGTCATTTTGACTCAATTCTAGGTGTCGAAAATTCCTGAAATTCATCAAGAAAATGTACTCCTTTCATTTATAAGTTTCTTCATTTATGAAATGCATAGATTCATTTATGTATGAATACACTACTTTATTCTTTCGACTTACGTGCAAAATGGAACTCTCGAACAGTCCTTGAAGAGGCCGTGGTCAGCACTGAATACAGCGCTCACCAAACATATAAGCCCCAGTTGTAACCTGAAATCAATTGAAAAAATTATCCAATATGAAAAGTAAAATTTGATACTATATTCGCCATAAATGTTATTTATCTCCTACGGTAGGTATGAATTCAAATACCTTGATGAACACACTTAAATGCCATACCCAAAATTTACAAAAAAAACTGAAAAATATTAATGAGTTCAGGTTAAATGAGTTTATTCCGAACTACAGGATATTGTTACAAACAATATAGGTTTAAGTCTACTAGAAGACCTTTTCGGCTGCAATGTCTTAATAGTGACAAGAACTTTCTAGATGAAACCATTTCATTAACGAAAAGACAGACCATTTCTTTGAGCACTTCATGTGTTTTCTCACAGGGAAAAAATTATTGATAATTTCGCAACAATAAATAATAAAATTCCCTCAGCTAGATTTTGAAAACGACATATATCGACAAAAAGTTTTTCTCAAAAGTGCCTCAAATAATAATGATTCTCAAAAATACTGTAAAGTGTATCGCCTGTGCGAGTAGAGGACGGCTATTATAATAATAATTATAATAAGAAGCGGTGTGGTCGACTACCATCCAAGACCTTTAGAAAGGGTGTGTTTCATGGAGACATAAAGTATCTGTTTCACATAGCTAATCTGATAATATATGCCTGGCGAAAAAAGGGGCCTACATCAGTCATTGAGGGTGGTGGAGGAAATGACCTTCAGCTCGTAGACGGAAATATTCTACATCATCTTGATGCCGGAGAGACATATAGTTATAATACCAAGGGATGAAAGAACGCCACTCCCAAAAGATAACTACAGTTAAGAACTTCATCCATAGCAAGTATCAGCACAAATTCCGACAGATCTGAACTGAAGGAACTTATGTTACCAACTCGCAGACTATTAGGCTGATGGTAGCTTTAGGTACTTGAAAAGTATGACCTTCGTTCATTAAATATTCCTTAAAAATTCTACTTTTTGTTATTACTCACCTCATCGTGGCGTCGTCCAGTACAGCATGCGTATCTGAATCGTTTTATAACTTTTATAATCTAACCACCCATATTGCTGAGCTATCCTAATCTGCGATCAAGTTGAAGGTCAATTATCACTTGAGCAAAAGTCAGTATAGATTTCACGGTGATATCTGAAAAGATGAACCTAAAATTAATAAGAAACTAATTAACAAAATCATCTGTAAGTTATTAATGCAAGAGAAAAATTTTACTGGTCCGGAATATCAAAACTGGCATATTTTGTGTTCCAGTCTTAGTACCTTCTTTGATACATCTAGGAGTATTTCAATTTCATTTGAGTGAGATACGAATTGTCAGCATAGTTGAAGGACAAGCATATTCATCAAATAGAACTTATTTTTTTCCTATCGTCAAATGATTGTATGGTTCCTGAATGAGCCACAAAATGGTCCTGGTTTTCTTCCTTTTTTGCATAGCATCGTTTCTTCTTTTACTTATTTCATGGTTACCTCATTTGCATCTTACCAGTTTCTTGAGAATTTGCTTTAAGTTATATCCAAGGTTCTTTTTAGGAACTGAGAGTACCTATACTTACTATAGTTAGGTCACACTATCCCTTTTATTCAGAATTTCAATTACCTTTGTTTTCTTCAATATTTTCATTGAATATGGCCTGGTTTCTATGTTGCCATAGCAAAGGATGATCCAAGTATTTGACGACACTCCCATAATATTGAATGCAATCGTTGAAAAAGACAATCAATACCTCAAGAAACACCCCACCAATTCATAACTTTAGAAAACACGAATTTTCAAGACATTGATGGATCGGCCCAAGACTTTCTCCAGTAATAGCGGTATGTTACAGGAAGAACTGAAAGCACTTTAACGAGGGGTTTATTCATTATCGCAGATTAATTCATTTATTTTACACAACCACATACTAGGGAGGGTACAGACGAGTGTTGAATGAAAAAAACATCAATAAACTATCATATAACGGAAGAGCATTTCGAGGGTGAAACTCTAAAGCTGATCGAGGATATATAAATAGCTTGAAATGTCACCACCAGGAAGATGGTCGTGAAAGAGGACGCGAAACTCCTTCCAGACTCCATCATAGAGCTGAATAATATCAACCCCGAGAAAAGTAAGAAGTAACAATATGAGAAAAACTCAAACAGGGAGCAAATGATTACGCTGGAGAAAGAAATCAAGGATGAGGTCTGGAAGAGAACATTGAAAAACCTGAGTGTGAGCGGCAGTTTTCTCTAGCAGATGTCCAGGCGGCTCCAAAAGGGACAGAAGTACTTCTCCGCTGTTGAGAATGGCCAAGCATAGACGATGATATAAGACTGAAATGTTCTCCGAGTACTTCCAGAGTAGGCCACGAAACATCTTTAGGCGGTGAGCGGGAAGCCTTGAAATTCAGACAAGCCCCTAGAGAAAATCTAGGTAGTCGTGCCCTTTCGAAGCAGACTACCGGCTTCAAGAAGCTCTGGGAAATAATTGAAAGGTTCCCCAGAAATAAAGCACCTAGTTTCAGATAGGAGAGACGTGGTACTACTCAGGAATCTTCCACGAAAGGACATAGTTCAGCTGAACCACAGTGTCATAAAGTGGCAATACTACGCGTGAAGAGATTGTTCCAATACTGAAGACGGATAAATCGGAAGCCAGGATCGAGAGGTACCTCCCGATTTGACTGCTGAAGTTGGTGGACAGGATCCTGCTGAAGAGATTTGGGGACCTTAGGAAGGAACCTCAACTCGTCTCGGAAGAGCTATTTGGCTAGTTCGGCTTCCTGAGATGGAGATTTTTGTATTAACAATGTTGAGGCCAGGCATTCCAAGGCATATGTCTACAGTTTTGTTTTCGTACTTGGTAGGCAGGATTTTTTGTGTGAGAGTCAACGATACCAGCTCCGCAATGATGATGGCCGATGCAGGGGTGTCGTAGGGACATTGCCTGTCGCCAGCTTTGCATTATCTGTATACGCACTACTTTTCTGGCAACACTCCTGGACGGGCAAGTCGTGCCGTATCTTGCGAAGAACAAAATAGTGCTAAATCCAGTGAGAACAAAACTCGTCAACTCTACCAAGAGGAAGCGCTCCATTGTGGAGATCATGGAAAGGTTCAGAGCTCTGGGCACCAGAATTGACGAAGCGGACTCCTTGCAGTACCTCGAGGTACAGCCAGACAAGCGGTTGATATTTGTCAAGCACGTCAGCTTGGTATTATAGTCATGGGTAGTGACAGGTACATTCGGTCGGTGGCATTGTTTGGGCTGGCCAATATCGAAACCATCGAAGTTTATAGAAAGAAACCCTCTGTTGATTTCTATTGATATTTCATCCTTGGAAGCACACTAACCAAGTACACCACGAGAATTGAAAGCCATCAAAATTCCCCGAGGAGGCATCAGGGGTTGATATACCAGGCACTGGATATCAACAACGTGTGGTTTGTCTTGTGCTTTATGGTTTGCTCGCTCCTGGAAATAGAGGGCAGGACTAAATCCCTCACCACTGGAAATAACTGAAATTCGTATCTTCGTGTCTATTGTGATTTCTACCATAATTTTATTGAAACAAGATTGTTTGCTTTTTGGTTGTCTTCAATTTATTTTGTAATGATAAAATGATCATTTGTTGAGACTGTATGATTATGATCTGCCTGTTTCGTATTTGCTTTCTGATTTTTTTCTACTTCCTGACTCGAATAACTGAATGAAGATATAAACCTTTTCTTAAGCTAGTATAACAATATTCCTTGAAGAGGAACCGGCTTTCGCAAAACAACAGAATGAACGGAATCAAGTCATCAACGAGATAGGATCATAATATGGGTTTGAGCCATTTTCGATGTTTCAATAATTATCTTAGTGCATATTGTGTTTTTAGCTTCATTTCATTGAATGCTTATGAAATAATCTCTAATTCAATATCTTAGTCTCCAGGGATCATTTCAGATTATTAATCCATTCGTCGCTCGTGTCAAAACAAGGTACTTGAAACTTGAAATACGTTTTATCAGTTTTTTGTAGATCTACTACAATTTTACAATGAGTGTTATTTGTTCTCACTTTGAAATTATCTCGAGATTGAATTAGCATCAATCAATCACACTTTTATCCACCGACAAATTATTCAAGAAACTCCAATATATACATGGTGTCTCAAAAGTCAACGTTATACTTTGGGGGGCTGACCAGAATATCGAAATATAACCTTGGAAAAATATTCATAGTTCTTGATATATTTTTCGTGTGCCACAGCTGCGAAATAAATTTCTACTCGCCAAACCTTCTGACAAAAATTGATATTTTTGTCTGATTCATGATTTAATTTTTCTTATTGGCTAACTTAGACTCTTGATGACTCGATCACCTCATTAACCCGGCGAGTTCATTGGGAAATTTGATCATTCAGTGTAGTTTTCGACATGGGATCACATTCAGATAAAATGATATCGCTATATTAGACGTGTTTCGTCAACAAATTTGTCATCCTCAGGAGCTCAAGTGAGCAGTAAGCTCTGAGCTTCTGCGGATTGAAGTGTTCTGAGGATTGAAGTTATATTTTTTTATAACTGTTATTGCGTTTCTTGATTTTTCTCGGTCAACGACGACTTCTGTACCGTGGCACATTTGTCGATCCCGAAATCCATACCGACAGCATGCGTGTACCCTTTCACCACACTCACCATCCATGTATGATCTCATGCTGGATGTGCCGCAGTTGTATCCACAGAATTTGAAAATGGCGTTTTTATTGGAATTTTATTTATTTATTTACTTATTCATGATACAAACAGATAAACTCTCAGTACAGTACCTATCTACTAATTTATTTCTTATTATAAGTTTAGGAAAAAAAACCTAAATGAACCCTTAGTGACTTAGAAAATAGAAAAATCAAAAATAAAGTGAATTTGTCTAGCTTTGATCTTGAAGAAAAACGTGATATCTAGGAGACATCAATCCCAGAGCAATATCATTTATCGAAATTTCTCTTAGTCTGCGAATGATTAAATTCTGGTTCAAGTTGGTAAATTTGAAACCGACACTGAGAAGAAGTTGGTGAAAAATGCGAAAGATTCTTCGACTTTCTAGTGAAAAAATTTCAAAAGGTTTTCTCTCTGATTTTGAAATTAAATCATCTTTTAGAAATTCCCAATTTTATTTTATGAATATTATATTATGGATTCCAGCATTTCTTCAAATACAGTAATCATCAAATCGAGCAGATCTGACTGTGCCCTGTTGGTGCAATTAGTGTTTTACTGAATTCTTGGGAACATTTTCAAACCACTGGCGTATTATGGGAATTCAAATAATCGTGAAAAAAGAATTATTTCTAACTGTATATCGTCAAACACACTTTCACATGCTTCACCTGATTCCGGAAAATTACTTTAAACGGTATAAGTTCAGTACCGTAAAAAAAAGTACAGGACATTTTTTTCTGAACAAGTCCTCTAAAAAAAATTACCGTCTACTAACTGTACTCGACAGGTTATTGTATTAACATCTTCAAAAGTAAGAAATAAAATGTACGCCACACGTTCAGTAAACTTTTACCAGGACTCGTTTCAGAAAAATCTTTAAAAAAGTGAAACTTATGGTACTATCGAAAAATCAATTTCACAAAATTTCCGCCCTGCCCCCCTGCAAGCCAGAAAACGCAAAGAAATTTGGAAACATTTTCAACGGTACCAGTCGTCGAAATTTACAGTAGACCAGTGTTGATCGGGGGACGGAAATTTAAATTGGAAAATATTCATAAAAGTAGTGAGATACATGCATCCTTGCCCCCTTCTGAAAAAATATGTGAAAACTTCCGAAAATAAAATTGGAAAACATAATAATCTCAAAAAAGCATCAAAAAGTATAAACAATTTTTGTCCACTTTGGAGGCGGAACCTTGCCATAATAAAATAGGAAAAATTCGTAAAAAATAATGAAGAACGCTAGACCGTCGAATAATTCAAATTGAAAAAATCTTAGCCTGGTGCCCCCTGTCGATTAGATAGAAGAACAGTAGAAATTCGTAAAAATTACCGATAGTTTCGGACTTGGAAAATTACGACAAGAAATATCGTACAAAATGCTGTTGTAAAAACCCGCAAAATTAAAATTGGAAAAATCCGTAAAAATAGTTAAAAACATTGGACCGTTAAATCAATTCAACTGAATCTACTATAACTTTCATCCTTTCAATACTTACAAATATAATATGATACATATGTAATGATAATAATCATACCCCATCATATACACTCATAGAGTGTACCCAAAGGCAAGTATTATTATTATTATTATTTGACACATTGAAATAGGTTGCAATGAATGGAAAGCTTTGAAAAGGAGAAAAAAAAAGTAAAAGAAGAAGTATATTCAATATTGAGCTGTGAGATTGTCCATCAAGTATTCTTAACTTATTCGAGAGTTTTTTCACTTCTTTACAAAAGTTATCTCACGTTTCCATTTTCTGATGGTGAGAAGGAGGTGGTTGAATAGCTTTTTCCCATCATACGAATTCTTATTGAATTCTTAATTTGTGTAGTGGAGGGGACAGGCAGCCTGATGTTATAGGTTAGACGGGTTGCATAAGTAGACTGTTACATAATATACTCGATGTATTTTTTACGAATCGAACATACTATTACAAAAATGAAAATAGACCTACTGATGGTAGAATTATTTGTATTTTGAAGAGAGGTCTAAAGCTTGACAAATACATCTGAGAGTCCTCTTTTGGAGTGAAGAGATATGGTTGATATAGTTCTGGTAGCCTGCCCCCCAGTAACGTAAGTGGGATTCACAAAGTGCAAAATAGGCATTTGTAGCTGAAACGGAATTGGGGCAATTAGAGATGGTTGGTTCTAAGGGCACAGCAGCTTGGGGATAATTTTTCTTGCACAAATTATTGATATGTGAATATTAGTTGAACAGTTGATTATTATTCATTACAATATACAATTGCAAAAATACATTTTTAAATTAAAAAGTAAACTACCAAACAGAATACAAAAGATGGTATTTAAATTAACACAAGAGTAAAAGCTTTTTAGCATTCCAAACGAAATGTAAATATTCGTAATATAAAAATGGAAGCGATAAGTAGAAACAGGAAATAAATGTGTCCAATAAATGTAAAATATAGATAACACTGCAACAAAAGTTTTCTTCTAAGTGTTTTGTTATCGTACAGGAACATAAATATTCCGTCCCATTGTTCAAAATCTATGTGCAGATGTGACTATTTATTACCTTTTATAGTATGAAATATCGACTATTGTCGTGAATTATTCTTCTTGTTATTGATATATTGGTTTATGAATTTGTTCTGAATGTTTTTCATTCTATTTACCTTTCAATATTAGCTTACCTAGATTTCGGTTCATAAATGTTTCAGCCATTTCATTATTTCTTGTTACTGTTGTGAAGAATTTGGAGGTTACCTGAGATCTGAGTTCATTTGGCACGGACAGGACAATTATAATGATGTCCGACCTACCCTGTCACTGATGAGAGGCAATAAACCTCGAAACATGCATGTCTGCAGGTGGTCATTCCGAGCAAAATGAAGAATAATCTTCTGTTTAATTACAAGAGAAGCACGGAAGAACGTTGCACAAATATTTGTCAGATGTAGTTCAATGTCCGTCGTGGTATTAGCCAGGGAAGTAGTTATTTTCTGACAGATTTTTGCCTTTTATTTTCCACTTGTTGGAAACACTTAGAAAGAAGGGTACCCTGTATTCTTGTTAGATTGTTATCAATATGTAGACCTGAAAATTTGTTCACTTGTTTGAAGTTATCCAGAGAAATGTATTTCATGTTGCATTTGCACATCATGATGTCGGTTTTTGATACATCGAAAGATTATAATAGGTCACACCATTTTGTAACTTCTTTTAGATTATTTTCAATATTGTTCTGTATTGTATTTAGGTTTCTATTATGCCAAAGGATGGACATGTCATCTGCAAAAATAGTTGAATCTCCACCGATGGATATTTTAGCCAAACCGTTAACATACAGTAAAAAGAGCAATGGACCTAGAACAGACCCTTGTGGCAAATCCGCATGTAATATCCATTTCATTAGATGTTATACCAACGAAGGTTACCTTTTGCACAGTAAGATCTTTTATCTAAAACCATATCATCTAAGTATTTGCAGCAGTATGTTATGTTTAACGCAGTCGAATGCCTTCGACAGATCACAAAACACTCGTAGCATACTCTCCATTATTCATCTGATAGAGGGTAGTTAGGTTGTCCAGCTATTTTAGGAATGGGAAAATAATACATAAACAATATTATCAGATTTCTTTATATCGGTTTATATTTGTCATGATTAAATTATTTTTTCAAATGAATAATAAGTTCCGATCCTTTAAGAAGACTCAGTTTCTGTCCAATATCAATTGAGGCCAAAGGAGTACCATCTGCAGTTTCCGTTAATCTGGTTTCTGACGATTCTAGTTTTCCTTCTGTGTTCACAATCTCATGTAATATGACAGATTTAACGTTGAAATAGATCCCAGCATGATTTCCGTCAATGGGCCTGAAAGAATAATATTTATTTATCACTAACCAATAAATTGTTGAAATTCGCTCAATACGCAAGTTTAAAAAAACTACGGTATTGTTGTATATATTACGAAAAATACCACATTATCCATTCAAGTGAAATGACAGTTTATACAAAAGTGAAAACATATCATTTTCAATTACTACAAAGTGGTAAATATGATGCAAACAGAAATGAACTACTTTTTCCTTAAGGACATTGAATTGAACACGGCGTGGCTGGAGAATGGCGCTGCGACTGACTTGTTTTTCGTCACACTTTTGCCTTATTTTTCCCACTTTGTTGAAAATAAGTATGGAGAGAATTGTACTTTGGTTCAAAAGAGTTCATTGATTTTCATAGCTGAGAAGTTAAAGGAGGAGGTCAGGAAGAGTCAAAAGAGTCAGGGAGTCCAATATATCAAAAAAAATAAACTGTCCAGAAGATTGACAAAGGGGGTGAACAAGAGTGACAAAGGGGGTGAACAAGAATTTCAACAAAGCAGTAGGTTGGATCGAGGACAGACACCTTCAACACAAGCGGGCACTATCGTAGAAAATCTCCCCTATCAGTGGAAAAGTCATTTTTACGGAGGCATACCAATATTTGATGGACAATCTTTGTGGGTTGCGTATCGAATCCAATTTGAAGGAACAGCAAGTGCAAACGGCTCCTTCCAAGAAAAAATGGCAAATTTGAAAGTCCAAGAATTGACATTCTGCAAAATTTCTGCAAGATTGGGCAGAGTGAACATCCAGTACGAGTGAAGCTTTGGAGAACAGTTATAGGTAGCAATATCAAGAAAAAGTGCACCAAAGGCAACTAAAGAGTCGATACCAAAAGTTTACCCAGTAATTGGTCGACTCACAAGCACCGAAGAAGTTTATTAATAAAATTGGAATACAAACCTTTATCGACCGCTTGACTGTTTCATTCCATCTTTCATTTATATTCCGAAAAATTCTGACTCGAATAGAAGCAGAGCCTGAATAGTTTAGCTCCAAAGTCATGAAAACAATCGAGTCAATTTTCACAGTACGAGCTTTGCAAGAACATGCAAGTAACCACCGTGAAAGTTGATTTTGGAAAAATCTAATTCATGGACTGTAGAAGATACAACAAAGGGCCAGAAGAAATATAACAATCTGAAGTTGGTTGAAAGCTGGCTAGAGAATGGAATAAGACCTGAGTGGTAGGAAGTTTTTCGGTCTGTTACAGTTTTCAACGGATACCGGGTTCAGTGGAATTCCCTATGTCTTGATTGGTTAAAAAGAAAACAAAAATGACGGCGCCATCCAGGACAGAATAACCAAGAGGAGAAGGCAGTGTCTAGACCTGCTGATCAATGAAAACGCTGTCAATATCTCTGATTATGTATTCATATATTAGAAGTCTTTTAAAACTCCACAAAAGCATCCAGAAATACTCGTTCTTGTTTCCGTTCTTAATCGCAAATTTTCGTAAGGAAGTTTAATATGTCTTGGATGTATGTTATAGAATTTTGATTTCACTTTATTGAAGAATGCGAGATTTAGGTTTAGTCTATAGATGGAACATCCCGACACAGGACGGTTGAGGCGTTGTTCATTGATTGAACAGTTGAATTTGGTTGACATAACTTCGTGTTTGACGTGAATGTTCAGCTTGTTAATCTGATTTCTGTCCTGAAGTAGTTACCCACAAGGGTATAATTTATTCAAGCAACAAGAAACGTAATAATCAATATGGGTAATAATATGGTCGCCTTGTATCAAGGAAAAACTACTTATTATGTCAGAAGATATCGCAGAATAATGATCGTCATTTCTGGAAAGTTTTCATCCAGAAAATTCGAAATTGAGAGTCATAATCCGATGAAAAAAAATCTAGTCCACCAATGAAGTTGTATCATTCACGGGATCGTTCACATAAACGAATTTGACGATGATATGCAATACACCTAGATGATGTGAAGGTACTGCCTTCAATATAGAGAACAGTCATTACCTGCGTATGCCGTTCAGGCTAAAAAGAGCGCCCGCTACGTTTCATGGATGATAATATTCTTATTGACTTCATTGCAGAAACATACTGTCAACCTGAAGGATTATTTGAAACACTGAGCGGGCGCAACCTGTAGTTCCTGCTTGACAAATTAGAATTCTCAAATATTTTATTTAATTTTAGGGCATTCGATCACCACCAGCGGAATTGAACCAAAGCACGACATGGTTCGAGTAAACATAAATTATGTTACCAAATATGATAAATTGATTATACAAAATCCAAAACAGACTCAAGGTACGTTATCGTCTCAGAAATCATATAGAAATGTTTTTTAAAGGTATAATTGATGTGTTCAATTGAAAACACAATTTCTGATATATTTGAATTGTTTTTTTTTATTGAAACCAATAATTTGAAAACGGATTAGCTGATGATATTATTTCAAGATAAAATCAATGTAGAATGCCCGTATCTTCTCCTCCTCAATAATTTGATAAATGAGGCTAATTAGCTATCACCCAACCCTTTCCTAACGAAGAATGACCTAAATAGTCTGGTGGGAGTGATGGATTGAATTTCAAAGATATGAAATGCTTGGGAAATTTCGCAGTTTTTGATGATGAAAACATTTTTGTTGGATGAATTTTGAGCGACTATCTATGAGTAAACACGAATTTTTGTTTGCTATTTCTGATGTTCTATTTAAAAGTAGGTGAGTAGGCCTTTTGAACAGTAAAATAATGTTTTTAATAACTATATTATACTGAGAGTTAGAGCGCCTTCATTTTGATTTTTGGAATTCTTCAATTTTTTTCATTTATTTCTTGTAACTTCTGTCCCAACCACGCTGGCGTGTCCTAGATTTCCATACATGAAATAATATAAGAAGTGGAACTACACAGGTCCCATTTTAATGGGTCAGTTTTTAAAACAGCGATTTCGCTGCTGTTCCCACCGAACTAAAATCCAGAAATATATATATTATACTCACTTTACTACAATGGAAAAGTCCTCGCGATCGAACGTCATATCCAGGTAAAGGTATGAATCCTTGTTAGCGTAATTGAAGCTAATGAAATCGTCCTTATAAATGCGACCATTAGCGTTTCTGTTCTGAAAAAGTAACGAGTTGAACAAATGGATAATTTTATGCACAGAAAAATAATAAAGGCAAAAAATATATGAATTTAGTATCTTCCCTCATGTTCTAAAAGGAAAATCCTGTAATTTTGGGAATTATTCCTGGAGCTTCAAGTGACTATAAAAAATGTAAAGAATGAACTTGTGAGCGAAACATCATCGACGAGACGAATAGCCCTTTCCTGGACAGAATCTCAAAGTTCCAATGTTTGTTTAGGGACTGCACTGCATATGGAAATAGTATTCCAGGATAGTTCAGATCTGTGCCGTAAAAACCATGTGACTTTTTCTCGTGGGGCTATTTGAAAAATACAGTGTATGGGCTTTGGTGCCGTGTGGGTTAAGCGCTCGCTTCTTAATGCAATCATCCGTAGGTGTATGGATTCGAACCTCAGCACGGTCACCGTTCTCGTGTATGGCATCACACATTTGAAGAGGTGAATTAATGCGTCAAATTCAATAGTTTTGAAATTTATGTGCGAAGTTCAAGAAGAATTATTATTGAAATTTGATGATACTGTAGGAAACACGGTGTTTCTGGAGTGTCATATCATCATAATAATTGGATACGAACCAAAGTATCTAAAGCAACAGCCAGGGTCCATACAAATACCAGATTGGCCTTGGAGATAAACAGAGAGAGAGTAACTGTGAGACAAAGATCGACCACCTTTCCATCGAAAGAGAGATGTAGGAGGTCTAGTCTGGTAGAGGTCCAAATCTCGAAAGATAAACTTTCCTAGTTATTTCATCCAAAAAAAGGAATACATTACATTTAGCAGCAGCGCCAATATGATTGAGTTACCTAGTTTAATTGCAGCAGTGACTAGTGACAGTATCACAGGTACCCACTTCAGGTTCGTACTATAATAGTCACTAATGTGTTAACATGAAGACAAAGTTTTCTACAAAAAAACTCTCGACATTACAAACGATCATTATTAAGGGACACAACGCGATACCTTTCATTTCAAAACCCCTTTTCAATCTTCATCTATATGAGAGAGATACGACCCTGAATATCAACAACTTACTTGATCTAAATTGACGTAAACAGTGTATGGATCATCTTCTGCATCTGTGGTTGATGAGGCGATGGAATTCTTCCTCAGTAAGATACTTCCTGCTCTGTAATAATATGGAGACTACAAAAAAAACTTGTGTTATATATGAGATGACTACAGAAATAAGGTAATTAATTTCATTCAGCAATATTGATATTTCTGAAGAAAATTCCCGAAGAAACAGTCTATATTTCATGCTAGCGTTTATACTGAAACTTTAATGTTGAGTTTCACATATTTTTGGTTAACAAAACCGCTATGTGTACTTCTATTCAAAATAGCTATTGAATGGAATAACAGTTTTGTAAACCAAAAATTTGTGAAAGTTAACATTAAATTATTATTGTTCGAGAGATCTCTGAGTTAACGATGTCCCCCTGTACATGCTTTTTGGTGGGTATTGGTGTTTTTTCCAAAAATTGAGGCTATGCACAAAGGCGATAAACTTGAAATTTTCCTCCATTTCATGTTAAACTATATACATAGAAAAATATCAACCAGATATAATTTATCAGATCAGAAATCCAAAAATTACGTGTGGCATTCTCTAGGATCTAGATTGAATTTTTATCAGAAGATATAGCGGTACATGTAACTATCTAATTACTATTGAAACACTCGCTGGATATTTGCAATACGTCTACTATAATTAATATCGTAACTGATGGATTCATACGAGTTTTATTAACGGCCATGATTACATTACATTAGTTTGGCCTAGAACTCTATTTCGGCTCTAAACAAATGGCGCGTGTGAACAAATTAAACCAAAACTCACAGTGGAAATATCAATTTCAGTATCTATTTCTTCGCCACCGCGATATACTTTCCATTCGTCTCCCCTGTCAACTCTGTACCAATGGTCATGAGATTTTCCAGGCATCAGCACGTTCAATGTAGATATATTTGGTTTGGTAACCGCAACAGCCATGATATCCGTTCCTAAAAAAAAATCGTGTTCTTGGTAATTTTGTTATTCATTTAATAGTTATTTATGCAACAAGTGCAAAAAGTAAGTGTTTATTGCACTCGACGTGAAATTGTCCGATGAGGCCGTTAGGCCGAGTTGGACAACACGTCGAGTGCAATAAACATTTTTTGCACGAGTTGCATACAACATTTTTTCTACGTTCATGCAAAAAGCAAAAAATTATTTATTCAGGTACGGCACTAGGTGAACGAAAATGAAATACGCAATTTAAATAAATAATTATTACTATCGATTTCATCACCATCATCTAGTTTTCCATTAATATTACTTATTTTAAAACTTTCAGTTCTGTAATTGTCAGAATTGAATTTTGACTGACGTTTATATAACCACAGTTGCATTATAAAAATCAAAATCATAGTAGCCATGAGCGCGTATGTTATCAGGAGGTGTAGTCATAGTACAGACAGTTTGCTCTATGCAGGTAGACGGTTTAGAACATAGCGGATCGGTTTTGATTATGAAGTTATTCTCAGGAAGACATTGTTTGTTCAACTCTGACTGCTAACAATAATACAAAATAATATAAAATATGTAGCTGTTTAAAACGTATGGCCAATCTCACATAATATCTGCTAAATATGTAGTGGGTTTCAACGTTTATGTTTATCATGATGACAGCTCGTTGAAGTAGAATGACAGATGAGTGCATTAAAAACTTTATTGCACTAGTGCAATCAAGAGCTTCTTTTTCCACTGAATATAGTTCAATAAAGTTTTGCTTTTTGCATGAATGTAGAAAAAATTTATTGAACGCATTATATTCTACTGTCGATCGTATATATTTTTTTTTATGGAAGTTGACTGACTATTGAAAATATTTTATGCTATTGCTCATTAAAATACGGTTAGGGTAAACTGTGTATTGATGGTGTACCTGGTCCTTACTTTTGAAATTATATTTCCAAACAAGTTTCATTTCCTGCAAGATTATTCCACTCAGTTACTAGATATGAAAATGTCATAACTCGGTATCGATATTGAAATTTGAAGTATGTATGTAGAAAAGCCTACATTCCTGGCGGCTGGCGTCAGAGTTTCGGTTGTTTTAGGGGTTTTGCCGTGGTCGTCTTTCAAACGTTTCGAATGCAACTGCTGCAGTCATCTTCAGTAGCGTGGTCGATGTACTCTTCTTGACGTATCACTGAAGATGACTGCCGTAGTTGCAATCGAAACATTTGGAGACCATGGCAAAACACGGGAAACAATCAAAACATTGACGTATGTATGAATGTATGGAAGACTCCTTCCCACTCCAGACGAACTCTTCAACGGTTAAAGATATAGCAATTCTGCGAATGCCAATCGATTCAGAATAATCAAATTAATTTAATCTCTGAATTACGAGTCCACCGATGTGAAATAAAATTATTCGTAATATTGAAAAAATTCCAAAGGGGTAGACCCCTAAAAATCATGAAAAATACAAAATCGGCAGATTCACTAGCAATCCGCACTAATATGCAAAATTTCATGCAGATTTCAAAAACATATGATTTGTTCATGCTGAGATTCAAAGTTTGGCATATAAAAGGAATACCACGTAGAAAATGTCACGATGAAGACTGGAAAAAAATATGGAGGGAAATGACTGCTTCCCACTCCAGACGAACTCTTTAACTCGGAAACGATTGAAGATAGAGTAATTCTGCGAACGCCAATCGATTCAGGACGATCAAATTAGTATAATCTGTGAATTTCGAGCCAATCCATGAAAAACAAAATTATTCGAAAAATCGAAAAAAGTCCAAAAAATCATGAAAGATACAAAATCGACAGATTCACTTGCAATTCGCACTATATACGCAAAATTTCATGCAGTTATAAAAACATATGATTTGTTTATGCTGAGATTCAAGGTTTGGCATATAAAAGGAGTATAGCGTCAAAACTTTCACGAATAGAAGTAGGAAAAAATATACAGGGTGACCCAGGGTTCAACCGCTAAACGTTAAGAATCGGTTTATTAGGCAAAAATAAGATTTTTTCTCGCACAAGCATGTGTCCTATCTTGCTTCGTTTTCGAGATATAGGGTGACGAAGTTTTTAGGAAAAATCAATATTTCATTTATTACTCAAAAGCTTTTGAGCAGATTTTTATGAAACTTGGCATGCTCATTTGAGGTAATGAGGGACCCCTGATAGTTTACTTAGAATAAAATTGTTATTTCCAGCAGCGTCCCAGAGGGTAATCTATGTAATATTAGAATAAATCATTGTACGCCACTGTTTTATTGGTTTATTTTTTTCAATTAAGCAATTAAAAATACAATTTTTTTGTCTCTTCAATTTTTTTGTACCTCTATTGATTTTTGCGAAAAAATTCAATAGCTATTCTGTATTCAGAGCGCAAAGTGATTTATTGTCGCTCGTTGCTCGACAAAGAAATTACGCGGTAATGACACTCTATGCTCGAAATAACACATTATTTTTTCTACAAACGCAGCTCTTAGACAAAAAAACGATCGACACCAAAAACTTCGTATATTTTTGCAACACGTACAAAAAGTACGTGTTTATTGCACTCGACGTGAAATTCGCCGACGAGGCCGTCAGGCCGAGTTGGACAACACGTCGAGGGCAATAAACATTTTTTGCACGAGTTGCATACAACATTTTTTCTACGTTCATGCAAAAAGCAAAAAATTATTTATTTAGGTGCGGCAATAGGTGAAGGAAAATGAAATACGCAATTTAAATAAATAATTATTACTTTCGATTTCATGGCCATCATCTAGTTTTCCATTAATATTATTCATTTTAAAACTTTCAGTTCTGTAATTGTCAGAACTAGTGCAATAAAGAGCTACCTTTTCCACTAAATATAGTTCAATAAAGTTTTGCTTTTTGCATGAATGTAGAAAAAATGCGTTTAATGATCTCTAACATAAAATATCTCGATCATTAATAGCCTTCATTAATGCACTAGTTGATTAAATAACTATTTCCCGCTGCCGACACTATAAATAGTCCATACATGCATAGCAACCAAACAGGTAAATGGCCTTTATCATTCGATTACTAATTCATCTTGACAACGGAATGTAAATAGTGCCATTTACATGCCTAGAGTAATATGACTTTGACTTTGACAAGTAATACCTTCAGCTTCATTTATATCAATTTTTAGGATATAAGACTTTCTGAATATCATTTTTGTCTGTTTATTCGGTAACTCAGTTACGCGCACAAGCATCTTAGAATGAAATAACGCAACGAATAATCATGAAGGAAGGGTAAGAAAACAAACTTCATCCAGGCAAATTTTGGGAAATATTAACAAGCAGCGGGAAAAACGTAATAAGTAACACGGAATGTACCGACTGTTAACATCTTCAGTAAGCGACAAGCCTCGGCTCACCTCGAATGTTAACACGTCTTTACATTCCTTGTTACTTAAATAACTATTATTTGTTTGCATGAGAATCAATTTCAACAACAGTGAACTCAGAAAATAAAACTACCAGAAAAAGTCTAAAAGAAAAATAATGTATTCATTTGAAAATCAGGCCGATTATCAGCAAGTATATTTGCTGGGAACCTACAGTGAATAATGATAATAATAACTGTCCTCTACCCGCAGAGGCTATGCCATTAGTGAATATTATCATTAAATCGGACAGAAAATAAGGGCGCTACAACAATCAAAAAGTTATTGAGCGAATCGTAGCGAAAGCCCAATTGGGAACCCCATTCGTGAATTTTCCGGTAGGCCCCCTTGCCAACAATCTGACGCTGCAAGTGTTGTCTCGCTCAACACAAATAATAATAATGGTCTGAATAATAATTTCTTTTTTTTGTTTGCTTCAAAGCAACTATAGTCACCACGTATTATGGAAACAAGAAGTGAGATGATGATGATGCATTGTATAACCACTCACCTATGAGCATTTGGTTGTCTCTTTCGTAAATATCTGGGTATTGGTAGAAAAGTGGTCTGATAATGGGATCTCCAGTTCTGGTGTGTTCGTAGAAGAGCGTGTAAAATACTGGGATATGTTGGTATCGTACTCTTATTGCATTCCTGATGACCGTTTGTACTTCGTCAGAGAAAAGGTAAGGCTCACGTCTTTTTGCCTCTCTGCCTGAATGACCTCTGAAGAACGTTGTCCATGCCGCACCCTAAAATTCAATAATAGTGATCATTTATTGATTTCAAAAATCATCACTTCCTTGATAGTTTTGGCAACTGTGATTGTATCTAAAAATTGATCCTTGAAGTGAAAAATAAGGCAATGATTTGTAATTGAATTTTTGGAGGTCGCAAACTTTGGAGTGTAACTTTGTAGGCAATGCGTTCTCAAGTTCAACGGACTGTTGCAAAAATTTTGATATTATTGATTTATAAATAAAAGTTTTGAATGTCTACGATCCTATTGGAACAACCACAGTCAAATTGTGCACTGTAATACTGACGAAAATATTACTGATATTTAATTGGGAGTGATACCGGGCTAAGTACTGCCCCATCCCATTTTTGCTCCATATCCACTCGAGATCGCTGTTTTTTCAGTTGACACAACCTTCCTTCAGCATGATAATAAAACCCAATATCTTCATGATGGGGGTCACTCCGCAACTAGAACTGTGTATTTTGACTCATTTGAGGTATACAGGATTGCATTTTGGGGCGTACGCAGCTAAGAGATTCATGTAGGCAATTATTCAAGGATGATAAAATCCTAACAGCAGCATATCTATTCATTTTGAAATCTGTCAGCCGAATACAAAAAACAAAGTTTACTTGAAACACACGATTTTTCTAATGTAACAAATGTTAGAGCACTTGTTTGTTATTCAATAAAAATAAATAATTATCGAACGAATGTCACGAACGAATATTTTGTCTGTGATAAAAGTCAATATTTTTCGACTTGTAGTGATTAAGTGTATCCGGCTAAGCGAGATACGATACGAAACTAAACGGACTCTTTCATACAAGTAGCTATTAACTTGACCCACGCACCAGTTTGAAATTAATATTTATGCTCGGATAGACTTAAAAATCGTCAAATCGGCTTTGCTGAGAGTTCAATACATAGGATTTTGGGTCTGAGACACGTTTTAAAACTAACAGAAATTATGTGAATATTACCAAATTACCACACAACCATTTTTGTATGGGTGGTACATATTTTATTGGTAGTACCAGAAAACAACAAATTATGGAAATGACGAGTGAAAGAGGTTTAAAAAATTCCCTTGAGCAAGTGGAGTTTCCGGGAGTTACTGCTGCGCATCGGAGATGAATAGATCGGATTTTTGACGATTAGCGACCAAAATTTCAATGTTTTAGGCTACCGCGGCCTCGGATTATGTTTGAGTTCTTAACTTAGACTCATACAAGATTCATTGGATGTGATAAATAATAAACGAAACGTGGATTGCGATATTAGTGTTTCCACAAGCTGCCTTCGTAATTACTCGGGGTGTTCTGGGCCTAAAAGGAAAAAATTCAGAAGAGATATAAAAAAAAATCTGGTACAGTCATGATACTACGATCGGCAGATTACTTCAAGTCTCAGTTCTCCATCTCATGTTTGTTTTTAGAAGTTAGAAATAACGATTCCTCAGTTCTGTGGCAAGTTCTCATGCTGACAATGAAGAGTGAGGTGACTGATCTCAACGGATCGATCTCATTAAAGCGGCATATGGTCAAAAGATAAAATGCAAAAAATGGAAAAGTTGAGATTTTTAAACAATTAAGACTGGACAAGATTTCATAAAATCTGATGAAAAGTTAGGTAACAGCGAGAGTAAAAGCGAAATCCAATTTATCAAACCAGTTATATCAATTCTGGAAAAAACAAGAATTATAACTGTTTCTGCAATTAGACTGGGTCGAGTTTCACAATAGTATCCAACCACTGGAATCAAATAGTTGCCACAGTGAAGTGACTGGATGATTAGTGATGATAATGGTTGTTGATTATATTCTTCTGGTGCTTATGGGACTATCAAACAATACCCCTATAATCATCGTTATCATTAAAAAGACTCATTAAATCGAATCCAAGTAAAATACCTGATAAGGCTTCTGTATCTTCATAGCGTAAATCAAAGCACAGCATTTGATAGAAAAAAAGTTGTGGGAGGAATACTTACTTGGTACCATCTCATCAATAGCTCATCATCTGGATCACCTACGAAACCGCCAATGTCAGCTCCACAAAATACCATACCCATCAAATTGGATGTCATACACTCTGGATAGGTGTTAGCAAAATGATCCCAGGTGGCGGAGTTGTCTCCTGTCCACATAGCAGCATACCTTTGGGACCCAGCAAAGGTCGATCGAGTCAAAATGAAGGGTCGTTTTTTATGATGGTCACGATTCAAGAGTCCTTTATGGGTGGATCTTACCTGAAAAAATATCGTCAAACTTGGTTCCGCGAGATATTTCAGTTTATGTGTTCCGTATTTTCTACATATTTCCCTGACTATGAATGGAACTAACTAATAGAAAATAGACCAATTCTGAATCAGTCACAGGATCGATCAAGATATGGTGTGGTGAATTAACCTCACTTTCTAAAATCAGGACCTGGTTCGAAGTTGGGTGAAAATGTTCCTCATTTTAGGTTTTCGATATTAAAAACATTTAATGAAATTGGGAATTCGATAATAAAGATATTTGAACAGTGAAAAACAGCTTTAAATTGCTAGTCAAAAACTAAAATATGTACGAGTATAACAAACTCTCAGGCTAGTATGAAGGTTGTCTCTCGTGATATGGTACCAATTCAATTCAATGTTTCGAAATGGCAGTTGATTCCGCCGATGCAGTTTATTCTTCTTATTTTCGCAGATATTTCTGGCAAACAAATAACTTTGTAACAAGCTAAACTGACTATTTCACGATTTTCCAAAGCCAACCGTTACGATATACATTCATCTATTTATTCAATCCCAAGACACAGACAAAGTTTATATAGAGAAAAACATAAAAAAGTCTTGTATTTTCGATAAACAGACGACCCTGATGACCAACTGATTCTGAATGCTTCAAACATGTACGTCCTATATATCGTCATCTATGACGATGTTGTTAACCGTTTATGAAGCACCACTAATGTATTGCTTGAATTTATCATTTGACCATTCAACACGGATTTTTTTTTCCTGAAGGATTGTCAAATTAGGCGGAATCTAACGGCACCCAGCTATTTCACAGCTTAATGGTCATACCATTCTCCTCATATATCAGAAACGTTGAACCCAATGAATTATGTTAATGTCACAGAGAATTAAGTTCTTGACATCCTTTCAGAACTGGATGAAAATAAAGGCTGTAGTCCTGATGGAATTTCATCATATTTTGGTAAAATATGTGCATCCAGTCTACACATCTTCTTGGCCGATAATTTCATCAGATCTTACAATTAATTCATGTTTCCAAAGAGTTGAGTGGAAGCATACAGTCTTGATCTTAGAAAATGGGGATTAATCTATAAGCAATTATCAACCAATTTACAAACTGAACATATCATTAAAATATATACGAACTGACTGTGCATGAAATCCTTATTTTTAAAGTAAAAGAACGTTTCATTCATGAACAATATGGTTTCACTTGAAAAGGTCCATCGAAACCAACCTAACTCTGTATAATGAATACATTTTATGTTCAATGGAAAACCAGACCCAAATGAACGCCATTTACATCGATGTCAGTGAAGCAATTGATGAAATTAATCAATATAGTGTTGTCAAAAATACCAGAAAATGGTGTACACGGTGATATCCTTGGTTGGTTTGCTGCGTATATATTCAGTAAATCACGAATCGTCGTAGATAAGAGAAATATAAATCAAACTCGTACCTAGTAACCTCAGGAGTGCCACAAGGTTCACATCTGAGGCCTATACTTTTTAAAATGTATTTGAATGATATTAACTCATGCTTTGCATCGAATTTTGAATGTTCATTATCATGATACATATAAATGAAATAAAGGCTTTTTACGTTTTGAATCAAACTACGGAAAAACTTCTATTTTGAGGGAATTGAGGTATATATTGATAAAATACCACTAGTGTTGAAATAAATTAGGACTATAAGTTCAAAGAGAATTTAGGAAATTTATACTGAACACATAACTTTCAATCCTATAAATAATACTTCAAATTTGATGCTTTTACTTTCATTTGATTAATTTACTTGTGTTCTTATTACTCTTTTTCTAGCAACTGTTCAATTTATGGAGGAGAATGAGTTTAGGTGTTAGTAGTAGGCAACACACGCGCAATTTCCTGAGTGAAATTTGCATTAATTCTTATCGATCACACTTGTTGTATATTGAAGTAAAACTCACCTGCATGAATCCATAGATATTGTGAATATCTCCGTGTTTGACTTTGCCATCGTGTAATACCTCGAACGGTAAGGTTTTTTCCATCGAATCGTCGAATACAGCTGGTTCGTTCATGTCGTTCCAGATGCCAGCCAAGGTCTCGGTACTACCGTTGAATTTATCGTATGCGTACCAACTGCCATAATAATCTGATGCTTCCGGGATCATAAAGTCTATCCAGCTCGATAATCCTGGCCAGCAATCGGCTAATAAATCAAAATAAATTAGATTCTGTATGATGCGAGAATTTCAGTTGTATATTTTTAATAAAATTGATGAGACCATCGTGTTAGAAATGGAGACATATACACCAAAACCACAAGGTGAAAATCATTTGATAAAACCTTAAAACAGGCAGTATATCATGGTTGGTATCAACATCTATTCCCATTTGAGATTAGAGCAGAGAATGTGTTGAAGCCTATCGAAGACTCAAAAGAGGCAAGAAACGGTAAATTATGATATAAACTGGTTGAAGGCCATTATGGGTCTCGGTAATTTTTCCTCTCCTCTGGTTCTTTCAGCTCATTTCTGTCCCCATTTCAAAGTCATATGAGTAATTTCGAAAATACATCAGTAGAAGGAGTTAGTTTAACAGGATATTCAAGGAAAAATTGGTTTTCTGAGATCAAAAAAGATTTGGAACGATGTTGACAGGGATCTACGGATTACTCGACGAACATCATTGGGCGCTATGATATTACGATCCTGATTATGTTGAAAAACATCAAATTAATGAACGTAGTGGAACAGGACAGTCCAATTTTATTAGTAATGTACACCATACTACCCATTTCTTAGTTTCAATCTATCAAAAACAGAGTAGAACTAATTTTTCGCCTAGCAACTCCAGAAAAGGCTTTCAATGAATTTGAAGCTATCGGAACATGGCCATAACATCGTTATATCTTTGACGAAGACAGTTATGCAAAAACTAAAATGATTTCAGAAGATGATACAAATCACTTTGTTAAAGAAGATAGCAATATAATTCCAAAGAGACAGCAATTACATATATAGGAGCGAGATAGAAAACAATGAACACTACAACCAGTATAAAGAAATAAAACGTCAGAAGCAGCTCTAGAATAGCCAAGTCTTTCACATACTTCACTTGTATATTTCTTACCTCTTCCTGACTCTTCCCAACTTGATTAAAAAAGAATCAGGAAATTGAATACAAAATGAAATGCAATATCATACTGACGATGATGAAGTTCCACGGCCAATTCCTAAAAGTATCTGGTGAATCGAAAATTGTGCAAACTCGTGAAGAGTTAGTCAATGAAATAAATGACGATGATACTGAGGAATACTATTACGAAGAAAATAACATAAATATAAACGAATTTGTTTGTATTATATGTGGAGAATTTGGAAAAACTTGGAGGTTTGGTAACAATGATAAGGAAGTCCATATATATTATGGTCCATATTAACCAATACCTTGGAATACGGATCATCGAACATAATATGATAAACTAATAATGGGGTCTACATTACCACGGTCTTCTCAAATAACAAGGAGTAATAATAATATTAATAATAATAATACTCCCTCGTTGAGTGTACCCAAAGGCATAGCCTGTGCGGGTAGAGGACGGCTATTATTATTATTTGCCGTGGCCATCTAATTCCTCAGTTTTCACCACACGAAAGCAAACGCTACTCACTGAACATTGTGTGGACCAGTGATAGAATAGAAAAAGAGGAAGGGTGTCCTACTTATCAAGGAACCATGTTTTATAGCCATTTGCCAGAAAGAATACAGCAGCTTGACATGAATTCATACAAAAATAGAGTTAAGTCTTTATCAACGACCAAATGCTACTATAGCATATAGATTTTATGGCAGACAGGGAACTACATTAAAGCTAGCTTACCGTATCTTAGTGAAAAGTGCTTTTTGTGAACTTTAACTTATTTTATGAATTTTAACTTGTATTGTGAATTTTAACTTGTTTACTGCTCTTAATTGTTTGTTGTTATTGTTATCTACTGTTGTACCTATCCATTGACCTGTCCTATACATTCAGTGTCTGAAAGGATTAATAAAGATTATTAATATTATTTTTTTCCCGTTGGGAATTTCCCAGACAGGCCCTGTCTCCGGAGCCCCGATACTTCCGGAGGGCGCGCTGGATCATTTTTCCCAATAACCACTCCCCACGCCGTGGGGTAAGTGACTATTGGGTCCGAAAATCATGTGCCCTGAGCAGGCGGAGTGAACCAAGAATTACGGCCTTCTGCATTCGTCCGGCTAAGATTTCTGCCATATCACGGCAAGCCGGTATTAATTTCAAGTTTCAGGGCAGTGTGTCCATCATTCCACCAAGGACCCCTATTATCAGAACCACCATTTTGACAGAATGGTTTGGATAAAGCCTGCGGAGTTCAAAGAGTAGATCTCGATATTTAGTCCGTTTTTCCTCCTCTTTTCGGACGATGTTCGTTTCGCCAGGAACTGAAAACTCAATGACGAAAATCGTCCTACTTTGATGGTCGAGGAGGACTACATCAGGCTTATTGGCTTGTATTTGCCTGAGGGTAGGGAATGAGTAGTTCCAATAGATTCGGCACTTCTCATTCTCCACAACGGACTCAATATCCCCCGGAGCATAAGGCAACACTGGTGTCTCGTCTACACCGTACGAGTGTCGTAGATGGTAGTACAACACTCGTCGGGCCGCGTTATGCCTGTGGATATAAGCTGAGGCCGCATAAGCTGGACAAGCTGACAGCAAATGCATTATGTTCTCAGCTGCCCCAAGATACGCTCTGCATCTAGTGTCAGGGACCTCTATACCCATCACGCGACTACGGTAGACGAAGGTGTTGAAGACACCATCCTGGCAGGCCATTATGAATCCCTCGGTTTCCGACTTCAGCCCACTTGACCTGAGAAAAGTGAAGGTCAGGTTTCTGGATAAGCCAAAGTCTTCAATGTTCTTGAAGAAGACCCCATGCTTTGGCTTATCTTTATGTAGCTGTTGGAGCCTATCACACTCCGCAGCTTTCACGTGGGCTTTTTGCTGAACGGGTTCCAACTCAGTGACAGAGTTTGGGTTCGTCCGTTCAGTGCCAAATAGGAGACCGAGTTCATCGGCTGCACGGGTTGCTGCTTCGAAAAGAAATGCTCCAATCCCTGCTTTTTCGTGATCGCACACCAAGCAGAGAAGGGGATCTGGACTCCTGATGACTCTACAGGCTCCATCCAGTACCATTCTATTATGTAGACACTCCATACTCAAAAGTCCACGGCCTCCCTGTTGTCCTATGGAGATGCATCATTTTGCGAGTTGTCGCAGCTCTTCTTGAGTCCATTTCATTACTCCAAGGGAGTAAAGTAGAATGGGAATTATTATTATTTTATTTAAGTTTTTTCAAATGTTCAGAAATGTTGAGTCTCTGGAAACATCTCATCTGGTAATGAATTAATTCTAAAGCATTTCTATTCAATACAAAAGATAGTTTTGGTAGATCGATATTCAGCGCTCTTAGGAGAAGCACTAACTACATTCTGAGAGGAGGGCATTTGCCTGATACCCGTATGCAGGTTGGTTCATTATCTTGCTCACCTTCATAATTCGATCCGTTTGCCCACTTGACGAAATAGTTGTCTTTCGCCCCCATGTAGACGGAATAGTTTTTGTCAACTGCGATATGAGGATCCGAAATAGATACACATTTTCTTCCGGTGGCGGATATGTTTTTCTGTAATTCGACAGGGTCGGAATAGGTGGTGTGATTCCACCTGAACCATCTATAGTCATCGGTGTGATCACCATCCAACCATATGGCATCGAACGGGAAATCGTTTTGGTCCATTAGAGCTACTACTGTTTTCACGTCTTCTTGAGATTTGTATGAGAATCGACATTGGTGGTAACCGAGAGTCCATAACTGGAAAATAACATTTTGAATAAACACGTGTTCGATTATGTAGGCAGTGGATTGAAATTAGCAAAAATTAAATATTTCAATCAGTATTTTCATCAAGAATAACGAAAAAAAATTCATAAACCACGGTTTGGCTTTGCTTACAAAATGAGAGCTTCCCTATTTTCTTCAATTTATATTTACAAGTTTCATTCCGAGTCAATTTTCGTAATTTGAAAAGTTTTTATCCAAAAACTGTATACTTGACTACGTTCCGCTAACAAGTCAGCATCATCAGAAGTGATGATCGACCCAAGAGTCAACAGTCGATTATCAATCTTGACTCTCGAGTTTTGTATTGAAGAAAACATTATCATTTATTACGTATCTCCCTGTATATTTCATTCGAATGAAAAAAGTACAGACTTCTACAATCACCCGGTATTACATTTGATTAAAACAACCAAATTCTGTGATGCTTGAAAGAAGACAGAATAAAGAAACGGCATCCCCATAAGAATTCTGATCGGTATTGTAAAGAAATTCCTTTTTTGGGACTTTTTTCTTTCTGCTCTTTAAAAAAGCCACAGGGGGGTCGGTGGCTACTGCTCTGAAACTTCTGCTAGCATCGGACCGTCACTGCAAAAAATAGTCCTCTACTACTATTCCTTTGGGTATACACTCAGCGAGTGTTTATGAGGTATTATTATTATTATTATTGCATACCTTTTGAAATGTGAGAGTATATAAACGTGGATATTCACCTGTGGTAAATGAGCTTTTCCAGTCATTGTCGTGATTTGTCTAACAAGGTCTTTTGGAGTAGGTCCAAGCAAAACAAATAGATCGAAGGCAGCTCCCTCTACCATGAAATATGCCGAAGGTCTGCGAGTACTATAAGTGATGTCTATCCATTGCTCTGCTGCATTGTGTAGGAATATTCCCGAACTTTTATGGGCTCTGTAATGAAAAAATTAAAGGTCTGTGGTAGAAGAAGGCTTGCTTACTATAAAAGTACATTTTTATTTATACTGATTAAGGACGGCGTAAGTTATTGACTGCCGATTATGTACTCTTGAAAGCAAGATTGATCAGTTCATCTCAAGCATCCAAATTTGGTTGAATTGAGTCATTGTTCACTCTGGTCCCGGAGTTGTTTTGAGTCATCACTATACCTTGAAATTGATAATAGTTGCGTTACAAAAGTCTCATCAGAAGTATCGAAAACATTTAAAATAAATTCTATTGGAAACTTCAACCTATCTAGATAAATTTCCTTGACTTCTGCTTTAGCGCTACGTTGAAACGGTTGAATTTTGTACAAGACATGGTTGAACCTCTTCCAGGATTTGCTCAATCTGCTTTCAATTCGATCTGCCCCAGGCTGTATGGCATCAAAGGCAACTGATCCACTAAAGGTACCATTCAGAACCATTCAGTGCATTTGCATCTACTGTCCTTGTCTTGGACCTTTCTTCTTCGTCAGATTTATTGTAAATCGATATCTTTACAATTACACTTTCCATCAACCCTGCTGTTATTCTATTACTATCTGCACTGTCTTCATCATCAACAGGCCTGCACAAGAAACTCTTGATCATCTAGCTGGCTCTGAACTGACAATATGTTGGTTGCTGGTACCTGTTAATATTAGAATTATAAGGATGCTATAGAACTTACATATCGTTTTCCTGGTTGGAACCGAGTCTTCTTTCTGGGGTTTCCAGAAATTCTGTCATTCATCACCAAGGACTGTAAAGTGCGCTAGCTCTCATCTCACACACTAGTGTAAGAAAAACCATGAAGAGTCACCCAAATTTTGGAGGCGAATACGCCGCAAACTACAGTAGGTGCCCAAGTTTCCCTAAACCCAGGATTATGGGCAGACCTCTACCCCAATCCCCAGATAGACACCTGCTTCTCCGCTGGGAGAATACGGACAATCGCAGAAGCGGCCCGCAGCCCCAACCTAGGACCTACAACCCCTAAATGTGTCCATCAACGCAAACCCCAAACGACGAATCAGACAGCATGCCACATAAATAGAGTCATGTCAGATATGAGGTGCTTCAGGCATTCCATATCATTGTTGGATTGTCAATAATTGCTGACCACCAATCAGCTCTCAGAGCGGTGAGCGGTGGTAGTGAAAGAAGGAGGGAACGATTGGAATGCTTGGTAGTTCCTTCTTCCGTGCCTCAACCTTAGGGGGTGCAGGGTAGTGGGCTTTGCTCACCAAAGTGATGTGCGACTATTCATTACTGGACATCAACTCATTCACTCAAGACAAAGACAATAAACAGCCAGAACTTTAGTGAATTCTGGTGGGACACAAATTGCTTCAGTGTTGTGCAGGTGTGCGTAATTATAAGTAGCACTTGCAATAGTGTTCTTTTTGAGAATCATCTAACAAGTACTTGTCAGATGTAATTCAATGTCTATTGTGGTATCAGCCAAGTAACTGGTTGGTATTGGTAGTATATTCGCTCTCCTATTCTATCTTGTACAAAAGTTTTTTGACCTGGTCAAATTCAATCGACTGTGTGCACGAAAAATTTCAGAATCATGTTTGAATACGTCATAATTGTCAACTGTACTTACGAATGTCCATATATTGCTGGTACAGCCCCATAGAGAGCCATCGGTGAGTTGGCTTCATAAGCCCAAGAGTCCGAGTTCCTGAGACGTAAAGGATCCGAAGAATCGTCCATCGTTTCTTTAAGAGCAAGTTGATATGCATGATGAAACAGACCGTACAGCTTATCAGATCCTTCAAATTCAACGCCAAAGGTGAATACTTGACTATCTTTGGTCTGAAATTGAAAATAAAGTTCACCAAGTCAACAAAACTGATATTTCTAATTTTTTCCAATAGTTTTAAATATATTTCATTGTCCAAAGATGAAATCTTGTTGACAAAGTTTCGAATACATGTACAGAAAAAATAATACTTGTCACATTACAGAGTTTGAGTTCAATCTTATATTAATCAGTACAAGATCAAAATTAAAAATCTTACATTATAAAATTATATAAAAAATGAATAGGTCATTTACTTTTTTGTCCCAAAGTGCAAATCTTTTTGGGGAAGCTAAACACATCGATATAAGGATATTGATATACGAGTATAGATGTAGTAAAAAAAACGTACAGTTACAATAAATAAGACAGACAATTGCTATGAAATTCTTGTAAAATATTATTACACGGTCTCCTTTGACCCATTGAGCTCGACTGCGATTTGGTTCAAAAATAGTAATTCACTATTTTTAAACAGAATCGCTTCGATGCTCAGGCTATCCTTCTCTGCACCGATTATGTTATGTATCTTTCCCACTCACTGCCGCCTCTCTACTGCAACTTGTAACGCTGTCGCACTACCAGCGCTATCTGGAGACGATTTTTGTACTAGTGCGCTCGTACTAACTTTGTACCCCTACTCAAACACCTTAGAAATATTTTTGTTTGTTAACTTACGCTTTCCATGAGTATCCTTTCAGCATTCAAAACAACGCGAAGGTCGCCATTGTAGTAAAATTCCACAGTAAACGGGGGGCCCTGAGTAACAACGACACTTTGAGGGTCGGATTTGTCCACTGAATGGAATGAAATACTCCTATCGTCAACATGGTGTTTGTTCAATCTAAGAAAAGAACAAAGTATATATACCGATGAAAAGAAATTGTGCCTCAAAGAAATTTTCATATTTATTCACCAATGAATGATTATTAGTATTACTTACTTCAATTCCTTGAGTTTTTCCACGATGATAATGTCATTCAGTTCAAATCTTTTACTTTGTGGTTCTGCAATTTTTACTCTAGCTTTGTTACCCTCCAGGAGAGATATTTGGAGATTAAGTTTTCCGTCAGAATTTTTCAGGGGAATGTTCACAATATTATTCTTTATTGATGCAGAATTGATATCAGCTGAATATTGGGAGGTTTCTTCGAGAACATGGTGGCGGAGGGTTCTGAAAATAAATGTAGAAAATTCACTTATTTAAAAATATTTTCAGAATAAAGGGCAAAATTACTCAAAAATATTAAAAATCGAGCCAGGGAGAAAATGTTTCAATTTGTGTTGAACGTGATATTTTTTACGGACACGCTGAAAGGCTAAACTTTTATTTTATAATTTTTTGATAATTCTGACTTTGAACTCGACTTCAGTCTCGGGATTACTTCAATAAATTAGGAAGAAGAATATAAATGATGCCTACGTACTTACATGATATTCCGCTACATAAAAATCCAATGAATATTTCTATTTTCTTGAAAAAAAATCAAACTTTCCTCAAAGGTAGCTTGACAGAATTTTCAAGAATTTTCAGTCGAAAAAGTGACATGGTGGTCTAATTAAAAAATACCAGCTGATTTCTTAGTTTTAAGGGATTGACAAACGATCAAAGTCCAGTAATGCAATAATCGATATTAAATTTATTTTGAATTTTTCAAAAAATGGCTATGCTCCTCCAAATGTATCTAGGCCATTTGATTTTGATTCATTAAAAAAAAGGCGGGAAATTGCTACTCTCAATTCTAAATGAACTAACTGCTCAACTCGTGAAAGGTTCAAAATTGAGCAATTCTGCGAACGCCAATCGATTCATCGCGATGAAATTGGTATTTCAAGTCGATAGGCAAAACAAAAAATCATGAAAAATACAAAATCATCAGATTCACTGGAAAATCGCACTATACACGCACAATTTTATGCTGATTCCGAAGATATAGATAGATAGATAGATAGATAGATAGATAGATAGATAGATAGATAGATAGATAGATAGATAGATAGATAGATAGATAGATAGATAGATAGATAGATAGATAGATAGATAGATAGATAGATAGATAGATAGATAGATAGATAGATAGATAGATAGATAGATAGATAGATAGATAGATAGATAGATAGATAGATAGATAGATAGATAGATAGATAGATAGATAGATAGATAGATAGATAGATAGATAGATAGATAGATAGATAGATAGATAGATAGATAGATAGATAGATAGATAGATAGATAGATAGATAGATAGATAGATAGATAGATAGATAGATAGATAGATAGATAGATAGATAGATAGATAGATAGATAGATAGATAGATAGATAGATAGATAGATAGATAGATAGATAGATAGATAGATAGATAGATAGATAGATAGATAGATAGATAGATAGATAGATAGATAGATAGATAGATAGATAGATAGATAGATAGATAGATAGATAGATAGATAGATAGATAGATAGATAGATAGATAGATAGATAGATAGATAGATAGATAGATAGATAGATAGATAGATAGATAGATAGATAGATAGATAGATAGATAGATAGATAGATAGATAGATAGATAGATAGATAGATAGATAGATAGATAGATAGATAGATAGATAGATAGATAGATAGATAGATAGATAGATAGATAGATAGATAGATAGATAGATAGATAGATAGATAGATAGATAGATAGATAGATAGATAGATAGATAGATAGATAGATAGATAGATAGATAGATAGATAGATAGATAGATAGATAGATAGATAGATAGATAGATAGATAGATAGATAGATAGATAGATAGATAGATAGATAGATAGATAGATAGATAGATAGATAGATAGATAGATAGATAGATAGATAGATAGATAGATAGATAGATAGATAGATAGATAGATAGATAGATAGATAGATAGATAGATAGATAGATAGATAGATAGATAGATAGATAGATAGATAGATAGATAGATAGATAGATAGATAGATAGATAGATAGATAGATAGATAGATAGATAGATAGATAGATAGATCGATCGATCGATCGGGATGGATGGATGGATGGATGGATGGATGGATGGATAGATAGATAGATAGATAGATAGATAGATAGATAGATAGATAGATAGATAGATAGATAGATAGATAGATAGGTTTATTGCCTCTTAAAATACAATACATTTTATGGCAAGAGTATGAGAGATAATAGGTATATACATACATATAATAATGATTTATCCTAGATAATATTATGATAAGGTATGTGACGCAGTACATTCAACTAATGGTTTTGAAGTTGTCGCAATAGTTTAACTTACCCTAGTATTAGTATCATGAGTAGTATACAAAATTCAACATATCCCAGAACAAGACCAAGAAAAAAAATGAAGAAGAAAAATAATTAAATAAATTAATAAACTGATAGTAGTGGGTGGTGAACTAGTGAGCACAGATCTATTCATGGACTCACTCGTTGATTATGAAAGGACGTAGTTTTAATACATTCCACAAATATTTAGCAATGGTCTTGGCATTTTCTGCTGTTAGAGTATCAAGAGCATGAGCCAAAGTAGCCATATCCGGTTCTAATTGTTTATTGTTACAGATTGTGCAGTGTTCGTTTGGGTTGATATTGTACGTTGAGCCTTTGTAGGAGAATTTAACTGAGATCGAGTTACATAATCTAAGTTGAGCAATGGCTCTTGTATATTTAACAGGAATATTTAGGGAGATATATCGCTGGGGCACATTATGCAAAATGGAGAAGGAATTGTACATTGTTAAGAATAATGAACGATGCAGGAGTAACCTACTGTGTGTTTTATATGGTCCTCTAGAGAAACATAATATCTTGGTTTTGTTAGTATTTACTGTGAGGCTATTGAGGGAAGCGTAATTTTCCAGAAGTCTCAGTTTTCTACCAACATCAACCTCAGATTGACTCAAAATAACAATGTCATCAGCATATAAAAGCATGTGAAGTTCATCTGAATTATCTATGTTGACAACAGAAGCTTCGTTTCTAATGAAATAATCTTCTCTCTCTTGTAAGACTCCTTCCGAGACAGGAAATGCGCGTGTATACTCTCCGTTGGATTTAACACGCATGGTAGCATTTGAGTAAAAAGCTCTGAGCAATCTGACAAGTTGGGAACTGACACCAAGTGATTTTGTATGTTCTCGCGCCAAAGTTTCTATTTTTCATTAAAAAAAATCGCAAACATCCCTCAAATGTAGCTTGACATGCTGATTTCTAATCATACCACAAAAACAATATTTCTATGACGAATTATGATTTTTTTTTTCGAAAAATTAACATTTTCCAGGTGAAATAGCGGTCTCGAAAGTTTTTATTTTCCTTTTTTCAAAAATTCTCAAATGTAATTTTTCGATCAGTGAATTTTTTGTTATATTTCGTTTCGGTTTCACAGCATCGCTTCAATAGTACCTACCTCTGAATGTAGGAGCCCAAATAATGTACCGTTAGAGGAAGTTTTCTTTCTGAAGCTTAATCAGTACAGAAAAAAAATTGTTATATTTTGTTTTTTCATTTCATCTCAGTATATTATTCATTTTTATTCTGTTTCTAGTTCATTAAATGCTCCAATGTTTTTGTGAACTACAAATTATTTATATTTTCATTTGACTTTATCTGCTGATTTGGTTTCGATGATTAAGTAGATAAAATTTATTGGAATGTTCGCAACAATTTTTTCACGGCAATATTCGCATATCTATTCAACAAAAATTAAACAAAGTTCAACATTAACATTACAAACAATATTTTTGATTGATTAGCTTTATCTTTTTCTATTGAGAGTGTGCCAAGATATAATCGATCCATCATGTTGGATTAGTGAAATTGAAAATATTATACATTACTCAGGGTTAGGTGAAATAGTTATTTTTGTATCTAGTGCGCGAAATGCTACTTTGGTGATCGAGAACTGAGGTGATCGAGAACTGATTTTTTTAAGGCGCAGCCGAATTAAAAAAAATTGTCGAGATCACCAAAGTATTTCGCGCATGAGATGCAAACAAAATTTTTTCTACAAACGTCAAAAATATTGTTCTTAAATAAGTAATATGCTTAGCTTGTTATAAAAAATACAATAGATAGTGTAAATTTTTTTACAATTTGAAAAGTATTAAAAAGCCTTAATTATAGTTAAACATTAATGAATAAATGATTTCTTGGATTTTTGCTTGATTGAGGAACATAAAGGTTAAAATATAAAAATCCCATATAGTTTACATGCAGTGTGCGAAGTAAGTATTTCGCACACTACTTCGCGCAGGGTGTCTTGGTACCGAAGGAAAATGAAAAACAGGGTCACTTCGCATATTGTTGTCAATGCGCGAACCTCGTCATTTTTTGACGTTTATAGAAAAATAATAGTAATGATATTTTCCTTTATTCAAGACGTGAAACATATTCCTCTCAAACTCAAGTATTGTGACTCTAATGGATTTTAAGCTAAACCGTAGAAACAGAATGTGAAATATTACCGATGAAACAAAAATAAATAGATAGCAATTCGTAGGGAAGTTAGAAAAAATTTAAAATAATGGAAACAGAGATATGGATACGCTTAAAATGAAAAGATCGCTACATAATATGAAAAACACGAAAGCTCCGAGACCTGAAAATATTTCCGATGAACTTTTAAAGTAATAGTGGTCCTTTCAGCAGAACTCTTCAAGGACTATTTGATAAGAGGGAGTCATGCCATCGGACTGAAATGTAGCGTATTCAAATAAGGAAACGAAAAGAATGGGGGTAATTTTAAGGGAATGAGTGCCACCAGTTAATGGGAGAGTTTTGTATAGTGGAATTTATTCCTGAAGAAAGTTGAAATTCGATGAACTAGAGGAGGAAAGCGGTTTTAGAGCCGGAAGGTCATGGCTGGACAACACTTTTACCCTTCAGCAAGTGATAGAAAAGCGAAAGATTATAAATTTTATAAATTGCCTCGGATCCATAGATCTAAAAAAAAAAATACCTACAGTATCATTGATAAAACTCTGAGACTGGCCTTAATTAAACGTACATTACAAACCCGAGAAAATAATTTAAAAAAATCATGAAACGAACGTCTTGCAGAAACGGTATAGACATGGATCAAAATGTTGGCAATTATCAATAAGAAACAAGAAAGAGACAATATAAATGAATCAAGAAGGGTATCACGTTTGAAGCATGTACCAAATGAAGAGATCAGAAGACGTACAAAAAGAATATTCACTACTGTAAATTAAATGAATTATTCCCACACAGTCATTTCTTTCATTTAATATACTACCATTGGTAGAATAGAAACAAAACCACTGATATAGTATGGACATGTTATTATAATAATGGAAGCAAATAGCTATGAATTATGTCTCAACAAATAGAGGAAAGAGAGGAAGATCAGCTGAAGACAGAGCTATAAGAGGGGAAGAATGAGGAACAAGAATTTATAGCTATTGAATTCAATAATAAAATAATGAATACTTCTTAAAAATAAGCCCTCGGCTGGATCTTTAATAAATAGTATGGAACGACTTGAAATTTCAGTGAATGATCATAATGGAAAATTAATTTTCTCATATTACTCACGTGCAGAAAGATATCCTGGAGCAATTTTTGAAGACAGTTTTGTCTATTGTCTGTAACCAGGCATTGTCTACAGCTAACGCCAAAAAAACTATGAAATACCTAAAAGAGTTGAACTTTAGTCATGTTCAAAAATATCAATGAAATTTATACTTGCCTGTACATCCTGAGTGCATCACACCAAAAAACAGAGTGTTTTATTTTTTAGGATCGAGTACCTAATTATATGTTGCCGATAGTATTATCTTGTTGCTAAGAAACCGCACTTAAAATTGATGGAAAAATATTCGATAAGCGTCATAAATTATTCAGTAATACTCGTTAACACGTAGGAGGAGTAAGGCCTAGTTCATTCAGTAACGCAAAATTGACCTACATTTAACTTTCTGTGGTGCGTTACCTAACATTTTATACCTTACCTTGCGTGTTATCATAAACGTGTCTACACCTTTAAATTTTTACCATTTTTGCGTTACCTTACCTTACGTTTATATGAACTAGGCCTAAGAGGTAAGCGAAAAAAATAAATTTTTGCAATTGTGTCCGGGCGTGAATAACATTGCACAAATAGACGTCAGATATAATTCAATGTCCGTTTAGTGAAGTGGTTGTTTTCTGTCAGATACGTGCCTCATATTCTTCCACTTTGTGTTAATATGTCGAGAGGTGGGTATTATTTTTAGATTGCCAAAATCGTTTGTTAGATTAAATTGGTACTCTCCGAAATACACGATCGAACAAAACTTGAGAATTTTGATAACTTTATGATAATTCTGAATGGACTATCCGAAAATTTTGATCTTGATGTGATAAATCGAGTACAGAGTACCATACATTATCAATCATTAATACCAATCAACATAGATATTTGAAATGGATAAAAAGATATTTGACTAGGTCAAACATCAGCGATATCGAATTCTTAACTGGGTGTTATAATTAATCTGTGAACCTTATTTTATCATTAAAAGTATTTGGATATTTTTCATCTGAAACTGGGTGTACTTGACACAAACAATTGAATTTTTAAATTAAATTAATTTACAGAACAAGAAGTGTATGTTAATTGTTTAAAACATTTTACTTCTTACTACTGTCAGAAAATAGAAATAAATGTTTATTTGACAAATAAAAATTCCTTTATTTTTTAACATTGTGCATCATTTTTGGAGTTTTACAACTTCCATATTCAATTCTATTATTTTAATCATTTGAATTTTGTGGTCTATCGACGATCTGGATATTCTTCAATAATTTCTTAAAATATTTTGAATTAAATGAGAAGTAAATTAGTCCATACTTTTGTCTACTATTGAATCAATTGAAGAAATTTGTAAATAAATGTTCAGTTCTGCTGTTCTTTCTACTGTTATAAAAAAACAAAAAAAAAACGATATTAGGCACATAATGAGAACTTAAAAGAACTATAGCTAAAAGCATATAGTTTTCAATAATCAAGTTGGTTTGGGTCAAATTCAAGTCAGTTCTTTTAAATTTTTTATAAGGACTGGTGTATGGCATAAAATAAATAAATAAATAAATAATGGTCCCATTAACTGAAACATAAATAATCGATGTAAACATTACGTTGGATATAGAGAATCATAACTGTTTGCGCTAGCATTATTCAAAGTTTGCCAATGCCGTAGCAGGCAGGAGAGTTGGCCACGCACAAATTTTGAATTTTTTGAAAAATTAAATGTCGTATCATCTTGTCATATTGTAGTTGTCAATAAAACGATACTTTTTCTGGTAATCATTCCACTTAAATATGTAAATTATTTAATATGAAATATCATAATAGATACGCCTATCACACAATGTTAGTAAACTTGACACGTGAAACATTTTGCAATTGCTGGTCGTCGACCAATAAATGATAATGTAAAACTTGACGTATCTATAATTAAATGTGGCAGAGAATCTTCAAATTAATTCTGGGGAAATTGCAGCTGATACAAACATTTCTCAAAGGTCTGTTTTACGTATACTAAAAAAAGAGATATACCATCCGTATAAAATTCATAATCGCCGAATGCAGTTTTGTGAAGTAATGCAAGATTTAGAGAAAGAAAATCCATGCTTCATTCGTCAAATTCTTTTCTATGATGAAGCAAAATTCTCTTCAAATTGAAGAGTCAACCGGCAAAATCTCAGATATTGGAGTCAAGAGAATCCTTATTGGATGACTGAGACACACACTCAGCACCATCAAAAAGTAAACGTATACGCACGGATAGTCGAGGATAGAATTATAAGTACTTTTTTCTTCGATGGGCCTCTTATGGGGCAAATATATCTTAATTTTATACTGATTGAACTTATACCCGCCCTTGCAGACATTTTCCCAGATTACAATGATCCTAATTTGCCAAATGAAAACATATAGTTTCAGTAAGACGGTGCACCTCCACACTTTGCACTCATTCCTGCTCTAGATTTTCCAAACAGATGTTTTTCTGGAGGACGGATTGGTAGACGAGAAACAATAGAGTGGCCCCCAAGACCTCAAGATCTTACACCACTTTATTTTTTCCTATGAGGTAACTTAAAATCGAAACTTCTCATCGATAGACCACGAAATTCGCAAGATTCAAAAAATAAATTGTTGATTGTAAATTCGTAATAAAACTCCAAAAATTATCCATAATATTCAAGACGAATATTGTCGTCTATTCAATTTCTGCCAAGAGACAGGTAGGTGGAAATCTGAACACTTAATTTTAGCGAAAAGCAATTTTTTCAGAAGTGGCTTTGAAACAACTTCTGTCAGAACTTCTGACTCGGTTGTCTGAGAAAAATATGACAATATTTCCATTCGTATAGAACGTCAAAATGAGAGCTACTGCTCTGACTGATAAAGTGTTGTATTTCCTAATTATACATGGTGTTCTGGCATTTTTCGACAATTCCTTGAAAAAACTTAGAGATAAGGCTTCCAACATTTACAAGAGTAAACAGAAAGGCAAAAGCCTCAACTTCCTTGGACATGACAGTTCAGAATACCCTGGGATAAACCCCAAACTTCTGGAAGTAAACGAGGAAAAATGGGGAGAATATTACTCGTGCTTAAAAGCGCAGAACGAGACACTGGGGAAATATTTGTCGGTTACACCAGAGGCAATTATAGGATTCGAAGGATCCAATATCAAGCTCAACTGCAAAATATGTGTAAGTCCCGAGGAACGCCATAACGTAGACTTGGTAGTTTGGGAATGGGCAACGATAAATGGCAAAACCCTAGTTCCTGTAGAGTTTACGGAAAATATTTTCGAATCCCCCGGTGATAAAACGCTACATATGTATAACCTGCAGCTAGAGCAGTCTGGCCAGTACGTATGCAGTCTAGGAGAGTCTCTGACGGCTCCGTATTTCTTGACAGTGGTTAATATAAGCGACAGTGACGCTGCAGAAGTACACAATCCAGAAGCACCACTAGGGCCCTATCCTAAAGACTTTGAACTGATCGAAGGATACAATTTGATTTTGGATACCGACTGGACCGAATGGTCGAAATGCAGCATTTGTGGCAAAATTGGAAGAAGAAACAAGCTGGGGTATTGCACGATTTTTTCCAAGGAGAAACATAAATTGTCGCTTGCACCTAATTCTACCAACGAGACAGAAATTGAGCAAGAGAAAATAACTAATGTCGATTTAGAATTGTTCGATGTTTTTCAGTTTGGAATACCTTGTAATTCACACATACTACCAAAGGCTATAAAGGAATTGCCCCAAGTGAAATCCAGGAAAAACGAGATAATGGTTGGGTTTTGCAAAACAAAATGCCAAGCGAGTAAAATTTTCGAAGTTGTCGATAAGGATGGAAAAGTTATCGAAAAAGTCAACAACTCTGCGGGAATATACTCTATCACACAGCCATTGCCCCCCTTAGAGCCCTCTGTCGAGCGTGAAACGCTGTACGGGGTGAAAGGAAAAACAATAGTTTTAGCATGTCCGGGTAATCTTAACACTGACGCGCCAATTCAGTGGCAGATGGGGAATAAAAACCTCATTCCAGAAGTTCTATCTGAGGAATCCAAGGGAAGAATTTACATCAGCATTACGGACAGAATACACATAAAGAATGCAAAAATTTCTGATTCCAACATCTACAGCTGTTGGCAGGAGAAAGAACTAGCAGGTACCGTACGCTTGATAGTGGAAAAGAAAACTGAATTCACTTTCAGTCATCACATTATGCTCATCGGTACTGTGATTATATTATCTGTGTTCCTCCACGTCTGCGTAAAGGCTTTTGTTGGAAGAAAATATGCAAAAACTTTTTGATCTTAGAACCAAGTGCGGTTTAGGCTTGACAACAGAAATTTCAATCAAGACAGATAGTTTTCGGTTCCTTGTTTGTGGTCAAAAGAGTTTGCTTGTGGAAAATAATTCTAATAAAATTATAAAGCGTTGATGGGTATTTATTATTCGCCAGAACAAATAAATAGGTCAAAAACTTTTGGAAAGCCGTAAAATACGTCAGCTACCAATTCTTCGCTATATTTTCTTAATGAATAGATATATAGATATCCACATACGGCAATTATTCGCCCTACCATTACTCACGGAGTCGTTGTGTGGTGGCCAAGTACGCTGAAGAATAAGGTCAGAAATGATCTAGACAAAGTTCAAAGGCTGGCATGAGAAAGGCTCTTGAAGTTCTAGGATTGCCATTTCTGCACCTGTACCATGCGTACCGCTTAGCCAATGGGTCGCACTAAAAAATAAACCATTCATGGACATTTCCTCATCTGGAATGAGGCACACGGGAGAGCTGTCCCATCCTTATGATGGGAAGGGACAATACCCTTCCAGTTCTGAACTTCAGCAAAGCATAACAGCATTGTTACCTATGCTGTGACTTCAGAAAAGGCCCAAATATTTTATTTCCCACGAAATAAGAATGGAATGACATAGCATCGAGCATGAGGAATGACCGGAGCAGAGGTATATAAGAGAGGAGAAGGAATCTCTATCCCTCTAGGCGAATACGCCTCAGTGTTACTGGCTGAAGAATATGCTATACTCAACTGCGTCCAAGAAAATCTGAACAATAGATGTCGGAGACCATGAGCCGCGGTGGTGTGCGGGTTGAGTTCTCGCCTCATAAGCCAACGAGCGTGAGTTCGAATCTCAGCATTGCCACCGGTCTCGTGCATGGCGTCACACGTATTAAAAGGTAAGGGCTACGTCTTCCCCTAGCTCGCACAAGTCTCTGACTTTTGAGGGTTGCACGTAGGGGTGCAACCGGTTGACGGATATAACAATTTCAACAAACAAGTCCAATTGGCTCGGACAGTAAAGCAGCAATACTGGCACTGGGATCACACAGGATCCAAGCTGGTGTCTCAGTGTAGATATGCCTTGGATAACTTGGAAAAAAAAGAAAGGACACTCAGGTGTCCACGGAAACAAGGAAGCAGACGGGCTAGCCAAGGAGGGATCAGGCATACCACCGATTGGGCCAGAACCCACCATAGGACTTCCCAACAGCCTAGCTGTTGCTGCAATGGAAGAACTGTTACAAAAGCAGTTTATAAAATCATCATGACAGGACACGCCTGGTATGAGACAATCAAAGCTACACATACACTCTGGCCTTCGAAAAAACAGAAAAGGGAGCTCCCCTCCCTTGAGAGACGAAATCTTAAGCTAGTGATAGGGCTCCTGACAGGACCCAATCACCTGAACAAGCACATGGCCCTCAAGGGGATCATAGATGATGCGTTCTTTAGGTGGTGCCTGGAAGAAGACGACACTTCGACACATCTCCTCACAGAATTCCTTGCAGAACACGTCAAAAAAGTTTCTGACAAGGAAACTGATGAATTACGTCAGGAAAGCTGGCATGCCCAGCTAAACCCAGAAACGTGGGTGCACAAAGAGTCCAAGCGAAGAGGCCTATGTGCACGGGTTTAAAAACCCGCCCATCACTGCCAGAAAGTAAGTAAGTGAGTAAGATCATTTCAGTTGATATGAATCTGTTGGATTTCCTTTCACGCTGCAAACGAAAAGATATAGTTCAGAATTATTGGATATCCAGTGGATATCCATCGAATATCAGTGTTGACTGGGACGCTAGAACAAAAAATACTGACTGAATGACAATCATTTCCTTATCACCTCTTCAAAGAGTTTTTGTATTACAAAAAAGAAAATTTCCACCTACACCTTTTCAAACTTCATGTCGCAATATAGGTATCCATGGTGACAGGGAAATTGTAACGGTGGTCGGTGACTACTATTTATACTTTCTATTTGCCACGGTAAATAATAATAATAATAGCCGTCCCCAACCCGCATAGGCTATGTCTTTGGGTACACTCTTATGAGTGTTTATGAGGGAGTATTATTCTTATATTGCCGAGAAATACTTATCAAATCGAACATGAATTAACAAAAAATAGTGATGTACATAGGCGTGATACGAGAAATTGAAATTATTCATATTGCTCCAAAAAGCAATTCATGATTTCTATAAAAAATCACCTCTTATCGCTGTTAAGTAGTTAAATTTAATAACAAAATAGCAGGAGATAACAGATGAATTAAATCAACGATTCGGATTCGGTACAACAAAACTAAATGTTGAAAGTTGAATATTCCCCATAAAATTCGTTCTTATATGCATTGAACCAATGAATGATGACGCGTTACCACGAACAATCTCGATACTCAGTCGTTGTATCAAGAAATGTAGTGATCGATTTTCTTCGGTTTTATTAATAATTTTCTTTCCAATTTCTTCAACAATTTCGGGACAGTTTGTTCCAAATCCTTATCCAGATGAGTGTCAAATGCCAATGGTGACCCAATATAATTATTTGCAAAAACTGGTATTTGCATTTGTTTGTACCTAGTAGTAAAAACCTGATTATAAACTTGTTCAAGTATCAAGTGTACAACTTTTTATACTATGCGAACTTTATCTTTTTATTCTCTAGCATTCATGACTTGTGGAATATTATCGCCTTCATTTGGATCTTCATTAATCATCTCCGACATAACAAATTTTGTAGCAAAATAAGCTCAAAAAAGTTGGTAAAGCCAAGTCGGCACAAACCAATACCGCCATTAGGAATCGGTAGTGTACTGGTCTGCATCCATTTATTTTCATTGAATCGATTATTACATATATATTCCATTGTTTTTTCAAGTGTTCACCGAAATCATTCGAAATATTAAGTAACTTCCATGTTGGACATATTGCAAAATATAAAACCAAAGTAATTTGTTAAACAAATTAAATCAAAATATAATTTATTATCGAATAACATAATTCTTATTGACAAAGTGTAAATAAAAATATGTATATAACAGAGACGTGTACTCATATATCCATCGTCACATAATTAAAAACCAAATAAAATTAGAATTTGATGCAAATCAAAGATGAAGAAGAATTTCATATGTAAATCAAGTCAGATCAAAACAATAACACACAAAAATATAAAAAAATGAGATAGGTAGGTGAAAAAGAGCTAGAAACAATCACAGTGTAGTAAGTATAGTGTTCTGTGATTCATGAACAGTAAAATCTACTTGATCTCTTAGTTTAACGCCACACATATGTGCAGAACAAAGACTGAATTTATCAGTTGAGAGCTATAGAATCCCCAAAATGCAATACCATAACTTATATGTGACTTAGCGAAAGTGCTGAATGTTATTTTTGCTAAATCTTCACCTACTTGATGAAATACTACTCGAACAGATCATCAAAGTCAAATCAGAAAGTTAAGATTTTGGTTTTTATATTAAAAAGCGTAAAGTTAGCATTACACCATTGCATTCCTTTATCTACGTCAATAAAAATATTATTTTCCAAAATGCATTCATCCTTTCCACTCCACAACAGCGTAGTGTCTTCGGCAAAAATGGTTAATTAAGCATCAATATTTATAGTCGATTAATCATTTATATAAATTGAAAACCAAAGTGGCCCCAAAACCGAACCCTTAGGCACACCACGTCGTATGCTGCCAGCCTTCGAATATTCACCATCGCTACGCACGATTCGATGACGTACTGACAAATATGAATCGAACCAATCCCAAGCTATTCCTCTGAATCCATACTTGTTATTATTTTTCAACTCTTCTGTGATGGAATATCCCAGTACCTAATTGGAAATCTGTAGGTTGCACTAGTCAAATACCTGTTAACAATTTTGAGATTGCCGGGTGTATGTTTTTACCTCGGTGTCACTACTTTATAATTCATGTTTTTGATGGATAACAACTTTCAAAATAGTTGAAGAGGACATGGGATCATTTCTCAGGTTCTAAATAATTCTATTGTGTATAATTTTTCATTTTGCAATGCATCCCAAGTGCGCACTCTTGGTTTTAAATAGGAAGACAAAAACAAAACGCATGATTAATATTCACTTCATTAACAAAATATAAAATATAAAACATAAATAGCTAACGAATACTTAATCTTATCTATCAATTCAACTAAGTTTATCTTACCATTTATAACACAGAGACATGCAGATTCACGAAATGCTTCTTCAGAAGCAAATATTTGACGATATATAACTATTAATAATAACAAATGTCCTTTCATTAATTGTTCATTTAAAAAAGTGATAAAATATATATGTTTTCTGCTTGAATACGATTAATGAAGGCAATGCAATCTTCAATAGACAAGTTATCCCCACAAATTAATGAAATGGCCATTAGAATAATATAACAAACTCAGATAAAAAAATTCTTTAAAATTTCTCTGGAAAATAAGGTTTTTTACTTTTCGGACTCATACACTAATTTTTGTATAAAATCAGAGATAGTCAGGATGTGTTCCAAAAGGAAGTCCTTATGAACATTTCAAAAGTCACCTGTTCAGCCTGATATTAGTCATAATTTCCTTGCTTAGCACAATATATATTGAAATATGCTTTATTGTCACAAAATTTAACAACTCGCAGAATATATAACAAGACAGGAAGAGTACATTGATGTGGATTTCTATCAATCACATGTTTTATGAGGCAACCTATCAATACTCGAGTAAACATGAATAATCACGAGTAATTGTGATAATTCAAAGACAAATATTCACGTGAGAGAAATAATAGTCGAGATGGAACGATTTGTAACAAATCCAGAAATCTACAACCAAACCTTTAATGACATAACATACAGGTAGTTTTGGCTGGAAAAATCCAGATTTAGCAATGGAAAATATCTGCATTGAAATACTTATCAAACTTTCGAGTATTCAATTTTTCCACCAAAAGCAAGTGTGCTTTTAGCCATTTGATATTATTCTATCAAATCTAGGAACATTCATGGAATATTTTTTTCGGTTTAGAATAACTAGAGAATATTTGACTGAATCTGTAAAACAACTGACCATGGAAACACATTTCTGTGATCTGTGGTGAAGTGTCAGAACCGTGAATAAATTGCAATATCCTAATGAATAGGATGAAAGGAACATTATAAAAAAAATAATAATTGCAAAGTGCTAAACTATAGGAATGGAACAAAATTAATCTTAAATTTCTAATCAACAGCACAAATAACGTTTGATTTTCATTCATTTACTTATGTAATCAGTGGAAAATTCTGATAGTGGTTCTGTTTCGAGGAACATGTAATAACAGCATCATCTTAATCACATCTCATTTCAATTCATTCGACGAAATTTCAGACTTTAATAAATCAATATAATTATTCTTATTCAAACATTTTTTTATTCTGAAGTCAAATAAATTTATTCAGATTTGAGTTTATTGTCGATGCAGTCAAATACCCTGAGGACATTTTTTACAACAATATTGGGTTTCTAGCTAGCAGCATACAACTTTACGCACTCGCAAAACATGCTATTTACTAAAAATAGTGCAAGGAAACCCATTGATTAGACTCCTGATTTCCTTATGGCGACCAAAAAGCGGCTCATTTAACAAATGTAGGATAAATATTTGCAATAAAATAAATTGAATTTTTGGAAGGCCTAGTGAAGTTATAAAATGGGCAGAAAAGACCATTAAATACCTTGCCAATGAAAATAAAAACAGAGAGAACTTCATCAAATTCCCTCTTGACTTTCCAAAAGCTAGACAGAAACCATGTAGGAACTTGTTAATAATGACATTGGCGATAAAAGTTGAAAATACTAGAAAATGAACATATGTTAGGGGTCGCCTGTTCACTTCTGAAGCAATTGAAAAAATATTCAAAATATTTGGAAAAGTTCTTCAGATCTTATAGAAAAGTAACATTAAAGTGTCTCCTAAGAGAAAGAGGGGCTGTAACTCTGGAATCGAACCATCAAAGCGAGCTTTATTATTGGAAAAATTACACATGTTAGATGCCAACACCATAGAGCAAATTTTGAACCTAAACATTAGTCAGGTGTAGTGTAAGGATCAACCTGGTAGCTAGAAACCTAATATTTTAATCTGTCTCTAATGATATCAATATTAGTTTACTACAAAGTATATTTTGACTTTGACAACTAATAATGAATTATTACCCATATTAGGTTGCCGATTCAAGAAAAAGTGTTTTCATAATAAACTGAAAAGGACCACTCACATTTCAACACGGATTTACTCACAATCGCTAGTTCTGTTGAAAATTATCTGAAGATTAATCTAATCAATCATTTCGAAATATAAGATTTCCCTCATGAAGTACTTGGAAAACTTCTTGTGAACATGACTGTTCAAACATTTATTGAATAAGCACTGAGATAACAATTTTAATTAGACATAGCAACATGGGTTTTTGTTCAACAAACCATTGCAAAACATCAACATCATATTCATATCATCACCATTGGAATCGTAAAGCTACATTTTTTTATTTCCTTTAATGTCAGCCTATCCTCATTTTAATTAACTGGTAAATGTAGAAATATCATAAGCTTTGGAAGATGCAAGCGTCATGGTTAAATTTTTTATTTATACTTGGATCTACTGACACTAGATAAATGCTAGATAGCTTCGTAGCCGGTTTCTATCGGGGAACCCGCTGGACCGTTCAAAAACTCTTCTAGTTCATCTCTATGCGAAGTAGTTTCATCCCGAGATTGACGTTTGTGTTTCCTGTCAGTTTTTGCGGAATCTCTCTGTTTATCCTTGTCTTTGTCTTTTGATTTTTTCTTGGCTTTCTTATCAGTCTGGAAAAATGAAGAATTATCAAACAGACTGACACACTGGTGGCAAGAAGTCGAACTGTCTTATAATAAAGTATATAAATAATCAATAAAGAAAGATGAATGGATTGCCTAATCAAGGTATTTGGTTTCCGGGATTTGGGGCCGTGGTCGGTTCACCTCCGTGGAGGCGGTTTCTACGAACGATTCGCTCACAACTGCGGTTAGCATCTTCAGCGTGGATATTGTCTTCTCAAAGAGCGACGTGAAACTGATACGGCGGTTGAAGGGTCACAGCCTGGCTAATTACTTTGTTTTGAATAATTTGGTTTGCTTGGGGTGTTTGAGTTGTTATGTCAGGGTCAGGTAACTCAAACACCCCAAGCTAAAAAAAAATATTCAAAACAAAGTAATTACCAGGCTGTGACTATTAATTGCAAGGACCCTTCAATCGCTGACATTGCTGTACCTACAAATATTATATCACAATATTCACGGACGGTATATGCTTGCAAATTGATTGTTATCGATTCACGATAGAAGTACTGTACCATATGTCTATTAACTACGAATATGGGAAACACGCCATGTAATCAAATTGAAGCCAAAAAAACATCTCTTTCCTTTCCTCACATGGGCGCTGAGAAACTAGTGCGCATGCCGAATTCTGAAACGTGACGAATGTCATAAATTTTTAAGGTTGTGCTTATTTTGACTTTTTGACAATTTCAACTGTACCATAATTGCAATTTATTATTTATTTTTCTATAATGTGGATAAAATGAAGAGTGAGAGTTATGCAAGACAGCAATTAAACTTCGTGTTATTTAAAAAACGATTTATTGATTCATTTGTAACTCTATATAACAATGTCTGTTTGATGCCTGCTACCAGAGTTTCGTCAATCAATTTTCTGCCAAAAGTGGATAAAGACTCATTAATCATTAAAATTGATGATATGTGGATTGACTATGAGACTATGTGACGGACAGTTGTTTGAAATCTCGTTCCATATCGGCCTCATAACCGCCAAAAAGATATTTTGGCGGTAGTAATTAGTGATATATTTTTGTCTCCTGAACACATACCCGAAGTATCGCAGCGATCTTAAATTCTTTCAGGCATGAATCTAGAAATTTTTAAAACTAGGTAATGTTCTCAGGAATAAAACCATTATAGTATGAAAATATAAACTTTGTAAACAGATACGGATACCAGAATATGACGTTATGTTGAGATGTGCTTCTCCTCATATCTTCGATAATTGTTGGTGCCGAACCATGCACGCTGGAAAGAGATGAAAATACAAAATCGTGTCTTTGAATTGGAATCTCCTGGCGCGAGCGCATTAATTCATCAGCGTACAATTCGAGGTCGAAGCTCATTTGTTTCGGCATCACCTATAGGCTGTCTTTATTATCAATATTCGTAATTACTAGATATATGTACTGCACACCTTATCGCAAAACAAAAACAGACTGAAAATATTTTTGAAGGGTGACTTATTATAGGTATTAACATGAACGATTGCCAGTGATTGTCAAATGTCATTAATTGGAAGAAATAGGTTATGTTGTAGGATGATTTTGTTTGTATCTAGGTACCACCAAGCAATAAATCTATATGCCCAACACACGCGAAAGCTGCATAGCTTTCCATCGTTAGAGTTTGTAGTAGAGGACGGCTATTATTATTATTATTATTTAGCCATGGCGCTCTAGGACAACTTGCTCATTTTTGCTGGCGGATTCACTTCTTTCGGCAGTAGGAAAATCCTTACCTTATCTTTTTTCTTCTTCTCTTTCTTCAAAGAGCTAGAAGTGTGGAGATCTTCACTATCACTATGAACACTGGGATTATTCGAACCATTGGCTTGTCTGACGGCGAGAAGTTCCATATGAACGTTTGAGGAATTCACACTGTTGCTGTCATCGAAAGCTGTGCTGTTGCTATAGTCTAAGGTTTGACTCACTACTGAATTATCTTCCCCACCTGAAATCGTTTATCGAATTGAAAAATACAGAATAAATATAATTGACTTATTATAAAAAGCATCGTTTCCCAACAACACATGAAAATTTAACTTGATAACAGAAACAAAGTTATTCAACCTTCTGGGGATCTCCTCCACTTAGTATCGGCAGCCATCCATCCATCGTAAGCATCTGATGTTAATTCCGAGATTTCTGAGTTGATGGTAGAGTCAAATTCATCATTTGTTTGCTTCATATCGAAATCTTCCTGTACCATTCGCTCAACTTCCATTTCGCTACTCTCTGACTGAACCATTCTGGTGGGTGCCACAAAAGGTAGTTCCTGCTTTTTGGTGTATTTCGGAACTTTAGAAAACGAAGTTTCTTCAGGTTCAAAATCTTCCTGTAGCTCGGAAACCAGGGGGTTTCCTGTATCTGTATCGCTGAAAATATTTTTATTTCAATCATTTTAAGAAGGATTTCACGATCAGAAGTGTGACGAAGAACAATGGACCATGACCTCCAGCCCGGAAACTCTAGTTCTCTGTAAGTTGGCTGTGGATTTTGAATTCTTCAATGATTTGGGGAATTGTTTATCCATTTAACCAACAGTATCGGAAAAAATATACATTATCCAAAAGAATATATCTTGGGTATTATGGTTTAATGAATGCGTAAAGAATAGCTTGCTGAATATTGAGAGAGCATAACAATTTCTCTTCGAATAGCTCGAAGTGATATCGAATTGTCGACGTCACTATAAAGAGAGTCGAGTGGAGTAACAGGAGATAGGAACGGCATTGCGTCTCTCTTTGTTATGTGGTATAAAATTGGTATAAAATTGCGTTACTTTTTACTCTTCTAGATTTCTGTCAGTACCCAAGACATATTTTTTCCGATACTGTATCTCGGGTATCATGCTTTAATGAGAGCGTAAAGAATGGCTTGCTAAGTATTGAGAGAGCATTATAATTTCTCTTCGAATAGCTTGAAGAAGGGAAAGGAGCAAGAAACAATAAGTGAGGGAGGGGAGAGAGACAGACGTGAAGGGAAGGGAGAGTAAGGAGAGAGCGGGCGAAAGGTGAGAGAGCGGGCGAAAGGAGAGAGAGCGGGCGAAAGGAGAAAGAGAGCGGGCGAAAGGAGAAAGAGAGCGGGCGAAAGGAGAAAGAGAGGGGGCGAAAGGAGAAAGAGAGCGGGCGAAAGGAGAGAGCTCGGGCGAAAGGAGAGAGCGCGGACGAAAGGAGAGAGAGAGCGAGCGAAAGGGTGAGCGAGAGAAGAGGGATGGCGAGAGTAGTGCAACAAAGTATCATGGTTTAATGAGAGCGTAAAGAATAGTTTGCTATATTGAGAGAGCGTTATAATTTCTCCTCGAATAGCTTGAAGAAGGAATATCGAATTATCTTTCGACGTCACTATACAGAGTCGCGTGTGATAACAGTAGGGGAAAACAGCATTGGGTCTCTATTGATTATGTAGTATAATATAATTGCGTTCCATGTTACTACTATTTTTGTCTATACCTGAGTTATATTTTTTCGATACTGCATTAGTAATCTCGATTAGGTTTCGCTAAAAAAATTACCGCATGTCTCAACTACAGAGTGAGTGGGGAAGGGGTGAGGAAGGGGAGAAAAGGAAGGGAAAAGAGAGTGAGAGTTCAAAAGGAGCGAGAGGAAGATATAAGAAGAGAGAAGCATTAAAAAATAAGTAATAATAATAATAAAAGGCTTTTATTGACAATGGATAAATACTTATGTATACCTATCAATTGGCAGGGTTCAAAAAGTATACTAAGACAAGTTTTCCTGTTCCACCCAACCAAATGTATATAATACATACATTCTACATATCAATATGAATTGAACAACAAAGCTAAAAACATGTCGAGTTCCATAATACGATTATGAATTATAAAGTTTCAATATAAACTGAGAATAAGAAAAATTGTAGTTGAATAAGATTCGGTTTTCTATTTTTTATACATATTTTTTTTGCTTTGCACATATATATTCGAGTTTGCCATTTATAAGGTCCACGAGTCTTCGTTGGTTGAAGTTTCTCCATGTTCTTTTTTACTTCGTCTATGGTAGAAAAGTTGGGGAACTCTATCGGTTTTATTTTCAAAATAGCCGCTTTATCGTTTCTCAATAATTGTTCATAAGAAATCTCCTGACCGTTAACTAGCAAAGCTCTACGTCTGATAGAAGCTGAGTACTCTTTCTGTCTAGCTTCTTTTAGCTGATTGTTAGGAAATTTTCTTTTTGTATAGTCCTCAGAAGTTATATAATTTACAAAGTGTAATCCAGCCTATTTTAGATACAAGAAATTGGCCCTAGATTGTTCCAATACTTCACTTCGTGTTTGTAAATATAAACACTCGACAACGATAGGATGACCTAGCCCTTCTTCTTTTCTACCGATAAGAAATATTCCCCTGAAGTCAGAGACTGAAACTTTTAGATTTAGATATTTATGTATTATATCGACTACTTGAGTGTTTAGATTAGGTCTATCTTCTCTGGTGCCGTAAATGATGAAGTTATATTTTTTGCTTTTTCTTCGATAGCGAGTACTCGTTCTTTCAACTTCAAATTTTCCGATCTCAGCTCTTCATTCTTTGCATTCAGATCATTAATGTTTTTATTGAGATCATTTCTTAGTTTTCGAATCTCAGCTTTTATTTCTGCGTTACCCGCTACAATTTCGTTTGAGACTTTATATATTTCATCACTTGAAGCAGACATTTCTTAGGGTACTTATAACTGAGTTTTTAAGCTAATTACCATTCATGGAATAATTTCAATAACTGGCAATGCTGTCAGTTCGAGAGATGATCGGTGGATCCAATATTTAAAGAATTTTCGGTTTTAACTTGAAAAAATGAAATAAACGTAAACTTTCCGTGATTTAAAAAGTTCGCAAACACTTACATGTGACGTTTGGGATATCACAAGGAAGATATGGTCATTCCCACTAAATAAAACGCACCAAAAACTGTTAAAGTATAGAATAATTCGAAGATGAATAGGTGAATTGGTTACAATGCGACGTTGTCAATTCTTGTATTCCATTCCAGTTTATTTTCGTATTCCATTCAAGTGATGGAGGATAGAGAGACAGTCGTGAAGGGTTAGGGAGAGCGGGCGAAAGTAGAGAGAAAGTGGGTGAAAGGAGAGAGGAAGCGGGCGAAAGGAGAGAGAAAGCGGGAGAAAGGAGAGAGAAAGCGGGCGAAAGGAGAGAGAGCGGGCGAAATGAGAGAGAGCGAGCGAAGGAATAGAGAGCGGGCGAAAGGAGAGAGAGCGGGCGAAAGGAGAGAGAGCGGGTGAAAGAAGAGAGAGCGGGCGAAAGGAGAGAGAGCGGGCGAAAGGAGAGAGAGCGGGCCAAAGGAGAGAGAGCAGGCGAAAGGAGAGAGAGCGGACGAAAGGAGAGAGAGCGGGCGAATGGAGAGAGTAGTGCAACACAGTGGGTAAGGTTGGGTAACAATCAAATAATTGGAATATTTGGGTTGTAGCTGTTCTTGCAGGGCGATTACGTGACAGTATCATATAATTGCTATAAAAAGAACAAATAAATAATATCTCATTTCATCTTGTATTATATGAACTACAGAACTGGCTAATATGACGGTGGCCATTTAATGACAGTTTTTTGCGCAAATTTGCAACATATGACTCGACATATGATATACATGTATTTTTACCTGAATACTAATAATGGCAATAAAAATACACGCGTTAATTGATAGGAGAAAAGAAAAAATTGCAATGAAAATTACTGCTAAGCAATACAACTTACGATTCAGAGTGCTCTTCTTCTTTAGCATTACTCTGGGCACTTAACTGAACATCATCCAAGAAACCAGTAAGCTGTCCACCATCCGGACAAAATTCTTCAACGGAGACTATTGGACTAATGTCCAGTTTCCTTATGTCAGGAAGACCCTCAGTCACTGCCGTGTTGACTATCTTAGAAACGAATCCAGAACTCATACTGGAGCTTTTCGATATCTGAGGTGTTGCAGTACTTGTTTTGGCAGTAAGTACGGAATTACCATAAGGAATCGGTTTTCCAGCACCGATAACTATAGAAGCGCTCTGTGATCTTTTCATTTCAGTCTGACCTGTGCCCAATGGTGGCCTCACTTGGGGCGGTGGTAAGTTTGCATTCGAGTCCGCCACCTCTCTTCGTTTTTTAATGAGAGTGTCTAAAAACTTACCATAGTTTGCTTCATCTGAGACACAGAACATATCTAATTCTTGAATGGTGGCATTGGTTTCAGCTTCATTGCGTTCCAATTGCCTCAGTAAAGTTTCTCTCTGCAGCTGAAGAAAGGGTAAATTGAAAAATTTGTGGAGGAGCTTCAGTCCGAATCCATTCCTCATTGAAGATTCAGAATGTCGTACTTGAGCTGAACGAGTGCTGAAATGAAAAGTAATCATTAAATTGAGAAAACCAATTTTTCTAGTTTGTGGATAACCTGTCTCTAAATAGTGGCATCAGGTAAAATTGAATAAAAGGAGGTAGAGAGTATTTTCAATATCCTACATTTGCCAGAATTCTTAAGAGATCTTTTTGATATTTGAATATGCTCACAAATTTTCTTCAACGACCCCCAAATCAATAACAAGGAATGACAAGAGTGATTCGGTAGGCCCTAATGTAGCTATGATGAACAATTAAAAGTGGTAGAGGCAATTGATTATCTTGAGAGCAAAGCAATCAACTGTTTTGAATCAAAATGGGGATTTTTTTCAGAGGTATAAAATCATGGCTGGATGTTATGTCTATATTACTACATACCCAGCAATAGATTCAATGTAATAGCTAATGTGATCAGGAGTAACTGTCCTATGGTGAGACATATCACAGTGATTTGATAAGATAATAACAGGAATGTGTCCTGGTATTTTAGGGAGCTCCCTCTGCACATAATCAAATGTCCATGTTTTCGTCAGATCAATCATCATTATAACTCCGTTGGTGCCCTTGTACACGTCCAAAAATTCAGCATCAAGTGCATGTTCTTCTGCAACTTCCAACTGGGAATTTTCAAGTTTCAGTCCTTCAAAATGCTTCTTTTTTCTACCGCGATCTACTACATCCCATACTTCTACTTTCACAATATCATCTGTAGCTTTGTAGTTCCACTGTATAGAAGTAACTTGTATTTCGTCAGTTGGTATATATTCTTCAACAAACTTATTACCTTGCAGCCTATGGAACAAGCAAGTCTTTCCCACATTTCTGTCTCCTTTGATGACTATTTTCACTGCAATAAAATGAGTAGGTTTTATTCCCAAAACAAACATATTAATCTTTTTGGCCCTGCCCTAGCTCAGAAATGTTATTAATTATAAAAGTATATATTTCATTAAGAGTGTTACAAAATTACAGATTAGGTAAGATTGTGAGGACCTGTATGGTCTGTATGCATACAAGTTCTACTTACTGTTATATTGTACACCTCTCGCAAATTTTTTCTGTAAAGATGAAGACATTGCCTGGTGGCCTGGTGGTCTAGTACTGGTGACAGAGTTATTTGGAGACCCATCTCCCTTACTAGCAAGTCTTTTGAATGCAGAAAACATTTTCTCATAATACCTCCCAAAGTTCCATATGCCAGAGGTATCACAAAGAACAAAATTACTTCCAGTCTTAGTTATTATTGTTATTTTCAATTCATTAGAGTTTGTCTTTAAAAAAATAATCTAAAGCATTCCATGATTTTAGTGGAAATATTAATAAAATATCTTCTCTACTTGCTTATACATCACATCGCATCCGATATCAATCGGATTTGACACTTGACTTGGTGACTTGACCACAGAATAATACCAAAGGATTTGACACTTGACTCGAGTTTGAGTTTTGAGTTTGCAGTACCCACAGAATATATAAGGTGCATTCGGTTTTGTGAACTCAGGACAGTGCGAGCACTGCGAGCAGAGTAATTGGTATCAGGTGATCCCTATACATGGGTGGAAAAATAACGCCAGTCAGTATTAAAGGCAACTTCATTTCATTAGTGGCTGGCACTATTCTGTGATTGAGAACAGAGATATTGCAGTTTTGTCTGTTCGTCCCTAATTTACACAGGCGTTCGTTATTCATAACCTCTATAAATGAAATCTAGTTTCTCAGATTTTTCGTTTTACATAATTTATGCTATACTCAGATACAGCAGGCAGTATTTTAATAAAGTTGTCCTTATTCCAGATTCACATTGCGCGTGCGTATATGTTAAAATAAGGACAACTTTGTTACTGACTGATGTTATTATATATATGAATTGTAATATCTCTCTGATAACAAAGTTATCACAGAAACGAATAAAAATAACCTTGATTGTTATATGAAAGTTAGGCACATACAAAGATTACAAAATGCATGTGCATGAAAATTGTCCGCGTTTCAAAAACACTGCATGAGCGCGCATGTATCTGAATCTTCCTTTTTATTATATATCTAGGATTATTATACTGTGGTCATAGAAATCATAATTTGTATATATGACCGTGGTCCATGCGTCAAGTAACAAGGAAAATCTGACACGGAACAAATGAGCTTGTTTTGTGATTCTGAAAGTGACACATGAACAGCTGTTCTGTAGTGTGGAGTATCTGAAATATATCATAATTGGTAATCAAGTATTATTATATCGATAATTAGAATACATTTCAAAGTCAAACAGTGGTAAGTTATAAATGATATCATATATTCATCCGGTTGTTATCTTTTCAGATTATTTTGTTTACATTATTTTATCGCATGTAGAAATTCCGCTTGAGACAAGTCTTTCAACATAGAGTATTCCATAAAGAAATAATTGTAGTTCAACATGAATTTTATATATGAATCATCTACTAATTTCGATGCAGTACGTGTGTTGATAAATGTGCATATCAATTTCCTGTTCTATCTTGAGACTATTTCTAATTCAAACCAATATTTATTCAAAAGGAAAATCTAGTGAAACATCTGATAAAGAAAACCTTGAATTATTTTTTTAAAATGAGTTGCAGGCAAAAAGTTGTGATCAGCGTGAAGTTGAAAAAATGTATAACTTTATACCAACTTTATAGGATAGGATATGATAATTGAATATTTAAATTCTGTACTTTGATATAGAAATATATTTTAGGATCAAAAGTTCTCAATTATATTTACAATGTGAGAGAAAGTATAATGACTTTATTGTTTCAATTGGTACCCAGTATAATTTTCAGGCAGATCTGATCACTCTCATAATCCTCTTTAAACCTGTAGATTTGTTGTTTGGGGTTTATGAGCAAGGAATCTGTCTATGTCAACCTTCTTAAATCCAATATATGCACACTTATGTTGTGTCAGATTGCCTCTTCCAACCTGTTTTCACCAGTAGACTCTACAGGTTTATTAGGTCTTTCATATATTTGGGGGTTGTGGTTTTATTTTCCCAACACTGCCTTAGTCCTGGTAGACCCTCTCTCTGGCTACTATTAATGTTTTGTCAGGAAGCCAACTATGCATCTATTTGTTCTCCTTTGAAGAAACTTATTGAATATTTTTGGCTAGTTATTCACAAACTCTTTGCCTGCCTCATTCCTGGCAATTTGTTCCATTATCCTTTGGATACAAATAAATAATTCATATCAATTATTTCATGAATCTGAATCGTCATCAAACTTCATGGTGTGGTTTATCGTTGAATTTTAGAGGAAAATAAAACTATAGTGGTCTCATTTAGTTTTTATTAGAATAAATGCAGTAAATAATAAAACTTGATTTATTTTCATAGAAGTGAAATTGGTTTTCCACGGATTCGTTTTTAAAAAATCTATTCAGAAAATACAAGCAGATTACGAAAATTAATCAGCGACTTCAAGATCAACCAAAACACACATTCATATAACAATACAATTTTTTGTACGAAATCTGTCAACAGCTGTTCAAATATATTTCGTGGCGGCAAATTTTAACTGATAGTAAGATAAATAACCACACTAGAGCAACCTAAAGACAGAAAATAGTTTATTAAAATTACACACGATACACGGCTTACGAGGGGTCTCAACTCTATTTTCCGAGACGCAAACCTTCAGCTAGTGGGTACATAGCTGTACGAACAATCTCCAAATGATGTTAGATAATCCGAAAGATAAAATTCCAACTTTGGAGAGATCAGGAATCTATGAAATTAGCTGTCAAAACTGCGATAGTGTATATTATGGCCAAACCAAAAGATCTACGAATGTTCCTTTCCGTGAACATTTGGCACATGCTAAATATTCGCAAGAAAATAAATCGAGTGTTGCGGATCATTTATTACAAACTCATCACAAAAATTAATATCCAAAATTTAAAATTAATAAAACCTGTTGATGATTACAGAAAATTATATTGTTATGAGAGTATTGCTATTAGAAAAAGAGGCTCGAAACCCTTGCTTAATAATGATAATGGTCCATTAAATTCAAAACTATTTGACTTGATACCTGTAAAAGAATAATTAGGTGCCTTTGTTGTATTGTTTATTGGGGTTGTACCTGCCCATCAGGGAGGTTCACTTCCTAGTACACAGATTAACCCATGGTAATTAATTATTTGATATAAATAAGACTGGTATTCCGTTTTATAGTTAGTTTAGTAATTTCCTACTGATGAAGATAACTTTATTATCGAAATGCGCATCTAGGAAATAAATTACTTTTGTGGTGAAGGGGTTAAATACTTTTTGTTCTCATTGATAGTACGTAAATTCAAGAAGTTGAAATAAAGTCAACTTGTCGGAACTTTGAAAATGAAACGATCGGTGCGGTTGTTTGTATTCAGGCGTATTGAAAATTTTAATGTTGACAGCAATATCATGATTAATAATACAAGGATAAGAACAGCCATAATATTTTATATTTTACTGATTTTGTTGACGTATCATTGGAATTTTGAATTGAAGAAAAATAGAAAAAGGGCTCCACATCTTAACTAACGAGCTGGGGAATTTACTTGAGAAAATGGACGGTAAATAGGGGGTTAACGTTGAATATTTCATTTATTCCGTGAAGGCATTTCCCATAAATGAAACCCGCTCAAAATATCGTTCGTTCGAAAATGTGATATTTCTTTCAAATTTCCTACGAAAAACCAAAAATTCGGATGCATGAAAACTTAGCTTAAGTACCTTAATTTTTCACAATATCAAAAATCTTCAATAAAAAAAGTTGATCCTAATTGAAAACGACATTCAGATATTCAATATTCTCCATCTATACCATGAAAAAGCAGATTTAGTTATTTTTACTACCTCTTCTCTGTAACTATTCAACACACATTCATTCTAGAATGTTCTGAAAAATGATGTGCAATCAATTCGTCTGAAATTCGATATTTAATCCAGAATGCACTGAAAAAACAAATTCATTTTTGATAGCAAACGTCGACAGCTAGTAAGAATTCATGAAATTCAAGAAATGGCAGCTCTTTTAACTTCTTAAGGCTTGTTCATACCCCCGCGAATATTCGCAATTTTTGTGCGATTTGCAAATCGTAGGAGAATCGCCGCATGAACGTTCACACCCATGCGGCAAAAAAATGCGGTCAATGATGAATCATAACATGTAATTTTTCGGTATTTGGGGTCAGAAATTGTTCGTTTTTTTATTTTTTTTAAAACATCAGTTGAACATGGAAGAAGTTCAATGTTTTCCAAATGACATTAATATATCATTAATATATAATTCTTAATAAGGTATAGGGACCAGTAATTGGCACTTTAAGGAACTAAAATAAATTTATTTATTGAAAGTGGTCAATAATTTAAAATGCTGAAGAGTCTTTTTATTGTATATTATAAACAAACTTTTTACAACAAAATGAAGTGTTTGAAATACATTTTGTGTTTATTTATCTATACAATGAAACTGAAAATGAAAACAAATGTTTTGCTTCAGTAGTTGGCAGCGTGAAAGTTCAGTTCTTCCAGTAGTTGGCATGCATATGATCCAGTAGATGACATTATGGATCAACATCTAAGGAATAAGGAAAGTCTAACATTTGAGCAATCTGATCATTTGTTACGACACTGAAATCCTTTTCATTTAATTTAAACGTTTGAACTAATAAGTGTTCTTTTGCGAGTAGTCACTGTCTCCTGAAGGCTCTTATTCTCCTTTCCTTCTGATTTTCAGTTTCACCAAGGTGGTGAATGCTCTTCAAACAACCGGATGAGAATGACATCGTGCTTCTATCAAATTTTGCGTGCGTTTGACTCAATTTCAAAATACCATTTTTTCGTTCGAACCTATGGTTTTGGATCATTTTAAAACATATGTTTCCTACTCAGCTCGATTTAAACATTGATTGCAAATAAAAACAATAATGAAATGTATGTATTTTAATAATTTATTCATCAATGACGGCTGATCCCAGTATTGACAGTCGTATTTTGTTCATATCATGATCATCAATAATCAATCAACACTTTCAGAAGTAACTTAATATTTAGGTAGGTTACTTAATATTTTTTTGTAACAGTCTTCAGCGGGATGGCTGCATCTAAATTATCGAACGAAGAAAAACTGAAACGATTCATCTATGTATGCAATACGATACCGAAATATTACTGCGGGGGCCCCGAAAAATATTTGTCAGATCCAAAGGGTAAGACGGAAGTGATAAGCGAGATGTTGGCTAAAAATCATGAAAACTTGCTCAGAATAATAGTGTCTGCCAATGACGATAAAACGCTCCCATATCGATCGCAGTTGTTCAATCTCTTGGGTTTTGCTCTTGTTCTGGAAGCAGCTACAGCAGATATCAAACCCGAGATATGTGCAACCGCCTTGAGCATCTGTAAATCGGATGAGGATTTCTTCGACTTCATAAAGTTTGCGACGAAAGTGAGGCTGGATAAGAGCAAACTCTCGAAAACGGTGCGAAAAGTAATCGGCAGATATTATAAAAACAAAAGTGCTCTTGAATTGGCTCAGTCTTTCGCTGTTTGTAAGAGCTGGCATGGATGGTCCCACAAAGATCTGATAAAGTTGGGACACGTCAAGGCAGACACACCACGTGAGTTTAGAATTTTGCAGTCGATTTTCGAATATCGAATGTACTTTGGTTTTGTTGGTTTCAGTAAAGAATATGGTCATTAATTACATACTGACGAGTAAATCCAATGATAAAGATAATGAAGAGGAGAAAAAAATCATTGATCTCATGCAGAAGTCATTAACGTTGAGGAAAACCACCGATCATAATATTGCAGTTCCTCTCATAAGCGAGCTGAAGGCTACTATCAATCAAGTGGAGCCATCACTGAGAAAATCTGCAGAAGTAAGTAATCATCATACCAATTTTTTCAATGACCTCCAGAGTGTAGATCTGAAAACACATTTGTCTCGACAAAACTAGATAGGTTTACTAAGACTTATAGGAAAAAATAACTTTTTTTTTTGTAGGTTTGGAATGCGGTACTACTGAATATGTCTGTATCAGACATACTACAAGTGCTACCAAAAATTTACAAGCTAGGATTTTTGAAAAAGGATGCTCCTGCTCAAGCGATAGTTAATGAAGCTTTAACGAATTTATCAAAATTGAAAGCTTGTGGCATTCATCCAATAGAAGTTTTTATTCATTTGAAGAATTTCGAAAAAGGAGGAAAGTAAGTAGGTTGAAGTAGAAGATGAAGAAAAACTAGGGGCCTTTAAGCTGAACATAAGCCTACTTCAATTTTCATCTAAGAGAAAAAAAACATTATTGCATTTCTTGACTTACTTATAACTTGACTTCAAAACATTTCATCAAAGTGAAAAAATATTAAATAGAATGAGGATTTTTGGTTTTGCCAATAAAATATTCTACAATTTTCTCAAAAGTTGTACTTAATACTTGTATTTGTCAGATTAGTTTTATTAAATTGCAGTCCGACTTTTCGCGGAAAAAAGCTACGAAAGTTAATAGTTATAGGTTAGAAAGCAAAGCGATGTCATGAAATTGATGAAGAAAGTGTTCTGAAATGCTTTGTGTTTATTTGGAACCTGTAAAACAACGGCATTTCTCTTATAATCTCATATACTCGTGCTCTTACCAATTCGAAAGTTGTAGGCTGTTAACATAAAGGCAAGTTTTAGTTTCTGGGGGAATTGCATTCCTCACAACATTTAATTTCTCTATTAACGGTTTGATGAGGCTGAGAATATATGTGAATCGAGTTTGGTCCATTTTGAAATAGTTCCTAAAGTTTTCTTCATTATTCATCAATCTCATGTTCACTATATTGAGTTGTCACCAAAATCTTGAGTTTTCTTAATTTTCTCAAGAAGGATTGGGATCACCCAGATCCTTGGATTCTTTCTTTTCTATGTATTTTATAATAATTATAATACAATGCCGCAGCTTGAATATTATTTTCTCAGAAAGAACACATAATTCAAATCATGTAAACTATCTGAAACTTCTTCCATCTCCTCAGAAAACATATCTCTCCACCGACAGGATAGTAAGCATGGCCTATGGCTTTTTTGACATTGTTCATGTGAACAGTGCGCTCGTTTTTTTCAAGCTTTCTGCGATAGGCATTAGAAAGTTTACCATACTTACTTCAAAAATCCCGTACTCGGAAATTTTCAATTGGTTTGAATTTTCATATTTTTTCAGACCGTTAGATCCGAAACTTCTGCAACATTTATCTTCAGACAAAAAAATGACCGATGAAGAAATCGAGAAACTGAAAATTCCCAGAGAGGCGAAAAGTCCTGTGGTTTTAAGTAACTTGCATAAATGTATGACTATAGCTTGTACTAATGTGCATTCATTTGGAAAGCGATACCTAATCACTATTGACACTACAGAAAAAATGGATACTCCCTGTTTGTACAATAAAAATATAACGGCGATAGAGGGCGCGGTAGCGTTTGCTTGGTTCTTGCTGAGAGTGGAGAAAGATGTCACTGTTGCAGTTTTTAAAGAGAAAGAAGTCTCTGTGGTGCAGCTCGATAAAAGTGAGGTTCAGTTTGTTCTTCAATAATGATTTTTATACTGAAAGAAATTTCAATCAATGAAACCGAATATTTGGTCAAAGTAATCTTAATATTTTGTTGTAGAGGGTCAATTTTATGAACAAGTTCAGAAACTTAGAGAACACAAAAGCAAATACGTGTTATTATCGGCCCCAATAGAATGGGCTACCGTTCAGAAGAGGCATGTTGACATTTTCCTCACATTCGTTAACCATAAAGAGTTTTACACTGCCATTCCTAAGGATGTTAAGGAGAAAATGACGAAGCCCCAAGATGCTCTCCTGAAGTACAGAAAAAAAATTAATCTTCCGAATTCCAAGTGAGTGTTTTGTTTCTGTTGTAAAAATAGAAGAATGAAGACTTTTTTCGTGGTTTGTATAATTTTGAGGTTGGTTCAAAGAAGGGTAATTTGAAAATGCGTTTCATAATCTTATTTTGTAAGGTTTTCAATGGTTCCAAAATTGATTTTGTTGCAGTGTCCCAAATTGAAATTAAATACTGAAACTCTGAATATATCAAACTGAAGTAAATATTTTTAAGATGTTTTAGTGGAAGATAAGACCTCAGTCTGAATAAAATGCCAATAATAGGGGATATTTTGAAGAACATGCTTAGAACAAGAGAGAGTGTGATCAGTGATTAAATCTAGAAATTTTTATCATATTGTGTGCAAGAAGTATTCACATTGAGGGGCTTAATCTGATTTTCTGGTATTTTTTTTTTGGAAATGTACATAAAATTAGATTTTTCAAAGTTTAAAGTCAACTTATTTTCTTTCAACCGTAAAGAAATCAAACTGAGGTCACTTTGTATTTGTTCTTTATTTTTTTAACACTTTTTACATAATATCCGCAAATAATTTTATATGACCTTCCAAATTCAAGTAAGGTATCCAATTTATATAAAATAACAAAACAGGCACAAAGATATACCCTTGGAGTACCCCACAAAAAATATCTCTTCCAGAGGAAGTTGACCCACCATATAAATAAATTGTTGTCTTCCACTGAGGTAATTTTTAAATAAAGCATTTACGAGGATATATTGAAAAATTCTCTGCCTTCTATAGAACCAAACAAAATTTCAATGCCGAAATATTTTATTACTCAACATATTCTCCTCTTAATTGGATACGTTTATTATAGTGAACTTGTAACGTCTCTAGACCTTTCAAAAAAATGTTTCTTCTTGCTCTGCAAACCAGACCTCCACAGCTTTTATTACCTCCTCGGACGGAGCCAAATCTGGTGAATAAAGGGGGTGTTCTAGTAATTCAAACCCTAAATCACGAATTTTTTGCATGGCAACATGAGATCTGTGTGCAGGGACGTTGTCCTGCAAAAACCAAACACCTTCGGATAGCTTTCCGCGTCTTTTCTCTTTAATTTTTTCCCGTAGCAGTGGTCAGTAATGTTCAATAGTAATCTTCAGTTATTGTTCTACCCTTATCTAAAAAATCAATCATGATTTCTCCATGGCAATCCCAAAAAACTGAAGCAAAAACTTTCCCAGCAGATTTTTGGACACGAAACTTCTTAGGTCTTGGAGAACCGTAGTGTCGCCATTCCATCGATTGTTGCTTTGTTTCTGGATCGTAGAAATGTACCCAAGTCTCATCCATAGTAACAATTCGGTTTAAGAAGTCTACATCGTTTTCAAATCGAGCAGAGGTCGAACGCGATGCTACTACCCTTGCTCGCTTTTGGTCAACAATCAAACATTTGGGGATCCATTTTGGGGCAATTTTTCTCATGTCCAAATTGACGTGAACTATGATGAACGCGTTTGTATGAAATATTCAGTGCTTCAGATATCCGTTTTAGCCCAATTCGACGGTCTGTTGAAATCATTTCATGAACTGCATCTATATTTTCGGGGACTGACACAGAAACTGGCCTTTTCGATCGGTCATCATCTTCAATGGAAAATTTACCTCTTTTGAAGCTTGCAGTCTAATTTTTCACGGTCGCATACGAAGGACATTGATCACCAAGGGTATTAGGCATATCTTCGTAAATCTGCTTACCTCTTAACCCTTTTAAATACAGGTACTTGATGATGGCTCGATACTCCAATTTTTAGATTTTCACAAGTTCGATGGACATATTTTTTCTTTTAATTTATTGCGTAACTCTGGTTTACTTTTTTGACGTCTAACTTTACACTGACCAAGATGCATAGAAACCCTGGTGTGATCTCTTATACCTGTGATACCAACATACAAAAGTGTTGATGTACGGCCTACTTGATTCATGTTATTTTGATTGCATTGGTACCGTTTCACTTCTTTAGTACGGATGGCGGCAAAATTACAGATTAATGTTGTAATGACGATTGACGGTTGGACAAGCGACAAGTGTCATGTCGACATTCAAAAACAATCAAATGACAAATCAAGGCACCGTGGAATGTTGGCAAACTCGGCTATTTTCAACTTCTGCGCCATCCATCGACGATTGAAGCCAACGGTATCAATGCAATTACAGTATCAACAACTTTGGTAGAAACATAATCGAATCTGAGATCGCACCAGGGTTTCTATGCAAACTTTACACTGACACTTCTCATAAGTTATTGTTCGTTGCTATGGTAACGCAATATTTTGTTTATGTAGGGAACTGGTCTAGGCTAACTAGATATCAATACATCCTCGTACATTGCCTTTGATACCAATTCGTATTTTGCCGTTTTTATTTTCCCACAAATCTTTCATTTGCATGTTTTTCAGGTTGATTAATATTTGTCTGACTTCTCCTAATGTTGTGTGCAGTGATGGATCTCCAAATATTTTGGATGTAGCAGGACTAGATTGTGGGACGCCACGGGTTATCGAAGCTTTTTGTCGCGGTAATTTCTGTTGAAATTCCGTATTCACAAACTGAGTACATCCATCCGAATCAAAAGTGTTCAATAAAATTCGAAAATTATTTTTGTTATAAAATATTTTTTAAAACCGCTGTAGTGAGAAATTTCATAAATCGGGTATTTTCTAAATGTTAATTTTTACGCAATACTATTTATTTTTGTTGGTTGTAGGAATAGAATTCAGAATTTGTAATAAGCAGCACAGCTTCTAGTTTATGTGATATTTTATATATACGTTTACAATTATGTTTTATGTAATTAATGGACTGCCATGATTGTTGGTTGTTTATTTCAAATTATCAGTTGTCTAGTCGAGATCAGGAAATCTCTACATGTGTACTTATCCTAAAAATATTCAAAAGACAAAAAATATATCAAGTAATTGAAATTCTTTTACAAAATCAAGTTTCTTTTAAATGAAATATTTTCCTGAGATCTTGACACCAAATTAACCTAATCAGTTTTCTTCAAAAGATAATCATAGATTTTTAAGTATATTTTATTTTCAGCATAACGTCGTGAATCATCCATTACTTCTTCATTTCATTCATCTTTATTTCATTTGATTTTTCGCTATATTTCATAACTTTTTTTTTTCATTGACAGATTATTTCCTGGATTTTCTAAAGAAATGTCTTTGATATATCACTTCGTACAAACCAAATAAAATAGACAAAATGAAACAGTTATTTTCATAACTCTTTTGGGTATTCCCAGTTTTTTGTTGGATGCAAATGATTTTTATTTATACAATATAGTGATTTTGTGATAATGAAATACAATGAAACCAATGTTTCATTTCAGAATATCCTATTTGTCAATGTGCCTTGCAGAGTTGGAAAGTCTATTTTGAATATATTCATGTCTGTGAAAATAGAGGTAACTAATATTCAATGTTCAACATGACTAAGTTTTTAATTATTGTATAATAAACCAGAAGCATCAGTTGAATCAGTGTAGTTCAAAAAAAATTATTTCAAGTTTTCAAGTTGCAATTTTTATGGAAAATGTATCGAAGTTTTAATTTAAAAAATAACGTAGTTCAATGAATATAAATTACAGATGAAAACCCGAATAATGAATATACTAAACTTGAATATCGTTCAGATCTGTTTCATCTGTGATATATATGTATCATTTTGTTATTTTCATTATCTATTGTTTCTCAGTGAGTTGAAACAATTTATGATGGAAGGTTAAGTAAAAAAAATGGAATACAAAATGGACTACAAAAGTGCCCGAGTACGTTTTGTAAAGTGACTGTTTGTGATAGTTTCAATTGTATCTTTTTTTGAGTTTTACAATTGATTAATTCAAGCTGGTATTTTATTTACATTTTGTAAGCTTTTGAAGTTGGTTTGTGAGTAACCTATTGTGATTTTATTATTTGATGCAAATTGTTATATTTTGACCATTAGGTTGAAAGCTTTATATTTTTTTTTTTAATTCTGTGAATTTCATCAAGGCTGTTTTACTGTTGGCACTATCTCTTTATGATAAGTTTAGTTTCAGCATTATACTAATTTTTATTTGTAAACGTAGAGCTTTAAAAATATATTCATATATAAATAACGACTTGTAAAATAATCTGAAATCATGTAATGGAGAGTCTCGATCAGTGAGTGCCAGTCTACTTTCTCCAAGGAATCTTTCATGCCAATTTTCATGATGAGTTTTCATTCTGATTTTTGTGAGCAAGTGAATAAACAGAGTTATCTAAACTTGAGAATGTGAACCTATAAATTCAATTAATTTGATATTATTAATTGACAAAATTTTGTAAAAAAAGTATTAAGTTCTGCTCATTGTTCTTACCTCTAACCTAACCTAAAATTTAGTTACGTTTAACTTGATTTCATTTTAGGAGTAATTTTTTCGTAAACGTAAATTCTTTGAATGTCATCATTTGTTATCATTGAACTTTCAATTACTTAATTATGAGGGGCTCATTTAACGAATATTATTTTTTTATGAATTTTGACTGATATAGAGTATTTTCATTTTAAAACTTCCCACTCTTAATATCAGCAAATGAAGAGGAAACTGAAAGATCGTCTAGGCCAGTATTTGATGGGGAACTATTTTAGCATTTATGATTATGCGTGAGAAGTTTTAAAATGAAGTCACTGTTAACTTATGTGATGAAAAACTTTAAAACTATTGAAATTTTATTGCTGTTCAATTTTTAATTGGGTTCAATGTTGGTTAACCTTGATCTTGGTTTTAAACATAGTACATGGGGCTAAACACTATTGTAAGACTTTGTAAGAGTATATTGAAGCTGAGAGATTTGTGAAGAATCTTCTTTCACAAACCAGTCTTGAATTTGAGAGTCGGTGATTTCCATTATTTAATTTCTTTGGATATTAATAATTTATTTTATCAATATTGATTGATTTTCATCTAATTACATTTTGTAGATTTACAAAAGTATGTGAGGAAAATATGTTTCAAGTCGATCTTAGTTTTCAATATTAAATATTGAATATATTAAATAATACAGGATTGTATTTTTTGTTGACTTCTGGGTTTATTAAAAAAATTAATAAAATAATAAGCATCTTGCTCAATTTCTGTTGTTTTTGTTATTTATTTCGCTGAAACAATCTCTTTTTCATTCGATGTAGTAGTAGATAAGAAAAAAGGTCTCAAGGTTTCGTGGATGGCAAGGTAATTCATTGATAGTTTTTCCCGAAGGAATAAATGACCTCGGCAAGCGACAAGTCTCGGCTTTGCCTCGGCTCGTACTCGCTCACCTCGAATGTTAACACGTCTTTACATTCCTTGTTACTTAAATAACTATTGCCTGGGCTATATAATATTAACCAATTACTGCATGATTAATTTATTAAACTGATTAAAACCAGAAAGGCCTTTATTATGTTGCGAATAAGTATGATAATAAGCTTCCTGAATAACCCTAGATAAAAAGCTAAATTGGAACTCGCATCTGGAAACGACTATCCGACTATCATGGACATGCCGCAGAATATGTGGCAAAATATGGGGCATGTCACCAAAACAGTATACTGGCTGTACGTGATCCTCATACGACCAATAATCGCGTATGGCTCTGTAGTCTAGTGGAGCAAGGGCCAACAAAAAATGGCCCTGGCTAAACTGAACGGACTATAGAGAAAAGCGTGTCTGGCGATTACTGGGGCAATTCGCTCCACTCCAACGGCAGCAATGGAAGCCCTTCTTGGATTACTTCCTCTGCACATATTTCTGGAGAGAGAGGCAAGATGGGCAACATACAGACTCCACCAAGCGGCTATTAGTCTACCGCAGGCAGTGGTCATGAGAAGTAGCAGCATGCTGGAGGGCATAATAGCTCACAACATTCTAGGAATGCCCTAAGCCCAAAACTATCAACCTTCACACGCTCTACACTGTGGTCTTCCCTGAAAGAGAAGACTGGGTACGGAATGAAACTGACTTATGAAGGACAAATAAACGTTGGTTTACCGATGGTTCCAAAACTCTGGAAGGCGTCGGAGCCGGAATATACGGGATGAACCCAGTAGTGAAACGCTCATTCAGTATGGGTAAATTAACTACGGTATTCCAGGCAGAGGTATATATGCCAATGAAATGTATGCAAGAAAGCTGGAAAATCGACACCACATACGAAAAACAAAAATATATTCAGATAGTCAAGCAGCACAAAGCGTTTGATCCCAACTGCTTTAAATCCAGAGCAGTATGGAACTGTAAAGAAACCTAAAACCGACTGGCACAACGCAACCGTGTTAACCTAGTCTCTGGATACCAGGTCACACGGGCCTAGAAGGGAACGAAATAGCGGACGCGCTAGCAAAAGGGGGGGGCGAAATAAAGTTCACTGGGCCAGAACCGGTAATCGGTATAGCACATAGCTCTGCCAAGAATGTAATAGCATCCTGGGCAGACAATAAAAGACTACCGGGCCTAGCCCATTTCAAAGCATATATTGCTTGCACAAGGAAAAAACAGGACTCCGACAAACTTCTAGAACTCAGTTGAGCACATCTCAGAGTTATAGTAGGTTTGCTCACTGGCCACTGCAAACTCAAACACCACATGCACAAAATCGGACTTGCACAAGATGCAGAGTGCCGTCTATGCATGAAGGAGAATGAAAGGGCTAAACACATTTTATGTACATGCCCCGCAGCGGCCAGAACCAGATTCTCAACATTTGGCAATACAACAGTAACGCCAGAGAACCTGGTAATTGTTCTCCCAATACACTCCCTAATTTTGCTAAGAGATTGGATATACTGGGAGGAATATAACCACAGGGTGAGCCACAATAGGCCATTGGCCGCAGTGGAGGGCCTGATACGGATACGGGCCCACTCACGTTCAAACCTAACCTAAGCTTCCTGTTTATTGTACATGAAAGATTGAGCCATAGGAATGGTTTAATATATTTGAGGTACAGACTGAAGTCCATTTAGATATCCCCGGTCCTTCCAAGGTACTGATTTTTTCTTTCGGCATGAAAACATTTTTTGGCAGAATTGTTCACTTCTCTAATAATATTTTTGCCTGGTCTATATAACATTAACCAATTGTTGAAAATCCATAAATGTGTTTATTATGATGAGAATAAGTATAATGATAAGCCTCCTGTTCAATGCGAAAAAGATTGAGCCATAAGAATGGTATGACAATATTTGAAGTACTTTTCCATGTGCGTATTGCAATGAATTTGAAAGGATATCTGTACTACCAGATTGCATCTACGTGTTTTTCCTCCACGTTGATACCTGAAACGGTAATAGATACCGTTTGGGCTAAATGGAGTAAATGTTGCATATCAGAAGAGCAGCCTGTGCGGAATTATAAAATTATTTTGGAAAAACTGAATTTATCGATTTCTTTAAATTGAACTCTGCTCACTTGAACCGTTGGTGAACTCGTATTGTACAACTCGACCTCAATGTGATAACATGACTTGGTAGCTTTGTTGACGTCGAATAGGTGAGGTCTGATGAAGGTTGCTTCCTTATCACATTTATTCCTGTTTGTGATATGTTATTGTGATTGTAATATCAAATATCCGTCGAATATAAGTAAAAAAATTAACATCGCACTGGTGCAACATTGTTACATCACATAACCCTTCATGTCACACGATGTTGACTGGAAAACAGATCACATATAGGTATTATGAAATGGTGAACAAGTGTGTGTCTTTTTCTTTATCTATTTATTCAAATTCTTAGGTTTAGTCATTCAAGTGGTCTGTTGTCTAATTCTGTTTAGTACAATCGGTAAATTTTACTTATTTTCACTAAAACAAAGTTTTATAAGAAGTTACCATTGATGCAATAAAACATCACATATCACACTAAGTTTTTATTGAATTACCATCATACAGCAGGTAAAAATAGAGCTTGAATATGTATCCAAAGTTTGTAACTTTGCGTTTTTTTAACAAAAATATTGTCCCATGGAAGCGAGGAAAAAATCTGAATAAAGTCGACAATTGTCAAAATATTTGAATATGGCAAAGCGAAGCAACCATGGACAAGGTCTCTAATCCAATAATACTTGAATGATTAGTTTTTTTTTGTTGAAGATATGTCATTGTTGAAAGATAAAAAAGCTAGATATATTTACAGCATACTTACACAGTAAGGAACTCAAAATCGTCAGTGCTTATATTTACAAATCAGAGTATGTACAAAAATAAAATAGATTTCATATCAATTCTAAAATTGATGAAAGATCATTACCAGTAACAAATATTTCGAAGATTGTCTCGCTTGATTGGTAACCATTTATCACTGTATTCGGAACTTTTGGAGATGTTTTGGACGTCGCGCAAGATTATAACAGCATCGCCAGACAACTTCTTCAATTATCTGTACTTCACAGGAAAGAAAATAGTTTAAAACAATATCACACTTTCATAAATCTTTACGAGCTAGCTTCTAGGCAATTTTCGGAAAACCTAATAAATAGACACTCTTTATACAAGTTTGATCACATTAAATGATTTGATGCCTAAAAGATTTTCAGCTTCATTATACGGCAGATATGATGTAATAGGTCCCAGAAACAAATTATTGTTGAATTTGTATTCAGCGAAAGAGATTCAAAAGTTCATTCTGTAAAATTTTACTGTCAGTTGTCTAAAACTGTTGTTTTTCAATTATTCCTATCCTAGTTCACCAGTGAAATATTCTTCAGCAATGTAGAACGTAGAACCTTTTTAATATTTGAGGTGTGTTGGGTTTTTTCTGAATTGTAGAAAGGAAATTTTCAATTTTAGGTGTCCCTTCTAAAGTTTTGTATGTTGGAGCTTTTCCCAGCTGTTTCCATTTTAGTTTTTGTGGAATTATCAATGTAGCCTTCTGCTACTATCGTGGATTTCCACAAAGCCTCTTATTTCCGCCCTATTGACAAGAAATCTACGGAAAGTAACCAGAGAAATCCTGGCTGTCACATTGAAGTTTGACATAACACAGTGAAGAAGGATCTCATTATTTACCAATGATAATAATGGATTAGCTTGAGGAAACACAAACAATATTATAGTCGTAGATAAAATACATTATCTAAATTTTTGTTTACAATAATTTAAGTTTTTTATTTTCTTAACACATTTCATGTTTCAATGGAACCTATCAGGCGTGTCTGTAAGGAGTTAATTTGATTGTTCATTTGTTAAATAGAAAGAGGATTTTTCACCGTCAAAGTTGAGAGTGGAGAACTTTTCAATGAATAAATATTTTTCGCGATTTTATTTTTACGTTGAAAAACAAATTTTCACGTTTATGATACATATGTCTAAATGAATTATTTCATTTATATGATCGGAATCCCATGTTTATAGTCTGTATCCTGAACACAGATTTTCAATTTGTGCCTTGAATTCAAAGTCGAGATCCCGAAATAAAAGTTGGGATCTCCAGACGAAGTCGGGATTCCGAGATAAAATCAGGATCTGAAGCTTATAGTTGAGAGTGAGAGAAATAAAATAAATTGAATTTGAACAAAACACAGCATTCAGAAAAATAGTAATTGTTCTTTTTCTGAATGTGGATTTTGCTCTCAGTATTTGAATCCTACGTTATTTGTATTCATACAAAATCGTTTTCAAGCTTTGTTTGGTCGTATGTTTTTTGTCATCTGTACTCTCAGGTAAAATTTTACAAGTGAATTTCAGTCGTTTAACAGTATTTTTTTATTTTCAGTGCATTAGATTAGAAGCTTGTTTTTAATTATTTTCTTTACTTTTAATTTTAAACACCCAATTTTTCTCAAATTTTAAATTAAAATAGTGCTGGATTTAGTAACGTTGAAGAATTATCTCGTCGTAGAGCTCTTTGGTCATGTTTTTTCTAAGATTGGAGAATAGCTGAAGAATGTAATGGAATTTTTAGTGGCAACAAAATAATTTGTTTCTGATTCTAGCTCTTAACTATATACACTTCAAGAATTGTAATAATGCTGCCCCGCCAGTTTGTAAATTTCATGTTCAATGACACTATGTCTGGTATTTTTCAATAATCTATCATAATTGTCAAAAAAGTTCTTTCTTTACGGTGCGAGTTTTTTCTGCCAGTCACCGAGCTATTATCTTTAGGCATCAAAAAATTGCACAACGAGGAATAGCCAAAATATTATCATTACAAAAATAATTAAAGTACACATTTTACAATAGAGCTCAAACCTCGAATTCATCGAATATTAGGCATAACTCTGGCTGTGTTCCAGCGAGAGACCGTTCAATTTATTTCCTTGCTCCACCCAATTCTTGAGCCTCCCTCTCAACTCTTCTAGACTCTTCGATTTCGCCTTGTTGATCCTTTTGTACTTGACGTCTTTCGGCTTGGTCACTGATCTGTGATTTGACATGACGCGGTTGTACGTTTTCACTTGGTTTTTCGGACTTTCTTCAGTGAGTTCTTCAGTATTCTTCTCGCCGTTAGCATACGGCCAAGCAGGAACCTCTGCTATTTTCTCTTCTATGGATTTTTCCCTTATACTTTGGCTTCCGACGTTGCAGTTAGATTTTCCTCGGTTAGCAAATGACTCCCGTTTTCTGTTTGCTTCAGTCTTGCCGTCTAGATCGTTGTCTGCGTCCTCTTCTACACTGTAAACCGTCTCCAGGATCTCGGGTCTGCGTAGGAACCCATTGTTCCTCCTCACTGAAGTGTACTTTAGATTCGGGTCGATAGCATCAGATATGGATCTCATGACGGTCACACCGTCCGTGTTCGTTCGGAATTTGGGTACGTGGTAGGTGCTGTCCGAGTCCACGTCCTCTAGCACCACGGCGCTATCTGAATCGTTCAGGGAGTCCAGATCTGGGAGGTTGGTTTCTAATTCGTTGATTTCTGACTGGGGAATTTCTAGACCGTTGTCGATGAGTCTGTTTGAGAGTGTTTCGATGATCCTTTGCTGGCGGTGAATGATGTTTTCTCGGATATTCAGCATCGTTGAGATGTCTTTCTGTTTTCGGATGAGTCTTGATTCGAATAGGAGCAGTTTGGAACTCAGTGCTTTCAGCTGGTCGCACTTTTCGCGTTGCAGGCGGGAAATGAGCAGTTCCTGAAACAAGATAGAGGTTGGTTTGAGTTGTTGAAATGAGAACTATAAGGGATGATATAGAAAGGTTCAAATACGTTTTGCCAATATAATCAAAAAAAATGGAAATAACAGTCAGGTAGCCGAGTGGTTAGAATCAATGCTTTTCAATCATTCTGGCTTGCCGGTTGTGAGTTCAAAGTGCAGCGACTTCGGTTTATTTTTCTGATGGCATGAGAAAGTGCTACGAATTGCACGTTGAGTTAACACCTCGTTAATCGTTGGCTCGCACAAGTTTCTACTTCTGAGGGCTGTCGTTCGTAGGGGGACGACAGCTGATGGTTAACGGAAAAAACAATTTTATTTTTATTTAATTAATTTGTTTTGAAAAAGTTTCATTTGGTTATATCCTGTATATAATACTTATGTATCACTTGTCAGTGTTCAGCTTGTTTACATAATAGTTATTTTTGTATCTAGTGCGCGAAATGCTACTTTGGTGATCGAGAACTGATTTTTTTTTCGAGGCGCATTCGAGTAAAAAAAAATAGTCGAGATCACCAAAGTAATTCGCGCATGACATGCAAACAAAATTTTTTCTACAAACGTCAAAAATATTGTTCTAAATTAAGTAATATGCTTAGCTTAATATCAATAATAGTATTGAACTGGCTTAAACGGTTTTTCCAAATCAAGTAATTACTGTTACTATGGAAATAAAATGGTATTTGTTGACAATTGGATTTTTGCTTGATTGAGGAACATAAAGGTTAAAATATAAATATCCCATATAGTTTACATGCAGTGTGCGAAGTAAGTATTTCGCACACTACGTCGCGTACGGTGTCATGGTAACGAAGGAAAATGAAAAAAAGGGTCACTTCGCATATTGTTGTCAATGCGCGAACCTCGTCATTTTTTGACGTTTGTAGAAAAAAGTATTTTTATGATGATTAATGCACTTATACCATGACATTTTTCTTAAAAAAACGTATTCCAGTGCATTTTTCATAATTTAGTATGACAAGACCTACAATTTTGAAGAATAAGAATGTTGGCAAAACACCAAGAAAAAAAAAAGAACGTTGGCAATTTAGTAAACGATCGTATTGTTGACTAGCGAAAGCATATCTGCATAGATGCAAATCCAGAACTTTTTATTGGGAGAGATTTTTTATGCAGATGTCGAAACAAAAATGATACCAAACCCAACAGTGTGATTAATCTTGACGTTCAACAAAAGAATATTAGCAATGTAAACAAACAAACAAACAATCAATTGTAAAATAACTTTTTAATAAATTTTTTTAGTGGAGTTACACAGGTAAAATCTAAGACTTCGAAATTCTACTTTTGCCCATATCGTTTTATTTTTCGAATACTTTCTAAAACTTTTGGCATTTTCCCTTAGCAACTTTTGTGTCGATTATCCAAATATGTGCATGAAAATTATATTAAAGAATCGAATACATTGTGCCGCTCTCAAATTATTATTTTGAAAATAAGTACAGGCTATATTTGTTGTTGCTTGTTTCCAAATGCCAAAATTTATATTTCATATTGGCGTGGTACTTTCATCTTAATTACAGAATGTTTTAAAAATATTGAACTATTACCAGAACAATATCAGAGAATAAGAAGTGAATCAATGACAAGTTGACATTTTTCAATTACAACTGTTATGGAATTTATAAACATTTAAATTTATAGGTAATAGTTCAGTATTTCCAAAATTATCTGTAGTTCAGATGAAAATACAACGCTGATATAAAACATGAAACTCGACATTCAAAAAAATACCATAAAAAATAGGGGTCTGTACTTGAAGTTAAAAAGACCCAATTTGTTCGATACTTTATAACTAAGTTTATAACTTTTTTTCACATATTAGGATAGTCTACAAAGATGCTGTAGGAAACTGCCAAAAGTTTTTTCAAAAGTATTCGCAAAATAGAAAGATATAGACAAAGAAGCATATCGTAATAGTCAATTTTTCCTGTGTGACTCCAGGACTGAAGAAGCAAGACGAGATTTTTTTGATTCTTGTAATTAACCTCTGAAATACGCTACTTGTCTCCATTTAACCACCCTCTATCTTTTACCGCTACCGAGATCCCAATGCAAAGAACTCAATTTTGAATATGAAAAGAAAATTAGTGCATTACCTGCATTTTGTAAGCTCTTCTCCAAGCCATTATCTGTTGCGCTTGTGCCCTTGTCTTCTGTCGAAGGTCCTTAACCAACCTCCTGGCGTCCTCCAAGCTGTCCACATCTGAGCCTGTTGACATATCTCCACAGCTGTGCGCAGCAGATGGGGCTTGGTCGATTTCCAAAACTGGCTTGGCTGAGCCCAAACTGCCAGACCTGAAAAAAAGACAATCACATCTTACATTTTTGTTGACAGATTTTATAGCTACGATTTTTTTAGGACGATTACACAAGCAATGTAGGTCAAACAGGTTAAATATAACAATAACATTGATTGTTCAGCTACTGATTAAAAACATTTGCAATGAAACAAATATTGGAAGATTGCAAGTTTCAAAAGATTTTATTTGATTTATATTATTTATTAGCTTATACAGTGACCGTCATATTTGGGCATACAAATGGGAAATATATCAATTTGAAATTTCTTTTGAAAGTCATCTCTTCTGTAAATTAAGTCAATCAAAATTTAGGGTTGACGTTTCTTTTATCACCTGCTGAAATTTAAGATGTTTTTAGTGATTTTTTTATTAATTTTTGTAAAATTCAACCTTTAATTTCGTAAAATTCAACTTTTCATGAATATGCTCCCAAATTTGAAATCAATTCCGAGTCAATTACTTACAGATTTCATAGGCTTTTTACGGATCTTTACAATTTTCTCGAAATTTTTTTTGAAATTCACAGAATATACTAATGTTATCAATCTGAATCATATGGTTTTCGCAAAATTCAACCGTTCTCGAGATGGAAAGTTCATCTGGACTTGAGAAGGATAATTTCCCGCCAAAATGTGTTTTTAATAATTTTCATATTAATTTCCTTGATATTCAATCTTAATTTCCTGTAGAATTTGATCTTTTTTGATATGCTCGCCAAGATCCCTACTCAATTAAAGATTTCATAGTCTTTTTACGGAACCTTTTTGCAATTTTGAGTTGAAAATATTCGTTTTTTCGTTAATGCTCTATCGAAAATTTTGTTTGTTGTAATAAGATCTGGAATCAGCTCCTAAAGATACATGTGAGGAATCATTGCGATTCTTTGAAAAACAAAAAATATGAATTTTCGAAAATTCTATTGTGAAAAGTATGGTTGTCGCAAAATTGATGTATCTTCAACCGTTCTCGAGATGAAAAGTTCATATGGACTTGAGAGTGATAATTTCCCACCAAAATGTGTTTTTAATAATTTTTATAATAATTTTCGTTATATTCAACCTTTATTTTTGTAAAATTCAACCTTTTTGATTTGAAATCGATTCCGAGTCAATTGAAAATTTCGTACGCTTTTTACGGAATCTCTACATTTTCGTTAATGATGCAACGAAATTAATTATTTTTTTTGAGATTTGTAATCAACTCGTCAAAATACATTTGCTGCCTCTACTGATCTACCGTTGACGATGTAGAACTTGTAAGAGTAAGAGAATCATGTGGGTTTTATCACGTAAGAGTGGATTTCGGACTACTCTAATTTCTTGGCAGTCTGACGAAATGCAATGCCCGTTACGGTAGTAGCCAGGAAAGTAGTTGATTTTTCAACAGCCTGCATTGTAGTCGGGTGGGAGAAAAATAGTGAAGCTTTGGTTGTTAACGACGGTTGATGATGATGAAGCCAATTGTTTTTTCTTGCTTTAAAAAAAGTTCATAGTGCTATCTTCGTATATTTTTAGTTTTCTATGTGCATGAGTGTAGTAAACCCGTGCACCATCGATGATTCCCATTAAAGTAGTTTCAATAAAACCTATGCTTTTGAAGTTTAATCAGAAATCTGAATACGTTATAATGTTGCCAGTATTCTCGAAACGTGTTTTTGGTTATGACAAATACACGTGACTACACGACGATGGAAGAAAATATGTATCTTTCTCACACCCGCTTTTAAAATCATTACAATTGAATAATTCAATGTAAATTATTCATGTATTCCTTGCGTAAGTTAATTGGCGTTAACAACGACCTTAACATTCACTCGACAAAAACATCATGCACAGTTATATAGAAAGATTATTATAAAATAACAATTTATATGAGAAATAATAGGTCTACTTCTGTTTGATATCGGACACACGAAGGAAAAACTACTTTTTTTCTATGCCAGAGACCCAGATCCTTTATTTTTCTTCGCATCCTATATTAGATAGGTAGGAAACAATTATTGGTTCTGGTGCTTGAGGTTTTCCGGGGTTATTTACAGCTGAAAAGTGAATACGCCACCAAAAATCAGTCATTTTTCCGAAGCGCCAAGGCAAATAGTAATATTGGCCGTTCTCTACTCGCACAGAGGCTATATATGCCTTTGCGTATTCTGTACGAATGCTTATGAGGGGTTATTTTAATTTTTATAGAAAGAAGTGAAATTTAATGAATAATGAATAAGGACAAAGACTATTTACAAATTATTTCATTATTTCATTAATTATCAGTTTTTTAGGAGGGCCAGTTTTTGAAACTGACTTTGAAGGTTCTTGATTAAATTGAAAAATATATATTGTTATATTGTGTTTTTTTCAGATAGCTTTACTATTTGGCACCTTTGGGATAAAAACTAGTTGAAATAGACGGTAAAGATCTTGATAATCGTGCATGGCGATATGGTAATAGTAGGTATCTTTCCAATTACCAAAATAAAGAAAAATAGGACATTTATTGTTTTGATGAATGTCCGTTTTGGCTCAATACGAAAGAACTGACTGTTCATATCACCGAAGTCGAGATACTATAAAGGGAAATCATCTGTAAATGTAGTTGGAAACATTAAATGACCAAAAGTTCATTCAAAACTGTAAAAATTTCAAAATTGAAGAGCACACGAAGTTATATCGACCATGAATGATTTTAGCTACAGTAGAGTAAACAATAAGGAAATAATTGAATATTCATTCATATTCATGAATCATCATTATTTCCGACACTTTTCTACAGTGTGATTTCGAGCACTGCCAACGCGTACAGAGCGAGTAATAATAAGAAGATAACTGAAAAATTTATTCATTATTTCCGAAACTACTATGAATCTGAGAACGAAATCGACTGAATGTTATTGAAATGGGACATCATACAGTGTGGAGGAATATCAAGCAATATCAAAGCATATACAGAGCGAGCAATAAAGAGATAACTGAACAAAATATTCATTATTTCCGAGACTACTATGAATCTGAGAACGAAATTGATTGAAATGGGACATCATACAGTGTGGTCTAATTTCAAGCAATGTGAAAGCGTACAGGGCGAGCAATAAAGATATTACTGAATGAAATATTCATTATTTTCGAAAGTAGGTATTATGAATTTGAGTAAGGAATTGATATAATATCGCGTAGAGGGCGAGCAATAAGGAGGTAATTGAAAAGAATTATCAGTATTTCTGAAACTAATACGAGTTCGAAAACAAAATCGAAAGAATACCATTGAAAATGAAAATCATACAGTCTGGTGGAATTTCAAGCACTGTCAAATCGTACAGGGCGAGCAATAAGGAGATAACTGAACAAAATATTCATTTTGTCCGAAACTACTACAATTCCGTAAACGAAATCGATAGAAAAAGTCCTTGAAAATAGAAATTATAATACGGTGTGATGGAATTTCGAATTTTACCAAAGCATACATGACGAGCAATAAAAAGAAAAGCAATTTATTTATTTCCAACAGGAGTACCCAGTTACAGGAAATGTAATTATAATTACATACTATCTTCTAAGCGACAGCACGTGAGAAAAGTATCTCGTAGTAAAGAATAAATGAAAAATATAGTTGATTACTGATTATTAATACACGAGAGAAAAAAAAATAAAAAATTTCAAATAGAATTGACTAACAAAAATCATAACGTAAGAATACAACACGATTATTAACTATACATGATATAACAGTGTTCAAAGGGTCAAAATGAATATCACAAATCTTACAAATTTTGTAGAAGCTACTGCACATGAAATTTACAGGTGATCGAATCATAACATTTGTTCGCGATGCTTCGCAATAAAATTTCAAACCATGTCGGCCTCCTATTCTAGGTACTAAGAAATTTATATCGTCTAGAAGAACACTACTATCAATATTGTTGTTAATTAATTTATGCAAGAATTTTGTACCAAGTATAATTCTTCTTTTTTCCAAAGATATAATTTCAAACCGCGACAACAAAATGTTATGATCGATACCTCTTACAGGATATTGTCCATCGAATTTTAGAGAGAAGTATTTTAGGAACTTTCTCTGTACACTTTCAATTGACTTTTTGTGGTAATCGTAGATTGGGTTCCATATCAAAGAGCCATATTCTAACTTGGATCTGGCATAAGTAAAATACAGCAATTTCAATGTGGCAATATTTTTGAAGTTTTTACTATTTCTGTAAATGAAACCGAGCATCCTATTCGCGTGTACAACCGTATTTTTCATATGTGTGTTGAATGTTAGTTTACTATCATATGTAATACCAAGGTGTTTCATCTCTAGTAGTAGTAGTAGTAGTATATCAAGGTGCTCGATTTTTTTGTAAATGATATAATGTTACATTTTGTCACATTCAGTTGTAGACGATTATCGTTAAACCAAAGTTTAATTGAGTCTAATTCGGACTGTACTCGCTGACAATCAGTAATGTCATCAACTTTATAATATAATTTAAGATCGTCTGCGAATAGTAAGCTAGGAATATTTAAAGAGGTTGCCAAGTCATTAATGAAAATTAAAAACATAAGAGGCCCCAGATTGGAACCTTGTGGCACGACGAATAAGGAAATAACTGAACAAAATCATAATTATTTCCGAAAATACTACGAATTTGAATACGGAATCGTTAGAAAGTTGAACAGTAAATTCATGCAATGTGATTTGAAGCACTGTCAACACGTAAAAAACGATCAATTAAACCTAACTGAGATCTAAATCAATAGAATCTTATTGAAATGGGAAATAATACAGTGTGATGAAGTTTCCAGCATTTCCGGAGCGTACAGGGGGAGCAAACAGGAGATAAATAAGTGAACAGAGTCATTGAAGAAAGAAATCATATATAGTCTGGTGAAATTTAAATTATTGCTAAATCAAAGAAGGCGAGAAATAAGGAGATAACAGAACAAAACATTAGTTTCGAAACTATTAAGAGTTTGAACACGAAATCGATAGAATATGATTGAAAATATAAATAGTGCAGTCCGGTGGAATTTCGATTACTGCCAAAGCATACAGGGTGAGCAATAAGAATATACCCGAACAAATATTCATTACTTCTGAAACAGCATGAGTCTGATAAGGAAATTGATAGAACGCTATCAAAAACAGAAATTATATACTTAGTGATGGAATTTCAAACACTGCTAAACATCTGTTAAACAATATTTTCGAAACTACTATACGTCCGAAAATTAAATCGATAGTAAGCCATTGAACATAGAAATCATACAGAGTGATTTAATTATAAGCGTTAGGTACCAAAGCATATAGTGAGAGCAATAAGAAGGTAACTGAACAGAATTATTACCATTTTCGAAACTAACGACTAGTTTGAAAACAAACTCTATAAAATGTCATTAAGAATAAATACTGTGGGTACGTGTGACGGAATGTCATGTACTGACCAGAAGCAGCTAAATGACCATAATCGTAAGACACGTGTAGGAGATATGCAAATTCAGTAGAAACGTTATACTTACATACCCAGACAGAGTTTAACGCAATTTATTAGTAAATTAATGCCACATAGAAAATATACTGTGTGACCTACCTCACACATACCTCTACAATATATCTTATACCATTTGTTTAATAAAAAATGTGAAATATACTCACGTTAACTACCTATTCTGCATTGATAATCTTAAGAGTTTACGCAAAAAAAAACTGTTGCAAATGACTTTGCAGATCGAGCCTAGTCGTGATAAATGTAGGAGATATTGAACTATTTTCCAAATACCTAAATGTAGGCCCAATCTGCATCATGAATTTTTACCGAGAGCAAGGTTTTTTTCGATTGAAATACAAATAATTATGCTATTTTCCAACAATGTTTGTATCAAAACAGACAAAATTTGCGACGGTTTTTGCCGACTTGCTAGTTTTTTCCTCAAATGAAGTGATATAATGTAATTTCATTGAATTTGGGTGTAAGGGGGCCGATATTTTTGTCAGAAATGTATCAAAATCTTTCTCGCCCCTAGGCTGGAAAACTTATTGGTCATATATTATTGACCTGCTAACCTTTTTGCTGAATTGCATAATAGTCACACTTGGTCTTACATGAGACCCTGAACAATAATTGAAAAAAATTTAATTCCTGAACAATCATTTGATTTAATTTTATTTCCTTTCCAATTCTTCGAACTGACTAATGAGTTATAGAATCGATTCCTACAAAAAGAAACGTCTCTTGACTATACGATAAATCGAATCAATCGTCAACTTATATGTCACACCACCAGCGTCCTATTAAAAATACAATCCGTAGGTATTATTTTTCACGACCGTTTCTCAAGTAGCTAATACGATTCAAAGAAGTTTTTGCGAGATGCCATCATTGCCAACGCACTTCAACCGTATCTAGCCGTCTCGTAGTCTGTGCATACCAAATTATCTACTGTTTTACTGCATAGGAGGCCTGGATTATAAATAACTAGCTACATAAACTTGAACAGAGGGCCAGACGGAAAAAATTCCGAACAAGATTTATACTCTGCCGTTTTAATGTTTGTTCCTGAGCTGTCTGGTAGTGGAGAGAGTAAAATAGTAAAAGACAAGATTCCGTAGGACTTGCAGGGACACTCCTTCTTTTTTTAAGAGGTTTGCTGGAAAAAAGGCAAACGCCGCAAGTTGCACGATTCGAAAGGGTTCGACAAAGAAGTAGGAATGAGGAAGAGGAAACTATTGTTCCAAATTAGGTATAAACAGAATATAATTTCATTATCATAAGTTCGTTATCATTTTGTTATTTCGATTGCTCAAAATATTGACTGACAAAAACATTAAATTGCATTTTGAATTTCAGATACAGACCATAAACCAAGAAGTATAAATAAAATAAGCGCAATAAACTTCAAATCAAATTTTGGAAAAACGTCAATATAAGAGGATTGAGGTATATCAAAAATATCTCAATCATTAAAAGAAATTAGAACAGAAACTAGGTTTGAAAAAGAACTGAAAAAATTTTTAAACCGGTAATTCTTCAAGTCCTTTATTATTTCAGCTTTGACTGTTTTTATTTTTAGTTATGACCTTAGTTAGGTATTTACTAATACTCAACATGTTATTCTCATCACTCTATTCCTATTGATTGTTTGATTTCTTCCTAAGTGATAGTATTGCCGTTACTTAATTCCAGAAAAAAAAATTAACCCTTTTATAAACAGAAATGTTTCTGGAGATCAATGAAGTATAGATTTTGGAATCTACGGAAATTTTAAATTATGTCAATAGAATTAGCTCCAGGCCGAAATATACACAATTCAACAATATGTCTGTCAGAATATGAGAACAAACAATATGACATCTATTAAGTGCGCATCTAATAGACTTTTTTTTATTCAGATTCTTTGACAAAATTCATCTTCTAATTTGGTTGATAATTCCAGATTGACCTGCTAACATTTTGCTGAACTGTAAAATAGTTACAATTGGTCTTACATGATACCCTGAACAATAATTGAAAAGAAGTTAATTCAGTTTTATTTCCTTTCCAATTCTTTGAAATGGCTGATGAGTTATAGAAACGATTCCTACAAAAAGAATGAGCCATCAATGAAATGTCTCGTGAATATACGATAAATTGAATATGAACTTGAGAACAAACAATATGACATCCATATAAAGTGCGCATCTTGACAAAATTGAGCTTTAAAATTGGTTTATGATTCCAGAGTGATGGAAGAACTTCTGGGAAGGATCTTGCTCAACCGTCAAAATTGACAGTTTTGCTAATAAAATATGCTTCTTTTTATAAATTTCGGAATTTTCTATGGGAAAAATTTGTTAAATTTTTCACGCAATCTAAGCTGTCGATTCAAATTTAAATTTTTTGTTTAAAAAATTCTAGTGTGCAATTTGAAACAGCAACCTACCAATTTGGAACCTACCTTTGGAACGATTTTGAAAAATAAAAATATCATGTTTTTAAGTACTCAAAGTTATTTATTATTCTTTTTTTCAAGGCCTACTAAGTACGTATTCTGTGCTATGAATGAGTCGAAATTTCTTGAAAAACTATTAGCCTATTTTTGTCTAGTGGATAGCCTGCTCGATTTGGGCATATTTTGAAAACCTATATACCAAGTTTCAGCCCAATATCTCATACAGGGTCTTCTAGTTAAATGATGAAAAGTTTCCAAATACATGCTTTTTAAAATGATCCTGTATGGAAAAGTGAACATTTAAAAAAAAGGTGGAATAACCATTCAAACGAGAAACACATCGAATGTTCAGATACGAAGTTATATTTGTATAGATAGATGTCTCTAGCTCAACCAAAAATCAAAAGTTATAAAGTATCCATATCGTTTAGTTTTTTAATATTATTAACAATATTTATTTATGTTGATATTTGAATAATGACAACTTTCTAGATAATATTCTATTCGCCGATATCTTATTATTATCATACCATAAATATTAAATATTATCTTGAAGCTCGTAGGGAACATTTTGTTCCCAATACTTTCGCACATGTTAGGAAAATAACTACGAGGATGTATTGATATCTAGTTACCCTAGACCAGTTCCCTGCATAATCAAAATATTGCGTTACCATAGCAACGAACAATAACTTATTAGAAGTGTCCGTGTAAAGTTTGACGTCAAAAAAGTAAACCAGAGTTACGCAATAAATTAAAAGAAAAAATATGTCCACCGAAATTGTGAAAATTGAAAAATTGGAGTATCGAGCCATCATCAAGTACCTGTATTTAAACGGGTTAAGAGGTAAGCAGATTTACGAAAGTATGCTTAATATCCTTGGTGATCAATATCCTTCGTATGCGACCGTGAAAAATTGGACTGCAAGCTTCAAAAGAGGTAAATTTTCCATTGAAGATGATGACCGATCGGGAAGGCCAGTTTCTGTGTCAGTCCCCGAAAATATCGATGCAGTTCATGACATGATTTCAACAGACCGTCGAATTGGGCTAAAACGGATATCTGAAGCACTGAATATTTCATATATAGTTCACGTCAATTTGGACATGGGAAAAATTGCTGCAAAATGGATCCCCAAATGTTTGAATGTTGACCAAAAGCGTGCATGGATAGTAGCATCGCGTTCGATCTGTGCTCGATTTGTTACTATGGATGAGACTTGGGTACAATACATTTCTACGATCCAAAAACAAAGCAACAATCGATGGAATGGCGACACTCCGGTTCACCAAGACCTAAGAAGTTTCGTGGCCAAAAATCTGCTGGAAAAGTTCTTGCTTCAGTTTTTTGGGATTGCCATGGAGTAATCATGATTGATTTTTTGAATAAGGGTAGAACAATAACTGGATTTGGCTCCGTCCGACTATCATCTCTTTCCTCAACTGAAAAAAAGTTTAAAAGGTCCTAAATTTTCTTCCAGCGAGGAGGTAATAAAAGCTGTGGAGGTCTGGTTTGCAGAGCAAGAAGAAACATTTATTTTAAAGGTCTAGAGATGTTGCAGGTTTGCTGTGATAAATGTATCCAATTAAGAGGAGAATATGTTGAGTAATAAAATATTTTGACATTGGAATTTTGTTTGGTTCAATATATCCTCGTATAACTGTTCAGAAATAATATTTTCTTTCCCTTATCCTCACTTCTTCTAGTTTTATCCATTTGTGGAAATTGGGTGGAGTGGATGGACAGATGAAAAGATTTCTACTACGCAAACATAGATAAACGTGCTATAATCGTTTATCAGGATTTTTTCTTAGTTCATAGCCAATTCCACACGTTCTATTCTTAGAAATAATGTAGGAAGTTATCATGTGGCTGGTTCGAACTCTTGAAGGTTTCGAGAAAGGTTTAACATTGAAAACTGCGAATGAATGGATCTTTTGATAGGAATTACTTTTAGTTGCTTCTGACCTTAATATTCCTATTATAGGTAAGTACAGAGCCACGAGAATGTGTTTGTTGTTGTGAATAAGATTTGGGATTATGATTACTTTGCTCACGGCTATGTTTGAGAATTTCATAAAGGAATTAATCAAAAGGTGATTGCTGAAAACGTAAGGACATAATATGTCCGACTTAAAACGCACTTAGAATCTAGCTAAAGCTCGAGGTCCGAATTTTTATAAAAAATTTGCTTGCTCAAGTATTGTTTACTGCTTCACAGTGTAATATTAAAAACAGAGGGGTACATCTACTTCAAATCTTGTACAACTAGAAATTTTGAGTCATTTGAGTCAATTTTCAGTCCTTAAATCTTCGCTTCAGTCTTAGGCTTTATTGAGTTTTTGGGTCACTTTGATTTGATTTTGATTCTATTCAGTCCCAATCTTGAGTCTCCAGTCTTTTGAATATTTTGAGTCTTGTACTCATTTTAGCTTCTTCTTAAAAACTACCTCCGACAGCGACTTTACACTGAAACCTAATCTGAGAAGGCGAACTATAAGCAGCTCAAATACAGCAACGCATGTTCTTCATTAATACGTTAATATAATCCACAAACGTTATTGTGTTATAGCAGAACATGCCACTTTACTGCAGTAGGAATTGACATAACAGAAGATGCGAATCAAAATTATATTATTCGCTGCGATACGATATAAGGTTGAGATGCACTGTGGTAAATAATGTATTTGTGCATCCGGGCATAGAGCTTTTGAACTACACTTAGCAAGGGACAGACAATGGGATTTGAACTCGGGTAGTCCACGGCCACCACGGCACCACGGCCACTTCGCCTTGTCCAAAAACATTCAATAGAGAGCAACGCTATAGGTCAATAGTTGCTGGGATTGGTCCTTTTTCCTTTTCGGGGATTGGTTATTAGTTCACGGACAAATTCCTTGAGCACAATCAAATTTCGTCAGATTCACTAGCTTTGTTGGTGTAATTTGCTATATGTATTTTATTTATTTTATATGTTCATTTTACTTGAATTTTAATCAAACCATTCACTAAAATTTTATTTTTACAAATTGATGTAGATATAATGGGTTTTTAATTTTACAATAAACTTCATGAACATTATCATTAACAGATGTATAGGTATATGCTGTGTTGATCTTATATCACTAACCCGTGTTATATATATTTAAGTATAGGTATTTTGATTTTCTAAGTTTCATATTCCATAACATTTAATTTTTTTATGCTGAAACAAGTGTTTTTACACTTATCGGCTTCTGCTGCTGTGTTCACTTAATCATTATTAATTTGGAATCTTATCTTGGATATTTACTATGATTATTATTTACTATTTATTATTGAGAATCAAGAAACTTTTCGTGAGAATTTTCAAACAGAACTATTGGCAAATTCATTGTATTTTTCCTAGGCGACCTGGGCTTCAGTGTTCTATCTTCTTTGATGAAGGCGAAATGAGTTGAAGACTCTTCAACAACCTTGTCGAAAGATCAAAATAAACGAAATCCGTTGGGACATTCAACCAGTTTTAAGGGCAGAAAATTATTCGAAAAATCGAAGAGTCCAAAGGGGTAGACCCCTAAAAATCACGAAAAATACAAAATCAGCAGATTCGCTTGAAATCCGCACTATATACTCACGCAAAATTTGATGCAGATTCTTAAAATATATGATTTGTTTATGCTCAGATTCAAGGGTTGGCATATAAAAGAAATACAACTTCAAAAATGTCACGAATAGAAGTAGAAAAAATATGCAGGGAAATGACTCCTTCCCATTACAGAGGAACCCTTCAATTCGGGGACGGTTAAAGATAGAGCAATTCTGCGAACGCCAATCGATTCAGAATAATCAAATTGGTATAATCTGTGAATTTCGAATCAATCGATGTAAAACGAACTTATTCGAAAAATCGAAACAAGTCCAAAAAATCATGCAAAATACAAAATAGGCAGATACACTTCAAATCCGCACTATAAACGCAAAATATTATGCAGAATCTGAAAATATATGATTTGTTCATGCTCAGATTCAAGATTTGGCATAAAAAAGACAACGTCAAAAATGTAACGAATAGGACTGAAAAAAATAGGGAGGGAAACGACTCCGGTTGAAGATAGAGCAATTCTGCGAATGCAAAATCGATTCAGAATAATCAAATTAGTACAATCTGTGAATTTTGACTCAATCGATGTGAAACGAAGTTATTCGAAAAATCGAAAAAAGTCAAAGGGGTAGACCCCTAAAAATCATGGAAAATACAAAATCGGCAGATTCACTTGCAATCCGCAATATATACGCAAAATTTGATGCAGATTCCGAAAATATATGATTTTTTATGCTCAGATTCAAGGTTTGACATATAAAAGAAATACAACGTCAAAAATGTAACGAATGGAAGTAGAAAAACATATGGAGGGAAATGACTCCTTCTCATTCCAGAAGAACCCTTCAACTCGGGAACGGTTAAAGATAGAGCAATTCTGCGAACGTCAATCGATTCAGAATAATCAAATTAGTCTAATTTGTGAATTTCGAGTCAATCAATGTAAATCGAAGTTATTAGAAAAATCGAAAAAGTCCTTAAAATCATGAAAAAGACAAAATCGACAGATTCACTTGCAATCCGCACTATATACGAAAATATATAATTTTTATGATCAGATTCAAGGTTTGACATATAAAAAGAATACAACGTCAAAAATGTCGCAAATAGCAGTGAAAAAAAATATGGACGGTAATGACTCCTTCCCATTCCAGATGAACCCTTCAACTCGGGAATGGCTTCAGATAGAGCAATTTTGCGAACAAAGTTATTTGAAAAATCGAAAAAGTCCGAAGGGGTAGAACCCTAGAAATCATGAAAAATACAAAATCGACAGATTCACTTGCAATCTGCAATATATACGCAATATTTCATGCAGATTCCGAAAATGTATGTTTTGCCGGTTGCGTGTCTCTTTCTCGTGATAATTCATGAGATGCGAGCGCAGTAAGCATCCACTTACGAGTTTTTCATGCCAATTACTGATCGAATTTCCTGCAACTTGGATAGCTAGGTTAGTTAGGTAAGGTTAGGTTAGGTTGTGTCCCCTTCTCTTAAGGTGTGTCTCTTTAGTCTGGTAATTTATATAATTCGAGTGTAGGGAAGGAGCATTTGCTTCGATTTTATTTTTTCACACTAATTAGTGATCGAATTACCAGCAACTAGGATAGCTAAGTTAGGTTAGGTTAGGTTGTGTCCTTTTTTTACGTTGAGAAATTCGGTCCATGGCCAAAAACTTGGAATTAGAATGGGACGTACGAATGTACTCTTGATTATTTCCTATATTTGACATTTATTGGTGTCAAAATGAGTGATTTTGAAATTGAATATAAGAATGATTTCATTATTAAAATCATTATTCTGTGTACTTTTATGTGCAAATCGCTTTCAGTATGGTTCAAAATTACTATTTTATTGTGTCCTAGTATGAGTTGAAGATATAATAAGTAATAGTGAATATTTCAAATTGGCTAGTGTTCGTGCATTTGGACACGCTACACCATTGAGTTATTTTTCAAAAAAAAGTATCTCCCAAGCATCTCTGCAGTAAAATTCTCAAGGGATTTATCGTTTTTAGTGTTTCTGGAATCATCTGCGAAATTTTCAGCCAAATCGCTTTGGTTACCATATTGTGCAATATTTCTCCTGTTGACTTTGTGAGCTACGTAATAGTCATTACCAACATGATATGAATAAAATCTTGCTGTCAGTTACGAAGATCGCCATGAATTTGTTGTTTTTCTAGTGATAAACGAAGGATGAGTCTTTTTGAAAACAGTGCCGTAAAACGGGTAAATTGGGGTGTGTACATTGTGTTGAGTTGAAGAAGCATTTTCACTGTTTTTGTCGCGGCACAAATGTGTCCTAAAAGTACTAGTCATCACTCAAATTACTTGGGACCGCCAAAAATTTTATTTGGATTTTTGTTCAGGAGGCCAAACTATGTAAGATCCAAAAAAGTTTTATGATACTTTGCGGTTATAATTTAACGGAATTTTACCAAGCTTTGGTACGCACTGCCCCGTTAGGTGTTCCCTGAGGCATACAGGACGCAGGAATCAAAGATGTTCCTTTTTGAGATAAAAAAAATGTGGTGTTTTCTTATAAGAACCCTCATTTTCAGGTTTTTTCCCGTACCCAAATTGAAACGGCTCAAGAAACTTACTGGTTCGTCACAATCTCAACCATTCTCGCCACCAACTGGTAGGATTTCACTCAAACTTATCCCTCACGTAAAGAAACAGGTAACTTTCACTTTATCCTTATATAAAAACTCACACAAAAAAAGTTCCCGATACCCACGAAACCGAAAGGCCAAACAACACAATCAACTTGCTAGCGCCGGAGAACAAACTAAACAATGGATTAGAACTAACAGCGAGCAGCCGCGAGTTCACGACAACATTCATCTACGGCGCTCGAGCACGATTTAACTGCTAAACAAAATATAAACATGGTAAATCGGCAAGTAAATCAGTTTTACTACGGTAAGAAGAGTTTTGTGGGCAACGGCCTTGCGGTAATAATGCAAGGTCGTCAGTGGTGGAGCTAGCGTGCGAACGTGGATTGAATTTCGTAGGTGATCGCTCTTTTGCGGTCGGTGTCTTTGAATACCATTCGATGATTTATTGCTTTATTATGAAAAAGCCCTAATCGTCGAGGCGGTAATAGGTATGTTTTTTTCGAAGTTGAAATTCCGGACGCAAACAGGCGGAATCCAACAAACTGTCTACTGATAACAATTTGTGGGTTTGAAATATACTAATTTACTATTCATAATAGGTATAGGATGTAATTTTCAATTAAATATTATAAATCAACGCAACGATTCGTCATACCAAGTCAACACTGGGCAAACATCCACATCTCAGGATTCTCAGGGATGTCAATATCGTCAAAAATGGGATTTAGATGTCCTTGTGATATCATATCGTTGACATACATGCGATATTACACCGCGACACCCCTTAGATATAAATATCAATGATAGCCAGATATAGATGTCTCTGCGATGTCATATTGTTGTCATTACTGCGATATCACACTGCGATATCACACTGCGACATCCCTGTGATATCTAAATTAGTCATAGCTGGATTCAGATGTCCCTGCGATGTCAAATTGTTACTTGCCTAGACGTCATACTGCGACATCATTTAGACATCAAAATGTATATTTAGATATCTCTGCTACTATATTTTCATTGAGATATCTCCAGATCATGTGATGATAGGACTTTCACACACATTCACTTGACTGCCGACCACAAGGACGCCATCTGTCCTCCACCACGGTCGAAAGGCAAATCCTCAGTTTGTGTTAAATGTTTATTTTGAAGTAACGCGGTGAATTGGCAAGAAGCTGGCAACAGAGATCGTATTCAATGTTGGCCAACCCGAAAGCGGGGAATCTAGAAAAAAAAACGAAAAAAAAAAACGGAAAAAAAACACAGGAAAAAAAAACGGAAAAAAAACAGGAAAAAAATGAAAAATACCCCCTGGAAAAAAAACGAAATAAAAAACCGGGAAAAAAACGGAAATATACCCCTATATGCGATAACAATAGCCAGTACACAAAAGTAATGAAATTTCATGTTAAAGAAACTAGACCATATTTGATTCATTTTTATTCATTCATTGATTTCATTCATTTAAGTTTTAACCTATCCTGTGGAATGTTCATCGTCGACGACCAAAAAAGACGATTTTTTATATTTTTATGACTCGATTGTTCCTGAACGAACTAACCTGGTGACAGATTCGCCTTTATGCAAGGCTGGAAAATCTGTTGTTCCACCCCTCTGTATTTTTTTGTTTTTGTTGTGTTTATAATTGTTTTTTCCGTTAGCCAGCTGTCATCCCCGTACGAACGACAGCCCTCAGAAGTCGAAACTTGTGCGAGCTAAGGACTAACGAGGTCTTACCTTTTAACGTGCGATTCCTAGCACCCCTCTGTATTGTAAAATTAATCAAATTTGGTCTAGTTTCTTTAACATGACACACAGTTGAGATTTCAATACTTTTTGTGTACTGGCCATTGTTATCGCATATAGGAGTATTTTTTCCGGGGGGGGTTTCCGGGGGCTTTTTTCAGGAGAGTTTTTTCCGTTTTTTTTTCGGGAGTTTTTTTACCGTTTTTTTTTTCTTGTACCGAAAGCGGGAGGCGACTGCGTGACCAGCTTGTATTGTATAACCATATTTAGTTCTAGTTCTTTGTTCTTTCTATCGATGCATTGATCGAAGATCGAATCTTTGTCGCTTTGAATGCTTTCTATATATACTGTTTGCATGTTCTGATATTTCCAACTGAATTGATCGCATTTGCGAATTTTAATGTCCATAATCTGAAAGTGAAAAGTGAGTATCGTTGTTGACAAAGTGAGATTCCATTATTTCTTTCCTTTCTATCTGGCATTGTAGCTTTCAGTGGTCTCATATTGTTTCATTGATTTCCAGATGTGGTAATGAGCCTTCATGGAGAGAACGAAAAAAATGTGGAAGCAGCCTGTTCCAATTGGTTCAGGCATGCCAAACAAAGGCTCGACAGGAAAAGGAACCAAAGAAATTGACTTTTAGATTTTTAATTCATTTATTTTCATTTTTTACTTTGTTAATTTTTTATTTTGTACTTTGTTAATGATGTGCAAGAATGTTTAAATTTTTTGAAGAATTTTTTGTATGTATATTTTTGTTATATTTATTTTTTCATATTGACAATATATTTTCTATTTCTATTTGTTGTTTCTCTCTGGAATATCGCATAGACGTTGACGTCTCTTGAATATAACAGTGAAGAATTCTCTGCTATGTCGCTCCGTTATATCCCTGATACGTTATTAGGAGGCATCTTTGCGGCGTCTCAAAACTACATCGCAAAGACGTCTCAGAACTATATGGCACAGAGGTCGCCAGCATGTATCATGAGTGTCTGTGCGACGTAACGATGCAAGTCGCAGATCTCGAAGTGACATCGCAGCAATATCAGAGATGTATCTGTGTTGGCTGGGTAGGTATATACCCATACACTTGTAAGCACCCATACTCAACTTTATCGATCCTAATGAGTTCTTTATTCGGAAATATTTATAACACTTTGTAATTTGTAATATTCAAAAAATAAACAAAAAAATATTTTTATTATTATTATAAATTACGCACAAGGAGTACAACTGCCCACATTTGTTTATTCGTAACATTTCCTCAATGAAATGAATTGTATCTGTTCTTTTTTCTATTACAGTAAATGCACCCGTTAACCGACCGGCACTATATCTCGACCATTCTGTGATTTGAGACGAAAAAATAATGAAAATATTCGTTGCATTGAAAATAACCGTTATTCGGGTTTTCGACCACTTCCAATCAGTTTATCAGGTCTTCTGACACTGAGATAAGTTCGTTTTCACCCATGCTTTAAAAAGTGCTAAGTGATACCGGATATAGTAATGGTAATGGTCATGGTGAGTATAGATGGTGACTGATGTGCTGCGACCTAATTAGATCTATTGTGCCCCATCTTCTTCTTCTATCTCAAGGTGTTCTCGTTTACAGCAGTCCCTCAAGCCCCAATTCCTTGGGGAATTTAAGGATTTTGACGGGGTCTATTTGTGGTATTTCTCCCACAGTCAGCTGGTGTGATCCCACTATATTCAATCTTTTGTGATGTACAGCATAACACTCCATGAATATATGGTGTGGTGTTTCTGGATGTTCCCCACAGAATCTGCAGGTGCTGTCCTCCTCCACGCCTAGCTTCCTAAGGTGTTCTTTGAGTCTGCAGTGCCCCGTCAGAAATCCCGTGATTGTCTTTAGACTAGTTTTGCTGAGGTTAAGTAGTGTCTTCGATCTTGCTCGGTTGGAGTTGCCTCCCTTTGGCCTGCCTTAGTCCAGGAAGTCTTTGCCAGTATGTTGCTCTCATTGCTTCTTCAGTTTTATTAAGTTCTTCTTATTGGAAGTAAGATTTTCCAAGTCCACAAAATGGTTCTGGCCCGATCAGTGGCGTTGATGCCCCTTTTCGTACCAGGGTGTCTGCTTGTTCATTGCCCTCCACTCCGACGTACCCCGGCACCCAGAGGAGGATCACCTTGTTGTTCCTGCCTAGATCATTAAGGTTTTCTAGCCTTTCCCAGACCCTCTTTGAGTATGTTATAAAATATTAGCTCAACGCTTTGATGACTGCTTGACTATCGGAGAGGATTGCGATTTCCTTGAAAAATACTGGGGAACTGGCCCATGGGTTCGGAGTATTTGGTGCGAGGCCCAAAGACTCCTGCTTCAGTTCCGTCGGGAGTTTTTGACCCATCCGTGTACCATGTTATGGTATTATTTCCTAGTGCTCGAATGGATTCTCTGCTCCATCCACTCTTGGTATTTAATTCCGTTCGAAAAAAAACTTAATGTCCTGATAATTTCGTCAGTTGGGAGATCGGCAAGGTGTGCACTTTCGGTGGGGTTGAGCCCCTTACGTTGTGTGCTGCCTTGGTGTCCTAGTTTAGCCAACCTGAGGTTTACTCCCCAAACAGTTCTCCTCACCATCATATGGAGAGGAATGAGGTCCAAAATTATCTCTATTGCTGCTGTTGGAGTAGACCTCATTGCTCCTGTTATACAAAGACATGCTAGTCTTTGTACTTTCTCCAGGATTTTCTTTGTTATGGCGAGTTCGGTTCTGCCGTGCCACACTACTGCTCCGTAGGTGATCATAGGTCTCACTATCGTGTACATCCATCGCAGTATTCAGCCCTATGCTGTATCACTTCGTTTAAAAATAACGTCACCGTTATTCGCCATTTCCGTTATTTTGCTATTACCAATTATAGCAAAATAACGGAAATGGCGAATAACGGTGACGTTATTTTTAACGAAAGTGATACAGCATAGGGCTGATTGATGAATTACAGCCCCACGTTTTTCCTGCAATGTTCCTGCACACCATCAGTGATGATTTTGCCTTGTTAGAATATAGTAATATTTATTTCAGATGCATAAGGTGTACATATTTTGTTTTATATTACCTACTAGAAATTGTTTTTTGTGTATTTTATGAAAAACCAGGCATACGTATGTTTTTTCTTCTCAATTTACGGTGGTCGCAAACCCTATTACAAAACTTGGCCTATTTTTTATGTACTGATTCATTCACATTTATATATTCCGAATATTAGTTTGCGACCATAAATAATACTTGTGGTAGCATTTAATTTATTGGTCTAAAACCAATTTGGTTCTTTTCATTTCTCGACTACTGGTCCTTGTGCGATTTTCAGCGATAAATGGAGAATATTCATGACTATGAATAAAAACAAAAACAAAATATAGAAATTCAAAGAAAGAAAGATGTGAGAAAACGGCACAAAGAAGACAGACTACAAAACAGGAAAATGCGTAAAAAAAAACAAAATATCCAAAGAAACTACGACAGAAATCAAAAAGGTGATTGATTCCATGTGCTTCATGTCATCATGTCAAGAAACATTGGATAGTGATACTGAAGATGATGATGATGAATGTACTGAGTTCTATAATATACCACACAGTGATGCATCTGCAAAAGATTATAAAAAATGTGATTTATGTTGAGTAAACATTGAGGTTCTATTTTTAAAAATAAAATGGAAATTGTATTTTCAGAGAAGGCAAAAACCGATCGTTTCATTAAAACTTTTCACGTGTCAATTTTTTTTATTATCTCTGTCCTATGAAAATCAGTCTGCTTGGTAGTGGTCGAGAACCAACACAAAAATGGTTGAGAACTCTGCGGGGTGGTCAAGAACCAGAGATATTGTAGTTTTTTCCTTTTTATTGAGATTTCAATAGTTAAATGCAAAAATGAGTACAAAAGAGCATTTACAAATCATTTCAACCTTTCCACAGCATCAGTAGGCACCCAGCTTATTACAATTTGACGAGATTTTGCTTGAATTTATCATTTCAAAAGTTGAATTTTTTGTTAACTGGTCGAAAACCAGAGCATTTGCCCTATATTTCTTCTCTTTGTGATTTTCCCCTGCCTTTGGTGCCCCATTTCATCAGGAGGGGGCGCTGGATAGTAATTGACTATTGAGTCCGAGAATCATGTGCTCTGAGCAGGCGGAGTGAACCAAGAATTACGGTCTTCTGCATTCGTCCAGCTAAGATTTCTGCCATATCACGGCATGGTCTTTAAGTTTGAGAGCGATACACTGCTGATCATTCCACCAAGGACCCCTATTATCAGAAGCGCCATCTTGACAGAATGGTTTGGATAAAGCTTGCTAAGTTCAAAGAGTAGATCTCGATATTTAGTCCGTCTTTCCGTTTCTTTTCGGACGATGTTCGTTTCGCCAGGAGCTGAAAACTCAATGACGAAAATCGTCCTACTTTGATGGTCGAGGAGGACTACATCAGGCTTATTGGCTTGTATTTGCCTGAGGGTAGGGAATGAGTAGTTCCAATAGATTCGGCACTTTTCATTCTCCACAACGGACTCAATATCCCCCGGAGCATAAGGCAACACCGGTGTCTCGTCTACACCGTACGAGTTTCGCAGATGGTAGTACAACACTTGTAGGGCCGCGTTATGCCTCTGGATATAGGCTGGGACCGCATAAGCTGGACAAGCTGACCGCAAATGCATTATGGTCTCAGCTTCCCCACGACACGCACTGCATCTAGTGTCAGGGACCTCTATCTATACCCAACACGCGACTACGGTAGACGAGGGTGTTGAAGACACCATCCTGGCAGGCTATTATGAATCCCTCGGTTTCCGACTTCAGCCCACTTGACCTGAGAAAAGCGGGTCTTCAATGTTCTTGAAGAAGACCCCATGCATTGGCTTATCCTTATGTAGCTGTAGAAGCCTGTCACACTCCACAGCATTCACGTGGGCTTTTTGCTGAACGGGTTCCAACTCGGTGATAGAGTTTGGGTTCGTCCGTTCAGTGTCGAATAGGAGATCCAGTTCATCGGCTGCACGGGTTGCTGCCTTGAAAAGAAATGCTTCAATCCCTGCTTTTTCGTGGTCGCATACCAAGCAGAGAAGGGCATCTGAACTCCTGATGACTTTACAGGCTCCATCCAGTATCATTCTGTTATGTAGACACTCCAAACTCAAAAGTCCACGGCCTCCCTGTTGTCTGGGGAAGTATAACCGTGGAATTAGGATCCAAGCTCCTATGGAGATGCATCATTTTGCGGCTTTTTACGTCGAGTTGTCGCAGCTCTTCTTGAGTCCATTTCATTACTCCAAAGGAGTAAAGTACTTCTTTCCCGACAATTCTGATAACAGATATGTCGGAGTTCATGCTGATATTTTCCACGTCGAGAATTCTTGAATGTAATTATTAATTATAGTATATTCGGTGGGGTGCGACGTTAAGATAACACCACACCAGTTTTTTTAGTAGAGCTGGTTTGTACCAACATATGCAATAATACCAATGAGGTATCAGACTTAGAGTGTGGTACAAAATGTGAATATATTTGCAAACCTCTCTACGCCAATGATACATATGTTGAAAGGTGACCGACAAAAGACAAAACATTCACTTCTTTGGGTTCGAATCAGGATCTTGTCGCTCTGTGGCGTCTCAGTTCCTTTAATATCTACTTCAACATCTCCTATTGTTGCTGTTGCTGAGAGCGGACATTAAAATTCCTATAATTTTTTTTTTAGCCGTTTTACATAATAACAATAGCATTTGGATGAAAAAGTAGTCTGATTGATATACAAGATGTGAACGGAGATACCTAATGGGTGTTTTCTTGATCGTATAATTTGACGTAGGTAGCAATTAATGAGGATAATAGTTTGGCAGGATTTGATAATAGGCATATATAAAGTATGGAATTGTTATTTTATGAGTGTTATTGCTTTCGGAAATATTCAAGGTTATTAACCATTTTTCTGCGGAAAATTCTTCAGGGTAATCTGCTTATAGGGTGCATTTTTTCATCCTCTAGTCCCTCCATTCCTCTAGATTCTGAGCCATCCCTCTTTCAGGGCGTTTGTCTCTTCTGATATTTTCGTTTTCGGGATATATTCTTGTTGCTAATCGTTGTCTTCATTTTTGAAAGACTTTCCTAGGCAACGAATTGCACGTCTTCAAATGTGTGACGTTAGGAGTTGTATATTTCATAAATTCTGCATCACATGTTTTTTTTATTATTCAGTTATTACGAATTCATGAACAGATTGTACTATGAAAATGATGCAAAGTGATATTTTCCTATCGCTCGGCTACACCTGTCAAGTTTGAGATTGTTTCTAAGAAATTACAAAATGTTAGTTAGGTCTCTCAATTTCGAAAAATATTTCATCAAGGAGTTGTTTCTTTCGCTTTCCTGCCCACATACCAAATGTAAAATATTTAGAACAACTTTGATTTTTTTCACGTTTTCTCATCCTTACAATTGGTGCAAAGTGGCTCTAGTTTTGAAATTTTGAATTCTTTTCCAAATCAATAGACCTGAAGTTTTGCTAATCCACTTTTGTATTGTGATAAAAATCAATAAAGCAAACTTTGCCATGAAATCTGGAAACTAGAGCCACTTTGCATCAAGTATGATTTAATTTTTTAAGCTTATTTGTACTTTTTTTAAATATCCATTTAGAAACATTTTTAATAGAAGGAATTCCTCAAGCAAATTAATTAGGTCAGAGCTGATCATTTTAGATTTTACTCGAATTAGCGGAAATATGATTTTTTTTATTGAATCGGCCGTTACCTTCTTGATGGTATTCATCTCAGCGTCATAGAAACATTGTAAGGTTAATAAAACGCGAAAAAAAATCAAAGTTGTTCAAACTGGTTTAAATTTCGTAGGTTGCTAGGAAACCTAAAAATAAAAACATTTTTTCATATAATATTTTTCAAAATATTGAGAAATAAGGGTGGGGTCTGTGTACCACGACCAAATTTTTTTTATCGAAACAATCGAAAATAATTTTTAGGCGTTTTCCATCTGGCCTTCAGAGGAACAGGGTGGTATTTTTTTTTTGAAATTGAATTATTCGACTATCCGATGTTCTTCACTATTTTTAAGGATTTTTTTGATTTTGTTTGGAACTTTTTTAGATAAGGAGAAGGGGAAACAACGCCTACAACCGATTTTTTTTTAGTCTCAATTTTTCAGTTTCAAAATTTTTTCAAATTTCTACGCGTTCTCTATCTATCCCTCGAAGGGGGGCAGCAGGTAAACTATTTTCAAACCAAATAATTCGATGGTCCACTATTATTAAGGATTTTTTCGATATAAATTTCGCGACTTTCCGCAACCAATTTTTTTTTTCGTAAGTTTTTTTCTACGCCTGGATTAATTGGATTTTTTTTTACAAATTTCCGTACGTTAACATTACATTTCACCAGTGGTGTAAAAAATAGGGGAGAAAAGGGACCATGATGCCCTTCTAGTACGCCACTGGTAACAACTGAAAATGTGTTTTCTTTTTCGAAATGAAGCACCTATTGAACACAAATGTTTTTTAAATTTTTTTTCAGAAACTTTTAGAACTGTGGAAGTTATGAATAAAAATCACTTTTATTTTTTCATTTTCAACACCCTGTATCTCTGCAACGGACGACATTTGAGAATAGAAATATTAGGAAAGTCCTATTTATTTTTCAAGAGGAATCTGTTTCAATTTGGCACCATAGTTTCGGGACAGCCTGTATATCATGGCTATTACTCCAAATCCATCTTGCGCCATTGTAGATCGCGAAAAAGTGTACCTAGATGCATTTAATTAAGCTTTTGTCTCCACTTGCAACCGTGACACGTAAAGGTAAAAGTATTCGATGTGCAACTTGAACGTTCTTTTCAAAAGTCATTTCCGTAATTAATTTAAGAACTTCAAAGGGAGATTTGTTTGGCCTAGGTAATTATCGTGCTTAATACAAACAGTTCATTTGGCAATCCTACACAGGCGCTGAAGGGTTAAAGTTTTTTTTTTGATAATCTCGGGAAAAGTGACAAAAAAGTCATTGTAGAGTACCGACATATATCACTTTTGAACTCATTATCAGAAGCATCTGTATAATTATAGCGTATGCAACATCTGAATATGATTATTTTCTGTGTAAGAATCAGCATGGGTTCAGAATAAACAACATATCTATTGAAACTGCGTCATGTCATTTGCTCAGTTATATCATCGACTTGACAACAATTTTGTGATCTGTTTCGTATTGGATTTATCGAATGCTTTTCATAGCATGAGATCTGAAATATTTGACATCAAGCATCTCTTGGGATTCCTATTAACATTGTTGATTGGGTGGAATTTTGTATGGAAAATGAAGAATTATATTAAGATGCAACGATGTGAGATCAAATTCATATAATGTACCCTTGGATGTTCCCCAAGTATTAGTTCTTGAACTCCCTCTTTTTGTAAATAAGTGAATGATCAACCCCAATACGTTACAAATGATCATGTTACAGGTTATGCTGACGATACGATGATCACAATTCAAGAAGACAATGAAAGAGCTGGTTCTCCCGAAATCGACTAATTGTCAAAAAGTCTGAGCAACCTGTCGATTCGAAGATTTGGTTCATCTCCTCTCAGACAGCGAAACATTTGTGCGCCAGTGTCACAATACACGACTGTGTGTCAAGTTCTGGGGTTAGTTCTAATGGTAAGTGAAATTCAAGATAATTTTTTCCTTCTTTGATGGCGGATTAACGAAATGACAAAAACTTATGACGTAAGAATTAAAATCGTCGAATCAAAACATCACAAGACCTAAAATTGACAGATTGAAAGTCATCAGAAAATATAATAGTAAAATCCAAATGTACAGTACCGAAAACTATCAGTAAATGGATCTTGGGTCGCTCTACTATGTCAGATATGGCTCAGCATGCGGTCAATATAAATTTATTCTGATGTCATCGAAATGGCCTGACTCACATTGAATATGAATTTTTAAATTAATTGTAAAATGAACATATGTAATGAACAATTTCTTATAAATTCTTGCGACGAGATTCTATTCATCAACGATCACAAGCGAGCGCCATCCAGGAGACAATAGAGCAAGTTTTATATCGAATTGATCGTTCTCTACCAGGCTGGTTCATTATACGCTTATCCCCTCCTCACTTTCTGGTGGATTTCGATTCTGATCATTTTATATCTTACACATTTCGGTCCACGGATTTCACATTACTACAAATTTATTTTCGGATAATTTGTTGATTTTACCCTTTCAGATTTGATTAATTGAATTTTTGATAAAAATGTGTTTCGTTAGTTTAATAATTTGGCCGTTTTATGTCATGAACAGGTTAGATTATTAAATTTTGCGATTATTTTGTTTTCAAATTTCAGTCACTTTCGTTTTTGAACGAATTCAGATCTATGAAAACTAGTTCTTACGATTTCCACTTATAATGTTTTATCGGTCCTCATAGATTCACATTTTTTTTTCGAATAAATAAATTAGTTCTTTACATTTCATTCTGCTATTCTTGAGTCTATAAAGAGTTGTTCTATTAACTAGTTGATCCTTCATTTTATTGGTTTTATATTTCAACGGTTTTTTCCTTTATCGTCATCACTAAAATAGTTCTGCTTTTCTATGGCCACCCCTGTAACCAAACCTTGATGCTGAGTTGGAAAATAGTAACACCGTAATCCATTAATTAGCAGCCTCTTTTTTGTTTTACCGGCAAATATCTGCCAGAAAAACCTCTCAATGGCTGACACTGCTGATTATTCACACACAGCTAATACTAATGTTAATTAGCTGAAAAAATTGTGTGCATTCGTGATTCATTTGAATGCAATTAATTATTCCTGATTAATTAAGAATTAAGAACCGTTCGCTGCATTATTATCACCCAGATTAGTTCAGCTAGTTTCTACGCCAGAAGTGTTAGTAGGAAGTGGTAATTCATAATAAAAAATACTGGTTTAAGGTGAAATAATGAATTAATATATTATTAAATTAATATCATTCACAGTTCAGCTGCCTGCCGCCAGCAGCGGTTTTCTGTGCCATATTTGACTTTTTTGAATTTTTTCGTTCCACTTGATATTACCATATTGAATTATTGTCACTTATTACGGTTCGAAGTAGTACGCTTTCCTCAAGCTGAAGATATTGTTGCGGTTGATAACAAAACATTATTGATATCCACTGTTCAATGGGAAGCTGGAATTCTGTATATCTGTTTTAATATTTGTTTTGATTTTTTGTGTTTGCTATAAGTACAGGCACAATCATTTGTGGTCATTGAAATCTAATGGATCTGAAGTATTCAATTTGCATTCCGTGCCCTAAATACATTTTTATCAGTTCCGATTATTTTCTTATGCAATAAGAAGTATCGCAAAAATACAGAAATGCTGATTCCGAAGAAATATTTTAATGAATTTAAATATAGGTTGAAAGAAGTGGTGGTAATTTTTTTCATTTTATCGAGATTAGTCTTGGTTGTTGAAAGCTTTAAGAGAACGGTGTTTCATAATTCAAATGAGTGATTTTCAATGATAATGAGGTATTCAAATCAGACGTTTGAAAAATTGGGAAATAATGTGTGACAATTTTTTTGAAAATGTCTGAATTGAGCTTGTGGTACAAGAAAAAACTTGAAGCTGGCTGAGGGGTAGAGATTGGTGTCGTTCTCCGATCAAATAACACAACCTAGATGAGTAACTCGCCTCACACACATTAAAATTTGTGAGTAAGGGACATCTTTCCCCAACGGCAGTGTCGTGCGAACAGAAATATTGAGGTTCAATAAAATAGAATTAATGGAATCCCAATATGGAATGGGAACCTAAATTACGATGGAATAATCTCCACAGGATTTTGAGAACAGCCGATACTCTAATTGACATGTTTAATCATAATTCATTCATTTTACTCCTTACCAATTCGGTTTATCTTTCTTGATATTTACAACACTGTTGCTTACCTATGAAATGACATATTTTCATTTCCAACTTCAAATGGTCTTTTACACATTTCACAATGCTTCACCATTGCTTAATAATAAAAACGATAGTTTAACACAAATTAACTCAGAATTTGCCCTTTATTCACGAAAAAATACCTGAGTAAGCCAAAGACGAAAAAAACAGAGATGTTTTGTTGTTGTTCTGTCATATTTGACATTCGATATTCCAAATGCAGTGTTGCCGTACTGACCAGACTATATCGACAACGAAGAATCTTTGTTCGGCGATGGAAATACTATCGTATTTATATGCTCCCAACAAGCTGCAATGAACATTTCAATTGTCTTCCTATTGCTTTATACTTCATCCAAGATAGTATTTTTCGGTTTTCGTTGCTATGAAAATACCTGACACAAATCAAAATCTAGCTGGCATGCTTATTGTATCCTTGAAAGATTGCGACATGGCAACAATGTCATGATTTGAGGGATTACATTATGGAAAGATGTTACCTTCAGTACTCTTTGAGTATTACTCATCTAGGTTGTATTACTTGATCGGAGGTTTTGTTCGATACCGGTTAATTTTTCTGTGCATGTGCTCATTGCATGGTGAAGGCACTAAAAATTGTTTAAAACTGTTTTTTCCGTTAACCAGCTGTCATCTCCCTACGAACGACAGCCCTCAGAAGTCGAAACTTGTGCGAGCTAAGGATTAACGAGGTCTTACCTTTTAACGTGCGATTTCTAGCACTACCATGGATAAATGTCTTGTCACCTTTTACTGCTAACTTTTCATTGTGTGTTGGTTCGAAACGAATCATGAATCACGTTACAATTATTTCCCAAGATATAGCCTTAGGTATTTTATATTTTCGATGTGACATAGACGAAAAGCTTCAATTTACTGTTCGAACAAATAAAATTGCCGTTTTTGGTCATATTGTTTATCACGAACGAACTTGTAGATTCTAACCACTATATTCAGCAAAAATAGATAGTTACAGTGTCGTTGTTTATGGCGCGTTGAGCTTTTCACTTATTGATTAATGTTTTCAGAAAAAACCATCAAGAAGATGGTCATGTACAATGGATATTTGCCAAATATAATAAATTATTTGCTGAAAAAAAACAGTTTAAAATACCCTTAAACCCCTAAGATAAATAACCTCACTAGATCGATCTGAAGACAACAAGAAATTCATCAAAATTACACACGGTAAACGGCTCATGAGGAATTTCAATGGTTTCTTTTGAGACTCAAACCTTCAGCTTGTAGGAGAAAATCTAGTGCCGCTAGGTTGCAACAACAAAAATAAATTTCCTCAAACACTAAAAATAACAAAACAATTGCTGAAAACTTGTTTGAGGTGATTGCCGATAAAATTTTATGTTTTTGTGTCCAATTTATGATTTTGATATTGGCTTAGAGTTGCATGAAAGCAGAAAGAAAAAATTGAACAACAGACGGATAAAGTTTTCATTATATCACCATGGGGTAAAGAGAAAATTTCAACAGCGGGTCGAAACGTAATACATTTGAAGATTTCAACCAGTGAAAACTGTGGCAAAACCCGGAAACCAAACAGAGCATTGATGTCAGCTTTATATGGGTAAACGCCATTGATCTAAAGTTTCATTATTGAAACATCGAAACTTATAATAACAAGTTTATGAAGCTTTTTTAGTCTCATTCTCAAATAAAAGATGTAAGTAAGTTGTTAAGTATGTCTTTTGCCCTACTTTTGCATACATATCGATACAAACAATATCAAATGTGATTGGGCAATCCTAAAGCCAGAATCGCAACTTTGGACTAAGCAGTTACGAAATTGGTTGTTAAAATTGTGAGAGCCTAACGAACATTTGATTGCCTATGTAAAATATTCGTGAGAAAACAATCTAGTGTTGCAGGCCAAATAATATTATTTTGAAAGTGACGTTATTCACAAAAACGCTCTGAAGCCCTTGCTCGATAGTGATCAATTAAATTCTAAAATATTCGAATTGATATCGAGAATTGGATATGTACCTATTATTAACAGGTAGTTGATCATATCCTACGGACTCTGAAGAAACATGATATATCTTCCTCTTTCCCATTTAGTATCTCGTTATAATAAGATAGCTTACTCATTATATTGCCTTGCGTTATCTCTGAAACAATTCAACTTGTACCTACCATATCTACCTACTAGCAAATAAACAACCCGATATTTCATATTATTTTATGCATATGGGCCGCAGTGGTCAAGATGATAGAGCGTTGGTCTATCAATCAGAGGAACGTGGGTTCGATTCCCAGCATGGTCACCGGTCTTGTACTAGGAATCGCACGTTAAAATGTAAGTCCTCGTTAATCCTTAGCCCGCAAAAGTTTCGACTTCTAAGGGCTGTCGTTCGTAGAGGGATGACAGCAGGTTAACGGAAAAAATACCAAAAAAAACAACAAACAAAAAAAACAATATACTTTCACCATTTGCTCTGCTTCAAGTAACAGCTTCAGGAATTCGATGTTTCCTAATATAACTAAAAAGACATTTTATCACTACTATAGAAATGAATAATTAACTTAAGAAGTAGGAACCAGGACTCCTAATGGGTATTTAATGAATCTAAAACTGAATAATTTCTCAACGTAAGCTAAGAAACCTACATTTTTACTGTATACACTAAAAATTCTAACTAAATAGTAAAATCAGCACCTGTTGGCAACGCTGCATATAGTATTAACATAATTATCTCATAATGATAATTAGATATTTAACTCATGCTAATGAGATAAAAAATCTAGGCTGTTTACATCTCGACAGCGAAAAATGTAGATTTAAGCGAGATTTCCACGTTTTTTCAGGTTTTCCCGGATTTTTCGACATTTCCATCATTTACTTTTAAACGGTAGGATTCAAAAATACTATTTTTCAACAGCCTTAGCTAAAGTTCACGTTTTTTTAACTCTCAGCTAAGTCTACTTACAGGCGCAACATCATTAAAAGTCTTGGACTTGTAGATCCCATACCTCCGAAACTAATGATAGGATCTTTTTGTGTCCGTTGGGACTTTTGTTCTGGATGCCGAGAACTTCATTTTCTCAAAGTATCAGCCAATTCGACAGAGGGTCAGATTCCCATAAGTTCTGTGCGGGGTTCTTTCTACGATTTGGTACTCAAGCTGGATTTGAATTGCGCGAAAATGTCTCTCAAGTCGCTGTTTCAGTCGCAGTTAACTGCCCGTCATGGTATTAGTTTGGGAAGTAATTGTTTTCTATCACCTCAAATGTTCCATCTGGTGAAAATTAGTTAGGAAAGAAGGAAATATAGTCGAGATAGGTCTTTCAGTTTCATTTGTATCATATTCTCTAGAAAACCTCTTGGACTTTCTGAATTTATGGTTAAAACAGTTTTACCCATCCCATCCTTGACCTCTAAAAACAAAATCTTGCGACATTGGTGGTACATCGACTTTTGTAAAATAACAACACCAAACAGGAAATATACCCAGTACAGTAAAGGCGAACTTTTCATGTTGAACAAGCTGCTGTTACACTATGTTGTGCAATGTTACGCCAATGTGGACACCGCTTACGGTAAGGCGTCATAACTTACGGAAAAAATTAATAAATATAATTATCCCATTAACATCCTACCATTTTTTAATCTTTTCTCCGTGAATCCGAATAGGCAGTTCCGCCATATTACACTTCCTTAACGGTACTCTTTTCATTCGGCTGGTAGAAAATGTAAAAATGCGTTTTAAAATTCATAGCCAACGGCACCAGTGATATGTAATAATGTATTGTGAGACCTTCAGATACGTGCAAGAATGTTTTCAATTTTCAATTATACTGTTTGAAGGTATTTAGTTTCTGTACGTGTCTCCTCACAGCAGTTCTGTCGAATAATATGAAGTGCCAATGCCCTGAATGATACAATGAAAATAAATTTCTTTCATTATTTTGATAAATTTAGACCTAATGGGTTATATATATTGCTATTGAAAATGAGATTTTTTTATGTAAAATAGCACTAATAAAAATGATTATTTCTTTCGTCTATTAAATATCAGTCATCAACCAATCATACGTTTATTTCCTATATGACAGGACCAATCAACACGCTCTATTAGCGACTATTTGCATGGTCCACAATGGTCACCGACTATTTAGCATGGTATCTATATATCAAGGAACCTGTGCATCAGACAGTACTCTAAATAAATACAACTTAAACGTCAAATAGAATCAATCGCGTTGAAGCTGTATAAGTATTTGAAAATGAATCGGTTTGGAGAAACCGAAAAGGAAGAGATATATAGGGTAATCGAGGCTGCAATCCCTGACAATACAATGTCATTCATATGACTGATATTAAGAATTGGATTCAAGAAATAATCTTCCTAAATATAACACGACCTTGATTAATTGTCGACTATTTTATTGCTGCTAAATTTCTCTTGTATTTATTAATTTTACTCGACATTATTTTGGCATTAATAATCAGAGACTCGCTCTCGGGTTTTCATAACATATTAATGTCAAAATAATGTCTCGTTGAATTATTATAAAATACAGTCGAAATTTAGATGCAATAAAAATAGTCGACTATTTATCAAGGTCTTGTTATATTACCCTTGACAATTCCACTCATGTTAAAAAAATCGCATAAGCAACACTGCAATTGTCACTTTGACAGCGGCAAAAGTTAGCTGCAACTTTTACAACGACAAATGCACTAGTGGTTTTTTCACTTATTCATTTGTTTATCAATTATCGCGGTGTTGGTTTCCGAAATGAATAGTTTCATGTTTTTGTCAACAACTTTTTGAATTTCTTAGCACTAACAATGAGTCGATCCGATGAGACCAAGAACGCTGAAATTAGTCAAATTGTTAATACCTGATGTGTTCCTACTAATACAATTATAAGTGAATAACTTTGACTTTTTTATATTTCTGACAACTCTATACCTTATTTGGTCGCTTGAAGTAAATATTGAAACTCATCCTCCAATTTAATGTATTCATGGTCCGCTCTTGGAAGTTTTTTCCTACCACTAAGAAGTGAATATGCCACCAGAAATCAGATTAGAAAGTCGCCCTGGAGCGCCACGGCAAATAATAAAAAAAGTAGTCATCTACCCACACAGGGTATGCCTTTGGGTACAGTCTACGAGTAATTATGAGGGGCTATTATTATATTATTATTTTTATCTGAACACAAAGCTCAGAGTTCTTTTGGAAAATCCTTATCGTTGCCGACTGATGTTTTTTTACCATTTTTTTACTCCCATCCATCATCATTGTGTCGAAGTATTTTTCCCACATGAAAACAAATCGAAGTCAAGGATCACTTCTTTGTTTCCTGAGATAGCTGAAAAAATTCTGAAAATTCACAATGTGTACAACGAACTTTAGATCGAATTACCGCCATTACCGGCACGACCTCTAACCTATAAGCCATAACCATAACTTTGTTTCCCATTGTATTGCGGAGGTGTGTTCGAGTAATTTTCAGATTTGTGGGCTGAAAATATCAGGCAATCCAACGACCTGTCAAATATGGTCGTCCGTGGTGAGCCATAACAATAAGTTATATACTATTTTGAAACCATAAAGTTGATGTATGTTGTTTCCTCAAGTTTTGCATTAATAGTGGATTATTAGGCTAATGACCTCACTTAAAAAATCGTGGATTATTTATTTTTTGGATATCGCATAGAATGTAAGATCTATTTGCATTATAGTTGACTGTAAGTAAAAGACAGAGCAATCGACAATAACGTGGATTTTAGAGCGAAACTATAGCTTCAAACCGTTGATACTTCACTGAGAAAAAATATGTGAATACGTACCAATCAAATTGATAACCAATATAAACTTTTGTCCCAACCCAATGCCTTCAATTGCTGACAAGAGGAGAGACTTTAGCTGACGTTGCAAGTCCATAGTGTTCAATTTCCCAGATACCACAGGACGTTTTTGGAACGTCTAGTTTATGTACATTTTTGGTCCGGAAGTCCCGAGATATTGATATGACGTCTTTAAGACGTCCACAAATAGACATTATAGTGCCGTCCGAAATTGTACGTTTCTGGTGCGTCCGTTTATATTATTTATTTTATAACACCCACTTAATGTTAAATTTGCTTAGTCACTGGTGCTAAAAAAAAATTATTGTTTGATCTATCTGTCGAAGATGGTCACTTGGTGACTGAAACACGTATAGAGGTAAGTACCCAAATGAAATTGAATTAATAGTAACAGATATTTGGGACAGTACTGAAAGAATCATTATGATCTTCATCGGGAAGAAGGGGTGTTCAGAATAATTGTGACTTGTTGGTGAGAAAAAGCTTCTCGTTATTCATTGCTACTCCAAATGTTCCAAACAAGACTGTGCACAATTGTTATATTTTTGTGACTATTGTCGAAACAAATGCTGTAATAAAACGGGGGTAATAAATGGGGTAAAACGTATCCATGGACGCGCACAAGTTTTGGAAACAAATAAAAATACTCTATTTACCTTATGCAAGTCGCGCCGATTTAAGGAATTTGTCTTACTATACTTAGAAGCAAGGATATTTTTTCAATTATTATAAGTAGCATTTTTTGTTAAGATCGAATCAGTTTGGGGGGTAATCACCCCAATTATCCCTCCTTAGATCCGCCCTTGGTGCTATCTGTATCGTGGAAGGACCACATTATTTAAGGAAACTATTCATATACAAACATTTCCACAAAATTTAGTTATACATTCGGAACTTGTTTTTTCAACCAATGGCTCTAGATTGGATACTGAAACCGTCAAACGTTTAGGATTAGTTTTTCAGGTAAATTATTTTTTTCAACAAGCTTGTGTCCCAAATTGCTTTGTTTTCGAGATACAGGGTACTTTAGTTTTTAGAAAAATCAGTTTTTCTTTAATTACCCAAAAACTTTTTGGATGATTCTGATAAAACTTGGCATCATTATTTGAGGTAATAAGGGTTTTTTTCTAGTGGACCAAAATTGAAATTTTTATTTCCATTGGCATCCCAGGGGGTAATCTAATTGATATTAGAATAAATCATTTTACGCCACTTTATTTTTATGTATGTTTAATTTTTGTTTTAGATTAAGCAATTAAGAATGCAATTAAGAATTGTTTCTATTGATTTTTTCTGATTAATTTTTGAAAAACAAGTTGAAAACCGTTTCCCTGATGCATGTAACAGAAATGAATTATATTGATATTAGGAAAAATTTATATTGGAGAATGGATAATTTCAAAAAATTCACAAAAACTGTTCAAAATTCCCATCATATTTTTCAATACAAAGTTCGTACCTACGAAAGGTGATCTTCGTGCTGCTTGAATATTCCTTTTCCGGAGAGTACCTTCGTCGTTAGTGGGCTCAGTATAAATTTTGTGGATAAAGTCAGGAGATCGCACAGGACAAGAAAAGGTACTTTCTTGACCGCGATCTATCCGTGTTTCCGAGAATTAGTGGTGCAGCCATCGTCAGAATGGTAGATTGTAATGGGCAGGACATCCACCCATCTGAACCCATTTGTTTTCTCTCTCAATGATAGGCAGGTCATCTGAAACTGGTTGAAAATCGCTTACTGTTACAGCAGGCTAATTTTCGTGCGCCTAGATTTGAGCCTTATGTTGATAAGAGATACCAGCTCGGGTAAAAGATCCTTCGTCAGTCAAAATCACCCTCCAAGAATACTATTCCTAAACGTTTGGAGTTTTAACAGTCGGTCACCCGAATTTGAATTTTTACCAATATGCAGCTCAGCATGGGATGAAAACCGTTTGTAATATCCATGCCATATCGAATCATAGTGATAGTATTTCCAACAAACACCATATGGCTTATTTGCGAACATCCTCATTCTAATTGCTGGCACCTCTTCAATGACTCCCTTGTACAGTTGAAGTCAACTATATAGTGCAACGTATCTTCAAACAGCTCAACTTTGAAAAAATGTCGGAAAGCTAAGTAATTACGAGTTGGGACCTATACAATTCTATACGACAGTCCACGTCGACTAGTTCACAGATTCTTTTTTTCCAGAGAACTGATTTTTGGCCTTTATGTTTTGTATTTCGATTTATAACTTTGAATTATTGAAAGCTTTGTTCAATAAAATTGTGAAATCCGCAGAAGCATTATCAAAAATCGTGTTGTTTACGTTTGACCACAACCTGGCTTGTAAACATCACGTGATCTGAATTACCTGATCTGATCAACTGACCCAAATGAAAATCAAAAATAGCTTCCAAATATTTTTCTCGGTGAAGGTTAGTATTAAATAGGTCAATAACATTTCATGAAAATATATTAGAAAAGTTTATTTTCGTGTTTAACATATCTCTATGTATAACAAGTCTTGCTGAATCAGTTTACGATAAATTTTCTTACATCAGAACATACTGTCTTTGATATTGACTGTAAACAATTCATCAGGGATATAAGGGCTATTGAAAATCAGAGAGGAATTAATTTTTGTATATTTGAACGCGATATTACGGAAATATAAATCAACTTATTTTTGAATTTGTTTCAATATTCGTGATAATGCTTGGTCATATTTTTTCAAATATTTATTTGTGTCTTCAGTTTGAGTCTTGAAAATCCTATATCAGTTTTGAATCGTTTACTCTGACTATTATTTCTAACATTTGCCAGTTCTAATACACAAAAAGCGATCAAAATAGAAACTACCCCAAAACAAACTCGCATATCCAATAAGAGATCAAGAGTACATTCTTCCAAATTATACCTTTAGGTACAAGAATCAGGAATGTGTTGTTCCTGTTGTATTCTGGAATCAAAGTATACCTAGAACCACCTACCTTTCACTATGAAATCTTAAACACTTTGCGTTCCAAAAAACAATCGATCAAATTATTGCAGGAAAATATTTCTCATTTCTTCTTCTTCTTCTCTCAAAGTTTAGAATAGGTCAACACATAATTGTTTTTATTATTTGCAGCGCACCCTTCACTTTCTCGATTCTGTATGCTATATAGAATCTCAATATAGTTAGGTCTCAATGTAATTTCGATTCTAAGTAATAAAATCTTATCTACAACGTAACAATCATTATATTTCCTGTTTATTTAAGTATATCCCATCTAAACAAAAAAATATCAACGATTATAACAATTTGAACAACAATTTGTGTAAATACCATCAAAAAATCATGACAATCGAAATCTAAATTAAATTTCCTCAAATGAAAAATCTTGGTACTTTTCTTCGAATACGGAAGATGTAGGAATAATTTTTAATCGATTATTTTTTTCACATGTCTAATTTTGACGTTTCTGGTATTTCAACCACTCGTGATTTTATAAATCAGTGTGTTTTCATAATTTATTAATTAATAAGACAACCCAAAACAAGACATTTCAATTTTGAGCGACTGAGTTGTCAACGTTTGACACTTATACAAACAAAAGAAAGCTTTGTTTACATGAATAGCCGTGTTTACTTTAATAGCCCCTCATATCACATATCATGTGACTTCAGTCATGAAATTTCATTGGTGTAGCAATATGTGAATGAAATAGTCGATAAAATTTTAAGCACTCGTGAATATTTTTCTAAACTCTGCCGGTCACTGTCACTGTATAATAATTGAGACCTTCCATACACCTTCATTCAAACATTATAGGTAAGCATTTTGTAATTTGCACCTGCCCAGTTTGTATCGAATGCTTCCAGCTTCATTTATTTCAACTACTCAACTTGAAATGAGCGTGTTGGAAACTGTTGCAATATTCAATTTTTCACAAGAAAACGTCAATTTCTAGCGTACGCGAGATGTGAAATGTAATTACTGATATATCGATTATGTGATATTGCACTGACTTTTCTGTCGCAACTCAATATATTTAAGTCCGTGTTTTATGTATATTAAACCTATTGCAGTCGATACTGATATTTAAGGAAGGTGAAGGTAAGAATAATGCAAGCACCATTCTCTGTTACGAAATGTCGAAGATATATTCTGTTTTTGTGTCTATTGTCTGTTTCATTAGTCGTTTTACTAAGAAAATTGAGATCAGATACATATAATACAGTGTATTTTATAGATTGTAGCTAAGTATAGCCATGTTGGAACTGAAAGCTTCCTGAAAGTTTCTGAAAATATAATATTTGGATGATCTTCACTTGCTTAAAATTAGGAGAATACAGTCTACATTGTGAATGATTTTTTCAATACAAACTTTTGTACATATTGAAATTTCAATAAATTATATACCTTTCTCAACTGGTGACTCAAGATTGTCATTATTAAATGGGGAAAAGCTTTTCATTTAGTAATATACATGAAGAACTCATGAATAAATTATGTAAAATGTGGAAAATTACGTTCCATAATATAATTTCATTTCTTGGTATAAGTTCACTTTAAGGCCCTGGAAGTAAAATGAAAGTGATTGAAATCATTGTGGTCAGAAAATGTCACAAAAAAGGTATGGGCAAAATTGAGAAAACAGTCTTGTCAAAATCTTTATGAAATAAAAAATAATAACAAAGACCATTGACATACTCTATTCAAAGGTGTCTATAGAAGTATAAAACAGCAATCATCGATCAAATTAGAATCCTACCTAATGAATCCACCTCTGGGGCAATTATCCCCGGCCCGATAATGACGATACGCCCTTGGAAAAGGCAATCTTGTCCCGGATCCAATTTCTACTTCTGTTAATCATCATTCACCTTCGTTTTTACGCCCGTGAAATTTTTAATGTCTTTCAAAAGATCATCGAACCTTTCCCAAATGCTCATACGTAACGCAAAGCGGTTTAAAGAGTACCTACTTCAGAAGTTTTTCGTGTTTAATGTCACAATATGTTTTTATCGCTTTTGGTGTTCTTGACACTACTTTGTTCTTACAGATAATCGCTAATGAAAATAATTGTAGTTTGTAATTGATGAAGACCCGTACTTCTTGTTTCTGTTTCTTTCCAAATGAAAGAAAGTAAACATAATCAAGTGATTTTGTTAAGAATATACAAGTTATTCTAATTATTAAAATTAAAATGATAAAAATGTTTTGCTAGGAAAAATGTTTTGTTATATTTTTTGTCAGTTTTTTTCCAAAATTAAACGAATAGAATCAACAAAGTCGAAGTACCTTTTCTCTCCACACTTTTCCACATTGAATTACATCTGACAGATATTTGTGCACGTTCTTCCAAAAAAAAACCCAATTGCAAGTGCGTTCCTTGTAATTAAACAGTAAATTATCCTTCTTTTGGCTGAGACAGGACAAATATAATGTTGTCCGACCTACCCTGGCACTGATGAAAGGTAAAACCTCGAAACATGCATGTCTGCAGGTGGTCATTCCCAGCCAAATGAAAGATAATACACTGTTTGATTACAAGATACGCCCTCACAATTGGATCTTCTTGAAAGGACGTTGCACAAATATCTGTCAGATGTAGTTCAATGTCCGTCGTGGTATTAGCCAGGAAAGTAGTTGTTTTCTGACAGATGCCTCGACTTTGTCGATTTTATTCGTTTCATTGTAATACTCCCTGGCACATATTTTCGAACTTTGTTCGTAATGACACAGGTTTTTCAAAATTGCCACTTATTCGCTTTTTAGGTGTTCAAAATACTGAAGCAATTGACAAAGTTATACCCCTTTTCCAATTGCAAATAAATTTTTCACCGAATATTGAAAAATAACTCATAATATTATCACTTCTTTGAGCACGTTATTTTAGGTAACAACAACGTGCATTTGCTTCCGAAACTTGTGATGCAATTATTTCGTTAGTTATAAATGTCAATGGGATATTATAGCTGAGAATCCTCATTTTTTTTGGTAAATGTCTTTCTTTGTATGAATTATCAGCAAACAATTTAGAATTAAAATACAAGGTGGAGGAAGTATTTGATTTTTTTTTTAATAATGGTCATTATGGTAGAGCGCTTGTCTCTTAACCTAAGGGTCATGGGTTCGATTCTCAGCATGATCATCGGTCTCGTTCATGGCATCTCACGTTAAAAGGTACGGGCTGCGTCTTCCCTAGTTCGGACAAGTCTTTCGAAGACTTTTGAGGGTTGTACTCTTAAGGGTGTGCAGCTGGTTGACGGAAATAACACAAATAACAAAAACAAACAAAAAATAACTATATCCGAAGTAGATTATTCTCAATACTGTTGGCTAATGAATCTACTCAATTTCCGTTACAAATGAATTTTTGAGTTATTTTTGGGTTAGTTGTTCAATATGAGCTGACCACTTCATTTTATCTTCCATGTCAGTTCCATGATTACTATTATCGTTATTATTTTTTCGTTTAGTAATATTTCAGCCTTGCTACAGAGCTCCACACATTCGGAGAATGCGCCTGGTAAACGTTTTACCCTGAAAAGCCGAGCCCAACCTGCATTTTTAACCCTGTATGAGAAATGCACGGAATTAGTACTATAGTTTAAGTTATAAAAGATACAGTGAAAAATACGGCAAAAATTTTGAAAAACTCAAATGACAAAATTATTAAAGAACCAAATACAATAAATGACCTCATCATGTTATGTGAACTGTCATGCAGTTTTCAGGTGAAAGGTTCAAAAATTCATATGCGTGTAAATTGCACAGGCTTCAAGAACCCAGCAGGGGCACGCATATCTCTGCATCGGCCCATGACATGGAAGTGTTTTTTGGTGTACAAGAATCGTGGGCCCTGAGTAGACCAAATGGGCCAAGAATAATGGCCATCTACATTCGTTCTGCTAAGATTTCTGCCATCGACAAGCCGGAATAATTTTAAACTTCAAGAGTATCTTATAAGTATCTAATGCTTTTTTACAACGAGGACCCCTTCCAAGAGAACTACTATTTCATCAAGGTGGTTTGGGTAGAGCCTGCTCAGCTCACATAGTAGATCTCAATATTTTATCCACCTATTTTTCTCATCTTTGCAGGTGACATTCGGTTCAGCTGGGGCCAAACACTTAATGACAAAAATCTTACACTTGTCACGATGTGAGATGGCGTCCTCTGTATCTACTGCCAAGAATATCTATGTTCATCACGTGACTGTGGTAGACCACTCGACCTGAGGAAGGTAAATATCTTACTTTTGGAAAAACAAATTTCTTCGTTATTCGTGAAGAAGACCTGATGATTGGCTTACGCTTATATGTAGCTACATGAGGCAGGTCTTAGTCTCCACAGCCTCCATGTGACCTTTTTGCCGTATATTCGAGTGTTGAAACCCAGACCAAAATTCATTGGACGCACAGGCACAGGCAAACCATGAGGACAAAATGTACCATCATGTTATGGAGACAGACACCTTCAACTAACAACTCCATGGCCTCTCTGTTGTCTGGGAAGTTTAACCTTGAGAAGGATGATTTAGAATGTACGCTATGGAGACTTGGTTTATGGAGATTTTTTGAGTGTTTACATGAGGTTGTCGCAGCTCTTCTTGAATCTGTTTCATCGCTCCTATAAGGAGTAGAATAAGATTGGAACGGCAATTATTTTTGTCGCAGCTGCTTTGTTTTATCCGGCAGTGCGGCAGTTCTAATGACAAGATATGACGAAGTTAGTGCAGATCTTCCTACTTACCTAAGGTTATATAAGTATAACGTCTCTGCGGCATTTAGTCTACAAGCTGAACTTCGTCTCATCATTCCTCGAATCGTCCTCTACTGAAATAAGTTGAAAAAATCCTGGGGAAATTCCTAGTTAGGTTAGTTTTGAATATTCAGCGCAGATACGGAAAAGTAACATTTTCTTCCGAAAAAAGAGCCTTGTTTTCGAAATGATTCAGATCGGATGTATCTTTTATCACTTATGAACCAGTTATTCTATCAATAGATTAGATAGAATAATTGTCAATTCTTGACTTCCTTCAGAAAAATTCACTAATGTTATTTTTCAATAACTCCACAATACTTCTGCCACTTTCGATTCCTCTAGAGGAGTATCAACACTTCTTCCTCATCAGTCTGTTGTTTGAATAGTAAACGAGACTATAGAGACAAATGAACAAAGCTGAAATCACAATAAGCCCTTTTTGATTTCAATTGGCAAGTGAAACCAATTGAACTCTCCTAACCCATATGGAAGTGGGTATAAACTCTGTCTTTATTGCCATATTAATGTTATGTACTCCGTTTACGATCTACTTAAGTCTGTTTGAATAGTGTATACCGTATTTGGGTAGAAAGTTAGAGTGATATATTACGTACCTTAATTTGAATGTGGTATTTATAGCAGCATTATATTGATCAATAATTCATAATGATATGCAGCATTGATATTATAATGGCACAAGGTGTGAGTTCGCAGAAGAGATTTAATAATGTCAGTTGTTGAATGTAACGGAGTTATATTTTGATATCGCAAGGAAATTATTGTAGAATGTAGAAGGATCGATTACACTGTATCACACGTCAGAGTTGGCTAGAAATAGCTCATTCAGTAAAGAAGAGGGCTTGATCCAAAATGATCGAATTTTTGGGGCTTTAGTTTGTGGCAAATTATAAAAAGATGGATATATTATAAATGCGTGTGGAGTGAAATGACGTAGATACTAACGGTGTTTGGGTAGTAATTTTCTACGTCTTTAAATTTGTATTCACACCATAAAAGTTCCAAATATTTTTATTGGTACTTTATATGTACATACTATAAGGTTTCGATTCTTGAGATGTCCCTGGGATGTACCAAAAGGAACATACCTGGGATGTTAGAGTAGCCACAGGGAATTTGAATTAAAATCGTTTCCAGTGAAGAATAGTTTCACTTTTCGAATCAAATTTGGAGACTAAACAGGGGCCTGAAACAGTGGTGCGGTGATCCATATCACAGTAACAGTAATATGAATAATAATTTGTCTATAATATCACCTTATTGGTCAACCTCGACAAAATAAAAATATTGCCGGTTCCATTTTTTCTGGGCAAGTCTCAATTCCGTTTTTTTAATGACAAATTGTATCTGTTATCAGTTTTTCGGTTTTTACATGAAAAATGAAAGGTATCTCTCTACCTTGTCTATATCCTTGCTTTCGAAAATATGGATAGTTTTCAAGATGTATTACAGTGTTTTTCTTCCAATATTCGTCACTGATTATATTTGAAATTATAAAGCTGTGACAAGTCTTATCAAAACCGACTTTTGGTCGAATATTGTACGTTGGTGACTTTTTCAAAAGAAGTAGGTATCTAAAATCGACCTGTGATATACAGGGTGCGAAAACTAGCCTGCCACATATTGTAATTAAAAATTTGCAAAATCTTATTTAAAATGATCAAGATGATATCGATCAATAAGAAGCGCCAACAAACAAACAAGATCATAATTTCAAATATAATGAGGAACGAATATTGAAAAACCGTCAGTATTTTCGAAAAAAAAAATATGTACATCGGCACAATCATATACCAACCATTAGAATTTTTCTTCTTCCAAAAGGGATTTGGTGTAAAAAATACTTTGTCCAATGTTATAAAAGTGTCTCGTTTTTCCATTAACGTTTTGAATAAACTTATTGGGCAATTATTTTTCTCTAAAATTTTAGGCGTAATCATCCATTTGCTATTACATAATTTATTGAAAATATCAGACAAAGTCTGATGGCTTCAGGAGAGAGACAGAAGTTTCAGTAAAAACCCCTTATTCTCTCCTTAATTTATAGTCTAGTCAACAAGTGCCATTTAGACCATCTTTTTTCAGCAGTCTCCGAAAATTATGATTGAGGTGTCATTCGATTCGGAATGACATCCAGATGATTTTTGAAAAAAATGAAGTTCCGCATGAAAAAATTGTAAAAGTTATTAACAATTAACTAAAAAAAAAAGATGGCTTTAGTATTTTGTAAATATCTCAAAAACTAATTAAAATGTTTTAAATCTAAAAAAAGATTCAAAAAGAGGAGGAAATTTCCTAAAAAAAAAGTTCAATTCCCGGAATTGTAGCATCAATATTTATAATTTTCCCAGAGGGATGAAAATACGGCCGAAAACGGGTACTCTGGCTCGGGCAAGCCACACCCACTTTGGACACTTTAACAATAAAAATTATTTTAAAATACTAAATATGAAAATAAAAAATTGGAAAAATTCAGGCACTAACTGAATAGATTAATGAACAATAATCCGCTTGAAAAAAATTTTTATCACAATTTTTCAATTAGTTAATCAATAGTTAATTAATAATTTTTTTCTGCTTGAACATGAACATTGCAAGTGTGATAATTGTTAAACTATAAATTTAAGATTTTTTTCCTCTTTTGGAGCAATTCTTGAAAGGCTTCAGAATAGAACCCCGTTGGAAAAATTAAAAAGTTTTTATTTTTCAGTTTTTTATTAACAATTTTCGTTGTTGCAAAATTAAATACTTAAATTGGATGTCAAGTTTTTTTTGAGCTGTTGACCATCCTGGGGTAGGATTCCGTGTAAGGACCATAGAATGCTATATGGTCGACAGTTATGTCTCTTTCTTTTTCATCAATTCAACGATAATGATATCTCACTTATTTAATCGAATAGAATTCTATGATACACGGAATTCCTCGGATCGAATTCGATATCTTGCTGAATCGAACACCAGTGTCGAAGCAACATTACATGTTTTTATGTACGATTTTGTTCGTACGTATTCGTACATGTCAGTTAGTTTATCGACCCGCCCTGCCAGCCGCAGTCGAGAATCGAAATGAATCGCGCAGTGAGCGAAGTTACCGACTGCTAGTCGAATTCTGCCTTTGTTCTCTGACACACAGTGGGTGTTACGGTACGGTTTTGTTGATCATTTCATTACCAGTTTAGAGTGTTGGTTCTATCGGTTCAGCAGTCACAAGTCACACAATTTATAAAATACTCAGCGCTAGCGCATCCACATACAACTCCGCTTTTACTCCGAACAGTTCTGGATTAGTTATATGTGTTCTGACGAAATGAGCCTCATTCCTATAAAAATTGACATATGACAATTGACACAAGACATATAGTAGAAAACAAAACATTCTAAATTTGTAAACAATGGCTAGTAATAATATAACGATAGAGAAAACAAAATATGAATGTGCCCAGCTTCCTAAACGGTGGCAAAGAGAAGATGTGTTACGTAAAACTGGTTTGACCGTGGGAAAAGTGGATTTGTACTACAGTCGGGGAGTCAGGAATGACGGTTCCTTGGTGCCACCTATAAGGCAAACCGCCAGCATCTTCAAACAACCTGTGACGGTGTATAAAACGCAAGAAGGCAAGGTGAAAAGTGATTATAAAAACGGAAACCAGGAGAAACCGAAGCAGCTTATGTGGGAGAAACGACTCGAAGGATTGAGAGCCTGCGACATTGATGGCTTTGAATTTGACGCCATGGAACTACCTAAAGGTCTGAAAGCTGTAGGGCCTAATGTGAATGAAGATACTATTATACAGAGTGTAGCTACAGCCTTGCACGTTTCTTCCCAACCAGTTACAGGCCAGACTGGTACGAAAGCATTACTGGAGAAGAATCCCGGAGTGTTTCTAGACCCGAAGCAGCCTTTGGTGCATGCCGTTAATGTTTCTGAAGAGGATATCAAAAGGCAGGAGGATAGGGTGGCCCTCGCCAGGAAAAAATTGCAGGAAGCTTTGAGAATGTAGTGTTTTGTCTTTCTTGTGATAATTCCGTTGCGAGATAACAATCTTGTTGTTTTCGATCTATTTCTAATTGCAGTACAATTGATTCAAATAGTAATGTGAAGTAGAGTAACAAAGGCATGTGGGATATTTTCATCTCAAGTAAAACTGACACAGATTGTGAAAGTGAGTTCTGACTGTTAAGTTAAACTAGGAACACTGTTTTAATACCTATACTGTTGAAGCAAATAACTTTTATAAAGGATCTTTTCTAATTGCGAAGCGGTTATTCATGAACTAAATGGATGTACAGATAATCGAAAAAAATCTAATGAACGAAGTAACCTTTTCTAATTAAGTCCTTTGAAATAAAGAAAATGAGAGTGACAAATTTATAATCTGTTGTAGGTTTATTCTCCCAGTTCATTTTCCTAATTCTATGTTTTTGTTTTAGGAAATCCTCAAATTAATTAATTTGTTCAAAAAATATATACTTATGTTTCTCCACATATTGTAGACATTTGTAGAAGATCTAATACATAAACTCCTTTCCAGATACCATGGAAATCAAAAAAATTACCCATACTTTTATTCAAATTGAGCCCAAACATTCATGTACTGAACAGTGAGTCGAATAAGTTCCTGAGATATGTGGTGGTACTATTTTAATAGTTAGTCAAAAGCTAATTTAACCATGTTTGTCAATAATTCAAATACAAGTATTCATTTTCCGGTAAAAAATTTTAAGGTTTATGTTTGATTTTTATTACTAGGTGATTTTTTTATGTTTAAGGAAAATTGTGTTTAATTTCAATCTTGAATGTAGTCCTTATACAAGGGCATGGCACTTCTATAATTGAAATTCATAATTTAATATTGTTTTTAAAAATTGTTTTTTCCGTGAACCAACTGTCATCCCCCTACGAAGGACAGCCCGCAGAAGTCCAAAATTGTGCGAAGTAAGGATTAACGAGGTCTTAACTTTCAACGTGCGATTCCTAATCAATAAATCACTGGCATCTTGTAAAGGAATTTTTATAATTTAATTTCAGAAATTCAAATTTGATATGTTCATAGCAATCATAGTTCCATACATTTGCAATGTACGTATTAAAATTGAAATCTATTCACCAAATACAAAAGCAGCTACATCTCTGTGTGATATAATGTTGAAAATTCAGTTTTCCATGCAGGGTAACTTTATTATTGCGAGGAGGTGCTGTTCCCAGTTTAAATTTGTTGGAAATATAAAAAAAGATTCAATAAACAAACATTAATAGAGAATTTACGAAAACAAGTCGATTGACGAAAACAAAAAAATTATCGAAAAAAGTCCCTAAAAATCATAAAAATTACAAAATCATCAGATTCACTTGGAATTGCATACGCGCATATGTGTGCATATAAAAAAAGGTCGAACTTTACGTAAATTGATAAATAAATTACGAAAACAATATTTTAGATGAACTCTTCAACAAGAGAACGGTTGAAGATAGAGCAATTCTTCGAACGCCAATCGAATCAGAATAATCAAATTGGCATACCCTGTGAATTTCGAGTTGATCGACGAAAACAAAAAAATTATCGAAAAAAGTCCTAAAAATCAGGGGGAAAAAAACAAATTTAATTGTCTTTTCACGCATATTTTCGCAATATACGACATATTTTACGGTTGGTTCTAGTGGCAAGTGAATATCCATATAATTTTTTCTTTTCTGTGTTGTAAATTTTTATGGCAGATTATTGAAATAACGAAAATTATCACGAATATAAGTGAATAATGAATTTTTGTAGTTTTGGATTTGAATTATTTCTATTTGGGCAAAAAAAGTATGTTTCGAAGAAATGAAATATCTTCGCTGCAGGAAATCCCCGGTAAGTAAGAGTTTTTCAAAAAATTAGAACTATATAAACTCCCAAATGGGGTAAGAAGTTCTCCATAGATATCTTTTTTTCGTTATGATTTCGATATTCGCAGTAGGTACCAGTCTAAGATCAACGAAATATTAAATTCTGGTTAGTAAAGTATTTTTTCCCAAGCTTACATCAATTTACTTATTTGCCCATAAACTTTTCAGAAACAGAATATTTTCTTTAGAAAACAATTTACTGATGATATATGCAGATATACTTTTATTAATCTCTGAATCTTACCATTGTTAAAATTTTTTCGAATAAAATCTAAATTCATAATTCTTAATTTCTCTGCTGGGCAACCCAACATACAGCAGTACTGAGAGCTAGGTCGTATAACGCCTCGCAATTGCAATGCAAATAAAATTCACAGAAACAAACAGTTTAATTCAGACCTACTTAAAAAATAATACCAAAATTAAAATACTACTCTTTTCTGACCTAAAGTGATAAATTATTTGAGGAAGCAGGAAGTATAGGTAGCATGGCATGCCTAATCTCTCCAGCGAGTTTATATAGGTATACAAGGGCCAAAAAAATATTTCTATACATGGAAACACTTTTTATTATGGATTCTCGAAGTAGTTTTCTGAAATGAACATGAAACTAATGCTTCATAAAAATATCCTTGGGAATTTTTCAACTGTAAGTAATTTTTTCGAACAATCCCAGATAAAGTACTAATCTTTACTTCTACATAAAGAATGACATTTTGAAATAGGATACTTGATTTATTTATAAACATAGTTTATTGGGATTTTAACTCCCACAATCATCACACTGTGCCGTTTTACACTTGCATATACAGTGTGTTTTACTTCTCATGGTAAAACCCACGCATCTTCCGTAATTTTCAACGTAGAACCATAAAATTTCCATGATCGATAGATGATACACTAGAAATGAACTCACTGCACAACAGGTGTCTTCCTGATCCTACGTTATACATACTTCACGTCAACCTTCAATAGCGATGGTACCACCCATTTTTCTGGAAAGTTATATTAGGATCCACAAATTACTACTAATACACCTGTCTCCTGAAAAATTTTCACTCTTGAAAAATTCTAATTTGTTTCACTTCTCCTCGAAATGTCCCCGTATCTTCCGTAATTTTCGAAGTAGAACCATGGAATTTTCAGGATGGAATTCATGGAATTCAATAGATATGTGGTACTAACTGCACAAAAGGGGCCATCTTACGTGATATACACGGGGGCGAGAATTTCATGATTTTTTGTCAAAAATTGAGAAAAATGAGAAGTGAAACACACTCTATATCCTAGATTTCAAATTTTTTTCTCTTTCAAACTGTGTAAGGTAACAATAAAAAAACATGCCACTTCACTGATGAACTAACTATAATTAAGTAGTTTTCAAAAGTTATTGATTTTTTTTATACATCCTATTGTGTTGAAAACATTGTCCACTATTATACAGGGGGTGGACAAGGCGAAGACAGTGATAATACAGGCAGCACTAAGGCCCAGAGGCACGCCTCACTCAATGGTCAGCAGGGTTGTATTTTGTATCGTCGCTAACGAGGGATAAGGTCTAGCCGGGGTGACCTCAGACTGATGGCCGAGGAGAGAGGGGGCTGCGTTAGAAGTTGCCTCTCTCCCAATCTATAATGCTTAGTCATGGACAAACTCCTGGGTAGACTCACGGGTACGCAGGCAGCCTGTAGGATAATTGAAAGATGGTTCGGTGAAGAAGAGTTCTCAGTGAATCCTATAACAAGAGAGAATCTTGTTCACCAAACGAAGGAAAAAAGATGAGTTCAGGCCACCTACCATGTTTGGCAAAGAGCTGGAGCTAAGTCCAGCAGGTAAAATACCTGGGAGTGGTCCTGGACTCCAAACTTCCATGGACGCCTCAGGCTCAAAGATCAGCATTATATGAGCCGAAGACTCAAGGTCCAGAGGTTCGCCTATTTGTTAATAACAGGTGCAATGGAAACGACTACAACCGCAGTGTTTAGTGGCATCGATTGCTAAGATCATTAGCCACTATGTTTTCTGGGTACGCTGTGTTACTAACTCCTTACGCCACCTCAGGAACAGCACTGTTAATTTGAACGCGATAGTTAATCATGCAGGACTGACCCCAGTCAAGCCACAAGATTATAACAATTTAATCGGTGGAATTGAATTGAAAAATCTCAGCTCTGACTGCGGCTCGAACCCGGGACCACTTGCCGCAGTGTTGAAGGTACTGCTGAGGCTGCTACCGCTTTCGGTCTGGATTAAAAAGGAGGCAATGGGCAGCTCATTCGAAGATGTGGGACTCGGAAGTCTGGATAAGCGAAAGAGCGTCGATATGCCATTCGGAAATAGCGAAGTGGGCGGAGCAGAAGATTTCTATTTCCGCCCTCAGAGCGAAAACGCACAAGATAGACTTTGATGGAACAGAGAGTTTACTCTCTCCACTCCGAGCAGAGAACAATGGGAGGGAAATACAGTGGAGTTTCGCACGGGAAGTGTAATATGCTATAAAGACGGTTTGCGTCTGAATAACGAACAGGCTTCGGATGCAAGCATCTACCTGGAAGGAAGAGGAAGCTACGCTTTGGGTAGACACACAACAACAGTTTTCCAAGCTGAAGTGTTCACCATCCTAACCGTAGCCACGAAACAAGAGGTGAAAGAAGGGCACGAGCAGAAAATATAGATACATCTGTTCGGACAGTCAGGCAGCTCTCAGAACTAACTATATGTCATCCTAAACCAAGCACAGCACTTGCATAGGAATGCGGAGATGCTCTCGAAAAACTAACTGAAACGAAAGAAGTATAGCTGGTATGGGTTCCGGGTTACAGAGGGGTGCGCGTAAACGAGGTAGCAGACGAACTTGCGAGAACCGGTTCGGCAAAGAGGTTCTGAGGCATTGCAAGAAGCCAACCATCTTCAGCCCTAGACGACTACACAGAAGAAGAGCTGAAAAAAACTTAGAAGACATCAGCCGGTATTATAGGCTGCAGGCAGCCCAAAGACTTTGTAGTCGGCTCCAGCAAGTCAAGGACGGCATGCAGAAACCGCCGTCTCCTTGTTGGAATAATAATGGGAATAGTAACGGGAGGCTAAGATTTGGAATCATTTGAGCCGAAAAAACTCCAACAAGAGAAACTAACCAACATGGAATGGACGGACATACATCAGGAAGTCACGAATATTTTTCTGAATGTCGGCAGTTTTTGTTCCATCGTCTTCAATTAATAGATCAATTGATTTTTTCGAAAATATGAAAGCTGTAGATACTACCGCCTTGATTTGCACGGTAGAATAGCTCTTCGTAGTAGGACTGTTTGTGAAAAATAGGAGTCCTATCTCTATCTCCATGTTGTCCAAGCTCCTCGTTGTTCTGCTTGTTTTAAAATTCTATTTAACTCTTTGACGTGGGATCGGAATTCACTTCAGTATATCCTCTGTCCGATCTTTATGCTATTTGTTTCATTATGGGATATTTGCTATTATATCTACAGGTCAAAAAGTTCTTAGCTGCAACTCAGATGATTTTGCCATCTAGCTGGACCTGCGTCAGAAAACATGCTTTCGGGATACAGTTTATCAACCTAGACTCCGTGTACCTCCGAAGCCTTCATCTCAAACTAACTCAAAAATTCGTTCTAATAATTTTTTGAGTACTTTAAGACCACCCTGTAAGTAGTTAGCGCGTCTTCTTTGTGGATGATGTATATGTATGTACACGTGAAACCCGTCTGTTTTCCGAGTGGAGTTCGACACACAGTTTCCAAAACTTCTCAGCAAACAAGTTGGAAGACAAATATATCTGTTTGCTATCTACATCCGGAATAACAACGGGCCGTGTGCATATACATCATTCCGTACTGATTGTTTACATTCCACGGCTTTTATGTGCGTATGTATTTATTGTAACAAGTTTTAGGAGAACCGTGGTAAACGGGTAAAACACGGTGATGCAGCAGCGAATGTAATTCGACCGTTCGTAAATTTGTTAAATATGTTACATATTATAATTTCCATGAACATGTCAGCATCATGGACGAATAAATGAATACTGGACCCAGTTATTTACATCTCCAAGTGAAGTCGCTGAAAGGCACCATCCTAAGGTCCTGCTGTTGAGTTGGGCGTTGCCACATCGAGTCTGTGATAATTCTTCATCAACCATCAACACTAGCTTAATCTCAATTGCCAGCGAATTCCAGTCAGTAACTGAACATTCCGATCCGTTTATGAAATTAAACTCGGCATTATACATTCCAGAATGAAAACTAGTGAAATTAATTTGAAAAATCGGTGCGAACTTCCAAAAAATTCTGTACTGTCTGAAATGCTACACGTGCGGCAACGCTGTTGAAGTACGCTTTGTTTCTCATCATTTTTTGGTTGTTTACAAATTTCACCACTTTATGTTGACATTGTCTGTCATATACGGTATTTGTGAAAATATTGGCGTTTTGTTGCGTTTGGATTAAAATAGTGAAAGAAAAATAGATAGAGACTAATAATGGTGCTTTACTGTTGGGTTTGCAAGCAATCCAATTGTTCTAACAACCAGAATCTTAGCTTTGATAAGTAAGTACATAGATTGTTTACAAATATTAGATTGACGTTCATATTCTTCATTGGCGTCACAGTGGGTATCAAATTTCTATGCATACAAAATGAAATGGTACTGAAATCTCGTTTCTTTATATGAAGGAAGGCACATATGTGTATTTTAGGAACACATCAGATCGTATCTAACAAGTTTTGCTGAAATTTTCATTATCATATATGAAATTCCACATATTTTTGTTATTATCAATATCTATATCAGTTAAATTGCGTACGCCACTGTCGTTGGAGGGTAGGTTACATTCTATCGCAGGTCTCCTTCCCCGCAACCCGCGCGCCCACGAACCAAGCGGCTTCAAAACAAACTGTATTGCAAGTATGGGATTGCTGAGTCCATTATTAATTTATACGTCCATGGTCAGCATAGCATGAAATTATTTTCAGAGCAAAAATCCATTTCAAAAAGTAGTATGAAAACACAAAACAATTCAAATATTATGTAAGGTAGTGTTGGGTAATAAAGGCCCACCTAACTTTTGTATTTTATATTTTATTTTAATAAATCCGAAACTTGATGAGATTCCATGACATGTTTGTCGCTAGGTTAACATTAATATCTTCGTAATCTAAATAAGACAAATATTAAAAACTTGCTGTTGGGCCTTATTACCCGCCTATTAGGGTAATAAAGCCCATAGTAAGTTACGCCAAATTTTGTTCATTTATTGTCTATATAGATATATACTCATCATTTATTTTAATCAAAAACGGTAGAAATTCAATAAATCTCAAATAAAAAAGAAAAATAAACATTACTTTTTACAAAAACTGATAAACGTAACAAAATTCTAACAAATAAATTAAATTATTAAAAAAAATTATCAAAAACTCTCTAATAACTTATCGAACTTTGTTCGTTTTGGCCTCTGCTTGGAGCCAGTGCTACAAGGAGTGTTACTTAATCTGCCTTATTACGCGATCGTTGGTAGGGCCTTATTACCGGGAGAGCACTTTTTCTTGAACATGCAATTTCCAGAAAAATTAACAATTTATTAAATTTTTCTCTCAGTGCGAAAGATAGTACCAATGTTGTAGTAAATGATGGAGCACTATTAGTTTCTTTAAGTAAAAGAGGTTGAATTAAAGAAGACGTCAAACCTTCTTGCGAATTTATAATCTGTGCAGCAAAAAACTACACATGCACCTACTGTTGTTAATAGCGAACTGAAGTCAACGATCTTTTAGTATAGCTCTACCACTCGGATGATGCAACTAACCATGTTGACAGATTTGAAAAAATTTGCCAGTCTTCAAGGAAAAAGAAGGCGGGCGGGCATTATTAACCGCCGGGCCTTATTCCCCAACACTAACTTAACTCAAATCAGTGTATTCCAAGGATAAAAATATAGACAACTTTTTTCTTTGCGCTCCTTTTTCTATTCTATAGTGCTCTAGTATCAGCCCATATGAAAACAGAAAAGAACGGAAAAGGATTCAATGGACCTGATCAAAATTCTAAAATGGTTATCGTATAACTTGGTTGAATTCAACAAAAATATCCAAACATGTATTTTTTCTAGAAAACCCAGGGGAATTATGCCAGGAGTTTTTTTTTGTTTAAATTCATTTCGATGCTTGGTATAGTCTTTGGGGATGTGTTACCATAAGCACACAGCTTTCAGAAAAATAAAACTTCAAGTTTCATCTCATTTTCACTGGTGTTGACGATATTCACTGAACATTCATGGATTTTTTGTAAGCATATCCATCGAGAAATTCACCGATTGGGCCTCTCAATGTGGCTTTTCTAAAAGTTGCTCGAAACTTGTTGACCAAAAATTATTTGACGAAAAACTCCTAAAGCCTTATAGCGCCTTTATTTTGATTGGAAAGATGATGAAATTACTCCGCAAATGCTAGGAGAAGGCACTCATTTCAAATTCCTAATAATAATACTCCAATAGTCACTTACCCCACGGCGCGCGGCGTGGGGAGTGGTTATTGGGATAAATTATCCAGCGCGCCCTCCGGAAGTGTCGGGGCTCTGGAGACAGGGCCTGACTGGGAAATTCGTAACGAATAAAAATTAAATAAATAATAAAAATACTTCCTCATAAACACTCATGAAGTGTACCCAAAGGCATGGCCTGTGCGGGTAGAGGACGGTTATTATTATTATCATTTGCCGTCACACTTAAATTTCAGCGACTGCAGGTATATTTGTTTTCAAATACTTAAGTACAGTTTAATTATTCTTGCTTCAGTAGGAAATAAACATTTAATCTATAAGAGTTACCTAACCTATGTACTCTGTTACATAATTTTGGATTATCCCAATGCATGAATGATTTCGTCATGATCCACATCATTAAGTATGTCACATTCATTGTTCCTTTAGTACTGGAAACTTTTCCGCCCCATATAGTCTGTTCACAATAATCTTCGTTTTACCAAAATCCTCTCGTGAGAAACTTTTGGGTAAATGACATAGTTAATAGATACTTGTAGACAACATGCATATGCGGTGTTCTTCAGTTGACATCATAATATAGAAAAATTAATGCTAATTCATTTTGAAATTCGACTTGGTTGTGAACTTCTGCTTTAAAAATGCAAAATTTTATATAATTTGTTATAACGTGCAATATATTGCACATTCAAATTATATAGGAATGTAAGCTTTCACGGCTGGCGTCAATATTTTGGTTGGTTTCCGGGTTTTGCCGTGGTCTTCTTTGGTTTAAATCTCCAAACGTTTCGACTGCAACTGCGGCAGTCATCTTCAGTGGCGTGGTCGAAGTACTCTTCTAGTCGTATCAACTGAAAGATGATACGTCTAGAAGAGTACGTCTAGAAGAGTACTTCGACCACGCCACTGAAGATGACTGCCGCAGTTGCAGTCGAAACGTTTGGAGATTTAAACCAAAGAAGACCACGGCAAAACCCGGAAACCACCCAAAATATTCAAATTATAATTTCTTAAAATTATTAAAAGAATTTCTTATTCAGTTCTTACTCCATTATCGTATTTTTGAATTATTATCTAACTTATTCAAATAGATTGCTGACATGTAGGTACACATGGAAAAAATTGGCAAAATTAAGAATTGGTATTTTTCATAAAACTTGAGAATTCTCAGTAGTGCACACAAAAACGTCAACTGAAATTGTGAGTGATGTCAGAATTAGTTGTAAATTTTTATTATGCAACGAGAGGGATTCTAGTTTTTAATAGAATTTTTTATAGAGAATCTTTAGACGTTTTTTGAATTCCTTACGTTATCTATCTTCAAGGGGGCAGGGGGTAGGGGGCAAAATATTTTGCAATTAAATTATGCGACTGTCCAATATTTTTCACCATTTTAACGAATTTTTCCGAATTTATTTTCCTTGCAATTTTGTTTAAGAAGTATGGGTGTTTAAGTCTCTTGACAATTTTTTTTTTGTCATAATTGTACATTTTTCTGAATACTGAAGCGTTTTTTTATTTATTTTTGAGGGAAGCAGGACGGTTGCATTTTTTAAAACGAATCTATTCTAAGGATCCATGTTTTTCACAAATTTAACGGGTTTTAAAATTTTATTTTTGCTAATTTTTGCACATATTTTATAAGTTTTTCCGATTTTATTTTCACTAGTTCTGCAACTTTTATTGTTGCATTGTCTTCGAAATTACTGAATATACGTACCAAATTTTAAATAACTGACTGAGTTAATTATCATTGATTAAGTATAAAGAATGATGCAATAATATATTTTATTTTTTGTTCTATGTACTGATTCCGAACTAATTGAAGATTTCCCAATTTCTAGCCTAAAAATACTTCAAGAGAATATGCCACCCTCTCTTCCACCCCTATCGATTGGGAGGCATTCTCGAACAATGGCCTCATCAGCATCTGGAACATCTTGGAACACAAGAATTTAATACTTTGAAATCAGCACCCACGAAGGTTTTCGCCAGAAGCGAATGTTAGGCGTTTATTGGAAGTAAAAATGAACAAGGAAAATGCGGTCGGACTGCTGCAATCAGCTTTTTGAAGATGCGTCTCACGTCCTCATCGACAAAAAGGTAAGATAGGGCTTTTCAACGGTGAGGGTCTTGTTAGAGCGACATTCAGTTTAATTTCTGCTTAAGACGTGGCTGGCTTGACGACAGTTTTATTGAAAATTGTGGGATTTTCATTCAAACAGCTGAATTTTTTTCCAGTGCAATGGAAAGTAAAAAAAAATTATTTAGTATTTGTGACGCGTGCTTTAGTTTGCTGTTTGAGAGCGTATATGTAGGGTGTACAGTTTTTTCACCCTTCACGCTAAGGAAACAATCGCATTATTTGACATTTTCGCTATAAGTAACTGAAATCTTCATAAGTGGGGAGACATCCATCAATTCTGGACAAATTTTCAACTCTGAATGTAAATAAAAGATAATAAAGGTCCATCATAAACACTCATATAGGGTGTACCCAAAGGCATAGCCTGTGCGGGTAGAGGAAGGATATTGTTATTATTTGCCTTTGCGAAAAGTAAAGTTATCGATTATGAACATGAAAGAGAGTTAATTTAATAACTGCCAACGTTTTTCCTCCGTTTTTTGAGGCTTCATCTGACCGATGAAGGAAATGTAATTTCGTGAATGCAAAAGGTTAGATTACACCCTGTATATTACTTCAACGATGATTTATAGTGAGTCTCACCAAACTAGAAGGCACTGTTGTCCCCGGAAGTTGGTATTACCTGAAATAAAAAGAGCCATTAATCGACGTTGAATAAGTCAAGAACAAATGATCAATCAATTCAATACATTGTATGAAAATTGTCAATTACTAGAATGCTACAGTGGATAACTATATTCAAATTTTACGAAATAGAAAAGCTCACAAGTATAATCAACATTTAAAGATTTACCACTTCAGAATAATTCCTGTTGCTCAACAGAGAGAATCCTAGAATCCTTATTTCTTCTTCAATATGACCACGTCAGCCTACGATCAAAAAATACCGAATAGACATCATTTATCTAGACATTGCCAAGGTTTTCGACAGGATTTCAAGATTATATGCACGAACTTGATACACTCGGTATCTGGTGCCAACTCAATCACTGGATTGAAGATTACTTGACAGATAGAAAATTCACGGTCAAAGTGGGACACCCATTTTCTTCAGAGAGACCAGCTGGAGTTCCCCAGGGGTCTGTCTTTGGCCCACTCCTCTTGTTGTTCACGCATTTTGATCAACGAGAACAATATGCATCGTAAAATGATTTGTTTTGGAAGTGGTTAATAGTGTTACAGGTTGAGTGAAATTGTTCTAGACTTCCATTGTTTAAAGAACAAATAAATTCTTTGCAGTTTTTGAGTCACTTTCCATTTTTGAAGGAGCAGAGAAAAGCTTCACTCAAACTATTCTGATGGAAGGGTGGTTCTGATAGGGGTGCTTGGTGGATTGATGGACACACTGCCGTCGAATCTGAAAATCATACCGGCTTGCCGTGATGCGACAGAAATCTTAGCCGGACGAATGAAGAAGGATGTAATCATTGGTTCACTTCACCTACTCTGGTCATATGATCCTTGGACCCAGTAATCACTCACCACACGGACGTGGGAAGTGACTGTCTGGGTAAATGATGTATCAGCACACCCTCCGGTATATATCCGTAGGGACAAAAAAGTATCATAATGATAATAAAATTCCCTCGAATCGATTATGTACCTTCCAGCAGCCTCATTGGTAGTTATGAAGGAGATATTGTCTAAGGAGCCTTCATATTAATAAACACTTTTTGAGAGACTTCTACACTTTCCTCCCCAAGTGATGTAGAAATGTCATGGGTTTGATACCTGTACCGAGTCCCTCATATGTCTGTCGAACAGTTTATTTAACGTTTCCAATGAAAAGGCGTAATATTTATATTGCCCCTTTGGTATCATTACTAGCAGAATTGTGATATGGTTCCCAGCATCGTTTTGAGTATGTTCAGATTATACCTCGGTTATACTTACCCAGAAAACAGGAAGATCTTTAGATTGTCTCCATAACAGAATGGTACTGAAAAATAATAATACTTCTTCATGAATACTTGATTAGTAGGTATACTTGTTCGGGTAGAGGACAGTTCTAATAATTATTTACTGTGACGCTCCGGGGTAACTTATTGATTTTTGGTCGCGCATCCACTTTTCAGCTGTAGGACAACCCGGTAAACCTACAATACCACCCGTAGTGATCGTCGAATATTCTAAGCAAGCATTAGAAGTCGGGGTTGGCATGTAGACAACACACTTGCTTTCCAACAAGGGTTGTGGTCGTCTATCGATAACAATAAATCTGTGAAAAAAGTTCCCTGTACCGTGTCTCGAACTAACCTCCAATGCTTTCTGAAATTTGATCTCCTTCCCTACATGTTGCGCCCCAATGAAAAAATCAGAGATTGAATAATTTTTTCAAATGTTCTAGCCTGGGTCGCCGATGAACTTAGTACTTGGCCTCCTCTTCTACAAAACGATATATGGTGTAGACGAGCCACCTGTACTGCCTCACGCTCTGGAGATATTCAATCCGTCTGAATAAAACTAATATTCACCTGCAAAACTGCGAGAGAATTGAATTGCTTGCCACAGCGAGGAAGAATTATTCTACACTACTTTCCTAAAGCATCTACATTAATTTCGTTATATAACTGCAAAACGGTGAGCCACCTACGCTGCTGCTTTCGCGTTCCCGACACATCCCGGATTAAAATTAAATCCGCATTTGCATAAAAACATCGTCGGTAATTGCTCGTCGGCTAAATGGATTCGAAATACGTCTGCTTGAGTACCAATCCGTGTGCTATTTTGATGTATCTTTCGAAGGCGGAAGATTTAGATGTTGGCGAATTTGCGAAGGGTCATTGAGTGGTAATGAAGAAATCAAACCCCTCACAATCTTGAAAAAGAAGTAACTTCACCATTTCTTTCTCGTAAATGAAAAATGAATTAATACTGATGGAAAAGATTCAGTTATTTCGTTATGTGATTTGGTCCACCGTCCTACCATTAACAAGAAAATATTATTATATTAAGGGACAAACTTTTGTGTGAAAACTTTTTTTCTAATATTTTGTTCTGCCCTTAAGATTATTTTTCTGACTAGTAGTAGTACCAGTACTAGTAGTATTATCGCTTATACTTTTCAAAATACAAATAACGAACTCTCCAAAGTTGTAACAAATTCTATGTGCCAAATTATTTATTCAACATTATGTAACTCCTGAGTTTTTATTCCCGTTTTCTAAGTCGGTGTCGTCATCAAAAACCAAGTACTTCATCTTTTGAGCGAGTTGTTGAAACAGTGCATTTTTGTATTTAAAAATAATTTATCATCGTAACTAAACTTTATAAGTAACACTATTAGTGCTTTTTTGAAGTAATACTGCCTATTATGTTTGTGAATAGGTTTTCTGTACCAACAAGGAGAAATTCTTCTGATAGTCCAAACCTAGATACTTAACTCAATGTGAACCAAAATTAATATCAAAATTGGAGTGCCGCAAGGAACAGTATTGGGTCCAATACTTCTTGTATACATCAACAGAATAACTACAATAAGCAATTTCAAAAAAAGTATCTCATATGATGATGTGACAGCAATCGAAGGGTATGAAATCTACAAATTTATGGCCTAACAATATTTGAGTATTGAGTCTCAATGTGAGTAAACAAAATTCGTATTATTTTCGACTGATAAATACGAACAGCCTCTCTACATCTATCTTAACAATACATAATTTCAATGTCCGATTATAGAAAAAGAAACAAATATGAAATATAGGGGTATTCTAGGTACTAGGTCAACATCTACGGTAGGATGATTATGTGACCCAAACAATTGATCCATAAGTCCGGGCGCATATTGAGATGCAGGTTCAAAAAGGGAGAATCGCGAATCTGGCATAAATTTCATGGTATTGTAGTAAAACTGCACTTAACTAATTTTTATGATTTATTTACACACTCCTTAAACACTAATTCATATCACAAGTCACTATTTTTATTTATCTTTACTGACACTCTATCCGCGAACTCTGGAACTATATTGGTTACTCTCTTTGTCTATCTCTGACTATCCCGCCATCTAATACCCAGTGGCTTATATACTCCTATTTACAATTCTCGACCATTCGAGCCTTTCGGGCGACTTCTTAGATGTCCCCAGAATCTTCGATAGAAGGTTCGCGATTCTTCCACGTGATGTATGTGTTTGTCAGCGGAGAACAATGTTTACATTTCGAGTTAATTGGATGATCAGGGCCGGTCTCGAAATCGTTACATTGCCCCCTTCTTAAAGACGTTTCGTCCCGAAATGTCATTTTTGGAGTGTGGAGATATCTGCAAGATTCTCCATATCTGCACCTGGACATTCGATGGAAGTAACACTCCACAGTCTTCGAGATGGGTCGAGGAAGATGGTTGCAGCACGCCAGAATCTTGACGCCGCTGGATCTGAATATTGTCTCCATCATACTCCTTATAACTCTCCAGTCCAGCCCATCAATCCCATAGGCCAATTTTGGGATTGCCAGGTCCACAAGATTCTGGTCAAGCATCGTGTCTCTTAATCTGGTGAGACTCTTCCAGACATCTTCATAAGACGGTTTGTCTCAGTAATGCTTCTTGGTAACCAGATAGTAGATGTTTCTCTGACCCTTTCTGAGCTGTAGCACCCCTCCAACTTCCGGGTTCTGTTCTCTCAGTTCCTGGAGTCGACCAAACTTCTTGGAGAAAACTACGGCAATGCCTCTGGACATTTGGAGATCTTCTGCTACACAGAGAGCTGACGCGTAATCGGCAAGCACCTTGAAAAGATCTCGTGGCTCCTCTCTGGTTACCCCATGTTGAACTTTCTGTCCGTTCGAGTACAGGGACATGAACCTCTGAAACGTCATTTCATCCTCCGGTGTTCTGACGGTGCGGACTTGGTCGTGGTTTTCGGCGTAAGGAGACAACCTATTAAAATGGACTACCCTAGGTTTCCCTCGTGGTGGCTTATGTAATCGATAGACAAGGTCGTTTATCCTTTTCATGATCTTATATGGACCTTCCCACGAGTTCCGAAGCTTTGGTGATAGTCCACGGCGACGTTCAGGCTTGTATAGCCAAACTAGGTCACCTGTCTGATATCCACCAGCATCAGCCTTGATGTCGTAGGTCTCCTTCATTCTGTCGCTGGCACTCTGTATGTTCAAATGGACCCGTTCATGGATGTCGTCCATTCGCTGTCGTAGTTCACTGACGTAGTCATCTCCCGCAGTGTCTTGCCCTGGTGGCGTCCCAAACTTCAGGTCACAAGGAAGTCGTAGCTCTCGGCACATAATAACACTAGCAGGGGTTTGGCCGGTTGACTCATGAACTGCGGCACGATATGCCATCAGGAACAGATGGAGGTACTGATCCCAATCCTTCTGGTGGTTAAAGACTACCTTGGACAGGTGGAGGTTTATCGTTTTATTCATCCGCTGTACCATTCCATCGGACTGTGGATGTAGAGCCGTGGTACTCGTCTTTCGGATATTTAGCATCTGGCACATTTCCTGGAACAGGTTCGACTCGAAATTCCTGCCTTGATCCGAATGCAGTTCTAACGGGACACCGAATCGACAAATCCACTCCTTCACCAAGACGTCGGCAACGGTGATGGCTTCTTGGTTGGGCAGGGCATAGGCTTCGGCCCACTTGCTGAAGTAATCCATCGCCACAAGGATGTACTTGTTCCCGTGTTCAGATTGTGGGAACGGGCCAGCGATGTCAATGGCGATCCTTTCGAATGGGCTGCCCACATTGTACTGGCGCATCGGGGCTTTAGGTCTTGTTCGAGGCCCATTACTGGCAGCGCATACAACACATTTTCTGCACCAGTAAAATCCTTTTCCAGAGACAACGTGGCCGAGATATCGTACTTCCTTCTGGAACAAATGGCATTTCTTGGGACTCAGCTTCAATCCGGAGGTTCTTATTCGTTGAAATACCTCCTCCAAGTTTTTCACGTGTTCCTCGAACGATCTGCCAACCACAATGATGTCGTCGAGATACACCAGACAGGTCTTCCATAATAGTCCCTTCAAAACCGTCTCCATCAATCTTTCGAACGTAGCTGGAGCGTTGCAGAGCCCGAATGGACTGTGAACTGCCACAATCCTGAGCCGATGGTGAAAGCTGTCTTTTCTCGATTTTTCTGAGCCATTTCTACCTGCCAGTATCCACTCTTCAGGTCTAGGGTCGAGAAAATCGTAGATCCAGCGAGAATGTCTAGCGTATCGTCGATTCTTGGTAGATGGTAACTATCCTTTTTCGTCACGTTGTTGAGTTGACGATAATCAACGCAAAACCGGGTTGAACCATCGTTCTTCTTTACCAGTTCTACTGGAGAGGACCAGGGACTATCGGATGATTCAATAACACCTTCTTTTTCCATATCACCTACTATTTTGTCAGCCTCTTCTTTCTTGGCAAGGGGAAGTCTCCTGGCTGATTGTCAGATCGGTCGAGCATTCCCAGTGTCGATCTTATGCTGAACCACCTTTGTTCTACCGCCTCTGCCTACTCCAGTATCGAAGATGTCCTAATACTTCCTTACTAGTTCCCTCAGTTTGGGCTTTTGTGCTGGCCCCATGTCCTTGCTAGCATGTTTCTGGATTGGCTAACAGTGCCGCGCACACTCCTAGTCACAGAGGAAATTGACGAGCAGTGCCCCAAAATTGTTCCCTTCTTCAAGGTCACCGAGTAATAATTGACATTCATTACCCTTACTGGCATAAATTTATCAGCACGCAACAAGGTTTTTCCCAGTGCAATTCCTCGTCCAATTTTCTCGCTTGGAGCTTGGGCTCAAACATCACCATGTTTTCACTGCTCGCACCCCCCTCCAGGCGAGCCTCCAGTATGGTTTCAGCCCTCTCAGGTATGCTCACGTCTTCAGCCAACAGGACACGACCATTTCTTCACTTCTCCTATGAAGTACCAGCTCTTCTCCGTTCACACGAAGGACGCCGTCTTTGAAATTCAGCTCGAATCCTCTGGAATTCATTATGTCCATTCCAATTATTGCTGTTCAAAGTCAGTTCAATTGGAAGTTCACCATACACAGTTGCCGGCTCTCCTGTTGCTGTGCGTAGCTTCCAATTCGACGATTCGATTCTTGCCGGTGTTTTGGCAAAAGTAGGTCCAAGGATTGTCCTTGTCGCACCCGTATCAAGGAGCATGGTGCGAGGCTAGTTGTTAATGAGACCGTCTACGAAGACTCCTTTGTCTTGTCTTTGAAGTACAGCGACATATGCATTGTTAACTGGGGATTGTTGGATACGGGTTGACAATTGCTCCTTCTTGACCTTCATCGTTGATGTCGATTTTTTCAATGTTGGACATTTGCTACGCACGTGCCCAAGTTTTCTGCAATTTCGGCATCGTATCAGTCTTCTCTCAGGCACAACTTCCATCAGCACTTTTTTGCACATTCTCTCCAGAGTACTTCTCAATTTTTCAAACTTTTTTTGGTGAGTTACTAGGAAATGTTTATACATGTTATACATTAGTAATTTTCACTTATATACTCTGTTGACTTTGTTGAGGATATCTAGAAACATATTCTTCTGAGCGTTTCTTACTCTACAGAATGCCGCATTGAAATCAAATTATTATTTTCAGAATCTGCACGAAATTTTGCTTATATAGGCAGATTTGGAGTAAATCTGACGAATTTTTTATTTGTCGCAATTTTTTGATTCTTCGTATAATTTCATCGATCGATTGGCATTCGCAGAATTGCTCTATCTCCAACCGTTCCCGAGTTGAAGAGTTCACCTGGTGTGGAAATGAGTCATTTCCCTCCATTTTTTTCCAGCCTATTCCTAACATTTATAACGTTGAGTTTCTTTTATATGCCAAATCTTGAATATGATCATGAACAAATCTATTTTCGGATATTTTCGGAATCTGCATTAATTTTGCGACCTATATAGGGCAGATTGCGAATAAATCTGCAAATTTTGTATTTTTCACGATTTTTAGGGGTTTACCCCTTTCGACATTTTATTTATTTTTTAGTGCATTTCTTATGAATAGGAATGCAGTAATACAGAATGCAGCTATTTATTTCGTAGTTGTAGTGAAATGTAACTCCCGCAAACCAGTATTCAGTATGCGATTTGTCCACTATTGGCGGATGTGAACATTTAAAATATAATTTTTAAATTTTTTTCCTGTCTTGAGGGGGGGGCTACATCCCCTTTAGCCCCCCCGTGGGTGCGCGCCTGAACTGATATAAGCACTAAGCACTCTTGAAAAGTGTTCCAAAATCACGAGCACCAAGCACGTTTATTTATGGCTCGCGATTACTGAACACATTCAAAAAGTAATTATAGTCAGGGAGCACTATGCACTGAAAACTTCTCTAACTGTTAGATACCTACTTGAAAGCCGATTCAGATTCATGCTAAATGAATAAATAAATGTAGTGAGAATAGGTTCCGAGTCCAAAAAGTAGAATGGCTTGTAGTACTTTTTTCCGTCGTGGAATATTATATAGACTTGTCTAGACTTCACTTTCTGCCTATAATCAATAATTTGATGTGAAAATTATCAATTTTTTCACATGTAATTAGTTTTAATTTAATTTTATTCATGTCATCCAACCTTTTTCACGCATTAATCAAACTGCCATAAAAAATATTTGATTTGAACTGCGAAGACCTTTCATTTCTCTCTGTCTCGCATAGAAAATTTCAAAAGTACCCAAGTTTTGGTCAGGCAGTTTCTGAAAATCTAGAGTGAGGAACACTGACTCGATTTTCAGTATTGTAATAGCATGTCAGGCTCCTATTTATTGAAGATCACACTTTTACGCCTACTTGGAACCATTATACACACAAGAAACTTCTCGAAATAGGGCAATTTTCACCATTACAGTTCCTTTTCTCCAATCCGAGTAATCCACAGTCTTTCATATGCTTTCAGTAACATTGCCGAGTTCAAGCCACACAGCTATTCCTTGACCTTTATATACGGCAATTTTATACACGATGTAATCGCTTGATATTACGGTACAGACATGGCAGTTCTATACAATAGGAAATTCTGTCTAATTGCTCGAAGCCGAGGGATTAGGTATACTCTAAACGTCAACCGTCTCGAGATGAATTATGTAGATGCTTCTCGAAACTCAACGTTGTAATCTTTCTTTTCATGCTTTAATATGACTTGTTTTCTGCGAAATTACTGTATGTGTGGTATGAATTCACAAGGCATTAGCGATGCGAATGGACTTGTTGAAGTGGAGGAAGAGAGTATAATAACGGTAGGATTAGTGAGACTGGAAAAAATAGTGTTCTACATTTTAAATGGAAACCGCATGATTTCGCAAATATCCTTATGAACATGAAACAAATTGTAGAGAAAATAAATATGTCACCATTTGAAATTCGCGGTAAAATAAAAGTATCAATTCCAGTATCTCCTACTATTCCTGCACATATTATGTTTATGCTGAATATTTCCTGGTGTCGAGATTTTCTGATCATGTGTGAATTTTTTGGTAATTCACCACTTCGTAGCGTGTAAATTGAGTTTCATCGGTAAAAAGAATACAAGAAAATTCAGGATCCCTGGTAAACTTGTGCAGTATCTGTATTTGGGAACTGCAAGCGCCGTGGAAAGTGGAAAATCTCAGGAAGCAAACCCTGGACATGCTGGATATGATAGGGGAATAGCATGTTTCCATGTAAAACCCTCCAAACAGTTGAATGTTAAATATCCAAAACCCGTAATCTGAAATCTGCTGGTGGTGCTGATGGAAATTCATGGAAGTTCAATAGTTGGGCAGCCGGCAATTAGTAAATCTTAGCGCGTACAACTTCTGAGCTTTAAGTCTGATTTCATTAGCCAGGCCATAAGAATAGAGTAGAATAAAATTGAATATTTTTTATTTCCTTGAGTCAGTACAATCTCTATGGAAAAAGTCAAAAAAGGAATAGAAAACGTAGAAACAGCTAACAATTAGTTATTTTCTTTGGATTTGAACGTTCAAAATGATTTTTTTTTTCGCTCTTATCATCAACGTACCTTCATATCACTTAATATCATTAAGATGATGCAGATTATATAATTATGTATACAGAGTGAAAAATAAAAACATTTTAGTAATGTCTGAAAATTCGATGTAATAATGGAATATTGATAAAATTATTTTGGCATGCAATATACTATTCATTTTGTACAGGGTGATTTGAAAAATTGGTAAAATATATGGCCGGTTCTTTCGTACACATCCTGTATTTGCAAGTGAATTATCATCTTCCGAAGATAGCTGATACCGTATAAGAACGATTTCGTTGGGATATATAGGGTGTGCGTTCCCAAAAGGGATTTGCGACAACTAAGTGGTTCAAATTTGAAATGGGCTGTATCTTAATAAAAAAAATTGATATTTGTAAAATTGACTTATAAATTCGAATTGGTGGAAACTTGCATACGAGGAAACAAAAATCTCACCAACGTTAATAACTAGCTAACCCTGGAAGTCCTAGATTGTCTTGATTACGACACATTCACACACAAAAGTCTGATTTCATTAGTAGCGGAAAAGCGAAAATTATCAACGATCTCTAACAGTCAGTGGACATTTTGTACCATTCTTTTCTTGGACTCGTCCAAGATGCGCGCTGTCCGAATGGCCAGTTTTTTGTTCTCTAGTCACCGAAAGTGCCATATACACGGTGGATGCCAAAATCGAACAAAGGGTGATCATGAAAATTTTCGACTAGTGGTCATGGTGTTAGAGCGTTTGCTTCTCACCCAGGTGACCCTAGTTCGATCACCACCGCCAGCCACTGAGCTGAAGTGGTTTGGAATCCACTTGTACATGAAATGTAGGTCCTGGAGCACCTTTGCTTGCACAAACTCTGGTTTTGAAGAGTTTTGGGTGATTTGGAAAAAAACTTGTTTGTAATCATGCGTGCTCTCATTTTGATGCAATATTTTTTTTTTTCGAACATATACGTAGAAAGCTCTTTAATATGAAGAGACGCTACAGTTTAAATTTTCAGGTCATTGAATGAGTGTCTGCATGAGGTTCGATAGCTTTTCCCATCTTGAACGAATAAACAAGGTCCTCACCATGACACTTCTAATTGAGTTGTGTATCGACATTCAATCTCAAGAACTCCCTACTCGAGTTTCATTAGTGGAGATTACAGGCGACCCTAAGAATTACTTTCACAAGTTTTCTGGGGATCATGAAACCAGGCACTGCGTTTCATCCATATTTAAAAATAGAACCTCAGTCGAGAACCAGTTGGTTATTTTCTTCTCTAATTGAATTTTTGTAAGGATTGGAAACAATAGGCGAAGTATCGTCTGCGTATATAGTTAAATATGCTGGCACAAGCCTGTCTATGTTACTGTTATAGAATATAAATAGAATAGGGCCAAGTACCGACCCTTGTGGAACACCTTTGTCATCTTTCAAATACCCTTATGGCTTTTTCCTTGTCGAGACCTATTGCATTCTATCCCAGTAGTATGATCGACTCCAATCAAGAGGTTCACTTCTTATGCGATATAAGTAAAGTTTATCAGTATCGTGTGATTCACACAATGAAATGTCCTGCTATGATCACAAAAAATTCCAACAGGGCATTCGCCTGCCTCAATGTAATCCACTATGTAGTAACAAAATTGATGTCAGATAGATATTCAAATTAATGTGGTTCACTTTCTACTTGAATGTAAAACAAATTGAACAAAAAAATATAATCCCGTCACATTTTTCACTGTATCTTCCACACAGGTGTAAACGTCTAGAGACATGCGTTTCTCATGCAGGGTGGACACGCTTGTATCTGAATCAGCCTACGAAAGATACACCTTGGAAATATAAGTGACGTGATTTACATATTCAGAGAGAGTTTCTAAATGATCTGAGATATTTGGGGTTGAAGGTACGTTTGAAAATTGACACACTGTATACAGAACAGTGTGGTGTCATGTACACGCTTCATGCACTGTTATGAAGGGATCGAAATTTTCTGAACATTGGACAGTATAAAATTCCATTTTACACTTTTTTTCCATACCTACTTCAACAATGGATGCTCAGAAACTCTACGAATTGACAACCTCGCCACTGAAACAATCCCGTAGAAATATTGTTGATTATTTCATTCACACATTGCTACAACAATGAAATTTCATGACTGAAGTCACATGATATGTGATATGAGCGGCTATTTAGGTAAAAAACCGGATATTTAGGTAAACACGGCTATTCATATAAGCAAAGCTTTTTTTTGTTTGTATAAATGTCAAACTTTGACAACTCAGTCGCTCAAAATTGAAATGTCTCGTTTTGAGTTGTCTTCTATGACAGAAATCAATGCATACATAAGCAAATCCATCCCAGAAAATACCGTGAAGAGTAAAGAGTATTCGAACGAGTATATTTGAATGATTTTATACTGTTCATAAAATAATCTTCCTGAATATCACTCGACCATGACAAATAGAGACTATTATTTTCTTTAATTAATCTAGAGGAACTTGTATTTTGAGACAATTCAATTAGACCATATGAACATTAATGATCAAAGAATAACTCCCTCGAGCTAAAGCTCTCGGGAGTTATTCAGATTAATAATGTTCATATGGTCTCATTAAATTGTCAAAATACAAGGTACTCTCGAGAAAATAATAGTCGGCTATTTTTCATTGTCTTGGGATATTACCTACGATTATTATTCATGAGTGTAAGCGGCAAATTAATTCTAAAACACCCAAAAATATGAATAAATCTGACAAATATTGCTAAATTTTGGTGAATGCGACGACAATCTACATATTTGAGCACGGAACAAAATGTACCTACTAGCGCTACTCTAATAAGTTCTTTCTTTGTTCAAGGTCAGTGGCAATAAATTAGTTCATCGTGTCATACATGTCATATTATTGGAATCGAAGATACCTAAGTAGGCTTTGATATGAAAACACGCCGTGTTTTTTCGTATTCGTCACACATTCTAACCTATTTCGTTTGGCGTTACTGCAGGCAACTAGTGTATTCGTGTAGTCTGAAAAACTTTTGAGTTAGTGGGAATGTTTTCTGTATCCTTTGATTTATGAAACAGTTTTGAAGTGCTGTGTATTTTGTGGACAATTCTAATAATCATGCAGGAGATCAAGGTAAGTGGAAGATAGTTCCGATCATGTTTACTTTCATTGCTCTTGTTTCCGGAATAGATAGTTATCTCGTGTTAATTTCAAACTCTGAGTTCACTTAACCATAATATTATTTATATGAATTCCTACTCCAGCGAAGTTTCTCCATCAGGGATATTTTGTTATGAAACAAACAAAATTCAATTTAAAATAATTTTTATTATCCATAACTATATACTTACAGAATGAATGAAACATAGTACCCAGCTGGGACTAGAGAGAAAACCTAGTTTGGTTAATAAGTAACATTTGAGGACAAACATTCTTGATCAGGAATTTAAAAATATATAAAATGACAAAGAAATTACTCACCTATTCATCTGCGTTTTTTAGGAACAATTAGGATTTTTTAGGTATTCCTTTTTCTCAGAGCTTTCCTGAACAGGGAATTGCTTTTTTGTCGCCATGTGGAATTGTTAACATATTTCAAATAATGAAAGTAATTGGTACCTTTCACACCAGTCTAGTAATATTATGTAACAAGTGTTATAAACGTCTTGAAACGAGTAGCAGAACGAGTGTTTAATGAACGAGTTTCCAGAAAAGATTGTGAACGTACGTTTTCTACGAGCTCATATTGAAAAAATAAAATTGTATTGTAAGTATTAAGTTGACATCTTTTAAGAAATCATGGAAGTTTCAAATGACAGACCAAAGGCCGATTCAGATACATCCCTGCCCACCCTGCATTTTCGACCATGCTAGAGAAATGCATACCTGTCGACGTTCACACCTGTGCCTGTCGGCGTGCGTCAAAAACGCAGGGTGAGCAAGCTTGGATTAAGGATATGTTCTATAATAGTTTAACGCTTTTCTTCCCTGAGAAAGAAGGGAGTCAGAAACAATTTTTTTTAATGATGTAGGGAAGTATGCGTGTATGAAGATAAAAATTTGAATAATAAAATTGAAGTCTATCATTTAAGTACATAGTTGAACGATTTTTTTTTTGAAGTTTTAATTTTTGTGTAAATAATTCTACTAGAATGTGTTGTTTTCGGCACAGTTTATTACCTCAATTCGAGGTGAACATTTATTATCAATGTACCTATATCCTAAAATATATCCCCTCTGAGATACAGGGTGCCGAAAGTTTTGTAAAACAGTGGCGTAGTTACGGCGGTATTTTCAGGAGTGATACCACGAGTGATTGAATTTTGAAGTCTGTCGATTCATTTCTGAACGAAACTGAATTGCTTTGTGAAAACACCACGAGTCCGCAGGACAGACTTATGAGATAAATTCAATCACGAGTTGAATTTTATTAGACTATTTCACGAATAAAGTTTCTTCATTAATATAAATACGAACAATGTATAACAGTCACAAACAAATTAATAAAATCATCAATATTATAATGTTTCGTTTCATAATTTTATTTGAATTTGCTCAGAAGCGACTCATTTTGACACAATCAGGTACAATTAATATTGATAGAACTGCCAAACTTTGTGTTGTTATGGTTACGTCGTTGAAAATACCGAAGTTGATCCTCCAATCAGAATTGAAATACAGCTGGTGTTATCGCGATAACACGAGTTGTCTTTGATTTGCGATTGGTCAGATTATGTGAGAATTTCAAGATGAGTGAAATAGTCCTTCATATTTTCTTTAGACAAGTGAATTGACAAATGTGTGTTTGACATCAGTTAGGCTCATTAATACTTGACCTGAAAGTCCACAATCCATGTGCCTAAATGTAGAGGGTTCTGAGATATTAACGAAAAACTGAAAGGATGTCCTGAGGAAGCAATGGGTAAATACAGGGTTAGTCAGAATGAGACCGTCAAACTTCGTACACAGCTTCCTTACCTCATTTCGAGGTGAGAAGTTTCCATCAATGTACCTATATCCTAAAATGCATACCCTCTGAGAAAAAAAAAATTATATTATTTTTTTTTCTTCAAATTACTGAAGGAAATGAATTGGAATTTGGTATACTGATTTAGGTTTATCGATGTGATAATTTGATGTTATGGTATTTAATTTTCGTGAAACAGTGGCGTAGTTACGGTGGTATGTTACCATATTTTCCTTCATATTTTCATTAGACAAGTAAATTGACACTTGTTTGTCAATACACTTGTCTAAGAAAGTGTGTTTAGATTAGTGTACCAAGCTTAATTATTTTCCTTTCAGTTTTGAAAAAAAAATTGAATCTCATTCTTTTTTCGGACTTTCGACAACCTGTCTCTCGAAGGGGACGCATTGTAGGATATACTTTGATATGCACTTTTATCTCGAAATGAGGTGAGGAATATGTGTACGAAGTTGGTCGCCTCCTATTCTGACTCACCCTGCGTAAGTGTGGAGAGGTTTATGAGAATATTCAGAACTGTTTCCAGATTACACATGCAGGGTGTTATTTGGAAAAGTGTTGACCGGATGACCTGCTCTATTTTAAAGTAAGTAACCTCAAATCTTCCACAGAATACGGTCTTGATTTCGATATATTCTTATTGAAAGAATAATTATGCCTCAATAAAAAACTGAATGTCTTTATTGACGGGTCTATATCCTCCTGTCTGCTGTCTGTTCCACCCATATCTCCAGAAAACTTGTATTCAATCTTCTATTGCATTGAACAACTTTGTCAAGTATGATAACTTATTCTAGCGCACAGCACGGGTCTTTTGAGGGACATGAGTGGAGTTTCGCCTAAGTAAGTAGTCTCAGCTGTAATGAAGCCGGTAACTACGTTACGAGAGCTATGGTACATAAAAAGCTTTCAGAAAGAGATATATCGCCTGCAGGAGCATAAATAAGGACCAGGGATGTAATAATAAGCGTATTATTTCGATGCATAAATGCATAATAAAGTTAAAGTGAAAGAATCCCCCGTCACTTTTATGTACAGGGTGATTCAGACACTTGGAATTTGTTGATTATGAGTAAGATATACAGTTTAAGTTGGCGAACATATGAAAACTTTTTTATTTTTCGTTCCAGGAGAAAAAGTCATTCTTCATTAGAAGTTTTGCCTAATTTTGAATGATCAAATATTGAAATTTATTAGCCGTATGCGGGTAGTGTGAAAAAAGTGATAATACCTTAAATTGGTAGGGAATACAATCAAATGTAGCGTTTTTGGCTGTTTGTTTTTTACCGTTTACACATCCTCTTTCATTGATGAATTGAAGTTCTACAACTACATTTATACGATGTGACTCTCAAATATATTACTTCATTGATCCTCACCGTAAACTGTATCAACAGTGACCTAAATGCAATTCTTGGGGTATTCACAGGTAAAATGTTGAAAATCAATCCAAAGTCAATGGCTATGATATTCGAGAACGAAATGGTCACTGAGCAGGCAAGTCGTTATGATTTAAAAATTGGGGATTCCAAAATAGACTTTATTAAGTCTAACTCTCAACATTATTGGCTTAGACTCAGAGCTTAATGCCATGGTAATGGTAATGGTAAGTATGGATGGTGACTGATGCGCTGCGACCTTATTAAATCTATTGTGCCCCATCTTCTGCTATCTCAATGTGTTCTCGTTTACAGCAGCCCCTCAAGCCTGAATTCCTTGAGGAATTTGAGTTTCAAGGAGGTCTATTCGTGGTATTTCTCCCACAGTCAGCTGGCGTGATCCCAGTATATTCAATCTTTTGTGATGTACAGCATAACTCTCCATGAATATATGGTGGGGTCTTTCTGGATGTTCCCCATATAATCTGCAGGAGCTGTTCTCCTCTAAGCCTAGCTTCCTTAGGTGTTCTTTGAGTCTGCAGTGCCCCGTCGAAAATCCCGTGGTTGCCAATAGACTAGTTTTGCTGAGTTAATCAGTGTCCTCGATCTTGCCAGGTTGAAATTGTCGAGGACATCGTTGTCCTGCCTCAGCCCTGGAAGTCTTTGCCAATATGTTGCTTCTTCAGTTTAACTGAATTATTCTTTTTCTTATGGTCATAGAACGTTATCTATACACATAAACTTAGGAAACTTCTATGCACAGATTCAAATTAATCCTATGCGATTGATTAGATTGTCTCAGTTTAATCACTGCGATATGACATATCACCATAGCAATGACATCATCACTGACATTGCATTTTTTTAAACAGTTATCAGATATGGTATGGTATGGTCACATACCAGCGAATCTTACGACAGTAATCAATGGAAATTAAGAATAATTGAATATTGTTTGTCCTAAAAGTAGTTCTTCAAAAGTTTCAGTTAGTTTTGTCACACTCAACACCTTGTATCTCGAACAGGTTGCACTTCAAGATAATACGCACCTTGGGAGGAACTGTTCCCTTTAAAATAATATGGGAAATTTATTTTCGGTTAAGTATCGATAAAACGTAATACTGATGTCAAACATTCATTTTGGCGTAGCAATGGGGGTCAGGGGGCTGCCATTCACTTATCTAAAGAAAATATGAAGGAAAATATAACCACTCACCACCGTACCTACGCTACTGTGTTACGAAAATTAGAAATGATAACTTAAGACTTACCACATTAATAAACCAAGTTGAATATTGTTAAGGTTATGAAGGAAAATTTCGTGTATTTTCTGTTATTTTTTTAAATTCAACATAATTGTTTATACTTTTCATACATCTTCATACATTTCTCCACTTTTTAATACTTTTTGTGGTTGTTCATACCTTTCCGTATTACTTGTTTTTTCATACTTTATTATATTTTTTTGTACTTCCTATCCTTTATCAAAAACTCCTTTTTTTTAACATTTGTAAGTACATTTCAACGATGTATACAGGAACTTTTGAAGTGACATAACCCTCATGATGCAATATGATCTTATATTAAATTTACCATCGTTTATTGGACTTATTTTCGCTGTTGTCGAAAAAAATTATTATGAGTCGTTCATCACAATTCAGAACTGATTTGCCAAGAAACACTGCGAAAAACGAAATATTTCGGAATTATGGTTTGATGAAAACATTCAAACACATTCAAATTATACCCAGGCAGATTCTGCCCTGAATAGTTGTTATTTGTAATCATCATCGTCTCGCACATTTCTATAGATACTTACCATTTACGAGGTTATTCAATTCATCCTTCTAACTTGACGCATAATAATCACTTCAGCGGGTTCGTTGGTTTTTCTCATTTACATTTTTAATGTAACCATTATCGTAAAATTTAAATGAGTTCCTTAAAAAAATAAATGGATGTAAAACTGAGTTTTGAATGAGTGCATAAAATATTTTGTGGAAAATGTAACTTTTCATTAAATTCATTCCTGTGAGAGTTCTCTTCTTCTGGAAATAATGAGCCCTTGGTTACATTTTTTCATTCGCCCCTTTGTAACTTGAACAAGACCCCGCAGTCTCTTTTTGGGAAATGGCAGTCTTGCTTGCATTCACTGCCATATTTCTTTGACAAATTCTACAGGGTGTTACGCAAGGATCTAGCATTTATAATCTAAAATCTCTAATGGTTGATGATCTGGTCTCAACTATGATTTTTGTTAGCTATTTTTCCGCATACGAAATGTCATAATTGTTTAGATGAATAATCTTGGAATCACTCTTATTGATAAAAATATTGTGTCAATATTTCAGTTCTTTTTGCTGAATAAGATCTCAATAAGGCTGACTGAGGTCCATTTTTGGTAAAGTTATTGGTTTTGACGAAGTAATTCTTGATTGCTGGTACCTCTCCATCTGGGAACCGGGAAAAAAATCAAGAAGTTAATAGGTAAGAAGTCATCCCCACCAGTTTCGTTCCAATCTTCAAATCCAGACTGAAAAAGAACAACCGATGTATAGTAAACCCAAACTACTGACTCCTTTAGTTCTACTATATAATTGTAGTAAAAATAAAACAATTTCTACTTCGTTCTGGTTACGAAAAATCCATTTGGACAAGATTCCGCTTCCGACATCTCGGTAATTGTTTGTTGCGAAGTAAACTCTTTGTTTTCTGCGAATAAAACGCGAATCATTCTGTTAAAATAATGCCGGTTCTCTTGCCGACGACAGCTACATTTACAGGGTCGTGCAGACATCTTGACTTGTTCTTAATGTCTGTGGAATATTGATTCATGATGTTGATGCCATAATCGTATTAAACGCGAAAGTGATGAATTGGTGATAAGTTGAGCTCAATATAGATGGGTCTTAGCCCAGCACGCTGTAGATAGTCATGTCCTTTGACTGACAGGTACAATCATCAAAAATCCATCTGCTTTTTCAGCTCATAACTCTCACTCCTTCGTTTTAAAAAAGCCTCTCTCGTTTCCCATGTATCGATTTTAACGTTGACTGCAACAAAAACACAATTACCACCAAATCCTCCGAAAAACATAAAAATACTTCACCTGTTCTTAAAAATATTTCAGAAATACAGTTTCAGTGTCATTTTTTGTCAGCCACTTATTCTTTTCGGTATACGGCTTCACTTTTCGATTGAATTAATGATTCTGTTGCTTTTTCAGCATTTTTCCAAATATTCTCTATAATATTTGGGGTAGACATGTTTTTAACGCAAACACAACTTGATGAACAAAGTTCTGTTGATGAACAAGTAACATAGCAACAACAAAACTCCTATAATCAACGGTACCTGATTCAAATATAGTGGAAAGGTAATGAATTGGTACATTTATGTCTGTACTACGGGAATTAATAAGGCAATTGGTCAGAGGCCCTCGAGAGGCAAACTTTGCCATCTGTAATTAAGGCTCTCATAATTCCCTTGATACATAAGTAACTATTATACAAACCACCCGCTGCTTCATAAACCATGTAGTCGTCGGTACAATTCAGTTGGAAATCTAGTTGCTTTGTAGGACTTGTGTGCTGTTCCTTGCAAATTGCAGTATGGATTGCTATCAAACAGCACAACTTTAAACAGTGTTGTTCAGAGAAACATACCACTATATACCAACTAAGCAATCCTATAATGACCAAGTATTGTTTTTGCTCAAAGCCGTAGTATAGTTGAAGTAAATATTATATAGTGCAACTTATCTTCACCCTTTCAAAAATAGCACGAGAGCTGAGTAATTATAACTTAGGACCTATTCACTGCTATTTAGCAGTCTACGTCGACTGTTCACATATGTTTCATTTCCAGGAATGATTTTTGGCCTTTGAGAGTACCGTCAACTTTAGCTTTGCACTATATCGTTTACTTGAACTACCTATAACCGTTGACTTCGTCTTTCACGATGAAAAGTTTCCTTTGAGTCTGTCCTCAAACTTTGTTCTAGGAGTTTTGTAACTCCGTCAAAGTCAATTAGTTAACTTTGTTTACTTTCTCATTGACCAAGAGCCAGCAACGTATCTCAACTTGTCATTTCATTAGTCGTACAAATTGTAGTAGTGAATCTCATATACCACTCGTTGACAATGAAGCCAAGTCTGGCAGTCAGAAGTAACCAGTTATAAATAAAAACATTAAAAAATAAATAGTATGGGCCGTGATAGTAGAGCGAGAGGTCGTGTCTTCAAAACCCAGCACTGCCACCGGTCCCGGATCTTTTTCTTGCTCGTACTAGCTCCTAGGAACTTCTGAGGGGTTTCTCTCTCTGGAAACCTGGAAAATTCCATACAGAAATAAAAAGAAAAAAAAAACTCTGATTCATTCATGTTAGGCTACTACTCAGTCTACGATTGAAATATTGTTCCTCAACCTTTTAAATAATTCTTTCAGAATTACCTTGGCGTTGGGTATACTGTCAGACTCGATTTCAATTGTTCAACAAGCAAATAAGATGCACTATCTAAATTGTCACGACTTCTAGAATGGCAACTTGAAATGCATTGCTGGCTCTCCCTGTACATCTCAGTTGAATTCCTCTTCTTTTTTTTACCTGTAATTTTGTTGTGTTCTGCATGGTAGCCAGAACTACTCAACTTTGTTATGACACAGTCAGATCTTTTAGGTTTTACAGAATAATCTGAACATGAATATTAACATGGTACTTTGTGTACTATCAAGGCAAAAAAGAAGACATTTTCGACAATTACTTTGGAAACGAAAATTTATAAAAGTTGTTTATATCATGTGTTTCAGATGTAGGTAACTCAAAACTCGACAAGGTGATAAATAAGACAGTATTCGGTTTTATTATATGAGTTATGTTAGTTGTAGCTAGGATCCTTGTGGATTTTGGCCACTATTACTAATTATTGCTCATATAGAAGCTCGAGCATTTTTTCTTATTCTTTTCCATAATTTTTGTGATTCTTTTAAGATATCAAAAGAAATATTGCCGACGGTACAACCAATCTCTGAGATAGTGAAAACTCTCTAGTTAGAATCTGATGCAGATCTATCGCATTGTTATAACAGGCAAAATTCTACAACAGAATGAAATAAGAATGAAAGAAACATTCATATTCGAAGGAATTTTAAGGAAATCTAAGGAATTCAACGGAAATCTATGGAATTCCAAGGTACTGTACCCTAGGGTTAATCCTTGAGATGCTTTCATAGCCAAAATTCGTTTGAAATATCTTCAATTTTTCCACTGAAATATCTTCAATTTTTCCAATGAAATAACTTCAATTTTTCCAATGAAATAACTTCAATTTTTCCACTGAAATATCTTCAAGATTTCCATCATTGACAGTTTCATCTAGAAATACCAGATGACGATGTGTCGTCAATTTGCAGACGTGATCAGTGTCTCTTTTCCAGAACTCGTTATATCAACGAACGGCAAATCTTTGGATCCCATCGCTTAGAAAAGTGCCCAATGCATGCGTGTGAACAGAAAATTGAATACAATTTCAAAATCGTTTTTAATATATCTGAAGATAACTATTTTTTGGGACTACGGCAAATCTTATTTTCTTAGTATACCTACTTTTTCAACTTTTCAAAGAGGTCAAATCACTTAAATAATCTGTATAACCTATAATCGAAACTGAACATCGTTTGCATGTTAGTGCCGAGCTTAATTATAGATAGTGAAATCAGTGTTTTCTCGATTGATGTTCTACAAGTGAAATAATTATTGTGTTAGCCTGTTTCAGGTAGAAATTCGGTGCTTAGCGTGTTAACCTGAAATTACAATCGGAATTCGTAATTGTAACCACAGAAATTTACATAAAATATTCTCGAATTAGGATTATATCGCGAAGTAGAACTTTTCAACATTTCAATTAACTTTCCTCTCATTAACATTTCTCTTTAGCAAACAATATTAGAGATTTTGCACTTTCTAGAAAGAATTTACCTTCGGAAATATTTCACTGGACTTATAATGTGTCAAGCTGAAAATAAAAAATTATTTTTCATGTTAGTTTTTGATGAACTGTACACACATTTTAGATTGTGCGCAAAATGTACATGGTAGTCCTTCTGAGGAATTCACTCAAAGGTCACTTCCAGAGGAAACCAAAGGGACATAAAACTGAACTCGGATTCCTAGAATTCAAGGTTGCCATTTGATCAGGCATGACGAACTAATTCAACAAAGAAACCGCGAGTTATTTTAATGAATAGTTAGCCAAGTATCCAACCGTAAAAATAAAGAATTGTTATCAAAATTAATTTCCTCTACATCAGTAATATTATGAAATATCACACTGCATTTATACTCGTTTGATTTCATATATTCAATAATCAATTCACATTCTGATTGAATAATATTTGAATGGACAAGCTTTTCGACAACAGTATTACCGAATAATGTTCTTAAAAAAAGTAAGTAATTTAGAAAATTTCAGTTTTTGTGAATTCTTGAAAAACCTGCAATGGAATGGATGATCTTGTTTTCAAAATTCCTTTCTGCCAGTATGATTCATCATAATCGATTATTCCGTGAAAGCTAAATATCACAAAAAATTGTTTTAAAATTGTTTTTTCCGTTAACCAGCTGTCGTCCCCCTACGACAGCCCTCAGAAGTCGAAACTTGTGCGAGCCAAGGATTAACGAGGTCTTACCTTTTCACGTGCGATTCGTATCACTTTCTCAGGCCATCAGAAAAATAAAGTGAAGTCGCTGGGCTTTGAACCCACGACCGGCAAGCCAGAATGATTGAAAAGCATTGACTCTAATCACTCGGCTACCAGACCATCTAGATGGAACGTTCTAGAATGATATATACTGTTTCAAAATCATCTGAAAAGCTCTATGATCATGAAGAGTAATCTAATATGATTAAAAATGATATCAAATACTCTGGAATGTTGAATAATATATTAAAATGTTCTAAAACGATCTAATGGTAATATTGATAACTGTGGAATGAACAATAGAGATCCCGAAAGGTTATAGAACGTACTGAACGTATAGAACTTAGCAAAACGGTAACAGCATGACATTTCTTGAATTTTCCTCACTATTGTTACAATTGAGAATGGTTTACCTACCTGAAGATAAACTTAGAATGAACAATATTATTGACGATTCAATTATTTCCCTAGCCACTGCTTTGATAATAAAACTATTCAACAAATAATGGTCTATAAACGAAGACTTGTTTTAAATGTTGAAAGCCTCTCAGACTTTTGCATATGAAACTGGTGAAAAAAGTTAATCCTAAGGTCAGTGCTCCATTTGGAAAATTGTATCTGACAAGGATAAATCAATATTTTCTACTGTGTTATAAAAAGAGGCTTGTACTACTGTGTCAAGTTCCTTTTCAAATTGTTCTTTCATTGAGTTATAGATAACATAGTTTTCACACCGGATAAATAGTAATAGTAATAATAATAATACTCGACCTTAAACAGTAGTGAATTAGTCGATCATTTTCCGCCAAGTTGAGTTTCCCTCTCTTATTTAATTCCTATCAAGAAACATGTCTGTGTGAGAGAAATGGCGGTTTTATATACACTGCACTTCTTCAAAGAACACAAAGACACGTCGCCTTTTCTGTCATCGTTATAATATCAGTCTTTCAAGAAATATTCTTTGTTCCCGAACAAAATCGAGAAGAACTCAGAGATGGAATCGTTGTTTCGTGGAAAATGAAAGACACATATATCACGTTCCTAACGGTATGGAAATGAGGAAATTCGTTTTCATATGCGAAGGGTTGGAGACTATTTGAATTTATTAGGGTTCGGTTTGAAGGGCAACACAATGTAAACTTTGCGTGTGAATGGAGTCTGCGTCAATTATATGTTTATTTCATATCGGTTGACTGTCCTGAGATCCTCAGTCAAATCATACTTTGATATATATATATGGAGAATCAGTTTGCCTGCAAAATTCTAATCATTAAGGACTAAGAATCAAGCCTTCGTTCAACAGTAATTCAGCCATTTTTTTCAAATCAAAAATAACCCGCATATGTCATAGCTGACTTAGGAAACATTGGTTGCTACGAGTCGTAGAAAAAAATCATATCTATTATTCTTAACTATATCTAGATCAGTTAGCTCAGACAATATTCATTTTTAAAAAGAAGTTCCCGGTTGATGAGAAGTTTGAAACGATACAAATTCAACCGGACTTTCATGTTCGTGTGCACTGTTGATAGATGTAAAATAAATGGTTTCAGATTGGTCCAGATGAAAAATGAGCAAGTCGATAATTATCATTGAAATTAGTCATCGGGCTAAGAACCGATCCTGGTGGTATACTCTCCGCTCGAAAACTGTAATATCAGGGAGGATATTTATTCACTGAAGGCAGCAGGGGAGTAGGGAAAGGAAATGTATGTTAAGGATTGTCTTAACTTTTGGAGGACATTGTGGAAAGACTAGGTAAATCGAATCAGCCTACCAAACAGTCTTTGTGGTTTAAATAGGGGAGCCATTTTCTGTAAAACTATCAGGAGGAACGATTTTAAATTATGTAAGATACAGACTGGTTTAAATGATATCATGTTAACTTTTCTTTGATCTACTGTCGAAGCGTAGATTTCCAAAGATGGCGATAGTGGTATTATCAACTATGGAAGTATCTGAATTATTTTGAATATTTAAATATTTCTGAATCGATGTTTTCATAACAGATTTGAAGATAATGTTTGATTTAAAATTTGGGAAGGATGGCTATCGAATAACTTGACTTGAGCTTCTATTGAAAACTAATCAAAATCATAATTTATGTTATCACTCAACAAAACTTCAACATGCTTATTTTGACAGTACTTTGGGCGCGTTGTCAACTGTTTTTGGGGTGAAACAGTTGATTCTACATTCCGTTGATACTACAGTGAAGAATATCAACTGCAAAACCTTTTTTTAGTGTACTAAACACATCTACCCTGTATAGAAGGGTCGGTGTGGTGGGAAATATTTTTTGCTGCGGAGCAGAAAACCAGTATCGCTCATAAAAAAGAGGTAGTCATATTTAACGCATATAAACTGAATCTTGCACAGAAATTCGGTCTATAATAAGTCATTGTTCGATCTATTATGTTTTAGGCGGAGCATATCTAGATTGGTCTTCATGGTTGCACTGATTTCACTATCACATTCATATTCAAAATAAAAAAAAATATAATGAGTGGCTTCAGTTGCATTCACATCCAGAATCACCGAATTGATGTTATAATTGATAGTTTGTACAATTAAAATATACTTGTTCTTTTATATACAAATGAAAAATAATGAGAGCATCGAAATCCAGCACTTAAATTCAGATTATATTAGGATGAATGAAAAAGTATTTCTCTTTTGATGTTCAGGACAAATAAACCGACTCTGGAACGTTCCTATTACAATTTCATAAAAGGATTGAACCGAAAGCATTTTTATCTTTTGACTTCAAAGAGCAACTCAAACTCTTTCATTTAATTTCCGGCGTAGAATTGTTGAGCTTTCATCCCACAGTAACTCATCATTTCCATGTGTATATTCACTACTTTGATATAATAATGATTATCTTATCTTCATACATCCCATGGAAAAATTTCGATAGAAATTGTAGAATGGTACGGATGCGCTGAATAGCCAGAGTTTTTCTTTTTTTAATAACCCCAAATTTAATCTCTGCGTCCCGACTTTAATCTCGGGATTACTTGAATGAATCAGGAATAAGCAAAAAGACCTTGTAAATTACAGGCAAATATTACTTTTGTGTTCTATTGAAACTGCGAAAAAGTAAAGTTCTTAGGTCTTCATTTAGATAATAGACCCGGAGCACCACGGCAAATAATAATAATAATAGCCGTCCTCTCCCGCACAGGCTATGCCTTTGGGTACACTCTATGAGTATTTATGAGGGAGTACTATTATTATTTTAACTTGAGACACTTGAATAGAATTATATCATCCATTCTAAACGAAGCATCACGGTGCTGGTGCCAGACAGAACTGAGTGGGACAGCTAGCATTTTACAGGGGAAAATCTGGTACACAGATGGATCCAAGACTGGAAATGGGGCGGGCTCAGGAGTAATCTCCTACTCACTGGGCACCCATACCTCTGTTTTTCATAATTATTCAGTTCTCACCCAGCAAAGGACTTGTACAAAACACAAAAATACTGGAGTGGGTAATGTGATCATGAATTAGAGGTCAGATACAATAGGCTATCAAGCCTAAGTGTTATCGGAGGCAACAGTCAGACAGGCTTCAATGGGGGTAAACTTTTCAGTGAGTATGCCTGGTGTGAAGACAGGAGATTCTTATAGTAGACCTTGAGATGTAAGGCTCATAACCTTCCCATTAAGGGTTTTCTTTACATCGACAAACAAAAAAAGTAATCTCGGAGAGTTTTTGATTATTCTTCATTCTATACTTTTTATATTGTCCAAATTTATTTCTTGATTACTTATTTTTTGACAGGTTTCTTGTGATTTTTGACAAAACTTATTTTCCTGAAAGGTACTTTCTCTTAGAAATGTTATGACGATGACCCATGATTAAATTCTTAAAAGATACACCGGAAGATACAGTCTTTTGTGATATTTCACTTCCTGCTGTTCTGCTCCATCTTGATTTAAGAACTCAATTATTGATGATAATGAGCTAATTAGTGGTCTTTATCGAAGTAATGATCCACACTCCAACGGGCTCGAACTTGTATGATATAAGCAAACTGGACATTCATTTACATATTTAGGTAGGTACCACTTTGGATGTCTATTATGCTGGAGATGAAGACCGCACATCGTGTCAACGTCTTTTTCGCGCCAGTGAGCCTGATTTCCTGATTATGTTTCTCGAGGAAACACAAGCGCCGTTTTAAAGCCTCCAAGGGGATACAGATTATATAATATTCAACTCGGTTAATGATGGCTATCAATACTTACATGAATAGTGAATGAATATGAGCCATCAGTTGTACTATATTCATGAATACGAGTTGAAAATGAACAGAAAAGTAGTGAATAAAACGTTATGAGATAACGAATGGATTGGATGGGAGACGATTTGGTCTTGATGTAATGAAACTACCAACTAATAGGTGGCGATTAAATTTAAGATAAGATACCGTCCATGGATAACACCGGGAAAGGGAAAGAAAATATCTACTCGGAATCTGTTCTCTGGACTGGTGCGAGAAACGGGATAGTTTATAGATACAAATCATATTTGATGATGAGGATCGAGAATCGAGATTATTTAATTTGTGAAAAATTCTGAAATTGCAAAGAAATGTAATGAAATATTTTGTATAAAGTTTCTAGTTGTAAAATTATGAGATGGGGCGTCACAGCTGATTCTAGTTCCAGTTCCAGTTAAATGATTTTCTAAAAGGACCCCGCACATTTCTTTTGCTGAATTTTTGTTATATTGCAGTTCGTTATGAGTTGATCATAAGTGTCAATAGCCGCAAAGCTCAAAAATGGACAGTTTTCGAGGTATAAAGCTTTGAAAATGGATTTTTTCTATTTTTTGGGGTATTTGCTCATTCATCGGAGAGCTCTCATTTCTTGTTGGGATGGAACACCTTTCCATGCTCAGGATGACCCTAGAATAATTTATATTTTCGGAAAATGATATATTTCGGATATTTTTTGAAGAGAAATGATAATGACGGATTCCAAATATATCTGATGTCCAATAATATCTAATTTGATTTCCAAAATGTTCATAACGAGGCCCAGCGATCTGTAATGAGGGAAAATGAAAAAATCTTTAGCATGTATCCTCAGAGATAACAATTGTTATCATTATTGATGTCATTTACATATTATATGTGATTTGATTCTCACAAATCTCGATAATCTGACAATGGGGTGCCAAGACATTTTCCTCAGAATAGCTCGAAATGGATAATAGCTCCTCACAGCCAAATGAATCCGTGAAAATGTCTGCATCTTTGATACGTGATAGTACTTTCCAGGTAGAATGGGGTAGTTCAGGTGTTGGAAGCAATTATGAATGTACCTTTCGATAGTTACATCCAAATTCTTGAAAACACTATCTTTTTATAAATGTTAAATTAAAGTTTACAAATATAAATAACTGTTTATTCATATGATTGTTTACAAAATGAATAAGTAGATGAATCGAAACCAATATATTAGTATGAATCACATTAATAATAATTATAAACATGGACGAAAACAAAGTAAAAGCAGCCATTGGAAATACAGTCAATTAGAAATCGCCAGGTTCTGACAGCATAACCAATTTTTGGCTGAAAAAGCTCCATGCAGCACATAAGAATTAACAACAGAATGATTAACAATAACCAAAGCATTCTGGATTGGCTGACAAATGAAAGAACATACTTAATACCCAAAAAAATAGAACTAGCCAAGAACTACAAACCGATTACCTGCCTCGAAAATATCTATAAAATTCTTACAAAAATAATATCTGAGAGATTGCAAGACCAATTCCTTTTATCGTTTTTGATTGATCCAATTGTTTATTTTGCAAAAAAACATATGAATAGATAGTCGTTTATATATGTGGAAACTTCAACGCGACATTTATAAAAAGAGTTAGTATTTTCAAGAATTGAGGTGTAAATATTAAAAGTTCTATCCATAATTTTTTTCCAACACCTGAACTTTCTATTCTTTCTGGAAAATACTATCAGGTGTCGAAGATGCAGAAATTTTCACGGATTCGTTTGGCTGTGAGATGTTATCATCCATTCCGAGCCATTCTGAGGAAAATTTTTTGGCACTCCATTGTCAGATTATCGAGATTTTCAAGAAATAAATGACATATCGTATATGAATGACATTGATAGTGATCGCAATTGTTATCTCTGAGGATGTATGATTAAGATTTCTCCGTTTTCTCCCATTACAGCCTTCTGAGCCTGTTATGGACATTTATAATAATAATACTCCCTCATAAACACTCGTTGAGTGTACCCAAAGGCATAGCCTGTGCGGGTAGAGGGCGGCTATTGTTATTATTTGCCGTGGCGCTCCGGGGCGACTTAATGATGTTTTAGGTGATGTATTCACTTTTCAGCTGCAGGAAAACCCGGAAAACCTACAGCACCACCTTGGGTGGTCGGTGTGCACTCCAAGCTAGCACCAGACGAGATTGGCAAATAGACAACTCACCATACACTTGCTTTTCAACAAGGCATGCGGCCGCCTATCGATCCGATATTAAGTAAAAATTCTCGTACCCACATCGGATTCGAACCGACTACAGCTATGCTGAAGTTTCGAACGGCCTGTGCATTAGACCGCTGATCCACCGACCACTCCATTTAGGAAAACATATTTGATATCATTGGATATTTGATATATTTGGGATCAAATATTACAGTCTCTCTTCAAAAATTACCCGAAATATGACTTTTTTCGTGGATGTGAACACTTTTGATCAGCTCATCAAGAACTACAAAATACCAAAAATTTAGCCAAATTCACGGAAAGCCATTTCCCCTAAGAAATGTGCGGGTTCCTTTCGAGATATCTCTGACCTAAAATAAACGGAAAATATTTTCTTATCATTCAAATTTTCATAATAAAAATGCACCACAACCACAACGTCATCTTGAAACTGTCTTTCTCGAAATGTGTGGATTAGTATCACTCCATCATGAACTATAAATTTTCCGAAATCAATCGGGCTGAGAATACGAGAATAAAAATGGTGTAAGAGCTAAAAATAAGAAGTTGAATATTTTCGACGAATCAGTTGGTAATCATGGTCTTGTGAGTTTGCACGAGGATCAGTATAAACCCTTCGGATCACCTTTGTTTAAAAACTATGACGAAATCCAAATTGCCATCAACAATACGTAACTATAATGCAGAAATGATTTTAAGTTGCAAAAAAAATCTGCTTATATCAGCTCTTTCATCATTCTAAATCGATTGGCGTTCGCAGAATAATCGTTCTTGTGTTGAAACATTCATATGGGGTAACTTTATAAAAAAAAATATATTTTGCGAGGAAATTTTATACGTTTTATTTTTTTATGCATAACTTTTCATCTGAGCATATGCAAATTATTCATTTTTAGAATGAATGAGCATGATATTTAGCATAAAATGGTAATGTGATTCTCGACATTGCCAACAGTTTCATCTATATGACAGGATAATTCACATGGCGTCACTAAGTCCCAAAACGCCTCCCTAGAGTGCTCATTATTATTTAAATTAAAATTGTTCTATCACTACTAGTTTTGTTTTGAGATGGTCCAGTTTTGATAAATATTGTATTGGCCCTAGTAATGAATCTTGGGGTCTGCTCCTCGGATACAAGAAAGCGTGTAATACCGTTTTAGCCTAATTATTAGTCTGTACCTGAGATGGACTGAAACACCCTTGATACCATTTATTTATCAAATTTGTGGTTAGTTGAAACAGTGTTTTTGAAATATTGTCAGTTAGTTGTGTGTGTATTTTTTATGCCGATGTCACATCTGATAGATCAGACACCTCTCTTGAAAACAAAGCTAATAGAGCTCTCGGTGAAATATCTTTATGGTTTTCCAGCAATCATCTTCACTTAAATGATACCAAAACACATTATATGAGATATAGAACCAATCAAAAAACCATTGACAATTTACGAATTGGTACAGATGTATCTCACCTGACTGATACATCCTGTATTTAATTTCTTGGTCTTCACATAGATAACTGTTTGAAAATTCCACTCACTGAATTTTATAATGAAGAATCTGAGGACAGTTCTGAACACAACACAGATGCTCAATGTTGAATCACGATTGAGGTATAGAATTAGTTTCTGGGGTTGGACCACTTACTCAGTCATCGTGATTTTGGCTCCATTAGAACAACAGTTAATGTTTCTAGTACTTTCAGCTGCCGCAATCTTTTCAAGGACTTAGATATTCTGACCCTAACAGGGCTATACATATTTGAAACATGTACTTATATTTTTATAAATCGTTATTATTTCATGAGAAACTCTGAAATTAACGATTTGAACACAAGAATCAAAAATAACTTTCATGTTCCCCTAGCAAAATCTTCCATCTTGTATGAGTCCCCGAATAACGTTGGCATTCTCATGTTCAATAAACTACCTCCCGACTTGAAATTTTGTACTTCGCTCATACAATTCAAAAAAAGTTTGAAGGAATTTCTTGTCCGTCAAAGTCATTATTCAATGAATGAGTTTTTCTGACTGTCTGTTCATTTTGTTTTCATTGTGATATTAGGATAAGTTTTTTGTCTGCATTGTGATATTAGGATAAGTTTTAGGTAACGGTTTTATATGACGACTCCTATACTTGTCTTTGTGGAAAATAAAGTGAAAAAATCTTGCGTTTAGTTTGGTGCTATGTATGGATCCGCCCTATCCCAGTCTTGATACTGGAGTAAATAGTGGAAGGGGTGGAAGCGAGGTCTTGATCAAGGTAATTCTCCCCCCTAAAAAACATCTTTTTTTTGCTTGCAGGTGATACGTTGGACTACACATACACAAAAAATTAGGGCAACGCACTTATCAACTAGACGGCGTACATCACTAACATTAAAACGATTTTCGGTCTCACATGGCATCCTTGTACCATTTTTGTGACCGGACGAATTACATGCCCAATCACTGCCACTATCGTAAAAGAATTGACGAGTACGTATCTAGTGATGCGATTTGAACATTGCATTTGTTACTTCCAGTGTGTTCTAAACCACTATCCTGTAAATTATACCGAGCTCGTCCCATAAATTACATTCCCCATACCCGGATCAGAAATACTTGAAATCTCAGTTATCTGAAATATGGCCCAGGGGTATTGCAGAGCGGCAGTATGTATGCCGTTTATCATGGAATCGATTTAGGCTCCTACATACGTACCCATTTTGGGGACTACTTCGAATTTCCTAATTTGAGATACGGATCTTGCGTCCCGGCTTTACATAAATTGTTTGTGACAACGACCAACAATTTGCATTCGTGGTCGGGGGTAATTGTGGGTGAACTTCTGCTGCTCCGGAGAATAGATGGGAATTAATTCAGAAGTTCGGAGAGGAGTTAGGTCAATTCCACGCATGTTGGGAGTGTGGGGATAATTATAATTCGTCATAGTTCTGGTCACATCATTAATAGTTTGTGATTGTTGTGCATAAACAATATTATGTAACAGGCTCTCACAACAGGAGCGTTCTGAAATTTCAGACAGATTGTTTTCGATGTTACTTCGTGTTCGGTCTTGGTTTCGTTTGGATTTTTCATTTTACTGCAAGTGGAATTTTATTGGATTCTATTATGTCATAAAAATCATGGAAAATCCAAAATCATCTGTTTCTTTTGAAATTTGTACTATATACGCAAAATTTCATGCTGACTCCGAAAATGTATGACTTGCATATTCTCAGAAAAAAAGTTCAGCATAAAAAAGGAATAAAACGTCAAAATTTTTCCCGCACGAACGAATTTTCGAAAATATTCAACTCTAAATTGCAGAGGTTTGGTAAACAGCCGTGAAATATCTGATTGGTTCGGAATTGACTTAAAATTTGGAGTGTATATTAAGAAAAGATTGAATTTCACTAATATGCGTTGAAAAGTGATTTAAAACTTTTTTTGGATGGAAATGACTTCCTTCAACTCCAGATGATCTTTTCAACTTCAGAATGGCTGAAGATAAATCAATTCTGAGCACGCCAATCGATTCAGAATGATGAATTTGATATACTCTGTGAATCTCTAGTTAATCGACGACAATAAAAGTTACTCAAAAAAAAATCATAAAGAGTTTGACTTGAAATTTGCACTACATATGCAAAATTTCACGCTTATTCATTCCGAACATATAGAATTTACATACGCTCAGATGAAAAGTTAGGCATAAAAAAATTAAAACGTCTAAAATTTTCTTGCACGATTGAATTTTCGAGGTTTGGTAAAAAACCCGTGAAATCTCTGATTGACTCTGAATTGACTTATAATCAATCCATCGCGTATATTCAGAAACGAATGAATATAACTTATTTTAGTAGAAAAAAAAATTATGGGTGAAGTTATCTCTCCCAATTCCATATGCATTATTCAACTCGAGAACGATTGGAGATAGAGCCAATCGATTTGGTATGATGGAATTAGTGTACTATATGAATTCCAAGTAAATCGACTCTAACAAAAAGTTATTCGAAAAAAGTCATAGGTAAGAGGTAGACCCCTAAAAATCACGAAAAAGGCAAAATTATCAGTTTAACTTGAAATTTACACTACATGTGCAAAAATTCATGCTGATTCCGAAATTATATGACTTGCGTATTCTGACGAAAAGTTTAGTATAAAAACGAAATAAAACATCGCAAATTTCCCCGCACGAACAAATTTTCAAAATTGTTCAACTCAAAATTGCAGAGGTTTGGTAAAAATCCTGTAAAATCTCTGATCGACTCGGAATTGACTTAAAATTTGTTGTGTTTATTCAGAAAATATTAAATATCACTTATATGAATGGAAAAAAAAGTCTTGGAGGGAAGTTACCCCTCCCAACTCCATATGAATTTTTCAACTCGCGAACGGTTGAAGATAGAGCAATTCTGCGAACGCCAATCGATTAAGACTGAAGAAATTAGTGTATTCTGTAGAATTCCAAGTTGATCGACGCAAATAACACGACGAAAAAAGTCATAAGGGGTGGACTCATAAAAATTTTCAGTTTGACTTGAAATTCACACTATATGTGCAAAATTTTATGCTGATTTCGAAAATGAATGATTTGCATATGTTCAGACGAAAGGTTTAGCATAAAAAAGAAATAAAAAGTCGAAAATTGCCTCGCACGATCGAATTTTCGGAAATGTTGAACTCAAAATTGCAGAGGTTTGGAAAAATGCCTGTTAAATATCTGATTGACTTAGAATTAACTTAAAATCCAGAGTGTACATTCAGAAAAGATTGAATATATTTTTTATGAGTAGAAAATGAGATTTTTTTTGTAAGGAAAGTTACCTCTCTCGACTCCATATTAAATTTTTCAACTCGAGAACGGTTCAAGATAGATTCGACTCAGGTTTGGTAAAAAGCCTGTGAAATTTCTGACTGACTCTGAATTGACTTCAAATTTGGTGTACATGACAACTCGGCTGCTCCATTCCAAAACACAGCATCCAACATTTTTTCAGAAAATGAAGTTTCCATATTTTTGGATATACTGTGTTTAGGCGCATCTTTCAATCAGACCTGTTTGTTGATAGCTGTACTAATTTCAGAGATATGACATACCCCTAACCTAGTATGTGCAACCCCTTCAAAGGCAAACAAAAACAATAAAACTCGTTTTTCTCCCAGTTTTGTTTTTTTCACATACTGGGTTTTGGAATGGAGCAGCCGCACTAGACCATGACATTCTCCCATTTTACACTGCATGCCTCTTTAAGGCTTGATAATCAATCCTGAATTATGAAAAATAGACGGGTTCCTGGCCACCGCAGGTGTGCACTTCTTAAGGAAAAGCGATTTTCTTTTTGTGGAGAATTTTCGTGTTTTTTGGAGATATTATACTGCCTGCCGTTGTTATATACGGAAGTTCAAACAAATTGAAACGCTACTAATTGATGGCATGCAATTCGCAGCGGCCGAAAGGGCTCCAAGGGTTACGAAAAACTGATAAAAATTAAAGGGAACTTCTGTGTTTTCAAACTGCATGCGATGTGAATGATTGAAGTTTTAGTAACGAAAACACTCTGGAAAAATTGGCATGCGCCCCTCGTCTGACCAACGGTGGAAAATTGCGGGAAAACTCGGTAAAAATTTAATACAGGTTTTACGTGATTCCAAACTGCATGCCATTGAAAGTATTCGTCATTTGTATAATTAATTGATAGTAGGTAATTTGGCATGCACACCAGGACTTCGCAAAATAGAGGCATGACAAAAGTTGCAAAAACCACTGTGAAAATTTATGTGACTTTGTTTTTCGAAATCCTGGTGTGCATGCCAAATTACCTACTATTAATTAATTATACAAGTGACGTATCTTTCTAATGGCATGCAGTTTGGAATCGCGTAAAACCTGTATTAAATTTTTACAAAGTTTTCTCGCAATTTTCCATTTCTTTACATCGGCATGCAATTTGGAAACTAGGAAGTTCCCTTTAATTTTTTTCAGTATTTCGTAACCCTTTGAGCCCTTTTGGCCGCTACGGAATGCATGCCATTAATTAGTATCGTTTCCATTTGTTTGAACTTCCGTATGTTACAACGGTAGGCAGTATAATATCGCGAAAAAACACAAAAATTCTCCACAAAAAGAAAAGCGCTTTTCCTTCTGAAGTGTACACGTGGGGCGGCCAGGAACCCGTCTATTTTTCATATTTTAGGGTTAATTTTCAAGCCTTAAAAAGGCATACAGCGTAAAATGGGAGAACGTCACCTGTCACCAGCTCCTGGTCTAATCGGGTTTACTCAATATTAACACGAAGGACAGCAAAGTGATGAATTGCTATAGATAGCATTTTCTACTCGTATAAAAAGTCAAAGACGTGCAAAATGATTTGTTTTATGAGTTGATTGCATGAATATGGTTTTATATTGAGTTTTCAGTTGAAGAAATAGAATGTCATTAATATCTCACCAAAGAACGATGTAATTATTGCTGAATTTGGCCTCAACTGAAACAAAAATGAATGAATATGATAATAATTTTTTTTGTGGTGACTACTTAAAATGATTATCTTTTCCTACACACATGAGTAAAATGGAATTTAGTTAATAAGTATTAGAGTTGTATGATCCATAATCGCAGATACATCAACTATTACCATGGCAACTTCATTATTTAAATACATCACCGTGGTTACTGTTCGATTTTATTTGTTAAAAAGCCTCTTGGTGTGAACTTGGTGTGAACTGTGTGGAACTGTCATGATTGAATGAGAGAAACTGATTTACATGAGAAACTTATAGTATGTAACGCATTCAGATTCCTCTAGACACTTGTTTAGTAAACACTCAGTACTTAAAGTACTTGAAGTGTTGAAAAATGATATAGAATTGAAACTACAATAATTCTAATCAACCAGACTTCTGTACGTGGGCCAATCAGAACAATTGTGGGATAAATGTGGCTGACTTGACAGATTGACGAAATGATGTCAATTTATCTGGAGAACTTACTTCTACGGATAGTTATTGTTAGTTAAAATTACGTTGATTATCAGCCAACCAGCCTCATTTGATCAACCTTACGTTAACAGAATTGGATAATTCGTACAATTAGACACACCCGCTCTACAACTATTCTGATTAGTCCATACGGATCGCCTATACGGAAGTCTGGTCGATTTGAATTCTAGCATTAAAATTACCAGATAACTAGGGATCAGATGAGATTTCGAAAAAGATCTCCTCTTCTACATATTCAGAATATATTTTCTTCGGAAAGTCTTGAACCCAGGTGACTGAATCAACTGAAATATATTATTCAAGGGTACATATATCAGAGATAACGAAATAAACTCAAATTTCATTTCCACCTCGGCACAGTGTTGCGAATTGAGATATTCCAATCCGTTCCACCATTCCATCCATCTCCGTCATAAAATATGGATAAGAAAAATCTAACAGCAGTATATCTTTCCAGCCGTATGTTTTCATCCCCGGCATGTTTGGTGAATGCATCTTCATTCCTTTTATAACTTTTCCGTTGTTTCCATAAGCTTTCCGCAAGCTGATACCGGAAGTGCTATTAGGGATGGGCATGCAAATGCAGCTTTCTACAGGATTGCTGGAATCTGTTACATCTTCTCCAAGAGTAAAGCGCGAGAAGAAGGATAATAGCCGTATTTCATAGAAAATCATATACAGATCTGGTGAAATACTAGGTGCATAAAGCATACTACTGCGACTGCAGTTGATTTACCGAAACTTAAATTGTGCTCTAGGCAAATATCAGTTTGCAGGTGGATGAACAATAGTAGTCCAGTTGAAAACTTGAATCTTATCGCTTATATTTGTTATATTTTGTACCGGTTTCACTGCCACATGGACTATCAACCAACCGTATTGGAAATGCATATTTGATAATATTCTACCATAAGCTGCTGAAAAATTACAGCAGATGTTCTTAATGAAGAATAACTTGAGAACGGAAGGAAGTCATATTATGCAATATGCATCTTTATCGTTAGTCGGGAGCTGTAATATTTCTAGCACTCGATTCTCTGGCATCATTGAAGGTGATTTGGATTCTTCCCGTCTGTGTACCATTTTCCATTTTCGTTTTCCAAGCATCCAAATGCTTTATGTAGGTGATTCGTTTTCCCACACTTTGAACGATTTGGTCTTAATGTTTGGAAGGATTCTCAAGACGCGTGACGTTTCGATTACTTGTATATGCAACCGTCTTCAGGTCTAATGAGGTGTTATGAATTTAATGAATTATTGTCTCAAACAATGAATCAGACCCATCGTGTCATCAATGAGTCATTAGTTTTAATGTTAATTAATTTATTTCTGCACAAATTGTGACTATTTTAGTTTCTGAAAAGTAGGAGCCGAGTAAGGAATATTAGGTGATTCCATCAGAATTTTTTGCAAGTGTTACTTACTTTTTACAGTATGGTTTTTTCATAGTTTGGGTATACGTATGACTGTGATGTTACAGTATAATAAAATATTTTCCAAAATACTAATGTCTTATATTTTTTTGAGTGAAATTGTTCAGGGCTCACATTGCCTGAAAATACACATGAATACTGTACGAGTTCAATTCACGACGTTTCAATTATTAGTATCTTCAATCGTCTTCAGGTGAATACTGGTTGATATTGTTAGTCTAGATAGAACATTACTCCAAAAAATAATCTAAACAAAGTCACGCATGCATTCTCAATTGAAGCTTCAGATAATGAATACTATCTAAAGATGGAAGAAACAAAATAGGACACGTTGATTTTTAAATGTATTAACTTGTTTGTCTCTCATTAGACAGTGAGTTTCATGGAGTTTGCACCATTAGGGGAATTTTTCGAATATCCATTTATCAAAAATTCAGTCTACATGGTGCATTCCGAAAAACTTGCATTTGAGTTAACAAAATTGAGAATTTGTTCAAGAGTAAACTATACCCTTACTCTCGATAATATCAAAAAGTGTATTTAGATTAGTTTTCAACAATTGCCACTTCATTCAGATTTGAAATCACAGCCCCTAAGCAACAAACTATTTTTTACAATTCTTTTGTTTTTGGCTTCGCAAAGAATACTAGTAACTCAAATACACCTTAGGGATCTCTCTAGAACCATTTCAATGAAATTTTCATGCAAACTTTCGTCTCATTCAACTATTTTGACAAGTTTTTCGACGTTTATTAAAAATTGTTTCTGATCTGTGCGGGTTTTTTGGTGCAATTTGAGATTTCACTCGGTATGGTATGTGCATAAGAACTACGTCATGATCAATCAATGACAAAAATGAGTGAATGGAATAACTATTATAATTAAACAAATAATACAAATCTTCAAGTTTACGATCACTTTATTCTCATTCGTTACTATCACATAGAAAATTTTCTCAATACTCTTTTTCGATATGATTATTGAATGCAATTGTGTATCAATTTTTATAAGTGACAAAGTTTTCTGAGAAATGGATAATAAACAAAATTTCTCATGTGGTGTAAACTTTTTGAAACTCACTGTATTGGGTGGTTTCAAGTATTGGGCACGAATATAAGATTATTAAACAACATATTGAGTGGAATATATGGAATTAATATCCAAGATAGTGTCAATTGTTAAATCCAGTTTCGAAAAACGATTAACTATTACATTTTTGCTGAATTGCAGCCTCACAAGCACTTGGACCTGTAAGGTATTTTGTGCGTGACCCGGGATTCTGAGACATCGGGCGAAGTATATCAATTTCCTGGGAGCCAAGTTCCTTATGTCGGAGGGCGTAGAGAATGTCCCTCTCAGGAATTTGACTGTTATATGATTGCTTGCTGACTGTTGTCTCAGGGTTTGTTAGAAGCAGTAAAATCAGAAGTCTCAATTTTGTTGGAATGTACCGCAATATCTACAGTGCACGCTATATTTTTATTACATCATAACAAAAAATAATCACTACTACAGCCAGTTGTCTAATTTATAGACTATTCTAGAAGAAAACAAATTTTTTAAATAAAAATACGTTTGATAAAATCATGCCATGAACTACATCGAAATTTTCAGAGACGGACACATAAACTGATGGCCTTCCTGGTCGCTCTTCATTTTCAATAATAATAATAATGATAGCAAGGCAATTTTCTAGGATAGCTTAAGAAACTAATATACTAGTAGTAACAGTGTAATAACAAAAAATGTCATAGAGATAACATTAAAATAAAAAGAGTTCTTTCACTCCCAGTTTGCCTAGAGAGAAGTGCATGAGATTTTTTTCTGAGTTCACTCTCACTGCAGGTAAAACGATAACATATATTTGATAGTTTGTTAGCGTTAGAAAACATCACAAAGTGGTATCTGATCTAGACTCTGATATTGGCACATAAAAATCAATGGGATTCCAAATAATTGATCCATATTCTAGTTTGGACCTCACCAGACTGAAGTAAAGAGATGAAAATGCAGAAATATCATCAAAATTCCTACAATTTCTAAACATGAAACTATATTTACGATAAGTTGATTTTGTAATTTCGTTTATGTGAGAGTAAAATATGAGTTGATTGTCAGAGTGAACTCCTAATTCTCTAATATTATTAACACAATCTAGAGTTGCATTGTAAATTGAATGAGGGTACTTTACATGCAACTGCTTCAAAGGACTGTTTTGCGTGACGATTCCCATGAAGGTCTTTTTGTATACAGATGAAAAGCAGGCGCGATGAAAAGTTTGGATGTCAAGGAAATCGTTTCTAAGGCGACCAAACTTTCCGTCGCTAGTCTTTCAGAATGAATAATGAATTCTCCACCCTCAATTTTGAAGAAAACAACGAATTGAGTTGTTTTTTCGCCCTAGTGACCGGTGTAGATACCGAATTGTTCCATCACTTATGATGTCTCTATTATCATGTTTCAATGACACATTTTTTAATTCTTTAATTCCTTCCAACTTTTGAACTATTTCTGACGACTTTATCGAACTAGTCCGACAAAACTGCATTTTGCATGGACCAGACATTTTATTCATCGCGATCGCGAGGTACAATCTCATGAGGACTCTGAATTTGTATTGTTTAATTGTCGAATCTCGAGTTATTGTCTTTGTAGTATAGAGAAAGAATCACTGTAACCTATTGAAAAAACTTTTATTGCCTTTGTTGATGCTGAATACGCTTTCATGCACACGATTCCTATCACGAAATGGTTTGTAAAGCACATTTCTCTATGGATATTTCAATTCCTTTGAAGTTGACTGTTCAATTTTGGATGGACGTTTTCAGTGCGGAGACACAAACAGCTTCTGGTCACCAGTGGCTATTTATTTTGCTGTTTTATTACAGCATACCGTTTCATCAACTACTGCAATTTTCATGAATGGACCGAAGAAAATTCGTTTTGAGTAAGTATATGGAGTAAACTAGAGATGTTTGGGATCCAACTATATTAGAAATTTGGGATATTTTCTGTGAATTATAACTTAAGTTGATGCATCATTTGGATGGATTTGAATCTGTGAGGCTCATGCCAACTAAATTTCCTCTAGTAAGTAGATTACCTTGTAGGCCCCTGTGTCAAGGTGTCAACATCAAAGTAATTTTGTTTCCTTTGCAAAGTCTGGTTTAATAAATCATGACAGGTACCCATTCCGCGAGGTGCATCTACCGTATGTAGGTGCTTCAAGAGCAGTTCAGCTTCATTTGCATATCAGAATCACAGAGAATTCATTTCACCAGATGTATTAACAGATTTCTTAACAACACTTCGATAATCACAATTTCTCGTTCATGGAATACAGTTCCTGAATGATATCAAAGATGAATCTCTGTTGTTGGTCCACCATGTTCGAAATATAGAATCAATACCACAGGAGAGTATTTTGCACAACCTAAACCTTGAGACATCACAAGTAATGGTTATGGTAATAGTAGGTATGGATGGTGACTGATGTGCTACGACCTAATTAGATCTATTGTGCCCCATCTTCTTCAACTATTTCAAGGTGTTCTCGTTTACAGCAGCTTCAAGCCCCAATTCCTTAAGAAATTTAAGTATTTTGAGGGGGTCTATTTGTGGTATTTCTCCCACAGCTGGTGTGATCCCAGTATATTCAATCTCTTGTGATGCACAGCATAACACTCCATCCATATATGGTGTGGTGTTTCTGGATGTTCCCCACAGAATCTGCAGGTGCTGTCCTCCTCTAAGCCTAGCTTCCGTAGGCGTTCTTTTAGTCTGCAGTGCCCCGTCAGAAATCCCGTGATTGTCTTTGGACTAGTTTTGCTGAGGTTAATCAGTGTCTTCGATCATTCTCGGTTGAAGTTGCCGAGGAGATAATTGTCCTGCCTTAGCCCTGGAAGTCTTTCCAGTACGTTGCTCTCATTGCTTTTTCAGTTTTATTGAGTTCTTCTTGAAAGTAAGATTTTCCAAGTCCGCAAAATGGTTCTGGCCCGATCAGTGGCGTTGATGCCCCTTTTCATGCCAGGGTATCTGCTTGTTCATTGCACTCCACTCCGACGTGCCCTGGCACCCAGAGGAGGATCACCTTGTTGTTCCTGCCTAAATTATGGAGTTTGTCTAGGCATTCCCAGACCATCTTTGAGTTGATGTTATATAAGCTCAACGCTTTGATGGCTGCTTGACTATCGGAGAGGATTGCGATTTCTTTGTTCCGGTATTTCCTGTCGAGGTTGAATTGAATGCACCTTTCTATGGCGTGATTTTCTGCTTGAAAAATACTGGGGAACTGGCCCATGGGTTCGGAATATTTGGTGCGAGTCCCAAAGACTCCTGCTCCAGTTCCGTCGGGAGTTTTGGACCCGTCCGTGTACCATGTTATGGTATTCTTTCTCAGTGCTCGAATGGAAAAAATTTCTCGAAACTAAATTTCCTGATAATTTCGTCAGTTGGGACTATTGGGAGATCGGCAAGGTGTGCAATTTCAGTGGGGAATGAGCCCCTTACGTTGTGTGCTGTCCCTTTAGACTTTATCCAACCTGAGGTTTGCCTCCCAAGCAGTTCTCCTCACCATGATATGGAGAGGAGTGATTGGTGCATCGGCTCTTCTCAGAATCATGTGGATATTCTTTTATTATAATTTCAGGTTTCCATTCTATGTTGGGTTTTCCTTATTTCTATTTTATTGAACCTCAATATTTCTGTAAACAACGCACAACGCTGTCGGTGAGGGAAAAGGCTATTGTTATCTTTGTCTATAATAGGCCTCTCTCCTAGAACTTGTCCCTCACAAACAAAGTTCAAGACATAAGCGACAACTTACTCATCTAGGTTGTGTTACTTGATTGGAGATTTCATCCAATTGAAATTTTTGGTCATGGAGAAAGTATGTTTTTTTTCTCGGTTATTTGCGTTCGCTTTAAGGTTCGCGAATATACAATTCGGATGATGTGATTAATGGAGAGCTTCATTTCACCACTTTGCATGATATGTTCGCAGCAAGTCATGAAGGAACAAGTTCAAGAAAAAAGAGCACTTTTAACGGGCGATCTCATGCACGGCCGGAAATTTGTACTGAAAATGTCCGTCTAAGTATAGCAGTAGTCATCCTAACAGTAACCGCCCTATTTATCCATTACAGCTGCCTCCTCGTCCTCAACTTCCTGATTCTTTCCCGGATCCACACATGATCGTAATTCAGCTCATTAATTGATGAGTTTCCGCACGTGATGCTGAATACAAACGACAAAGGTTTGTATTCAGGTTCAAGTCTTGATACCGACTGCCATGTGGATCACAAAATAAAAAAAAAATAAAAAATTCTTCAAAGGAATACATATTCCAATATTCAGTTGCTTCCAGTTTCAGCCGAAAGGTCGAGTCTATTTTATGATCCGATAATTCCTTTCATGCTGCATCAAAAATAAAACAACTAAAGCTGTGAACTTTGCTCGCTGGAGATGCTTAATAATTCGTCAATTAATTTCTGCTGGTCTCAACTGTGAATCGACCCTTCAGCTTGGAACTTTATTATTTCCCAGAGTCGAATAACATTCTTTATTTAATTTTTCATGAATTTCACAGTAATTGGTCTCTTTGAGACCGGGTATGAATATTTACTCAACGCTAATGTTGTTTGAGAATATTGGATGGATTCAGAGATTGTTAATGAAAAATGGTCCTTAGAAAAATGTGGAATATTTTTAATGAAGGGTTGTTGCAGGAATTCAAAGAAGGTTTTCAGCCGAAACAGTGAACAAGTGATTCGAAGAGATCATGAAATATTAGGGAGGGTTTGGGAGGGCTGGAGTTTAATTTTGAGCCGGTAAAATTGTTCAGAAGTATACTATTTTCATCATTCTGAATCAAATGGCGTTCACAGAATTGCTCTATCTTCAATCGTTCTCGTTGAAAAGTTTTTTTAAAGAAAAATAAATTGAAATTTTTTTATGCTCATATTTGTAAAAGTCAATCTTTGAATATGCACATCGAATTTGAAGTACGATTAAATATTTCGTAGGTTTTTAACAGCACCCCTACAATTTTCATCTCGTTAGAAAACTTTTGATGTTCTATGCAAAATCTTGTATCTGAGCATGAACAAATTACATATTTTCGAAATCATCATGAAATTTTGCGTTTATAGTTTGAACTTCGAGTGAATCATTACAACTTTATTTCGAGTAATTACTTTTGTACTTCGATCAGCTTGAAATTCACAAAATATACTAATTTCATCATTCTGAATCGATTGGCGTTCGCAGAATGGATTTATCTTCAATTGTTCTCGAGTTGAAACGTTTCTTTTCGAGTTGAGAACAGTTATATCCCTCATAACAAAGATTTCTGCTAATATTTGTGGAATTCAATCTTTTCTGAATATGCACACCGAATTTGAAGTCGATTAAGTGTCAATTAAATATTCCGTAGGTTTTTCACATCACCTCTGCAATTTTGATATTGCAAGAAGATATTTGATGTTTCATTCTCTTTTTATGCTGAATCTTATATCTAAGCATGAACAAATCACATATTTTCGAAATCAGCATTAAATTTTGTGTATATAGTGTGAATTTCAAGTGGATCTGATGATTTTTTAGGAGTCTACCCCTTACAACTTTTTTCAAGTAATTATTTTTGTTCTTCGATCAGCTTGAAATTCACATGTTATACTAATTTCATCATTGAATTGATCTATCTTCAATCGTTCTCGATTTGAAAAGTTTTTCTGGAGTTGAGAAGAATTATTTTCCTCAAAAAAGACAATTTGAAAATGTTTCAGCTCATATTTGTGAAAATCAAGCATTTCTAAATATGCACACCGAATTTAAAGTCGATTACGTCAATTCAATATTTCGTAGGTTTTTTACAGTACCTCTGCAATTTTAATCTTGCAAGAACATATTCGATGTTTCATTCTCTTTTCATGCTGAACCTTATGTCTAAGCATGAACAAATCACATATTTTTCGAAATCAGCATGAAATTTCGCGTTTATAGTGCGAACTTCAAGTGAATCTGTAGATTTTGTATTTTTCGTGATTTTTAGGGGTCTACCCCTTAAGACTTTTTCGAGTAATTACTTCTGTTCTTTGATCAACTTGAATTTTACAAAGTTTACCAATTTCTTCATTCTGAATCGATTAGCGTTCGCAGAATTGCTCTATCTTAAATCGTTCTCGAATTGAAAAGTTTTCCTGGAGTTGAGAGGAGTATTTCCCTCAAAGAAGAAAATTTAAATATTTAACAGCTCCTATTTGTGAGAATCAATCACTTCTGTATATGCACACAAAATTTGCAGTCGATTACGAGTAAACTAAATATTTTGTAGGTTTTTTACTGTACCTTTGCAATTTTAATCTCGCAAGAAAATTCCGCGTATATGGTGCGAACTTTAAGTAAATCTGTAGATTTTGTATTTTTCGCGATTTTTAGGGGTCTACCCCTTACGACTTTTTTCGAGTAATTACTTCTGTTCTTTGATCAACTTGAATTTCACAATGTATACCAATTTCTTCATTCTGAATCGATCGGCGTTCGCAAATTACTCTCTCTTCCATCGTTCTTGTGTTGAAAAGTTTTTGTAGTTGAGAAGAGTTATTTCCCCTCAAATAAGATTTAAATATTTTCCAGCTCATATTTGTGAAAATCAATGTATTCTGAATATGCACACCGAATTTGAAGTCGATTACGTCAATTCAATATTTCATAAGTTTTTTACAGTACCTCTGCAATTTTAATCTTTCCAGAAAATGTTTGATGTTTTATTTTCTTTCTATGCTAAACATTGTATCTGAGCATAAACATTTTTGGTCATATTTCAAGACTTCCTGAATCAAGTGGTGTTGTCATAATTTTGAATAAAAGTTCTAAAATTGAAGTGCATCGAACCTAATATTCTTCAAATTTCATTCCCTTTTTTATAGATAGCATTCCAGCATAATTTTCAAATATCTCATTTGAAAATATTGTGAATCTAGTGGTGAGGTCAGATTTTTATTTAAAAAAAATCGATAATAATTTTTTTCAGATTCTCTTCTTCGAAAATTAGGAAAAGTTGGCCATGAAAATGAAGATTTATTCATGAAATGTCGTGTCGTAGTGGACTTTTTGATTGTCTACGCGATGAAAAAGAAACAATTCTTATCGATTGAAAAATGTTCACACTGTATTATGAGTACACCAATGGTTTTTCCGACATGTATCAGATGGCAAGCGTGAGTCAATGAAATAAAAATGGGTGAAACCCCATTCCGGATGTTGGCGCTCATTGAACCAAGCAGAAATATATGTTGTGTTGTACTTTCCGTTCGTCGCGGTCTTTTATCAAAATAACTACTTATTCTTTTTTTGTGTAGGAAGAGATCAAACAATAACAAATAAGTGCTATTGTTCATATCTTGTCTAAACTAGGACGGTTACAATTCAAGAAATGTGCCGAAGATTTTTGTTATCAACAAAGGGGAAAATAGATCTCTCTGGTCTCATTTATCACAGAACTTATGAACTAGTGATCACAGTTTTCAGATTTGTCTCAGTACCCATATCGAAAAAAAAAATATTGCCACACATTGTACAAACAACTCACTTGCTTTGCAGATTTATTTTTCCCTCGTTCCGTTCGGGTATAACTTTCATTACTTTGATTACTTTATATACCTAATCTGAAATATGATAATCCTCAAACACAACTTGTAATCGTCAGCATTATCAGATACGGAAATGAACACGCAAACACCAACATGCGATGTCAAACAAAAGCCACAGTTTCAATTATTCAGGGATTGAATTCAACGTTCTATTTGTACAAATATGCGATTTTCTATCGGTGGGTATTATTATTTTCTCTTCGGAACAGTTTTTTTTCAAATTGATACCTCGCGTCAAATGTTTACCTGTAGGAACCGATGTCGAGTTGTGTATTCGTCAAATTGATTTACGTCAGAGTTTTCCTATATCTCCAGAAATTCTCCTGTTTGTTCTCTTCACCATGCAGTGCTGAAGGTGTTTGTGAATCAGGAAGGCTTGTTCGATCAAAATAGACCAGGAAAACCTGAAGAAAATTTGAGGGAAATCCATGTTTTTATTTCATTTTATTCGTTTTCTCGTCATGTGAAAAAATATTCAGCAGCGGCAGAAAAGTGACAGAGGTATCGACAATACAACAAATAATGAGAGCAAAATGACATATTTCTTTGCAATGGAGGTAAGTAGTTACTTTCCACCAGTGATTTGTTTGTTGTATCTAATGCACTCCGGTCATGCTATGTGATGTCCGTAGATGATCATAGGTCTAATGTCATTGTATACATTCATCTCAGTGTTGCTTGGTTGCTACCGTACGATTCTCCTGCGATGATTTTTAAGTTTGGAATATCACCAGTGGCTGAGTTTCCTTGTTGACGATCTTTTCTACATGTCTGTTCCAGAGTAGTTTTGAGTCTAAGGCAAGTCCTAGATTCTTTACTGCATGTTCTCATTCCATAACACCATTCCATAGAAGACGACTGTGGTTTTGGTTGGGTTGATTCTCAGCCCCAAGGAGATTCATTGACCATGATCGTCAGCAGATTCATAGCAAGCAATTTCACGATCAATCGATTCACCAAGTAATTTTTTTAGCATGAGATTCCACATCAACGGTGATAGTACACCTAGGTGAGGAAAGCTCTGGATTATGCTTTTCTGGATGCTGTCAAGAAGATTCATTGACCATGATCGTCAGCAGATTCATAGCAAGCAATTTCACGATCAATCGATTCACCAAGTAATTTTTTCAGCATGAGATTCCACATCAACGGTGATAGTACACCTAGGTGAGGAAAGCTCTGGATTATGCTTTTCTGGATGCTGTTATCATCGACTTTCATTTTTGCGATTATTGTGATATTTGGAACATTTTGATGTGAAATCAAGTCAATGACGTTGACAACTACAACAATTTCACACGACGCTCACAACAGTTTGTTAGCGAAAAGTAGTTTTGGAGTTTGGGCAGTTTATTACGTCTCTGAACTGGTTTGAAATGAAATAGGATCGATGCAGTAGGAGACATTTCTGAATTCCTAGCTGTTGGGAACGGTGTTCGGCAGGGTTCGATTCTGGATCCACTACTCTTTATTCTGTATACACATGATTTTTATAATCATGTACATTTTAGCCACTGCTACTTTTATGCCGATCACACGCAGTTTATTTTTCCTTTTCAGGGACCAATCTATGAGAGGTCAATACTAAACAGAACTTTTATGTAGAGTCCGTTATATCGATATCAGAAAAGTTCTTTGTCTCCATAAATCCTATTGAATTTGTGGTAATAGTGTTCGGCAAAAAAGTGGCTTGGAGCCGATGTATTGGTTGTCCTTCTGATTGTCAGAATTAGAGATGTGCCAATTTTTTCCACTGATAGTGCCAAAAACTTGGGGCTTACTCTAGACTGCTCTCTGAATTCTACTCGCCTTGTCAACCTGGTCGTAAGACGCACTTTATGCAACCTCAAATTAATTTACGCCAATATAGGAGAATTCTTGATAGACGCAGTTAAATTACTCTATGTGAATTCCTGGTTCTTAAAAGATTCGCAACGAATACAGCTGTTTCAAAACACTTGCCTTCCTCTAATTCATGGACTAGACAGGGGAGCTCATATATCTGGGCCTCTGAATGACCTTGGATGGCTAAATATAGAGATGAGGAGGATTTTGCATGTCTGTACTCAATATCGTAAAATAATAATTACCCAAAATCTACTTTTACCGACGTTCATGATTTCGACGTTCGGTTTGAATCTCGGCTTACACCACCCAGTCACCTTCCTTCCAATATCGATTTTCTTTTTCGTACATGATCAAAAAAGTCTATAATTGGATCCCTGGAGACCTTGAGTTGAATTTTTCGAGCTTCAAAAAACGGATGAAAAAATTACTCTAAACTTGTGATTTGAATTGCTGACTGGTCCAACTCCAGATATGAGCAGCCTGATACTGTTTGATATTATTCTTCTTAGTTTTTTTTATCAACTCGCTCTAATGCCGACATTTATTATTGTTAACTGATTCAAGTTTTTTTCCAATCAGGCCATGTCTCCGAAGCCCCGATACAATCAGAGGGCGCGCTGGTGTGTCATTACCCCAGTTAACACTCTCCACGTCTGTGAGGTGAGTGATTACTGGGTCCGAGAATCATGTGCACTGAGTAAGCGGAGAGAACCAAGTTACGGCCTTCTGCATTCTTCCGACTAAGTTTTCAGCCGCATCATGGCAAACCGGTATGATTTTTAAGTTTGAGAGCACTGTGTCCATTATTCCACCAAAGACCCCTATCATCAGAACCACCATTTTAACAGAATGGTTTGGGTAAAGCCTATGAAGTTCAAAGAGTAAATCTCGATATTCAGTCCGTTTTTCCTCCCTTTTTTACCGAAAACTCTGTCTACCGCAAGGCATGTGAGCAAATTCATGATGAGCTCATGTGATGTCGAATCAAATGCCTTGCGATAATCGATCCAGGTCATTGGAAGGTTACGCTTATACTGCACGGAGTCCTGCGTGATACATCTGTCGATCAGCAGGTTCTCCTTGCAGCCAGCGACCTCCTGCTTTGAACCTCTCTGCTCATATTGTTTGACTCTCGCCGACTTGATCTTAGCTTCCATCTTGTGACTGCGTTGCTCATGCCTCCCAATCGCAGGGGTGGTTCTCCTCCTTTCCGCTTAGGATAGACAAAAGCTAACTCTGCCTTTTGGTAGAAATTATAATACATGTTTTTTTCTTCTAATGTTTATCATTAAGATACATTTTGATTATTATTATTATTATATTATCTAGCTCGCACAATTCTCTGACTTCTGAGGGTTGCTCTTGTAAGGGTAAACAACAACTATAATTATATTCATGAAATAATATTGTTATTTTGTGCAATTAGGATTCGAATGTTCGTGTTTGAATAAACATTTGTTGCTTTGTGGATACACCAGTCATGACAACGACAATAGGTGAGAATTGAGTAGCATCAAAATTCGAGTTACCGTGGTCTAGAAGGTATTCCTTTAACCCTCAAATCCCTTTACTCTTCCGGTTTTATTATTGGCTTCTTTACGAACGATTCGAACTTCCCGTACTATCTTTGCAGTTCGGATATAAACCTCTGGGATTACGTTCGTTCGAGGCAAGGGCGTTTCGAAGCATAAAAAGTGACTTTATGATGAGAAATTTTCATTGATGTCGGGGGAGCGGTTTAAGTTTATGATTTCGTTTTTATCGTATGTTGCGTATTACGTTCCACAGTGTTCGAAGTGTTGGCGGTTTTACGATACGCGATGGATTTGTTATAGGCCTTGATTATTGATATTGAAGCCGTTGTAAAAAAATGGGGGAACTACAGGGATTGTCGCGTGACACGTTCTTTAGAAGTTTTCGGTGTTTCTATTGGGATAAAATTGTGAAAAATTGGAAAATAAATAATTGATTTTGACTATCGTCAGTGGAATAGCAATTCCGTGAAAAAATTTTCACTATTTACTACCCTTAGAAATGCATATCTTCAAGATTGTCAACACTGAATCATTCAGATTTCCACCAGAGATTGTATACACAGGGTGTATATTTAGTAGTTTTACAGTCTTCAAAGTAGTGAAGTTGGTCGTGGTGTTAGAGTATTTGCTCCCACCCAGACGGCCCGGGTTCGATCCCCGGGACTTCCTGTCACTGAGCTATAGTGGTTCGGATTCCACTTTTATTTAAACTGTAGGTCCCGGATCTCCCTTGCTCGCACAAGCTCTGCTTTTGAGGGGTTTTCTCCGAAAACCTGGGTGATTCGTAAAAACAAATTTAACAAAAAAAAATTACTAATTTCAAGATGAAAAGTTCATATGAATATCTATCCGGAAATGTTTTTCATCGGAGATACTGGGTGTTATTTTGAATAACTTTGCAAGAAATATATTTTTTAATCAAATTCAGAGGGCGCTGCCTACGCTATCATTATTTATTTTAATTTTCTCTAACTATTTTGATAGTGAACTTTTGGGATATTTCATATTTAAATCTTATTCTTTCACCCTTCATTGGCAAAAAAGGTATATTTGCTCAACAACGCTAAAAACAAACATTTTCGAAAAATTTGCAAAATTCTGCATTGATGCAGGTTATGGGGTCACTTAGGCGCCAGTTGAAGTTGCTCAGAACTTGACAAAAACTGAATATTATGTGATAGTCGCTTTTGAGTTTTTATTTAATCATAGTCAGGGGCCCAATTCTCAAATGTCTATTACCCTTTGTCGCATGCGACAAAATATGTCCATCGCCTTTTTCGAATGTGCTTTGGAAAGAGAATATTTTGTCGCATGCGGCACAGGGTAATAGACATTTGAGAATCTGGCCCCTGGATAGGAATTTTTTAGTCAACCCACTTGGTATATACTACTTTTCATCATACTAAATTTGATATTAAATACTTTTCATCCATTAAACAGATGGGTGACGGTCGTTTCTAATTCGGATCTTAGACTATCATGTGTAAAAATATATATGCATGATAAAAAATACTACTATTATTGTTAAAATTGTTATTTCCGTATACCGGCTGCACCCTCACGAGCACAACCCTCAGAAGTCTTTAAAAATCACCAAAACAACAATAAAATCATATATTGAAAATCAGTTCATAAATTCGTCGATGTTGTAGCAATTTTTATCAATAAGACTCCTTTTTAGAGCAGATTTGAAAAGATTTATGTTTGGTGAGAGTTGAGTTGAGGCGTCCATGTCAGTTTGTAATCCAAAGTGAGACCCAGCATTTTACTTGTACGTGATTCAACATGCAATCACGTGGGGGACCATGAAAGTAGTTTATCAAGTCATTTGCATATATGAGAAAAAGTAATGGCCCGAGTATGGAACCTTTTTCGAGCGTCGCTGGTTGACTTCGGGTACTCTTTATAACAACTTTCTGGGTTCTGTCGCTCATTAAGGATTTCATCAGCTTCGAAGCAATCCCTCTTACACCATATCGCTCCAGTTTCAACAGTAGGAGCTTATGATTCAGACAATCAAAGGCTCTAGAGAAGTCAATGAACAGCTCATAGACCTGAAACTTGCAGTCTAGAGCATTTATTATGTGTATAGCAAACGCATTGTTGAAAATTCCGTCCCGAGCGCACACTCATAAAATATCGGGGAACAAACGTCTAACTCATGAATAGATGAACAGCTGGTTCCAAAATGACAGTGGTAACCTCTGGACGACCGTTGATATGTGAAATAAACTTATGAGAAAAATATGGCAAAAACATTTTGACGGTAAAACACACTTTATTCATATATCATTAATAAAAGATCAAAAATGATGTCTTCGTAAAGTAATAACGCAGCAGGTAGGTAAATCTTCGGTGATTTTTTTCTGCAATTTTTTTTTCGATTTCTCCAGGTTTCCGAGATATCTCTCAGAAACTAATCTAACAGCTTTCGTAAGAGTGCATATAGGTATTCAGATCCATTCTAGCTCTGTGGCAGACGATATTTCACCAAGTATAGTATGCCTAGAAGGCAAATGATGGCAGAAGAATCCATGTATGTTGACTTCCTGAAAGACCTTGATTAGTCAAAGGAGGAATTAATTAACATTACAGGGCATGTGGAGAACAATTGACTGTTGAATCTCCCTGACGTGGACGAGAAAAATGCCCGTGACGTCATTCCGCTCTACAATTACTCCGAAACGCGAGATTTATTTAATTATCGTCGTTTCCAACACCCGGTGGAGCACTTTGATGTTTAACGCTTCCTATAAAATTTCGAAAATAATAGAGCTGGTAATTATCCCCAGATTTTTTACTGCGAAGCGATGAAAGTGCTCTTCGTTTTTCAGAAGTAAAATAGCTTTGAAGAAGAATTCAATGGAATCGAACGTTTATTCGTATCTCGCTGTCAATGCTGTGCAATTTTTTCTGTCATATTAGTTTAGAGAAAATATCATCGATATCAGGCGATGAAATGTGGAAGAGAGGACCAATAAGCAAATTATTCTTATTAAAAAATACTGTTTAGTAATTATCGCGCCTAATAACAGAACAGCTCTCTCTGTGAAAATGTTTTTGATTATACATTTTCTTGGGTGGTTAGTTGGTTTGAAGCTGACGGGCCAGATGCTGGGTTTACCCTTGAGGGTGTCCCTTAATACAATGCCTTGGTCATTAAATAATTTGCCAGGTAGGGGAACGAGGAGTTACCCATAGCCGTTTCCTTTTGTTGTTCATAAAGGCAACTTTCTACATGCAAAAGGTTTCGTTTCATGCTCAATTTAGTGAGGGAAAACATTCTTCAATTTTGTCTGTGAAAGTTCATTCAACCCAGCATGAGAACGTACGCCCGAGTTACAAGAATCCATTCAGCAGGAAAGCAATATAGTTCAGTCGACAGGTAGTTGCAGATAGAAAAAGGTCGGAAGTTAATGAAACTTTAAGATGTTGTTCAGGGATGATTGATTAATATTTTCTCAAGTTTTGGACCTCGAGGACCCTGTGCTAAAAAAGTAGGGGGAGAAAACTGCAAATTTTTCGACCTTAGTGTGGTTTTTCCTCAATAACATTTTTGCCTTACGTTCTACAGCAAAAACGTCATCATACTTTTTTGTAGATCGTCAAATTCCCTACGAATTCGATGCCTCAAACATGTTTAAGTGTCGATTTGTTACCGAGATATGGCGAGATATGAAGAATAGATAATTTTTCAAATTTTATCACAAAATGCTAAATTCCAACCTATTTCTTCTGTTATACAAGAATTATGATGAAATGTAGTTGCTATTATAATTCCTACTTGAAATCACCAACTTTAGATAACCCCCACCCCTGCATGCCCACCAGGTGTCAAGTCGTTCCTCCCATGGACAAGAGAGTGTCGGGCCGAGGGGAGTGTGAGATCAGCTACAGCAGTAAAAATCTGGAAAACAATAGATGTTAGAACACTGCTCCCGTGGAACTGCGGAATGCAAACGATGAGTCAATATTCAACATAGAAGGCTGAAATTTGCCTATTCTACCTGCGCTACCTAGACCTATTTGTTTTCGATTTTTGAGGTCATATTAGATCACTTTTCTTTCAACATGACTCTATTATTCATTAATTCTAAGAAGAAATCGAAAAATAGTAATTATAGAAGGGTATAAGTACCTCAGGTAGATTAGTCAAATTAGGTAATAAGAAAATTAAAATTAGGGATTGGTAAAAATGGGACAGAGATTGTTTAACCACTCAGAGTATACATAAGATTAAGTTAGATAAGTAACATTAGAAACCTTCAGTGAAAGGAGCATCGAGTGTTACTGACAGTTTTGGTTTTAGGGTAATTTTCTGAGATGGCGTCTATATCTCGTGGATCAGACTTGTGTTTTCTTTGTGAAGGAGGAGTTGAAGCAGGTGAACTAACTGTAGTGAAAGCCAGAGGAGTTGCCAGACTGTTGTAGTCCAGTGTGAAAAGGAAACGTTCGGCAGATGAACAGTTTCTGCGTGAGTTGAGTGAAGTAAGAGTACACAGTGCTTGCCAAACAAGGTACAACAATGAGAAATTAATTGCTGCATTTACACGTCGTGGATGTGACACATCCAAAGCTCCTTCTCCTGCACCTACCCGACGGTCACAAGTTGCGAAATTCGACTTCACCAATGCGTGTTTTCTTTGTGAGGAAGCTATCACTGATGATTTCAGAGCTAAACAGGCAAAGTTGCCCTTGGAAAGGAGCAATGCAACAGTCAAAGTGACTACCCGAAATTTCTAATAGCATCATCGAAAAGGCGAGGATGCGTGGAGACGACTGGGGGAAGAAAATAGAAGAGCGCATTAGCCAGTTGCAGAATTTGGACACTGATTTAGTCGCCGTCAATGCTGAGTATCATCAAAAGTGCCTTGCAAGCTTTTACCATCCACCTAAGTCATCGCATAAAAGAGGATTCCGCCCATCGCCGAGTGTTGACGAAACCATGCAGGTGATATTTTCATACATTGACGAGAATAGTGATGAATGCCAGTTTTCCATTCAGCAGCTGATTGAGCTGATTGAGGAAGACCGTCGATCAGACAGCAAAACTGTCAAAAATCGTCCTTTCTTTTTTCTTCCTGTCCTGGGATAATTATGTAAGGGAACGGGGGGGATATCGATCCGAAAAGTAACTGATATCAATACCAAAATGATGTGAATAGGTACGGTTGGCTTTCATCAGAAAGTTAGCTTTTGAGAATTGGGGTTGGGTGGGGAAAGGAGGAGTGGGGTGTCCAAAGTTGGTGACTTCTACTAAGAACCATAATTACTACAACATTTCATCATAATTCGGGTATAACAGATGAAATAAGCTGTAGTTTTGCATTTTCTGTAATTTCTTAGCAAATTTTGAAACATGAACTTTTTTTTGACGTGCCATATCTCGGTAACGAATTCACATATATACATGTTTTTTTCAGTCAATTGTATAAAATTGTACGTTCTACAAAAAAGTATCGATATGTTTTTTCCGTAGGACGTAAGAGAAAAAAGTTATCGAGGAAAAACCGGAGAGAGGTCAAAAATTTTGCAGAATTCCCTTCACACAGGGTCCTCGAGGTCCAAAACTTGAGAAAAAGTTGATTAACCATTCCTGAAGAACTTCCTGAAGTTTCATTAACTTCCGACCTTTTTTCACCTAACCCCACTTTTTTCAACCTGTCGACTGAACTACTAGCCCTGTCTTCGTTTTCAGAACTCACATTTATCTGGGAGCTCCTGGTTTATTTTCTCCTAGCGTTAGAAACCTTAGCCTTGACAAGCTCTTCTTCCTGACAGAACCTGCATAGCATTTATCTTGTCACAGTTATACTCATATGTTTGTTGAGGCTGCAATGCTCTGTTAGAAGTCCTACTAAAATTCTAGTAGTGCTCCTCTTCTGGCTTGATATTAATTCTGTGAATGTTGGCTGCGGTTGTTTGTTAAACTTTTTGGCCTGTCTCATTCCTGGTGAATTGTTCCACCATTCTTGAGCTGTTGGATCAATTATTTGGTGTTTCTTTTTAGTATAGCTTTTGTCACACTGCAAAACAATTCTGAGCCATTCAGGGTCTTACTTGCTAGCTCCTTCACGGGCTAGTGAATCGACCTCTTCATTGTCTCTATAACCTGTGTGTGCTGGTACCAGGCTAGGGTTAGGGCTTCAATGCTTCCCCAAACTAGTTTGGAGTTAACTTGCATTGAGTTGATTGCTTTGCAGTCTCAGCCAATATCAATGAGTCCCAAACTAGTTTGGAGTTAACTTGCATTGAGTTGACTGCTTTGCAGTCTCAGCCAATATCAATGATTTTTTCTGAAAACTGGAGCGCAATGGTATATTGCGACGATTTCCGCTTGAAATATCTTTGCGTATATATCTAAGCTCAGTGAGATTTTTATCTTCGGTTTGGTTCCTTAAATCCCGGCTCCTGAACATTTATCAGTTTTTGAGCCATGCTTCTAGACAGTAATTTCCGCTTTGATGGGAGGTCCGTCGTTCCACGCATCCCTGTCCGTTATACTCATCTTTGTCAAAGCTAAATCCGGGAAGTATGCCATCTGATGGCATTCTTATAACAAGGTTGTTTTTTAAATCTTCGTATAGTCTCTCCCGTGCATGTTGCTTATGGGTTCTTGGGCCAGTTGCACAGGTTACACTTATCGCTTTAAATGTCACTTGCAGTTGAGAATCCGATAGAATATGTTGAATGGTATGTCAAATATATGAATACTTTCACATTCTAACTGATTCATAAATTAAAGCTTCACTCAAACCACTAAGCGGAAATGGTGCAATCGGCTTCTTGTCGTCTAAGCAACCTGCTCGTGACTAACCTGGCTTCGCCTTGAATTTATATGTGTAGTGGAATCGGGTTGACCAAGACATCTAGTGCGTCTATTGGGGTGGTTCTTATGGCCCGGTGGTACTCAGACAGGCTTGTCTTAGCAGTGCTTCGAGCCGTCAAATCACTTCTACCTGTTCGGTCTTTGGCCACCATACCACCGACCCGTACGTTATTAAGGGTCTGATAACTCAATCATAGAGACAGGTAGTCATTCCAGGTTGTGGCCCTCAAGTTATTCCGCACATTTTCCCCCGCATAATGAAGGCTAATGTACTTTTTTCTATAACTTTTTGTAGGTTTTGATTCCATGTTAACTTATGGTCGAAGATTACTCCTAAGTTCAGTACAGGTGACCTAAATTCTTTAGTTACCTCTTTTCATGTAAATATAAATATTGCGGTATTGTGAGGGGTTCACTGTCACTCCTATTCACACCACCTGTAGATTATATCTAGGACTGTCCTTGCAAATTTGCCTTTTGCAATAATCGCAAAGTCGTCGGCATATCCTAATCAATGAAAGCCTCTGGAAACTAGTTTTTTAATCAGTTCGTCCATTAAGATTGCCCAGAGTAGGGGCGGTAGCACCCCTTCCTGAGGGCATCCCCTATTTGTTCTAGCTGTTGGTGTTATTACCCCAATTACTGATATAATAACCCTGTTTTTGAAGTTGACGTTAATCCAAGTTATTGCTAGAGCGTTTGTAGGTGGATGCATTATTGAAGGCCCCCTTAATGTCTATAAATGTTGTCTTTCAAGGACTTTGTTATAAGTCTGTTGACTTGCCTGGCTGATACGCATACTGGCGTTCGTTGAGCGGGCATGTTTAATTTCTTATGTATCTATCTATCACTAATAACGTTGGAAAGGCATTAGAATATTGGGTGTCTTGTCATCTATTCTTCCAACTATTGGGAGATAAATGACTCTCACCTCTTGCCACATCGTAGGTATATGTCGTAATGTTATGCAAGCCTTGAATATACGGTACAGGTATCGAATGAGTTATTCCTTGCCTTTCTGGAGAAAGATCCAGGGAATTTGAATGGTCTCATCATAGAAAATACACGTTATGAAAATTATCTGACTCAAAGAAATATTATAACAATAAATTTTTTTGACTGGGTTACTTCCAATATGTGTTTTATAAAGAATTGAATGATTTATTCATTTATGGTAGGTAACCAAATTTTCCATTAGCTTTCATACGATTGGTTTGGCTTCTTTAGGGTGTTTTGTGATGATACGTAATACGTGTAACCACCTCCAACATGCATCTGAAGATTAGTGAGCCCATTTGGTGAAGCTAGGAGTTAGTGAGCTAAATGATAATAAAATCATCACAAAATCGTTATTTGGATTTTTTTTCCACTGAATTGGGACTGGTGTTTTTTTGATGCGCATCCACCAAAAAACCGAAATTTTTCTACTGGTTGGATGGAGACCATGTGGGTCTTAAAAATTGTGTGAATCATGCCCTTTGATAAATAAACAAACTCTCTGTATTCCTGGAATTTTCCAGCAAGTCAAACCTAATTGAAAATTTGTTGTCAGAGATCTAATAAAAATCATCTATTTATTCGGTAGCTACTTTCATATCTTAAAACAACTAATAAAAAATTACTGTTGAATCCATTCTTCCGCAACATGCATTATAAATTTCAACAAAAAGTACGCAGTAAAAAAAACTGCTGTCCCTCACAACCATTCAATTATATCTGTTGAGAATCGTATACAGGTAGTTAACCGTGGTAAGTTCCCATTATGAAGAGTGTTGCAGATACGTGGTATTGATAACATTGAAATTAATTCCATGACCTGCCTTCAGACATTGCGAAATATTCGATCGCCTATATTAAAATGATATTTTTATTGAACACGTCAATCAACAACTACCTATAGGAAGTTTGTTAAGAGAATTTCAACATTTATCCATATTCCTGATAACGTTTAATATCATTTAGCATTGACTACATTTTGATGAAATATAGCTGTGTTTTATACAACATTCAACAATTTCAACGAATTATAGAACTGGAACAGAAAATAACACTTTACTGCAATATTGCCGTAAGTCACAAAATTTTTTGTTCAAATTATACTTTGAGAAATCACCATGTACCTCTCCATTCGAGAACTTCATATTATTAAGTACCAATCGCTATTTCATGAAGAGATTGCTTATATCGTGATATCATCCTAGACTAATCACTCATCATAAAAGTGATAGATGGCTCTTTTATGCCGTTGCATGTGTCGGCCCACCATTCATAATAATCAAAGAGTGTATCGACGTGGGAGTTTCTCGGGAACTTTGCAATATAAGTGGAAAATGACGCAACAAGTCAAATATTTCCGTTTGGGCAGTAACTGCGATAAATAATTTATGGGGACGTTGATAATAATGATAATACTTTCCGTTATAACAAATACATGAGTGAATAGAATAGAAATTTATTCGTGCAGTATATACATCAATAAATGTTTGCATACGTCAACAATTATAAATAAATAAATTGAAACAGATAAAAACATAATACCTACAGACATTATCAGACAGGCGACGGATTACGTAATGAGTCGAAATTATTAAAATATTCCTCAAATGTGTAAAAGGCATTTTGTGAAAGAACATTCTTAATTTTTACTTTGAAAGTGTTTATACTCGTTTCAGGAGTCTTAAACTCATTAGTTAAAGCGTTAAAAAAATTTAATGATTGATATAGATATGAGTTTTGTGATTTACTTAATCTATATTTGGGTAGCCTTAAACTTGTTTTGGCCCTAGTATCATGGCAGTGTATGTCCTCCGGCTTAGTCAATTTATTTTCACCTTTCAACTTTTTTACATACACAAACATTCATATATGTAGCAAGATCGAAGAGTCAATATACTAAAAACCCTTGAAGAAAGGTTTGCAATGTTCGTCATATTTAGCTTGTGCCATAGTTTTGACGACTTTTTTTGTAATTCAAATATCATCTCTAGATGACATGATGAACCCCATATAATTAGTCCATATGTCATTATGCTATGAAAAATGGCAAAATAAGTTATTCTTAAACAATATGTCGTTGTTGTGTTGCTAAGTTGACTAATTATGTATATGCACGTGGACAGGCGCTTTGATAATTTGTGAATATGTGGTAAGAAATTTAGAGACGAATCCAAATACACTGCGAGAAGCTTAATTGGTTCGATATTAAGTTTATTATTTTTAGTTGAGAAATCTGAAGTTTTGGTTTTCATTTAGAGTAAGATAATTGCTTCTAGACCAGTTTGTTATAAAACTCTCAGATTCATTAGCATTCGAGAGTAGATTGTAAGACGTGGTGTCAGTTAATAAAAAAATGGCATCATCAGCATACATTATAGGACACGCATAAGGCCACTATCTATAGTCCATAGAAACCCAGGTGCTGGATAAAACCTGGATAATACACGCGAATATTCGGAGTTGCCTCAGAATTTCGAATAAATTCTACAAAAATATTTAGAGATGCCTTAGAATTTTTAATACATTCTACAAAATTTAACCGGAATAGAAACAAGCTTGGATTTCAGTAAAACTTGGAATCGGATAATAAAAATCTATTTTCAGGTAAAACCAATATCAATAACAAACAGTTTCTGATTGATTTGGCCGTTACTTGATGAAGATCCATACTAATTGTACAGAATACACAGTGTCTTTTTTTCTATGTATTTTGTACAATATCAAACAGGTTTCGGAAATCAGTCGTCAGTCAGGATCCATACGAGATAAAGGCACTCCCCCTTCAGTAGGCTCAAAAGAAGCAACCAGTCAGTGTTGGAATCGAATCAACTATCTAATTTGATCTGAGAGGATATGTAGAAGCTTTCGCTCAGCCAAGTTATCTTGTTGAGCGATATTAACAACTCCATGCGGCTTAGGCACTTCCGAAAGAGGTGACAACACGCCGTTGTCGTCATGATACACAAGCAGAGCCAAAACCCGACCTTCCCGCAGAACTACCAGTCTGTCAGCCTCCACAGCTCTGTTGTTTTGCTTGACGATCAATTCGATATCACTCCACTGGACTTCAAGCTTCAAGGATGGTCAAAGAGACTATCACTGAGCTAAACAGAGGCAAGACCACTTGCTTCTATTCTATTTAATTCTGTTAGGTGGGGGTATAAATACACTGCGACCTGAAAGAAATATTGTGTCCCCTTCTGCTATCCAGTGATTCTGAAGAATTTAGAAAATTCAAGATATTGGATGGTTTCTATTTAATATCAAGGGGCGCAATTCCATGTTCTTCACAGTAATGCATTCTGAGAAAATGTAAAGAGGTCTCGCCATCTTCCTGGCGGAATCTGCAATCGCCTTTCTTTACTAATCCGAGCTTCTTGAGGTGCACCCTCAGCCGGGAATGTCCTGTTAGAATTCCCGTTAGTCTACCAGATAAATTATTCAATCACTCAATCATTGGATCTCTTCTGTTTCTCTTTGGTAATGTTATGTTTAAAATGGGCGGGTCTGCTCTTTCCTCCACTGCGACCTGTAAAGGTCAATTGTGGCTCACACCAATTCGTATTTCACCAACTAAACCCAGCTTCTTGACGAAGCCGATTAGTTCATTTGATGTATGATCTTTCCGGTCTGAGAGAGAGAGTGAAACTCTGCCAAAAATAGAAAACCTGATTCGATCCGTGGCGGGGCAGGCACAAAGTATGTGATCTGCTGTTTCATTATCTTCAGACAGAGACGACATGTCAGATCCTACAGTTTTAGCCTTACCATGTGATGATTCAAACGACATTGGCCTGGAAGTATTTTGGTCGAATTCTTCGAGGAATGTATGAATGCCTTGGAATGAGCCAATCCTAGTAGATTTTGCCAGAAGTTTAAAACCTTGTTGTCAAGGTTTTCAATGTATATGTTCCAAAACTTAGTGATATCCTAATGGCAGGTTCTGGTCCATTGAACCAACTTGCGGCAACTTCTCTTGCAAGAAGGTCTGCCGTTTCATTGTCCTCCATAACGGAGTGGCCAGGAATTCAGACCAGAGACAGACTGTTGAGTCTTTTTATTGAGGAGAGTCGTTTCGGGCAGTTTGACACCTGCAGTGCTTCCAAAGCCACTTGGCTGTCAGAAAATTTTGATTAATCTTTGTGAGAGGTTGGTTTCTTCTAGTCTCTCTACACATAGATCGATGGCGTGAATTTCTGCCTGGAATACTGTCGCATATAATCCTAGACAGATTGATATTTCTGTTCTAGGTATACTATTGTATACACCTGCACCAGGTCATGAGGGTGTTTTTGAACAATCTGTGAACCAATAGTAGTGGCTCTCAGTAGTTTCTCTTCTTGGAAGACCCAGTCGTCTTTCTTCGGAATCAGAACGGAATAAGGCAGGTCAAAATTGACTGTCGGAGGTGTTATTTCAGAGGTCATTTCCAGAATGCTGTGACTTTCAGTATCAATCTGCAGTCTAATACGCTCCGTTTGCAATTGGCAATATGCATGATTCTGTAGGTTGTCCATCCAGCCTTTCTCTCCAGGAAGATGTGGAGAGAAGTTATAGAAGTTATAGGTCTAGCAGGATTTTCATACCTGCTGCCGGTGTAGTGCTGAGGGCACCAGTGTTCGCCAGACAAGCCTGTCTCTGTAATCTTGAGAGCTTCACCTGGGCCGGTCGCTGTGAAGTTTTCGGCCACCAAGAAACGGCACCGTATGTGATCATTGGTCTAACAACCATCACATATATCTAGTGGATTTGTTTGGAACCTAGACCCCAAAATTTTCCACAAATCCTCCTACATTCCTGTAAGGACATTCTGGCTTTGTGAAGAACCTAGATAGGTGATCTCTAGATATTTCACTTCTGCTGCAAATTGAAAGGAAGTAGAGTTAGGTTTTCCAGATTTCTTTTTCTGTATTATCACAGTTTTGCTGAAGATGACATACATCTTTTGCCTCCAACACCAACTGTGAACGTCGTCCAACTCTCTTTGGAGAGTATTGGATGCTACTCTTCTCGGAGTGGTCCCTGTGCCGATGATAAAGCGTGATAAACGAGTAACAGAGGCCTTTCATCTACAGAATGCAGTGGACAAATTTTAACTCTGGTTCTTGAAATACGAGTTAACACGAAAAAAACGCAATCAATTAACTTAGGGAGAAAGACGTATCACCCGGCCAAACGGATCAGAATTTTAGGAAAGGAGATAGACCGGCAGCCGTTGTTCAAGTACCTGGACCTGACCCTGGACCACACATTAACGAGATGGAGAAAATTCGTGCCTCTGGCGTGGGCGAGCATTACCTGATTCTCAACAGGATGAAAAAAATTCATGTCAAGGAACAAGTTTTTTTTATATAATTCATGATCAGGTCTGTTATCATGTACGCCTAAGATGCGTGGGGGCAGACCAGTCCAATTCACTTAGCTGCAAATGTCCGAGAATGAGAATAAACGCTACGTGGTTTGTGCGGAACATCCAAGTTCTCGATAATATGAAGCTGCTTTCAATAGACTTAAAATGTTTCTGAATCCTCGTTAGCCCCTACCAGGGTAAGGTATAAGACACATTGAACTTTAATATAAGTAAATCTCAATCTTCCTTAATTCATCAATCAATTTACCTGTGTATACCTATATTTTGTTGTATTATAGAATTTAATACGATATTGACGAGAAGCAGGGGCTTTTGTAAGGGGGAATGTTTTCTGAAATGGATACTAAAAATAACTTTTTTGATTATCAACCCACACTTTACTCGTTTATATTGATGATTTATCAACACTGAATCTATACTTGCTTGAGTAACTCTGTATATAATACAGACCATAAAAACCATATAGCTTTCGTTACTCCATGCTCGAACATAATACATCGTGAAACCACTTTAAGGTCGTCAGGAAATGAACTGTGAACTTTCAGGGTATCATGTGTTCATTACCTGGACAATGGAAACGTGGTGCTGGGAAATAATGAAACTCTGAGAAAGCATTGTTTACCATTTGCCTCATTTATTATTTAGCAGAAATCCCAGATAAAGGTCAACCGAGTGGTTTACAAACACTAGAATATTTTAATGATCTGGTAGAATCGTGAATAAGTTAGTGAATCTTCGTTTGGTGATAAACAAATCGCTAAATCAGATTGAATTGCATACATATAGTTCACCGAACCACTTTCTCATCTTTTGGATCAAATAAAAAAAAACTTCGTTGAAACGGTGCACCAATAGTTTTATGAAGCCAAATAAACCAAAATTTTCAATATAACTACCCTTTGATGAGAATTACCAAACACTGTTTATTGCTTTTTTAGACGGAAAATACTAAGTTAGGTAATATCAGAAAATTACAACACTTGATGAAAATGCAATAAAGTGGAGAAAATAATCTACAGATGTGCATAATTGTTCTAGATTAATGCAAAATCCTACAGTGTATTCGTAAATTATGTGTACACATGTCTACATAAGATTCTACTCATGAAATAAATGATATTTGATATAGCAGATTATGTTCAAATATCACAGAAATATTAATTTTTGTTTATAGTTTCTACAATTTTCAACAGTTTCTCATAATATCTGGCAGATTCGTTAAGCTAATTTTTCAACCACCAAATTTCCGCCAATGGTCAAAACTTATAATTTTCCACCCAATTCTACATCAAATGGTCAACTTACAAGCTCAATTATAATAATTACCGAAGTAATTCAATATGAATATATTAATGTCAGTTGCTATTTATAGACATTATATGGTTATTCAATTTATATATGGCATCACACGTTGAAAAGTGAGGGCCTCATCTTTCCTTGCTCGCAAAATTCTCTCGAACATATATTTGAGGGATTGCTCGTGAGGGTGCATAGCCGCTTGAAGGATGGAATGAAATTGAAAAAAAAATTTAAATTTCAAAATATCCGACAATAATCTCGAAACCTTGCCAGACTATAGAAATACAATATCTTCTTTTATATAGTAGTTTCCTTATTGAGGAGCAATGAACGAATATATGTCGAATGTATAATTCAATATACATCGTAGTATTAGACAGGATTGTAGTTGTTTTTTTTGGCAGACATTCGCTTCGTTTTTTTTCACTTTGTGGTAATTTTTCTGGGATTTTTTATGAATTGGATGGGGGAGCGAGAGATTTTTCTGAAACTACAGTTATCTCCAAACATATTGAAAATATAGTGTTACAATCTTGAATCCGAACCTGATCATTTCTGTTTAGATACTCAAACTCAGCTCGCACGCATGACATCATCACGGTAAAGAAGAAACGAGAGCTCCTTTGCTTTAGCCGCAGCTTCAAATTGTCGCCGACAGTTTTCCCATGGAGTTTTTCCGTCGAACGGAGACTGTTTCAGTGAAAACTTTCCTGCTTAAATACTGACTTCAAAATCCTTCAAGTCCTTGTGACCATCATCCAAATCTAAATTCAGATCCAGTTGCTGGGGTGTGGGCTGTATCAATCCGTTTTCTTTTATTTTGTAAATATCTTTCTCAATTCTCTCCTTAATTTGATCACTTTTTTTTTCATTTGTTTCGACAGCTCACAATCTCTCTTCTAGTCGAATCGCCACATCGCAAAATTATCTTTCCAAGCCTTCTGAGCTTTCTAGGAGCTTCTTTTTTTGCATGGTTTTGTGAAGCGCTGCGAATTCTATAATAGTTTCTCTTTCAAGCTCCCTACATTTTCTTGAAGTTTCTCTCTCGAAACCTTTGCATATTCTAGAAGCTTCTCCTCTAGGCTCCTTGAATTTTGTTGAAGCCTGGTACTGCCGGATTGAAAGCAGCAAGTACAACATTAAGAGCCGCCTTCAATCTAGCAGTACCTTATGGAGCTTCCTCACCAAGACGAAAGCTGAAAATACTCCCATGTGAATGTGGAGGTTCTTACATCGGAGAGCCCAAGAACCGTCATCCGTAAAAATAACCGAACACAGACTGACTCAACGGGTATTGCTGACCATTCCTGGACAGAGCACCATCGAATTCTTTGGGACAAGGCTAGTTTTCTTCATAGAAACGAAAATCTATAGAAACCGCGTATATCGAAGTCAATGCGTGGAAATTAAAAACGTATGGAGAACAATCATAGACCGCTTTGGAAAGAAAAAAAATTGCGAAATTTTACGCGCCACAGCACCTCCATGATTACACCTTAATTATACCACATCAACAACAGACCTATAAAAATCTCGAATCGTCTGAACTTGTCAGTATTCACCTGAAGACGACTGCGGATACAACCAATCGAAACGTAGTGAAAAAGTGAAAGGACCCATTAAGACGATGGACGTCCGAAACCCAAGTAATCAACGGATACGGTGATATGGTATCTATATCAAATGTTACTTCATCCAATGAATAATATCTTCAAAGTCGAATTTGCAAATGTGGTACAGGCGTTATGTGGAAAATTTATCTGGCGTTCCAAGCTCCTCCGCCATATCTTCACAAATTTTGTGCTCTATATTTTGGTGCACCGTCAAGATAATTTCCAAGAAATTGTGGATAAAATATAATTTATTCAATTCAGAACGAAATTTTCACATTTTTCGTAGCTAGAAAGCTGGTACAAGGTACCTGCATAAGTCTATACATATTTTAATATTAGTACTCCTTCAATGATGAAAATATATTCATTAATCACAATCAACTGAACATAGGAGGAATAAAATTGGTTGTAATGAAATGGTAAAGGGTCATCTTGTGCTGGTTTTCAACTTTACCAAGTTTGGAACAACAATTATACTGTAATTTTGTTAGATTTGCTTCAACAACTATTGATAAAGCTTTATCAGAAGAATATGGAAAAAAAGTCTGGTTAATTTTGTATTCTGTCGCACGGTTGGTCGTAAAAATAGTATATCTTCATAAACAGCTGAAGAACCAATTGTTTCTTCTGTTTAAAGTTGCATTCGAACGGCGTTGCTCAATTATTGATTACTGTATTGTTTGTGATCGCAGGGCCACAGTTTTTCTTTCTTTTGATCTTTCACTTCTTTCAGAAGAAACAACTGGTGGTCTTCCACTTCTTCGCAAAAGTTCTGGATCACAGGGAACTTCAATCCTGATGTCTAACAACGATTATTTTTTATCCTGAACTATCTGGAATTTCTGGATGATGCAATCCATTTGCTTTTTTACAAGTTTTGTTCGATTTTCGCTGATCGCTGAATTATTCAGTAAATTTCCATCAGTAGCTCATCTTCGTGTAGGTTATTACATTTCTCTTGGAAGGTAGTCGATAGACAATTTCGAAGGGATTCAACTAGATCATTTCTCGTAAATGACATGTTATAGACCGCGAATCTGCTATAGAAAGAAGATTAACCTACTTGGATGTACAACTTATAGTATAATGAAGAAAATCTAGCAATATTGCAAATAATTTTTTCAGAAACTGATCTCTTAGACCGTAAATTATTTTTTAGGCAACAATTCAGCTCTTCATCTAACTCAATTAATGTAAAAATAATGTTTATATAACATGAAAATGTTCTACTCCTGCAACTGCCTTCATATCAAATTCAGTTATATACTTCCCCACAAGTTCAGAAATTAATTAATTACACACACAACAATTACTAACAAAGCACACTACAATCACTAACAAAGTTTCATCTGATAAAATATCAAAAGGGATGCTACCGGATTTCCGAGAAGGATCAGTTATTGTACCCAGGTAACAATTAGAGTAATTTCACATAACAATTCGCAGAAAATCCCAACTCTGTAGTTATGATTTTGACCACAATTTCTTGGAAATTCGCTTATGTGGTTCGGTGCGAAGGTACCATCAATGCGTGGGGTAAACTTCCTCCGCAAAAGCCCTTTGACTAGAGACCTTGCCAGACTCAGGAAATACGATAATGGGCACCGCAAATACGGCGGAATTATTTATCAAGCGCTGGAGCTCATCCAGGAGCGCCGGGAAGAACCGGTTCCATAGGGAAACCAGTCGACTGATTTCAAAAGACCTAGTACCTCAACTCGGTTTAGTGCTGCAGTCTTATAGGAATTCACGAACTTCTGACCTTACAACTCATATGAAGCGATATCTACATTCAGCAAACTGATAAATCACGTATAAGCTATGCAGGACGCGTCCTCCTGAATTGCTATTAACGGCCAATCAGAAGGGTTCGTTTTCTCGTCATCCTTTTTACCTGTCCTACTGGACTGGTTTGTGCAATGTATTAGAATCTTCAAAAAATACAATAATTACCTACACATATCTCATTTATTAATTAATGCAGCTATTATCATTGCCTGTAATTAGCATTGATATCGGAATTTTGTTGTAGGACTCATTCATATTACTACTCATAGTGAACGATACATATTTACTTCTTTGTTGTAATATTTCAACAAAATTTTTCCCATTTTGAATCATGCAAGATACCCGTATTTCTCTCTATTGATTCCTAGATAGTGTGTCCCAGCTAAAACTTGTCACCCCCCTAATATCCGAACTCATGAAAAAAATGGAAAATCGCTCAGACCCGTCGATTTGTATTTCAAGGGGGAACACTTTCACCATATACACCATCATTGTGTTGTCAACCCCCTCAACCCCAGCACCCCCTACTTCAGAATTTTCAATGGGACTACTATACTTGTGATACATCATTTTGAAGGGAATCCAATCCCAAATACATCGGTGTACTGAAATTGAGGATCGATCAAGTGTTGTTGAAGTTTTCATGAAAACTAATTTTTTCCAGATATTTTTATTTTTCATCACCTAACATGTTATCATCGTATGAAAGGTTCAAAATGTGAACCATTCAGTTCCATACAGAAGTATAAGCGATCTTCGAAATTTCTTCGCACATTGCTCAACATTTCTGGAGTCACTGCACGACACTCCACAACAATTCTCCTGCGTAGATCATCAAGAGAAGTTGGCTGGGTAATATAAACTTTGGATTTCAAATGACCCCATAAAAAGAAGTCTAATGGTGATAAATCAGGAGATCTAGCCGGCCATTCTATTGGTCCTCGCCTTCCAATCCATCGCCCTGTGAAATTGTTATCTAAAAATTGACGTACAGGTGCAACAAAATGTGGAGGAGTTCCATCTTGTTGAAAGGTGAGCTGACCGTCAAGTAACCTATCATCGTCTTCAAGTAACTGAGTGATTCTGGGGTTCACAGTTGTATCAAGAAGTTCAAGATACGTTTGTCCGTTAAGGTTACCATCAATAAAATATGGACCTACAATATGGTCTCCCAGAATACCAGCCCAAACATTCAATTTCTGGGGAGTTTGTGTACCAATGGGAATTTACGTCACTCCAGTATCTGCAGTTGTGCCTGTTCACATGTCCATTTAAATAAAAAGAAGATTCGTCAGAAAAGCACACATTGTAGAGGTAATTATTATCACCAATCAATAATTGACTCATGATTTCACAAAACTCTGTACGTCTGTCAGGATCATCTTCATTTAATTCTTGTACATTCTGCATTTTATAAGGATGGAATTTTGCGTCTTTCAGAATTCGATGTACGCTGCTTTTCGAAACTCCAGAAATAGTCTCAAGTTGTCTTAACGATTGAATGTTGTCCATCACTGCATGTCCTACAACTGCAACAGCGACCCCTTCATTTCTCATAGGCTTCTCTCGTTCATGTTTTTTATTCAGCACTGATCCCGACTCCAAGAACTTATTCATCAATTGAAGCACGTACTGATATGATGTGGTGTTTTCTGGATGACTTTCATTGAAACTTCGAGCCGTAGCTCTAGCACATCGTCCATTTTCAAAATACGCAGCTACAATGGATATTCTCTCTTGTACAGTATAAACCATTTTCGAATGTTTTCAAATTGTTGAATGCAGTGACTCGAATACATCAATTACCAAGGCGTAAACAAAGATATGCGTATACAAAAACACATGAGGGCAATTTTTTTTTCATAAAAACGTCTGTCTCACCTTCGAAACTATTATTTCTGACAGCATATTATTTTTCAATACAGTGGCGTACCCACAGTGAACCTTTCTTACGACGCTAACATTTGAGGTGATGAAAAATTAAAATATCTGGATGAAACTCAGTTTTCATGAAAACTTCAACAACACTTGATCGATCCTCAATTTCAGTAAACCGATGTATTTGGGATTGAATTCCCTTCAAAATGATGTATCACAAGTATAGTAGTCCCATTGAAAATTCTGAAGTAGGGGGTGCTGGGGTTGAAAGTGTTCCCCCTTGAAATAAAAATCGACGGGTCTGAGCGATTTTCAATTTTTTTCATGAGTTCGGATATTAGGGGGGTGACAAGTTTCAGCTGGGACATACTGTATTGTTCTACAACAGAAGAACTTTTCAATCCCTCTTGTCTCTTAAGCAGCGAAAGATTTGCTTCAGCATAATGCCCCGTGTATTTACGGGCATCGGATAATTTTAGAAATGTTGCGCACCTTTGCGCAATACACCCGCCTTGACCATTTTTCATAAACAAGAAACTTATTCTGAATATTCTTGGATCTTAATGCTAAATACTTTCATTATAATTCTAAGAAATTTGCTTGAATTTCATTTATCACGGTAAACACTTTTTTTTGGTTCGTTTTTGTGTTTGGAATTGTAATTACCAGCTGTAGATTGTAAGGGGGTCGTACAGGCTGTGCAACCTCACAAGCACTTCGACCTATAAGTTCTTCTGTGCGTGTCCCTTGATCTATTCGAGTCCCGGGATTTTGAGACTTCTTGCGAAGTTTATCAGCTAAGTTCCTGATGTCGGAGGGCGTTAAGAAGGTCCCTTCCAAGAACTTAAGCCTCTTGCAGAAAAGCGCTGGACATTCGCACAGCAAATGTTCTGCAGTTCTCGCAGTAGCGGCAACTATCACTCAATCATCAGCTGGGTACCAAAACAAAAATGTTTGATATAACGCAATTGTATAACCACTGCTCCTGTGTGTGACAACATCTACATAAGCAATTTTCCCAACTACCGGAACATGAACACAATACTCCCTGAAAACCTGCAATATATCATACCATTCTTGTCCAAAACAGTTACTCAAAGTTAAGGCCGATTCAGATACATGCGTGCCCATGCAGGGTTTTTGAAGTACGGGCAGTGTGGACGCCTTTTTAACTTACTTTTCTATCATAAGAACATATTTTATTTGGTTCTGTAATAATTCTGTCAATGCTGGAGTGATACTATTTGAGTTTTTCAAATAATTGGTGAGAAAACATTTTAATAAACTGGACTTGGTTTATTTATCAGATGATTCCTACTTCCACTCTGAAACGCCTCATAATCTAGTGAGTTACTTTTAGGATTGAAAATTGAACTTGGTTTTACCTTTTTCCTCTCTGGCTTCTTGGCCTGCAGATTCACTCACTGACTCTACTGTTTCTAAGGATGAAGTCCCCGAAACCGGTTGCTTGAGGTGCAACAAAAACAAAATACGAAAGGCAAAATGCTGTCACCACCTCGAATATGTGCTGGCTATGGGATACCAGGTATCTGAGTGCTTAAGGCTTCCTGATTTTTTTTATCTAGAGCTACTTTTCCGAAAGGATAGAAAGTTCGTGCTTCTCGCGCGAAGGAGAAGTCTTGAAGTGATCTTGATATAAATTAATGTGGTTCGGTAGAATGTCAAATCAAACACATCGATTAAAAAGACGATATATAATAGTTAATTGAATAAATGAAATAATTTGGAAATAGTAAAAAAATAAGACAAACCTTCAAACAAGTATGATGTAAATAAAAAAAAACGTATCTCACAAAGATTTAAAAAAAAACAAAAATAATAAGCTGTGTGGGAGGTGTCTTCTATATTGTCCTACTAGCTAAATGAGCCTAGTGGAGACAATCCTACTGCATACTCAATCTTGAGCGGTGTTCTGGGAGAGTCTGGCTTTGTAACATTTCAGTTATTATTCTTACTATCATCTTTAAAATTTTAGCCTTCGAAATCAGAGTCTCAGTGGTTAGTTACAACAATTTTTCATATAGTTCTTACTCATCCTTGACTTATTTATAGCAGCTAGTCCTATTAAATCGTCTGTGGACACACATTTTTATTATTGATTTCACGTCCCGTTTATGATTTATTATTTATCATAAGTCTAAGGTCCCGAGGCCCGCGCTGTTGCCTAAAAAACGTTAAAATTCATCTTCCATGTTCAACACTAATTCCCCAAAAACTCTTCCAGTCCTCGAGAGATTTTTCTATCCCCGTCGGCCGGATAGCAGAAGCCTTCCTACTCACAGATTTGAAGCCTCTCTCATTCGTCCATTCTGTAAATCATTGTTCTCTGGTACTGACAATAAAATTTGTACCGCCCATTCCGAAATTGCTTTGTCGTAATTTTTATTTTATATTCACACCATTTCTGTCGAGTTTTCAAAACGTGTCTCAGAGCAAAATATCCCTCGCGTCAAAGTCTACGTCAGACTGTAGTCGCTGACTCAACGGATTTAAGTCTGTCTGGAACTAAATATTTATTTCAACAAGTGTTTCATTCATTCAATTATTGAATATAACTGCCGAATACATCACAATGAGTCGAGAAAGAATGATTATTTCCACAGCCAAGAATTCGTTCGATAATTATACAAAGTATATTTCGACGTGGACTGTTATACAGGATGGTATTTAAAAAATGTTTTATTACAAGTGCCTTAACATTTGTTACAACATGAGGTAGAACTGTGAATCAATATTTTGATAATTGAACTAACCACATTTTAAAGCATATACCCCTATATATTTCATAATTTATTCCTAGTTATTATTACTCAAATATTTTCTATTAATAATTCTCTAACCGAAACAACATTTTGGATTTTTGCTTTGTTTCACAAATACTATAAACTCTGTATGTTGAATTTGTATTTTATTGTATTTTTTTGTAAGAATAAAAGCGTAGGTATATTATTATTTCAGGAGGGGGCGCAAGTTGTATGAATCACAATTATTTTGGATAACAATATTACACCATTCTCAAGTTACTAATGATTACAGTAAGTTCATGAATAATACAAGAAAATAATTATACATAATCTAGTAGGTATGGCCCATGTCATAACACACAAATTTTTCTCAATTCAACTAACAACATTACATCACTTATCGTTATCGAGATGTGCAATTGAATAAATTGTTCCATCCCTGTATATCCATTCTCTCAAATCAATATTCAAAATATAGTATGGGAATTCCGCTGCAGCTAAAATCGCTACATAAATGGCAGAATAAATATAGAGATCGTGTCTAATAAAACCCTTCCAAGCATACACCTAGCAATTTGTAAAGGCCTTCGAGACTTATTAAAAGTTGAAGAAGGTGTGCAGCGGCCGCTTCATGGGGGATCTTCTACGATTCCCTAGCGATAGTGCCCGTATATACGGCGAATATTTCATACAATCGTGCCTTTATGTGATATCGAATCGATTCCTCATACAGGGCTGTCGTGTGTTGGCATTTTCCAGAAAATAGCATTTCCGCGAAGTCCCTGAAAAAGGAATAAGTGAACACAATCTTGGAAATACGAGCAATATTCATAGCCTGAGGCCGTGTTCAACGATTCGTATCAATATTTGTCAACCGAGATTAATACTCTATCAGTCAATATAGGTATTCGCATACCAGGGGAGGAAATTATTGTTTTTCCTCCAGAGGTATGTATATAATTTTTTCTGCTACCTTGAAGGCCGTCATTTTTATAATTTCTTCTAATTCATAATGCGTGCATTCTTATTAAAACAACTGCAGAAAGTTAAGGAACTATATGTGGCTATACGATACCTAGCCTAAAAACCAACCATTTTTTTTATTTTCACCGCATGATGCCTATCACGTGTCATATTCAATTAGACAAATAAAATGTTTTTCTTCGATGCTGGCCAATAGAAATTTTATTGTATAGAAAATATAAATAAAAATAATAATTCCAGCCAACTGATGAAGTACGCAAATCTCGTATATTCGTATTTTCATAATATATTGTGAAATATTTCGGGTAAAAAGTTTTCGGGAATGGTAACAACAAACGTGAATAAGGTGATAATAATTTTTCCTACGACCTCATAGGAAATTAACGAATATCGCAGTGTATAGTTACACCGAAAGAGGCTTAAGGCGGCACTTCACTTGGCGTAGCGTATTCGTGTAGCGGTTTCGCTATTTTTGGCCAAATATTTGTTGTGTCCTCAAATATCACAAACATGCCATCCTCACATTAAACCAAACGAGCAAAGAACTCAAACATGCCAAATATATTTGCTCACCAGTGAACGCAACAGTAATCGTTTATTTTATTCTTATTTTCATGGGAGCTATTTTTGGGGTCCCAAATACAAGAGTACAATTACAAAAATTTCATCATATTTTGGTTTGTCCACTCCATTTTTCAACCAAAATCACTCTACAAGTCACGTTTACGACCTCCGCTAAGTAAGCTACTGAGCGAACCAAGTCTGGACGGTCTACGCAAATATTCGGCTCATTTGAGCCCTTTGATCTGTGATTAAAAACTGGACGGAAACGCGTTTTTGCCTATTCGCGTTATTTGCCTTATTTGAACGAATAAGACAAACGTACCAAATAGCTACTCTACACATCGCCGTTTTTGTCCAAATAAAGCAATACGCTACGCCAAGTGAAGTGCCGCTTTATATCACAAGCGTGCGAAATATTTTCCGCACAGACGCGGAAAGTAACTTTCCGCACGCTCCGTTAGCTCAGTTCGTAAAGCAGCGTGACGTATTGACTTCTGACGAAGAGTACGCGAGATACTTTTTTTTCATAATGATATAGAAAAAAATTACACTCTTCAAATCTTTTGTATTTAAAAGTAATTATTGAAAAAAAATGAGTCAGAATGGTTCTCATGATTTGGTGAATGGTATTCATTGATTTTTCTTGGACATTAGATTGTTAGATAGTAACTTCTTGCACTAAGCCGACGAAATATCCTCTTCAAAATATTCTGAATCATCTAAACAAAGCAAGGAATTTTCAAAATATATGTTCCTTTTCGTTAAATAGTTTCATATATCAATTCCCTGTACCTAGTCAGGCAATCATATAATCATCTTGCTAAGTATTTATTATATATAAAAAGCAGGCTTTGAACAATTTATGTCAAACGTCAAAAGTTATTTTTAGTATGTAGTGAATGTTAGGTGCATTAATTGTGCGTGGAGGCAGCAAAAATATCCTCCCTAAAAATCCTACCAACAAAATCTTGAAGCAATCTATTTGAGAAGAGTAATTTTTTTCATATTCGTCAGAAGTCACGTCGAGTCCCGCTGCGTACCAACTGAGCTATTGGACACATATTATGATGAGAAAATATATTGTATTAGAGTGTATCTTGTGTAATTATTATCAAAAATAAAAGATGTCTAATTATGATTTTGATGTGGTCGGTGTTATGAAAAAAAATATTTTGTATTTAAATTAATTATTAAAAATAAATGAGGTCAGAATGGTTCTCAGTCGGACTATATATTCATTCGATTTTCTTGGATACATGTCAATATCATCTATATTTCATGGAGTTTGATTTAAACAAATATCCATTTAAAAGCATTCTGAATCATCTTAATAAAGCAAGGAATTTTCAAAATTCATGTTTACTTTCGTTAAATAGTTTCATATATCAAATCTCTACTTTACTCAGGCAATCTTGTAATCGTCTTGTTAGTTATTTATTGTATATAAGAAGCAGACTTTGAAATATTTCTGTGAAACGTCAAATTATTTTTATACATTATTTGGTAAACTTATTATGTGGTCGTAGGAAAAATATATACTATTTCCTACTCGCACGCAAATAAGTTTGGGAAGTTTTATTTTGCAGCACTAGTGTGGAAAAAAATTTCCCACACGCCTAAGTTGGATAATACCTATTATATGTACATATTTTAAATGTTTTGCAAAGGTATCCTATGATAATTACAAAACCTTGCTTCAGACATACCAGTATCGTTCATGACGAAAATGTAATTGGAAATGTTGAATTATGGTCCGTGAATTGAGCCAACATTTCATCAGTTTGAATGAATGAGAGGTATTGATTGAATCAACCAACGTGATTTTTAAACAAGCGATTTATTTGTGAAATTCCATGAAAACGATAGAAAAACTATTCCATCCCAGATATCCATTGACGTAACATAAAAATCGTTTGCAGTAGTTTTTTGATAAATTTCGAGTATTATGATTTGTGTATAAAAAGCACCTGTTTTTTTCAGTATCGAAAGTCACTTGATTATGGGTATGAGGTACACACTTGTACTGGATAACTGCCTTCATTAACTCAGGCCAAAAATTCAATTTGACAACACTGTACCACACTGGCACTTGAAATATTCCAATAGTATCAATGCTTTAATCAACCCTTTGTCAAATCTCGCCAATGGATTTTTTGTAAGTAAATAAAAAATTTGCTTCTGGAACAACTAACAAGAACACGAATTTGTATTTCTTGATGTTTCTTTAGAATATTTCTGAATGTTTCACGCCTTTTCTAGAATAATTCACGATGTTTTTATGAATTGGCAGGTTCTCAACAATATTTTATTTTACTCCAAATAAAACCAGAGTCACTCTAAAGCGAATTCAATAATTTTCCTTAATTTAGGGTCGTCTTCAATACACCACTCGGTATTTGAAAAGCACAAAATAGAACTAATAATTCTCTTCATTGCAATGCCAACAAGTCACGATGTATATACACAATGACGAGGTCATTTTTCACTAGAAATATCGATCGTGAATAAATAAGCAAGTTCAATTTTAGATTTAATTGAATTTGTCACTATATGCCTGACAGTGATTTATCATTTCGTCATAGATAGGGTGGGGCACGTTGAGATATGGGGCAACTACAGACATTCCAACTTAACTACGAAAATGAGACAATTAAATAACAAAATCTCCGCTGATTGCTTCAGTTTTGATAAATGTTTTAGTTCCTACACAGAAAGGTAGGAAATGAGGAAAATATTAGGGAAAATATAATGAAGAAGACTGGTAAATTTTCACACACATAATGTGTGTAATCCAATATAACAGGGTGTATGAATGAACAAGGTGATTCTTCAGTATTCCAAAATTATCGTTATTTGATAGCGTTGCTAGAACGTCTTAACAAGAAATGCCAGTGTTATACACCAGTACTTCTGAGAAGGAAATGATTGAAGAGTTAGTTGAAATGAAGAAGAATAAAATGAGAGCGCTAAGAGACAATTGGCAGTTGCAGAACTTAATCGAAAGATATATCCAGACTGTTTAGGATCCATACATCGTACTGTGTGCAAATTTAAAAATGTTAAATTGGAACAATTATTCATATTGATAGAAACTGATGGTATTAAGTGAAAGTTCTCAAAAACTTTACCAAAGTTTTCAGTTTTCCAAAGCAATAAAATATATCAACCGTCACAAGGAACAAGTTTGTAGTTTTTATATCGCCTAAACCACACCTACACCGGTGACTTAATGATGCTCAATATTCTGGTTGTACCGTTATTATTGTTACTATATTATTTAGGGAGGCACTGGTGTCATTTTCCCCGATAATCACTCCCTACGTTTGTGGATTGAGTGATAACTGGGTCCAAGAAACATGTGTCATGAGTAGACGAAGTTAATCAAATGACAGTCTTCTACATTCGTCCGGCTGAGATTTTTGCTGCATTATGGCAAGACGGTATAAGATTGAGATTCGAGAGTAGCGTGTCCACCATTTCACCAAGTATCCTTATGATCAGAACCACCATTTTAACAGAATGGTTTGTAGAGTTCAATCAGTAAGTCTTGATATAGAGTCCGTTTTTCCTGCTCTTCTCGGACGATCTTTATTTCGCCGGGAGCCGAAAATCGTCCTACTTTGATGGTCAGGCTTATTGGCTTGCATTTGCCCGAGGGTGGGGAATGAGTAGTTCCAGTAGATTCTATACTATACGAATATCGTAGATGGTTGGTCAACACTTGAATAGCACTGCGTTATGTCTGTGGATATAGGCTGAGACCGCATAAGCTGGACAGACTGTAAATGCATTATGTTCTCGGCTGCCTCACAACACGCTATACATCTAGTGTCAGGGACCTCTATACCATCACGCGATTATATATGGTTTCCTGAGGAATGCGTAAGTCAGGTTTTTGGATAAGCTAGTCTTCAATGTTCTTAAAGAAGACCCGATGCATTGGCTTTTGTAGCTGTAGGAGTCTCTCACTCTCCGCAGCTTTGACGTGGGCTTTTTGCTGATCGGGTTTCAACTCGGTGACAGAGTTTGGGTTCGCCCGTTCAGTGTCGAATACGAGACCGAGTTCATCCGCGGCACGGGTTGCTCCTTTGAAAAGAAATGCTCAAATTCACATGCTCCATCCTGTAGACACTCCAAGCTCAAAAGTTCACGGCCTTCCCATTGTCTGGGAAGCTGTAATCGTGGAACAGACGATTTAGGATGTAAGCTCCTATGGAGATGCATTATTTTGCTAGTTTCTACATCGAGTTGTCATAGCTCTTCCTGAGTCCATTCCATAACTCTAAAGGAGAATAGTAGAATTGAAACGACACGCTTATTAGTTGCAGCAACTTTGTTCTCTACCGATAGTTCTGATGACCAGATCTGTTGGAGTTTATACTGATACTTGCCGCGGAGAGTTAACAGTGGCATTTTTCAACCCTTAGGTACATATACGTCTCTCCGGCATCCAGATGGTGTTGGATGCTTCTGTCTACGAGCTGAACGTCCTCTCTGTATTCCTTGCACCGTCCTTTTTTAAGATAAACGGTGGCACATTTGTCGATCCCAAACTCCATTCTGATAGCATGCCTGTACTCTTGCACCACCCTCAAGGACTGATGAAGATCCTTTTCTCCAAAGGCATATAAGTTGAGGTTATTCATGTAAAACAGATGGGTGACCTTTTATGTCCCCGGTTGCTAGGTGTGCCGCAGTTGTATCTGCTAGTTTTCCGTAGTGCAACGGTCAATGGCATTATTAGGGAGGTGCAGAAGAGAAGAGGGCTGGGGGACTCTTCCTCACGACGTTTATTATTATTTTTTTATCATTAAATATTGGCGAATTAACAAGGACCTGTACAAGAAAATCCTGCATTCGTGAGTTTAATAATTCTCAGTTGACCATGGCGCTTGCGGTTGCTTGAGAAAAAATCAACTACTATGGAAATATTGTACTTAATCATGCAGGCTCATTTGAATTATTATATGGTTATTTTAAGAAAATACGATTGCTATTCGGTATGCGCAGAATTTTCACCGTTGACAGTTCATCATTTCATTCCAAAGCATCGGTTTTTCAACGAACGGTTATGTTTTCGAACTTGTTTCTTAGGAAAGTGTTCTGAGTGACATATAGCAGTCGGAAATTCAAGAAAAATACCTTATTTTTATGAAACCCGGAAGCAAAAAAGCTCCTTTCAATGTTGTTAATGATCCCTGAAGTAGATTGTCAGGTTTTGGGATTATAATAAAATATGAATTAAACATCGTACGTCCATTTCTTCATTTATATGTTTATTTTGATAACCAAAGTGTCAAGCTCTTAGAAGTCGTCCTTAATAGAGTGGAGTAATACCCTGTTCCTATATACCTTCCAATATCAGTTAAGGATATGAACAAAACCGTCCATAGCACATGAATCGAGTGACCAAACTAATTATAGCACTTCACTCTTTCTTTTAAACGTGGCTTCTAAAAAGTTTGAGTGGATTGAATTGTTTATTTCTTAAAAGAGTTTTTTCATTTTCAGTTTTTCTTGTGGGTCAATACAACAACTCAAATCTACAATTTCTGCTAATTACAATAGGTCAAAGTGTATAAAAACCAATTGCATTCTTTCGATTTTTGTTCAAAGCCCTGTTATCCCTCCTACGTTGTTTGATTGCTGATCCAATCTATCAGACAAAGAATAGAATGGGAGCACTGCGGAAAAAGTCCCTCGACGGCAATACATCCTCAGCCCACACGTGCACCTTTGGAAATCTAGTTCCCAATACGGTATTGAATGATGGTGGAAGAAGGAAAAGAGACGGTTTTACTTTTGTATTGCGTGAAAATTGAATGTATCTCAGTGTAGGGGCATTCCATAAAAAAACAATACGAATGCAACACAAATACAAACTGAAGTTAACGAAAGTTTCAACATATTTTTTTCATACATGAAAAATTAAATTAATTACATGGGAACCAAAATGGTTTCGAGTGTCATTCTCTGTTGTACATTGATCCGTTTAACAGTTTAATGTGAAACCTCCTAAAATTGATAGTCATCAATAAACAATATGTGTTTCAACCCCGTATAGATAATACCCTTGAGGCAGACAGAGAAATGAATTGAATTTGGTCTGAAAATCTACCTTCAATACATGATACAAACCCCAAACAGTAGTGCGCAACTAAAGTCTTCCAAATGATCAACGGAATAGAATAGTGGTAAAAATGTTATCGAGTAGAAGTCGAAGCATTTGGGATTTATTCACAAAAGCCCTCTGGCTGTTACATTTGAAAATTTGGACTATGTAGTGGAAAAAAGAGGAGGAAGCACTTCTGATCACTTTTTATTAACGATATTTCTGTTTCTCTTGGAGTCTTCAGAGAGTCTTACTCAGTGACTATATTTTATGCCCAAATATTTCGTTCTCAGAGCTGGAAGATGTTGGGTTTGTCTTCCGCACGGTTATCGAATAGATTTTTTCTAGTGCCTTTGTTCTGGAGTAATCAACTGTAGATTCAATATAGTGGGTACTGGTTTTGAGCTTGGCAATGAAGTGGCCGATTCTTTTCCAAAAAGTACGTTAGCTGTCAGCTTTTTTATTCCTTATTATTCCGTTGATTACTATGCACCAAGGATACTTACCCTCTTTTGTTTCTCCAGAGTACTCAGATCTTTCAGATTTCTACACAAAAATCTAGACGTCACTTTTTTGGCAATTGTAGTGTCTTTTTGTCGCGGGAAGCGTAAAGGATAAAAGTTCAAAGTCTGCTTTAGATTTCTTATTCGGGTAGTTCCCGACTCAATTCAACGCAGCACTTTCTTTTTGATGACATCATCAGTCCTCTGTACGATATGAGCCTAAGTTTGAAAACTAGATGATAATGATCTCAACTAACATGAATAATGATTATTGTTGTGAAGTTATGTCAGGATAAACGTGCTAGGAATCGCACGTTAAAAGTAAGACCTCGTTAATCCTTGGCTCGCACAAGTTTCGACTTCTGAGGGCTGTCGTTCATAGGGAGACGACAGCTGGTTAACGGAAAAAACATTTTTAAAAAAACAATATAATATATTGTGATACAAGAAATATGGATCGATTCACAGGCACCAATATACTACTTTACTTTGTTGGGCTACATTTGAGACTGACTAATAACTGTGCGTTACTGTAAAAGTGTAAAAAAACATCGAACATGAGTTATATCCGAGTTTCATTGAAAGAAATGTGCCATTTCTCACATATGTCCTGTGCCAGACGCACTTAAAAAAGAATTATGAAAGCTAAAATTTTTCTGATTTTCATAAATGCCAATACCGCATAGTAGAGGAATGACTCCAAATAATGGATAGTAGAGCAATTGAAGTATTAGATTTATGTTAATTATTTCAATACAGAAGCATTCAGATATTAAGTTTTGTGTCAATTGGAAAAAAAAAGTATATAGTTTGTCCACAGAATCGATTAGTATTGTGGAAACATCGTTCAATTGAAAATAAACCGATAATCGAATTGCTGCTTTGGAAACATCAAAAATGGGTTTGTTATGATTCCTTTCACATTATATTGTATTCAACTCTACAATTCAAACTTTATCAAGAAGTTAGTAAACAGGCAATCATCACCAATCCTTACATGAATAATTATTGAAAATACATTATATCATTCTCATAACAATGTATAATGAATAGTAAAGTAGTTGATAAGATTTTTCAGTTCTTCAATAGCGTTTTGTCTAGGAAAAGGGGTTTATCTAATCAATATTCCTGAATAGAGTTCGATTGAAGACACTGTAAAAACGAGTGGGAACTTTTCATCCATAGTGAGTTTTGTTTGAAAGAGACTGTCCAATCTAATAATGTGAAAACCGCAAACCCTGAAAAGTTCAGAACTTGCCTCGTATTTATAACGGCAGCTGTAGTGCCGCTTGAATAACGGAAAACGATATGATTCTACTTATTCACAAAAGTTCCCCTTTCACGTATACATTGCTGTATCGCATGTTTTCAGTTCAGGAATTTGCGGTGACAGACAGACACCATGAGAAAAACTAAACCAGTACACTAAAGTAAACTGCAATTCAGGTTTGTTTTTCAGAAGGATGTTTAGAGATATGTTAAATCAAAGAATAAACTAAATATTACATCTAATCAATTAAATTGTAAATCTCTAGTGATAAAAATATAGCATAAAGGCTTCGGTTTCAATAGCCAAACAAAAAGTCACAAACTGAAATGTTTAAGTCTATTGAAACGGTTCAAACAAATCAAGACCTCGAAAGCCTCAGTAAAGCTTATTCATATGAGCTTTTCCCATATATTTTTAAAAATACATTGTTGTTTCGCATGCTTTCGGAAGACTTTTTTATGCAGATAAGAATATACCACACAGTATATTCCAGAAGCTCTTCGATCGCCAGTCCGAAAGCAACCGAGCAAATTATGAATTAAGGGTTGGAAAATCCGCTAAAATAAGATTACTGGTAAAATCCTACCTGAGTAATGAATTTGTGGATTATGGAAAATGGTAACAATTGCAGATTCAGGGGTACCTCAAGGATCACATCTCGGGCCTCTTCTGTTTCTTTCACAACCTAGGATGATATCAAAATAGTCGTGTAAACTCTTTTTTGCGGACAACATGAATATGTAGACCGATATCATAAATATTATACTGATTATTTTCGTCTACTAGAACAATTCCATCATCTTTTTTGTGGTCAGTAGCGCAGCGGTAAGATACGCACACTCAGAGATTTGGGAATTATCTGCGTTTAACTCTATCTCCTAATGTTTAGTAAATAGAGAACACTGCAGTCTAGTGTCGAACCTGAGCTATATCAAACATACAGCAGGTCTAGAAACAAATGCAAACGTTCTCAAATTTCTGTTCCTAAAAAAATACAATATTCATCTATTTATCTAACCTCATGACCATACAAGAAGGCCTTTTGACAGTCTGAAACGCCTCTTTCTAATAATCGCTTTTGGAAGCTGGTTTTCTTTTCGGGACCAGTGTACTGAGTACTTGCTGATAAGTGGTATGAGCTATTGAATGCCCTATGCATTTCTGAACAGAGTTGTGGAGCTCTCAAAATGCTCAATCTGTGGTGTTTCTACGAAGGCTCAGGCTTCCATAGCTTGAAGAACTATCGAAAAGGCTCAACACTTCTATTGAAAAAAAAATTGTTATTTTCATCAACCGTCTGCACCCTTACGAGCACAACCCTCAGAAGTCTTCGAGAGACTTGTGCGAGCTAGGTAAGACGTAGCCCTCACCTGGGGTGCTATTCTTGACCGTTCGCAATATCAACGAGTACTCGTTTCTTCACATTCTAAGTTACTAATAGCATGTCAACGATAGACGCAGGACATCACAATGTGACGATATGAGTACACGTTATCAATACGAACGGTCAAGAATAGCACCCCCGTGACCATGCTGAGAATCGAACCCACGCCCCTGTGGTTGAAAGGCGAGCGGTCAACCATCACGACCACCACCGCCAAGGTATGAGTTTTGTCATAGGGGGGATTAAATCGGGCTTTAGAGTTGGCCTGAGGGGCTAGCAGTCGCGATATCAACGCTATCTTTTCAGGATTTAAGAGACCAACTTGTACATTGTGATAAAGGAGGCGCGAGTCAAACTCCTGTTTTCGCAAAACATTCTTTCGAAAGCAAAAAAAACGGAGATGGAAAAAAATTAAACATTAATCTGTCAATTATTTGCTCGGTACAGAAAACCTTCGCTTTCCCGAATCTTCTACACTGCGGAAGGTTGAAACACCCAAAAAACTATGTCAAAAAACGACTTTCTTGATTCGTTTACCGTTTGAAGACTTCCGAATATTTTCATAAGCTTTTGCCTGGTAGTGATGAATTCCTATCAAGTTTTAATAGTTTCGAGGAAAATGTGAAGTGAGCGAGAATGAAAAATTTAATATCTGGCTGAGATGTAAGTTTTCATAGAAGTTATGTTTGAAATATCTAGCATGTCTGGGTTATGATGAAAATGGGAATGCAGAAGTTTCCATTCTTTATGGAAATGAAACAAAGAGAATTGTGTTAAAGTTTCGCTGAGAAGCATGTATATTTTTTTGTTTCTGTTCGTTAATTGCGGAATAAAAGTAAGAATAGCTTGGAGATGTAATACGTTATAAATGTCATGATTTTTCGAGACGGTCAAAATTTATTTTTTCTACATTCATGCAAAAAGCAATACTTTATTGAACTATATTCAGTGGAAAAAGAAGCTCTTTATTGCACGAGTGCAATAAAGTTTTTATTGCACTCATCTGTCATTCTATTTCAACGTGCTGTCATCATGATAAACGTAAACGTTCAAACCCACTACATATTTAGCAGATATTCTGTGAGATTGGCCATACGTTTCAAACAGCTACATATTTTATATTAGTTTGTATTAATGTTAGCAGCCAGAGTTGAACAAACAATGCCTTCCTGAGAATAACTTCATAATCAAAACCGACCCGCTATGTTCTAAACCGTCTACCTGCATAGAGCAAACTGTACTATGACCACACCTCCTGATAACATACGCGCTCATGGCTACTATGATTTTGATTTTTATAATGCAACTGTGGTTATATAAACTTCAGTCAAAATTTAATTCTGACAATTACGGAAATGAAAGTTTTAAAATGAGTAGTAATATTAATGGAAAACTAGATGATGGTGATGAAATCGATAGTAATAATTATTTATTTTAATTGTGTATTTAATTTTCCTTCACCTAGTGCCGCACCTAAATAAATAATTTTTTGCTTTTTGCATGAACGTAGAAAAAAATGTTGTATGCAACTCGTGCAAATTTTTTTTATTGCACTCGACGTGTTGTCCAACTCGTCCTAACGGCCTCGTCGACAATTTTACGTTGAGTGCAATAAACACTTACTTTTTGCACTTGTTGCATAAATAACTATTGAATATATTAACTCATTCCAACGTGATGTTTGTGAGGTACCTACATACTGCGTGTTTCAGATCTTTCATTTCTGTGTAAAGGGAACACATATACCGAGTGTTTTTGTATATAATGGAATGAAATTTGAAACACCTCTGTACGACATGAAACTGTAATTTTTGATAAGTGATGCAGTTTCGTGCAACTTCTGGTTTCATGGGAAAAGTGGTATATTTCTACTTCTCTTATCTCTATATGTGACATTCTGAATATAAAGCTATATCGGAAATGTCCAACTCTTAGGAAAAAATCATTCAATTGGACACAACTGATTTTTCAGATACATTTCTATTTTTGTTTGATAGCTAAAAGTGAATAAATATACCGTCACTGACTTGAATATCAATAAAAACGTCAATCATTCTGAAAACAGTTTAAAAACTTCTAAGAATTCCGTAGAAATACCCAAAATCACTCGTTTTTGTTCTCGTTCCTAATCTCGATCTTTGTATTAGTATTGAAGTTTCAAACTCCCACATAAAATATTTCCGAGATCAGAAGAGATAATTAATTTGTGCAAACGTTATTATATTTGAAGAGTACATGTGATTAATTTTTTAATTTTCCATAAATACAGATGGCGTTGTGTTGCAAAATAAATTTTCGATTGCTGAAATATTGCAGTTGCAAGAATCCTATGATGCATTTAAATTTTGAAAAATCATTGACAATTCAAGTTTTTTCGAAAAATTAAGATATTCTTCGGAAACATAAACCCCGTAAAATAGTGACAAGTGTTACAAATGTCGTTTTTATACCTAATACGAGTATGAAGTTTACATAAAATGGTAATTATTTTCCGGTTGTCACAAGTTCTGCCGAACAAAAAATATCCCATTTCAATGGAAATATAATATTGCTTATACAAACAAAATTTTACAACAAATAGGTGATTTAGCAACGTCTAGTTTCAACAAAGGATTAAAAACAAATGAGTAGATCAAAATTGCGATAAAAATATAACTAATTCGATGTGCATCATTAACTTCTTACCATGAAAACAATGGAACGTTATGTGCATATTTTGCTCTGATTGGTGCAAGAAAGTGGAAATATCTGGAGTGCACCAAAAGAAAAGATAAAGTTGTTGGCACTTACTCGCATCGATGGTTATTTCTACGCTTAAAGACATGGGTATTGAGTACGGCACGGTTGATCAACAGGGTGAAAAATTGCAAGAGAACGTCTTCGGAATATTATTATCCAACTGGTCAGAATTTATTATTCAATGATATGATTTTTAACTCGCTTTCAAACGCTACCGCCATGATTCAGTTTTCAACGTTTAATTTAATATTCATCCTCTGAGTTGGCACGAAAATGAAAATTAATAAGTAAACACAGTGAGAACCACAACTAATGTTTGTTTGTCTGTATTTCTCCATTTTTTTCGATACAAAATTATTTCAAAATAATTGGTTCAATAGAACGAGAAAAACAATAAGTTTTGTCATTCAAATGAAATTCGCGAAGAATCCAAAAAATATTCTTTTCAATAATAAACATTTTGTTACCTAACTTTCTTTATTGAGAAATTTATTTTTTTAATTTAAATTTGACAGGAATATTTTTTTAAATATAAATAGTAGGTTTTTCACAAAATTTCATCTACATTTTTTTTTTGGTTCTCATTATTCTCAACACTTCACTGGAAAGTTAATGACATTTACTGATAAATCGATTTCGAAAAATGGTATATTTTAAATTTTTTTCTATTTTTCCACATTGAATGTATGCTTTTTTACACCATTGCCAACTAGAGGTTTCAACAAAATAATTTCGTACAGAAATGTTTCGAAATAAAAATTTTCTTTCCTACTGAAATTTTTTAATTGAAAATTAGGCCTTTTTTCAAATTGAATTGTCAAAATATCAAAAAAATAGCTTGAACATATTACAGTATTTTGAAATAAATAGTAGTTTTCTCATAAAATTTCATCAAAATGACATTATTTCGTTTCTTATCATTTCCAGCACTTCATATAAATTGAACACTGATAAATTTAATGAAATTTACGGAAAAATCGATCTTGAAAAAAGGGTTAACTCGATTTTTCCCATTTTTCCATATTGTATGTATTGTTTTCTTGCCATCCTGAAAATTCCAAATATAAAAATTTACCTAGTTTCACAACTCTTTGAATGAGAATTAGGCCTATTTTTCAAATTGAATTGGCAAAGAACCACAAAAATATTGCTTGAAAAAATTACAGTATTTTGGAATTTTGTAATATAAATAGTAGTTTTTTCACTAAATTTCATCAAAATACAATTTTTTTTATCATTCTCAAAACTCTATATAAGTAATTGGACAATGAACAATTTATGAAATTTACGGAAAAATCCATCTTTTAAAAAGGGATTTTTCGACTTTTCACATAAGTTTTTTCCACATTGAATGAATGATTTCTTACACCATATCAATCTAGAGGTGTCAAGGGAAAACATCTCTTCTTGAAATTTTCAAAACTAAAAATTTTGTAACCTCACATCTTTGATTGAATATTGGGACTTTTTCTCAAATCAAACTCGCAAAGAATCATAACAATTTTGCTTGAAATAGTTACAGCATTTTGATATGTAAATATTTGATTTTCACGAAAATTTAGCAAAATAAATATTTTTGGTGAAAGAATGAATACAAGAAAAAATATGGTTGGGCGTTTTTATTTTAATTTTTCAGGTCATGTGAAAAATGGTTCAAATAAAAGTTGTAGATCTGTTAATTATCTACAAGTTTCACGCAACTTTTTCTAAAACTGGTCTACTTTTGCAAAAAATCTTAAAAAACCACGTTCACTCTCACGACCACAATTTTCATCACAGGGGTCTGGCTAATACAAAAACAACTCCAATATTGTCTGACTTACTGTGGGACTACCTACCGGACGATTGTCCATCTAATCTACTCCAAACTTATACTCTTTTTGAGAGAAAGAAGCACTAGGAATAGCGAGAAATATTGCACAAATACCTGTCAGATGTACTTCAATATTCGTCGTGGCATTAGCCAGAGAAGTAGTTGTTTGTTCGTCAGATATTTGGAATCGGAGACGGGAACCTCTACATCGTTCAAATTATTTGATTCATTCAATTAAAGCGACGTATTTTTAAAAGATTCTGAATTAATATATCCAGGTGTATTTGTGTTTTTCTGAAAACAGGTTGCAACCCATTACTTTCAACTCCAAAAATGAGTCTATTCCATTCTGAAACGAATAATTATACTATTAAAAATATTTCGACATTCGTAATGTAGGTGAATGCTGTAAATTAGACATTTGTGGTTTATTTTCAACTGCAATGGATGTTGCGGCTGTAAGCAAATACAGTAATTAAGTCTTTTTATTTATTTTTGCAACGATGCACAGACATCTAGTTCAACATTGTTCAGATTGTTTATTGCCTATTTTTTGTAGTCACGGCCTACAGACTCCGATCTTCATCGGAGCGTTACTGCAGAAATATTCGTGTGCCAGCTGTATTATCAGTTGTCCTCAAAAAAATTAAGCAATTTTATGAGTAATTCCCAGTCTGTAGAAAGGGTACGATGCTGTCAAAACAGGCAACTACGATATCCTATTTTTTATATTTTTGTTTCCGGGAAAAGAATGTTGGAATTGATATTCTTTTTGGATGTGTTCCTCCCAAGACAATTAGATCCAAAGCGCCGCTATTCGTTGGAAAAACGAGCAAGGGGAAAAAGATATTCCCCATGTTTTCAAAGTGTCGACAAGGGGATGTGAAGACCAAATTCGACGGGCCAGTCTAGATGAGACCACTAACGATGGAATGATTGCCAATATTTCAGAAGAATGTCGTTAATGAACATATTTATAAAACTGTGACAGATCGCCTACCTGCCTGGTGTTTCAGACAAGACAAGATTTTTTTCGGACAGAATGTAATAGTTTCGGTGAGTGTTTAGAGGCTGCACTCCACCTATGGAAACTGTCAGAAAGGTAGAATACGATATGTGCCTTATAAATGAATCATAATGAGTTGACTGGAAGTGAAATACCTCTTGGCACAAAATAGAACACCAAGTTTTTGAGATTCACTTTTGGCAAGTAACCTTACATGGATTTCTCTTGGAAGGATACTGAGTATCGAAATCGAAGACATCATTGGTATAAATACTCCTGCAACATCATTAAGTTGTTCATAGTGAGATTCGCCTTTACAGGGAAAATAGATGCTGGAGATTTGTTCACATTGAATTCTGCCAATCTGTTCCCTATTCTAGAATTTTTGCCAAGTCTATATTTGATCAATCACGTTCCTCCCCATTCATTCCTAGTTTGACGTGCTGATATCAGAGCTTTGGAAGACAAAGAGAATTAATAACACTATCATCCGCAAAGTTGTGCACTGGGCATGTTTTTGGCTCCCATCAAATTATTCATACGAAGAAAAAACATTGTTGGTGCTAGTATGTATCCTTGTGAAGCACCAACAGTTATAGGTAGATTGTCAAAAAAACTGGAAGAGATCTTCGTGAGAGAAGAACATAATTGGAGGGGTAAGCTATAGCAAGCCATAAGATAGACGCTTAGCAGGTGCTAAACCCAATCAAAGGATTTGGTGATATCTAATTCCACGGCCAGAGTTTTGCCTTACTTTTTAAGAAATAAGTTGCCATATCTGTGGAACAACAGCAAGCATGATTACTCAGGAATGGGTTGGAAGATGTTTGATTTCTTTCACTTTTCACAACATTTCGATTGCTTGTATCCCCAATCGTCTTCAGTTTAGATGCTACGAGATCTGTATAGGTCTGTTGATGTGGTATAACAACAGTATACTGGAAGTAGAAATTGATATTATACACGAGAGGATTGAAGGAGTTCGTTGGCAGTAAAAAGGCTGAATCAGGCAGGATTCCGTGTGATATACATATAGGCGTATTCTATTATCTAGATCTATCATAGACGTTTGGTGCAACATTGCATGGGCTTACGTATTTCCTCAGATATCTTGAGGTAACACGACAAAATATCAAACTATTTGGTATAGAAAGCTGTTGAATAACCTGTTGGTATCCAGTCTTATTTTGATATGCATAAAAAAATATGTACCATCAACAATTTTAGTCAATACTGATGCTATCTTATGAAATCGAATCAAGGCACTATGAATTCCTAGAAATTCAAAAACTTTCAGCTACTCAAAGCCTTATGGACTACTTTCTATGAAGTTACTGTTATTATTGAATATTTGAACAAAAGTGCCGTTTCATGTTTCGTTTCAGCAAATCTGTGAATTGTTCACTGGTTGAAATTTTGACTGCTCACGACGTGAAAAATAATGAAATATGAGCGATACGTGTAAAAGACATAATGGATATTCATCACTGTTAATGGGCGATCCATGTCAGAGGAATAACGCATGAAGTGGCCTTATCATTATGAGTGATTTATACATTCGCAGATAGTCGATGGTTTTGTAGATTATTCTTTTACTAGCGACGATAACAAATGAAGGCGCTCCATTATAAACGATTTGTCGATGATATACAGTATGTCTTACGTCTGTTCTCACAGAGGCATCAGTTGAAAATATACAAAGGATGTGCTCATGAAGTAGTCCTGCATTTCATGTACATACTGATTATCCAATGCCATATTATTGATATATAAAATATTCAGGAAAGGCAACATGACTTTTTTGGTAGATTTTTCCGCATCTGATACACAGGGCTTCTCACGATGAGCGTATATTACCGTATTTGGAGAACCAGAAAATAAAGCAAAAAATTAATCAATTTCGTTTTTTTTAAACTTTGCTGTCGATTTTGGATTGACTTCAGTCAATAAATCATATTTCGATATGGAAGTGACATAGATATGAACATTTAAAAAATATTACCTTGGACTTATGATAAAAATACTCTGTCATAAACACTCGTTTAGTGCACTCAAAGGCCTAGCCTGTGCAGATAGAGAGCGGAGATTATCATTATTTGCCAAGGCACTCTGGTGCGACTCATTGATTTTTGGTGGGGTATTCAAAAACGGTATTAAGATTTTTTGATTTTGATATGCTTTCTGGGAAAAACAGTCTCTTTCACAAGGACCCCATCTTGAATTGATTGTCAGGTTTTTTATATTTGAACCTTTGGAAAATTTGATACCAAAAAAAAATATTGATTGAAAGCTTTATTTTATGAAGGAAATTCGTTCCTAGCCATGGTTTTTCAAATTTTTACCTTCCACAATCTGAGAATAAGACCTGTATAATAAAGTGAATCTCTACAAATGTAGAAGACCAAATAAATCAATTTGTCCTCATAAATTTTAAGAGACGGTTATCGTAAAAAAATATTCGATTTTAGCAGTAACTTATCATATCCTGAATTTGCGTTCATAAAATAAATATCTAAATAATACTTACTTTCGAAGAAGGATCCTATAGTCTTCATGCAGATATACAACAATATATATACAGTATGGTCTCAAGTTTCCCATTTGTTGCACACTTAGTGGACCACACTGTATATAAACAGGGTCCTGCAGCAAGGGCGCCGTCTTCCATATCTCCATTATGGTAATAGATAGATGGATCATTGAATGAGCTAAATGATATTATTTCGTGAGCTCTACAAATTGAAAATGATGGCACTCACACAGGGTGTTCAGTTTTTTCTGGGCTGGTCCCAACTTTGTTTTTTTGAATGGCAACCAGTATTTTTTATCAGTTTTCGGTTTCTACATGAAAAATAAAAGGTACTTTATATGGATCTTTTTTTCGAAAATATTGACGGTTTTCGAGATTTTTAGCATAACAGTTTTTTTTCAAAAAATTAATCACTCATACTATTTGACATTATGAAGTTGTGCCAAATCCTATTGAAATGAGTTTTTGGTCAAATTATGTACGTTGATAACTCTCTCAAACGGTATATCAAAAATCGACCTGTGATATACAGGGTGCTAAAAATAGCTTACCAAACATTTTAAATAATAATGTGCAAAATCTTCTTTATTGTAAATGGAAAACCTGTTGATTTTAACCATAGGAAATATTTAATGAAATTTGTAGAGCCTTTGATGGCGCTTCTTATGGGTCGATAATATACCAGATGTTTCATTCGAAATAAAGGAGATTTTGCACATTTTTACTTAGAATGTTTGGCAAGCTATTTATCGCACCCTGTATATCACAGGTCGATTTTAGATATATCGTTTGAGAGGGTCACCATCGTACATTATTTGACCAAAAACAGATTTCAATGGGATTTTGCACAACTTTATAAATTCAAATATGATGAGTGACCAATATTAGAAAAAAATTTCGAAAACCGTCAATATTTCCGAAAAAAAGATCCATATAAAGTACCTTTTATTTTTCATGTAGAAACCGAAAACTGACAAAAAATACTGGTTGCCATTTAAAAGAAACAAATTGGGACCCGCCCAGAAAAAACTGAACACCCTGTGTGAGTGCCATCATTTTCAACTTGTAAAGCTCAGGAAATAGTATAATTTTGCTCATCGAATGATCCATCTATCTATTACCATAATGGAGGTATGGAAGACGTCGCCCTTGCTGCAGGTCCCTGTATACAAGTTTCAATAATGTAGAGATATAATATCCGAAACGTCTACATTTCTTGAGAAGGGAAGTATCAGTTAGTATTTTTTAATTATCATTTTCAGGTTAGCAGGAAAATTCAGAATACGATGAGTTATTGACAAACTTGAATAACTTTCTAAAGACAATCTTGTAAAGACTCATCGGGGTAGTTTGATACATTTGCCTCCTACACTTGTAGAGATATTTCTTTGATTTTCATTGTTTTTTTCAGATTGTGGAAGGTTACCCATAAAATTAATATCTAGAGTAGAAATGTCGAAAAATGTAACTACTTGCCTCAATGTGTATTTCACATGAATATCATAGCAGGTACACTCAGTACAAACCATAAGCTAATCTCTCTAGCGGAACATTTCCTGCATTATTATCGCCGACCATCATGAATCGCTTCTCCATACTCAATATTCACCGTAGACTTCAGTGATGTCACTTTCGTCGAGAATGATGCCATTCGATTTGTATAAAAAGCGGAAATATTACGTCAAACTTTCATTAAATGCCCTATCAAATCCATTTACTTTGATTTCTATTCAAGCGACGAACGGCGTTTGTTATTTCAAAAGTCTTTATTTATTGTGGAAAGCAATTTTTTTCATCGTTCCGCATCGTTAGCCGGCTAGTCCTTATGGTTGGCCTATGGTCATAGACTCGGTCGGCGATGGCGCTCGACTGCTGCAATTGTTTTTTGCTCGATCATTACATAAGTCTATTAATTTTGCAAGCCGCTTTCTGCGTTTTTCGATAAGCAAGCGAGTGGAACGGTTCGATGAAGTTCAATTAAGAGTGTGTGATATTGGGCTTTTGCTTCTCGTATTCATTTATTGACACCTGGTACAGAGGGTGTTGATTAATGGAAATTGCGCCAATAGTTATGATTAAAATACACAATTGCACGAGACTTTTCTGGTAGTTAAAATCGACTGAGATAAACATCCTTGGACAATTCATTTCCCAGAAAACACCTACAATATTCAAATTTAATGGCTTCATAAGACAAGTGAGAAATCATTTGAAACGTATTTTCTTATATAAGGTGCAATGAAAAAATCCAAATTTATTAGATTATCTTTCGATATCTCAAAAATTTAAATTGGAGAGAAATATTTATTTATCGAATGGCATATAAGGTTTGACAGAACAACTGCAATAGTACCTATAGTGGCAATAAATACAAAGAAACTCATACAAGTACACATTTTTGCCATTTTGTTACTAATTGCATACTATATATACTCTTTCTACGACATACATACGTTCAATATTCTATAAATGATTGATACGAAGAAATATGCACATGTCTTCCTTATCTTTTTGAATACACGAAAATAAGGTATCACCAACTAAAATTGAATGTGTAATTATTGCAAAAAAATTTTGGTGAACCGGTGGAAACCAGTAAACTTGAATATTTTCTTACTGGCAATTTTTTCAGCGACCGTATATTCAATCACGATTTGCTATATCTGCACAAATATATTTTTATTGAAAATCGGACCTCATACATAACGTGTTTCTCGGCCTTGAGTTGAAGTGACTACCTGAATGTACCCAATGGTAGAGTATCTGCTTCATTTCCCATAATAAACGTGTCATGGTTTGGATATGGATTCATTGGTTCAAATATGGATGTGGATACTTACCAAATGGTCTATAGTACTCTATAGAACCATAGGTTGTGAACTCACCTGAAACAAAATCAACAATAAATATAACTGACAAATATTTAACAAAAAATTGCAAATATTATATTAACAGTACCATTACCAACAACTAATATAACTATTCCCTACAAAACGCAAACTTTTCGGGAAATTTAGATGTTTCTTGGATAATTCCGGCGATAAAAATGAAGATTCAGAAAAGTTATTCAACAATTATACACATATTTGAATATCAAAACTTGAGAGTTTCTTGGCGTGTTTTGAAGAATTACTGCAGATTTTATGACAATCCCGGAGTTCTGGAAATATTCGGAAGTTTAATATAAAAATATCACAGAAGTTCGTCTAGTGAGTAGCAGCACTTTTCAAATAGGAATTCTTTTAATGTTTAGTTTTTCATTCAATTTGTTGTACAGTTTGCACCCTACGAAACTTTTTTGATATAGTGCAGTGCAATGAGATTTGGGCTATAACATACCAGGCAGTGTCATGATCATGTGTTTAGGCAAGCCAATTTTGATGTTATTCAAACTATTATAGAAATTATACACGCCTTCAAAATATATACGCTATTAGATGTCAGGATTTTTCAGACATTTGATGCTGTAGCATAATTGGCCAGTATGTTCTGCCCATAATAACTGCCTGTCAAAAGTAACTCTTAACAGTTTCACGTTTTCAGTGCAGAATAACAGTGCAGAATAATTTTTTTTCTGTGTTTTCAAATATTATTGGATCTGGTCTTCTACGTCCGAAGTATATCAACACTGTTTGTTATGGTTCAATAGCAAATCATTATTTCTGGACCAGCGTTGTATATTATTGTAAACTAGTTCTGTAGAACAGGTGATTTTTGGCTGTCACCAGATATAGTGACGTTAGTATCATCAGCGTAACATATAATTTTAACATTTAGGATATTTTTTATATGATTCATGAGGTCATTCGAAAAAACTTTGAAAAGTAGAGACCCTAAGACTGATCCCTGTGAAACTCCCTGTGTGATACTGCAAGAAGGGCTATTAGTGCCATTAATTAAAACAATCTGATTTATGTGTAAGATATATGATTGAAAAAACATCAAAGGTATATCTTTTATTCCATATCGTTCGAGTTTAACCAGTTACAAGTTATGGTTAACCACGTCGAAAGCCCTGGATAAATTTATAAACAATCCACCTACATGATCTCCTTTGTCTAACTTACAGACGAGTTCATTTTGAGAAGTATTCAGTGCAGTCTCTATACCCATATTAGTATGAAATCCATGTTGGCTTAATGATTTTTGTTTGTGATTTTTGTTCTGTTAAGAATGAATACAGCAGAGTTGATTTTTTACGTTCTTTCAATGATTTTGGAAAAACTATAAAGTAATCTGATAACTCTGTACTTCGCAAGGTCATTACAATCTCCTTTTTTATAGAGAGGCATTTATTACCTCTGCTAGTTCTCAATGCATGTATTTATTTATCAAAATCAGATGAACATTTAGATGATTTGAATTAGGAATTTTCAGCAGGCGGGCTGGTGAGAGTATTGATGAAAAGTACGAATGCTTGTGTTTCTTAAGGTTGAAGAACATATTAAGGCATATGTGATCTGAAACATCTTGAGAAAATACGAACAGGTTGCTTCAAATAGCATATCAAAATATGACGTTTTGAACAACAATAATTGAATTTTTCCAAATGAAACTACCACTTCTTGTCGTCTACGAAAACATGAATAAATCTCAATAGTAATTTATTCGTTTTATAATTGAAGCATGTTGTTAGAGCTCTGTTAGTTACTTATTTCAGGACAAAAATTAGGTGGAGATCCTTGAAACTTTCATTCTTCTATATTCAGACCTATTTCCTCTGTCCGACAACGAGAATATGTGGTATCCACATGATGTTGCTCCTCCATATAATTCTCGTTAGGTGTATGATTTTTTGGAAACGACTTTTGAACATTAGTGCATTATTCCACATTTCCAAATTAGTTTTCGATGATTTTCGAAGACAACAAGAAAAAGTTGTCGTTCCATTTGAAAAAACTTGAATATTGTTGTTTTGAGGTATCATAATTTTATTTGCTTTTTGAAGAGTACTATGTATTATCTCATGATCATGTCTAAGATTAACCTCATTCGCACGTCTATTATGAAACTTAAAAAAACGATACATGATGCGTTCCCTAATCACAGTTGATATGAAATTCACGAATAATAATAATAATAATAATACTCCCTCATAAACACTCGTAGAGTGTACCCAAAGGCATAGCCTGTGCGGGTAGAGGACGGCTATTATTATTATTTGCCGTGGCGCTCCGGGGCGACTTACTGATGTTTTCGGTGTATTCACTTTTCAGCTGTAGGAAAACCCGGAAAACTTACAGCACCACTCCGGGTTGAATATATAAGATATATGAAAATTTTACGAAATCACTGGAAGAACAAGGATTGTTGATTCTAGTTTGAAATTGAGAAAGAAAGAATCTGGTGGGAGAGTCAACATGAAATCCATAATGATTCTGCAAGGTACTCTATGAAAAAAATTGAAAGATACTTAATCAATATTTCTCAAGCAGCCAAGACTGTCAATTTCGCAGACGTTTCCTATGAGGGTAAATATCTGAAATCTAAAACAGTAGTAGTTGTCTCTTAGATGTTCCCCACTGATAATTCAATTGTAGAGGTTTCATAATTATTTGATGAATTGAGTTTCTTGATCATCCAAATCTGTATCTGGAGGCAACGGATAATTAAAGTATCATCTTTTCCCGGAGTTGAAGCTATTAAGAATTCTCCACAAAATTGGTAGTGTTCTCTCGGAAGAGAACTTTAAATAATTCAAAGCGGCTGAAGAATAGAGGCCTCGGAACCGCTTCCATCGGGGTCACATGAAAAATGTAAAATTAAATAAAGCCTCCGCCACCGACGCTCTATACAAACTTCACATAATTTAATCTCGAAGAGTCTGTGTTATTACACTCGGGAATATATATGTGTCACTACGAAAAGGAATGGGATTATAATTCAACACTTTTGATCCGGTGCGGTTGAAAAATGTGTGAAGTTGTTTAATTGAAAGTATTTTTTTTCAATTTGATTGTTCGCGTTTGAACGAAGTAGGTAGAATAACAAGAATTTGAGAAATATATCGTCATACCATATTGAAAATGTTACATCATGTTACACATAAGAAAAAGTAATCGGCGCTTTGGGGTGGCTTGATAATGTATTCGGTGGCACATCTAAAAAGTTGAAATTAACAGCAACATCAATAATAAATATAACAATAAATTCACGGAGTGCTTTGCTTTGCATCACCAGGAGTCTTACAATTTGAAATTTGGGGAGGCTGCAGAACACTGGCGGGCGTAGATCATTACTGGTTAAATGACCTATTTGTATACTAACCCTTTGAACTACCATGCCAGCTTAGAACTCCTTTCTCCCGAGAAAACTGACAACAAGCAATCAGGTAACCCTGATGTCTCTGATGTGGCTGCCAGGTGATAGGGGCATCAAAGGCAATGAGAAAGCAGACTGCCTTGCCACAGAAGGGGCAAACACACCACTTCTATCTCTCGCCAAGGAAAACTGAACAGCTTCTCGATTTGGACAAAAAAGACTTGAAATTGGTAACGGGACTACTCACTAGGCATAGTCAGTGAGTGATAGTTGACGCTGCTGCGAGTACTTCGCGGAAACTGCAGAATATCTGCTTTGCGAATGACCAGCGCTCTTCTACAAGAGGCTCAAATTTCTGGAAGAGGCATTCTTGATGTCCACCGACATCAGGACCTTAGCTCCCAGGCAACTGATAAATTCCGCACGAAGTCTCAGAATCCCAGGTCTTGAATTGATAAAGGGTCACACATAAAAGACCTTACATGTCGAGGTTCGTGCTTGTGAGGTTACACAGCCTGTATGACCCGCCTTTAATCTGGAGCTCCTTTCTCATTCTCGGCCTGTTTTAGTCATTTCGGGTTGTGCTGCCAATTGATGATACCATTGATAATGTATATCAGATGGTCAAGAGACCTCCTTGGAAGATTTCTGAGCAGAACTGCATGAATTTTGTCTATGCTATGTGCTTTGTTTCTTTTGCTGTCTTCTACAACCTCCTCGAGGCTGGTCATCAACCTCGTGAAGGTCCTGTTTTTCCCCACAGTCTTGTATTGTCCTAGAAACTGACTTTTTCTTTCGTGTGTTGTTAGCATCCGTCTGGAACACTCTCTGGAGATATTACCCAAACATTTCTGCTTTCTCTGGATTGGTCATGGTATGTCTTCGACTTTTGAACATCCGCCAGGGTGTTGTCTCTGACATTAGGGCTTCCGAATTTCTTCCTCCAGACCTCATCCTAGCGTTTCTTTATCAAAGCGTTATGTTTTTTGCTGGGATTTAACGTGTTCTCTTTCCACTTTTTTCTCTCTTTACGATTGAGGTGTATGAGGTAGAGGATGTAGTTTGGAAGAAGTCCTCCCCCACTACCTTTTTCCTGGTGGTTTTTTTCCCTTCCCTTTTGGATACTCTTTCTAGTCAGCACAAGATCATGGTATGATACTAACTCAGAGACTGTTCGGAGTTCGGATATGTCTGTTACGTTTTTATTGATGATTTATGATTGATGGTATAGGTGTTGAGATCCAAAATAACCTCTGGTGCTTCTCTCTGTTTGCAAAGACATCCTACATCAAAATTAACTGGACACCGCATAACGGTAACTACTTATTAGGAGCTGAGATCTAGAAAAGATCAATCAGTTCATCATTGTCCGAATTATTTTTCATTTTTGTTTTCAACTTTTCTTTTTTTATTGAAATGAAATACATTCGTGAGTATTTCGGAAAGGTCTAAACAACATCAATATCAACATCTGACGTCGGAAAAACATAATCGAGTCCCAAGTAGTAGTAAACGGATGGTGGAAATAACATTGACAGCGTTGATGGTTGTCACTCTATAAAAATAAAAAATGTATAGAGAAGATAACCACATGTGGAGTGAACTGTAGGAAGCTGAACATTTCAGTAAACTGGCAACGACTTTATTATTGACAAGATTCATCATCTCATATATCAAGTGAATAGGCCAGTGTTGACAAATTGTCTCTATAGACACTCGCCAGGCCATTTGAATTTTTCATATGCAATTCCCACTTCATGGTGGGTTGATGTCAATGCAAGTGAAATATATATCAACTCCTTTCGTAAAACATTTCATTTTATGTGAACCGCAGTGAAAATTTAATAGCCCTTCGCCTACATATATGGGTGCAGTATACTTCCAATAAAGTGGTAAATTAATGGTGTTTTTCGTTGACTGTATTCACTTTGATATGAAATAAATTCGAGAGTCAATAAAATAAATCTGAAGTCATAACAAAATCATGAAGATTTTGAGCACATGTCGAATATCGAAAGTTTTGCAGAATTGCATAATTGGGTATAGGTTTTTATTATATGAGTTTGTAGGAAAAGTATGGTATATAAAAAGTTTGTAAACTTCTCTAGACACTCGTTCATAACACAGTTGCTCCGCTATGCTGAGCACTCTCAATTAAAATACTCTTTCTTCACTTGAATGGCATTAATAACAATTGATACATAATCTACTACTTTGAAAAAGAATTGCTGAATTCAACAATTCGATTTATGAACAATTGAGAGTTTTTGTATTGAATTCATCATAAACAGTCAAGAAGGCATTTAAAAAAATTGTTTTTTTTTAATTGTTTTTTCCGTTAACCAGCTGACATTCCCCTAAGAACGACAGCCCTCAGAAGTCGAAACTTGTGCGAGCTAAGGATTAACGAGGTCTTACCTTTTGACGTGCGATTCCTAGCACGAGACCATTGACCATGCTGGGAATCAAACCCACGTCCCTCTGACTGATAGATTAGCGCTCTACCATCATGACCACTGCGTTCTTTCAGTTGGTTTTTGATTGCTATAAATCCAAAGTTATTGTATGTAAAATCGATTACCATTCAATATTTTCAAACAGCAATTATGTCATGCAGGATTCATTTTAATATTCGATGTTAATATCCCTCATTGTGAGAAGAAACTAATAATCATTTCACTTTTCTGTAGGCATTCATTGTGTGAATAACTGACATTAGCGGCATAATGAATAATTATTCCTAGCACGGTTTTCGAATTTTGTTAATGAAAATGAAAACCTCAACCGTCTAATTCCCTATGAGAATCTCTTTCGGATACTTTCACTGCATCAACCGTGATTGATTTCATCGTGCCCCTAATTGTTTAACGCGAGACTAATGGGTATAATAATGTGAGAATTGTTTGAGAAAAATCGAGAAAAACTCGAGAGCCGATGACCTAGAATAATAAAGGAATGTATGGTGAACGTAGATTTGCATGAAATAAATCTAAAAAAGTGAAAATACTTTGATTATTATGAAAAAATTACCGGAATCGCATGTGTATGAAGTATGTCATCATGGGCACTCAAGTTTGGTATTAACAAAGTTTATTGGTTCTGAGATAGGACTGTCAACTTTTTAATTTTTGATGGAAAGTTTATTTTTATAAGAGATGAACTGGAGACCTGTTTGCTCATGTCTCACATACAGTGTGTCCACTTAAATTCGCAGCATAGGGGATATTATCAATTGTACGAAAACAAGTTACTCATATGAAAATCTGCATGATCTTAAACCTGAAACTAAACCGTTAAATATTAGATTTACTCAGTCGTATACGAAGTTTCTTGAAAAAGATGAATTCTCGTGCAATAGTACAGCACCTTTATTTTTGACAATATTGAAAATGTTTGCTTTGTTGGTGTTAACACTCAGCATCTACTCATTTAATGCATCTGACTGCCAATGGGAGTCATAATCTGAATCCAGTGTAGATTTTGCAGCTGAAGCGTTGGTAAAAATGTAGACTCATATTTTATTCATTTTTAAGTGGCCTTTCTGTGTCTCTAATAAATTTTAAGGGGTTCTGTATTCGGACCTTTCAATAAATAACCTATAGTTGGACCTAATATGATTGAATAAAAATGAAAACCTTTATATTATTGATATTCATGTATTCATTTTTGGCATCCTTTTTCTCGAAAACTGGTCATAGGATCGATCTGTAAATGAACTATGTATGCAATAATGATGCCGGATACCATTTACTTCTTCATTTGAATAAATCTTTATTTCCGTTTTTTGACATGTTATACATGTATTGGGAATTGTCAATGAATAAATAAGAAATTAAAGAAAAGAGTACATGACTTTAAAACCATACATAAAATGTAAATATACCTAACATAAGTAAAAACTACATTCATAAGTTAAAAGCACAGATGTCACATTATTCGAAATACATCAGGAGGACCAGGTTTCTATAAAATTATTCACATTATAAAAACATTTTTCCAATAAAAAATTTTTCAATTTACGTTTGAATAAATACAGGTTGTCAATATTTTTAATTTCTACTGGGAGTTTGTTAAACATTTTGAGACCCATATGATCAGGTGCATTGGATTGGATTTTCCTTTTGGATGGATTTATATGAAAATTGTACATATTCTTTGTTTCATATTCATGAACATCAGAGTTTTTTCAAACTGTTCTTTATTCTTACACATTTCAAAAATGAATAGACAAGGAAGCGTCAAAACATGAAACAATTTGAAATCAGTTCTACACGTTTCTCTGTTAGAAATTCCAGCAATACATCTCGAAATTTGTTTCTGGCCAATAAAAACTCCTTTCAAACTGGCTAAATTACCCCAGAGGCAAATGCCATACCTGAGTCTCGATACAATTTGAGCATGATAAACATTCAACATCTGATCCACTTCCAACACTGAATTTAATTTAGAGGATAATTGCTGACAATGGGGTTTCCAAGACAGATGTTCATCGAGAGAGATTCCCAAAAATCTAACCTCACTATGTGAATTGAACAAGATGTTTTTATTCAATTTTGGCTTGTTTTTCTGACGACAGTGAATTCGTAACATTTGTGTTGTTTGAATTTCGAAAAGTAAGTTCCCACAATTGAAAAAAGATGATACTCTTTCAATTGTTTCACTGCATTTCGATTGTAAACTATCAGTATCTGTAGAAGATATCACTGATGAAAAGTCATCTGCATATGCAGTAAAACCTCCAGTGCCTATAACAGAATCCAAATGGTTTACATATAGAATGAAGAGAATAGGGCCCAGTATTGAACCTTTAGGAACACCCATTTCAATTTCCCTGCAGATCGAGCGTATAGGTTTGATTTGGCTTTCGTGTTGAAACTGCAGTGATACAATTTGATTTCGGTTCGTCAAGAAATATGAAATCCAGTTCAGCGGTATACACCTAATGCCAAAACTCTCTAATATATCTATCCGTTTTTGATGATTCACTCAATCGAATGCCTTACTTAAGTCGCAAAATATTGCAGCAGGGAATTCTTCAGCTTCAACAAATTGGGCAATTCGTTTGTGAAACGAATACATTGCCGTAGATGTTGACATTCTAGCACGAAAACCATGTTGCATATGGCTAATGACATCATGCTTATCCAAAAATGATAACAATCTATCCAAAAATGCATACTCGAATACTTTCGCGAAGCTGCAGGGGACAGTCACCGGGCGATAATTCCAAGACAGTTCGATCTTTCTCCTTAACTCAACTTAACTTAACTTAACTTAACTTAACTTAACTTAACTTAACTTAACTTAACCGATTTTCATATCTTGTGGAAAGACATATTTACTAGAATTGTCAAGGGCTTTTTGATCACACTTAACACCTTCTTCAACACAAATCCTGGAACTTCAAATTCAGCGGATTTTTTGTTTTTCAACCGAGAATTCAACAAATTGTACAATTCTTCTTCTAGAAACGGTTTCAGAAACATACCAAAACAATTAACTGTATTTTCAAGTATGGCGAGTTCATCGTCACATAAAATGTTTTCAGTTGTAATATCACAAGAGAGTGAGAATAAATTGAAAATAATTTGACAGATTTTTCGAAAACTTGTTGCCAAATGCATGACAACAAGTTTGAGAAAAAATCTGGAGAATTATTTTCTACTTTATCGAACTCTCGATAGATTATTTTTTGATGCCCCAATCATAGACCTATTCTCTATACATATAACATTTTTATTTCAACAATTTACTTGAATCACTATAAACAGAATGAAGATTGGAATTTGAAGTTCTCATCATGAAATATACAATTATTATGGATGTTTTGTCCTTGGCTGGAGAATTCCGTAACATTGTTTTGTTCTGTTGGATTGAAAGCTATTACTTTCTCTCTGTCCCTAGGTTATCAATTGAAACTGTTTCCAAATTGACACGTTACTCAAAATAGTATTCTTACATGTATTTTCGTTGATTTTCTTAAAATTTCATCGAATGATTATACTAAACCGTTTTCGAATCATTTTACACTTTTCATCCAAACTGATGACAGACGTCAGATCAAAAGTATCAGTTGTCACATAAAATACCACAAAAAATTCCCGCGGCAATTTTCAAGGTAGAAAAATCCCACTATTTAATAATGCTGTGATTGGCCTGAACGTACATGAATGCTTTGAATTGATGGTTTCGATTGGTTGCAAGAATTGTCAAAAAATAATCCACTAAATTTTTGTTAGTGTCTATAAAATAATCAATAAATTCATTTGCAATTTTTTCAGGGTTTTCTTCTGAATTTCCATTGAATGCAAGATTGGGGGTCGAAGAGAAGAATATCACTTAAAAATATTTTGATTTTTATGAGGACTATTCAAAATATTTTTATAAAAGAATTTTACTCATGCTATATCTCTGTTGGAGAAAATAATTTTATCGTGAAATATTAGTCACTCCTATTTGAAAGCATCACAAATCCAACGGCATCGTCAAATTTTATTCCTATTTCGAATTTATAGCACTCTACTAGAATCGGATAATAAATAACAGTTTCAGAGAGGTGGTTCACTTTCAAATGGGTCACCTATATATGATTTGGTGAATCTTAATCAGAAATGCAGACATATTCGGTCTCCTCAACTGTTTGTTCAACGATCACCACGACAAGAAAATGGCCTCTACCATTTTCAGTCGACTTCCAATAGCTCATCGCTATTACAATAATTCACTTTCTGTATCGTTTTCTGAATTCCCATTAGAGGAGATTTTCGTTTCAGTAACTCTATATACCACCGAACACATTTCATTCCGCTCAGGGCAGTATATATGGCGCGTCTAGCAGATACCAGAATGCGAGTCGTAACCTCGAATCCGGCAGACTAATTGGCGCTCAGACGTTGATTTACACCTAGTCTGATAGGTATATAGAACGTGCAAAAGGTCTGATACATACCATTCCCCATTGTTCCAGAAGTTATCGCATTCTCACGGGCCGTTTGTCGTCGCTATGCTGCTAATTGCGACTTCATTATTTGCAAATGATCTACACCCATAGCTGCGGGTTTGCAGGACAGAAGCAGGAGTAGGACGGTCGAGTTATTTGCATTACTACAGGTGGAAGCAGGGACGTTCCTGGTCTATGGATCCTCATCCTCGAAAATTTCAAATTGAATAATTTCTTGGTAATTCAAACTCGATATCAATGGGTTTGGGTATTAAAGAAATATATAGGTACGTAATGCCATTCTATGAAGTGATTAAGGGCAGATCCCACCACTTCCGCTTAGTGCTTTGAGCGAAGCTTAAATTTGTGAACCAGTTAGAATGTTGCAGTATTGATATCCAACATATCGGATTCTCAGCTGCAAGTACCACTTCAAGTGTTAAGTGTAACCTGTGGAACTGACCCTATAGTCTAAGCAACAAGTGCTTTATAGGTAAAATTTTTCTCGCCTTCTCCGAAAATTATGATTGAGGTGTCATTCGATTCGGAATGGCATTTAGATAGTTTTTGAGAAAATGCTAAGACTGCTCGCAAAAATTGCAATAGTTATAAACAATCAAGTAAAAAAATGAGAGTATTTGATTTTTGGTAAATATCTCAAAAACTATTCAAGATAATTCAAATTTGAAAAAAGATTCAAAAAGAGGAGGAAATTTCCGAAAAAAAGAAGTGAAAATTGGAAATTGAAAAAATTCAGGCGCCTGCAGGATAAATCAATGAACAATAATTTTTATTCGTGGAGCTATTTTTGAAAGGTCTTAGAATAGTTTACTGTTGGAAAAATAAAAAAAATTGTTAATTTTCGTTTTGTTGCTAACAATTTACTAATATGAAAAATTATAAAGCTTTATTGAACATTGAGAAAAAAAAATTTTTGTTTTAATATTAATATTGATCCGTTTTCGTATGATCAGAAGCTACTTAAAAATGAATTTTAATAATTCTTATCTCCTATTGTTTAAAAAATTGTTATAAACAAATGGGTATCAAAATTTATAGATTCATTCATTTCTTGATTCATTTTCTTGATATTCTGTTAGTTAAATTACGATTCGTTCAAATGTCAACATCAATTGAAAAGGCACTGAATTGAAAACATTTGTTGACACTGTTGCTATAACGTTAACTACTGAATAATCCAAGTACCGTGTTTATATAACTCATCAAAATTATTAATTGTATCAATATTGAAAGTTATAATACTGGGAAGTGCAAAAGATAGCGTATATGCCTCAGGACTAAAGAAATATTTTATCCCTTACGTGATTATTGCCCTCGGGCTCTACGAGCCCTCAGGCAATATACATCACGTGCGGAATTAAAACATTCACTTTAGTCCCTTGTTATATAATATACTATTGATAATTTAATCCATTCAAATTTATAGGTCGTGTGATATACGACAAGATTATTTATTGAATGATGATGTTTGTTTATATATTACTTTGGTTACGCATCCCAACAATGCATTGAAGAAGCCATTGCTGCTAATTTCGTTGCCGTATGTCAAAATATTTGTCTGGAAATCCTATCGAAAATGGAGTTATCACTGATGAAAATCAATATTAGGTCATTCAAACAATTAAGAAATCATTGTTCTTTATAAACTGTTGTCAAGAATTGTAAGAATCCCTAAAAAACGATACAACTAAAACCAATATGGAGGACGAAAATTTAATCGCGATTAAACAGCTCTTGTGAAATAATCACTTATATTTACAAAATATATTAGAAAAATGGTGATGTCTGATTGGTCTATTTCATCATGAATGAAATAATCGATGTAATAATTATCACAGTCCATGTCTATATTCCTATGTACCTACGTACAATAAATTCAGGACAGTATCTCTTCATTCATGGTTGACCTCAAATACTCGAAAAACAGCATTCAGATGTTCCAATCAAATAGGACAGACAAGCTATAATTTTCAAAAGGTTTCGAAAATCAGGAACATGACTTTTTCCGCAATTGATAGATACATAAAATTTCAGCACAAGTCAAGTTGCAGAAAGTGCAACGGCTAGCTTGCCTAGGAACAACTGGACCAATATTTACGTGCCCCACTGAAGCTTAAGAGGTAATGCTGAATCTTCCGCCATTGCATCTATGTGTAATGAAAGAAGAAGCAAGTGCCTTCAGACTGTACCAGGCAAAAAACTCAAAAGTAGGGAATGTAATCGAACTTCTAGAGGTTTTGGAACACATCTCCCTAAAAGCCATGTCTAAACAACCACCAGAATTGCACAGAGAACGGTCCTCAATTGGCAGAGGATGCCTGAGTGTGGTACACAGATGGATGCAAGATGGACGAAGGGGTTGGAGTATGCGTTACAGGGTCGAATTTCAGGCTCTCAAATCCCCTTGGTAGGACCCCAACGATATTCCAATGAGAAGTACATGCTATAGAGATATGTGCCCAGGAATGCCTTGAAAGAGGCACCCGAAAAGGTTAAAAAAATATATACTATCAGATAGCTATGCAGCACTAAAAGCTCTGAAGTCACACACTTGTGAGTCTGAGCTGACTTGGGACTGTAAACAAACCATGAGACAACTGGCAGCAGACAATCAGATAACCCTGATGTTGGTGCCAGGTCACAGGAGCATCAAATGCAACGAGGAAGCAGACTGTCTTGCCACATAAGGGCGAACCCACCACTTCCTGACTCAGAACCTTTCTGTGGACTCTCCAAAGCCCACTCAAAATAAGAGTTTCGACGCTGGGAGTTCGATGAAATCAAATCTCACTGGAATAAAGTGCCAGGACAAAGACGAGCGAAAAGGCTAGGGAGCCTGCACTGCCCTCTGGGGTATCAGTCTAGGGTTTCGCGAGACCAAGGGACTAGTCTTGGTCTTGTCTTGGTATTGATTCAAGACCAAGACCAAGACTCTCTCCAAAGAGTCTCTCCCAAGAGTCTTGGTCTCGAAAGAAAAGTAAAGAACTTAAATCTACTCAATATTAAGAAAAATCTGATGGAAACTGTTATGGCATTTTATTACAATTATTTATTTTTCATATGGTGAGTTTTTAAATTTTGATCCAAGACCAAGACTATCAAGACCGAGTCCAAGACTGAGATCTCGGTCTTGAAATAGCAAAACCTATACCAAGACCAAGACTACATTTATTTTTTGAGACCAAGACCAAGACTGATCAGTCAACAAGAGGTACTCGTGAAGCTGCACACCCTGCACGACCCTCGACAATCTACAAGTGTGGGTCCTGGTGAATATTGAATTCAATGTATAATTTTGAGCAGATATTCAACAGTCATTTAGCATTCAACTATTTAGATTCAGATTTCATAACTAACTTCGATAAAAGAACAAAAGATATGGTTGGTTGCATGACTATCTATTAGCTAAACTGGAACATCTCTGGATTTCGAAGTCATTTCATAATGCTACGGCATGATAGTTGGTGTAGTAACTCCGAACTTCTATCTCCTTGTAAACGCTTTTTCTTCAAACGTAACTGAAATCTCATAGAAGTATAGCATAGCAATCTATAAAATCCTCGATTTTTATCGAACTCATCAATAACCCGTCCTGAACGAGTGTTTCCTTGTCTTGAATTGCTCGTTGAAACCATGTTCGACTCCCTGCCGCGTGATATATCGAATCCTAACATGGAACCACTTATAGAACTGAAAAAGCCGGATGGGTTTTCAATATTTCACCTTATATTGCCGTGATGCTCACTTCACGTGGTGTAGAGGATAATGAGACGGGAAGGAAGCGCTTAATCGTGCTTTATTGGACACCTGGAGCGGCAATTAACTCGGCTTGTTCTCCGTTCTGAAGATATGCAATGAATACTTAATTCTCGGGATAGAGGAATACTTCACTTGTCCTGGATCGGGATGAAAATGGCTGGATATACTAGATTATTCATCGGTCGTTTGGGCTCATAATGTGAATTTTGTCACCCCGACCTAGTTTTAGATCACTGGAGTTGTGATTATAGATATTTTCTTATGGGCCATAGACACTCATCTTCTGTAATATTGTACAATTGGTGAATCATTTTATGGATTTTTTTCACTAAGGTTTGAACTTGGTATAGCTCCATTTCAGGTGACAGTCTATTGTTAAGCCTGAATATTTGTAGATTTTGGTTGATTCTATTACTGTTTCACACTCACAGGATATCCTATCGCAGTTTGTATGGAAATTTATTTTAGTGATGTTTGGTAAACCGACAAAATTATTGCTGAAGGTCATAAATTTAGTCTTAGATTGAGTCAAGGTTAATATATTCTGATCTAGCCAACATTTTACAAGGTATAACCCCTCTTTTAATAATCACTTCATTCCATTCTTTCCCAGTGAACACCAAACTAGTATCGTCGGCGTATGCTATAATTTCACCCCAAATCTTACATTACAATAGGTTATTCGTATATATTGAAAAGAGTAAAGGGACTAAGACTGTACCTTGTCGTACATTATTAATTATTCATATTTACTTCTCTCTCCCTTTTTCTCTTTCAAAAGTATTTGTAAGTAATAAATATCAATACTGAACTTTGTCTATTTATCATTTTGATCTTGTAGGTATTATGTCAGGAAGAAAATATTTTGCATTTGAAAATAATTTTTCAAAATAGATGAAGTTAGTTCTCAGTCAGCATTTTTCTTCGATTTTCCTACACACATGTCATTAACGTTGATATTGGTTGGTGGAATTATCAAGAGTTGAAAAGAAATTTTTTCTACGACCTGCGTTTTTACCCACCTTCCTGCACGCATTCTAGTTTTGAAAGAGTCACCTTTCTGCACTAGTGCGGGAAAAATCGCTTTCCCGTATTAATGTGAGAAAGTAAATTATGTCAAGATCCTTTATTATATCCGAAGACTTAAATAATGGAACCTTTTTGAAGCTCTATAGAAAGTATGCGAATTTATGGCCTCCTACCACCACGCACCGTCGTTTTTTCATCAATTATAAATGAGACGAATGCTCTTTTGGTGAAATGCTGGCCATAGATCGCTACTTACTTAGGCCTAACAGCCTAGCAGATTCAGGCGAAGGGATAACCAACATTAAACGTTTTGGAGGCTGAGAGTCAGCTGCTGTTACTGAAGGTTATTTGGAGACAGAAGGAAACCACCTCGAATAAAATTCTTTCAAGTAGTAACAACTTGCAACCGATGCCGTCTCCGTCATCTTCATGCACTTTGCAATCTACGAGTGTTACTCTTAACAGCCAGTTACCATCAACTAACAACTCTGGACCGGCTATTCCGACTCATTTGCAGAATGCAACGAATTTTAATTTTCAACATCATTATTAATAATAATTAGTGGAAAGTTTTGTATGTTGAAATAAAATGTATATTTTCAATGTGATTTTTGAATCTTTATCTTTATGCGGTCGAAGGAAAAATAATGTTCCTTATTTATGTGTAGTGTCTTTCCAGCCCTTGACTGCTGCTTGCCCGAACTCCGCTTCACGTCGTTTGGGTCAACGGCAGTCGCGTGCGGGAAAGTATCACTTTCTTCACTTGATAGGAAAATAAACTATTTTTTCACATTCACCAAGAGATTGAAAATCATCAGATCTAGTTTTAATTGAGAGGCGAGGTTGGTCTTTTCCTCTAAATTTAAATCACACATCTTTTTCTAAGTCTTTCATTTCCACCAAGTGAGTATGGACGAACATCTGACAGAAAATAACTACTCTCCTATTTAATTCCACGACGGACATTGGATCACGTCTTGTCACATATTTATGCAACAGACCCAATTGCTAGTGTTTATTGTAATCAAGCAATAATAACCATCATTCATTTGGCTGGAAATGACCACCTTTAGACATGATTCGAGGTTCTTCAATTCTCTTCAGTATTTTTGATTATTTGCGTCCACCTTCAGTTCAGTATCAAGTGCAATAATTTATACGTGATAATGTGTTCGATGAATATTGTTATTTTTCTTTCAGGCGCTGTTTTACGGCAATAGTTCTGACCACCCGATTACGAATCATGAAGCTCAAACTACATTCACGTCGGTGACAATAGAAACGGCATTTACCTCTAAAAGTTAGTTAACCCGGTATCACGAAAGTTTCGGCGACATACTTCAATTGTTTCGTTCGGGAACAAAACTTCATTTCGTCCATTATACGCAAACGAGAAAAAAGCTGCCGTACGATGTCTAGAAAACGAGAACAAGTAACGGCTTTCAGGTATGAAAACTGTCCTGAATAAATAAACCATGGAACACAAATATAGACCGATCTACATCGGAAACCGGCTAGTTTACATCCGAACAACATTATATACATGTCGATTTCAACGGCTTTTCTCGAAATTTACATAAAGAAAAGAATTCTCGACGGATCGTAAAAGAAAACATCCCTCGCGAGTAATGGATTTACTAACGTCAGGCGTGCTTTTTATACTAGAGAACATGCCGGAGCGAACTCGGGAAATGAGACAGAATGAAATAGAATTTTCTTGAGAGGAACGTATTTGACTCGTTGGGTTATTTATGTGGAAAAATATCGGTTTGCATGCATTACTGTTTTTATTTCTGTGTTGTTTGGAATAATGCGTTCAATGATGCATTCAAAAAATATATTAATAACTAGTAAGTTCTATGTACATATTACAGACTATTACAGACTATCTCACGGAATTCTCATCTATCATTATTTATCGAGAAATTCCTCTTAGATCTCAGGAGTTGTGTTCTTTTGCCATGAAAGTCAGAACTTCGCTACACAGCACAAAGGAATTTGCCGCCTCTAGAATATGGGGCTGATTTAATTAGTGTCTGGCACAAAGTCATAGATGAGCTTTTGAGGTATTTCTTCAGAAATCTGTGGAGTTCGTGAAAAATTCCCCGATAATGTGAATGAAGAGAGTTTCAAACGAAATCTCGAATAATTTAGAAGAGAAGGATTCAAATATGGCTCTCATAAAACAACCATGGTAACTTTTACCAGGAAAGAGAATGAAGAGCATCATCTCGTATTTCAGGGATGAAGAATTGACAATACGAAAGTTGAGCATCTTAAAGTTATAATACCATCCTAATTATGACCATATTTCCAAAACATTTCAAGATTTTTTTTCTGAAATGCTGGATCGTAGCAATGCCAAAATACCTGACAAGGCTTATGATGGTGGGCCATAGAATAGCAGAATTATTTTTGTAATATCGATAAATGAAAAAACCAGTAATATGTAAAACCAACAAAATGATGAATCAATTATGTTTTAGAATAACATTTTATAGGTCTTAAAAACAGCAGAATTGAATGGATAGAAATGATTTATGATCCAAATTGAAATTCATCTTATATATTTTTATAAGAAACAATAAAGCATCATACGCGAAAACAGTAGAACCAGATTTCATAGGTCTGAATTCGGCAAGATTGGAAAGTGACCGAAATGAGAAAGTAAAGTAATTGCAAATCTCAATAACCTAAGCTCTTCAAAACATAAAACGATCACGCTCAAAAAATATCGAAATATAATTACATCAAAACAACATATAATCGTATCTAAAAACGTAAATCCAACAAATTATTTGAAAATGAATCTGTAGTAACATAAAATCCTTGGAAACAAAATGTGTCAGACTGAAAACGGTCATAATCGAAATCTAGCAGAAATTGTGGAGGGGATGAGCGAATTAAGAACCATGCTTGTAGAGAACGATCGACTTGCTAATCTCTGAGAGTCTAGAGCCATCCGCTATCCCCTCTCTAAATTCTGATATTTTTCGTTTCTGTCCTTTTCGTTTCTACTATTTATTCTTCTGATTATTTTCAATATGGAAATTTTAGGTTAGGTTAGGTTAGGTTAGGTTAGGTTAGGTTGTAATATTGACCGCACGCTGCTCCATCTCTGAGAGACTAGAGCCATCCGCTATCCCTTCTCCAAATTCTGATATTTTTCGGTTCTGTCCTTTTCGATTGTGCTATTTATTCTTCTGATTATTTTCAATATGGAAATTTTAGGTCTTGCACTCTATGGATTCTACGATTTTAATTCTTATCCGATATTTTTCCACTCCTACAAAATATTGATTTTCTGATTTGCAGGTTTGGTTAAATATCTGTCTTCCCATTTTCTGTCAATCTCCTTTCTCCAGTTCTTAGAATTTCAGTTCTTCGAAAGATCGATACGATCATTTATGATTCTCGAATTTTTAAATTTTGATGAATATCCGTTACTGCAATATATTGATTTTCCAAATTTCTCATTCGATTATTTTCGATTTCTTTAAAATTAATTCTGAACCATTTTGCTTCTCTAGAATATCTTTACTGGATTTCATTAGTTCGATACTTATAATTCATAGTCAATTTCTTTTCTGATGGATTATATGTAATCCTTATGATTAGGTATTGCGATTGCAGAAGAATACAAGTCAGCATGCAGAGGCACCAAACTGCGAATGAGTTGCGGAGTCCCATAGGGGCCAGTCCTGGGCCCCACACTGTGTAACATCCTATTCAACGGTATGTTAAGAATAGCATCACCAACAAACTGCTAACGAATAAACTTCGCTTACAACCTGGCAATGCTGGTTGGGGCATAGATTACTATTCAACACAGGATCAGTCATTTTGGAGGGGCCCAGTAATGAGCTTTTTGGTAGAAAAGGAGCACACACGTTTTCGCAGTCGTCGACACGTCAGAGAAAGGCCCGATTCTCAAATGTCTATTACCCTTTGTCGCATGCGATAAAATATGTCCATCGCCTTTCTCTAATGTGCATTGGGAAAGATACCATCTCATCTACTTATAACAGCACATTTTTGGGAATTCGTCTGGACAATGACCTAAACTTCCGAATCCACGTTGAGGTGTTGAGCAAAAAACTCTCCTCAGGATGCTATGCCTTACGGTTGGTGTCTAACGAATTGGGTATGACCACTGTCAAAATAGTGTACCATGCGCTAATCGAGTCGCACATTAGGTATGGGATTCCTTTCTGGGGAACTTGTAGTAATCAATGCTTGAAGGTGATTTTCACTCTTCAGAAGCGTGCTGTTCGATATATGTGCAAGGTTGGGCCAAGAGTTTCTTGCAAGGAACTGTTTAGAGAACAGAAAATCCTCACCCTCCCCTCTCTTTTCATTCTTGAAACGGTTTGTCTAGTGCAAAAGAATCTATCAATGTACAATATCACCACTGGACCTACCCGCCAAAATAACAACATAAGGCTACCCATCCCTACTTCAAGTCTGATAAAAAACTCGCTAATTTATAATGCCGCTAAACTATACAACCACCTTCCAGCGAGCATCAGAGCCATCGAGTCATTGGCGTTATTTAGGAGATCAGTGAAATTGATTCTAGTAAAAGAGGTATTCTACGATGTCAGTGAATACTTGAACAAAAATATGGGCGACACATGACTTGCTCAATGGTTGTAATTGAAGTTGTATTTAGTTATTTATTTTTTGACTCTGTCTATCGCTTCTCGCTTCTTGTAGTGTTTTTATTGTTAAAGTTTTCCCTGTGTGTGTTTGTTTGTTACATGAATTTGTTTTACTGTTATTTTTCAACTTATTATGTCATGATTGTTTTATACTTTGTCAACGAGATGTGAATCTTCAGGCAATAAAGAATATTTTGATTGATTGATTGATTGAAAAAAGATGGGAATATTTTGTCGGATGCGACAAAGGGTAATAGCATTCGCGCCCCTTTATGGAAACACGGATCGAAAGGTACAGGGGAATGCTGGAAAATGCACGAGGAGGATTTCGCGTGGATACAACCAGACCAACCAGAGGGCTGCAGATAATCGCAGGACAGGTTCCGAACTGACTTCTGATAGGAAAAGGAAGGTAAATGGCGGTATGGATGCTGGAAAGAAGAAGAGGAGAGGGAGGCAACCCTAACAGCATGGCAGGCAGAATGGGAAGAAACAACTGCGGTGACCATATGTGAAGACGTGGTTCGTTCTAAAGAACCGTGACTTGGACTGCCATATCACGCAGATTCTAACAATTCATGGGTCACTCGGACAGGAAAGTCCAATGATGAGGGGTGTAGATACTGTGGAATGGTAGACATCGCGAAGTACACCCTCATCACCTGTTCTAAAAGGAATAGGTTTGGTCTATGCCGAGATTGGCAAAATGTGAATGTGGAGAACTTCCAGTAGATTGCGGAACAAAGTCATAGAGACGAAGATAAAGGACGAACTGGACACCAGAAACCTCTAGAACGTGACTAGAAGAGTGAAAAAGACCAAGTTGGAGCAAAGCGTAGGGTTGAGGCAGAAAGAAAGTTAGTCAGGTGCATGCGAAATGTTTCCCATAGATGATCCCGCATGTATTCAACGCGGCTAAGAAGGGAGAGATCTAGTGGATCCATAATTCTTGGTCTTTCTCCTTTTCCCCTTCAGCCTGGCTGTTGCCATCACTGTCCTCTTTGTTCTTTTAGCACCAGTGGCAGCAATCGTAGTCTCAATATTCAGCTAAACTTCCTTAAATTGCTTCTAAACTTGGGGTATACATAGTCGTCAATCTTCGAGAAGACGATATATGAGGGTCTGTCTAATTTTTCCGTAATTTGGGAAATGCAGTCATCATATTCTGGGGCAGGCAGAGCCAAACATCATTACAAAGCTTGAACAGAGGTCCTTTTCTACATGTTGCTGGATATTTGGAAACGACGCCAGCTGAACATGTAAACTTGTTTCAATCTTTGTCACAATTTTTAAACGTTCTCCAGCTCCAAAAGTTGTTTCAATTGCTTAACCCAGACTCTAAAATATTCGAGAGTTCAAGCTTGTCTTGAACAAATTTTGACTGTTTCAGTTTTAAGACAAGTCACATAATCTGGTATGATTTCATTTTAAAAAACAAAAAAAGTATCTCACTGACTATAAGGGTGAACAATGACATAAAGAATTGATTGGAAGGGGTTAAGATTCACTTTGGAATCAGCACAAATGTTCAAAACTCTTGCACTATTCTGATTCCCTTTTGTAACAATTTCACCTGCCATGGCTCGAAATAAGGAGCTTGCCGAAAATTCCACGCCCAAGTAAACATAAGAGGATTTACGTATCAGTATTTCGCAGTCAGCTAGTGTGAAAGAGCTTGTTTTTTCGTTTTCTGTGGGTGTCAATTTTCGTAATCGTCTTAAACTTCTACTAGTAATACCATCTACTCTTGTAGTAGGAATGCGAGAGTTCTTTACAGTTTTCGTTTCAAGTATCAAGTAGATCGGGGATTGCAGTCAACAAATAGTGAGCATTCTCCGTATTCAGGAAATAATCGGACCGTATAAGTATACCAAAAAGTCAATGGTTACGAAGTTCTTCACATCGCATTACCTACCCTTGATTTATTACCAAGAATTATAATCGACGCCATCAGTTATCCACATTCTCCACCATGCCTTTTCTCTTCAATTAGTTCGTGGAGAATTTATCTGAATTCAACTGTACTGCCCAATAAAGTTGGTTATACTCGAGGAGATTGCCTTTATATCTTCGATCGTAATTTGAAAATCATTTTGACAAATGAAAAGTTTTTCACTACTGAGGTGCGATAAAATTTCGATTTATAACCGAAGATGGAAAATGCAGACTATCCTGAAAATGGTTCCACGTTCAACAGGGAAAAAGAAATATATTCGTTTGTTCTTTTGAAAGTTCAGGAGTTAAGAGAAGGTAATTTTTCGTGAACGAGTAAAACTTTTCTTTTCTTTTCGAGTTTTTATTGGACCAACTTCATTGATGTATTTTCCATTCCTGAATATGTTTTTTCAAGAAAGTAATGGCTGGTGTAAAAGACGAACAATGTTATACAGGGTATACAAAAATTTGTTGAAATAAAATTCACATTATTTTCTAGATTATTGAAACTTTTGTACCTACATTTGCAATTCACATGAACTTTCAATACCTTGTGCGCTCAGAACATGACTTCTTTATTGAAATAAATTTTGCACTGGTTGAAAAATAAGGCACTGTTGAATACGAACTCAAAAAGATGTCTAATAACGATAGTTTATTAATTTGATAGTGATGATGAAAACTGTTGAGTTCTCACCGAGATTATGTAGTTAATTGCATGGACGTATAAATGAATAATGGACCCAGGTATTTACATCTCCAAGTGAAGTCGCTGAAAGGCACCATCCTAAGGTCCTGCTGTTGAGTTGGGCGTTGCCACATCGAGTCTGTGATAATTCTTCATCTACCATCAACACTAGCTTAAACTCAATTGCCAGCGAATTTCAGACAGTAACTCAACATTCCGATCCGTTTATTAAATTAAACTCGGCATTATACATTCCAGAATCAAAACTAGTGAAATTAATTTGAAAAATCGGTGCGAACTTCCAAAAAAATTTGTACTGTCCGTTGAAATGCTGCACATGCGGCAACGCTGTTGAAGTACGCTTTGTTTCTCATCATTTGTTGGTTGTTTACAAATTTCACCACTTTATGTTGACATTGTCTGTCATATACGGTATTTGTTAAAATATTGGTGTTTTGTTGCGTTTGGATTAAAATAGTGAAATAAAAATAGATAGAGACTAATAATGGTGCTTTACTGTTGGGTTTGCAAGCAATCTAATTGTTCTAACAACCAGAATCTCAGCTTTGATAAGTAAGTACATAGATTGTTCACAAATGTTAGATTGACTTTCATATTCTTCATTGGCGTCACAGTGGGTATCAATTTTCTATACATATAAAATGAAATAGTACTGAAATCTTCTTACTTTATATGAACTAAGGTACATATGGGTATTTTAGGAACACATCAGATCGTATCTAACAAGTTTTGCTGAAATTTTCATAATTATATATGAAATTCCGCATATTTTTGTTATTATAAATATCTATATCAGTTAAATTGCGTACGCCACTGTCGTTGGAGGGTAGGTTACATTCTATCGCAGGTCTCCTTCCCCGCAACCCGCGCGCCAACGAAACAAGCGTCTTCAAAACAAACTGTATTGCAAGTATGGGATTGCTGAGTCCATTATCAATTTATACGTCCATGGTTAATTGTACTTCTGCAGAAATAATTGATACAGCAAATGCAGCTACAGTGGATTTTTATCGGATTAATCTAAAAATTCTGCGAAGTTTGTAATGAACCATTCAACGACAAATAGTGGAAATTAAGTTGTTTTTCAGTCACCTTAGAAAACTGCTGTAATTGCGATATTGGAACTGAAATTGAACCAAAAATTGTAAATAACTAGTACTACGAAAATATTCCCACATGAGGTTTTTCATTTTAATTGGAAGAATTTTAAGAGTTGAAAAAAAAAATAAAATTTGATCGTAGAAAAAATGAATGAATATTTGCAAAAAGTATATTACACCCGGCAACTTCATGCTTCGTGCATTAAATATACACTTTTTGCACCAGTTACACAAATAACAATTGGAATATTGTATCAAAAAAAGTTTTTTGAGATAGCTATCATAATGTTGAATGAATGTTGATGATATATTGTGAAAATTCTCTTTCAGGTTATCAATCAATGCATTGCGATTGGTGGAAATAGCTTCGCAAATGCAAGAAAATGAAAGCAGTGTTCCGTGACCACGTCATATATTTTTTCATCGATGAGGTAAGTAAAATACATATTGCAACCTCATTATTTTGAAAATCTACTAGTAACGTATTTACCAAAGATAGTATTTAAATCAATGAGTAATCAATTTCTGAAAAGAAGTTGAAAACCTATACATAATTGACTACCGAAATTACTACTATAATAATAATAATATCTCCCTATTGCCATTGTCCATCGCACTACGGAAAACCCACTGGTACAACTGCGACACCCCCAGCAACCGAAGGAATAGGTTACCCATCTGTTCTACATGGATGACCTCAAACTATATTCCTTCGGGAGAAAAGGATCTTCAACAGTCCTCGAGGGTGATGCAAGAGTACCTACGTGCATGCTATCTGTAGTATGGGATCGACAAATGTGCCACGGTTCATCTCAAAAAAGGACGATGCGAGGAACTACTGCCAAAAACTCTCTCCGCGGCAAGTATCAGCATAAACTCCGACAAATGTGGTCATCATAACTGTCGAGATAGAACAAGGTTGCTGCTTGCCGTTCCGATTATACTTCTCTCCTTTGGAGTATCAAATGGACTTTTGAGTTTAGAGTGTCTATACAACAGAATGGTACTGGATGGAGCCTGTAAAGTCATCAGAAGTTCAGATTCCCTTCACTGCTTAGTATGCAATCATGAAAAAGCAGAGATTGGAGCATTTCTTTTCGAGGTAGCAACCCGTGCAGCCACTGAATTTGGTCTCGTATTCGACACTGAATGGACGAACCCAAACTCTGTCACTGAGTTAGAACCCGTTCAACAAAAAGCCCACACCAAAGCTGCGGAGAATGAGAGTCTTCTGCAGCTACATAAGAATAAGCCAATGCATGAGGTCTTCTTCAAGAACATTAAAGACTTTGCCTCATCCAGAAACCTGTTCTTTGCAATTCTCAGGTCAAGTGGGCTGAAGTCGGATACCATAATGGCTTGCCAGGATGGTGTCTTCAATATCCTCGTCTACTGTAGTCGCGTGAAGGGTATAGAGGTCTCTGACACTAGATGCAGAGTGTGTCGTGGGTCAGATGAGACCATAAGCCATTTGCTGTCAGCCTGTCCAGCTCATGCGGTCTCAGCCTATATCCACAGGCATAACGCGGCCCTACGAGTGTTGTACTATCATCTCCGACACTCTTACCATCAAAGTAGGACGACTTTCGCGTTTTGGCTCCTGTCGAAATGAACATCGTCCGAAAAGAGGAGGAAAAGGAACGGAAAATCGAGACTTTTTCTTAGAAATCCACAGTCTTTACCCAATCCATTCTGTTAAAATGGTGGTTCTGATCAAAGGGGTACTTGGTGGTATGATGGAGACTCTGCTCTCAAATTTGAAAATTATACTGGCTTGTCGTAATGCGGCAAAATTTTCAGCCGGAGGAATGCAGAAAGGCCGTAATTCATGATAAAAAAAAATAAGTAATAATAGTTTTGGACAAATGAGAGGCTGTAAATAAATATGGAAAAACCAAAGAAGAACAGGCTCATTCTGTGTTTTTTCCATATCGATTGACTGATTGACAGCCTCTAATTCATTGAGAATATGCGTAAATAAATATATTTATTATTAAGAGGCAGAGATGCAATTCTTCAATATACAAAATGAACAATTGAAAATTTGCCAAACCACCGCTTCTCTAGGCATTTGCCACAAAAGATTGTTTCAAATTTGTAAAAGAAATATGGGAAGGAAAAGGGATTAATTGTAGTCAATTCAACACTTCTCGTGCCTTATGCACTTATCGTTAAAGTAATTATTGGGGTTGAAAAAAATTGTCTGTGCAGTGTGTCTCACCTCCCATGGACACGTCACCAGATTTTCCAGAATATTTAACGTATTATTGAAAAATTTGCAGAATAGACAAACACAAAAAATTAATAAACTAGCCCAGTGATATACACTGTATACCAGTAGCGATGAACCACCTACATTTCCTAAAAATTTAAGTATCAGGCAAAATTGATCGAAAATGTATTTGGATTCGTAATCAGCACAACCATTTAACTATTAATTCAGATTCTTTTTGAACAAAATTTTGTTTGTCTCTCTTTTCATAGAAACACCCTCACAACAATACAGGGTTATGATAAAGTAATGCACAAAATTCATAAAACGTACAACGATCACTTTTGAAAAAAATGCAAAAACAGTCAAACTGTTCTTTTTATTCCGCATCTTTTGACATAAGTTACAAAAATAACACGTAAAAGTTGTCAAAGTTATGACGTCATCAACAAATTTGTTTAATGGGAAGCTAAGATTTTTATCACATTATGTGATAGAGCTTGTGTTTGTACACAAGGGAAAAATAGTTGCAGTAGGGCTCACATAAGAAAAAAAACGAGAAAATGAATAAAAATCGAATTAAACGTAAGTTTCATAATAACTTTTCAATTAACTAAACAGTCCATTAAACCAAAACTATTTCTTGTAGAAATTGTTCAAACTGTGTCCCGTTTACTAACTGACATAGGCCAAGACGATGGTAGACCGTATTTATAGAGTTTTCGATCATCTGCGGAGTTATAAGAGTCATTTCGTGTCTAATTCTTTCCATTAGGTCTTCTAAATTGTCTGGCCGGTTAATGTAGACCTTTCAAATGTCCCCACAGAAAAAAATCAAGGGGGGTTAAATCAGGTGACCTAGGTGGCCACTCCATTGGTCCACGTCCAATCCACCGTCCTTCAAACTGGTTATCCAGAAACCTTCGAACAGTATGACCATAATGTGGTGGTGCGCCATCTTGTTGGAATCAAATACTGGGATCCAAGTTGTCCCCATTATTTGGATCCGGAAATGCCGCAAGTAGGTCCGGAAACACTGCCATACAAAGATGTTCCAAATATCGTTCAGCTGTTAAATTCCCGCGAAAGTAATAAGGACCAATAAATCTTTCCCGGACGATTCCTACCCAAACATTAATTTTTTGGGGACGCTGGGTGTGTTTTGTCTGCATCCAGTGGGGATTTTCCCGAGCCCAGTAGCGAGAATTGTGTCGATTTACAGAACCACTTAGACAAAACGTTGCCTCACCGGAAAATACTACACTATTAAGAAAATTTGGATTTTCGTCACAATGCCGCATGAAGATTTCACAAAATTCCAAACGTCTGTCCGGATCATATTCTGAGAGTTCGTGAACTAGATGAACTTTGTATGGGTATAGATTTTCTTTTTTTTAAAATCTTTACTACAAACGACTGACTAACATTTTCTTATAAGGCAATTTCTGTTGTAGTTGTGTGAGGGTGTTCTTCTACTGACAGCAAAATATCTAACTTCACATCGTCGCTTATTCCTGGTCGTCCAGATTTTGGAGCATCCCTCACGCTTCCCGTTGCATCAAATTTTGCAACAATTCTGCTTACTGTGCTTCTAGCAATTGGAGGTCTTTCAAAATGTGTTGCGTTAAATAAAGCACATGCTTCTTCATGACTTCGAAGGCGATCGCCGTAACCTACCATCATTAGAATTTCTATCCTTTCTCTTTCGGTTAAACGAGCCATAATAATGAAACTGTGGTGACACTAATTGTACGACTGACACTGACAAACCGTTGTTTTAGTAAAACAATTGAAAAAATTTATAAGAACACATGTTTTTACTAGATAAGTTTAAGTTTGACCTCTTTTTATAATTGGTTTTGTTATTTCGTTTTTTATCCCTTTTCTCGTTGTTTTTCTTATGTGAGCCCTACTGCAACTATGTTTCCCTTGTGTAAAAATACAAGCTCTATCACATGATGTAATAAAACTCTTAGATTCTCATTAAAAAAAAATTGTTGATGACGTCATAACTTTGACAACTTTGACGTGTTATTTTTGTAACTTATGTCAAAAGATGCGGAATAAAAAAAACAGTTTGACGTTTTTGCATTTTTTTCAAAAGTGATCGTTGTACGTTTTATGAATTTTGTGCATTACTTTATCATAACCCTGTATGTATATGGCTTATGTCAAGTTCTATCATACTATAAAAAATAGCAATATCAGACATGAACCGAGATCAACGAGCAGGACTGTTAGAGGCCGATGAACACGTTCCTCGTTTCAATGTGTTTCAACCCGGTGAAGTCGAGACTAATGAGGTTTGAGCTCCAAATTAACTTTATTTTAACTTGTTACCGTTACGTTTTGAAGCAGCCCACTCCTCTGTAGTATAACTGAACTGGTCGTGCGGGAACTTTATGTAATAAACGGCTTTTGTGTTCCCAGATGCATGAAATGATATTTAGAAACTTGCATAACGTTATCTACGTAGTGGATATTGTGTGTTTGACTCATAATATATAGATAGGCAGGGCTTCTCTGTGCATTTTGGCGCCCAGGGCGAAGTACGCAATTACCGCCCATGAATTTTTCTCGACGGTATATCGTTTCACTAATTTGTGATGATTCAAATGTGACCAGTTATCTACAGGAAGCTCAAGAGTTTCATTTCTATGATAGATGAAGATCCTGATAAAGAACGTAATTAGATTAGATAGAAAGGTCAAAAACTTGTTTTTTTTACTATACAGTACGAGCTAAAGCAATTCTCTTGTCAATAGTATTTCACTTTGAAAGCACAATTTTTTTTGTTCACCTGCTGGTGAAGTAAGTACCTACTGGAGTTTTATATCAATACCAAATCACTAATCGAATAAATGAATATATAAAATAGTATAATGCAGATTACTATTATTAACACCTCAATACGTGTTTCAGTCATCAAGTCACTAAGTGACTGATACATGTGTTGCGGTGATGAAAATTGTGTTTTGACCTTGGGATACTTGGGTGTACTTACTCATCAAGTTTATCGGTTTATTATTATAGTCTTGTTCAAGTTTCTTACCGATATTTTCCAGTGTTCTGAAGATGACATATTGTTATCTGTCGAAAATATTTGAATGAGTCTCTCACCGTGTCAGCATTGAAAATCTAAACCATTATGGTGTCAGGGACGTACCACTAGATCCATTTCAGTCCTATTCATGCTATAAGCAGCAAGCAGTCTAATCAGTGAATAACCTGTCTTCCACAATGTTTTATACAGTGTGTTGCAATTTACTAAGCCCCACCTCCGTATTTCTGTGAATTTGGATATTTATTTTCATTTATTTTTTTCAATATGTACTTCTCGAAATGCTCGTACTAATGCACGAAGATGATTGAACCAAAAATTTTCTCTGAAATGCATTGGTCACAATAGTTCGTTAATTCATTAGCCGCTGCGTTCGCCTGATCTCACCCCTCTGGATTTTTTTGGGGAAATATCAAACAGAAGGTTTATAAAAGTAGGCCAAGGACTAAAGAAGAGTTGCGACGAAGAATTGTGGCAGTTTGCAGAGAAATATCACCAGGAGAACTGTGAAGAGTTGGACAGAACTTGCGCAGAAGGTACGAAAAATGTATAGAAAATGAAGGGTGATATATAGAACATACAAAGATTTAGAATTGTTGGTGTCACAGTTTTTCATCTGCTTGTTTGATACATATTCCGTTTCTTCATGTTAGTTTTAAAAATTTTTTAGTATTTGAAAATTATTAAATTGTGTGGAATATTAATAATGTGTTTTCATTGACAATCAGTAAATAGATTTTCTGAATCCGACCCCTTGCCTTAATCCATTCCAATTTACACAAATTTTTTTATACAGAGTGACATGAAAAATTTCCTTTTTAGAAAACAGGTATAGAAAAATCCCGTAAAAGATATCATGTTGAACTTTGCATGGAGCTATTCGAGACTGGTCCGAATCGAATGCCCCAACCAAAATTTTTCTAAAACAATGCCTAATACTTTTTCTTCGATTTTTGGCGTGCATTCTGTGAGCGAAATAGGTCGTGAAAAGATGACTTATGAAACATTTTCATCTGAGAAGATGAAGTATATTGGGAAGTTCGCACTGGAATGAAAAAAAATCAATTATCTGAAATCCACAGAAATACAGGGGTGGGGCTAAGTAAAATGCAACATACTGTATAAGGAGCCCCAGGGATGTGTGGCCTATGCTGATAACACAACTTCGTTCAATACTGCTTAGAACGCAAAAAGTATGAAATATTTTTCCTGAAATACACAAAATTGGTTCAGTGCCAGCAATCTATAATTCAACAATAAAAAAATCCAAGAAGTTATTTCTCCTACCAAAACCGTAGGTTCTGGCAACAGTGAAGAAGTATGTTAGTGCCAATTCAAAATGGAAATTGAAAATCTAAAATAAACAATGTCAACTTTCTTGGCCTGTTATTGATGAATTATCGAATTTTATATATCTGATACGCGATATAAAAATACAGTGACAGAGCGTTGGTTGGGGTCAGATCAAAAAACAGCAACCATTGCAAAGATCCTAATAATTGAAATTTTATAGAAATTACGAAATTATATCGACCAGAGAATCTTATGTTGATTGTCCTGAAGATGACTTTATAGAAGAAACGTCAGCAACTGATCCATAGTGATTTGTTTGTTATTTGATCTAAACACAATCAATTTTCTGTCACTATCATCGATAAGGTCATTAAAACGTAAACTAAATGAAAAGCCAGATATGTTTCAATTCAGTTCGAACTTATTATTTTTGAGTTCAAACTCAGTAACACCCGAATGAACCCACTTGGAAACCGCCTTAAAACAAGTCTGAGACGACATATTATTCTAAATCACTGTTTTAATTACATCGACGAATAATTGAGTACTTCTGTTTCTCAACAACGTAGCCCCTTGATTCTCCTGAAAAATGTGCCACTGTTTTTGCTGAGCATGTTTACAGTAATTTTGGCGTTTTTTAATTCGTTTTTTACATATTATGTCTATTAAAGACAACCTCTTTTAATCGTTCTAGTTGTTTTCAACTCTTTGAAGACAGTAGTGATTTGATTTAGTTGACGGTGTACCACTAGGAATTTTGGCTATTGCGCGGTGGTACCAAAGTAAACCATTAATTTATGATCTGTCTACCACGGCTGTGCTGTGCTGTTATATTTTGGGGTTGGGCAAGTGAATATCTAGATAATGTTTTCTGTCCTGTGAGTCAAATTTTGATGACTGATAACGAAATAACGAAAATCACCACGAATATAAATATTTCCTCTTTTTGATGACGGATAACGAAATAACGGAAATTATCACGAATAAAAGCATTTTTTTTTTATTTTGACGGTAATGACTCCTCTCAACTCTAGGTGAACTTTTCAACTTGAGAACAGTTAGAGATAGAGAGCAAAAAAAACTCGTGAAAAGTCCCAAACTGAACCCCCTAAGCAGGAAAAATATAAAATTATCAGATTCACCTAAAATTCACACTATATACGCAAAATTTCGTGCTGATTCCGACAATATATAATTTATTCATGCTCAGATATAATGTTTAGCATAAAAAAGCGGTCAAACGTCAAAAATTTCCTTATCAAAAAAATGTATTTCGATGACGAATTTACGAAAATGAAGATTGATGATTCGGTGGCTATATCTGCTTCTGATATCAATGCTGAAAACTTTTATCAAGGCATCTATTCTGAATCAATAAATCGTTTTTTTTTAATTTTTGGATAAAGGACCAAGTACCTGCATGGATTCATAAAAAATACTTGAATAATATATGGAATATGCCTTTAGAGTTTGTTTATTAACTTGAAACCAATCTGAATGTAGTAGATATTCCAGTTAGGTATTTCAGTCATCGATCTCGATAATAACGCAGTCAATTCCACCGTTTATGAAAGAATTGCGAGACCCTGGAAAAACTTCGAATATTCGTTTTTGTCTCTACTGTATACTTAGACGATGAATAACAAATCTATTATTGAATCAATATCCTGAAGGACTCCTAAATTATTCCTACCTTTCCTCTAGTCTCTTTTTCTTATATTCTTCTACAATAATAAGAAGACTTTACAATCAAGACGTCCCGGAAATTCAATGGCAGAAATAAGATTGATTAGCTTTCTTTGTATACAATATTCATACTTTTGTAGAGTGAATGTGTATTTTCATATTCCTGTAATAATTAATGAACAAAGTGATTGAACAGTTATCTGGACTAGACTGGAATTTTAGTAACGTAATCAGATTCGTATTATTTTCTAAGGATTAATAACACTTAATTTTCTAATAGCATAATGAATGTATTCCCATTCAGATTACAGACCATTTGTTACGTTCCTTTGTGTTTGTAAACATAATAAATTAACTGTTCAATGACGGTAAAAGAAAACACTGAGTATTTATTTATTGAATAAAATAAATATATCATCAATTACAATGGCTTTCTTCGGATAAAGAGTCATCATAACAATGTAAAACTATTATTTCAGTAGAAAGGAAAATACTACTTTCACTTGGATTTGATGTACTGGGTGACCCAATCGACAAAAGTATCGTGTGAGATTGGCTCTATTTGAAAAAATGATTGTGATGTTGTTTGTTACTAATCCACCCTGTAATGCCCTGCGGTACGTTTTCGATGGACCACCCTGTATATATATTTTTTGTTTACTTTCTGAACTAAAAAGGCTAGATGAGATTTTTGATTCACATAATTGAACTCTGAAATACGTAACAATTTATAGATTCGAATTTGAATAGCCCTGAATATGTCCAAGTCCATAGGTGGCACCTGGCACCTGTTTATCTCTCCAGCAATAAAATCAAAAAACTTTTTAAAAGAATAACTACCCATAATCGTTCCTTTTGTGGTAGAAATTCCTGAGAAAGCATGAAAATCGTTCGCTGTTTTTTCAAACTTTATTGTGGTTCCTCATGTTCATCTCAGAAACGTTCTGATATTATTATTCTCAGGATGAAAGAAAGTATTTCATAAAAACAAAAATACTTCTTTCTAATATTTTCCTGTGAAGATATAGTGAAGAACTGTGAGAATTTTCATGTTATTTGTAGATACCTAATACTTTTGAGAAATTCTTGTATCTTGGTAATTATCCGTTAAGAGAATAAAGAGATGATTTAAACGCAAAGTAGATACTCATTATGGTATTCCGTGATGAAATACTGTACTTGTCTATTGAGTTCCAGAAGTCCTTATCTTTATTTATACCAATTACTAGTGGGATAAGATGAATTCCGGAGCTGACTGCGGATGACTTAACATGAGAATCGTTAAACAGGATGTGAACCACTCGGTTCAAGAGTGAATTATGTAATCGGACGTAATGAAGGTGTTTGATCTCTAATTGGAATGATAAACGAGATAAACGAGAAAATTAACAGCTATGTGTCTACCGCGCTTTTCTTGTTCCCATGCGTTCGATTTCGATGTATTGTTGCAGTTTATGTTCTAGATTTAGATGTAAACCCAATGAAATAAATGAGTTGCGTGAAATAGATGACGACTGTTTGTTATTTTTTTGGAATATCTTTGGAATTTTTTTTGCGATCGTTTGAAAAACTGAAAGCCATGTAAATAACTTCGATAAATATTATGGTGGATGAATCTAAAATTATCGATCTTGAAATACTTTTGGTTTAATGACGACTGAAAACTTCTTTAATTTGAGTATTTTTTTATTCGAAGAATAACATGTCACGACTGCGTATTTTTCACTGACACAAGTAAGATCATTACTTTAAATTTGGTACATTATTGGTATACCAGAACAGTTCCTAATAATATTGATTTCTATAAAACCATAGGGCTATTAGCATTTATTGCCTGAGCAAAACCTGAATTCTTTCCATGTACCTACTAGGATTCAGTATGCAATAATCAACATTCAGATTGGTTTGGTTGAAGATTGAAATGAATACGGAGTACCCTTCTCCCCAAGCGTTTCCGCCAAGTGGAAAAATGAAGGCAAACATTTGTCAGAAAACAACTACTAACCTGGCGAATACCACGACGGACATTGAACTACATCTGACAGATATTTGTGCAATGTTCTTCCAAGAAGACCCAATTGCAAGTTCTTGTCTTGTAATTAAACACAAGATTATCCAATAGAAAATAAACCTCGAAACATGCATGTCTGCAGGTGGTCATTCCCAACCAAATGAAGGATAATCTTCTGTTTGATTACAAGACAAGCACTTGCAATTGGGTCTTCTTGGAAGAACGTTGCACAAATATGTGTCAGATGCAGTTCAATGTCCGTCGTGGTATCAGCCAGGAAAAAGTAGTTGTTTTCTGACAGATGTTTGCCTTTATTTTTCCACTTGGTGAAAACGCTTGGAGAGAACGGCACTCCGTATTCATTTCACTTTGTTGATACCTCTCTGGCACAATATTTTGAACTTGTTTCGAAATATTATTGGTTGAAGATGATTCAATTTCTTCCAAAGTCTAAAAATGAAAAAAGGGTTGATTCAAGAAAATATATAACAGTGTAGAAGGATCTGGTACCAATAAATGCTTGCATCTAGTTTCATATTCGTGAGTATTTTGATTGGATACAAATAATGATCTATGCTTGTACACATATTGACATATTTCATAGATATATATTTTTCGCTAATGATAGTATTTTCAGATTTTTGACTACTAATCTACATGAATCTCGTCGTGCAAGTTTGGCTATAATTCTAACGGCATATTTTTGTAGTATAAATACTCTTTCTATGTTGGTTGGTTCCAGGGGATTTGAATGGTTTGAATTTACTGATAGCCCACCTGATTCTGTTTGGTCTCGATATTTCCGTAGCTAGCCTCCACTGCAAAGCTGTTGGTCTGTTTGGCTTGATTCTGGTGCTTTCTACTGTTATCGCACCGTCAAGAATTACCTAGGCTGGAAAGTGTGCTTCTGTGAGCATCTTCAGGCTTTCTTCAAATGTCGTAAAAGTGTTGTTAATTTTTTTCAAGAAACCTATTCGATTCACAGTACCTTCATTGGCTGATATCTCATGGGTTCTTGAGCACATGGGGGTCCGTCTATCTGTCCCTATGCCATCTAAATGTATTTCATTCTCCATCTTAACCTATAAAAATATTGTTCTACTGGTGTAGTCATAATTCTTCGACCATTTATACTCGCTTGGCGTTTTGCAAAAGGATTTTATTCCGTTTTCACATTTATCTAAATAATTGAAGAAGTTTTTCCGAAAACTAAATAAATATTCATTGACTTGAAACTCGAAATGACAAGGCTGCCACGAAAACTGTTCAATGACTATTCGAATATTGAATACCTACTTAAGAAATATGAAAATCAAACATAATATGCTGCTAGCTAGCTAATCAAACACGGGGAGATGTGCAATATCCTAATTTATATCTACTATACATATAATGCACTAGAACCGATTCAAAAATGATGCATGAGTTAATGACGAATGCTACTGAATTTTGAATATTCTTATAAAATCCTGTGCTTATTAGCTTGCAGTTTTGACTGATTGGTGTACCGCGACAAATATCTTACCTTTTCAATCGAGTGATTCAGAAATAGATAGCACAATAATTAGAGTGTTTTTACTTGAGAAGTAAAATTTAGTTTTTGTTGCCTTTCAATTGAACATGCCCATTTGAAAAGTTTTATCGTGGAGAAAGCAGTTTCATGCTAGTATTAGCATATTTCTCACGCCATTTCAAGTTACCCTTTTTTATAATAACATAATTCCTGTGTGATGTCATAATGGATATACTAATGGAATTATTTTCTTTTTCTGTCTAAGTGCAGCTCAAGGACTTCCCCGCCCATTTTCATGAAGACACGAAAAGAATAGAGCTGTGAATCAGCAAAAAGTCCTGCAGGCGGCGATGAAAGTAATTCTATTAGGAATTCAATGTTTAAGGAATGAGTTAACCAAAGAACTTTCAAACTCAATTTATAGAAAAGTCAGTGCCGAAAGAAAATGGACGTATTGAATGTTGAATTTGAAGTAGAAATTTTGGATAAACACAATTCTTTAACTACTTAAAATCTGGAATGTAAATTTATTCAAACTGATCATTTCAAGTACTATCATGTAATGATGTTGAACCATTTTTTTGACAGCATGATTTTGTTAATGAAACTGATAACTGTTCAGTTAAACTTTCAGTTGTGTATTGGAAAACAATTGACAATATTTAAAAGTGCCCAAATGATGAAGATACAGCAATCTTACTCGGCATTCGTTTAGCCAACGATGATCCTTTGATGTTATAAGCTCAGATTTTCTGATAGAAAAACGCGCGTTGAGTGAGTTTGATGGTTTCTGAATTGTTTTCAAAGCGACAGTTGAAAATCTTCATATTTAGGTGATCTTTGATTTATGAAATTTATTGAAAATAACAGTTGTTTTTTTAAAATTGATACCGATAAAAAATACTGAACAGTAAAATAAATCTCGGAGCTACAGCGATACAGCACCACATCATCTGAAAAGATATAATCAACACTATAAAAGCTGATATATCTTTGCAACGTTATGCACAGAGGACATTCATTCACGTGAATCATTTGTGATGACGAAGTACCTTATTTACCTCATATATTTTCGTGGCTTATGTTTTTGTTCGTTCTTCAGAGCGTTTTCCATTATCTCTATACATCCTTGTGGAAAGGTGTGAAATAGGAGTTTCCTTTGCTTTAGTCTCATTCTAAGTTCTTCATAGATTACCAGTTCACTTGCCTGGATGACTGTGCTGTCCATTTATACCTATAAGTACTCTGACAAGGTTTTCCGTTATTTCCTATTTCATGTGTTGGTGGTGCAAGAGTCGCCTTTCCTATACGATTATGGGTGTGGAAGACAATACTTTTGATGGTCTTTTCGACTCAGTCTTCATTTTGGTCTGATTCGGATACCTCTTCTAATCTTCCATTCACTAGTATCATAGTGAGGATACTCTTCCATATTTATGGTCGCTTCTGGCGGTAAAAGGACGTCTTGATCCTTATAACATTATTTTTCAGCCATTGTTGTTATATTATCAAAACATTGTTTCCTTTCTTTGAGTGCCTTGACGAATTTATTTCAGATTTCTTCTTTTGGTTGGATCCATTCTTTCATTTGCTGGCTGTTCCTTCTGTACTTAGTTTCTGTAAATTTCACGCTGATGGTCTTTTCGATCTATCTTCATCTTGGTCTGATTCTGCTTCCTCTACCAATTTGGATACCTCTTCTAATCTTCCATTCACAACTATCATAGTGAGGACACTCTTCCATATCTATGGTCTGTTCTGATGATAAAACGGACGTATCGATCCTCATAATTTTTTTTTCACCTATTCTTTTGGTATGTCTCTTGATACATTTTCTCTGTGAGTGCCTTTACGAATTCATTCCAGATTTCTTCTTTTGGTTGGATTCATTCTTTCTGGGAGGCTATTTGCTGACTATTATTTCTGTACTTAGTTTCTGCTATTTTCAATTTTTTTTTGTTTATTTTGGGATTGTTTGCCAGATGTTCTATGTGTTTCTTACTGTAGGAATGCTTGCCAAATTTCAGCATGTCTTCCTGTATTCCTCTTTCAATGGCACAAATCATGGATACCTTTTTGATATTATTATATTTGTAGTTTTTCAATATTGTAAGGGGCAATCTGCAATTGTACGCTTCTTCTTTGCTCTCACATTGTAAGTATAGGTATATGCATTTCCAGTGTCAAGTTCCCTGTCTTACATTATGATTCATGTTTGTCCTTGAGGTTTGCTGTGTTACTTCTTCTTTATAGTCTTTCACTATCTCGATGGTTTATGACTCCTCTGTTTTCATTTTCATCCTCATCTTGAAGTTTTTTTGTATTTTCTTCCCCGTATTTTTTGTACTTTTGGATCAATATCTCAAACGCTTTCCACGTACTATTTGTTTTTGATTTTTCTCAATGGTATGTATTTATATGGACTCGGCCCATTGACAGTGTTCCATTTGACATCAATCCCAATTTGCATTTCTCATTGTTCATGCTGTACATTCTGGCCAGTTTATTATACACTGGTTCTCACAGCAATACGAGCATAGGAATAATAAAAATACCAGAGCAATTGATAATTGTCTAGCGATGATCTGAAAACAGTCATGCATTATTGTCTACCGTACACGCGAAATTATCCGGTTTGTGGAAAGTATAAGAGCTTAAGTAGAGACTTTACAGTTGTTCTTCGTTATCGTGGACGATTCTTGTCAGGAGGAAAATATTATGAAATTTTGTTTCTTTATATTCAGTCGATTTCGACAATACTTAATTGTAGCGATGTGACTAGTCTATGCATTCGTGCCAGTTTCCATCGCAGATTGGGTCTTTCTGTAGTTTTTCTTGGCCTTGTTCTCTTACTGGTATATCACTCGATTCTCTACATTTTTACATTATTTGCGGTATATGAAAATTTTAACGGTATTCGCCGGGCCAGATTAATATTTATGTTGAAGAGGGCGATGTATAAAAGCTCTCGGGAATTCAGAGTGAAGTGAGTTTATGGAAAGGCCTAAGTGGTATTATGTAAACTGGTAAATTAACACTGTTATATCGGGGAGAATATCTCTCAATACATAAAATTTGTGTATCAAGGCCCTTATTTACGCATCGCTTATTTTACACGTAGGTGAACGTACTTTCAGCATGAATTGCAGATATTGTCTACTGATAATTCGAAAAACCGTTAGTGGCCCAATATCTTTGTGTTAGTTATATAGACGCTTATGATGTCTGACAATGATAACACATAACATGTTGCTGTATACTTTCTCAAAAGTATTCCAATATACCCTATCAAAACTCGCATCTAGGAAAATTGATTGTCGAAAAACTTCAAAACGAAACACTAAGAAAAACCTTGAATATTTTTTTGTTTTTTCTGTCTCTGTCTGATGATATATATTAAGAAAAGAGAAATTTTGTGAGGTGAAACCATTACTCGTTCTCATCAGGAAACCCAATTTTTTATACCTACGCTAATGCAACTATCTGAACAACATGACTAGTAGAGAAAATAATTCCAAGAGGTCTGTATGCATTTTTAAAAGGAAGTGGAGTACGATTAATCTTGTATTAAATCGTTACTGGTAAAATGTGATGAAGAAAAGTGGACCTAAATTTCCTCCTTGTGGAATCCCCGAAATCGTCATGTATGGTTTCTACAAGGCACCATGATATTCAACTATCTGCTCTAGGCTAGCTAGATGAGCTGTAGAATTTCAGCGATATTGTTGAAAAGTTCAGAGTACCTACTTATATAATTTTTTTGAACAGGAGTCATGGTCAACCTTGCTGAGTGCCTTGACAAAGTCGGTGTATACTTCTTCGATCTGGTCTTCTATGTCGATGATGATTTTCACAAATGATTCAGTTCCCTTGTGTGTTCAAAAGTTCCTTGGTATAAGATCTGCTCGTATATTTTGGCGAAGGATGACAAGACAGATAAGGGTCTGGAATTTTTTAATTTATTTATTTTCCCACCTTTGTAGATATGGGACACTGTTGACTGTAATCGGTGATAGAAAGAATGAAGTCTCCCATAATAATTATTTACAAGAAGTCTATTGTAAAGGGGGGATATATGTTATATCATAGTCTATCCACAGAGTATACGACAATCTCACGTCAACAACGATTTTCAATAAATTTTGGAATAGCCTAATTTTTCAATAACTCAACGACACTAACCAGTAAGAATGAATTGCCAATTTTTCTGAAGAAACTACTTGCATGATGAAGTACTTGCACACATACTGAATTGACTGACAGGGCAATTAGATAATATGTGTGTAAATCCCTTGAGTTTTGAATTATCCTTGATAGGTTTCACTAAAAGCATAACTAGTATGTTCATATCATACACAAGTCGGAAACTATTGACTCCAAACATTTTTGTCATCGTCGACAGGTTTGATACAATATGAAGACTATTTACAATAATTTTACTGGACATATGATTCGAATGGGAATTATTTGCGGAAAGTTGCGAGAAATAATTTTATGGCTCCTATTGATGTTTCTCAGAGCATGACTATTTCGTCAAAATTCAGGAACTCATAAACATAACTCATCAAAATGAGCTATTTTCATTCATATCCGTAAATTTCCGTCCGGTTTTACCTCTGTTCGTATCCTAAAAAATTCATACATCCAACTGTAAAGTCACCAGACCGTTGTGTGTGCATCTTCGTGCTGTGGAATTGGGTACAAAAACTACACGCTAGCACACCATCGGCCATTGTTTCGCTGAAAAAAATTACTCCAGTAACAGTATGATATAACGTATTATTGCCGCATTATATGAACGAGACGACAGATGGTTCTGACACCTGTTTCCAAGAAGTAATATATTGCAGTTCATAAATGGCTGAATGAGCAATAAAAATCGGGTTGCGGATGACATTTCGTTCGGTTGCTGAAACGTAACAGATGGAGTAATTAAAACTGGTTCACGATATCTGTTCGCACGGGAAAATAAATCTGAGGAAAAGGCAATTTATGTGAATGTTTATGCAACGATCCTGGCGGAGGTCGTCGAAAATAGCCACGTATTACCTGCCTATAAAAAGTTCGTTTTTATTATTGTTATAGTCGAAAACTACCACTAGACATTTTCAAAAATTTCAATCATGCAAATTTCAATTATTTCATTTCATGTAAAAGGATTTTATTCATAAATGATTAGGCTTCAAACTAACCTTACATAACTATTTGGGAGCAAGGATCTTAAACAGATACATTTCGCAAGGATTAATCTTTTAGTCTGTTCTTACCAGAACGACATTAAAAATATAGATTTCGTGAAGAATAATCACACTCGAGAAGAACTCTATACTCCGAATAGTAAATGAACATATTATAATTTTCCTTCGCATCATCTTCTGAATACACCCCACCAATATTCTTGAAAATAATCAATACCCTTCATACGACAGAACCTTGTCAGCCATCAGGTTGCATAAGAAATTTAACAAAAGATTGAATATTTAGTTTTCTATTACTATGAAAACACATGCCTTAGCTCACCAGTTAGTGTGTTGATCGTACATTAATAAAAGGCTTCATGAAATCTGCCCTATATGTTTTGAAATACTCTGTCGTGGTGGTTTTCATCTATGGATTATAGAACATAGAATATTATCGAATCCTCTGCGGTTCGACCAAGCTCAGTGAGTATTATCTGTGACATATTCCAAAGCGGGCTGGATTACACTTAAAAAAATGGTGTCAATCGATGGGAGTTGATGTCAACCCCACCAAGACTATCCCAGTTGCCTTTGCAAGGAAAAGAAACATTAAACTCAAAGCCATTCAATTCGACGGAAAAGTTATTGAATGGAAGCTAGAGGTCAAATATTTGGGACTTATACTAGATAACAATCGCATCTGGAATAAGCACAAAAGCACGAGATAGCCCTAATGATGTGCAGAAACTTTGTGGGAAAGAACTGGGGATATGACCCAAAGACCCTGCAGTGGATGTATATATCAATAGTGAGTTCAACCATCCTCACGGGCCGGTGATCTGAGGCTAAATCCAAAGACTAGGTGCAATGAGAAGTTGCCCAACGGCCGCTATGCTGGTAATCTAGGCCTTACACCCCTTCATATGGTAGTGAAGATTATACGGACAGCATACAGAATGACCAGAGAGGGAACCACCAAACGCAAGTTTCGACTCCTCTCTGGAAATCACCAAACTTTACAAAATTATGTAGCTTTGCGAAATAATTCAACACACAGCTAAGTGGCAAAAGTGAATGAGATAAAGATACCATCTCAAGACCAAAAAAAAGTGTCATTTACTGATACACAGAAGGATCCAGATCAACAGAAGAAACTAGAATAGGAGTATATGGTCCTGGAACCAAATATTCGAAAATAGTTTCCCAGGGGAATTCCAGTTTTATATAAAAAGAAACTTTTGCAAACAAGAGATAATCATCATATCAAACAACCGGGCTGTTGATGCTCTAAACTCCCATCTAGAGAAACTAAATGCGCTAGGCAAGAATTACACTGTTAACCTTCTATGAGTTCCGGGACACACTGGAGTGGAGGGTAATGGAATAGCAGACGTACTTACAAAACAAGAGGGGCTGAAACACCATTTCTAGGACCTGAACTGTTCTACGGAATACAAGCCAGCATAATACTTCATGAAAGAAAGTATACAACAAATGATCCCAATGCTGAATAAAATCACAACGAATGAGGCAGGCCAAGATACTGCTGGGAAACCACAACCAGAAATATCAAATGACTGCACCTGTTAGGGTACAAATAAACTCAGAATACCAAATTCTATTCCCAGGTTATTAGTGAAAGATTCTGCATTTTTCAAATCATTTTCTATAAAAGTAATACTTTGATGAATTCGTTAGGTGAAGATCTCCCAGAAGAAATTTCAAAGGCCGCAGATGAGGTAAATTCAGACCTATTATCTAGTAAATCACGAGAAAGATACGAACAGCATTACAACCAATTTTTAAACTGGTGTAATAACGAGCGAAAAGCTTCACTGAAAAGGTTTGTATAGCGTATTTTCCCGATTAAGGTACTGAAATTCAATACCCTATGGTCGCTTTACTCGATGGTGAAATCTTCAGCAAAATAGCAAAATGTTGGTGTTCGACTTCATAAAGCACAGATTTCTACCAAAGAAGACATATTCTAGTTTATGCTGGCCATAGATGAGAAATATCATATGATTAAAGTATCATTTAAAATAAAGGTTTCATTATTGCTCTAGCCGGTGCTCTTCGCAGAGGAGGAGCTCATGAAAATCACGCTTGACCATATTCGAAATAAAGGAAACCTCATTATTGTGAAAAGTTCCGATTCCAAAAACCATACTTCAAGATCCTTAGTTATATCTGAAGACCTACTTGAATAATGGAACTTTTTGAAGTTCTCTAGAAAGTATGCAAATTTACTGCATTATAATTTTTTTATCAGTAATGAAAAAGGTAGATGCTCTGTTCAGTGCGTAGGCGTGAACACATTGGGTAAAATGCCAGCAGAGATCGCTACCTACTTAGGCCTACCTTACCCAGAACTCTACACAGGTCACAGTTTTAGACGATCCTCGGCAACGTTTCTAGCAAACTCGGGCGGAGGGATAAACAACATAAAACTTTGGGGATACTGGAAAGCAACTGCTGTTGTTGAAGGTTATTTGGAGGACCATCAACTTGAATATCTAGGTTAGTTAAGTTAGGTTAGGTTGTCCCCTTCTTTTACATTGAGAAATTAGTTCAATGGCTGAAAACTTGGGTAGCCATAAAAAAGAAAACACCGGAGGCGTGTCTCTTTTTTCTGGAAGAATCACTTTTTTGTACTAATTAGTGATCGGATTACGAGCAACTAGGATAGACCCGACAAAACCCGAATAATCCCAATCTCGTTTTTTGTCCAGGAGACCAAATTCCGTGAGTTGGAAATGTTTTTCAGGCATTTTTTTTTTATTCGCATGCTATCTCTAACCGAAGATTTACAGAACTTCGGCCTATAAACCCGGAAAAACCATCATGTAAGTTACTTTGGCCACGAAAGCCTTCCACAATTTATGAGCGTATAATGTTTCACTTCAATCAGTTGAATCCAACTGGATGTGAAAGCATCTGGAAGTCTTGCTATCAGCAGCATCAACTCGTGTAAGCACTTATATGGCCATAGACGAAAATGTAGGAGTTTCATATACCTACTCATTGATAGAATTTCAGTCCGGGTGTGCATTCGAAATTCAAAATTGAAGTTTGTGTTTTATTCCATATTGAATTGGTTTCAGGGTTTTGTCCACTTTATTGAATAACTGATTTAATATCATCAGAATATGGTCTAGAAAGTTATGCGAGCCAGAGAAATCTCTCAGCGAATCGAGAATATATGAGAAGTAAAAATGTGAAGCATTCGTAATTTGCTCTGGGGTCATTAACGATGCCCGTTCCTATTGTGATAAAACCAGCATGTGACGAAACCGGCTGAAAGTACTCAGACTGCATCAATTAATGCGAAAGGAAAAACAAACCCCTTTTTGCGAAATATGCCCGTAGCGATGTCCTTTAATCCAGGACTACAAACGCTCGCTGTTCACTGAGGGAAAACAAATCTGTTTCGAGTTTTATGTATGCATAATGTCAATGAAAAAAAGTCATTTGGCGTGCTCCAGTTGTTGGATAATATATTAAATCTTCAGATTCATCCGGCGCTTTATCGTATGATTGATTAGAATCCGCCATGGATTTTTTGAAGAACGGTTGGTAGTTGTGCCTTTTATCTTTGATTTCTTATTTGTTTCACTAGTTTGAACAAAATATAATTTTCTTACCACTATACGGATCCATTGCCGACATCCCGACTTATAGAGATGATAAACCAAAGCTTTGAAGTAGGCGAATACACACAGTCATTTTTCTGCGATTTAAGTAAAGCTTTTGATTGTGTCTGCCCTAATATTCTGCTCTCAAAACTCCAACATTATATATTTTCCAAAAATAGTCTTGAACTTATGAAGTCTTATCTTGAAGACAGGCAACAAAGTGTATTCTTGAATGGCAAGCATACAGTTCCACTCCTAATTGAGTTCGGAGTTCCCCAAGGGTCAGTACTGGGGCCAACCCTATTCTTAATTTATATTAATGACATAGGACTTGATGACACTAGAGCTGACTTCATATTATTTGCAGATGACACAACAATATCTAGCTCCGGCAATGATGTTGATATTATACGTACTAAATTTGAGAACATACAGGTGAAAATTAGTAACTGGTTTGCCAGACATAATCTTAAGCTCAATGAAAACAAAAGCCAAATGGTTAAATTTTCACTACGTGAAATGTCCCATATAAAAAATCCAGAACACGTAAAGTTCTTGGGTGTTCATATGGACCCCAAATTGAACTGGAACGTACAAAATAACAAATTTTCATCAAAACTTTCTAAAAATACATACCTACTGAGTAATTTGCAAAAATCCGTCTCTAAACATGTATTAAAAACCGCGTTTCATGGAATAATACAATCACAAATATCCTACTCAATATTGGTATGGGGCCATGCATGTATTTACCATCCAAAGGAGGGCAGTTAGAATTGTTGATAATCTTCCCTATAGGCAGGACTGTAGAAGCAGCTTCATAAATAAAAGAATACTTACTCTACCATCATTATACATATTACAATGCTTGCTGTATGTGAAAATCCATATTGCGGAATACACTACCCATGAAAAAATTTATAGTCATGGTACTCGCAATAAAGCAAATCTATATCTCGACGGCCACAGAGTCAAAAGAACCAGAACTAAATTACTATGCTCCAAAAATGTTTAATCTACTTCCCCAAAATATAAAAGATCAACCATTCAATATATTTAAAAGTTAAATTAAAGAGTATCTTATAAAAAAAGCATTTTATTGTATAGATGAATATTTTAATAACAATTTTCAAGACATGTAGCATCACCGAACCTGTATAGTGTTACCAAAACTCCTATGACCCGTACTGTGTTTTGAGCAATTATTTTATGTCAAATTTTATTTATACAGGGTTATGATAAAGTAATGCACAAAATTCATAAAACGTACAACGATCACTTTTGAAAAAAATGCAAAAACACGTCAAATTGTTCTTTTTATTCCGCATCTTTTGACATAAGTTACAAAAATAACACGTCAAAGTTGTCAAAGTTATGACGTCACGTTTTTTTAATGGGAAGCTAAGATTTTTATCACATTATGTGATAGAGCTTGTGTTTGTACACAAGGGAAAAATAGTTGCAGAAGGGCTCACATAAGAAAAAAAACGAGAAAATGAATAAAAAACGAAATAAACGTAAGTTTCATAATAACTTTTCAATTAACTAAACCATTAAACCAAAACTATTTCTTATAGGAATTGTTCAAACTGTGTCCCGTTTACTAACTGACATAGGCCAAGACGATGGTAGACCGCATTTATAGAGTTTTCGATCATCTGCGGATTTGTACGAGTCATTTCGTGTCTAATTCTTTCCATTAAGTTTTCTAAATTGTCTGGCCGGTTAATGTAGACCCGACTTTTCAAATGTCCCCACAGAAAAAAATCAAGGGGGGTTAAATCAGGCGACCTAGGTGGCCACTCCATTGGTCCACGTCTTCCAATCCACCGTCCTTCAAACTGGTTATCCAGAAACCTTCGAACAGTATGACCATAATGTGGTGGTGCGCCATCTTGTTGGAACCAAATACTGGGATCCAAGTTGTCCCCATTATTTGGATCCGGAAATGCCGCAAGTAGGTCCGGAAGCACTGCCATACGAAGATGTTCCAAATATCGTTCAGCTGTTAAATTCCCGCGAAAGTAATAAGGACCAATAAATCTTCCCCGGACGATTCCTACCCAAACAGTAATTTTTTGGGAACGCTGGGTGTGTTTTGTCTGCATCCAGTGGGGATTTTCCCGAGCCCAGTAGCAAGAATTGTGTCGATTTACAGAACCACTTAGACAAAACGTTGCCTCATCGGAAAATACTACACTATTAAGAAAATTTGGATTTTCGTCACAATGCCGCATGAAGATTTCACAAAATTCCAAACGTCTGTCCGGATCATTTTCTGAGAGTTCGTGAACAAGATGAACTTTGTATGCGTGTAGTTTTTCTTTTTTTAACATCTTTACTACAAACGACTGACTAACATTTTCTTGTAAAGCAATTTCTGTTGTAGTTGCGTGAGGGTGTTCTTCTACTGACAGCAAAATATCTAACTTCACATCGTCGCTTATTCCTGGTCGTCCAGATTTTGGAGCATCCCTCACGCTTCCCGTTGCATCAAATTTTGCAACAATTCTGCTTACTGTGCTTCTAGCAATTGGAGGTCTTTCAAAATGTGTTGCGTTAAATAAAGCACATGCTTCTTCATGACTTCGAAGGCGATCGCCGTAACCTACCATCATTAGAATTTCTATCCTTTCTCTTTCGGTTAAACGAGCCATAATAATGAAACTGTGGTGACACTAATTGTACGACTGACACTGACAAACCGTTGTTTTAGTAAAACAATTGAAAAAATTTATAAGAACACATGTTCTTACTAGATAAGTTTAAGTTTGACCTCTTTTTATAATTGGTTTTGTTATTTCGTTTTTCATCGCTTTTCTCGTTGTTTTTCTTATGTGAGCCCTACGTCAACTATTTTTCCCTTGTGTAAGAACACAAGCTCTATCACATAATGTAATAAAACTCTTAGCTTCCCATTAAAAAATTTGTTGATGACGTCATAACTTTGACAACTTTGACGTGTTATTTTTGTAACTTATGTCAAAAGATGCGGAATAAAAAAAAACAGTTTGACGTGTTTTTGCATTTTTTTCAAAAGTGATCGTTGTACGTTTTATGAATTTTGTGCATTACTTTATCATAACCCTGTATATGACTGTATGTTTAGCTTTAGCTAAGTTAGTTTATGCACTATTCAACTTGTATTTTGACTTGTGTAAACTTTTGTATCAGCACCAAATATATACTACTACTACTACTATATCAATTAATAATAATAATAATAATAATAATAAAAGTTCTTCATTCCCCAAACCTTTTCTATTATAAAAAAAGTAATAATCAACCTTATGTGAGGAAATATCATGAGAAGATCCAGGAAAACACAGTCGCCATCAGGGCACTACAATAGGGATTAACCCAAAATTGAATATTAGAGAAAAAACCAACAAATTTAGTATTAAATAATTAAAAGTACATTGAGTTAATAAAATACTAACGTTAATTTCATTAGTTACTATTAAGATGAATTCACATGGATCAATACAAGCCTGTTATAAGAAGGAATGAGATTTCTTCATTTCTTAAAATCGGCCAACTAACAGTAATTTTCGGGGGTAATACCACGAGTGCTCGCAATACTATTGATAGTAATTCTGTCAAATTTCTTGGTAATACCACGAGTCCGCTAGGACGAGTGGTGTTACGTCAAAGCAATTTGATCGAGTTAAAGATTTCTGACAGAATTGACGCTAGTATTGTGAGCACTAGTTGTATTTATTGAGATAATTTCAAGAGCCAAAGAAGTTAGGAAAACGTATATTCTTGTTCATTTTAGTTCAATGAATAAAAGCTGTCAGACTGACATTTATAATGTCATCCTTGCTAGCAAGATATATCCTTCATTGTTGTTTGCATGCGTGGTTGCCCTTGACGACGTGGTATTACCGGCTCAAAAGGAAGGAACTGTAGTGAAGCTCCGTTTTTATTGGTTCCCATATCGAAGGAGATGCGAGTTTCATATAGCGAGTGAAATTATCAATAATTAAAAGCTACCTTGCTTTCCTAATAACTGATAAATATGCACCTTGCTGTCAATCAACTATATCGTGAACGGTAACACTTTGACAACTGTCACTGTCAGATTATTTTCGAGTTTTATCAATAAAACGTCGTTTCAAAATGGCAAAATTTTGTCAAGAATTGTTGGAAAATGTCGAAAAAAACTGTACAGAATGTACAGTGAAAAACCAAAAGTCAATATGAAAACAGTTTAAAATATTTTTGAAAGATAAACATAATGAACTTAGAGAAACTACTTCAAACCAAGAGCTTGGATTAGTGAAGTGAATGTTATTAAAGAATGCGTTATAAAAACTATGTGGAATGTTACTGGAAAACTTCTTCAAGAAAAATACCATTAACATTTAAGCAATTTGCAGACATTGAATTCTAAGAAGCGAGTGATGCAAAAACGGAAATTTGCATAAAATATAGTTTTACTCGGTTTTGTTCAGTCAAGGATTTTAGGACATCTAGGCATCATTTTGTGCGAATGGACATGTATAGAATTAGAAAATAATGTCAATTGATAAGTGCCTGGCGATGAACACAACGTCACTTACAGCATTGACTACTTCATACTCAAAATGAGCTGTTGAGTGCGGCAACTGGAAAACGTCAAATATTAGGAAGGGGTAAATAGACATTATTTATCCTCTTCTGTATTCAGTTTTTTGTGGGATGAACACTTTCCACACACCAGCTAATTTTGCATATAAAATAGTCAACACTGTTAGCTACATTGGAATTATTTCGTAAAACTGAACTAATCAATTGATCTTATCATATTCTACTTATGAGAACTACTCTACATTGTTGCCGCATCTACCTCGAGAACTGTTGGTAAATTTACTCACATAAGCTACCTTTATACTTTCTTGATACATTTGCAAATTAGGTGATTTCTCTGAGAATTTGTTTTTGCATTCCATCCACCCATTCATGGTTACTTTGTAGAGGTATTTATTGGGAGGTACAGATGGCATTGGGTCACTATTTGCCACAGACAATACCCCTTGTAGCGATTCTTGAAACATTCTTGGTGTGCCACAAAGTATTGTTTCAGGCCCATTCATATCCATCATCTATACCGAATTATACCGATGACAGTAAATGATTACCTATAACATGAGCTTTCTCAGGATTAATACAAAATGGCATCTCTCTAAGGGCTGAAGACCATATTAGATTCAAAGAATCGAGGCTGGTGTCAAATTCTGACAAGAGAAATATTGAAATCAATTTCAATTTCCAACACAGATGATAACGAACAATGTTTAAATACGATTTGAGACTTTCGGAAGAATATGTTCTGAAACAAATAAATTACGTGATGATCATGAAATTATAATAGATACTAGGTTTACAAAATCTCTCCTGTGGTTGGACTAGGTCATAGATGAGGTTCTGATGGATTTCATAATAAAGTTGAAATTTGCGTAAAAATTTACTAAAACCGCTGAAAATATGCTCGGTATCAATTTTTCTGCGTTTCAATGATCATTTTTACATATTTTAAAAATTATTATTATTTGATTAGGTAGGTACTGATTGATATACTTACCTGGATTGATTGAATATAAAACACTTGTTATAGTGATGAATTCGGGGCAACGAAAGAAGATAAGAATATTTCACATCACATATTTGTCACGAAACATACACCCCTGTTTATCATATGAATAATTGCATTTCAGTGAAAATCTGTGTAGTATTGAACGATTCATTCCATGCCGACCTTTCGTTAGAAACGAATAAAAAAAATCTTTGATCGACTTTCACTTTGGCGGCATAGTGTCGCTCTCGGAAGAGGTTAAGAAATGGTACAGGTCGGAGGTCAGATTTCATTTTTTCTTGTTCGCCGACAGAGACTGGTGTTGTGTAACCAGTTGATTTGCCCATTTTTATGGAAAATTCAAATATTTGAGGGCAGCCGCTCGTGTGAAATGTTATTGTGACAACAAACGAAAATGTATGCAATCGTTAAGAGTTGCGTCAGATAAAGTGTGATGTAAGATGCAAATTTTTCAGATTCAGCATTGTCTGACTCCCACAATGGGCGTTTTAAAATGTATGTCAAAGTATGAGAAAAGTAACTGCATTGTCTTCATGTATTCACCGAATTAATTTAACAGTTCAGAAAAGTGCTTTGGTGAAAAATATTAAATTTTTGGTAGAGGAATACTTCGTACATTATGGTACCCTCTGGTGGGAGCTATGTACCTGATTAGAATGCTTTTAGTATCTGGGGTACTAGTATGCCAGTGTCTTTACTACCCCTCGGAGAGTTTTCACGAATTCACAATGGCAATATGGCGGCTGCCTTGAAAAATACACGTTTTTGTATAACTTGCTTTGTTGGATACAATGGGTAACAATACAAGTTTCTGGAAATTTTCATGTAAAAGAATATTTTCAATGTTTTTTAGAGAATGTGCAAAAATGTGCATAATTTGCTTTCTGCCACCAACAGGTACTGTATTACATTACAAACTGCAGAAAATATTTCTGCCCTGAAATGGTACGTAATGAACAAATACTTTGACGATATATTGCTATAGTTCATATTAAAATTCGAAATACTATTCAAACTATTTTAAAACTTGCTTGATATAATTGTTGAAATTCATTTCAATATATAGTGTAATGATGTACCTAGTCACCTTCAGGAATTTGTTTCATCGTTAATCAAATAATTCAAACTATGTCCTTGATGAAGAATAAAACTGATTATTTTTTTCGTATGATTTTCAACCAATCAGAATGTCCAATTTAGTTTAGTTACCTCGTATAATTTCGATAATACCTGATTATACATAGAGTAGCTCCACCAATCGAAAATTTTAAAATAATTTCATTTTCATAGTAACCACATCGACATCAATATACAACAAACAGAACTGTCAAATTGTGACGTTTATCAAAAATTGTTTAAAAATGAGTCGATTCGGAGATTTATCATCAAATGCAATAGACGAAAGTATACAAAATACTGAGCCTCATAATACAGTGAAAACAAAAGAGTACGTATGGAAACAATTTCTTACGTTTTGCAGTGAAAGAAACTATGTGATAAATGAATCAATTTCCACTGAAATGATAGCGTCCATTTTGAAAGATTAGGCTTTCAATATGCGAAAATGTAATGGAGAAAATTATAAAGAAAATGTGGTTAAAACGATGTGGAACATTACGGCAAAACAAGTACAAGAAAAATATATGAAGGAGTTTAATAGAGTAATTGATCCATTCTCTAGTCCCATATTTTTAGCCGCACGAAACGCAAGAAATTCAAAAAGAAGGGAACTTCAAATGTTACCGGACAAGAGAAAGGTTAGTGCATCAGCATTTGAAGATAACGAGTACATAGCAATGATAGAAGCGTGGGATGAAAATACACCGGAAGGATTACAAATAAAAATTTTCCTAATTGCTTCTGTAGGACATGGTAATAGCAATTCTATCAAACCCTACCTACAGATAGATGAACAACATCACCAAAACATAATAAATAAGATGAGATCCAATTTTAAAAACGCTGCAGGTTCAAGTAATAACACCTCCAGTATTTCCAGCACTTCAATGAGCAGTGGCCACGTTTCCTGCGCCGAAAATAACTCAGTTAAAAAAAACGTAGTATATAATAATTGTAACTTTCATTGCACCAATTTGTATTTAAATTAATAAATTGTTTATATATTTACTTGATTTACTCAAAAAATAATCGTATCAAATACAATACGTACTTCAAAATAAATACGGTTATACATCTCACATTTCCTGCATAATTACAAATCGTGTCAGTTTGACAGAATAATCCTCCCGCTTCGCGGTCGGATTATTTAAACTGTCAAACTGACACTCTATATAATTATGCAACAAGTTATCGATGTATAACCTGATTATTTTGAAGTACTTATAGTATTACTACTGATAATTCCACTTATGCAAAAATAGCGTGTTTTGAGTGGTTGAAATTTTTGTGTTGATAATTGAAAACATCATGTTTTCGATTTTGTAGTGCGGCTCTTGATTGGCTACTGGATATATACAGTTTGTCTCACTAAGTTGGAACCATATGGAAACATTTTTTATTATTTATTTTAGGACAAAAAGTTATTCTTCATAAAAAGTTCTGCATGTTCTAAAATCTAAAATACAATCATCATATATTGAATTTTTTCAGTCGTATACAAAAAATATGATTTTTACTCAAGAATAAAGTACCTTTATATTTGAAAATATGGAAAATTCATATAGAAAAAACTTGTTCACAACTGAAAATTACCTTTAAATTGCATCCACTTACATGAAAAAAATTTTTTTTTTTCTGATTTTGTCAACAATATGTATGCATATGCATTCATTATGTGTTTAAATTACAAAATTGTTAGAAAACGTTGAGAAATGGAAAGGTGATCATGTTTTACATAATCAAAAGAGATAAATGTTCATTCAAAATAAAAAATGTTAAAAGTAACATAACCCAATTTTTCAATGTCTATGTACGTAATTGCATATTTGAACGGAATTGTCAATTCTGAACAACTTTTTTATTTGAGAATTATCGATATTTTCAAAAATTACGGTACTTTACTCCTGAGTAAAATTTATATTTTTGTCACACCGCGTATACGACTGAAAAAAATTTCGTATCTGATGATTGCATTTTAGATTTTAGAACATGCAGAACTTTTTATGAAAAATAACTATTTTTCCTAAAATGAATAATAAAAAAAGTTTTCCATATGGTTCCAAGTTAGTGAGACAAACTGTATATAGATCTACAGCTGTCAGTCAGTTGGCAAGTTGCTTTAGGTAACCACACTCACGCAAGCGCTCATGTGGGTGCCAAGCAACATTATTTGTTTCTCAAAATCGAAGGAATTTCTATTCACCGATACATTTCACCTTAATTCATTTTCAAAAGTATAATGCAACACTTTTCAAAATTTAATTTCGGCCAGAATTTTGGGATTTTGCAACACTCTGCATTGGTCCAGTTTTTTGAAGAGCTTATTCGTTATACTTCTCAGGATTGTCACCAGATACAGCAAGACCAACCGATCTGACAGTGTTATGTGCACTTCAGCAAACCTATCCACTCTCCATAATAATTTGTTAATTCCACACTGAAAGCCCTTTCATTAATTCAATCTCAATTATTTGATTGTTATTATTGGTTTCATTTCTATTTTGAATTGTCAGTAAATTTTTTCATAAAGAATTACGAGGTTTTCGTTACATAGTTTTTCATTGATGAGCAAGCACTATATATACAGTGAGGACGTAAAAAGTCCTTCCCCCCCCTTAACTTTTGAACGGAACAAGCAATCGAGGTCGGGTAAAATTTAGGTAAAAAGGTACCACGTTTACTACTTTATGGCATAAAAATTATTGTGGTCACGTGGTCTAGTGTCAAGAGGGCACCATCAACTTTTTTTTCGAATGTAGAGGCGGGTCACGTGAGTCCTGGTTCAGAAGGTCTTCCTATTCTTTATCCAACACTTCTTTGTTTGAGTAAAAACGGCCAAGCCGATTCTACTCAAACAACCGTAACACACATCTGTTATTCGGTTCATGAGTTCCTGGAGTGACTGTGGCTGCGTGACGTACATCTTAAACTTTATGTACCCCCACAGGAAAAAGTCCATAGGGGTCATATCAGGTGACCTGGCTGGCCATTCAATAGGGCCACGCCGGCCTATCCACCGTCCCGGAAAATTCTCGTTGAGCCATTCCCGGACAGGTCTGTAGTAGTGAGGGGGTGCATCTTGTTGAAAGGTAACATCCATGGTAAATTCGTTTGGGTTTGCCCCAACTACTTCTTGAATACTGTGATGGATCTGATTTTGAAGCATATTCAAATACAGATGCCCAGTAAAATTTTCCGCCATAAATATTGGACCTATGATATGGTGACCAAAAATACCAGCCCATACGTTGATCTTCTCTGGAGTTTGAGATTGACCCTTTCGAAAAACGTGCGGAATCACGTCCGACCAATAACGCACATTCTGTCTATTTACTGTTCTATTTAGAAAAAACGTACTTTCATCACTGAAACAAATAGAGTTAGTGTAACCGGTATTTTGGGTTATGCGATCAGACATCATCTCACAAAACTGCATTCTTCTTTCTGGGTCATCTTCTGTTAATTGATGCAGAATTTTTATTTATTTGGGTGAAATTTGTGTTTTTTAAGATATTTTTTCACAGTGGTCGTAGATACGTCACAAGCCGTAGCTAACTTTTTCGTTGTTTGTTGCGGATTATTAACAACAGCTGCCAAAACGTCGATTTGCTGATCTTCTGAAATGGATTTTCTTCCAGATCCTTTTTCCCTCGATACGCAACCAGTTCTTTGAAATTTACTGACCAATTTCCTTGAGTAGGTACGAGATATTGGATTATTTGGGAAGCGCTCATTAAATATTGTTTCTGCTTCATGGCAATTACGCCCAGCTTCAGCGTAAATTAAAATTGCTTCGGTTTTTTTCTTCTAAAGGACTCGGTTTTTTTCTTCTAAAGGACGAGGACGAGGCATTCGAAAATTATAAAGATATGCTGAAGTCTATGAAAACTGTCAAAAGTATTGATATGATTAACGTCAATATTAGACTGAGATTGAATTGAAATACTATTTGGAGTCTCCAGCAAAATAACTAAGGCATAAAAAACTGAAACAAAAACCACAGTGTAAAATACCAATAATATGTGCACCTGTTTCACCACAAAAAATTGGCCTTTCGGTCAGAATCAGTAACGGAGTTGAAATTATGCTACAATTAATAGTTAAAATAATTTATTTGTTAAATATTTGTGGCAAATTTCAAACGCTCGTCAGTTTGAAACGGCTTGGCCGGTTTTCACAAACAAAGAAGTGTTGGATATAGAATCGGAAGACCTTCAAAACCAGAGCCACGTGACCCCCCTTTACATTTGAATAAAAAAAAGTTGATGGTGCCCTCTTGACACTAGGCCACGTGACCACAATAATTTTTATGCCACAAAGTAGTAAAAGTGGTACCTTTTTAACTGAAATTTACCCGATCTCGATAGCTTGTTCCGTTCAAAAGTTAAGGGGGGAGGGACTTTTTACGTCCTCACTGTATGTATATCTACCTATCTGACTCTTTGTGCAATCGAATTACTGCATTGAATCCAGGTGGTTTGATCAACTCTAGTAACGGCAATGTCCCGCACTGCTGAAGCTCTATCCTATCATATTTCGTTGTTTGATCTATCTATACGGTGTGAATTTCCGCTTTTTTCCTCAATGAACTCCCATTCGAACATAATCCAACGATATGTGGCCATTGATGTAATTTCCCATCGCTATCACATGTGCAAAGTTTGATTGAACTCCGAAGCAACGAGGATAATCTTGTTTGTTTGAAATTTATCTAGCCTGACGTCCTAACGGATATGCAACGAAACATGTGATGTGTACCCTACGATTGCCGGGTTTAGAAAAAGCGTTCGATTTTTGATTAGGTTTCAGATTCGAATGGATTAACCTAAATGTTGGTGATGTAACGCAACAATGAAATGATGTGGCTCGCTCAGTGACTTCACGGACCGTTGCATATGATTAGCGTAAGCATAACAATGTCCAATTGTATCCAATCTGTGTGACGCTAGCTATATGCCAGGGAATGTACTTATCTAATCCCCCTAATCAGTTTCTGTTTCTCATGTGATGTACAACTTGTTTTCTAACTACTGTTCCTAACTGCAGGGGGTGATTCGTTAGGTAATTTGAAGAAGAAACATTTCTATGAACAATATGTCCGGAGTTACTTTATTTCTGAGATACAGGGCGTTGAAATTAAAGAAAACGGTAATTAATTAATCTATATACCTACGCCCGCGCATTGTGAATCTCTAATAAGGACAACTTCATTGAAATACTGCCTGCATTTATATTAGAGGACGGTTGAGGTCAGGATTTGGGGTTCCTTTATTTTTAGTTCAGGTGAGATCGTGGACACCACATAACTCATGCCTGATAATTATATGATTTTTTCAACACAAGTCGATATAAAAGCCCCCTTTGGCCATTCTATCATCACAATAATTGTATCTTGGTATAAAATAAATTACGTAGAAAGAAAAATCTGAGAAACTAGATATTATTTATAGGTTATGATAAACGAACGCTTGTGTAAATAAAGGACAAACAGACAAAACTGCAATATCTTTGTTCTTGATCACAGAATAGTACCAGTCACTATTAAAATAAAGTTGCCTTTAATACTGGCTGGCGTTATTGCAATAACTCTCTAATGGTTACTCAGTCTTCAGTATTCGCCCAAGTGAAATTATCTCAAATTTCAGGACAGAATGAAATATGAAAACAGAAAAATATGAATAGAACATTTTATTAAAATATTTTCGTCACAAAAAAATTATTCTTTATCTCTGAAATATTGTAAAAATTATAATAATTCTATGAGAGACACTAATTAACAAAACAAGTTCAAAATAATTATATCACAGTAAGTGACACTTATTAAGTGCAATACATTTGTATTACATTAAAGCAACATCTTTGTATTGCATTTCGATGAATTATGTATACTTCATGTGGAACCATCTTGGGCAAATGTCACAGCCTATATTTTTATCATCTACTTACATCGTTTATGCCGCTGATCATTTCGACGGAACAAATTCCACAAATCTCCTTCTTATTGGATCTTGAAGACTCGCAGTTTTTGTTCTCTTGATCATTATCGTTTATTCGATTATTTTGTTGCTCCTTCTTGTTTGTTTTTTCATGTTCTTGTTTCTGCTCTTTCTTCGTTTCTCTTCAGAATAGCTTCAGTCTCTTGTGTTTTAGCTTCATTTCTTTTTTTCATAGTATTCTCCCCAAGCTTTTGATGATATAGCACTTAGGAGCTTTTCTTTAACTTTCGATTTCTCTCCTTTTTTTATGGGCTCCGGATACGACAAATGCTTTCGAAAGGATGCACTTGAGGAAAGAGGTTCATCTTCTTTATTGATGACTGTCAGTACTTCTTTCGTAGTGGAACTTGGTACAGGCTCTATAATTTCTTTTGTTGAGCATCTTTCTCTTGGTTTTCTACTCTTTCAGGCAACATAGAGGAAATTATTCCACCACGACGTCGTCATGGTTTTCACCTCTCTTACCTGGCAAACCATCAGTAAGCGTATGCTTCTTTCAGGTTTTCTTCCATTTGGTTGACTTCCTCATTTTCATCAATAGAATTTTGAATTTTCGTACTATATGTAATTGTGACAAAACAGAATCGGAACATTCTGAATATTCATTAAAATATTCACTCTAATGATCCCAACGACATATATTTCTGTCAGTATTTTATTATTTTGAAACGTGGACTTGAATTTTGCTTGCAAAAATCCGGTTTTCGGCCACCTTAGATAAAGCTATTTTACCATTTGAAAATCCCTCGTAGCGCCGTGTCATGTCTGCGGATATAGGCTGAGACCGCATAAGCTGACAGCAAATGAATTGTGGTTTCAGCTGCCCCACGACACGATCTGCATCTAGTGTCAGTGACCTCTATAACCATCACGCGACTACGGTAGGCGAGGGTGTGGAAGACACCATCTTGGCAGGCTATTATGAATTCCTCGGTTTCTGACTTCAGCCCACTTGACCTGAGAAAAGCAAATGTCAGGTTTCTGGATAAGCAAAGGTCTTATGAAGAAGACCCCATGTATTGGCTTATCCTTAGGAGCTTTTCACTTTCCGCAGATTTGACGTGGGCTTTTTGCTCAACGGGTTCTATCATATTCTATTCGATTGGTCCTTTCATATATCTAAACCCCAATGCAACTCTTTCAAAAAATATAGCAATTCAAGAAGACGGGTAAATATCGAAAGTTCTATTCATAGTTTGCTTCTAACACCAAATCCCCCATATTTTGTATGGAAGGTACTACAAGGTACCAAAGATACAGATACTTCCTCTCATCCATTTCAAGTCTTTCTGATGAAAGTATCGTGGAATCCCATTGTCAGATTTGTGAGAAAAAAGGCATACATCATGCAAAAATTACACCAATAGGTAATGATCATAGTTGTTATCTCTGATAATATAGGATTATGATTTTCCCCTTTCTCCCCTTTACAGCTTACTGAGGCTAGTTATGAACATTTTAAAGCACATATTCCATATAATTGGACATATGAACTGAGAAGGACCATTTTTCGGTCTGGTTCTGCTTGCCGACTACCCAAATTCAGACCCAACCCGAAATAGAGCTCTCCGATTGAGTAAATACTGCAAAAATAGAAAAAAAAACTTTACTCTATCTCGAAAACTGTCCATTCTTGAGATTTGTGGCTATGGACTTCTGATCAGCACATCATGAACTAAAAATATTGAACATCCAGCCAAATTCATGGAAAACCGTTTCCCATAAGAAATAAGTGGGGTCCTTTGGAATAATAACACCTCGCTCCAGTATCACAGATTTGATACATTCTTGCCAAATCAAGGTCTTGCAATTTTCCCTCATCAATTCTCTGTTCTGTCAGTGGAATAATCCAACATATTGGGGTATGACACATAAATTTATAACCTATCCAATAGGACGATAACCATCATTTTCTCTATCTGTCGTGGAAAACTAGACATGTTTCATCAATTCCCATAAGATCTAATTTTTGCCCGAATGCAAATATCAAAACACCTGAGTCGGCTCGGCTCGGCTGGCTTTATTTTAGGAGGATCCAATCTGTACGTTTTCAGGTCTAACACCATTTATCTTCGTCCTTTTGTAATGCTGTCCATTATCATCCTAAAGCCTTTAGAGCTACACAGATTCTAATCGGATAATGGTCGTTAGCAATAATATTTATGTCACTTCTGAATGGGATCTGTCTGTGTAAATGTGTTATGAATATTTTGGGTAGTTTCAGAGTCGAGGTATGATTGTTAGCGGTCACTTTTGAGTGGGATCCGTCAAATGCTTTATGAATATTTTGTTGGGTACAGTCGGGGATTGATTGTTATAGTTAGAGCTTGGCGATTCGATAGATTTTGAGAATTATTTACTTCACAAGTTCGACAAAATACATTTTTCCACTCATGTATATGATGAAAATAGTAATTTTTCAACGATACTTTACATGAAAGTGATAATTTTTGACTCCGGAGATGAAACTGAAGCAAATGAACATTATCATGCGACACGATGGGAATATACTAAAAACAATTTGATGGATTTTTGACACTGATGAAAGTTAATCTCACTACTTGGCACTTCAATCAAAAAACAGACTACTTCGTTGGCCAGTTTATAAACATTTTCACGATTATATTTGAACTTTTCTCTATAACTGTAATCATTATGGACTCTGATAGCAAAATTCCAGTATTTTATAAACAACATCTATCGTAGACAAAATAACATTCCATACTCGAGATGAAATACGTTTTTTTCGTGGACATACTCTCACCTCACAAAAAAAAAATATTTTCATCTCTTGTTGAAAAATATACTATTCTCCACAACCATTAAAGGATGTAGTAATGTAGAATATTTATTCTGATGTGTTTTGAATGTATTTCAATTCCATAACGAGGTACGAAACTAAACGAACTAATCGAACTAAACGAAATATATTGCTGTGGATTTCGAAATTCAGCCCTATGCTATATTACCAATCATAGCAAAATTACGGAAATGGAGAATAACATTATTTTCAACGGAAGTGATACAGCATAGGGCTGAATGTCAGTGACAGATGAAAATGGTAGCGTCGTTATATAATTGTTTTCAGAAAAGCTTCAATTTGAATAATGGGTGAAAAATCGAATGAATCGTATACTGAATTTCACAATACTCCACCTGAAATATTATTACAATGTAATAATATCTCAGATTTAATTAAATTTTTTTTGACTTTCTGCTCATGGAGAAAATATAGTCTGTTACTCAGCTAGAATGAAAAAAAGTAGTTAGCACCATAAAGGAGTCCTTCAACAAAATTCCAGATATCAACGGTACATAATGGCAATGAAAATTACTGCATTACTATTAAGTTTTACTAAGAAGACATTTGCAATAATGTAAAAAAAATTAATTGTTGACTTCTTGACAGACCTGTCGAGTCCAGTAAGAAAATTTTAGTGGACTAGTCCGGTAAAAATTCTCCTTATCTTCATTACGGTACTCAATAAGTATTTGGTGATTTGAAGTAAATCCAATTACACACACGTCAGTGATACAAAGTGGTCATACCTGTGCAGTACAAACAAATAACACTAATGAATATTGATATAAACAATATAACACCCATAGGAGATACGTGTTCGTTGTTTTTACTTGGTGCTATATTGAACGTCATCAAAGACGTAGGTTTGATTCTTTGTTAGTAATCCACGATTTGATGAGTGGATATTTTCTTGGCGCAACTGAAAGATAACTTTTTTTCAAAAGTACTGCCTAGAGATTATGAAAACTTTAATTTTTGTTCACTTTCTCATTTTCCTATGCATGCATTTCAGAATGAATATATCTTATTTCTGCATGAAAAGCACTATAATGCAAAGCTATTTTACCAATAATTCAGTGAAAATTTTGATATCAATGCAGCATAGTTTTAGCTCTGAAAAATCAACTCGAACTGCTTTACTTACCTCCTATGAAATCCTCATGGAATTTATTGAAGCAGACGAGTGCCCTGCTGCAATTTTGTGCGATATGAGTAGGGCTTTTGATTGCGTCTTTCACCTGATATGCTAGAATGTGATGGTCCTAGAGGAAATTTACATGCCTGGGTATCCTCATTTCTCAACATTTGATCAGGAACTTGTCAGATCAGATATTAAACTGATCCAGACGGGTGTGCCTCAGGGATCTATCGTAGGGCCTGTTTGGTTTCTCTTATACATCAACAGTATCAAGGAAGAAATATCGTACTCATTATTTACTGCATATGCAGATGATATTGGTATTTTTTATCTTGGATAAGCAAACCGACATATCAACATACAAATGAACGGATCTCTTAAACTCAACTTCTGGATACTTCACCAGACAGGATCTACTTTCCAATGTTGAGAAAACTCAAGTTATTCGTTTTCATAATTATCAGAATGAAACTGAATTTTTTAATTGGATTCCGTAATATAACCAGCTGGTTTCCAAATTGTGCTCTCTAATCTATCTATTTAGGAATCTGAGAGTAATTTTAAATGAATAACAACTCTTGCAGGCCTATTTATATATTTAAAAATGGTAAAATTTGTTGTTGTTTTTGGAGAAAACCCCTCGAAAGCAGAGCTTGTGCGAGCAAGGGAGATCCGGAACCTACAGCTTAAATAAAAGTAGAATTCGAACCACTTTAGCTCAGTGGCACCACGACCACTTCGCTTGTATTTATTTATGAATTGTCAATCTTTGTATCCTTCAATAAAACCGACTTCATCTGAATGGTGGTATTAATGATAGATAAGAACACACGTCAGAAACGAATGATACATGTCGAAGCTAAAAAATACAAAACTACCCTAAACTCAATAAAGCGGAAAATATAACGATATTTAAAAATTGGCTGGAGTCGTTTATGTTGATCAATTATTTTTATACATTCTATGAGTTCTCATCTGCATTCGATGAGTTTTTATCTAATCCACTTTGTCTACGCAGCTGTTTGTTTTAGCACCAGTAATTTTTGTCATTTCAAGAAAAATAAAGGATTGATTGATTGAAAACAAAAATGATAAATGAATGGTCTTTGTAAATATGTTAAACAAATAACTATTGAGATTGAGTTGTGAGTGAACTGAGACAGATTTGACCTTCCCGAAACGAACATAAAATATAAAATAATTTTTTCAAAGAAGGATCGTCTCATTATAATTATTCTTCTATACAAATCCTTGTTTGTCATTTCGGTTCATACCTCTTTGTGTGCATAGCCGGAGGGTGGGTATATCCTGAAAGTGCTTGCTCTCCTCTTCCATAATCCGTTTCGAAGTTATTTTATGTCTATCGCGCTTTGTGGAAAACTGAAGGACGTTTCGAAGAGTTTTCGAGTTGTTTGCTTTACAGGCATAGAGCCTTGAAATTAGGAAATTAACCTGAGAGTAATTAATATCGGAGTTACTATCCTTTGAAGTATAGAAATATGTTGTTAGCTTCATTTGGATGAAATGAATGTCTTTGATAGCATTTTTACTTTCCATCCTCTATAACGTTATGGAAAAAGGGACAAAAATAAGAGAAATTGCCGTTAAAAACGATTTTCACAAGGCCGTAGTTTTTTAAATAATGTATGCTGAGAGTTGGCGAAATTTCGAATTTTCAAAATGAAAAAACTCAAGACAGATACCATTTTTGGTTTCATGACCGCTACACAAATAATTTCGGGAAGAGTTATCAGCAACTATCTGTATGTATGATGGTGGTGCTTGAAACGAGTCAAACACCTCAAAGCCTTTTGGCAACCGGAAATATATCGTAGAGATATCGGAAAAGTCGGGAATATATGAAATTCATTATAAGATGTGCGATGTGGAGCGGAGTGCTCTTAACTCGGCTAGTGTCAAAATTGTTATCTATAGCTATAATACAAGTTTGAAAAATTAATGTCAGAAACATAGATTTGAATGTTTACATATTGTACGTAGCGAGTATAAAATTTTCTGAAACGGAAGTATGATTGAAGAAAATGGCGAAATTTTTACATACCAGCTGGTAAATATCATTCAAATTTCAGATCAACTGATTCATAAAATGGGGGGTCACTAAGGTAGCAATATAGGGAATCTGAAGATATTGGAACTCATCTCTTTAGAAGCCATGTCTAAGCTAGAAATCACACTGACCGACCAGCATCGACTGTCCGCGATCACCAAAAATTGAAAGGGACTAATAAAATCTTTCAAACTCACACTGATCGACCAAAATTTTCAGCAGATTGCAATTTTGAACATGGTGTTCGAAAACCGGTTGAGGACGATCATTCAGTGTGAGTTATCCGATAAGAATACACGTGTTGGAAATTTTGGTCGTAGTTGGACGGTCGCGGACGGTCGGTCATGGTTGCTCAGTGTGCCTGCTGCCTAAACCGATAGATATAATGTTAATCAGGTACGACTTCGAAGTGCAGTTTGGAGTGATCATAAACAACCATTCGATTTATACAGAGAACGGAACTCAATTGGCAATGGATTTCTCAGTGTGGTACACAGATGGATCCAAGATTGACGAAGGGGTTAGAGTGGGCGTTACAGGGTCAAATTTCAGGCCCCCAAAACTCCTTGGTATAGGACCTCAACCATCTTCCAAGCAATAGTACATGCTATATAGATTTGTGATCAGGAATACCTTGTAAGGGGTAACCGAAGGGCAGAGATCTTTATATTATCATATATCCAAACAGCACCGAAAGATCTGAAGTCACACACTTGAGAGTCGAAGCTGACTTGGAACTGTAAACAAACTCGTAGACAACTTTCCTGACGTGGGTGCCAGGGGAATAAAACACAATGAGAAAGTAAACTGCCTTGCCAAAGAAGGGAAAAACACACTTATTCCTGGCCAAGAACACTTCTGTGGACTCTCCAAAACCCACACAAAGGAAGAGTTTACACGCTGGAAATTCGATGAAATTAAATATCACTGGAATAAAATGCTAGGACGAAGACAAGCGAAAAGGCTAGGAAAGCTATACAGCTTCTCGAGTTGGGTTTTGAATAGATTAAGGGTCACGTACAAAAGACCCAGCAGGTCGAAATGCTTGTGAGGCTGCACAGCCTGCACGAACCACCTACAATCTACCACCCCGGTTGATCGGTGGTGCGCACTCCAATTAAGTACCAGACGTCGGGATTGGCATCTACGGATGTGGTAGTCCATCGATCCCAAGAAACGTGAGGATATTTCTCTCAGACTCAGCCAGCAGAAGTTTCAACGGCAGACATCGAACTATTGAGCTACCGACCACCTAACGTTGAACTTACTTAAGATTTTATACTTAATTATTATTTTATCGAAAGTTATTGCGTACCAAACTTTGCAATTGCAACTTCCAAACAATCGAATAAAAAGTAAAGAAGTAAAATATACTCAACAAGTATTTTTTGAGCTATCGAATAACATGACTAGAAATTGTACCTGGAACTCTCAAACATGTATTCGAAATAATTGTTCCATCCATATATCTACTTGATTGGAGCGATGTCAACCATTTTATACAGCTTCATTCTTTCTATATAGTTTTATTTTATCCTGAATCCCAAATATAACACTATTGAATACCACTAGTTCTTCCACTTTCCAATAGTAAGTAGCCTCTTCATTCATATTTCCATCAATAGGAAGTAGGTACTTACTCGGAATCCGTTGCCGCATCGTTAAGTATTGAAAATGCGAAGAAATAAATTAACGAGTTTGATGTTTGACAAGGTTCCGCTTGAGGCCCAATTCAATATTTCATTTATTCGTTGGGTTGGAAATTTTAATAAATTTCCGTCGGTAGATTTAACGGAAATTTGAAAGCTCCTGAACAACCAGAATGATGATTGAATACTGTTTTGGTGGCATATAAATAGGCGTTTGAATTTGCTCCACTGTCGTAGTTTGAAATGAAATGAAACAGTGACACTTCAATCGCCAACCTTATATTAATATTAACAAGTTGAAAAACAAAAGATTCATACTGGTCTATTACTACCTATATTTCTGTGAATTTATATGGTAGCATAATTTCTCCTATTTCATTTCAATTATTCTATCGCTAATACAATGAGTGGCTGAAATTTGTTCCTAGTGAAAGAATAAACATATATGAAAGTTTTAGAGGATATGAATTCACAATCCCATTATTTGGATTGTTTCAAATGGCTACGTTTCAATGGACGTAACTCCGATTGTTTTCGACTGTAGAGTTGTCCGAGTCCCAACCAACAATTTTCTGCAATAAGTTAGTCGCAGCGCCACTCCTGGGCAAAAGCAAAGACTTCTCCCAGTAGTTTCCAACCTACCCTAGCATTGAGGCAAAACACTCAAAAAAATTTACTTCCAGCTCATTTTCTTCCCTAACCAAGGAAAAGGCCAATATTTTTGCCTACATGTATGCTGCAGATACAGACCTATCGAACTGCTACCTGTTACTTCGATGGTCACAATAAAGGCACTCAATATCGAGATCATAATATATCTAGAATGATCAGGAATGTGGTATGAGAAAGCCACTGTTAACCTGCTTGCTCATGTCTCTCACATATATGGCATCTATTCTTTTGAAGATATGCCAACTAGATATTTACTTGGCTTGCTTGGCTCTCAAAACCCCTTGGTAACACTTCAAGCATCTTTCAAGCAGGAGTACATGCAAGATAGATATGTGTCGAAGAAAACCTCGAAAGAGGCACCCGGTGATAAGAAATCTTTATAATGTCAGAAAGCCAAGCAGTTCTGAAAGCTCTAAAGCTCGTGAGTCCAAACTGACTCGGGGCTGAAAACAATACCTGAGAAATTCGATGTCACTTTGATGTTGGTACGGTTCACGAGGAAACAGAATACTTTTTTGGCGAATAAGTGGCGAACATACAATTGTACTGACCAGACAAGAAAGGCTTGAAATTATTTGCGGGACTCGTCACTGTACACTGCCTTTTGGGGTACCACCTCAAAGAAATGGACAAATCAGAGAGTACAGCAAGAAGTACACTGAAACTGAAGATTTGCTTTGCGAACTCTCAGCGTTTTTTTTGCAAGAGGCTCGAGTTCCTGGATGATTCCTTCTTAACGTCCTCAGACGTATGGATTTCAGCTTGCAGGAAACTGATGAACTTTTTACGAAGTCTCGGAATCCCGGGCCTCGAACAGATAAAGGATCATGAAGAGAAGATGGTTCCTATGCCAACTGTATTTATTATAAGAACATGTTTCTCCGAACAAAAAAAAATTGATGTGGACGTTCTTAATGGTTCCCATGTCCTCTAGCTTCCAACAGATTTCTTTGTGCAATAATTTTAATTGGATTCTTCATAAGTATATCTCCAATACTTCTTTCTACATCAGTTTCGATTTCGTTGATTGATTTCATATCTGTAGTGTAGTGGGGACTCCTGGTTCCAAGGAGTAATTTTTTTGGCATTCCATGAAGGAGGTTAGGTTACACCTGCATTTTAGAGTTTTTGTTGATATAATTAAACACTGGAATTTTAAATTGATTTTTCTCTCAGAGTTTTCGAGGACTTATCCTGGCGCTATGAGATTTCATTACGAAAGTTTCTCGACATTTCGTTTCCAGAGTGATTTTTCTTGAGTTGACTGATACAGTAACCAACCACATCAATTATCGCTGTATCTTGATACGTAATTCCGTCTGAATATTGGGTTTTAGAATGATTTACCGACATTAAGCTCTTAGGTATAATATTTGAATTCTAATATTCAGTTGAAAATTAAATGAGTTTTAACTTTACTATAATTTATGTTCACAATATTTTTAAATATGAAAAACTTACTCATACGAAATAGGTACATGAAAAGAAGCTGGATTTGCTTGTGCAGCATTGAGGTTAATTTTCTCTATATTTTCATTGAATGTTATTTCTCTTGCCCACCCTTGCTTGCCTGTGGAAAACAACCCTGAAACAAATCAGCATTTGATGGAATGAAGATTGTCTATAGTCATACAACGTCCAAGAAATTTTGTTGTCAAAATTGTACTGGAGAAGTTCTTATTCCGTTCTTATGGAGATCACTATGTAGCTATAATGATCATGATTGTTTTTCTGGATAAGGTTAGAAAAATATCTGGATTAATACTCGACGTTACTGACTACGAGCCAGAATACATTAAGGAAGACGGGAAAGTTACCCGGACGTATTTTATTTTACAGTAAAATGCTCCTGCATATAAATGGACCATTTTTATGGAAACAATTGCTGATTTAAGCCTTAAAGTACCTCCTAAAATTTCCCTTATCAACCGCCCGACTATCACCCATTGCGCCTCCACTGAAAAAAGTTTGAAATGGCGCTACTGAAGAAAATAATGGTATTATATTGTAGAAGCAATATTGTTAAAAAAAAAGAGTGACGATATTGATGTAATATTACTTAAGATGAATTGGCGAAATACTGATGATCAACCCAGTCAACACACGGACATTCGATGAATATCCATTGGATATTCATTTTGGATATAGGGGATATCTAGAGGACATCTAGTTATATCCGGTGGATATTTTATGGACGTCCGGTGGATGTTTCGAGTGGACGAAGATTCATTCTGGAATATCGTTCAAGGATATCCATAAAATATTGTTCACGGATATCCATTAGATCTTGTTCAGGGACAGGTACAAGATATCTACAAGGATGTCCAGACAGATTATGTTCCAGGAAAAAGATACAATTGGTATAGGTTGAAGAGAGAAAAAAACATCAATATTAAAATTTCAGCTTGACATACTTACACATTCATTTATATTTGCTTAGACTTCGCCGCAATCCGTAGAATATTTTCTGAAGAAATCGATTACATACTTTCAAAAGATCTAATTTATGTTCGATAAAGAAAGAAAAGAAAACATCGATATTGAAAATTTAGATTGATATTTATTTATATTCGTTTAGGCTTGCCTCAGATATTTTATGTTCATCTGTAGAATATTTTCTGGAAGATAAATATTTCGAATCCATCGACCATCGATGAATAAATAAAATGGAAGGTAAAAAAATAAAGGTTGCACACTGGTTTTGTTGTATTTATATGAATTTATGATTGCTTTGGATATCTTATGGCTATCCATAAAGTATCTTCTGAAAGATATCCATTACACATCCGCGATGGATATCTTATGGATGGAAAAGCATTGAATATTATTACTAGAAACTTCTCAACTACTGCAGGAGTTAAGATTAGCACCATCGTGCCAATACCAAAATATTACAAAATATGAAAAGTTTAGGCCGATTAACAGACTATCACCTCTGGAAGTAGCAGAACACAAGGAATTAATTGAACACGTAGAAAAATATAGAATTATTTTCGAATATCAGTCAGACTATAGAAAAAAGCATTCATGCAGAACATATCTACCAAAAATCCTTACTTGAAAAATACTTCAATAATGATGAATATGTACTTAGTACCTGTTTTCCTTGACCTGAAGCGATATTTTTGTAGACCGTGAAATACTATTAAAATAGCTACATGGTTATCGTATTCAGGGTATATGATTGGGTGTATGAATATTTTAAAGATCGTAAGCAAATTGTAAAATTTTAACAAAGCTGCTCCAGTGAAGTGAAAATTAAACGTGGGGTCCCTCAGGGATGTGTCGTAGGCCCTTTAATCTTCACTTTGAATTAAAATGACGTGCAAATACTTATCGATTGTGAATTTATGAATGTGTATTCCGATGACACATTGATATGCTGTAGTGACACCGATCTTCCGTCGGCTATAACTGAAATGAATACAAATCTGATGCAAATTGATCGATATCTCAAAATCAATAAACTGAAACTCAATATAAGTTTGGAAACCTGAATATTGGAGTACGTTTGAAAACTGATGATGAAAGACTTGAATTCAAGTATCTTTGTCTCTTGATTGATATAGCGTTTTGTCCACCACTTTCGAAATGTAAAGAAAAATTGCAAAAAGCTGTACGTTTTTAAGAATTCCTTTACATCTCTCTGCACAATCAAATATTAAACTGCGGTCGATATTACACTCTCTTTTCCACACATTTCCATAGAGTGGAAAATGAGGCAAATATCTAACAAAAAACAACTACTTCTCCATACGAACATTGAATCAACTCCTTTATCTATTCAAATAACCCTTCATTTCTCGATGTGGTAATGACACAAATCTCTTGAAGTTCGAGAATTTATAGTTTTTCATTATTAGTTGTCATTAGGAAAATCTTGCTTACCTCAGGTACAGGAAAAATTTTGCCCTTCTCGAATTCTTCGAAAGTTTCTCCCAAGCCGGGTTTGGATTCGCAGACATTGTCACTAATAGATCAATATGAACAATTATGAATTCTCTTCAAGATTTGTGTCATTAACACATCAGAAAATGAAGAGGAAATTGAATAGATATCAGATTCAATTCAGTGTTCGTAATGGGAGGGAATTGTTGTTGTTATTCGCCTCACTTTCCACCTCGTGGAAATCCCTTGAAAACGACTAAAAACTTGAAAAAAATCGAAATGTCGTGACTTGAGACCATGATGGAGATTTGGTGTCTTTCTTTCTTTACCTAGGCAATGGGAGCCCAAACAATTTCATTCATTACTTCAATTTGTAAATCATTTATGAAGAATATACCATGGTTATTGAAAGAGTCTGTAAAATCTTCCCCTTCAAGATATTCGGATAGACCAAAGCACACTCATGACACCATGACGTAGATCATTCACAAATGTAAAACACATGGGGCAGTTTGTTGAAAAGCAAAACAAAATTAAACTTAACGTAACGAGCGTAACAAAGTTGGATAAAGGAATATTTTGACAGAATACGGGGTACCCTTCTCTCTAAGCGTTTCCACAAAGTGGAAAATAACAGGCAAACATCTGTCAGAAAACAACTACTTCCCTGGCTAATACCACGACGGACATTGAACTACAACTGACAGATATTTGTGCAACGTTCTTCAAAGAAGACTCAATTGCAAGTGCTTGTCTTGTAATTAAACAGAAAATTATCCTTCATTTGGCTGGGAATGACCACCTGCAGACATGCATGTTTCGAGGTTTATTGCCTCTCATCAGTGACAGGGTAGGTCGGACAATATTATAATTGTCCTGTCCCTGCCAAATGAATGATAATCAACTGTTTAACTAATATTTCCCCACGGATAACACCACGATCTACAACCAAGTTGATCGAAGCGCCATCCGCACGGAACAAGACAAAACACTCCCAAGCAGCACAGTCTCCCGGAAAAGAAATCTGTAAAATTCCAACAAGTTCGAATATATTGTGCCAGAGAGGTATCAACAATGTTGAAAAAATACGGGGTACCCTTCTCTCTAAGCATTTCCACAAAGTGGAAAATAACAGGCAAACATCTGTCAGAAAACAACTACATCCCTGGCTAAAACCACTAATAGTAATAGTTGTTTTCTGACAGATGTTTGCCTGTTATTTTCCACTTTGTGAAAACGCTTAGAGAGAAGGGTACCCCGTATTCTTTCAACATTGTTGATACCTCTCTGGCACAGTATATTCGAACTTTTCGAATTTTACGAATATTTTGACCTTTAAAATTTTGTTCGCTCCTTCAAGGCCTAGGAATTTTAGTTAATTTTCCTAAAATCTGGACATCGAACTTATCAGGCGAGCTAGAAACAATAGTCAGCCCAATTCGAAATCATGTTTGCGTTAGTTATCCCTCCATAACATGTTCAGTTGTTTGTCCAACACAAGGTAATCGAAGGTCTCCCGACTAATTGGCAATAAAGGGTCTCAGAGGATTTGAGCATAGAGGTATCGAGTTATGGAGGAAATGAACAGTGTTATGTGTATGTGTGTCATGTGGTCTTGTCTGACTGGTCTGCGATGTGTGTTATTTGATGCAAATTGCCTCACGGGAAGACTCATCAATCACTGCCATGATTTTCATTATCACAACGGCGCTGTGTCTGAACAGTAAATCGAGAAGCTAATTGAAATGGCTTGGGATAGGCTCTTTTGGTTGTTTTTACAATAGGGAGGAATAAGTGGACGGTGAATTGTTAGTTTGGATGACAACTGAGTTCAAGTAGAACTCAAATATCGTTTCCGGTTTGACTATACACAACGACAGGGACTCGGTAAGTGTTCTCTAGTGGAATTCAACCAGTATATTGTGCTTGTTACGGCAGTGTATTTTAAACGAGAATCCAATTGGTAGAGTTGCCACATTTAGGTACACTATCATTTGATCAAAAAATATAGGAAGAGCTTTGTTAAATTTCTTTTTACCGAGTTACAGAAAATGAAAATAATTCTAGAATGAAACAACAACATCATAAGTCGGATCGTACGAAAATTGAAGTTTTTGTATTGGATATATCGGATAAGATAAGATGAATTCAAGAAATATGACCTTTTTTATATACAGAGGAGATTGCATAAATGGAACACCAACAAGGATATTCAAATTGATCAGATCTTTGAAGTGACGTTCTTATTTGTTTCCAGAACAGAACTTCCTCTTGTTATAACAATCTGAGTGCTCATTTCCTTTGGAGACTGACGCTGTTCAACGTCTGACACTCATGGCGTATCATGTTTTAGAGGACTTCGATATTTGCAAGGGCTTCAATATAAACACATTCTTTGAGATAGGGACAGAGAAAAAAGTCCATTGTGATAATATCTGGCGACCTCTAACAGTCCTTTTAACACTGGTATTACTCGACATTTTCACAATAAATAAAAAATTAAATATGTACGTCAGTTACTTTGAAAAAAATTAAAATGAAAATATTTGACAGGTGACAACATGTAGATAATTGAACTCACTTGTGGATTTCTCTACAAATAAGAAAGCTAAAACACCCGGTATATGGGTGCCTTGTTTAACGAGCATGAATGATTCTAAATACTGAGCGTAGCTGGCAGAAATCAATCGCCGAATACAGATACAATCAATGATTATGAGAATTAATTACAACAAGCGAACAAGACAAGTATTACCTAATGACCGGTTAGGTGTAGATCCAGAGTGGACTACGTTGTGAAAATTAAGAACTAGTTTAGTCCTTACGTAACCTCTATAAACAATAGAAGTAAATATATCACAAAGCAACAGAATGATTTAATGATACTTCCAGTGCGGCTGCATTCAATACGGTACTTCGATTGTTGCGGGATTACTTTCACTTTGATCCACTTATTAGAATCAAATAAGCCATAAAAACGGTTGCATAAATTTGTCGGGCGGTATATTGCTACTGCGTCATTTTTCCTCGAGCCTTAAACATGTGCAGTAGATATTTCCTAAAACCTAATTTTGATATACGACAAGTAATAATTAGTAGTCCTCTTCCTTGACAAGCTATGCTTTTGGGTACGCACTCTACGAGCGTATTATTCTTATTATTATTTTCGTAACGAGCTCTAAATCCGGAGAACGCGTTGGTGTGTTATTTACTCCAATGGTCATTCCCCACGTCCGTACAACCCCCTTCTTTGACCCTCTCTGCTCATATATCCATTCATACACCGGGTCAAATGCGGAGAGTATTCGCATTCGCATGTATAAGATGCGGGTAACAATCTTTTAGCATGCAATCAAGCATTTTATCGGTGTATAGTTCTTTGGATCAGACAAATACGCATGTATTTCACAATTATTATATCATTTCATTTTTATTACGTTTAACAACTTTGCGATGCAATATTGCTAGGTCCCTTTATGTGGCATGCAAAATGTGAGTAATGATGATTTATCATAGGAACGATTTTTCAGTTGTTTATAGGACAATTTGAAGATGATAAATTAAAAATCGTATCGTATCATGAAAACCTTAGAAATAGACCAGTTGAAACGTATGGATGACGGACTCTATTTGTCAGCTGCAAATTCCTTCCATTCTTCCTACTCAGTTTTCATAGTCAATAATATCCATCCATCCATCCATCCATCCATCCATCCATCCATCCATCCATCCATCCATCCATCCATCCATCCATCCATCCATCCATCCATCCATCCATCCATCCATCCATCCATCCATCCATCCATCCATCCATCCATCCATCCATCCATCCATCCATCCATCCATCCATCCATCCATCCATCCATCCATCCATCCATCCATCCATCCATCCATCCATCCATCCATCCATCCATCCATCCATCCATCCATCCATCCATCCATCCATCCATCCATCCATCCATCCATCCATCCATCCATCCATCCATCCATCCATCCATCCATCCATCCATCCATCCATCCATCCATCCATCCATCCATCCATCCATCCATCCATCCATCCATCCATCCATCCATCCATCCATCCATCCATCCATCCATCCATCCATCCATCCATCCATCCATCCATCCATCCATCCATCCATCCATCCATCCATCCATCCATCCATCCATCCATCCATCCATCCATCCATCCATCCATCCATCCATCCATCCATCCATCCATCCATCCATCCATCCATCCATCCATCCATCCATCCATCCATCCATCCATCCATCCATCCATCCATCCATCCATCCATCCATCCATCCATCCATCCATCCATCCATCCATCCATCCATCCATCCATCCATCCATCCAACCATCCATCCATCCATCCATCCATCCATCCATCCATCCATCCATCCATCCATCCATCCATCCATCCATCCATCCATCCATCCATCCATCCATCCATCCATCCATCCATCCATCCATCCATCCATCCATCCATCCATCCATCCATCCATCCATCCATCCATCCATCCATCCATCCATCCATCCATCCATCCATCCATCCATCCATCCATCCATCCATCCATCCATCCATCCATCCATCCATCCATCCATCCATCCATCCATCCATCCATCCATCCATCCATCCATCCATCCATCCATCCATCCATCCATCCATCCATCCATCCATCCATCCATCCATCCATCCATCCATCCATCCATCCATCCATCCATCCATCCATCCATCCATCCATCCATCCATCCATCCATCCATCCATCCATCCATCATAAATAATTGTAACTGTCAACTACTGTTCGAATATATTTCGATGTGCCGTTTTCCCATCAAGAAAAATGTGATATGTTAAAATCCTATTTGGTTTGCCAGAAAAATAGCGTAAGAGCACTCCAACACTACAGCAATTCGTTCACCGATCGTGAATTACCTAATCGGCGTTTTTTTGCTGTGCTTCATCGCTGATTCAGGAACAATGAAAAAGTTTTTGAGAAGAGGAGAACTAAAAATCTTTTTTAATATCTGAAGATACAGAAATTGACGATTTATCCTACTTTGAGGTATATCCAAATAATTCCATCAGAGATTTATCTAGAGAAGTAGCTGTTCCCCTGTCTGGTATTCAACGAATTCTGAAGTAACATAAGATTTCTCCCTATAAGTTAAAACCAGTGCAAACACTAGAACCGATTGGGGTTTTGTCGGTGGTTTATGAATAAATACAGACAAGATCCAAACTTCTGTAGAATATTATATGGAGCGATGAGGCTATTTTTTCAAATCGTGGGATGTGTAATAGAATAGTATATTCTGTAACAAGGTTTGAATGAAAATTTGATGCGAGTGGAAAGTTTCGAGCGCGAGCCGAGGAACCACGAGCATCACGAATTTTCATTCTACCCGAGTAGCAGACTATACTTTCTCCACGATCAAACATTTTGAAATATTTTTAAATGGAAACGAACAAAAGATAATTTCCACACGAAATAATAACTATTATTTAAAAACACTGTTTATCAGAGTGGACTAATCCTGGACTAACCAGAACTAATTTTTTAATCGCAAACATGCATTTAGAATAATCTATTGAATTAAAGAAAAATTGCATTGTCGGTGGCTTGAACCCACGACCTCTCGTCTACTATGCCAATGCTATACTATCTGAGCCATCCGGCCTCTCATTAAAATATGTTTGATAAACATTATATTAATACCATACATTTCATAATACATTTCAGAATTAGCAAATTCTGTGATGATCGTGGAGTAAGTATTTTCATTATTGGAGTAGACAATCCATTTCTAGTCCATCCCCACAATCCGCAAAGAAGATTTAGTATTGATGTTTGGTGTGGCCTATTAGAGGCAGAATTATCGATCCACTTTTCTACAATGGTTCTTTGAACGGACCCCGTTACATTTAATTTATTAACAATGGTGTTGGAAGAGTTTTTCGATGGTCTTGATCTGGAGGCTCGTCAGATGATCTATTTTCAGCAGGATGAAGCACCAGCACATAATGTCAAATATGCTGCGAGGCTGTTTTGGAAACAGATGATACAAATGGTCCTGTTAAGTGGCCCCCTCGTTCACCAGACCTCTGAATTTTTATTTTTGGGGAATTCTGAAAAATGAGGTGTACCAAATGAAACATAATAATGAAGATGAACTGAAAAATTATATTGAAACTGTAATTAATAGAATTGATGGTCGAACTGTGTTGAATGCCACACGAAGTGTCAACAGAAGGGCCCAAATATGTGTTCAACAAGGCGGTGTTTCTGAACATTTACTCGATATTTTATAGCGCTTTATCAAATCTGTTTATTATAAATGTTTCCTATTGATAAAACTGTCTTATTTTCACCTTTACGAAAAAAAGTCGAATGAGATTTGATGTTGAGAATGATATTACGAATCGAAATGCATGAAAAAATATAGGGTGTTCCATTGAAAGAAATATCATTTTATGAAATATTCTGAAAACGCGACTGTCAATTTTTTTTGTTTTCGGCATCGAGAAGGCCATTAAAAATGCTACTAGTTTGTCCATTTAACCGAATTCGTAGCATCAATAATAACGGAGTTGGCAATGGCCGACTTAATTTTGAACATCTTGTGTAAAAGCCACACATGTTGAATTTCCAATTAAGTCTATAGTCTTCGATAGAATAAGTAACCATACTTCCTAGTCAATACTCCGACTTTCCGGACCACCGAATGCATCATGTTCATTTGGAAAGCTGCAGTGGTAATTTGCAATAGGCATTTCGATTGTGTAACACTTCCCTAGTACCGTACTGATTCACTTTCCGTGTACGTGATATCGATAAACGTCGATAACCGGTGATATGAATGCCTAAAGTTGAAAGTCATAGACGGGTCGATTCCACTTCATTTACTAGGATGTTATTGAGTTGAAATAATATCAATAACACAATGAAATCCGCCTGAAAGTCTAATTCTTCTGTGTTTTTACTAGATAAAACTTTGGTACATTTCTCCGATTCGAAAACAAAGCATGGAGACACTACTCGATCTCCAATGACTAAACAATGGCTGGTTTCATTCCTGTTTCAGGATTTTTTGGGATGTTTCTGTATTACAATAATCTGTGAATGAAATTCCACCTTATATTATAGTAGCCCTGGCAAGGTGAAACAAGTTATTTGAATTACCAATTTGAAAGATTTCGGGTGGGTACATTCATTACCCAAGACTCTTCCAAGAAGCGATTGAAACTCGAAAAAGCCAAAATAACTTCAACATGAGCAAAGAAGAATGGACTAATCAGATGGTCTTTTTGATTGCAATTCATTAAAGGATTTCAAAGCACAAAAGTTGGGCCTATTTTGACATATTTTCAGGCGGCAATAGTTTGTACTTCAATCATTTTTAAGTGTTCATGATTTGAAACATTCCCTTGTATGAATCATTCTCATTATGCGTTCAATATATTTACGAAGCTCAGTTCATTGCAATCCAGTGTCGATACTACTAAGTTACCTGTTGGAAATTTTTCTCTCCCATAAAAGTTTCCCTTTATTCTCCAACCACGAATAGTTTCTAACTCTCCTTGATACTATAGCACGTTTCACTTCGCGATTATATTAGCTAAAATCGATGTTTTAGCGGAGCAAAAACTTAACAGGATTACATTATTTAATCTTAGGTTGCGGTGGAGCAAGACCGAGGAAAAGTTTTGCACGAAAGAAACCACATATAAGTTATGTTTTAATCTTATTATGCAAAATTGCTGCTATTCGAGACCGAAGTTAAGCTTCTCCTGGTAAGATTCACCTCAATCTGTATTAACGACGGTAGCAAACTATCGGTAGGAATGCTGAAGTGAAGAATGTTGCTGAAGTTGGTAAACAATATTTTTTAGGACCGTTCAACTATGTAGAGGGTCTGCTTCTGAAGTTTTGAATGATGACATATTATTATATGAATACTATAAATTATATTAATATTCTCATTTATGAAATAATGTCAAATGCAACATAATATTATTTCTTGTTAAGTATACAAATTGTTTTTTTCTACATAGTTTCAGTGTGAATGGTTAAAATACTTGCAATTTTATAAAAATACTAAAATCAATATTGAATTAGAAAAAAAATACATGCGCCCTGACCTTGCCTTATCGGGACTTTCTTCAATTTATTGGCGTTGATACAAATCTATTCACTTGCTTTTAAACGTGCAAAATTTTTGAAATTCAATTATATGACATTGTCTATGAATCACAATATTTCCCAGTCTTCATTGATCTGTTCCTGTTTGTGTAAAATCTAAAAAATATTAGGTAGCCTGCCATTTAGGTAGCCTGCCTTATGGTTCAGTTTCAGAACTCAATGCGATAGCTACTTTTCGAGATACTGGTTGCTGAACTCTTTGTTTGTACATATCCAGCGCCACCTCTGGTTTTTAACGATTTCCAACAAAAGCTGAAACGATTTCTCGGATTATTTGAGTTGAACTAGCCTTCGTTGGTGATTGGAAAGGAGTATGATACCGGTATGTAGGTGTTTCTCGATTCAAATCATAGAAAAATAAAGAATTCAGCTATTATATTTAAAGAGCATTGCAAAGTAGTTCTTGTAAAAACTTTGCGAAGAGTGTAACAAATATAATTCAACGATTGTCAAGGGCAGTAGTTATTTTCTGTTGAGGTCTTGCCGACAAATTTCTTATACCTATTGGATAGGTTATAGCGGATGGCTGAATTATGTAATCCAATTTTTATTAATAATTCTATGGTCAGGAAATAGAAAATATCCAAATCCCCAAAAGCATTCATTTACCTACTTTAATTATTGACTTCATTTTATAATTTACCTGCTATAGACTTTCTTGTAACTGATTTATTTGAGATTCAATGAAAACATCCTTGAAAATTAATGACTAATGATATCTTTACTGTACCAGGAACTTGAACAAAGGGCTGTATGGAATCGGGCCCATATAATCATTTCGCAATTTCCATACTCCCGAATTCATGTAGAAGTCTATTGTCATGAACCTACCTGTCTAATCAATTTCAAACTTGTGTCATCAAATCGATGGTTGTGATCCAAAGCATGTTGGACCACACTTGATTTTTCTGGATTTGAAAAACGGATATGAGCAATGTGCTCTTTGAACCGTACTTGTATGGCCCTTCTAGTTTGACCCACATACTTCTTTTCGCATTCCTTGCAGCAAATTAAAAAAAAATGACTTTTCTTGGTCTTCTGTTTCATTTTTGCGAGTACCTACCCAGGATCTGTTTTAGCTTATACGAGGTTTTGTATACCATCTTCATATAAAGGGTTTTGAAAATGCTATCGGATCTGACTTGCGAATGGGTTTGCGAATTTTCTTAGTTTTGAATCTCTCCTTGTTGAGTAAAAACGACAAAAAAGTCGATTCACCAAAAAATTCAATCCCGCCATTTTTGGTGGGTGCAATCGATGGTGAGAGCTCTCAGAGATATATCTGAGTGAATTTGTACCCTTCCTGTTGACATCGAATTCAAGGTGATTTTGGATATTCATTAATACAAAACCTCGTATGAGCTACAACAGATCCTGAGTAATCCCAAAAATAAGACAGGAGAAACAGAAAAGTCGGGGATTTATCAAATTAGCTGCAAGGACAGCAAGAAGAAATATGTGGGTCAAACTAGAAGGGCCATGAAAGTATGGTTCAAAGAGCACAATACTCATATTCGGTTTCCGAGACCAAAAAAATGTTGTGTGGTCCAAAACAGGCATTGGATTACGACCACCGATTTGATGACACAAGTTTTAAATTATTGATACAGGTTCATGACAGTAGACTTTTCAATGCATTCGGGGGTATGGAAATTGCGAAATGTAAAATTAGTATGAGAGCTAATAAGCTCCCAACACCTTACAGTCCTTTGTTCAAATTCATAGTACAGTGAAGAAGTCATCAGTCATTGATTTTCAACAATGTTGTCATTGAATCCAAAACACAGAAGGTAAAAGATATATTATAGCACGTAAATTAGAAAATGAAGTAACTAATCAAAGTATATAGGTAAATAATTTAATGTAGTAAGGTATAATGTAAGCACTAGAGAGTAAGTAATAGGTAATGGGTGCAATTAGCCACACAGATAAGTAGTATAAATAAGATTAGAACAGTAGTACGCTGGAGCTCTTGAGGACGCCAATTTTTTTGACAAAACGCGGGTCGAGTGAAATTGACGTTGTTTTCGTTTTTGCGTAGTTTCTATTACTTGAATTCTTCTTTTGATAATATCATTTCGAAGACCACTTTGTATACAATTCTGGTAGAAATTTGAGAGACTCCGTAATGAAACTTTTGAAGAAATGGATTTTTAAAGTTACTAGTGCAAATTCGAATTTTTCACAAAAATTGTATTGACGCAAATATGGCTGATTTTGAAATTACTAGAAGGACGTATACAAGTCGTTTCCAAATAATACTCACATTTCGAAAATGTAACGAAATCCAGAGTGTTCCGTTTAGGATAAGTAAGTACGTGTCCAATTCCGGTTTAACTGCAAGTTGTGAATTTCAGAGGTCAAATAAAAGAAAGTAATCTAGCTTTAGTTTAACGGAAAAAACGGGAATTTAAAATTCTTCTTTTGACTAGGTATATCTTTTTATTTTGTGAAGATTTTTTAAAACTTCTGGCACTTTGCCATAGCAACTTTCTGTATAATATTCAAATAAGAGAGTAAAATATACAAAAGTTTTGTACAAATTGTGCTACCTTCAACTTTTCAAATACGGACCTAAATCGATACCCCCCAACGAACAAAGCCGTAACTAAAATTACAGCTATTTTCAGTTATAGGTGTAGGCGTATTCAGCTTATAAAACTGATGCTGACGATAAAAAAGCCGTTTCTCTAGAACAAGTAGTTGCGAAAAAATCTACTTTAAAAAAGTTGTATTTTGACTCAAATATTGAAAAAAAAATCAGTATTTCGGCTCTCCTGAAATATGATAAAAAAATGAGTTACGTCTTTGTTCGTTGGAAGTGTCGAAATTATTTATTACATTCTTTTAAATGCCCTGAGTCATGTTTCATATTGGCGTATTATTTTCATCTGAACAACAGAGTGTTCTGGAAAGGAAATATTGAACAATTACAAATAAAATTTCATTTTTTAAATCAATTACAGCTTAAAAAATGTTGGAATTTTATTGGTGATAGGTCAACATTTCCAAAACACTCTATAGTTCAGATGAAAATACTACGCCAATATGAAACAAGTCGCTTGGCATTTAAAGAAATTTAATGAAAAATACAGGTCCGTATTTGAAAATAAAAAGTTGGGGGTGGCCCGATACTCTGTTTATGATTAATATTCACATAGTTGGATAGTCTACCAAGTGTCAAAAGATCCAAAAAATCGTCACAAAATAAATACTTATAGACAAAAAAAATTGAACATTTTCGACTATTCCTGAGAAATACCAGAACTAAAGAACCTAGATCAGATTTTATTGTTTCACGTAATTGACCTCTGAAAAAAACAACTTTATCCCCATTTAGCCACACTTCTATCTTTTACCATTACAGAGAACCCAATCCATCGACTGGAATTTGAATAGCCCTGTATTATTTGCAAAAAGTGCACCTTCGTAAGAACGTCTGACCTGCCATAATAAAGTAATCGAGGAAATGCTGCTACACATCTAAAATTAGCCCTGTTTCAATAATGCAATCAACGATAATTTATTCAAAACTAGGAACGACTGAATATGGCAGCCGAAACTTATAAATAATTCAGAGTCCATCGCCGTCAGAACCCGGTTAATTGTTTCAAATGCAATAAACAAATTACAATTCAGCTTTCACCGCTGAAATCGGGAATGGGCGATTCGGTGAATGCTCTACTCTACCGCAATTGTTTGGAATTTACATCAATAGGTATACATAGATAGAGCCTGTGACGTCACATGTTCATTGTCGAAAGTAATAGGTATTTCATTGTCCCTCTTTCGCTCCTGTCACAAACGATCTGGAATTGTGTAAAAATGGCTTCACAATAATTCAATACATACATAAAGTTTTTGCCAAATGTTTTTGCATAACTTGGATTATATACTTCCTCATAAACAGTTGTAAAGGGTACACAAAGGTATATATCCTGTGTGGATAGAGTATGTCTATAATTATTATTTGCCCTGGCGCTCCGGTCTGATTTTTGGTGGCGTACCCTTTTTTCAGCTGTATAGGAATACCTGGAAAACTTACAGCTCCACCCCTGGTGGTCGGTGCGCACGTACGAGGATGTATTGATATCTAGTTAGCCTGGACCAGTTCCCTGCATAAACAAAATATTGCGTTACCATAGCAACGAACAATGACATATTATAAGTGTCAGTGTAAAGTTTGACGTCAAAAAAGTAAACCAGAGTTACGCAATAAATTAAAAGAAAAATATGTCCACCGAAATTGTGAAAATCGAATAATTGTAGTATCGAGACATCATCAAGTACCTGTATTTAAAAGGGTTAAGAGGTAAGCAGATTTACGAAGATATGCTTAATACCCTTGGTGATCAATGTCCTTCGTATGCGACCGTGAAAAATTGGACTGCAAGCTTCAAAAGAGGTAACTTTTCTATTGAAGATGATGACCGATCGGGAAGGCCAGTTTCTGTCAGTCCTCGAAAATATCGATGCAGTTCATGACATGATTTTAACAGACCGTCGAATTGGGCTCAAACGGATATCTGAAGCACTGAATATTTCGTACGAACGCGTTTATCATATAGTTCACGTCAATTTGGAGATGAGAAAAATTGCTACAAAATGGATCCCCAATTGTTTGAATGTTGACCAAAAGCGTGCAAGGGTACAGCATCGCATTCGATCTGTGCTCGATTTGAAAACGATGTAGACTTCTTAAACCGAATTGTTACTATGGATGAGACTTGGGAACATTTCAACGATCCAGAAACAAAGCAACAATCGATGGCGACACTCCGGTTCTCCAAGACCTAAGAAGTTTCGTGTCCAAAAATCTGCTGGAAAAGTTCTTGCTTCAGTTTTTTGAGATTGCCATGGGGTAATCATGATTGATTTTTTGGATAAGGGTAGAACAATAACTGGAGATTACTATTCGACATTACTAACCACTCTACGGGAAGAAATTAAAGAGAAAAGGCGCTGAAAGCTATCCAAAAGTGTTTTGTTTATGCAGGACAACGCAGCTGCACATAAATCTCAAGTTGCCATGCAAAAAATTCGTGATTTAGGGTTTGAATTACTAGAACATCTCCATTTTTCACCAGATTTGGCTCTGCCCGACTATCATCTCTTTCCTCAACTGAAAAAAAATTTAAAAGGTCATAAATTTTCTTCCAACGAGAAGGTAATAAAAGCTGAGGTCTGGTTTGCAGAACAAGAAGAAATTTTTTTTTGAAAGGTCTAGAGACGTTGCAGGTTCGCTGTAATAAATGTATCCAATTAAGAGGAGAATATAGTGAGTAATAAAATATTTTGACATTGAAATTTTGTTCTGTTCCTTAATAGGCTAAGAATTTTTCAATGTATCCTCGTAAGCACCATACGTCGGGATGAGCACACGCTAGCTGGTACAACTCCCATTTTTTGTAAAAAATTAAGAAGCGGCTAGAACTAGTACTCTTTGGTTGAGACATGTATTTTTCACACAAATTGATTGGGTTGACTGAAAATCCTTCTTCAGGTATGGTGAAACTTCTCGATATCTTGGTTTTCGTGTCTGGCAAAACTACGTGAAAATATTTCGCTTTGTCTTGAATATTTTCTATTTTCAAATTGACCAATTAATCGCATCTACAAGCACCGCTAATCCTTATTATCAAAGCTTCTTTTATCAACAAGTTCTCGTCGTAGAGAGATTTAATTATGACTTCATAATGAATTCTTCTGATTATCGCAACATAAAATGAAAATTATGTATGAATATAATCAGTGTTAATTTTTGAAGTTGAATAATGGACTATATTGTAAACTGGGTCTGAGATCGTATGTTGTCGCACAATTACAAGAAGTAATATGTATTTCCTTTGCCATATACTGTCTCTCAGTTGCTAAATTTCGATGTTAGTCAATCATCTGGAAAACGAGAATTCAGATTATTAACACAATATTATACACAATCACCTTATAATTGAAGTTTTCTTCACACTAATGAACCGTATAAAGTACCACTTTTCAGTCACATTATACTTATTTATTATTAATATTAACATTTACTTTAATATTTATGAACATTTCATTCTTTGTTTTATCATATTTCCCTTCGTTTTCATTAATAACAAGCTTGTAGTGGTCATCGGTTTCAGAACGCATAGTGCCTGTCGAGATTTTGAATCTCTAGAATCAATGAATGTCTCCTCTGTAAGAATCGATTATTATCAGGAGAACCTTGGACTTTTTTTGCTATATCAAGCTAATTAAATATAGAACCCTCGATATACTTTCTGATACAGCTCAGTGTAAATGACTACAAATTCTCCACCTTAACATATGTTCCAAATGTGCTCCTTCATCAATTTTACCGATGATGGTAGAATTCGTCAATTTCTTAAGTTTTGATATAAAATTTATAAAATTTCATAGAACATTCATAGCCTTAAGTCCTCAAGATATGTGTTTAGGTATCGATATTGAACATAGTTTTTAGGGTTCAGATCCGGTTAACGAGGAGGCCACTCAATACTACCTCGTCTATCGATGCATCGTCGAGTAATTTAGCTAGCAATACTTTAAAATTTGAAGATTCACGTTGTATCATGGTGCAAACTATACTTCTACCAACAAACTTTCACTGTTCATGGAATTGGCGTTACTTTTAATCAAACTATAACATCGTCTGAAGTCATCGAAACTGCTGTTGTCAATCGTCACATACTTCAACATACTTTCACAATGGAAATTAACTATTTTTCTAAAAAAAACAGTGAATTTTGAATATTTATGAATAATGTCAAAATCATAGCAGTTGTTGCAATAATTATTTTTATATTTGACCTGAGAGTAAACGTAGGAATATAAAATTGAAAAATATCCAAATGTATTCAAAAAACCAATAGGTATGATCAATATTATCGAAAAACGTTGAATTTGACATCATTCCATGAAACAGAATCAGAATCGGTACTGCCTTGAACTCTCACTTCACAAATTTTTATTATCTCGAAGTAATTATAGCCTTTCCAGACTTTTCTTCCGCTTTGCTTATTTCCCCAAACGTTAGTTCAACGATCCGCTGATTATATGTATAACAGTTATTTTAAATTGGCTTTGGGATGAGGGTGGAAAACTTGTAAATTAATAGATTATTATCGCTACTAAGTAAAGGATTATGAGAATTTTTATAGATAATTATACTTCCCAAACAATCTAGTTTCCTGTCATTATTAATGGGTGTTACCAATTTTCAATTATGAATATTGTTTTATGCAGACATAAAATTACTTTCATGATTGAAATTCCAGCAGCTTTTTTATGGTTTATGGTTATAATTCAGTAACAATTCTCTCACAGAAGCCATATCATTAACGCTAGATTCATTCTCTACTAAATAAAAATTAATACTTTTGATTGTTGAAGTGTACTATCTCGTGTGGGAAAATCAACTGATTTCAATTAGACCTGAAATTATAGAGCTCGTAGATCTGAGTTGTACTACTACGAAGATAAGGAACACAATCACGATATATTCTATGGATTTTAAGATTATTCCATTAACTTTCGTAGATTGTTTGATAAGTAGTTTAGTTGTCCCAGCAATCAATCTGCGTAATCATACAATGAAGTAGTAAGTAATCCCTTGAAATTATATCGTAATTTGTTTACAGTGCCAACTTCATTAACTAATTTATTTATACGATTAGTTTGCAATAGGAAAAAATAAACGTATTTACCTTAAAAATGAGTCACAGAAATGGAAAAAGTCTCACCTGAAAAAAAGAGAAATATTTGAATTAATAAATATTGCATACTCTTGATGAAGCATTTTAATTCAACTTCAGTGCTTTCAGAGCATTCATTCATGAAATTGTTGCTGAAAAAAATGTATGTGCTATATATATTCCAAAAACTGTACTGCGGTGAACGATCAAATAAAAATAAACTTCGAGATAGGTAGGAGTTAATCACGAGAGAATAACGTTCTAACGGCCAGTTTTATAGGTTACAGTTAACTCTGGATGGACTAACTAATGGTTTAGAATGTGAATGATATTCATTAGATAATGTTGTTAGAGTTTCCATTTTAAACCATTAGTTAGTCGATTCGGAGTTAAATGGAACTTATAAAACTGGTCCTAAGTAAGTTTTTAATACGAAATGGGGATAGATCGTACCAACTTCCCAAAGTTAAAGTTACCCTCATAGCCTCCATAATATTTTTGGGTTGATTGGGAAATATAACTTCATTATGGAGGTCAAATGTAGGTAATAAATGTTCACTGACATAGATACGACCCTGTATAAAAAAAGACACATCTTCATTCTCCATTTACCCAGTGATACTTATATCAACAACGGTTTCATTTTATGGAGTAAATCCAGGGCCAAAATATACATTTGGAGTTTTCCAACTTCATGCAACAGTTTTCACATTCTTATGAGTTTACTTCCAGACTCGGGCGGTTTATCAACCTAAATTGTTGCAGAGAACCGCAGATAACACTTACGTCCTGAATTCCCGGGGTTTTCTGGATGATTGCCAGAACCATCAGACTCATACCATTTCAAAGTTTGCTTTTTTGTTTTGTTATGGAAAGTTTATCTGGCGCTTCATCCGCACAACGCAGCAATGACTATCTTAAATTGATTTATACTATACTCTCAAGGTCAGTATGTGCGCCCGAAATGTTTTGGTATTGGCTGGAAATATCGATTTTCAATCGTCTATACGTTTTTTGGTTTCCATTAGTATTTCTTTCTGTATTTTAACTGTTTAGATTGTTGTGATCATTAGACAATACGAGTGACTAGACTTTGTTATTAACTCCATAAGCCACCTTATTGTTATAATTCATTTACGCTCGTATGCACCGTTTCACAATCTAATCTGGATTAGTTGATCTCATATGCATCGGTTCCGGATTAGTTAATCCGTGTTGACAATCTGACAACACCACATTTCTTCAATATAAACGAATATTTTGATAGAAACATGGCGGTCATCAGCTGATGGGGGAATAAACAAAGAATATGTGTATGAAAAGAAATTTGGTTATTTGTTGTTGTTAGTGGTTAATTGCGATTTTTAAAAACTTTACGGACATTCAGGGATCCTACTTTTTGATAATATATTGTAAACGTCCCTTTTTATAAGAGAATACGATAAATGTCACTGAAAACTTCTCTTTTGTTTTGTGCTCGTTGGCGAAAATATCATTTCATTCTTGTCTCCTTGGAAGTTTTGCGATAGTTGGCACTAAAATGGCGAGTAAAAACATAACTTTACATGATTTTTATATCCAAAATTCCTGTTTTAAGAATGGCCTGATAACTTCATAAAATTTTATTCGATATACATTCATCTTGTAATCATCTGATTTTGATATAGCATTAGACAAAATTTCAAGTATTTCAATGAAATTTAATTCTATATTAAGTACTTTCTTTTCAGTATGAGCCATTCAACATATTTTCAAATTGAAGCATAAGAGGTAGAACAAATACTGGCAAATTGAACAATCCACTTTGTTATCATTGGAAAAGTGAATGTGATTTTAGTTGTGTCTGAGACTAAACATGCATTTGCCACTGCCATTCCCAAAGACTTTTCCGTCAATGTATCTTAAAACGGAACAATCCTTACTAGTCATCGTAATTGTGTAGCCGGGTTAGAAGTATATACACATTGTTGCTCCGATACTTTTTGCATTGAGGTTTGCTGGTTCCAGAACTGATGAAAAATCAGTAGCAGTTTTGTTGAAAATTTTTGGGAGACTTGTGTGAACTAGGGAAAATATTAGGGCCTTACTTTATGATGTGATCTCACACATAGTGTGTGTTGGCATTATTTGACTAGTATGAAAGCATAACCATTAATGAAAAATAATAATGTACGCAACTTGTCATTATCATAGCCACAATCATTATCACGGTCCAAGTTGATGCCCTAATTTTTTTTATATTTACAATCATTATTTTATTTCACAATCATAAGCTTGAAAATTTATTGTAGGTAATGTGCACCCTTTTAGGTCCAAAGTTGAAGAAATTCTTTCATTATTTCAATAAATAAATATACCAACAAATTGCAGAAGTCAAAACTACTACGTTTTATGTCATTTACCAAATAGGCTTTGATAAGTTTTAAATTTTGGGAGTAAGGATATCAATTTCACAAATATAACAAGATGCAAATAGAATTGAAAAATAGAGCTTGACTGATACCTACAAATTTTTTTGTGGGGAGTTCTTCTCGAAGACTCTAATATATTCTTCATTGTTTATTGTTTCAATAGAGTCCAGATAGAGCTAGAACAATTTGGAATCCTGGGGTATTCGAATGTGATGATGTTGTGCATTGCAAACAATCCGAGCTGGATTATCCAAACAAACATAAGCGGTCAGGTAATAAAAAATTTTCAACTGTAATTTTAAAATTACGGGGCAATTTTGTTTTATTACGAAAAGCTATCCTTAAAAATTCACAAAATTTGCCAACTTGCAAGATCTTATTGTCTTCACCTTGACAAGTGTCAAAAATGTTTTCAATTTAACAACATTGTCATGAGTAACTAGATTTGAAATTTAAAAAATAAATTTTTTCATCTATTTTTCAACCGATTTTGAATTGGAAAGAAATGGTGAATTCAGAATTAGACATTCTATAAGGATATGTAAAAAATACACAGGGTGCTATTTGAAATTTTACCGAAGGAGTGTAATTTTAAGAGTAGCTGTTCGTAAAAAAATGAAATTTCTCTGTAGTTTTAAAGTATCCTCACAACTGAAAATTATAGATGTTGTTCCAACTAAAATCTTGGCTAGTTTAGGAACTAGAACTCAACTAAATCAGTTTGGGACACCCTGTATAATGTATTTTTGTCTTGTATAGCCCTGAAACAATTTCAGTTATTTTCAGTCAACATTTTTAGTAAATTTTTTTTAAGACCTTGTGAAAAACTTTAGGCCTAATATTGTTTCTATGACTACCTTTGTAGATACGGCATGTGTCTTTAGGACGGCAGAATAGAGGTATATTACTTACTTGATTAGATGTAATAAAATATATGTGATATTATCCTGATGTAAAATCCATTACCAGTATTGTTTTGAAGTCACGATACAGCCATAATACAAAATAGAGCATAATACATTTGTACAAGTGCCTTTAAAGTACGTTTATGGGCACTCCACTTGTATAATAATATCGTTGGAAATTTTGGAATTTAGAAGAGCGGTAAATCAAATTCTAGTAATTGGGTATTTAGACGATACAGGAGGATATCTCAAATGAATACATTCTTTACCGAATAACACGATCGTGACTATTAAATTGCTTTCGTCAGTTTGTCATGCAGAATAAAAACACACGTATCAACCAAGTCTATATTCATAAGTCCAGTCCAATTTGCTTGAAAAAGCTGACGATCTTAGTAGACCGAGAGATGGTGACACAAAATATTAGTTCATTTGTACCATTATGGCGGTTCTTCAGGGGTCTAATTACGGAATGACAAAAAAGAAAATGATGATCATAGCGCTGGTACCGGCGGCGGCCCAATCGCGTGGGCGTTAATCGAAAGCGTTGGATAAATAACGAGTGTCGGATAAATAACGAGTGTCGAACGATTTGTTCCACAAAAATTCTTGTATTTTCCGATAGTCGATAAAATAATAAGCCATACTTCTCCGGTGTGACTTGTATCCCGCCATACTGACACAAATATATTAATTAAAAAAAAAAAAAAACAAAAATTCAACCATTTGTACCAGGCTAATTTTTGCGCAGCTTATCATCGTCAAGTGCCATTCACGGAAATCACCTTGCCATACGTTTCCGACGGTTCCAAATGGCGGGCATATCACCACAAGGGAGTAAATTTTCTTTTACTGAACGATTTGTACCAGTATTGCATTCGGATTTTTGGAAAGTATTTGATAAAATGTGGCCGTTATTATATTTGCCATACGTCTAGTAGGGGGAAGAAGTGCTGTCATACTTGAAAAACTTATTTATTCGACACGTTTTGAAAATACGACTGTAAAATACGTAAAATCATTTTTTACATCATGGAATCGTATTCTGTTCGTTTGGATGTAATTCTACCTAAAAAAAATATTCCGGATTGTAACCACGGGACGGACGACTGTCGGACTTAATGATGAAACTTCTATTTATGATCATACAGAGAACTTTGAAATAAAGTTCTAGGCTGGTACAAATCATTTAGCAAAAAAAAAATTTACTCCCTTGCGGTGGTATGGCGGCCATTGGGAACCGTCGGGAACGTATGGCAAGGTGATTTCCGTGAATGGCTACTCGGCGATGATTAGCCTGGTACAAATGGTTGAAATGTTTTTTTTTTTTTAAATTAATGTATTCGTGTCGGTATGGCGGGCTGTAAGTCACACCGGAGAAGTAAGGCATTACGCTACCGCCTACATCTTTTTTTATCGACTATCGGAAAATACAAGCATTTTTGTGCAACAAATCCTTCGACACTCGTTATTTATCCAACACGTTCGATTAATGCCCACGAGATGGGCCGCCGGTACCAGCGCCATGACCTTCATTTTCTGTTTTGTCATTCCGTAATTAGACCCCTGAAGTACCGGCCTACTGGTACAAATGACCTAATATTTTGTGTCAGTATCTCCCGATCTATAGAGATTGATTGAGCTGCAGCAACAGAAGATATCTTCTGTTTCGTTACAGAAATTATATAGATCTACTCTGCCTGTGTTTTCGAGGGAATATATAAGAAATAAAGTTAGTTTAGGAGTCTTGTGAGGTTGACCTCAATGAGTTTGCATGCTTCTGCTTGCGGAGGTGATATGAACCATTTTATCCGACTATGCTATAATTCAATATTTTCATTTTCCCCGATGAATAAAAAGTTTTTGTTGACATTGTAATGGTACTTCAAGTGCAACTTTTGTTTTGGTCGTTCGGTTCGCTCTTTCAATATTGCTAAATAGCTTCGTTTTAAAATAGAAGTGTTTCAATAAAATTGTACACACACGATTTCACTGTCGATGATGAATGGAAAGATTCAGATGATTGACATTAGGCAAAACATTCGAATTCTGCCAATGGTTTTACAATTTTGGACGTATACTGGTCCATAAAGAGACAAAAATGCCATAGAGAATCTGTCCAATTTTCTAATTTCGTGACTGTACTATTCTAAAATATGCTGTTTGTTCATTCAAACAATACTCTCGATCTAATTTATACAAGTTCCAAGGTTGCACGGCAAGAATCGATTCAGATTCGCTCCCGTTGAATTTGTGTATCTTATTTGATTAAGGACAGAATAGATTCGGAAAGACAATGAACTCCTAATTCAATTTCTAGGAGGATGTTAGTCATTGGAACAAATAGCGTTCGTAGTACGAATACCTTAATTCTGAACAGGATCATTGTGGTGAATACCGATTATACTACGTACCTTCGGTGGGTTCGTTTCAATATTGTGTAGGAATCTTCAAATCTTGGGGTGACGATATATTTTACTTGAAAGAATATGAAGGACTTTCTTGGCATTACTGAATTCGATTCTGATTTATGAAGGCATAGAGCGAACTTCAGAATATGCTTGCGTTGAAATTTCACAGAAAATAATGAATGTTTATAAAATTCCATTGAATGGAAACCTTACTTGGTATAGTATTAAAAAAATAGAGGAATAAATATCCATATCGATTAGCTTCGAATACAAGTAGGCCAGAAACATATTTTTGGAGGCAGTTTAACAGAGGCGCTCTTCAGCGTTACGAAAATCATATCAGCCAAAAATTATATCCAAGTTATCTCTGAACCTCTCTGGAGTCTGAACAATCCTAGAGAGTTAAGAGCATTTGGACCACGGATAAGGTTTAGTTTGAATTTATAGGACGAAATTTATATGAAGATCACATTCATGGTCCTTATTTTTTCAATGGGTCGCTCAATAGGGAAACTTATCTGAAGTTTTTCTGATTTCGGAATAATTTTAAAAATTTGCTTTCCTTGAATTATCAATACAAATGGTTTCTATACTATACCAGAGCAATATTCGAATATCTAGGTGAAAAAATCCTAGATAGGAGGAATGAAAGAGATGATTCTGTGAAATGGCCAGCAAGATCGCCTGACATCTCAATACTTGATACTTTATATAGGGCATGGTTAAAGCGGTGTGTGTTTGACCACGAAGAATTGAATAATTGAACACTTTCGGCTGAAGTAAATCAGCTGAAGTAAATTAAAAGCAGCAACATGTGTATGCGTTCAAAAAGAAGACAGGAATTTTGAGCAGTTGCTTCATTGTTTCAGATGTTTCACCGTCCATTTGTATGTTGTTAGAGAAATAAATTTGAGTACATCATTTTATTTGTCTTTAGTATTTTATTTTTGGTTGTTAACAAAATTATTCTGCGTAAATTATTACTTTGAGAAATCATGACAAACAATAGGGATACAAGAAATCGTCCGATTTGACTGTGTTAAATGAGTCCAGGTGAGCTAAAAATATATTTATTTCAATATTTGAAATTGTGAGACAGCGAAGAATGGTCATGGTTTTCTCTTTCAAACTTCCAGCAGACGGACCTGTTCTCTTTTTCTGTCTTCACATATTTCGTCCATCTATTCTTCCAGTATTTCCAGAATCCGGCCCTGTTCCACTTGTGTTCCATAAGCTTTCTTGGTTTTCTGTTCTTGCAATTTCCTGTCAGTGATCCTGTTCTTCTGGTTTTTCTTCAGGTCCTTTATGCTTCTATTCTTGTAGAATTTCGAAAGACCAGATCTATTCCTCCTGATTTTATGCAACTGCTCCTGCTCTTCTTTTCTTTTCTTTCCTGGCATCTTTTGTCCTTCTGTTTTTGGAAAATTTGCCTGCACAGGTATTCATGTGATTGTTAATTTTTTTCTCATTGTATCTCCAACTTTTGCTAAAGTTCGTCGTCTAGCTCTTTGTCCCGTTTTCTTTTGCCGATATTCGTCTTCTTCCTTCATCTTTATGCATCTTTGTTCTCTTTTTTTGGTCGTACTAAATATTCTCGTTTTTCTAGGTTTTTCCTTTTGTCTTTCCTTAGCTCTTTCTTTCATTTCTTTTGGCCTCCATTTGTCTGTTTGGCTCTTTCTTTCTTTTCTTTCATACGTCTCCCTTCTTCTTTTTTCTTTCCGCTGCCTCTACTTGTTTTTCTTTATGCCTTCTATCTTCTATTCTTGTTTCGTTTTGCGTCTTCATCATTCCTGTTGTCTTCTTCGTGTTTTATGATTTAATGACTGTCATCAATCTCCTTCAAGCCTTTTAAAACGTCCTTGAAAATCAACTATCTCCACTGACTACTCTGCCTATGAAAGCATGGAAATGAGTGAACATAATAAAATTATGAATAATGATGGTGGGCCATTTGATATTTTTCCACATTGGATTGTTTTGTTTAATTGAGGAAAGCCATTGTTGCTTATTGTCATTGAATAGTTTACACGCTATTGAGAGTAGTACACATATAGGTACTGTATTTCAGCTGCTGTCAAACTGTTGTTATAACTCATTTTCAACGCAATGAACGTAACTATTAATTTCTGTTTATCTATTCATCTTGATTCCAATACCCTATCAGTTATTGATTTCAATGAAGCTCGCTTGGCATTCAGGTCGAATTCAAATTTTCATTCGAGTACACTAATGTCCCTAAATTATTTCAATTTCTCTACCAATACAACATTAATTTGATGCATGTTTACCTTTATAATAATATGGAGAGGGGCTAATAATTTAAACAACCTTCATTCGTTCGTAATTGGAAACAATTCAAACGAAACCTACATACCAGAATACCTCAATAATGTTGTAATGTTCATCCTAAACTATCTACAGTGAGAAATTCCTATTAATGGTTTCAATTGAAGCAATATTTTATTCGAGGATTTCCTGAAATGTATATGTGTTATCAGCTAATAGCTCGTGAACTGATTCAACTCTGAATAAACCCAAGCAGGAAACACCCTTCATCATATAAAGTTCACGTCAAAAGGCTTCGTCTGTTTCAAATTTCAGGATTAAGGCGGTAATTAAATTTCATGAATATCTGAAAGAATTAAGTATCGTTAATTACAAAGTTTGACGAACATTTCAATGCTCAAAAAGACGTATTGAAAAGCTGCCAACTCATCGAAACTTTTTGAGGATTTTCAACTGGAACTAGAGATTTTTGAAATCTAATATATATGGAAACTTGATTTACATATACTTTTTGAATTTTTTTTCTTAAATGTATACAGGGTGAACTACGGCCTATTGCGGAAAATTATACAGTACGCTTGGACATTATATCAAAGTAAATGAACTATTATCATTGAGATACCACGTTAGGTCTTTGTTTATATCATTCCGTACTCGCAATAACAAGCGTGGACAATACGTCAACAATTGTCTACTGAGTAAAAACAAGTCATTACTTCAAAGTGTAGCTACAAAATTAAAAATGTGTATAGTTGTTGAAAAAGACAAAACCATTTCAATTTATGTGTACACAACTGAAAAAACTGCATTTTCAATCATTTGTAGCCATGCATAAATTAACTGCTGTTCCACAAAATAGAGTCTTATGAGCATTAATTTCGACTGACACAATTCTTTAGATTTCAGTTAAGCAAATGTCGAATTCGTCTAAAAAGTTCTATGGAGCCTGATGATGAATTGATTTTAACTGAAATAGTATGCCAGCACACGTGGACTACAATTTAAAAAACGTGGAATCTTGTAGTAGAATTTCTCTTTCAGTCATCACATATAATATCCTTCATATATACTTCCAATTACTCTTTGCTGAAATCCTTCGGAAATATTTCCTTGGAGATGTTTGACTTGATGAGATTTCAATATTAGATCATACGTCTATTCCATACTATAAACGATTCCGTAGCAAAATAAGTTACATGTATAATATCAGAGAAATATAATTTTGAAGCTTCAAACATTCAGATTCTTTGAACGGCTTTCGCATCAATTCAAACAAAAAAATTATAGATAAAATTTTTTAATTTCAAAATGTATCCATGTACTTATATATTCATATTGAAATTATACTGATAACAGTGAAGTTATTTACAAGATGTGCGTTATGTGACATTGAAGTTCAATTTCTCACATAGATAAGTTCGATCATTTTATTATTATGTAAATCTACAAGAAAATCGTGTGGGAGATTTACTGCCAAAAGCTCAGTTTGATTGTTTCATAAATTTTTTCTTTGATCTCATGGGTTTTCAAGTGCAAATGGAGATCGAATATGTAATTCAATTTTTTCGTGACACGTTTAATTCTTTCATATGCCTGACAGAATTTGAGATTTTTTAATTTTTTTTTCACATTTATTCAATTAAAAACATCTGAGAAAAATATAGAAAAATGTATATCAGGCCAGCAGGGAGTAAAAGCGGTGAAATTTGACAAAATGAGTTCTTGGAGGGCTTTGGAATGTTCCAAAGTTAAAATGATTTTGCACGTTTCATTTCTGAGATACAAGCGGTCAACGTTCGTAAACATAGTTGGGTGGGATTGACGATAAAGAACGATTTGTTGGTCAAAATAAGACAAACTCAGTATGAAAATGTATTTATTGGAACTCGTTAACTTGTCCAATTAAAATCTTATTAATAATAGTACATTTGGGTCTATACGTGGCATAGTCAAAAAATCGTTTTTCGGATTTGTTTTAGCACTATTCCAGAACAAACAAGTCATATTTTAATATCTATATCATAGTTTCAATCTATTTCAGTCTATCGGAACGTATTTTGTTTCTTGAAAACTCTCTCTTTGAAATAAAAAGTTCTTAAATTTTGGAAAATATCTCTACAACAAAAGCAATTGACAGATCGTTTTTTGACTACGAAAAAATATTATTCATTGGTACTGTTGATTGAACAGAAGATAGAGTAACGCTATGATAAATTCTGGATGAAATGGTATTCCATCAGGCCCAACATATTTTCAATCAACTCAAATCGTGATTCATTGAATGTGGGTAAATTATCAAGGACAGGTTTGTCGATCAATCCAGTGGTAATCAAACCTTGGAATTTGATGAACTAGATATCTAAGAGAAACCTAGAAAATACTAGGGGCGAAGCTGAAAAAACGATTAATTGAAGAAGTGCATGAAAGTTATTCTGTTTGACGTCTTAATAATATTATTAAATAAGTCAAAACTTGAATGATGCGTCATCGAAGAAAATTAAATATCACCATGATTTCTTTCATTTCTGAAATATTGATTCACTCCTTCGTTAGAATATTGGCTGGTTTTCATCATCAGTCGATTCTCCTGTTCAGAAACAATATCAACATTTTTACATTTTTCAGCAAATTCATCAAACGTTCATTTTTCCTAAAACTCAAGATGCCATGAAACAAGTTTCCTTGTTCAACGGAAGTAGGTACTTTTCGTTTGATGGTATCACTGGGATTTGACCGTAGAAATTAATATCAAACTTTTACGTCGAACTTGAGCTGAATCCATTTACGTTGAACGTTTAGTTTGTTGAAAGTTTGGATTCTGATGGCTAGTTTTGTGCTTGAAATTGAAGTTACTTTTAGAATATTGTCGAACTGCTGAAGAGTAAAAAATTATTTCGACAAAATGATAATAAATCCTCTCCAATGAGCTAGGATGGAGGCAAATATTTGATGAGAAACTTCTTCTGCATTCAATATTGCATTTCTTTCTAACCGTGACAATGGACCCGGCACATTTATTATGTAAAATGGCTTTCCGCTAATTTTGCTCAAATTTCAATAGGTTGTAGAATCCTATGACTAGTTTTCGAGCTACAGCGTGTCAAAGATTCGATATTTGCTGTTTTGGGTATTATGCATCAATTTGATTTTTGTGCTCTAATTGGAAATTGAACTTTCTTGAAAATGAACTTATTGCATCTTAGTTGTAGCTCATGAATCCCTCGATTTGAATAAAAAATAAAATCTCCCAAAGGTTGTTGCATTACAGCACGACAAGACAATGTTCATAGAAATTGATGAATTTCAATATCATAATTGTTTTAAATTTCACTGAATCCGTTGAAACTAGAAAACAAACAGCTAGAATTTGCCAATTTTTATTATGAGTCTTCATCAACAACATGAGGATTCATAAGATTGCCTGTCCAACAGTATATAGTTTTCCATGTACAGGGTGACAATTTAATTCGTTACGAATGCTATATCTCGCGAACAAAATTATATAATTATCACGAATTTTTCATAACTGTTACTGGGATATGAAAGTCAAATTGATTTGACTCATGGAATGATCCTCCCAATCACTCCCCGCTATTTCCAGCTACCCCCATCACACCCCCTTATTTACAGCCACCCGCATTCAAATACTTTCGATATCTCATTGAAAAGCTGGAGAATAATGTTCTCGGGGTTCTTCCAGAGCAGAGAAAGATAATTAAATAACGGAAAATGGATGAAAATCCAACCATTCGCCAAGGACTATACTATGTGAATTTAAGCGGCTACTGTCTCCTACGAAAATTAAATTATGATTGCCTAGTACCCATCGAAACCTTTCACAGTGACATGAGCAACCAATCATCTTGATCTTTCAGATTCGATGAGTTCGGCATGGGACCATTCAGGAATTACGTCCCACGTTAAAAGGGACGATGGGACAAAGGGACAACAAAATGTAACATGGTGTGAAAAGGAGGGGGGGGCAGTCATAAGCTTCGTGACCTCACAATTCATGCGTATTAAGTATTAGAACTTCCACTTTAACGAATAACTTTGGAACATTACTAACTCTGTCAATATCACTGAGAGGTTCGAAGTTGTTTTTGGAACGCAGAGGCTGCTCGAATTCACACTGTACCGACGGTTTTGCGCGTCGGCCGCCTTCGACATGCGTCGAAAGGACATAAACCAATTTTGGAACGAAAATTCACTTTGAAGCCTCTTTTATTATGAAGTCCGGATATCTGCTCTTTACCAGAGAAAAGTATCCTTCTGGGATAAACATAATCTATATTTTGCCTGTCATATTTAATTTTCATATTAGAGTTTTAGCAGAGGTATATAGGTATATAGTTCTTTATCAGATGATGAAGAAATAGTAATAAGAAAATACGTCGGGGTTATGTGAAAAACTCGAATGAATCTACTCCAGTATCGACAAAATTATTGCAGAACCGACCAAATTATGACCTGGTCATAATAATGCAAGTGAAAGGCATATATGCGATTTTTCTCGGGTGGCTTATTTGAAGCTATAGCATATAGAGAAGATTGTTTTTCATCTGCGGGACTTCAGAATCCCGTCCAGAACTTTCCACATGGTACCACCAAAAACACCAAATTTCAGTACTTGACAGAATAGCGCTCTGGATTATAGAATCCATTTTCAGTCTTCTAGAAAGTGGAGTTATCCTTTTTACAGAGATCGTAACGCCGAATAGTCATATAAAAATGCAGCAACCTAGACTTTATCGATCGGTATGTGAGCAAACATGGGAATACATTCTTCTTTTATATAATTGCGCCGGAATTTCTATAACATATGGGATCCTTTTTCCACTGAACAATGCGAATAGAAAATTCATGATATATCTATGTTTTTTTTCAGCTAAGAATGAGGATCGTTCAATTGAAAAATTATCCGTTCTCTGGGGGAAAATTGTCAAGATCGTTGCTCTATAACAATTTCAACAATAACAAAGTTTTAAAGGATCATAGAAATATCCTACTCTGAATATCCATATATTTATAATAAATTAAAAGATCAAGTGGATTCCAAGAAGCATAATAGTTTCACAATTGAATTCGATGTTGCTCATATTGAAGATAATTAAATTCGAAAGAAGACCAACTTAGCCGCACTTTTGTGAACTTTACAGCTGCTAAAAAAGGGTTCATAATTAACAAACATTAACACATTGATCGATTCACGATAAAAGTCAAAATACAGCACCTTGTTGTGCCTTTATACCTTATTTATAATATTTCCTATCGATAAACCGAATGATATTGCCAGTGCTTATCAAATGTCGTTAACTGGGACCATTGGGATTCTCAGTGGAATTTTCTGGAAGGATCATGTCGTAATATGATTGTACCAAAACTGTACAGCGGCCATCATTGATTCTCTTCTATTCTGCACTTGGCGACCGTAAGATGAAACAACACACTTTGGATCGACTACATTCTACTTGCTAGTTGGGCAAAACCAAAATTCTCATAAAACTTAATAATGGATCAGCAACTCATATGGTTTACTAATACATAAGATTCTATAAAAAAAAACATTAGGAATTTTTAAATCAAGTTTCATTAAACAACACACTCCAACGGCTCCGGCATATACGTGACATGACATGACTTTCTTGTTTTTTGAAAAGCTCAGTTCTTATTAGGTACACATCCCATAAAAAAATTGGCTTTTCCAGCGTTAATTTCAGATTTTACTTATTGTATCTTCTCATGAGGAATGTTAGTTCAAAATTCACTGGGATATATATTATATCGAGAATATGGAGTGAAATCATGCGAAAACTTCACCTTCTAGTTCAGTAACAACTCATCAATGCGATGAATTGACGTAATAATTGCCGAGTTCGCTGCTTTACAGTCGACTTCCCATAACTTGTAAACACTATGAAAACAAAAACATACTCACGATAATAGCAGGGCGAGAAATCATAATATTTTTGACTCATTTCTTCAGACGGTATACAGGGTGTTAATTAAGTACGTTGACAAACTTCGAGAGGGGATTCTTTGGAATATTTATTACAAGACGAAAAGTTCATAAAACCATATGTCCCAAACGGCTTGGTTTTCGAAGTACAGGGTGATAAAAATGCATTTTTGTAAAAGCCTTTTTCGGATTTTTTGGAATTAACTTCGACACTTTCGACAATAATTCGTTCGTTGCCGTTTGAGTTGTTTATATGAGCTTTTCGTCTTGGAAGTTTTCGAAGTTTGTGAATGAAGTATTTATTAATGCATTTGCCACCATACTATAACTCACGGTCGAATATCGTTATATACATCTTTTGATGTGATGGTATGATTTGAAACTAGCGGTAAATTCCATTTTTTCTTCGTCATATTACCGCACGATTTACCTACATTTTTAATTGATGGCGGCAACAGAACTAGGTTCTGATCATTTTCAAGGATTAGGTGTTTACCGCAATGTTAAACTTGGCGTCAAATCAAACTATAATTACTCCAGTAGTTTCATAAGCACGTGCATACAACGATTAGACGTATCGAAGAAAATTGGGTTTTATCCGTTTTGTAATTATAGGATGGATATCTCTTACATAACATAGTAATGAGCTTTTGTGAAAATTGAGGTAGGTAGTCACAGATTTTTTATCTGTTTTTTCTGGGTTCAAGATTTTTTTCAGTTTCAATTGTTCAGCACCAACATTCTAAAAATGAAATAGTGGAATGGCCTATGAGGACCACAGTTACATATTTTCATCGATTTGACATGAGTTTTCTTTAATTGAACATGCATTGGAAATCCAGCGTGTCTGCATGTTAATAATTTTTGATAAGATGATTTGATTGTCGAATATTTACACTGTGATCCCGAATAATTCAGCAAAGTATGAACTGAAAAAAATTTTATGGCCACCTTTTTCTTCATCGTTCATACTATGGACCTTTTATTTTTGAGGACACCTTAGTTTCACATTTCTTCAGGTTAGGCTGCCAATCAAGAATGATTCATACGTAGAAACACAAAATTTCAAAATGTACTGAAAGGAGAATCATTAAATGAATTGCTGAAGAGGGTGTACTCCTAATGTTTAGAGATGTATATAATTCAATTCACTTCGACTTGTTTTGGATTCTTCTACATGTTTTCGTTTGTTTCGAGTATCCAATAAATATGAAATAAAATGTAAAGACATGTTAATACATATTCGACCATTAGAAAATTATCAATCAATAGTCCTGATGAACCATTGCTGATAATTTTTCCCTACACACCCCTCAATAACCCCTTTAGAAGATATTAATATTTCATTTGTTTCCACAACACATTTTTGGAATTACTATGGGGTGAGATTTGGGGTGGTTATTGGCGGGTCACTAATTATGACGTGCTGTCGAAAAGACCTGAAAACGAACTTTTATGAAAGAAAACATCCCAGCTCTGTCTGTTTCAACTAAGTTTTGGGATTTTGATATCTTTTAATGATTCTGTGGGTTACAAAATATACCAATAAGTGTATTATGTCCTTGATAACATATTTGCATACAAAAATTACCATCAACTGTTCATCTGGAGAGGTTGTGGGGTCACAAATCATGTCGTGATACCTACCTTGTCGAAGAGACCAGAAAACATATAAGTGTATGAAAAATAATTCTCAACTACGGCAACGGCTGTTTTCAACAAAATTTTCGAAAATTTTTTTGGGTCACAAAATTGTCATTACTTAAGGCGTATATAGTGAGTCCTGAATGATAGATTAGCATGAAAATATACCAGCAACCATTCATCTGGAATTTTTGTCACTAGAAATCGACAGTCGTATGGGGCTTATTTGTTTTTTCTTGCTGATGAAATATGATTCAGTCAGCAGATTGGATTCTCAAATTAATCTTTTAGTAATATAAATATGTGCCCCTGTCAAGTATGCCACAATATTTTCACTCACCTTCTTAATTGTTTTTCAAAATGGGTTTCAACAATTTTATGTTTGCTAATTCCATCAGTACTAGTCCAATTAACCATTTTCACTATTTATATCGCCAATCTATTTTCATATTTCAGAGAGAGGCAGTGGATTTTAATTATAAAACTAATTGCCGAGATCTCGCCTCAAAGAAATATTTGAATATGTGCGTTTGACGAATTAATTATATGTCAAGAACCTCCTGATAGGATTTAAATTGTTAGGTATACTCATTTGATTTTTTTTTATAAAACCTTCAGAGAATGATGTTGTATACGTTGGCGTTCAGACAAAGCTGTGGTATTAGCGAGCATGTAAACTTCTATGATTTTTTGCTAATGAACACATCAAAGCTGTCAAAACTTCACGAACAAGTATTGCATATGTTTATTGAGTTAATTGGTTGAATATAATGATGAACAGCAGAACAACTTAAACTACGTTATGAAAAGTACTAACATCACTAGCTAGTTTTTGGTAGGCATTGAATTATTTATAAAATCGCAGCAACTTAAAACATATTTTTTTTCTGAATGGGTTGCCAAAACCTGTCTTTCAAGTCCTTGCTGAGAATGCTAGAATAATCTTATTTTTTATGTAGTCTTGAAAATAAAAATCGAGAACACTCAGATTAGGTTATAGAGTTGGACCATAATTCCCTATCCACCTTCCCCAATATTTATCATTTACGAATCCTCTAATTATGTTTTCATTGAGAAGATATCACCATCTTTTGTAAAAACGAATGAGTGGTTTATTTTTGTAGATTTAGTTTTGAAAATGACCGACCAAACATTGGAACCAACGCACTTTCGAAACCTCCCTTGACTTTGCAATCTTGAATGATCCATAGCACAGTATCATAAATTGTTCCAAATCAACATGCTATCATTCGTAGACCTGATTTTGCTAGAATAATGAGATGTAATAATAATAGTAATATACATTAAACATTTTGTTGAATAATATTGACCGAAAGGATTTGTTATTCTTCATCGCCTACTGGAGTTTAGAAATTGTTAGTTAATGTGAAAATTTTCCACAGTTATTTCCATAGTGTTTTTTAAGAGAAGGGAATGTATTATGCAAAGCAAAGTTATTTGTTAGTGGAATATCTATTTGAAGGTACAATAATTTTATTTGAAAGACTGTGATTTTTATTGAGAATTTACTTTCGCCAAAATTTTTGTTACTTAGTGGAGTTTCCAATGAATTTTTTTTTCGTAAAATCAGCGTAGTTAGAATCTAGTAGAATCTATACTTGACATGTTTTATTTTACTGCAAAAAGTCGAAAGGGAGTTTTTTTTTCAAGGCATGTCCATCTTCACAAAATTTAAATGATACAAGAATTGAACTTTGAAAGACTATTGCAATTCATCCAAATATTCTTTTCAGTGTATTATTTTCTGAAGGGTATAAACCCAAATTACTATCCCTTTCGCTACTGTGTCCATCGCCTTTGCATTTGAGATTACATATTTCTTTCAAAACGTACACAACCAAAGCTGAAAGCAGTTGTACGTGTGAGCTGGAATTTTCAAGTAACTTGTTTTTTTCGGAGGGAACATTCTGTAGCTACTCATATTATCGGGGTTGAATTATCAAAATTGATAGAGACAAAAGGTCTCGCATTTCCATTTTGCGTTAAGAAATTCTTTCTAAACTGACGGAAGTTGCTTTATGCAGGGAACAAACTTGGCAGCATTTTTACAAACGAACGAAACCCGAAGTTCGATGAATTTTATTACCATTCCACCGCTTTGTATTCCGAACACGTTTCCTCTGTAGTGTACTCTAGGGTAGTGTTTGAGATATGCCGAAAGTTTTCAGACTCAAGCCAAGGAGACGCAGAATGATGAAAGCAAAGTGCCAGCGGTTCCTACAGCAAATGTTCCATTAAATCCCAGAAGGCTCTGGAAACCGCGAATAATGCACAAAGATAATATTTGATTCAAAATATACATCGAATGAAACTATCTATTCAAATACATATAATACATTTTGCAGGAGTATTTACTTTGTATAAAACAATTCACCACGATAGTAATGCTTGTAGGATTTGAATACAAAACATTGCAAGAGACATTGTGTATTTAGAGGATTCAAGGGAAAATAACTTTAACTAGACATTTTTGCGGTGAGTTTTGATTTCAATATTACGAATCGAGCTTCATGTAGGTATCAATTATTTATGCATGTTCAGAAGAAATATTTTCAATATTTATACGTGTTCTTTATTTGAAATATTCTATATACAGTGTGTGTTAATTCAATTAAGTTGGCGACATATAGAAAACTTTATTTTTCGTTCTAGGAAAAACAGTCATTCTTCAGCAGGATGGCAGTATTTCGGGACTGAGTTTTTTGGTGCATTGACTATTGACTCTTGTCAACCCACCCAAAAAAAAGGATTCGAAAAAAATTATCAACCACTAGGGAGAGGGCGGAGGCAAACGGTTATTCTGTCAATTTTGTGAACACACTGTTTGGGAAACATAGGGTTAGGAAACTCATTTGTAACTCTTTCACTTTTCAAAAAAAGCAGAACTTCTCTAAATATGTCGTTATATTATATGAACCTTGAGTTACTCGAGGTTTCGAAGGTCCTTTCAGAACCACCAAGATTCTCGAAGATAATACAAAGAAATGGAAATCTGAGAAATTTGCTGTACGTACTGCAATAAGAAGTATGTGGGTTAAACTAGAAACATGAAACATGAAAGTACGATTCAAGGAATACATTGTTTATATCAGATTTTCGAGTAGGGCCCAACTTAATAATAATAATAACAATAATAATACTCCCTCATAAATACTCATAGAGTGTACCCAAAGGCATAGCCTGTGCGGGTAGAGGACGGCTATTATTATTATTTGACGTAGCGCTCGAATCACGACTAGCTATTTGATGACACAAGTTTGGAATTAATTAGACGGTTTCATGGCCATACACTTTTCGAGAGTCTGGAAATAGCGAAATGTAAAATTAGTTCAAATGCAGTTCATTATTCAAGTTCATGTTCAGTAGGTACATCAATGGAAGTTGTACCTATATTTATTAATGAGATCATTAATTTCGAAGAAATGTATTTCATTGAATCCAAAATAAGTAAAAATGAAATAAATATTGGAGTTTAGATAGAGCAAATATAATTCAAATTAGGTAAAGAATATTAGTAAACAGCGATATTGAGTCTGCTTAATTACTTGGATAGTTATATATATAGGATTTCGGTTAGAAAGCTTTAGCTCCTGAGGATACCAACGTAGTTTTTATTCATTGAATTTAGTAGAGAATGATCCATATTTCCATGACACACGCTAATTGTGCCAGTAAAAATTGTCAGTTCTGAAGAAGTCATACCCTTTATCTTTGCAAGACTTGTAAAGGTTCGTCGCGTCCAAATTGCTTTGAAGGATTCATCATACCACTGTTATGAATGTTGTTCCCTTGATTTTTTTGGCCAAAGGTACGTATGATAACTCACGAAAATATTCTCAATTTTGTATCAGATTTTTTTTGCATACTGATTTGTGGGCTTGATTTGAGTGTTTCTTGCACAAGTATACTCAAAACTTTATTTACGAGTGGTACAGAGATGATAAACGAACCTTGGAAAAACATTTTTGGACCAACGTTCCATAATTGCCATCAGAGAAGTAAATTTATTTCTATCAATCCACGCTGATACCATCAATTTTATGAATTTTAATTAAATAATTATTTCCCCTTTCGATTCAGTGATGTATCGTAAGCAAATTCCGAGTAAATTAAAAATAATTGAAATGAATAATTTTACGTACTTAATACAAATTTAATACGACTCGAATTAAGGTGTTCAAGTCACTCAGAAAAATAGGTTGTAATTATATAGAAGCTGCTATCAATCCGAAATCGTATGAGGCAGTGTAAAACATATCACATGAAAAGGTGTTATTAAGAGTGGTAAAAGTATGTTTATTAATTTTCATTTAATATTTCATTTTAAATGATCAAGGTGAGATGAAAATTTGCTGAAATTATCGTCTTATGGCTTGATTAACAACTGCAATCTTTTCTATCAAACTGATGGCCGTGGCTATAGAATCTCCAAAGTATTTGATAGCGTTCAGCAGTCTCACCAAATATCTTATTGTCTCTGCATTTAAGTACTCTGCTTTCAAAATACAGTAGCCGATTGCGTTTCATCTGACACTGTACTGACACAGGGATCTGGTATTCCGCAAGGATCCATATCAGTTTCTATATTTCTTTTCACTCATTTAGATGAGCTGTTAGACGCACACGTATTAATATTATACACATTTCTGTAAGAATAATTTCGTCTGAAACTCCAACAGCATTTTTGTACTTCTGAAAACGTCAATATTTTATGTTTTTTTGTAAACGAGTGTGGGTGGCTATATAGCTGAATTCTATTTGTTAAGTAAACATTATGTAAAAAATTCCGATTTCGTAAACGAGGATCGTTATAAATGACCTAGAATCAACAGTCAAAGTTTTCATTAAAGTGAACGTTACTCTACCAAAGGCAATGTTTAACCGATCTACAAATAAGTTTAGCTTCCAGCATCAGAAAAAATGTTAACAATTACTCGTTCTTCAACTTCTCCGTCTCTTATGTTCTTTCTACAATATTGTGAAGTATGCAACCCTACTTTTACGACCTTTCGAAAATATATATTATTATAATACACATTCATAAAACTTTATTATGTAAGATACTTTTGCATAGGAATTCATTGTATCAGTAATCTAGTTGGCTTTGTTTCTATGGAGTTCGTATCCTAGTTACACAGTTTAATTCTTTACAAAGTTCGCCAACATATTTGGATCTTTATGACTAATATCAAGTTAGGTATAACTACTCCCCTATGCCTTCATCGAGCTATCGTCAGAACAACCTGAGGGGGAATGTGATGAATAAGTGTAGTTTTTGTTAAAACTAACTTCATAAACCGTAGCAGAGCAATGTATAATAATTTTGAATAAGTCTGAATCTCTTAAACATTTTTTACCATCTCTTTTGATTGAAGTAAACATTCAGTTTACTCATTCCTATCAAAAAAACTGTATCTACTCTTCGACTTTTTCAAATCGAGCGATATATTGAGCATCAGTTTGGATTTTAGTGCAGTAAGATACCAATGATGCAATATTTTCACTTTAATGTGAACTGGGATCTATACGGTGGTGGTGTTGGGCCGGCAGAGATAAATTTGATTTATCCAAGGTTTTCGACTAGATAAATCGTGATATACTGTGGGGGAATCTCCCTAGTTATGGCTCCCAAGATAAAGTACATTAATGGATTGAGATATATTCATCTTATTGTACACAGGAATACATACATAGTTGAAACAAAGTCATGTAACACTGCGAAAAAGTAGCGAAACAGGTTCGGGAAGGTATTTTGTTTGTCTCTAGGGATCGAACGAATCACTTCAGTTAGTTTAATTAGTTTTATAGGAACATATACTTATACCAAATCACTAACGAATTATGAATTATAACTCACAAGGGACTTCTAGACCATTCAGTGTGTCAAATATCATTGTCATCATCTACAATTTATATCACAGTGTTGCATGAAATAGATGAGATGTTAAATAGATTATATATAAGACAAAACATTTTGTATGCATTTCGGAGACAAATTTCTGTTCCAACTTCATTAACGCTCTGAAAAAGAATATCACATATTTATAAAAATCAACAGAGATCAACATTTTGCTCTCAATATTCAAATAACTATTACCCCCTTACTATGGTTCGCGCGATTTCTTGCTGTTGGGGATATTCTACATATCTGCTTCATCAGCTTTATACGTCTGATATTGAACCCAATTTGACCTTTACCTGATCTTGTCCAAAATTTTAATAATTTCATGAGAATGAATAGGTGAGGTTTAAAAAAAAGGAAAATTGAAGGATTCACGTCAGCCGATTCTCAGACCTGGTCAAGTAATCCACTTTTGATAACTGAGAAATCTCACTTTGCCTTAATTCTGTTGAAATATCTGCATCTGTTTCAGATTCTGTACTCTTTCCAACATTTACTTTATGAAAGAATAAACCTCATCATCCTTCCATTAGAAACTCATCACATTAATTATTCATATCGATATCTTTTTTCCTATTTCCTCATAGAACTTTGGTAGGTAATTACATGATATTTCAATACATTTTTCCCATCGATTGATATATTGGAATACACGAGTAATCAACTTTGTACGCCGCGCCGTACTGAAAAGACCTAAAAGCGTTACAATGCTATTCGAATTCCGTACATATGCTAACTGATCGAAATTTAATAACCACGTTTGAACGTTTCTCAGGTCTTGTCAGTTTTTATCATTTCCTGTTTCGTATAATCGACTGCTCTTGTCATGTTAATGTAGCACCGTAAATTCAAACGAACAATAATTTCAGGTTTTCCCTGTCATTCCCGTATTTCCATATTCGGGTGATTTGTTCTGTTTGAAAGGAAATCATTGAACTTCGTCCTTTCAACCGAACCAGTTTTGTTAACAATTCGATGAAATGAGTTCGTAATGTATCGAATTCATTTTAATAATCTCTCATCAGGCACATTTCCAGATTATAGCAAAATGATACTCGGTACTTATTCAGAGCAAAATTTGTAGATATTTTTTCGACATATCGTTTTCAAAATATGTGACTTCGAAGAAATTCAGGAAATCATAAGGACTTGTGAAATGAAATGGTGGGAAATTCTTGTTGGATGGTTCATACACTAAATCGATTGCTTACTATGGTTCACACAGTTTGACGAAGAAAGGATTGTAAGAATTAATATGATAAAAAACCGAAAAAAACAGTACAGTCATTGATATTTGAAATCATTTTAGATAACTGTCATTCTGATTGTTTTAAACATTGATCCATCTTCAAAAATGTTAATGATAATAAATTCATTACTTCAAACATACAAAACAAGTTGATTCGTCAATATTATCCATACTTGGACTGCGTTATGCATTACTTGACCAAGCACCATTACCAAAATCAGAGATACTGGTATCATCTGACGAATAATAGTCTAACTTACTTATAGATATCATGAAAAAATTCGGCCAAACGCAATCACTTAAATTTAGGAGTTATAACGTGTTGAGCTAAACGCCAGATCTCGATGAGTACTAATTTGTAATAGACCGGTTAAGTTTCTTCACTCTCCTGAAAGAAAGCCTTTTGACTCTTAGTCGAGTCATGCATAACGCGGTCCACTTCATCTTGATTGAGAACAGGAAAGACGTTTATAATTTGAGTTAGGCCGTGGTGGTCATGATGGTAGAGCGCTTGTCTCTCAATCACAGGGGCGTGGGTTCGATTCTCAGCATGGTCACTAGTCTCGTGCACGGCATCACACGTTGAAAGGTAAGGACTACGTCTTCCCTAGCTCGTAGAAGTCTCCACCTTAGGAGGATTGCAATTTCAACAATTTTAACAATAATTATTTCCTATACTATAGGAATCCCTTTACTTTGCTCAGGAAAACATTATGAAAATTAGAGGAAACTGGTATGAAACCCTAAGATGAAAACTGAACATCATGAGGGCCAAGAGGAGTAAGGAAAAAGTATAAACCCATTGTTCAAATAAAAGGTACAAATAATGATTGGCGGTTGTAATAGGAACTGAAAATTTCAAAGCTTTATCCATCGATAGAAGAGTTATTCTGGTAGAGTGGCAGGAATCAAGTTCAACCACAAAGAGGTGGACAGTCAAGTGTTCTTATTAGAAATCACTCGAAGTGGAAGAAGCTCTGCCATTGAAGTATTAGTGAACGAAAAATCCTTCACTTTTTTACGATGAATGGATCTAAGGAGTTTTCAGCATTCGATTTAGTGCTGGGCCACAAATGTGCGAATAGTCTTACGACTCAGAGTAGTTTCTCGTTTGCTATACAGTATGGTCCTAAGAAAACCTGACGTGGCGGTTTTGGGGGATAAAAGAGTGACACATATGCTCACTGTTTCAGAAAATAGCTCGCATAATACGCTCAACTCCTGAACATACAGTAAGTAATATGTTGATGATAATATGAATATTGTATATTGGTTTGGATCATTTTAATGATACTGAATAGTTCAAATCTTTGTTAATAAATGAGAGAATAAAACAGAGAGCAAATAGAATTCATCTGCCCAAATCATCATCATTAAGGTACTCCAAAAGTCAGTATTTTTTTTATTTTCCTTCATCAAGGTTTTTGTCGTCATATGATTGGTTGTTTGTTAAAATAATATTCAATAGTTAAGAATTTGAAACAATTTTCATAAAATCTGAGTCTATGGTTATGAATTTCCAATATACTTACGTTTTTTGTACTAAAATGAAGTTCGTTAGAATTCAATTGTGATTTAGCATTTATGTGAGGAGAGAAATGTAAACACAGTGCATTTTTTAAGCCAAAATCACTGGGCGACCAAGTTCTCAAGCTCATAATACGCTACAGGTGAACAGCATCACACAGGCGAGCAAATTTTGAGGTTTTATGAAGAGGAATTTTGAAATATATCATAATATTTCTTTCGAATACAGTCTGTTTTTTGTTTGTTATTGTTTGGTGTTTGATTTCAATCACTGTCTCAGTGATTCAAGCAACTTGGCGACCAATTTTCACCAGTAGACGACATTTGTGTCGCCTTCTCAACTAGTTAAAAAATTCTATGAACTGCAGAGTAAGTAATTCTTTTTTTTTAAATCTTTTCACAGTTTGTTCCTCAGTTCATTGTCTTGTTAGCAGCCTCAGGCAATTATAGCACAAATTGCTTTCGACTGAAAGTGTGCATATTAATGAAAGCTGATCGAAACTGGAGTACTCACTACTTTGCAATAGATGAATGCGCATTAACATGTGGATGCTACATTTTACAGAATTAAAATTCGACCCGTCTGAAGATGCAGACCTTCGTTGAAACGCCTATAGAAACTATTACTTAATGTGTATTGGCCAGTGCAGTTTTTCGTACATTTGTATAGATTTAACCTGTATTGTCAATTTTATAGATGGAGAAAGTCACGTTAATATTGCTAGAAATGTGCAATTTTATGGAATACATTTTATTTTCATTTGATACCAGTCCAGTAGTCGTTATCCATTCACAAGTGCCTGTCAAATATATGTTTACCTTGGACTTCTCAATTCATATTTTAGTCAGATATATAGAGCTTTATAAGATATTGAATCTTACATTTCGAAAACGCATGATTTATGGAAATCAAACTTTTTTTAATTGTCGTATGAACCTCAACATTGAAGGATATTCATCATGTTTAACAACTACCAGGTTCCTCCTTCATTGCCCATGATAATATTCATGGAACTCACGTCTGCTGTTATGTTTCAGATGGTTTTTTCATATTTTAGTATGATGAGAAATCACCAAAATGAGAAAAAAGTACCCAATTAGATATTACTCCTTACACATTTTTACTAGTTGACGTATGGAAACAACAAAAGTGTTTGTACGAATTGCATTTTTTGTTTTGTTTTGAGAGGTCGATATCAATTTTGATAAGGATGATAATAACATGATAATTGAGATTCGTGTGTTTTGAGAATCATAGTATGATTTTAGTCCGTTTTTACACGTTTTAACACCGTAACACCAAATTTGTGTTTGATTGTGGTTGATGGTAGCTTCTGTAGGTAGGTAACTATATTACATGGAGGAAAAACTATTCAACGAAGGAATATAGGAACTGAAATTTTGAATAAACCACTGTGTTGATCGAAATATCAGTCAATCAATCAGTCGATGATCAATAATAAATTAAAACATGACTTCAACGTGGTAAGGTCGGTCACTCCAAATAATGTGGGTGATATGCATGTACTGTAATGTATACAAACACACCTAGTCGTAGAGGTCATGACTTTTCCATCAACATATTTTTTTTTACTTAATGAAATAAGTCGAAATTTAACTGGTTTAATTATTTGGGGATTACCTGCGTAATTTACATAGTCACATTGAATTGAGTGATACCTACCATACGTAAGATTATTAGTTAATCGATCATAACTCAAATAAGATTCGATGGATGAAAATGAAGATGATATTAAAAAATATTTAGTACAAAAAGGCATTTCTTGTGATCATTGTGATCATGACCTTCGTCTTAGAATGATTCTTTTTCAACCAGAAGTAGTTAAGGATTACAAAAATTTGTTTTAGTGCTTAAATCGACCAGATATTAATAAAAAAACAAGCAGATTATTACGCAACTAAATAAACTGACTCGTTCGATTGTTGATTTAACTGTTTTGTGGAAATTCATGTTGAATATAGGATAAGATAAAACTTTTGTCTAATTTCCACTTAGACTTTATTAAATGCAACCGCGGTTTCGGTGTTCATACCATTTTCAAGTTGTTTTGCCCAAGAACAACGTGCATTATATTCCCAGTCAACAAAAGTGACACTGACCTTTCTTTATGCATTTAAGAAGTTTAAGAAAAACTGGTTTGAAAATACTGGAACTTCCTAGAGCACCTTTCAAAAAATAAAGTTTCAAAACTCCACTCCACAATTCGAAAATGCCGTTTCACCAATCACGAACTCCACAAAATACCCTCAAAAAAATACGCGGCAAGAAATCGACTCAATTTCAGAACTCGATGGTACGCGCATTTTTCATGAATTCGCGTCTGCAAGTATGGAACCGCGACTTCCAGGAGATGTCGAAAACCACTTCTCCACCGTTGGCTTCGGAATAAGCCGTCTGTGAACTCTACAGGTATGAACTCCCACCATTCGATTCTCCGTTTCTGTCGCCTCCGTTGGTCCGCGGTTGTTTCCTTGTTAGCGGCACGGCCGGTCGACTTGCAGTATGTCGATAACGGTGTATTTACTTGTATTTGTTTATATTCGGAGTGCGTTAAGTAATTTGTTGTAATTGGATAATTAGGGGTATCGACTGAAGACGGTCGGGTTTAGCAAAAGCTTCGAGAGAAGATCGGAATGGTTAATGAATCATTGTTGATGTAACAGAGAAACTAACCAGCAACATTTATATATAGATTGAGCGTTCGACGTGTTAGTTTGTTTATCCAACACATTACAGTTATGACTGTCATTATTAATGTCATTTTAGAAATAACACGCTGGTGTGTTATATTCCATAACTCACCAATGAGTTATGGATTATAACTCACGTTCATATTTAGAGTAGTATTCTATTCATTTATTACTCATACATACGCTCCCATATCGGTACAGCTGCTGATAGTGATGGAAGACGCCGACACATTAGAACCTTGTATTTTTTCTGCAATTTGTATTTTGTTACGCACCGATTCTTCTAGGTATCCTTCTGCTACCGTCGAAGACTTCCATCCTCCGTGACGCTTCAAAGCATTCGAAGCAGTCATGTTAGCCCCTGCATTGGCCAAAAGAGTCGCCAAAGACCTTCTCAGGCAGTGACCGGTGTAGAGCGCTGGTTCCTCCAATTTCAAAAACATTGCAATTCTTGAAGGTATCTTCGACAACGTATTTATTCCCACACACTGGCTGGTACACGTCCCATTTTTGTAAAAAAACAAAAGAACGGCTAGAACTCGTACGAGGATATATTGAAAAATTCTTAGCCTACTATAGAACCAAACAAAATTTCAATGTCAAAATATTTTATTACTCAACATATTCTCCTCTTAGTTGGATACATTTATTACAGCGAACCTGCAACGTCTCTAGACCTTTCAAAAAAATGTTTCTTCTTGCTCTGCAAACCAGACCTCCACAGCTTTTATTACCTCCTCGTTGGAAGAAAATTTACAAACTTTTGAACTTTTTTTCAGTTGAGGAAAGAAATGATAGTCGGACGGAGCCAAATCTGGTGAATAAGGGGGGTGTTCTAGTAATTCAAACCCTAAATCACGAATTTTTTGCATGGCAATATGAGATTTGTGTGCAGGGGCGTTGTCCTGCGAAAACAAAACACCTTTGGATAATAGCTTTCCGCGTCTTTTCTCTTTAATTTTTTCCCGTAGATTGGTCAGTAATGTCGAATAGTAATCTCCTGTCATTGTTCTACCCTTATCCAAAAAATCAATCATGATTACTCCATGGCAATCCCAAAAAACTGAAGCAAGAACTTTTCCAGCAGATTTTTCAACACGAAACTTCTTAGGTCTTGGAGAACCGGAGTGTCGCCATTCCATCGATTGTTGCTTTGTTTCTGGATCGTAGAAATGTACCCAAGTCTCATCCATAGTAACAATTCGGTTTAAGAATAGGTATTTTAGTTATATTAAGAGACATTTGTATTTTGTGTTTGTATTATCACTTCTAATAAGTTATTGTTCGTTGCTATGGTAATGCAATATTTTGTTTATGCAGGGAACTGGTCTAGGCTAACTAGATATCAATACATCCTCGTATTCTTTGAACGGGTTGACAGGAAATCCTTCTTCAAGTATGGTGAAACTTCTCCATTTCTTGGTTTTAGTGTCTGGCAAAACTACGTGAAAATATTTCCCTTTGTAATTGACCAATTCATCACATTTACAAGCACAGGTAATCCCCACTATCGAAGCCACTTTCATCAACAAGTACTCGTCGTCGGGGGCTTCGTTCAAAAACTTCTCTATTTCACGTCGTTCTAATGTCTTGGACTTCTTTGGTTTGTATCCCTCTGATTTGCTTTTTACAAAGCTCGTTAGTTTGCCATATTTTCAAATGTCAATTTTCTTTCAAAAAGGTGAATAGTCGAGCGAAGCATCGAGTATTTGGTCCATAGCGACGATTGGGCTATTTTTATTTTGCAAATGTAAAAAATAATAAATAATAGAACATTTTCATCGATACCTTTTATCTTCCGTGAATTCATTCAAAACCCAAACATTTTGAACTCCTTGTCGTAAACATCTCGGAACTTTTCTGGCAAAATCTGCATCGCTGCTTCTTCCGCTTCCTTAAGGATATCCTCAGGAACGTAATTTTCATCGGCTTTCTCCATTTTCAATACGTTTTTTTCTTAAAAAAACTTCCCTTTTCTGCAAGGAAAACTGACAAGTGTAAATTTTTTTTTAAACATTTGCTAACAATGTACCTCTATCATGCCCGTGGCAACTAAACAAACAACCTGCTTTGACCAAAATATAAAAAATTCACTGTTAAGTCATTCTGACATTTATAGGGTACCTACCGAGACGCAAGTAGCTTAAGTAGCTTTGATTTGGTCACAAAACTTAATTATTATCTCGTAAAAAAACGATTTCTTCCACTTGTTGGATAAAATATTGTATGCCACTCGTGTGTTATGTTTCCTTCATAAGCCAAAGTGCATGAGTTCGTTTCTCAGCATTGCCGCCGGTCTCGTGCATGACATTACACGTATTGAAAGGTAAGTGCTACGGCTTTCCCTAGCTCGCACAAGTCACTGACTTTTGAGGGTTGCACTTAGGGATGCAACCGGTTGACGGATGCAACTTTTTTTTTAAGGTCACTTAAGAATTTATACCACTCGGCCTGACGGCCTCGTGGCCTTATTTCTCGCGTGACTTATTTTCTACATAACACATACTAGTACAATAAATAACTAATGTTAACAACAGATGTTTTAGACATGGCAGTCGTTTGTAGCAGACATGGTCTGTGGTGGCATTAAGCGCTTCTTAATCCAATTATCCGTAAGTGCACGGCAGGTTCGAACCGCAGCACGGTCACTGGTCTCATGCATGGAATGACACGTTTGTAAAGGCAAGGGCTACGTCTTTTCTAGCTCGCACGAGTCTCTCGAAGACTTCTGAGGGTTGCTCGTAAGAGTGCTGCAGGTTGATAAATATAACAATCATAACTACAAAACAACAAATTCCTCATCGATCTTTTCTTCAGGGTTCGTCTAACAAAAAGGCAATGATCAAGATTTCTATAGAACAACTATAGACCTCACGTGGGTTGTTAGGCCAAAGTTTATAACGAGTTAGACTCGAAGTTTCACCAACACGAGTGATTCGCATTCTCAAGAGAGATTTTTCAGTTGACAGGTCACTGTTGATTGCTTGACATTTATAAATTTCTACAAAATCCATTAAGTTTCTTTCTTTCATAGAACATTTGTAGAACATAATCTAGTCTCTTATGATGTCGAATTTTAACGATTTAGCGAATGCCTTAAAATAATAGATGATTCACTTTGTAGGTCGTGCCTGGAAGAAGACGATACTTCGTCATAGCTCACAATACCTGGCATTGTTGCATCAGAGGAAGGCAGCTTTTGGGAATAACATACTGAACCCAGAGGATGTCAAAAAGATTCAGCTAAGGAAACTGCTAGATTACTTCGGGGAAGCTGGCATGCCTAGCTGAACCCAGACATGTGGGTGTACAGAGGGTTCAAGCGAGGAGAAAAACTTGCAGGGGTTTAAAAACCCACCGAACAGTAGTAGAAAGTAGGTGAGTAAGCTTTAGAATAGTAATAGATCCCCCAGCTCAACCCAATTCAACTTAACAAGAAATGCACAGAGACTCAACATGAAAATGTACTATTTTTTCTGGATTTTCCTACAGCTAAGAAGTGAATACATCACTAAAAACATCGCCTTAGAGCACCACGGCAAATCATAATAATAGCCGTCCTCTAACCGCACAAGCAAGGATGCAAACTTTGTTGGTGAAACGCGCGTCTAGACGTTGTTTTGGTGTCCTGGGTAGTTTCTATTTTTTTTCAATTCTACATTAAAAAATTGGTTGCAAAGATAGAAATTATGAATTCAGCAAATAGGTTTTGAATTTTGTATATCAAATTGATCGTAAATTGGTGTTTTTGGTGTTTGTAGAGTTCGCATTATACAAAACTGTTATAACAGATATTCCTTGACATCGCCGGCATCGCGCCGTCGTGGTCGTGATGGAAAAGCGTTCATTTCTCAACCGAATCCACCGTACGTTCAAATCCAAGCGCGGTCACCAATGTTATGAATTGCAATTCATAAACTGTTGTATCGACATTATTTATAATGATAAATCTCGAGTAATAGTGGTTTATTCTCTACTTTGTTTGGGAATAGAAGAGCCTACGCGAAAAATGAAGATTCGGGACTGGTGACTGGTGTCAGGTACGCACGTCGTATGGATGAGCAGCGAGTGTTCATCCACTGGAAATTGAATTCCAGATTAATTGCCGTTATAGAATGATGATACCGAAGAAATTACAAACTAACAAAAGTTTATTGACTAAATAAAATAGACACCACAATGATAATTGTTCCAAACCAGCGCATTCCCCATTTTTTTCGAAGCTTTCACCATCTGAGCTAACCTAATTTGAAGTTTAGTATGAATTAACCTTAGTATCGTGCCACTATACAAAACCTAGCGCATTCGCCATTTTTTGACAACGTAATTTGATAAGCGAATTCACCTATCACACATTAATACACCAATAAATACAAAAAGCCATTTACTGACTCAACTAGAGAAAACTTGAGTAGTGGGCTCTGAGATTATCTTCGAGCCTATGTTAGAACTTCTCATATGCCGGTAAACAAAGTGGCAGATATACCACTTAGCAATGGAGAACATCAAAACCTGCAGGTTGCTTCATACATAATGTTAAGCCCCTGATGCCACAACAACGGGCATAGGTGGATGCGGATATTCACGAAAGACTTCCAAGAATAGCTGACAGCTATTGGTGGAGTTCAGGTGCCCAATTCTCAAATGTCTACTACCTCTTGTATTATGCCAAATATACGACAATATAAATGTCCATCGCCTTTCTCGAATGTGCATTGAAATAAAATGGAAATATTTTGTCGCATGCGACAAAGGGTAAGAGACATTTGAGAATCGGGCCCGAGGAACGACAAATGTGACAAAGGTCATCTCATAAGGGACGATGCGAGGAATGCGGGAAGGATGTTCATCTCGTGAACGGGATAGGCGAGGAAATTTGGCACAACACCCAGGAAATTTGCGCAGACAAACGGATCAAGATGCGGATTTTTGCATTCGAATCGTTAGCTCATGTAGAAACTTTGTATTTTGTTTTCCAGATTTTATGACAAATGCATTAGCGCATCAAAAAGTGCATTCTTTCAACTGTATAATTTCAAGTGATGACAAAAAATATCAGCTGCCACAAAAAACACCCGTAATGTACGAAATTTTAATAGTATTTCTGAATAGTATTTTCAAATTACCACCTGGAAGTCATCCCCTGGAGAGAAACTCATGCCCCGGGAGTTTCGTAGGCCGCTCGTCCCGTATTTGACATCGGTGACCTGCCCCGAAGGACCTGGTGCACCAGAAGACCAGGTGCACTAGACGACCTGACTAGTAACGTCATCCTCTGGAGTTTTGATGGAACAACTCACCGAATCGTTGGAAACTCGTCATCAGAGGTTTTTCGGTTGCTTTCACGAATTTTATATTGGTGACCTGCCCCGAAGAACCCGGTGCACCAGACGAACTGGTGCACCAGACGACCTGGTGCATCAGACGACCTGACTAGTAACGTCATCCTCTGGAGTTTTGATGGAACAACTCACCGAATCGTTGGAAACTCGTCATCAGGGGTTTTTCGGTTGCTTTCACGAATTTTATATTGGTGACCTGCCCCGAAGAACCCGGTGCACCAGACGAACTGGTGCACCAGACGACCTGGTGCATCAGACGACCTGACTAGTAACGTCATCCTCTGGAGTTTTGATGGAACAACTCACCGAATCGTTGGAAACTCGTCATCAGGGGTTTTTCGGTTGCTTTCACGAATTTTATATTGGTGACCTGCCCCGAAGAACCCGGTGCACCAGACGAACTGGTGCACCAGACGACCTGGTGCATCAGACGACCTGACTAGTAACGTCATCCTCTGGAGTTTTGATGGAACAAGTCACTGAATCGTTGGAAACTCGTCATCCGGGTTTTTTGGTTGCTTTTACGAATTTTATATCGGTGACCTGCCCCGGAGCACCTGGTGCACTAGACGGCCTGTTGCCCCAGTTACCTGTTGCACCAGACAATCTGGTGCACCAGATGACCTGACTAGTAACGTCAACCTCTTAAGTTTTGAAGGAACAACTCACTGAATCGTTGCAAACTCGTCATCCGGGGTTTTTTGGTTGCTTTCACGAATTTTACATCGGTGTCCTGCCCCGAAGGACCTGGTGCACTAGACGACCTGAGTAGTAACGTCATCCTCTGGAGTTTTGATGGAACAACTCACCGAATCGTTGGAAACTCGTCATAAGGGGTTTTTCGGTTGCTTTCACGAATTTTATATCGATGACTTGCCCCGGAGGACCTGGTGCACTAGACGACCAGGAGCACCAGACGAAATGACCAGTAACGTCATCCTCTGGAGTTTTGATGAAACAGCACACCGAAACGTTGGAAATTCGTCATCCGGTGTTTTTCGGGTTAATTTCACGAATTATACATCGGTGAACTGCCCCGGAGGTCCTGGTGCACCAGACGACCTGGTGCATCAGATGACATGACTAGTAACGTCATCCCTTGTAATTCTGATGGAACAACTCACCGAATCGTTGCAAACTCGTCATCCGGGGTTTTTTGGTTGCTTTCACGAATTTTACATCGGTGTCCTGCCCCGGAGGACCTGATGCACCAGACGACTTGACTAGTAACGTCATCTTCTGGAGTTTTGATGGAACAACTCACCGAATCGTTGGAAACTTGTCATCCGAGGTTTTTCGGTTGTTTTCACGAATTTTACATCGGTGTCCTGCCCCGAAGGACCTGGTGCACCAGGCGACCTTGTGCACCAGACGACCAGACTAGTAACGTCATCCTCTGGAGTTTTGATGGAACAAGTTACTGAATCGATGGAAACTCGTCATCTGGGGTATTTTGGTTGCTTTCACGAATTTTATATCGGTGACCTGCCCCAGAGGACCTGGTGCACCAGACGACCTGACTAGTAACCTCATCCCCTAGAGTTTTGATGGAACAACTCACCGAATCGTTGGACTCTCGTCATCCGGGGTTTTTCGGTTGCTTTCACGAATTTTATATCGGTGACGTGCCCCGGAGGAACTGGTGCACTAGACGACCTGGTGCACCAAATACCTAGTGCAGCAAACAAACTGGTGCACCAGACGACCTGACTAGTAACGTCATCTTCTGGAGTTTTAAAGGAACAACTCACCGAATCGTTGAAAACTCGTCATCCGGTGTTCTTTGGGTTGCTTTCACGATTTATACATTCGTATCCTGCCCCGGAGGACCTGGTGCACCAGACGACTTGACTAGTAACGTCATCCTCTGGAGTTTTGATGGAACAGCACACCGAAACGTTGGAAATTCGTCATCCGGTGTTTTTCGGGTTAATTTCACGAATTATACATCGGTGAACTGCCCCGGAGGTCCTGGTGCACCAGACGACCCGGTGCATCAGATGACATGACTAGTAACGTCATCCCTTGTAATTCTGATGGAACAACTCACCGAATCGTTGCAAACTCGTCATCCGGGGTTTTTTGGTTGCTTTCACGAATTTTACATCGGTGTCCTGCCCCGAAGGACCTGGTGCACCAGGCGACCTTGTGCACCAGACGACCAGACTACCAGACTAGTAACGTCATCCTCTGGAGTTTTGATGGAACAAGTTACTGAATCCTTGGAAACTCGTCATCCGGGGTATTTTGGTCGCTTTCACGAATTTTATATCGGTGACCTGCCCCAGAGGACCTGGTGTACCAGACGACCTGACTAGTAACCTCATCCCCTAGAGTTTTGATGGAACAACTCACCGAATCGTTGGACTTTCGTCATCCGGGGTTTTTCGGTTGCTTCACGAATTTTATATCGGTGACCTGCCCCGGAGGAACTGGTGCACTAGACGACCTGGTGCACCAAATACCTAGTGCACCAAACAAACTGGTGCACCAGACGACCTGACTAGTAACGTCATCTTCTGGAGTTTTAAAGGAACAACTCACCGAATCGTTGAAAACTCGTCATCCGGTGTTCTTTGGGTTGCTTTCACGATTTATACATACGTAACCTGCCCCGGAGGACCTGGTGCACCAGACAACTTGACTAGTAACGTCATCTTCTGGAGTTTTGATGGAACAACTCACCGAATCGTTGAAAACTTGTAATCCGGGGTTTTTCGGTTGTTTTCACGAATTTTATATCGGTGACCTGCCCCGGAGGACCTGGTGCACGAGATGACCTGACTAGTAACGTCATCCTCTGGAGTTTTGACGGAACAAGTCACTGAATCGTTGCAAACTCGGCATCCGGGGTTTTTCGGTTGCTTTCACGAATTTTATATCGGTGACCTGCCCCAGAGGACCTGGTGCACCAGACGACCTGACTAGTAACCTCATCTCCTAGAGTTTTGATGGAACAACTCACCGAATCGTTGGACTCTCGTCATCCGGGGTTTTTCGGTTGCTTCACGAATTTTATATCGGTAACCTGCCCCGGAGGACCTGGTGCACCAGACGACTTGACTAGTAACGTCATCCTCTGGAGTTTTGATGGAACAACTCACCGAATCGTTGGAAACTTGTCATCCGAGGTTTTCGGTTGTTTTCACGAATTTTATATCGGTGACCTGCCCCGGAGGACCTGGTGCACCAGATGACCTGACTAGTAACGTCATCCTCTGGAGTTTTGATGGAACAAGTCACTGAACTCGTCATCCGGGGTTTTTCGGTTGCTTTCACGAATTTTATATCGGTGACCTGCCCCAGAGGACCTGGTGCACCAGACAACCTGGTGCACCAGACGACCTGACTAGTAACGCCATCCCCTGGAGTTTTGATGGAACAACTCACTGAATCGTTGGAAACTCGTCATCCGGTGTTTTTCGGGTTGCTTTCACGAGATTTATATCGGTGACCTGCCCCAGAGGACCTGGTGCACCAGACGACCTGAATAGTAACGTCATCCTCTGGAGTTTTGATGGAACAACTCACCGAATCGTTGGAAACTTGTCATCCGGTGTTTTTCGGGTTGCTTTCAAGAATTATACATCGGTGACTTGCCTCGGAGGACCTGGTGCACCAGACGACCTGACTAGTAACGTCATCCTCTGGAGTTTTGATGGAACAACTCACTGAATCGTTGGAAACTCGTCATCCGGTGTTTTTCGAGTTGCTTCCACGACTTTTATATCGGTGACTTGCCCCGGAGGACCTGGTGCCTCCGGACGACCTGACTAGTAACGTATTTCCCTGGAGTTTTGATGGAACAATTCACCGAATTGTTGGAAACTCGTCATCCGGGGTTCTTCGGGTTGCTTATGCGACAACTATGTTTTGACTTGGGTGGAATGTTTATTAATCTCCGATAAACAATGTTCTTCCAACAGATAGCATGGTACATGATCCAATCATGATCATTCCGAAAAAATACACATGACATAACATAACTTTCTTCAGTGGAGGATGACAATACTCTCTGAAGAATATTGAAATTTCAACCTCACAGTTTAGACAGATGTTTGTTGTGCGATATTGGTGCCCTCTTTTGCTTTTGGTCAGCTGACAAAATTAAAAGTTAGTTGGTTGTTTCAAGAATGACCAAAAAAATTACATTTATTATAGTCGTATCGTTTATTGCATTTCAATTTGATATATTTCTTTAAGGGAATATAGCACCTTTACATTCTTATTAAATAAATAAAATATTCTTCACACAAAAACAGTTATACTGCCAAAGCTCTAAATACTGAATATAAAATAGAGATACGTTTCAAAACTCTTGGCAAGACAAAGTGGTATCAAATACAGAACTCGCAGGATTTTCTTCATATTTACAGATATAAACTAGAGAACTGAAATTGGATTGCATTGCATTGTTATACTAGCATAACTTAAAAATAAACGTGACAGAATTACTAACAAAGGACAGTTTTCGAGAATCTTAAAAGATATGTTGGAAAATAATACGCAAATGCCACTGCAAATTACTACAATTTCCTAATTGAAGCGCTGTCTACCACCTTACTACGAGTGGAAAAATGAAATGTGACCCCTCTATAATACAGAGAATGTGAAAACTTACATAAAAACACGTTATTTATAACAGATTTCATATTAATCATAGTCAAATGCAATGGAAAGTAAAATAAAATGAGAACATTTGTTGTGGTCCCAGGAAAATTAATGTTTTATTATGAGATGATAATAAATAATAATGTAACAATTGCAATAATAATCACAGATAGTTTTTGGCAAATATGAAGGAATGTAAGTCAACTTGCATAAGTCGAATTTGTAGTTATCTGTTATTGCTATTGTACAAATTTCGGTCAACCGACTTCCACCATCAAGTAACACAGGCTCACAGGGCGATTGAAGGTTAGACGATTACGGAAAGAAAACAAGACAGAATAATTTCGATTGTTTTTTTCAAATTCTGACATGTTGGTGATGCTTTTGGGCCGGGGGTCCACCATGTGCCGTCAGCGCCGGGCGATAGGTGCCCGCAGCACTCAAGTGTCACTGTCATGGTATACAGTATGTGGGTCTCGTTCAGTGAACATGGCAGTGGTTTGTAACTGCTGGCCACGAATAGTCACCCATCAGTAAGCTAGAGAAATCTAGTCTGACATGGGTATGCAATACTATATGAAAATGACTGCAGACGGTGACCCTCCACAGACGGGAGGAATCTGACTAACAAGGATACATACCTGGGGGGAGGAAGGCTGTACCATCAGGGTGACTCCTCCTGGTGCCTCTCCATTTGGTGATCGACTCCAGGGAGCAGAATCAGCTGGGTAGTGGCTGAAGTACCGGCTCCATGAGCGAAGGGCACGGAGATCTTGGTTATCTCGGTGGGTGAGCAGCGCTAATTCTGATCCGCCACTGACGAGCTAGTAATATGTGATCAAATTGCCCCACCATTGGATGTGAAGATGGTAGCCTGGCGCATGCTATCTTTTAATAGAGATGACCTAGCACGCTGATTTGGCATATTATACCAATTTGTTCCAGTAGCCTTAATTCAAAAGCTTTCGGTAATAGTCGTGAGGGGGGTGACCGGAGGCTGTGGGGATTTTGCGGAGCATGGTTGACGGACCACAAAACCGTCCTTATATTCATATATTTTCATTACATTCAATGTTGGGTTCACATTAACAGTGCTGCTCCTTAGGTGGTGTATAGAGTTAGTAACGAAGCTTACAAAACCACCAGGACGTTGGTCAATGGTCGATTAATAGTACTGTAATCTGTAAACATCTAATCTATCATCGACTGTGATTCACCGTGTCTATTATCGATAGTTTTCTGTTTTAAAATTGATAAAAAATAGAGGAAGGAAATTAATTTCTTGAAACGTGGTGAATAGAAAAAAAATCTGACGAAGGATAATGTTCGACCTCAAGCCTGCAAATGCCTCATAAAACTACTCTCAGTTCATTACTGCTTTTGAACAAATGTTGTTTCACTCCTGTCATTCAACTTTCTCTTGGGACAAACAAACAATTAATGAAGCTTGTGACTATGGTTTCGGTATGAACTTCCAAAGTTTTCATGAAAATTACACAAAAAAACACTGTCAAAATAAATATAAATAACAAACTGGATAATTGTATCCACGGGAATGATAAGAAAAACCCAAAACAAGTCAACAGTCGAAATAAATTAATTTAAAAATTATATACATAGCCGTATACTTATCCTAATATTCACAACAATCAATTTTGACAGACTCAGTCTTCTCAATAATGCACTTAGCAAGGCACTCGGTTAATTATTTACTCTATTCCTGTAATGCGTCGGAAGAAATGTTGAAGTCCCTCAGATTCGATAGATTTCTGGAAGACGACATTTTACTGGTTATTTCTTCTAGAAGATAATTCAGTATTTTGGAGTCCCCACTTCCCTGAGGAGGCGCCCTTCGTTGGGCTTCTTTGACGTCGTGAAGGGCGCTTTCGAACATATTCATGTCGAGTTTTGCCTTAGCTCTGGCAAAGTAGGCTTCGTAAGATTCGGGTTTCGTTTCTAGAACTTGATTGGCTAATTCAACCGCTTCCTGTGGTTCCTGAAATGTAAAGTTTACAAATAAACATTACATCATATTTGGTCATTCAAATTTTTTTGTCACGAACTGTAGGTGAAAGAGACCAGACGAAATCCGATAGGCGTGGAAACGAAGAGAGAGTATAAACGAGAACGATGAGAGAGAGAGAGACAGAGAGAGAGAACAAGAATGATGAGAGAGAGAGAGAGAATGAGAGCGATGAGAGAGAATGTGAACGCCAACGATAGGAGAGAGAAAGACAGAACGAGAACGTTGAGAGAGAGAAAGAGTGAACGAGAACGATGAGAGAGAGAAAGAGTGAACGAGAACGATGAGAGAGCGAGTGAATGAGAAAGATGAGAGAGACAGCGAGTGAACAAGAACTATGAGAGATTGAACAAGAACGATTAAAGAGAAAGAGTGAACGAGAACGCAGAGAGAGAGAAAAGAGAGAGAGCGAGTGCACGAGAACGACAAGAGAGAGCGAGTGAACGAGAACGATGAGCAAGAGCGAATGATAACGATGAGAGAGTGAACGAGAACAACGAGAAAGAGAGAGCGCGAGTGAACGAGAACGATGACAGCGAGTGAACGAGTGAGAGATAGCAAGTGAACGAGAACGATGAGAGAGTAGTGAGAGCAAGTGAATGACAAATATGAGAGAAAAAGAGAGAGAAAGAGAGAGAGAGTGAGTAAACGAGAACGATGAGAGAGAGGCGAGTGAACGAAAACGATGAGAGAGAGAGCGCGAGTGAACAAAAACAATGAGAGAGAGAGAGAGGAGAGAAAGATAGAAAGAGAGAAAGAGAGAAGGGGAGAAAGGCAAACAAAGGCAAAAGGGAGAAAGGCAAACGGGCAAAAGAGAAAAAGGGGGAAAAGGGAAAAGAGAAAACAGAAAGAGAACAATGAGAGAGAGCCATAACACGTAAATCGTAAAGCATGAGTCGTAAAGCATAAGACGTAAAGCATAAATCATAAGTCGTAAAGACGTTAAGCATAAAGCATAAGTCGTAAAGCATAAGACGTAAAGCATAAATCATAAGTCGTAAAGACGTTAAGCATAAAGCATAAGTCGTAAAGCATGAATCATGAGTCGTAAAGCATAAATCGTAAGTCGTAAAGCATAAATCGTAAGTCGTAAAGCATAAATCGTAAGTTGTTAAGCATAACTTATAAGGCGTAACCATAAAGCATAAGTCGTAAAGCATAAATCATAAAGCCTTATGCTTTACGCCTTATGATTTATGCTTTTCGACTTATGATTTATGCTTTGCTACTTACGATTTATACTTTAACGTAAAGCATAAATCATAAGGCGTAACCATAAAGCATAAGTCGTAAAGCATAAATCATAAAGCCTTATGCTTTACGCCTTATGATTTATGCTTTTCGACTTATGATTTATGCTTTGCTACTTACGATTTATACTTTAACGTAAAGCATAAATCATAAGGCGTAACCATAAAGCATAAGTCGTAAAGCATAAATCATAAAGCCTTATGCTTTACGCCTTATGATTTATGCTTTTCGACTTATGATTTATGCTTTGCTACTTACGATTTATACTTTAACGTAAAGCATAAATCATAAGGCGTAACCATAAAGCATAAGTCGTAAAGCATAAATCATAAAGCCTTATGCTTTACGCCTTATGATTTATGCTTTTCGACTTATAATTTATGCTTTACGTATTTTGCTTTGCTACTTACGATTTATATTTTAGACGTAAAGCATAAATCATAAGTTGTCCGTGGGTTTGCTAGGCTAACCACCGGGATACCCTACTACTCGGCTCAGGGCGCATGAGGAAGGGGCCCCACAACCGACTTCCTCAGAATAGGGGTCAAAGCCAAGGTGGTGGGGCCCAAGACGTTGGAATACCACATTAAAACGACTGCAATGAAAATGGACGCTTTTAATGGAGGGATGAACTAAGGGACGGTCTCCTGCATTGCTGTGAGAGCAGTGAGATTTGAAACCACAACGGCCTCGGGAGAGGCTGACATCTGGCTGATCAACTCTCAGACGCCACTCGGACCCTGTCCCCTCTGATTGGGATGCATGAGGAACGCATTCACAAGATGGAAGCTAAGAACAAGTCAGCGTCAAGTCTCATATCCAGTGTGTGGCGGACTACGTGGCGACCAGTAGGTCCTTCACGCCCACAGTGCGGCGAATTGCCGAAAATTCAAGGCGAGCTTACCACATACTAAATCAATGCGTCCTGTTCACCATCAAACAGCATTGTTTCGATAGGATACGGATGCAAGTGGCTAAGAAAAAGTCACTAGTGAGGCGGAAAACATGAAGTTCCGCGATAAACCCTTCTTGCCTATTCCAATAATCTCCACGTGTCGTGGTTAACCCGCCGGCGGCTGATCAGGCGGAAGCCTCCTGAAAGAACATGTTTCCGCAACCACCCAACGTAGATAGTCCAGCCCTAGCGCAGTTCGAAGCTTTTTACAGGAGGCTTCGTCAGCCTGAGCACAATGAACTGCGCAATCCGATAAGTCCGGAAGAAGTACGACGGGACCTCAAAGGCTCGAAAAAATTTGCTACTCCAGGCCTTCGTGGGCTGAATAACTATTGGTGGAAAACATTTCCATATACCCACCACCATCTAGAGTTGAAACTCATGGCTAAATGGGAAGCAGCAGATTCCGGATAGGTTTGTTATAAGGCGAACCAAGCTAATCTCCAAAAACGGAGATTCATCTGATCCGAAGAACTACAGACCGATAACATGCTTGAACGCTTGTTATAAGATGTTTACGGTTTTTTCGCATCTTGTATATGCGAATACTCTCCGCATTCAAGCCGGTGGGGCAGCTGAGACCATGACGCAAATGCTGTCAGCTTGTCCAGCCTATGCGGTCTCAGATTTTATCCACAGGCATACTTGTGTTGTACTACCACTTAAGACACTCGTACGGTATTGACGAGACACCGATGTTGCCTTATGCTCCGGGGGATATTGAGTCCGTTGTGGAGATTAGGAAGTGTCGAATACATTGGAACTGCTTATTCACTACCCTCAGGCAAATACAAGCCAATTAGCCTGATGTAGTCCTCCTCGAATATCAACGTGGGATGATTTTCGTCTCCTCCGAAGGCGAAACAACAAATTCTTGTAAAATTATTTACACAAAAATGCTCAACAAAAAGTAAGATGATAATCGTTCAACTAAGTAAATACTTAATACTGACAAAACCACAAAAAATTATCGTTCGTTTTGATGATGGAAATTAACAAATATGCCCAAAACTGAGTGGAGGTATACTGTTGATTCATTTAATACTTGAATATTTTTTTAATAATTTTTATCTTCCCACACTCATATATTCCTCCACCAATCGAATAAAAAAAAATCGTTTCTGACTCCCTTTTTTCTCAGGGATGAAAATCCTCAAGGCATACAGTGGAGAACACCATTATTACTATTTCGAATTTACTAAATCATATACTTTCACTTTCAGGATTATTCTGTTCCATCAGTTTTGTCCCAATTGCCAATGAGATACTCACGTTCAACTTCCTTTTGCATCTGGAAAAATTCAACAAAAAATTGAGTCTCAACTGCTGGAACGTTTTATTGTGCTCGGCTTGATCATCACCTGGGAACTTCTTCAAGGCATATTGGTAGCGGTGGGCTGCTTCTCTCAATCTACTTTTTCTGTAAAGTATGTTTCCGTCTTCTAGTAGTTTATTGAGAAGTATTAGCCTAAAAAATAGAAAATATAGAAGGAAATTCAATTTCTTCTCCAAAAAATATCAACTAGATGTACCAAGTTCATCAATCCCCGACATTTATTCAATAAATCTATATTAACTCACATTATATCTGGTTTGCCTGCAGCCATGGCCCACGTCGCTGGTCCCAACTTAGCGCCCTTCTTCAAAAAGCACTGAACCACCTGAATATTCCTGCAGCCGATAGCCCTGTCGAGAGGCCTCATTCCGTTTATGTCCACGTGTTCAATCACAGCCCCCCTATCTAAAAGAAGTTGAACCAAGGCCTGATTTCCTTGAAACGCCGCCAGATCCAGCGGAGTGCGTCCCGTTTTGTCGGTGTGATTGATATTCGCCCCGCGTTCTACGAGACACTGGGTGGCCTGGAGTTTTCCTCTAAGACAGGCCCAACAAAGGGAAGTAAGCCCTTCGCGATCCTCTTTGTTGATATCGGCACCTGAAACAAATTGAACGCTGTCAAGGAAAAGGGTGATATCTGATCGAAAGGCACGAAGAGTGATGGCGTATAAATCAACTTGATCCAATCAGCACATTTCAGTGCAATTTGCGAAGACATACTTATAACAAAGGAAGATATTCTGATAATATTTTGTTCTGCATAAAGCTTATGAACATGCATTCTACGCCGGGTGTCCGCGGAAATTGGCTTGTCCCTACAATTATTTTTATTTTCATAGATAATGGAGTGAAATTTGAAGAAGTAGTAGAAGATATTAAACTGACTTGGTGGTTGTGACTTGTAATCATCTGGTGCAAATTTACTGTTAGTATCACCATGGAAAATCTTTACAGACAAATAATTATAGCAGTGTAGTAGAATATAGGACACTTAGGTTTCTCCCCTCCAATAGTAATGATATTGGGGAGAAACAGAGTTTTGAAGTGTATATAGTATACAACCTTGAATGTCACGATTTTTTGAATTGAAAGGGGTTTACAGAATCGTAACTTTTGTTAACCTCTGACCGATGTCCCACTGTTTCTCTCAGATTTAGCAAAATACGCTAGCTTCGGCACATTTGTCACTTATACTTCTTTTTTCAACCATACACTTTCAGTTTCACAAAAGATGTTTGTGGAACACAAGTCAGTTTACTGAACGAATGATCTGAAAACACAACCACGCTATTCGTATTATTTAGTTTGCCTCTGCTAAACTGTTTTTCTTCAATTAGAGTGGGTAAGTCAGTAATTTTCACTCGTTTATATTTTAATTTTGACGCTAGTCTACATAGTTGGTGGACGAATACGTCGATGATGCCTCTTGCGTACGATTTTCAGACGTCATTGTCACTTTTTTGGATTTCGTATGAAAAATTGCTATATTCTCTACTTTCTAAATTGTTTAATTCGGGGACGACTAAGTATTTACGTATTTCTCAAAGAGAATGTTATGTGGACTGCTCTGATCCAATCTCAGAGGGTGTGCTTCGATGAATCACACTACTTACCTGGGTGAAGCTTTTCGTAATAAGTTGTAATTGGATCACTTACCTCTGTCTAGTAGCAATTCTATGATTCCCAAATGACCTTCCGCGGATGCTATCATAAGAGGAGATCGTTCGACGGAGTCGCATTGTTCGATGGCGGCATAGTTTTGAATGAGTCTTTCGGCAACGGCCCAGTGACCCTCTTTGACTGCGAGAAGAAGTGGAGTCAGGCCTTTTTTGTTGGTCGTCGATATATTAGCACCTCTGTTGATGAGCGCTGAGCAGACGGTGTGACAACCGTTTGCGGAGGCAATCGTGAGGGCAGTTTCACCTGCAAATATAATACAATTTTGGAATTTTGACAATTAAAATTAGTTTTGGGATAGCTATCCATCTTTGTGTTTGAATAGGAAGAGATATAACATTATTTTCAGTTCATAAACTATATTCAAATGTTGGTTCTTTTTTGATTTCAGATGCCATGCTGCAGCATTTTCCACTGACGCAGAAGGATATTCAAATTATGTCAAATGAAACAAGAAAAAGATTGATTACCTACTACTTGATGAACCTTCACAATCACTTGATAATCAGTATAAAAAAATATGGAATAATTTATTGTAGAATGCTACTTGAAAAAGGGTTTTTATTATTTTGAAATAAACCTGTGACTGATTACGAGCTCATTTATATTCCCAAACATATTGCACTATCATGTTAATTTAGAAAATTTTGTTCATAAACTTGTTATAAAATACTGATCTATGTGGGATTTGACTGAATTTTGAATATTGTTCAGAGAAAATCTTCCTGATTAAAAGTTGCGACACTTGACCCAATACCAATAAACTATGTATTTTTCAGTAAAAATTTGTCAGTATCACTTAACCAATAACTCCGAAACTATTCATTATTGGACTTTAGCGCACTTGTAACTTTTGACAACTCCCACATATATCACTCTTCCATAACGTTTGAGCAGTGTCCTTCAATGTTCCATTATAAAATGAAACTTGTGACGCTAAAACTATATTATATGCATGCTAATGTGAAGATTAAATTGTATGACTCATTTTGACCATTGCGTGTAACATTGGGCATCACACTATGATACTTTAGTCGGACAAGAGGGCCCAAAATAGAAGTTATGGGATTGTAATGTGGGTAACAGTTCACTTCAAATTGTAATGCTAGAAAACATTGCGTCCTAGTTAAAAAATTTAATAGAAGGTCACATTACGACCATTGTGAGTAACATTTGGCATCACACTGTGATACGTCAGTCAAAAAGACCTGAAAAATAAGTTGATGAGATTGTAATGTAACAATTCACTTCACTCATACAATCTGAAACTTGGATGTGAACTAACCTACTGTCTTTGAGACCACTTCGTGGCAAGTGTGTGAGTAATCATCAATCATTATCGGATATTCATTGTGATTCAAACATTCATTACAAAAGTGCTCCAAAAAAGATACTGTCAATGTGAAAGACGTAAGTATGGTACTTTTGCCAAAGTAATGAAATGAAAACATATGAAAATTAAAATATGTTTTTTTGGAACGTAATATAATATAATGAACACAAAATATTTCCTGATAAAAAAAATTATTGGGTTGAGTCTGAAATATAACCATCCTGAAATAGTAGTGGAATAATAAGTGGACAAATTAACACCGACAAATCATACCTGCGATGGAATCCTGAAGGTCCACATTCACCTCAGCCATATCCAACAAGTACTCCACTATCTCTGTATGACCTTGTCCTGCAGCTGCCACCAAAGCCTGCTGAGCAGCGTCGGCCAATTCCACATCATCGGGATTCTTGATGATCCAATCACATGCGAGCAAGTATCCGACGACGTTCAGATAGCCGCTCCTGGCGGCATGAACCAGAGGGCAGTAGCCTGCGGTGTCGGCGTGTCCTGGAGAGGCTCCTGCGGCGATGAGCTGCCTCACTACGTCGCAGTGACCTTTAGCAGAAGCTAGGGAGAGGGCGGTGCAACCTTGGCTGTTTGTTAGCTCTACGTCTGCTCCAAATTCCAGCAGGAGAGATATCATAGGGAGGATTCCTGTAAAATTACGTACTTATAATTATTTTACTTTTCAGGTCTATTCATTCAACAAAATCAGCTGGTTCGACTATTCTAATTGATCTATATAGACCACGCGTGTATCATGATATCTAAAACATTATGTCAATTTTGTTTTTACTCTACTATCCGATATTTACGAAATTTGATATTTCATTGTTGATATTTAAGAATAGTGTAGAAAACCTTGATTATTGTTTGTGGATCTAACCATCTTCAATTTTGTTTTTTCTCTACTATCCGATATTTACGAAATTTGTTGTTTCATTATTCATATTTAAGAATAGTGTAGAAAACCTTGATTATTGTTTGTGGATCTAACCATCTTGTACATCAAAGAGAAGGAAACACAATAACTTTTTTTTCACACCTGTTTTTATATTATTTTTTTGTTCTTGTACATCTGTCTACCGTAATGAACTGTTACGAATTAACCTCACTCAGAAGTCTTCGGGCTAGAGAAAACAAGTCCCTTGAATCTTAACGTGCGATCCCAAACACGGAATAAAACTACTAATCGTCTAGGTAGGCCAAGCACCTATTAAGGGGCCACAATCAGTTACTAAATTGCGGGAATCGACAGAACCGCTCGTATATATAAATATATACAGAGGAGCATAATCAAAGATATAAGTAGAGAGGCTGAATTTTCTCAACATAAAATTGATCAAGAGACTCTTTGGAGGCGGTTCAACCGTAAGAAGATTGTTTCGAAATAAAAATGGATGATAATATAAAAGGGGACCCATCAATACAAATTCGAAGAATAATTCATATTCCGTAGATTATCAGAAAGTTTTCAAAAACGGACACAAAGTAGTAAATGAAGGGTAAATACTCAAAATTGAATCAGGAAGACTACTGCTAAGGAAAAAACAATTGAAAGTGTTACACCCCCGAAATAATCCATAGTAAAATTGGTCACTGTTGTTTATGAAGGCTGATCAGTTGATCTGATATTGTTGTTGCATATCAATATAAACGAGACAACACCTGCATAAGAGCGAGCCATATTCAAAGGCAAGTTCTCAGAGTCCAATGAGCTGAGCTAGGCTCCGCCCACTCTTGAATATATGAATTATATGAGGTTAGTAGTCAACCTCCATCTCATTTAGGACTGGTTCAACCAACAAATCAGTTTGAATTAAAACATATTTTTGATAACGTAGAGATGCAAATTTTTTGTGAAAAAAAGCATATTTCATTCACTATCACTGTCATTGTAAATAAAAGTACCAATTTCACGGTTAGCAACTACTTCCCCTCGTATACGATATCTGTGATATCGACGATTTCTAACCATCGGCAAGCGACAAGCCTCGGCTCGTACTCGCTCACTTCGAATGTCTTTTCATTTCTTGTTACTTAAATAACTATTTTTTTACTCGTCTTTATGATGTTTCATTATTCGCAACGTACATTTCAAATTGATTTCCATTCTTGATTCATCTGTTTTTTTATCTGACAGATATCTATCTGACGGATGTCGCATACGGGTAGTAACTTTATCATCTATAATGATTTTCTATTTTTATTTCATTAATTATTACTTCTCCATCAGAAATTAAAAAAAAATACCTGATGAAGTCTGCAATTATAAAATATACCATTGAAATTTTCAGTACTAATCTGACACATATTTCCAAAACAACTGCCCGAATGACTTATAATAATAAAAATGGTCGGGGCGTGGCGCAAGAGGTATGGTGTCCGGGTTCGGGGCTGAAGGTCCCGGTTCGAGCCGCAGTCAGAACTGGGATTTTTTTAAATTTAATTTCACCAATTGAATTGTTAAAATCCTCCTGCACGATTCACTGTTCCGTTTAAATCAACAGTGCTGTTCCTAAGGTGGCGTAAGAAGTTAGTAACACAGCCTACTCAGATCTTAGCAATCGATCCCTCTATAAACACTCGAAGAAAAAAAATAATATTAAAAATGTGTGAAAGTAATCATTCGTATTAATTGGTCTTACCTTCATTGGCGTACATGCACAATACAGGAGCATTCCCCAGGAAATCAGTCACGTGATTAGGAGACGCACCGGCCAGCAGCAGTAGTCTAGACACCTTTACATTCGGACTGTACATATTCCTGATGTTGCTCACAGCCGCAGAAACATTCTCGGAACTTTCCGCCACCCAGTGACCTTGCAAATCCCTTGAACTGATAACCGGCAAGGACATGTTTCTGTACACGTGCGCCTTCAAAATGTGGTGACCCAACTCCAGAGTCTTCTCGGGATCCAGAGGCGCTTGAACCCTGGACAACCTGAAGGCTATTCCCGCGTGACCAGATCTGAGTTCGCAAATGAACTTGGTGGGTTCGTTGTCGTCTCTGCGAATCAACCACTCCCTGAACGAAGGGTGGAAGAACATGTAGGTATTGTCTAATCTTTTCACTAAGAATCCGGAAAGGAGCTTGAACCTTTGAAGGAATTCGTTCCACGGCAAGAAATTGTCTACGAGTAACGAGTTAACAGAGTAATAAATCTCTAGAAGGGTGAGCGGGTAGAGAGCTGCCAAGCACACGCTGAGTATGTGGGTGACTTTCTCGAAGGAACGTATGGTGGGGAACCTCAAATTGAAGTGGAGCAAGTAGATCTCGGCCAGAGTCACTGGAAGCACCTTGTATCCGGAAGACTTCACGACTAGTTGACCTTTCTCCAGAAGATCCAGGGTCAGCTTGGCGAACAGGAATGATCCCTGGCTGGAGTTGAGGAGATGCTGGGAGAACTTGTGCTGCGAAACGCTGCCGCTCTCAACTTTCCCGCTCGTCGACAGAGTTATATTGTTCTGTATGCTGAGACTGTTCTGTAATCTGAAGTTGACGTAGCCCAGAATGTCCTTCTGTATATTTTCGTTCGTCTGTACATTATCTAAGGAAACTCTGGTGAAAGGTAGCTGCTTCGTCAGTTCTTGGAGCTGTGACCTAACCGTACCGACAACCTTGAGCCAGCAGGGGAAGCTGGGGATATGTTTCACCAGGAAAGTGGTTATCGTATCGCCGTGGTCGGGCCTGTGGTACTCTGCGTCGCAAAGCGCATCGATCAGGATAACGCAGTTTATATTCTCTATTTTTCCTATCCTTTTCAAACTAGCTAGGGGCTCCAGTATTCCTGTGGTGAGGGCGATATCTGGATTGGCGATGCACTCTTTCAGCGACAATATATTTTGCAGATGAGGTTCGCCAATGAGGTGCTCGCGGTAAGCGATGAGTTGTGGTGCTTGACATAGCTGCGCTGCCAACGAATGGATAAAGTCAGGTACTGAACAGGTATTGTTGTTATCGGCTTGGCAGAAGTGATACGCCACTATGCTGCTGGCCAGCTGCTTGATCCTTTCGGAAACGAGATCTATTTGGTAGTAGATGCTTTGGGGACTTCGAGATCTTTCTGGGGAGTGCACTGTTTGGTAGATGGGTTCCTTTCGTCGGCCAAAACAGCTGTACTCTACGAGCTGGAGGACGAGGGCGGTTTTACCTGTTCCTGGATTGCCGGTTATGAGTACTCCAGGACTTGAAGAACCTGTAAAACAGATGAATTATGAGATGTATAAAATGTCACTGTTCTATTTTTCTGGAGTAACTGATCAAAGATACGATTCCCAGACTTTGAAGAGTTTCAAATGGATCAACTTCTAGATGACAGCAAGGTGACGTATCTTTCTTTGAAACACGCTTTTACATCAACTAGTACTCGGTAGAGTATAGATCAGATGCATTGCCGAAGATAATTGAAATATAGATAGTTCTATGTTATTATTTGAATTTATTTGAAGAATTTCTCTAACTTTTATATCGCGGATATTCATCCATTAACAAAATAAATGACGAAATCTATTATATGACAGCAATTTTTAAATATCTCAAGATTTTCATTAAAAATGATGCATCGCCTTCGTTCAATTCTTTTGATGAGTCATGTATTTCTTTATTGTGACTAAAACAGAATTATTTCATGAGATCCATAGATACATTAGGTAATATTCATATTTTTCATTGAAAAAACTTACTTGTGATACTTTCAATTTCGTTGATGAGCCAATGCCTTCCAAGAAACAGAGGGTTGGATTCCTGGAGTGGTACTTCGAAGAACAATGGTTTCAAGGTTAGCTGTGGGGCTTTGTATTGTCTGATACGTATTCTAGGGTCAGCAGAGCCTTTGAGGTCAGCTCTCGCTGATCTTCGTATACACGTCCTCCTGTTCTTGAAGGTATTCATATCGTCACCTTGTTGACTTGCTAAAAAAAAATAAATTTCTCATGTTACAACTGGAACACCCTTTCAACAAATATTTATACCAGTTCGAGCCGCACTGTTCCTGCAACGAATATTTTAAGAAAATCAAGAAGAGAACGAACGTCTTTGAGAATACCAAAATTTCATGTTTCATTCTATAGAAGCAAACCATATTCAAATCTACAATTCTCTTTTGTAGTCCAACCAGTTTCATGGCAAGATATACGGGGGAAAATAATCTAATATCAATCTCGAACGTACAGTCTTAGCTCAAGAATATCCAGGAGTAATCAATAGAGTACGTTGATCTTCAGTTGGACATCTGTCATCTCTGAAACTACTACGAGAGTGTTGAATAATATGCAATTCATATTCAATATACTTCTCAAGGGAAAGGCATCGCTCGTCTACAAGCCGTAACATGAAATGCTGAAGTTAGTTTTGCGTAGTGACGCCCAATGACATCTAATATCAATACGATTGATTGAGAAGATCTAGCAAAATTTATTCAAATTATGAAAAAATGTGCTTTGGGGCTCTAATGAATAATTTGAACTCTTATCATAGTTTGTTGAGAATAGATGAAAGATGTGAGACTGAATCAGACCAAAGGAAAACAAGATATAATTCATAATATCACCATATACAGATAATCAATCTCACGATGAAGGTACCATAGAATAGAATTAGACCAATTAATTGTTGCCCAGCCCCATTCCAATGAATATCGATAGGTAGGTGGGTGGTAGTGAATTTTCTTAAGAGCTATGACTCATACCGTCGCAGAGGACAAATTTACGTTTCGGCATTGAGTGTGAGTGAGAGATATATTCAAGGTCATAGCTCTTAAGAAAATTCACTACCTTCTATGAAATCCACAATTAGTTAAGTTGACTGTTTTACCGTTAAAAAAAACCATCACCTATTGTCGGTGAAACGCTGATACGATATTGCAAAATTATGAATTATTATCCTTAAGTCCACATCTCTTTCTACTTGTAATCAGCACACTTGTCGCACAATAGCTAATTTCCAAAATAAATGTGTCAACGTTGTTTGCCACCGTGGTCTCATAGTCGGACAATTATCAATTGCCCTGATTTTATCTATGAACCGTGCGCTGTGAGAAGTACTGTATAGGTAAACAGGCTACCGGGATGAGATTTCTTTTTTGTTGGCATATGGTGGGGCAAGATGGGTCAGCTGAAAGCTATTTTGTCTCACTTGGATTCATATACGGTAATCGATCTCAGATTGATTTGGTTACGCCGTAGGTCGGCTAAGAGTAAAATTCGATGTGGAGATGTCGATAAAAATTGGCAGTGAGTGAATTTATTTCCGGTATTTTCAGGGTGCATTTATCATCTTTGCCTTGGAGGCATTCCAAACATTAATTGGATGGAAAACATATATCTACTGGTTACTTTCATTCCGGACTTTTATTGTCTGAATTGGTGAATTCTAAAGGAATGGTTGAAACATCATGTTCAAAGTAACAATCCAGACAATGAACGTCAGAAATGAAAGGGATCAATTTAGATTCTCGGTCTGAAACTTTCAAAGAAACCTGTATCTTATTTATTCACAATGAATATTATGAAAGTGTGCTGATATAATCGAAACTTGATTACTCACTGGTAACGCTGTGTCTTCTACTGACAGGACTCGAGCTGCAGTTGCTTTGACCAGACATCGACATTGACATCAGCGAAGCAACGCTATCCGAACTAGGGTTGGTCCTGTGTTGGTCTTCCGAACTACCCGTTAAAGTAGACACCGGACTGGTATTGTTAGACAACATGGCGGTCGTTTCGTAACTGGCCAACGAGGAACAGGATTCGTGATTTCTGCCTTGGGTTCTTTTCGATCGTCTGGCTCCGTCGCCCAAAAGGAGACCAAGTCGCATGTACATGTCATTTTCGGAGGACTTCTTGTTGGGGGCGGGTTTCAAGGTGGCTTCATCGTCTAAAAAAATAAATATATGTGAGTAAGGAGTAGGCTCAGTTTCGACGATGCAGCCATTCTGATATTAGTGCTTTGAGGCATCCAAAAATGATTTTTTATATACATGAGACAAATACTGTTGCCAAACAGAAGATTAATCAACATTTTTCTGAATCTGAATTGTTTCGAATTTTCAAAGCCTAGAAGTTCAGGGCTAAAAGAGTGCTATGAATAGTGGACAATTTTAAGGAAATAATTCTTGGGGCTACATCATTTTGTGGCCCCAAGAATTTTAATTTCATAAAAATATACACACTTCCATGACATTTAAAAAATTATTGAAGATGTATAACTATAAAATTGAAGGAATTTGTAATATCTAGTAGAAAAAAAGTTTAATTGCAATTACATTTTTTTATCAGTTCTTAAAGTAATTCGGAATTATAAAAAAACATTCCAACGTTTTATGTCGCAACGTTTCTAAATCGCAATCTACGATTTAGAAATGTTGCGACAATATAAATTTCATTTGTTCCACTCATATTCATATTCAATGCCCACTCCATATGATTCAATTGGAATGAATGTTATTGAACTCCACTTTAGAAAACTCTGTTAATTTTTTGAGATGAGACGGCAGAGACTCAAGCCGGAATAATTTCAGAAGGCCGTTATTTTCAGTTCATTGAATCTACTCAAACCACATTTTCTTGAAGTAACCTGCTTTTCGAAAAATGCGAATGAATTAAAAATAACCTCCAGTGTAAATTTGGCCAAATAATTTTTCAACCATATGTATATATTTCAAACTTTTGACAACATGCTACATATTATGTACCATGTCCCCATACAGGGTTTTTTCCTCAGTTTAGTTCATATTGTTCTAAACAGGTAGAGAAATGTAGCAAATTTTCTGGAAGCACTATTAGATTTTGAATCATTTTTAGATACTCTGTGCTTCATGTGAGGTAGTGTGGTGAATCGGTACAATAATGTCTCATAACACTATCTTAGAGAACCAACAATGCAGTTAACATGAAATAATTCGTGAATATGTAAACAAAATGCAGTACTACGTAAATAGGCATGCTGAAAAATAAACATAAAAGAAAAAAAATCAAAGAAACGAAAAAGGAACACCATTAGCAATTTCACAACAATTTCGTGCCTGTTATCAGCTGATTGAGACCGGCACTGGCGCTTCTGGATCCTGCGTTCCAAAGTGATCGCATCTTGCCCAAAACTACGCTGGACCAATGCCTTCCTTCGTTTGATGTTGTTGAAGATGTCATCGCCGCTGTTGAAAACGTTCTGATATTCATTTGATACAACTACGAGATTCAGTTACTATCTTTATTGATATTATAGTTATTCTAGAACATCCGTTCATTGATTAAGCATTAATTTCACAAATACCTTCGAGAATTGTCGAATATTGTATGTAGGTGTAGATACACCAATCTATAGAGCATAAAATAATTGTTTTTTTAACAAAAATACCGGTAGGAGACCGACTGTGCCACTATATGAAATTTGATAATTTGTTAAAAACGTTTATAAAAAAAAAACGTTCATTATTTCAATTTTTTGCTTATAAAAAAAACTCATACAGCAATCTGGTTGCTCCAATGAGAAAAAATGTAGATCATTGAAATACTAACAAAATAAGTTTTTTTACGTCCAGATCGGATAATTTGTATCGGAGAAAACTGAAAAATCCGGAAAATTTTGCGATTTTTCTGAAAATTATAACTTCACCATTTTTCAAGTGGTAGGATTGGCACTCCTCATGAAAGTATGAAAGTACTGGATCATATGTACTCTGTGTGCACAAAACAAGCGCTGTCGGATTATTAGTTTTGGCACAATTACAGCGTACCTGGATGCTCTATAGTGATGGTAAGAATTCAATTCTTCAAACAGATTTTCTTCAGAAGGTGGAAGTATCATAAAACGTATATTCTCATTTTGCGCCACAATGCTGCGAAATGGGTGAAAAATGCTTGCAAACATGATTGAAAACGGCTGAGCCCATGCAAGCGGTCGAGTAGTAAAAGAGGCCCCCACTGATTGGAAAAATAAAATAAAAAAATTCACAATTAAATAAATTGTAGTCATTTAGGGTATAGTATAGACATGAAGTTTATCGATTTGTTTTTTTCAACCGACCTGTTATTTATATCAATATAAACCTAGTAGTGTTTTTGTGAATGAAATTGTACTATTGACTCATAAAGTTAGGCTCCTCCACCATATTTTGATTACTAGAGCAGCTTGATCATTCACTTCCTAGTTGATAGTAGGTACTTAATTCACCAGTAAGTTGGGTGTATATAGTTCAGGTACCTTATAATACAGTAATCTAGATCAGCTTAGAACACCAGGACGAATGTAGAAGATCCTTTTTTTAAATTAGATCGAACTACATGAAATCGTTAACCCCTTTTGACACACTCTTCGTGGTCACCATAACAGATCATCGAAACAGAAATAATGGCATGCCAGACACATTCTTATAGGACTGATTTGGTTGACGAATGAGTCACAGACCAAGGAGGGAACAGAATCTGGAAAAGTCCCAGGCTTAGCTCAAGTTACTATTTTGACAAGTGTAGTGCTATATGAACATCACGCGGTACAACATTGTATTCATAAAAATATAAGGAATGCTAGTATAAATAAGCAGATTAGTATAATTTCTAATGGTCAGAACAGCTTATTGATAGCTATGGTGCCAAAAAAGTGAGGTCCAAAAACTTGACTTGATGTAGCTTCTATATTTCTAGCACTGACTATACTGAAAAGTACCGTGAGGAAGTTACTCAATTTGGTTCAGAAAAAGCAAAACTCAAACGACTGGAACGTCATTTACGAATATACCCTATAAAAGTGAGTCATCATGATTCTTTACTTGGTCAGTTTCAGGATTTACTAACAGCAAAGCTATCTTTAGCTATATATTCGATCATAATGAAACACAGTATACGAATTCAATGAATACCTATGTGTATTTGGATGATATGATAATATGAATAAACTTTATTTTTATTCAAGAACTAATACATCAACTGGTAGGATTGACGGTCATATTTTGAATATATTTCAAGGTTTAATATCCAATTTTATTTTTTTTTGTGTTACTTAACAATAATTGAAAAAGGTTCCATTTTTCAATATTCTATCTAATTTCACATCATGCGACATTTGTAGATATACTTGAAAAAATTATGCTGATTGCATTCTATTCAAGCTTAAATATTGTCTCAATTACACATGTGGATTTTTGTCACCATATCTATAACTTAATAAAAGAAGTTTAGTTATTTGACCACAAACCAATCTATTTGCGGTTTAAAACGAATTGAAGATTTCGAATTCACGTCTATAAATAGAGAAATTTGATTAGTTATTATACTTCTATGAAGAAAGGCGTACATTCCTGTCACGCACCTTGTTGGCTTTGCAGGAAGTCGCAGTTCGAATATCTGCAGGCGCAACGAGTGGGAAATAGCATATCCGTTTCTAGTAACAATGACGCGACAAATAGAGTAGGAAGAAGACGAAAAAAGACACATAGAAAAATATGGTAAATATGGAAGGGTATCGTATAAATTTTGAATCTTAGAAGATTTTCATCATTGTTTTATATTGTTGCATAAAATATGATAGATAGTCTAGGAATATTTCAATAACCATAAATAATGCTATTCATTAAAATATTCTTCTCCTAAGTAAAGGAACAAAAACATCTAAATTTTATCAAATAATTTGCAAAAAATTCAAGATTCATGTAAGAAAATCGCACTTGTTTGTCAAATAAAAAGGCTTGGAACTGCCAAAAATGTAATAATAATAATAAGATTAAATACTTAGTTATACAATTTTTTTTATCAATTTATAAAGATGGCAAATTTGAAATTATCAAATGATATCTACACCTTTTCCAGTTGTATTTCAGAAAACATCAACTTCATTTCAGAAAGCATCAACTTCATTTCAGAAAGCGTCAAATGAATTTCAGAATAGTTACTTATATTCAGATATTTATTAATGGTATTTCAGAGTAGTGAATTGCATTTCAAAAAGCGTCAATTGATTTTCAGAATAGTGAGTTGAATTTCAGAAAAGTCAGTTTGATTTCAGAAAGCATCAGTTGTATTTGAGAATTATCAATTTGATTTCAGAAACCATCATTTGAATTTCAGAATAGTCAATTGTATTCCAGGAAATATCATATGTATTTCGGAATTCATCAATATCTATCACTTTTTACGGAATTCAATAATTTTTTTCTGAAATTGAAAATTTATATTTGTAGATACCATCATCAACTGAAATTTTATTAGATACTTATAAGACAATAACAAGAAAATAATGTATCAATTAGAAATGGAATATCATCTGCTCGTAGGTTTTTTCCGTACCGGTGATTCTACATAATCCCCAATGATTTGTGACATAGTGGTCGAATTTAACGCCCAACCAGCAAATCTTCAATAGCTATTACAGCCTTATGGTGTCTGGTTCACCTCCAATATTTACCAAATTGAGCCACACAAATTCAATTTTGTGATTTCTGTATTCTACAAATCATGCTTCCTGAAATTATTTTCACGTTCTCTGAAATACAAATAAAACTTTACGAAATCCATACGATACTTTCTGAAATGCAACTGACTATTCTGAAATTCAAAAGATGGTTCCTGAAATCAAGTTGATTATTCTAAAATAAAATAGATTTTTCTGAAATTCAACTGACGCTTTCCGAAAATCAACTCACTAATCTGAAATACAATTGATACTTTGCGAAAAATAAGAGGCTATACTGAAATTCAAATGACGCCTTCTGAAATACTACTGGAAAAGGTGTACTTAGTACGGACGTACGTAAAAAACAGGATTATCAGTAAGTAGCTAATTTCAGTTTTCTCCGGTATACTATGAAAAATTACTCATGATTCTATATCGAAACGAAATAATGAATTCAGTTCCATAACACAAAAAACCACAGTCATTTGTCAACCTACCTGACAACGCTGTATCTTGCTGTCTATTGTTCCTATTGGTTAGCGGGCTCCTCAAGGCTTTGGGACTCAGGAAAAACTTTTTCCTCGCTTGGGGCGGTGTGGGGCAACTCTGGGTCATGACCCCCTGATCGGGTGGCCTGTGCCTCGGGTTAGAGGGACGCGTCTTTGGTAATTTTTCCGGGTGGCCAACTTCGACGCCAGATGTTGATAAATTCTGTCGACTCTGTAAATAAACAAGAGATAAGGTTAGAGGTGACGTTCATAACATGGAGCGGATTTTATGCAAACGATACAACTGTCAGCTTAGAAAATTTGATTGATTATTTGTTATTACAATGTTTGTACTTATTTAAATTCCCTGGTATGATTCGTTTCATTGTTTCAATCTATCATCTTCAGTTATAGTGTGTTCCAGTGGAATAGAATATTATGTAAGTGATTTTTAAACTTTTGGTTTCTTCAATAATTTGAGGTATATGTGTCTCCACTTCAACAAAATATCTGATGTCTATACTGGATGTACACTTCGAAATAGTTTCAAAAACTAACGAATACCATCCATTTCACTTTAGTACAGGGAATATACGAAGTTATTTCGATAGGGTATCAGAGTTTCTCAATAACGGGATAAAAAAGGTTCTACTTTTGATATCTCATTCTCTGATAGGCGTTATTCTATCCTAAACAAAACATTAAACTGTCACAATGTTCGTCTCTAAACTTTTGAAATCAAAAAATAGAATATTTCGATATGGTAGAGTCTAGTAAGTTGCTAATTGGGAACATTAACATATCATACCCATCAAGAAATGGATTCCACACGTTGATTCGCTTCCGGAGATGATAAATATAATAATAAGATGATACGGAACATCATACCATATAAAAACAATTCAAAGGGAAAATGTATATAACCGTTCAAAATCAACCTATTTTATAATAGACACGAATGTGAATGACAAAACTGAAAAGATGCAAGTTTGAATCACCATCTGCAAATCATTTCCCAGAACTGGCATGAATCTGAATGCTGTTGTTTTCGGCAAAATTACGCCTCTATTCAGTTAACTCTCACTGTTTCCGATTTTCCACATTATTAGTCTCGTAACAACCTGTAAAAAACTCGATCATCGACCATGTATATTTTCATGTATGTTGAAGATAATCACCAGTTTCATTTCATCGAGTTCATCGATACCCGTATTCGTTTTACATAAATCAGTGGATCTGATTCGTTCAGACCCACTGATAATACTAGCAATTAATGTCAAATTAAAAAACTGCTTGACCTCAATATACCGGTGGGAGGTGATGAATAACAATACCAAATGGTTCACACTTATGTAATTATCATAATAAAAATAGAAGAGATAATAAAATGTGAATAGCACCAACAAACGAAACAAGAACCTCACATAAAGTAAATCCCCTATGTTAACTTTTGAATGGATTAGAACTTTTCTTTGATTTTTTTTTAGGTCAAATAGTAGTTTATAAGCTACTCCATGGTAATTATTTGAAATCACTACATACATTCCGTTTCATTCCTATCATGAAATGAAAACATATTCATTATAGATAATTAATTCAATTCGCAACAAATGATAAAATAAGAATCACATATATGATAAGATTGTGCGGGTCGACAAATGTCATGTTTATACTCTTCTGCTAAGATTCACATAGTATGTATAGTTCAACATTCAGAAGAAAAATGATCGTCTATAAAAGAACAATACTGAACTTTGTTAGGTCAGAAAAGAATACTGTCGCCAGTTATTTACGTAGCGAATTCAAATGATAAAAATAGCGTTGACTCCAACAATACCGGGAATGAGAGATAAGGGCTGATATTTGTCTTGTGTTATGCAATATTTTGAAAAGTTCAACAGATAAAGTGAAAGGTGATTCATATTTACCAGCAATGATTTATAGATCTATATGTTCTGTAACAATAATGAGCACTGATAATGAATTAAGGAAATGAAGAAAGATCGTGATATCAACATTATCTAGCTGATTGAAAGAATTGAAACAATTTCTATTTCAAAAATAAAATCGATAGATAATACGAGAAAAAAACTTGTCTGCGCTCCAGCGTGACTTACTGGGATACAGTGACGCATTTTCTTTCTGAGGTGTAGAATAACCCGGAAAAATCTTCATCACTTCATCCATTAACTTCATAGGTATCGACGAGTCCGATTTGGGAAACTCTTTTTTATTGTTGAAAAGGAAGTAAGGTGTTTCTAGGAACTTTATAATTTATACGAAACATATGATGATGAGTTACACGACTATCAGCAAATTGTTCTGTCTCTGGTCAAGTCGCTATGTCATACCTGCCTAAGAGTTACTATCAAATCAGCAAGTGCTTTATTAACTCTGGTTATCTTATAACTGCTCCTCATATCTTCTGCATGCGAAGGGTATTCAGTATATAGGTACCAATTCGAGAAATTCGAAATGGTCCTGTTGTTGTTCTGATAAAAAGTTGGAATGCCTCAAAAACTCCAAAGAAACAGGTCGAAGAAAAAGGAAATAACTGCTAAGATAATTGAGATTGCAAAGAAAGTTGAAAATTCCAGAATCGAGGATTTCAGGATTTTAGCAGTAAGAATAACAAAACTGGGCAATATCCTTCTTGATCATTTGAATCTCTTTCCCGAAAGACTCTGTTATGTGTGACTATTTTTTTAAACGCTATTCATGTAGCAAGTATTTTTCGAACTATTTAGACCAACTTTGTTTACAACATCTATGGTGTAACTTGAATGACTGTCCAAAGGCTTGCAAGGTAAAATCTTTTTATCAGTGTCTGTTACCAAATCATTACAAGCGGTAAACAATCCTTCATAGTGAAGAAGTATTTTATAGAGGGAAATATGACTCTGACTTGATGAAGAGCAGATAAGACTGGTGTTTGGCTGTTTTGAAATGAAAGAAGGTATAGCAGATGTCAAGTAACACAACATAGATGAGTAATTCGCCGCTCACGACTTGAACTTTGTTTGTAAGGAACATTTTCTGAGAGAGAGGCCTATTGAAAACGAAGATAACAATAGACTTTTCCCTCACCGCCAGTGTCGTGCGTTGTTTATAGAAATAGCGAGGTTCAATAAAATAGAAATAATTGAAACCCAATATAGAATGGGAACCTGAAAGTATGATGGAAGAATCTCCACATGATTTTGAGAATAGCCGATTCTCTAATTGACATGTTTTTTCATTATTCATCCATTTTACTCTTTTCCAATTCGGTTTTCCTTTCTCGATAGTTACGACACAGGTAGCTCACCTATAGAATGAAATATTTAGATTTCCATCTTCCAGTCTATTACACATTTCACAATGCTTCACCACTGTTTCATAATAAAAACTATCGATAGCTGAACACAAATTAACTCAGAATGTGCCCTCTATTCACGAAAAACACTCATATGAGCCAAAGACGAAAACAAACACAAATGTTTCGTTGTTGTTCTGTCAAATATCAAATGCAGCGTTGCCGTACTAACCAGACTATATCGACAACGAAGAATCTCCGTTTGGCGATGGAAATACTGTCGTTTTTACATGCTCCCAACAAGCTGTAATGAACTTTTCAATTGCTTTCTCAATGTTATATATTCCATCCAAAACAGTATTTTTAGGTTTTCATTGCCATGAATATACCCGACAGAAACCAAAATCTAGCTGAAGTCCTTAAAAAATCGCGACAGGGCAACAATATCATAACTTGAGGGATAACATTATGAAAAGATGTTACCTGCAGTAATATTCGAGTATTACTCAACTAGGTTGCGTTACTTGATCGGAAGGTTAAACTGTTCATATTTTTAATAAAATCGAAATATTATACAGTTTCGTACAGCTTCATGAAAGTTGTGTGTTGGAAGTGCATATTATTTTTTTCCTACAACGATATTAATTTTTATGTCTGTCAAGAATGCAACTATTTCTTGGGTCATAAAACCATGAGAAGAACGCCTCGTCGATCGTAATTTCGAAAAATCACGGAGAATAATAATTAAAACGTTTTATTTCCATCCTAATGATCAGCACCGGAATCATTAGCATTAAAACAATCGATAAATTATTATAATGAACGGTACTATCTCGAATATTGTACCATCATTCGCAATATCGCATTCAGAGTATAATTAAAATTCTTCGAATGATCGACTCAGTACACACCGCATATTCCATAAACGAGCAGTAGCGATATTTTTCAGCAGGAGCACGCTGAGATCCATGACATTGGCCATTTATTCTATCAGCTTTCCACTCTGTTCAATAAAGCGGGGTCAAAAAATATTTGCACTCGGTATCTCGCCGGTCGCGAATAAATCTTTCCGTTGCGACAATCAATCAAGTTGGCGTAACGGGGAAAAAGTGTAACTGAGTAGGCCTCTCGATGATGATAATGAGAAATTGTTTATTGATCATTCCGAAATGTTATGCGAAAAATGAATGATATTTATGTTTGGCCCTGGTCAGAATACTAGAGTGTAGATTTTAATCAAGATTTTTTATTATTAGAAGCTTCTCAAAAATCTAGTATTGTATTTTTTTTTCTTTTCCCTAATCTCAATTTATCCAAATGCACATTCTTGCATTTGGTTACACCGTATTCACGATGACCAGCAGTCTAAAACATGTATACATGTGTACCTTATTATTCAAAGGAACTCGGAATTTGTCTAGAATTAACCATGCTGAAAAATTTATTGATTTCCACCCTGTAATTTGATAAAGTGAATGAAATAGTCTGTCTGTATACCTTTTTTGAAAACTGAGCTTCTTGTGAAAGTTATCTAAGAAGTACACTGTGACTGTAGCATCAACAGTGGGAGAAAAACTATCAGTTACAAATAAAGAAATAAATAGGATGTGAGTAGCTGAAAAAATTCTTTCTACAATTTTGTATGACCCCATTATGTACGAAAATTAATGAGCATTATCAAAAAAATGTATTGAAATATTCCAACCCGCTTGGGTAGTTTCTTTTTCATTGCTTCTATCAGTTCAATTACAAACTGATAATACTTCATAGCCAAATGATATAACGAGTTTTTGCTATTTTCACAAAAACTGTTGATGATTTGACTTTACGATCATAGCAGTTAATTTAAATTTACCGTTGGACCAGATCACACTCATTCAATCATAACTTTTCGATATCTTCAGTGGATGATGAATATACACATTAATGCTAAACCAAATTAGAAAAAGTTCAATTATATTTATGAGTTATGTCCAAAAACAAACGACAATCCACACTCCTTATGAAGTAGCAGAATATATACTTCACTCCAGTAATCGTTATTCGGTATCAGTTTATTTTTGGATACATGCGAGATTGAATCTTTCTCCTGAAAGATGGTCTGGTAACCGAAACACGTGTCGAGGTGTCAAAATTGCGATTTGATAGGGATGAAATTTCAGTACTACAGCAAAGGTTCTAGACAGTACAGTGCAAATTCTGCGTTATCCGAAACAAAACAGATGCATTAGATTCACAAAAGTTCTGCTGAGGAATGGAAGAAATCAATAAAATAAAAAACCCCACGCTCATCATTTAAAGTCACTTCGTGTACAATCTATATACAGTTTTTTGTTTGTATTGTTATTATAGGTGAAAGCATTTTGGTTATGAAGGTACACATTTACTGAATCTATAATAAAATTTTCTGATATGCATATCCTGTAAATTCATTACATATTACAATAACTTCTCATTAGAACCTGTTGTGTTTTGTTGCTTGTAACAATGTTTGTTGGGTAAATAAAAATCAATATTTGTACGAACACATTCACACCATCCATCATCTATTTGAAGTGAATGGGAAATCAAAACAGAACCGGAATTATTGTTATCCCATATGAGGAACTACAAATCATAGCAAATTATTATTCTATTCGAAGACAAGTGTATTGTATCATAAAAAATATATCAGAATGAAAATAAAATAACATAATCATAACAGCTGAGCTTTTCAAGTGAAAAACATAACAACAATAACATTCACCACGAAACACTTATTCCTGAACTATTACAAAACGAGAAAGAAGATCAAAAGTTATTCCCCTCATAACCTCGACCATGAATAACTGAGCCAAGATAGTTATTAGTATAATTAATATCCGCGCACAGTTGGCTACTAATTATAGATAATACTATCAATTTATGCAAGTTCGTCGAGTAAATGCACTGAACAGGTTGAGAGAGAGTCCAACACAACATCATTCCGAAGATCAAAACAAAACAAGTGATTAATTTCGGAATATGCTGAAGAGAAATGATATAGAAATCACTGTTTGGAGTAACTCATCGAATAAAATGCATTAAATGAACACATTCGCATGTAGAAAAAATTATGGCTGATTTCAATTCTTTTTTCTACTATCTCAGGGAGAAAAAATGTACTTCTCCACCCTCTTTTGGCCGAGCATACCAATTACTATATCTCTTTGATTCAATTCTTTTTTCCAAATTTCCATTACTTGTTTTTCTTTTCATCTTTCACGAGCTCAGGATCAAATTGCCTTAAAGTGATGTAATTTCTATTGGTTTGCTTCAAATGGTATGAAATAAACCAATAGAAATGACGTCAGTTTGATCAAACTATTAGAACGTGAGCCACAAGCCTAAAAGATCTTGCAAAATACTATCTTCAGTTTTATAGTTCATTTTTCTACGATAACCATTTGCCACACACTCTCAATCTCTTTTCCTTTTCCTCTTCCCCTCTCTCCCACTCTCTCGTACTCGGTCAATTAGGTACTCACCCATTCTTCATCTCTCATTCTCGTTCACTCACCCATACCTTCTCACTCTCTCTGCATGTAATTCTTAATATCCCAATCCAACCATTTCAACACAAAGTAACAGTTTTTAACACTATAATAATACGAAACATAGAAATAACTTTTTTTTGATAGAGAACCTTAAGCCTAGAAATATGTATAAAAAAATCGAGAAATTCATCCTTATCCCAATAATCCCCAAACCCAGTGAGGAAATATGTAATTACTTATTACACATATTGAAAACAACAAAGATATAGTGAAACGATAGAAAAATGTGGTGTCTACAAATTCTTTGTTCTATTTTTAACGTTGAACAAACCGGTAGAGCAAACGAAAATAAAATAAATGAACAAGAAATATGAATCAGAAAACCGTTTCAACTTTTACTATCAGTGTATAGATAGCTGTATTCTCGAATGATAATGATATCCTTCTGATGTCTGGAGAATTCATGAAACTGAATACTTCAGAAATTTTAGAATTCAATAAATAAAAAATTCAAAATAATCGTTTGTTCACACAGTCTTGCAAGGTGGTAGAAATGTGTCAAATATCTAACAGAAAACAACTACTTGGATAATTTCACAACGGATATTGAAAAACATCTGACAGATACCGCAGCAACGTTTCTTAAAGAGGACACTATTGCAAGTGCTTACTGTCATCGAATAGTTGATATTACTTTTCAGTTCGATGGGAATGATCACCTGCAGACATGTTTCGAGGTTTTTTACTCCTCATTAGTGATATGGTAGGTTGGACAATAGTAAAGTGCTCCTATTCCAGTCCAACGCATTAAAACATTCAATTTATTCCTCAAGATCAGTTCAACAGTTGTTATATCTATGAGACCAATCAAATTTTCAATCGATATTTTATTAAATGTAATTGAGTGTCATAAATCTCACGTACGTGAATATTCAAAATTTAAATATATCGTTTTTATTGTACCTAATGATTGTTACTCAATAAACTATACAGTGTGGTTTTTATTAGTCCCCCCCCTGTTAACTTTTGAACGGTTTGAAGTACAAACCTAAAAAAACCGTTTGGAGGGTTTCACCGATACTACTTTTTGAAATAAAACACATTGTGATTGCTCGAAAGATGGCCCGGGGGGGCACATTAACTAAAAAATTTTAAATGGCATGGGGGGTCATGTGTCACATAGTTGAAAAGATAATTCAATTCTCTTTTCAACCATCTTAACATTTACAGAATTCCGTGCTACCAAAAAAAAATTCTGTCCCGTTATTTCACATCAAATCATTTCAAAGTTGTTCTTCTTGGCGAATTATAGGAAGCAGACCCCTTTTGATGAAAAATACAAATTATAAATTCCAAAAAAAACAAATTCATCAGTGAAATATTCACGTCCATATTAAATATTTAACTAGTTGGCTGGATTCTCTGTTTGTTGCTACCCTTCCTACCAAGAGAAGTCCCTATAGCTCAAAAATCTAGTTTGTGCTATATTTACGAAAAATACACCAATCCAAAGCCATTAGAGTAAACCATGTATCAAGTGCAGTTAGCACGTTCTAAAAAATCCACACTCCCGTTTATTAGTTCAATTTTTCCACACACACCTCGGTACAGTTTTTAATCACATCCTGTATCCTATAATAACGAACGTCTATTATCATAAATTGCAACTTATATACAATATATTTCTCACTGAAAGAGACTTAAGTAGGTATAAATAGTAATGCATTTGTGGCTTTCCTAGCAAACTAATGTATAATGTATCCATAAGCCGTTAGGAAATATTTTCACCTGGTGTCTACGGTTCAGCTGGGTGCACTACTTCGAAGAGATATAACTCACGCATAGCTTATATTACTTTTACATATTACTTTTTTTTTTTTCTTGAATAAATAGCCATCTACAGCCTTCTTCTCATTGATATCTATTGTATCTATAGTGAACTATTTCAAATGATAATGATAATAAGACATTCGTCAAGAATGCATGCTCTGTGGTATGGAATACAGACCCTGTCCTAAGCGAAAAGGAGGAATACCACCCCTCTGATTGGGAAGCATGAGCGACGCATTCACAAGATGGAAGAATTGATAACATGCAAACAACTTCTCCAAAATAATTGAATTCATTTTCTCTGATATTTGGAAATATTCCATGCTCAACAACTCCCATATAAAAAATTTCAACTGATACAGCTGCTTTCATTACTGATTGAAGGCACGTGAATGTCCTATTATTAAGTTTGAAACACTTTCGCTACATCGCTGTAAAAATAGTCTCACTATTTAAGTTCGACTCGTTCCATTGCCAAACGAAAATAAATAGAAAACAAAAGCAGGAAAATGCCATCTGCTATTCTTACGGCGATTTATTTATATTGTGATACTTTTGTTTTCATACGGAACCGTTACGAGTATAATTGTTTATTTATTTTCTTGAATCATCGTAGGATTAGGAACATCTTAATCTCTCATATTACATTCTCCGCACGTAAAGTGTGGGCTTTACCTTGCACGGGATTTTTTACTGCGACAACTCGCGTTTGTTTGCGAAGAGTCTAGACTAGATCAAATGAGGGTTTTGCATTTATAAACGAAGTTCATCAGTCAATACAGCCTTTAAGAGCTACTTGCATGGGATTGCCGTGAAAGTTTTGAGCAACCATTGGTCGAAAACGCCTCGAATAATAATTATGATCATTGTTAAAAAAAAATCAGGATTCCATCAACAATAATCGTTGAGAACTTCGAACATTGCCCATTTATTCAACAGGAATTTTGCACTTAATTCATTAAAATAATCCGTTCTCGGCAAATACTGAACACTTGGATTAGGCGCACGAACCAGCAGTTTAAAAAACCACCGAATTTTTTTCATAACCCATTGGAAACTACTGAAATCACTTATATCGTAAATTGAAAACACTGCCCTTCTATTTATATTAGCGCAAAGTAACTTTTTGTGAATCACTCACCTGCATGAAAGTTGTGAAATGTCCATTGGTTTTTACTTTGGTTCTAGGTGGTATTTTATCTTGTTTTTCAATGTGCATTTGTTGTGTCTCTCCGTACAGTGTTATTTCTGATCCTCTGAAACCATTACAGCCTAAGTCGGTTTTGATAGGTCCATCTGCAAAAGAAACCTTATATAAAATTACGGTTCGAAAGGAACATATTATACAATATTTTCAGTTCAGCAACAAGACACTAAACCCTTGGAAAAATTGATGATTTGCATAAGTTTCGATTTGAATACGAATAGATTCCATACACTGAAACATGGCCAGAGCCAACTGATAACATGGCCAGAGCCAACTGATAAACGGATAAGTGAAGTGATCGTACTACTACTATTATGTTATAATGAACCTTCAATCAAAAATGATGTTCATAATCTTGGGAAATTTCCTTCAGATATTCTGAAACAATCTAATATGTTTCAGATTACACAGTTTTAAGTCAGATAGAATGCGGTTAAAAAAATATTCGAGAAAATCATGCAACTTTTCGTGAAAATTGGAATGAAAATTGATGATGAAACGGAATTATTGGCTTATTTCACGAACATGAAAGTTGCTTGAATAACCGAAGGAATTAGGAATTCGTAGAACATCAACAAGGGGTTTTGCATATCTCCAGGTAGAATGTGGTAACTTTCAGACATCGTGAGAGAATGAAATCGCGCAGTGTTAAGTTTGGAAAATAAGGATATCCACATAAGTATATCCACATGTGCCGTAGTGGTTCGCAGTGTTTCACGAGACTCTCGAAATTCGAGATTTCTCGTCTCGTCTCGATTTCGATTTTCGATCTCGAAAAAATATATGTGTTGCAATAACTCACAGATCTAAGTAAGCCAGAAATGAGAAAATAAAAAACTATGCTAAGAAATTGATTTCTATTGTATTCTTTAAATATGTTAGTCCAGGCTCATTACTATATGACTTCTAAGACAACTATTGAACCTGAACTGCTGTTATTTTTTACATTACGCCCATAAAATATGGCATAAATTCGTTAATTCTGAATATGAATATATTGAAAGAATCCTTATATTTTCCGAAGTATTAGTTTTTGAAAATAAATACGGTTATCAGCATTTGGGTAAAAATTATATTTTTCAAAGGGAGACCCAGTGCATTTTTCCATATTTGGTGAAGGATCATCCTCACGAATTCAGTGATACATACTTACTAGTTTCAATAGGATTATGTCAAACAGCTGAGCAGATATGGATAAAAAACTTTTTCTTAGTCTAATGAGTCCCAAGAAATGACAAAAACAGAAACACCAATTGTAATTTTACCTGCGTGGTAGATACAAATAATTGTGGAATGAAAAGAACACAAAATGCAGAGACTATCAAGTTCTCGGCCAAATGAGACTTTTTCAGGAAATAAACTTCAGAAAACCCAAAACGTAGCTAACAGAATGGGAAGAGTTTACTGTATTCAACTAAAATTATTAGTAGCTCCCGAAAATATAAGTTTCAGACAAATTGTGCTACAGAGGCACGTTAGTGAAATCTGCTCATCAAAAGTACAAAATTTATTTATGCAAAAAAAGAGTGACTCATTGAAAAAACGTGGTGACTCATCTGGGAACGTTACATCAAATTTGAATTTCCATTGGCGTTTTTAATTTTGCTTGTAATGTCCTCAACAGTCTTCCCAATCATCACATTCAATGTGTAATGAGAACTCATTCGATATCGTATATTTTGTCTATTCTCAGCTTAGACAGGATGACAGCTTCACATTAGTTTTCAAGTCAAATGGCGCCGTGTTATTAATTTGCTTTCAGATTATTTCTTTTTCATTGAATACCTCAGATAGGAATGGATTCATGCCCTATACTAACTACAACTCTAACAGCGCTGAACGTTAGTTTAATCAGATAGTTATTCCAAACGTATCTGAAAATTATCGACCAACCATGAAGTTTCATTGTAGAAATACGAGATATCATGCCTAGTTTCAGTTTGTTGCATTGATTATTTTTGATCCTAATGAACAAAAACTCAAATCCAATTATAATTTACCTACTAATTTCGAACAATTGGCCCCTAATATATAATATGTCGAACATATGTAAATCTCTAGAGTTCGAACAAGCTCAATCCGAATCATCAATCGCCTTATACGTACAGTACATACCTGGATACAGACAAACTCATTATTTTTATTGGGTGAACAAAATAAAAGGTTTCGCCTACAGCCGAAAGGAGTGTATTTACTCAGCGAGGAACGTGTATTTCGCCATTACTTTGATCGGTCGAATTAAAAATATTTATGGCTGTCAGATTTTGATTTGTGTGGCTCGTTCGCGAAATTATAAGCCGTTTCGAATGTAACGCTAAATATGAAATACCGCCGATTTTTGACCTAACTCAAATTGAGTTATTATTATTATTAGAGAGCGTACTTGATTGAAAATTGGCCTTGGGGGTGCTCTGTTGTTTGTCTGTACTCCCATGATTGATGGATACAGCGTGGTTCCTTTATTATCACTCAATCAACCTTGCTTAATAGAGTTAAAAAATTATGCGAGTGGGCGATGGGTAAATGAATGTTCTTTGCACTTGAATGCAACAGCATCTCAATACAATCTGTCAGCAAAACTTTATCTTGGGAAAGCAAGCATTTATCGATTCTGCAAATTTTACAGTCTTATGTCAAAAATTACGGAAGGTACAGGGGTGTTTCTACGAGAAATTTTGATTTTTCAGAGCTGACTTCATTTTCAGGAAAAAACTGAATAAATGGTAAAATGATTGCTTTGATTACGAATCTGAAGACAATTCCGACCCAACTTACCTACTAATATAATTTTGCTAGGAAATGTGTTTCCATCGGTGCTGGCGTTCAGTATATACCAATGGAAATGAACAATTCTACAAATTTCAGAATACTACAGCAAAAACAACGGAAGTTATGGGGGTGTTTCTATCACATACTGGGTGAACTTTCACCACTTAACGAAAATAAAATGGGGAACTGGTCTATCATGTGTGAAACTTCAGAGCTATCCGTGATGATTTATACAAATTTGTACCACAGACTTATAGAAACACCACTGAAGTATGGACATAGCGTGAACACAGCTATATGCTCTCATCCACATGCGCTCCTGAATTGTCTCACGTTACGATCGCCAAGTGCAAAATAGAAGAGAATCAAGGATGGTTGTTGCAGAGATTTTTCAACTTGCCTTTTTCGTACATCCACTGCACAACGAATACCCACTACATGTGTTGATACAAAGGAAGCTAATTTTCGGTGTAAGTGGTCGTAGTTTATCCTGTGAAGTGGAATGATACAGAAAAAATATGTCAACGTGACGTTGCATTAACATTCACGAAATAATTTTGAATTTTTACGTTTGAAATGAAACGTCTAGATACCGCATCTAACTAAATGTCAATTTCATCTTCTGGTCGAATATAAAAAAATGGCATTTTCAAATGTCAAAAGGGTATTAATTTTGTCTGATTTAAACGAAAAAAATAAATCTTTTACAGGTAGAATCCTCGAAGAAAAATTGTCTTTGGTTTTTTGATAAATGAAAGTGTTTTTTTGTCAATTTTGAAGTGGGTCAGATAATTATGATTGGCACCCTCCCTCTTGAAAAGTGACAGGGATGCCAGGTAGTCCAGTAATTCTAAAAGAAGCTGCAGTGGATCAAACCAATTACATTAAAGATGATAGCATGAGGAAAACTAATTCTGATTTGGAATAAACGTCGAAGTAGTGAGTTTTGGGTAATTCTTTAATGAAGGACCCCGTAGGACATCGTAGTTTCAGTATATTCTAGTCGATAGAAATGTATTTTGTTACTGGATAACTCTCTATGTTTGTACTATGAATTTTAAAAATTTTGGAAGTACCTCTATAATGAAAACAATTGACAGATCGATTTTGACTAAAAAAGAATAATTCATTGGTACTGTTGATTCAACAGAAAATAAAGTAACTTTGTGATGAATTCAGTTGTTCAATATTACCTTTCATTTAGATACAGGGTGCGTTGATTTTTTTATCTGCTAGCATATCATCGTTATGTCATTGTATTTTAGTAACATAATGAAGTTCATTATGGTCCTGGGACCATATGGGTTGTTTATAGAATAAAACAATTGATTTCGAAAAGTTATGTTACAGAATTTGATTCATAGAAAGGTATTCTGAAGTTTTGTTTAATCGATAGTAACAACCCCACATATCGTAGTACAGTAAACTTCAAAATTGCATATCTTAGAAACGCTACATAAAAAATTGCAAAAACTTCCATAGATAATATTCGATATTTTCGAAATGGTATGAGTAAAATTAGGTCCAAATAACTCGAATACTTTTTGAGATATTCAATAAGAATATTAAGACTGACCTAAAAAAAAATCTCGAACCCTGTATCTTAATGAAAGGTAATATTGAACAACTGAATTCATCACAAAGCTTCATTATCTTCTGTTTAATTATGATTATCAATGAATAATTTTTGGGGTCGATTGATTTCATTACAGAGGTATTGTCTAATATTTTAGAAATTCATATTTCAAACAAAGAGAGTTATCAAGAAACAAAATACGTTTAAATCGACTAAAACAGACTGAAGCTATGATGTCTTAACAAAATATGACTTGTTCGTTCTAGAATAATCGTAGAAAAAAAATCCGAATAAGGATCTTTTTTTCATATAAATGAAATCATATGCTGAACGATCAGTCATAGCAATGGGAATGTAACAGGAGTATATTTTGCTAATAAGCCTCAACAATAAATTTTTTAGGAGGCATCACATATAGATCATCTAATATAGTAGAGGCAGTAGAGAGTACAGAAGAGAACAATGCCTTCAAAAACTCAAATACACTTTTGAACAGGCATATATTTTCAGTTGTTTCAGAATAAAGTGAAAATAATTTGACAGATTTTTCGAAAACTTGTTGCCAGGCAATAGACATGAGAGCCCGAAGGGCTCGAGTGGCTATTGCCAAATAGCAACAAGTTTGAAAAAAAATCTGGAGAATTATTTTCTACTTTATCGAACTCTCGTGTGGTATTCGATAAATTATTTCTTGATGCCCCAATCATAGACCTATTCTCTATACATATAACATTTTTATTTCAACAATTTACTTGAACCACTATAAACAGAATGAAGTTTGGAACTTGAATTTCTCATCATGAAATATATCATTATTATGGATGTTTTGTCCTTGGCTAGAGGATTCCGTATCATTGTTTTGATCTGTTGGATTAAAAGCTATTGCTTTCTCTCTGTCCCTAGGTTATCAATTGAAACTGTTTTCAAATTGACACGTTACTCAAAATAGTATTCTTACATGCATTTTCGTTGATTTTCTTAAAATTTCATCGAATGATGATGTACTAAACCGTTTTCGAATAATATTTTCATTTTCATGCAAACTGATGACAGACGTCAGCGGCAATTTTCGAAGTAGAAAATCCCCACTATAATATGCTGTGATTGGCCTGAACGTACATACATGAATGCTTTGAATTGATGGTTTCGATTGGTTGCCAGAATTGTCAAAAAATAATCGTTTAAATATGCTAAAACGTCAGAAATATACATATCTGCGTTCAATCACCATTACTCTTTATCAAATGCAAGTCGACAATCTATCAATCCCAATACCCAATCGCAATGCTTGTATGACCCATTTGATAAAGTGGCGTTAATGTTTAGTTGCAATAATTACTACTTATAATATCATGAATGCAAATGGATGTCAATCAATAGAAACAAGATCTAGCTTGAGATAATGCTAATATGACTGACAATTATTTTGTACAATATTGTTCAAGTTTTGAATGGAGTTGGATTCGATAACATGTATTTTGAATTTGAAATAAATCAGACATATTTATGTCATACGACCGGTATCTGTCATAATTTTATTTATTATTCCTATTAAATTTAGCTTATCTAAGCGATCATCTCGGAGGAAAATATTCAAATTATTACTCAATACACGTCTAACATAATGACATATTACTATTTTTCGTTGCAGCAAGACACATACATAATTCGATGTCAATGTGAAAACCGGTATTATTTTCATTCAGAAAGCTCATAAGACCAGTAGTGAGCTGGATGAAGAAATATGTTTTTTAGGTGGTGTGGGTGCGTTTTCGATATTAATGAAAGAACTTATGGAAGACATTAATAATGTTGTTGCTTCAACATGTCGAACAAAATTACCTGTTATATTCACAATTCTCATTTATGAATCAACATATACCCAACAAGTACTTTGGAAGTAAACTAATGTTATCTTTCCAAGTGATTCATTTCATAAAGTTTGATAATTGCTAATGATGATAATTGTATACTGAAAATTCATAAGAGCCACTCAGGAGAGGATTCATAACAAAATTTTTCAATCTTTTTTTAATGATCCGTAGAGTACCCAAAGTTGTGGTGAAATCAACTTCTATTTCTTCAAATATTAAATAAACATAAAAATCCAATAACTTCAAAAGTAGTTATTTTCTGAGTGGGCCAATGCCTCTTGGAAAACCATAGGCGTGCGAGAAAGTGCACTATGGGCCAGTATATTCGCCAATGGGCAATAAATAAATAAGTTCACTCACTTGCATTTCGCCAACGAGGATAGTTTTCCCTATTGGGTTAGGTCAACAACACAATATAGAGTTTTCTCTCAATGGTGTTATGCCGTTTTACTATATTTATATATTTCTCGTATGCCAAGGGCCATTAGGAAGAATAATCTGCTATAGTTTGGTGTTTGAAACAGAAAAAATATCATTCACTATTTTTTGAAGAATAAATAATCAACAAAAATATACAGTGCGTATTTTTGAATAATAATAAAGTTGAAAAACTCTTCTCTAGCAGAGAGCTCAACAACCGCAGAGGAAACCACGACTACATAATGAGGTTCATAGTATTTTTACACACGCATCAGTGTTTGACTCGACTTAACAACCATATAAACACCGAATAAACATGATACACCTCGAAAAAATCCACAGGAAATAATTAATTATCTGTTTATTATAATCATGAGAAATTAACGATGAACATTGTGTAAACAGTTCCTCGAGAACCGTAAGCTTTCCAATGCAATTAGCATAACCATTGTAATTCGAGATTGGTCTTTTCAAATCGGTCTCGCTAGGTCAAGCTCATCAAATTAAAAATTAATGGGATCTATCGATTACGGAATTCATTAAAATCAAAACAAACTGAAACGGAATGAATTATTTATGAGTGGCGATGCGTATGGGCAAGTTTGAACTAGCAGGGACGTAGCAGACATTTTTTATACCAGTATAAATGTTTCTAACATCAGAAACATCATACTCCTTGATATGAATAAAATCGACGATATAGATGTAACGGATCCTTTTGGAGACAAGTCTTAGGAAAAACATTTCCACCAAGTGGAAAATATATAGCAAATATCTGACAGAAAACAACTATTTTCCTGGCTAATACTTTTTGATCTAAAATTAATTACCAGGTTTATGAAGTCGCGATGCAGGCATAATAGAAGTAGCGTATGACACAGGTGTACCAGTGACTTCAAAGTACTCGTAACGTTTAAGGGCTATTTTCGTTGCGCGTACCTTGAAGGCTCACTTGTACACGTGAAGAACTCTGCAAATTGAGCGTAGATGACTCTGAAGAAACAATACAGTCATTACTAATTCATACTTTGGATACTGAAACCAACATCCGAAGGAGTTTTTGCATCGTTGGACACTACGTGAATCATTACCGTGAATATGCTGTATTACGCCCAACTTCTCTTACTCACCGTCGATTTTCCTGTATCGCACTAACAACAATTGCACTGTTCAACCAGTTGTAATAAACACCTTCGGAAAGATGCCTTCCGCTATTGCTGTATTTCTGAAATTATCAGATCCGCAGCAGTTTCCGGCCATTGCTTTCGAAGATCTTCAGCATCTCTATTAGCAAATTCAGGAGCAAATGGAAGTCCTCAACTGTTACTATGGGTTACATCGAGGATTACATTGAAATTAAAGATAAAATTGCTGATAGAATGTTTCCTGGTATGAGTTCTAGTTCTGCACCAGCATTATTTGGATCATCCCACTTCAATAGCACCATCATTGGATAGCGATGAAGGACCTTCCATAGCTGGACTGAATACTTTGTCAGTAACTTCACAGGGAATTGATATTGTCAATTGCATAACTGATAACGTTTATACATAATTCCTTCTGAATAGGTGTTGTGTATATTATAATATCTGAGTAAAGTGTTTCTAATGGAGAGATTTATATTATTGAGTATCCATCATCTCAATTATGTTACGTTTAACGCTCTCATCTACAGTTGCCATGGAAACTCCGACAACTACCGAAAAATCAAACTTTAAGTGTGAATTCCTGCGAAATATATAAGGTCGTATTAGGGCAGTTGCAAAAATAGAAAATGATTGGCTATATTTTGACCCCTCTGTATATCACAGTGCTGCTAACGAGCTGTTTATTAGGTTTCGCAAGTTGTGAGAAAAGCAACGTTCAAATACAATCGTGCTATATTGTGGGATGTGAATTTTATTTTTTGTCGGATCGTTTCACGATGATCCGTACTTACAGTGCGACTAGTTCGCGATTTTATTGAGGTCACGATCAACTATATCAAAATTATCTATTTATTGGATCAAAATATTGTCAACTCACTTTTTTCTTTTGTTGATCCATTCAGGCCGCAGAGTGGACAAGCTTCGTTGGTGAACATACAGGAATAGCACCTTTCGTGACCACAGTTATCTATGAGCCGCCTCTTTTTACCTTTGTCGAATGGCATTTCACAGCTAGGACACGTCGTACCAGCTGTGTGTTCTTGTTCTAGTAGTCGCCTTATAGCTGCCAAATCTGAAACAATACAAAAATTATCATCAGCAGTTTTCTTCTCCTAATAGAAGTACAAAGAATTTTTCTAAAAAAAGAATATCCACAAGATATACAGTATCTCGTGGTAATCTAGTTGGTATGGTTTGACTAAAGACCTGTAAGAATAACCTATTGAAAGTTTGATGACTGACTAGCGAAATATTTTAAATTATGCAAAATTGTTAGTTTTTCAATTGTACTGCTGCCAATGTGGATTAATGCGATTAAAATGAAAATGTTCAGCGATTTAGCCGATTCGAAATCTATGAAATTTTTACTCTCATAACTTGAATTAGTAGCTGTAACTTGATCGAAGTAATAGTTATAAAGGATTATTCACCTTCACCAGAATTCATATCCCTACGTAATACCATCATTTCACCCGATTTGTTCATACCTACCCGATTTATTTATACTTGCCCGATTTATCCGTCCTTACCGGAATTTTTAAAACTTTTGTACTTTTATACGATTACGATTACTTTGAACGAAACTAAATCAGGAGTCTCACAAGGAAGTATTCATTCTAGGATCCTTGATGTTTTCGATGTTTATATGTCAAGTCCTACTCTATGCAGATGACATTCAAATTCACTTATCTGCATGGCGAGACCGATAAAATAGAAAACTGTATCAATCATATCAACCAAGAATTACATAATACGTTTTTGTTCAATCCAAAAATCACAGTTTGACAATGAACCCTTTTAAAACAGTTACAATAAGCCTCCTCAAGACCCTCAAGGCAAAAAACGGAAATACAAAGTTATCATAGGCTCTCATTGAATAATACTGGAATCGGATAGGTTAATTAGGAATTAAAAGTCAATACCAAATTATTTCTCAATTGAGTTATATTTTACTTTATCGCTTACATGTCATCTATTTACAATTCAAACATTCTCAAACAAGTTTTTTGTGAAAAACATAATTTTTATGTTGTCCTGTAGTTAGGAAATTGAGTATCACCTGAGGTATTTTAAGTACCTACTCTAACAATTTGATTATATTACCAAACATACATGACAATTTTTGGGAACGGTGCATGGACGATAGCTGTAATTCTACTAGAATTGTTCCCCACGTTCCACAAAACTTATATTTCTAGTGATCTTTTGGAAAATTACACGGTATTCAGTATTGGGTAGGGCAAAAATCGAACAGATCTATTGAAACGCTTCTATAGCAGATTTTGGAATGACTGGATCGAACGTATATTACTTATGTCATACATTTTTGGGCAATTTTTAATAATATGTATCCAGATTTTTATGAGAAACTCAGTCATTTATTGGACTTAACAACAAAGTTCCTGCAAACAACTTTTGCAAAAAAAATTGCAAAATAAAAATCTGATTCATCTGCTTCCAACAGCCATTAATCGATAATTGATTTCACAGTTCTCACCCAACTTCTCACAAGACTTCAAAAAATAACCGTGATTAACGAAATGAATTCAATTACTGCAGTTCTAAATCAACCAAGATTGTTAACCGATGAAAACACAATGAAACAATCAGGAAGCTTTGGTCATTATAATAACCATCAACGGTAATAGGGTTTTAGAAAGTTTTACATGGGCTCAGTTAATCGACTTTCAATTATTTTTCTTTCCTATTATGTGATAAATTGCCACTCGACGAAACAATAGTTATTCAACTGATAATGAAAACAATATGGAAAATTTCACGCATCACCTGGCTTGAAATTTAGGTACAGTCGATGATGAATTGAATATCATTAGTTTATTCGAAGAGATCAGTATCATAAACCGTCCACTGAGTACTAAAAATGTACAGGAATAACGCTCTATGGTGGAACAAAGGCCATGAGAAATCAAGACAAGAAGTTTGACGACTAGTCAATCGAGCTAGCAACTGGGAACCCCATAGGGCTTCTCTAACAAACCATAATAAGGCGATCAGAAAGGCAAAGCGGAAATCTTGGAGGAAATTCTGATGATTCTCTCCAGAGAGTCGATTGCTGAAATTGGATTGATGAAACGACCCGACGGCACATTCGCGACCTCTGGAAAAGAAACGATAAAGCTTCTGATAGAAAACCACTTTCTTGGAAGCAATCGAACTCCCCTTTGGGGGCGCCAAAAGTCCGAGAAGAAATGAATGGGAGGTCGCTAAGAAGGTTATCGAAATACCGGAAGTTGAATGGGCACTTAAAATATTTCAGCCATTCAAATCCCCTGGTGAGGATGGTATATTTCCAGCTCTGCTTCATAACAGACTGGAATTTCTTCTACCTATCCTGATTAAACCGTATAGAGCTAGTCTGGCGTGGAATTATATCCACACAATTGGTTGTCTGCTAGGATGGTATGCATACCAGAAGTGGACCGCACAGACGCACACTTCAAATCGGTACAACAAATCAGCCTGACATCCTTCCTGTTAAAAGGACTTGAAAGGATCCTCGACGAAGATATCAGACGGAAAGCCTTTTGCACGTTCCCCATGAACAACCTCCAGATTTAGCATTACATAATCTTGTAGAGAAAATCACCCAATCACTCAATAACAAGGAGATTGCGGTTGCCATTCTCGATTTCGAAGGAGCATTTGATAACGCACTAACAAACTCTATTCGATCAGATTTGACTGAAAGAACACCAACCAACCATATCAGTCTAGATCTACGCCATGCTCATGAACCGGACTGCCACTACATCTCTTAAGATGAGGTCATAAGGTTCAGGGTCTCCAGGGGATACCCATAAGGTGGGGTACTTACCCCCTTTTAATGGTTGTCTTCGAGAGGAGAGGGGTGGAGCTTCAGGCTTATGCAGACGACCTTGGCAAGGACCACGCCGAGAAAGGTAGCGTCTCATATCATCCAAAGAACGTTGAACGACGTTCACAGTTGGTGCCAGAGGAAACAGATGTCTGTCAACTGTGATAAAACCCTTCACCAGTAAAAGAAATCTAGAAGACCTAACTCCACTTTCTTAGGAGAGGTTATTTCCTTTGCAGCAGAAGTAGAATATCTAGGGGTTACCCGTGATAAAAAGCTCACATGGAATGCTCATTTGGAAATGGTTCTCCACAAAGCCAAAATTTTCTTATGGACTTGTAGGAGGATTTGTGAGAATCTTGGGGCCTAGGTCCCAAACAAATCCAATGAATATATGTGATGGTTGTTAGACCAATGATCACATATGGTTCCATTGCCTGATGGCCGAAAACTTCACAGCGAACGGCCCAGGAGAAGCTCTAAGTGTGCAGAGACAGGCTTGTGTAGCGATCACTGGTGCTATCAGCACCACACTGTCAGCAGCTATAGAAATCCTACTAGACCTACCTTCTCTTCACATCTTCTTGGCTAGATAGACATCCTACAGAATCATGCACATTGCCAATAGCATGCAACAGACTTATACACTAATTGGCCTCGTCAAGAAGCTGTGTTTATTTGGTGAAACATGAATTGGTATGAGCCACAATAGACCCTTACGGGTCGCAGTGGAGGATCGAGCAGATCTGCTCATTTTATACCTAACCTATCCTATCCTGCCTTTTTGAAGACAGACCATATTTTCACTACAAGTGGGTATGAAAGAAAAATGGTGTATAGACTGCACTGAAAAGTGCAAAACATAACATCTCAAAACTTCTTCTGTTGGGTTCAAGATTACAAAACATTGAAAAGAAGTGGAGAGAGCATTCAGCAGACGATATCGACAAAATTGAGATAAAGTTTGATGTGAAGTCATTGCAAATCGCGTCGAAAAAAAAAGAGATAGAGGAACGCCAAATATTGAAATAGTTTTTATCAATGTTCCTGAATTTCCTTGCTGAATACATGATATTTTGGAAGGCATTGAAACGTGTATGAATCAATTTCTTCGTTATCATTGATGCCTTATAAGTTCTCAGAAAAAGACAAGAATATAACCTTTGTTAAATGAGCAAATGTTACGTGACAACAGCAAATATAAAAGTATGATTTTCGAAAAATGGTGAAAAGCACACATGCATGATGGATTCAAACCTTTTGAGCGTCTAATCAAGTAGTAGTCATTAATTTATCAATTAGTAGTTTTATAAAACGCGGTCCTGGCCATATTTTCTCGATTATCTCAATACAATTTGCGAAATCAAATGACCTGCCTTCCATCCGCAAGCCGCTAATAGAGATTCACTATGTACCGTTTTGTGGCCGTCTCTTCAATTCGATGCTCGCGAGCAGATTGCAACCGCACATCTTACCGTTAATGCTGATAATAAATTTCGACCAGCCTTTAAAAAATTTGCGGGTAGACAGGTTGCCTCATTAGCAACTCTATATATCACCGAAAAGTAGACCTTTTCAATTAATTTTAATCAGAAATATTCGTTTTGAAAACCGTAAATGAAAGTCAACCCGAAAAACACGCCGTAATATGCATTCAACATTACTTTAAAAATACAAAGTGTTTCAAGTATGAACGTAACTGGTGTTTACCAATAAAAAATAGCGTTCTCTTCTGTTAATTGTACCACAAATTGTGGAATGTTTAGTTGTAAAAGATGTTGAATGTCGTAGAGGAATGCAACTTTCCCTTGAACTGATAACCTTTCACGGTATTCTGTCGAAATTTCGGCGAATACGCATTAACCGTGTATCTTAAGAGGTTTTTATATTATTCACGAGAGCTCGCAATGAAACACGTTCCCAACAAAGTGGAAAAGAAGTGAACTACCGATTTATATGACCTACTTTGGATATTGAACTGAACATTGAGGAGAATACAGTGACTTCAATTTAATACAAGAATTGAATATAAACCAGAATATATAAGTGCACCAGAACGGATAATTTTATGGTGCACTAGTGTCATTACCTGTCTACTTAATAATATGTCACTGATACTTCTCTATAAATCGCAAATTGTATACTTCTTTAGCAAAAACTACCATATTTCTCAAACGAGAAAGTTGATTATAAACCGAAATATTAGCTGCTTACCGTGTCACAAAATTCAAACTTGAGGACGAGAAGTTGTTATCAAGTGAAATAATTTAAATATTTGGCATATTCGGTGCCTGCCAAAGAGATGACTTGATTCATCTGACTTTGGAAGACGTGGAAGATAATGGCCTGTTTTCGATAGTATTCCTTCGAGATGGCAGTAATAACAAATCAAGAAGTTTCACAATTACAAAGAAAAGATTTCCCTTTGATCAATAGACTTTTTATCGTAAATAATTATATTAATCTAAAACCAACACAAATGAATAGAAAAAGATTATTTATTGCGTACCGAAATGGTATTAGATGTTTTGATCAACATGCTCGGTGTCATAAAATCAGTGGTACAACAAAGCAGATTGCTGAATATCTCAACCTAGAAAATCCAGAAGATTATACTAGACACGACTTAGGACGATCTTCGGCAACTATGTTAGTCGAGGACGGAGAAAATTTGCTTACTCTTAAAAGAAACTAGCACTTGAGAACTCAGTTATTGGTATGTACTGAAAAAAAAATCAAAGGTTGCAGACCAATAATAAAATATATGAATATTTCGTAACTGTAAAACAATGTTATTTTCAATGAATTTTATATAGTCACAAGTATATATTCATAACAAATGCAAATATGGTTAGATAATGATTCTGTCATTAACATTACTTTTTCAAATACCATTTTTATGTATGTTGAAAAAAAGTGTTTTGTCAGTTATTTTTATTTTACCATTTTACCATCTCCCATGCAAGAAAATATATAATAAAAATTTGGATGGGGGCACTCTTGATTGAAGGAAATTAACACATTTTCATAGAGATGAACATTTTTCAAAAATATTGCCCCGATATTGCCTGAATTTGTCGTTTTTAGAAAATTAGTTCATACGCCAATGATATCAAAGCTTGTTGAGAACTCTATTTTTATTAAGTTTGAATCCACTATACAGGAAAAAAAACAAAGAACATATACTATAAATTCATGCACATCGCCTTGCATAAATTAATTGTAGACTATATTATATAACTCAATAAAATAAATAAATCGATCTCAATAAACGTGATGATGAGATAAAAATACAATAGGATTAACCTTGGCTAGATTAAATCACTTTCATTTAGTCGTAAATGCAAAGCTCACAATTAATGCTACACAGTCGTTTCAATTTAAATAATAGAAATATGGCATTTGAATCATCAAATATTTTCAGATGGCAATGACAAACAATTGAAATACTTTTTTAAAATAACAATAAAGCAGTAACAAATTCATTCCACAAATGAAATAATATTGATTAGTTCAATTGACTTGGTGGAAACCATTTCTCTTAATATTACTTTACATATCGATATTTGGAAATCACCTTAAGTTCTCAAGTCAACAATTACAGGCCTTATAGGGGTGTTTCTATGGAAAGTGAGACAATATTTTATTGTGCAAATCTGGATATTTTTGTACCGTAAACATTCTTGACGTATTTTGCCTCCTATACTATAATTTTTTGTAAATGTCGACGGTTCCATGGTTGCTGCAAAATAACCCCTTCTAGGTCATTTCGAAAATTCGATGTTACTATACATTCTGCAAATTGAACAAATCTACAACATAAATTAAGGAAGTAACGGGGGTGTTCCATGATAAGTGAGACACTCTGTATAAACAGCGATTATCGAGTAACTCGTTCATCAGAATTTTTGTATGTTTCCATTGAAATATAATTTTTAAAATTCAGAACACATCATGACCAATCAATTTGAATCATCGCCAGTGGAGTAGAACATTCGGTAAAAGTGCAAGTGGACAGAAATTTCCTTATTTTGGATAGCATACCCCATAATTACGTGTTTGATTCGTATTACGTATTACTTCGGAACAATTTGTATAGGTTTTTGCTTTATTGCGATTATTGCAAAAAAAATTATTTATGGTATTCTTGGGATCAAAAATCACTTGTGATGAAAACTCTTGTGCTATCTGCAAATGAGCGAATTGCCTTAGATACAGACTTCAAATGTCTTTCTCTAACCAGGTCGTGAGGGCAAACCCCTCTTGACTTCCTGCGGGGTACGCCCATGCTAACGATTATCATTCGAGAGAACACAAACACAGTTACTACTTTTGAACTCATTTGTATTTTGTGTACGAAGTGAAGAAACAAGTTCTCTCAATTGCTTATAATTGCCGAAGTGCCTCGCTAGATTACTGATTAGGAATCTATAAGAGAGAGAATCGTTCGTTCACAGACGTAAGGTCGAGATTTAATGAAGCACACTTTTTGCTCGAATAGCTGTATTTTCAAAAATGGCAACAATTAAGTACCACCTATGTGTTGTTGATATAGAATAGATAAGGATCAATGCTCAATTAACAATCTAGGTGACATATCTCCAGATGGCGATTCTTGATCGTTGGACTAATTTCTAATATGGACAATGGAAATGTAAATTTTTGCGAAGGGATTTATCAGGACTCCGGAGCATCATACTGTGGGTCCTAATATGGAGGTTCTTCAATGGTATAAGTCAAAGAAAGTTAATATGATTACATGAATGACTTTCAGAACAATACCAGGTTGTTGTCAAAGGTGATATACAGTGCTTTCCATTTAAAACGAGCCTCCCTGAATAACTGTTGGTACAATGATTTTCAGGAAAAATAAAAAACACGTCAACAATAGTATACAGGAGGACACATTTTGACATATTCACATTTGATCTAACTATCCCTATCGCACCCCAAGAGCATGTACCAATTTTTTCAAATGAATCACCCTATATTATTTCGCATTATCAGATGCTCCATGATGAGCAGATTTCAACAAAGAATAAAACATATGGTCTAAAGCTTATGGTTTGGGATCTACAAATCATTTGAGTTGAAAACGAGCCACCCTCAGTTATACTGGAGGCCACATTTTGAAATATTCGATCTAGAGACAAATATGTGGTTTTTTCATTTGTGTAATTTTTTATTTTTTAATATTGGTTGTTTTTAAGAAAAAGAGTAGACACAACTTTTATGAATGAAGCAAGAAGTAGAAGCTTAAAATATTCCCGATATGCAATGAAAATTCAAGTTTGATATATAACCCAGTAATGAAAATCAATGAGTTGCATCGGAGCATCACTGAAATTGTCAATAACAATAAAATCCGTTCTCTTCGCGCACATAATACGTCTTTGAGTACACTGTACGAGAGTTTATGAAGGAGTATTATCATTATTAGATAAAACATTCAAATTTCTTTGTGTGTTTTGGTTTCTACGGACTGTTTTCTTTAGAATTCGAATCATTGAGTTTTCGAGTTAATTTTCAATTCATAAAAATAACGAATGGAAATAAATGACAAAAAATTAAATTCGTTTTCAATTACAACTTTTTAGTGGACAAAAAGTTTTTCAATAAACTTTCCCTGAGATCTATTAAAATTTTTTGAAGAATAACTTTCTCTCTTCCCACTCGATTTATGAGATCAACACTACCACCTGTGCGGCAAGTTTTTCCAGAGTTGATGTAAAAAGGTCATCAGGCTTGTAAGGACAAAAAATAATAACAATACAAGGAAGAAAATTAAATACATACATTCGTAATTGATGTTTGATCCAGGACATCTCTATGTTCCTGTTGATTCTTTATATAATTATAAAAACATGTACAAAAAAATCACAAAAAACTGACCATATTGTACTATAATAAAACTTATACATATTTCAATTCTCTCAAGATTATGGGACTGAAATTTTTCAACCCACTTCCTGATGAAAGAAAAAAATGTGAATTGGAATCTCCATTCAAGAGTAGCTTGAAATTATATTTAGATTATTTTATAATGTGAACGTAATGTGAGGTAATGTGTTTGTTGTATTGCTTTGTGTATTGTGTTCATTTTTTGTAGCTTATATAATTGTATTGTATCTTGAGCCTTTTCACAATACAACTTGAGATGAATGAAACTTTGTTTTAATTAAGTATTTTGAATTTTTTTATTCATGAACGAACATACAACTGATGTGACTTTTCAACAAATTCAAGTGTCAGACTGACACTCTTCCTAATCGTATTATCTCTTTTAGTGTGTTGCCAGATCTTATAAATATACGGAAATAGTAGAAATCAGTACAATAATTTTAGTGTCTATTCAAGTGTTTTTATTTTTTTCTTGCCATTTTGACTATTCCTATACAATCATGTATTGTCTGAAAGGACATATGAAGGAATTGAATTAAATGTCTTGGTATCTGAAAATTCAGTTATGTAGTTTAAATGCACCATAAATATATTTTTTGAAATCCATAACATAATGAACAGTTTTGTTTTCCACCAAAGGTACTGTCTACTATGAAGTGAACCAGTTGCTACTATAGGATCAATAAAGTTAACGTGAAAAATTGCTCTCATTAATGATGTGAACTCTATCTACTGCAATTTTCAGCACCACCAGAAATAATGGGTTTCCAAGTTAATAACGGTATAAATATGTACCCAGAATAAATAAATGAATAAAACGAACAATGGAAAACAACATGAATTATATGTACTGAGTGCCTATTTGTTTTTTACCATGAAATGATGCAGCTTATCAATTAAAAAATATTATCTGCTGGGATAATCGTTCTTGTAGTATAAACACAGTTGTTGAATTGTTGATGTAATTAACTCATTCATAATTTAATGATACGGGTGATTTCTTGTGCGTTTATAAAAAGTATAAGTATATAATGTTTCCAGAATTGAGTTATTTCGAATGTAGAACTAAAACTCGTTCTACTGAGATAGTCAACATATGATATCTTCTCTGTAGATGAATTCAATTTAATTAATTCTTCTTTTTTAATGCATCTGATCAAGGCGTAGTAATTATGTATGTATAAATCTAGTGATTATCTCCAATGTTCGATATTTCAACGCGTTTTGCTCAAACTCCAGGAGACTGTCTAGAATTAACTGATAGGAACATTGGCTTTGTTTAACTTGAAAGACAAATTCATTAGAGTAATTTATTTTCTGAGCAGTGGAAAAAGTGCGATGTCAATTTTCAAAACTTTCGAAAAAAATGCCGAACCTACTAGACAAAAATTTTATTACCATACTTGTTGGGCACAATTAGCGAATTATAATTCATGTTTTTTGTACAAAGTAACAAGATATTTTTTTACTCCAATTTCAGAAACTATGATTAGAATTGTAAATCAATTAACCTATTCTATCCAACTCAAAAGACTCTGAGAGACCACCTATAGTTTTTTTATATATCTGAATGCACTGAGTGAGGTTGGATAAGCGTTCAATCGTTATTCTTCAGGTTGATGAATTATTATTTTTGATTTGACAACTATATTTGAAGCATCTTTACGAGCAACCAACATAAGTCATCGATTGATTTTGTGAAAGCTAGGGAAGACGACTGAGTTGAACTTCAGAAATAGAATATTTCTCAAAGAAAGAACAACTTAGAATAATGTTAGTTTCAGAAATGCGCGTACTTCTCTTTAGGAAGTGACGAGTAGTCGCAGGCAGAACCACCACTGTTCATGAAGACTTAGAAAACTCAATAAACTTGCAAAACCGAAAAGCATGTTCCAGAATATTTCAGAATTGGACAGCTACAAGAATGTGTCAAGATACGAAGTGATTTGCGAGGAAATACATCAGATCTTCTACGTAATGGATCTCGAACTCTCTGTTCTCTCACGCTCAACTTTTTTCCAATAACAAAAGAAGAAATAATCACTTTCCCAGACAATAGATTGCATGACAGCCAAGAACTATTAAAAGCTTGTGTGGCAGGCGGTTGCTAGTCGGCTTGACGCTGCCACTCCAAAAGCAAACTCCTTTCGTTTCAATGCAGTGTTGCCAGGTATAATTTTCAGAAGAATTCCAACGGAAAAAAAATTATTGAAATGATTGTTTCCACACAAAAAAATACCCCTTGATTCCTATGGGATGTGTTAGTACATATTTCTACTTGAAGAGCTTGTTTGAGAACATATCTTTTTTTGCTCGCCCGATGGAGTGGTAATTTTTCTCACTTATAGATAATGTAGAAATTAAAAAATTAAAATACATGTCTCGTATCACCTTTTTTTCATAAAAGATTTGAAATCTCATAAAACATTTATTGAAGTTTTATTCAATATTTCTGTTAGATCTAACAATTAGAATATTCGCATCAACTTTTTTCTTGGTATGTATACTGATTATGAACTGACGTTCAATGAACATATCTCAAGTTTAAGAACTGAAGTGGCTGAAAGTTGTTATGCCCTATGAGTAATATTGAAAGAACTCTACAAAACTATGGCAAGAACTACTAATTTTGCCATTATTGAGTCCCATCGATAAAGAAAGCAATAAATAAGACATGTAAAATATTCAACCTCTCTGACAGGGTATCGTACGAGTAAACACTGCCTACGATTGATATTCAATAAGAGATGAACATTAAGAAACACTACTTTCCAAACCCCAAAGGTCTTAGGTTTTTGAGATCCTCTTTCATTGAGCCAAAATTGAATAGCTCTGTATACCTGAAAAATACCAAGTGCAATAAAGCGTAATTATCATTATAATGTTTATCAATCACCAGTAGATCCACCAGTCTACGAACTTCGCCAAAGGGAGTTCCGTTTCTGTAGTCAGTAGAGGATGGAACGTTTGAACAGGTCTGTCCTCCAAGTTGGTACGAGAATGCCACGTAGAAACGGGATTCAGTTTGTGTTGTGATATTGCCGTCCCTAGGTTCTTGGTCCTTGGGTCGATGCACATCATCGACTCAAGGAATATTTGTCTGTTTATGATATTCAACTTTTTTTTGTGAATTTTTCAGCATACGGGATCTCTACTTCGCCAGTATCCAGGTCGAACGACAACGTATTTGTTGAATCAAGAAGACTTTACTAGATACATTGTCGTGCAAGTTTTTTATTTGATATGATTTCAAACGTATAAAAACTTTTTCATATATGGGGTCTAAGGATTGCTTCAAGCAAGAACCACCGCCATTTCTCGACGAAGTCACCACTACAAAGTGAGGAGAGTGCTGGACAAGTACACTAATAGGAAGCACGGTCCAGTAAATAAAGTGAGAGAGAGAGAGAGACTTCGCCATCATATTCTTTTGATATAAGACCGACGCTGGTGGATTGGTGGAGCCACCGGTAAAAAAAACATGCCTTATATTGAGAAATATACTGACGTAGTTATGAAATGTCAAATGTGGCAACGCTGTTTCGAAGATCATAGGAGGCGAGGCACACAGGTGACTGTGATGTACGAGCGTGGCCGCCGAGTTGACGTCGTCGTGCACGTCGGAGAGTGGCGAATCGGGGTCAGCGCAATCTCGATATCGCCGCTAGGAGAAAATTAAATGTCGGTTCGGATTTCTTGCAACCGGGAATTGATTCGATGTGAGGTTTGAAAATCACCGTAGCCTTGATAAGTCACATTATTCAAAGACCAAGCGGATAGATTCAATAGTCACTGAAGGCTAGGCTATCATGTTCGATATTCAGTAGAGGAATCGTGGTCAAAGCTTTGACCCGTCCACAAGTATTGGTCGTAAGAGTTCACACAGCTATCGGATGGTTCCAGGAAATGTTTGACCAAAACGGTGACATGACCTCAGCTAATGGGTTAGTGTGGGATTGTTCCATATCGTTGGGTTTCTGGTTGTTTCTGCCGTCAATGCTGAAAGATTCAAAGATTTGCAGATTGTAACTTTGCGCATTCGTAAAACTGAGCTAATGGGTCTCCTTCTGTTGCTACCTTGGTAAGTGGAGCACACCATTCGAAGCTGGCGCCCGAAACACCACAAGAGACAGACTGGTCTACCAAAATCTCAGCGCCAAGTATAACCGCCTAACCGTACCAAAGGTAGATTTCTGGAATTTCTGACAGATTAATGATATAAATGTTCTGTACTTGGTCATAGTGCTAAACATTACCGCTATAGTCCTCGTTGATACAGAGCTAATGGCCTACAAAAATGTCTCCAATATCGAACGATTCAATGCCTCTACTAGCAAAGTTCATCTAGACTTTAGCAGGTAAAACAGTTTCTCTTATGTTCTTTCCACTTGGCTAATTCGTTGTAGAAGTTCACTTCAGTCTTGTTTCCGTTTACAAGCTGGAGCAAGTTTATCTGTTATTGCTTTCTTCTCAGTTCCTGTTTCTCTTTTTTGTTCTGATTTCTTTTTAGCTTTTTATTTCTCTTGTTCTACTCAGTTCCCTTTTCGTTTCTGCTTCCTCTTGTTTCAGTTTTCTTACAGCTTCTTGTTTTTCTTATTTCATTATTCTTTTGATTTCTTGTTCCTGTTGTTTCTGTGTCATTCTACCCAAAGTGTCGATTGTTTTTGTTGTCGCAGTCACCTCTACGTATTTGTGTGCACGAGTATTTACCATGTGACACTAGATATCCTCTTTAGACTTTTTCCTCTCGTTTCTTAGTTCTTGAATCAGTAGGTAATACACTTATGGGATAGAGAATATTTTTTGTCAAAGCTCCACAGTCCTAACTCAAGTCTACAAATAAATAAAGATATAGTTTTTAAATGCTTTCAGGATACTGACAGTTCATATGGTGACAGCAAGGGGTCCCAAAGTAACAACCCATTTCAGTTTCCGATAGAAGGCTTGCTAAGCAGGATTTGTTCTCTCTCAAATATCAAGTATGGCTGGAATATAAATCAATTCTTCATAAAACTTTTTCATTTAACAAACCATTCAAATTCCGTAAGGTCACATGCTGCAGTAACTTATAATCAAACAAATATATCGAACACAAAAACAATAAAACCTCTTTCTTCTTTGAATATTTATACTCAATCAAGTAAGACACTCTCGCATATTTCGAATTGAGTAGGTGCATTTCTCTTCCGAACGGATTGCATCTCCAATCTCGGAAACGTTTCTCACGGCTAGAGCGAAGTGATTCATAATTTGAATTTGTGTGGTAAAAGTAACCACAGTTATTCACAAATTGGCCCTGGATGTTCATTTGGTACGTGAGTTGCATAAAAAGTGGAATTTCTCACAGAGAGAGTCGTTTTTATTACTCAATAGTGGGTAGATAGTTCGAAAATTAATGAGAATGTTTGTATTTTCGACCCTAAGACAAAGGTCTGTACAATTGCTGTGATTTACGTAATCCCACAATTTTGTCATTAACTTTATGGTTTTAACTTCTTGACTTCTATGTATTGATTGATCACTTATCTACCAAAAAGGAAAACAATTATACTATTGATCATGTGTATATAGGCAATACTTTCAAGCACCTAAATGATTGAAAAAAAATCCAATGAGTCTTTCCATGTTGTGCAATACTATCTAATGAATAGGTCTTCTCTTGGATATACAAATTTGAGAACGCAAAAATTTTGCTGAACCTGACACAACTATTCTGATACTTGTCTTGAAACTAATGTAATAAGTAACTGTTTTCATTCAAGTCAACGGTGAACTGTCTACTAACTGTTGGTATTGCTTCCGCTAAACCCTATATAGCAGCAGGAGAGTTCTTATGATGGTTGGACGTCTCTCGAATTTTCATTTTCGTCGTTTGTTATTAGGCTTTTCGAATCTAGATGGCTTTTTGTTTGCTAGCGGACTGTCGAGAGTGGTGACATCATACATTCCTTGCGAGCTGGAGATAAGCACACAGGCGTGGTACTGGTGGACAGGTCCTGCTCTAACCCCAGTTGAATTTTTGTAGTGAGTATATTCGGAATCACATTTGTTCTCAATATTAAATGGTGTGGATGTGGTTTTTAAGATTTTCCGGGATTTAATGTTCAGACTCGCTTCATACTTCATTTTAACCTGTGTTCCCACAAGAAGAATGCAAATGTGCTCTTTATATCGAAATACTTTATGAACTTTTCACTATGATACATATGAAAATTATTATTATCAGCCTGAGCTACCAGTCGAGTAGTGACATGCCTCATCTGTTTTAGTGAACATTGATAAAAAACAGAGTGGGCCTCAAAATGGATCCTTGTGGCACTCCTCCTCTAACTCAAATCGAATCAGAGACAAGTCCATCACATTTGACCTGTAGGGTATCTATTCTCAAGAAGAGAATCAAACCACTAGAGCGAGGCCCATAAAACAATATCTCTCCAATTTGTACAGAACTTCATCATTCACACAATCTGAATCATTGGAGAAATCGATAAACGATCCTCATACAACTTTTTTCTTATCCAAACTCATATAATACTGTATCAATAGTATCATTTATCAAAAAAACATGTTTAGAATCTAACAGCCTTTTATTTTCAATAAAAAAATTTGAAAGCACTTCATTCAAAATAGCCTCAATTGACAATATTCCACAGGTTATCGGTGATCATTTATTGCTATCAGGTTGGTAATGAATTTGGGTTTTTAATATTTGAAACACTGTATTTTGATACACTGACATGTGCCATGTGTCAGCAATGACAAATGTCAAATTATTATAACCAATCCCCAGCCAATCCCTTGAATCTGACAGACGTCAGTGTATCAAAATACAGTGTTTCAAATACTTAATAAAAACCAAAATTCATTACCAACCTGGCAACAAAAAAACGAGCACCGATAGCCGGTGGAATATTGTCAATTCCTTCATCAAATTTTGACAAAATATGATCGTACACCAAACGGTGAAAAATCGTTGGCATTTGAATTTATATCAACATTTTACACAATTTGTTCACAATTCCATATGGTCGAATACCCTGCGATTACCTCTCCCATCGAAAAACGTGAAAATTACCCAGACGCAGAAAAACTCAGCAAACAAGGATTCCTACTGTAAATAACCCATTTACCATTCGATGATTGCGACATGCAAATTCACATACTTCAAGTAACGATTAAAGATTTTATCTCTGGAGAATGGTGGATGCAAATGTTAACGTTTTCAATTAAACGGAATATCACTAATAGTAATATAGTAAAACCTCCGCGTTTCGTTGTTTTGCTTTGTTAACGGTAATTTATGACATCCCGTGGCATAATTTTCTGATAATTACAGCGGTAATTCATCCAATCATATTCTCAATAAAAGACCCAACAATAATTATAAAATATAGATCTGACAGATAATAAACATCCTCTAACAGTACAACCGAAGAAAAAATCTTTTCATAAAAGTCACGTTTAACCTGAATACGGAATAATAATTATATTACAAGATAAACGAGAAATCAATAGGACACTCTAATGGAACAATAAATCTTGCTGAACGTCAATACAAACCAATAATCCTAGTGTGCTCCGTTGGTATTATGTGACCTTTTCATAATAGGGGGAGAGGTATTCGACACGCGTGAGCTGATAGGGATTCCATAGCACAAATAAAGATATCAGAAATGATATTGAATAGGAAATATGTGGGGAATGTCTACTTTGACCGAGACTTTGACTGAGAAATTCATGCCTTCTTTTGAGAAACAATTAGGTATTTTATGAAAACAAAATAATAGAAAATGATAATCGCAATTATCTACTCAACACTTATTTCGTCGCACCCCAAAATTTAGCCCCTATTACAATCTGAATAACTTTTCTATTCACACTGTTCTCTAGCCCAGTCCTTTAGCTATAATCCCGTGCCTCTTCAAAACATGAGGTTCTTCACTTAAAATCGCTACAGGGTGTTACCTGAAACTGTGCAAATTCTCGGAATTTTTAAAAGGATGACAATTAAAGACAACATTTTTTTTTAATTTGAAAGCAGATGCATGAAGATGATCTCATAACCTCAAGTTATTTTTCGGATTGTTTTCTTATTGCTTTCGCTTACACGGTGTTTTCCAAAAATTTACTTTTGGGTTTTGCAGTCATGACTTTTTTCCTTGTCAACCAATTTTAAAATTTTCAGATTCTTTTGGAAGCTGAAACTTTAGATGAAGAGATTTGAAGATCAGAGTTGACACAAGATTAAGATTGAAGATCAAGGGTTTCCTCAAAGGTGTCCCAAATCTAAAACACCCTCGGAATCCCAATTGGGAGGAGATTTAAATGAAAATCAACTTATTTTCGGAAGGATACTTCATTCTTGATACGTCCATATCTATCTAACTTTCAGTGGTCAAGAATTGTGCGTGAGAAAACCCAATTAAAATGTTTTTGAAAAAATCAGCCCATTGTTCGCCTGAAATGCATGATCCGTAACCAAGGTAACATAAATCGACAAGCCAGGTTAGACATCAATTTTAATTCGTGTGAAAAGAACTCCTATCTGCTTGGAGCAATAGTTAGATCCGTCAAAAGGGCCCACCTCAGAGCTAACGCTGGGGGTATTAAGTACCAACCTAGGGGGGGTCAAGAAGAAGAACAACTCCCGCTCAAGACCGCCTCATTGGAAGATTGGTACGGCAGACCCGGTCTTCAACCGACCCCAAAATTCGTACTGAATTGATCGATGCTACTGGAATTCAGGTCAGATCCGGAAACGAGTCTTTCCTCCATGAATTCAGGAAGACAAATAATTCTGACTACAGGACTGGTCAGTATGGCCAGAAGTCCAGAAGTCAACTCCTAGCTCTGGGGAGTACCAAGGCCAACGAAACTGTGAGGCCCCAACAGGCTACACCTGAAGAGTAAGAATGATGGACCTCGAGAGGATGGCCATGAAGCCCCCGTATTTATCGAAACCTCAAAGGTAAAACTTTATAAGGACCACGATGTAAGCGAGAGGTGAAATATAACAACAAACTAGCAGGTGGAGTACAGATTTTGTCTGGATGACATGAAACCCTCTTCAGACCCAATGTTGTAAACCAGAAGATCTCACTCAAACACCTCTACACCTACTTTGAAGAAGTCCCTAACCAAAGAGAAAAGTGAAGAGCTTCAAGGAGGCGCTAACGGGAATCAACCTATTCTTCGTGAAATGAAACCACTCGGAAGAAGAGCACTTGATGGAGAAGGCGGGTAATATTCGGCCCCAGTACAACAGCGCATTTTGGCAATAAAGAAAGCACCCAATCGTGCAAGAACTTAGCGACTGTGTCTTAGATAAACCTACAACCATGGGTGCTTTAGCTCGCCGAATTACGACAGATCGACCTGGTCCTGAAACAGCCACCAGTGTTCGTCTTGTCATGGATAAAAACAAAATATGAATCTGATTCGTTAAAAATAATTAGGGCTTGCCATAAATTTTAATGATTAGTTGCATGGAGATCGTTTCTTGGAACGTGACAAATCAATACAACACTACTGTCATAAAAAACAGAATGCATTGCACATTTGCATAAACGATTCCTAATCACTAATAAATCAGCATTCAATTATTGTCCTCGATCGAATCCCACCAATGGATAATAAAAAAAAATCATGAGAGCTTTGTCCATAAGCCAAATTAACATATCGACTAGAACACCTGTGTTTGATAAATACATGCATTTCATTCAGATTAAGTGTCATTAAAGACCATTACAACCATGAAACTCATATCTGTGCCAACGCCATTAGGTGTTCCGTAGCAAACACTGGTTTTGTTAATTAAGATTAATCTAGTAAGTGCCCAATAACTATTTAATAATGGTGCGATAACTCTCATGGGAACTTTATTTTCGGCTCTGCGAATGCCGGAAGTTGACAGGCATATAAATTACATCGAAAATTTGTTTTCTGATATCACCATCAACGACAATGCAATACCACCTATTTCAACGAGAAATCATCCCTTGTCGAATATTGCATGACACGCAACATGCCAAGTTACTCTGAACAATTTGGAGACAATTCTCAGTGTCCCTACTTACAGTGCATAAAGTCTCCAGTCCCTTGTAACAGTGGAACTAGACAATAGTGAGAATTGAAAGAAAATGAGGGTGAATTGGGATCGAATACAATATTTTTAGTTTATAATTAGTTTCTTAAAACCCAGCGGCGGTCTCAGTTCAAAAATCTTTCAGGTACTGAGCACAAGGTTAAGAAGACGGTTATTATTAAAATCTGGCTAGCTCCAGGGCGACTTACTGATTTTTGGTGGCATATAATGAGTCCACTAGATGATTTTTCTTTATTTTCGTTGTTAAATAAATGTTAAATCATTAATTCCATATATTAATTTCATATATTTTGAGGGTGTTCCAAAAGGTTAGATCTTCTGGATTATCATTCGTCTGGGTGTCAATAACTGGAACAACAAAAACCTGTTCATTATAGTAACTGACATACATGTCAATGATTGGTACATCAGTTGATGATAATTTGATTACACTGAACTGTTTCAATAAACACACATAAGTTTCCCTATAAATACAAGGCCAAGGAAATTTTTGGTACCAGTCATTGACAGGGGTGTCAGTCATTGGTACATCAACTGTCAGTTACTGGAACATCATTTTTTACAGACATGGCGCCAAAGGAAACCTATATAATAAGAACAGCTGTATACCAAGCACATTTCTCACAACCAACAAAGAAAATTTCTTGGGTACTAACTCTAGCTGAAGTACAACATTCAGACTAAGAAAGCTATTATAAGATATTGTTCAACTCATAATCAAAACCGAGCACAAGCAAAGAAAAGGAGAAAACAGAAAAAAAGCTTTGGAAAAAAGCTATGAAGGAAAAAGCTATAGAGAAAATAGCTATGTAGATCCAAAAGGGTACCAAGAAAAAGAGAAAAGTATCTAAAAATTCATCTGAAACTATTGAAAATTTTAAAGGAAATGATGATGGCCTGGATGATATTAGTATCACAGCTTCAGAAGAAAGAGAAGATGAAAATGAAGATGACTTGCCAAATCCACTTGGTACACAGAACTTGAAATATGATGATATACAAGTCGGTGATTTAATATTGGCAAAGTTTTTGAGAGGAAAGAAGAGTGTATTATTAATAGATATGTCTGGGTGGTAGTAACGTCTTTCAAATCCATTAATGAAAAATCATCCTTTAAGCTGGTCGAAACTGTTTCTTCACCATTCAGTTTGCAAATATCATTGAAAAACTACTGCAGCCAGAATTACATAATTCCTGGGACAGAATCGAATATAGTTTTTCTAGAAACATAGACATATTCGGAGGCATAGCACAAAATCAAATGTTAAGTTCATTTCTGTATTAATATAGTATAACAATAAATATTGTATTTATTTCATGTTAATTATTGCGGTTTGTCATTCACAGGCAAATGAAAAAAAAAATAGTGTCAATAACTGGTACCTTGATCGAGATTTTTTAAATAATTTTTTTGTCGATTTCCTCAAAACAAGAGTCCAGACTTCATAAATTGGACAGGAAAATAAACGCATTTCTTTTGTTCAATTCGTTGTCTAGTAGTATCAATTACTGGTGCTCTTACCTTAGTGATGTGACATATATCATAATCGATATCTAGGATTTCAGATATGCAAAAGTGATTTTCTGTGAAGTTAATTTTGTAACTTCGATAATGAAAATGTGTTTCCCATGTTATGTTCGACAATAAGCCCTATCTACAGAGATAATATGATCATAGATGCGTTCTGGACCACCATTGAACTTGATGGAGATGTACATTGTGTCATTTAATTTCACATTCACCAAAACATTTTATATTTCGATAGTATCTTCGTTATTCTGAATAATCATGAATATATCATCAATGTTGCACAATCAATCCATCAATTATTTAAAAAAAAAATCTGACAATGTCCGACGAATTTTTTCCTTCAAAACACCGTTACATCGCAATTATTAGTAGGGCAGTGAATGTACGCTTGGTTAGCAATACTGCACAGTCACAAATGAAAAGTGCGATTCGTGCCATATTCCTCTTTTTTTATCGTGACATTTTCGGCCATTTCTGTAAGACGCTCTTACACCGTTAATCTTCAATTTACATTTTTCGACTTTACAATAACACTAATTTAATGGCATTATTCCATGACTGAAAGGAATATCAAGAAACCCCTCGTCAATGGATGTTACATAACAAAAGAAATGAACCGAAAGTTGAGCTGGTGATTGCAAGTACAAACCAGTGGCGTGAAAATGTTATATCGAATTAGGGATAGTCCGTTTGGCGATGTGAAAGGTTCTACTGAGTGAAAGAAGTTTTACTGAAACAACAAACATTAACAAGATTTGGAAATAACAATTCAGAAATATCTATGAAAGTACCTCAAAACAATAGCATTATACAAAATATACTTTCTTGACGAAGTCATACTGAAACAACAAAATTATATTTTCTTTAAAAACTGATGCTCGATTTTGCCTTTCGTGTAGAGATTATGCAAAAGGAGTGCTTTTATTTCTGTTCACAACAAGAGATGTTTCAGTTTTCCATAATTTTTCCCTACGACAAGCTTCCATAATTCCAAAAACTAGCCCAACCTGAAAATTTGAAGGTACTGAAAAACGTGTTCATATTACTAAGAAACTTCATGCAACCAAGATGACACGTAGCTAATGTTGGTTCCCATCAATATTGATATATACAAAAATGGCTTACCTTCGTGAATAAGTATTCATTGGATGCAAAAAATAGAAACTCTATGGTTTGCTTCGTCAAACATTTCGAATCTTCTTTCATTTAGTTTAGTTTGTATTCATTTCCAACAACGAATTTAGCTTCAAATTTGTTTTTGTACTTCTGACAAAAGTCAGACTGATTCAGTCAAATAAAAATAGGTTTTCCGGGTTTACAGCTGAAAAGTGAATACATCACCTAAAACATCAGTAAGTCGCCCCGGAGCGCCACGGCAAATAATATTAATAGACGACCTCTACCCGCACAGGCCATGCCTTTGGGTACACACAACGAGTGTTTATGAGGGAGTCTTATTATTATTATTATTATTATCATTGGTAATAAACCAACTGCAAATATTTAATAATATATAAAACCACATAAAAACATATAAACAATTAAAAATAATAAAATAGAAATGAAACATAAAATAAAACTAAATATGATCTGGAAAGTGCGATTAAGGTCCTTCCTGTTCATAAACGAGAACATAGGCATCTACGCTCATAATCGATCTGGATGCCATTGGGGTCACATGTCAGTCATTATGTTCATGCCAGGTGCTCGTATAAGGATGTCTACAGTAGGCTGTGTAGTGACCGCTGTAGGTAGACCCAATATGATTAGACAATGCATATAGACTATAGCGACAGGGGGCTACGTTTTCATTATATATCATTAAAAATTCGAAGAACACCATAATTTCCCATGAATATTGATCATAATGTGGCAAGGCCCCAACTAATTCCGATTTTCTTTTAAGCGACAGAAACTCAAAAGATTTCGAGTAGGAAATAACGGATGACTTATTTGAAAAAATTCTTGTAATGCTTTTATGAAACAATCTGTAAAGTTGAAGATATTTTTAAAATAAGCAACTTCAGTGGATAGCTGAATAAGTTCGTTCATCAAATTTCCCTCTAGGATATAGCATTCAAGATATATCCAATCAATGAACAGGCAGAAATATTTTTCGCAATACACCTCAGACATCTGAGAAAATGAAAACGTCTTTCTCTTCCTCAAAATCCATCTCAAAAATCTGTAGACAATGAACCAAAAAAAATTGACTTATTCAAATATAAACAACGAAACAGTTTCTGTAGCCATACGGCTCATTCTTTTATAATTGAATTGAATTAGGAGTGATTTGATGCAAACGAAACAAATGTTATTCATTTCCATGTCAAGCGAATAATCTATTTTCGAATTCGTTTTGGGAAAGTGTTGGATAAAGTATAGTATTGCAAACGTGAGTTGTGGATATAGTGATTTGAGAAAATTAGTAAACTTGTTTTCGCATGAGTTATATGCACCATAACACATATATAAAATAAATAACTATGATTGCTTTTGAAAAAAATACAAAAAATCAATTCAAATTGAAAAAAGGTCTTTTAATTAATACCTACTACCTTGTTCTTTCTGAAAGACCAAGAGTCCAAACATTTCCACCGCACTGGACGAAGTTTGAATTCCCGACGACCAACTCGATAACTCTTGCCCAATATTAATTCCGAATATCAAAGGTTTCGAAGTGCATTAAGATATGCGCGTTATCATGACTTGCAAATTCATAATCGCATTAAGAACCGCATTCTGAAAAACGCACACAGGACATCTGTAATTAATTTCGGATCCTTAATGGATCTTTCAACAGGAATTATGCATGAAAAACGCGAAAGAGAAAGCTCGCACGAGGATGATTGCCCTCGGAATCAAAGGCATATATCATTAATACAAAATTTCGGGTCTACAGGGTGTTTTTAACAACACTTCATTTTGGCTACCGTAAGTTTGTACTATTGTTATATCTGAAGAGTATGGTCTATTGTGGCTCTAAACATCAAAAATTGAACGAGATTATAAGAAATGGATCATAACGACAGAAAGTCATAGGAAAATCAGTTTTTAAATTTTGAATGAGAATTTTGGAACAAATCTAAAAAATTATGAACAAATGATTGAATAAACATATAATGATCCCTAAAGGCGAGTTGTACAAGACGAGATCAACAAAAGTTTAAGTGAACCGAGTTCAGTTGGTTAGGAAGTAAAAATTCCTTTGGCTACCTCCTATCAACTGAATTCAGTTCACTTGAACTGTTGGTGAACTTGTCTTGTACAACTTATCCTAAAAGATATTTTCAATTATTCTCAAAACAAAAGAGAAGCCGGATCTCTATATTCAATAGAACGAATATTTCCTCATATTCATAGGCGTCTTGCAGAAACTGGAACTTTCAATAAAAACACTAATGATGGAGGTAGACCATGAACCGTTAGAACACCATATATCGAAGAAGCTGTTCTAAATGAAATAGAAGAACAGCCAGACAATAGCACTTAAAAAATCGGTGAAAATTTAAATATTTGTCACCAAGTTGTTTGCCGTATATTGCGTGAATCTCTATCCATATCACATTCAGAGGGTGCAAGCGCTTCTTCCTCAAGATTTCCATTCAGGACCTAATTTCTGCCAGTGGTATCTACCTTAATAGGCTAGCAGTAAACCACAATTTTGTTCGTACATTTTTTTACCGACGAAGCCAATTTTTTTAGAAGTGAAATTATAAATTTACTAGATAAGTATGGGCCGGAGAAAATCCACATGGTATTGTAAAAACGCATTCTCAAGAGCAGTTCTCATTAAATGTATGGCGTCCTATAATTGAGGATATAATTGGTTCTTTTTTATGCCTGGTCGATTTACTGGTCACCCATACAGGTATTTTTTTCAAAAAGAATTGCCCTCATTAATTGAAGGTTTACTTCTTTCGCTCAGAAATTGAATGTGATATGTGCACGATGGCGCCCCAGCACATTTTTCTGTATTGGCTCGGCAGTATTTGAATGGAGTGTTTGGGAACAAGTGGATAGACCACAGTTATGGCCCCCTAGGTCCCCTGACTTGAATACCCTAGATTTTTTCCTATGGGGGCATCTCAAGTCTCTACCGATAAATACCATTGATGAATTACAAAATCGAATATTAAATGCATTTGAAACCGTAAGAAATACTCCGGGGATGTTTGACAGATGAGAAGAAGAGTGGATTGAAGGAGGTCACTTTCAAGGATTTGTATAATGTAGTTTCCTTGTTATCCAGCTTTAATTTTTAGCAGACAAAAATTTTTGCGAATTGCAAAGAATCATTTTCAATTTTTTTTTCTCGATAACAGTCGTAGTTATCGAAGAAACAAAAAAGTTTGTAGACGAACCAAGAAATTTTATTTGTATTTCAGAATTTTATAACGGCACCCTGCAAAAAAGTTCAGGGGGAGAAAAAGGGGTATGACCCATGAAAAATATAACTCTATAAATTCTCACAAACATTTGAGATGTTCATTGATGTAAGCCCCATAACAAAAAAAAATCTTGAATTTTCAACAGCCCGTGGATTGGTAATGGAACGTTTGCGGACATATGTTTGAATGAACTTCTAGTCGTAAAATGAGCCAACGAATTTCCCCCTTTTGGATGTACATGATGTTAACGAACACCCTGTATACCTTGAAACCTTCGAAAACCATTCAGAAAAAGAGGAGTTCGCAAGATGTTAGGCTTAGAAACCCTAGTTCTTGTAACACAGCAGAAAACTTGAATATCATAATTTTTTTTATATTTCCTTTACCGATGATATTCTAAAATATTTGTTCCATAATCAGAAGTTTATTTAACCTTTCTTTCGCAGGATTCGTTCTTTCAATGCAAAGCTGTGAAAGTCATTGCCAATGGAAACGTTTGATTAAATAACAACTCATCATCTTACCGTTTATTCTAGGATGATCTTTGAACATTACAAAACTCTCCTTCCTGTATATTCTGAAGGAAGCGCGAGGTGATTATCTCAGGTGTTAAGACTGTGTAAAGTTTCACCGAACTAAAAACGCAGCAATCTTGAGAAACATAAGTGATCTACCTGAGAATTATTTCTCCACTGAATACAATTTTTTGCAGCTGTCTGATGTTCATGTCTGTTGAGCAGCTCGAATTGCTTTTTTCAATCAAGCATCGACTTGGTAATAATCTCGATTTTAGCGGTGTTTTCCAATTCATAACGATAACTCTCTCTGTGTACCAGACAATAAAAACCGCAATTACCAAAGAAATCTCGGGAAGTTATAGCTTTACAGAAAATTAAATTTTTATTGCCGTTGTTTAATGCCGTACCTAATTATTCTCAAGCATATGCTGTATGCAGACCATACGTTGCGAGTGCAGTTGAACTGATTACTGAATATAACTTGATAGCTGGAAAATTATTTCGAATCAGAATCGAAACGTAGTGAACCCATACAAAAGTTCCATAATTGCCGTTATCGCATCATTAATTTTACGTCTTCAAACATCTAATAACAGAAGACTTGCACTAATCCATTCGAAGAGTGTCATTCTCAATGGGGGCTTCCAGTCATTTTCAGAAAAAAATATACTTCGATATAGTGCATTAATAGGTACGTTGTGTTCAGTTTTCGAAATTTTTTTTCATCAATTTATCGAGATAAAAATTATTGAAAACGCCAAAATTAACCACTGAATTCAAACAAACAGAAGAGGCGGGAACGTGACGTACTTACGCGAGGGATTTTGATTGGTTATCATGTGATGTTCGCCTTGAAGATGAAATAAATGAAGTGCCTGACAGCGTTGCTATATCGCAAAAAAATATGATTAACCAGAATATATTATTTCACTTTCTCAATAATATCATTGATGGAATATGTACCTACCTGTCCCTCTGTTCGAAGTCATAAAATTTATTTTTAATTCATGTTCATGGAAAATAGTATTTTCATTTGTACTCCAAAAAGCTGTTTATATACCGAAGCACATATTATAATGATACCTGTGATGATACAATATACCAAAGTAAATGAGAAATGAAAGATGTCTAGAAAACCTCTGGTGTATCTACTTATACTTGTAAAAGTTTGGGACAAAATGAGGGACTTTTGCCTACTTGATTTTGTGAGATCACTAGAGTAGCAGATGGCGCATACATCGTTGTAGCCATTGATAAATTACTAACAGTCGAGTTCAATTTGTCATTACACGTAATTACTTTCTGGATTTAACAAAGACTTGGCAACTGCGGCGACCCTCTGTCACTCTCGGCTTTGTTCGCGCAATCCCAAACTTCAGCCAATCGTATTACATGAAGACAATGTCGTCACAGCTGAGGAGCGTTTGAATTTATGCATACTGAAATCGCGTATTCAATAATGAATAATAAATCAGTGTTTCAAAATTTAGAGTGAATAAATAGTTGAGAGTATGTTATAAACTGCCCTCCATAACATCAAGTGAAAAAAATTGCATATTTTACGATACTGGAAACCCCCATTAGACACCAGCACTTTATAGAGATAACCGCGATATTTTTATTTACATGTCTCACAGACAGACACCACTCTGCTATATCGGTGGTGATATAAAATTTGGTGGCCTCTGGCAGGATCCCTGTTTTTCGAAATACAGTGCATTGCATTCAAAATGAAACACCCTGAATAACTTTTGAAGCAATGATTTTTAGGAAAAATTGAAAAACACGTCAACAATAGTATATAGGAGAACACATTTTGACATATTCACTTTTTATGAAACTTTCCCCATGAACACGCTAATCTCAAACCGAAATAGCTTGCTTGCCGTAAGATGACAGAAATCTCCCCCTAATGAAGAATGAAATTCACGCTCAGTTCACACTAGGTGTATCTGAAAAATCCTTCGATGCATCAGGAAGAGGATGTCAGGTTATTACCATAAGTTCTATGATCAGTGAACATGTGACAGTGACAGTGATTGTTGGATAAACTTGAGTAAGTAGCACACGTTTCAATATAGTGGCTTTACTCTGCATCATTCTGTATGACCAACTGTCAGTCCCAGTACAACACTAGGCCAACACCAACTGCTATACTTTTCATGTCCTCACTGTATGCCACCACGATAATCATAACGCAATTTTTCACACATCCGACAGTAATAAAAGTAACCGATTCCCGGTAGCCCAAGGCAGCGTAAAAGAAACAACTTTATAGCTCTCTGTACTCGTTTTCAGTACGTTAACTCCTAGTCGAAATAAAAGAGAGAAATAAATAGCATTTCGTCGTGACTCTACTCATTTTTATACCGATATAAACATGTTATTCACAAATCATCAATAACGCCGGATCGATTCTTAGGGCACAATTAGTTTCAATCAAAACACGGTCTGCGGTGATTTTAAAAAATGTGATGATAAGTTGCGAAGCAGAGACACTTCTTCGTGTCTCGACTGGAGGGTAATTACGCGAAGAACATGGAAATTGACTGGATGTATTTGAAATTCATACCATGGCTTGAGGTCATGGCAAAGAAGATTTGTGCTGAGCGGAGTTGTTGTAGATGAGAACGATCGTGATAGCGTGAAATATACTAATGAATCTGAAAATGGTTGGCGATGATTCTTGTTCAGTTCAAACTCTGTTACAGACTCGGAGTCAGCGACCTAAAACCCCAAGTGATTTGTTACAAATATAGCACCTCTGGGGTCGAATTACATCATTATTGAAACGGAAATGATAGTCGTCAGGAAAATTTACGGTTTTCGTAAAATGATTTACACAATGATTCCGTACTTTCCGGTAGTTGTTTAAAGAAAAACACGCGGCAGTGAAATGTAGTTATTCTCATCAAAACAAGGTCATTTCATGCAAGATGTGCAAATTTGTTGAATTCTTTTTTCAAATTCTGAAATTAGTCGTCAATCACAAGAAAGAAATCACGATCAGTCCATTGACATTTTCTATTGAAAATTGTCAAAAGCGATAAAAATATCTGAAAACATAATGTTATTTCCTTGCACTTGATACTGTTATATCACCATTGTTTCCTTCTTCCAGGTTATTATCAGACTGCTGTAGCTCCTTCTAGTTTGCTTTGTAGGCCATTAAGTAATTCTCAAAGTGTATCGGTAAGTGATTGAGCATTTTCATTCCACTAAAACAGAAAGTTTTAACTAAGTGGAGACTGCACGGAAAGAAATGTTTGATATATAGTATTAAAAATATAATACTCATTACAATAAAATATCATTCCATATAGGACGATTACCTATGAGAATGAAACTTAAAGTAATTTTATAATAAAATTTCAGAATATTTTCTTTTAGAAATAATTTCTTTTCATTGTAAAATAAATTATAAATCTTTGATATTTCTCACAATGAATTTTTTATTAAACTTATTATATGGACTTAATGAAGTGTAATATTTTTTATATTAAATGATATAAGACTTTTATAGTAAGTGTTATAATATTACATACCTAGTAAATGTTATTACACTTCTATAATGAATTTCATAACAACGTATAATATTTTGGCCGATATACACTGCCCTGCAAAATAACTGCTCGCACAAGTTTCGACTTCTGAGGGCTTTCGTTCGTAGGGGGACAACAGCTGGTTAACGGAAAAAACAATATTCTGCTGTTTTTTAACTATGACAACAGAAAAACATAAAGACCATCAATATCGGACAAGTGACTGGGAGAAAACCAACTTTGAAATCAGGGCAAATTTACTACTATAAAAAAAACGAAATGTTGAAACATTAGTTAATCTATGCGTAGTGATTTGGAAACGCTGAATGAAAAATATATATCAATGTCTGTTGAACGCTCAGAGGTAATCAATATATGTCAAATAAGGTGCATCCACATTTGAGTGTCCAGAACCAAATAAACTAAGAAGCATGAATTCATGATAGTGGAAAATTTCATCTATGAGGTAAAATTCGGTTTGTCGTGGTCAGATGTTGGTGCACCTTGATATCCAGGTTGTCCCAAAACGCAACGTCATCCTTTGGAAAGTTGATAGATCAGCTTGAGACTAACCATAATATCAAAATATGACCTTGGTAAAATATTGATAGTTCTGGCACTTTTCTGAATCTAGTGGAAATCGAATGCCGCAGTTACAAAATTTCATATTTTAAGATTAATTCAATAATTTCTCAGACTGACCATACTCATACCGAGGTCAATATATCTAGATCGACAGGCAATGATGAAAATTACTTTATTCAAATAAGATTAACTCTGAATGATGTTCTTTACATTACCTTACTTATGTATATGTTGTACTTTTCCCAAAATATGCGTTCTCACGCGTGGAATAACTTATTTTATTAATTCAGGATACTGGGCTGATTTGTTGAAAGACTCTAAGTCAATATATTGAGCTGAAACAATGATTATTTGGTGAACATACTACAACCACAACCAACCATTCTTGAAACATAGTGCATGCAGACTCGACCATGCGTATTATTATGAGGAATAGAGGTTATGTTACTCTGACACTCACATTGAAATGCTTCCTAGAGTATGGAAAGCCCAAAACTTTTCAATATGTCCTTTACTTCCATTCACAACTGGAAAAAGGTTATAACACAAAACACAATTTGTCGTTGATTATCAACATCGTCAATGCAATACGAAGAACCCGAATTCTACATATAATCCTTCAACAAAAATCAGCGACTGAAGTGAAGCCTGCGACTGTGAGCGTCACAAAAATTTTGGGTGTGTAAACTGTATAACCAAGGGTAGTGAAATGTATTAAATGAGATAATTACCTTTATACTATGGCGTTGATAGAAATTAATTTTCTATTATTTGAATATTTTTAACTTTATTACCATGGCATTATAAAATATGATTTTACTAAATAGTTATGTACTTTAAAGACAACATATCATAAACCGATCAGTTTATTATATTTAATTATCAAAACTACTACCAACTTTTTGAGGTAATCACTCTTACTAACTATTATTGTAAGATTAATTATGTATTGCCTTTTTTACCTATATAAGAAAATTATAATGATTGACATTGTATGAGCACGAATAATCGAATAAAAATTTTCATACATGGTATTATAAATTTTTTACTATACAATACAGTGTGCCCAAGATAAGAATGAACAGCATGGGGATATCGGAAACGGTAAGTGATACGGGGTCGATTAAATTAGAGAAAAGTAGCGCATTTATGTGCCTAATAATATGCCATTTAGAAAGTTTTAATATTCCGAGTAGTTTCGGAGATATCCGAGAAAAACCGAAATTTGAGAATTTCGTTTTTATTTTCTCCTAGCTTTATTTTCAAAGGAAATGTAAAACAAATAGCACTTTGCCATGGCCATTTTTTGAGGACTACACGATAACGTAAGCAGAATTTTTCTGCGACGTTTCGTCTTTTAGAAAACATCATCAACTTTGTATTTTTATATGGGCCGAAACTAAAGTATACCCTGTATACGACTCCATATTTCATTGTGAATACAGCAACGTATCAAACAATATGATTTCGGAACAATTTCTCGCGCAAAATGTAATTTAGTGATTACTTAATATGTTTTTCTTCAATTTTAGATAGTAGGCGCTGGAAAAAATGACACATATTGTTCCGTTGTCATAATAATACTGTAGTTTGGTAGAATTTTTGACACATTTTCGTTCCTACTTTTACATCTCGCTACCTACCTAATTTGTGTTAAAAATGGAAAACGGCAGCTTTTCGAATACTGAAAAATTTGATATGTTGTCATGTTACATTGTGTGACAAAAGAAATTGTGTTGATGCTGAACGTGCGTACTCTAATAAGTATCCAGAGAGGCGACAACCTGGTAAATCAATATTTAGACGGTTAGTTTTTAATTTAAAAGAATACGGATCATTTAAAAAACCTGTGGTTTCCCGACAAAAGCAATCTAATGAAGAAAGTCAGCGTGATGTGTTACAGGCCGTTGTTGAAAATCCTGAGATATCTACTCGCACCATTGAAGATAATACCGGAGTTGCCAAATCCACCGCTCACTTCATTTTAAAAAAAAATAAATATCATCCTTATAAATTTAGGATTTGTCATGGACTCAGGCCAGGTGATGATGCAAGGCGAAGAACCTTTTGTGAATGGTACACTAGAAAATGCCAAGACGATGAAAATTTCCCTTTCAAAATAATTTGGTCTGATGAAAGTATGATCACCAACAATGGCATTTTTAACAGGCGGAATGTTCATTATTGGTCACAACAAAATCCGCGGGTACACAAAGTGTCCAGACACCAACATCGTTTCGGTTTTAACATGTGGGTTGGGATTCTCGGTACGAATGTAATTGGGCCTTTTATCTACCGAAACAATTTAACAAAAGAGCGGTACATAAATTTGTTAGTAAATGATTTGGAAGATGCTCTAGATAATTTGCCTTTAGCGGTTACTCACAGCTGCTGGTTTCAACAAGATGGTGCTCCAGCACATAACGCTATAATTGTTCGTGATTATTTGAACCGTCGCTTCCCAGGACAGTGGATAGGTACTCATAGTGATACACCCTGGCCTGCAAGGGCCCCCGACCTAACCCCACTAGACTTTTTCCTTTGGGGACATATCAAGAATCAAGTGTACTCTAATCATAATTTTCAAAATGAAGAAGATTTGCTAAGATTGGTAACTGCTTCCTTTAACAATATTTGTCCGAATATGTTAACTCAAGTTTTAAATTCGTCTGTGAGACGAGCGTACTTGTGCTTAGAAAATAACGGCGGGTTATTTGAACACTTGTTATAAGTTTCTGTTTGTTTCCTGTAATACATATCAGCTCCTTGTTATTACATTACAATTACATTTATAAAGTAAACTTTTGATTTGGCGACTCATCTTTGTATTCAACAACGCAAAAATTCTGGAAAGTGCTAAGTTTAAATTTAGTATAAATAGGACTAATCAATGTATTTCATGTACCAAAATATGTCATTTTTTCCAGCGCCTACTATCTAAAATTGAAGAAAAACATATTAAGTAATCACTAAATTACATTTTGCGCGAGAAATTGTTCCGAAATCATATTGTTTGATACGTTGCTGTATTCACAATGAAATATGGAGTCGTATACAGGGTATACTTTAGTTTCGGCCCATATAAAAATACAAAGTTGATGATGTTTTCTAAAAGACGAAACGTCGCAGAAAAATTCTGCTTACGTTATCGTGTAGTCCTCAAAAAGTGGCCATGGCAAAGTGCTATTTGTTTTACATTTCCTTTGAAAATAAAGCTAGGAGAAAATAAAAACGAAATTCTCAAATTTCGGTTTTTCTCGGATATCTCCGAAACTACTCGGAATATTAAAACTTTCTAAATGGCATATTATTAGGCACATAAATGCGCTACTTTTCTCTAATTTAATCGACCCCGTATCACTTACCGTTTCCGATATCCCCATGCTGTTCATTCTTATCTTGGGCACACTGTATAATAGAATTATTTTTTCCGTGTGCTGTTGAAACACCATGGACCTCGAATAGGGATTTTGAATCGTTTCTATATTCTGCTTACCAAATACTTCGTAGACTTCTTTGTAGCACAGAAAACATTTGGTGAACATTTTTCAAGGACAATGCCCCACTCGTTATTTCAAGTATGAAATATGTTCTGAAGAAATAATCCTTTGGTTCAACAACTACTTTACCGATTTCAACCTGATCAAGTCCTCCAGTGTTGAAAATAATAAAAAGATTATGAATTTTTTGTAATGAAAAATAAAATTAAGCGACACTGTCGAATGTAATTTAAGCAGTAAATTGCTAAAAACAATAAAGTTGATGCCATTTCTGGCGGAACTGAAAGTCCTTCGTGGTGTTTTTTTATGTTGATCCATTTAAAATTATGTCTTATATCTAGGCACAATATAAACATGGCTCTAGTCCCTTTGCCTTTGACACCACGTGTAACGTAGTTCTCTACAACATGATAACGATCAAGTTGAGTGGAATTATCACAAAATTGTCGAGTTAAAAATAAACAAATTGACACATTCTCAACTACACTATATCCCATTCAACATTTTCGCTACACTATATCCCAAAACTCTGACATAACGATGTTTGGCTCATTGGCCATTCCTCTTGAGAAACCCAAAACCATGACTAGTGTGGTCAAACAAAAGCATACATCAAATCCAACAATACAGTTTGCCAGGCACGTATCAAACATTTCCACGAATCGCTGAATAAACAATTCTGACATTCACTCAAAGAGAAAGAGTATGATTATAATTGTTTCCATGAACCCGTTTACTATCCGATGTTTTTTGGTAGTTACTCATACAATGAACCGAAACCCATAAACCCAATTCGTATGGAGCGAATCAACATTGTGGATCAATATCGGACTTTCATCTGACACGCATGAAAAATTTCGTTACGCTCCGTTACCTCTTCGATAAGCTGGTTCAAGTCATGGTCTGATAGATACTACCTTCCACAGAAAAAAATTACCATAAGGATTTGTATTTGGGGAAGTGTCGCTTGATGATTATGGATAATTGTCATGAAAGCGAAGGTCAGCACTCTGAAGTACATTGAAAACTTTCGGAATTACCATAAAGGCAATCTGTTTAATCCCTTCCTCACACATAGTAAGATTTTTCAACCTCGAACAATGGAAATAACTAAGAAACGGCTGAATTTGTAAACCATGAGATATTATAGATATTTTTGTCGACTACTTACCATATTTTCAAAAATTGATCCCTAGGAAAAGAAATTACTCATCTCCAAAATATTTCAATATTCATAAATGTTTTCATTCATACTTCATAGATGCACTGTATTACTAGTATACGCTCAGCTCAAACAAAAGACTGGATATTCGATGGTGAAATAAATGTTGAGGAAGAAAATAGTGAAAGTCTCATATGACGAAACATCTTCCATGTGCCTGGGAATTGCCTGACATTTCAGCAAATACTATTGGGATCCAACAAATGCGTGTTTCTCGTATGTCACATTGGTGATATTCGAAAATGATAGGAGGGTCGCTCTTCTTGAGAACCAGTTGTCGAAGACTTCCTAAGTTTCTACTCGTTATCACAGCACGTTACACAATTACCACGTCGCAAACAGTTAACAAAACACAAGAGTTAATTGCCATTTCAAATGAACTTTTCGTCTGGTATAATTAGATGCAATTTACTGCTCAACTCCGAGCAGATAACCTACAATGGTCGTTGTTGCGGCATTTAGAAGGATTCGTCTTCGTCTCTGACGTTTCGCCAGGAATGATCTAGATATTTGTTTCCTATTTGACAAGGGCTAGGATTTCTTGCGAAAATATTTTGCTACATCTACACCTATGATTCAATATATAAACTGAAATTTCACTAATATTATATATCAATTTGGTTTTCTTACAGACTCTCAACTGGAACAATTTCCGGAGACGGCATGATTAAAAAAACGTCAATACCAGTTATTGTACCTAAAAACTGACATACTTATTTCATCGTAAGCAAAAATCATGTTCTGTCTAATTCTGATTATTTCAAATAATAATCGTACAAGTGGTACTATTATGACTGCTTTATACAATCAACTGATGATATGACATTCTATTATCATATTCTGGATTTTCACAGTTGGTTATGAAAATAATTGGAATTACACCAATGCTGTTGATTGTCGAAAAATAAAATAACCTCTTCGAGTTTTTCCCTATTTGCAACCGAGAATACCTTCTCATACATTATTGTTGGAGTTTCAACGCTCCGTATTTTCTGAAAGAGTAGATCGATTTTCAAAAACTTTGTAGCAGTGTATAGGTAATGACAAGCCCCTTCTAATGAGGTATTTCTCGTCTTCCCTTTCCATTTGAAAACATTTTTTGGGATTAAAGTTAAACAATGCGTTTTGCGCCAAAATGTGTTCCTTTGACAAACAATATTGACCACTCTGGTTTCATCATACACTTTAAGCCATTAGCTCTTTTACGGGAAGTGCCGCAATGCTTTGTATTAAGCCCCTTTTTAATATATGAGAATTATTCAAAATATTTCGACATACTGATACAATTTACAGTATTTTCAGATTACACCACCTTTTATTGGCTTGTAATGGATGACACAATAGTGAACGGCCTCATTAAAGACCTGAGAAAAGTTATAAAATGGTGTGATACCAACTTATAGCAAGTTTCAATAGGTACCACAAAAACAGGTACAATCAACTTCTGGTGTTTTTTCCGCAATTAATTTAAAAATGAATATCTCAGTAAAACAGAAATATAAATACTTTCTAAGATTTTAATAGTAATAAGTATAGAAATAAAATGGTAGGACATATCTTATTTGCGTTATGACATTTGCTTCAGGAGAATGTGTGCAAACAAACTATGTCAAACCGATTGTATGCTTCAGAAGAAAGTTTTGAGATATATGTATGAAGCCGTTATATAAGGAATTCATTCAGAAATTATTTTTGTCGAATGTTATATTACGAATATAACGCTTGCATTTTCGTTTTGGAATCCGTGAGCATGATTTGAAAACACTCGAAAAAAAATTAACGAAAGTTCAGGAAATCTGTCAAGAGGTTCCTCACGGCGGAAGCTTATTATAATAATAATGAAGCAAATTCTATCGAGATAACACAGAATTATGGGGAATAATGATGATATGGAATTTTTGTTGTTCGACGCACAGAATATTTCATTTATTTTTTATACCTATATGTTGTTTGTTAAAAATATCTGTGTTGCAATTTCACGATATCATTAATGTAGAAGATGAAAGTAACTTCAGCTGGTAGTAGGTAAGTGGCAACAATGGGTTACAATATCATGAATTTATAATATTCTGACAACATAATGCGATATGTGACAGTCTAAATTTATCTGTTAAATTGTCTTCCAGAAGCATTCTTCAGCTTTCAATTGTTAAATGCATCCTCAAGAGTGAACTGATTAAAACTGTAGAAATTGCTGTAAGGGTTTCACGACATGCCACTGAAATGCGGCATATTTATTGATAAATAGTATACTTGTTACCGCGACAATATCTATTGAGTATCAATATTTAGTACTACTTCATGGACTCGATTCCGTATAAAGACATGATCGGAATATCAGAAACAATAGTAAGAAATACCGTTTCACTTTCAAATCACGTGTTTCGCCTTTCAATAATACGGAATCGATATGATCGGAGACGAACAAACAAGTTATGTTGAACTGATATATACAACGAAAGTAGATTGTGAATCACGAATTCAGCATTGTGTTGAAGAAGTTCGTTCGCACCATTTTATCAATTTTGAAACTAGATGATCAGAGATTTGCAAAACCTAATTTAATAACTATAGCTTTCACTAACGAATAAATACACGGTAACCATACTTTCTATAAGGGACAAAATGCAATTGCATCAAAATGAGAGAGACAGAGATCATTAGCTAAAATGAAAACTAACTAGCAACCGAGCTAGCGACATGTTTTTGCACGGTTCGACAATCACCCGCTAAACCAAAACAATCGTTTCAGTGAATTGAAATCATCAACAATTCAATTGATGTATTGCTCAAGTAAAACAATAATTTTTAAATAGTTTGTTAGAAAATACTGTTATAAACAGTGATGATGTTATTAATTTGTAGTTGTTCTTTAAATATAAAACAAGTCCCGGGATTCTGAGACTTCGTGCGAAGTTTGTTTTCTGACAGCTGAGTTCCTGATGTTGGAGGGCGTTAAGAATGCCCCTTCGTCGAAACTCTTCTTTTAAGAGGGCTTTGGAGAGTCCACAGAACATTATGGGCCGGAAGTGTAGTGTCTGCCCTTCATGTTCCACAAATCTCTATAGCGTGTACTTTTGTTCAGAAGATAGTAGAGTCCTACCAAGGGGTTTTGAGAGCCTGAAATTTGGCCCTATAACACTCACTCCAACACCTTCGTCCATCTTGGATCCATCTGTGTATCACACTGCCAACTGAGGACCGTTTATTCTGTAAATCTGGTGGTTGTTTATGACCACTTCAAACTTCAAAGTCGTACCTGATCGGTATGATATCTGATTAGACAAAGCTTCTGGGGAGATGTATTCCAGAATCTTTAAATGTCGATAAGATTTCTTGCTTTTGAGAATATTGTCTGGTACAGTCTGAAGGCACTATATGCTGATTCTTTCATCACATTTAAGTGCCAAGGCAAGAGCACGTATAAATATTGCTCCTGTGTTTCCCAAGTAAGCTACCCGCTGCACTTTCTGCAGCTTGACTTGTGCTGAAATTTGTTGCATTTTTGGACACCATACAAGTGAGGCGTAGGTGACCAAAGGTTTAATGATCGTTTAATATGACCAATAAATCATTTTTTCTTTCAGACCTCATGTCTTACCGAAGACTCAAGAGAATGTGGTTGATTTGGTTGTCAGTTTTTGGTCGATTATAACGCCCAGGTATTTTACTTTTTTGGAAATGTTTGCTAGGTCCCATTCAGAGTTGGGGCTTAATAATAAAAATAACAATAATAAAAGGTACGATTCAGATAACAATACTCATAGAAAAGTGCATATGACGTTGGTGAAATTGGTGACACATAAGATAGCTGGTAAATTAAGTTTTAATTATGAAAATCAGTTTTTATTCATCAAACTTTTCTCATTTCTGATTTACTTAAACCATTACAAAAAACATTTCAAACCCAATTTCTTATTTACTTTGAATTGAAATACTGGTGATTTCCTCGAGATTTACATCAGTTATGTAGGTATTTATTGGAACCTTTCGAAAAAATATATTCAATGCTAAAATATAAACGTTGTTTGAGATTAATATTTAATTCACAACGTTACGACGAAATTTCATGTTCATTACTGCGCACAGCAATCGCCAAAATAATGGTCCTGGTCACTTCATTTTAATAATTTTTGAAGGTTAGATTTCCAAATATCTATGAAAACTATTTTTTATACGCTCTCTTAAAGGCACTCCAACTCCAAAACGGAAAAACATAAACTCCTCACTATTGCAGTCTGGCTTCAGGAATGGATGCTCTACTCAAGATACAATTAAAAGACTCTACAAGGACAAATTGGCATCTTTGGAGATAGATATGTGTACATTTCATACCAATGATCATAAGCTTTATCTAACTAAATTAGAATCCTACAGGGACTGTGGAAAACATGGGTTTAGTCATACCTTGGCGATAGATAACTAATCGTTTCATTGTGTAAAACCGAAGAATCGCAGTGATCAGAGCTAAAAACCCATATCTACTGGAGTTCCTCAGGGAAGTATCCTAGTGCCGTGATGGTCGTGTGGTAGAGCGCTCGCCTTACCAGCATAAGGTCGTGGGTTCAAAGCCCAGCACGGCCATCAGTCCTGGATCTTTTCTTTGCCCGCACAAGCTCCTAGGAGCTTCTGAGGGGTTTCTCTCTCTGAAAATCTGGAATATTTGTTACAAAATAAAATTAAAAATGAAAGTGCCGCTACCATTCTTCATAATCATCAACGATATTGTGGATGATAATATGGACTGTTTGCAGATGATTTTCAATCGCAGTGAATTCAGAATCTATGTTAATATAGCTCAAACAACTTTGTTTCAACACAATGGCCTCGTCCCAAACTTATCCAAAAATCAACTTAAGTATGTTATTTTCTCCAGAAAAAAGTTGACTTGGACAATATTGTGAAAATGAAAAACAGTTTCGTGATATTTTTGAGTTTATATTTAGATCCCAATTCTTCGTGGAATGACCACATAAACGCCAGATAAATATATAAACTCTCATCATACGGTTTATTCAAATTGAGGAAGTCGGTGCAACTTGCGATCCTGAAAATGTACTATTTTTCTTACGTTCATTCGCTTCACGCTACGGAATTCTATGCCGGAGGAAATTCCAACAGACTTCAGGAAATATTTATTCAAGAAAAAAAGCAATTATCACATGCATAACTTTCTCAAAATCAACATACTCGTGTAGAACCTTAGTCAAAAGTCAAGGAATTCTCACTGTATACTCAGTTTAAATCCTTTCAAAATAAATAATTCTCATATTGCTGTTTGCAGGCTATTGCAAACAGCGGATTGCTTATATAGCGTTTACTACGATCACTAACGAAAATTATACAAGGTGCTCTCCCCACCAAAATAAATGAAAAACTAATCAAAATTTAAAAATTTGAAAAAATAGGTATCAAAATATTTGCAAGAGGTAAACAGTGGCATATTAAACGGTTTCCACTCATGATAAAAGTCAAAATACAATCACTTCACACCTTATTGCCAATAATAATAATAGCCGTCCTCTACCCGCTCAGGCTATGGCATTTGGGTACACTCTATGAGTGTTTATTAGGAAGTAATTATTATTATTATTATTATTCAGTATTCAATCAATTTCAATCAGAAACTGACGGATATTTCATGCACGATTGCCAGTGCTTATGAAATGTCTACTTAGGACGAGTAGGGTTCTCAGTGGAATCATCCAGAGGACAATTTAATTTTCGGTAAGTAGTGGTAATTCACCCCCTATACCGTGCTCTTGAAACCACCATAATTCACCACCTTCATTCAAAAATAAAATAAACATCTTGAGATTCAGAAGTAAAATAGAAATTGATCTGCTGAATAAGTATATCTACACTCTCAATGAATTTTTCAATCAATCTTGGCCTTTTTGAATTTAATTTGAATTTTTGTATTTTTTTCAATGATATACAACCAAAATTCTATGATTTTATGTTGCTATGGAAACTGACGATTATCTTCTATAAAAATGCATATTATTCCAGAGAGTAAATGAATAAGAAAGTTTTAACGATATCCATGAGAGAAGAACGATGAGGTGTTCTATTAAAACAAACCCCTTGTCAAGATAATTTGATTTGGTAAAACTAGAGCCTGATCTCAACAGATTAAGTATAAATGGAGAGATTCATCAAACAAGTCAAAGTGTGAAAAACAAACAGTGAAATAATTAATGCAATAATAATTTATATGTGAGAAGGCATGTCGATAGTGCGAAAATGACCGTCTCGAAAACTTCCGCATCAATTTCAAACGTGCACGACGATCATAAACTCATTATGCCGAATGTTTTCACAGACGACACCTACACAGCAACACGTGGTGGGTGTATGAATCCAATTACTATTTATGAAGTTTCTTCGAGAGCCATTACAGCATTATCTTTCTAATCACGTAGTTTGCGTAGCGAGGAAATAAAGTGCCAGGCATCTTGTGAACATGAAAATTAATTAGGAAGAAGCCTTTCACAGACGAACTGTGATAATTCAGAAAAACTGCTTATTGCCGTGTTAGTGGACAACTGGACGTGAGCTATAAAACTTCATTCACCTGGTACCAGCTATTATTTATCATAAATCACACGAAATACCACGAAAATTCTAGGAAGATAAATCGGGTCATTCAGTATGAAGTAGTAGAAGAAATATATAATGCCTGAAAGCACTCCCGATTCAGATACATGCCACTAATAGATGGCGCTAAGATCATGTTTTGGAATCTCATATATTTTGCAAACCTGTAATGTCAATTTGCATTGCATTCACACTTTTTGAAAATACGCAGTGATGAAACACATTTTTTCAATTTTTATTTTACATAGCTTCCGCGTTGCAAAGAAATAGCATTAATCGTTTACATGGCCCCATCTAGTGGTGGAACTCAAAAGCTCATTTTCATATATGCACTGACTAAAAGTAATTAATGTATTACTCTTCACTAATCGACAATATTTTTATGAATGAAAAAATGCTATAATGAAAATTTTTGTTTGGTTTCAGTATAAATCGGTATCAACTGATAAATATATATATATGGTCACCAACAAATATATTCAAGTGGAATTAAAATATATGCGAACAACTATTATGGACACTAGCGACGCCTCATATAATTGTGTCGTAGTTCTCAAATGTTTCAATGATTATTCCTAAAATAAAAAAATTGCTCTTAGAGACACACCTACTCGTGGATAAGGCAAATTCATGGTAGGACACGATAATGATTATCAACATCTGTATTTCTGTGGATTCAAGTACTACAAAAGTAGAATTGTAACATCAACTGTTTCATTTGTCATAACCTCTCAAACTCTAGACACGATTTCTGTCATAATTATCAATATTTACATTATTGCTATGGAGTCAATAATACAGATGTTGTATCGACAAATGCTTATAGGAGACCTGAAGGTCAACATTGCTCGTAAAGATAACGGGAATGATGGGCGACACGACATAACACTGTCATGTTTCAACTCTATGTACATTTCATGTTTGTTCTAGAACAAATAAAAAATTAATTGCGGTTGTTTCAAAATTCGATGCCCAAACCTAAAGTAATTGATGTCTGTTTGTTCATCTTCAATGGTATTCACAGTTTTATTGTCTAACTTATCAGGAAATGAAAATGCCATTAAATTTTATCACTGCAGGAAGGTAAATCAAATAGAACATTAAAACATCTTTAGCGGTATTTGGAAGTATGGAAAAATCTATTTGTCTGCTTTTTTTGTTGTGATCGTTTAACACAAATATAAACAATATCGCCTGGTGTAAAATTTTGTGAAATGAAATATTTATCAATAATGAAATAGTTATTCAATCTAGTGTATTGATGAAGGAATTACTATTGATCAAGATAATCCAAACATGAAAAACAACTGCTGTCTCTTAAGGCCATAGAGGCAAGTAGGTAGTTTACTATAATTGCTCTTGAAACCAAGACAACTAAGTAATATTCCACAATGACACAGTGTGGTTCTCTACAATTCAGTGAAAAGACAAATAAAACTAGATTTCAATACAATCTATATCTGTACAGTATTTTGAGAATGATGAAACTCTAAGAAAACCACTGTATTTCCATTTGTCGACGTTTTAACTGCATATTCAGTCATTCTTGGGACTAGAAAATGGTTGATTTTTACGTTGGAAGGATTGATACTCCATGAAAAATTCAAATCAACATAGAAGCAAATGAAAAACAAATCAGGGAAACTTCAAAATTTTCATAATATAAACGACACAGTACAAAAAAATGAAATTTGCTGATGGAAATTGAAAGGGCACTGCGATGCAAGCTACAGAATGAATTATGATGAACTATTAAAAAGTAAGTACATGTATTTGAATACACTTTTTATGTTTTTGTATGTGTGGGTAATCTGAATCAAATTCTTCCAGTAGATATTCACTTCAAAACAGAAGGATTGACTGAATATCTACAAAACCAAAATAATAAATGGAATTGAAAAAATATAATGCGCAACATTTCATAACAGCCGGAAGCAAGATGTATGGCCGTATGGTGTTCCAAATTGTATCTAGGGGAAGTGCAGTGGGTGATGTAATTACCAACACGTGACTGGGTTTGTTTGTGGACGGTTAGTTAACAGGTGATCTTTTATGCTTTATTCAAGATTAGTTGTGGTTACCTCAGAATATTTCGAATCATCAACCGAACTTAGCTATGATACAACTCTTGCACAAAGAAAAAATATTCTTTCAAGAAGGATTAATTCTTTTGAAGAATATTTCACACCAACAATTTCCGACCAATCAAATGCTCTTATTTTGACATAAACATGACAATCACATCGATTTCCGATTTTTTTCCTCCAGGGTATCCTAGAAGTATTACAATTGAAAATCTTTTTATGTTAACTACGTGATTAAACAGTAAAACGATTTCTTTCTTCGAATCAACCTAAAGGTATTTCTATCGACTTGAGTAAGTGAAATTTGAAGTTTGAAATGTTCAGAATGTACTAGAGTAGGTATATATCATTATAATAGAGTTTACGGAAATTGGCTCTTTTAGCCATAACAAATATAAAGATACCTGAATGGTGTGGGTGGGAAATAACTTAATTATTATTAAAATTCAGTTTGAAATCGTTTTAGTGTTGGTTGGATATTTTGGTGTGAAATTTTTTTACCCGAATCTCCCTGATTATTGAATTGATAGCGAACATTTTTATATATATCGAATACTAGAAATACATCTACCAGGGTTATGAAAATAAACTACTTTTCAGTAAAATTCAATATTCAGAGAAGACTATCTTCTCTACTTCTAAAAAATGCACCGGACGGAAAACATTTCAATTATTATTCTGTCAGAAAATTTTAATCTTTATTGGAGGCATCAGTTTTCTGAATTCTCTAATGGTAGGTATACAGGAAATTTTGATTTTAAGTAAATCCCCCTATTTTCAATAATATCTAAAAAGTTTATCTACGAAAGTTATTTGAAAATACAAACGATATCCAGATTTGAAATCACAGCCTCCCATAACCAACAAACTTCTTAGTACTAATTTCCAAGTTAACACTGGATACAAATTTGTATTATTCAGTTGTTTAGTTTGATTAAATAATTTCATTTACTCATTTTCTTTTAATTAACCATTTTCAACAACATTCAATAAATAAGGTCAAATTTAATTGTTATCAAAGTGATGGGACGGAGATGTTTTAGGTGCATTTGAGTTACTAGCATTCTTTGTGATGCCAAAAACGCAACAACATTAGGAAGCTGCTCTTTCAAGTCTGTTATTGTTTTCCATTGTAAACAACTTTTCTAAATAAACTTTTTTGATGAGAAAATGAGGGTTTTTTACACTGGTTTCTTTTAACTTCCTACCTTTGTTGTTCCCTATATACCATATGGGAATTTAGAAATCTAATAAATCTAATGAAATTTTTCTGCAATTCATCAACTTTGAAGAATATTTTTTTTTACCATAAAGATAATAAAAGTGTTACCCGAATGGTGCAAATGTTCTGAAACGCAATGCATGAAGACATATTTTTTGAAATTGAAACATTTCACATTTCAGAAGGTGCTTTTATTTTTCTGAATTGATAATGAAAAAGGACCCCGCTCAAACCTTATGGAAAAGTGATCTATGTGGGATCTGCCCGAGTTTTTTCTGTTGTTTGGAGGAAGTTTTCCTGATAAAAAGTTACCATTACAGTAAAGTCCAATAACGTATAGTTTCGGAGATATTAGCCAATGATATTGGAAAATAATGTCTGAAAACTACATAGTTTATCGGTATTGGGTCGAGTGTCGTATTTTTGTTTCTCAAGAGACCTTTTCAAACGATGAAATGGGCTACTGTGCTATCATATAATATAATAATGATAATTAAAATGCTACACTCGACCCAACACCAATGAACTATGTATTTTTCAGTATTAATTTTCTAGTTTTATTGGCCAATATTTCTGAAACTATTAGTTATTGGGCTCTAATGCAATGGTAACTTTTATTCAGAAAGACTTCCTCTGAACAATATCCAAAATTCAAAATAATCCCATTTGGATCTTTTTTCCATAACGTTTGAGCGGGGTCCTTTACTCATAGATATGGAATGTGATTCCTGGTGACGGCTGAATACCAATTTGAGTCTAAGCCATACATAATAAAATTAAATCAATCGGAGCCATCTTAACAAAAGAGTAGTTTTTAGGCACAAAAATAATCAATAATTAACGAAATAACGAGAAAAATTGTAAGCTTCCAGCCTTATGAATTATCACAACCGTATTCTGTTACAGGTGCTTTAGTCACACTCGGACCATCTCGATCAAGTACGATGTTCATGCCAGAATTCCTACGCACAGACACTAGATTTATGATACCACGCTCCTTTCAAACATCTAATTTCTCCATAATGAGCTAATCTTTTCTAATCAAGGGAACCATTCCTTCTTCACTCGTAATCATTCGTAATCATCCGTAATTGTTGCATGGAAATTCCGGTTCCAGTCTCGACTTCGGTGTGGCTGCTTCGACTTTCGACTTGCCCGTTACGTCTCTTCCTATCTCCTATCCTAGCCTAACACACATGCCGTAGTTTGTATGTTGTTGGTCCATGAAAAAATTCCGTCGCCCACTGCCACTCGCCGTATGCATTTAATTCATACATCCGCAATGTTCATTCATGAGAAACAAGCAGCATGGGACACGTATGACAGAGGCGTAGTGAACATTTTGAAATATTGATTGCGACTCACGGTAGAATGATTGATTATACATTTTTCCATGCGGTTTCTCCTTTTTTGCCAAATTAAATTGAGAAATAGATATTTCTATAACTACACTTCTCTCATCATTAATTTACTCACCTGAATATCTAGTAGAAAAGGCCGAATTTTATAAAAATCGATAGCTTCCCGGCCTTAATGAATTATTAGTAAACTTCTAAATATGGCAGAAGCATCAACTTATTTTTTATTTATCCTTATAAAAATAATTCCCTGCAGCTTTGAAAGTAAATACGCCGCTGTCCAAAAAAAAAGATTGGGTGATGAAATACGAACTTTTGTTTAGGACGTCAAACTAGCAGTATGAATAGTTAAAAAATCCACTGGTCTTTCATGGCCAATGATTATCATTATCCAAAGAATAAAGAGTAAAGTCAGGTGGGGTGGCGACACCCATAATGAACAATTTAACCTTGACCATGGAGTAAAAGTTCTACTTTTACCAATTAGAATTCTAGAATTATTTGTTTGGAATGCTTAAAACAACCCCAGAGATGAAACAAGAAGTTTATTTCATGTGTTCAATTCAGATAACGCAAATAACGGTTTTATAACATCGTAAATCATTAACATTCAACTAATGGTATTGTTGAATTAATAAACACTTACGAAAATCTCAACACAAGTTTGTTTATAAGCGTTAAGCGTTTCTATGATTTGATTACATGCAAAGCATCCTGATAATCTCGTCCATTTTCTTGCTAAGTGGGGGGGTTTTCTTTACTTTCGATCTTTAACAATTTTTTCCGTCTACCGTTTATTTACAATATATTTTTTCTACATTCATGCAAAAAGCAAAACTTTATTGAACTATATGTAGTGGAAAAAGAAGCTCTTTATTGCACTAGTGCAATAAAGTTTTTATTGCACTCATCTGTCATTCTACTTCAACGTGCTGTCATCATGATAAACATAAACGTTCAAACCCATTACATATTTAGCAGATATTCTGTGAAATTGGCCATACGTTTTAAACAGCTACATCTTTTATATTTTTTTTTTGTATTAATGTTAGCAGTCAGAGTTGAACAAACAATGCCTTCCCGAAAATAACTCTATAATCAAAACCGTTCCGCTATGTTCTAAACCGTCTATAGAGCAAACTGCCTGTACTATGACCACACCTCGTGATAACATACGCGCTCATGGCTACTATGATTTTGATTTTTATAATGCAACTGTGGTTATATAAACGTCAGTCAGAATTTAATTCTGACAATTACAGAACTGAAAGTTTTAAAATGAGTAATATTAATGGAAAACTAGATGATGGTGATGAAATCGATAGTAATAATTATTTATTTAAATTGCGTATTTCATTTTCCTTCACCTAGTGCCGCACCTAAATAAATAATTTTTTGCTTTTAGCATGAAGTAGAAAAAATATTGTATGCAACTCGTGCAAAAAATGTTTATTGCACTCGACGTGTTGTCCAACTCGGCCTGACGGCCTCGTCGGACAATTTCACGTTTAGTACAATAAACCCTTACTTTTTGCACTTGTTGCATAAATAACTATTAACGCACTCAAAATCTTTAATTAATGACCCCTGTTAGTAAAAACCGATTGTTCAACTCGAAATTGCTAAGGTTCCGTAAAATGCTATGCTTATTAAATATTTAATTAACTCAGGATCGACTTCAGCACATAAACAGAAAAAATTTAATTTCAAGAATATATGCGGAAAAACAATTGTATGGATGACCCTTGTCAATTCCAGATAAACCTTTCAACTCGAGAACGGTTGAATATAGAGCAATTCTGCGAACGCCAATCGATTCAGCGTGATGAAATTAGTATAATATGTGAATTGCGAGACATTTGACGATGAAAAAATTACTAGGAAAATCGAAAAAAGTCCAAAAATCATGGAAAATACAAAATTATCAGATCCACTTAAAATTCGCACTAAATACGCAAAATTTCTCGATGATTCCAAAAATATATGATTTTTGTATGCTCAGATACAGGGTTTGCATTAAAGGAGCGAATCGTCAAATATTTCATGAAGAGGAGTAGAAAAAAATTGGAAGGAAATGACTCCTTTCAACTCCAGATGAGCTTTTCAACTCGATAACGGTTGAAGATAGAGCAATTCTGCGAACGCCAATCGATTCAGAATGATGAAATTAGTATAATCTGGGAGTTGCAAGACATTTGACGTTGAAAAAAATAACTAGAAAAATCGAAAAAAGTCCCTAAAAATCATGAAAAATACAAATTACTTGAGATTCGCACTATATACGCAAAATTTCACACTGATTCCAAAAATATATGATTTTTGTATGCTCAGATACAAGGTTTGGCATTAAAGGGGTGAATCGACAAATATTTCATGAAGAGGAGTAGAAAAAAGTTGGAGGGAAATGACTCATTTCAACTCTAGATGAGCTTTTCAACTCGATAACGGTTGAAGATAGAGCAATTCTGCGAACGCCAATCGATTCAGAATGACGAAATTAGTACATCCTGTGAATTGCGAGTGATTTGACGTGAAAAAAAAGTTTTTAAAAAAGTCGGAAACTATCCCTAAACATTTTGTAAAACACAGAATCGTCAGATCCACTTGGAATTTGCACTATATACGGAAAATTTCATGCCGATTATAAAAATATATGAGTTGTATATAGGCAGGTACAAGGTTCAGCATAAAATAGGAGTTAAACATCAAAAATTGTTTCCGATAGAATTTTCGAAAATTTTCGTTTTTCAGAAAGTCGCAAACTTTCCTCATATGTATCTGACGAGCTGATGTCGAATCATTCAACAAACATTAACTTTGATGACGAATTGACAAAACTTTGAAAATGATCGAAATACATATATAGTTCTCAGTTTCCCAAATTCTCACGTACCCCACCTGACCTGACGATACAGTGATATCTTTTGAAATGTTTTTGGATGGTTGTGATACCAACTGAAACTCTATCAATGGCGATACTCTAAAAATACCACATATAGCCCATTGCCAAATGAGCTACTCCAACACTAGGCTTCTTGTTAGGTGATAGGAGGAATATAAATTCGGCAAATTGAGACCACAATTATTTATTGAGAGACCAAATAACTATGTGAGTGTTTACGCTTCACTCAATACCAAACTCAGTTATCGAATCAATTTGTTTTGTCAGTGCACAAATATAATAAAGTAGATGTAGAATTTATTATCCCCTGGTATTTCTTGTGCTCATACAATTCATTGTCGAAAAAGCTCAAGTGAGATGACTGCTCAAAAGCAAGATGAGTAACAATTTAACGGTTGACATAGTGATGAACATTTGACCAGTTGACACGACACAAGTCTTCAAGTAATTCCATTGGAATAAATACTCGTGGTGCCTGAGGTATTTGCATGAAACTAGATTAGTCATATTTAAACTACAACCACAGCCTCATATTTAAGATTTTCACAACGTTGTTTTTTTCAGTTGTTCGTAATGATGTAAGAGACTGAAAAACCCAGAACAAATAAAAATTATTTTTGTAATATGTTATTCAACTTATTATATTTTCGACAACTACCCATTTTATTCAATGAAACCATAAGCAACTTCAAATATGAGGATCAGCATTTACAGCCAGATGGTCAAACTCATGTCAACCCCACGATTTGAATTTGGAAGGGTGGCTTAAGTCTACACCCCCGAGGGCCTACACGCGTCCTTCAAGTATTAGAGATCCTATTAGCAAGACTGAAGAACATTATCAATCTGGAGATTACTCGGTACCCTGAATTCGACAAAAAAAATCTAAAAACAAATTATTTTATAAGCATTGTCACGACAATGAATAAGTGGTCCACTTTCCAAAGAAAATTCATTAGATCGGCCATGGTACAAGGTTTCAAGGTTTACAAGTGTAAATGAGTAGTCAGTCCACTCATGCTCGTGCTAGGAATGGCACGTTGAAAGGTAAGACCTCGTTAATCCTTAGCTCGCACAAGTTTCGACTTCTGAGAGCTGTCGTTCTTAGGGGGATGTCAGCTGGCTAACGGAAAAAAAAAATTTAAAAAACAAAAATATATTTCTTGAAAAATTGATTCATTTCAATATGACAGAACTATGGTCTACCGAGGAGAAAACATCTACTTTAAATCTTGAACAACTAGACATTTTGAGTCATTTCAGTCCTCAAATCTTCGCTTCAGTCTTTCAGTCATTGGCAAAGTCTTTTGGTCTTAGGCTTGATTGAGTCTATGAGTCACTTGGATTTGATTTTGAGTCTTTTCAGTCCCATTATCGAGTATCGAGTCTTCTAAATATTTCGAGTCTTGTATTATATAGATGGTATCCCCTCGTGGTCTACTGTCTGTTTCAATGGAAATGAACTTAGTAGGGTCTTTCCAATCCATAAGTACTTTATAGAAATATAACTGATTAACAATGAAGATTATATTTTTCGAAATGGAGTCGTCATTGAAATTTTTTATAGTACCTACTCAAGGAAAAATACCCACGACCAGACAGAAAATTTAAAATTGTGATCATACCAAGCTAGAAAATATTAATCATCAAGATTCAGAAGTTATATGACATGGCCTAGCTGATCTCGGTCTGGTGTCAAAATTTTTGTGAAAATTATTAGGAATAACCAGTTATAATCGAATTTAACGGTTTCTTAGGAAACATTATCTGGTTAATGAGCAGTAGTAGTAAGATAGATATATGAGTTAATTTAGTTGATTAAATATGCTTATGAGAACAAAAGATGTTTTCCCCTTCACCACACTAAGTAGTAATTTAATTCCTAGATGCGCATTTCGTTAAGCAAGTTAACTTCATCAGTAGGATTACTAAACTGAGGATTAGTACCAAATCAGTTATATTCATATCTATCGAATTGTTATGATTAACATAATATGAAACAAAGGTTGATCCTAACTTGTAAACAAACCTACGGTCAGATATAATTATAATTAAATTAAAATGTTATCAATTACTTTGTTAGTAACAACTCAAATAGTTTTGAAGGAGGTTTAGAATATAATGGACCATTATCGTTATTAAGCAAGGGCCTGCTTAAACTGTTCTTGTATATATAGCAATACTTTCATAACAATCCAATTTTCTATAATCATTTTACTAATTTTAAATTTTGAATATTGATTTTATAATGGGTTTCTAGTAAATGATCAACAAAACTCGACTTATTTTCTCGTGAATATTTAACGGGCTAAATGTTCACAAAAACGTACATTCGTAGATTGCTTAGTTTGGCCATAATAAATATTATCACAATTTTGACAGCTAATTTCATAAATTCCTGATCTATCTAATGTTGGAATTTTTTTCTTTTGGTTTCGGATAACATTATAATTGTTCTGTCCCTGCTTCCCTATCTACCCTGTCACTGTCACTGATGAGAGGCAATGAACCTCGAAACATTCATGTCTGCAGATGGTCATTCCCAGACAAATGAAGGATAATCTTCTGTTTAACTACAAGACAAGCATTTGCAATTGGGTCTTCTTGGAAGAACGTTGCACAAATATCTGTCAGATGTAGCTCAATGTCCGTCGTGGTATTAGCCAGGGAAGTAGTTGTTTTCTGACAGCTGTTTGCCTTCATTTTTCCACTTGGTGGAAACGCGTAGAGAGAAGAGTACTCCGTATTCATTTCAATCCTCAGTTTAGTAATCCTATTGATGAAGTTAACTTGGTTAACGAAATGCGCATCTAGGAATTGAATTACCAGTGTGGTGAAGGGAAAAACTTCTTTTGTTCTTATCGAGTGACACCACAATCGTCCAATACCCCATTTTCTATGCTTATGGTTCATTTAAATATCTGTTATGGCCCCTAAACTTCCAAATCTTGAGAAAATGAATCGGCCAAATGAGTTTCACTTCTCATCAAAACATTCCCATATTCTCCATTGCTTTGTTTGTTTGGTTTTGTTTTTTGATTCCATGATTTTGATGTAGAATCGGTAAATTTGCAGAATCTAGAGATACACAAATGATGTGAGAAATAACCTCCAAGATGTAATTCCGACTGATATACATCGTAAGCCAGCAGAGATGGCACTACCAACCTTTTCGAAAAATGCTAGTAAGAGGCAAACTAGGCCAAAAATCAGCACAACCATATTACTACTAATTCACTTTGATCCTGAGAAATGTTCAGTTCTCGGCAATCCAAATTCTTCTTATGAAGACAGCCTCGTCTTCCGTCTTCCGTTATTTATGACGTGTATCTTAAGTTCTTTCTGACGTAGAATTGATGGTAGATTATTGGTGGATGTAACTTTATGGAATTACGGATGTTACGGGTGTGTTTCCATGTGACGTTTGCACACTGTATGACGTTATTGATAATGTTCAACTTTGGAGGATTTGATCATCGTTAGAAAACAAGTTATAATATGTGTAGCGTTAATATTTAAACAAATAGAGACAAGATTGATGACCGGTCATCCTCATGAATAAACCCAGTCTTGGCTGGTCGTTGAAAGAATGAAATTACACGATAGATAATCTGTTTTATTAATAGAAATACAAGTTTCGTTAAAGACCGTTACTAACAAGCCTCATGACAGTATTCGGCTTGGATATTTATTATACAGTGTAATTGCTAATTTATCTTTCGTACATGTACGCTGTACACAAATGTACGTACTTTTCTGAAAAGCAGTATGAGATAAGAACGTATGAATGTAAATATTTCAGAGGGACTAGGTACCTTTGACTTCAGAGATTCGTGACGATTAAAGAATCAAAGTTAGTTTATTGGTTCGAGATTTTATGGGACCGCTAAACAGAAACACTTATAGACTTATAGGTACATACTCATTGAAGAACTGCGGTAAAGAGCTAACGGACAAAAAACGACTGGTAGGCACCCTAAAAAAGCATGCCACTTTTATAGATATTTCAAACATAAAAATACAATTTTCCAGATGTGAGAAGCACCTGTGCTAATTAAATGATGTGTATAAATGTGCCGGCATTAGAAATGCTGTATGGCGTGCTCATGTGTCAAAAGCACCAATAATTTGAAATGGGTAAGGTGGAATCAAAAGCACAAACTCATCCCACAACTTCATAGGGGGAACATTTGAACGAAAAAGTAGCAAACAACAATTTCAGTACATGATGTGGAATGAATGTTCTAGAAGAATGAATTACACAACTATATGGAAACCACAGGACGGAAACTGGAGATTGAAAATGAAAAATACCTAAAGAGAAATGATATATGTCATTGAGATAGGGTTGAAATTCCATGGAATTATTTGAAAAATCACTTGTTTATCATAACGGATATAATATAGTTTTATTATAGTTACAGTTTTTGCAGAGAGGTATGCTAGGTTTTTGGTTATTTCGTTTTTTTCAATACTAATGTTCGAATTATGTAGTTGTTTTGATTAAGGCGACCGAAGTTGTACAAAAACTTCAAAACTTCATCAATAAACTTGTTGAAGTCTATCAAAACTATCTTTGAAATTTTCTTCTTTCAATATAAAATGGAGATCGTGATAGGTAGGACTCAGTGGAGAATGTTTCAAAGGTGGATCAAGAATGAGGCAAGCTGAGTTACATGTTCTTCAAAATATGCAATTAGCTTAGCTGTAATGGGGGAGTTTTGTCCAAGTTACCAACCTAGATTTTTTACGGAAAACTTATATCTATAAATTCTTATGGTTTCATGTATTCAAATTGAAATTATATGTCGTTGGGACCAAATTTGATATACTCATGAAGACGTTTGGAGATGGTTATGGGGAATTTATGTCGATATTCATTACAATCGAGGAGCAGACATCCAAAATGAGTTTTGTCCATTATGGACGCATTTAGGATAATTCATTTTTAAAATTTCTGAATTGGCTATCAATAGGATATTTTTGACAAGGCAATATTTAAGGACATATTTTTGCAATTTTTCTGGTTTCTTAAATTTCACCGAAACGTATTCGATTCTTCATAGTAAACTTTCTCATTTCCTGGAATTTATGCAATTTGGACAAAACGCATTTTGGCAGTCTGCTCCTCAATCTATAGATCCAGGTAGAATGATGAGAACTCAAGTACTTAGATAGTTTGCCACAATCTGCATCCAAATATGGAGAAGCCATGGATAAACTCAAAGCCAGAGTAGTGATACATTCCTAATCGACGTTTATGTATAAGAATTACTTAATATTCTAATAAAAACTTCGAGAGCTTATTGAAATATTGAATACAGCAATAACAAAGTATCAACAGTAAAATCACAAAACTTTTTTTTTATTAGATACATTTCGTTCTTCAACAAAATAATTTTGCCAATCAGGTATTTCACGAGAAAAACTGACATGAAAATATTGCAAGACCGCAGATCGAGCAATTTTGTCTAATATCAGTTTTTCGAGTGGAATTACTAATGGAAAAATTTCGAGTGTTTTTTGGCAAGATAAGTCAACGACAATATATGAATGTACAACGATAAAACTCAAAAATCATAGCTGATAAGACAGAAATTAGAGTGACGGCCGCTTACTAGATGAAGTCTGGTTTTGAGGAAAATGTATTTTTATTTCGATAAAAGAGGATGCACTTTTTTTTATCACTGTCGAAGTTACTCAGACGTCATTTTCAAATGGGTTTAATTGGCGACTCGAATGGATTTGGTGGTGCAATCGCTTTTACAGCTGCCAGGAAATCCAGAAAAACCTGCCACCCCCATCATCTGATGAGTTGGAATTGATTGAATGAAAACTCCTGAAGAGGTTCGTTGAATTGTGACTATCTGCTTTTTGGTAAAAAAGGGTGCATGGTGTCTCCAGTCCTGTATTTAGTTAACTGAGATATGGCCAAAATCAACTCCAGAACCATATCTGATAATATTATCACATTTTTTCTGATGCGGAGTGGAAATTGAAGAAAGTGCCAGTCCAGCTATGATGAGTACTGCTAATGAGGATGAGATATTGAACTGTAAAGTAAGTTGTTTTTTTTTTTCACGAGAAATATAGAATATTCCATTTTAAGTCATATGAATAATCGAAATTTTGGGAGTCAAACTCACATGGGACTGATACATTTCAAATTGAAAGTGTATCGAAATCTCAAGGCAAGACCACCCGAAGGAAGAAACCCCAAATCAGAAAATCAGAGGATTACAATCATCACAGAACAGAGAGGAGAAAGAGAAACAGATATCTGTGTTTTCAATGATTAATACGGAATTTAGATGTTCCAAATTCAACATTGCAAATGGAGGATGTAGATTGTTGAATATCTTCTGAGTTGTAGCAGTGGAATTGTAGTTTTTCCAGACCAGGGGGGAAGCTTATATATTAATTTTTTTTATGTTAGCTACGAAGTTGTGATTTGATTATGCGGAAGTTGTACAAAAAGTCATAGAAGTAAACTTTCTGGTCATTGAAACCTCTCTCTCCTTTCACTATTTTCTACAGTCTTTGTAAAAGACGTTCTAATTCAAATTACCCACCGTGTACTTTTCATATAAAGACATTCAACTGGCTCTCAAGTGCAGTAGCACTGCCTCCGACAACAACCTTTTCCAACAAAACGTTTCCGCAGTAACCATAACAAACCGACGCCGGTCTCGTAACGAGTAAGTAGGACGTCCGTGTATAGCAGCATGTATCAATAGTACTAATGAATCGATAGGCAAGTGAACTGCCTTACCGACCCGGGACAGGTGCGAACGTGGGCCGGAGCCGTAGGCGTCTCGCGTGGGCCCCAGGAGTGGTGTTCATGTCTTTGGATGCCCTCAGCCAGCAAGGTCATAATCGCCTCTTGGGCCTGTGTCGTATTCGCCAAATTTATTGTAAAATACCTCTCACGCAAGGTACTTAAGCAAAGTATCAGCGGATGCTGTAAGTCATCGTTTCCGTGGGTAGATGGAACGAAATAGAGGACCAACGGTCGTTATTCGGTTGCAAGGAAAGTGAAATTGAGAGGATGATTTGGCATTAATGAAAAAATGAGTTCGCGGCTATCAGTCAGAAGAACGAAATATCTATAGATACTAAATTGAAAATTTATGAAAAGATTCTTGCTAGATGACCATGCACCTATGAATTTATCATCATTAGTAAATTCATTCAGTTTTTTTAACAACCAAAAATACTTCAATAATACTGAATATCCCCAAATCACTCATCTGACAATGAGTATAGGTATGCCGAAGATGAGGATGAAAAGTATGGAGATCTCGGTAACCGTAAGAGTTAGAAAGTAGGTTAAATTGGCAAAAATACGCACTCAAGAGGTCAATAACTACATGTTGAGGTACCCCAAAATTTCGAAATTTCGCGATTTGGTTTTCATTTCGTTCTGAATTTATTGGAAGAGTTCTGAAAAAAATAAAGGCATTTGCTCCAAAATGGTGTTCACACAATCGCATTACATCGTTTCGTTCCGAAAAAACCATCGTCAACTTAATTTTTTTATATGGCACGAAACAAGGTACACCCTTACGGCATAGCATTATTCATCGCCAATGCAACGATCTATGGCACAATACGTTTTTTCGAATTTTTATCCTGTAGAAATGCTTATTACAACTTTTGAACATAGGAGGCTTTGAAACAATCCATGGCAACATTAACATGGGTTTTATTTTCATAAAGAATTTCCTGATCGCAGTGGTGGTCATGATGGTAGAGCGCTAGTCTATCAATCAGAGGGACGTGGGTTCGATTCCCAGCATGGTCACTGGTCTCGTGCTAGGAATCGCACGTTAAAAGAAAAGACCTCGTAAATCCCTAGCTTGCACAGGTTTCGACTCCTGAGGGCTGTCGTTCGTAGGGAAATGACAGCTGGATGACGGAAAAAAACATTTTTTTTAATTATCAAATTAATATTCTATTGTTGTTGTTATTGTTGTCATTGGATTCGATTCTTCTACATTGAGAGCAAAAACTACCTCGGTAAAACGAGAATCGGTTTTAAGCCTACAGTTTTTGTTAAAGAATATTTTTTTCTTTAGCAAAAGATTCAATGTTTTTGTCTAAATTCGGGAATTTCAGTAATTATTGGTTTTGATAATTTTTAAGACATAAAAAATTGAGAGACTCCCTAGTTCTTATAGGACGCCACTGAGCCACAAAAAATATTTCTTTCATGATGGTTCTTGCAAAAAACCGATTCTACAATCGTGAAATTTGTACCTGCTTAGCGCTGCCCCTTACATATAATAGCATTGAATTAAGATTTGAAGAGTTCAATATCTTCACTAACATGCTTCATAAATATATGCCAAAAAATGTTTGCTGCGCGGGTGAGGAATAAATTCGAATGATCGGTACGACGCGCTGATGGTGGCTCTTAAAATGGAGCGAGGTAATTATACAAACGAAGCAAAGTTTGATATGTTTATAGTACAGAAATTGTGTAGAAGCGGATTACATGTATTCTAACACCAGGGGCAAAAAAAAACCTGGCAAGTTCCTTTCTAGGAGTTTAGTAGATAATTTGAAAAATGTATGGATTATTTGAAAAACCTGTGCCATCCCGTCAAGAACTGAAAAAAAATAATTCCTAGTTAACTGAAAACCCAGAAAGTTTAACTAAAAAATTTGAAGAACAGACTGAGCTTCAAATTCATTTGAAGAAAAAATTATTTCAAGCCATTGAATTTCGAATTTGTCAAGGCTTAAGACCAGGTAAGGTTACCAGACCTAACAATCTTCAAACTAATTTTCGTAGGGCCATATTAAAAATTATGTATTAAAAAAAACTGATTGAATAACTTCAGAAAATATTAAAACCAAATCGACGAATTTTGGATTCTTTCGAATATCTCCGGAAGCAATACAATTTTTTGGGATTTCTTAACATCTATTTATTGACCTCTTAATTGCTTAATTACTTTAAATCTACTTCGTAACTCTTTCGGTTGCCAAGATCCCCATGTTGTTCATATTTTAGTAATATAAACATGAATGTCACAGTACTTATCCCACTTATCCCTATAGATAAAAACATTCATCCTTATTATGTGAAATTGATATCCAAAAAAGGATAATTAAGACTGACAATTTTATTCAAGAATTCATGTATGAAAAACCTTTTATGAGCGCGGGGGTTGACGCAACAAAATTGTATGCCAAAACTATTTGAAAATACAACTACTTTGGTTACATCATAGTAAGAGGTGGTTGGTGTTGCATTGGAAAATTTTAATTTCCCTATGGTCCAGTCTAGTAGAATAAAGTTTGGAAACTTTGAAAAAAACAGAAAATATTCCACTGTCACATAACTTTATAAACGTAGTACTTACTAGAGAAAAGAGCAAACATATAAGTAATAGTAGGTAGTCAAAATACAATAAACATCCATTGTCATTTTTCAGTTACATAATTTATAATACCTTTATCTGTTTTCGATGAATAATTAATTAGCACTTCAGTCAAGTAGATACTTTCATAAAATGATTAGGCACTTATAAATTCAAGATGGACAACTGACTGGACATCTCTCAGTTCGGGGCAGTAACTTGTAACTTTGCTATTTATTTTTGAACGAATGAATATTCGATGATGCACGTTCCAGTATGTTCCAATATAAATTTTTAACTTGAATTTAACATCCAGTTTTTTCTATCCGATTAGCTACGAACTTAGGGTCAATTTATGCAACTTGTCATTATCATAGTTACAATCATTATCACAGTTTAAGTCTCAATTGTTGTTTTTTAAGACTAAACATAAGGAAATTGCATAAATGCCACTACTGGAATGTACAGTTTCAATTTAATTTTATGATTAAGACAGTGATTGTGATTGGGACTATGACAATGACAAAGTTGCATAAATAGCTCCTTATTCTTTTAATACAATGTGGAACTTCAGTAAAGAAACACTCATATACTGAATTCGCGTTAAAAAAATGTCCCAAAACTTTCATTGTTTCAGTCTTAATTGTACCAACGAACGATTTCAACTTTGCAACCAGTAAACGCATTCTACTATCACTGAAAGAGTTATGGCCAACAATATAAAAGTCTCGAGAAGAGAAGAAATTAATCCTCATTATCTTTTTCTATCCACGTTACTGCGTATAGGTAGTGCATTACTGAAAGTTTTAAAGCGGAATTACTGTTGTAATATGTCGTTAATTACTTTCCTCTAATGACAATTCCAATACATAAGAAGAATATTAGTGATGTAATAAATGTCTACCATATAAAGTCTTTTCTAGGTCAGGAACTAAAACCTTCCTCGTGTTCATATTAATTCATCGATATTCTACTGATTGAAACAAAACTAACTTTGAATCTCATATCAAGGAAGATAAATATAATGGTTTTAACCTTGACAGTCAACGTACTGTAACGATAGCCTAATAGCAGAAGGAAATACCGAAATAATTGCCGCTTCCTCATGTTACATCAAAGCTTTAGCTCCGACTTCACTCGTTACAAAAGATTTAGTTTTCACTTCCTCAATTGTTCTTTACACATGAACAGTGGACCCTATTACGTGATGAAACGATTTATTTATAATCTATGTTACGTAATCCTGCCGAACCTATTGGCCTCTACAGAAAAACAATGAATCGTCCAAACTTCGCTGTGATGTTACTCAAACAACGAAAAGAAAAAGCAAGGTATGTGACAGATGTGACGGATGTAGTATACGAGGGGATATTATAATGATCTAAGAGGATTTCTATTTCATTAATTAATGCTTGTCCACTAATGTTCTTTATTTGCAGAACAAAATACTATTTCTGCAAATCGCTAGGAAATTTTGACATTCCTGACAAAATTCAAGACTTATACTGTAAGGAAATATAATTTTCTTACTGTAAGGAAATGATATTTCCTTATAGTTGTTAGTGTTCTACATGAATGATTGAAAACACATTGTTTATAAGGAATTAATTTATATTTTGAAAACATCAATACATTGCAGAATACATTTCAAGATTAATTTGGTATATTTACAGTTATTTGGCAGTTAGTACAATGTTTGAACATTGCAGGAACATTATCAGAACTATGAGAAACATTCTGGACACCATGTAGGGTTATTTTGTTGAATATTTTGTACTGTAAAAATTGTATATGCCACCTCAACCTTATTATAAGGCGATTCTTCGATATAAGTATCCTTCAGCAACGTTTGATGACTTCCATCCGCCATGCCTCTTTAAACTAGATATGTCGGCACCAGAGTAAACTAATATTGTTGCAGAAGACTGACGAAAGCAGTGACCATTATATCCTGTCGAATTTACCAAGTTCAGATAAGTAGCAACTATTTTATACATTAATTTTTCTAAATTGATGAATTTATATCACTTGTCTGCAACCCTTTCCGCTTTGATATTTAAAGAAAAATCGGTTACTGTTCATATTTTCTGATCTTAACGAAACATACTTCCGATAAACATTCAAGTACATCTGATTAAATACAAATGATCTTGGTTTGTTGGTCTTCGAATCAGGTATGCTAATTAAAAGCTTAGATACTAGGTCTTCTATATCGTGTAGAGTCATCATCCGGACTAACTCATCCATTCTACAGTCCCCAGAAATACCAAATATCAAAGCCACCTAAAAAATTTATTAATGTGTAATCTAAATAGAAATTTAAACCTTATAAATTACCTTAATCATAAAATTTTCCCTATCTGGAGCTTCCTGGATAAATTTTTCAATTTCTTCCTTCGTTAAAATCTAAGATTTATTTGCTCTATAGCCTTGATCTTGTCATTTCAATAAATAACGAAGTTTTGAATATGTAGATATATCTACATTGTGTTTAATTGTAAGGGTTGACTTCAACATTGAACAATTGGCCCATAATGTCAAAGATTTCAGTTTTAAACAAAGGTCAAGGAAGTATACCATTACAACATTTTCTGAGAGAGAACTGTGTTTTTATTCTTGCGATAATGCATAAAACGTTTATAGGCAATTTCGTACTTTTCTCTAGTTATCTTTGGCAATAATTCTAATGAAGCAGTATTCACTGCTTCAACCAGCTCTAGAGGAGTCCCAGGAATGGAAATTTCATCATCACTTATCATTTTACTTTCAAGAACACCAGCAAATAAATTTATAAGGGTCAAGTTTGTCAATTGAACCTTGCTAGTAACTCAGGTAATAGGAATTACGAATTTCAAAGCACCATTTATTTGTGGATGAAATTATTTGCGATTTTTTCAAAAATATTTAATATCAGTCGAATATCCTAGCGACTTGCGATAAAATCGTATGTTTACCTCGTAGGAAAATACACATTCCTGGTCTTCCTGGACTTACGCCTCGACTTAGCAATCTTCACAGTTGCCCAGGAATGTTAGGCTTTTCCTACCCGGTGAACAATATACTATTCGTAAGTATTATGAATTCGTAGTTAAAACTTTATTCCACGTCTCTCTCATGGCAAGTGGTTCGTTCTTGGCAATCGGAATTCTAGATGGTAATTTGCCGAAGAACTATTTAATTATTTCATCGTGTACAGTGACATTTTCAGTCGACGTCGAAAGTATTTTGTTACGGTCTGCGAGCAGTTGTATGATATGTGATGTGAAATTAACGATATTTATGGCATATGTCCCCGAGATACCTCAACCGTGATGGAATAACACGAGATAATCGACAGGAATGACGCTGAAAGTACACCTGTTAAAAATTTCAAATGTAGCGATCTCCAGTAAAAGAAATAAAGTAGTTACTTTATTCCCGTTATCGAGGAATCAACACGTTAATTGGCCATACGAGTACGGCAATTTATCAATCAATTTCCTATATGTCCAGTTGTATCTATCAGAAAAGTGCAGAAGGAAAACGAGTTTTTTCTGCTGAGCAGTAAGTATACAGGATGTCAGAAGTCGACAACTGAAGACCAATGTATAGATTCAGGGACAATCCTTCTGACCATAAGGAAAAAAAACAAGGGGCAAAAGAGAACGCCATTACGAAAAATACCGAGATGTGTATTTGTCAATCCTACCGACTGCTTTGCTTGGCTTGGTTACTATTCTATTGAGTTTTGTTGAAAATAATTACCTGTCCTAAACTTCGAAGTGCAGTTTGAAGTGGTCATAATCAACCACCAGATTTACACATAGAACAGTCCTAAATTCGCAATGGATGCCTTAGTGTTGGAGTGGGCGTTACAGGGCCAAATTTCAGGCTCTCAAAACCCCTTGGAAGGACACCCACCATTTTCCAAGCAGAAGTACATGCTATACAGATATGTGCCCAGGAATGCCTTAAAAGGGCCACCCGAAAGGCAGAAATCTATATATTAATGTGGGAGATGATATTAGCAATTTTGTTTTCATTTTAAAATAATTTTTTCTAACAGGTAGTTTATTTCAAATTTTTAATTTTAAATGTCCTGATCCTATTGCATTTTAAACACCTCCCTACTGTTTCGATAAATTCAGTATCATCGCAACTGCTATCATACTACGATTTAGGTTTTTTTAAAATTTTGCCAAGATACGCTCGCTGTATTACCGTTGCTAACTGACCTGGGGATCTTTTTCTGGATAAGAGAGTAACTTTGCATTGCAATTGGGCAAGCGTGTCAGGAAATTACTCCCCAAACTTTAAGAAAATTGATTGTGAGATTCAGAAGAATTGTTCTCGACTTGAAATATCTTTGTAGCGTTTTGATATTACCCCATCAAAACCAGTATTACTGGATTCCTAATAACGATTCCTAATTTGAATTGGAAAATAATATACTGGGTCCCATAAAAATTACCAGCAATGTAATTTTAACCCAAATGAGGATGACCTTATATAAAACATCAAGTAAAATAATACTGAGTGGAAAATATTCAATATTAAATTGTTTCTTCATACTTATCAAACCGAAGAAATTAAATTAATATTAAAAAAAAAACAACTAGCCGTCTTAAATTGTTATTGGTGTTATGTTACATTACTCAGGAAAACGAAACATGCCCGTTGATTTGATAACCAACGATGACTAGAAATTATTTGACCTATTTACCGTCTCATGATGGCTGGACAAGTAAATTATAGGCTATGTTTTTATACTCACTCATTCTCGAATCGAAATCTTGTAATTTACATACCTGTAACAGAAGAAAATCGGTCGTTAGTAAATTGAAATGCAGCGACGAAAGTCTTATTGGCGTTATTCGAGATAATAGAGTGCTTGAAATGGTGTAATGTTATGTAAATACCGGTGGAAATGCATTCATTATTCACTTCATCAAGGACATGCATATGGATATATACCTGATGAATTGAAGAACAATAAAAACGAAGAAGCAATGTTTCATCAAGGCAGTATTTTCTCGTCGAGTTATTACAGAAATAATTTTTAAAGCCAAGGATATTTTTATTATCCACTTCGTGCAGAACTGAAATAGTTATTTATTCAACTGGTGTATTACATGGGCAGCAGTGGTCATGATGGTAGAGCGCCAGTCTATCAGTCAGAGGGACGTGGTTTCGATTCCCAGCATGGTCACTGGTCTCGTGCTAGGAATCGCACGTTAAAAGGTAAGACCTCGTTAATTCTTGGCTCACACAAGTTTCGACTTCTGAGGGCTGTCATTCGTAGGGGGATGACAGCTGGTTAACGGAAAAAACTATTTCAACAATTTCAAAATTAATATCAATACCAGAGTTGATTACAATATTTTTCAGTCGATCGAAAACAAAAAAAAATGGGTTGAGAAACGCAATTGGAATTCGAACTCTTATGTACGTCCATATCAAATCAAAAAATATTAATACCAAAATCTTTAAAATACATTTGTTCAAATCTTCCTTCGGCGGGGATTGGGACATCAAGAAAAGATTGGAAGGAAAATGCTACCTACTTCTCTTTATTCTGACAGTTGCCAGCTAGACAGGAGAGCGCTGTGTCATGTCAGAACCTATGGACCCGGTGCCGGGCCGTTAGTGTCCACCTCCGCTGATGGTGACGGGTTGGTGTCTTCAAAATGGTAATGGAGGTAGCTGACATTATCCTATGCTATCCATTGTACTAGCTGAGTTTGATAAGAAAGTACTTGTTTAACGAAAGTTGCTTTGTATCGGGAAGAGGTTGATGCCCGCGAGCTGCCTCAGCGCATCCAACAGAATGTATCGGTTGTTTTTTGTGATGATACATACGTAGTTCTGCATCCTGTCAAGCCTCAGATACTGAGTCTTGTCCAGGCTGCAGAACACCAGAAAGGCATATGATATTGCGGGTCTTATTATCTGTTTTTTTTTTTCTACGCTGAGGTGAGAGCTTCTGGCTCCTCCTCTTAAAGAGCCAGGCTTATATGTTAATCGCCTGTCCTGTTGGACCCCCAGGTATCACAAAGAACTAGACACTCTAACGGCATGGAAATTAACAATTCTGCACTTCTTGGTAAAGAAGATGAAATCAGGTTTGGCCAGATTCGGCCAATATCTTATCTTCATTCTCGCATTTCACGGTTGCACTACAAAATCGATCATCAATAATAATTTAATAATAATAATTATACCTCCTCATGAACACTCCGGGAACACTCCGGGACAACTTTTTTTGATGGCGTATTCACTTTTCAGCTGTAGGAAATCCCGGAAAACCTACAGCACCACCTCGGGTGGTCGGTGTGCACTCCAAGCTAGCACCAGACGAGATTGGCATCTAGACAACTCACAATACACTTGCTTTTCAACAAGGCATGCGGTCGCCTATCGATCCGATATAAAGTAGATGAGAAAAATTCTCTTGTACCTACATCGGGCTCGAACCGACTATCGCTATGCTGGAGTTTCGAACGGCCCGTGCATTAGACCGCTGATCCACCAACCACTGTGATTATTGGTCGATTTAGTTTACATCAGTGAAGAACATTATATATACATGTTGAAATGAAATCAACGCTCCACGTCTTGGCTACTTTGGAGGAGATGAGAATCTCAAAAAAAAACTTAAGAGTGTGATTCCGTTAATGACAGAAATGTATGTACCTAACTCCATACCGGAACACTCAAGAAAGTGTTTTGAATCAAGATGGCTACATCAGGCGCAAAACATTCACCAAGAATTAAGGTTTTCAAAGAGAGTAGCACTTCAAGACAAAGGATATCAGTGTTCCTCGGCATTACAAGCGCAACTTCAGTGCACAACTGGGTGCAAATTTTCCATGTACCCCAGGAAAACTCCAGATAGAAGATCAATTTCCAATTTTCTCTGATCTGATTGAGGAAGAAATGATAAGGACAGAAAATGTAGAACCGATGAATGGTGATCGTTATTAGGTAGTGCAGCCAAGTAAATTCCAATGTGAAATGGAATGTCGTCCAGCTAAGAGCACATCAGCTGAAGGACATTGCTGATCCCGATTTTATGTTATATAGAGAACAATATAGGAAGGCCAGATTGGAAAATGGGCTGAGTTATGACTGACTGGTAGTCAAGAACAGATTGCTCGACCATACCTTGGAGATTACTGAAGGTCCACGATGACATTGGAAAATTTCCGTATTCAGTTCTAACCAAGGCAAGAATCGAAAACCTGAGAGTCAGAAAACAGCCAAATATGAGATACAGACCTGACAAGATGCTATGGAACTCATGAAGAATCTACTGAGATATCAGCATAAAGAAAACTGTGAACAGTTGTCAATATAATCAAAAATGTTGGATCATAATCCATCGCAGCACTAATTCTTGAAAGGAGGAAAGTGTACCATAGGAGTTCCAAATCAGAACGAGACGATCAAAATAAAAATCTGAATTTCCAGAATGAACATTCATGTCGAGCATGAGTCACAGCCTGGATACGAGTGATTCTTGACTCTGGCGATATGAAAGCATCTTGATGAACGAATCGAGGTGGAATACTTCCACTGCTCGCTATGAACACAGTGCAGACCATCTAGAAGCTGTTGATTTTAAATAAAAGGGAAGGCAAATCAGATTACAATCAGTGCAATATTTACTTGGAAAAATTGTGAATTGTATTCGTCATCTGAAGAAAGTCTTGGAGTTGTTGAGTTCTTCTACTGAGTGTTATTATTTCAAGGACTCACGGAGAGTTAGTAACGAAAGTAAAGTAATAAAAACATGTATCATCATTTTTTGATTTCATTATTGTATGGTTCAGGTGATCGATCCTTCCATCAATGTATATAGATTGAAGTGAAACAGCTTAAAAAGCCATTAATATATAATTGTTTTTTGAATGAAGTAATCAACCAATTTCTATTGTTTATGTCGAAAAGCAAATTATCATAAACTCCCAACAAGTTTTTCAATATTGCTGTCTGATAATACAGGAAATAAAAATTCAACTGGTACTATTCTCAGTGACGAAAATTTGTTGGAAACATTCCAAAAACAAAATATCTTGATATTTATTGTTTTCATCATCTTTAAGGAAGTAATCCAAATTTTCTGTTATCTTCGTGAAGTCAATATCGAACTTGAAATGCCCAAGGGAATCGAAGTGTTGGAAACTATATCGAGAGAATGACACGACAATATCCAAGCTCCAAGAACAAATTCGAACTCGAGCCTAGACCGACATAACTAATTGAAATTCCTTTCAGAACGAATAAATCATTAGGTATCTTGTCAATACAATGCGTACTCAAATTGTCGCTGAAGATGGCAATTTAGATGTTACAAAGGACAAGCTCTAACACACTGTAAATAATTGTAATCTTCCCGAAGATTGATGAATTCGATGATGGCCGGATATAAATAAGAGATATAACTTGTTCAGTGTCTTGCTGGGTGAGTACTTTCCTTATCTTTACTTCACACTTATGTTTATCTGGCATGTTTTCTGATACGGGAGAGGAACGAACGAAGAAACGTGTAAATATGAGGGTGTAATCATGCTAAATATAGTTTGTGCATGTATTGGAAATAACCATGATGCTGATGCTTCTGATGATAAATAAAATATACTTGAGATAGGTAATATTATTGAGTGGTGATATATGATCAGTCAGAAATCCCTGATGCTTATGATTGATTGCTGGACCAGAATAGTATGGTTTGCAGTGCCAAAATAATACTCAACAAAGTCACCTCTATTATTATGTCAGTTTGGAAGATACGAATAGTTGGAAAAGATGTGCACAAATATAGATATTGGCCGTATGACAGTATGGAGAGAATGCGTTATTTGACCGAATGTTAGAATATAAAATATTGAAAGTATTTCATCGATAGTGTATAATCTGCATCTGCCCACTATCGAAATTATTGAAATAGGGAGACTTGAAACCAAATATCAATGTTATTCATTGCTGTTTGTTGGCGTAAAAGCAAAATGCAAACCAAAAAAATGCATAATTTTTACAAACAATTTTGAGTAAAATAAGAACAAATTCATCCAAGAGACTGAGACTGATGCTACTCGAAAAGATTTTGTAGTTCGAAAAATAAATGGAAAACATCCTTGCCGATAACAGACAAATAGTGCTTGGAAATCGCAATCAATATAGCAAGTAGGTATTTCTTGAAAAATTCAGATGTTTCATTTATAGTAACATTATTTGGTTTTACTGTTATCGACGTAAAAATAGTGTTATTTTTCAAGTCAACCCAAATGGAGGAAACGAGAGGTGAAACTTCGATCGAAATGATTTGGTTTAGCAATCATTTTGCTAATTTGAAAAATTGACTAATTTGACCATTCTGAATCAGGATTAAAAAAGTCACTGTAGCTGCCTCCGTTTTCGATATATATTTAAGTACTTAAAGTTCGAAATATTATTCTAGGTATCACCGTTTTCGATAATATGAAGTTGATTACTTGATAAAGATCCATATCAATTTTACAAACCGACAAACCTTCTCTGTGTGAATTGTACGATAAATTTAATCCATAGTTGATCTATAGGTGCTACAGTTAGAGTTAGAGAACGCCAATTGAAACAGAAAGGTCAGATTAGTCTATTTTGAAAATTTCAGAATAATAGTGAAAACTGAATACTTTCATTAAAAAATCGTCCAAGGGGTACCTTATACCCCTGAAAAGTGGAGAAAAGGCCATAGTCCAAATGCAATTGAACTCAATTATCCATAAAACATGGAAATCCAAAACGTTTTTTTAATCGGATTTAGTAAGATTTTTTTCCAACCTTCAGAGATGATTGAAGTACAAAAGAAATAATTTACATAGCTGGGGACGGCAGTCATCTCTATAGTTTGGAATAACAATTTATTATAGTCATTAGCAAGCGTCTGGCAATTATTTACTAAAATATGGGTATACGTTATTATGAAAAGTACTATGTATACCTACATTCATGATATCCAAGGTAATAGATAGTTTCAAAGAGTTTTCATAGCGCTTTTCAGTATTTAAACACGTAAAATATACTCCGCACGTAAAACGGACTCGTTCAATGCCGATGAGCCCTAACGTTGCCAATAATTCACTAGGCAGACAGGAGATACGCCAAAAATGAACAGACCAACATCTAAAAGACGCCATAAATCACAAATCCAACTGAAAAGGAAATGGGATTTACATACAAATATAAAAGGGATTCCTGAATGCTTGAGCATATTAATATCCATATTATCCAAGAGGAGTGATATGCAGTTTCATCTCATAAATTAACGATTTTATAAATGAAAGAAATGCTTTAGTAAGATCAGAATACATTCATTTGCAACTTACGTGTAAAAGTTATGCACCAGATTTATAGACGGAGCTCAAGTTTATAAATCTTTATAATGAAAAAAGTCATGTCCCTACTTCAATGAAAAACAGGTGGATGTTGACCAGTCACTGTAATTTTTGTCCAATTATTACTATTGTTGGAATATTCACTCGCTTTCTAAATACTTATTAAATGAGCAGGACTAATGAGAATTACTTAGCCCAAGTTTTATATCCGACTAGCAGGGTAAAAAAAATCAAAAATGCATTCCAATGAGACAGTTATCATTCCATAGCAGAGAAAAAAAGCAATCCTAATTCACATATTGTCTGGTGAGATAGGACTAGTTATCACAGACACGGACATGGTGGAAGCATTTGTGAAAACGATGTCGACTAAACCGGCGACGTATGGAAGACATGGAAATTCACGTAGACAGGACAGTCAGACAGCTACAAAGGACTGAAGACTCTAACATCACCCTAGACTCAACAGCCTCAAAGGAAATCAGGTCAATTCTCAGGTTTTGCAAAACCAGAAAAGCGCCAGGGCCTGATGACATACCACTCAGAGATCTGAAAGCCTTGCCATGGAAAGGCATAGCCGCTCTGACCAACATTATTAATGCCACTCTGTGACTCAGACACTTCCCCACCAGCTGTAAAATAGCTACTATCATCATGATACCCAAATCGAATCAAAACCACATCTTCCCACAGAATCATTACCACAACAGCCTAACACTGGAGATGGGCAAAGTGAACTGAGAGAGTAAATTCAGACAAGACTGCAGTCCATTACCGAAGCACGGAACAACTTTCCACATAAACAGGTTGATTTTAGACACGGATAGTGTATAGAACTTCAAATAACCCCCATAGTCGACGCAGTAATGCAAGGCAGGAACCACACCACATAACTTCAGGCACGTGATAGCTGATCACTTCCATATCATGGTTAGACTACAAAATGCTGACCGCCAATCAGAAAGATGAGTGATGGTGATGGTGATGGTGATGGTGATGGTGATGGTGATGGTGATGGTGATGGTGATGGTGATGGTGATGGTGATGGTGATGGTGATGGTGATGGTGATGGTGATGGTGATGGTGATGGTGATGGTGATGGTGATGGTGATGGTGATGGTGATGGTGATGGTGATGGTGATGGTGATGGTGATGGTGATGGTGATGGTGATGGTGATGGTGATGGTGATGGTGATGGTGATGGTGATGGTGATGGTGATGGTGATGGTGATGGTGATGGTGATGGTGATGGTGATGGTGATGGTGATGGTGATGGTGATGGTGATGGTGATGGTGATGGTGATGGTGATGGTGATGGTGATGGTGATGGTGATGGTGATGGTGATGGTGATGGTGATGGTGATGGTGATGGTGATGGTGATGGTGATGGTGATGGTGCTGGTGATGGAAATATAAAGGTAAGTTTCTTTTCTGAGTTGGCGCGGTTTGTGGTGGGTCTAAATATATTAATTTCTGTATAAATAACATTTTTCCATCATCAAAGGTCATTGTCGGATCGTCAGAGGAGTGCGGTCGGATTCTAAATATTTTGAAGGGATCTCAAAAATAGGATTCGATTTGGCGCGGTTTGTGTTGGGTCAGAATATATTCTTTTCTATCCAAATAACAAGTTTTCATCATCAAAGGTCATTGTCGGATCGTCAGAGGAGTGCGGTCGGATTATAAATATTTTGAAGTAATATATACACTTATGTCCAAATAACAAGATTTCATCATCAAAGGTCATGTTGAATCGTCAGAGGAGTGCGGTCGGATTGTAAATATTTTGAAGTGATCTCAAAAATGAGATTCGAGTTGAAGCGGTTTGTGGTGGGTCAGAATATATTCATTTCTGACCAAATAACAAGTTTTCATCATCAAAGGTCATTGTCGGTTCGTCAGAGGAGTGCGGTCGGATTTTAAATATTTTGAAGTGATCTCAAAGATAATTCGATTTGACGCGGTTTGTGATGGGTCGGAATATATTCATTTCTGTCCAAATAACAAGTTTTCATCATCAAAGGACATTGTCGGATCGTCAGAGGAGTGCGATCATATTATAAATATTTTGAAGTGATCTCAAAGATAATTCGATTTGACGCGGTTTGTGGTGGGTCAGAATATATTCATTTCTGACCAAATAACAAGTTTTCATCATCAAAGGTCATTGTCGGTTCGTCAGAGGAGTGCGGTCGGATTTTAAATATTTTGAAGTGATCTCAAAGATAATTCGATTTGACGCGGTTTGTGATGGGTCGGAATATATTCATTTCTGTCCAAATAACAAGTTTTCATCATCAAAGGACATTGTCGGATCGTCAGAGGAGTGCGGTCGGATTATAAATATTTTGAAGTAATATATACACTTATGTCCAAATAACAAGATTTCATCATCAAAGGTCATGTCGAATCGTCAGAGGAGTGCGGTCGGATTGTAAATATTTTGAAGTGATCTCAAAAATGAGGTTCAAGTTGGCGCGGTTTGTGGTGAGTCAGAATATATTCATTTCTGTCCAAATAACAAGTTTTCATCATCAAAGGTCATTGTCGGTTCGTCAGAGGAGTGCGGTCGGATTTTAAATATTTTGAAGTGATCTCAAAAATAATTCGGTTTGACGCTGTTTGTGATGGGTCGGAATATATTCATTTCTGTCCAAATATCAAGTTTTCATCATCAAAGGACATTGTCGGATCGTCAGAGGAGTGCGGTCGGATTTTAAATATTTTGAAGTGTTCTCAAAAATAATTCGGTTTGACGCGGTTTGTGATGGGTCGGAATATATTCATTTCTGTCCAAATAACAAGTTTTCATCATCAAAGGACATTGTCGGATCGTCAGAGGAGTGCAGTCGGATTTTACATATTTTTAGGTGATCGCAAAAATAGGATTCGATTTGGCGCGGTTTGTGGTGGGTCAGAATATATTCATTTCTGTCCAAATAACAAGTTTTCATCATCATAGGTCATTGTCGGATCGTCAGAGGTGTGCAGTCGGATTTTAAATATTTTAAAGTGATCTCAAAGATAATTCGATTTGACGCGGTTTGTGATGGGTCGGAATATATTCATTTCTGCCCAAATAACAAGTTTTCATCATCAAAGGTCATTGTCGGTTCGTCAGAGGAGTGCGGTCAGATTTTAAATATTTTAAAGTGATCTCAAAGATAATTCGATTTGACGCGGTTTGTGATGGGTCGGAATATATTCATTTCTGTCCAAATAACAAGTTTTCATCATCAAAGGACATTGTCGGATCGTCAGAGGAGTGCAGTAGGATTTTACATATTTTTAGGTGATCGCAAAAATAGGATTCGATTTGGCGCGGTTTGTGGTGGGTCAGAATATATTCATTTCTGTCCAAATAACAAGTTTTCATCATCATAGGTCATTGTCGGATCGTCAGAGGTGTGCAGTCGGATTTTAAATATTTTGAAGTGATCTCAAAAATGAGATCGCGGTTTGTGGTGTGTCAGAATATAATCATTTCTGTCCAAATAACAAGTTTTCATCATCAAAGGTCATTGTCGGATCGTCAGAGGAGTGCAGTCGAATTTTAAATATTTTGAAGTGATCTCAAAAATGAGATTCGAGTTGGCGCGGTTTGTGGTGGGTCAGAATGTATTCATTTCTGTCCAAATAACAAGTTTTCATCATCAAAGGTCATTGTCGGTTCGTCGGAGGAGTGCAGTCGAATTTTAAATATTTTGAAGTGATCTCAAAAATGAGATTCGAGTTGGCGCGGTTTGTGGTGGGTCAGAATGTATTCATTTCTGTCCAAATAACAAGTTTTCATCATCAAAGGTCATTGTCGGTTCGTCGGAGGAGTGCGGTCAGATTATAAATATTTTGAAATGATCCTAAAAATAGGATTAGAGTTGGCGCGGTCCATGGTGAGTCAGAATACATTAATTTCTGTCCAAATAACAACTTCTCAACATCTAAAGACATTATTGGGTCGTAAGAGAAGTGCAGTTGGATTTTGAATATTTTGAAGTGATCTTAGGATTCGAGTTGGCGCGGTTTGTGGTGGGTCAAAATATATTCATTTCTGTCCAAATAACAAGTTTTCATCATCAAACGTCATTTGTCGGGTTGTCAGAGGAGTGAGGTCGGATTTTAAATATTTTGAAGTGATCTCAAAAATAGGATTCGAGTTGGCGCGGTTTGTAGTGGGTCAGAATACATTCATTCCTTTCCAAATTCATACCAGGTTCATTGACGCAAATTTGGGTACATATGCCTGTAGGGCAGGGGCCTGGTACAAAGGTGTGCTTTTATTTTGATTAATCCGGTCGTCAGTGGCGCGTAATTTTCAACCCTATATAAAATCTGATTAATTGGAGCCAACACAAATTGTATGGCAAATTTATTACATTTGAAACTTGTGACCAGGACTTACCAGAATTTTAGATCGAATATTTCAATAGCTAGAGAAGAAGTAGTCCTTATCTTTTCAACGTTTGAAGCCATGCACGAGACCAGTGACCGTGTTGCGGTTCGAACCCATGCACCTACGGATGATTGGATTAAGAAGCGAGCGCTTAACCCGCATACCACCACGGCCTATAGTACAACTATTTCCGATCAAATGAAAAATACCATTCCTACGTTTCCCTTCTTTTCGAATGTATGCACTAACGATCTAGAAGTTTAGTGGAGAGTGTAACTTCGCGCCGTAATTTCAAGCGGTGCCGGCGAGGGTTTCAAAGGACAAGAAATACATATGATAAGAAAAGATACGTAGTGAAAATGTTTTGGGCACGTCGACAAACTGTAAAACAAAATGCCGAAGTTAGCTTTGCCCCGTGGCATCCGATACCATTACGATTGGTTGGCTGACGCGAAAGTTTATAGATATTATGATTCGTGGGTTGTGGAAAAAATTGTGTATACACAACTTGCTAGAAAGAGCACTAATATGCTCGTAATGATTCACTCTCTCGGCTAGCGCCGAAAACAACCCTCTCGCATGTGATACTCTAGTTTCCATGCTCGTTATTATGTAATACACTAGAATCAATCAACCTTTTTTGTATTCGATTCCTAAACAGGGACATTGAATTTGTTCTCCTCCTTCATAGTTGTCACGAGTTAATGCCCTTTTGACCGTTGCTATGAATGAAAGACATAATCGATTTTATTTCAATGAATGTAATAGGTCATAGTCGAGTTGCAGCCAGACTTCAATGCACTGTTCATTGACTAAGTGACATTCCTTATTCAATCAGATGAATTGACAATAAATTTACTGCCTCATTTGGCTTGTCTGATTATCTTTTCGAACGAGACAAATTAGCTTCGAAATGAACGTATTAATAGCTTTATAATGGAAAGCTTTGGTTGAATTTCATACTATTTGTATAATGTTGTATAATGTTCTGCTAGTAACGAAATAATTATGCTTATATTCTCGGTTCTCAAGCATTCTTTATGTATGTCATCACAATGAACATGACATGACAATAGTTTGAGTGAAAATCAAATGGGTGGTCGTACTTCGACTTGTATCAATGTTCAATCATGAAGATATCTATGAGCATTTCATAAGTTGCAATTAGAATTCGAGTCCCATTGGAAAATTAAGTGTACATCAAGACTTTTTCTCAAATAATTTGAATCACTGTGTTTGAACGGAATGGACTGAAAAAAGTGAAAGTAATAGGCTTTGCTGTTTGTTCTACACTGACCATAGCAAGAGATTATTTTATTGAAATTTCACAACTGTCAATTGTTTTTTTTTTCAAAATCGAAGATAGTGAATGAAAAGAAATTATAGGAAGTTAATATATTCAGAAACGATCTTCGTTGAAAATATTGAAAAATTTAGATTTTTTACTTTTTCATTAACAATCAAAGGTTTTAAAAAATAAAGAATGTAAGTAATGGAATCAGGAAGCAATTTATCTATTTTTTTCTCATTATCGAAAGCTATTTATGTTTTTTTTATTTGTAACTTTCACTATTATTCAAATAATTGTTATGAACAAACGCATTGTTAATGAGACTTTTGAAAAAAATTTTTTTGGAAATCTGATCCTCGTTGAAAATGATGATTTTAAAGGAAAAAATCATTTCTTGAAAAAAGTTTTTATTGACAAAAATCGCAGTAGTCAGTTAACAATTTTTGTTTGTTACTGAATAATGATATTGATGATCGCTTTTTTTATCATTACTTATTTCATGTTCTGAAAAAAATTATCACCTATTTATTTGTTTATTATTAAACAAACAAATTATATAATGTACTTGGACGCATATTTATATTCAAATATTAAAAAATACTATGGAAACAACTATACGTCCAATTACATCATGTTCAAAAATTATATAAAAAATAAAAAAATAATGAACGTATCTACTAATTGTCGATATTGGGCTGATTCGAATCCACATACCCAAAAAAAAATCTTAGAATGCGATATAACATTTTGAACTGTATCTGTAACTGCTTGAAGACACAATTGAACCTTTGTTGACAAACACAATTGAAAATTACTACAATTATCTGGAAGATCAGTTGATATTTCAACAAGATGGCGTTCCTCCGCACTATGCTGTTCCTGTTCGGCAGGATCATTGGACTGGTAAACGAGGTTCTATCGACTGGCCCCCATGATCACCAGACCTCTGTACCCTAGATTTCTTCCTTCGAGGGCATTTGAAAAGCAGAGTTTATGCAGTTCCACCTGATCCACTCAAAGATTTACGACAACGGATCACACATCAATCACCCCAGAAATGCTCTAGAATGTACGATAACGTTTTCAGCAGAATCTATATCATTGCATGGAAGTTGGAGGTATACATTTCGAGCATTTGTTCAGATAATAATAATGAAAGTAAATTTTATTTTAAACTTATTATGGTTAATCCCAATTTAAAAATATTGTAATCGTTGTTTAGAGAATTTCACGGACTTTCAAATGATGTACCACTCGATTCCTATTCCCCATTGGGTTGTCAACCCCTCTGCTCGAAGGTTGAAGTGAAGATGCTGCAGGTACAGCAACAAAAATGTCCCTTCATTAATTAAAATTGACCTGTCCTGGCGTTTTTCCATATCTACGATATTATTACCCAAAACACACATGTCAAGTTTTTGCTGGGTCACCCTGTATGTGGTCTCATAGCAATTATGAATCGATTCAGTTCATTAACTAAAACTGAAGCGTTTGAACCCACCTAAGTTTAGATCAACATAATATAATACTGATCAACCAATTCTGGACCTACAAGTCACCCGGTAGAACCAAGCTCTTGTTCGCGTTGAACTTTTTCAACATGCCACCCAGTTTAACTCCAATAGACATCTACGCCATGCGCAATCCCTATAAGCCTCGAACGCAATAATATCCAGTAATTACTAATGGGCACAGAACTAACCTCTCGAATAATAGCAATATCCGGTAATATAAGAGACAACAGATTTTTATCTCGGGAACGCCACAGAAAAGTACTTCGCAGACTCTAATCTCTAAACCTGAACAAGGCGCTGGCTGGTAAGGTGTAAACTACACTGTTGAACTCTGTTTTCTTTCAGTTCACGGTCGTCGACAGTTAATACTTGTACTTGAAGACTTCAGCTATGGACGCAGAGAAAAAACAATTCCGAACAAATTATCAGCAAGGTTATTAAGGCAGGATGATAGTTGTGTCGCTCAAGTTCATGATCAAAACTGGTCTTTGTTGTGAGAAGGAATCATTTCATTAGTAATTACAGGTGTGTCAGATCAATTATCCGGTGGGGATATGTAATAACTGAAAGAACACGTGTTTAATCGATTTCAGAAATGTGGCGGAATGGAATATTTATATGGAATGCACCTTGTTTTTTCATTACTAAAACAATATTTTCAATTTTTTTTATACACTTTGAGGGATAAAAGTGGCTCTTCTAATTCCGCAGGAATTGAAAGTAGGAATGTACATTTATTTTTCCATATTCAAGGCAATTAATATCCACCCATCAGTTAGGTAACTTGACATTTTGACACTAGAGTACCGCAACGAGTACAAGAGTAACTTACAGTCTTTCATTATTTCCTTGATTATTTCATTCAGTTTTTCCAGTCCTGAAGTACTTGAAATAGTATACAAACCATGGGACTGAAGTTCCTTTTATTCCTTCACCAAATTTTTCGCCTCGGGATTAAAGGAGCCCCTCTAGTGTCTAGTCTTATAATCTATTGTTTATTCATCTATTCAATTTCATATTCACCTTTGTTCCACCGTTGCTTGGTATAGCTACTCCAGTGAAAAAATTGTTGCAAACAATTGGACAAGGAAAATATTCTGCAGATGACTCAGATTTGAGAAAAAGGAATAGATGAATTCATCGATATGATAATAATAAGGAATGATCTTATTTGACCCTGAACGCAGCCCTGTAGATGGAACCCATTCAACAAGATGCTCAGATTAAAGCTGCAGAGCTTTCAGCTCCTAGCAAAACGAAAATAGTTCGGAAAGAGGAGGTAAAAAGAACAAAATATCTAGATTCAACCTATGAACTCCGCAGGCTTTACCCAAATCATTTTATCTAAATGGTGGTTCCAATCATAGGGGCCTTTGGTAGAAGGATGGACACACTGATCTGAAAATGATTCAGAGACAGTGTCAGACTGGAATATCGTTGGAAGAATATTAACAATACGGATATATTTAGCAATAGACCAAAGCAATGCAAATTTAGTTGAAGGATTTCAAGTGTCAAAGCTTTTTACTCTAGCAAGAACATCTTATTAATTGAAACATAAAGTCCTACTTTATAGTAATGGTCCAAAATATTCTCCATCTGCACATCGGTAGTAAAACATCCTATTTGTATACCTACTCTTGTCCTACTCGTTCGAATGTTTTAGCAGAAATTGTTCTATGCTCTTTATTTTAAAACATCAATGCCCTCAGGTACTGTATCGTTAACGTTGAATTCAAGATGCTCCCATAGACAAAATTGAAAGGTTTAAGGTCCGGTGATCGAGCTGGCCATTCTTCGAACACCGTCATCCAATCCATCTACTATTATACTATGAAACACTTCAGCAAATCACCAAAATTATTTAAATTGTGTAATTCGGAGAATTACCAGCTGAATTGCCTTGTTCGTTCAACATATCCATGAAAGTGGTAGATATCGAGGCTATCACCAAAGAAGGTGAATGCACGGCGGCTGTTCAATGTCATCTGACCAAATCCTTTGACTTTGTGTTAGTTGTAGTGGCAAGTGATATCGAGATGATTCAATCTGTTCTATGTTACGCATTTTGAAGACGAATTAACGAATATTATCACAAATTTAAATAATTTTTTTCAACTTTGGAGGAAAATTACTCCTCTCAACTACAGATGAACTTTCCAATTGTAGAACAATTGAAGATAGATCAATTCTGCGAATGCCAATCGATTCAGAATGATCGAATTGGTTGATCTGTGAACTCCGAGTCAATCGATATGAAACAATATTATTCGAAAAATCGAAAAAGTCCAAAGTAGACCCCTAAAAATCAAGAAAAATAAAAAATCGTCAGATTCACTTGAAATCCGCACTATATACGCAAAATATCATGCAGAGCCTGGCATATAAAAGAAATACACCGTCATAAATGGAGGAGAATATATGGTATGTGTTTGCTAAAATACAAGATTTAGCATAAGAAGTGAATGAAAATGATTGTCTCGCACATTGAAATTTTTTTGGATTTCAAAAAATCGCAAACACCTCTTCAAATATATCTCGACGAGTTTATTCCAAATCATACTAGAAAAAATCATTTTGATGACAAATTGAATTGAATTTTAAAAGATTTTTTTTTCCAAAAGACATTAAATGCGGCCTTTTAATGACACTTGCCAGGCTTAGAAGTTGTACTTTTAATGCCTAGGCAGAAAAAGTCCACTTTTACTGCCTAGGCAGAAAAAGTTCGTTGCTAGGCAACCTTCCAAGTAATAATTTAAATCAAACTGGTTATTAAAATTGACAATGACAAAGTAAATAGTAAACAAACAAATTCAACAAACGTCATCAGCGGTAAACATAGTAACGCAGGGCCCAGTTACCTTTGATGAAATAATTTAGTTATTTGGATATTGATAATGAAACGCAATTTAAATATGAAAAAGTCGATTTTGCGTGGAATTGGAACAAATTTGAAGAAAAAAGTATATGTTTCACACGACAGAAAAGCAGATTTAATGCCTTGGCTGGTTTCATAGCTTCGCTACGCTCGGCTATGAAACACCAGCCGCGGCATTAAATCTTGTGCTTTTATGCCTAGTAAAACAAATAACTATTAGTCGAAAAAAAAGAAACCTGCCCACAAAATCAACATTTTTTAAGTGAAATTGCGTTCTCAAACAATTTTTAAATGTTTTTTGACGAGCTGATTACAATACGAATTTTTTTTTTATTAAAATCACTGAAGCGGATCGTTTTCACATATTCTATATTAGTTCTGTGACATTCATGTTCTCTCGTCACCTTGTGCCCTGTCCTTTGACTGACTTCACAGGTTGGGTTGTAGAATGAGTAGGAATTACTTATTTCAGCAACTTTAACGATAAAAATTGTTTGTCGTCAAATCGTTTTGGATCTTTGAGACGCCCTATTTTTAGAACTAATGAGGACTATCTCAAAGATGTCATTTCGATGCATGAATGTTTTTTTCACTATCATCTAGTAGGCACCATTTTGATTGGTTAGATATTTTGAATATATCAAATTCAAGGTTAAAAACTGTAAAAATGTTAAAAATTAAAATACGTTATAGAACTACGTCAACTTTATTAACCAGTGTAATTATAATTTCATCCTGAAGTTCAATTTTGTCTTTATTTATCAAATCCTTCCTAAGTTCCCAAACCACAACAAAAGCTGTATGGCTGGATAGGTATTTTAAATGCCTTTCAACCGTTTAGATACAGAGGTGAGAGGAATTTGGCCACAGCACTGTATATAACCTGTTTACCTTTCACGTTATCACCATCAGTCATTCTCCTGATACTTGGCGTTTTAAAATTGTCACAAAAGCAACAAACTACAAGATAACAATACCAGTGCCATAAATTCACCGATATCATTTCTTTCCGAACCACACCACATAAATCCGAAACAATCCATGAATACCACGAAAACGATCAAAGAGCTAAGGCATGCACATGCATACTTACATATCTCTCATTTCGCTCTATGACATAAAATACCTATGAAATTATATACTTCGCAACATAGCGAATGTGAATTTTGAAATGCATCCATTGAATAGGAACGTGCATAAAGTTAAGTGGAACAAAACGCAACGAATGCTTATTTATTGGCATCGGAATCGAATGGATTTTGAACTTTTATCGATAAGAACCAATCTGAAACTATAATTCTCATGGGATATAAAGATGTTTGTGAAACCGTTGGAAGGAATGTAACATAATGCGCCATTGAATTGAAACAAAAACTTCCGGCAAAGCGATTTTTCATCGGAGGATAGCAGTTGAAATAAGCGTTGGTTAATCTACAAGGTGATGGGCGATTTAATGTGTAGAACGAAATGATGAATATTTAGTCTGTTGAAATTGAGGTGAGATATGTGGAATAAACACAGCCTGTGGTTATGCATTTCTGGCTGTATTACCATCAGCAATCCCCCTACTAGGTCCATTGCCAAAACAGCATATCAGAAACTTGGTTTTCTTCTTGCAGCAAGATCGATTCCTCTAGAAGATTCCACTTCACTATGAAGGATTGATTACTGCCTTCAGAATGGTTTTATTGAAGATGCTGCTGTTCCTATTTTGCCAGTAGTCTTTGAATAAGTCTACAAATCACCTTGGAAGTTGGGTGGAATAATTTAGAAAATACTTGTTATATGAATAGCGTTTTACATGCGCCATATACTTATGACAGAATCGTTCAGAGACGATATATTAACCATCAATAATAATATTTCCCAGTTATTCTTTGAGCTGAAACAGATGTTCAAACAACTTACATTTTCGAAAAGAGTTTTTTATTCTCCGCATGATTTCATGGGGCCTTTGGGGCCAACAAGTTTTTTGTCAGGACAACAAGATAGTTCTGAATTTTTGGTATACCTGCTGAATACACTTCGTGAGCAAGAGAATTATTCATTAGATGTTCTTGGATTATCTGATTGCACACAGAGCCTATCACTTCTTCAGTACAGAAGTCTCTTGGACGGAAAATCCTTACAGTTATACGTTGTAGTTGATGCAGTATGGTTAGCGGAAACTTCAGCGATTTTTTTGAATCAGAGCTCGCGATTAACAACCTTTCGGAAATCCAGTCCATGCAGAACCTACTCATTCATCATCTGAGAACCGAACATCTAACAGATGGTAGTCAAGTGTATTGCCGAATGTACCAAAATAAGCAACAGCTATAAAATAACGAATATAGTTGAAGAATCTGCAAATCTGATCCTAACTTTGAAACTTTCAGTTATGATTCAGCAACTCACAGAAGTATCAAATTATTACAATGTATTGAACTAGAGCATACCAATCTAGCTGACTGTCGCTATGAGCTTTATGCAGTCATCGTTCACTGCGGTTCTGGAGCTGATTCTGGCAGAAGACAGTACGGACTAGTACAAATTTGATTATAGTTTCGTCAATAGGATGTGTTATTTCGAATTGGAGCCTCTTTCCTATCCTATTTTACAGAAAAGCAGATAATCCTGATTCGACGAACATCTCCATAAGTTTTTTCTTCAATTATATCCAACAGTTCAGATGTGGTGTTACAGGTCATGTAGACTGTAGCTTCTGAACATACCCTGAAACATTCTTATTTTGTTCCAGCAGACTTCTGCTCACTTTTACGTATATATCTAGATCCATATTTGCGTGAGTATCTCAAAGCGGAAGTTTGATATAGGTACGCAAGTTGGTAATTCTTAAGCTCTAAAACAAAGGATCTCTGCAGGATCAATTGATTACCAGTTTTGTTCCATTTTTTCGGTATGCTGTTTTTACTCAGTTCCATGTGAAGCCGTTTTATGAATATATATGGACCTTCCAATATATTTTTGCTATAAGATTCTACACTTCTTACTGATATCAACACTGAAAGCTGGACTCTATTTTTGAATTTCATACTAAGTGGTATTCCACGAATGAATACTCATCAAACATTGGCACAGAGTGTTTTCATGAACAATCTGGTCCATCAGAAAAAATAATTACCACGGAAAGTCAATAAAACGGATGAACAGAGTTGAAACCACATCTAATGATTTCTAACGTGGCCAGATCAAGTACTTACGTTTACTATCACTTATCGAAGTCAATATTTTGACTTGGAATTGGAATTGGAGTTCCTGTTATTTGTATAAGAAACAACAAAAGAGAACTCAGGTTTCTTTGTCATAACAGCAAGGGAAATTTACTCGAAGGTTAACACTTTAAACAGTTCTGAGGATTTATATAATATATACCTATTTTTAAATTAAAAAGCAGGTAAGCCACAAAAAGGTGATTTATTATAGCATAATTGAATATACTCACCTATAGGTCGATTTTCTCTTCTGCATGAGAGAATACAAGTAGATATATCTTTAAAAATTTAATTGTTGGCTCTACAGGATCATTAGTGTTTACTTCAGTTTCTTATTAGATATAAATTAAAATCAACAAGCATCATACAATTTTTATAGAGTTATGGTTTTGGAATAGGATATTACCTGTAATAACTTCAATTTCATATGTCTATTGATTTGCAACAATGTAAAATTATGAAAGAGACATCTAATGCTGGATTTAATTTTTTTTTTCACTGGAGCTACCAAAGTTTACGAGAATTCAAACACGCTGTACGTATATTCAACAGTAAAATCAAGAGCGCTATGTAACACAGTCCTGTCATCACTTTCTTATCTGATCAAACTGCTGAGCAGAAAAATTCTCAACACGAATAAATCAGCTAGTAAAACAACTTTAATTTGCAATGATAAACAATGCTTAGAGGTGTTTATGCGATAAATACATTACATCATCGGAGATACCATAATTTGACATGAATAACATGTTCAACGTAACCTTGTATTCCATATACGCCATTCTCGAATATATGCTTTTAATAACTAGTGTGCGGTTGTGACAATTGAATTCGTGACTTGGATGACTGTTATACGTCATTCATTATGTCAAGGGGTGACAGATATGTATTCGTCCGTGTATCGAATATTTTTGAAGAGGTGCGTCTATCGAAGAGTTGTACAAGAATTCCTTTCGTAACAATTGGAAGAGGGCTAGCCTTAGAGACGTAATAGCAGACAACTTTTCTTTATGTATCGGCAATGTAATAATAGAAGAGGTTGTATAGAAAATGCTAATTCAAAGAATAACAGATTAGCAATCAGAAAAATTGGCTGTAGATTTATCGACAAATATGGCGATAGATCTTTGCGAAGCTTTCATGACATAACCTGTCTAATTTCTCCCAGACAAATCAAGTGGTCGATAGATTTTTTTCTATTTCTTCTCCACATGATATTTTGCAGATGTTTGTTTCGAACTGCCTAGGGTCCTTATGCAACCGTATTCCAGGCGGGAATTCACGCTATTGGCTTATGAGCAGAGAGAAAGAAGGAAGCCAACCTCACACACAAATCAATCTAAATTTTTTCAGACAATCAGCGGCTTTGAAAGCACTTGGCTCATGCCGATCAAGTTACTTCGGAAATGTCAATAAAGACTCCCTACCCTCAATATCTGGATTCCTGGCCACTGGCATGAAAAACTGTGAAAGCAGACTTTCTGGCGAATGATCTTTTATTGGACCAGAACTCGCAAATGGCATTTCTTCAAGTGTAGCCAAACAATACATGCCATGGACATTGTCCGTTCCAAGTAATTCATGAATCCAACGAAAGATGTCACCAGACACCAATAGGGATGACCTGAGTTGTCCAACAGGCCTACTCAACTGGCCACTATCTTCTGAATCACCGCATGTCACGACTAGGACTGTCTTTGTATTGAATATGCAAATCAATTCGATGTTTGGCAGAGCTTTATTTTTGCCATCGAGTCTGAAAGATCAACCACCAGATGAACTAATTCCTGATTAACCTGAATTCATTAGGTGAAATGCGAATTAGTGTGAGCCACAATAGATTCTTACGGGTCGCAGTGGAGGGTAGCAATAAATCTATTCATTTAGAACCTAACCTAACTCTTTATGTTTCTTTCTCTACGTATACTCCGAGGTAAATTTGAGAGATTTAATACACAGGATGTCCCATATTAAATTCAGCGGGCATACATCTAGGAAATGAAAGATGACATCTATATTTCGAGAAAACGGATGACATCGATGTCAAAGGGTCATGCTTTTTACGTAGTAAAGGTATTAGTTAGCATTTGAGGCGTAATTAAAAGAGCTGCCTGACATATTTTATTTTTTAAGATTTCTAAATTTGCTGGTTGCTCCACAAAAACCCGATTTTACAAATGTCCAAAAAAAGTCTAATGGTGTCATATTTCGAAAACTGCATTAATTTAAAATCTGATTTTTGGAGACAAGTAATGAGCTGAATTGATTGCAATGAAAATAAATAGGGTGTTTCATGGAGAAAAAAAAAACTCAATATCTGGAAAAACTGTTGATTTGGCAACATTGCCAATATCACCATTTAATTGGGCATCATCAAAAACCATCTTGTATACAATTTCCCGAATTTTTCTTGAACCTCATTGAAAATATTGGATCATTCCCAGACTTTTGAATGAAAAAGCCATATTGTCATATTTCGAATAATGCATTAATTCAAAATCTGATATTTGGAGACATAAGTAATGAGGCGTCGCTGAATTGATTGCAATGAAAACAAATAGGGTGTTCCATTTGAAAAAATTGAGTTACCCTCAATATCTGAAAAACTGTTGATTTGACAACATTGCCAACATCACCATTAAATTGGACATCATCAAATACCATCTTGCATACAATTTCACGAGTTTTTCTTGAACCGTATTGAAAATATTGGATCGTTCTCAGACTTTTGAACGAAAAAGCCATGTTGTCATATTTCGAAAACTGCATTTATTTAAAATCTAATATTTATAGACATAAGTAATGAAGCGTCGCTGAATTGATTGGAATGAAAAGATTGCAATGAAAACAAATAGGGTGTTGTATTTGAAAAAATTGAATTCCCTCAATACCTGAAAAACTGTTGATTTGGCAACATTGCCGATATCACCATTGAATCGGGCATCATCAAAAACCACCCTGTGAAAATTTTCATAAATTTTCTCTGGGCCGTTTCTGAAATATGAAACCGTTCCGATACTTTTGAAAGACACTGTATATATTCTTACTGCTTCTTTTGTATTCCTTTTCGTTTCGCCATAAATACATATAGGTAATTTAAAACTTTTCTGCATTCGAAAATTGGACCATTTTTCATTTTTACGAAAAATCAACACAAAACACTCTCGTAAAATCTGACATGTTTTCTGACAGATCGATAAATACTCGAATTATTGCAATTACTTTGACGCTTTCTTGGCCCTCTTTATAATAAGATGCAATACAGTCGCTGTTTTTCATCAGTATTCAAAGGAAACTGTGTGTTTTGTGGCTGAATTTAGAATTTGATGGAGAGTTGCAAAAACCAGTACAAAATCTGAGATGCCATATAAAAAATGGTGTTCTTGTCGCGATGCCCTGGCGGATGGCGCCTAGTGATGGATCTCTGAGTGAGTAAGAGGACCCTATGGCATCAAAATCATCTGCTTGCACGAAATATGGACCCTGTATATGGACTTGTCCTGAATTTTGATAGTAAGGATAGAATAATTCGGTGGGAACCCAATCTCCCAGGACCTTAATCGTTGTCAGGAGTATCCATACCAATAAAGGAGTTAATTTTCATACTCGTTATCAACGTCACCAACACCCTCATTTTTTTATGGAAACTAGAAAATAAAACGTATATAGCTGTGTATGGGAGTAGTAAAAAATAATTCAGTCGGTCTGGAAGTGCCTTCGACTAACTGCCAAGTCACCGAACCATTCCAAAATATTTTCATTGAAGTAATAAAATGACATATGGCTGCATATTCAGCAGTACACCTCGCCAGAGGATAAGTACGTGACGAGTTCATTGTTTCCATTAGACCTCACAGCCGCCGAGCATAAACAAGTTATTCGTAGTCACTGGAAGAGATGACGAGGTGGCCATGAAATAATAGAAAAAAAAATCTCAGGCGCCATTAGATCAGCTTTCGTCCGGTGCACCGCGCCGTGAGAACGCTACCGTGATAATAAAATTCATTCAAATTACAGTGCCATGTGGAAGTCTCTCATGGTGCGTATCAAATTAGGTGGTCATTATTGAAAATTGAAGATGGTTACCAATTCGAGAGTTTCGAAATCTTTATTGAAATAAATGTAAACAAAGGTCGTATTTGATGGTGGTCTGAAATTGTTGAGTACCTACCTACTCTAAGGTGAAGGAAATTAATCATCTTGAAATTTTAACAGGCTGTAAGGAAACAAGTGAAGTACCCACTGACAACACTCGATTGGAAAACATCAAACAATTAAACAGATGGATATAAAAACCAAGGACTTTACGAAATTGTGTTATTGGGAAAAGGCCAACAAAAACCTGATTGAAATTCACCATCTATGGCAAATGTATCTATTTGACACATGATATTCAATATTTGTCGAGGTATAAAGAAGCTGAAACACTAATGAAGAAAATTTAATTTCGAATCAATGCTATACGCATTACTTCACTACTTTCGTAACAGTGACTTCAGGTCGAGATTACTACAGTACTACATTCTTGTAGACTGCAATACTGTCGTGCTTAGCTAAAATGTTGTATTTAAAACAAATATAATTATTGACATATTGGATTTTTTAGGTTTGAAAACCTATAAATTTTAGGTTTATAGCCAAAATTAATAAATCATTTTGGCGTATGTACAAAAGTTTAAGAATTTCTTTCGTATGAAGGTCGGATTTACAGAATTGTGAGCAAGATAGCGGATGCAGATACGACATATTTGCTAAGGACGGCAGAATAGTAGATAACACCTCTTCATAAAGAAGTAGCTATTGATGACCTAAACAACTTCAGACCAATCCCAATGTTAAAAACACTGTCTGAACTGTATAACTTTTATTCCGAAACGAAAACACGCACAGGTTGGGACTAGGTACATTCGACTTTCTTGAAAAAATCAAAACGAATCTCGATGAAATATTCTATATCATTTGTGTCATCAAATTCTGTTGGAGAAGTTTATTCATTACGGTTTACTTATATAGCTATAACTAGTTCAGAATACACCTCATGGGTAACATCTTTTCATAATGTTATCCCTCAGATCATGACATTGTTGCCATGTCGCAATTTTTTAAAGATACAGTAAGCACGTCAGCTAGACTTTGATTTCGGTCGGTTGGCAGCATGTGAAAACGATAGTATTTCCGGCGCCGAACGGAAAGTTTCTATTTCGGAGGGTTCAACTGTAAAAGAAATTGCAAACAAAAATAAAATCTGCACCAAATATCATAATATTCAAAAATAGACTAAGTGCTGCTACTTTCACTAGACGAATTTTTATGTTCATGATATTTTTGATCTACTTAATATGTAAGTGCAAGTGTGCATATATGAATGTACATAATGTGTGTGTATATTTCTATATGTGATATATTTTATATTTGTATTTCGTTTTCTTTGGAGTATCACCCATTGGACGATTTCTCATCTAAATTGTTATTCATTAGGTATGTAAGTACTTTGTTTTTCTTTTTTGTTCATATGGAATGAATAATTAATATATATTTGTGATACACATGATATATTTCTGTATTTCTACTTTTTGTTCTTTGACGTGTTTTTTCATTGATATTTTCATTATGAATATCGCATATGGAGAACGAGTATCTATTAATTTATTTATCAAAGTGGTGATTTTCGTAAGAAATCAATTTAAGTTTTTTTAAGATATATACATACCGTAATATGTAATGAAATAAAACTTTGAAGTTTCTGTACTTTTTTATACTTTTTTAACTTTTTTGTAAACATCCTCGTGATTTCCATCAATGAAAACTACTTGTTTTTGATATTTGTACTCAGATGTAATAATTTAATTACATTTCGTCTATTTCTATACCTACTTTCGAAGTGGCGTGCCATTTATTGGGAAATGAGCAGAATATCTGGATATGGACGAATTTATTCATTTCAATTATTTGACACTCGCCGACACTAGACTAAAATATGCACCACGTTTTATTCAAATAACCAAAAAATAAATTTCTCTCGCAACGGATTATATTCAAAGACCCTATAACTCATTACTTTGAAGGAAATTTATTTGCGACTTTTTAAAAACCGGTAGTTGGATAACGAAATCCGACAGACTTTTTTGGAAGTCTATTTATAGAAACTGTATACGGTTTTTATGTTCGTTTGTTACGTACTCTTGCGCTCGTTATTTTTAACTCACTCCCTATAAATGCACACGTTAAAATACAAGTGAGACTTGAAAAATTCGATGATAAGAATTTAAATTTCCATTTTGAATATAACTGCCCACTCGATAGTTGTTCCAAGTATTGATATTCATTCAGATATTGCTATAAGGTTATCAAAAAAACATTAACTATCAATACTCAACCCAACCCCAAATCTACTGATATTTACCTTATATTATATTCATACCAGCTTTCTTCAAATTTAATTTTATTATTCCGATTAATGCCTCAGAATTTCTAAATAATATTAGCTTCGAGAAATAGCACATCAAGTCGTTCGTAAATTCTAGCAAAGGAATGAAGAATTGTTTTTATTACAACGAGTAGGTAGTTGATGCACTGGTCAAAACATGTGTGCTATGTTTTTTCCTCCCAGCATGTCAAAAACAGGTGTGTTCACAACTAATACATTCAATCTTCGAATACGTACACAAAAATATCCAATAAAAATTAGGAAATATCCCAAGTTATCACCTTTCTTATCAGCTAATAACATTTTTATTAAACAATTACATTGTGTAAATACGTCGCTAGATTTCAATGACGAAATCCATTATTTTGTTATGTTTATCTTTTTTCGGATGATAACAACCCATGTTCAACACTTTTAACTTCCTCCTTTCCTGTGAATCTACAAACAAACCCAACGTTTTATATAAATAAACATAAAATCCGGAATGCATATGGCGTTTAGTTGATGACTGGGAAAGTATCGCTTTTAGATAATAAATGCGTTTAAAAAGATTTTTGACGCAACAAAAAAAAATTAACCATAATGCCTCGGATAGACCTCCCGCATAGTTTCTACGAATCGAATGAATAATGATATACAGGGTATTCAGTTAATTATTATTTTGATAAAGACGTTTCTTAACCATTCCAGAACATGACCCTACTTTATGATCGGAAAGGTATATAAGAACAGTATGCGATTGAAAGTTCAAGAATCCCTTATATTCGTATAAAGTTCAATAGAAAATTATTTCTCTAGATGAGCAAGTACAATAAACTGTTGCTATGACATTAAATAACAATAATTATACTTTTCATCATATCAGTGAGTTGTGAATCCGAAGACGTTCGCAGCCAAAAATGCTCATATAGGGCTATTATTACATCAAAAAATGTAAAAAAAATTATAGTAGTCAATCTGCTGCACCATCAAGGCTAATTCATACCCTCGCGAATATTCGCAGGTTTTGTGCGATTCGCAAATCGCAAGAAAATCGCCGCATGAACGTTCATACCCATGCGGCAAAAAAAATGCGGAAAATGATTAATCATAACATGTCACTTACGGTATTTGGGGTTAGGAATTGTTTGTTTTTTCCTTTTTCTAAAATAACAGTGGAACATCAAAGAAGTTCGATGTTTCCCAAATATCATTACCTAGATGTTTCGAATATAATTCGTAATACGGAGTATTTTTCATGCAAATGACATCGATATCATGTTATTGTTATCTCCAGAAGCCAAGTATCTTCAACATCAATGCAGTAACAGTATAACTAATATCAAGGATATGTGGTCGGAGGATTCAGTAGATTGAGTGTTCAATACACACACCCTGCTTCAAAAGTAACGCCCAGCAAGATGCTCAGGAGTTCTTGAGATACATATACTAGGTAGTCTGCTTTAAGATGCCATTAGATTATTGCAGAAGCGAGATTTGATATCAACAAAAATATTTGAAAATGCTACAGAATAGTGGTCTAGATACTTTTGGGGGAGTAGCACCCAATAGAGCTCGCTATCTACCCCTGAACTGAACCTGAAGTGAACTGCACCTGACTTTATGAATGCATTTCAGGTCAAATAATAATTTCCTTGTGTTTGATTTTTCGAAATGGCATTAAAATTGAATGGGAGAATAATATAAGTATTATGTAAATTCTATATAATACATAACTCAGTCACAACCAGAGCATTTCTTGCAGAATGCAATGGTTTCAAACCTGTTTTGTCCCCACTGTGGACAACAGTTCGTCACCCGAAAGTAAACAAAATATTTATTGGATTCATACATCCCCATCTCCCTTATCTTGCTGAACTTTTCTAGCATGGAATATTTGAGTTGTTCCGTGGTTTGCGCGAATTCGCAAAAAGTTAAAATATTTGAACTTTCTTGCGGCAAGTCTGGCAGCCATTTTATTCGCAGAAAAATCGCTAAATTCGCAGGGGTATGTTTTCGCCTTTACGAGCACAACCCTAAGAAGTCTCTGAGAGAATTGTGCGAGCTGAGGATGAATATATTCTCGGTAGAATACTCTAGATACAAGTCCTAATTATTCAGTCAGTCAAGGGCGCTCATTAAAATGTGCAATACTGATCAGGAGTGAAAAACACAATACATTTGTATTCCGAAAACACATAAGTAGAGATAGGAATTCTGAAATATCAGAAATTAATGTAACATTCATATGCACTGATATATTCATCATCGAATCAAAATTGCTTACGATGTTTCAATCTGATTCATTTACAATAATAACAATTGAATGTATTGAAAGACCTAGCTTGATTGAGGATACAGATTCATCCAAACAAATATTACATATTTTAATTTTATAATTAAATGATGAAATAACCAAATTAGACACACATGAGAAAAATTCTGCCGGACACTACATTTGTGAGGGTGGTCACGCGATTTGAAACGTTGAACCTGATAATAATGATAGCACGTGATGTGAGAGTTAAGGCCGATTCAGAAACATGCGTGCTCACCCTGCATTTTTAACCATGGGTCGACGTTCATATAAAAGACCCTGCCTGGGCACGCATGTATCTGAGTCGCCCTTCATATAGTAAGTAGTAATTTCTCAGTTCAAAATGATGTGGGATGTACGAAAAACAAAAACAAAAAACTCAATTCAGCATAAAAATGGTCCACTGTTTCATATTCAATATATCATTATCCTTCAAATTTTGCAGTTTCTATAATATATAGAGAGAAATGCGTCAAAACATTTTTGACAAAAAAATTTTTGTGACTGATCTCAAACAATTTCAAAACAATCACAACTTTATGATTCAATGACACTCTAGATGTTTCGATAGAGGAAACCTATAACACTGTAATACAGATTTTATTTTCTACGAGCTAGCTGCATTTCCTATGACTTTCATGAGCCAATCGACTGTCATTTTAATTGATTTTATCATTATCGCCACATATTTTGTCGGGCAGAATTTCAGTATCTTTAGTCCCGCCAATTTTAGAAATCATTTTCAAATTAAATTCATACCAGTCAAACACTGGTGGAGGGGATTATTTTGCGTAAATCAATGCTATTTAATGTGCTCCATAAGACCTATATGTCGAAATATTTTGTTGTGCAGAATTTCAGAATGTTTACTTCCGCCACTTTGAAAAATTATTTTCAAAATGAATTCATAAGTCAGCCAAACACTTTGTGGTGGAGGGGGTTTCTTTTACATATATCAATGCTATCGAATGTGCTCTATAAGACCTATATGTCAAAATATTTTGTTGAGCAGAATTTCAGAATGTTTACTTTCGCCACTTTTAAAAATAATTTTCAAAAATGAATTCATAAGTCAGTCACACTCTTCGTAAAAGATATTTTTGCATCAATCAATGCAACTGAATGTGCTCTATAAGATCTATATGCCACAATATTTTGTTGGGCAGAATTTCACTCTCGCCACTCACTACATTACATTTTCAAAATAAATTCTTTGTGAAGGGTTTCTTTTTTAAATAAATCTATGCTACGGAAGGTCTAATATGTCGAATTATCTTGTAGGGAAGAATTTTGGAATTCTTATTAAAATGATTTTTAAATTGAATTAATAAGTCAATTGTATGATTTTTTTTAATATAAATCCATGGAAACGAAGGTGCTCCTAATGTATGTCAAAATATTGGGTGGTATGAATAAAAGCTAGCAAATGCCCATACTCTAGGTTTAATTTTCTCATAACTGAACAGAATACGTCAGTTTCAAGAATTTTGTGTAAAAGCATTTGTTCAAACTTTATTCATACCACCCACTGTGTAGGGAAGAATTTCAGAATTTTGACTCCCTCCGTTTGTAATTTTTTTTTCTGTTTTATATTTTATGGAATATCTCAATATTTTCACAGTTTTATTTTTTTTCTAGAAATGTTTCTCAAGGAGGCTAGGAACCCTTCTAAGAAGGAAATTTATCGAAAAACGTACCTCTATTTCAAGTATGTTTTCGATTCAATTGGGTCGAACTAGCCTTCGATGATGATTGGCAATGACCATGAAACCGGTACGGAGGTGTTCCCCCAATTAAATCGAAAAATAATTTCAGCTTTGATATTTGAAATGCATTGCAAAGTGGTTCTTGTAGAAAACTTTGCCAAGTATTAAACAGATATAATTCAATGGTCGTAGGGGGCAGTAGTTGTTTTCTGTTGAATACTTGCCGACGACCATACCTATTGTATAGGTTTTTTGCGGAAGATTGGATTACGTAATCCACCATAATTCATTATTATTTGACCAACTATAGAATTCTATGGTATACGAAATACCACCACTGGATTGAATAGAAAATCAATTGTGCTCCATTGTAAAGACATTTCACAATTCTCTTTTTTAGGCTGTTGTGACAGGCCATAAAATGAAAATGGATTATAAATAATCAGCCTCTTGCAAATTTTTTCAACAAGAGCATACTTTGCAATTCATTCTGTAACAACTAGCAAATGTACTTCGTATAACAAAAATAGAGTTTTCAGCCTGTTTCGATAGAGGAGGCAGATATAGTCTACGAACTGTCAGCGTTTTTCGAAAAAGAGAAACATTTTCAGTTATTTTGAACTTTCTTTTTCATATAGACAAATTAAGGATATGATATGTTACTGACAAAATCTGATAGTTACTTTTAAGAGTAAATTATTGGGGCACATTGACTTATTTGTCCTTCTGCATTTGTATACATTTCCTTTATATTTACATTTTTTCATTTTCAGATTGTGGAAGGTTGAATAAATACCCAAAAAACTATGTAAAGAAATTAATTTCCCCAACGAAATGATACTTTCAATCGAAAAGATAAATAAAGTTTGAATACAGGAAACCTGAGAGAACGGACATAAGAACCAATTAATATCAATTTTAACTGAAAAAAGTTCAATTAAAAATAAATACCAGCTGATTGTTCATCAACCGAAAAGGAAACTATGGAAGACTAGATCGCTCCACCATTAATAAGCAATATTCTCGCTTTCGTCACACTCACCCAGCACAGAGAGACTCAATCCACTTCCCGGTCTGGTCTGCAGCTTCTGACTCATGGCGCTATCAGTCCTCTTCGGGTTCTGGTAACATAGCAGTTACATCGGGTGCACTGAACTCACGATAGTTAATTTTTTCGATTTTTTCGCCTTTCTTCCTTTTCTCTCGAAAAGAATAAAGGCACTAATGGTCGGAGGGTGAATACCTAGAAATTCATGAGGGGCGGTAAGTAGTTCTTCAACAAGTTCGCACGATCGATAATAGTCTGGAAGTAGGTTATTTAAATGTGTTCGAAACATGACAGAAGGCTTGGAAGTGGGCTTTTGTCCATACGTACTCGTAATTTATTGACAACCCAGCGATTTCTGAACTGTGGTAAGAATAATGGTAAAAAGTATTGTTTGTAGTTATACCATAAGGAAGTCGAATATATTAACATATTAATTGAATAATTATAGTTACTTTTTTTATAGGTCATATAAATATAAAACAAAAGTAAGACAGACAGCACAAGCGTATATCAAGTGTTTTATGTATTTAATCCTTAGCAGGTATGTTAAAGACACGAAGACTTTTCCCAACTTGAGGGCTAATAGTTTATGACTGTTGACGAGAAGGGTATAATAGAAAAAGAGAGAATTGATGAAAATTCGTTTCAAACTGACTACTGAATCAGATTTTCAGACCAATATTCTTGATTTCCAAATTAGTTTTGATATGTTGGATAAAAATTAGTATTTATTGTAGATAGGAAAACGTTTTCTTGGAATTACAAATGCTGTTAATGAATAAACATGCAGAATTTCTCTTTTATCACTCAAAAATCAGGGGTCCAATGTCTACTACCTGTTGTCGTTCGTATGCGACAATATATGTCCATCACCTTTCTCTAATGTGCATTGAAAAAGATGGAAATATTTTGTCGCATGCGACAAAGGGTAATGACATTTGAGAATCGTGCCTCTGGCAGTGTTTCATGACTAATAATAAAATTTGGAATTACAAATGCAGTTAATGAATAAATAATTCTTTTTTATCACTCAAAAATCAGGCAGTGTTTTATAACTTATAATAAACCGTGTCTTATGATCATTAGAGAATAAAGACATGAGACGATTGTAAACAGAAGCATTATTACCTCATAAAATGCCAGAGACAACTGGAACGAAATTTTGAGACCAAGTATGGACACAAAGATGTTCGTTCATAATATAATAAGATTCCTAAAATAAGAAAGGGCGTAAAGTAGGCGTTTATGGCCTACGGCGTGGATAATGGACCGAAGGCGTTAGCCGAGGGCCATTACACGCATTTTACGCCGAAGGCCATAAACGCATTTTACGCACGTGATACATACAAAATTTTATGCACTAGCGGTTTATACAGTGTCCACTAAAATCTTGGAACAGCATTGGAAACTAACTTTTATGAAGAATGACATTTTCTGAGAAACTATTAATAAAAAAGTTTTCCATATGGTTCCAAGATTTTGGCAGACACTTTATATATATTTATATAGCAATTATCGTGTCAATAATAATCTCTGTATACTGAAATAGATTCATTTATTCAAATTGTACACAGAATACCCAGTATATACCCACCTAATTATGACGTTGTTAAGCAAGCTCGTTGTTGTCTAGCAACAAATTCAATAAACGAAGTAAACGGTCATCTTCATGTTTATCTGAAAAAGTGCGTGAGTGAACTCAACACGAAAATTATGGAATCATCAGATGAAGAACATAATTTATACATGCCAATGGAAATTTTGGAATCGGCTGAGAATGCCAAATTCGAACTGCTACCAACAAAGTCAAAGAAACTTTACGAAAAGACGTATAATGAGTTCATAAAATGGCACAATGAAAATAATGTGAAGGTGATTACAGAAGATATATTACTGGGATATTTTTTTGAAAAGTCCAAGAATCGAAAACCATCTTTTTTTGTGGTCATACTATTCGATATTAAAGTCTACTTTGAATTTGTATAATAATATAAACATAAGCAAATTTCCAAAATTGATAGCATTTTTGACACGGAAGAATGATGGATATAAGCCGAAGAAATCCAAAATATTGAATAGGGATGAAATCGAACTTTTCCTAAAAGAAACTCCAGATAATTTATATCTGATGATGAAGGTATGTTATACCTACCTACATTTATTGAGTAATTAAAAAACTTATTGATTCTTTTATAGGTTGCATTAATATTTGGGGTACATGGTGCTTGTCGTAGAGAAGAATTAACAAATCTCAAGCTTGATGACATTCAAGACCTAACTTATGCTTTATTGATTACAATTCGAGAGTCAAAAACTAAAATACAACGAACATTTACCATCTGCAGTTCTGAAAACCAGTCAGTTAATTATTTGGATATTTATAGAAGATATGCTAGTCTACGTCCCGCAAATACTGAACATGAGCGTTCTTTTATATTCTATAAGAACAACAAATGTACAAAACAAGTTGTTGGGAAGAATATCCTCGGTCAAATTCCAAGAAAAATTGCAGCATTTTTGAAGCTACCAGGCCCAGAAGAATATACGGGTCATTGTTTCAGGCGTTCTTCAGCCACTTTATTGGCTGATGCTGGGGAAAGTATCACCAATATCAAAATACACGCTGGTTGGAAATCAACTGCAGTAGCAGAGAGCTACATTGAACAATCGATTTCAAATAAATTGAATATTGCCGAAAAAATTGCCGGCGATGGTGATAGACCGATACCAAATAATAATTATTTGGACCTACCATCCACATCTAAAATGAGTTGTGAGGATGTTTCAAAAGGAAATAATTCATTATTTTCAAGAGAAAAGTGAATATCCCACCCTCAATATTCAAAATTGTAACAATAGCATGATTAATATATAAAATTCAAATTTTCAGGGTTATGGAGCAAAAATGTAGATTATGAATAAAAGTTGTTAAATGAGTATTTCTTTATTGAACTGAATTCATTGTTTCGTGGTAGGTCTTCCGTGAAATGATGTGCGTAGGTATATATGGACAATTTTAGTATATTGTCTACTTTACCGCCCGCGGGCCATGATGCGCCCACGGACGATAAAGTGCCACTTTACGCCCGGCGAACCGGGCGGTAAAGTGTACTTTACCGCCCGCTAGTGCATAAAATACTATAGTGTCTTATGAGTCTCATAGATCCGACAAGTTATAGAGAATCAATTCAAGTCTGTTTGTTTCATCTAAGACACCCCTTTTCTATATCGTAACACCCTCGGCAACTGTCATAAAGGTAAAAAAAGCCCTTAAATTTGAAATCTCAGTATTTGTAAAACAAACCTCGAATCACATCATCATACAACAGAAAGATGTGTCATCATCATGCACTTATAACTTTCATAGCTGCAAAACAGTGCATGAAAAATGTTTCCAACTCACTTTCAGAATATCTTGTGTCAGCGCCATTTACTAATTCAGTTAAAACTCGCTATGATTCACACTTATCGAACATAGGTAATATAACATTCAGTAGAATGCGATAAAATTACTTCATCCACCTCATTTTGTGTTTATTTTCCATATGTGCTGACATGATGTGATTCAAACTGTTTTGCCGCTTAACTACAATCGAAATAGAAATGATAATAATAATTTAATTACCGTCGCGGGAAGAAGCGATTCTAGAAATCAATTAATAGAATATCTTTTGTTCAAGTTACTGAGAATTACTACAGTTAATTATTGTTTTTCCTATTCAGTTCTACTTTTACTCAAACTAATTCATCAGTAGCTTTGCAAAATGTTGTATAATTGAACATCAGATGTTGACTTTTATATATATGCATATCGGAAGGACTGTCCCAAGTCCATTTCAGATAATTTTTATTTACATTTAGTTTTACTCGCAGTTTTTCGATTTACAACATATTAAGAGGATAGTATAAATACTATGTAGACATTAAAGAAATAGAGACAAACGTGAAAATATTCTCAATTTCTTTTTTAAGGGCACATTGTATTAATTATAATTATTGATATGTGGTTCTTCCAGGGAAACAACAGAATGTACTTAGGACAGTGTGCTTCCCGTATACAGATATGTCATATTGAATTGAAAACTAACCAGATTTTGAGATGCATCTGTTCTTACCCAGAGTTGTTTTTCCGTTAATTTTTTTTATTTCGCATTTGCGTACCTAACTTTTGAAAACTTTTAGACACCAAACATTGTTATTCGGAAATTAATCTCATAATTTCGAAGTTATTTTTTTTTTTCTGAAATCGAAACAATTGCTTTATCTAATAACCAGGCGAATGATCAAAAAGGATGATTTCTTACCCCAAAAAAATCACATTCTACTTCGACCCATCCTCAAATACCAATTCTCTTATTACACGATTCTCTTACACAAGAAATTCGTAATCAACGTTTTCATATGAAACTAAATGAAACTGAATAAAACTCAATTAAACAAACTACATACATATACATACCGATACACTGCATTCTTTTAATCAACCTATCCCACTAATTCATTAGTTAATCAGTTTTTCACAAATGCAATTATTATTCTGTCTCTTTGAACAAATCGAGCTCTAGCAATAACAACCACAGAAAACATTGAATAGCAAATTCTCTTGAAATGATATAATGCAAGGCGTGAAAAAGTTCAGCAATGTCTAGCAATTAAGAAACTATCTAAACGAGGTACTGATTACATGTTTGAATAGTAACATACCGTACAAATCACGTCATTGCATTGTTTTCAGCTTGCCTGAATAATCGATCAGTTTCGCATTTCACAGATTCGTAATTATTCATATTACGAAATCAAGATTCACGAGATCTAACAAAACTTGAACCACCAGAATTGACAGAGTAAAATTAGTGAAGAAGGCGATGGACATAGTTGGTGTAAGAAAGAAATTAATTTGAAAACTTCAATTTCTTGAGGTTTGAAATGAGTATAGGTATATTATGTACCTACATATGTAACAAAAATTAAACAAAAATTGTTCACTGAACAAAACCTTCAAGTTAAAGCACTAAGATTTTACTCAGAACATAAGTCTTCACATTTAACATTACCAAATATTGAAAATTGTCTTGTTTTTTTTTCCTTACAATTTAGATTCAAGAGAGCATACTCTATAATGTGCATAGAGAAATACCTGTGTTTGAGGTACTTATAAGTGAGATTTCTTAGCAGTCATGAATTCACACACTAACACTCACATTAGCTTTTTTTATGTCTGTCAAATAACTTTAAAATTGTTACTATATCAGTTTTATCACGTTCACGTAAATGTCCTAACACCCAAAAGCACACCCTATTTCAACTTTACCTTCCACCATTCTACCTGAAGAAAATATGTTCAAATATACCATTTGTCACGTCAGATATATTATCTAACGTTACTGGGAAGAGAAATAAAAATATCAGAAAAGTAGACATTGCTATGATTGGTTTCTCATGTATTTTCACTCGGGTTTTACTCCCCTTGTTCCAAAACCAAGAGAATGGTCAAAACCACAAGAAAATAGAAAATTGCACGATATTAGGTAACAAACAAGTATGGGAATGTGGGAATTTCTATCAAAATATACATTGACACGAGCTGGTTTTTCCGAATATTCCATTCTACAGATATTTGTGAGTTATCAGATAAGAGATATCACGATATCACTATATTTATAATCAATGATTATATTTTCAACTCACTATTCCAACTGATCCATGGTGGCGCCGAAACTAAAAAATTCTTATCACCAGATAGACATCAAAGAGGCCGTGCAAAATATTGCTTCTACAAATTTATATAGAAAAAGGTATATCATCAATAATACCTAATTCTGGTAACAAAATAGGTTCATTAAAGTTTTTTTTATGATGGGTTATCATCAGAGAAGAGTATAAATTGCACATTGAAGTTGATTTATGTAAAATTGGATTTTATGCGTTTGTGTTTTCACAAAATGAGAACTATTTATAAGTTTTTCTCTTCAACACACTATTTCACTTGGCTCACGGATGATATATAGAAAGTAACACTGTCACTGAAAGAGAAATGAATTGTGTGGTAAGGGGAAACCTTCCATTTCCATAACAATATGCCGTCCAGAAATGTATCTATATATATATTATTACTATACCACTTATTTATCTACTCCCATATGGGCTTACGTATCAGGAGACGAGAATTTATTCAGCTAATAGTGCACAAATTGGGAAATTTTTAGGCACACCTGTTTTATCTAGACTGGCAGGGTTGTTCCCCTACAGATTCCTTATCTGGGCCGCCAGAGTTCCAGAGTGGAAAGCACGAAACGTAACGGCATAGCTATGCCCAGCACGCCACATACCGAACACTTCTATCATACCTAGCACGATACTCTACTTCCATTTTCCACCTGGTCAGGGGTGTATATATCGCGTGTAAATCTTTATCTGAATCGGGATGTTTACCTACCATGGAAATAAAATTGGGCTAGCATGGATTCATTCATCTGTATACCCTACTGCTATCTGTTAACAGTTGTAAACTGCTACTTATTTCGATGGCTACTATTAGTAATTCTCAAATTTGCGAAACTTTGAACTAATGACTTTGTACTCAATCTTCTGGGTGAAATCTTTAATTAAAATTCAGGCAACCTGTTTGAGATTTTTTGAGTGATACAAAAGGGAACATAATATGCAGGACAAACAGGTAAAAATGTCTATATAAGGTATGAAGAACACATAGTTTCCGATAAATATTCAGTAATGTATAAACATCTACAAAATTGAAAATATGAAATGAATAAAAATAACTTAAAAATTCTTCACGGTTCTAATAAAGGAAAAATAAATCTGTTGGAATCTTTGGAAATAACTGAGTCCAAGAAAACCTGTAATTCTATTGTCCTCAATGAACAACTCGACTCAAGTATATAATCATGTTGAATCATCTCAAAACTTCCATATATTTAAATATCTAGGGTGAAATTTATAATAATAATGATTATATAGTCTCTGTAGGTATGTGAGTATATACGGTTATGGAGGTGGTGTAAGTAGACGTGTTTATTTTTACTGAATATACCATCACTAAGCATACAGTGTCTTACGTCGTACAGGGGGGGTGGGAGAAAGAGTGAAAAATTTGTTGAAGGTGACAGTAAATTGATATTATATAGGAACAGTTGATTATCTAATATCTGCTACTGAAAACTTGTACCTTGAGGATAATAATCAAGAACTTGAAAATGTAGATATTTATATTTTTTTGGTGGAATTCGTAGAAATTAATAGCCAAACAGATTTTCATTTGTAATTTGAATTAGGTAAACTTCATTTATGTTTACCATAAATAATAAACAGGTAACCCTCTGCAACGCCGCTGGAATTATAATTGAAAACTTCCGAAAAGGAGCTTTGTGTTGCTGCCATCAAACCCACCATAGTTCATCAAGTTAGGGCACACGTTTATTTGAACTTATTTTTATGAAATATGACAAGGAATCACTCCTTGTTATTCAAAAGATATCATATTATTATATACAGGCTGATTCACAGTGAATGGCGTATTAGACCTTCCTGGTATAAATTTCTTGAGGTTCATTGGCGGCAGATTTGAATATATTTCATTGAACTTTCTACATGTCCTGCTGATAATTTTATCACACTGTCCTAAAATAATGAATAAATTCATAAGAACTCCGTTTGAATAGTTTTTTTTCCATCTTTTTGAAGGAATTTAGAACTTATGAAGTGACGAAATGTTCATTAATGATATTATATACCGGGTGTTCCATTTGAAAAATAAAATTTGCTACTACTTTCTGATAGAAGTGGCAACACCGCATTGTCGAACATTATAATAGTTGGGTAGAAAATGTCCGAATACGCTCTCCATTACTTATATTTTCAAGTGATCCGTTGTTTGGTTCTCCAGAAACATCTAATGTGCCATCCACTGTGAATCAGCTTGTACCTATACAAACGTAAATAATGCTGGAGTAATATTAAAAGTCAGGTATACCTATAGATATTTCGAGTAAATGAAATAAACCAATAGTGAAGGTTGAAGACTTCGAATGTCCTCTGTTTGTAATGTCTCCTAAGTATCATGCGGACGAAAAACCCGAATGTCGTATTCAAATTCCAACTTCATCCAACTATTAATAGATCTTGATGAATCTAGAGAGAATAAGGCAAGATATCGTGGGATAAGCATTTAAATCGCCTAAACGAATTGACCTGACCTTGTTTTTATTCGTTATGATTACTCATTCTTATTTGACAAGTTCTAACACGTTTCATTCGCGATAGTTCACCTGCAAAGTAAAACAAATTATGATAAATTGCCCGTCAAGTAAACATACAAAACCTTGAGACTAAATTCTCAATCATTGGTCCGTTTGAATTATTTACACAGGCGTGAGTAACGATATTTCAATAGAGAATTATGAATTTATCAAGACAAAGAAGAGAGAAATATCACCACCCTCATAGCTTAAAATCGATGGTCGAAATTGCCTTGTTTCGGGACCAACAGGTGTTACACAAATGTCGGTGGAATAGGCAGACAGGTATAATTTGTTCCCACACAAAAGATAGGTTTGAACTTGTTTGAAAAATGAAACTAGCGGAACGATAACATATTTTATTGCTCTTACATGGAAATTGAATACGGTTTGTTGACTCAACAGATGATGTCATACTAGTTGACGAATACTATACAAATTGTGCAATAATAATTGTCCTAGCACTAACCGAATGATGTAGGTAATGTCTTCCAGTATGGGTTATTCACATGGATATGGTACTGAATCTATTAACATAATCTAAACACTTCAACTAAATCAGTGTTTATCTTCGCCAAACCATCAATCTTTTATACACAGACTAGCTCATTCAAAAAACTGGACTGCTTTTTGGGTTGTTAGAACTAATTAAAAAAAACTCTTGAACAAGTCTACTTCATTTTCGAAACGTATCGAGTGATTCATTGTATTTGATAGTTTTTTTTTGTTTCAATTAATTCGCGAAGCATCTCGTTCTTTGCACTCTTACCATACAAAACCTATATTTTTCAATGGTAGTAGGGAAAATAATAGATTGCTTAAAATTTTTTCCATTTATATTATTTCAAAGCGACCACAAAATCAACAACTCTACTAAGTAACTAATTTTCGAGATGTTAAGGGTATATTTATAAAAACGTCCAAAAGAACAGAACTGACCGTTGAAACTGTCTACTTTTATGACTGACTCCTATAAGAAATAGAGATTGTTTCGAAAGAAGTTCTCACGTGTTGAAATAAGTATTTATGATGTCATTGGACGATATTCTTCAGAAAATGCTGTTAAAACTCATCTACCTTAAATAACATTTGTCTTGTAAACACTCTGTATATTGAGTAGATCATGGTTACCGACCATCATTCAGAAGTTGAACTCATTTGACTGCTATTCTATTTGACAAATTGTATCAATTAATCCAAACAAATGGGATGGTCTCTATATCTGTTGGTCTTTCCTTTTGTATATTTACCTCATCAATTATACAGAGTGTCAGGTAAACATGCTGCAAAAATTCAAGTAATTATTCCTTGTCCTATTCTGAGGGTATTTTGTCACATGATGATTTTTGAAAAACCCTTTTATTTCGAAGATACAAGACGAACAATATTTGCGACAACCATATTCGAAATTTGTTGGAATGGCCTGCTCGATTACCAGACCTAAACCCCCTGGATTATTTCTTCTGAGCATATCTGAAGTCATTAGTTCACGCTGCTCCATTGTCAAATTTGGATGATTTGTGAAATCGGACAATTGTTGAGTTAAATTCAATTAGAAACGTCCCTTGTATGTTTAAAAGAGTTCGGCAGTCCATGACCAGAAGATTGAATGCTTGTATTCAGGCTGGAGGAAGTGATTTCGAACAATCATTGAAGATGTCGTAAATTTTGTTCGCCCTGTATCTTCGAAACAACGGGGTTTTTCAAAAATCATCATAGGACCAAAAAGTCTTAGTTTAGGTCAAAGAATCAACTTATGAATTATTGCCGCATGCTTACCTAACACCCTGTACATATATTTCCAGAATAGAAAGCAATCTCTATATTACTCAGTGGCTTCCTAGAATTATTCAAAAATATGTAGATGATTTGCTCAAATTGCTCAAAGAACAATGAAAAATAAAAAGCAGTATCCTTGGCAAAATATCCAATACTGTCGAAAAGAAAATGTTAAATATACGTAGTTTCTAGTAAATTTCTGAAATAACAGAGCTTTTCCTCACACAAGTGGATTTCTTTCTTGTTACAAATATCAATTCCGCCCAACGTCTACCTAATCACAACTAACAAAAAAGAAGTAGTTAATTGGGCTAGAAAAACGTGCGAGTTATTTATGTACCTAGCTGAATTGTAAACTCGAATATACTTATGCAGCAATTTCAGGTTTTAGTCACAATTAATGATAAGACATGTGAAACTTCATTTCATGATAAGTCATAAGTCATATTGAGTATCTACTGAAATGACAAATTACTTGTCAAATAATAATGTAATGGTTTAAAATGCTGCATAACTCTTTATGAACTGAAGTCAGCTGTTCCTCAGAAATCATTTATTTTCCCAAGGGAATAATGAGCATAGAAATTGTTAAAATTAAAACAACGAAGTACATATTATAGGTAGGTAGGGGTACAAATTTTGAATTATATGACAAATTTTGAATTATATGACAAAATATTAGCATGGTTCATTATTGAAAATTGTCAATTTTTATCGTGTTTGAGAATAATTCAGTTGGGACTTGATATATTCGTTTTCTGTGAAGTGTGTTCATTCTGATTTTTTCAACTGGAAATATTCACTGTATTGAACTTCATTAGTATTAGAAGGAACTGGATTAACCCTACATCAACTTTCAATGTTCAGTTAATACTTTCGGTTAATATATTTTTTCGTAAGTCATTAAGTACAAATATTTTGTCCACATTGGTAATACTTATTACTAACCTATTGCAACGTATTCAAATACTTTTTCCTACGAAGAAAATTGCAATAGAGGTAAAGCAATATATTCGCGATGATAACAAGGAAAAATATCAAATCAAAACATCCAGTTAAATTTCAAAGATAAAGAGTACCTATGGGTAGATACTTTTTACCAGCAATATAGTATTCCAAAATGTGTAGTGTCAAGTATCAAAGCCTTTATTTTCCATTTTCGAGCCATGCATCCCGAACAACCTACTTCCAGTTAGTACCTCTCGTTATGATAATTATGAAAAACTGTTACATACTGTTCCAATTAAATCCAGTTTTGCCCGTTGAAAACTCTCCACTTTCTGTCTTAAACACTAGTATCACAATAGTTTTCACACACGTCAAAAGCACGCCATTCCCGAAATAATCACACTGTACAAGTTGCGGGACAGTCGTAATAATCGTAAGTTTTTGTCGGTATTTATCTCCTAGTCGATGGCATTTCTAAGAGTACACTGAGAGTTCGAGAGTTGGTAAACGAAACGAGAAGCGTTGCCTACGGAAATACGCGATGCAAGTCAAACTGTACAAGGCGACGTTGTCACACTTATAAGCTAGGAGGAACTTTACGATATTTTAAATCTCTGTTTTCAGAGTTGAACAAAAATGTTGAAAAAAATTACATAGGGTAAAGTATCGTGAAATTTCTCGAAATGTGATTCATCAAAATGCTATAATTCTCATTTCGGTAATGGTAGACAACGTCGCACAGAACTCTGGGACTCATACTACGATGGTCGTTAACGACAGAAGTTTTACTCCTTTTCCCCTATCCACCTACAGTGTGTACTGTTACGGCATCTTATTTGTCAGAAAATACTACTTATCAGGCTATTACCGCGACGAGTATTAAATAATATCATCCTCCTGTAACCGACATAATTTCATTTTTACACCTACAGAATACATTACTAGTGAGTTGAAGAGGCTTAGAATCCCTTTCATCAGAGCGAGACCGAAGTAATCAAATGTCAGAATATTCTGATGAATCGGATGAGATACATGTGTCCTCGAAGCTGTCTGTATCGACCTAGTCTAGCATTGACGACAACCTAGAAACTAGGGTGTAGGTGGTCTACGGGTTATCACGCTGATTTTTAGTCACCAGGAGAGAATGTATCATAATGATGAATAATTTTTATTCTAGATACACAACCACCTTTCATCTGACAGAATTATAAGTATGAAACTCTTGAGTGTGGAAAAAGGTGGCTACAATAATTATTCAGAAGCCTTTTTGGTGAAGGTATAAGTGAACAGTGAGTTCAATGAGTAGTCAGACAAGTAAACGTCTTCAATAACTGTTCCTGAAAACAAATTATAGTTACAAAGAGACTGTGAGGGAAAAGGAAGTGGGAACAAGATAGAGAGAAAGGAAGAGATACAAAAAGACACAAAGGATGAATGAAAGAGAGAGCAAGAATAATCAAATAATGCAGTGTCCAATGATCGAAGGTTCAATACCATTTACAAAAAGTTAATCAGAAATTCTGAAGGCGGGAAGTATAAAACAGTTAACCAACAGTTAAACTGAACTGAGTTCAGTTGCTAAGGAATTAGAAATTTCATTGGCCAATACCTAGCAACTAACGAGTGTTTACTTAAACTGTGTGTGAACTTATTTTATACATCCGCCCTAATATGATATATAGAGTTTCCACCAATTAGACAGGTTACTTGAATTAAATCTTGCAGTACCTTTGAAGTTGCATTTTGAAAAAATAAACCATCAATTCATGTTAAAAAATAATATATCAAAAAAGATCGAATATATATAATGGAGAACTATATGAACAGTGAACAGCTATTTAATCAGCAAATTTGATCATCATTTTCTCGTTTTACATCAGTGTTTTTATAGATACTACACAAATAAAAATCGAAAACTTAAATTTTAATCAAAAAGGTGATCGCTATTCAAAAAACGAATTGATGATAGCTTACAATTTAAGCGATAACTATTTCGCTACGAATTGAAGATTTTTCTTTGTTCAAACTTTTTTTGTCAAAAAATCCTTCAGAGTATTACTGTTATGTTGACAGATGAACACTACAATACTCCTGAATTAAATTAAATATTTTATTTGTTTTTTTTTTCGGCGACATATACCTATTCAAATAACGAGTGGGTTTGAAATGGGTACTGCTAATAATTGAAATAAGCCTATAATGCAGATTCTGAATCTGAATTTTGCATAAACGTCGAAAAACCAATCCTGTAATTCAGTAACAAACACCTTGGGTTCTCTGTATTTGGAAATGAAACCAACGAAATAAGAAAATAAACAGCTCTGACGATATGATGGATTTATTCAGACAAAAATCAGAGCTGCGGTGTGAAGAAGGGCGTTTTTTGAAAGTAAGAATTTTATTTCTTCGAAGTGTATAATAGGTATACATAGCTTTCTGTGATATTTACGGGGTGTCACTATGGAAACTTCCAAAATCTCTCGTCCGGTAGAGAATTAGAAAAATGTGAAAAAATATTAAATTAATTTTCAAGGGGAAACTTATGAAGAATACTTGCAAGCCTCTGAGAGGCACGGATGGTACCCTCAATACTTGAATGGGACGGGTGGTCAAGTACCACATCGTCTTAAGGCTCTTTTAATCTCTTCAATAATACCCTAATTTTTAGGATAGTAGTTTTCAAGCAATCACGTTCAGACGTAATAACCTACACGGAGATTTTACGGTATGTTGGTTATTATGTAACAAATATATATTATAATGACTCCCTTTCTATTACGAATAAATGAATAATAACAATTCACATAAATAAAGAAGAAGCTGCAGAGGTACTTCAGAGAGAAGTATAAATCCATCGGAAGCGATCCATCACATACAGTGAGTTGAATGAAAGTTATTTACCTACCCAGCAGTAGTATAAGCAGTGGGCTGAAGTAGGAGGTCGAGGGATTCATAATGGCCTGCCAAAATGGTGTTTCCAACACCCTAGCTGGTCTACCGTAGTCGCGTGATGGGTATAGAGGTCCCTGACACTAAGAAGCAAAGCATGTCATGGGTCAGCCGAGACCATGATGGATTTGCTGTCAGTTTGTAAAGCTCATGCGGCTCATCCTATGTCCACAGGCATAACACAAGGCATGTGGTCGCCTATCCAACCTGCTCTAGTGCTAGCAGAAGTTTCAATGGCCCTAGAGATGAAAGAGTTCATTACTCTCCAAAACTTTGTGTTTGTAATTTCTCTATTAGTTATTGCTTAAAGCACTAAGGTAAACGATTAAATTTCCACAAAACTACGCACGAAGGAAGGCATTTCTATTAAATAAAAGATATATATCCATATCGTGATAGGTAGGTATGTTCTTGATTTTGTGGCAAAGTTTTCTGAAACTGGTTTGTTGGAAAATAGGACAAGAAATAACCAGTGAGTTGGTACTGAATAATAAAAAATCTTAAATTGAAATTTTGTTGCAGAGCCTACCACTTACTTATGAACAGTAGCAACACAGAGGAAAATGTTGCACGAAACTTTGAGAAAAGCACTTAATAGCTAAAAATTATATTGAATATAATTAACACCCTGTATAAGAAACAAGTTTCATACAGTACAATTATTCGTAGAATCCTGAAAGAAAGGAATCAGCATAATGAGATTTTCAGTTGAATAAGTTTACTGAAATATCAACGGCATATAATTTCCGTTTAATGAATTGTTCGAATGAATATTACCTAATTTTAGTTTTGTAACATCCTTGAATACTGAATCATATTAATTTGCCTTCCCCTCCAAAGATAATTATTTATGATTTTCATAACTTCAAGCCTCTACCAGCTATTCCTCGGTGCATTCATCTCTCAAACACTTGGCAATACCGCATTGTTCAAATGAACCACGCCGTTTCAAGTTTGCAGACTGATATTCAGACTGGAGATTGAAATGTGGAGATTATCTCTTTTGGATGAACCCCTTTTTCGGCGTTCGGCTCAGCACTTTGGTCGCTTTTGTACGACTTCAAACGAATTTTTATTAACTCATATCTCGGAAATGATGGCGAATGAGATAATCTATGACACTGTTTTGTATTTGAATACTGAATAAAGGCTAACATTATTGTCTACGTCGAAAAACTAGTTCAACATTTCAGATTAGGCAGAGCCGAGTCACGTCAAAAGTATGCAGAAAAACGTATAAAACATAATGTCTTATTTCTATTAAAGCTCCTGTAACATAAAAAGTTGTAATAATTTATTAGTCCTTTCTGGTGAATAATGGTACACTGGAACTGTAAATCAGCTAGGATTATCGGGGATTTTCTAGATAACATTTAATGTGATCAAAAGGTTTCGAGTTATGGCATTAATTTTTAATGTGCAAAACAGTTAATGGCAGCTCTTCGTCTGGTGACACTTGTTCATGTTTCAAGTTATTTGGAATCGAGAACTTTGAAGTCATTGAAAGCCACTCACTGAATATTTGATGGCTAGAAGTCAGAAAATCCTGAACAAATTGAGATAAATCATTAAAAATTAATAGTTGGAAATTCCAAAGTATATTGAATTGTTTTTAAATGAGCAATAAAAACGGTTATGTACAACGAATTATATACAGTGTGATCCATTGGAAATGGAAGCACCATTATAAAACATATAATTTTGAAATAATTCCAATTTGATAGATATTCAAAAATTCCACTGGGACACTAAATTTTAAGAATAATTCTTCATTTTCAGTGCCAACTATTCGAATTTTTCGAGGTCAAAGATCTAAAATAATTATTATATCAAAAATTTGAATACACCACTAGATTCGGGAAGGCTCGAAATATCTCTAAACAGAATTTCATTGAAATTTTTTATGGATAAAATTATGCAGTCAGATATAAAAACAATCGCTTATAATAATTAATCCATATTTTTGAACATAAAAATAAGAATAGTTGGTCCTGAAAATGGAAACTCGTTCATGAAATTCAGTGTACCAGTAGAAGTGTTTTTTTTTAAGGTTGCTCACATTTTAAGTAAGTCATCACACTATCTCATATAATGTATGAAATAGACATAACATCGACAATTCCACAGAAAAGGTATGCTTTGGTTATGTTTGCTTCCAATTTCAAAAAATTTTTGGATACCATTCCAGAATTTTTGTTAGTATCGAATAGTTTTTCGAAACGATTTCGAGATTTCAAGTAGAAAGTGGTATGAAAAGAATTACTATCAACTCAAAGCAGAAAACTAAATACAGGTCGCTTCCAGCAAACCTTTGATGTAAATGAAATCGAGTATTCAGGCTAGAATTATAAATAATGTTTTATAAAAGTCCAATGCCGTGGCCAGAATTTTCATAAGATTTTTGACGATAACATATACAGCTGGTATTTTGTCGTCAATGGCAATACCAACTGGGTACCTGTAGATACAGGGTGTAACTCCAAGTGGGTGCGTTGGCAAGTATATATATACTGACCGGCATAAAAAGTGGGACAGCACAAATTATAATCAATTAGGTTGCTGTCCCACTTTTTCTGCCGGTCAGTATAGGCTTGTTTCTGGGCAAATCTTGATAGTAGGTATCTAATCTTCTTAGGAGAGATAAGGAAATGAGACAGTTGAAAAATTACCTTGCATAGCTTCCGTAAAAGAATATGATGGTCATGATGGTAGAGCGCTTGTCTCTTAACCTAAGGGTCATGGGTTTGATTCCCAGCATGGTCATCGGTCTCGTGCATGGCATCACACGCTAAAAGGTAAGGGCTGCGTCTTCCCTAGCTCGGACGAGTCTTTCGAAGACTTTTGAGGGTTTTACTCTTAAGGGTGTGCAGCTGGTTGACGGAAATAACAATTTTAACAACAACATAACTTTGTAGGGACTTAATGATTTCCTTCAATATATTTCATTCCTCAGGATTTTGCTGTAGTTTCAAAGCCTGATGGATATAGTAATTGAAAGAATCAGTTGTTTTTCAACGAGATGGTGGTCCATCACATCGTTATCGACTGGTAAGTAAGAAAAGCGGCTGAAGGAAAGATATGAACGCAAGTGGAATAGTTGGAAAGGTTTCATAGAATTACCATCTGCTTCATTGTTGAGCCCGTGTTTTATAAAAAACAACCTGTCTCGACGATCCAATTAGGTTCGTAGTTATAGAATGCGACAAATAAAGAAGTTATATGATAGAAATGTTGGATATATTTCAGTGGATACACATCTCCACAAATTATGAAAGAATTAGGTAGGGTATTGGGTATACATTTCAAAGTTAACTGTGTCTGTAAGTCAATTTTCAAACACTACTTATGTTTAATAAATGTTTTTATCTCATTTAAAATATTAAGATTCATAAAAATTCTTCTGTGGTAAAATTACAGTAAGTTGAACACGACGAACTGTCCAAAAAATTTGAGGAATTCACTGAATTGGCTTATTTTTCTGTTATTATGAAAACCACTGAAATGATATGAATCATTGTAGTATACACAATATACTTAAGCCATTATCGATACAGTACTTTTACCCATGTCTAATATCTCAACACAACCAAAAACCTACAATAAATCGTCTGAATTCCTCCGTCAAAACCAGTTTTCGGAACTATTTCACGGATGTTCACACTGAGTTCAACATTTGTGGCATATCATTACCGAGCAGCATTGTTCTGAAAGTTCAATTAAACAATAAAAGGGTAATTGACCTTGATTTCTTTCAATGTTAGACTGGAATTGGACTAATAGTTTGACTGACATTGGATGAAATAATTAGGTATTTCAGAATTATTATGAATAATAGTTACTGAACCATCCAATGAAAGCTGCCATACAGGCATGACGAAAAGTATAATGAACGTTATACCTACACGGTGATTCACCAAATATGATAATATAGCGGAAACATCAGTTACGCCAACAAATCAATGTACTGATTAATACTACTTATATTATGTATATCATTTTCTGGATGATAAATAAGCATTATATCTTCATCCACAGATGGCACCATTCGAGTTTATAAGATTTCAGCTGTGAATACAATTTTGTATTGCATATTATCTTTCAGCATATTATGTTATTTATACAATAAATAACTGATAACTCAATTCCAAAAAAGCATGAATAATACAAAATTGGCACATTCACTTACAATAAGCACTATATACGCAAAATTTCAGCAGATTCCAAAACTATGATTCATGAATGTTCAGATGAAAGGTTTGACATTTAAAAGGAGTACAACGTCAAAAATGTCACTAATAAGACTGGAAAATAATATATTATTGAATATATAATGAATTGAACTCAGGAACGATTAAAGATAGAGCAATTATGCGAACACCAATCGATTCATAATGATCAAATGTAAAATCTGTGAATTCCGAGTCAATCGAAGTTAAACAAAATTATTCGAATGATCGAAAAAGTCCAAAGGGATCGACTCCTAAAAATCATGGAAAATACAAAATTTGCAGATTAACTTGCAATCCGCACTATATAAGCAAAACTTCATGCAGATTCTGAAAATATATGATTTGTTTATGATCTGATTCAAGATTTTTAATATAAAAGGAATCACGAATCACGAATAGAAGTAGAAAAAAATATTGAGGGAAATGACTTTCTCCTCACTCCAAATGAACTCAATGAAGTCAATCAACATAATATTTTCATTTTTGTGTTTCATTAATGCATGTTTGTTACAAATTCAAATAGAACATATGAAATGAACAATTTAATTTGTTAAATATTCAGCCCTATGCTATATCACTTCCGTTAAAAATAACGTCAGCGTGTGCCACCATTTCCGTTATTTTGCTATTGCTTGGTAATAGCAAAATAACGGAAATGGCGAATAACGGTGACGTTATTTTTAACGGAAGTGATACAGCATAGGGTTGATGGTCTGTTTCTCATTACATAAAAATCAGAAGAGAAAAATATAGTTTCATTTATTTTCCACAATAATCTATTTTTACATCAGTGAACTCAGGAAAAAGAACTATCAGAAAAAGTTTAAAAGAAAGATGATATATTAAATTTAAAATAAAGGTCGATTATCAGCAAATATGTTCGCTGATTACCTACATTAATTAATAATAATTATAATAACCGTCCTCTTCCCGCACAAGCTATGCCATTGGGAAATATTATATCATTAAATCGGACAGAAAATATAGTCTAGTCTACAAGTGCCATTTAGACCAACTTTTTTCAGCAGTCTCCGAAAATTATGATTGAGGTGTCATTCGATTCGGAATGACATCCAGATGATTTTTGAAAAAAATTAAGTTCCGCATGAAAAAATTGTAAAAGTTATTAACAATTAACTAAAAAAAAAAGATGGCTTTAGTATTTTGTAAATATCTCAAAAACTAATTAAAATTTTTTAAATCTAAAAAAAGATTCAAAAAGAGGAGGAAATTTCCTAAAAAATAGCTCAATTCCCGGAATTGTAGCATCAATATTTATAATTTTCCCAGAGGGATGAAAATACGGCCGAAAACGGGTACTCTGGCTCGGGCAAGCCACACCCACTTTGGACACTTTAACAATAAAAATTATTTTAAAATACTAAATATGAAAATAAAAAATTGGAAAACATTCAGGTACTAACTGAATAGATTAATGAACAATAATCCGCTTGAAAAAAATTTTTATCACAATTTTTCAATTAGTTAATCAATAGTAAATTAATAATTTTTTTCTGCTTGAACATGAACATTGCAAGTGTGATAATTGTTAAACTATAAATTTAAGATTTTTTTCCTCTTTTGGAGCAATTCTTGAAAGGCTTCAGAATAGAACTCCGTTGGAAAAATTAAAAAGTTTTTATTTTTCAGTTTTTTATTAACAATTTTCGTTGTTGCAAAATTAAATACTTAAATTAATCATTGAAAAAAATTTTTTTTTTAAATATTATCAATAATCCGTTTTTATGTTATCAGGAACTACATAGAAATAATTTTTTTTAATTTTTATCTCTAATTGTTTAAAAAATTGTTATAAACAAATGCGTTGTTTATAAGATAATTGAAATTTTTTTTATGGAATTTCAATCTTTGATACAAATAATGATTTTTAAAAGAAAAATTGTTCCTTAAAAAAATTTTTTTATTGCTTGAAAACGCATTTGTTAATTAACAATTATTTTCTCCCGCTTCTAATTAATATTAAGGAACCATTTTTTTTTTAAATCATTATTTGTCTTTCTTTCTGATATAAAAAAAAAAATTCCATTTTATTTAATTTTTCATTGTTTATGCAATAAACAATTTGTTATAAACAAATAAATTTTTACCTTATATATTTTTTTCTATTCTAATTTCTGTCACAAAAACAGACATGATTTTTTTTCTTTTTTAAAATTTTTTTTATTATTTTTTATTTAATTTTTAAATATAAGTTCTCTCTAACTTCGTCATTCTTACCTGGTCTTCATCCTTAAAATTATTATAATTTACAAACTAATGGAGATACGATGAAAATACTTAATACTTATTTATTCTCCATTACATAAAAAACAAATTTAGCAGAAAAGTTTAGTTGTTACTTATTTATTTATTGAATTTATAGCAATTGTTGTCGAAAAATACATAGGGAAAATTTTTTTTTTTTTGTTTTAATGCTTAAAAATCTTATCAACTATTAAAAATATGACTACTTCATTCAAGTATCTTATCAATTATTGTTCATTACTCAACATTTTTACCTTTTATATATTAATATCACTTTATTATACTTCAAATTCTGAATATTACCATGTAAACAAAAAATTTTTGCAGAGTTCATTAGCCTAAGTGTTTTTGAAAGGAAGAATGATCTTTAAATTGATTTTCATTTAACAAAATTTATTAATAAGTAGTTATTAACATTTACAATATTTTTTTTTTTTTCATTTTATTGTACATTCTGTTTATTTTTTGAAACGTTTCTTTGATGGTGGCTCATAGTCTATAGTTTCTTCTTGTCTCATGTTTTCATCGTTCTCTTCGTTCTCCAGCAAAGTTTCCACAAATTGTCCAATAGAGATGTCATAATCAGCACAGGCACTATCGTCTTCATTATCATTTTGTAATGCGTTTTCTTCATCAACATCGCCGAGTTCGTCATTATCATCTTCCATCGCTATCTTTTTGCAATTATCGCAACTCTCTCCTTTGCAATGCTTGCAGAGAGACGAACATGGAAGACCAGCCTTCCTGCATCCGCATCTTTTTGAACAATTTTTGAGGCAATTACAGTGAACTAATTTTAAGAGTTCATCAGGAGCTAATTTATCGGTTGTTCGAACTGGCAAAAAAATTGTTTCTGTCCTTATCCAGCCCCAATTTTCCGGATTGAGATCGTTGTTACCGAGCCAATATTGAACTTGGTAATACACTCGGTATGAATGATAACTCAATGCTGTTGACGTAGGTGGTAGAGTCGCTAAATTGATGGCTTTTTTAGACTTTTTCAAAAGTTCCATAAACTTGGAAACACGGCATTGACTCGCAGTTACGTTGGTTTTAAATTCTCCATACAAAGACAGCATCAATCTTTCTCCAGCTTCCTTAATTTCTTCAGTAGATGCACCAGGATCATAAAATTTTTCCACATGCTGCTTCATTCCATCATTTTTTAGAATCAAATCCAATAATTTCTTCTTCCCTTTGCCAAAAATTGAGCTCACTGTATCACAACCCGTAAAAGCATGAACGAAGAGTATAATATCTTTTAGATGTTGATTTTTCGTGCTTTCATAGATTGCATCTAGTTGTTTAGAAGAAGAATGATAATATATATGAACGTGCATAGAATATTCTGTTCGTTGATAAATAATTAAATTTATTAGACTCTATTGTCTCAATAATATTTCAAAAGAAAAAAATAAAGATTGTCATTCATAAACTTTTACAAACATTAAAGAAACCGAACCTGAAAATAAAAATCTAGATATTAATATTAATATATAAAAGGTAAAAATGTTGAGTAATGAACAATAATTGATAAGATACTTGAATGAAGTAGTCATATTTTTAATAGTTGATAAGATTTTTAAGCATTAAAACAAAAAAAAAATTTTTTCCCTAAGTATTTTTCAACAACAATTGCTATAAATTCAATAAATAAATAAGTAACAACTAAACTTTTCTGCTAAATTTGTTTTTTATGTAATGGAGAATAAATAAGTCTTAAGTATTTTCATCGTATCTCCATTAGTTTGTAAATTATAATAATTTTAAGGATGAAGACCAGGTAAGAATGACGAAGTTAGAGAGAACTTATATTTAAAATTTAAATAAAAAATAATAAAAAAAAATTTAAAAAAGAAAAAAAATCATGTCTGTTTTTGTGACAGAAATTAGAATAGAAAAAAAAAATATAAGGTAAAAATTTATTTGTTTATAACAAATTGTTTATTGCATAAACAATGAAAAATTAAATAAAATGGAATTTTTTTTTTTTTATATCAGAAAGAAAGACAAATAATGATTTAAAAAAAAAAATGGTTCCTTGATATTAATTAGAAGCGGGAGAAAATAATTGTTAATTAACAAATGCGTTTTCAAGCAATAAAAAAATTTTTTTAAGGAACAATTTTTCTTTTAAAAATCATTATTTGTATCAAAGATTGAAATTCCATAAAAAAAATTTCAATTATCTTATAAACAACGCATTTGTTTATAACAATTTTTCAAACAATTAGAGATAAAAATTTAAAAAAAATATTTCTATGTAGTTCCTGATAACATAAAAACGGATTATTGATAATATTTGAAAAAAAAATTTTTTTTCAATGATTAATTTAAGTATTTAATTTTGCAACAACGAAAATTGTTGATAAAAAACTGAAAAATAAAAACTTTTTAATTTTTCCAACGGGGTTCTATTCTGAAGCCTTTCAAGAATTGCTCCAAAAGAGGAAAAAAAATTTAAATTTATAGTTTAACAATTATCACACTTGCAATGTTCATGTTCAAGCAGAAAAAAATAATTAATTAACTATTGATTAACTAATTGAAAAATTGTGATAAAAATTTTTTTCAAGCGGATTATTGTTCATTAATCTATTCAGTTAGTGCCTGAATTTTTCCAATTTTTTATTTTCATATTTAGTATTTTAAAATAATTTTTATTGTTAAAGTGTCCAAAGTGGGTGTGGCTTGCCCGAGCCAGAGTACCCGTTTTCGGCCGTATTTTCATCCCTCTGGGAAAATTATAAATATTGATGCTACAATTCCGGGAATTGAGCTTTTTTTTAGGAAATTTCATCCTCTTTTTGAATCTTTTTTTAGATTTAAAAAATTTTAATTAGTTTTTGAGATATTTACAAAATACTAAAGCCATCTTTTTTTTTTTAGTTAATTGTTAATAACTTTTACAATTTTTTCATGCGGAACTTCATTTTTTTCAAAAATCATCTGGATGTCATTCCGAATCGAATGACACCTCAATCATAATTTTCGGAGACTGCTGAAAAAAGTTGGTCTAAATGGCACTTGTAGACTAGACTAATAAGGGCGCTATGACTTGGGACATTTTTCGTCGGTCACTCATCAGCTCTACTACAAAAAGTTATTGAGCGACACGTACGCCCCTTTGTCAACAATCCGACGAGTTAAAATAATATTTGTAGATAGGGCAGTTTTATATAATAAAATAGAAGAATTTGCCCTTGAGTTAAATATTTATTTGGTCCTAATTTTTATTCTAAGAGAAAAAAGGCGTTGTTGCTTCACATTTAGATAGAGATTTTCTCAATCTTTCATGTGATATACACTTACATAAATTTCGATGAAAATGTATGATATGGCACTTTTCGTTAACAAGACCGTATTGTAGTTCAGAGGCCCTATTTTCGAATTTGTACGTACACGAATTCAATTTACCTACTGTTTAAGCCCAACAAGCATAAAAAATGTACATTTTTTTTATTATATACGTATTGAAGCCGAACGATTCGAGAATAGCTCATGTTCTCAGATGTTCTAAAACCCATATTGCACTATAAAAGCTACGAGATTATGAGATTCAATACAGAAAGAAGTACAGTAGTTGAGTATCAACTGCATTTTAGCGTTCAAGAGACGTGACCCTAATATATCTCTATATTTATGTTTGGAGTAAGTATTCAGGGCATTGATCACCAATTTCAAACCATATTGCCAATGAAATAGCGTATCGTCATTTCAACGAACCGGGAGTCATCCTCGTCAGAGATCAAAATGGATTACCTCGAAAAGTAAACGAAAATTGCAAACTCACTGTTTTGTGACTACAATACGCTGCTATCATGTATTCATATAGGTGTACCCACTTCGTTTGGCATCCAGGTAGAATTTAACTTTTCAGTTGAATGTACCAAATTTCTTTCAACTAAGAATATCTAAAAAAACGTACAAACGATAATATTTAATAAAATTTATATTGTAATTTTCACCTAAAATTCACTTTATTAGTTCTTTTCATTAATTGAGTTCAACTTGTTGGACATAACCTAAAAAAACAAATGAATAAATTAATATAAATATAAAGTTATATTGTAGAATTTTATTTAAGCAATGGTTCATGCTTGAAGAATGCTAGCCATTAGGTTTAGCATTTATGTCTTCTTTTTATAGTTGTGAACAAACTTTTATTGACCCATTTCTGTCATACGATGACGAACAAGATAGAATGTGAAACATTGCGTTGAAATGTTGAATAATGCCTTTATTGTAGTCTGAGCTAAAGATGACAGAATTTCTTGTGTTTTACAGATATATTAGATATTACAGGGCCACTGTGTGTGCTGAGCCAATGCCAGTTAGAAGATGTGATGCATATTTCATTCATTAGAAATAATAGATGCAGAAGAATAACAAATAATATTCATAAACCCATTGATGTTGACTGAAAACAAATTATGAAATCTTGCATAAAATTAGTGCATGCACAAAGATAACGACAAAAACTAGTTTACGTTTTTCTTCTCATTTATTATACTTCTGAGTTTCCAATTCAAAGTTAAATAAATAAAACGGGGTGTGGGTCATAGAAGCGCCGTTCTAACTTCGTTGGTAAATATTTATCGTGATATTATATACCTACCTGGGATAATATCAACAGTAAACATTGGCTAAAGAATTTTATTCTGAAATCGTCCATATCGGGACAAACTATTCTTCCTTATCAGAAGAAACAGAAGATCAAAAACAAAAACAATATTATATATACCTACTCTATTTCTCTAGTTGCAGTTCCTCCAGAATTGCAAATACCAATGGACTTTGTGAGAAAACTGTATCACATTCACACTCAAGTGAACCCAAAGGGATATCCTGTATGGGTAGAAGAAGATTATTATTATTACCAGCTATAGCATTCCCGGGCGACTTCGTTAATTTTGGTGGTACATTCACTTTTCAGTGAAATATCTACATCATCACCCGTGGTGGTTGGTGTAATCCCTAGCACTACTCACCTAAACTGCCCTCTAAGTAACCCACGTCACACACATTCCATTGATCAAAGCACGTAGATATAAAATAAAGTTTCTGTGAAGATTTTGGACTATAAATAATACCCTATCCCAAGTTTGCAATATGTTGCTAGGTTTTTATTAAACTTTTTACAAGTTCATGAGGTATATCTTTCTCTTTATCCTTCCATTTCCTTCTTTCTTGTGGCATCCTTTTGATTCAGGTTTGGAATAATGTAAATTTTTATTGGCTGTTGACTGATCTTCATGGCATAACGAGAGGAGGACGTATGTATGTAGTTTTTGAAATTTCGGTTGTTTTTGGGTTTGTTAGTTATGGTCTCGGGGTAATTCTTCCTGACGTTTCGTCTACATCTGCGGTAGATATTTTCAAAGGCAGTGTGGTAACTCAGTGAGGCTTAAACGAACGCTTCGTCCGTTACCGCACTGCCAAAGTAGTGTCAACATTTGTTTAGGTAAGTTTTGCAATTTTGTTATTTTTCCCACCAATGACAGAAACTACACTTCTTGACATGATTTTTGGGTATTTTAACCTTTCACAGTCTGAAAATAGAAAAAATGTGTATTCAGGAATATTAATACAAGTGTAGAAAGGCAGATTAATCAATATTTACTGATAAATTCAGTAGAAATAGACTGACCACACATGCGTATCTCTTCCTGAGGAAGAATATAGGTATTATCCTAACAAGAGTACCTTTCCCGCATGCGACTGCCGTTACCTGAACGACGCAAAGCGGAGTTTGGGTAAGCAGTCGAGTGCGAGTGAGTACCTATCCGTGTGAGTCAGGATCAATATTTTTTCTACAAGCGAATTAAAAAAACGTATGTAGCACTCTTGAACAAACTTTCGCGTACGGGAAAAATTTTACCCGTACTAGTGGGAGAATAACTCACTTGAAGTGACTTAAGCGTGCGAGAAAATTTTTCCCGCCTAGTGCGGGAAGATGACACCTCTCAAACTGAATTGCGTGCGGGTATAGGGTGAATCACGCACGCTTGTAGGAAATAGTTATTATCCTAACAAGTACGGAAAGAGTACCATTCCCGCATGAGACTGCCGTTACCCGAACGACGCAAAGCGGAGTTCGGGTAAGCAGTCGAGTGCGGGATAGTACCTTTCCGTATGAGTTAGGATCAAGATTTTTTCTACAAGTGCATTGAAACATCTTATGTAGCGTTCTTGAACAAACTTTCACGTGCGGGAAAAATTATTCCCGCACTAGTGCGGGAAAAACTCACTTGAAGTGACCTTAGCGTGCGGGAAAATTTTTCCCGCACTAGTGCGGGAATATGACACCTCTCAAACTAAATTGCGTGCGGGAATAGGGCGGAACACGCACGCTTGTAGGAAAAAGAAAATAACACAATGGTGATTGAATGATACCGGACACCCTATACATCATCCAGATAGCAACGGCTGACTTTGCTATCTGGAAAGAATTACTTGGTATATATTATTAGATCTTGTCAAATGAAGATATCATCAATTTCAAACCTAGTAAAAATAGAGTTTTCAGCAAGTTTTGATTACAATGGCAGATGCAGTTTTCGAAACGTTACGGTTTGTTGAAAAAGAGAAATAATTTCTGATAATTTTTTTTTAATACCGGCAAATTCAGCATATACATATAGGGTGGCCTAGTTTTGAAAATTCATCCATTCTTTTGGAAAATATGGAGCGTTGAAACTCTAACAATAATGTATGACAAAAAATCTCCGATGAATTAACACAACCTAGATGAATTACTCGCTGCACACGTCTTAAAGTTTGTTTGTAAGGGACATCTTCCCTTACCGGCAGTGTCGTGCATTGATTACAGAAATATTGAGGTTCAATAAAATCGGAATAATGTAAACCCAATATGGAATGGAAACCTAAAATTATGATGGAAGAATCTCCACAGGTTTTTGAGAACAGCCGATGCTCTGACATGTTTTTTCATAATTAATTCATTTTAGTCTTTCCAGTTTGGTTTTCCTTTCTCGACAGTTACAACTAACGATAATTTAACACAAATTAACTCAGAATTTGCCGTTTATTCATGAAAAAACACTATAATGAGCCAAATGCGAAAACAAACAGAAAATGTTTTGTTATGATTCCGTCAAATATCAAATGCAACGTTGCCGTACTGACCAGGCTATACCGACAACGAGGAATCTCCATTCAACGATGGAAATACTATCGTTTCTACATTCTCACAACAAACTGAAATGGACGTATCAATTGCCTTCTTATTGCTCTATATTTTATCCAAGACAATATTTTTGGTTTTCGTTGACATGAATATACCCGACAGATATTGAAATCTAGCTGACGTGCTTATTGTATCCTTCAAAAATTGCGACATGGCAACAATGTCATGATTTGAGCCATAACGTTATGAAAACATGTTACCTTCAGTACATTTTGAGGATTACTCATCTAGGTTGTGTTACTTGATCGGAGCGAAAAATTCAATAATCGATTCAATTGTAATATAAAACTTAAAAGTCAAGTAAATGTTCAAATTGCTGTCCGCCAACCAGTATACAGTGGTACAAGTTAATTTCTCATAACTTCGAAAAATGGCAAGCGACGATTAAAGTCGTCTTCATTAAGTTCGTGCACTAAACGAATTTTATAAGAATGGAATGATGAATCGAACCTGTTTAGCAAAATTTTGTCACCAACTCGCGAACAATCTTTCCATAGTTGGATGATGATAATTGAAAAGGAACCAAGCGCCAAATTGCAAAAACTGAGATGAAGGTTCCAAACGACAACGTATCTTTAATTCGTAATGTGTAAAAATGTTAAGCGCCTATTATAATTCAGGCGACATCTATTGACTGATGGTCCAAGCGACTTTGAAGGCAAATGCAGTTGCCCATTATAGAAAAAATACAACATTACAATTCCGTTCATAGAATATGATCAAAGTCGCTTGGTTCTTTTTCAATTATCATGATCTAGTTATGTTTGTCAAACTGCTGTTGGAATTTTCCAATTTACACATTCATCGGTTTGGAAAATAGCTCAATAATTTCCACTCTTTTTGCAATTGAATATACCATATTGATAAATTTATGAGTCAACAATTTTGTAACACTTCAACCACAACAGGTATCTAGCAACCACTTGACCTAATTCAAACGTGAAGAGAGAAACCCGATAAAAAACAGTGAATTCATTTGAAGTACAATTGTATCAAATTTTGCATTTTTTGTCACACATTATTGTTGGAGTTTCAACGCTCCATATTTTCTAAAAGAGTGGATCGATTTTCAAAAACTACGCATCACTGTATGGGAAATGACAAGCCCCTTCTAATAAGGTATCACATGATTTCTCTTTCTATTTAAAAACATTTTTGGGATGACATCCCTACTTAGGGGGTTGAAGGTCTTACTATGCTTTTTGAGTCAAAATGTGCCCCCCTGACAAACAATCTTGACTTGTTTTGGGATTTTACCCGCAAATTCTCACCGTGTAATGCCTTGCGGTACGTTTTCGATGGGCCACACTGTATACGATACGTTACTGAAAAGAAGATGGATTTTTTCAACAGTCCTGGGAACGCGTAACTATCGATGGTAAAAATACCCAAACAATCTAGTCACGGAACAGCTTTCCCACACAAAATCAAACTTTCAATCAAAACCAAACCGCACGTTCCAATAATACAAACAATTCCCCATTCACTTGGCATGTGGCGTAACGCCCAATCAAAAATAACTCGAATCCTATTAATTACTGATGTCATCTCTTGTGTAACCCGTCATTGTGTACCATATAGGAGTCGGTATTCAAATCCGCCCATATAGAGTCACCGGCGTGGCGTGAGAAATGTCAATTGTACCAACGAAATTTGGCCTTGTCTATTTACGAGACAACATCAACCGAAACGGGTGTTTGTATAGATCTAGAAAATCCTACTAATTCTCCAGCAGGTTTGATTGACGTTGAGAATGGATTCGAATCGGAATTATACTAATTAGTTTCGTTGGTATTATACAGATCATTAAAAGCATTACCAGTTTTCTATGCTTATTATCATTATTGGCTCATCAGCAGTACAGGTCGATTTGGAGTGAAAATAATATAATAATTTTTCACTGGTGTGACTACTTTAGTTAGCAACACGTAGAAAATTATTTCATTTTTTGTTTTAGAAAAACTTCTGCTGGGTCTAGAATCTAATTTTGAATAATGAAAGCTTGGAATCTGTGAGTCGTATCAGAGTAGTGTTAAAAAATATGAATTTGGTACAAGAATAAGTTTTTTTTTTGGTGACAATATTATTGAAACTTGTTAGTGCGAATTTACCCAGTCAAATAAAACCATCAATTTTGTGATCTTGAAAACAGAAAATTGACGCCAATTTGTAATACATCAATACTTCATGATAACTGTTCGTTGGATGATTGAAATCATAACGAACATTTTGAGTTTGAGAAGGTCAAAAATGATTGCTTGGAGAAAAATCAATGAATTACGCTCTATCTTCATTCGTATTGCAAAATTCAAGTTATGGGGCATGGGGTTAACATTTTTATATCATTATGTCGATATTTCTGACAGAAACTACCATCAAAATTGACTACTGAATTGTTTTCTGTAAATACAACCAGATTGGTCAACTTTATCGTATTTAAGCACTTACTATGAAAAGCTGTTCAGAATAATTGAGCATGTTCAAAAAAGCTCTAAGTTCTATCAACAGTTTTTTTACACTACTCTTAAAAAACTGAAAAACTTTAATAATAATTAGGTTACAGAACAATTAGAACTTTTCACAAAATTAACTTTTTTCCTGAAACGAAAAATTTGAATGTTTAAAATAATGCTTCCAGCTTAAGAGGACCCACTGTATATATATTTTCAATTGTCAAATTTTAACTAAAGAAAAGAAACTCCGAAAGAATAAGGTTCAAGTTCGGTTATTCGAGAAAATGACCCCAGGAAATAGTAAAAAAAAACTATTGTAGCTTACCAGTAATGTATATACTATTCACTGAAACCATAAGTATGCCTAATTGCTGAGAGGCATACCACTAATCAGATACTGACCCTCTTCTAATATGTAAATAGAGTGGACACAGAGTAACAACATGAAGAATTCACTACCTTATCTATCATTTGCTGACGACCCAGTCATTATAATTTTATTTTATGTATTTTTCATTGATTTCACTAATGATTATTATTATTATTGCTTCGCTTTCACTCACCTGAATTTGTAATGGTGTTTCATAAACATCATAGACCCTTTCAGAAATACATTTAGTGCTGAATCATTATTTTTTACGTTGAATACTCCACTTTCAAGTTGAAGACTTCAAAGAAAACGAACAGAATTATTAACGATATAACCGTTTTTGTTCATTAGGATAATTGTATGAAACTTAATGTAATGCACTATTACTCCTTAAAAGATTTAAAAATTGGTAGAGAAGCACTAACTGAAAAAAGTTATCGGTAATGAATTGAGACGATCTCATTTATCTCTGAAATTTTTATTGATTCCTCACTAGTGACTTCTTTGCAACCTCCAGCATTCGTATACTATCAAGACAATGCTGTTTGATGGTCAGTAGCACCATACCATTATTCACTAGGTGGTGAGCTCTTCTACATTTTTTGGCTATTCGCTGCACTGTTATAGTGAAAAGTCTATTGGCCGCCACGTAGTCCACCACACATTGGATACGATACGCGTGTTGTTTCACCGACTTCATCTTAGCTTTCATCTTGTGCATGCGTCGCTTATGCCTCTCAACCAGATGATATTCATCCTATCAGAGTTGATTTGACAGAAGTCATCCTAACCTTGAAAACGATCGTTTATATCCGCATCCACCTGTACCTATTGTTGGGGCTTCAGGGGCTCGGATTTGTGAAACACCCTGTTGGTTCTGATATTCTTCATTGCCGGTATGATTGATTTCAAGCGAGCCTCCTCTACAGCCAGACCAACAAGCATATATCCCACGTCGTTAGTATCTGAGACCTCTACCCATCACGCAGCTATGGTAGGCCAAGGTGTTGAATAACCATCCTGACAGGCCATTATGATTCCCTCGGTCTTAAACTTTAGACTACTTAAACTGAGGAAGGCTTGTCATTAAAATTCTTGAAGAGAACATCATGCATAGGCTTATTTCTGTGCAGCAGCTGCAAAACTGCATTTTGGGTGGCTTTTATATGGGCTTTCTGCCAAAGGGTTTCAACTTGGTAACAGAGTTTGTGTCGCTCAGAGTAAACTCATGAGCCGCAAGGCTGCTCCCTTGAAGTTTGGCCAAGAACCATGCAGAGAAGAGGATCCAAGATCCTGATGACTTTACAGACTCCAATCCAGTACCATTTTGTTGCAAAGACACTCCAAACTCGAAAGTCCTCGGCGTCCATGTAAGAGAAAAAACCGAGGAATAGATCATTCAGTTTGCAAACTACTGCACAGGTGCATGATTTTGCGTGTCTTCACGTTGGGTTGTCGCATCTCCTTCTGTGTCCACTTCATCACAGTAGAGTAAGACCGGAACGGCAGGCATATTTGTGGAAGCAACTTCATTTTTCCCCGACAGTTTTGATGACCAGATCTCTCGAAGATTATGCTGAAAAAATCAGCATCAGGTATACATTTTTCAGGCATCCACATGATGGATGTAGGATATCTTCGTTTACGAGCTGGACGTTCTCTCTGAATTTCTTGCATCGTCCTCTATTGACATGAGCCGTTGCACATTTGTCGATCCCAAACTCCTTGCCGATAACTTGCGTGTACCACCTTTAAAGAGTGATGTAGGACATTCTGAGGCATGAAGAATTAAGTTTAAGATCATCTCCCGGTTATCGAGGGTGCCACAGTTGTATCCACCGTTTTTCTGAGAGCAATGGACAATGAATGGCCTGAGCTGGCGGAGTGAACCAAGAATGACGGCCTTCTGCTTTCGTCCGGCTGAGATGTCTGCCATATTAGGGCAAGCCAGTATGATTTCCAGGTTTGAGAGTACAGTGTGTCCATCATTCCACCAAGTACCCCTACTATCAGAACCAACATTTTAATAGAGTGGTTTGAGTAATGCCTGTTGAGTTCAAAGAATAGGTCTCAATATTTAGTCCGTTTTTCCTCCTCTTTTCGGACGATGTTTGTTTTGCCAGGAGTCAAAAACTCAATGACAGAATTTGTCTTAGCTGTTTGTTTGGCTGAACGTAGAAAATGAGTAGTTCCAGTAGATTCGGCACACAACGGACTCAAACATGACTCGGCATATATAGGCTGAAATTAGGGAATTACTGAAAACGAAAAGGTTACAATGTTGTAGGAGTGGAATACTGAAACACTACTACCTAATTAGACGTTTCATAATCAAGGACCATGATTCACGAAATTAGGGCAAAGGATTGTCAACAGAATCCATAATGGGCACGGTTGGCCAAAATCAGCGATACCCACTTTTACGAAAGTATCGCCCACCGCGGTTGTAAATCAAAAGGAAAAGGAAGTGACACCTACGTACTCCATTTCTCATTGTAGTATACCTAACTAACAAAAGAATGCAGTGACTCATAAGTCGGTCGATATTAGGCATTCAGAGGAATTCGTTGAGTTTGCATAGTGTGGAGATTCTTTATTGCTTGAACGGTATGGCTCGTAGTTGATTAATGTTCTTGTTAACTACTAGAAGAGTTCCAGTCGAGACAGAAAGTTGTAAATATTATAAACTTCAACGATATAATTCATCATAGCCGTGTGTAAGAATTGATGCAAAATATATCAGATATTGTTTGAAAATTATTGTTCAAATAGTTTAAAATTGTTTTTTCCATTAACCAGCTGTCGTCCCCTTACGATTTCTAGCACGAGACCAGTAACCACGCTGGGAATCGAACCCACGCCCCTGTGATTGAGAGGCAAGCACTCTACCATCACGACCACTACGGCATATGGGGTGGATAATCAAAAACTGAGCTTGCCCTATTCCCTTCATATATAACACAATGACCCATTCTCTAGGGAACTCCTCAAATTCTTATCACTCAAATTTGACCCTTTATTAGAACCTTCTTTCATTTTGCAAATAATTGTATTGGTAGGTTCTTCACCAACTTCCGAATACTCGATTGCGTATATTGCGTGCTATTTGAAATAAATTTCAAAGCTTCAGAATATTTTTGTTTGTTGTTTTTTACTCTATCGCTTCCATCATCGATATTTAATGCGAAAGGAACATTCCGAATAATTTTATAATCTCATTCCATCCTGCAGTTGATTGTAATGACAGGCATGGACGATATCGCTCACGCCAGAGAGCGCTAGTGTGAGTGGAGGTCATGAGTGACAGTAATAACAAGTAATAATATACAATAACATTTTAATTAGTTGCTGTTATGGAGAAATACGGCCCTGTAAGTGTAAAAAGCCTCATTTATGAATTGAAAAAAGGAAAAGCAAAAACTTCCAGCCGTAAAGAACAGTTGATACGAAAATGAGTGGATGGAATCGGTGCATAAACGTCAGTTTGTACGTTAACTTGTCTATATTTGGTGAAATACTCCAATCTGACCTCCACTAACAATTGCGCCATCTACGTTAAGCTTGCCAGAATACATGCCATTGGTATGTTTTTCACTATCTTCCAACTTACTCTCTTTTTTTAGACTGACCTTATGAAAGAATATAATTATTTTCTGACCATAAAAGAAAGAACAACTTCTGTTAAATCATGGACACGAATAGGACTGGAAAAAAATATGAAGGGAAATGACTCCCTCCATTACAGATGAACTCTTCAATTCGGGAACGGTTGAAAATAGAGCAATTCTGCGAACTCCAAACGATTCAGAATGATCAAATCAGTATAATCTCTGAATTTCGAGTCAATCGATGTATAACAAAAATATTCGAAAAATCGAAAAAAGTCCATAGGGGTAGACCCCTAAAAATCGTGAAAAGATACAAAAGCGGTAGATTAACTCGCAATCCACACTATATATGTAAAATTTTATGCAGATTCAAAAAATATATGATTTGTTTATGCTCACATACAAGGTTTGCCATATAAAAGAAATACAACGTCATAAATGTCAGGAACAGGTCTGGTAAAAACATATAGAGGGAAATGACTCCTTCCCACTCCAGAAGAACTCTTCAACTCGGAAACGGTTGAAGATATATCAATTTTCCAATCTATTCAAAATTCTACTGCAAAACTTACGGAAATTATGGTGGTGGTTCCATAAGACGTGTAACACTGCATCATTGAGTTTTCAGCTCCTGGCGAAACGAACATCGTCCGAAAAGAGGAGGAAAATCGGACTAAATATCGAGATCTACTCTTTGAATTCCGCAGGCTTTATCCAAACTATTCTGTCAAAATGGTGGTTCTGATAATAGGGGTCCTTGGTGGAATGATGGACATACTCCTCTCAAATTAAAAAATCATACCGGCTTGCTGTGATATGGCAGAAATCTTAGCCGGACGAATGCAGAAGGCCGTAATTCTTGGTTCACTCCGCCTGCTCAGGGCACATGATTCTCGGACCCAATAGTCACTTACCCCACGGCGTGGGGAGTGCTTATTGGGGTAAATGATCCAGTGCGCCCTCCGGAAGTATGGGGGCTCCGAAGACAGGACCTGTCTCCTAACGAAAAAAAAAATTAAATAAATAAAAAATAATAAAAAAATAACAGTCCTTCACCCGCACAGGCTATGCCATTGGGAAATATCATCATTAAATCGGAAAGCAAATAAAGGCCCTAAAGCTTGGGGCATTTTTCGACAGTCATTCTTTAGCTCAACAACAACCGAAAAGTTATTTAACAATTGGGAGGCCCCATTCGTGAATTTCACCGCTTATTTGTTGAATGTAAGGAAAACAAAATGAGCATATTTGAATCTCATCAGTAATCGGTAGGTTAACAGATTTGTCATCGAAATTTCACAGGACACTCATCACTTCATAAATAATTCCATCCTCCTGTTAGATTCAAAGTGTTGATACCATTTGAACGTTCACATTCCGAAATATATTCAATATTAACGCCTACTCATATCTTTGATCACAGATTATACCCATCCATTGTATTTTTCCTTTACATTAGGAGGGTTGGAACTCGTGAGACAAAAGAAACATGAAATAATTCGATATCAGATATCGAAAAAAAATGTCACGAATGTTTTGAATGATCTTTGTCCGTACTGGAATGTTGAAATAATTTTTGAATGATGGCACAATGAATCTGAATATGTTCAACAATTCTCTGAAGATTGAATCGATTGAAAAATCCTGATTTTTTTAAGACTATATATATGAACTACACACCTAATAATTTATTGAAACTAGGGAAAAACACAAAATAAGTATTAACAAATGAACGAAACACTGTTCAATATCAAACATTTCCTCTTTCTTGCTTAAAATGTGTTTCGTCAAAACATTTGTGCTTCTTCGAAATAAAATTTGATGTTATCTTTTAGTGTCATTTTGAGAATAGATTTTCATCATGTTACGATCAATTCAATACTACTGGGAAGGAAGTCACAGATAAACCATTCATCTACTTTGACATTGGCCTACAATTCACGAGGATAGGTATAAAATAAATCAACGAATCATAAGGATAGAAGAATATCAAAAGAATGTTTAGAAACATACAGTGTGTCCCAGCTAAAACTTGTCACCCCCCTAATATCCGAACTCATGAAAAAAATTGAAAATCGCTCAGACCCGTCGATTTTTATTTCAAGGGGGAACACTTTCACCAAATACACCATCATTGTGTTGTCAACCCCCTCAACCCCAGCACCCCCTACTTTAGAATTTTCAATGGGACTACTATACTTGTGATACATCATTTTGAAGGGAATTCAATCCCAAATACATCGGTGTACTGAAATTGAGGATCGATCAAGTGTTGTTGAAGTTTTCATGAAAACTAATTTTTTCCAGATATTTTTATTTTTCTTCACCTAACATGTTATCATCGTAAGAAAGGTTCACTGTGGGTACGCCACTGTATTGAAAAATAATATGCTGTCAGAAATAATAGTTTCGAAGGTGAGACAGACGTTTTTATGAAAAAAAAATTGCCCTCATGTGTTTTTGTATACGCATATCTTTGTTTACGCCTTGGTAATTGATGTATTCGAGTCACTGCATTCAACAATTTGAAAACATTCGAAAATGGTTTATACTGTACAAGAGAGAATATCCATTGTAGCTGCGTATTTTGAAAATGGACGATGTGCTAGAGCTACGGCTCGAAGTTTCAATGAAAGTCATCCAGAAAACACCACATCATATCAGTACGTGCTTCAATTGATGAATAAGTTCTTGGAGTCGGGATCAGTGCTGAATAAAAAACATGAACGAGAGATGCCTATGAGAAATGAAGGGGTCGCTGTTGCAGTTGTAGGACATGCAGTGATGGACAACATTCAATCGTTAAGACAACTTGAGACTATTTCTGGAGTTTCGAAAAGCAGCGTACATCGAATTCTGAAAGACGCAAAATTCCATCCTTATAAAATGCAGAATGCACAAGAATTAAATGAAGATGATCCTGACAGACGTACAGAGTTTTGTGAAATCATGAGTCAATTATTGATTGGTGATAATAATTACCTCTACAATGTGTGCTTTTCTGACGATTCTTCTTTTTATTTAAATGGACATGTGAACAGGCACAACTGCAGATACTGGAGTGACGTGAATCCCCATTGGTACAGGGAAACTCATTCACAAACTCCCCAGAAATTGAATGTTTGGGCTGGTATTCTGGGAGACCATATTGTAGGTCCATATTTTATTGATGGTAACCTCAACGGACAAACGTATCTTGAACTTCTTGATACAACTGTGAACCCCAGAATCACTCAGTTACTTGAAGACGATGATAGGTTACTTGACGGTCAGCTCACCTTTCAACAAGATGGAGCTCCTCCACATTTTGTTGCACCTGTACGTCAATTTTTAGATGACAATTTCACAGGGCGATGGATTGGAAGGCGAGGACCAATAGAATGGCCGGCTAGATCTCCTGATTTATCACCATTAGACATTAGACCAGTAGACATTAGATTTGAAATCCAAAGTTTATATTACCCAGCCAACTTCTCTTGATGATCTACGCAGGAGAATTGTTGTGGAGTGTCGTGCAGTGACTCCAGAAATGTTGAGCAATGTGCGAAGAAATTTCGAAGATCGCTTATACTTCTGTATGGAACTGAATGGTTCACATTTTGAACCTTTCATACGATGATAACATGTTAGGTGATGAAAAATAAAAATATCTGGAAAAAATTAGTTTTCATGAAAACTTCAACAACACTTGATCGATCCTCAATTTCAGTACACCGATGTATTTGGGAATGAATTCCCTTCAAAATGATGTATCACAAGTATAGTAGTCCCATTGAAAATTCTGAAGTAGGGGGTGCTGGGGTTGAGGGGGTTGACAACACAATGATGGTGTATATGGTGAAAATGTTCTCCCTTGAAATAAAAATCGACTGGTCTGAGCGATTTTCCATTTTTTTCATAAGTTCGGATATTAGGGGGGTGACAAGTTTTAGCTGGGACACACTGTATATCAATCTATTATAGAAGTGACTGAAATGTTGAAAGAATTTCACTATTGATAGTTCAGTAAATTCATTGACGGTGTTATTTTGAGCTTAATAGGATATTTTGACTTATTCAATAAAACAGATAGTCGAAGAATAAGCTGGAATAATGATATTCTGTTAGATATTTTTCAATAAAATTTCTCTCTTGGGTCATTTTAGCAAATATTTGTTTTTTCTTGACAGGAGGATCCTAATAATACGTTTCTTCGAGATACTCGGTAACACAGTCAAAATGAAATGAAAAAACATAACAATTTTACTGAGAATCATCCCTTGAAGTGGCAATTTAGCACCATCCAATGATCTTTGAATCAAAGAAATTTCAACTTTAAATCATTGATGAATTCACAAGTTATCCTAACGAACTAACCAATATGTTCTATCTGAAAATTATAATATAAACTTCTATACTTCTCTACCAAAACACCATTCCATTCTACACACAAAATATCTTCAACATATGACAAATTATATCGAGATATGTACCCCCAAACCGCCTTGAAATGAACTGATAAAAGCTGTCAGATCCATAACACCACTAACAAAGATCCACTTAGTGGTAGCTTTCGGAAGACTTTCAGAACCCGTGCAGGGTACGACACAGGTATATAATAAGGTGGGTGGGATTCAAAAAGAATACCGTCCAGGTAAACCGTAAGATTCAATAGCATGCAATCTCAGTTTGTGACTAACACTTCTTATGTAATTGCAAGATGCCGGGAATTTTTCATGGTCTAGACAGACGGAGCTGAATGGAGATGATGGAGCTTGAAGGGGTCAAGAAAACTGAGTCAGCGCATTTCATGCAAATTTTTTCTTATTGACTCATAAATAAAATGAACAACCAATTATATTTGACGGTTCTGATTCCAAATTATTCAATTGAAACTGGACCGAAAATCAATTGATTCAAAAATCGTTTTAGATAAAACTGTAATTTATATTCTATGCGAAATAAACCGATAAGTAGGAAGGAATCAAATCGAATTGATAGAAAGTATCTGTGAATTGATCATTCCTTGAATGCATCATTCATCACAGCTATTCATTGATATGTAAATATATTCAAAAAACAACTTGCAATTTCCTTATAAAATATCATCAAACGATAATACATCTTGTTTTCGGAGAACATTGGTTAAAATATTTATATATTCATTTTGTACCAGTATCTTCAATTTTCTGAAATTTTGTATTACCGAGAGCTCTTACGTAATATCATCGATAATCAATAAGTCACAATGAGATATTTTTTGAAATACAAATTTATTGAATATAAGTGAAAATTTCTATTTCATCAATTGCAGGAACCTGTGGAATTATGAAGAGAATTCAACTCATGTCATTATTTTATCAAGATGAGACAGCAGCAACTGGATTTCTGTAAAAAAACATCTTTCTAAATATAAATAAATGGAATATCATTTGGGTTTTCTCATTGATACCAAAAATGTGTTTCAATCAGTTTCTGGACAAACGAAATATCCGTTTTATTATTACAGCAGATACGGGCGAGACATTTCTGAATTTAACCATTGATACATTTCAACTAACCCTTTGCTAGAACATTTTTGTTGAACATTTTTGTTGAACTCGTGTCGTACTATAGGTCAAAAGCGAAAGATAAGCTTTGAATACTGATTGATTGATATAAAGACACAATAAGTATTCATTATATTCAGGTGGACTTATGACTGTGGTTTGGAGTAGCTTCTAAGAAAACAGATGAAGGAATAGGAGCGGGAATATATGAAGCGAAGCTAAAACGGAACATAAAAGTTCCATTGGGCAAAAAAGCCAGAGTATTCTTACAATTAGGGAAGACAGATGAAAAGATTTTACTAAGATATGCGATATGTATTGAAAAAGTATTTTCAGTTATTTGAACTTATTTTTTCAGTGGTAAACTCAGTGAATTATTGGGGCAGGCTGATTCTTCAGCCTCTTCACGTTCTTCAATCATTGTTTCATTCTCAGACAATGAAAAGCTGAAATCCTGAAATGACTTCGTCAAGAAATCATTACTTTTTGTTTTATCACCAAATAGCAAGAATCAAAAATTCCTTAAGAATTTTAAATTCGAACCACAAGCGTGAATTGGAAAGTAATCTAGACACAAAAATCCGAGATTAAAAATCAGTGGACGCTGAATAAAAAGTAAAGAAATGTTGCACTTTCAAACTGGTGATGCACTCCCACTTCGTTGCCAACTGTTACCAACTAATGAATAAACTATATTTATGGAAACGCAGAGGCAGATTATACAAGAGCACATGTGTAGGTAGCACTTTTTATTTACTATCGAAAGTGGACAACATCAGCTGAATTAGTCCAGCAGGAAATGCAAATTTAATCATGTCCGTCTTCAAGTCGTGGGAACGATACATTGTATATTCAAAATTATGATGACTTATTTATCCAGGAGCCGCAGGAGATTGCATCGTGTTTTCAGATCATTGGCCAGGCGTTTTCTGATGTTTATAATAATTTTTGGAAGTGCTACGTTGAGTTTTTTTTTATGGAGACCAGAGAAAATGACTCAATGTCCACTTTGATCATTTTTCCTACCCATCTGTCAATTCATGTACTCCACACTGTACTGATATAGGTTCAATTCCATTAGCGGCCTGGTTTGGAGGAGTATAAGCCTTGATTTCCCCTTCCAAAATATGCCGTGTTGTTAGGATATCCAATGACTCTTATTCTCATCCCCACATTACAAAGTATGCTTTATCTGCTAATTTCTCTATATACTCAAGACATGTGGAAGTTGACTGAAGCGAAATGACTTACAGACCAGCCGAAACCACCTCACACACACCAAATCTGACCCACCACCAGCCAGACAAGGAAGTCCCAACGAAACCCCCAGTCCGGCGTTACGTGCCAGAGATTTGGTATGATCAAAAGAGGAACTTAAAAATATTCTTGCGAGTCTTCCAGTTATGCTACCGACTGCGCCTAAGGCGGTGGTAAACGTAATACCTGACGATATTTCCTCTCCTTCCTGACATTTCATTTGCCAGCAGCATTGAAGAATAGGTTGGACATTGTGCAGAATATCTGATAGAGCGAAACCTCCATTGACCGTCCTAGTAAGGTTTAAAATTGTTTCCGCTCTCTGAACTACCCAAGTACTCATTTTTGGCTTAAGACTCATTCTTTTCAGTATGCTTCGAAATTATTCCAACTATTCTTCTGATTCCACAGATTTTCACTTGTTTGTTCATGCACGGTCCTAAGGAACACTACGAGTTTCAGCTCCTTTGAAATTTCCTATTGTCGGATCTCTTCTTGTTGTATTTTTTTCGCACTCTTTGTCTACATGTCTTACTGGAATTTCCAGAAGCCGACACTTTTCAACATATTTCTCGTCGAAGTTTTCCTGTTTTCACAAAGTTTTCTGAATCGCTCTGATTCTTCTAGTCTTTCTGGTTCTTGACAAGTTTCCAGAAGCCAGCCCTCTTTTCTTTTCAACCCTAACGTTTTTCTGAACCAGCTTTTCTTGGTTCGTCAGAAAAACTGTCGTCTATGGTCCTTCGTAATGTATTAGGAAATTGATCCTCAAAACATTGTTTCTCCTTCTTCTGTTGTTCTAGAAAAGACACCAGGAGCCAATCCCTTTTTCGTTGTTGTTTTTCTGCTTGTCGTCGTTTCTCTTTGTCGCCTTCATTCTTCATCATCTTATTTCTCTTCGCTGTTTCGTTCTCCATCTTTTTTTCATTGTGCTTCATATTCGTTATCCAGTCTCTTCGAAAAATCACTAAATGTCATCTCTTCATTGTCTATATTCTCTTATATCTATCCTCAATCAGCCACCAATTCTGACGGCGACAACTACAACTACTCTCCTTGGGTCTATCCAAAGCTTTCTATGTAATCTCAATGACTACTGCTTCCTATAATAATTGCCGCCAATCCCTTGGATCCTCTCAAATTATTCATTAAGGAAAAAAATGTGTCAGATATAGAATGTTGTATTCTGAATTGAAAAATCCTTAAGATCGAAATCAGTTGAATATAATGACGAGAAAAGTGAAATAACGACTATACTCTTTGCAATTTCACACTACACTGGTGTCTAATTCATGCTGACCCTCATCAAAACGCTACTGAATAATCTTTCTCTATCAGAGAACGTATTTTGCTTACCGCGGTGTAATAGCACACTATACCAATTACTGTTTTTCTCAGTGAAATTTCTTCAATTTCCTGTTTATTTCACACCGGCACTCATAAAGATTGATAATTATCATTTTTTAATGCATTCGTTCAAGCAGGTATGAGTTTCAAATAAGTAATTTTCACCGTACAATCTCGAGTGATTTTATTGCAATACTTTACATAACAACTTCCATAATTGTTCTCTGATTTATACGTCAAACGATGTGAATAATTAGATTTCATCACTTCATGAAATGTTTATTTTTTTGTTCTTTTAGTATTTCGATTTATCACACAAGGTTTGGTTCATAGTATGCATGGGTTTGAAGAATGTGGTTCAAGAATGGTACAATCAGTCATTCATCTAGGTTTTCCATATGGAATATGCTATAAAACTTGATTAAATTCAGGACAAAATAACATCAAAAAAGCAGGAGTGAAAAATTTTATTTAATGAAGTCTCCTGAGAGATTAATGCATCAGGTAAACCTCAATATTGGAAAAAAAGTGCTCATTTCATATCAAATGCGTTGGGTGAATATTTCATCTGACGCCAATGTAACAGATGAAGTCAAACTGCAGAACTCTCTGATACAACTACAGTGTTCACAGTCTTTGTACATCCTGACAAATGATCCAAATTTCAAGTTTACCGTAGAGAAAGCATCCAAATTGTCATATCACTCTTCATTTATCATAGTTTAAGAAATAGAAATGATTCATGCAGAATAGCTACTATTACGAAAGGTTTCGGAATTCACAAGGAATTTCGTGGGAGATAAAATTTAAATAACAAAGGTGGATTATTTTGAAAACAATCTCAATAATTGTTCTGGGTTCCATTATACAAAGAAAGTGTCTATTATTTCAGTAATCAATGATTCACTTGAAAATTAAAATCAGGTACTCAGAGAAAAATTCAGGAGAGCAGTCATTTGAGATGTGTCAGGGCCACATAATATATGGCTGAATTCTGATAGAAACACGGTATTATCAAGACGATCGCCAAGAAGTAGCTCTAATAACAAGTAAGGGAAATGATAGAAAGGAAAAGGTTTTTGGGTAGATGATAGTAAGAATTGTAGGAATTGGGAATGGGTGACAACTGAAGAATGTTGGAAAAATGATCCTTCCTGAATATAGTGCCCGTAGGCTTACAAAAAATTGTGGAAGATAAATTTGTAAATCTGCAACTATGCGGGGTACAAAAATTGGAATCATGAAAATGTACAAAAATTAACATCGTTTGAAACTATGTGTGACTGAAAATAGGACCGAGTGCTGCTGAAACTGTGTACAGAAATATTGAACGACCCATCCTCCTGTCATACACATAAATAGACTTGTACGCAAAATTTTGTTTGATGACATTTCTATTTCAAATTCTCAGAGTATACTAGTTTCACCATTCTGAATCGATTGGCGTTTTCAGAATTGCTCTATCTCAAACCGTTCTCCAGTTGAGAAGTTCATCTGAATTCATATGATTTTTAGAGGTCTACCGATAAGGACTTTTTTTGAAGTATTTTTATTTTCGTCGAAATTCACAAAATATACTAATTTTATTACTCTGCGTACTTGTTGCATGTTGTTTAATGGCTGATTACCTTGGGTGAAGAAATTAGAATTTTGAAAAATTTTCTGAAAAAATGTCGATCAAATCTCTAAAGATACAGGGTGCCTCTGAGAATGCATATAAAGAGTGTTGAAATTGACTATTGCTCGCATTTTATGTAGGTAGGATAGTGTAGAATAGAATGATCATTTCAATTCAATATATAAATATTCTAAAAATGTTTTTCATAATGCCTATGGTATGACAACTTCCCTACGATTGTGCTTCCCATATACTTCTCATCAATACGATGGAATATTATGAGGTAAGGGGATCACCACTCAGTCTCATCAATCATATAATTATTATGTCTCATGTTTGAATCTGATATTGTGAGAATTGAATTATGGGTACACAAGGCTCAGTTTTAGGACCGTTCCTCTATATTATTTACATATTTACGATGTCTTTTGTTACCTCTTTCCAAAGTAAAGAGTTATGCCTGCAGATGATGAAACACTGATCAACCGAGATTCAGAACTGGAAATTCTTCCAAACATAGGAGCCGAAGAAGGAAACTTAGCACGTCATTGATTCCCAACAATCGAAACAGATAAAAAATATGCTTGCTAATGGAGACATGGTCGAAAAATTTAGATGTATTTATTTATTATGCAAATTGAAATCATTCGCATCCCATGCTCTAGAGATACAGTCCCATCTGAATTATTGTATTTTGTTCTGGTGAAACATGACTTAATCTAAGAAGGCTTTCATTATATTATATAGAAAAGGGCTGTAAGACTTAAAGCTATTGCAAGATATAGGGATAATTTTCAGCCAAACTCAATAAAGTATTGAATCATGCGTTTCCACATATACATTTTCTATACTTCGTTGCACATATATTGAAATGAAAATCTTGTTACAGTTAGTGTTAAATCTCCACAATTACAACATGTGATCAAGTAATTTGTCAAGAGAACTGAGATACTGTCTCTATAAATCAGAGAAATATTCAGTAACTATTAAATCATTCAACAAATTACCAGGAAATATGTGAGATCTTGACTTAGATTCAAAACTAAATTAGAATTCTTCTTTTGAAACACTGTTTTTATTCTGTCAAAGAATTCTTGATCAATGACATAGTTTGACTGGTATATACTCACATATGATAGTGCTCTCATTCTTGTGATAGTAGATGTCTTGTGATTTTTCGATATCTACAAATGTAATCCTGTTCATATATACCGTAGTCAAATATATATCTATGTATATATTAACATGAAAAGAGCAATTACTCATCCAACAAAAATTACCGGATACACTAGTAGAATCAGAAAGTCAAAATATTACCAGATTATACAAATTAGTGTGGTGCAATTTATGGAATCTCTCTCATCTTCCGATGCTCTAAATCGAGTGGAATGAACCATTGGGATTCAGACCCGATAGGAATCTGCGAAAGTGCCGATGAACCAATTAGGATACCGCTACTCACTACTCACTTTCGTTCCTCGAAAAAAATTCGCCGAAGAGAGCAGTAGGTCGTGCATCGAGTAATAGGTTCGTTCGACGCCTATCGATATGTTTCATTCACAAACGTGTATCCGTAGGTGTCGGAGGAACGGGTTATGCGATGCAAATGAACGCGAAAGGGAAGTCATCTGCCCACGGACATATACACACATACGGCCATAGGCGTCCAAACCGAATGACTTGGCACCCGTACATAGGATTTTTGCTTTCAATGAGATTTCTCGGAATTCTATTCTGTTATTATTCATGTGGAACAAACCATTACTCAGTTATAGACCTCAAAGAGGTATGCCAGTTATCAAGGATCAAATCCCTAGATTTTTTGATACCATTCTTCGAATGCAACCCACATTTCTGAAAATAAAATAACAATAACAAAATGTAGAGCACAACTTCTTTGAATCTCTATCACTCGTACGAGACTTTCCAGCAGAATCATATAATATCTGGAAATATCTCTGGGTTATAAATAATGGAAAATCCCAATTTCATTGAAGCTAATTATAATCCAAACTAATCAAAAGTTTGTCCTCTACTTAGGGATTTCTGTCAGACTCTATTAGTCTATTTTCTAATTATATAATTCTTAAATGGTATTTTAGCCCGGTGAAGATGGAAATACTGGGGTCCACGAGTTTTTGGCAGCGTTTTTTCAAGCAAAAATTTTTTAAGAACTACTGCTTCCAACAAATCAGCATTCAATCTAGGTCCTAGACGATAGAAATGTATTCAAGGAGACCACACCGTCAGCTATAAAAACGTGTTGAATGTCCTAATAGAGTCTATTCATTTTGGTCTTTTGTTGAAGCTATATTAATAAATTCTCCCATCAAATGACACAACCTATGACTATAGATGAGTAACTCGTCGCTCACGCCTTTGAATTTGTTAGTAAGGGACATCTTTCCTCACCGGCAGTGTCGTGCGTTGTTCGCAGAAATATTGAGGTTTAATAAAATAGAAATAAAGGAAACCCAATATGGAATGAAAACCTGAAATTATGATGGAAGAATCTCCACAGGATTTTGAGAACAGCCAATGCTCTAATTGACATGTTTTCTCATAATTCATTAATTTTACTCTTTTCCAATTCGGTTTCCCTTATTCGATAGTTACGACACTGGTAGCTTACCTACGAAATGACCAATTTTCAAATGGTCTTGATTTCAAGCTTCAAATGGTATTTTTCACATGTCACAAGTCTTCACCATTGCTTAATAATAAAATCTAACGATAGTTTTACGCAAACCAACTCAGAATTTACCCTTTAATCACGAAAAACCAAATACGAAAACAAACCAAAATGTTTTGTTGTTCATCTGTCAAATATCAAATGCAGCGTTGCCGTATAGTCTGGCCAGTACTATATCGACAATGAAGAATCTCTGTTCGGCGATGGAAATACTTTCGTTTTTACATACTCCCGTTTTAACATACTCCCAACAAGCTGCAATGAACGTTTCAATTGCCATCTTATTGTTATATATTTCATCCAAGACAGTATTTTTGGGATTTCGTTGCCATGAATATAGCCAACAGAAATCAAAATCTAGCTGACGTGCTTATTGTATCCTTAAATAATTGCGACAAGGCAACAATGTCATGATTTGAAGGATAACATTATGAAAAGATGTTACCTTCAGTACTAATTGAGTATTACTCATCTAGGTTGTGATACTTGATCGGAGAATTAATTTCACCTCCAGGTCATTTGAATATCTGGCAATGAAGATCACACCCTAGCCATAATCAATTAGAAAAAGATTTTTTTCAAAAATAAAGGGATTTATTATACAGTGCCTGTCATAATACTTTTAACATGAGGAAAATTTACCGAAAACACTAACTTGTCATATCAGATATCATATGTGCCTATCGAAAGACCTTAAAAATTGATTTTGACATAATGTCATCTGACCACCAATATGGCACCAATGTCGAATATTCTGAATGGACGAAAATTGGTCACATTTTTGGTCTTAAATAACTTTTAGGAGTAATTATCAACTTTTTCCATCTTAACAATAGAATTTTTTAGGTTTGTTCTCAAAATCATAATTACGAAAAAAAACCGGTTTTCATGATGACCCTTGCTGATGCAATAATCTATATCTTGCAACTTCCTCAATTTATATTTTATTTTTTCTAATATGTAGTCTTTCACATGATGATATTTCAAATTAATATCGAAAGTTTGCATTCAAACTGATGGCTAAAAAGAAAACCCCATCTGAAATACTTATCCTCGGCATATAAATTATTTGAAATTTTTGTCAGTTTAGTTACCACCATAAACAGCAGCTCATCTTTTCTTCGCCTCAAAACCGTGCAATTTCGAGAATGATACATTTGTATGAAAATTCGTAAACAGGAGTGAATGATCACTGGCAGATAGATCATAATATCTAGGAAATAATGAGAGTACATACTGAAAACAGTCCAATCTCAACAAGTTTTCCAATAAATGTTGAATAACTCCTGGTCATTCGAAAAGACATTAAAAGTGACCGCACAACTAGCTAGTCTCATCAAGCCTCAGTTACTGATAACTGTGAGTTCACCAAATATATCAAAGATGCTCGATAAAGTTAGAACTGGAATAAATAAACTTGCATTCTAGAGAACAGTAAATCATATCCGGAATATCATATCTGGCACTGCTTTGAATACTATTCAACCTGATGAACATGTTTTTGAGTCATTAGCATATTTCAATGGCATCAAAATTTGTCATAAAATTTGTTCATTGTCCCTTTTGCTGATATTGAGGAAGAATTAGAGTGAGGTTAACCACACTTCCCTTGCAACATTTTTCTAGCAACAGTTTCTGAATTCTGCAGTGTTGCCATATCAATTATTTTCACAAATACTCTCATATAACGTTTTTTTGGTTGATTAGAAGTCAGACTTTTCTGGTACCTAGTTACAATGCCGTCAATACCCCATCTGACTATAAATTACCAGAAAAACAAAATACGAGAATATTTGTATAAATAATTGATATGGCAATACTGCGAACTTCAGAAACTGTGGCTAAAAAGGTATTTCCAGGAAAGTGTGGCTAACTTAACTCTGACTGTATAAGAATCAATCTATATACAGTGTGTCCCGCTTTTCATGAATACACCCTAATATCTCAGTTATTAATAATGCGATTTTCTTGAAATTTTGGTGGTGATTATATGTTAGGTAAATGAAGTATTTTGGCATAGTGAACATTTTCATCGACCATAGACGTGCGGTGTGGGGGGGTAAAAAAAAGCTGTTTTTTGGGAAAAGTATATTAGGGCTCATTTTAGATAACTTTTTTTATCAGAATTAGAATCAGCATTCCCAAAAACCCCCCAATCCATATTTTCGAAATATCAAGAGCTGATTTGAGGAGAAAAAAAAAATTATTTCACTTTTTTCGTCAATGCACCCGAATATCTGTTATTAGCGATTTTCTTGAGATTTTGGTGGTGATTTTATGTTAGAAAAATGAAGCATTTGGCATAGTGATCATATTCATTCACCATTGGCGTGCGAAGTTGGGGAGAGAAAAAAGGCATGTTTTGAGAAATGAATATTAATGCTTATTTAAGACAACTTTTCTTATCAGATTCGGAATCAGCATCCCCAAAAACCATATATTTCATATTTTCAACATCTCAAGAGCTGATTTGAACAAAAAAAAAGTTTAAGTCCTTTTTTTAATAAGTTCTTTATTTGTAACAGTGGTAACAAAATTACGAATTACTTTATTTTAGATTATTGTGTTTTCAACATAACTACCTTATGAAACAATACACTTTTCAACAAATCTTCTCAAACGTTCATTCACTTTTCTTAAAGTTTGGGGAGATATTTCCTGACACGCTTGCCTAATTGCAAAGCAAAGTTCCTCTCTATTAAGCGGCCGAGTAGCATACACTTTATTCTTCAAATGCCCCCACAGAAAAAAGTCACAAGGGGTAATATCTGGCGATCTAGGGGGTCATGGTTCCAAAAGAGAATTTCTACCTATCCACTGCATAGGGAAAATTGCATTTAAAAAGTTCCGAACTATCCCCGAATTGTGTGCGGGGGCCCCATCTAATTGAAAGATGAAGTTTTGTCTTTATGCCAATGGCAATTCCATGAGAAAATCATAGAGAACATTTTGTAAAAAATTTTGAAAACTTTGTCCGGTCAGGTTATCCAGGAAATAAGGGTCAACAATCCGTTCGTTGAATATGCCACACCACACGTTAACTTTTTTACTGTATTGGTTTTTACAATGAATTACCCAATTCGGATTTTCAGCTGCCCAAAACCTACAATTTTGACTAGACACCACACCGTTTGTTGTAAACGTTGCCTCGTCAGTAAACATCATGTTCTTCAGAAAAAGGCTGTCGTTAAGATAGTTACCCTGCAACCATAAGCAAAATTCAAACCGTCGTTCAAAATCACCATTTAACAGAGTATGTAGAAATTTTGGTTTAAATGCCCTAATCCTGTTGCGTTTCAAACATCTCCATACTTTGTTTTTCGTTAAATTCATTGTCCTCGCAACTGCCCTTACAGAACCATTTGGGTTGTTTCGAAATTCTGCTAAGATACGTTCGTCGTCTGGATAGTGTCTTTGATTTAAATTGTACCTCCTTGGTCTTATTTTGAAAACCGCTCCAGTCCTTGCGAACAATCTGTTGATTTTGGCAACGGTATCGTGAGAAATTGCTTCTCGATCATGATGCCTTCCATTGAATATTCCAGCAACTTGACGCGTAGATCTTTCATTATTACCAAATAAGCGGATAATCTCTACTTTTTCTCCAATTGTAAGAACTACTCTTCGGTTGTGTGCCATCTTATTAACACTTAAGTAACACTGCTTGACTTATTGACATTTCGTACTGATTACCGATGTCAAACAAAAACTTTTGTTTCAAAGCACTCTTTCATTAATTTGCATGAAAACTCAAATCGGCAAGCAAACGGTAAAAAAGTGTGCGTATCTTCGGAAATACCTAAATTGTAGTATAAGGGCAGTTGCAAACGATACAGAATATAAGGAAACGAAGATGTTTGAAATTTAATATAGGATTAGGGCATTTGAAATAAAAAGTTAGAAATAAACAATCTATTGAAAAAAAGTGAATTTAATTTTGTTTTCTAATCAAATAAGCTCTCGAGATTTCGAAAATATGAATTGAGGGGATTTTGCGGTCGCTGATTCCAAATCTGATGATGAAAAAAAATTGTCTAAAATGAGCCCCTTATATCCTTGGAGAAGAAGTGGAGATTATCCGATTATTTGGTAATAATGAAAGATCTACGCGTCAGGTTGCTGTTATATTCAATGGAAGGCATCATGATCGAGAACCAATTTCTCACGCCAAAATCAACAGATTGTTCGCATAGACTAGAGCGGTTTTCAAGACAAGACCAGGGAGGTACAATTTAAATCAAAGACACTATCCGGACGACGAAAATATCGAATTTCGAAACAACCCAATTGGTACTGTAAGGGCAGTTGCGAGGACAATGAATTCAACGAAAAACAAAGTATAGAGATGTTTGAAACGCAACAGGATTAGGGCATTTAAACCAAAATTTCCACATACCGTGTTAAATGGTTATTTTGAAAGACGGTTTGAATTTTGCTTACAAGGACTTATTGAAAAAAGAGTTGAATAATTTTTTATTCAAATCAGCTCTTGAATTGTTGAAAATATGAATTAAAGGGTTTTTGGAGATGCTGATTCCGAGACGAAAAAAGTGAATTTTTTTTTTTTCTCCTCAAATCAGCTCTTGAGATTTCGAAAATATGGATTGGGGGGTTTTTGGGGATGCTGATTCTAATTCTGATAAAAAAAGTTATCTAAAATGAGTCCTAATATCCTTTTCCCAAAAAACAGCTTTTTTTAACCCCCCCACACCGCACGCCTATGGTCGATGAAAATGTTCACTATGCCAAAATACTTCATTTACCTAACATATAATCACCACCAAAATTTCAAGAAAATCGCATTATTAATAACTGAGATATTAGGGTGTATTCATGAAAAGCGGGACACACTGTATGTATTATTATGCTTCTTTATAAGAACATGGTATCATTGCCTCACGGAGGAAATGGTTGTGAAAAAAGTCGTAAAATAAAATACTTGCCTTTCACACGAACGCCTCTGAATACACTTTGCTTTTATTTACATTTCTCATATGACTTGTCGTTCAGTAAATAGCGATGAATGAAGTGATCAGTGTTTTGTCTAACCGGCCTGTGGCTATTCCGCCGCATATCGAGTTCAAAGCACGCAGTTCTATTTTAGTTAAGGTAAGTATACATGAAATACCCAGCGTAAAACTCAAGGTGTCCCTGAGAACTTCAGCATATGAGGTGATAATTTGAACACGCACAATCAGCTATATTCGAGAGTAAGAGATTTGAGAAATACCCGTAAGATTTTCGGTGATATTGAAGTGAAACTGTGATTATTCACTACGATATATTCAGTAAACTCTTGATGTACAATCTGACAGGCAAAGTTATGCACATGTCCAGTGTTCTGCAGTCTGAGCAAAACCTAACTTCACCGGCTTGCAGAACAAAGTGCTCCGTGCCGTCACGTATGTTTCACAAGCACTTTTCCTCCATGTACCTTGTTACTAGAGAAATCACTTACATCGGATCATGGGATGATGAGCTCTGCAAGCATGAAGAGCTCATTTATCAAGTGTTGGATATCTTCCGTGAATGATAAAACGAACATATAGGGGACAACTACCCAGTTTGAAGTAAGACCAATTCTAGAACCAAATTTTTGCCTTGCACATTTATCCAGGTCCTACGCTTTACCAACCGCCGCAAAATCTGGAACGCCCAATCATTTGAACAGAATTCCTTTGAATGAAGCGAAGATTCAATAATTGCAATAATTTTTAAATATACACTTCATACAAATCTTTGCTTCATTCATTACTGAAAAGTGTATTCAGCTTCCAACATTCATTCAGAATTCCGTTGTTCAACCGGCAGCACTTTTTCGAGCAAACTCCCAGAGCTCTCCAAGAAAGTTGTGCGACCTAGGAGCGATCCCAAACACGGTTGAGAATAAAATTAACCTACTCAGACTACAGAGACGTGTGAGTTGTGACCGCAGTCAGTCTTGCGCGATATTAGATGAAGAGAGTACCCGACTAAACCGTCAGAGTTTTCTTCACAAGTATGGTCATTCAAATTCATGATAGTTGCAACCATCAGACTTGAAAATATCGGATAATATGTTGTGACAAGCGAGAATTGTCTATCGTTGTCTCACGAGCCAAGAAGGCATTCGGTCGAACGTACGTGTGCCGAGAAAGGCTAGGACTCGTTAGAATTGTTGTCCACTAGATGTCCTCCTTGACCTATTCCAGGGGGCAGAAACAAAGGAATATGCATGAATGATATACGATGTGAACTTGCATCTAACCTTATGTTCGTTGGGGTACATACAGAGGATAGCAAGCACAGCTATAGAATGCATAAGAATGCTCTTGAATACGTTTCTGTTCAGAGTCTTATCACATTATAATTAACCCCACAAATACGGCGGGACATTATAAGAACAAAGCCTTGGATTATTTCCTCACAAGTCTTCGAAAGACTTGTGCGAGCTAGGGAAGACGTAGCCCTTACCTTTTAACATGTCATGGCATGCACGAGACCAGTGACCAGGCCTGGAATCGAACCTACGCCCTTGTGCTTGAGAAGCGAGCGCTCTACCATCACAATCACCAAGGGCCATTAATGATCCCATTATTTCGCAGAAATTTCAAAATAATTGATTGCATATGAGTATTAAACAGGAGATGCGGAGAAAACTGTTGTTAACTTCATCAAGGCTATCGCATATGGGGACCTCACCTGTTAATACAAGGGGATACCCTCCACTACCCCGTGACTGAAAATAAAGATTGTTTGTTACATATTGGAGAGTAATTTAGACTATTCTGAAGGGGGCTGATGCTCAAACCAAAGCACAGTCTATGCGGATATGAATTCACTTATTTTCCTGGCTGATACCACACCAGCAATTGGTGTTATATCTCATTCATTTAACGGTCAAATCAATCAATCGTGATGAAGTCTGATCGCAGTTAAACTTACCTCGATGTAAGATGTCAACAAAGATTCACGTACCTGCAACAAAGAAATAATCATTGAATTAGTAGGAAAACAAAATGAACATTAGTGGAGATCTTAAAGTTTGACACTCGGAAAAACAGAAGGGAATTATTATCAATATTTTTTTACGATAATACATTTCATATTATCTCTCAGTTTTTAATGTTACTTTGTTATTCTTGTGGGTAATATAAATATATGTGAATCACAAAATATTACGAGATTCATCTTTAATTTTTTCAATAAAAGTAATCAACAAGTTTCATTGATTCTTCCTGCGGAGTAAATAATAATATTATTACATGAAACATCAGAAAAGGAAGGTATGCTTCAACCATTAGTGGAGGTATAATCAAAACCACGATTTCTTCAGAAGCGGGGTAGGTATGTTTAGCTCAATGAAACATATAAATCAAAATTATTGTCTCTAGCAAGATCTGATAAAGCACGTAGATATAAATAATGATTTCTTATTCAAAATAGCGATATCGTGCTAAAGCAAGGACAGATTGATAATAGTAATTATTCATAGTTCACTTAATCATGCAGTGATCGTGATATATCAGTTACAATCACGAAGTGAATATTTTTCAATAAAACAAAAGTACTCGTTCTGAACATGAATTATTTCAATAAAACGTTTCGAAATTATAATTATACCCACTAACTATAAATCAAAAAATGAATTGCGATAACTTTCAATATAATAGCAGTAATCGGCGCACAAAAGACCGGGTGTACGTAGAATATTGCAACGGGATTACTCTCGAGGTACGCGAAAAAATATTATAATTTTAATTTCCGATTCATGCAACTAAAATTACAACTTTACAGTCAGAGAAAAAAATTCATGAAAGATAGTTCATCAAATCTGCACTTCAAAAAAATTAACGATTTATGTGGGATAGATAAAAAAGTATTTTTCTTTTTAATTTCCACTACGATTTTTTAACGTTACGACCGGTTTCGGTTTGTTAAACCGTTATCAAGAAAACTATACTCTTACATCAGGTCTTCAATTTATATATAGATAAAATAAAGTAATTATGTTCGCTAGGTAGGACCAATGAAACCTTACCTGGGATAAAAAATATAAAATTGTTCCTGAAATATCATAAACATTTACGAGTTGAATCCAAAATAATTAGTGAAGTAGGTGCTTGTGGGTTGGCTGATTATCAAAATTGACAAATTCAGAAGAGGAGAGCTGTTCAGCTCAAGTTGGTCATTGAGGGTTCTAAAGTTAGGGTTTTTACCTATTCAATTTATTTATTTCCAATAAGTTCATTACCGTCGCCTTATTGCATGTGTGCAGGATTTTCATGTTTTCTTTATTTATTATGTGGTTTGTTTCTTGTAGATGTTCATATATAGCTGATTTTTTATCAGATAACACATGCTCGCGGTACCTTATGTTGAAATTTTCCCGTCTGGCCGGTATAAATAAGCTGCTGAACAATCCCTACATTCTAATCTATATATACCTAATTTTTTCCATTTATCTTTTTTGGGATTTGTGCTAAATAACATGTTCCTCAAATTATTTTTTCTAGCAAATGACGTTATTATGTCAAATGTTGTAAAATATTTTTTAATGTTTTTGAATATTTTTCCTGAGTAGTTTATACTAGCATATTTCTCACCCACTTAATTTGCATATAATTCATTCATGATAATTGTTTGGTTTTTATTAGAGATGATTTTGTCAACTAAGAGTACTGGAATGTGGATATTTAATGCTATTTGCTTTATAATTTTCATTTCTTCTTGGAAAGCCTTTTCCATTGCAGGAATCAAAAATGCCCTATGTATCATCGATCTGAATGCTGATAATGTATGTGTCAGTGGGCTGAAAGAATCTATGGGAGTTGTAGAATCTGTGAATGTTTTCTTTCTATATATGTTGAACTGAATTGTATTCATAATTCTTATTATAGAAAGATCAAGAAAGTTAATAATATTGTTTATTGAACCGTCAAATCATACGAGGATATCATCTACATATCTAAACCAGAATGAAATGAATGTTATTCATGAAAATTGAAACGTGAACATATTTAAGATTTCATGAAACCGGATGGAATATCGGTAATTTTAATGAAATCAGGACAAATGGATAAATTCGATGACATTTTTGAACTTTCGACTTCGTTCACAAAAGTTGGAGGTTATGTAGCCCTACCGGGGATTAAGAAATGAAGATTCTCTTATTTTGAACTTATTTTATTTCATTGGTGTTACTTGGTTGGTACCCTCATTTTTTTTGCTTCAGTAACTGAATGAAGATCACAATGAGTTTTTTGCTTAAAAACATCTATATATCGTGAGAAGAGAAATATTACGGCAAACAAGCAACCGAAGCAACCAAATTCAAAGTTACAAAATCGGTTTCAGAGCAATTCCAAGGGCCCATTCGAAAATATAATTTACATGGTGTTTTATTCGAGATAGCTTGTAATTAGCCGAAAACATGAAATTGAAACATCATGTGGAAATTGAAAAAAATTTAAGTGATAAGACGATATGATCTTCTGAAATTTTGTACCTACTTATTTGAAAAAACTCTTAAGTAAAATAAATCTTCGAAATTATATATGAAGGATTATAATGAAGTTTTTGAAGGTTACATCAAATTTAAAATAATATCTTAAGTACGATCTTCCCGCACATATAGAAAATAAAACCATTCATTCTCAACAACAAGAAATTATGATGCAAACATTACCGGTAAACTTGAAATTCCATTTTCTGTAAAGAATCATTCGAAGACTATAGCGGCACACTGTCTACCCGAGTTGATTTGTTTGTTAACAAATACTAAAATATCTTCAGTCTCCGAGTTCCATTCAAGCCAGCTTTTATGAAAGAAAACTATCATTATTCAATCGTTTCGAACGCACTACTTGCTGATAGAAAGGTTGTTTAACTCGTTTATTTCAATATTTATCCAAGTGTCGCTTTTGCAATAACACGTTTGAGTCGAGTTACTCTGAGGACACGTACCTTCGGAAAAATAGTCGAGTATCGAGGTAGACGATGTTCTGGCACATCTGTAGAGGATGATCAAGAACCTTTCTTTATACTTTGTGTGTGTGAACAAGAAGTCCCATTGAATATTCATGGCATGAGATATAATTACGCTATAAAACTGACAGCTGCTAAAATCGTTAAACAAACGATTCAATTCGCTTATCTATGTTTACTATGAAGAAAGTGAAACATTCTTTTACAAAAGTTAAACTGCATGGGGTCTCATCTGAAAGATGGTCTCTGCATGCAGGTCTATTAGTAAGCTGAGAATATTCGTGGAATGCATGAGTTCAGTTTTCCTATATAAATTTTGGATTTTTTATTTTTCACCGTTGTCACTTGCATCTAGTTTTTATTTATTTTTTACAGGATTTTATTTTGCTTCACCTGTATGTGTGTATGTTTATAACCGACTAATTACACTCGATTTTGACCCACTTTGAAAGGACATATTCAATTGAAACGTTGTACACTTATCAAGAACCGGTAACGATACGATAATTTGATGAGTTTGTCTCATTATCCTGATCAGGATCTCCAGAATTGAATAATCTGCCTCTCATATACTCTGTGAGAACTATAAATTAAAATGTAATTGTTTATATAGGCACTCGACGTGAAATTGTTCGACGAGGCCGTTAGGCCGAGTTGGACAACACGTCGAGTGCAATAAACATTTTTTGCACGAGTTCCACACATAATTTTTTCTACGTTTATGCAAAAAGCAAAAAGTTATTCATTTAGGTGCGGCACTAGGTGAAGCAAATTAAATAAATAATTATTACTATCGATTTCATCACCATCATCTAGTTTTCCATTCATTACTCATTTTAAAACTTTCAGTTCTGTAATTGTCAGAATTAAATTTTGACTGACGTTTATACAACCACAGTGGCATTATAAAAATCAAAATCATAGTAGCCATGAGCGCGTATGCTATCACGAGGTGTGGTCATAGCTCTATGCATGTAGACGGTTTAGAACATAGCGGATCGGTTTTGATTATGGAGTTAATCTTGGGAAGGCATTGTTTGTTCAACTCTGACTGCTAACATTAATACAAAATAATATAAAATATGGAGTTGTTTAAAACGTATGGCCAATCTCACAGAATATCTGCTAAATATGTAGTGGGTTTGAACATTTATGTTTATCATGATGACAGCACGTTGAAGTAGAATGACAGATGAGTCCAATGAAAACTTTATTGCACTAGTGCAATAAAGAGCTACTTTTTCCACTGAATATAGTTCAATAAAGTTTTGCTTTTTGCATGAATGTAGAAAAAAAAATATTAGTATCACTGTGGAAAAAGCGTAGGGTGCTCGATATACGAAAATATGAAACAAAGCGCACCACGCTTTGTTTACAGTGATACGAATGTTTTCCATATAATATTATTTTCTGTCTATATAAACAATAACTTTTTACATTTTAGTTCACTGTGTTATAGAAGCTTATTTTTTAGTTTCTCAACTATATTTTATTTATAATGACTTACAAACCGAAAACGTATTCCAAATAGATCTACAGACAGTTTGCAACTGGATTACATTTCATTAAATTTGCAGTAAACTCTGAAAATTTGTATACGGGAGTGTTCCGAGGATTTTTTTTCTGAAGTGGATTCCAACTTTGCTTTTTTTATGGAACACCCTCTACTGTATTGCATTGTTAGAATCTACGATGAATTTCAATATAACTTCATTAGGTCTATCTGAAGGACTCCAGTTTTCAGTTATTGAATTTTTCTTGAAAATTTCGACAGATGCTTCACAAAAAAAAATCATTTGGAAATTAATAGAATCTAATAAAGAATTGAAAGAATTTGCATGAATAAAACCTAATGCTTCATAAATCATTGAAAATTTTTCAGAGAAATTATACGGGATGCTCAGAAATAGCCGCCGTTTTGGCCAAAAATTTACGAAATTTTTTAAACGGCAATCCCATTTTTTTATCGCCATCGCCAAAAAATAGGGGGAATTTATGCCAAAAGCCTATATCTGAATTAAACGATTTTTGTAGAAACTTGGAAAAAGCAAAATTTCCGTGTATTTATTAGAAATATTGCAAATAATTTGCGTTCAATTTCTGAGCATCCCGTACTTATAATTTTTTTGAAAAGTTTCCAATTAACTAGGAAGCTTCAGGTCTTATTCAGACGAATTCTGGCAATTTTTGACCTGTCTTTATTTCCAAAAATGATTTTTTTTCGTGAAGCTCCTTTCAAAATTTATTAACTGAAAACTAAACAATACTTATATGGTTGAAATCAAGTTTTTTTAAAAATGGAAATTCTTCCTATTTCTTCGCCATAATCTTAACGAACGATCTTTTTTAAGGCGATTTACGGCGAAATCCATATCTGACGACTGCGATCGGGAGATATGTTTGTAATAAATTTCTTGTAATGAAACACCTTAATTCCTTCATTTGATGCATAGTTTCTGTTCAACCCCTTCTTTAAAATATCGCCCTATGGCTATAATCACACGTTAAGGAGATAAACAAGTTGTGAGTGATTCGACCCCCACTGTTATTATTTTCATTCACATTGAAATGCATGTTTTGAAATATTCACAAAAATATCAATTACCCCGAAAGGGCCCGCACGAAAACATACCTATGGGAAATTGGCTCCCGGTCAAATTGACTGAAATTGTATGATGTTGCAGGGATCGTAAGAAAAATTCGCGGATTTAAATGATTTTGTATTTGTCGTTTCTGAGATATAAGCAGCCAAAGTTCGTAAAAACGTTTGAGTTGGGTAGGATTACCAAAAGAAATAACTGTTTTGTTAGTCGAAATAAGACAAATTCAGGATAATAGTTATTTGTTTTACTTGGGATAAAAGCACAAGATTTAATGCCGCGGCTGGTGTTTCACAGCCGAGCGTAGCGAGGCTATGAAACCAGCCAAGGCATTAAATCTGCTTTTCTGCTATGTGAAACATATAATTTTTTCTTCAAATTTGTTCCAATTCCACGCAAAATCGACTTTTTCATATTTAAATTGCGTTTCATTATCAATATCCAAATAACTAAATTATTTCATCAAAGGTAACTGGGCCCTGCGATACTATTTTTACCGCTGATGACGTTTGTTGAATTTGTTTGTTTACTGTTTACTTTGTCATTGTCAATTTTAATAACCAGTTTGATTTAAATTATTACTTGGAAGGTTGCCTAGCAACGAACTTTTTCTGCCTATGCAGTAAAAGTGTCATTAAAGACCGCTTTTAATGTCATTTGGAGAAAAAAATGTATTTATAGGATCTCATTATCATGTCTAATTATAATAGTATTAATGATAATATATTAGGGTCTATACGGGGCTTCGGAATTTTTTATCAGCACTAGTCCAGAAAATGCAAGTCACGTTTTGGTAACACATAATAGTTCTTCATAGTCGATTGAGACGTATTTTGTTTCTTGATAATTCTCTGAATTCGAAATTAAAATTTTGAAAATTTTGGAAAATCTCCATAATGAAAAATATCAGATCGTTTTTGATAACAAAATAATAATTCATTGGTACTGTTGATTACTCAGGAGATGAATGTGAATGAGTGAATGTTGCTGTATAGAGAAGTTTCGATATAATTCAACCAAATGTTGATTTCAAAAACTAATTTGATTGCTATAATTTTCATATTAGTTGATTCAGGAAGGAATTGTTTCTTGGCAAGTAGAATTTATTCTCAATAATATCCAAATGGAAGGTCCAGATGGAAGATCGCGGTAAAAAAAAAGTTCAATGAGATTATGGCGAACAAATAAAAAAAGTGTCATTTTTCAAAAAAAAAAAAACATGTTGAGAAAACCATTGATTTTAATCATAGAGAACATTTAACGAAATTTGTTGAGCCTTCGTTGGCGCTTCTTATAGATAGAAAATATACAGGGTGCTCCAATTGAAGTAAGGAAGATTGTACACATTTTCATTTACAGTGTGTGGCAAGCTGTTTTTTGCACCAATGTTCAATATTTGACCAAAAATTAATTTCATTGGAAAAAATACAGGTTGCCATAAAAAAAAGTTGAGATCTGCCCAGAAAAACTGAACGCCTTGTTTATATGAACTGAGATACGCTAATTAGTGTTGTAATTGAAAATTTTTGGGACAATTCTAAAAGAATCTGGAGCGTTCGTACATGCAGCTAATTTTAAATTATATTGGTTTAAAAGTTCTATATATTTTGAATCTCTAACAATTATGAATCCTGGAATTTGGGTGTATCTTCCACTTCAATTGAACTATTGTGGATTTCTATTTCATCAATAATGAAAAATGGATAACATAACCTTTCGCATAATAGGTATCTTCGTCGGTAAGTATCTAACAGAAAACAACTACTGCCCCCTACGACCATTAGATGTTCATATTATTTAATCAAAAATGCACATCCTACTTTTTAACTAGTCATCCATGAAAACATTGAACAATGGATACTCTAGCACCAAATTTTTATAACACCACTTATAATGTGAACACATTCTATCGAAACTTGTTGCAAAATCAGAGACAGAATTTACAACTTCTAAATTGATAAGAGAACGTTAACAAGCATGAATATGATTATCTATTTCTGCGAGTAACTTCAAATCGCATATAAACACGCAACATTATCGTCGATTATTATATAATCGACACCCACGACACTTGTAACTTGTGAAATTTTCTAAAATAATCAATATGCAAATCCAGGCACGCAGGTTAACAGATACGGCTATAGGAAGTATAAATTATAACACTGCTTCGATTCTCAGAATCGAATGCATGCAGTTATTGGTGTAATACCTCCAACCACATAATAAATTATGCGTTTCCAGGTTAATTTATAACGAAAGGAGTACAAGAACTGAAATAATTTATTACTTATATGGATGAGGAGAACATGATGAGTTAACTGTGTACAGATGTAACTTTATTGGGATAGTGTGTACTCGGTAAAATAGAACTATTCGAAAACTCGTTAAATTCCACCCAATTAGGAAAAGTCTCATCTGAACAGACCTTATATTATGCTATTTGGCCTAGACTGTACCAAATTACTTTTCAACAAATGAGAAGTGGACTGACTAAGTCTACCAGTCCAAGGTCGAAGGGAAGATCAAAGATGTACCTTCACTATACTTAGAAGAGCTTCAAAATCACACAGTCGACCAGAGCTCGTACAAAAATCTGTCAAGCTAAACAAAAGGAATATCATTCTGGAAACGGCTACGAGATAAACCACAAAAATAATAACAGAATGGTACTAGACGGAGCATGTGAAGTCAACAGGAGTTTAGATACTCTTCTCTGTATAGTATATGCGACCATGAAAAAGCAGGAATATGTGCCTTCCTTTTCATGGCAGCAACATGCATTCGATAAACTTGATCTCGTGTTTGGTACTGAACGAAGTGACCCAAACTCTGTCACAAAGTTGGAAGATGTTCAGCAAAAAGCTCACATCAAAGCTGCGGAGATTGGGGTAATCCTGCATCTACATAAGTATCAGCCATATTCAAAGTCATCAAAAACCTTGGCTTATCCAAATTTGATCTTCTCGTTCCTCAAATCATGTGGTCTAAGACCGAGGAATTCATATTGACCTATCTTCAACACCCTGATCTACTGTAGTCGCGTGATGGGTATAGGCATTTGAGGGGGAATTTTTTTCATTATCAGGGCATTTTTTGAGAAATACTGTAATCTTCAGTATGGAATATTCTGACCTAAGACTACCAGGTGATTAGAACGTATCATTAATTCTTGTACCATATTTCTCGTCACACTAATTTTGAAACATTTTCTGGAATTATTGCGACACAACCAATCTTCCAGGCAAAAATGGTGGCACGAATATGAAATCTTCGATAGAAAGAATATGCTTACCATTCTTCTTGAAATACTATTTCGTTCAATTTAACTAGGTGTGATATGAATTCAAACTTGTTTATGACCCTCGGTAATTACATACGTCCCAATCTCTCAAGTGCGTCATATGTTTTATATTTGGGGTAATCTATGAACTTTGTTACTTTGTTATTCTATTTCGAAGTGGGGCATGTATAGCAAAGTATCGTGTTTGCAAAGAATTGTACGTTTTCATCAAGGTTAAGAATATTACAAACATTTGCCCAATGAGCGCAACCAGCTTGATATCAAATTCAATAATATTTATTTTATATCACAGGAAAACTCAAATTTTTCTTCTCAATATAGGTAAGTCTACGAAATATTATACAAAAGAATGATCGCTATGAAATTCTGGACAGTATATAACATCTCTATTCAGAACTGAGCTTGGTTGGTTCAACCATATGTGATCTCAGAGTTTGCTAGTACATGGAATTATTATTCTAGTAGACTTTTCGACAGTGTCATATTCAAAGATTTTGAGAAAATTTTGTCCAGAAAAGTAAACCCCACCAATTATATCATATCCATTTGATTCGGATGTATAAAATTCTCTCCAATTTCATGGTGCAAATGCTAAAGCATACTTGGATCATTGGAATTTCTTATGTATTCGTGATGGCCTAGCAACTGTGGTGTACCAGCTGGTCCTGCCGAAGGCACTTGTTAAACATGTAATGATTCTACTGAGTGTCACAGTCGAAATGTGGAAGAATGCTGCATATGTGAAGTTCTTTGAAGAAGGGATCCAAAACTAGAATGCGAAAAAGGATGTTGCAATATTTTTCTGATGAACCATATAAAATACCACCTATAAATGCAGAAGACAACATTTTTCCAAAATATTGCAAGACATACTGAACAAAGTTTCTGAGTTCTTCATATATCAGCTTCGATGAAAAAAAATTTCGGTAATAGATACTGTCAAACTCTAGCGAGCCAAGAGCTCAACTAAATATCATAACGTGTCTTTTGAAACTAGAAACCGACTGTCTAGCTAGATGAGCATGTGGGTCGAATATGCCTCTCAGGTAAAATAATTATTTTCCTAAGTAACCTATTGTATTTCGTACATTTCTCGGCATCCCATCACTATAAAATCATGTTTGATATATCCTTAATTGACACATTTCTATAATTTTTTCTGATGAATACTATAACGCTATGGATGTTATACAGTTACGATAAATGACAGTGTATATATAACTCATAACTTATTACTGTAGATAATGATGAACAGTCGGTATTATATTCTGTTTGGTTTTTGCAATTCCCTTCGAGTTTCGCCTATTTCATCGTGATGCAGCTGTCATTCTGTGAAATCAATTTCCGGATGTCTGAATTATCGTTTTTCTTCTCAACATGGAAATGTTGATTGGATTGGATTTGATTGTATTGTTGTGTAGATATGTTTGAAGAAAAGGGGTATTTTGACATAAGTAATTTGTTTTCTTTTGAGTATATTCAATTATCATTTCATTATTAATAATATTAGAAAACATTTATATCATAGTTGGTGCTGATTATCAAAGTTTGACGTCCTGTGATTCGTTACATGTTAATTCGCTGCAGAGAATTGAAAGAGACGTCTTTCAAACATTTTCATAATATGCACGGATGATTTTTCTGTTGTTATGTTCGTTAATCAGTATTCAGTTTGTATACCTGATGCCCATTGAATTTCCACGAAGCGATTATTTATGTTCTACAATTACATGTGACTGTTCTGTTTCATTTCCTTAAAACAAATTCAACAATGCTGAATTATTCAATTTTGTTTGGTCATTAATTGAGTTCTGAAAATGTTTCCATTTATTATTCTTTGAACTTTTCAAATGATTTAGTTTCATGCTTTTGTCGATATGAAGAATTTTAAAATAGAATTGAAATTATGGTTTCATAATAATGAAAAAGGTGAACTTGTTTTCCAATTTACAAAGCTATTTCTATGTTGAATTATCATTTCATCAAATATTTTTTGTGTTTGTCTGACGTAAAACTCAGAACAAGTTCCACAAGTTAAATGAAAATTAATAATTTCGAACAATGTCGCAATACCTTTCCAGTGGATAGAACAAATTTTTCTCTTCTTCTTTTTGGTCCAAAAAGAAAATTATTTGATGAAGTTCAAATCATGAAAAATCCGAAATCGGCAGATTGACCTGAAATCCGCACTATATATGCAAAATTTCATGCAAATTCCAAAAATATACATATACTTTGTGTATGCTCAGATACATGGTTTCGCAAATAAAAGGAATACAACGTCATGAATGTCACCAATAGGAAAAAATATATGGATTTAAATGACTATATTTTCCACTCCAGATGAACTCCTCAATTCGGGAACGGTTGAAGATAGAGTAATTCTGCGAACTCCAGTTGATTCAGAATTATTGAATTACTATAATCTGGGCCGTGATGGTCGTGGGTTCAAAGCCCAGCAAGCCCAGCACGATCATCGGTCCCAGATCTTTTCCTTGCTCGCACAAGCTCCTAGGAGCTTCTGAGGGGATTCTGTATCGGCTGATTCACTCGCAATCTGCACTATATACGCAAAATTTCATGCATATTTCGAAAATGTATATTTTGTGTGTGCTCAGATACAAGGTTTGGCATATTAATGAAATACAACGTCATAAATATCACAAATGGGACTGGAAAAAAATATGGAGGGAAATGACTCCTTTTCACTCCAGAATAACTCTTCAACTCAGGGACGGTTGAAGATAGAGCAATTTTGCGAACGCCAATCGATTTACAATGGTCAAATTAGTCTAATCTGTCAATTTCGAGTTGATCGATGTAAAACAAAGATATTAGAAAAATCCAAAGGGGTTGAAAAATAAAAAATCAGCTGATTCGCTTGCTCTGCTCTATATACGCAAAATTTCATGCATATATTCGGAAAATATGTATTTTAACTTGAGTTTTCTCTTCGACATGCTGAAAAAATCCAATCAATCATAAAACACCTGCTGAAAAAAATCCAATGAGACACATACGTAAATAATTCGTATTTTAGATCCATAAAATTATAAGATTTGTGAAAATTTTTCAACAATATTTCACAATACTAAACACGTCCAGCTTACCAGATTTTTTCTTAAAAAAAATTCGCTTTCGACATCAGAAACCCTGAAAAATGCAGGACACGAAGTCTTCGATGAAATAAGAAGTACAATGTTACCAATCTAACATATATATTGCGTGAAGAATATCAAAGATGCTCAGGAAAGCCGATGGAGCACAAATTCTTGTGAAATGGGACATAAATGGCGGAAGAAGGACCTACAAACAGTCGCTGGGATCTATATGTTCCTGTGGGACCGAAAGGGCTAAGTTCCGTTAAATTCTGGACTAAATCCTAACTATTATTTAATTTATCACCAGTCGTATAGAAACTGTAAATAACAGAAGAGTAAAACTCTCTTCCATCACTGACCAAGAATTTTTCTTTAAAGACCATAACAATCTCAGACTCGGACCTACATCGTTACTCTTTACGTTTCCGATACAATAAATACCATTGAATCTTCATCCAGTAATACCAATACCAATTGTTGATTTTGCAACGGCCAGACTATAGCCGCCGCGGATGAGTCAGTCTCGCGTCTTATGTCGAGCCACGGAGTCTACGTCTGGGCGAGACGACTAGTTTCTTCCATATATGGACGCTTTACCAAGCAAGCCAGTGTTTTCATTTGTTTGCCAACGGTCTGGTTACCAGCACGATGGTCATTTAAATTTTCGGCTTTTTATTCATTACTGCGGAGAATTGTAGAGAGCAAGAGACAAAAAAACGAAATTGAATCGACATGAAAGCGCACTAATTCGATCACCAGGTTTGTCTCGAACAACGATGTTTAACTAACAGATTTTGATGGATACAAAAACGTGGAATCAAGGACAGAAACTTTTGATGTTTCTCTGTCAACTATTTTCATCGAGAGAAAATGGGGAAAAAAATTCTGTTTGCATAGTTGTAAAAAATATGAAAAATCCTAGTTTTTTTAATCGACAACATTATGAATGTTGTTGGATGATGAATTAAGATCAATTCGGTATGACAGTGTTGATCATTTCTCATTATTGCGAATTTGATGAGTTTTGTGATAGTAAATAAATCGGAGAATTGACATAAACATTTCGAACTCATTTCAGTTACCCAGTTACGGAATTGATCCATACACACCAGATCAGAATTTGTTGAGGCTAGAGACATGTGCAAGCAGACAATCGAGCCCTCGAAGTTACGATCAAAACTTGTCCTACTGGTTCACAATATTTTTGGACTATCGCCAGTGCTGTGGAAATAAATTTCACTTTCAACTCATTTTCTCCCTAACCAAGGAAGATGGAATACCGGCCACAAATGCTCAGAACAGAGCCCATGTTTTAACAGAAATGTTCACTGCAAATCTACCCTGGATCCATTGGGAGAACAGCCTCAGAATATAACAGTCTCATGCCTGAGATCATCTCTAGCCAACTAACTATGAGGCTCATTTTCCTGGATCTCAGCACCAACAAAGCTGGTGGATCTGATCGTTCTCAAGCAATGAGCCTCCTAGATCAGATATTCGAAAGTCATTCAACATCCCTTATAATTTGGGGTATTACCGTCCAACTTGGAAATTGCACGTTCTCTTGCAAGTCCCTAAAAAAAGGAAAAATACTAGCTAGCAACTTCAGGCCTATCACATCAGTTTACCAAGCGCTTAGAAATTGTGAATGATCTGGTGAAGTCTGCTTCCTCAGGTCTCACATATATCGCAGCTATATTGCCAAATAAGGCAAAACTCTAGACGTGGCATAAGATATTTCTAAAGCGGGGGTCAGAATAGACTGGTTGCTAGTGGTGAATTTAGTAGCTGGTATTACCAGCCGGCAAGTATTCGTCAACTGCTGGCAAAGCTAGAAAAGTTCAACTTTCGGTAGCAGGCAGTGGAGACAAATAGATCACATGACCACTGGCACCTGCCTGCAGCACAGTTATACCACTATTGCCAGTACCAGCAGCTCTTGAATGAAGTTGACACTGTAGTGCGAAGGACTGAATGGATATTGATTTAAAAGAGGTAACGTTAGGAATGTTCTTCAATGTGGAAAGCCCGTTTGACAAGGCGATAACAACGACCATACCGACAGCACTAATGACCAGAGGAACGCCTCACTCGATGGTCAGCTTGGTTGTATCGTCGCTAACGAGAATGAAGGTCGAGGTATCACGGGGCGACCTCAAACCTAATGGCGAAGTGGGAGGGAGCTGCCTTCAGGAAAGCTGTCCCTCTCACCATATATGGTGCTAAGTCATGGACGAACTCTTGGGAAAACTGATAGATGAAGGTTTCAAGGCACAAGCATACGCGGACGACTGAGTTGTTCTAGTCAGCGGACGATTCATCGGAGTCGTCTGCGACCGCATGCAGGTATCTTGCAGAATAACCGAGAGATGTTGAGGTGAAACAGAGAAGATCCTGTTCACCAAACGAAGAAAAAAAGCCGGGTTCAGGACACATACCATGTTTGGCAAAGAGCTGGAGCTAGTCCAGGAGGTCAAACACCTTGGGGTGGTCCTGGACTCCAAACTTTCATGAACGCCGCATGTAGATAGGATTATAGTAGCAATCCTTTGGCAACTGATGGGTATTAACCCGGAGATTATGCGCTGGCTGTACACAGCAGTCGTGAAACCAAAGAACCAATATTGGTCAGATGTGTGGTGGCCAGGCGTACAGGGCAGCACACTAAGCCGAAGACTTAGTGAAGTGCAGAGGAGGACTGTTTGGTAGTAACGGGTGCAATGAAAACGACTCCAACTGCATTGTTGGATGTACTGCTGAGACTGCCGCCGTTTCCGGTCCGGATCAAGAAGGAGGCAATAGGACTCGGAAGTCTGGGTGAACGAAGGAGCGATGATAGATCATGCGGAAAGCGGAAATCGCCCATCCTATCCTATTTCCTGCAATTGATTAGAGAGTTTGCTTTCACTATCCCAAGCAGAGAAGAATGGGGAGGTAACACAGTGGAGTTTCGCACAGAAAGCCTAGTATGTTTTACGAACAATTCGCGTCTGACTGACAAACAGGCTTCGGGTCAGGAATCTACCTAGAAAGAAGAGACGTACGAGAGAGCTACGCTTTCGGTAGGCACACACCAGTTTTCCATGCTAGAGTGTTCGCCATCCTTACCGTAGTTATTAGATAAGAGGTGAAAAAAGGGCATAAGAAATGCGGAGATGATGTCGAGAGACTAGCTGAAACGGAGGACTAGCTGGTATGGGTTCCGAGTCACAGGGAACTTGCTAGTACCGGTTCCGCAACCTCTTCAGCCCTTGACGACTGGGCGGAAAAAGAGCTGAACAAACTTTGGAGGGATAATACCGGCTGCAGGTTGACGGCATGGCTCTTAGGCAAAAACCGCCAAGCACTATGCCCCCTTATAGGAATACTAAAAAGAAATAACACCTACAATAGCAGACACCTATCACTAATTCGTATAAAAGACAACCCAATTTGCCGTAAATGCAAAGAGGACGAAGAAATTTCGTCCCATTTCCTCGGCGAGTGCGAGGCATATGGGAGGCTGAGATTTGGAATCTTTGGAGCTGAAAAACTTCAAAACAATAGGGCTGACTTGGGATGGATGGACAAACTGATCTTCATCAGGAGGTCACGAAAGTTTGAGAAGGAAGCCTAGGAGGAAGAATGTAGATTTGTGAAAGACTGGGGATGGCAAATATGGTCCATGAGGGCCTACTTGCCTAGGCGACAGCGGCCTCCCCACAATTACTACTACTAACTAACCTCAAATATACCAAATAACCGATTGAAATGATTTTCTCCCAATCAACCGATTCTCATTGGACCGAACGCAAATCTTTATGAAAAATTACCTATAAACCGAACGCGATTCCTAATATGCCGAACGCTGACACGGAATTCACTATTGGAAATAAATCGTGTAAAAAGACGAAAGAAGAGCAAATTTGGAAAACTCACGTCTACGGCCACAAAAGTTTCAATTATTGTCAGTTGTAATATCACAAGAGAGTGAGAATAAGGTGAAAATAATTTGACAGATTTTTCGAAAACTTGTTGCCAAATGGCAACAAGTTTGAGAAAATATCTGGAGAATTATTTTCTACTTTATCGAACTCTCGTGTGGTATTCGATAGATAATTTTTTGATGCCCCAATTATATACCTATTTTCATACATACATATAACATTTTTATTTCAACAATTTACTTGAATCACTATAAACAGAATGAAGTTTGGAATTTGAAGTTCTCATCATGAAATATACAATTATTATGGATGTTTTGTCCTTGGCTAGAGGATTCCGTAACATTGTTTTGTTCTTTTGGATTAAAAGCTATTGCTTTCTCTCTGTCCCTACATTATCAATTGAAACTGTTTCCAAATTGACACGTTATTCAAAATAGTATTCTTACATGCATTTTCGATGATTTTCTCAAAATTTCATGAAATGATGATGTACTAAACCGTTTTCGAATCATTTTTTACTTTTCATGCAAACTGATGACAGACGTCAGATCAAAAGTTATCAGTTGTTACAAAATTCCCACTATAATAATGCTGTGATTGGCCTGAACGTACATGAATGCTTCGAATTGATTTCGATTGGTTGCAAGAATTGTCAAAAAATAATCAGTTGAATATGCGAAAATATTTAGCTAATGTTACCTGACCTGACTAACCTAACGTAGACATAATAATTCATTTCGATTTATTGTAATTTTTTTTGATGTATTGGTAATGGTTAATGGGGATTGGTGATTGAACTTAATTTACTATTCATACGACTAGTTCAGTTTGGAAAAGTAAGGCAATTATTCAGTAATCATACACAAGCCTGTGAATTCAGAAACCATTCCATCACATAGCAGCTACCGGTTTTATCTTTCTATACATACATACACACTATTTCGAATTCATGAGACCATTCCCACCATCTTTTCCATGAAGACAATCGCGGAATAGCGACTTTTAAATCGCCATAAATCGAAGTGAGCTTCGGAAAGTGGGTTCAACTTTTCTTGCGAGTCGAGACGCCAGGTGATAAAGTCAGATCAAAGGTTAATGAAAAGTGGGAGGTATCAAACAGCCCACGTGGAGTTTACATTCGCGCCCGATATCAATATCGCATTTTGTTTTTCATTTTTTCAGTTCGAGATTAGCACCGTTAGCCTATTCTAGATAGGTTTGTGAATGGGCGGTGGAATTTCTTGAAAGATGGAGCGGCTATTTCCGCAGTCAGTTAATTTCATTGTCAAGCTGTTATACGGTGTGGTGAGCAAGAAGCAGCGTGGGGCGGTGAACTTTGAAGTTCGCAGTTCGACGTAGGCGACTCAAGTACTTTATTCAGGGGATGAAAGATTGAATATAACAGCATACATATGTGAAAAGTAATACTGTGACCGGGGTAGAAACAAGGAAAACTAGTACAAATGTAGTGCGAATATAATAAAAAAATTCAATAGATTTCAACATTTTCAACTCATTCAATACCCCTTCGCGTTCGCAATCAGTAGTAAAATTTAAAAAAAATCATCAGAATTGAATATTTCATTATTTGACTCTGATCATCTGTGAATCTTATTGAGAATACGAAATCAGCTCCTTTTTCTCATTTAAAACGCTTGGAGAATGTTGATGTTGTACGTAGGTGCATTTTTTCGACAAAAAATCTGAAATTTTGTCAATTTGTCCTCAAAATTTATTTTTGTCGTATGATTCGGAATGAGATTCATTTTAGGGACGATTGCGATTTCTTGCAAAAATGGAGGCTAATAACTTTCATTAATTAGATCAGGCATTTTTGACGTTTTATTCCTATTTTATTCTAAACCTTATATCTAAGCATAACAATTTTGCGTATATAGTGTGGATTTCCAGTGAATCTGATAAATAAGTATTTTTCATGATTTTTAGGGGTCCCCTTGGGACGACTTTTTTGTAAATTTTTTTTTTCTGCTAATCAACTTGAATTTCACAGAATGTACTAATTTCGTCACTCTGAATCGATTTTGAGTCGCAGAAATTCCCTATCTTTAACCGTTGGCGATCATCTGAAACTAAAATAAAAAATCAAAAAATTCGGATTCCATCAATATTCAATATTGCCTTATTTGACTTTGGTCTTTTGTGAAAATCTTTTGAAAATTTGTCAATTTGCCATGGAAATATATTTTCGTGATAAGATTCGGAATCAGCTCGTCGAGATACATTTGAAGGACGTTTGAGATTTTTTGAAAAAATGGAGGCCAATATCTTCCATAAATTAGATCGAGTGAGAGAATTTTTTACGTTTTTATCCTTTTTTATTCCTTTCCATCATCCTGAATCGATGGGCGTTCGCAGAAGTGCTCTACTTTAACCACTGGGAATCATTAGAAGAACAAAAAAAATCCGAAAGTTCGGATTCCTTCAATATTGAATATTGGATTATTTGACTTTGATATTCTGTGAATCTCTCAAATTTGCAAAAGCAACTCATATTTTTGAATAAAACCGCCATTTCTCTTGAAAAATGTTGATTTTGTTGAAAGGTACATTATTTGACTATTAATTTTCTGAAATTTTGTCAATGTTGAGCTCGTCAAGATACATTTGAAAGAATTTTGCGATGTTTTGAAAAAATGGAGAATGAAAACTTTCTAAAATTAGATCACGCATGTGAATTTTTGAAGTTTTATTATCCCTTTTTATGTTAAACCTTGAACTTTAGTGTATAAGACAAATCATATATTTTCGGAATCAGCCTGAAATTTTTGGTAGGTATATAGTGCTAATTTCAAGTGAATTCGATAAATTCGTATTTTCATGATTTTCAGGGGACTACCCCCTTTCTTCTTTTCCGTTGATTAACATGAATTTCACAGAATATACTGATTTCATCGTTCTACATCGATTGGCGTTCGCAAAATTGTTCTATCCTAAACCATTGGCAATCATATGAAAAATAAAAATAAATTGATAAGTCGGATTCCTTCAATATTGAATATTTCATTATTTGACTTTGACAGTCTGTGAATCTCTCAAAATTGCGAAAGCAGCTCATATTTTTGAATAAAACCGCCATTTCTAAGTGTTGATTTTGTGGTAGGTATCTATCTTGTCGATTTATCATCGAAATTTGTTACATTTGATAGACTTTTGTGATTTTTTGAAAAAAATGGAGAATGAAAACTTTAGATCGCGCGAGTGAGTTTTTGCTGTTTTATCTATTTTTTATGCTAAACCTTGAACTCGATTGTATACAAATTGAATATTTTCGGAATCAGCATGAAATTTTAGGTTTATAGTGCGAATTTCAGGTAAATTCGATAAATTTGTATTTTTCATGATTTTTAGGGGCCCTTTGAGACTTTTTTCGAGTAATTTTTTTTCGCTCGAGGATACTAATTTCATCATTCTGAATCAGGCGTAAAAGGAAGAAGAATGTCACATATTTCGCAAATGTTTTGAGAGGAAATGAACCAAACTTGGTAAGATATTTGCTAGATGGCAATCAATTGTAGATAAATCATAAACAAGTGGTTTACTTTTGTACCACCGCGTACATAGCCAAAATTCTTAGTGGTACACCATGTTCGAAGATAATAGAGACGTTAAGTAAACCTGCGGCACTCAAACACTTTTTCATTTGTTGGTGTGAAATGGATTTTTTTTAGCCTAGAGTATATACTGTCCATTGGGGCCCCCAAATTAGTCTGTTCCCAATTTGGAGAGCTAAGAAATTTACATCTTCGCTATGGTTATAAAAGGGGTTAGTCCATTGCGTGGATTGATGGTTATCTCCCAATATGGAAGTTGATGATCAGTGATTCGTCTACATTGAGAATCCGTTGATTTCGGGGGCACCAGCTCTTCTACATTGAGTCGAATGAATGAACACTGATCCAATGTTTTTACTCAGATTTCTTGAAACAGACCTATTCATTTTATTGAGTTTGTTATGTTCATACTTAGTTCTTTGTTGAATTAAATAGCTCACCCCGTATTACGAGGAATGGGAGTATGACGTTTATGTGTCAAGGGTTTTTTAGTTTTGTCAAATAAAGAATCACTCACGGAATTTATAATATTTGTGAATGATACAATCAAATAAAATAACACTACAGAGTTATTACATAACGTATTGATGGACGGAAAAATTAGTTAATCCAATATAACACATCCTTAACCATAACCTTCCACAATACAGACAAAAATGGTACACTCAAGGATATTTTTGAAACATTTGAGGTACTCTTGAAACGAGGATATGATATTCACCGAAAAGTTTTCAACTCAGTTGACTATTATTGAAATTATCTATTGTTTGAAAACATCAATTAATTTATACCAAATGAATGTTTTATAAAGTATATTTCTCTCTCTATCTCTTTCTTTCTCACTCCACTCTCCTCTCCTATTTACACGACCTCTCCCTCTCTTCAAACATGAGTCGATTTGACCAAAATATTACTAAAATAGTAATACTGATTTTCCGAATCAGTACATGATTTCCTGTGTATAATGATATGAATAAGAGGGTTTTATCATATGTAAATAATAAGACTTGAATCTCACTGTGCTCACAGTATGAATAACCACAATATTTTTGACTGTAAGATATTTTGTTGCATTTTCTATGTGAGTTATATACACTTATTCATATTTCCTCATTTCCCAAACCAGTACGTAGATGTACGTTCAACAGTGTGTTAGAGAAAATGAGCATAGATACTCATTTCAATTTGTCTTATTAATACGTGAGTGTTGTTCATGTAGCCTGCACGTCAATTCAGCGCCTTTGCAATTATTATTATTAATGAGTGCTGGTAATTGTTCGAAGAACTCACTGGAAGCACATTTTCATACGACACGAAGAGATAAGATCTCCTTGTCAGTGACAGTACATAAAGTATTGAGGGATACTTTGTCAGACGTTCTCTTCTATTTTTAGTTACCATGTAGAATTAAGACACAATTTGTTATTATTGCTTGTGGCCTCAAGTTGTTAATCTTGGATATCGTTATTAAAAAGTTTCATATTAAATAAAAAACTGAAAACTTCAAATTTCAGAATATCCTGGAAACCTTGTATATTCTTGAAAGATTCTAGAGTAGCGAAGGCAGCAAACTATGCACCGAGAAATCTCACAATCGGAACCACTACTTCGATCTGAATAGAGTGAATCTCTGCATTAGTTTCTCTTATAACAAACAATTACTTCATGAAAATCGTGCAACTCTAATGGTCATGTGAGAAAACTGTAAAAAACAAAGAATCAGCTCTCAAGTAAGAGAGTCCTAATTTCCGCAGCAACAGGAATGATATTTTCCAGAAATGTCACTACTGGGAGAAAAAAATCCACACTGGTCAAACATTCCCATGCTTGATATTATCATTACCAATCCTACTTTTCAGGAAATCCTCATTTGGTCATTGCTAAAAAAGCACTTGGTGTTGTGTTTTCTACCAGATTGTAGGGGTCGTGCAGGCTCTGCAGCCTCACAAGCACCTCGACGTATAAGGTCTTTTATGCGTGGCCCTTTGTCTATTCGAAGCCCGGGATTCTGAGACTTCGTGCGAAGTTTATCAGTTTCCTGGGAGCTAAGTTCCTGATATCGAAGGGCATTAAGAATGCCCTTTCCAGGAATGTAAGCCTCTTCATCTTACATCAGCAAAATTCATCACATTGAATGAAGTATCAAAGCTTCATTCAACGTAATAATTGTCGCTGATATAAGTCCTCCGACTTTATTTGAAAAAAAAAAACTAACAGTTTGACTCAACGAAGAATAAATATAATGCCAAATATAGTCGGACGACTTGCATCAGCAAAAATTATTACATTGAATGAAGTTTTCATATTAATATTATATATAATATATCAAAACGCAACATAGTTAACAATTGTTCCTGATGATACTACAGTATCCTGAGCAACCGGTTATCCCAATTCAAGCACCTAAAAAAGTTTCAGGGGTCTTTCTTGATACCATAGCTACACCTCCAACTCCACTGGCCGTATATGAATATGGCCTTAGAGTTAGATCAACTAGGAATCAGTTCTCGATCAACATCGAAGAAGGACGAACCTTTGAAGAAGCTAGCCACTCGTGACACTTATGGCATTGCAAGAATCGCCAATTGTCTGCAATTGGTGTGGCAAAGGGTATATTAGCGAAAATATATCTGCTGCATCTCAACGATCAGCAATCTCATATACAGAAACCTGATGTTGAATGACTAACCATGACTCAGATTCGAGAATGGCATACAAAAGAGACAGAAAATCGATAAACTAGACAAAAATACTTAAACGCACTGCATTTCCGTCAGAAGATGGTCACTTGGTGACTGAAACACATATCAAAATATTGGTTTGCTATTAGGGTAAAATCATAGTGTATTCATACTTATGCAAGGCGAATACGAATCTATATCTATATTTACCGTTCATATAATTCTGTACAAAACACTACTTTTTTAGGATGACTTTTTCTCTCATACTGAACGGTAATTTTTTCATATTATAAATTGGCAATTAGTCTATATTCGGACCTGATTCCTGGACAATACGAACACAACAAGTCGTATGGCATTCCACACCAATGAAACAAAAAACGAAACACAACAAAACTACGCCAGGAAGGATCTCGTATAATATATCAGCTGTGGCTGACGGAATATGAATATTTAACGAGTGGCCGAGAGAGCAGAAGTGTTGAGGTCTGGTGCAGTGAACGGATGAGTAGTTTTTGTCTTATGCGCGGAAATGGCAGAACTGGCTAGCTCGGGTGCCATATACGGTGCGGATGCATCATCGCTTACCGGCCAGTCTGACTAGTCTAGCATCTTTTCTCTTGGCCGAACATTATTAGTTTCTGCATTTGATATGCTCGAGATCTTGCATTGAGAGTGTTGCATTCGAGCATCATTGTTTGACAATTGTAAATAATGAAACTACTGGAGACTAGGAAGTAACCAGGACTTCCACTATCTTGAAAGCTTGAAGGCTTTTCAACCGTTATCCGAATGCAGAATTCCCTGCTTGGGTTGAGGATAACAAAACAATAATAGTGCCGGAAAGAAGAAGTGAATAAGTCTGGAATTTTCGAGGACATAATTGAAACTCAGATATAAGTAAAACAGAAGTGGGAAATTTGATCTTGGTAGTAAATAACACTGCTGAATGTTGACTGGGAGTGATATTATTCTCCATAATGTTGTATCTTTTGCAGCATCGACCCAACCTTGGAGTGTGCTGATCAAACATCTTAACTATCTCATTGTGGAATCACTGACTCTGGCAAACGACATGAGTCAAACTTGTCTTTATTAAAGAGCATTTAGACGCATAAGTTTATAGGGTCCCTTGTTGTAAAAATGTATCTAGAAAAGTGATTAAGGTTTTGGGAGTATGTTAGTGGATGCAAGAGAACTGTTGGAAAAAATTCAGATATCAAATTGGACTAGAAGGATAATAAACTCGAATGGGAAGGACAAAAAAGCAATTTGAATATGAGTCAAATGTTAGTTTGTCTGTAGTTGTGCAATTTTTACCTTTTGATCATAGCCATTAATTCAGTGGACGAGAGATTCAAAGAGTTATTAGAAGTGACAACGGTTTTCGGAGTGTTCTTCTTCTTAATTTTATGGCCCTTGCTCCCTCTTGGTGCATTCAGACACTTTTTCGGAGTGTTGATTAGAATAACAGAATTTCAAGATGTTAAATTATCAGAATCACTTTTCGATTTTTGCATGAAACTGGAATTGGATTTGAATAATCGCGATTGTATAAAGGAATATTGGAGATGCAGAATTTTGCTGTAAAATGTAAACAACTGCGAGCAGAGTTACTATTTTCATGAAAACAATCTCATTAATAGTTTATACAAAACACATAGCCTTAATCCTTGTAGCACAAGTATGTCTCCAAAACGTACCGAAAACATCCGACCAAGACATACTGTATATACTTGGGACGCCCAGATTAGAAACAGTTTACATAATAATTGTTATTGGTTAAATGATTAATGAAAATTGTTCTACATATTTCTTATACAGTGTGTTGCAATTTACTAAGCCCCACCCCCGTATTTCTGTGAATTTTGGAAATTTACTTTCATTTTATTTTCAATATGTTCTTCTCGAAATGCTCTATCTTGTCAGGTGAACAAGTTTCATCAATCACCTTTTCTCGACCTACTACACAATGCATGCCAAAAATCGAGAAAAGGTATTAGGCATTTTTTTATCAAAATTTTGGTTAGGGCATTCGATTCGAACCATTCTCGAATACCTCCATGTAGAATTCCAACATGAAATTTTTTACGGGGTGTTTTCTATACCTGTTACAATTTTCGAAAAAGGAAATCTTCAAGTCACTCTGAATAAAAAAATTCCTTGTAAATTGGAATGAATTGAGGCAAGGGGTCGGATTCAGACGATCTGTTTATGATTTTTGATAAAAACACATTATTTCCACACCTTCTGCGCAAGTTATGTCCTACTCTTCGCAATTCTCCTTGTGAAATTTCTCTGCACAGTGCCACAATTTATCGTCGTAACTCTTCTTCAGTACATGGTCTAGTTTCATAAACATTCTGTTTAAATCCAGATTGGTGAGATCAGGCAGCCACTGAATAAACGGGCTATTTAAACTAATCCATTTCAGTAAGAAATTTTTATTCATCAACCTTAGTACATTACCAGCATTATGAATGGAGGCAAAATACAATTAAAAACTGATAGTTGTAAGAACATTAATTGCCCCAAGAATGTCCCATAATTGGTCATGGTTTCAGCATTCATCGTATCTTCAAAGGAAAATGGACCTATTATGCTGGTGTCTGAAATTCTGCTTCAGCACATTCAATCCTTCACAATATTGATTTTTATACTTGATGACCCAGTGAGAATTTTCCGATGCCCAGTATCTCGAATTTTGAGTGATTCCATCCATAATGCTGGTAATGTTCTAAGATGGTTCATTGGCCGCTACGTTCGCCTGATCTCACCCCTCTTGATTTTTATTTGTGGGGAAATATCAAACGGAAGGTTAATAAAAGTAGGCCAACGACTAAAGAAGAGTTGCGACGAAGAAATGTGGCAGTTTGCAGAGAAATATTACCAGGAGAACTGAGAAGAGTTGGACAGAACTTGCGCAGAAGGTACGAAAAATTTATAGAAAATGAAGGGGGATGTATAGAATAAACAAAGAATTGTTGGTGTCTCAGTTTCTCATCTGCTTGTTTGATACATATTCCATTTCTTCATGTTTGTTTTCAAAATTTGTTAGTATTCAAAAATGAATAATTTATGTAGAACAGTCTGTAAACGTCTGAATTCGACCCCTTGCCTTAATTCATTTCAATTTACACGGAATTTTTTATACAGAGTGACTTTGAAAGATGTCCTTTTTCGAAAATGCATGCATTCTGTGATCGTAGTAGGTCGTGAAAAGGTGACTTATGAAACTTTTTCTCTTGTGAAGATAGAGCATATCGAGAAGTTCACACTGGAATGAAAAAAAATTCAATTATCTAAAATCCACAGAATTACAGGGGTGGGGCTTAGTAAAATGCAACACACTGTATATAGATTAAAATATCCTGTATATTTTATTTTAATTGACCTAATTCCTAATTCGACAACAATTTTCGAAAACTTTAATTTGCATGATTACAATTTTACAAACATGGCGTTTTTTTTTTATCGCAAGACACCATCTCCCAGAAATTTGCCACTCTCTATCTGACATTTGCCACACCTGTTGCTGAGACTATCAGAGCTACCCGAGGAGGTGCAAAAGCGAACATCAAACGCTTCCTTTGCTAATTAAAAACCGCTAAGACAAGATCAAGAAAGCCGTTCTTTTAATTTGGTATGTCTCGTATGCATTTTGTTTTTGTCCTTGGGACTATTTCGTTCAGTAGAATGGGAGTTATTTTTGAAATGCCGCCTAAGTCTGAGTATGCACAGATGCGTTCCTCTAAAAGTATTTCGTGAGAGATTTTTCATGAGAACTTCACTTTTCATTGGTAGGAATAAGGTTCAGTAGGTCATTTCTACAGGGTTTGGTGAAAGTGTGCGGTACATTCTTGATTGATGCGAATACAAACACCAAATATGAATAATTTATTTATAATCAACTCAACTGTATCTCAGAGGGGATGCATTTTAGGACACCTTGATTGGAACTTTTTACCTCGAAATGAGGTGAGGAATCTGTAGTCGGATACTTTCTGTGCTGTCCACGAATTTTTCAAGAGATCATTCACGTAACAGATATGTAATATCTACAATCAACGACATTCTATTTTGAAGAACTTCACAATATTGTTGAAAAAATTGATATACGAGTAAATCAATAATAAAGTTGATATAGAATATTATGTTTTCTGAAAATATGACTGAATATGTTAGTTAATAACAAGTAACACTATTGTTATCGATGTTTCATCGTTTTTCTCTAAGTCCTGATAGGTTTTCGATTTTTTTGATATTTTTTGCTTTTTCTGTATCATTCACCATTTTTTTGCTGGTTTCATAACCAACTGCGGAGATCAAGAGGTAAAAACTACAGTGTTTCACTGTAATATCTGAACTTTGTCTTTATTTGTATTTTTTATATCCAGTAACGATTCTCAGTATCATTAATATTATTTATTTACGACTAATATATAATATAAGTATTATACTTGTGGTTTTTGAAGTATAATGCCATATATTAATCCCTTAGGGAATAATGGCAAGGGATTAATAGTCTTTATTCCCTCTTGTACTCCTATCACAAAATTTCTCGAATTAAATAATACCATGGAAACAATATAACCAAACTCAAAAGTGTCAAACGCGTAGTGTTTGTGTATTTGTATTAAAATGAATGAAAATGAAGAATCTTTCACTTGTACACCACCAGAAATTGTACAATTAGCTGCAGCAACAACATCTACCTTAATACCAGAAACATCGAAATCCATTTATAATAAAACGTACGCATCGTTCAACGAATGGCATCTTCGAAACAAGGCAAACTCTTATTCCGAAAATGTTCTGCTGGCCTATTTTGCTGAATTGGGTGCAAAATACAAGCCATCTTCATTATGGTCATTCTATTCAATGATTAAATGTGTGTTGAAGATAAACCATGACGTTGATCTGGAAAAATATAAGAAACTACGAGCGTTTTTTAAAAGAAAATCTGAAGGATTTCAAGCAAAGAAATTTTCCACTCTGACCCCGGAAGAAATTAGGAAATTTATTGACAGAGCTCCTGATGAAATTTTTCTTTTGCATAAAGTAAATGTTCATATTTAATCTGATCTATTCAAAAACTCATGTTCTTATTTGATTCAGGTTATATTAGTTATTGGAATTATGGGCGCATGCCGCTCAAACGAGCTTTATGAAATGAAGATAGAAGACGTGAAGGATTTCCAAACAGAGTTATTGATATCAATACCCAAGACTAAAACTAAAATTGTACGAAAATTCACCATAAACAGTACGTTTTACAATATTGTAAAGAAGTACATCGATCTCCGTCCGTCACATGTAGAAACCAATTCATTCTTTCTAAATTATCAAAAATCGAAATGTACAATACAACGTATAGGAAAAAAAAAATTTGCAGACATTGGTAGACAAATTGCCAAATATTTAAACTTGCCAAATCCTCAGTTATACCGGCCATTGTTATCGCAGATCATCTGCCACTCTGTACATTGATAGAGGAGGCGATATAACTGGATTGAAGCGTCATGGGGGCTGGAAATCTACCCAAGTAGCTGAAGGATACATTGATCAGTCTATGAGAAACAAAACAACTACAGCAGATACTATTGCCAAACAGATAAATAGTAATGAAGCAACTTCTTCTTTTACAGCAACCGAAATTCCAAATATTCGTGTTGAAAACTCTTCCAAAGTTAATCATAATTTACGACCAATTTAGTTTATTAATTGTACTGTCACTAATTTAGGTAAATGTTATTGACAAATAAAGTTGTTCATTGAAAATCTAAAATAAATGTTATTGACAAATAAAGTTGTTCACTGAAAATCTAAAATAAATAAATTTGTCGTAAATAAAGTAGAGTATACTACTCGCAATAATGGCTATTATTCTCTCGGAATGTTACTCCCTCGCCGCTGACGCGGCTCGGTTCGTAAAAATTCCTCGAGAATAATAGCTATCATTATTGACTCGTGGTATAATTTACTATTATTATTGATGATATTCTGCTGAGTAAGCCTAGTACTTCTATGCAACTTCATTAACCACATCTAACCGACAACATGTTTTCAGTGCCTGTTCGTTCCTATTGCTAGCTGATGTTGATGGTGAAGGAAAATTTATATTTAGAAACTTGTCTGCTGAGATATGCACAGTGACACATTTTTCTCCAATTGAACATGCAATATCGTGATATCCCTTATAAGGCAATTTAAAATACCACATCAAAACGAGCGCATCGAGGTGTGAACGCGAAAAATAGCAACAACCATCTCTTCTCCGCTGGTAATAATCTGCCACATCAAAATCCTACGAGAAAATTCGATCTCCGTTCCTTCCAGGTCGCAACCTCTTTACAGTAAATTTTTCAATTTTCTCTCAGCCGTCGAGCATTAATCCACCATATCACATGACTAAGCAACAATTTACTGGGTCAGATCTTGATGCAGTATTTATAGCTGTAACAATTATGCTCACAATAAGCATATGACAGATAATGGTTGATATAAGATCGATTGGGCAGATAATTTTATGAAATTATGTACATAAACATACATTCATTTCGCTGCGTGCAGTGCCATTTATAATTTATGTTAGTACCTAGGGATCGCCTTCCACTTCAACGGCGGTACGAAGGAAATGCGTGCTCGATTTACAAACGGCGGTACCGATGTCGATGGTACATACCTACTTTCTGAAAGTATGTTAATTCGGTTTTTAACCTTTCCCATTTGGAATTAGGCCTTCCTCAGTCTAGTTCTCGGTGCTGGGCATCAGGGCCGTTGCCAGAGGATCTGGAGACCCGTGAGCTAATATAATTTCAGTATTAGTACTTCTTTTCTACTACTTTAGGTTGAGTGGAAGAGAGCACTGGTCACTTGCGGTTCAGACAAAAGCTTACCTTGTTGGTACAAAATGTTCAATCATGTGCATGTTTTATTTTTTTACCAATAAATGCATTAAATTTCTTGCCCCGTTAGGAATTTACCAGTCAGGCCCTGTCTCTGGAGCCCTGATACATCCTGAGGGCACGCTGGTGTGTCATCAACCCCAGTAAACACTCCCCACGTCCGTGAGGTGGGTGAGTACATGTGCCCTGAGTAAAGACTAAGAAATACGGCGTTCTCCATTCGTCCGGCTAAAATTTTTGCTATATTACGTCAAAACAGTATGATTTTAAATTTCGAGGGTAGTGTGTCCATTATTCAACTAATGACCCCCATTATCAGAACCACCATTTTAATAGAATGGTTTTGGTAAAGCTTGCGGATTATTATTATATTGAAAGAGTAGGTCTCGATTTTTTGTCCGTTTTTTATCTTCTCTCCGGGCGATGTTCGTTTTGCCAGGAGCCAAAAACTCTGATGAAAAGCTTCCTATTTTGATGATCGAGACATCAGGCTTATTGGCTTGTATTTGCCTGAGGGTGAGGAATGAGTAGTTCCAATAGATTCAGCGCTTCTCATTCTCCACAACGGACTCAATATCCCCCGGAGCATAAGGCAACACCGCTGTCTCGTCTATACCGTACGGGTGTCATAGATGGTAGTACAACACTCGTAGCGCCGCGTTATATCTGTGGATATAGCATAAGCTAGACAGGCTGACAGCAAAGGCATTAGCTCTCAGCTGCCCCACGACCCGCTCTGCATCTTAGTGTCAGGGATCTCTATAACCATCACGCGAGTACGTTAGACTAGGGTGTTGAAGACACCATCCTGGCAGGCCATTAGGAATCCCTCGGTTTCCGACTTCAGCCCACTTGGCCTGAGAAATGCAAAAGTCAGTTTTCTGGATGAGCCAAGGTCTCTAATTTTTTTGAAAGCCTTTACTATTATTTTTATTATTTTTAGGTCTGAATACTTAAGGTGCTCTAGAATATTTTTCAATCTGAAGAAACACTGTGCCTTTGGTCTCATAATTTTTTCTACTACAAATACGCAGATTGAAAATCACAAAATCACTGAATGGATCCAAAGGAAAACTAAAAGAAATGTTATCACCAGTCGTCACAAAAATAATGAATCCGTGGAATATGAAAAACTTTCACTATTTGGAAAATGCATGAAGACGTTCCCAATATTATATCGAAAGTTCTCAACAGAAAAAAAAACATACAAGAATGTCTCCTTGATTTTTTTCCACCATCTCACGATTTATCAGTATGGGTTTAAAAAAAATCTGCAGAAAGTTCAATCTCATAGTCAGTACGGTTTATACTTGAAGGAATTAATGATATAATGCTTGATCTATTATCCTTGATTGTCGAATTTGAATCGATATTTTGATGTTTTTAGTGCAGACATTCTATAATAAAATTTTAACCTGTTTCGAGGATTGGTTGCCAACTGGTCAGTTACATTAATCTGTCCAAGGAAAATTATCCTTTGGATTCTGCAAGGTGGTATTCGTGGCCCTCAGCTCTGCTTGTTATAGGATGGGTGATCTTCCTTAGTTCATTAAGAACAGCAGAGTCTTCATATCTATGCTGATAATATGCTGAATGTTCATTTTTCAATTTCTAATAACAAGTGACATGGTAGGTCAATGATTTGTTCGGAGATGGAAAACCATCCATTCACTTGTTATTCTAGAAAAACATTCGATATTCGTTATGATAGGACCTACCATCGTTGATCTAAAAAACTCTCTTGGAAGATTGTATAAATCATTATATGCTCTACTCTCATCAATGAGCTGTAGTACAATAACATGGAATATTGTATAGTTTTCATGGGTATTCCAAAGTACTTTACCAGGAATAATTATACTACCATATATTACAATAGTTTTGAACACGTATGATTCCTTGACTTACTGCCCGGTAATATAAAAAACAATCAAAAACCGTCTTCATGTTAAGTAACTGTCATAAATTTTAACATTTTTTAAACTTTTGAATCTCATTTATTTGCATTCGCACTTTTGCTTGATTCCTCTATAATAGAAAAGCCAAAGAGAAGTTAAGGTCCAAGTGTCAGTCTCGCACCATCAAAGCAGATGCCAGAAGGATCTTAAAATACAGGCAGAGCTTGACAATTATTATGGTGTACGTCTGCGTTCAATTTTGGGTCATAGAAGTGTACTGATAGCTGATCCAGTTATTTCACATTTAAAATTTTGAAAATTTGCCCAAGCACATAAACATGGCTTGGAGGCACCTGTGGAGGTTCCTCCAACCTTGGGAAGTTCATTTTTACAGGGTGCCTGCCTCCGTACTTAGGATTGTTACCTCAGAGGCACCCTTGGGAACTCTTCTGGTCGGCGTACCTAATTGGTTCCAGAGGTCTCTGCTTTGGTTTTCCTTGTGGTTATGGTCCTTTTTTCGCAGTGTATTTTCCGGTATAATAAGTATCATCTGCGTGTTCTCTAATCTGTTTCTGAAAATAAGTTGTTCTGACACAATAATAATAAAAGAGTTTAGTTCTCTTGCAAACACCATACATTGAACCTGACCCAATTCTTCCTGAATTCTATACACGTATACCTTGTACAATGTTCTTGTAGAGAGAAATTAACTGAAGAATGTGAATAAAAAAGGATTGCTTGTAAACCACTTTTTCTCTTCCCAGATATATTACCCAACACCATTAGATTCAATAAGTGCAAAAATAACGAATAAGATATTAATTATATAGCATACCAACTATTTCTCAATATTCAATTGGATATATTTGTGCAATAAAAGATAAAGAAGGAATTTCTGACAAGATTTCAGTTCCATAAGTGAAATGATTTGCATATCAAAGAAAGATATTTTCTATGGGAAGAAACAGTTTTGCTGTTAATATCTAGTTGGCCTCGTTTGATTTTGAGAGTGAACATACCAGATTCCAGAATTAAAGGTAGGTAGTTCTCTATCGTTGACTTCAAATGAAGGCACATCATAAAATAATCAACAATTGCTCTATTTCTATGGGTCTTTTTGTCTTTCATTGTCATGAAATGCTTTCACACTAAAATTATACCAAATTTTCATCGTTGTCACGAGAGCAAATCTTTGGTATAACTTCCATTCGACGTGACTGTGTGAAGTATTGACCCTGATAAGTTGAAACCAACACTTTAATGGAAGAGAGAGGTGCGACAGGGGTCAGAAGAGATTTATGGATTTAGCGGATCATAAACCCAGAATCGGCAAAAGAAAAATCGAAAGAGCTATTAATGAAGTCCCTTCATTTGGTGGCGTACAAATCGGAGAGCATCGTGAGGCAACGACTCAGTTGCGGAACCAAATGGGTTAGAAATGATCACAGAAACATTCAAGTATAACCGAATTTCATATTGACATAGAATAAGTAATATGTCCATGTAATTGAAGCAAATGGTATATTAGCCCTTCATCACACATTTCTACTTCACCCTCAACCAATTTGCATTTTAGATGAAATAGGTGTATCGAAAAGCTCATCTAGAAGTGCAGTTGAAATGTGTGGTAGGGAAAAAACTTCTAATTATTTGTTACAGTTTCACCACACACTTTCATCTCACTCAACTTCAAAGGTACTCTTCAAACATATTATGGGTTTGTATGGATTTTTACCCTAACAGGATCTACTTTAGCAGTTTTTGACATTTACAAGGCAAATAAATATTGGAGCCATACTTCACAAGCATACAAAAATTTCAATGAATCAACTAAATTAAAAATGGATTTAAAATGACTACATACACCATTTTTATTTTTAATAATCGTTTTTGAAAAGCCAAATGCACTCATAAAATAATCATACAAAAATTCACTTCTAAAAATAGAGACTTGCTTTAAAAGCCTATTGTAGGCAAAATATAAAAGAAATATTTTTTTATTTGAAGTTTCTTTTGTTTATCCCTCAGTTTTTATTACATTAAAAAGTTATGTATTCCATTTTAAAAATCAATGGAAATAATTATGAAGAAAAGTCATCACGAATATTTTAATGAAACAAGCAGTATAGAAAGAAATTATCATGAAAATGTAATGGACGTGATCTAAGTCATAGTTTGTTAACTGTTGTTTTCTCTTCGAAAACCCATATTTTTTTTGTTCTAGTGGAAGTACCTTTCTGAAACAGATAATTTACTTTTTCCAATTCGTTCTGAATCCATTAAAACGAATTTCTAGTCGGTTGAATGAATACATCGATGCAGGAGGTGATGAATTGGGTTAAACACTAACAGGACCGACCCACCATCTATGATTTTGAACGTGAAGATCATGAAGAAGAAAAATAGGTGGAACTTCACAAATCACCAGTTCAAAACATTCAACATGACCCTGTTTAGGTGTACTTCTACGCAGAGTAACTTCAAACCGATCGATTTTTTTACTAATATTTTCTCCAGTGGAATAGAAGTGGAAAACACGAGAAATTCGGAACAGGGACCGTCAGACTTGATAATTTTCTTCTCCCCTTTTTTCATGACAAAAAAAAAGAAAGTTGAAATAAAGTTAGTGTCGAATGAACTGGCCGTGTACGCGAACAAATTCTTCTTTTGTTTTGAGAAGAAACTATACTCTATCCATCAATGGATACCACTTGCATTACTAATTAACGCGATTATGCCGAAGTACTTTTTCCGTAAACTCCGCAATGTAGTGAAAATAACAAGACCGCGTGAACTGTTCTAAAAAGCATGAAATGATAGAAATTAAGATCGTAGGCCTTTGATTCAGTAGCGCATCTGAGGAGGTTGATGAACAAAAAAATTATATAAATCGTCACGGATTGCTCTAAAGTTTCCAAATTTTCGGTAATTGTTCGTAGTTCGTCCTGTATCAGGTGGTATTCCTTTAAAAAACGTAATTTCTATCGAATGCATCTTCCACTAAAATATCAGTTGTTTGATCTCCCGCTATTTTATGTTCTGCATACCCTTCTACGCTACTGAGACAATCGTGATAATCATGCAAGAAGGGGCGGGTACTGTATTCTCGAACATGCATTTTGTGTGCTTGGATTAAGCTCATTGATAACGTACATTTTCACCAATCCTGTCTTTAATTTTCGTGTAAACAATTCGAAGTTTTGTGTTTATTGGCTTTTGTGGAATATAAATATGCTCTTCACGTCCAAAAATAATTGTGGATTCATGCAGCAGTTTTGAGTCATATAGCTTAAATTTTGTGTCAGAAATAATAACTTCGTCATATAACTTCTCATTATGAAAACCAATTGGAATCAGGCGTACTTGGCAAAAGGGCATACTTTTATAAAAATACTGTTTCTGTCGGCAAACAACGTACAGAAAAAATTCCAGCAGCCTATACGACTGCAGAATTACCTCAACCCAACACCTGGCAAAGCTTTTCTACCAGAACATATTTTACAACGCTTCCTGAAACAACCAGCAAATGTTATTAAAAGACTGTCCGCATAATAGTTTCACGTATAATTTAGTTCAATAGGTATTACAGTTTAGTATAGTATAGTATAGTATAATATAGTATAGTATAATATAGTATAGTATAGTATGGTATAGTATAGTATATTATGGTATGGTATGGTATGGTATGGTATAGTATAGTAGTATACAGTGAGGGGCAATATTATGGAATAAATTCATTTTTACGAGAATAGGCAACTTTTGAGACAAATCCCGAAACACGTCGATTTTTATTTCCAAATTATGATTTTGTGGCAGATATGTCATACTAGTGACGTCATCCATCTTTGCGTGATGACGTAATCGATGATTTTTTTAAATGAGAATAGGGGTCGTGTGATAGCTCATTTGAAAGGTTATTCAATTCTCTATGCAGTGATATGAACATTAACATAATTATTTATACAGGGTGGCCAAAAAAATATTTAATTTGTAAATGAAATTAATTGTCACAAAAAGAAGTATTATCATTTATTTAATACAAAATTACATTGTACTACTGTCGGAAAACAGAAAAACAAATTAGTTGACAAATAAAAATTGCTTTTCGCTTAAATTAAATGTTCAAATTGCCACCCACCTGCCTCTTGGCAGTAATTGAACGGACGAATACATTCTTCTTGAACATTGTGGATCATTTCTGGAGTTGAATTACGAATTTCCAATGTAATGCTATTTGTCATATCTTGGAAATGTGTGGTCTATCGGCGATCTGGATCATCCTCATTGATTTTGTCTACTATTGAAACACTTGAAACAGTTTATAAATAAATGTTTAGAACTGCTGTGCTTTCTACTACTATGAAGAAACAAAAATAAATTCCGATATTAGGCAAATAAATAATGAGAACTAAAAAGATAGCAAAAAGTATAGTTTTTACAAATCGAGTTGGCTTGGGTCAAATGTAAGTCAGTTCTTGACATTTTCTCATGAGGACTAGTTTATTTCATGAAATAAATAAATAATGGCCCCATTAACTGAAACACAAAGAATCGAAGTATTAATTATGGTTGGATATGGAGATAGAACCAGAACACAACAAGAAGTATGTAATTTATTTACCATAAAATATCCTAATACGCCTATCACACAATCCACTGTTAGTAAAATTGAGAAGAAATTTAGAGAAACTGGACACGTGAAACATGTTGCAAATGCTGGTCGTCCACCAATGAATGAGGATGTGAAACTGTCTGTATTATTAAGTGTGGCAGAGAATCCTCAAATTAATTCTAGGCAAATTGCAGCTGATACAAACATTTCTAAAAGGTCTGTTTTACGTGTGCTGAAAAAAGAGAAATATCATCCGTATAAAATTCATAATGTCCACGAAATCAATGAGGATGATCCAGATCGCCGAATGCAGTTTTGTGAAGTAATGCAAGATTTATGTAATCAAAATCCACGCTTCATTCGTGAAATCCTTTTTTCTGATGAAGCAACCTTCTGTTTAAATGGAACAGTGAATCGGCAAAACTGCAGATATTGGAGTCAAGATAATCCCCATTGGATGACTGCGGTACACACTCAGCACCCTCAAAAACTAAACGTGTGGGCAGGGATAGTCGAGGATAGAATTATAGGTCCTTTTTTCTTCGATGGGTCTCTTACGGGGCAAATATATCTTGATTTTTTACAAAATGAACTTATACCCGCCCTTACAGACATGTTTCCAAATGAAAATGATCGTAATTCGCCAAATGAAAACATATGGTTTCAGCAAGACGGTGCACCTCCGCACTTTGCACGTCCTGTTCGTGATTTTTTAAACAGATGTTTCCCTAGGAGATGGATTGGTCGACGAGGAACAATAGAGTGGCCCGCAAGATCTCCAGATCTTACACCACTTGATTTTTTCCTATGGGGTTACTTAAAATCAAAAGTTTACATCGATAGACCACAGAATTTACAAGATTTAAGAAATAGAATTAGATTGGAAATTCGTAATATACCTCCAGAAATGATCCACAATGTTCAAGAAGAATGTATTCGTCGGTTCCATTACTGCCAAGAGGCCGGTGGGTGGCAATTTGAACATTTAATTTAAGCGAAAAGCAATTTTTATTTGTCAAATAATTTTTTTTTCTGTTTTCCGACAGTAGTACAATGTAATTTTGTATTTAATAAATGATAATACTTCTTTTTGTGACAATTAATTTCATTTACAAATTAAATATTTTTTTGGCCACCCTGTATAAATAATTATGTTGATGTTCATATCACTGAATAGAGAATTGAATAACCTTTTAAATGAGCTATCACACGACCCCTATTCTCATTTAAAAAAATCATCGATTACGTCATCACGCAAAGATGGATGACGTCACTAGTATGACATATCTGCCACAAAATCATAATTTGGAAATAAAAATCGACGTGTTTCGGGATTTGTCTCAAAAGTTGCCTATTCTCGTAAAACTGAATTTATTCCATAATATTGCCCCTCACTGTAGTATATAGTATAGTATAGTATAGTATAGTATAGTATAGTATAGTATAGTATAGTATAGTATAGTATAGTATAGTATAGTATAGTAGTATAGTATTTAGTATAGTATAGTATAGTATAGTATAGTAGTATAGTATTTAGTATAGTATAGTATAGTAGTATAGTATATAGTATAGTATAGTATAGTATGGTATAGTACAATATTATTATAAATTTTTTTTATTCTATGATTTTACTTGTCATGAGTCGTAAGTAAAGTGTTTAACGAAGTTTCATTAAATATTATGAACAATGACTTGAAACTTAGGTAATCCACTGTTACAGAATACAAATTGGAATTTCTTTCTTTCCTTCCATTCACATTCTCATTGTTTTTCAGAATATCACCAATGTTATAGTCTTTAATTATTTCAGCTAGAATCTACCATAGAAGGAAAGAACATAGGATATTATTTTTTTTTATTTACAATCTTTGGTACAGCATATGGCCCATGACGATAAATCCAAATTATCACGGTCGGTACAATCGTTACTGATACTTTAATGAAAAGTTTCAGAAACGGGTTACTTGACAGTGAATAATTTACCGTCGTATTGGATTTCACCGGAGAATTACGAGACTGAAAAATTCATCAACACCCCGCCGTCTGACAAAAGCGTAATCACCAACATGATGAATTGATAATGAGTTGGAACTACAATTTTCACTTCAAGATAGCTGAGCTAGGCACAGATTGTGATAAGGAACTCGCCACAAATCTCACAGAATTCTCTTCGCAATCTTATAAAACATTTTTGACTTGCAAAGCCGTTGGAAACATCAGTTCGAGTATAAAATGTCAGAAACAAGGTCATAACTCTTTTTCATGACACTGGCGGTACCACGACATTTGCTCATTGCCGTCCGTCCACTTTGCGTCATCTAAATGACACCGGGATCAGGGACTGACTAGAAATTTTATCAAGGGGCTTTCAATTGGAGCTAACTAGAAGCACACCGAAAAAATAATATTTTAAATGGGCACTTACAATATTGAAATGCAGAAGAAATGAACCATTTTACTGAAAATCTATGATTCCATCAAAGGATTGACAGAGAAATGATGTGCATATCCAGACATCTGAAGATGTTTTTAATTCAACGAACATTCGCAATCCATATTGGTCCAACCAGAAATATCAGTGTTGTGTCGAGAATTGCAAACATAAATCAATAAAATCTAAATAGAAAATGAGTGCTACTGCTAGTGGTTGAACTACAGAGTGGTTATGTTTTTTATAAGAATTCAACATATTGGGAAGATTCATAATCATTGTAGTTTTATGTCTCTTCAAAGTTATGACTTCTATAATAAATAGGGCTATCAATATGTGCTCACATATAATATCCATGCAATTTGATCTAATCAACAAAAATTACAAAAATTTATATTGGTAGCCTTTATATTAAAGCTCATCATTATTATGTTCAAAGACGAAGATTTCTATAGATTTACCAAAAATTAACGGATCTGCAAGTCGTACAAAATAGTGGAGGTATGTAGGAAGGACCCATTTCCGTAGAATATTGTGTAACATTCACCAAGCTCAAAGAAATCAGGCAAATTCCAGGCAGCCATGTAGATTCATGGAAACAGAAAAATTCATGCACCAAAAGGAAAGAACGAAACAACGGACGTTTCAACTACCGCATTTTCTTGAAAACGGCAGCAGAAAAAAGAAAAGAAGAAAACTGAAGAATTATAAATGGAAAATAATAAGAAAAGTTCTCGAATCTTCACGAATGATCATGATACGGTGACCAAATTAGGTCTACTATATCCTCTATGCTTCCTCAAACCAGCCCTTCCAACCCCAATTTCGTGAGGAATGCTTACCTAAAGAACAAAATTACAGAAATATTTCACGAAATTTACTGGTCCAACTCTGATCGGGCTTGAAAGAAGTCCTAATTTATAGAGTTGTTTTCTTCCTTCATGTTATGAAAATGGGTACAACGTACTCTGGATGGATTGAAACATCATGACAAGAAAAGAGTTTATGACAATGATTACTTATTCTTTACATTTACCTGATTGTTCCTCTGATCCCGAAAGAAATGCACGATAATGATACGAGGTAATGACAGAAAATGTTTCATGAAACTAGTATTTATATCCCCAGTAAGTCAGCATGCTAGACTGTAAACAGTATTCGTGATATTTAGGTTATTCTTTGAAGGATATATCTAAGACGTGTACCATGAATTCAAGTTATATTTAATTGAAACTTCCAAAAAGACTGATGGGGCAAGGTAATTGACGATGATTCCAATGAACAAAAAAAACAAAGTACAAGAAGTGAGAAGGCAGCTTGAAAAGTGAGAGTTATTACAACATTTTGAAAATGAAAAAAGAAAATTTTATGAGAGGAATTAATGAAAAGATAAAATATGAGAAAAGAGCAGAAATAAACATTATCAGTGGACTTTTACAGCATACCCACTTTGCTCCTAAGTTTACCAAGAGGAATCAGTAAAACAGTCTAGATAGAAAGAAGGATGTGAAGTCGAGGAGGTTGATGCTTAACGAATAAGTGAAAGAAGTTAGAATAATCAAGAATTGAAGATCGACTAGCACTAGAGGTGAAAGGCTATTCGAATTCCCATAGAACCATCCTAGAAATAAAATAAAATAAAATAAAATAGGGCTCGTTGAAGTCTCATGGATAAGATTTCCAAGTCATCATTTTGGGAGATTTCGGACAGCTAATACGACTAATCGTTTGAGGATTTAGAGAAAATTGAACTGTGGTCTGGTATGAGAAAAACCTTTCAATTTGAATTTCACTAAACATTACAAATAGGAAAAATTGCCTTCTGGAATATGAGGCCCAAGTTGATAAATGTTAAAATACTGGTCACTTTGAAGCCGAAAGAATACAACTATCAACAAAATCAATATTTTCTGAGAGAAATTACGTTATAATTCAAAACTATTCATCTGACTTCGCATTTTTAAATGATTCACAGACGATTAGAGTCAAGTAATGCAATATTCAATATTGAAAGAAATTTTCATCTTCATGTTTCAAAATGCAACTCGGCGAGCTGACTCTAAATTAGAAAAAAGAATTGTACCTTTCTCAACTCCTCATGAACTTTTCAACTCGCGAACGGTTAAAGATAGATCAATTCTGCGAACGCCATTTGATTCAGAATAGTGAAATTAGTAAACAACTCATGAACTCGAAGTCAATCAAGGAAAAAATATACTCAAAAAAATGTCCAAGGGGTAGACCCCTAAAAATCATGAAATCATCAGATTCACTTGAAATTCGCACTATATACGCAAAAGTCCATGCTAATTCTGAAAATGTATTATTTGTATATGCTCTGATACATACAAGGTATAGGTAGCATAAAAAAGAAATTAAATGTCAAAAATTCTGTTGCTCCAATTTTCAAAAGTTTCGATTTTTCAAAAAATTGCGATCCTCCCTCAAATGTATCTCGACGAGCAGATTCTGACTCATATCACAGAAACAAATTTCGATGACGAGTTGACAAAATTTTAGAAGAGTACTCATCCACAAAATCTACATTTTCCAAGTGAATGTCGTTCTAATTCAAAAATATGAAGTAATGTAATATTCGATATTGAAAAAAAAAACGATTTGTGGAAAATCTTAATTTAACTTTTACAACGAGCTGATTCCGAATTCAAAAATATTGGCGGGAAATGACCCCTCTATAAACTCTAGATGAAGTTTTCAACTCGCGTGAATGGTTGAAAATAGGTCAATTCTGCAAACGCCAATTGATTTAGAATGACGAAGTTAGTATACATCGTGGATTTTGATTGGATCGGCGAGAGAAAAAATTATTGAAAATTTGAAAAATAATAAAAAATACAAAATGATCAGATTCACTGCAATATATACGCCAAATTTCATGATGATTTCGAGAATAAATCATTTAAATGCTCAGATACAAGGTTTAGCATAAAAAATTAATAAAAAGTAAAAAATTCCTTCGCGCGATATAATTTTCGAAATCTCTTTTTCCAAGAATCGCAAACGTACGTCAAATGTATCTCGACCAGTGGATTCCGAATCGTACCACAAAAGTCAAATGGCGTTCTAATTAAAAAATACTAACTGATTTCGTATTCATAAGAGATTCACTTGTATAGGTACTGGATTCTTCAAAGAACAGAAAATGGAACGTTTATAGTCACTTTTATACTAACTTTATGGTTGCAAAATCCAAAAACTATCTCCTACATTATTTCTCAACCTTTTTCCTGAAAGCAGAAATTCAATAGTATATATTTTTTCACTGTTCTTCATATTCGAGGATATATCCGCATATGATATTAACGTAACGATCTGAAGATTATGAAATAAAAACTATACGAATTACCTGCACGTAATCATTTTTATTTGAAGTTTAACTAGATGCTTTGAATGCCCACATTCCATCTCCTGACAGGTTGATGAGAAATCTGATACGTTTTTTGAAATATCTCTTCAGTTGACTCAGATACGTCGGACTGATTTAATATAACGAATAGGACATGGTACTATCTACAAGGTGGAATCGAAAAGTTCTGTGCAATCGAGCATTAGGAAAAGGTTGAAATGTCTCGCTATTTGAGTTTACAAACGAACTGAGATGTATACAAGATGGGTGCATATTGCAAAAAAATGGACAAGAGTCGTTAAGTTTGTTTGGACAATTGTGGAGGGAAGAAATTTATTGTATGTATCAACGATAATCCGAAGTGAATATGTACGTGTTTGAAGAAATGTTTTCGACTTTGAGCACTTTTACATGTCCTTGAGAATGAAATTATCAACAACAAAAATTTGACATGTGAGATATTAACTTTCATATTGATGATACATTCGTATATTCATTTTTCATGGCTCTCTATTACTAACTTAAAAGAAGAAAATTAGTGTTAGCATGTTAGCAATTTTTTCTGTACGAAACTGACCCCAGATTCTGTTTCAGATCACTCTCAAACTTCCAGATCTCAGTTTTCACATCACTTAAATATACAAGATGTCATATGTAGCTGGCAAGGTTATCAACTCTTATTCACATGACATTTTCACTAATTTAGATAATGTCTTCACAAACTATTCAGAAGTATTAATTCAATGATGCGAAAAATTGGTTGGGAACAATTTCGATCCTTTTATTTTTTACTGAATACAAAATTTTTCAGATGGTCATACATATAGCCGTGGAAAATGGATAAACAAATGTTTCATGAACCTGAAAGTAGAATTTTTTGAATACTGTATGTAGAGAAAATGTGTTTAAAAATTATTTTATTCTCAAGAAAAACCCCAAAGTGGAAGGCACTGTATATATGAGCCATTTCTCGTAGGAGAAAAAATCAGATTGTTATTTTTCGCTTCTATTCCCGCGCCATAAATCATGCACGTTCATTTCCATCACATGTAAGATTCAAGATTACGGAGAAAGAACAGTTGAATTGCAGAAATTATACACGAAATAAAATATTTCTTTGGGTTCTCGAACAAAAATTCCCACGGACTCGACCTCCTGAATTTAAATCACATTCTAATGCGTTCCGAAAGCAACAGGTGCATTGCACTTGACTTCTGAGTTTTCGGACCCACGAAGACTTTTAGGTCGCAGCATAAATACTCCAATTGTTTTTTTCTCACATTTCCATTTTCATGTTTATTGCGTGAGGATAATAAGCCTAGACCTGAAAGACGTTTTGTGTTTGTGCCACATTATATAACATTTGACTAATCAGTTGTCGTGTTACAACAAAAAAAAGTCACAGGAAGGAGATTGACCCATATTTTCGGTATATCAAAATGGGACCTGTGCAGGTAGATTTCGTATGTTATTTCAGACATGGAATGGAAAGCTACGAGGCGATATAACTCCTAGTATCATATAGATATTCAGAGATGTTTTAATGCCTACATGTGTGAGTCTGTACAAATTCCTGCCAATGTCAGGAAAGTCACAGATCTTCATTGCAATAATGCAAGTTACCGAAACAACAGGTGTCTATGCAAGAAGAATAAGTGTTCTGAACGGAAAACTGCAATTGCAAACTTGCATTTTTCCATAAAGGAACTGAATATGTGGAAAATAGCGATGGCTGAAATACATGACAAAAAATATTCCACATCATAAAGGACTTTTTTAAATTCAGTTATATATTGTAAATTTAGAGTTTATGAACAGTTTGCTCTTTGATAATGCAATGCAAAATGACTATTACGAATTTTTTTTCGGTCGGCTGCACCTGTAAAATTTGATATTTTTCTAAAAAATTTAAAACTGTATGGTTAACTCTCCATATTTTAAAAAATATAATATTAAAAAGTTATTGTATTTTTTGGTTTCTCAGCTACCTATCAAATTTGAACCAGTTTGAACAGCTTTGATTTTTATATATTTAGAAAAATCGGAAAAGACCACTTGACATGTAATACACTCATATGCTGAAGTAATTTTTCTATTTGAAAATGTTTGTAATTGGATATTTTCAAAAATACACAAATATTCTGAAAATATTACATCATATTTGCAGAGTGGCTCTTATTTCAATATTCCATAGCAACATTCTGCTTTAATAATTTTATGACGTTACAAAAGTGAATGATTTGGAAAAGGATTCGAAATTTCAGTACTGGATCTACATTACCTCTGACCTGCTACAAATGTTTGTATTTTGCATAACGTAGTTAAATAAACGATTTGATTTGATTGATTTGATTTGAAGCCATATATTTTTTGAAAATATTCAATTGGAAACATTTTTAAATAGTGAAAATTCTTTCAGCAGATGAGTATAATATTATATCGCAACTGGTCTCTGACTGGCAACTGATTCAAATTTGGTAGGTGGGTAGGAAACCAAAAAATCACATAGTATTTTGTAATAATGAAATTTGAGAGATCGATAAGAAAAAATCGTAAAGGCCATTTTGCATTATTTTCAAATCACAATTCAAATATGTCCCTGCAAAAATTACGAACTGTAGTTCAATCAATTTTCTACCACCTTTTTCAAACCTTTTTATACCTGTTGTACTTGAGCCGGCCAGCATGTTTCGTCGTCTTAAATGGCTGCAGGCAATTTATTATCAGGAATGGATCTACACATAATCGACAAGAAATGTTGCTTGAGAAATTGAGCAGTTTTTGGTAAAGAATTCAGCTTGTTGATATTTCAATCTTGGAATAAAATAATGCTCATATTCGGAAAACTATTGTTTTTGTTTGGAATTTTTCGTGATCCGTTTCAAAGTAGGTGAATAGGTATTTTGAAAGGTGAAATAATTTTTTGAATAATTATTAGATATATTTTTTTCATTTCTTCCTTGCAACTTTTTTCACGATGCCGCTGTGTGCAAAAGCATAAGGAATAGACCTACATAAGTCAAATTTTAATTTTATACAAAAAAAATGGGTCATTGAAAGATTATCCATCGCTCTCACCGGACTAAAAAGTGCTCAACGTTGCAAAGTAGAGTTGCTTTTTGCGATTCGTATCCTGATCGGTCAAGCATAATCTGGAACTGAACTGACGCAAAAAGCTGAATATTCTCCAGAAATAGCTTGCAATTCCACTGACCACATCCTCTCAAGTTGGGATTAATTTAATCAAGGTACTTTATTTGAAGACCGTCGCCTTAAGAATAAACCTAATCTTTCAGCAAGTACGTATATGGATTTCCGATGTGAATTTTCCTCAATGTGAGCTTAGATCATTATCACAAGATCACAAAAATAATTACAGAACATTTATGTAGAAGTTATGATAATATTTTTGTTCATAACTTTTGTTTTGGTTCCAAGGAATAGTATATACTGTTCAATTTCTTATTTTCACACCTCAATATGCTTTTCCTACGAAGAAGAAAATCTTGTAAATGGCATTTTGCTTCTATTTAATTTCAAATTCTGCTCCACCAATCAGAAAATGAAACGTAAAAAGCTTGGTTGTGAACTGAACTGAAGGCATTTTTGTTTACTTTATATTATAGGATGAACACACAACATTTTTAACCTTACTTGTCTATAATACTCGGAACTATTATAAATATGGTGAATGAATTATTCTTCAATCGGTAGTTCCATCGGCTTTGCATTTTATTGCTGTTGAGTACGCATTCGTAGTCAGTTCCCATATATTCACAGTAAAACTACAGTCGCCGAGAGATATTCACATTATGAAGGAATGCCAATAACACTTACTGAATTGATGCTTCACATACCGCAGCTCTTCCGGTCACATCTATTCTACAGCAATCTTGCCATATTTGCATTCAAACCCTCTCATTAGATATGCGAGGGAAGATGTTGGATGTGATAAGTCTCATTCAAAAATTGTGGCCACACATAAAGGTGCGTAGGTAGAGGAAAAACAAGAAACTCGCGTAATGAGACTCAATTAGTACGAGTTAGATATCATTAGAATCAAATGTTCGCTGGGAACACAATATGACTGTTGATTTATCTTGTTTCTCACTGAAGACGAAGAAGTATTTGTTATTATTGTGTTACCAACAGATGGAAAACTTGTATTCACTGACGTATTTATTTTTCATCACGAAAGTATCTAGGAACAGATTTGACTATGCTTCAACATAATATTCAACCTATTTCTCCAACGAATTTTCTGCCAATGAACTCAATTTTTATTCTTATCGACTTACTGGGAGCTTATTTGAAACAATGAACAGTGTTTTCACTATAATCTCATATTAGTGAACACATACTACCACAAAATCCAACTACAAATCTCACTGATTGAACGAAGTATTTCAATGGAATATGACATTGTCATTGAATCGTCCATTTAAAAATATTTCAAAATGAGCTCATAGAAAATAACTTTGACCGCAAATTAGAATTTTGCCAATGAAAATGAATGGAGTAGTTTTCACTGTAAGCAAAATGGGCCTTTACATTTACAAAAATTTATTGCCAAACTCGTTTCAATCGATTGTTAATAGTCTGAAATGTTCATTTAACAACGAGTGCCACTCTACATTTATTTAAGAAAAATATCACATTTCGAAGTGTGCCTCTGACGTCACGTTCATCGGAAACATCCCCCACCAGAATCCACGTTCCGAAATAGGAAATATCGCTCTCCCATTAAATATAGATACTGGCTGATTATAACCCATCGAGAAATAATTGAGACTCGGTCACTGGATCTACACAACGAAAAATTTTACCTAAAAGTAGTTTTTTTATGTTATTTGTAACTTCCAAATTTTCTGAACGAATCTGCCTTTTGATGAAAAACTATTGTTGGCAACACCGCAAATTATAACAACACTTCTATAACACAAACAACAAAAATTTGCATTCGAAAACCGCATTAACCTCAGTTTACAGCATAGAGATTTGATCTACAAGCATCTATCTTGTATCACATAAGGTAAGTAATGAGTTGAACAGAGAAAAACAATTTTTATTGATCTGCTCCATAAAGCAGACAAACAAACCCATCTGGTATCAAATGACAACTATCATAGAACACAATCACGATGTATTGATAATTTGAGATTCCATGGTGTACAGACAACTTATACAACGTTGCCAAGTTTAATTTTGATGAACGTGACGTCACAAAACCACTTTTTTTCAAATTATAGAGGAACTGGCGGTCAGAAAAAATAAATAAAAAATTCCAAGAGATATACTTTAAGTTTATACTTTCTGATTAGAGTATTTTCTCATAGCCCGTGAAAAGGTCCATTGTTGATACCACCTATAATACGTATCGAAAAATTTTAACACATTTACAGTTTCCAAAATGAGTAAACGCGTTGGACGAAATTATTCCTTTGCCAAATTTAGGACAATTTTTTATTGAGAGATTATTGAATGGCCCAAAGTATTTGGATTTGCTTCAACAAATTATAATTCCACTGCATGACATACATCATCTGGGCAAAATGTTTCGATTGATGATGTATTTATTTCGTGGAAGGAAATTCATGTTAAATATAGGATGAATATGAAACTTTTGTCTTATTCCACTAAGTCCAAACTTTCTCATACCGATAAATATGTAGAATGGCCAGCTAGACCTCGGGACCTTAGGCCGTTAGATGTTTTACAAAGGGTTACCTTGAATCCGAGATTTATATCAATACATTTTTGAAGAATTGAAGGACCAAATTGATCAAAACAGAAAAAACCTCATAAGTTCTATATGATTTTAAGAAAAGCCTTGAGAATTGTCAATATGAAGGATATACTTTGAATAAACCTGTCAACATGTGTAGAAGGCAGCTAGTTGCTATAAAATCTTCCGAAAATAAAGATTTCTCACTATCGATCGGCCATATCTGTCAAATTAGACGTTTCCAAAAAAATTACAGAATATTCGGTGATTTCTGAATATTAAGAAATATTCTATGACAAACCGGTTTCGGTTTCCTACTCACCTACCAAATTTCAAACCAGTTTGAACAACTTTTCTCGTTTTCCTAAACAATTTTTCGGCTAATTCTAATTTGAATGAATTTGAAAAGATCAGTGGAGATGTTACACTTAATGTTTGTTGGAGGGAATTTTTTTCTGTCTAAGAATGTTTTTAATTTCAAAACAATACAAATATGATAATAAATTATATGCAATTATAGTTTAAATATTCCATAGCAAAATTTGTTCCATTAGTTTTCGTTAAAATACAAAAACTCCATGTCTATCAAATTGGAAAATGATTCGAAATTTCATAATTAGAGCCTTATTCAGCGTGACAGTTTTTTGGCATATTTGTATATTTTGTAAAATATCCAATTAAAATAATTTCAAAGTAGAAAACAGTCTTCTAGAGTGTATGACATCTAAACTGGTCATCAGATTTTAGCAAATTGGAACTCGTAATATTGAGAAAAAATAATACATTATGTAATTTTTTAGACGGGTGCAGCTGATCGATATGAAAAATTTGTAAAAGCCATTGTGCATTATTTTCAAATCCCAAACTTCTTGTATATTATGAATTTGCAATAACTGAATAAAAAAAAGGAAAAAACGCTGACACTGTAGAAGTAGATAAAAAAAAACCAAATGTGTTGAACATGAATCATTTCCTCCAACTTCTGCAGAATAAGGGGTATGCTGATATTTAGTTGACCGATTCCATTATTTCAGGTTACAGTAATAGTGGTTTATGATCATAGCAATTAATGCCATATGAAACACCGACAAAAAAATCTCTTTTTTAATGCGTTTAATTTTAACGTTTTTTTTATTTTTGCGTTCACTCAATTTCGGAAAACCTACCCGACGAGATTCAATAACTGAAGAAGTTATCCAGAAGTTTATCCTAAATCTTCTGGAATATCTCCATGTCATGTTTTATTGGAACCGATTTTTTTTTCTAAATGTAATATTTGTCAAGTTCAGAATTTCTCTATCGATAGTTATGTTAAAAATATGGAATAAGTATATACAAATGAATTCTCATTTATTGAACAACCACATATACCTTTTATATATTTCAATCTGAATCATATTTGATACCTCCAATTAATTAAATCTAAAAATTAATAAATATTCCATTTACTGTTGTAAAAAAAAGAAACCGAAATCTCAGGTATTTCGAAAGATTACACAAAAAATATTGTGTAGCAAAAATCGGTCTTATGTTCCTTTCGATTTTTCATATACCGGGTGACCACGAGGTGAGGTACGCACCCCAATTTTTCTATAGTTTTGAAGATACAGGTTTCAAATTTGGCACGTCGATATATTACTCAAATACGCATATTTTGACTCCATAACCGAAAATTCACCACTTCCGGTTTAACCGGAAGTGACAACAAACTTTTTTTTTCAAATGACACCCTGTACAATTTTTTTCATTATCAGGAAGAACACGCAATTTGTGATAACACTGTTCTCCAAAATTGAAAATCGGTTGAAAAATGGCGGAGATACAGTTGATTGTTCAATCGAACAAAGTTGGCCGTGAACATCAAACTCAAATCATCACAACTGACGAACGGCGTCAGCATTTACGAGAGGAAGGTTCGAGGTAAGATACAGCTGAAAATTGAGCTTCCCATGTAATTGCAGCAACCATATTTCCCATCAATTATCAAACATTTCCTCAAAACGGATTAGTACCCATAAAGAAAGGCTCACAACTGCCATTTCTCAAATAGCAACATACTCTTTTCACATTGTTATGTTGAAAGATGATGAATTATCAGATTACTCGAATGAAAAGATTTGAAGAATTCCGAAAGGAATCGAAGATACGGGATGTTTCATTATGAGTGTTCTCAAAATTGACTATTCTTAATCATAGGCGGCTTGAACCTACGAAAGCTAAACAAAAATTCATATTTAAAAAAAAATAGTGAAAATTTGCGGTACATTCTGAATAATGGAACATTGTGAGTTGTCGAAAAACATTCTACGGCGATGGAGCGAACTTTTTTCTCATTACTCGTATGCTAATCGTAATTGATGGTGGATTCATACAGCAGTTTTAAGATCGTTGTTGGAATAAATATTCCATTAACGAACATTCTTATGACTTCTTACTAGTGACTAAAAACTCATGAATTGGAACTGCTGTATAAATCCACCATAAGAATATACCTGCAGAGTAAAAAAAATGTATTAGATATTTATTCCAATTTCTAACATTTTTCAACAACTAATTTCTGAACGAAAAAAAAGGTATGAAGTAAATTGTTTATTGGTTCTGGTCACTTACTACACTAACAGAAATCAAAGTAATGAAAAAATGATTTACAAGTACTGTTCAAAATGTTCTCCATTATGTTCTCTGCACAAAATTGCACGTCTCACTATTGCTTCCATAACTCCATTTAACTGAGCTTGAGTAATACTTGCAATTGCTTCTCTAAGGCGATGTTCCAAATCCTCCATTGATGTAGGACTAGAAGAGTAAACCTTGTTCTTCAGGTAACCCCATATGAAAAAATCCAGTGGCGTGAGGTCCGGTGACCTCGGAGGCCATCTTGTAGGACCATTCGTGCCAATCCATCGATTTGGGAATGTTTCATTTAGGTAACTGGTTACTATTCGGAAATTATGGGGAGGTGCACCATCCTGCTGGAAATACATATTTTGGTAGACGTCGAGAGGTAAATTCTCCATGAATCCTTCTATTTCGTTTCGTAGAAATCCCAAATAGCGTTGCCCATTCAACATACCATCAAATATTATGGGCCCAATGATTCGAGTTCCTATCAGACCTATCCACACGTTGAATCCAAAGCGTTCCTGAAAATTCTCTTGTCTTATGAGCCTGGGGTTTTCAGTTGCCCAGTATCTGGTGTTGTTTCTATTGAACATACCAAGATTCGTAAATCTTGATTCGTCGGAAAATATAATGTTTCTCGTCATATTCGGGTTCCTTATGTGGTTCTCAAGTAGCCAATTGCAATATTGGACCCTTCTTTGATGATCATTTTCGTAAAGGCGCTGATGTATCTGATATTTATACGGCTTAAACCCATGTTTTTTTAGAATTTTTCGAGCTGATTCTCGTCCATCTGGTAATTCATGTTCGATTTGTCGAAGTGATATGGTGGGATCTACATAAACAACAGCCAAAACATTAGTTTCCGTCTCTGCATCAATAATAAAACTATCCTGATCATGTACATTGTCATCTGGTTCTATCCTGAATTGCCTTTCCAAACGTGCGAAATAGTTTCTACTTGGTTGGCGTTGTCTGAGAGGGAATCGTTCACTATAAAGAATGCAAGCCGCAGTTGCATTTTTTCTACACTCGCCATAAATTAGCAGTAAATCTACTTTTTCATTTCTAGTAAATTTTCGCTCCATCGGAATGTTTTTCAACAAGTTACAATTCTCTTGTATTGAATGAGTAGAACAAATTGTCACTTTGTTGACAAAATATGCTTTTTTGTTTAGCTTTCTTATGTTCAAAGCCGCCTTCGTTGAAGAACATTCAATTTTGGGAACACTTATATTGTATTTCTGGTTCCTTTCGGAATTCTTCAAATCTTTTCATTCGAGTAATCTGATAATTCATCATCTTTCAACATAACAATGTGAAAAGAGTATGTTGCTATTTGAGAAATGGCAGTTGTGAGCCTTTCTTTATGGGTACTAATCCGTTTTGAGGAAATGTTTGATAATTGATGGGAAATATGGTTGCTGCAATTACATGGGAAGCTCGATTTTCAGCTGTATCTTACCTCGAACCTTCCTCTCGTAAATGCTGACGCCGTTCGTCAGTTGTGATGATTTGAGTTTGATGTTCACGGCCAACTTTGTTCGATTGAACAATCAACTGTATCTCCGCCATTTTTCAACCGATTTTCAATTTTGGAGAACAGTGTTATCACAAATTGCGTGTTCTTCCTGATAATGAAAAAAATTGTACAGGGTGTCATTTGAAAAAAAAAGTTTGGGGTCACTTCCGGTTAAACCGGAAGTGGTGAATTTTCGGTTATGGAGTCAAAATATGCGTATTTGAGTAATATATCGACGTGCCAAATTTGAAACCTGTATCTTCAAAACTATAGAAAAATTGGGGGGCGTACCTCACCTCGTGGTCACCCGGTATGAACGAAATTTTTCCAATTCCAGTTGAAATAAGTACTGCTACTGCATTTCTGAATCAAATAAAAATGGTCCAATCGTTGTGTCGTTCACCAAAGTGGGCAACACTGTATTCTCATAATTTCATTAGGTTGGTAATTATAATTAAACGAGTAGTAACACTGATATCAACTCAATTAGAAAAACATCTTACAGGTCAAGCCGTTATAGCCCATAACATGAGATTTTTTGTGTGTGCTCGGAATTCTTGAGACTGCCTACCGCCCTGATGGCATCTAGCAAATAAAAGTAATAAAACCGGTAAATTACTTCACATTCCAAACACAGCCCCCTTTGTGATGTCTACAAATATCACGTTAATAGCGTCTTTTGTTTGGTGAGGAAAAAACCGAGCTCGTCTTTTCATAAACACTGTATAAAATGTTTCGTAAATACTGCAATGTTGGGCATCAAAAAGGGGTAATGTAAATACCAGCGGGGCCCTCAAATGTTATAGTGTTTCTTTAGAGATAAAATGATGAAAAGAGAAAGAGAGAGAGAGATGGAGAGATGTTGGATTGGATGTTATATTTTTTTTTGGGGTACGCTCTGAAATGGAATGCCAAGTATAGTTTTTCTCGATGATCATTAGTATTATAGAAAGTTATGAATTATGGTGTTACGTGAAAAAGCGCAGTTACAATCGCATTATCCCTCAACCTTGGAAGCAGCATTTCAGCAATATCAGGTAAACATTATTATTAACAGATATTTCCATTCCCCTATGTTAGAGATATTTTAATCTGGGCAATTCCCTATCGTCATTTCAACATAATTATTCAGGGAACAAAGAACCACCCCTGGAAAATCAGAAAATTCAAAGTTTGGACTGATCACTTCTAATCTGTTCAGACCTATTCGATTGATCAAAATCTGTTCTGATTTGAACTGGTTCTGCCTAGGACTCGATCAACTATGAACTGAACTCTTTAGATTACGGACTGCAGATGGATCTTCTACATGGATCCGATTAAGACACGAGATTCTGAGACCGACCTCTCAGTTGAAAGTAGTAAAAGCATTCAATAATATCAATATTTGTATTTTCTCAAATCATATAAGAACGTTTTTGCAAAGAAAGAAGGTATTTGATTTTTACATTGAACTAATCGTGTTACTGTAAGGGATTACAATGTAGTGAACCTAACATTCCTACATTCCTGTTCATATACTTAGTTTGTGTATTTTAAGCATCTTGGCAAAATGACCGGAAGTAATTACACTTTGAATAATGAACTCACCTGCATCGATGTCATAATCTTCGTCTGTGGAACAAAGAGACAGATGCCCCGAGGGCATTCTTCACGCACAATTTTCAATTATCCAAAATGCAACGAAAGTTTATCGAGTTTCACACTTTTTCTCACACTTCACACATTTATTATCTTCCATGACTGCTTGTTCAATATTTAATTACGCCTTACTCTGTTTTTCTGAAGCCGATAAAAACCTATAATGTATATGAGAGACAATTCGATGTATGTGAAAGGCTCCTACATTTTGTAATTATATAATTTCATATTGGAACACATTATTCCGGAGCAATTTGCATAAGTACATTAAACATATTAATTTCTTCTTTCATGCCGGTGAAGGCGAGAATCGGTCAAAAATATCTATACGTGCTGTCTCAGTAGGGTTCTAAGATATACAGTGTGGAAACTATAGAATGAGATTATTTCAGGACATATCCAGAAAAAGAAATGAGAAAGATGTCAATTTTTCATGTAAAAGTTTTTGTTCGAGATAAAATATAATGTACCTCTACTCAATCACTCAGTTACATTTTTGAGTGAACATGAAATCAAAAGGATTTCAGTATTTACCTGTACACCAGCCCATTCATCATTATACAGTGTGTTTCACTTCTCATGGAAACACCCCCGTATCTTCTGTAATTTTTGACGAAAAACCATGAAATTTCCAGGATCGATAGATAGTCTAGGGATAAACTCTCTATACGAAAGGGGTCATCCTACGTGATATACACTGCACGCCAGCAACGATGAAACCATCCATTTTTCCGTAAAGTTATATTAGGGGGCAAAATTGGCCAAAAATTCCTTCGGACTCGTGTTCAGGAATCCCAAATAACTAATAATACACCTGTCTCCTGAAAAAATATCAGTTCTGAAAAGTTCTAATCTGTTCCACTTTCCATGGAAATGCCCGCGTGTATAACACGTATGATGTCCGTTTTTGTGCAGTTACTTCATTTCTAGTGTATCTATCTATCCTGAAAATTTCATGGTTCTACGTCGAAAATTACGGAAAATACGGGGGCGTTTCCATGAGAAGTGGATTTTTCAGACCTGAAAATTTTTTAGTAGACAGGTGTATTAGTACTAATTTGGGGAACCTAAACACGAATCCGAAAGAATTTCGAACTAATTTTGCCCCCTAATATAACTTTCCGGAAAAAGGGTTGTTCCATCGCTGTTGGCGTGGAGTGTATTTCACGTAGGATGATAGTGAAGTGCATTTCTAGTTTATCTATCGATCTTGGAAATTTCATGGTTCTACATTGAAAATTACGGAGGATACGGGGGTGTTTCCATGAGAAGTGAAACACACTGTATATTCATCTGAATCATCTTGAAAATTATGTGAAATATAATCCTTAGTATTCAACGTCTTGTTAGGAAGATCAGCTTTGTTTCGAAAACGAGTACTTACTACTGCGATATCCATAAGGAGATTCACACAATATTTTATACTTATATGAACACATGCAGTTAGACGCTCTGTAATCTAAACACGTTTAAAACTTCTCAGTATCAAGAATCAAACTACATAGCGAAGGAACACACATTCACCCATTACAGTACTTGTACATAACATTAAATTAATATGGATTATGTTGGAGAGGTGCATATGAATGGGATTTTAGACTGAATGGCTGACAGTTCTTTGAAACTCAAATAATTATATATTCCTCTTGAATGAATATTGTCGCTTATTGTAATTCTGTAAGTCAATGGCACGAGAATGACCATTTCTTTGTTCTTGTTTATAGATGAAACCAAATAATATTATTGAAGCATAGATTAACTGATTGAAAAAGTATGTTTGGTTAGTGCCCCAATAGTTCAATCTGTCGATTTTCGTTATAAAAAGTAAGTCCCAGTTGAAGTGGCGCAACCCAAATAAGTATTTGAAGAAAATCCGTGATTCAATGAAAATCAATTTAATCGAAATAAATTACGACAGGTTTGAATTGATAAAGTATTCAGATAATGATTGAAACCTCTGATTCTAGTCCATAGTCTGACAGAAAAAATCAGCTTTCCTGAACAATATACACGACAGACATTGAATTGGATCTAATAGACGTATGCACAGTTCCTCCACAGAGCATGACCTCTATCAAGCAGCACAACCTCAATTGATATGGAATGGACGTATAACTACTTATTAAAAAATTTGAGGTATATGCCTTGTTACTAGTTCGGACGAAATCAACGAGCTTGTAAGCAGAGTATAATCGACAGGAGCTAGTTGACGGGAAGTGAAATAAATAGCTCTCGGTACGAAATAAAACACCAAGGTTTTGAGGGACACTTTTGACAATGAACCTCACATGATTTTTCCATGAAAGGGTACTGCTGACGGTATTACCGATAATCGGAACAGGGGACTTCATTGGAATGAAGACTCCTGAAGTAATGGCATTGGCCGAGTTTTCAAGAAAATGACATGCTTGTGTTTTGTTCGCAATGAATTCCATCAAGTTGTCGGATCCCACTTCTTGAAATTTGGCTAAGTCAATATTTAACATTCTTTTCTGGTTTCACAGACTATTATCATCCGCAAAGCTGTGTACTGAACATTATGTAGTTTGTAAAAGTCATTGATGTGAAGTAGAATCAGTGTTGGTGCTAGTATGGATTCCATCAACCATCACGTGAAGTCATATGTCCAATAAGAAGGTAGTTAGCAAGAAACACAACTGGAAAACAAATCACAAGCCAAGACTTCCTGGTGCCAAGTGCGATCAAACACTTTGGAAATTTCTAATGCACTTGCCAGAAATTCATCATATTTTTCATTACATATACCTGCCATTTATATAACACATATTCAAACAGGTCATCAGCTCATTTCTGATGACGGAAACCATATTGTAGGTGATTCACAATTATTCCTGGGATTTTTAGAGATTTCATGAGCTTGATGTTGATGATTTTTTCCATGTCTTTCGATCTGATAGCAGTACCAAAGATTTATAGTTGTTGGATAGACCTTTTTTCTTTTCATGGGGTTGGTTGCTATTTTCCCGTTGAACGGAAATGCTCCCAAATCATAAAAAAAGTTTAAAAGCTTGCAAAAAACTGGTCCTGGTTCGGAAACACATTTCTCGAGAATGGTCAACGAAATTACGCCACAAAAACTAGCTTTGTTGGTGTTAAAAGACCTAGCTGAATGCATCTGATATTTCATTGAATACAGATAATCTCAGTCATATAACTGTAAACAGAAAATATTAATTAAATCGAACAGGGTGGCAATTATTGAGCTTTTTTTTTTCAAAAATGATGAATTTGGGAATTGGGTCGCGAAGTTGTGTGTCCTTCGGACGAATGTTTTAGTGAATCGCCACAACTACCGTTACTGGGCTGATACCAATCCAAGGATTTTTCATAAGCCACACACGCAATACCTCCAGGAGTTAAACGTGTGGCTGGTATTTTTAGAAATTCCATTCTAGGACCATTTTTACTTCCTGGAAATTTAACAGGCGATATGTACTTGGATTTACTACAAAATGACATCGACCCAGCTCTAACAAATATCATGGTGAACGATCCGGCATAAAATGAACAAATACTGATTTTCCAACAAGACGGAGCTCCTTCGCATTACTCCCAAATTATTCTCAATCATTTAAATGACACGTTTTCAGGACGATGGATAGGACAACGGGGCCTAACTGAATGGCCACCTCGGTCACCCGACTTGAGCCATTTAGATTTTTTTTGCGGGGACACATTCGCATTGTTTACAAAATACAACCAGACACATTAGAAGAGCAAAGAAGAACGTATGTCGCGAAGTGACACTGCAAATGCTCCAGAATGTTGGACAACTTTTTGAAAATAACTTGTACCACTATATTCAGGTGGGTCAAACTTCAATGAGAGTATTTTAGCTGAAGATAGGTAAAGGTAAATTTATCGAGTTCCGCCTTATATAGAAGTAAAGAAGTGACTCAACTTATTTTCAAAACTCAATTCAGATAGTTTTGTCTCCTGAAGAAGAATCCGAAGAAAATGCAAGGGTAACCCAATTACTTTTTGAGTTATGGCCCTCTAATTATGGAAAATGGATTATTTCCACACGTTCGTACAAAGTGAAGAATTTGAGGCAAATATCTGAGAGAAATCCACCACTTTCACATACAAATATTGAATTACATCTGTCATCCATTTGTGCAATGTTCCTCAAGGACACAATTGCAAGTGCTAACTCTACTAAAACAATTGAATACTTATCTCCATTCCATCTGCATACATGTATGTTTCTATTGCTATCGATTGAACAACAATATCAAAAAGCTTTATTATCTTCCACTACGAATGAAGCCGCGTCTTACAATAAGTTAGTCACAGTACCTCCTGCGGCGAAGCAAGTATCTCTCCCCGGTTGCACATAATCCAGAAAGAGAGAATGTATCAAATCGAACAAAGTTCGAAGGTGTGCCGAACAGTCTCGAATAAATGAATCAAATTATTTTGACAAAGCCGAAATATCCTTCCTGAGAAATACTCTTCCTAGAGGATGGTATCTCGACCGTTTCAATCGAATTGAAACTGCGATTCACGAGTCAGTCGCTGTTCCTTTTCTGGAACAGACCAACTACTAAGACTATGTCCGAATACACTGCAAGCACATTGCCTGCCGCTGTATAATCAGTTGGAATATACAGTTCTGACTGTTGTACAAAACACGCAATTTTTTTTTCCGTTTCTCTTTCAATCGCAACGCTCGCTATACTCTGTGATTAAAATATTCTCGTCGGACTGGATCTTGTCTGATATGGTATCTTGTTGACAAATGTAGTTAGATACTAATAAGGCATAAGATTGAAGATTTGAAAGATACGAGCAGACTTCCGACTCGTCATTATGGCGAGTGTTTGACATTGAAAATGTAAAAAAAAACGATTCTAATTATTTTGATATTAATGAAAAACAAAAATGTCGGAAAGGATAAGAAGTTATTGTATACTCTTTTGAATGATTGTTTAATGACCATGGAGGTGGTCGTCGTGACAAGGTGATAATTGGGTACACAATTTTGTTTTTTTTTTCTTGTGGAATCGTGCGTATAGGAACTTATATCAAGTTTATGATTATAATTGGAAGCATAAAAATGAGAGACTAGTTATTCTTTCATTCAACGTGGAATTACTGGAATTATTTATTGTCAATGTATAGATTTCGTTTACGATGTATCTTATGAAAATTTCAATGGCAATACCTGTATGTTTCTGTAGATGAAACAGATTTAATCTATATCAATTTCTGTGATACTTAGTAGTTCATCTCTAAAAACTATGGTTCTGTAGTAGAATAGGCTGAAACTAAGGGTTCAAAACATATTTGCTATCAAGTTTTTCTTATAACCTCCCTAGGGCTTGGATTAAGGGAACAGTTTTATTTATTAATTTTTCAGTGAGTGCATAGAGCCAATAATATTCACTGAGAATGTTTGTTGTTATCATGGTGATATTGATATTGTTTCTGATTAGGTTAACATGTGACAATATGAAAATTGTTAAAAAACAAGTTAGGTCTCAGAGTTGGTTAATATTTGAGATTCAGAGTCCTCTATCCAAGGGTTACTCCATTTTGACTCCAATCGACAAAATAATATTTCGGAGAAACGTTTTTACAAACAATCTCTTACTCCAAATTAGCACTCATCTTGATTCATATTTCAATAAGAAATGTTATCAAATGCCTGAAATGAGATGTTCATCCGAGATTAGGGAGAAATCATAAAACAGGAGTGATCTTTTCCAAGTTAAAAAAAATCGGATATTTATGGATAACTTGCACAATTACAGAATGTTAGTTTGACAATTGAAATCCGATCGCGAAGCTGGAAAAATATCCATTTGAAGTGTTGAGGGAGTTTGAGATACAACCCGACTATTTTGAATTAATTTGAACAACGTAAACAACATTTTATTTCAATAGATAAAGCACCGAACCAACTTTTCAATGATATAGTTTTCCAATACTTCAATTTTGAAACATGTTCCTTCGCTATTTTTTCGCATAATTTTGTACGTAAACTCAATCACTGGATATTCGAAAAAAAAAAACAGATTTTGCCAACACGACATGAACACATCAAACAAAATCTAATCTGATGCATATTCATTGATTTTATTGTTCAAATACGTGAAAGATTAATGGAGACTTAATATTTCTCCAATGAGTGAATTCATCAAGTACTGAATAATGTTATTTTAACTGCCTCTTCTAACCGTTTAGCGATTGATAAACTTGGTTCAACTTGATTGATATTAGCTGTATTATTACAAATTCCAACCCAAGCTTTAATTTCATTTTATATTTGATATCATAGACGTAGTTCAATCAAAGCTTCAACCTTGATTTTCTCAGTGTTGTTTTCGTGTCAATTTTGTTATCTGAGTGTTCAAATCTGAAATTTCTGATTGATTCTTTATAACCTCTCGTGTCATATTGATAATGAAGGTGTGACCAAACTGATAGTATGCGAGCCCTCGTTCAAAATGTGAAGTGATAACCAGTAAGTTGTAACTTTGTATACTGTTTAAGTGTGCCAAGTCTGACAAGATGTCAGCAGAGAGGAAACCTTGAAAGTGATGAGTTTCCCTCTGTCGTCAAATCGACATCTATGGAGTGTCGGACTGCTGTAGATCCTTATTAATTTTGTCAAAAATCTCATTTAATTTTTGTATTTTCCCAGAAAAATCAGATTGCTGCCTGTCGCCAACCTAAGTAGTGATATCGACACGTTCAGAGTGAGGGACAACCTAGAAGTACCGAACATTTTCGTCTGATTTTTCTAGGAGAATACAATAGTTTAATGAGATTTTCAATGGCACCATTGTCCGACAAAATTATTCGTATAGGCTGAGATATATGACAATCTTATCAACGGAAATAACTAGCTGATATCGGTACTGATATTGAATCATTTCTGTCCTCAGTGTCGGATCAGATCAAATCGACTATGGTGTCCGATATCTTGGCACATTTCAATGCTGTCTGTTATGACCTACTCTATAGCTGTGACAAGAGCAAGCTCCCAAAAAATGGCCTGTAGCAATGCCTGAATCTTATAAAATTCTACTGCTTGATCACAAGAAATATCTACTTGTAGTGGTATATTTCTTGATGAACAATGCACAAGTATCTGTCAGATGTAGTTCTGTGTCAATCACGCTATTACCAAGGTCATTATTCGTTCTCTGCAAAATATTTCCCTTATCTACATCTCACCTTGTGAAGATTATTGTGCAATCATCTCGAAAATTATTCAGCTTCATTTTATCAATCCTGGACAGGATTTCATGATCTTTATATCCAGGAATTATGGTGTTATGGCAAAGTAACATCTGTGACATTGAAGTAACCATTATTCAGATAAACTAGTGCAATTAAAGCTTGCATTCACTTGAGATTTACGATGTGATAAATGTTGAGTTGAGTTTTATGAGAATATGAATACAGAGATCATGATTCCTGATATTCAGGAGAGAAGTACATCAGCTTCCTAAAATACATTGGAAGGATATCACTTCTTTCATTAAAGTCCAACGCAAGAAGTATATATTACCGTCATTGACTATATAGAATTAGTTTGATAATTTTCCTCATATTATATAAACCAATCAAATGCCATAATTTTCTTATTTCTAACCAATGAAAACAGGACTTTTTGAAAACACTTCCTCCGGCCCGTGGTATTTTCAAAACGGTGTTTCGCTTCTAGCTTGTGTATACATTTGCATAGTTACGACAATCACGATAAATATAGAAACGTCAGTTTGACGGTTCAACTCTTCAACTGACATTAATAATACATGATGAACCGTTCCTGCAATATGCATTTAGTCCATAATAATTTAATGTATTCGTGAAATTGTCTAATCGAATATCTCTTCAAAATGCAGAATTTTCAAAATACTTTCACCTTGCCAGTCGCTCAAACTGTGTTGCTATACAAAACACCACTCACTTGCTCGAGTGGTTTCTAAGCAACACAGTTTTTGTGACAGCAAGGGAATAGTTATTTGTTTTACTAGGCATAAAAGCACAAGATTTAATGCCGCGGCTGGTGTTTCATAGCCGAGCGTAGCGAGGCTATGAAACCAGCCAAGGCATTAAATCTGCTTTTCTGTCGTGTGAAACATATACTTTTTTCTTCAAATTTGTTCCAATTCCACGCAAAATCGACTTTTTCATATTTAAATTGCGTTTCATTATCAATATCCAAATAACTAAATTATTTCATCAAAGGTAACTGGGCCCTGCGTTACTATGTTTACCGCTGTTGAATTTGTTTGTTTACCGTTTACTTTGTCATTGTCAATTTTAATAACCAGTTTGATTTAAATTATTACTTGGAAGGTTGCCTAGCAACGAACTTTTTCTGCCTAGGCATTAAAAGTACAACTTCTAAGCCTGCCAAGTGTCATTAAAAGGCCGCTTTTAATGTAATTTGGAGAAAAAAGTATTTTTTGAAAATTCAGCATTTTGTCGGGATATTACTACTAAAAATGCACGTCTTTTTCCATAAAACCACGGTTTCCATTTCAAGTCAGGAAAAACTGAATAACGTTGAATCCTTGCCCACTTACCTCCCCAATCATGTCTACTCTGCACTACTTCTTCTTCAAATAATATTATAGTTCATTCATAAGTATATTGTCGTTGATCTATCTTACCAAAAACCACCTGATTTTTCTTTTATTGGATGTATTCATTTCGACTAAAAAGCAGACATTGAATAAAATTGCTCGATCGATCGAAATTTTTTTGGTGTTACTTTCTCGTAAAAATAGTGATGGGCAAAATTAATTAAAAAAAAATTAAGGTATCCCAAAAAAAGTGTTGTGTTTTTACTCTTTATAACAGTCTTATTCATTTCGCACCAAGCTTGAAAAATTTTGCATCGGAGACGTCACATCATAAAAATAAGTTGTTCAATTTTTAAATAATAGGCACATTTTATGGAATAAAAAATATTGTTTTGGGCTGGTTGTACAAAACAAGTTCACCAACGGTTCAACTAAACTGAGTTTAGTTACTAAAGCCAATTTTATTGGCTAAACTGAGGAGAGTATTCGTTTGTTTTGTACAACCCGCCCTTAATAATCTATATATTTTGTTCTTTCAAGAATAATTCTTTGGCAAACGTAGAATATTTTTGACACATCCTATGATTCGATAGTTCTATCCTTGTATAACTTCTATAATAATTATGTTCATATTTTATTCTTGAAGCTGAAAAACCCCTAAACCAGCTAATATTTATTATCACGCTGCATCTCATTGAATCGCAAAGAAAAAAATTATTCACCTCTGAGCGAAGTGACTTTTTTCAAAAACTCCCGACGAGTCCATCTCGCGAAAAACCCCACCGCTCACAATTTCCATTCACCCATGTTCACGCACTTAGATCAAAGTCCAAAATCGCCCGCGCAATCTGCCGACGAAAACCGACTTTTGCATCTAGATTCTCAGACAGACTAAAAAGTCGTCCGACTTTGTTACGGAAGCGCTGTCTTCGGAGAGGACGAAAATAGTTCTTTGCCTCGAGTCAGCAACCGTTTGACTGACCGCCGATGCACTTTCAGTGCATAATATCCATTGCACTTGTGTCCACGGTACACGGTGTGGTAGGAAGAAATCCAGTCTGGTGGAAGGGCATAGCTCGAGGTGTAGTTGAAGGGTTTCCCTTCTTTCGATGGATGGTGGTTTCGCTGAATATTCAGGTGATCGAGTTACTTCCCATGAGGATCCATTGTTGTAACCAATTTTCAGTTGGGGAGACACCTGATGAGATGTTATTCACTACTATCACCCGAACATTTTTTTCTATCATTTCGGGTGTTAAAGACAAGATCCAACCCCAATACATTAGCCATCAGCAAGTATGCGATAGGAAACAATTACTACTTTGGTAATTCAAAGACGGGCATTTACAAGTTTTATCATTCTAAAAGTTGAGAATAAAACCGTAGAGAAAAATATGGAACCTTTAGTAAACAAGCGAAGAAGATAATTAGGCAAAATAAAAGAGAATGGATAGACGAGAATATGCACGATATTGAGAAAAAAGGCGATAATAGAAATTCATAAAGCATCAGTAGAAGAAGAAAAAGAACAAAAATTGCAGAAGTAAACCCAACCGAATAGAGAATGAAGAAGAGACAGTTATACCTATAATAGAGTATAACAAATGAAAACAAGTTTGGATGCTATACTACCACGATTTAGGGATAAACAGATAGTAACAGAAGAAGACGAAAAAGGAAGAGATAAAGAAGGAATTGTCTTAAATGGACCCATCAGGGAGGAGTTATAAATGGTAAAAGCGCAATATAAAACTGGTAAATGGTCAAGAAGAGATGAAATTATCATCGAACTCATGGAGGCCATGAGTTGAAGAAGAGGATATTGAATTAACACTAATGAAGAATATATAGACTGAGAAAAAATGCCATAGGAATGTGAGACAGCACAAATTAACGTAAAAAATACTTCAAAAAAACTTTTTGTTTTCTTCATTTACATAATTACCTGTGACCACATTTATTCTCTTGATAATGTTTTTTATTATACACATAAAATATTTCAACGAAACAAAATGATGAGTTCCATAACATACAAAATTCATTTTCTCTTTCCAGCGCATGTAAATAGAATAAATTTTCAAGATGTTAACCTATTTTAACCCTAGCGTTTGAATTTTTTCAGATATCTGCCTTAATAGGTGTTCCAGGTTTCAAAAAATTTCCAAATTTCTACTCGTTATCCATCTACCCTATTGGGGCCAAGGTGGTAATATTTATGGAAATTGTTTTATTTGACTATTTGATGTTTTTCACTATATCAACGGATTGTTTCAATAATTTTATTTTGTAAGATTTTGCAACTTTTCCCAGTAGTTTTTCTGTCCCAAATCGATAAATGTTTTCGAAATTTCCACTTGTACTTTATCTATCCTACGAGAAGGTGAGGTAGGGGGAGTGGAATTTTCAAACAAAATTATTTTACGGTCAGTTATTTATATCATTATTCAATTGCAATTTCGCGAGTTGTCGCAATATCTTTATAAAACGAGAGGAAGGTTCGGGGGATCGAATTTTTTATTTAGCTTCACTTATATGTATGTATGTATGCAACCGACCCCTTTAAACGGACAGAATTTATTGAAAAGTACACTTATCAGGAACCGGTGACAATACAATAATTCGATGAGGTCGCCTCATTATCCTGATCAGGATTGCCAGAATTAAATAATTCTCGTTTAAACTCTGCGTGAGAGCCTTCGCCATAATTTAAAAAATCCGCGTCGTGAATGAGTAATAATGCTCCGTCGTTTTTTTTCAGGCTCTCCGATAAAAAAAAAATTACAAATAAATTGAGACCTAAAAAGTGAAGAATTAAATATAGTTTGAAAAACTAAAAAACACGCATTAATAATACATTGCACTCATCTGTCATTCTACTTCAACGTGCTGTTATTATGATAAACATAAACGTTCACACCCACTACATATTCAGCAGATCTTCTGTGAGATTGGCCATACGTTTTAAACAGCTACATATTTTATATTATTTTGTATTAATGTTACCAGTCAGAGTTGAACAAACAATGCCTTCCCGAGAATAACTCCATAATCAAAACCGATTCGCTATGTTCTAAACCGTCTACCTGCATAGAGCTAACTATCTGTACTATGAACACACCTCGTGATAACATACGCGCTCATGGCTACTATTATTTTGATTTTTATAATGCAACTGTGGTTATATGAATGTCAGTAAAAATTTAATTCTGACAATTACAGAACTGAAAGTTTTAAAATGAGAATATTAATGGAAAACTAGATGTTGGTGATGAAATCGATAGAAATATTTATTTAAATTGCGTATTTCATTTTCCTTCACCTAGGGCCGCACCTTAATAAATAATTTTTTGCTTTTTGCATGAACGTAGAAAAAATGTTGTATGCATCGTGCAAAAAATGTTTATTGCACTCGACGTGTTGACAATTTCACGTCGAGTGCAATTAACGCTTACTTTTTGCACTTGTTTAGTTCAATATGTTATGAAAGCGTGTTTTTTAAACTATATTTCATTATTGGTTAGTTCTAGCATCATAATATCCAGATAATTATTTTTTTCTGTTTTAATCCTTTTTGATGGCGAATTAACTGAAGACGAAAATTATCAGGAATATGAGTGAATATTTTATTTTGATGGATTGACCCCTCTCAACTCCAGATGTTCCTACTGTCCAACTGGAGAACAGTTGAAGATAGATCAATTATTATTATACGGACTCCAGTCGATTTTTTGTGATTTAATTGGTATTATAAAATATACTCTGTGAATTCTAAGATAATCGGGGGAAAAAAATATACTCGAAAAACGTATAGACCCCTCAAATTCATGAAAGATACAGAATCATGAGATTGACTTGAAATTCGTGCTGTACTGTGCGCGCGTGAATTATGTAAACATAAAGATATTTTTGACACCCCGTAACATATAATGACAAATTTTGTATATTAGATCGACCGCCGACTTTAACTTTGGTATTTTTGACGTTGCCGAATGTTTCTGAAATATACGAACAATATGTTTATTTTCTAAATGGGACAACCTTACAGTTTGGTATTGCCGATGCAGCATACATACTGTTAATGATCAATATTGACCATTAATTTTAAGAAATCAGGAAAATCCATTTTATTGAAACCGTTGATATAAACATAAAAATGAAATGAAATGGGACGCTTGATTTGTCAAAGCTTTGAAATGTCTTGGCAGAAATTGTTTCATTGTATCCTTGTCAAGAGTATCTTCATGTTTCCAGACTTTATACGCTTGCACTGTATATGTATATACGCAAAATTCCTTGTTGATTCCAAATATATATGATTTGATTATGTTCAGTTACAAGGTTCAGAATAAAAAATTGAATAAACTTCGAACATTTTCTCGGTAAATAAAATTTATGAAAGTTATCATTTTTCATTTTTCAAAAATCGCAAACGTCCCTCAAATGTTACCCGACGAGCTGATTGTTATTTTGTTTTCAATGTCAGAACTCCTAATCGATTTTCAAACTAGTATCTTTCTTTTCACTGCATAATTATCAAGTAAAGTTGTTGTAACTGATAGGAATATCAACTTAATATCTCTGTAAATTATCCAAGGAATCCTCAAATAATACTGATGGAATTTCCGAAACGACACGACGTACACTAATTCTTGCACACTCTATTCTTAGTTTTCCGTTTCTCATGCAAACATTCAAATAACATGCCTATAAATCAACAGGATGATACCTTAACACAAGGTCTTACTATATATCTGTCAAACGGACGTTGTCCCGATATCTAAATGCATCAGACAGAACCGTCTTCGAATAAATGGTAGAGAAAGTTGTAGACCTGATCAATTCCGAAAAAAAAAAGTTTACTTTAGAGTGGAGCCACTTGCAAATACGGGACAATTCGAAAACTCTTGTGGCGGCATTGAAAAACTTTTTATATTTTGTGTCCTACGCAAAGGAAAATCCTCTAACACTGAATTTTCTAAATGTATACAGGGTGTTAGATAAACATGGGGCATTAATTCAAGGAGTTATTCCTAATCCTATTCCAAGAGTATTTCTTGCATTGCGAACAAAATTCGCGACAACCATATTCGATATTTGTTGAAATGGCTTGACCCGATCACCGGATTTGAACCCCTTGAATTATTTCGTCTGGGGATATTAGTTTACGCTGCAACATTGGCGAATTTGGATGATTGGCGAAATTTTAGAAACGTCCCTATGGTGCGATTAAAAAATTTTGGCAGTCCATGACGAGAATATTGAATACTTGGATCCAGGCTGGAGGGAATCATTTTGAACATTTATTGTAGATCACGCAATTCCAAATCTACTTTCTTATAATAAAATATTGTTAATGCAAATTTTGTTCGCCCTGTATCACCGAAAAAAGCTGTTTTTCAAAAATTATTTGGGACCAAATATTCTTAGAATAGGACAAGGAATAACCCCTTAAATTTTTGACGCGTGTTTACCTCACACCCTGTATAAATTAATATCGAAAATATAGTTGCGGGTCTAGATTTTACGATGTTATTAGTTTTCCTAAGATTTTTGAGAAATTTCTGCAGCGATGTAGGTTATGAGGTCACTTAGGCGCAAGATAAAATTGCTCGGTACATTTCAAAAACTATGTGATAGGTCTTGATAAAATAAATAAGTACTCTTTTTTGCAAAGATGTATGAATAAATAATTCACTGTCAAGATAGAAGATGTTGAAAAATTGATATTTAAAAATCAATACCCTGTTCACCTTCGTCTTGTCTCTAGTCGAAGGTTTTCAGATGCAAGAACTTCGAAACACTGGCGTATGCAGATAGTCATCCCCACATAAAATCACGCTGCACAAAAGTCTGTCTCCGAATTAGCCAGGATAGTGGTTGTTTTTTTGTAAGATACTTCCTAATTTTTTTCACTTTGTGGAAATGTTTGGAAAGAAGGGTAATCCACCAACGTAGAAATTATTCGTATCATGTATTCGTTACTCTACCATTAACTTTTCTGAACTCACTCAAACTGTAAGAACTACAGCAATCACAAACCGGTGTGTGAAAAATTCTCTGAGAAAGGATGTATCAAACATCAATAGATCAAACACATAATCCACTGGTTATATGGTCAACAATGAAACAGTTATTGTCTCAGAGAGCAATACGTTTCTTGGAACTTTACGTAGACAGTAACATGTACTGGAAGAACAAGTATTGACTCCATGTGTGAAAAGATAAACAGTGGTTATTTGCCATCCTACAGATTAAAATTGTGTTCATTCACTCACACATATATATATCTCTTACGTATATAATACATAATATTAGTATCTGATAGGAATACCAAAATTATACTATGCGAAACTCTATTTTTATCGACATTAAATTTTGATGGCTCACTCTACGATCCCTGTTTGACAAAAATGCATCAATGATCAATAGAGAAGATTCACATTTCTTTCTCACAACTCATCTGTATGGAGAAGTTGGAGCACTTTGGCTAAATATGGCAGAACAAATGCAATTACATACCACGCGTTATTTTTCTATTTTCTCTTTTGTTGCTTTTGTTTCATTTACCTTCATTTCCATAGAATGTTGAGCTATATTGAAGTTAAGTGGTAATACAAATCAACGATATTTCATCATATATTTTGAACTTTCATGGCAATTATATAATTTAAGTAAATTGTACTCTGGTTCCTAGCATGAAAAATGAAGATCTATCATTATTATATACGTCCCAGAGAAAAGACGCTCATCATCATCAAATTCAACAGAAGATTCATTATTCTTTCTATTGCTCACTCTCAGACCTGAAAGAAATTCACTAATGTCCTCGATCCCTCCCTGTTCAATCATCACTGCGGAGTATTCATGTCGCCAGACGTCTTTTTATAGATTCTCCCCTGTGTACAGACACAATTACCAATTAGGCAAGACTTGATATGAATTCGCACCTCATTCATTGTTCTAATTCATCACTTCTGGTGACACGTGTTAATGATAATTAGGAATAACTAGGAAGTAATCAAAACCGTTTCGCTAGACAAACCGACGGATGATGTTTTCTCTTGACTATGAAATAATTTGATTTATTCCTACGCTATTCTGAATGTTTGATTAATTACATTGAATGGTTTATGTGAGTGAAATGTGCTCGAGAAAAAGGTGTTCACGCTGGTAAATTCCAGCAATTTACAACAATTAGTGTCTGTCAGGTTTGATTGAAGGAATTTTATTCAAAACCAATTTTTTCTTTAGGGGCATTATGAGGTTTTTTCTGGTCTGGACTTATCGGCCGACTTTTTGCAATTTTCTCTATGAAAGAAAGCATAGTGTGGGTATAAAGGCGGTCACTCCGGTAAATCGATCAACTATTATCGGGTCAAAATTTAGTAGTTTACCATAGTAAATTGGGAACATCTGGCCAAAACATTTTCAAGCACTTCCGGTTACACCGTATTCCAAATGGTCCCCCCAGTATATTATAATTTTTTTATATTCTATAGAAAATTCTGAACATATTTCTTGGATAATGTCGTATACCCAAATCCCACCGTTTTCGTTTTAAGTTGAAAATTAGGCATGCAATTCAAAAAATATTTTTTCCAACATCCTCTTCGAAAATTGACTTTTCCTCCCTAGTTTTGGGGTTGTAAGTGACACTTTTCCTTCCCAGAACTTCAATAAAGTCTGAAATGAATCTTTATTTCAGTATTTTCATTATATTTTATGTCTCCTCCCTTATTTGCTAGGAGAACTATGTCTAGTATATTGTTCTGGATTTTGTAACTCTAAATATTTGGCTACGTTAATAGCTATTTAATCAAGTAGTGTATTAATGAAGGCGATTAATGATCGAGATATTTTTAAGTATTGGTCATTTTGGTGCTTCCATAATAAACTTATTGGTAGATTTTCTAATAACTAATATACAAACAAGCTTTTGAAAAAATTCTGCTACTTACGTAGTCTGGTTTCCTGGACAAAAATACAAATGTAATTTTTAGCGTCCTCAAGGAGTTTTGGATATATGAGCCTATTTTTGAGTGATGACTACTATTTTCTAGCACACATTCCTATCGCGAAAAAAAACAGTAAAAACACTAATAATTCTTCCTTCTTATCACTAGCAGTATCTGAGCACCCGATTAACCTGTTTAACAATTTTCCTTCATTGAAAACGGAACTTTCGATGAAAAAACTCAGCCTTCTTTTATGACCATATGAACATCACATCTAGGCAAAATATTTAGTGAATTTTATATGTCCACCAATTTGTTGCAAATTATTTGGCAATTAATACGGTAATACAAAAATATTTTAAAATATATAACGATTCAAGGGAAAAGAAATAAATATCTGTGCTAAAACGGCTTGAAATGAAATATGCAAAATTTTATCTTCGAGTGTATAACCGAGACAACAAAATCCATTCAGAAAACAAGTTGGTGAACTTTTTGATATACTGGCGACACTGATAAATACTTTGATTCCAATCATTTTCTCTTCTTTTTCATGATAAATATTCCAATGACTTCCTCTTCTAATCTTCCTCCTACAAATTGTAATATAAATAGCAGCTACTCCGTTTAATTTTCTCGTAAACTAGGTAATGATAGTCCTTGATAAAGCAACTATAGTTGTCTTACTTAGAAAGTGCCCGAGGACACAAAAGCAGGGCGTTGAGTAGCTGCCAACTAAATCATCTCCGCAACCGCTTCAAGATTTACGGGACTAGAGTAGCACCAGAAATGACAAAGTGAAAATGAAATTTATTCGAGATATATTCGTTCCTAAACGAGGCTATTTGATATGCACAGGAGCGGACCAATTTGCTCGGGGGTAGGATGTGTTATAGTGAAATTATAAATGCATCAAAACGAACAATTTGAATGTGAAAATCATAACATTGCAGAAATGGCACTTAGACCTTATAGAAGTTATATTCTTCAATCAGCAAATAAGACCTTGAGTTTATAAGTATGAATTATGTTTCTATGGAAACAGGCACTTTTTCAAATTCCTGGAAATGCGCCAGGGTATCACCTATTCCAAAAATGTAATACTTACTGCTACTGATAATAAAAAAATAACTCGCCTGATACCACTGGATCATAGTAAAGCATTTGATATATTGGACCCAACAATACTTTGTGATAAGCTGAGATACTTTGGTTTGTCAGGTTCTGCCGTTAAAATGATGAAAGACTACTTCAGGAATCGTACACAGTATGTCACTTCTGAAGGAACGGTATCAAATTATCTTCCGATCACCAAAGGGGTCCCACAGGGCTCTATACTTGGACCTCTATTATTCGCAGTTTATATCTCAGATTTATACTCTCATCTAGCTAACTGTCTAACGCATCTGTGAGCAGATGATACACAGTTGTATTTCAGTTTGGATCATGAAAAACTAAGAGAGTATTAAATTTATAATGAACTAAAAACTTGACAAAAATTTTCATGAATCTACCGTACATGGATTAAAGTTGAATCCATAGAAATCTAAAGCTATAATAGTCGGCCCGAAAGCAAAGAAAGATGAAATACAATCGATTAGTAATTTCCAGATACAAGGCACGCCAATTCCCACTGTTAACGAATGTAAAATGTTGGGTCTATTATTGAAAAAAGAGATGAGATTTGAAAAACACTTCAAGAATACATGCAGAGTTCCTTATGATACCCTGTGAAGTCTTTTTTTTTGAGAACATTTGATTACAATGCATTGAAACTATAAATAAATATGTGGTTCATTGATCATATCTGAGTTATCCTACTGAGACGCTACATACGGTCCAGCTCTGAATCAAACAAGTATTTTCCGTTTAAAAATAGTTCAACATTCCTGCATGCATCTTCTCCTTTACAATAAAAAAAAATACGATCACAATAGCCATATATACAAAAATGTTAGAGGAATTACGCTAATAAATCTAAGAAAATTACATTTGCTCTCTCTCTCTCTCTAACACACAAAGTTTTGATTCATAAAGAGCCTTTTACTTATTTGATATGAAAAAGCGTTTCGAAAATGTCAATAGCTTAAGAACTAGAAATAGACAAACTTTAGTTGTGTCAAAATATTCTACGGCAATTTTCAGAAGAAGTTTTCAGTAAAATGCTATTGTTTTCTACAATACATTGCCAAATGGTCTGAAAAATTACTCACTACTCAATAAAAAAAAACCTGAAATCAATTTCAAGACAGTTTGAGTCATTGACGAACCACTGCTCTGCACAACGTAACATGATAAAATTCAGTTGCATTATTTTCGTCTATATATTTAATAAATTTCATCGTATCAGTTAAATTCTTCATTGATACGATCAGGATTTATATCATTTTATCTTTAGTCTACATTTCCGCACAAACATTTCGACGCGTGACCTTGAAGTGTACCAAAAATTGCAGTATCGAACTGAGAATCTCTTATACAGATTAGCATGGGAAAATGGTTGAAAAATATCTAGTACTATACTAGCACCTTAACTCACTGTCGAAATTCTTCTTACTAACTTCGCAGGATTTTTTTTGTGGAAACCAATACATTTAAAAAAATCAATGAAGAATAAAAACAGTGGTTTTTGAAAAAAAATTGGAAAGAGTACACACATGAGTCAGAAAGGGCAATAAAATGTGTGCGAAACACTTCCCATGGTACAAAAAACACTGCCGCAGACAAATTGTGTGAGCATGCGATTGATAGCTAAGTTGTTGATTCTTAGATGAAAAGATCGCTACCACGTTAGTTATACTTGGTTCGTACTTCTCCAGAAGGATAGTCTAGTCTTAGAGTACAGGCAAACACCACTTTTCTGAATCTGAATCGAGAATGGACTTCTTAACCGGGAAAAAATTATTTGGACTCTGTTGATGAAGGAGTTTGGTTGTTACCATTAGGGTCAGAATGTAGTCATGGTGTTAGAGCGTTTGCCTCTTACCCAGGCGGCTCGGGTTTTGAGGGATTTTCTTTGAAAACCTGTGTAATTTGATTAAAACAAATTTTACAATTTTCTTATATCAGATTTTTTTTCACGAAAAGATTTCGTCGATCTCTGTAACTATTTTCAAGTTTACAATGCCCGGGAATCTATTTGTTTTCGAATGAATTGTCTATGTTTCTGAAAATTTTTTCAACAAAACATTTCTATTTCATAAAATTAACTGAATTGGCCAAATGCAGCAATCGTCAAAAATTACATCGCTTTGATATAAACAAGAGAAAAACAAAAAAGAAAAAACGAAAGTACTTCAGCACCGATACGCTCTGTGTTTCTTGTAACGTGGGAACAAAAAAAAGTTGAATTTTCACTTCTCACCTGCAGAACAAACAGCGATCGTGCCGAAATGATTTACCAACCGACCACAAATTTAATATTGACACCTCCATAACTCAACTTCTTTATATCCTTAGTACTTCGCTTGGTAAATTCACACTCAACTCCAATAAATAACGGAAACCATCAAAAATTATAAATGCCCCTCTATATAAATAAATAAAGGGGCCATAAGTGCTAATAATTCAGAATATTGTACACTAATTAAACTCACGCTGAGTCGCCTTATTTCACCTAATAAAAATGGTGAAAGAGTGCGTTTGAACGCGTACAAACAGGGACGGCACTTAGGGGCTTTATTCGCTAATCCGCAGAGGTATCATTAACGATATCGTTCGTTATTGCATCTTCTAGTTTTTGTTAAAGATTCTTTGAAATACAGCGAATTCGCCATAAATCTTGTAAGAGATGCTCTGTCACGATTTACGGTATACGGTTGATAAGCATCAAACACCTAATAAAATGAAGAAACCCGAAAGCAGAAACTGAGAAACGAAAATGTCGAATGAAAAACTGAATTGAACACGTTAACAAGCTTCTGTACAAAGACCTCTTGATTTCTAAAGAAATACAAAAGATCAAAATGAAAACAATTCACTTCTCCTCTTTTCCCCCTAAAACGTTGGTCCAGTGGGGAAGGAAGAAAATTAAGACTACTGATTGCAACACCAAGCCTCCCCCATGGTCTCTGAAGGGCATATTTCAGAGCGCATTCGCATCTTACCTGGTTTATTCAGTTAGCCTGATGCAAATCCCGGGAAAATTTCACAACAAATAGCCGCGGATTTATCATCTCGGTATCATCTGAATTGCCTCTGAAGGCTAGATTTTGTCATCAAGATCCTGAAAAATGTCAAACGCTTGGTACATGGGAACCTCGTGTTTGCGGGGGTCATTGTCATATTCCCTGATGCAAGTGAGATTATTCATCAGTTTACTTTTTGAGAGGAAACATTTATGAAATTTGTAAGACAGTTGCTTGATATATGTCGAATAGGAGTCGACGCCAGTGATCTTTCACAGCGCATCCGACCGAATGTATCGATCATTGTTGGTGGTCGTACAGTAAAAATGTTACGCTTCAGAAAACGAATCTTGTTCAGACTTGTCAACACAGGACAGGCCTATAATATTACCAATCTACTGACCAGCTTGTAGATAGGAGACTTCCTAAGTTTGAAATTTCTGATATTTTAGACACTGACAGCCACTCTCTGAGTATTCATTGGGGTAAGTCATACATACTTGAGAATCATGGTATGAGGTCTGTTAATTGTCCCAATAAGAATTGACATCAGCATGAGGACTACTCATTCTGAACGCATACATAAATGTTTCTACCAGTATCGTTCTAACTCAAAATATCATCCCCGCACAATAACAGGAAAGTTGAATTTCCGGCCGGTCTTTATGTTTATTTGAATTTGTCTTCTCATTTCTTGGCTTAATTGTAGCGAAATCTATTTTTTTATATTGACTTCTGAATTTTCCATCACAGATTAAAACATAAACATAGTTTATCAATGATAATGGGAACAGTTTTTATTGAGTAAACTCCCCATATGCCGATTTCGGAAACGATAGTCCTCATCAGTGTCACATAGATGTTCACACAAAGATTATTAACTGATACGTCAAATCAATTTTTCAACAGACTTCATTCAACAATTGTTTTTTCTTTAAGTTAACTTATCCCTAACATGATATAGTTTTGATTCGGGTAACATCTGTTTTTGATAAAAATAAATGTCGAGACAAAAAAAATAGGTTATTTTGTGAATATTTCAGAAGCATCTATTCTAAATGGTTTCATTACATCCAACAATCATTGGTCACAATAAAACTCTACCGTACATTACGAAACAATAATTCCTCATTCCTTTCAGTAATTTCATCTTTTATTTTCATTGCAAAAATCGAGAAGAATTACAATTGTCGTTATTACAGCATGAACTGAATGTCAAACATTCAAAACGTCATATGAAATTATACAAAATAATTTCTGCAATTACACTCACTAACAATACCATTCGAAGGTAAAAAATTCACTGCATTCCTGTGATTCTCAAATCAACGTACGGTTTTTGATCCTGGCTTACGTTTATAGTTAGACGAAATATATTACTCCACGAAATAGCATCGTATGAAAAAATACTGAATTTCATAGGTTTATTAGTGATGTTAAATAATTATTTCAAATAGGTATATCAAACAAAAACACAAACACAATGATGAAATTAGTATACTCGGTGATCAGCAAAAAATAAATGACTCGAAAAAAGTTCTAAGGAAAAATAAAAAAGTATAGGAATCACTGGAAATTCACACTGTATACGAAAAACTTCATACTAATTTCGAAAATATATCATTTGTATATGAATATATACAAGATTCAATCAAAGAATCAATTTCAATGACAACATTTCAGAAGGTTTTTAATCGAAAAAATTCACCTAGCCCTACAAATAATATTTTCTAAGTAGCAGCTCAAAAACACGAACTAATTTAGCATTACAAGAGATTCATAGATGATTAAAGTCTGATAATCTCTATTAATGTCTATTAAAATCTAATAATATGCAATATTTGATATTAAAGGATACATAATTATCGAATATCTTCATCTATCATTAATAAAAAAAATTCAATTTCCCCCTAAAATATATTTCAACAGGCTGATTCCTTACTATAAAATCAATTGGCAAGAAATGACCTTCTCAACTCCACATGAACTTTTCAACTCGAGAACGGTTAAAGATAGATCAATTCTGTGAACATTAATCGATTCAGAATGTGATTTTCAACTCAAATGATGTAAAAAATACTCGAAAAATCATTATAAAAAGTTTACTTCTTGATCTGAGGGAGATACAAAATTATCAGATTCACTTGAAATTCGCACTATATACGCAAAATTTCATGCTGATTCTGAAAATATATTATTTGTGTATGCTCAGATACAAGGTTTGGCATATTGCAGTAAAAAGTCAGAGATTTGACGTCATTTACTCCTTTCAACTCCAGAATAGCTTTTCAACTCGATAACGGTTGAAGATAAAGCAATTCTGCGAACGCCAATCGATTCAGAATGATGAAATTAGTATAATCTATGAATTGCGATTCATTGGACGTGAGGAAAAATAACTAGTAAAATCGAAAAAAGTTCAAAGGGGTAGACCCCTAAAAATCATGAAAAATACAAAATCATCAGATTCACTTGAAATACACAATATAATGCAAAATTTTACGTTGATTCCGAAAATATGTTATTGTTACGTTTTGCTAAATAATAGGCCGAGCACACTACTAAACTGTTTATTTTCTAACTTCACTATAAACAAAAATACAATACTTCACTGACTAATAAAACACTTAGATCTATCTATACAACAATACAACTAGCTAAATATTCCAAACACTTCTGCTTATTATCACTTTCTAATCTTCTTAAATAATTCTCTTCATAAAACTTCCTTCCCAGTCAAACGTCTCCGTTTATATAGGTGCTCATTGAGTAGACTGGATTAAACGCGAAGATTCGAGAATACTCAAAACGGAGAACTTCTACACATTTCCAGGAATTGAGCGATGACGCGGCAGCTCCGTTATCTAGTCTATTCATGCATTACAGAAAACGATCCATCCAAATAAACACTTCTTGGAACTAATTATGGATGAGGCGTCCGAGGAATGGACTCAGCGGCGCAGCTAGGGGGCTTTTATCAATCTCGTAACATTATCCCCCTCTCAATTTTGATCGTCCCGATCAAACAATGTGTCGTTGTCTCCATTATAACGTTTGAGTCTCTCTAGGTGAACGACCTTCATTTTCGCACTCGGGCTGCGTTGAATTCTATAGACCACGTAGTTTATTCTTTTCACTATCATATATGGTCCTTCCCAAGATGGTGTTAATTTAGGATCTCCTTCTTTGAATCCACCAGTATTGGCCTTAAGATCGTATCGAGCCTTCATTCTGTCACTAGTTATCTTCAATCTTTTTCTTGCTAATTCGTGGATCCCATTCAAGCTATCTCGCAGTTCGTCTGCATAATCCTTTACCTCTTTTTCTTCAGAACTTGGTGATCCGAACACCAAGTCACAGGGCAACCGAAGTTCTCCTGTAAGCCATCAAGAATAGTGGAAGATATCGATCCCATGTCTTTTGGTGCTCCTCTACTACTTTGGAAAGATGTTCTTCCATAGTCCTGTTGAAGCTTTCAACCATGCCATCAGACTGTGGGTGGAGGGCCGTTGTTCTGGTCTTGCTAATTCCCATCAATTCACAAACTTCCTTGAATAAATTTGATCCAAAATTTCTTCCTTGATCGGAATGTAGCTCCATTGGGACTCCAAACCTTGAAAACATGTTATCCACCAGAGCTCTTGCAACTGTGGATGCTTCTTGATTAGGCAAGGCATAAGCTTCAACCCATTTGCTCAAGTAATCCATGGCAACGAGGATGTATTTGTTGCCATCATTCGTCATTGGAAACGGTCCTGCTACATCGATGGCGATTCGTTCGAAGGGAGCACCTACATTGTATTGTTTCATTTCTCCTCTCGGTCTTGTCTTGGGACCTTTGCTTGCTTCACACTTCAGACATCTTCGGCACCATCTCTCTACATCTTAACGACATTGGACCCAGTAAAATCTCTGCCGTATTTTATCCATGGTCTTATTCACTCCAAAATGTCCACCTGATTTGCTGCCATGGATCTCCTTCAAGACATCACTTATCCTCGACCTAGGCACAACCAATTGAGAAATCACTTTTCTGCCGTTGGCCGATTCCCAAGCTCTCTTCAATAGACCATTCTCAACAATAAGGGAATCCCATTGTGCCCACAATGCCTTGAAACCTGGTGATCGTAAGGAGATTTCCTTCCAGGCGGGTCTTTCTGCTCCGCTTTCCTTCCATCGTAGAAAATCTGCAATATTTGGATCACTTTCTTGGTCCTGCCTCATTTTTGCTGTGGTCCAATTGTCGTCAACCATTACTCTCACTTGGTTGATTCCTTTGCTACGTACAATTCGCTCACAATTATCCGAATCAGGTCTTCTAGACAAGGTATCTGTGTTGTTAGGCAATTCAGTTATTCTTAGCCTCTTATCTGGGATGGCCTCGGGGGCTTCATCATTGTTAGTCGGCATGTGCCCCGATATCAATTCGGTTCTCATTCTCTTCACTGGTATGACCCTGGGGGCTATATCATTGTTAGCCGGTGTGCGCCCCGATTTCAATTCGGTTGTTTGTAGCCTCTTAACAGGGATGATCTTGGGGGCTCCATCTTTGCTAGCCGGTATGCGCCCCGAAATGTTGTCTGATTCAAATTTTTCCTGCCGCCAATTTGAGGACTCGCTGGAAGATCTTGTCCTTATAGGTGATTGCGAACGTGGCGGCATTCTTACCCTGCAGTCTCTAATAAGATGGCCCAATTTCCCACATCTATAGCACGCCCTGTTCTTCTGGGTGCTCATTCCGCTTATCAAAGATTTAATCTCTTCCAGAACCTTCTCGAATGAACTAGTAGCTGCGCTTGATCGTTGTTCGGGTTCTTCTATCGATACAGCTCGTACTTTCGGCCTCGAGGTATTGAAGGCCGTCTCCACTTCTAAAGAACGTACCAAGGCATCGCTACTCCTCTTAAAGTGTGTCAATCGCAAAGTCCTCTGGATTTCGGTGTCTCTCAGTCCATCTATAAATAACTGCACCGCCATCTGTTCCTTGAATTCTCCCGGTGCTTCTGGGTAAGCCAGCTGAATTAGGCGTCTCACATCCGCTTCAAATTCTTGCAAACTCTCACCTGATTTTTGAGTGCGCGTTTTCATTTGTTCTCGATGTTGATCGCCATACCGCAACTCTAATGCAGTAATCAGGTCTTCATATTTATTTTGCTGTTCGATTGGTATCGTCTGTAACATACCCAAAGCTGGCCCTCTCAAAGCTACTATAAGGGCAGTAGCTTTTTCTTCTTCGCCCCATCCATTAGCCACTGCTGCAGCTTCAAATTGTCGGCGATACATGGACCAAGAGGACTGTCCATCAAAAGTCGGTGGTTTTACGGAAATTCCTGATGTGGCAACCCTGCCTCGATGATCTTGCTTCTTGAGGAGTGCTATCTGATTTTCTAGTCCTTTCATCTCCTCTCGCACTGTATCAAATTTCTTAATAACCTCATCGTCGATTTTCTTGACGTCTTCCTTTAGTTCTTCTTTCAGTTCTTCTTTCAGTTCCTCCATTTGTACTTCGGTTTTCTGTAATACATGTTGGAAGAACTTATCTTGATGTTCTAGAACCTTCTGGAAGTCTGTTTTCCTTTGTTTTTCTATTCGTTCCAATTCATTCTTTTATTGTTCGAGAAGATTCTGGAGGGCCTCTTCTCGTTCTTTCTTTTCATCCAATCGTCGCACTTTCTCTTCCTGTTTTTCCTTTTCTCGTTCTTGTTTTTCATCTTCTCGTTCATTTCTCTGTTCTTCGAGAATTTTCTGGAGTGTCTCTTCTCGTTCTTTCTTTTCCCCTGGCGCCACTTTTCCTCTTCTTGATTTTCCTCCTGGCGCCGCTTTTCCTCTTCTTGTTTTTCCTCCTGGCGCCGCTTTTCCTCTTCTTATTTTTCCTCCTGGCGCCGCTTTTCCTCTTCTTGCTTTTCCTCCTGGCGCCTTCTTTGCAAATCCGCAAATTGATTTTGGATAAATTTCACAATGTCCTCCATCGTATCGTACGATGTACTCCTCGTATTCACCATAAATAGTTTATAAATAGTTTCTGTTTTTCACTAATATCTCGCTTCGGACACAACTGTTACGTTTTGCTAAATAATAGGCCGAGCACACTACTAAACTGTTTATTTTCTAACTTCACTATAAACAAACATACAACACTTCACTGACTAATAAAACACTTAGATCTATCTATACAACAATACAACTAGCTAAATATTCCCAACACTTCTGCTTATTATCACTTTCTAATCTTCTTAAATAATTCTCTTCATAAAACTTCCTTCCCAGTCAAACGTCTCCATTTATATAGGTGCTCATCGAGTAGACTGGATTAAACGCGAAGATTCGAGAATACTCAAAACAGAGAACTTCTACACATTTCCAGGAATTGAGCGATGACGCGGCAGCTCCGTTATCTAGTCTATTCATGCATTACAGAAAACGAACCATCCAAATAAACACTTCTTGGAACTAATTATGGATGAGGCGTCCGCGGAATGGACTCAGCGGCGCAGCTAGGGGGCTTTTATCAATCTCGTAACATTATTAATTCATGCTCAGATACATCGTTTAGCATAAAAAAGGTATAAAACATAAAAAAATCAATCGCGTAATCGAATTTTTTTTAAGTTTTTATTATTCATTTTTCAAAAATTCGTAAACGCCCCTCAAATGTATTTTGACGAGCTGATTCCGAATCATACCACAGAAAATAAATTTCTATGCCAAATAAACAATATTGCAGAAAATTATTATTTTCTTACTGAAATAGCGTTATGATTCAAAAATACAACATGATTCCTCATTTTAAAGAATTTACAGGCGATTAAGGTCAAATGAAGCAAAATTCGATATTGCAAAAAAATCAATTTTTTTTTTGGTTATTAAAAAATCGCTACTACTATATAGTACTATATACTATACTACATACTATGTTCGAAATAATTTACGCTGAATCCGAAAATATATGATTTGCTTATGCTTGGATACAAGGTTGAGCATAAAATGGGTTTGTTTTTTGTTGGATTCTTACCGACAAAAATGTCTATTGTATAGGATTCATTTGTGAAACATTGCATTACAGAATACATTCTTCATATTTAGTTTAATGGTTTCCCAGTAAGTATTATCGCCCATTCTTCAAGAATTCATCCCACTATTTCTGTATAGAAATGTTGTTTCCAATAAACATTATTGAACTTATGAGTGAAGATGATGCAAGTTTGGTTTTGATACTAATTCTAATAAAAATTCATTAATTAATTTAGATTATTGAATATTACACGTATGCCAACTACTTTCAATCCACTGCAGTTGTAAATTGAGATACAAATTCAGTTCACTTCCTGATACGAAAACCCGACTTTCTATGGAAAGTAATCATCGAAGGTCAGCAGTAAAAAACGTGAGGTGAACTTTATTTGATATCGGGTTACAATAAAGTTTGTTGTTGCAACACGAACCATTGATTTATTTCGAAAATAATCGAACGCGAGGACTGGTCTGCCTACTTATGGCGGGCATTTTTGATATATTTCTTTTATAACAGGAAAATCTTAATAATCGTCCGACGGGTTTTGCATAATAACTCTTCTGCGATATTTATTTCGAGTAAGTACACGACAGACTGCGAAACTTGGCAATCGTTAAGAAAATTATCCGTTGTTGCGTCATTTCTTGTGAACATGAGCTGAACAAATTTTTAATGAGCGGATATAATTAGGGCGATAAAAAATCGAGTAATGCCGTCTTGTTGCCATAAAGTAATTTTGTTTTGACCAGAAGGCTATTGATTGGCTCTCATACTACTCCATATAAAATAGACGTCCATTTGTCTCACTGGGTCATTAATGAAACTGAAGAAATTGAGGTACACTGTATACTTTCAGACCAATTAACTGGTTTTTGAATAGGGTTTGGACTTTTACTAAAATATTTTATGTTGACATTAAGGACAATATACGAAAGATTATTATACATAACATCGATTACAAAAACATACAATGAGAAACACAAAATAAAATCTCCACATTTCAACAGAATCTGAAAATGGAAAACACGCATGGACCAACAAAAACGGTATACTTAACTAATTTTTTGGAAATACATGTCATGGGCAGCTTCGTTTAACTGTTGAAATATGTTTCATTATGAGTAATTTTTATACTTTTTTGACAATAGGAATAGGAGAATGTTGTATCTGCCACCAGGCTGCTATTCAAAATATGAATATGACCACATTTATAATTTGTTATAGAATGTGTGGTGCACACACCTCATTTGGTTTGGTAAAACTGATGGCATAATTAAAAATCAATTAGAAGGGGTAGGAAACATTCCAAAAATGCGCATATTAGAATAGAATTTTATACAGTACACATGAAAATATATCCATTGATTGATTTTGAATAATGTAGCAAAACACATTATTTCCTATATGGGGAAACAATGACTAATAGAATTGAAATTGAAAAGTCTTTGTATGAAGTTTATAATTCTTATTAATTCAAAACTTCATCGACTTTCGTCATCTTCAGTGCTTCCTGAAAGTGAATACTCTGGTTGAAAAGTTAGAGTGAAATTGAAGTTAGGTTATGAAGTTTTGAATTGGAAAATTAAATGTTGAGTAATCACATGTCAGGTAACTGGAAGTTTTATAATAGAAGTAATATACAGAAACATTTTTAAATTGTGAAAAACTGAAATTCTAACCAAAAGACATAATGCAAATTCAGGACGTGCCATGTGGTATGTAGAAAGTATAAAAGACGACTGTTAACCATGTGTGAGGTTTTAAATGGAAAACAAATTCAATAAAATTGTACCAACTCATAAGAATTTAATAGAAATTGGATCATGGAACATGAATAAAATTCAAAGACAGCTCAAGGTAGCAAAAAAACGCACTGCTGAATTTGAATGGTACATCACTTATATGAAATGTTGAGCGAAAAAACTCCCAACATCAAAAACAATCGTCTATTTTCGACACCGAATATTGACTGGCAGGTATAAAAGGTTTGGCATAAAAACTGTGCAGTAGGCGTAAAACAGTTGAGTGAATTGACATGTTATGATGATAGTTAACTTCTCAAGCAATCAAGAGTTGACTATCTCAGAAGTAATCAGATTTCCTGTGTAGAAATCTTTTCTCGAAAAATTCAAAACATAGTTTCTAAACTTCTAAGGATATCATTCGTCCCCACACTATTGTAACAACCAAGTCTGATCCCTCTTGATTTCTGCGCATGCCTTTGAGGAGGCTTTTCACTGAGTAAAGCATTGGTTATACCAACGAGTTCTTATGAATAGAGGGAGAAGTAAACAAACCAAAGTGGCCCTTAAACAATGCAAATTTAGGCAAAGTTATTCAGATATTTCCTACGCAAATAACGCAGCCCATTGGCTGATACAAAAGTTATGCTAATTATTCCTACACAAATAACGCAACCAATTTGTTTTTCAACAGTGGCGGTTCGTGGAGGTTCTGTTACCGTAGTTGCGCAGTTCGCAGGATGCCGAGAAATATTGAGCTTGAGTGATTTGCCGATAAACATCTAGGCGGGAAACACGAAAAAAATATAAAAACTTAACGGTTTGTTATTAGTGCACTGAATTTTGTGAACAGTGGTTATTGCGTATCATTCCTTTTCAAGTAACCGCCACTGGTGGTGTCATGAGCACACTCTGTGACCGTGAGCTAGTGGGCTGGTGTTCCCTAGTTGCGTAGGAAAACTGTCAATTGTTTGCGTTATTATTGAGCCAAATAAAGCTTTCACGTATATATGGGAATGCTTCTAGTACATATGAAATCGGTGGGTAATACAAATGGATCCAAGATGGACGAAGGGGTTGGAGTGGAAGTTAGAGGGTCAAATTTCAGGCTCCCAAAACCCCTTGGTAGGACCCCAACCATCTTCCATGCTATAGAGATTCGTGCCCAAGAATGCCTTGACAGGACACCCGAAGGGCAGAAATCTATCTAGCTAGCCAAGAAGCACTAAAAGCTCCAAAGTCACATACTTGTGAGTCTGAGCTGACTTGGAGCAATGAACAATCCCTGAGACAACAGTCAGCAAACAATCAGGTAACCCTGATGTGGGTGCCAGGTCACAGGGGCATCAAAGACAATGAGGAAGCAGACTGCCTTGCCAAAGAAGGGGCAAACACACAACTTACCGATCCAGAACCCTTCTGTGGAATCTCCAAAGCCCACTTAAAAGGAGAGTTTCGTCGCTGGGAATTCGATTAAATGAAATTACTCTGGAATAAAGTGCCAGGACAAAGACAAGCGAAAAGGCTAGTGAGCTTCTGAAGTTGGACAAGAAAGACTTGCAATTGATAACGAAACTACTCACTGGGCACTGTCTTCTGGATATCACCTCAAGAAGATGGGCAAGTCAGAGAGTGATAGTTGCCGCTACTGCAAGAACTCGCGAAACTGCTGCTTTGCGAATGCCCTGCGCACTTCTGCAAGAGGCTCAAATTCCTGGAAGGAGCATTCTTAACGTCCTCCGGCATTAGGAACTGGACTCCCAGAAAACTGATGAACTCCTCATCAAGTGTCAGAATCCAGGGTCTTTAATAGAAAAAGGGTCACGTACAGGTCGAGGTGCTTATGAGGCTGCACAGCCTGCACGACCCCCTACATTCTACAAAGGATTGGTGCCAACAAGATGTCCCACAGCTGTTTAAATAATAAACAAGGGTCAGAAAGGTACGATTAGCAAGTGAGCCATAAGACCATCTTCAGCTACAAGGTTGTGACAACCAGTTGCGATCCAACCGTAACTCTTCGTAGGGACCAGTACCGAACAAACCAGCCACCACAGTTATATAGACCAATCAGGATCATCATCGTCAGAATCAGATTCTGTACATGTTCTGAATTTTTTATCCTTCAGCTAATCACATCAATTTTCAGTTATGTTAAGTGTCCTTGAGGTTATTGCTTGCAATTTGTAGCTTATAGAAAATCCTTTTTTTACCTTCAGCCTATTGTTTTAATTTTCCAAGGAAACAAAGTAATTTATTTCGCATTTCCACGAAAGCTAGATACAAGTTAAATTGTAATTCATCTTCCTCTTTGGCTTTATCTTTTACAACCTGGTGCCCTCCCATTTGAACTTGTCAAGTTAATTCGTGACATATTTGGTTTAATAGTCACCTGTAATCTGTATCAACTAACGAAAAAATCTGAGCAGCCTATCAGCAAAAAGGAATATGTTCCAGGAATTTCGAATTATATCTTTGAATTTGCATTTTCAAAGTGTGGAACGTTATAGTGTTTCTAGGATATAGAGAACTGCTTCTGTCAGAGAATCTCCTGATTAGTCCCATGCACAGTCACCTCAACCAGAATGATATTTTCCAAAAATACTACAAAAAAATCATTTGTTAGGAGAGATGAATTCAGAATGAATACAAACAAAATTTCATGATTTGGGTCGAGGATTGTACAACGCCTGTCAATGAATCAACACAATGGTGTTTCATTCAACTTCCCATTGAGAAAGACATGAAAAAAGTTTATAATGGACCATAAAACGTTTCTTTATCTGTTATTTTCAAAATAATTACTATAATAATACAGTTTATATTCCGCACTTATTGATTTATTATTGAATCAACCCACTCAAATACGATTTTAATTAGTTTCAGAATCGATTCGGCGATTGGTCATGAGAGAATAGAAGAAGCAATTAGGAGGTCTTTCGATCACGACAAAAGAGTTTTTTGTAGCGTTTCTCTTTTTTGTGTAGATATTACCACGATAATATTGAACAATATTCAATTAAAATCTTAATGTATTTTTTATATAACGTTATTGTAATTAGAGTTCCACACCTGGATTGGCATGATTTAGAAGATGACGCCTCAACATATGCAGTGATGAAAATTAGTATAATATATTGTGCTACCCAATATTTCACAACATAGTAGAGTAATTGGGGTTTTTGAGGAACTTATCTTTATAAAAAATATTTTTCATAAAGAAGTACAAACTTCTGTGATTAAAATACACAAATAACAACTTTTGTGACTAAACGTCACGAGTAAAAGTTTAACCTTTTGGCCATGGAGTAACAGATGTAATTTTGTGCATAGGCATTGTTAATTTTATCAATTTTAGAATGATGTATTTGGGACGCTCAAATAAATCCCATAGATGAAACAAGAAGTTTATTGTATAATGCCTACCATTCAAATAATGCGTATAACAGTTTTACGACATCGTAAATCAGCATCCGACACTTTGCACCAAATGTTGAATTAATAAACACTTTCGAAAATCTCAACACAAATTCCGATAAAGACGCGAAAAGTTTATTTATAAGTGTTGCTATGATTTGAATAATTGCAAAGCGTTCTGATAATTTTGTTCAGTACTTGCGTGGTGGATTTCACTCTGGAACTTCACCAACTTTTGATTTAAATAATGAAAACCAAATAATAGGGGGAAATGACACCTCTTAACTGCAGATAAATTATTCATCTCAATAATGGTTGAATATAAAGTATTTCTGGGAACGCTAACCGAAATAAAATGATGAAATTAGTATACTGTGGGAATTTGGAATGAAAATATCAAAGGACATAATTTTTTATTGAATATCTTGTCAGATTTTCAAAATTTTTAATTCGCAATTGCAGAGCATCCGTAAAGAGTCTATGAAAACTCTAATTGAATCGAAATCGACTTAAGATTCGGTGAGCATATAAAAAAAATCTGGAATTTTATGGAAAACATTAGAAAATTTTCGAAAATCAAATTATGGAGGAAAATGACTCGTCTCAACTCCATATAAATGTTTCAACTCCTCACTCCACTCTAGATAAAATATTCAACTCACAAACGGCAGTAGATTTAGAATGATAGAATGAGTATACTCTGTGAATTTATGATCTACTGAAACTACTAAACTAAAAATGATTAAGAATACAAAATCATTAGATTCACTTGAAATTTGCACTGTATATGCCAAATTTTTTGCAGATATATACTCAGATACAAGGTTTAGCATAAAAAATTAATAAAACTCTGAAATTTCAATGGCATTTTTGATCATTTTTATTATTCATTTTTCAAAAAATTGCAATGTATCTTGACGGGCTAATTCCGAATCTCACCAAAAAATTAATCAACGTAAAAAAGAATAATTTCAACTCAAAATAGCAGAGGTTTCCATATAAAGCCTGTGGAATATCAATTTGACTCAATCGAATTCAAATTTAATGAGAATAATAAAAAAAGATCGAATTTCAAGAGAATTCATAGAAAAATTATGAAAACCACATTATACAGGGAAATTACATCTCTCAACTCCTCATAAATTTTTCAACTCGAGAACGGTCGAAGATAGAGCAGTTTTGAGAACGCCAATCGATTCAGAATAATAGAGTTAGTATACTCTGTTTACATCCACTGTGTCCTCGAGGAGGGCGGACTAAACTGACAGGATTTTTGAGTTTGATAGGCGTATTGTTAAAAATTCAAATATCAGCGAGCGAACTAACGGACTCGAACAAATGACGAAATAATCCAATCGTACATTGTTCAATATAATTCGCATTACCTTTTAATCGTGTAGTTTTATAACCGAGAATCATGACTTATTTCATTAGCTTTATCTTGCAATCAGCTACAAACTGCAATTATTCTCACCAAAACATTTATAACCAATGCGAAGTAATCAAAACCATTAATCGAGCAGAAATACTGTCTGCAACTAATTTACTAATAAGATTTATTGTTTTGGAGCGATAACATATACAGGGAAAATAAACTTATGAAGTTTCGTAATAATTCTTGATGGAGATGGAACTTGATTTTACGATTGTATATACTGCACAATGAACAAATTTGTGTTTATACAGAAACTTGTGTTTTGACCACCGTTCTTGCGTGGTTCGTTATAATATGCTCTAACGTCTTTTATATACCACGTCAACAGGCTGTCTGAGGACAAGGTTTTGATGTTCCTCTAAAATCGTAAAATCGACCAGCGCACGCAGTGTTCTAGAATACTCTGTTGTGCCTTCTTACTAGCCTCAGCGTTTGAGTATTTGATGTACTAGAGAACACTGGGCAGGTATTAGTCATGGGTGGTCTGACGGCTTGTTGATAGATTAATAATTGATTTTTCAGACCAGCTTGGATATCCCATCAAGAGAAACGTACATTATCTTTATTGCGCTTTAGTCCTTCGGATGTAAAGGTCTAGCTGTACTCCAATCGTTTATCCAGGACTCTGAATTCCTCAAGGATCTTTGTTTTTTCCAAACTAAGCATTCTCTAACTACGGTGACTATCTCGCATTGACACTTACGGACAAAAATTGCAGGGTCGTAGGAGTAGATAGCCGTGTTTGTATTTTTGATCAGCTTGACCGTTGAGGTATTCCTGCTTCAGCCAGATGTATACATACTCGAGTTGGTGTAGTTGACTCTCGCCCTGAACTTCCTGTTGACAGGATATGAGTCTAAAACGCTCACCAATTATTTAGGCATGCCTGCTCTTCACATCTCCATAAAAAATATCTAAATGCAGATGATATCAAACGTTTTCTGTGATCCACCGGTACCACAACTGCATTTTTTCCATCGCGGAAGTTATCATTTGGATGGGAGCCTCTCTTGAAAAAATCGATAGTTCTAGTGTATCGATCTTGTCGATTCCTGAAGCCTTGTGCCTGGGCAAACTCTTAATTGTTTCTTTGGTCTCTTTGAAATTAATCATCTACCTACTCCGAGGAAGTCTTGCATTTATGGCCGTTTTCTCGTCACGTCTTCTTGCTTCGGCGTTCCTAGTAACATCCTTCAATTTGTGCATGAAGTCGGCATGCGTTTGGAAAATATTGCGACAGTGATCCTCAAACAACTCAGCTTCATTTGGAACGGCCACTGCCGTGTTCGAACATTCTCTGTGGCTGCATGGTATGCACCCGTATTTCTTTTGACTATTTTCGGATATGTGCCATAGAGAATCATCCTTGTGACTTCAAAGATTTTCGTTAACTTCTGATCCCAAGTAGATGAGGTAAACTCTGTGAATTGGCACTTGGATTGTTTGCCACTTTTTCCGCGCTTAACTTTTGAGCTGTACGGACCCTAGGATGTTGTCTGGAAGAAGATACCGATACTTTTGCACAACCCTCTTCCTGCATGTGGAGTCTCTTGCCATTTATATGATTTTGTTCTCTCTATAATAAAAACGCACATATGAATAAACAAGCATTTTTGTTTACATCACCACTAGCAGAATTAGGTAGGTAGTTAGTTTTGCACGGTGCACGAGTACTATTTGTTATGGTTCCCACGAAATGGAAAACCTTGTAATATGGATACATCGTAAAAATGAGAGAAAGAAGGTGGAAGTTGGTGATCTTTTCAGGTTTCTGTAGGTATGTACCCCAAGAAACACTTCATGGGGCAGTGAGTCCCATTGCTCAGCAATTCGTTGAGGGATCGAGCCCTGAGAAAGAGACATGTCTCCAAAGTGACAAGAAACGGGACATGAAGACTGTTCTTGATGGTATCGTTAACGGTGAAACGATTGATAATATTTCAGACGACGAAAATATCTATAAAAGATCTTATGAGATCGCCAACCATTCCACAGTATTCCAGAGCGAGTTTGTATACAAATAATCATGGACTGAATGTAAAAATTTCAACGTGGATATCAGGGCTGCATTCCGTATACGAAAACAGTATAAGGGTCTTGGTGGCCTCCTTGATGGTAGAGCGCTCGCCTCTTAACCAGAGGGGCGTGGGTTCGATTCCCAGCGTGGTCACTGATCTGATAGCGTTAATTTCCACCACCTCTATTCAAAAAATTATGAACTTTTTTCATGCTTCCAACTTCATTGGTTAATTTATCCAAAATATCATGTGAGGCTCTTTAGATATTTGCTAATTTTGAACACATGAATAAGGTCTTGAAATTTGGGGAGTGTAAACAAAGAACAAGTGAAAGGCTACAGCAAATGCCGACAATCGCTATTTTGTCGCATACACCAATCCTCCGGAAGATTTATTTGCTACTAACTTTGAGAAAGTGTTCCCGAAATTAAGTGAAATTTGCCATAATATTTATACGCACATTATGTAAAAACCATAATTATATCGATAAGCATCGACCCATAATCGTTCTAAAAGCTGTTATTATGACCAACACAATTAATAAAAATAAAAATGGTCGATGTACCGTTACGAGCGCACGGGCGGTACACAGATTTAACCTTTCCTCGTAAGGCTCGTTCGTTGTTGCCACTATCGGGATTTATCTCAATTCTTAATTCGCAGGATGAATGAGATGGAGATATGGCACTAAATAATGGGCAGGTAATTAGAAAATGATTCTGTTACTTTCAGCTAGGGGCGTTGCTGTTCTCGTTTTAACACGATCGCTATGAAAGTCGGAATCAAAATTGCATCCGAAACCGATAGCCTCGATACAGACACATACCAGGTGGCTCAATGAAGAGTATCCATCAAAAACAGACTATCGAATCAAGTCGAAAAATAAGCTTTTGAATTTCAGGAAACGATATCAAATTTGGAATCATTCAAGTTACAGTTGGACACGTATGGAAACCATATTACGGATAGTTAAATTTCATTACGAATTCCTGTGACAGCACAGAGACATTTTCAAGATTTGAAGTAGGTTGAAATAATGGAGTTCGTAAGGGAAAAAAATGTATGGGAGAAAATTTGGTGGAGAAGCAATCAGATAGTGATGTAAACGTCATCAAATTCTCAGTTGTAATATCACAAGAGAGTGAGAATAAAGTGAAAATAATTTGACAGATTTTTCGAAAACTTGTTGCCAGACAATAGACACTAGAGCCCGAAGGACTCGAGTGGCTATTACCAAATGGCAACAAGTTTGAGAAAAAATCTGGAGAATTATTTTCTACTTTATCGAACTCTCGTGGTATTCGATAGATTATTTTTTGATGCCCCAATCATAGACCTATTCTCCATACATATAACATTTTTATTTCAACAATATACTTGAATCACTATAAAGAGAATGAAGTTTGGAATTTAAAGTTCTCATCATGAAATATACAATTATTATGGATGGTTTTTTCCTTGGCTGGAGTATTCCGTAACATTGTTTTGTTCTGTTGAATTGGAAGCTATTGCTTTCTCTCTCTCCCTAGGTTACCAATTGAAACTGTTTCCAAATTGACACGTTACTCAAAATAGTATTTTTACATTTGTACTAAACCGTTTTCGAATCATTTTTCACTTTTCATGCAAACTGATGACAGACGTCAGAGCAAAAGTATCAGTTGTCACATAATAAAAACAAAATACCACAAAAATTCTCGCGGAAAATTTCAAAGTAGAAAATTCCCACTATAATAATGCTGTGATTGGCCTGAACGTACATGAATGCTTTAAATTGATGGTTTCGATTAGTTGCAAGAATTGTCAAAAAATAATAGTCAATATAATTTCAGTTCCAGCTTCATAAACCAAGGGTGTTTTGATCCGAACGACAAACTTCGTAAGATTTTAATTCATGTAGTACGTAACTATACTTTTGATGATTTCTTTATAGTATAGAATTCATAGATTTTTTTTTAAATTGGTCATATTTACAAGAAAGTTCAAACTTTCTCGTGTCTGATAACTGTAAACTTGAATTACAATTCGGTTAAATTTTTTTTTCATATTTCCTAACAATTCAGACATTTCTACAATAACGGGTATATAGAAATAGATGATCTTGTTGAAATCACCTAAGCTTGGGCTTGTGTTGTGTTTACAACATAAGTGAAATTCGTTGCCTGAAGAAATCATAAAACTGGAGAACATGAGACACATTTCAAAAGTTTTAACCAAAGTTTCGAACGGAAAGGTTCTCCAGTAAAATCAACCATGGTCGCCGATTGCGGAGTCGAGAATGTGGAGGCATCAACATCAATATCAAACCTGGTGCAACAAACTTTCGGAAGAGTGAGCACGTGGACAATTTCAGGGAACTCCAGCTTTCCTTTCCGAACACCACAAAAAACCACACCGTGCTAGGCCTGTTGGACTTTTATCTACAACCGGAACAACAGATGGGCAAGAAGCAATACTACTACAACCAGTGCGACAAATTGACGAACATCGAGAAGAAAACCAAGGTAGTAGATTCGCCTGCATAATTGATACTAACATTGAAGTGTTTCCAATACGATCCAGTTAGTCATAAATGCACCAAACTCCTGCGGACGATGATAGTAGACGATCATCTCGATCTAAATGGATATAACTACAGACTCTACGCTGTAGTGATCCATAGCGGATCGAGCATGGATTCCGGTCACTACTATACGTTTGCCAAAAACGAGTCGGACTGGTACAAATTCAACGATGACAGTGTCACGATCGCCACAATGAAGAATTTGACCAACGTAAGACAGCTAGAAACGCCATATATACTGTTCTACGGTAGAGAAGAAGAGAGTAGAGTAAAAAAAACCATTATTTGGTACAAGAGAAGAGTACTTTCATTCATTTGTCACAATATCAAATATTGTTGTAATGAATAGATGTTCAGAATCATTCGTCATATTCAAATATGCAATCTGCACAAACTTCGGTCATTTAAATTGTTCTCTGCGATAACACAAAGTTTACACATTTCAACAGAAATTTCTATCGAAAACTATCAAGGTCTGTACTACTTCGCCAAAAGATATTTTCTGACTCTTTACTGCAAGAACCATTATTGTAATGTATTTGACTCAAAGTGTTATTGTGGAGAAATCCGATAAGTTAACGTATTTTGTGATCTTCTCCACACTGTGTGTAATCTTTTGTGATGAATAAATGATTTCTGAATCTATATAAATATCTGGTTTTTCACTTCCAGTATGAATGGCTTTGATTGCATCTAAATATGATTTCCAAATCGAAAATCTTTTGAAGTATTTTCGATATTGTCACAAATTAAAGTAGGTACCTTATTCTTGCACCCAATTCTTCTTATGAGGAATTAGCTGTTTATGCTAAAGGAAAAGTGAGAAAGTTTTCCATATAATGTATCATCAACTTATGTGGACACAATGTATATTACTAATTAATAATAGGAATAACCCCATACCCTATTAATAAAATCAAGAATGAATAAAATAAATTCACTGAAAAACTCAGACTGTTCCAAACTAATACAGAAACAGAAAATAAATTTTCTCAACTGGGAAAGGGTTACATTGAAATGACCAGACAATATTTGAAGACTCGAACTTAACAACATAAATACTATACTGTAGAAAAAAAAATGACAAATCAAACAAAACGGCACAAGCACTACCCACTTTATCGAGGGGCTAAATCAATTTCGAAAAAACCCAAATCGTGGATGAAGACGGATACTGAAAGATTTAGTGTCTGCTACAATCTTATTCTAAATAAATATAAAGGTTTTTTAATGAAAAACGGGCAAAAAGGTCATCCTGATTCCATGTGCTCTCGTCGTGACTTTTATCAGAACTTTTACTCTCTGTCATTACTTTTATTTTCATCACACCCTCTTATTTTGCATATAACAGTAGTTCATTGATTTTGGTACAGAAACAAATTTGTAAATAACCTAAACTTTTCAAACTTTGTTCGATTTATTATAACTTAATCGCCATATCACAACATATTTGGATTTTCAATGATATTGATTTTTTTCGATCGATAAACAATTATGTCTCCCTAACTGAAAAGAAAAATCTCTAATTGAAATATATGTCTTCAAAAAACATTTCGATCCTTTCGAGTCTATCTGTGTGTAAGCATACCCTGATTATTTTTAACTATCATGTTTTACTAACAACAAGATAAATCAGCATAATATGTACTTTATATTAACAAATTCATCATCAGTGATCGGATATTCAGTTTCTTTCGTTGTTTTTAAGTGTTAATCAACGTTTGCCCAATTAACTGTATAATCAATTTGTCGTTCTTTCAAATTTTCTACACCGTTGGCTCATGAAATATATAAAACGGCGATTGCAGACAAGGCTCTCAGAAAATAACGTTTGTTCACTATCAGAAGATAATGAATAGCTACTCCCTGAAGTAACGGAGACCGCGTCCCAAACGACTGCAACAAATTACCGAAATATTTCATCTGTTGTCTTCTTCTCTCCATCAATACTTTCTTATAATCAACGTAATTTATTACAATATATCCTTCGGTATGATGACCTACAAATTTGTAATTACCGACAAATTCTGCTCGATTTTTCCTTAGCAAATTTGTCATTTGTCGTCTCGAAATGGAAACGACTTAATTAGCAACTGTACGATTCAATTTATTGCGAAACAGGCTGAGAACTGCAGAATTTATGGCTTCTTGGAATATTCCATCTCCATTCTTCCTATAGAATTATATAATCAAATGAAGTTAGAGAAAGCTTTTTGTTGCCGAGGTCTCTCCCAATTCTTTCTTTATAATTATACAAAAATTCACAGGAAATTGCACGCAGACAAAATATCCTCAAACATAGACTAAACTGAGCGAAAGCCACATCACAACATAAAAAAATAATTGGAACTATTCCTATTTATTCAAAATTGTTCATCATATCATAATACATACATGTCATAGAGTGAAAATGCACATGAAATCCAATCATTCCAATCTATGATACGAAGACTATAATGTATTTCTGTCTAATGGTTGGAGGTGGTCATTTTGAGCAGTTTTAATAACTGTGTTCCGTTCAATCTCGTTGCCTATTTCTTTGTTGTATACAGTTTCGTCTGTATTTTTGATTATTTAGAAAAATTGAAATATAAAAATTTTCGAAAATTCGGTTTCCTTCATGTCGAATATTGCATAACTTGATTCAAATCGTCTATGAATTTCATAAAAATGTGATATCAGCTCGTATTATTGATTTTATCAATTCGTCATCGAAATAAATTTTTTAGGTATGAGATATGAGATATATTTGAGGAAAGAACTTTTGATTATACCAGGTGACCACGAGGTGAGATACACCCCCCAATTTTCCTATAGTTTTGAAGATACTGGTTTCAAATTTGGTACGTCAATATATTACTCAAATACGCATATTTTGACTCCATTACCAAAAATTCACCACTTCCGGTTTAACCGGAAGTGACCCCAAACTTTTTTTTTCAAATGACACCCTGTACAATTTTTTTCATTATCCGGAAGAATGCGTAATTTGTGATAACACTGTTCTTGAAAATTGAAAATCGGTTAAAAAATGGCGGAGATACAGTTGATTGTTCAATCGAACAAAGTTGGCCATGAACATCAAACTCAAATCATCACAACTGACGAGCGGCGTCAACATTCACCGGAGGAAGGTTCGAGGTAAGATACAGCTGAAAATTGGGCTTCTCATGTAATTGCAGCAACCATATTTTCCAACAAATATCAAAAATTTCCTCAAAACGGAGTAGTACCCATAAAGAAATGCTCACAATTGCCATTTCCCAAATGGCAACATACTCTTCATATTGCCTTAATGAAAAGTTATGAACTCTGAGAGGAATCGAAGATACGGGATGTTTCATTATGAGTGTTCTCAAAATTGAATATTCTTAAACAGAGGCGGCTTGAACCTACGAAAACTGAGCAAAAAATCAAATCTTCTCATTCGAGTAATCTGATAATTCATCATTGAATACGACAATGTTAAAAGAGTACCTATATTGCCATATGAGAAATGGCAGTTGTGAGCATTTCTTTATGGGTATTACTCCGTTTTGAAGAAATTTTTGGTAATTGTTGGAAAATATGGTTTCTGCAATTACTTGAGAAGCTCAATTTTCAGCTGTAGCATACCTCGAACCTTCCTCTCGTAAATGATGACGCCGTTCGTCAGTTCTGATGATCTGAGTTTGATGTTCTTGCCCAACTTTGTTCGAATGAACAATCAACTGTATCTCCGCCGTTTTTCAACCGATTTTCAGTTTTGAAGAATAGTGTTATCACAAATTGCGTGTTCTTCGACAATGAAGAAAAATGTACAGGGTGTCATTTGAAAAAAAAGTATGGGATCACTTCCGGTTAAACCGAAAGTGGTGAATTTTCGGTAATGGATTCAAAATATGCGTATTTGAGAAATATATCGACGTACTAAATTTGAAACCTGTATCTTTGAAACTATAGAAAAATTGGGGTGTGGGGTGCATACCTCACCTCGTGGTCATCCGGTATAGTACGAATTTTAGGTGAGTGATGATTTTGATTTGTTCGTGATTTTTTTGCCCACCGATCGACTTGAAATGAACACAGTCGAATGCATTTTCCTCACAATATTGAATATATCGTGCCCTTAAGGCCGATTTTTCAATGTTCAGTTAAGAGACTCTGGCTGGATGACAGTTAATAGTCCCCAAGATATGAGCTAGTCAACATCTTCCCCTCACAAAAAAAAAACAATACCTCAGTTTTTAGTTTGACATGCTGCATTGAGGTTAATTAGAATGATTGAAAATTGAAAAACATATGTTTTTTTATGGAAAAAAAACATTCCGACAAAAAAAAATTGTGATATCCAACAGAAAAAACTCTTTTCCGGACTAAAGCCACGCTGGACATTAAACTGGATCTTAAGGATATTGTGAAAGTACCTTATACAGGAAGAAAAACTCTGAAAGAGAACATCTACATTTTCATTCAAATAGCCGATTTTTTATTTTCCAGTTCTCAATGAAAGTTCCTATACCTAGAATCTACTAGAAGGAACATATCGTCTATTCGAATCAAATGGTGAATACTGGTTGAAGTCAAAGAAAAATTATAGTATTCCACTTGCGTTAAATTCCTGATACTCACAAGAATGATTTATGGTGCTTGTCTACGGCTCACGTCGCAAACCTATTTCTCATGAATAATAACTTTCATTACATCTTATTGAATGATAAACTATAAATGTTCCAATTATATGAAACGAAATAACTTTAAAATTAATAAAATACCACAGAAGATCACTTGATTATGAAATTATTCCTTTTGTTAACAGCAATTTGCTCATTCAAAAACACCGAATAGGTACTTCTCAGTACTGCTGTGCACTGATAACCCTGTCGCAGTACTTGCGTCGACATTTTCCAACTCATCTGTCCTGTCGCATTTCAGTGTGGCGAGTAAATTCCGCGAATGAATCCACCCGAGTTAGCTTGTAAATCTGACAGGAAAACGCGTTGATAATGTTGAGATTTATTCGGAAAAAGTAGTCATATTTTGTCGGTGTTCTAAGAGATCTTGATAACGTTCAAAGTCCTCGCAAAGTAAACAATCTTGTTCGGCAAAGTTTAGATATTGTATCAAATAACTAACGATATTAAATATCTCATCATACATATATTACTCATACCTTCATTCCAAATGGCTTCGTGTTCTTCAACGATGGTGTCGTCGTCGGACCATAAAATTTCCTCTGTCGATGCGGCTAAACTTTGACATTCCATGAATGTGTCAAAATCGATACTCCTGCGAAAATCCATTATTCTGTAACAAAAAATAACATTTGTCAGGAAGATGTCATTATCACCGTCAAAATATTGTAAATATTTGGAAAAAAAAATTTTGAAAAATATTGAAAAATACATTTTTCAAAACAGTTCATCTTTTTTTTACAGTGCCGACTTCCTTGCAGTGAAAATAATTATGACAGTAATAATTCGGAATCACCATCTATACTATAAAAAAATACTATTCTAATGTCACCGAATTAAAAGATAACAAATGCCTTCCTCTAGGCTATTTGATCAAGCGATCGTTTGATAACTCCATGCCTATGATTGATAATCTCCATGAATTCAAATAGGTACACTCAGTTCATTGAAATTGAAACAGAGCCATGTTCAGGAACTGCGTCAACATTTTGAAAAAACGCTCAGACCTGTCGAATTTTGATTTAAAGTTACTCTCTTTCGGTATTTTTGACTCCACCACTGTAACCCCCAAGCGAGGGAAGGATTCACCCCAAAATTTTTAAATGGCATTGGGGATCGAGTAAGATCTCTTTCAAAAGCACTTACAATTGTTTGAACGTTGATCTATTAACATTTATTCAAACAATATTGTTGTACAACATCGGCATCAGTAGTTTCTTATAATGTTGTGGGTACTCATACAGTTATTCAGTTAGATGAAAAAACTTTGTACGACTTAAAAAATTGTTTGAGCAAAGCTAGAGTTGATTATCCGGTATATTATTTTGTACTTATAAGTGGTATTTCCACTTTATGCACACTTAGGGTTGCATTTTAAATAGAGCTTTACTCGACACTCTTGAAGGTCATCAATAAACAGGATACAGGCCAATAAAAAGGCAGAAGACAATTTTACTAGCAGACTCTATAGGACCCTGTATATCACCAGCTTCCATCAAATTCCGACGAGAAAGCAGCTGTTATTTAGCACATCAATGTATCTCCTTTCATAGCGGATGCGAATTCCCGTTCTCAGATCCATTTACCAGCATTTGAATTATGGAAATGCTTAATTGTAAAGGATCTCGATATGTATCTCGAGTCTTACATTCGTTAGTTTCATTGAAAATAATTAATTAAATCTTGTACTCAGAGTGTAGATTTGATGTCGAAAAATTTTTTAAACCGTTTTAACAGACTCCGCTGAACACTTGTGCTCCATTTATCCGTAAAAAAGTCGCGGTAGGATATGTTTGCCATTTTTACAATCTTGAGTTCAAGATTTAATGAATCAGTTGTAGGTACTGTCGTTGAGTAATGTCCAATAAATTGTGTGCTCGTTTTTCAGATCAATTATAAGTAACAGCTCGAAAATATTGGAAGGGATTTAACACTTCTGATGGAATCTTTCAAATGATGTGAGATAAATTATATACAGAAGCCTTCAAAATAAATGAATATTTTTTGGCAAGAAATGATGGAAGTGTATAATTCTAATAAGAATACCTCCTCTAGAAATGCGTAAACTATTTGTTTAATTCACGAGCGAGCCGTGAATAATTATTTCAGCAAATTGAAATTATAGAAAGTGAATTTATTCGAACCAATTTCCATCTCACTTAAACGGCTAATTTACAAAACAATCTTCAATTTATCCGTCCATAACGGATGTTGATTTTCAAAACGCATGCTGTTTTATACAGATGTATCGACTAAAAGAGTTGCTGACGAATATCTGAAGCAGTGGTCAATATTCTTATATTTAATTTTTTTAATTTGGGAGTGAAGATCAGTGAGTGTTCTGAAAGTTATTCGACCAAAATTATATTTTTCAACAACCTCATGTTTAGCAAGTGTTTCAACCACTTGAATTTTTCCAGAAAAAGGGGTAAGGTTGTTAAACTTCAGCATTCTTTTATTTTTCACGTGATTTCACAAACTCATCACAAGCTTTGTGATTTGAACTGGAACTTGAATCCTCAAACTCGAGAAATAAAATTATATTTCGATGTGATATCCTTAATCATAAAATAAGTTCGAAGGTTTCAGAACTCCGATTCATAGAACGAGCATAATAATCAGAAACAACTTGTGTCTCAAAAAAAGATTAAACAAAATTGCAGAATTTGTCCGAGAAATCCGTTGTAGTATCTGTCCAAAAAATTGGTTAGTTTCTTGTATGTAATGATAAACTTTTCACCCAGTGTTATTTCATTATTCAATATTTCCAGTTACAAACTCTAACGCATTCTGTACAAGTTCCCAATATAATTTTTCATCTTCAAATCTGTGCGGAGTGTTGTGATAAATATTTGCTGTTCGGTTTGTTTACCACCCTAGCGCTGGCTACTTGATAGTGGACACCGCTTAAGAACCTCTGCACAAGTGCGTGACAGTTGAAATCCAACGTACGTCGCGATATCAATAATGAAAGTAGTTTTTTATTGTCAGATATTGCATCTCACATCATGGCAACTGAATATTCAAAGGCAAAAGGCAAAGAAATAGGCTTACTTTTCCGTAGTCATATGCCCTACTTTAGAATTACCAACTTCCTATAATTAATTTATATAATAATATAATTTTTCTATATTTTCCTGTTTATATTTTGTTCTCATCCTTTTCAATGATTAACCTCTCAGTACTCTTAAATAATAAAATAATTACATTTGAAGATTGTCTGAAATGTTTGAACTGTTTGAACTACTTCTATTTCAAAACATGCACTGCCATCTCTTAGTGGCGTAATAAGGTAGGGTAGAAAGCGTTTCCACAGTTCATTTTACAGAACTTTACAACGCCCCAAGCAGGAGTGAACGAAAATGATGATAGATGGAGAAATAAATACTCAAATCAAGATATTTATTGAATACACCTCGTGATAAATAGTAAATTGAAGTTGATCGAGTTCAATAATTCTGTTTCGATTGGAAGTATCGAAAGGAAGTTTTGATTTTGTGTAGGAAACTTGTTTCTTGAGATGTTTTTGGGTCATTTCACAGATTTCCTCGGACTTACCTTTTTCATTTCAGATTGAGAAATGTAAAATCACCCATAAAGTGTATTTGGAGGCGTTAATTTGGCTATTAGAAAACATTATACCGGGTACCACAAGAGATACTTGTACACAGTTTTACTTGGAAAATTTTATATTCACAGGAAGTATGCCGTCAATATAGCCCTTTTTTCAACGTTGCGACAATTTCTTTCGACTTTATGTTTGACCGAAAGTAACCCCAACTTCTTGTTTTTCAAACGTTACCTACCCTGCATATTTATTTTATTTGTCTTAAAATCATGTATTCAACCATGTTATTTGTTTTATAATTTCACCTACCTAGCTGTTGAATTGTATTTTATTGAAAAACATCAAGTTGATTGTAACCCGAATCCGATGATAGCAATTTTCCTAGATCAATCCCTGTATGTTGTCAACAACTTCTTCGACATCAGGAAAATAATTCATAGTATTGGAAACACTGTGATAGGTACAAATATTTCTTTAAATTTCGTTTCCTGTAACATGATCTTTCTTTGGGAACTGAAGATTTACGAATTAGCCTTAGTATTTTCAATATTATTTTGCCTAGGACGTATACACAAAATGTTTTGTGTTTGACAGTTGAAGGCTAATCTTCGGATGACCAAGAAATATTTTCCACTTTCATTTGATTACTTTTTTATCCGACTATATTATGCTTAGTATCCTCATATATAAAAATCCCAAATATTTCACGAATAAAAAATAATTTTTGAATTCGGGGTGAAAAAACGTGGCCAATGTAAAATTTACAGTCGATCTTTCGACCGAAAATTCACATCAAAATGTGATAAATGCAAAAAAAATCTGCAAGGAACATTTAAATATTTGAAAAAAAGTTTTTTGTTATACCCTTGGCGACTCAAATTCTCAAAAAAGTAAATATTTTCGAAATATTCCTTTATTCATTAGTTCAGAATGGTATTTTAACTTTTTTTGGTTAATTCTAATTAGAAAGTCTCACTAATGCTTATTACATCATTTAATAATAGAATACAAACATTAAAATTATGAATTCGTCATTTTATTTCCTAAAACAAATCATGAACCTCATTGGTCATGACCCCCGTTGGTCATCCGTGCATAAAAAAAGGTTGGTCATCGAAAGGCTAATTGCTAATTGATTGGACTTCGATTTTGTGATGCTTAAAATTGCACCTCATCATTGAAACCTAGAAATTTATTCAAGATATGAAAAAGTCGATATGTTGGTGATATTTGGGAAGTGCAGATGATATTATGATTTGATTGTATGTCTCCATGTGTGATAATTTCAGTGAAAGAAAATTTCTTCTAGATCTGCAGTCTGAAACAAAGCATTGAAGCAGTCAATCAAGCTCGGTATAGGAGGACCAGGACTTGAGCTATTCAAAGTGTAGTATAAGGGTAAAAATTACGTTCATCAAGGTTTGATTGGAAGCAGATAGGGACGACATAGCTCAGGTTCTACTTTCGAGAGAATATGTACCTACACGAAAATGTCGAACTCAATGAATGGAAAATATTAAGTTACCCCTATATCAACAGACAGCTAAGAACCACAAAAATAAGCTCTTTCCCGAAAACAGTGTTGGTATCTGCCTAATCATATGCGGTACCATCAGAATGTGTTCTGTCATAGAAAGGTTAGAATCATCCACAGAAACAAATCAATCAATAAAAATTCTTGACAGACACAATGTATAAAATATCGACTTGGGTAATCTGAATATTTCTGTTATCACCTGATGACGTTGGAAGATTCTGGTTATTCGAAACGTCGTTCGATACAAACGAACTGACACGAAGAAAGAATAATAGAAACTATCGATTTTCTAGTTTCTCATCGAAAACACGCTTTCTTCCTTCAGTCCAATATCCTCGAGATTTACTTCGGGGTCATTAGGAACAGGGACATTCCGTTCTATTTTCGGACGGTCTTTCGTGAGGAAACTGTTTAGATACATTAGAGATTAAACACCCTCTTCTTTTGTCGCTCGAACATCGTTTGTTTTTTAACTTGAAACGTGATTCTTAGACTTTCTTTCGGATAAAAAATAAACAAGGGTGACGCTAAAAACAACATAATTTCTGAATCGCTGAAATAAACGCGCCCAATAAATATCGAGATGAACATATTTCAATTGAAAACTGATTTGTGCGAGTCGAAATTTCATAAAAAGGAATGAATTTGCGAACGAGTCCATTTTCGAAATAGATCAAACTTATTTCAAATAATAAATTCAATATTGAAATTTGATTGAAAATAAAAAAAGCTGATATTTTGTGTGGAGAGGAGGGACTTACTGTCAATCCCAACAACCCTGAAACAGTTCTACACAGTTTCGCTATTTTATATGCGCGAGAGAAAAAGTACTTGATATTTACGTTATTTTTGACCAAAAGTTAACGTAGAATCAACGACTCCATAATATATTCCAAAAATGCAATGTAGCCTAAACCTGTGCTGAAGAAAATGTAGGAAAAACTGGAAGCTGCAACCAAAAATAATCGTGTGGTGATATGCCAAGTTCACTAGGCCCATGGTAGCAAACGCATCGATAATATGGTGGATAAAGACTCAGCAGGCTGAGGCGAGTCGGCTCAGTCAGCAGTAGACTAGAGGGTAAGCAGAATGTACGGCATTGATTATTTTATACCCATAGAGTTGGACAACGACGTCATGTCATCGGATGAGATGCTTTCCAAAGTAAGCACTTGTTTCTCGAACGGCTATAACAGGCAGAAGAGGCAGTTGATGCAGAAATTATCTGCTGTTCAAACAGCTGAAAATGGAAACAATCTTGATGAGGCTAATACTTCAGGCAGAAGTTGCCTCAATACATTCAACTGCGCGAAGACAGGAGACTAAGCCAAGACGATTATCATTTGCAGTCACATCCAAGTTTCATTTACGTTGACTCATAACATATTTTTTTGAAGGGTAGACTTTTTCATATAATAACACCCTAAGTGAAAACAAAGTCATAAAAGCGTATGTGATCGTTTCTAGCCCATGTATTTTTGTATAATTTGATACCACTCGCGAGTTGAAAAGTTCATCTGGAGTTGACAAGGGAAATGTCCCTTCAATTATTCTTTCATTCCTAATCATCTAGTGGAGATAAATTTGATGGAATTTGATAAATATTTGAAAATGGAAAACTAAAAATTTTTGGAGAATTCGTTTTTTTTCAATATCAAATATTGCATTACTTCACCAATTGTCTCTGAATGTTTTAAAAATTCAAAATCAACACGTATTTTTTAATTCACTTAGAAAATGTTGATATGGTGGATAGGTGCCTATTTTCGACTGAAAATCTTTTGAAGTTTTGTCAATTCTTCAGCAAAATTATTTTTTCGACATGTCGAAAAGTTTATAGTCGTGCAAAAGTAATTTTGACATTTTATTCCTTTTTCATGCCAAACCTTGTATCTGAGCATATACAAATCATATATATATATTTTGGAAATCAGCATAAAATTTCGAGTATATAGTGCGAATTTCAAGTGAATCTGATAATTTTGTATTTATTATGATTTTTAGGGGTCTACCCCTTACTTTTTGCGAGATATTTTTATTTGCGCCGATCAACTTGAAATTTACAGTACATACCAATTCTATTATTCTAAATCGATTGGCATTCGCAGAATTGATGTATCTTTAACCGTTCCCAAGTTGAAAAGATCATCTGGAGTTAAGGAGGAGTCATTTTCTTCCAAAAACAAAAAAATTACCTATTGTCCGTTAATCTACCATCAAAATCTATAACACACCACAGGAAAAATCAATTGGTTATTCACTTGCCATTAGAACTAACCCCAAAACTTGTCAGCACAGTCGTTCATTGTGGAACAGACGTGAAAAGACAAAGAATGTCATATGTTTACCGATGTGTTTGAGATGAAAAGAATCAATAAATATTCGAGTAAAGAGGGGTTTCAGACATTCGACTTATTGCAAAAATGGTAAACAAATCATGAAATGATGGTTTAATTTCAGTACCACCGTGAACATAGCCAAAATTCTTAGTTGTACATTACGTCAACTACTGTACTTCAAAGAGAGAAATAGTCCATAGCCTGAGTACCTGTGGCCACATTGGGTACAGAGGCATCTCGACAATGATCATGAGGTGCACTGACTGGCTCGGAATTATCTTATGGTACAGCGAGAGCGCTGAAAACATTAACGAACAGCAAATTATGGATCAATGCACAAGAAATTCGAAAAGGCTAAGATGTTCAACAGCTGACTCATCAGCTCAACAAGCATCACGAGGTCCTCTGACTGTTCCAGAATCTTTTTGTGTTATAGCGAAAACATTAAAAGAACAAACCAACAGCAATACCAGGAATAAAAAAAAAACAACATCAGAAATATATTATGGTTAAAATCTTTTATATAAAGTCTGGCGGAAAGGCGAAATTTGAAAAGGTACTCAGAAACAACATGAGAACATAACAGATCTCAACGTGGTATAGTCCACAACCCCCATACGAAATCTTAATGCCCTATTAGGAAAGTAATTTGGAGCTGAACATCTAAGCGAAGTGGTCGTGGTGTTAGAGCGTTTGCTTTCGACCAATGCGGTTTGGGTTCGGTCTCTGCCACCTGCCACTGATGTAAAGTTGTTCGGAATCCACTTGGACGTGAGCTGTAGGTCCCGGATCTCCCTTGCTCGCACAAGCTCTGCTTTTGAGGGCTTTTCGCCAAATACCTGGGTGAATCGTAAAAACAAATTTTACAAAAACAAAAAATTTATAAAAATTTCGGAACCTGTTCTCATACTCCCAAAATAGAGATGTCAAGAAGTAATTCCATGAATTCCAAGTAACATTCAATGATATTTCATTCAATAAATATCAATAGCCTTCCCGGCGGCTATTTTTCGTTTCTTGTATTATTGTTTTCATTTTCATTTCGAAATGAAGTTTCGTCAAAGACTGATCATACACCAAAATCAAACTAATTTACTGTTTGTATGTTAATGATATGAGTTAATGGCAATTGAACAAGTACGATTCAACGGCTTTGAGCAAAATAAAGCAATTTCCCAATGGATTTTAGCCATTTTGTTGAAAAAAAAATTTTCCAGCAGTAATGGACTTCACCTTTCTGTTTGTTCAGGTTAGAGTGCAATTTCAGTTAACGCGATTTTTGTGTTCAAAACAAAATCGTTTGTCCATTTACTCGGAGATCGTGTAGCACTCTAGACTGAGGGATTGGCATAGACGTACAAATCACGCACTGTGAGGAAAAAAAATCTGGAAGGAAAGGTTTTACGAACGAAATTTGAAAGTTTACGAATAGTGAGCATTTTATATACTGATACAGGGTACCCTAGATCTAAACAATCGACATACATAGAAAAGGGCGAGAAGAGTGGATTTTGATAATGAGATGGGGATGCAGTTATGAAACCCACCTCATCCCCTTAACTGAAATGGTTAACGTTTTCCGAATATTTATAGGTAAAGGGGATCAAGTGACACATTGAAATATACGTTTTCACAGCAGGTTTACGTCGGATTAAATTACAATGCTCCTAGATATAATTCTACTGAAAAATAAGGTTTTATTCAGATATCTTCGATGGTATGATTGATATCAGAAAGACAAATAAACTTAATTGTATTGATGAAAACATTTGTCAATAAAGTCAAAGTTACCATAGTATTGACTGTTCACGTAATAAAATTAATGCAATTCTCAGGAAAAAGTACTTCAATCAATATAAAAACATCAAATAAAAATTTATAAAATTACAAAGAGGACATAAACGACGTAACATGAAAAATATATAGTGAAAAATATATTCTAGTACCACAGTATAGGATACTTATTGAAAATCGACTAGAATAATATATTTATATAGATATTTCTCTGAATTGTAAAATCACTTTCGAGTTATAAGTGTTTTTACTATGCTATTATGATGTTCGAAATCGCAAATATCTCTTACTTGATTTGGTGAATGATTATAAATCTGCCTGCTTCTATAAATCAAAGTTTGTTTCGTGAAAGTTGAAATGAGGAGGCGACATTCTGAGTTCGCCGTATATTAATTATATTGACCGCGTAGCAATCAGAAAAAAACTTTTTTTAGGACCACTATATAAGTGACCAAAAATTCAATTTATTGTCGATGTGTAGGTATGCCAAGAAATTTTGTTTCGAGCTTACTTTTAATTAGTTGAGAACGTGACGGGACTTGTTAACATCTTAAATGAGCCGAATTACTTTTTGTAACATTCCATGTCAGTATATTATCTTCACAACACACTTTTATTTTTTCTACATCAATACGAATAGCTTGAACCAAAGAATCACGATCTTCATTGTGGCAGAGAATTGTAATAACACTAACAAACAATGTAAAGTGTCCAGAAATATCTAGGTTGGCCATATCGTTGATATAGAGCAGAAATAGAATAGGACCCAACACTGAACCTTGGGGGACACCACGTACAATTTTTCACCGTCAGAGCTTTTATTGTTCAGTATAATACTCTGAATACGATCACTAAGTTAAGATCTGATCCGGTCTGGAGACAGGTCGACAGGTAGTTTCAGATAGAAAATGGTTGGAAGTTAATGAAACTTCAAGATGTTGTTCAGGGATGGTTGATTAACATTTTCTCAAAAAGTAGGGGGGGGGAAACTGCAAATTTTTCGACCTTGGTGTGGTTTTTCCCTAATAACTCTTTTGCCTTACGTTCTATAGCAAAAACGTCGTTCAATTTTTTCTTTAAGAATTTGTTGCCTCAAACATGTTTGTGTGTCAATTTGTTACCGAGATATGGCGCTTCGAAGAATAGGTAATTTTTCAAATTTCGCCATAAAATGAACTATTCCACCCTATTTCTTCTGTTATACAAGAATTATGATGAAATGTAGTTGTTTGTAATTTTAATTCTTACTTAAAATCACCAACTTTAGATAACCCCCACTCCTGCTTGCCCACCAGGTGTCGTTCCTCCTAAGGACAAGAGAGTGTCGGACCGAGGGGAGTGTGTGATCAGCTACAGCAGTAAAAGCTGGAAAACAATAGATGTTAGAACACTGCTCCTGTAGAACTGCGGAATGCAAACGATGAGGCAATATTCAACATAGAAGGCTGAAATTTGTCTATTCTACCTGCGCTACCTAGACCTATTTGTTTTCGATTTTTGAGGACACATTAGATCACTGTTCATTTTATCCTTTCAACATGACTCTATTATTGATTAATTCCAAGAAGAAATCGAAAAATAGTAATTATAGAAGGGTATAAGTACCTCAGGTAGAATAGTCAAATTAGGTAATGAGAAAATTAAAATTAGGGATTGGTAAAAATGGGACAGAGAGTGATTAACCACTCAGAGTATATATAAAATTAAGTAAGATAAGTAACAATAGAAACCTTCAGCTCTTGAAGTGAATAACTTTGTTAGCGAAAGGAGCATCGAGTGTTAGTGACAGTTTTGGTTTTTGGGTAATTTTCTGAGATGGCGTCTACATCTCGTGGATCAGACTTTTCTTTTATTTGTAAAGGAGGAATTGAAGCAGGTGAACTAACTGTAGTGAAAGCCAGAGGAGTTGCCAGACTGGTGGAGTCCAGTGTAAAAAGGAAACTTTCGGCAGGTGAACAGTTTCTGCGTGAGTTGAGTGAAGTAAGAGTGCACAGTGCTTGCCAAACAAGGTACAAAAATGAGAAATTAATTGCTGCATTTACACGTCGTGGATGTGACACATCCAAAGCTCCTTCTCCTGCACCTACCCGACGGTCACAAGTTGCGAAATTCGAATTCACCAATGCGTGTTTTCTTTGTGAGGAAGCTATCACTAATGATTTCTGAGCCACAGTCAAAGTGACTCTACCCGAAATTTCTAATAGAATCATCGAAAAGGCGAGGATGCGTGGAGACAACTGGGGGAAGAAAATAGAAGAGCGCAGTTGCAGAATTTGGACACTGATTTAGTCGCCGTCAATGCTGAGTATCATCAAAAGTGCCTCGCAAGCTTTTACCATCCACCTAAGTCATCGCATAAAAGAGGATTCCGCCCATCGCCGAGTGTTGACGAAACCATGCAGGTGACATTTTCATACATCGACGAGAATAGCGATGAATGCCAGTTTTTCGTTCAGCAGCTGATTGAGCTGATTGAGGAAGACCGTCGACCACACAGCAAAACTGTCAAAAATCGTCGATGAAATATGGGGACTAAATCATTGTTTCAGAATCAAGGAGAGGGCCTATTGTCAATCTGGAGAGGGTTGGTGACAAAATTCTGTACGATAACTGGTACTCCACCGAAAGGAAAGTGGACGCACAGGAAGAAAGACGTCGAATTGTGGAGGCAGCTGGAAAAATAATTTTGGAAGACATCCGCTCCAGAGTATTCAACACAGTTGAGTATCCTGCGATTGACAACTTCTTGGATAGTGCGCGAACTGCGGTTCCAGAGACACTGCTTCTTCTACTCTCTTGTCTCTACTATCTTGGTTTTGACCAACAAACGACGAACCTTGGACTCTTGGAAAAATAAATGCCTCGCTCTGGCTCATGCAATCATGATAGCAGTGCGCCCCAACTCATCATGACTGCTGTTTCCGTGTTTGTTTACAAGAAGTATGGCTCTAAACATCTGAATTTTCTATCTTCCATGGGCTTTTCATCGTCTTACGAAGACGCCAACAGGCTGGAAGGGTCTTACGTGCTGCAAGCTGAAAGTACCCAAGTTGCGGAGCCTGCCAGTCCATTCAGTCAGTTCATATTTGACAATGCGGACTTTAATGTTAATACTTTGGATGATCATGACACATTCCACGCCATGGGAGGAATCATTATCGCTCAGGAGAACGACGAGCTGTTACGAGCAGAACCAGCGGCTAAGAAATCTCTGCAGGAAATGTAATGAGTACAAATGAGTACCTACCCACTATGATTAGCTATAATATCTTTATTCCTCAATATAATATATGCCTTGAGAATAACTTAATATTGTTAATTACATTTTTTTTTTGAAAAACAATTTTTTTTTTGAAAAAAATTTAATTTTTCCTGTCCTGGGATAATTATGAAGGGGAACGGGGGAATATCGATCCGAAAAGTAACTGATATCAATACCAAAATGATGTGAATAGGTATGGTTGGCTTTCATCAGAAAGTTAGCTTTTGAGAATTGGGGTTTGGTGGGGGAAGGAGGAGTGGGGTGTCCAAAGTTGGTGACTTCAACTAAGAACCATAATTACTACCACATTTCATGATAATTCGGGTATAACAGATGAAATAAGCTGTAATTTTGCATTTTTTGTCATTTTTTAGCAAATTTTGAAACATGACCTTTTTTTGACGTGCCATATCTCGGTAGCAAATTCACATACAAACATGTTTTTTTCAGTGAAAATTGTATACAATTTTACGCTCTACAAAAAAGTATTGATATGTTTTTTCCGTAGGACGTAAGAGAAAAAAGTAATCGAAAAAAAAACGGAGAGAGGTCCAAAATTTTGCAGTTTTCCCCCCCCTACTTTTTTCGCACAGGGTCCTCGATGTCCAAAACTTGAGAAAATGTTGATTAACCCTCCCTGAAGTACCTCCTGAAGTTTCATTAACTTCCGACCTTTTTCCACCTAACCCCACTTTTTTCATCTAATATTGGAAACCTAACTATTAACTCTTTTTGTTTTTATTCACTTGTGGAAATATTTTATTGCACAGAACTTTGGGATATAACGCATGTACGATATAAAAAGAGAAAAGGAATAGTCAGCGGAATATTATTTCATTTAGTTTTGAAAACGGGAGATGTCCTTGTTCCTCTTCTAGATTTTTCTATACTCTTCAGGGGCTCTAGGGCGTTTCTAAAAATGACATTTCTCGAATTGATAAGTAATGCGGCGATATTATATCTAGATACTCTTTCTACATTTTGTTAAAACAATAGTAGAAGTTTTCTTCAGATCTGGAGTCCACAGGTTGAATACTCGTGCTAGTTCTAATAATCTAATATCCTGCCCAGGTCACCTCACAGAATCATTCAAAAAATCATTCACATTTCAAATTATGAAAATACATAATGGCCTCCCAAAAAAAATCAAATCTCTATCAACACAAAAATTCAAAAAAGAATATAAAAAAATATTACTTCAAGCCCAAAAGAATCCTCTCTAGAGGTATTAGCCTCGTCTGTTTTCATCCAAATGCCGCGCTAGACTAAGTTAAAGAAAAAATCTTTTTTTGTATTGTGTTCGTCTGATAGCAATTTTTTCCTGGAATTATCGTGTTTTTTTTTTTGTTTTTTGTTTTTCGCACGGCTCAAGATGAAAAGCAGCAATTGTGCGTATCTACCTGTAGGTACAACCAATACCGCTGATCTTCGGCTCTTTCATCATCGATATGTCTCTGAATACTATTTGTCTTAATTTTTTTTTTTGCAGCATATTTGATGATGAAATAAAGGCATTATTATTATTATTATTATTAAGGCTAGGAATTGCACGTTAAAAGTTAATCCTTAGCTCGCACAAGTTTCGACTTCTGAGGGCTGTCGTTCGTAGGGGGGTTAACGGAAAAATCAATTTTAAACAAAAAAGGCGACGTGATATTTTTCGAAAATATTTTATAGCAACAAAGTTTGGTGACATTGACTTCAGTATGAGTAACTTTGTTGGAAACACCTACAGATCGCTTTTGTCAATAAAAATACTTTTTTCTTGTACTCCGCCACTGTTGATCCAGATAGTGGCAGACAGAAAGGCATTAGTTCGGGTATAGGAAGCGAGCGCCCATTTAAATCCGGCAGAGGGTGTCTTGATTTACTCTTTCCAAATGTTCTTTTCATAGCGAGAGATGTTGAACTAGCTCATTAGAAACAGAGCTAGTGAATACAATGCGGATATTCAATGAAGGAAACAGCACTAGAGCGTCACTTCGATCGTAAAATAATTCACCGCACGTCTTTTCAATTTAAGACTATATGAATTTCATTAGAATGTTACTTGTGACAGTTTGACTTATCTTTATTTCTTTCCTCAATCGATGGGATCTCGAAATGGATATGGGATGAAAATACTGAGAGCAATTTAATAGATATTCTTACACTATGCTACGAAAAGAGTAGATTTAATGCAGGCGTACCTGAAATATGTCGTTTCAAACTCAATATATCACAAAATGAATCTATTGACCGTTTTTTTTTTATATATAATGGGCTGCTGTGAAATGAAAAATCTAAATTTTCTGCGCTTGACCCCAAACAATCAAATTATGAGGCGTAGCAGAATATGGTTCTATGACAAACTACAATTCGAAAATACTATCTTAAAACTTACAATTTTTATACATCAAATGTGATATGGTGATATCTATTCATTCAAATTTATCATTAGTTAGTTCTAATTGCATCTACTTTCTTGAGTTACTTGCGATATGAAGTTTGAAACATCATTCACAAAAATTAGTGGCCCAAGAACACTTTTTGCTGGTGGTGTACTTGTATCAGTGTCTCAATTTTCATCGTAATCATGTTATGATTTAAAAAAGAGAGAAACTTCTGCCTACTACTTCCAAATATATTAAGACTGTGCTACTTTTTCGTATTGGTGATTATTTATGAAACTTGAGGGTGACGTAACAAAAAACTGGACAGCACTTCAGTTAATGGTGAAGGAGCCAAAATCGCTGATGGTAGACATAAATCAAGAAAAATACAAAATCGACAAGTTACTTGAAATCTGTACTAAATGCGCAAAATGTCATGCAGATTCCGAAAATATATTTGTGTATGCTCAGATGAAAGATTTGACATTTAAAAGAAATACACCGTAAAAAATTTCACGAAAAGGACTGGAAAAAAATATGGAGGCAAATGACGGTTGAAGATAGAGAGCAATTCTGCAAACGCCAATCGATTCAGAATGATCAAATTAGTAAAATCTGTGAAATACAAGTCAACCAATATAAATAAAAATATATTCGAAAAATTCAAAAAAAGTCCAAAGTCGGCAGATTCACTTGAAATATGTACTACATGCGCAAAACTTCATTTAGATTCCAAAAATATAATGATTTGTGTATGCTCAGTTTAAAGGTTTAGTATTTAAAAGGAATACAACTCTAGATGAACTCTTCAACTCGGGAACGGTTGAAGATAAAGCAATTCTGCGAAAGCCAATCGATTCAGAATGATCAAATTATTATAAATCTGTGAATTTCGAATCAATCGATATTAAAAAAATATATTCAAAAAATCGAAAAAATTCCAAAGGGGTAGACCCCTAAAACTCATGAAAAATATAGAATCGGCAGAATCACTTGCAATTCGCACTATATACGGAAAATTTAAATCCATGCAGATTCTAAAAATATAAAATTTGTTTATGCTCAGATACAAAGTTTGGCATATAAAAAGAATACAAAGTCAAAAATTTCACGAATACAAGTAGAAAAAAATTACGACGGAATGACTACTTCCTCCCTCCAAATGAACGTAATGAAGTCATTCAACATAATATTTTCATTTTGCGTTTCATTAATGCATGTATGTTACAAATTTCAATAAAACATTATCCGTTTCTAACTACATAAAAAATCAAAAGAGAAAAAAATGTATTTATTTATTCTGTACGAGAATCTATTTTTAGAACATTAAACTCAGGACAAAAAACCATCAAAAAAAGTTTAAAAGAAAGGTGAAAATGAAAATAAGGCCGTTTATCAGCAAATATATTCGCTGGTCACCTACAGTAAATGATAATATTAATAACCGTTTTCTACCCGCACAAACTGTGCCATTGGGGAATATTATCATTAAATCGGACCGAAAATAAGGACGCTATGATGGCTCGGGGCAGTTTTCGTCGGTCACTCTTCAGCTCTACAACAAAAAATTATTGAACGACTCATAGAGAAAGCCGAATTGGGAGGCTCCATTCGTGAGGCCCCCTTGCTAACAATCTGACGCTGATTTTACTTCCATGTACGTAGTGTTAGTTAGTGAAGCTACCCGCCTCAAGTTATTGCATTTCGGAACTGAAAATAACGAGCAAAGGGAAAATATCACCAGCTCGTCAATTCTCTTGAGCTTCCGCTTGGAAAGTAATTGAAACATAATATGAATTGGAATGAATATCGTAATTGCCTATCTCTTGGTAATGAACGAGTCGATATTCGCCTAAGAACGTATTTATTTCAACAGCGCAGTATTATAATGGATACCAAAACAATAGTTCGTCTTTTGGCAAATCAATGTTTACTTACTTATAGATCTAGTTGACTATTTAGTATTCATTCAACTCAAATTTCGATTGGAATTACACGAGTGCCTGCAGTATTACGCATTATATATAGTATTTCTGTTAGAACTCAACCAGATCAAATTGCTGTGTACCACCACGAGTCTGTTAGGCTGTTGCCTTAAGAAGAAATGCTCCGATCCCTATTTTTCATGATAGCAGGCTATACAGAGGATGGAATCTAATCTCTTGGTAACTGTACTGACACCGTCCAGTACCATGCTGAGGTGTGTTAGTATCAAATTTTGAGATTCAGTTTGAGTATAACAAATCCAACAATACCCAAATTACTGTGATAAACTCGGATTGACCATGGATTTCGAAAAATAATCTGGATGTCATGACAAGGAGATCTTGGAGTTTCAAAACTAGCGTAACGTCCAGTCAAGGCTTGGTACCATCGCTCCTAACTTGGGACTCCTTTGGAGTATTATAAGGATGAACTTGAGAAAAATCTCTAGGGCATGTCGGCAAAATAAGAAAGCATCATATGTGGTCAGTGGTCCCCATGAAGAGGTGTAGGCTGGTCAAAAGTTTGAAAGCTACCACTGTGCGGAAACATCGTTAGAAAATCACAAATCACCCTAAAAGGAACATGGAGAGACTTTGTCCGCCAAGTCATCAAGATAACACTTGGAAGGGTAAGACTCACAAAAGTACTCTCAAAAGCCCAGGCCCGAAGCTGAAAATACTGTCCCTCATAACGGAAATTGAACCTCATCGGATAAAAAGACAATATCAATATCAATGCCACAGGCTATCGGTGATCGTTTTTATGCTGTCAGGTTGGTAATGAATTGTGCTTTTCAATAATTAAAACACTGTATTTTGATACAGACATCTGTCAGATTCAAGAGATTGGCTGGGGATTGGTTATAATAATTTGACATTTGTCATTGCTGACACATGGCACATGTCAGTGTATCAAAATACAGTGTTTCAAATATTAAAAACCAAAATTCATTACCAACCTGACAGCAAAAAGCCGATCACCGATAGCTTGTGGAATATTGTCAATTGGTTGATATCACAAGTCCAAGTGAGAATACTAACAACTAACCCAATTAATTCAACGCTATCTGCACTCGATGCAGCAGACCTTGTTGAGTTACTGCTACGTTTTATCTGTATTCGCTTTGAGTCGATTTGTTATGAACCTAGTTACTGCTTATCGCCGGCAACAATCGCCGATGGCAATCGCCGACGACGTTTTTTTATCAAAACTTTTTATTTATTTTTTGTTCGAAATAAAGAATTGTGAAAATACTTTTCACGCCAATATAATTTTTTTCGTTTTTTCCCGCCAATATTTTTTTCTCATCATTTTCAATTGCTTGAAAAAAAATATTAAAATATTTTTCCCGACAAAATAATTTTTTTATTTTTTTCATTTTTTTTCTTCTTTTCTTTCAATTGTTCGAAAAGAAGTGGTGAAAATATCTTTTCCGCCAAAATATTTTTTTTATTTTTTCCTGTCAATTTTTTTCATATTCTTCATTTGTTTGAAAAAAATGTGAAAATATTTTTCCCGCAATTTTTCTTTTCAATTTTTTTCAACATTTTTTTTTTCAATTTGAGAAAATCGTGAAAATAATTTTTTTTTCACATAAAATATTTTTTTTTTATTTTATGAAAAACAAAGTTGTGTCAAAAACATCGGCCAACGACAATCGCCGACGACAATCGCCAACGACAATCGCCAACGACAATCGCCGGCGACAATAGCTGACGACATTCACCGATGGCAATCGTCGACGACGTTAGCTGAAAACATTTGCCTAAGACTTTTGCCGACAAAATTTGTCGAAAACATCAGCCGACGATATTTGCCAACGACATCCGCACTTATGCTTACAAAATTATTTATTTTTCGAAATAAGAATTATTTTTCCTTCCAAAATATTTTTTTTTACTTTTTTTTTTATTATTTTTTCAGTTTTTTTGTTTCTTATTTTTTCAATTGTTCGAAAAAAGTTGTGAGAATATCTTCCCGCCAGTTCTTTTTTTAATTTTTTTTTTACTTTCAGTGACTCAAATTTTTTTTATGAAAGAACGAGATTTTTGAAAATTGACCTCGACTCAGACTTCGAATCAACCTTGTCGAATCAAGGAAATTATGAAAATACTCTTTCCGCCAAAATAATTATTTTAATTTTTCTTCTGTAATATTTTTTTTCAATTGTTTGAAAAAAAAAATGTGTCAAAAACATCGTACGACGACAATGGCCCACGACAATCGCCAACGACAATCGCCGGTGACAACACTTGTGAAAATATTTTTCTCGCGAAAATAATTTTTTTCCCGCCAATTATATTTTCTAGATTTTCAATTGTTCGAAAAATAAAATTGTGAAAATATTTTTCCCTCTATTTTTTTTTATTTTATTCAACAGTTCGAAAAAAAATGTGAAAATAGGTACTATTCCTGCAGTTTTTTGTTCAACTCTCCGAACAAAAAATGGTGAAAATATTTTTCCCCAAATTATTTTTTTCATTTTTTAGGCCATTTTGTTACTCGAAAATTTTGGGATGGAACGAGATTCTGAAAATTGACCTTGACTATGACCTTGACTTGACTTTGACTCTGACTTGACTCCTTTATTTTTCTTCGCAACTTTTAATTTATTTTTTGTTCGAAATAAAGGATTGTAAAAATACTTTTACCGCCAAAATAATTTTTTTCTCGCCAATTTTTCGCCGGCGACAATCGCCGGCGGCAATCACCGATGGCAATCGCCGACGACGTTTTTTCATCAAAACTTTTTATTTATTTTTTGTCAGAAATAAAGAATTGTGAAAATACTTCTCCCGCCGAAATAATTCTTTTAATTTTTTATTTAACTTCAAATAATTTTTTATTTTTTTTAATTGTTTGAAAAAAAAAATTGTGTCGAAAACATCGGCCGTGAAAATATTTTTCCTGCCAAATCAGTTTTTTTCTCTTTGTTTTTTTCAATTATTCGGAAAAAGTTGTGAAAATATCTTCCCGCCAGTTTTTTTTTATTTTTTTGGTCCTATCAGTAACACAAAACTTTGGGAAAGAACGAGATTTTTCAAAATTGAACTCAACTTTGACCTTGAATCAAGTCGAGGAAATTGTGAAAATATTTTTCCCGACAAAATTATATATTTTCATTGTTACAGCAAATATTTTTTAATTTTCTTAAATTGTTTGTAATTACTTTTCCCGACATTTTTTTTTCCATTTTTTAGACCTTCAGTGACCCAAAAAATTTTGGGAAGAAACGAGATTTTTGAAAATTGACATTAACTTTGTCAATTCAAGGATATTGTGAAAATTTTTCGAAAACATCCGCCGACGACATTTGCCAACGATATCCGCACTTATGCTGACAAAATTATTTTTCTACAAACGCTTAACAAAGTAGCCCCTGACGCTTTCAGATTTCAACGCAAAGTTGACGTTTTCCGTGAAATGTCATTTTGTGACAGCATTTGCGATCTAGAGCGAACATATTTCGAAAACGCTCGTTTCTCCAACATATTTCTGCATGATGATTGATGATAGTGACAGTGAATTATCAAACACTCCTCCTGATGTAGCAGAAAGTGCAAAAATTGCTACTTTCTCATCGACTTCCTTTGACACTCTTGACAGTTCAATAACATTTTTGTCGGATTAAATAAAAGTAGTGTCATCGGCAAACAAGACAGATTTATAGGACTGAATGGAATAACTGTCATTTACGTAAATTATGAACTGTAGTGGTCCCAATACTGATCCTCGGGGAACACATTATTTGCAACAAGTTTAAAGCAATTATTGCTGCATGCCATGATAATAATATAGTGTCACCAATAATATGTCATGAAAGACGCAGTAATAGCTGTGTAGCTTGCTCGATATTGTCAACTATATACTCCACTCACCACATTGAGAACTGCCTCCGTCATAGAGCGATCGTTACGAAAATCAAACTGAGGTTCATTGAATAATTGGTATTTTTCTAAATAGATGTAAATACGATGTTTGATAATTTCCTCAATTATTTTGCTAAGTATTAAGTATTATCGAAATGGGACTATAATTGTCAACAAGAGAGATGACACCGTTTTGAATAAAGGAATAATTTTTGATATTTTGAATGCACCTGGATAAATATCAATTATGAAAATTTGATTAATCAAATCAGTAGAAGGCTGCAAAAATATATCGGTGGTCTCTTCAACAATATTACTCTTTAGTTCTTAGCTGTCTAAGCATTTAGAATTTTTGAGTGAATGATGAACATCTTTAGTCACTGAACCCAGAAAAAATTAACAGCAAGATGCTGGAAAATTTTTGTGGGTGGTTTAAATTCAGTAGACCCACTTTGCATACCGTTGAAAGATAGATATATCATGATATTGTCAGCAATATTAACAATAAAGTTATTGAGATGTTCAGGAGAATGACTGAGAGCAGCCATATAAATGCGTTAAAACTCATTTTCAAGGAAGTTATTCCTCGAAATCCACTACTTTGAAAATGCAAAGCTCTCGTACCTTTCAGATCGACATACCAAGCCATCACCTTGGCCATGGGGTTGCTCGATTGCAAATCGCGCCCCATAATAGCGATAGTCATCGGCTTGTCATCTAGCGCAATTAATTACGATTACAATTTCGATCCGTCGTGATGGATGGCGTCGATGCTGGGATGGCTTGCATTTGCGAGAGGGTTTAATCTCAAAGGGCGTCGCGGTGTCGACGTGCAACGCCAGACAGACGTAAATAGAATCGGGAATTCCTTTGAAATCTACTAGACGTGATTTAAATTTAGCCAGCCCCCTGCGAACTTTCCACGCACGTCGGTCGCCTGGAAAAGACGGACAGGGGTGGATTCATCGATGAGAAGCTTCGCAGAGGTTAGTTTTGAGATTTCAGATTGTCGAAATTGCGACATCGACCGTGAAACGCACTCATGCTGAACCATTTTATTGCATTTCTCATTCATTCTGCCATAGTAAATGACATACATTTCCCACAAGTATGAGATTTTATACTCATCGTACACTACAGATTCTTTAAGACAATTCGAATCATACTATATGAAATATGTTTTTTTTTCTCATAACAATTTCTATTCATATAACATTCAGAATTCCCATATATTTTTCCCATACCTTTTACCAGAAAATAACCCAGCTGCGCTATGCAAATACAAAACAAATAAAATTCACTTTCAATGGGTCAACTTATTCAATTGATCAGACTGAAAATTGCACAATGTGTAATCGCAATGATGAAACATCCTACCACTTCTTTTTTGACTGTCCCCTGTGCAGGAGCGGTGGTAGGACGAGATAAATTTGCCAAATCAGATTTTCAAACAACCTCTTGTTAGAAATAAAATCAAATCAAATATATTTCTACGATCTGGAATTTTACAGTTCATATCATGTTAATTAGTTCACATTTTCTGTCATAAAGTATTTTGTCTAAAAGAGACGACCTAGGCACAAGTGCCTGTTTTGTCCTTGTCCATTTCAGACATTAAAAAATAATTAACCAATTAGGTAATTGTCAGACGGAACAGGAGTAGAGGTTGGTAGTTACAGGGAAATGCCAATATGATACAATACAGAGAACAGTATATAGATATGCAATGAAAATATGTATATCAGTGAGAAACGATAGTTCATGAATAGAATTTTGGAGAAGGTGTGTTGAAGATATTTTTCAGAAAATATCAAATTGTGCGGCGTTGTTGAAAATTATTTTTTTAATTTCACATTTGAATTTAATTTTGTTACGAATTGTTTTAATGTCATCTGGAATTGTATTAAATAGTGCTGGTCTTAAGTAATAGTTATTTATGTATCAAGGACGTAAAGTAGGCGTTTATGGCTAACGCCTTCGGGCCATAAACGCATTTTACGCACGTGATACATACAAAATTTTATGCCCTAGCGGTTTATACAGTGTCCACCAAAATCTTGGAACAGCATGGGAAACTAACTTTTATGAAGAATGACATTTTCTGAGAAACTATTAATAAAAAAGTTTTCCATATGGTTCCAAGATTTTGGTGGACACTGTATATATATTTATATCGCAATTAGTCAATAATCATCTCTGTATACTGAAATAGATTCATTTATTCAAATTGTACACAGAATACCCAGTATATACCCACCTAATTATGACGTTGTTAAGCAAGCTGGTTGTTGTCTAGCAACAAATTCAATAAACGAAGTAAACGGTCATCTTCATGTTTATCTGAAAAATTGCGTGAGTGAATTCAACACGAAAATTATGGAATCATCAGATGAAGAACATAATATATACATACCAATGGAAATTTTGGAATCGGCTGAGAGTGCCAAACTCGAACTGCTACCAACAAAGTCAAAGAAACTTCACGAAATGACGTATAATGAGTTCATAAAATGGCGCAATGAAAATAATGGGAAGGTGATTACAGAAGATATATTACTGGTATATTTTTTTGAGAAGTCCAAGAATCGAAAACCATCTTCTTTGTGGTCATACTATTCGATGTTAAAGTCTACTTTGAATTTGTATAATAATATAAACATAAGCAAGTTTCCAAAATTGATAGCATTTTTGAAACGGAAGAATGATGGATATAAGCCGAAGAAATCCAAAATATTGAATAGGGATGAAATCGAACTTTTTCTCAAAGAAGCTCCAGATAATGTATATCTGATGATGAAGGTATGTTATACCTACCTATATTTATTAAGTAATTAAAAAACTTATTGATTCTTTTATAGGTTGCATTAATATTTGGGGTACATGGTGCTTGTCGTAGAGAAGAATTAACAAATCTCAAGCTTGATGACATTCAAGACCTAACTTATGCTTTACTGATTACAATTCGAGAGTCAAAAACTAAAATACAACGAACATTTACCATCTGCAGTACTGAAAACCAGTCAGTTGATTATTTGGATATTTATAGAAGATATGCTAGTCTACGTCCCGCAAATACTGAACATGGGCGTTTTTTTATATCCTATAAGAACAACAAATGTACAAATCAAGTTATTAGGAAGAATATCCTCGGTCAAATTCCAAGAAAAATTGAATATTGCCAAAAAAATTGCCGGCGATAGTGATAGACCGATACCAATTAATAATTATTTGGACCTACCATCCACATTTAAAATGAGTTGAGGATGTTTCAAAAGGGAATAATTATTTTCAAGAGAAAAGTGAATATCCCACCCTCAATATTCAAAATTGAAACAATTGCATAGTTAATATAAAATTCTAATTTTCAGGGTGATGGAGCAAAAATATAGATTATGAATAAAAGTTGTTAAATGAGTATTTCTTTATTGAACTGAATTCATTGTTTCGTGGTAGGTCTTCCGTGAAATGATGTGCGTAGGTATATATGGACAATTTTAGTATATTGTCTACTTTACCGCCCGTGGGCATAAAGGATTTTTAAAATGATTGACTTTTACGCTAAGATTGGTTGCTGCCCTAGTGTTGAAAGACTTTTTTGAAAATTGTTCATGATTTTGATGCATGCGCAGTAGACATTGGTAGATATAAATCTGTCTTACTTGGAATAAGCCGGTATCTTGTTATAGTATTTTCGTGAAGAGTTTTTCCTAATGAAACAGTATTTTTAGTAAAGTGTTCTGAGTTGTTTGTAGGTTTTGCAATGTTCTTGTGAAAACACATCCCCAAATTGTTATGAAGTATTTCAAAGTAGATTCAACCAACGAATTGTACAACATATTTAGATTTTTTCTTGATAGGATATCACGCAGAAGGAAAAATTTATGAATCACAGTTCTTAGTCGTTTTATCACAAAGGTAATGTGGTTGGACCATCTGACATGCTGATCAATCATGACACCAAGATATTTTAATACTACAACTTTTTTCAATAGAAATAGAAAGAATAACTCCACAAAAGGATAAAGTAATCAGCAATTTCGTCATGGATGCTTTGATTCTGAAAGTTTTTATTATGAATTAATAACATTCAAACTTATTTTCTTATACCCATTGCCGACTTTCCGTTAATTTTAGGATTTCATCAAGTACTTCATATACCTAGCGTCATATTAGCATCCTGCAATTAGGATGTTCATAGTGTTTTAAGCAAATTCCCGTAACATTGATTTGTATCTTGATGAGGAATAAATGTTTATTATTTATTATTATTCATGCAGTCACTGATAATAAAAATATTGAAAAATATAAAAATCGAACAGTACTCTAATGGACTTGAACAATAGGGTAACAAACCCCAGGTACTGATCCTACATACAAAAATTAAAAAACTTCTCTCATAAACTAATTTTCTTTCAATATCTCAGGAACCTTTCGGGATATAACAATGAAAGTCAATACACAATTCAATATTAGTGCAAGTTCTCATTTTATTGATGTATATCTTCAACGGGCTCCTGATGAGATATTGAATGAAAACCGTTTACAAGGCTACTTTCAAAGGGCCCTACCTCCATTCTTTATTTAGAGTTCGCGTCGACTACCCAGGGTGGTGCTGTAGGTTTCCCGGGTTTTCCTACAGCTGAAATATGAATACGCCACCAAAAATCGGTAAGTCGCCCCCGGAGCGCAACGGCAAATAATAATAAAAGTCGTCGTCTACCCGCACAGGCTATGCCTTTGGGCAGGGCCTGATTACCCCTTAGGCTAATTAGGCTGCAGCCTAGGGCGTGAGGATCTGAGGGGGAGGTCGACCGTAACACACATACCTGGCGGGGGCGCGTCCTCGTAATTAGCCTAGACCGGTCAGAACTCTTGATCAGTCGCTGTCTTTGGGTACATTCTATGAGTCTTTATGAGGGAGTATTATTATTAGGAAACATTTGTGACCTAGTTTATAGAAATTATTTTTCATATTCGAAGTTTATTATCTTTTCTGTTCTGTTATTTCTGAAATAACCCATAGTTATCTCTTCTTCCTCAACTCCTTCCGTTCAGGGAAAAAACATGATTAGGGCTGCAATTAGTTTCCTGGGAGACTAGATTAAATTAGTTAGATTTGATTAGATTGGGGCTCTTGTGCTTCAAGCCTCTACACCGACTTACAGATCTATTGTGTGTGCCATCGAAGTCGTTTGGAGTTCTCTATCTAGCCCTGTCTTCGTTATGGGACTCCATAGGCTTGTACAGAGCCATGTATCTGGGAGCTCATGGCTTTCCTTCTCCTAGCGTTAGAAACCTTAGCCTTGAAAAGCCCTCGCAGTGGCATAGTATGTGTACTGATGTTTTCTCTTCTTCCTGACAGCACTTGCATAGCATTCCTCCTGCCCGACCGATTGTACCTATATGTTTGTTGAGCCTACAAGGCCCTGTGAGAAGTCCTGCTTTTAGTAGGGTCCTCTTCTGGCTTGGTAGATATTCTATGAATGTTGGCTGCGCTTGTTTGATCAACTCTTTGGCCTGTCTCTTTCCTGGTGTTTGTTCCACCATCCTTGAGATTTCTGTTGGATCCATGATTGGGTGTTTGTTTTAAGTACAGCTTCTGCCATACCGCAGAACGGTTCTGGGCCATTCAGGACCTTACTTGACCTTACTTAACTGGGCTAGTGAATCGGCTTCTTCATTGCCTCTATAACCTATGTATGCTGGCACCCAGGCTGGGGTCAGTCTATTCTGACTGCCCAGCTCTTTTAGGGCTTCAATGCATTCCCAAACAAGTTTGCAGGCAACTTTCATTGAGTTGACTGCTTTTATTGCAGCTTCACTGTCTGAGTAAATGACAATGGTTTATTCTGAAATATCATGCCTTATTAGATCTTCGCAATGGTGTATTGTGACGATTTTCAATTGAAATATCGTCGCTTACATACCTGAGCTCAATGAGATTTTTATCTATGGTTAGGTTCCATGAATGTCGGCTCCTGAACCTTTATGTAGACAGATATTTCTGCGTTGATGGGAGGTCTCTCCTTCCACGTTTCCCTGTTCGTTATACTTATCTTTGTTGAAACTATATCTGGGAAGTATGCCATCCAATGACATTCTTATAACAGGATTGTTTTCCAACTCTTCGTATAGCTTGTTGTGTCTCTCCAGTGCATGTTGCTTATGAGTACTTGTCCTCTAAACAACCTGCTCGTGACTGATCTAGCTTCACCTTGAATGTATATGTGTAGTAAGGGCGGGTTGAGCAAGACCTCTAGTGCGGCTGTTTGGGTGGTATCAACTGAGGATGTGAAACGAATGTATAAATTCCTATCTTGTCATGGTCATGCAAGTTTGGGAAAAAATATCAACAATGCTTTGAAGACTCGATGAACTTGCTGATTATATCATGAAATAATTCAACTACTGGCATATAATACCTAGAATATTACTGTCATAATAGTAAGACTACTACTCAGAGGTCCATGTAGGTTTATAGAACATATGAGGAGAAATCACCTGCAGGAAGGAGAGGTTATACACATACCCTGCCACTGCGAGAACTGGTCAATCCCGGAGTTTCTTGGGCTAGGAGAAGAGAAACTGTGAGCTTCTGGATACATGGAAATCTAAAACTAGTCTATAAGCTATAAGCTGAAGCAAATCGTTCTGAAGAGGTCGCATTGTAGAGACTTGTAGCACGGATGCCATAAACTAATCTGATCATCGACATTCATCGTTTATCGTATCAGGCGGTTGGATATTCTGAAGCAGAGGTAGGAAGTACAACGTCTTCAATCCTCATTTCTTAGTCTACTTGACTTAGCGCGTATCCTGCAACTGCAGATTCATCTCAGCTTGCAGTATCTTTGACGTTCTTACATCCTGGGTTGATCCGATCCTGTATGCAGGTTATTTCTATATATGCAAACGACCGAATGCGTCTATTTGGAAATGGCTGCCTAGGCCGCTCGCCGACCCCTACTCAACTATGTATGTGTTGGCACACTTCAGTAAATATCACGAAATGTCCATACCTTCACTTGCCATTGTTTCTGCCGGCTTTGATTCGACTCGAGCTTTGTTTCTGGGATTACGGTGATCCCAGAGAGATGTTTTCGAATCACTGATGGATTAACGAAGACGAGCTCGAGCACAGTTATGTATTCATATGCGGAGAAGCTGCACCAAACATTTTTTTTTAATCATCAGTGTTTTATATAAGTATAATGGAACCTTCGCTGTGTATGTTACCAGAATCATTTCAGTTTCAGTTAAAACTGTTTTTACCAGTATTGTCAGCGGCGGCATCATCAGCGGCTATCAACTTTCTATTAATTTCTTATGTTCATGATGAGCCCAACAAAATCTGCCTGAACAGACAACAGAAAGTTGTCTCAGACATATGACAGTCGGTATAGGTGATGTGACTGGGTGCTTACCACATATTTCCAGTGCAGAAACCCAGTAAACATGTTTGAACAGGACCCATTGCACCACTCGACAAGTTTTATCCAATTTTGGCCTCAACATATTCTTCTATACTCTCAAGATGATGATTCTACAACAATTTTGGTTGAAACAGACTGAAGTATACATTTTTATTTGTTGAAACAACTCCGTTTTATTTCTGAATTTTTCAGCACCATTGATCGATGTAAATTTATTGGTACACATTTTTGAGTTGACAGCCCAATAAACAATTTTCGTGACTTAAAGTAGAGTAATGCCTAGTTGTATAAAGAAATTATAATGTTAACGGGGTTATATACAAAGTTTCACATTCTCACCTTCAGTAATGTAGTTTAATAACGGTTTTATTACACAACTGTAAACTCCAGTGATATAATAAAATTATTTCTATAACCATTTTTAAAGAACTTATAGTGACGGTTAACAATGTATTTGTAAGAGAGGTATATAAAGGTTTACAGAACCTCTTCAATATAACTGATGTATCCTGAGTTATATAGTAGTGTTCTGATTACCCCAATGAAAACTTGAAGACAGTAGTGTTTGCGAGATTACGTTAAAAAACTTTTGGTGATCGTGTTGGTAACAATCGTTTTTTTCTTAAAACTACCATTACCATTATCGATACAAATTACCCTTTTAAACCTTGAAGTTAATTTGATAAATTAATTTTTCTACATTCATGCAAAAAGCAAAACTTCATTGAACTATATTCAGTGGAGAAAGAAGCTCTTTATTGCACTAGTGCAATAAAGTTTTTATTGCACTCGTCTATCATTCTACTTCAACGTGCTGTCATCATGATAAACATAAACGTTCAAACCCACTACATATTTATCAGATATTCTGTGAGATTGGCCATACGTTTCAAACTGCTACATATTTTATATTATTTTGTATTAATGTTAGCAATCAGAGTTGAACAAACAATGCCTTCCCGAGAATAACTCCATAATCAAAACCGATCCGCAATGTTCTAAACCGTCTACCTGCATAGAGCAAACTGTCTGTACTATGACCACACCTCGTGATAACACGCGCTCATGGCTACTATGATTTTGATTTTTATAATGCAATTGTGGTTATATATCCGTAAGTCAAAATTTAATTCTGACAATTACAGAACTGAAAGTTTTGAAATGAGTAATATTAATGGAAAACTAGATGATGGTGATGAAATCGATAGTAATAATTATTTATTTAAATTGCTTATTTAATTTTCCTTCACCTAGTGCCTTACCTAAATAAATAATTTTCTTTTTGCAAGAACGTAGAAAAAATATTGCATGCAACTCGTGCAAAAAATGTTTATTGCACTCGACGTGTTGTCCAACTCAGCCTATCGGCCTCGTCGGACAATTTCACGTCGAGTGCAATAAACACTTACTTTTTGCACTTGTTGCATAAATAACTATAAAGCACATTTTGATTATTTATGGCGTCTTATTTTAGCATTTTTGTATGTTAAAAAAGTATAAACGGATAATAAAGCTCTTTTTTGTTGGTATGTTGAATGCAAATATACTGATGATATGTTGAAAAATTTAAAGAAAATCAAATACAGCACATTTTTTTGTCGCAAAGTTACGATAAATTTTACAAAAATTCTGAACTTTTTACCCAGTCTGGGACATATTGAGGTAAAGATAATACACCTTCTTCTGCATTAGGAAATAGTACTGATCATCGAAATTTTGAGGTTATCATACTTCTTCATAGACGGGTTGCCTAACACCATATATAACACCACTTCTAGAACTGTGTATTACTCTAATTTATATAGTGGGTTAGTGGGTATAGTGGGTTTCGCCACTATGAGCTACACTGGATGACTTGTCTACTTAGAGTTAGATAATACTGCTAATCAGAGCTATATACTGTTACTTAAGAATATATCAGGTTATATAGATTGATATAAGGCGTTCTGATAATTATAAGTTTGCTAATATTGGTTCCGCCATGATCTTTTGGCCAAATATATCAGACGCTACATAATCTTATGATTATGCTATGTGATATTTGATTTATTTTCCGAAACAACCCAAAATAGAAGGTCACTTGTTGAATAGAGGCGATGCTGGTGTTGAAAAAATTATATGCATCCCATAAAATTTTAACTAAACTTTCATTATATTCGAAATTTTGAAGGCACCTGTTTATTTTTCGAAGTAGTCTGGTATTGTGCTAAAAAAATTCTACTTCAATTTTGTGTAATAAAGTCTCAAAGAGTTCGAAGAAATATATCAATTATTCTCTAATATTATTGTTCCGTATATTTTCTGTTCAAGTCCCATCATGTGAAAGAAAAGACCAGAAATGTTAAAGAGAGAGAAATATATAACCTATCAAGATATGATAGGATTGACAATTGACAGGAAGAAGTAGCAGAACGTGGCAATATAAGCAAGTTTCTTCCGAAACTTATATCACTATATTATAAAACTAGGGGTGTTCAGCTAGGTTATCTAAGAAGTTATATAGCGGTTTCCAGAACGTTTCTGTTCCTTGTGGTAACAACCTCTATAAATGCTTTAAGCTCTTCAATGAGTTTATAAGAGCAACGTAATAGTCCTGTTGCCTAATTACATGAGTTATTTTAGTCGAGTTATTTACGGTAATTACTACTTACACAAAAATGTTCATTGGGAGTATATATCGACCAGTCAAAGCAGATGTGACTTGTTAGTGCAAAGTAAAGACGTCTGACGATTTTAATTTGTTTTCGAATAAAATTCCTATAGAGGCAGACACTGACTACCCATATCCAAGAAGTGAGTAATCCACGTACGGTATAAAGGTATTTGAGCCTTGGGAAGGAATGAACTAATCTTTTTCTCCCATCATCGAGCTTTCAAAGAGCCTTTTCCCAATAAAACTATTCCCTACCGTTATTTTGATGCATAAATTAAGAGTTTCGAAGTAAAATTATCCTGTTTTTCATGCAGTATGGAATGATCGGTGTCGACTGGAAATCACTTGATGAATATTAATGAACTTGCTGAAGCGGAACAAACCTAAAGTTTTTCAAGAAAAGTTGAACTTCCAATCGAACTTATATTAGAATCTGTTTTCCACGTTCACTCTCTACCCATATTAGAGCGAATCGGTGGACATACATACAAGATGGTGCTGCATTATTAGCATATATATTGGAGTCAGCTTTATAAAGATCTAGCTTGAATGGACGGTATTCATTTCAGTGCCATGGAGATACTTGGAAAGAATGAAACTGTTTCAGTTTAGGTCTTATTTGTTCCTATGTGAATTCCATTCATTTATTCAAACTACCGCCAGTTGATCAGCGATACAAAAAATATATAATATCGAATTGACGTTACATTCACAACACCTTTCAATTCGAGTACTGTAGAGATTGTGTGTGTGAGAGAGAAAGAATGGCATTAGAGTTATTATTCTACACCAGATGGTACTGTAGAGATAAATTTTTTGACATTTTCCCGATGAATCGTGGAATATATAGGTATGGAAACAATTCTCAGGTTCGAATAAATTCGGATTAACCTGCATATGGATAACAAGAAGTTGTAAATTCTATTTTTGAGATCACTTTAAAATAAAAAAAAATCGACTTCACCCTATTGTCGACCCGAGATGACAGTCAATGAAGACAAGTTTTAATTTGGACAGGAACGAATGTCTTCTGGCACACCACAATGCGAGCCAACCCCTTTCCTACTTTTGAGATAACTTCAAAATCTATAAAATTTTACTGCACCTCTCTAACGACCTGACATTGACTTCCAATGATGAGAAGTTATAATTTGGGTAGGAACGAATGTTTTCTGATCCACCACAAAGCGAGCCAACTCCCTTTCTATTTATGAGATTACTTCAAAATCTAAAACAAATTACTGAACCTCTCTGATGACCCGCAAATGACTTTTAATGATGAAAACGTATCATTTGGACAGAAAGGAATATCTTCTGACCCACCACAATGCTAGCCAACTTCTTTCATATTTTTGAGATCACTTCAAAATAAAAAAATAACTGGTTCCGACGATGATTTTAAATGATGAGAATATATAATTTGGACAAAAACGAATGTATTCTAGTAGTAGGAGTAGGATCGGAATGGCAAGTTGCAGCACCGTAGATAAGTGAACAGAAGTAAATTCACTCGCCGCCATATTTGTGTCGACATCCTCAACACAAATTTTGCGTTTATCCGACCTATTCTGTGCTATCGCGCAACTGAAATGAATCCAAAATAGAACGCCCTACGTGAGTCCAAGTGAGACAGGACGACTCTCAGCCGACTCCTCTCACACCACCGCATGACAGAAAAAAATAAAATCTAAACTCGATATATCAAAGGCGCCGACTGGGAGTGAACCTACTTTAGTTTACTTATGTACGGTGGTTGTAGCAACTTTGTTCTTCTTTGACAGTTCGGACGACTAGATTTGTCTGATAGTTGGCACGGAGAAAACTCTCAACTGTGTTTACAGATGCGGCATATAGCTTGAGGTCATTCATCCATCCGGTTGCTGGAAGTGCTGCAGTTGAATCCGCAGATTCTATTGGCAACGAACAATGCCAATAGGAAGATGCAGAAGACCGGAGGGCTGAAGGAGTACTCTGCTATGGCTAGAGTATCTATTTTCAGTGGTTGTGGATACTTGCCGCCCTACATTGGATACGAGATCTCAGTTCCATCTTGTGTAAGCACCGCTCATGCCTCCCAATGAGACGGACCGTATCCCTCCTCTGTGTTTGATACACTGTCCGAGCGAAGTCATACATGGCAGAGTTGATTTAGCAGATGTCAGCCTCTTCTCGAAGTCTTTCATGTATGTCCACCTTTGCCAGTTGTTGTGGCTTCATGTACTTGGCGTTATGAAGCGCCCTGTGGGTTCGATGCCCTCCATTGGTGGTAAGATGCAAGCTTCCTCTAGGCCCGGACCAAAGCGGCGCGGATCCAGGAGGATCCTAAGGTCGCGTTTATACTTCTGTTACAACCGTTTATTTTGTAGGCGCATTGATTCATATGAAACCGTTTATACAGTGTCTTCCAAAAGTATCGGAACGGTCTCATATTTCAGAAACGGCCCAGAGAAAACTCATGAAATCTTCGACAGGGAGGTTTTTGATGATGCCCGATTCAATTATGATATCGGCAATGTTGTCACATCAACAGTTTTTCATATATTGAGGGTACCTCGATTTTTTCGAATGGAACACCCTATTTGTTTTCATTGCAATCAATTTAGCGACGCCTCATTACCTATATCTCCAAATATCAAATTTTTAATTAACAGTTTTCGAAATATGACAACATGGCTTTTTCGTTCAAAAGTCTGGGAACGTCAAATATTTTGAATACGGTTCAAGGAAAGTTCGTGAAATTTAATACAAGATGGTTTTTGATGATGCCCGATTCAATGATGATATCGGCAATGTTGCCAAATCAACAGTTTTTCAGATATTGAGGATACCTCAATTTTTTCATATGGTACACCCTTTTTGCTTTCATTGCGTCAATTCAGCGACGCCTCATTACTTATGTCTCCAAACATCAGAATTTAAACTGATGTAGTTTGAGCAACCAACAAATTTAAAAATCTTAAAAAATAAAATATGTCAAGCAGCTCTTTCAATCACGTCTCAAATGCTCACTAATATCTTGAGGGAATTTTATGACCGCTTGAGCTATTGTTTAGCAAATGATGGCAAACATTTTAAGCACTTGGTCAGATAGTTTTCAGGTTCTGCTATTTGATTCAAAGCTCTATTGGAAAGAATTCAATTATTGAAAAGTTGTTTTAACAAAAACCATTTTGTATGAAATTTCATGATATTTTCTCGAGCCCTTTTGAAAATATTGGACCGTTCGCAGACATTTCAACGAATCATGCTCTCATATTTAAAAAACCGCATAAATTTACAATCCGGTATTAGGAGATATAAGTAACGATGGGGCGCTGAATTGATTACAATGAAAATAAATGGGGTTTTACATTTGGAAAAATTGAGTGATCCTCAATATCTGAAAAATTTTTGATTTGGCAATATTGAATCGAGATTCGTCAAAAACCATCTTGTATAAAATTTCACGAATTTTTTTGACCGTATTGAAAATATTAGACCGTTCCCAGACTTTTGAACGAAAATGCCATGATGTCGTATATCAAAAACCACATTGATTTAAAATCTGATATTTGGAGACATAAGTGATGACGGGGACGCTGAATTGATTGCAAAGAAATTAAATATGGTTTTCTATTTGAAAAAATTGAGTTACCCTGAATATCTGAAAAACTGTTGATTTGGTAACATTGCCGACATCACCGTTGAATCGGGCATCATCAAAAACCATCTTGTATACAATTTCACGAATTTTTCTTGAACCGTATTTAAAATATTGGAACGATCCCAGACTTTTAAATGAAAAAGCCATGTTATATTTCAAAAACTGCATTGATTTAAAATATGATATTGGAAGACATAAGTAATGAAGCATCGCTGAATTGATTGCAATGAAAACAAATAGGGTGTTCCATTTAAAAAAAATTGAGTTTACCTCAATATCTGGAAAACTGTTGATTTGGCAAGATTGCCGATATCACCGTTCAATCGGGCATCATCAAAAACCATCCTGTCAAAATTTTCGTAAATTTTCTCAGGACCGTTTCTGAAATATGAGACCGTTCCGATACTTTTGAAAGACACTGTATACTCTAACCAGGTGGCAGGTGTCGCCGCGGAGGCGTCGCCGAGCGCTTCCCGTATCTGTAGCAATGCGACAACACGGGTGGCGACACCCGGCCTTCCGCCAGTATCCATTGACATTTTCATACGAATTGGAACAATGTCTATAGTAATTTCTAAAGAAGATCGAGAGATTTTGATAAGCGAAGTACAATTAAGACCTGCTGTTCGGATCCTAATCACAAACATATGGATTTTATAGATAAGAAATCGCGAGGATTCGCTGGAATATTGAATAAAGACGGTAAGTACCGATACGTGAGTTGTTTTAAGCAATAAACTGTCAGATAGTGACAGATTTGCTGACTGATTTTCTCTCTTCTGGGATTTTAACCACTGAAAATTATGTATGTATGGCCTATCGCCCAGGAGTATAAACGCGACCTTAGGAGGGGCAATTACCTTGGGTTGAGTTTGAATTGACTGAATGAAAGGTGCTGGCTAGGAAATTGCTCTCACGGAGGAAGGGATTGCCTCCATTACTCCCCCTTGGATCGGTAAGTAGCATATCTACAACTTCTTCCACTTCGTTAAACAGCTGAGGAGCTCTGATATATCCTCGACCCCGAAGATAAGAAACATAGTTCCTGAAGTTTTGTGTGGAAGAGACGACATGCTCTTACCCCATAGTGCATGCCTACTTGCCCTGTATCTAGTACAAAATACCGTCTCTTAATTCACACGTTCACTCAAAGCATCCAGTGTTATCGCGCTTATCATTGTTTCTCAATACATCGTTTTGGGCTCCACCACCTTGCCTTTGAATCCTATTTGGAGGAGGTCAGATGTGGGGGACTGATTCTCCTCTAGGAACTAATGGTCGGCACTGGTGGGAGAGTTGTTTCTTCCTTTCTAGATGTCCATAAGCTGCCGGTCCGATTTTGCATACAATTTGGTGACAGCAGTGGGATTCAGGAGGAAAATAATTGAAGAATAATCACTATCTCCTATTACACACCAAATACAAAATTTGAGATTCCGAAGGTATTGATGTAAGACAATAGACACAAATAACGAAAGACAGACAAGAACCAGGAATGTTCAATAATTCGAAATTGAAACGGAAAGAATTATTTCATGAGCAACAAGAAATAAAGCGAGAACAATAACGAAAGCAGATAGATAGAGTTTTTCGTTGTGACAACAAGGAAAACCTCTGAGACGAGATTAACATTCGCGCAATACTGTCTGAATCGAGTTTAACAATTTTGTTCAAGTGCAAAGATAATGAAATAGCGGAAAATTGTTCAGCAAGTGTGAGAACAAAAGAGCATCGCACCGCATCGGAAGCTCTGGTCTACTCTGCTCGCGGCTGACGTCACTTCCTACGAAATTCACTGTTGCTTCCGGTCCTGAACTGTAAACTCCATAACGCCAGAATGATCCAGGAAAATTGCCCGGAAGAGCAGAATGCCATATTTTCTAAAGACTCCGTGACTACTACTATCTCAGAACATCTATTCATCATTTTCTAATTTATCTTAACTTGGGAAGACTTCGAGCACCTCGAAGGATCATTTAAAATGAAAGCAATAAGTACAAAAGATATCAGACTTTCGGTGTAAAAAAGGGTTTCAAGAAAAGTTGGATAAAGCTTCCTTTTATAGTTTAGTAGGCGAAAGAAGAAGGAATTCGAATTGCTTTTATAATAAATAATAATAAGTATAAATCAATAACATATTAACAACGTTAATAAAAAAAGGTAAATAAAAATCATCTCAGAAGTTGATAAAAAGAAGAAATGCTTTTTCAGTTTTCAGTTGATTATAATATAATTGCTGATACTGGGAAGTTGCCCTCAGGGGTAGTAATAGCTGAAATTATTACTTTGTATATAGGGTGTTCCAAATTAAGTCGGCACCATTGCCAACTCCGTTGTTATTGATGCTACGAATTCGGTTAAATGGGCAAACTAGTAGTATTTTTAATGGCCTTCTCGATGCCGAAAACAAACTGACATACACTACATGCCAGCAGCGATGAAATCACCAATATAGAAACTCCTATAGTAGGAGGGAAATGTCTTCAGATTCGTGATCAGAACAATCATTTCACTACTTTCTTTTATCCAGAAAAAAATTCATTAAAAAAATCATAATTGTCCCTGTTCTCATGGAAAATTCGTATTTTTTTATCCTAAAGCAAGGAATCATATTTTTTAGTCAAGAGGAATATATTTCAAAATGAGTTAATTCAGGTTTTCTTCACTGCATGCGAAGTCATTTCAAGAGAACGAGAACGAGAACGAAAAAAAAAAGTGTAGGCACTTTCATCTGAATCTATTTTTTTGTTGCAGTTCATTTATGTTAACCATATTGTTTATTATTGAATATTGATCACTATTTGATGTGAGCAGGTAAATTTCATTTCTCTGACAAAAAAACTGCAGTGTTCTGATGGACATAACTGTCTCCCATACTATGGAGTTATGTATAGAAGAAACAGAATTTGACACCATGTTGAATAACTGCTGTTTACAAACTCGACTGCTAATGACCCAGAAGAGAATTTTGAACTATATTTTTAAAATAATGATTATATGATTTATTGACGACTATTCGAAATATTTGGATAAAATGGTAAGAATTCTACTTGTGCTATATTTCTGTTAAAAATATAATATTAAGGTAAAGTTTCAGTCACACTCATTTGAAAGCATCACAAGTGGCGTCGTCAAATTTCATTTGAAAATATCACTAGTATATTTTTTAAATATTTACCTTGAAAAAATTCAAAGTAGGCCATGATATTTTCATTTCTATTTCGAATTCATAGCACTCTACTAGAAATATTGATGCTCTATCTATTAAAAAAAAACTTCCGAATCGGTTAATAAATAACAGTTCAGAGGATGGCTCGCTTTAAAATGGGTAACTCTGTATTTGATTGAGGATATAATTTGTATCCAGTAGATTTTATTTGTTTTCCAGAAGAGTTAAGGCATGTGATATAGTTACCTCATGTTACAAATTTACCGAGAAATATTAATTTTCCATTATGGAATATTTGCCAAATTTTAATTTTTCGTACGTAATGATTTCTTCCGGCCGTTCTTTGAAGTCTCTGCTTCTCAAATATTTCATATGAAAACATTTTTATACGAAACATTTCCGATCTGAAGGACTAACCAGTAAACCACCAGTTCACGAGTTAATTTCAAGAATTCGGAATCCATAGCCCACACAATACACGAACATACCCCTTTCTGAACACGAGACGAAACATTTCCGAAACAGTTCTATGTACATAGAAACCATACTCTCATTTCACCAACGTTTGTTCCCTTCCATTTTCTTTTGTTCATACACAAAGCCTGAAACTCGACTACTCCTCTGAGGTTCCTACCCGCATATTTCTTGCAGCGAAACTTGATATATTCGCTAAACGACCATCGCTATTCCTTTTCAGGAAGCGAAATGCCCGGAATGATCCCGTAAATTCGCGAAGTTCTAAGTTTTCCGACGACCTAATGCACCTTACCGAGATTTGATAACCTCACTTCCTCCTTTACTCGGTTATAATGGGGCGGCGCAGTTCAAACAATGACGGAAGTTGGCGTTGGAACTTATACGGGTCTAATTAGTATTCAGCTGTTTCAGATATGCAACAACAATTGGTTAACTGTGACAAGAACCGTCAGAAAAACAAGATAGGGTTGGTGGGTGTTGGTATTATCATATAAAAGGGATTTCGTCTTTGTGGGGGCATTTAGGGTAAAACAGATGCGGACATTTCAGCGATGGCAGTGAAATAGTTTCTTGGGTGGAATATTCAATTCCTTGATGTCCATTTAACAGAATTTCCGTTCCATCGAAGAGCTCCGACCTGTCACGTGACACCCATATCATGCGTCACTTGTTACCTGTTATCTGTCAACTAAATTGTGTCTCATACCACTGCTGCACCCTTACTAGCAACCCTCAGAAGTATTCGAAATACTTGAGGCGAGCTAGGAAAGTCGAGGCCCTTACCCTTTAACGTATGATGCCATGCACGAAGTATGAGATATGGATATCAGCATAAGTTATCAGATGATACAGAAGTATTGAACCATTTAGCATAGAATAGAATATAAATTTATCTGTACTGAACAACCAACAGAATGATTTCCACTTACATGATGCACAGTTTTTATACCTCATGTACCTGTGAATATTTCCCTTCAACATTCTCCTGAGAGGATAACTGAAACATCTTCTGTTGCAGTTTACTACTGAGACTTTTCCTGGGTCATATGTGATGCCTCGTAACTCATGCAATGCAGAAAGAAGCTTCACTAGCATTTACCACATTATCCACCGAGCTTTGAGGATGAACAAAATCAAGCTATTGGAGTTTCTAATCCAACGTTTACTGAGCCCCATCCTGTGTAATCGGTTATTGCTTACAGATGCTTCGGTCCAATGAACGCCTACAGAAATTATTCCCGGGGTATCATGAACACCTGACAACCCAGTTGCTTCATTTGCTGTTGAAACTTCTTCTGAATCTTTCCCTGGTACATCGCGAATGTCTCAGACGTCATCTGCGACAGTTGCTAATCCTATGTCAACAGGATTTTCTATGAAAAACCAACAGACCTCAACTGTTTCATCTGCAGTTGTTGTTTTGTAGATATATTCATTGATGGTGCTCATTTGAAAATTCTTCAATCGTTCCGCAGTTAACAGTCCCATCGATCATAACCCGTCGGACTTGCTTTCCCAGGTCTCGTTCTTTGAACGAATGGTAATGCTTTGGAAAATCATAGAAACAATATATACCCACTCACTTTCACCATTTTCTTTTTTTGTGACTGAAACAGGATTTTCCTTTTCGTGGGAACAAAATGAAAAAAAAAAACTCAGGAAACTATTTTTTCTGTCCTCACGCAGTTGAAAAAGATGAACTAGTGGCAAGAGGAAGAAGAATAATATAAGATATTGAAGTCAGCTCCTATAAAAGATATATATCGAACTAGAGAAAGCAGACAGAAACAAAAAAACAAGTAAAATATGTATGGAACAATAACAGTTCTAAAACCATCAGAAAAACGGATCAGAAAAGCGAAACATCAAAATCAGCCGAAACTAAGATTGAGGAGAAAAAAGGGAAGCCTCTGCTGTTGAAAAAACAGAATTGTATTCATGAAACTGTGGACTGTACTATAATAAGGTGGATATTTAGAACAGGAATAGATTCAGTGCTGTACTTGTGAAACGAGGGCACATATTGATGACAGATTGTATTATTACTACGATTACTATGAATGTATCTAGAACATGGGCAATTCTGTTCACAGAACTATTTTCATTCCATCCTGACTAATTTTCAATTAAATCTGGTTTTTAACAACAGACACTGACAATTTTAGCACATTTGTAAATATAAATTAAGAAAACTAGAGTTCTTGAAACTTTATATTATTTTACACATTGACATTTACAATTGATCTGTGTCCACGTATTTCCACCAAAACACACGTCTCCGTCTTGTACCCAGCGATCTGCATTACTACTGTCATGACTTGAATTTTCATTCTCAACTAAAGCGATACTCAATACGTTCAACAAGTAGAAAAGCTTCTGGATATCAAGTACTTCCTCTTAATGTCGGTAACAGAACTTGATCGTTGTTGAATTACATCAAAACGCCAATTTAACTTCGATATCAAAGGGCTTTGGTGTGGTTCAAAGTGACCGTGTGGTTTCTTACTGAAATTGACGGCTATCGAGAAGGATATAACTTGAGTTGACACGAGTGATATTCTGGCGACGAACGACGAGTTTATAGCTTATTGAACCCAAGTTACGGGTCTGACGTCAATCTCTCGATGAAAATATATTTCTCGTCAAAATGAAATTTTCCATGTCGAGAAAGTTGCCATGAGTTTGTCGCCATAGCATCATCATTAGGAAGAAGTTCGTCGCCAAAATATCACTTTGGTAAAACATTCTTCAAACCGAATCAAAAATATTTTAGTAGGCTAACTCACGATTCGATTCCGATCAGGGGAAAATATACTGGTAGAAACTGAAACAACCAAAACGCAAATTTTTCCCAAAACCAAGTGAAATTGAAGATAATGAACCGCGTTGACGAGAAGCGTAGGTATATGTCATGTCGAGTATTTCAAAATTGAGAATTACCTCAACCGAGCGATTCAGAAGCAGAGAAAGATACAAGAGCACGTTGATGTAAAAAATCAGAAGTCGATATTGGCTGATGTCATGATGAGTTATACAGGGTGTCCCGAAACTATGGTGCCAAATTGAAACAAAAGATTCCTCTTGAAAAATAAATAGGACTTTCCTAATATTTCTGTTCTTAAATGTCGTCCGTTGCAGAGATACAGGGTGTTGAATATGAAAAAATAAAACTGATTTTTATTCATAACTTCCACAGTTCTGGAAGTTTCTGAAAAAAAAAATTTAAAGAATATTTGTGTTCAATAGGTGCTTCATTTCGAAAAAGAAAACACATTTTCAGTTGTTACCAGTGGCGTCCTAGAAGGGCATCAAGGTCCCTTTTCTCCCCTATTTTTTACACCACTGGTGAAATCAGTAAAATTAATACGTTTTTGCATTTCCTTTCAATTTTGAGTAAAAAATGTATACCTGTTTCATTTCAGAAAAATCAACCGTTTTCAAGATAATTGCGCTTTTATGAATACAAACATAACTAGTAATGAAAAAAATGTTCGGCTGAAGTGAATTTTACAATCCTAATTACTGGTTAAACTTACAACTAGTTAGTCTACCAAAAAAATCAATGACATTTCCACATGCATTTTTTCTTGCAGAGGTACAGGACGTTGAAACTGGAAAATAAAAAAACAACTTTCATAGTTACAAAAAAACAACTGAATTTGAGGGTATGCCTTTCTTCAATGGGTGCTCTATATATCAGAAAAGTCCTATTTATTTTTCAAGGGGAATCTTTTGTTTCAATTTGGCACCATAGTTTCGGGACACCCTGTATAATCATAAAACTAACTACATTCAACCGGAGTTATCACTTGAGTGGAACTTTTCCCTGGAGCAAATATATCATATTTTATAAACATGACAAAAACTGTTAGTATGAAAATTACTTATAGGTTATTGTTCTACAGTTCTTGATGATTCATGCGCTCATGTTTATCATTTCCTCGAAAAAAAAAGGGCCACGCTGTGATTGAAGCCGGCAGACAAGTGAAAAAAGTCTATCGGCATCGGAAATGCATGTGTCTCCCGTATTTTTTGAGTGATTTTTTAGTCATCCAGCAGCACGTGTTCCTCACACCCTAAGGATAATTTTGGAACATGTGGTACGAAGATAGTGCTCAATGAATCGGTCCAACGAAAAAGTAGCTATGAGCTTAATGAACGATCACATTTTATTTCACCCCAACTTATCATTGCAGGAATTGTGATTTATTTCAAGATCTGTGTAAGAAAACAAACGTCTACAGCATTTAGAAACAGGGTATTTTATGACCCTTATTTCATTATAATGATAAATTTCTGAATGCGAATAACATCTTCGAAATTTTGCTATTTTATATGTTGGTCATCTATTTTTGATGCTGTTCATACTGAGCTCTATGTAATCTTTAAGGGGACTGCGAAAATATTTCAAAGGAAGCACTGCTGAAAAAATTACTTTTCTCTAGAAAATCTGATGGTACTGTTTGTTCCCCTTTACTTTGATAGGTGTTGCAATCTACTTTCTTGAAAAATTACGTGATTTCTGCTGGAGAAACTACATTTTTAAAACTTATCTTTTCATTCGGTCCAAACTCTTTTTATTCACTTTCCCGCAAGTAGTGGAATGTTATTTTATAAGAAAAATTAACCATTCAAAATCTTCAGGACTATCCAAACGAAAATTGAACAAGTACATAGTCTAGACCAATGACAATGTAGTTGATGGGGTGCATCCGCCAAATATGGCAATAGATGGCGGGGCAAGCGTTTTCTTTGGAAATTCTATACCTATGTGAAAACTACTACATTCAATAGAAATCGCAAGTACAGTTGAATTCTATTGAGCCATACAGTTTTCATAAGCTATTCTGCCGTGCTAAGCATAAAGGGCGTATCTGCAGTTTTCATGTTTTCGAAAAAATCATGTTTTACTATTAGATTGGGGACAACTTTTGCAGATATGACAGTTTTCATAAACTTGTAATACTAGCTAATTTTCATTTACGACATTCCATCCTAGTAGGAGGAGTAAAATGATGCAAACAACCCAAAACTGACCTAAATTCAATACCCAAAAATTTGTCAGATACGGCCTTTATGCTTAGCACAGCAGTATTGTACTTGTTGTTTAAAGGATATCGGAGAAAAATTTGTGATTGATGATTTGGATTTAATCATGTTTTACCAAGCTGGAGCATACATTTATGATATTAGGCTTATTTTGTTCAAGAATCAATTTCTCATCAAGTGTTATTTTATACATTACTTCAGAAACGCCTGAATTCATTCCAATCATTTTCGAAAGAAGCGTCATTATGCCTCGAAAAATGCATATGGCCTCAAGCATTGTGCTGGCAATGTCACGATATGTTGATAGTTCAGATGTTGATGGTGAAAGTTTATTTGTCGAATAGAAGACAAATAATATTGCCGATATGAAAGTTGAAGCGAACTCTTTCTCTATCAAGTGAATTAGTGTAAGCTGATCTGTTGGGTTGGGACTATGCTATAAATAAATTGTATAGAAGAAATCGCGACAGAAGCGCCTCTGCAGATCTGAATTATATGACGGTGGTGCCATGAACATAGACAGTAGCTTTTACATATGAAAGTTGTTCTGGATGAGGGACAGGACAATTATAATGTTGTCTGACCTACTCTGTCACTGATGAGAGGCAATAAACCTCGAAACATGCATGTCTGCAGGTGGTCATTCTCAGCCAAATGAATGATAATTTTCTGTTTAATTACGAGACAAGCACTTGCAATTGGGTCTTCTTTGAAGAACGTTGCAAAAATATCTGTCAGTTGTAGTTCAATGTCCGTCGTGGTATTAGCCAGGGAAGTAGTTGTTTTCTGAAAGATGTTTGCCTTCATTTTCCACTTTGTGGAAACGCTTAGAGAGAAGGGTACCCCTGTATTCTTTCAACAGTGGATATAACAATGAAATAACGTGCCCTTATGGGCTAGAAGAACTTGGCAGTTCCAGGCTATTGGTAAGTATCATCACAAACTCTGACAAATCTGGTCAAGCGTGGCTGTTTACCTATTTGAAAAAGGCTCAAAGGACGAATACTGTGACTGACTCATCTACGTTTGCTAGACCTATTGTCTTGGAGCCAACAATATCGTCTTCTTTTTCTACATCTACTGAGACCAGCGAAGTGAGACCAGGGGTTCTATTCTCGAGTTCATCCGAAAACATTTTCAAACGCCTCAAGTAGCATAGAGCGACACAAACACGGCTCGTTGAAGAGAGATGCAAAATCGAATTCGTATACGTTGAATCTCCAGAATACAGCCCCTGAAGGAAGAAACTAAATTCACCACTTTGATTTTGGCCTTCTTGCGCCATCGAGGCTATCGGACAGTGCAACATGCAATTGTCTTCCAACATTTCTATAAGTTGTTGAACACTTGTTGACTGCCAGTAACCACATATACTCCGAAAATGGCATTTTCCATATTTAGACGCCTAAAAACCTATCTACGGAATTCTTGTGGGCAAGAGAGGATAACCGGATCAGCCTTAATAATGGTCATCATCCCAACTGATGATGTTATATGACTGACTTTGTCTGTGGAAAGTTTCGAAGGCTTGATTCTGTGTTATGAATTCACAGAATTGGGATTTTGCGATTTTTAGTTTTGACAAGGAATATGTCAGTACAGTATTTTCAGTGGAAAGCTTCTTCCGTGTCAATAGAAGGGTGATATAATTCAATTTGAACTACTGGGTATTTTTTTTAAGACAAGAAAATTTGCCTTCGTACCCGCGCGCTAGTCCAACACTGCCGTATTTCATCTCAAAGGAGAAAGGAAAATGCCTACTGTCATTTCGGTTTCAATATACCACCAGGAGTATTTAATTTAACCTTCTTCATTCAGAGAATGGCCCTGGACGTCTCAAAGGATAATAGAAAATAAGCCGAGACGTCGGGATACATTCTGAATTCTCAATTAGCTGCCTATTCAGTAAGTGAGCGTATTTTGCCGTATAGCGAAGGCGTGCTGAGTTTCAAGTGTACCAACATGATAATAATTTGAATTTGATGTTTGTAGGAGAAGGAGAATTGACAGTAACAAAAGGAATCCGTTTTGGGTAACTTGAATACTTTGAGGTCCTCATTATCTCCTTTGTTTAGTCTCAGGGTCGATGAAATAATACTAGAAATATATTTTTTACTTTTAAGAATCTAATATAAATTAAGTACCATCAACTGAATGAAACATAAAAAAAATGTCACTACTTGCATCAAACTCATGTGTCCATGAAGACACCAAAAATCATGATCATCACACTTAAAATAACCACAACCAGAGCTGTGTCCAGCACTTTCAATGAGTGCACTATGCGCTCTCAAAAAGTGCTCCAAAATCTCGAGCACTGAGCACTTTAATTTATAAAATGCTCGCCATCACCAAGCACTTATAAAAAGTAATTCTAGTCGGGGAGCACTAAGCAGCACTACCCTAACTGTTAGATTACTTGAAAACCGATTCAGATACATGACCCTGCATTAGAAATGCATGCCTGTCGACGTTCAAACCTGTGCCAGACAATATGCGTGAAAAATGCAGGGAGAGCACGCAAGGAATTCGGAAAAATTCTAGTTTAAATAATAAAAGATACAATTAAAAATACGTGTAAAATTCAAATGGCAATACAAGAGTATTAAAAAAAATTATTACAGCAAGTTAAAGGTTCATATATGAACAGTCATGCATTTTTCAGGCACAAGGGTCACAAGTTCATATATATGTGTGTTAATAGCACCAAAAACCCTTCCTGGGCACCCAAGTATCTGAATCGGGCTTTAGTTACAGAAAATTAATTGAACACGTAAGATTTCCACAAAATACAGTGTCGCGAAACATGTCGCGAAGTAATATAATTTGTGAAAATCTTATCGTGTTTAATTAAGTTTCAGTAACTTACGTTTCTAACAGTCTGACAAGTGCTATGGATTTCCGTCACGTAACAACCATGTAAATTGAGAACTTAAGTTACTTTGTCTACTCACCTAACTAAAAGATTCACAATCTGTACTGAAGCCATTTTTTTAATTACCGGAGCGTGGTTAATAAAAACTCGCCTGACAGAGTTGGTCTTGACCTGTCAATTGAATCTCCTAGTAGCAGAGTTTTATTTGGTACAAGAAAGAATAATCCGTGTATGTTCAGACTAGAGTCTTGCCGAGATGTGTTCAAAATGATATATAGTTTGAAAAAACTAAAAAACACGCTTTCATAACACATTGAAATTAAAAGTAAAAAGAAGGTGTTTATTTATACATGCAGAAAATAATAATGAAATGAAAACTATTAGTATCACTGTGAAAAAATCGTGAGGCGCTTTGTTTCATATTTTCGTATATCGAGCACCTCATGCTTTTTTACAGTATGATACTAATATATTTTATTTATTATATTTTCTGCCTATATAAACAGTTATTTTTTAAGTTCTCAATTTATTATTGAAGTTTTATTCTCCGAACGGAGAGCCTGAAGATAAAATAGCGACCCTATCCAAGGAAGGCAGTAGGCGCAATAATTACCCATCCACGAAGCGGATTTTTTTAAATTTTGGCAAAGGCTCTCACACAGAGTATGCAGGGTGTTATGTATATAAGTACGTGGCCAAACTTGAAGGGGGGATTTTTGGGTGATTCTAAGACGAAAAGTTCATATGAACATAGATCCGGTAATGCTTCGTTTTCAAGATATATGGTGTCAAAATTTTCGAAAGAAATCGTCGTTTTCGTAGTATCACTAGTATTATTGCATTAATTTTGATAAAAATCCTAAGACTGGAATAGACTATTCATATGAAAACAATAACAGTAACACCCCAGTCTCTGATGGTTAGTTGATGGTTTGATAGTAGTTGAAATGTTTTATTGTGTTGTCCCAGGAACTTACATAAAAGTATTTATTTCAGAATTTTTGTTACATCTTGGTTTGTTTTTGAAAAAATATAAAAATCACTTTTCACATAGCAGTCGATGCCAAAACACTAAGAAAAATAAAAGGGATTTTTACATTTTTTCAAAAAAAAAACAACATACATCAAAAATTCTGAAATAAAAAAGGTTTAATTTCAGTTGCTCAATGTGGAACAAATACAAAAATTGGCGTACCTTTTTTTCTGTCAAAAATATTGGTTAAGGTGCCTTCTGGGACGCCATTGGACATGATACTTTAGATATAGTTAGCCCTATACAACCCTTGATAACACTGTCAAATTTCAATAAAATGGGTTGAAGGACTATTAAGATATTTCCGGAAAAAACAATTTCATTTTAAAATTTGGACACCCTGTATCTTGAAAACGAAGAATTACCGGACCTATGTTTATATAAACTTTTAGTCTCAGAATCATTCAAAGAATGACTCCTTCAAGTTTGGCCACGTTCTTAAATAACACCCTGTATATGAGAAGCAAATTATTTTATTCTGGTGATCCTGATTAGGATTATAAAACAAACTCATCAAATTTTCGTACTGTCACCGATTCTTGATTAGTGAATAAAGTTTCAATTAAATCTGTCCGTGTCAAAATGGAGTGTAAATGAGTCGGTTACAAACATGCATACATACTTACAGGTGAATCTTGATAAAAGCGTGTAATAAAAAATTATTTAGTAACTTTCACAGGTATCAATTTATACAGGGTGTTTCCTAACTACGGTTCCTCACTGCAGGAAGTGATTCTTTAGGCCATTTTAAGAAGAAATGTTCCTACGAAAAAAAGTTAGTGGCGTACTTTTTTTACAATATTCAGCCCTATGCTGTATCACTTCCGTAAAAAATAACTTCACCGCTATTCGCCATTTCCATTATTTTGCTATTACTAAGCAATAACTCGACTTGAAAAGTCAGTTGTATTCATGATATTTCGATAAATAAAACACAGTAAAAACCGTACCATTCGTCATGTCGACTTGCACTACATATCAAATTGTTGGTAATAATCCTAAAAATGATAAAGGAATGATGAAATGATTGTCACCCCTTCAGATTTTTTGTCAGGGGGGGTCGAAACTTGACAAAAAGTGACAATTATACTAAAAGGGTATGGCAAATCATAAATACGGAAACAGGTAGGAAAAATAAAGTGAAAAATGACCCAGAGAATAATAAAACAGCTGATCAAATGAATAACTTTATAAATTTATAAATAACATGAATAATAAACTGAACCTTGCCCAAAACAGGAACTAACCCTAACTCCTGAATAAAAACTCAACATCAATCATTCAATGTATTTTAGGCCAGTTACTGAAGACGATATTAGAATAATATTAAATAAACTCAACAATAAAAAAACTAAAGATACCAAAGGAGTGTGAACGTTTTTGCTATCAAGAGTTGTATGACCCATATAAAAGAACCATTGTCAGACATAGTGAATCAATGTCTCTTTGAAGGCTACTTCCCTCAAGATCTCAAGTTTGGAAGAGTAATTCCTATTCACAAAAAAGGAAGTTTATCTGACCAAAAAAACTTTAGGCAAATTTCCATTCTACCATCTTTTTCAAAAATACTCGAGTATGCTATATATACACGACTTATAAAATATTTAGAACTGAATAGTATTCTCAGTCCCGATCAGTTCGGCTTCACGCCAGGACGGTCAACCTCCAATGCCATTCACTCACTATACATATCAATGACGCCTTCGAAAATAGAGAGAAATATTTAGGAGTGTTTACAGACCTCACATGTGCTTTTGATTGTATAAATCACCAAATTTTAAGGGATAAACTTTACTTCTACGGTATAAGAGGAGTTTGTCTAGAAATAATCAGCTCATATTTAGAAGATAGGTTTCAAGTAGTAGACTGTCGTTCAACCCGCAATTTATCGCTGCGAGGAGTACCGCAAGGAAACTTCTGCGAGGAGTACCGCAAGGATCAATATTAGTCGATGGTCTCAGTGGGTATCAAAACTACAATGTATGCAGATGATGCAACTCTCAGCAAAAGAATTACTTCGATCGAAAATCCTTAAAAAACCCTAAAAATAATAGTAGAGAAGGCACGCTCATGGTTTAATCCGAATCAGTTGATTTTAAATGAACAGAAAACGGAATCGTTAATATTTCAATTGAAGAACACAAATGAAATGGAAAGTAATTCTGTTAGATTTTCAGGGGTTCAAATAGATTCAAATCTAACGTAGATTGAACATATAAATAATATCAGTAGCAAGCTGAGCAGGTCAGTATTTGCCATCAGAAGAGTAAGAAAAATTGTCAGCCAAGGTGCTGCACTAACCACATATCATTCATTGTTTCATTCGGTTCTCAAATATGGAATATTAAATTGGGGTAATGCATCCAAGTCACATCAAAGAATATTTGTGTTACAAAAAGCTGCTCTGAGAGGTATATTTTCTGCTAAATCTGATGAAACCTGTCTTCCGATTTTCAAAGAACTCAAAATAATGACCATTTTCTGTGTGATTGTTTACGAAAACCTTGTGCACACTAAACAAAATTTAAATAATCATGTCACTCATACTAAAATACATAATTATGACACTAGACATGAAACAGATTTACTTCAGAAAAACAGATTAAGCAAGACGAGAGACATGGGTATCAAACTCTATAATATATTGCCACTTGAACTACGCAACTACGCGACATGCCCCTACAAAAATACAAAAACTCATTCAAGCTAATTTTAGTTATGAACCGCCTATATGATGTTGATGATTTTTTTCACGTTATCCAAAATATAGAGATGCTCCCGAAGTGATGTATTCTGATATTTCATAGGTATATATATATATATATATATATATATATATATATATATATATATATATATATATATATATATATATATATATATATATAAACTAGGGCTGTAGAAGCATTTGACCACAAGCCTACATTTTCGTCATATGGCCTCATGGTTACGAAATCTTAAACACGTTCTTAGATCACCTAAACGATATCCATCCCAACATAAAATTCACAATGGAGACCGAAATGAACAACTCCCTAGCTTTCCTGGACGTTCTCATCACGAAATCCAACAACTCTTTCACCCACACAGTACACAGGAAACAGACCCACACCAACCGATACCTACACGCAAACTCTCATCACCATCCAGCACAAACAAACTCCGTATTGAACTCCCTGATATACAGATCAATTCAGCTTACCGACAACCAGAATAGACCACAAGAGCTGGACAAACTGAAATCAGCCTTACTCCAAAATGGTTACAACAATTCGCTAATCGACAAGTCTATCCGCCATCAACTGACCCGTCCTCCAAAAACGAACGATCCACTAGAGAGTATTCAGCCACACAAAGCTTTCCTACCATACATCAAAGGTGTGACAGACAAAATCAGTAATATCTTGAGAAAACACGAGATAAAAACAATATTCACGGCCAACAACCAAATATCCAAATTTCTCAGATCTCCCAAGGACACAATACCAAACGATTCTCAAGGTATATATGAAATACCATGTTCAGACTGCCCGAGAACTTATATTGGCCAGACTAATAGACGAGTAACTTCCAGAGTCTACGAACACGAACTTGCTGTGCGTCAGGCATCTTCCACTTCCGCACTTTATAAACATCGAGAAGACACAGGTCACAAAATAGACTTCCAAAACACAAAAACAATTTCCACCGAGAAAACTCTGCAAACCAGGATCATCCGAGAAGCCCTTGAGATAGAGAAGCGCCCCAATTGCCTCAACACTCGCGACGGCGGACGTAGACTTCCCAATACCTGGAAGCCTCTCATTGCACGCATAAACTCATTTCCCACCAACCCAGTTCCCGCACACAGCTCACTTAGCGCCAACCAAGTTCCCGCACACAGCTCATCTAGCGCCAATTCAGTTCCCGCCCATAGTTCACCTCGCGCCAATACATTGCACACGGCCATTACAGCCACGTCCACTATAAATACAGTTCCTCAACCCACAATTCCTCAGTTCTCTCGAAGGAGTAGGCAGATTGAGACCTTAGAGAGAACCAGTGACGAGACATGGGGAGTAGGCAGATTGAGACCCCGATGTCAAGTCACAAAAACCTAACGTAATTATACCTGAGGAGTAGGCAGATTGAGACCTCAGCGTAGAATTACGTTTTAACCTTTCATTAATTTTCTTTCTATTTCAGTTCATGAAAATGGCTCCAAAATCGGAGCCGAAACGTCGAATTTCAACAAATTCTAGACGCGGTTCAACCCGAACTTTTAGTTTTCATATATATATATATATATATATATATATATAAGCTAAGTTAAGAAATGTAGTATTTGTGCTATTTTTACGGCATTTTAATTTTAATTTTAATGTATGACTTTATATGAATGAATTTTTAAAAATTTACCATTTCAGTGACGTGTCTACAAACTTTATGTTTCTTAAGACAAATAAAAATTATTATTATTATTGTAGGAATGTAAGCTTTCACGGCTGTCGTCAATATTTTGGAAACCAACCAAAATATTATTATTATTATTATTAAGTCAGGTATATTCATGGTTTTTGCGGTAATTTATTTATCGAAATATCATGAATATACCTGACTTCTAGTTTCGACCCCTCTGACAAAAGATCTGAAGGGATGACAATCATTCTATCGCTGCCCTTCCATATAATGGAATTATGTGATATTTCAGAATTCGTGGATGGGAATTCGTTGCTGACTTCACAGATTTTGTGGATAAGAATTTATTGCTAACTTCACATCGATTCAATTTTGTGCTTAATCTTGCTTCAGTATATACACATTCGGAGATATTTTTTTACAAAATCAGATAGTAGTTTTGTGCAATAAAAAATCCACCAAAGTTCGAAAGGTGTGTCGGAGATGAATTGAATAAATGAAAAGAAATAATTCCTAGTCAAGGTCGAAAATGGGTTGATATATTTCCTTCATATGGATATGAAAACAAAATAACTTTGATAATGAATAATAAAATGATGGATTTTTTTGCATATCATAACAGAATGGTAAAATTGAAAGCTTTCCATCTTCTTGTCGGACACTGTATACAATCTACGTCAATGATTAGGTACAGCTCCTCCACACTTTCAACGAACATAAAACAAACTGCCATCACCAGATGAGAAAAGATACAAAACATCTGTGGGGTGCCACATCAAGAACATTGAACCCCTAAAGGGCGAAGCCGTGACACGTTCGCGGAGAGCGGGGTTGCGAAGTGTGGAGAGGTGATGAGAGAGAAGCAGGCGAAAACTAAGGAATTTCTCTAATTAAATTGTCCCCAGCAGATTGTTCAGAGAGAGGCTGTTGATTTAATTCCTTCGCGCAATTTTTTTTTCTCAAACTGATAATGGATATTCAACTATGGAGTCCGATCAAGTCTGTTGCTGAGACAACATTTGTTCGAGCCGATTACAGTAGGGAATTGAGATAATCATCTATCTAAGCTTTATTTTCATCAATCATTACAAACATTTTGTCACAAGCATTCTCATTATGATAGAAACACCTCACAAAACTAATAATTTTTTATGTCATACAAGTTCATTATTGTGTTTTTATTGCTTAGTTACCAACTACTACTATTTTATCTTTACCCGTGCGTCATCATCACAATACCATAATTCTTAGCTTAGAAGACAAATGTCAACGAATTTTGATTCGCTCATAGCGGTTGTTAGAAGGAGATGTTCGATAGAGGGTGTGTGATTTCTTCGATCATAAATTGATGACGCATGGGTGAAGATAAAATAATCGAACTGTATCTAATGTCGTACTTTATGGCTCCCGCTGGCATTTTTCGTTTAATTTATTTAATAATCATTATTAATGGAATTACAAACGGAATATTGTAATATTCTTGTTTTGCTTTTTCAATAATTTCGTTAGGTATTCCAAAATCTTCGTTCATTTTGACTTCTAACTTGTCAACATTCACCTAGCAACGATAGTGTCTACTATGATAAAATGGCAATGTTATCAATTCAAACCGGATTTTTAAAATTACTGATTCGTATTGAGATTGGATTGCAATAACGAACTAGTATGACATAAAAGTTTGTATGTACCCTTGGTACATAAATAACTATTATAGTATACTTGATATACAATTATTACTTATTGTATAGAGTGTCCCACTTTGAGTAGAGCATTTGTATTTTTGTGGAAAGTGATTCAATACAATATTATATCTCTCGATATTATATTTAATTTTTTAACGAGTGTGAAGTGGATTACTCTGCCTTACGCTTTTAAACGTTGATTTTATGTAGTTTCAGGTAGTATAAAAATAACAGTATTCATTTTACTAGTTTTGATACATTCCTCCATAATTTCAGTATGTCAAATCAAAATTATAAAATTCAAAAGCGCACAAAAGTTTCAGCAATAATTTAATGGTAAATTCAAATATATCCCTTCATGAAACCTTGGAGGGTCAATCATTTGAAATTGAAATGAATTAGGGTTGTAGTTGTCATAGAAGGTGAAATATCTGGAAATCAACCTAGATTGACTAATAATAATAATAAATGATTTTATTGAGTAGACATAAAAATACACAATATAAATAAGTACTATGACTAAATATGACCCTCAAGTGGCAGGGTTAAATTTTACGATTATATCACTAATTGCTCCTCCACTCAATCATGAAAAGGATCCGAGAATGGGCTTTTAGTACGTATCGCACAGTTCTAGGAATGAACATTATATGTACATTTATATGTACATTTGTATTGATACATTCATTCCTGCCCATATAACAATTTTTCATCATCAAAGGTCATTTGAGTTGGCCCGCTTCGGCGTGGGTCAGAATACATCCATTTATGTCCATTATGTCATCAAAATTTATTGTTGGGTCGTCAGAGGAGTGCTGTCGGATTTTATATATTTTAAAGTGATCTCAAAAATAGGATTCGAGTCTTCCCGCTTCGTGGTGGATCAGAATACATTGATTACTGTCTACATGAACACTTCACATCATCAAAGGTCGTTGCGGAGTCATCAGAGTAGTGCGGTCGAATATTATATATTTTGAATTGATTTCAAAAATTAGAATCAAGTTGGCCCGCTTCGTGGTGGGTCAGAATACACCCATTTATGTCCATATAATAACTTTTCATCATCAAAGTTCATTGTGGGGTCGTCAGAGGAGTGCTGTCGGATTTTATATATTTTGAAGTGATCTCAAAAGTAGGATTCGAGCCTTCCCGCTTCGTGGTGGGTCAGAATACATTGACTACTGTCTACATAAATACTTCACATCATCAAAGGTCCTTGCGGAGTCATCAGAGGAGTGCGGTCGAATTTTATATAATTTGAAGTGATCTCAAAAATGGGATTCGAGTCGGCCCGCTTTGTGATGGGTCACAATACATTGATTACTGTTTACATAAATACTTCACATCATCAAAGGTCATTGTGGAGTCGTCAGAGGAGTGCTGTTGGATTTTGTATATTTTGAAGTGATGCCAAAAATAGGATTCGAGTCTTCCGCTTCGTGATGGGTCAGAATACATTGATTACTGTCTACATAAATACTTCACATCATCAAAGGTCATTTCGGAGTCATCAGAGGAGTGCGGTCGAATTTTATATAATTTGAAGTGATCTCAAAAATGGGATTCGAGTCGGCCCGCTTTGTGATGGGTTACAATACATTCATTCATGTCCAAATAACAGAGTCTCATCATCGAAGGACATTGTCGGGTCGTCGGAGGAGTGCGGACAAATTTTATATATTTTGAAGTGATCTTGAAAACGGGATTGGAGTCGGCCCGCTTCGTGGTGGGTCAGAATACATCCATTTATAACCATATAACAACTTTTCATCATCAAAGTTCATTGTGGGGTCGTAGAAGGAGTGCTGTCGGATTTTATATATTTTGAAGTGATCTCAAAAATAGGATTCGAGTCTTCCCGCTTCGTGGTAGGTCAGAATACATTGATTACTGCCTACATAAGTACTTCACATCATCAAAGGTCATTGCGGAGTCATCAGAGGAGTGCGGTCGAATTTTATATATTTTGAGGTGATCTCGAAAACGGGATTCGAGTCGGCCCGCTTTGTGGTGGGTCAGAATACATCCATTTATGACCATATAACAACTTTTCATCATCAAAGTTCATGGTGGGTCGTCGAAGGAGTGCTGTCGGATTTTATATATTTTGAAGGGATCTCACAAATAGGATTCGAGTCTTCCCGCTTCGTGGTGGGTCAGAATACATTGATACTGTCTACATAAGTACTTCACATCATCAAAGGTCATTGCGGAGTCATCAGAGGAGTGCGGTCGAATTTTATATATTTTCAAGTGATCTCAAAAATGGGATTCGAGTCGACCCGCTTTGTGATGGGTCACAATACATTCATTCATGTCCAAATAACAGCGTCTCATTATCGAAGGTCATTGTCGGGTCGTCAGAGGAGTGCGGTCAAATTTTATATATTCTGAAGTGATCTCAATCTCACCTTCAAAGTTCATTGTGGGGTCGTCTGAAGAGTGCGGTCAAATTTTTTTTTTTAAGTTATTTCAAAATAAGGATTCGAGTTGGCCCGCATTGTGCATATTCTGGATGAAACGATGCGATTAGCATGCATATTTCTGGGTTTCTCCCGCTAATCTGAAAGGCAATACGAAGTCATTCACTGTCATGCCTGTACTTCAAAGACACTCCCAGGTGTCCTCTTATCTCCACGTATTACGATGACACCCCTCTTGGGGCTGATGAACCCTTCTTTCCTTTTAAAATAACCGCGCACCCTTCCTGTTCATTTCCATACTCACCTCATTTATTATTCCAGGCATCTGAGATAGAGACAGTTTCTCATTCTACTGGATTCTTCGAATGAAAGAAATGTTATATACTAAGACTATACCGAGGTGGTCAGTTGATGACCGATACAGTCACAAATCCAGATGTTTCCAGTGAATCACATTTCTCAATTTCAGGTTTCAATTTGAACCTAACAAATTTATTTATATTCCGGTTTCCATGGAAAGGAAAACTATTTCCGTCGTTGAAAGAATGAGTCCTGCACTGAGACTCCTATGACTACAAAATGTTTCATTGAATCAAAACGTGATGTCATATTCGACTTCTTGGTACTTGAATTACCATTTCTAACAAAGTTTTCTTACACCATCAATGACGATGGAAATGATTCGAATTGAATTTATAGTTAACGAAATGTATCATTGACGCGAAAGAGAAGTTACGTTCGAAATTGCAACCACAGTACCTACCGAGATTTCGAATGTGAAATCACATTTCAATTCTATGAAACATATGTAATCATCGCAGAGATTTTGAGCAAGGCTCCAAAGTAACAACAAAGAGGAGAAAATCTCAGAAATGCTTTGTAATTTTTTCTGCGATGTTCCAGAGAAGTGAAAGAATTTGTGAGCCAGGCATTACCGACGAAAATATTAGTTTACAACATGTTTCTCCAGAAAGGAAAACCTGTTATGTTATAGTGATAGCCAAGAGAAAATAGTTCTTCTTGAACTCTTGCAGGCTGTGAGGCAGTGAGTTCCAATGTTTTGCTGTTCGTTGAGAGAACGAGCCCTGAAGAAGCGATGTTTGGCTTCCGAAGATCTCCAAAGTGACAAGGGATGTGAAAAGTGGGTTCGACGGGTCAGGTTCAATGGAATCGCTAATAATACTACGATTGATGATATTTTAGATAAGCATTATCCATGAAGATTTCTATAAAACATGAACAAATTGCCAACATTTCTGGAATGTTCCAGAAATGAAAGCGGGATTGTTAGTAAAGCATCACTAACGAGACGAAAGGCAGAATGAAAAAGTTTGAATATGATTTCCAAATCAAAAATATTCATTAACATTTTCTTTTTGAGATCAAATACAGCACCCACTTTCACAGATATACAAACAAATACAAGATGAGAGGTAGGGGTAGGTTAGGGTTTTAACCGCTTTCAGGATTTGGCATCCTCTGCAGCCTCACCATCTGGTACGCGGGGAGGCTGCAAAATATTGGACAGGCATAGATTATCGATGGCCTGATGACATGTTTGTAGATCAACGCTTTGTTTTCTCTGGACAGCTTGATACTCCTCGCTATCAACAGGTTTGTCCATCTCCGAGATGAATTGAAGGGTTCCCTTCGCGATTCTCAACCCTCTTCGGCAGGATCCTGTCTACCAACTTAGCGATCGCACTTATCAAAGAGATGGGGCGGTAGCTCTCTGTTCTTTCTTAGGGCTTTCCTGATTTTAGTATCGAGGCAATCTTTACGTGCTCCCAGCATTGCGGGGTAGCATTATCGCATTTATAATATGGATTCGCTGTATCAGGGATTTCCATTTCCATGTATAGTTCTTGAAGAGAACTGCGTCTGTTTTCTCCAGTGTATTTCAGAACAGGTTAAATTCGTGCCTCAAGAATTATAACCGTTTATGGGGAGTGAAGTAGCTTTTGACGCGAAACAGAAAATCAACTCATTTAGAGTTACTTTTGACAATGGTTTTTCAATGAAATGGCAATGATGATGGTAGTGTGCGTCGAAGTTTAGAACAAAATTGGTATGGATACTACTGACGTAATATAACTTGCCACTATGAGATAAGCCTTTCTAAAGAAAAGTCATTATTAGGTTTTGTTCCTATTAAATTCTATCAAGTTATTGGATCCCCATTCTAGAATCTTTGCTGAGTTCATATTTGAATCGTCCACGTTCATTGTTCTCTTCTAGTTTCACGGGCTGATATGGGAGCTGTAGAAGAGAAAGTACTATAAACCGCAAAACTGTGAACTGAGCATGCGGTAGCTCTCAACAAGTCAGTGATGTGAAGAAGAAACAGTGTTGGTTCTAGAATGGATTCCTGTGAAACACCAGCAATTATAGGTAGAATGGCAGATGGAATCCCATCAACCAGCAAGTGAAGAATTCTATCTGATAGAAAGATTACGACTGGGGGACAAGCTATAAGATGGAAGCGTCCTAGATATTACATGAACTGAATGATGATGTCTTTTACCTCGACCTTCCAAATAGAAGATAGTAATGCGAAAGGTTTGTAGTTTCTGGGTAAGTATATGGTATTTTTCCTTTTCTGGAAATTGGTTATAATTTTGAAATTTTTCTGCTAGACGCAAATACAACCAAATCATAGAAGAGCTTAAATAAATTGCAAAAACCTAGTGATAGTTCGAAGGCACATTTCTTGAGAACCATTAGCGAAATTATGTCAGCTTCATTAGCTTAGTTGGTGTTAAAACCCAGCAAAATGCTCTTTTCATTCCATATACGAGTATCTGAATACAGGGAGTAAGGTGAACATGAGGCAAAAATTCAAAGGGTTATTTCTTGGTCTATTCTAAGAATATTTTGGCCCATGATGATTTTTTAAAAACCCCTTCGTTCCAATGCGACAGGGAGAACAAAATTTGCGACCACCATATTCGATATTTGTAAATAAAGGTAGGGAGTACTTCATGAGTTCATCAAGTACAAATATTTTTGATTTTCAACAGCACCATACGGAGATCGCTGGATTGGTTGAGGTGTGCTGCACGCATGGCCTGCTTGAACCCTCTGGATCATTTCTTCTGGGGATATCTGAAGTCATTAGTTTACGCTACTTCATTGGCGAATTTGGATGATTTGCGAAATCGGATAATTGCTGAGTGTAACTCAATTAGAAACGTCCCTGGTGTGTTTGAAAGAGTTCGGCAGTCCATGACGAAAAGATTGAATGCTTGTATCCAGGCTGGAGGATCGAATATTTATTGTAGATTAAGCAACTCCACATGTACTTTGTTGTTAATTTCGTACGTTTTTTACGACCTGTATCTTCGAAACAACGGAGTTTTTCAAAAATCATCATAGGACCAAATATTCTTAGAATAGTAAGTAAGTAAATTGTCTTTATTAGTTCTGTTAATTTACATTCCTCATAGAAGATAGATAGAACATATTAAAATTCTGAAAGCTATCCGGATAGAAGGTAATCTATCCCAATGGTCCGGACTTGTCAATTAAGAAAAAAAAATTGTTGTGTGCATTCTTGAATAGGTCGAAATATAACCCCTTGAATTTTTGCCACATGTTTATCTGACACTCTGATTATTTCAGTAATTTTATTTGTGAAACGAGTAATTCCACTGCTATGAATAACCAGAGGCCAATCTCATTATCGAGAGTATTTACTTTCAATAATAATCGAAGAAATGTACCAATAGACTCAATATGTACTTCAATATTCAAGATTCCAGATAATTTTCAACAGGAGCAGCCGCTATAGAATTAATATACAGGTACTCCTATCACATCTATAATAATAATAATACTCCCTCATAAACACTCATTGAGTGTACCCAAAAGCATAACTTGTGCGGGTAGAGGACGGCTATTATTATTATTTGCCGTGGCGCTCCGGAGCGACTTACTGATTTTTGGTGGCGTATTCACTTTTCAGCTATAGGAAAACCCGGAAAACCTACAGAACCACCTCGGGGAGTCGGTGTGCACTCCAAGCTAGCACCAGACGAGATTGGCATCTAGACAACCCACAATACACTTGCTTTTCAACAAGGCATGCGGTCGCCTATCGATCCGATATAAAGTAGATGAGAAAAATTCTCTTGTACCTACATCGGGCTCGAACCGACTATCGCTATGCTGGAGTTTCGAACGGCCTGTGCGTTAGATTCAAGTGTGACGAGTCTGACAAGATATCGCAGATAGGAAATCTTGAAGGTGGTAAGTTTTCCTTTGTCGCCAAATCGACATCTTTATAGCGTCGGACTGCTGAAGATCCTCATTAATTTCGTCGGACAATTATGCCATTGGAAATCTCATCAAATCATTGTATTCTTCTAGAAAAATCAGACAGAAGTATTCGGTACTTCTAGGTTGTCCCCCACTCTAAATTTGTCAATATCACTACTTAGATTGGCAACAGGCAGGAGTCTGATTTTTCTAGGAAAATACAAAAATTTAATGAGATTTTCAATGAAAAATTAATAAGGATCTCAGCAGTCCGATGCTCCAAAGATGTCGATTTGGCAACAAAGAAAAACTTACCACTTTCAAGGTTTCCTCTCTTCGACATCTTGTTAGACTCGTCACACTTGAACACTATTCAAAGTTACAACTTACTCGATATCAAATCAAATTATTTTTGGAATGAAATATTTTAGGTGTTTGTATAGACTCTTTATATCTGAAATATTTTGTGTATTATTCCTAGTCTTATATTTACGACCTGACCTGTTTCACACATTATGTCAGCTATGAAAATCAAGAAATTTATATTTGAATATATTCCATTCTACTGAAGCTAATTCAACGATGTTCACGCCTTGTCCGGATACCAAAAGATGTTACAAAAATAAACAATAAAATCTATCTTTGAAATAAGTGTGATATCCATGTCAAGTATATTCATGTAAAATTCAGGAAGTGAATTCCAGTATGTAAAAATTTGAAAATGTGTTTTTGTTTCAGAATTTTTCATGAAATCGTGAGTTTGGCAATTTGTCAACATGTTTTATTTCGTTCAAACATTATTCAGTTTTCATACCGAGTTCGAGAATAGCTTCTCAGTTTATTGCCATACTTCCTGATACCCCGTACATGTCATAACTTTCGAAAGAACTCAAAATAGTTGACAACTATCCCACCTGTAGGCAGTAGATTTTTGTAGATAAAAGAGATATTTCTGACGGCGTACAGGTCATGCAATAAAAATAGACGGATTTTCATTGTCAGCATTACGCTTTCCATTCCACATAACACTCAATACTGGAGGAAATAATCAATTAATGAATAAAATAATAACATACCTTCTACAGCTGCACAACTTCCGTACAGTTCATATATAAACACGATAAACACTTATCAAATCGTATAACACATATTTCAATAAATAGTCGAATAAATTAAATAATTTAAATAAATTAAATAAATAAATAAATAATATAGGTACGCCTCACAACATGATGATTAAATAATTTCGAGTATCGTATACTGACGTCACTTCCCGTAATTGAAACATTGAAACCTCGAAAATCGCGTCTGCCTTGGAATGTTCGCGGGAGGTTCTACAGCCAACCCCGATGAGCTCGGTGGCCAAGACCCAAAGTCACACTGCTGGCGTTTGTTTCAGAGCCCCCCGAGATAAATTTAACCATTTCGTTCATTCTGGATATTTTTAGCATAGGAAGTCGGTATTTTTTCTCTCTTTCGTCGTTTTTATATTTTGTGTATGAGGGGACTCGAACTAGTTTTGTCGATGGGCATATTCAATTAGAGGCGTCAGATATCTCGTACAAAGATTGATGGAGCCTGGGAAATCGAATTCAATTTCAAATTGGCTGGATAATGAGGTGTCAAAGGACATTCGAATCTGACATCTTTCACGTGCCTGTTGACCTTTTGAGAGGCGTTTAATGAATACTCAATGTTACGAATATCGATGAATTTTCAATTAAACAATGACAGATATTTAGAGCTGTAAAGACGGCAGACTTCAAAATGATGCTTTTTGATGAGCTCTACAAAATGAAAATTATGGCACTTACACAGGGTGTTCAGTTTTTTCTGGGCAAGTCCATTTTTTTTAAATGGCAACCCGATTTTTTATCAGTTTTTTGGTTTCTACATGAGAAATAAAAAGTACTTCATTATCATATTTTTTTTTCGAAAATACTGACAATTTAAAAAAAAAAATATTTGAAAATATAAAGTTTGCCTAGTTCAAATAAAATTCATTACCGACCTGTGATATACAGAGTGCGAAAAATAGCTTGCCAGACATTATAAATAAAAATTAGCAAAATCTGTTTCATTTTAAACGGAACACCACTTATATTATGGATCTATAATCAACGCCAATAAAAGCTCTACAAATTTCCTTACATATTCCCTATGCTTGATATTGAATATTTTCTCTTGATAAAGTTTTTTTTTTCGAAAAATTGAAATTCTTCCTATTTCTTTGCCATAATTTCAATGAACGACCTTTTTTCATGAAAATCCATCTATGACAACTGCAATCGAGAGCTGTCTTATATATTTGTAACACTTTTCTCGTTATGAAACACCTTTTAATTCCTTCATTTGATGCATAGTTTTTGTTCAATCTCAATTATCTCATCTTCCGGTCTACAACAACCTTTTAAGGAAAAGAGAATAAATTAATGAATTGAAAATCACTTTGGTAGATCGAGATATTTGCCTGCCAGAATGTATAATTATTAAAATCTTTCGTGAATGCCACTATAACAATTGAAATATTTAGTGAATGTTGAAGACTTCCAGATGAAAGAATGTCTTTCATTGAGGTTATGACGGAGAAATAGGAAGAATTGCCGTTTCTTGAATAGAGAAGCTTTTTTAAGAAAAACTATTGATTTCAACCATAGGAAATATTTTGTTAGAAATGTTTGTTTGGGAAGCTGTTTTTCGCACCCTGTATATCACGGGTCGATTTTGGATATATTGTTTGAGATAGCCACCAACAATTCATTTTAATGGGACTTGGCACAACTGTATAATTTCGATGAAATTTGGAAAAAAAAAGCTGTTATGCTGGAAACTGAACTGAACACCATTTTTATTTTGAAGAGGTCAGAAGAAGAATCATTTCGCTGATAAAATAATCCATCTATCTATTACCATAATGGAAATATGAAAGACCGCGCTCTTGTTGAAGTACCCTGTATATAGTTTTTGGGTACTGCCCTCGAGGTTATAATCCTTTTTAAATTTCATCCCAAAAATTTAAATGCATACATACTCATAAGAACAACTGCAGGAAGTTGTGTAACTCTATGCGGTAATATATATGACAAAATAACTAGTATGTTTTGTGTCTTTGTCATAAGCATCTCTGGTGATATGACGTTTTTGATAATATAAACAGTTATTATAAGCTGTCTAGTTGCTTTCAAGTTAAGAAAATGAGTTCCAGCCAAGACCTGTCATCTTCTTACAACATCCAACATACGAGGTGAAAAACAACATTGCTTCTATAAAAGTATTACAAAAGGAAAATTTCTCACGGAGAAATGTTTTCTACCAGGGACCAAAAAAAAACTTTTCCCAGAACCATTTCCTTCTTTCGTTTTGGGATCGAAAATGAAATTTTCTAATGAGGTACTATAAAATAGCTATTTATATACCAAGGGAGGAACATAATGGCTTTCCTCCTGAGGCTAATTTAATGCAAGCATGAAGTACTACTTTGCGCACACTTGTAGAAAATAGTAGTTTACCTGACAAGTGCGGAAAGTGATACTTTTCCGCACGCGATTACAGATGGCCGAACGACGCGTTAGCGGAGTTCAGCCAGCAACCAAGTGTGGAAAAGATTTTTTACGCGCGTGTTAGGTACACTATTTTTTCTACTAGCATGCGAAAAAAACTCAAAAGTAAACTTGAAACAAATATTCATTATTAAATATATATCAACAAATTAATTTTTATTAACTTTATACTCCCCAAAAACTAAACAAATCAACTATTAGTGCGGAAAAGTGACACTTTTAAAACTGAAATGAGTGCGGAAAAGTGGACTTTTCTGCACGCTCGCAGAAAAATATAGAACAGAGTAATAATTACGTGTTTGGTCGTCGCCATCGTATTGATAACATTTTGTGGCTACAGACTTTCTGTTAATCAACAAAACAGTTTCTGTTAATCAACAAAACAGCTGTCAAATTGCTTCTAAGTTTTGAAAATGAGTACCAGTGAAGACCAGCCATGATGATGAAGGTAAGCTCTTTCATATCGTTATCTATCAGTTTACTCACATTTGTAAAATGGGTTCGTGAAGAAATATAGTAAGAACGTATGTTCAAATTATGAAATTTTGTTTTTTCCTAAAAAGCATTTTTCAAGATATTAACAGGGCCTAAATTTAATAAAAAAAATATGGATTTTGTTTGGAAATTGTGTTTGTTTTCATTCTGATCGCTTCATTATTAAACATTTGTAAAAAACTTTGATATTCTTAACGATATGGTAATAGTTATTCAGTTACGAAATCAAACCAAAAAAAGGACACTTTTATTATTCTTGGTAATAAATGGAGTGTGTAAAATGAAAAAAACATACTAGTAGTTCCACAAACCAAATTCTCAACACACAACACAAAACATTAAAGATAGTAGCGTACTCTTTCCTATACATCAATTTCTAAATGTAAAGAAATACGATTTTTTAAGTCGGTGGAAATGAATAACGACAGCGGAATGAGAGGAAATAAAATCTCTCCACTGGGACCCTTGGGTTCGTTCACCGCGATAGGCACAAAAGGGATGTCATCCGAATATGTGGGTATCATGATAACAAATACACCACTGAAAAAGGTAACGCTATGAAATAAAAAATATTATATGATTAATAATAAACAGTTGATAAAAAACTCGAATATTGGCAATGAAAATTCATTGCAAATAGTATAAACCTTATATTTCTTTCATAAAAACATAAACCTACAGAAAAGATCTTGTCATATTATATGTCTTACAACTTGATCATGAGTGTGGTCATCTTCAGAAATTTTACTGTCATTTGATTTATAACAAAAGTGTTGTGAGTATGACAACTGAATTTCATTAAACTTTTCTTCATCATTAAAGTAGTGAATCAGAGAGGAAGCTAAATCATTCAAAGATGATTCTATAAAAGAAAGTAAATCTATAAATCTAAATCTGATTTGGGTTCAAACCAAACTCTTCTTTATTTATAGGAATTACGTAAACGTATTCTCCAACAATATTTTTTATGACAAGAGATTGCGAAATTCAATAGGTAAGTTCCACGATTTTTTTTATGAAAATTGAAGAACTGTCTCGTAAAATAATGTCACAAAGGGTAACCACTTTTTGAACGAAAACATCTTTTCAAATATGACTGTATATCACTGCATTACAAGTTATAGTTCTCACTACCAACAGCTCAATATTTTTCAGTCTGTAATATCGGCTAATTTATCAGCAAACCATTACATAATTTCTAGCATAAGAATGGTCATCACGCGACTATGAAAACATCAAATTTGTTTTATTCGGTTTTACATGGAACATCCCGTATAATCAGAGAGCTATGTAATATTTGAGATCGGGAAGAGTGCATGATAATAGATGGTAAATCATCCAAACGCATTATAAGAGAATATGCCTTTCTCCACGATCATCAATTCTGAAATGAAATTTGATTACAGAATGCTGGAATTCTCTCTCTCTTGAGATCGAAGAAATATTCTGCAATACCTCTGCCCCCATGCAATTCAAATGTATTTACATTCTCTCTCTTTTAATAGAATAATATTCTCACACTGGTTAGCAATGATAACATTAGCCTTGACGCAGTTGATTGTCATCGTAGTGTCAAAATTATTGCTGTCACGTTTTCATTCGAAAATATAAAATGTATCATGAATTTATCCAGTGATTCAGAATCAGTGTGAAAATACACCACCTGAAATCACAAAGAGTACAAATAATATACTGGAAAGTTTACTACCAAAACACCCGAATAATTGAGACTCGTAGTTTTCGTGGAAGAGAATGCCGTTAATATAATATTTATCATACCTACGTCATTTAATGAGAGGCCGGATGGCTCAGATGGTATATTGGCATAGTAGACGAGAGGTTGTGGGTTCAAGCCACCGACAAGGCAATTTAATAGTTTATTCTTAATGAATTTTTGCGATAAAAAAATTAGTTCTGGTTAGTCCAGGATTAGTCCTTTCTGCCAAAAAGTGTTTTTAAATAATAGTTATTATTTCGTGTGGAAATTATCTTTTGCTCGTTTCCATTTAAAAATATTTAAAAATTTTTGATCGTCGAGAAAGTATAGTCTGCTACTCGGTTAGAATGAAAATATCCACTCGCATCGAATTTTCTTTCATAACAAAAATCAGCTTTGAAACTTCTTCTTCATCCAGCAGTTCAAAAATGCCTTTGACAGCTTCACAGTTCCAATACAATGTTTTATAAGTTCAACTGTCCAACTAATATAAGTTCATATTCGTTTCGGTGAGAAATAATGGTAACATTTATCAAGTACGAATTCAAAGTGAATCCAATGATTGAATTCACTTGGCACTCTTATCGAATCATTTGTTTTCTGCTCATCAGTTTAAAATTCACATAGTAGATATACTAATTTTCATTATTCTAAATCTTTCTCCAACCGTTCTCTAGTTGAAAAGTTCATATGGAGCTGAGAAGTATGAGTCTTTTCACATTTCTGAATTAGCTCGTTGAGATAAACTTTTGGTGATGTGAAAATTTCGTTTTTTTGTGGTATGATTAGGAATCAGCTCGTCCAGATACATTTGAAGGAAGATTGTGGTTTTTCAGCACTCAAGTATACAAGTACAGAGTATAAAATAGTATAAATAAAATGGTGCAGAGTATAAATAAGATACATAACACACATAAATTACAACACATGTACAATAGGTATTCTAATTAAACGAACCACAAATAAAATCGAAATACTACAAGTAGAGAGTACCATAGTCCATTATAAAACTTTTATATATTTTACACACTGTCTTTTGAATTTTCCCAATAATGAGCATTCTTTTAATTCTCTTAGTAATGAGTTGTAAAGCTGTTAACCTATATTGAAGTTTTATTCCTTTTTTATGCTAAACCTAGTATCTGAACATATACAAATCATATATTTTCGAAATCAGCACAAAATTTTGCGTATATAGTGCGAATTCCAAGTGAATCCAATGATTTTGAATTTTTCATGATTTTTTGGATTTTTTCGAATAATTTGTTTTTCGCTGATCAGTTCAAAATTCACAAAGTATACTAATTTCAATATTATGAATCGATTGGCGTTCGCAGAATTAATCTATCTTGTACCGTGCACGAGTTGAAAAGTTCATGTGAAGTTGAGAGGGGTCATTTACCGTCAATTCTTTTCATAGTTCTGAATCAGCTCGTTAAGATAAATATGTGGGGACCTGCAAATTCTGCTTTCTCCAACGAATACTGCATTACTTCAGAATAATCTAAAATTCTAAAAAATGCGAAATCATCTCATATTTATGATTGAAACGTCATTTCACTTATATGTAGAGTGGATAGGAGCATTTTTACAACTGAAAATCTTCTGAAATTCTATCAATTTATCATCGAAGGTAATTCTTGTGGTATGATTCGGAATCATTAATGACGGTTGCAATTTTATGAAAAATAGAAAATGAAAAATTTTGAAAATTAGATCGCGCAAGGCCATTTTTGACGGAATATTAATTTTTTTATGCTAAATTTTGTATCTGAACATATTAAAATCATATATTTTTGAATTCAGCTCGAAATTTTGCGTAAATAGTGCGAATTCCAATGATTTTGAATTTTTCATGATTTTCAGGGGTCTATCCCTTTGGATTTTTTCGAATAATTTATTTTCCGCTGATCGGTTTAAAATTCACAGAGTATACTAATTTCATTATTCTGAATCTATTGGCATTCGCAGAATTAATCTATCTTCAACCGTTCTCGAGTAAAAAAGTTCATCTATAGTTGAGTGCCGGGTTATTTTCCGCATTATTTTAGTTTCCAATCAACTCGTCGAGTTACATTTATGGGAACCTGGTGATTTTTTGAGAAAAAAATTCAAAAATTCAATTTTTTCAACGAGTATTTAATTGACTACAAATCTGAAATTTTGTCAATTCCTCATTGAAATTTATTTTTGTGAAGTGAGCCGAGAAAGGTTTAAAAAATGGAAAATAACTCGAGCAAGAATAACTTCGCGTGAGGAAATTTCAGACGTTTTATTATTTTTTATTACTTAACCATGTATCTAAGCATATAAAATCATGTATTTTCGGAATGGCATGAAATTTTACGAATTTAGGGCAGGGCGAATTTGGGACTTTTTCAGAGATATTTTTTCCGCTGATCGACTTTCACACAGTATACAAATTTCATCATTCTTGATTTACGGTTAGATCGTTTCCAGTTGGAAAGATAATCTGGAGTTGATTCAACAGAAACAAAATACTTATTTGAGTTTTTCCGTCCTTCGCTATGATTACATATGGTATTTTGGGATGTTAGGTCTAAAATATTTTCAAAGCCAACCTTTTGTCAATTTATTTTGATATCTGTAAGATACAAAAAGGGGAAGTTTCCAATTCGTTAATAGCAGAATAACAATTAATAAATAAACAAGTCAATTTGCTACTTTCAGTTCTCCAGAAACAATCACTGTACTTACTATGTATAGGTAGTGAAGGAAAATATAAGAACACAATGGTATTTTCACTTACAAAAGGATAAGTTTTTCATGTATATATTACATTGTGTAGATTGGCGGCACGACTTCTTTAGAAAAGACAAAATCTCAGAAAGGAAAACTATTATTAAAGAGTTGATATTGTAATTGATATTTCCAACTAGCTGTACCCTTACGACCAACCCTCAGGAGTCTTATAAAGACTTGTGCGGGCTAGAAAAGACGTAGTCCTTACTTCTTTTATGTGTGATGCCATGCACGGGACCGGTGACCACGTTGGGATTCGAACCCATGCACCTGCGAGTGATTTGATCAAGAAGCAAATGTTTTACCATCGCGCCACCACGGCCCATTCATACTCATCCAGGCATTGGCCTTAGCAATTCTCACACCACTTTATATAATTATTTTTCTGGTTGTCCTCTGGTATGAAGAGATATGCAGTAAAAATAAAAGCCAATATCCGTCATTCAATAGCGAGGAATACGAAATAAGAATAATAAATATTAAAAATATACGAACGCTACCTGACTGGTCTCAACTATGCCCTCGTGATTAGGTGACAGGGTAAAGACAACATCTGAAGAGTCACGCACGCGGCTCCCTCCAGGTTGCCACCAGATGATATATGCCGGGGATCTACGCGCGACACCTAATCACAAATGTACGAAAAAATTATAACAGGATACTAAAGTACTGCTTGAAATATTAATAACCCGTGGTTATTTATGTAGCGGAAAGTGAAAGAAATATTGAGTGCATATTAGATTGCCTGCATATTCTTATAAAATCCTTATACATTCCTTGAATCATCGATTGAGATGTCCTAACAATCCTGTCCTAGGAAAATGTAGGAATTCAGTTATTCGAGGTAAGTAGTAATATGCATAGGTTCAAAATTGGGGTTTGGGACAGAGTTTGACCAGCGTTATACGATGAGAATTAATCTGCCAGATGCCAGCCTTCTGAAAGGACATCATCAATCTGCGCATCCACCCGTGCCAGTTGTTGGGGCTTCGCTTCAAAAGTATTGGTGAAAAAAAATTCTATTCACCCACCACCATCGAGCAAGAGTTGGGGTGCAGTGCAGCAAATTCCGACTTAGTTTGTCGAGGGGCGAACCGTGCTAATCCTCAAAAATGGAGATTTGTCTAATCCCAAGAACTACAGACTTGAATGCTGGTTATAAGATGTTGATCCTCATCTTGTACATGCGAATAATCCCCGCAGTTGAGCCAGTGTATGAACGAATATATGACCAAAGAGGGGCAAATAAAGGGGTCGCTGGCTGCAAGGAGTACTTGCTGATCGACAGATGTATCACGTAGTATATGCGTAACCTTTCAATGACCTAGATCTATTATCGCAAGGCATTTGGTACAATATCGCATGAGCTCATCATGCATTTGCTCAGATGCCTTGCGGTACCTGATCAAATAGTGAGATGCATGGAGCAGTTGTTGCTGATCTGGTGGAATCACTTCAAAATAACATCTGACGGAAATTCCGCGGATACAACTGCGGCACCCCCAGCAATCGGAGGCATAAGGTCACTCATATGTTCCATATGGATGACCTCAAACTATATGCCTCCAGAGGAAAGGATATTCATCAGTTCTTGAGGGTGCTGCAAGAGTACATGCATACTTAAAAAAAAATTGTTATATTCGTCAACCGGTTGCAACCCTATGTGCAACCCTCAAAAGTCAGAGACTTGTGCGAGCTAGGAGGAGACGTAGCCCTTACCTTTTAATACGTGTGATACCATGCACGAGACCGGTGGCAATGCTGAGATTCGAACTCATGCTCTCTGGCTTATCAGGCGAGGACTCAACCCGCACACCACCGCGGCCCATACTATCGGAATGTAGTTTGGGATCGACAAATGTCATGACATTTCACCTCAAAAGATGCGAGGAATTCGGAGAGGACATTCGGCTCGTAGACGAAAGCATCCTACATCATCTAGATGACGGAGAGACGTATACTTACTACGGGTGGAACAACACCACACCCAAGAGGTAACAACTGTTAAAAGCTCTCTCCGTGGCAAGTATCAGCATACAAACTCCGACAGATGCGGTTATCAGAACTTTCGGGGAAGAACAAAATTGCTGCAACTAATGATGCTTGTCGCTCAGATTTAACTTCACTTCTGTAGAATCAAGAGGATCTGTGACAACTTGACGTGAAAACTTGCATACTGATAGGAGCTTGCATCTTCAATCGTTCGTTCCACGGTTATACTTCCCCAGATAACGGGGAGGCCGTGAGCTTTTGAGCTTGGAGGGTCTACATAATAGAATGATACTGGATGGAGCCTGTGAACTCATCAGTTCAGATCCCCTTCTCTGCTTAGTATGCGATCATGAAAAGGCAGGGATTGAAGCATTCATTTTTGAGGCAGCAATCGGTCACCAAGTTGAAACAGGTTCAGCAAAAAGCCTATACGTCAAAGCTGCAGAGAGTGAGAGTCTCCTTCAGCTACATAAGGATAAGATAAGCATGGGGATTTCTTTAAGAATATTGAAGAATATTGAATATTGAAGATCCAGAGAACTGGTCATGACAAGTGAGCTCAAGTCAGAAACCGAGGGATTCATAATGGACTACCCGGATAATGCCTTCAACATCGTCGTCTACCGTTGTCGCGTGATCGGTATAGAGGTCCCTGACACTATGTGCGGAACTTGTCGTAAGGCAGCTGAGACCATAATGCATTTACTGTATACCTGTTCAGATTATGCGGCCTCATCTTATATTAACAGGCATAACGCGGCGCTACCAGTGTTGTAAAACCATCTACGCCACTCGTTCGGTATAGACGAGACACCAGTGTTGGCTTATGCTCCGGGGATATTGAGTCCGTTGTGGAGAATGAGAAGTGCCGAATCTATAGGAACTACTCACTTCCCACCTACAGGCAAATAAAAGCCAATAAGCCTGATGTAGTTCTCCTCGACAATTTTTATCGTTGAGTTTTGGGCGTCCGAAAAGAGGAAAAAAATGGACTAAATATCGAGATGTACTCTATGAACTCCGCGGGCCAGAACCATTCTTTTAAAATGCTGGTTCTGATAATAGGGTTCTCAAACTCAAAAATCATCCTAACGAATGCAGAAGGCCGTCATTCTTGGTTCACTCTGCATACTCGGGGCACAAGATTCTCGGATCCAATAGCCCAAGGCGTGGGGAGTGGTTATTGGGACAAATTATCCAGCGTGACAACCGGATATGTCGGAGCATCGGACACAGAGGCTGACTGGAGAATTACACTTGCTTTGCAACAAGGTATGTGGCCGCCTAACGTAACCGATTCACTTGAGAAAAATTCTCAATTACTGTGGTGTCGAACCTTGGCCACTGATGAATACAGCAACGTAAAATTTGGTGAAAGCAGCGATTCATAATGAAAACATTATCTACAATTTCATTGTGAGCAAGTAACTAATTTCTAGCATTTGATCGTGAGCTAAAAACTATCCAACGGCTGCTGCTTTTCAGTACGTTACTTTAATGGCTCCAGAATACTGTAGAAAGTTTGAGAATACTATATAACTTAACTCATAAGTAGCAGGATATTCCCATAGTTCCTCCTCTGAGCCTTCTTTGATTTTTTTTAACAGTGAGGTACAATTGATTCTATTGGCCTCTATCATTCGCAATGTTCATCGTTCCATCCAGGAATATTCTTGGTGATGCACCTTGATATTATGTAAACAAAAACTGCAAAATACTGAACGAACAATCTCAAAACTGTTCACCTTCCACACCTGAATGTCTGCCATGCGATAAAATAAATGTCACAATACTGAGAAGATTAGGGAAAGCGGCGTGAGCAATTTTACGTGCAAGCATCTCCAGAACTTATACATGTAGACATCATAAATAAGAACCGTGACAGCAATTTATACATTTTGTTCGCGGGTAGTTTTCAGAATTCAGCACCAATTGAATATCAAATGTTGAATTAATGTAGCGGGTACTTGATGAAATTCCATACATATTCATATAATACTATGGAGTATATAGTATTTTTATGATGAAACATTCAATGAATGACTTCCAAAGATGATGGGTGAACAAAACATGACAATAATTTTGTTATATCCGTCAACCGGTTACACCCCTATGTGCAACCCTCAGAAGTCAGAGACTTGTGCGAGCTAGGGGAAGACATTGCCCTTAACTTTAAATACGTGTGATGCCATGCATGCACGAGACCGGTGGATATGCTGATATTCGAACTGGTGCTCATACGCATGTTTTTGGCTTATGGATCGAGCACTTTACCCGCATGCCACCGCGGCCCTAGTATACTAAGATACATTTTGCAATGATTCTGTTATATACTGTGCCTCACTTTTTATAGATACACACCCGTTACTTATGAATTTTGCAGAATCAAGATAAACCAAAAATGTACAAAATTACCTCGAAGGAATCATTTCAAGTGATAAACACTGCAAGCCAGCAGTGATGGAACCACTTATATTTCCAAAAACCGTCATAGTTGGCTGAAAAGGTCAAAAATGTATTCGGAGTTACAAGCCCAAAATTAGTTCCAAAAGAATACGAATATTACTTTTCATAAAAACACCCAAGAAACTTCCACATTGTACATTTTTACAACATCTATCGATTCTGTAAATATTACAGTTCTAGGTCAAAAATAACCAACTCCTAATCGATTCACGCATCTTTATTCATTGATGCTCTTCTATAATTTCATAGTCGGTATCATTGCCAACTCCGTTATTATTGATGATACGAATTTGGTTAACAAAACAATTATTTATATGTGAATCAAAATATTTTTGCTGTATTGACAACTTTAAAGTTATTTTCATACAGAACAGTAAATACATCATTGTCAAATTAGTGGGGTTGAAAAAAATGTATTAGATTCAGTAAAATAGAATCATTATGAGCGAAAGAACTCTGTTGAAATACTTCTTTCTCAAATATTCTCACGTATATCTCAAGTTAAGATTCATTGTTACTATCGACTGTTTGAATATTTTCCGAAATGCTGTTTCCCCATAAAAAAAAGATATGTTAGAATCCTACTTCGTTTGCCAGAAAAATGGCAATTCTTTCACGATCGTACATTACCTAGGCTGCGTTTTTCTGCTGTGCTTCATCACTACTTAGGAACAATAAAATAATGTTTGAGAAAAGTAAAGCTAAGAATCCTTCTGTAATATATGAGGATACAAAAGTTTACGTTTCAGGAGAAATAGCTATTCCACTAACAGTTATAAAACAAATACTAAAAAACGTGATATTTCTCCTTATAAGTTAAGACCAGTGCAAACACTAGAACCTGGTGATCCTGAGAGACGATTGGGGTTTTGTCGGTGGTTTACGAATAAATGGAGAAAATATCCAAACTTATATAGAAATATTGTATGAAGCGATGAGGCTGATTTTTCAAATCGTGGGATGTATAATGGAAAAAAAAATCATTATCGGAGGAGCGATAATCCAAGTCTAGTCCATCCCCACAATCCGCAAAGACGATTTAGTATAAATTTTATGTGTGGTCAATTTAGGATCAGAATTATACGTAAATTTTTCTACCGTAGTTCTTTGACTAGACCCCGTTTCATCAGTTTATTAACAAAAATGTTAGGAGAGTTCTTCGATGATCTTGATCTGAAGGCTCGTCAGATGATCTATGTTCAGCAGGATCGAGAAGCAGCAATAAGTTCCGTGGCGTAAAAAGAACATTGCGACGCTGTTTCGAAAACAAATGGACTGCTACAAATGGCTCAGTTAAAAATGAGGTATGTACAAAATAAAATATAATAAATGATGATTGATAACTGATTGTCGAACTGTGTTGAATTCAACACGTAGTATTAAGAGAAGGGCCCAAATATGTGTTCAAGAAGATAGCGGTGTATTTGAACCTTTAATTTATATTCGACACCGCTCTCTCAAATCTGATAATCATAAATGTTTCCCATTAATGGAACTGTCTTAATCACAACTTAAAAAATCCTATTTTGTTGAGAATGAGATTACGAATATATATCAATTTTGAAAATACGACTGTCAATTGTTTTTTGTCCACAGCATCGAGAAGGAAATTAGTTTGTCGATTCAATCAAATTCGTAGTAACTGAGTTGGCAATGGTATCGAGTTATTTTGAACATTTCTTTTTAATGCCTGGAAAAATGCAATGGTGTTACTCAATTATGTCTCGTCATCAATTTCTGTGAATATTTCCATCCATTTATAACTTTCGGAAAGATTAAGTTTCATGTCTTTGTTTATTTCATTTATCATGTTCGAAAATATGGTTATCTGTTAATAAATCATAACAAATCAAATTATGTTTTGGTTCAAAAAACTATTTCTGTGTTCCGTTACTCTCTTTCTGAACGTTCTTCCTGTTTGTCCAATTTTTTGAAACGAAAAAGTTTCAATAATGTTTTCATATACATGTAACACTTCAAATAGACACATTAATAGTTATTCATGCGTCAAGTGCAAAAAGTAAGTGTTTATTGCACTCGACGTGAAATTGTCGAGTGCAATAAACATTTTTCGTACGAGTTGCATACAACATTTTTTCTACGTCCATGCAAAAAGCAAAAAACTATTTATTTAGGTGCGGCACTAGGTGAAGGAAAATAAAATACGCAATTTAAATAAATAATTATTACTATCGATTTCATCACCATCATCTAGTTTTCCATTAATATTACTCATTTTAAAACTTTCTGTTCTGTAATTGTCAGAATTGAATTTTGACTGACGTTTATATAACCACAGTTGCATTATAAAAATCAAAATCATAGTAGCCATGAGCGCGTATGTTATCACGAGGTGTGGTCATAGTACAGTTTGCTTTATGGAGGTAGACGATTTAGAACATAGCGGATCGGTTTTGATTGGGCGTTTTCGCATTGACCGACACCGACACGATTTCAGTCCGGCACCGACAAGACAACGGCAGGTACTTTTCACATTGGGACGGCATGCCGGCCGGGAATCGGCTGTCGGCTAAACGACAGCAATGTTTAATGGGTGCAAGTGAAGCAGTGACTACAACTCCATAAAAATCGGTGTCGACAAGAGTGGCGGGCTTGGTCTTACCGACAAGTCAGTGCCTGCACCGATATAATACCGATTTGCCGGTTGGTGTGAAAGTATTACATTCACTTACACCGGCTTCATAGAACTTTAATTGAAGCATGCGGCACATCCCCACCATAGTGATGTTTTTGAAACAAAAGGAAATATTTTGCGGCGCGCTAAAAAGTCAAGGTTGGACTACCGTTGGACAGTTAGTTATTTGTTGTATATTTGATAAATTGTAGATATCAAATTATGGAGAGATATTTTTCTGATAGTGTACTGAAGAAAACCTCACTTTCCATATATTTAAGACGCTGCAAACGCATGAAGTTAAAATTATATCAACTTCAAGCAGCAGCATCGTGGTATTGTAGTGGGAGTGAGGGGAAAATATTATATCGATGGAAAGCCTAAAGAATGAACTTTCAAAAAAGATTGAAATATACAGGACGTTCCATTTGAAAAAAAAAAGGTTTCGTCTTTTGAAATCTGTAATTCTGGCAGTCGTCTAGCGAGCGCCCTGTATATTTCTAAACAATTTTTATAGCTTGTTATTCGCAATATCCAAAAATGGGAAAAAATACAGGGTGGGTCATTTAGGAAAAAAATAAATTTTTTGGCACCTGCTCACGGAACAATCTGTATACTTCAGCATATTTTACAGAAATAGTCATTTGTGTGCCATGTGATCTCCAGGTGAAATATATTTTTTATCTACAGTGGTTTAGGAGCTATCCTCCGATCTGCAATAGTTGGCCCACCCTGTATATCGCAAGAGTAGAAAAACTTTTCATATTCTCACACAGCATCCGCCAGCATAAGGAGAGGGGAATGCAGTAATAGAGCGCATTTTATTGTCTCTCGAATCCATTGTTTTCGGAAACCAAAATGGCTAACGCTACATCACCTAAGCTCCGCAATAATGGAAAAGCACACTAGGTAACAGCGTCATGACGCCAGACGTCGAATTCCGCCATTGTCGTTCCTCGATAATAACTCCGCATAATCCAGATTCAATTTATGTTCGATCGTACATAAATTGTTCTAATAAACCGGCTTGTTTCATAAATAGCAGCTCGGCGACAGCTATGCTGGAGTATCAGATGCTACATTTCCGTGCGTATGTCGGATCAGTAATGAATTTTCTCTCTTCATCACTCTTCTATAGTGGGGGGATGACGAGATATCTATCGAATACGGAAATTGGCAAATGGAATTCCAGACTGTTAACAAACTCAAAATTGTGGGATGGAAAATGATCCTTCATTATTTTATGTCACAGCTGAAAGCTTCTCCGACTAAATTATATGAAAGAGAATGTTTCAGTAGAGTATGCAGGGTGATTAGTATAGAAACAATGATTCCACGAGAGTAATTTGAATAGCTGCTATAAACGAATCCTTCAAATCGCTTTTCAACTGAGTTATAGGAGTTGAAATCATCTCAGAAGAAATAGCCCAAGAAGAAAAATTAAATAAAAATTCGGAACTCTGGATGACATGAACAAATATGATATGACGATAATAAAAATTGTATACTTTATATGCTATCAACAGCAGTCCTCTGAAGTAAGTCTCAACTGTTACAGATTCGGGGTTAATCTTTGATGAGCAATTAAGATTTGTAGTAGTAGTAGTATTCATGTCCCCGCCCCCATGGGCTCTTGGTGTCATCCTCTGCTCTCCTTATACATGGTGTTCAGCCTACCTTTAGATTCCACTTGCTCTCTTCAAATTCCATAGGTCGAGAGAGTGAGTTCCTTGAATCCTCCTCCTCTGGTTCTCAGTAGGGCAGAGCGGAGGCCGCGGATGATTCATCACCGGCTGCCAGTCTCGCAGCACCAAATCCGAAGCCCTTCCTTGGCTTCCACTTGTGTGTTTTTGACGTCGGTGAATAGTAAGCTAGAGCCCACGGGTCGCTACTCCCGTTGGCTGCGACGCCTCAGCCACATAACTGGCTGGAAAGTATTTCTGCTCGTTCCTTAAAAACAAGCAGATTGTTCTGTTTCATAAGAAGTATGAGTTCATTCTCTTCAAGTCATGTGAACATGTTCTGCATTTTGTACAATAATTTAATATTATTATTTCAATTATTAATTATTGAACAGATCCATTCTGAACAAAAATATTTAAAAATGCGTGGGTTGCAGATTGCGGATATATTTATATCCCAAGAAAATTAAAAGTACACACATCACTTTCGTATCTTTTATACATGTTTCAAGACAACCGATAAAAAAAGAAGGTAACTGATGCTGAAAGATCTGCTATTAGGCAAGGTTTGACACTGAAATCACTAAAACCCAGTAAATTTGCTCAGACAAACGGATCGAGATGTGGTTATTTGCATTCGAATCGTTATTTCATGTACAAACTTTGTTTGTTTGTATTTTGTTTTCCAGATTTCATGACAAATGCATTTGTGCATCAAAAAGTGCCTTCTTTCAACTCTCCGATCAAATAACACAACCTAGATGAGTAACTCGCCGTTCATGCATTTAAATTTGTTTGTAAGGGACATCTTCCCTCACCGGTAGTGTCGTGCGTTGTTCACAGAAATATTGAGGTTCAATAAAATTGGAAAATTCACTGTAATAACTTGAACCGTACCTTATCTTCCCATAATTTCCTCATGAAAAACCTGCGGAGAATTTTGAACACGCAGCAATTATTGATGGTGTATTATGGCCAAGTTGAATCGCGCTTACGATACGGTATTTGCTTCTGGGGATGGTCAACCAATTCTGCTGAGGTATTCATTGCTCAGAAGAGAATTATTAGAACAATTTTGAATATGCCACGTACAAATAGTTGTAGAAATGTTTTTAAAGAATTAAAAGTATTAACACTTGCATGTTTATATATTTTCGAAATGTGTGTTTATGTCCATAATAACAAAAATTTTTTTGAAAAATTCACAAATTCATGATTTCAACACTCGGTCAAAAGATAACCTACATCTACCTATTACTAAGAAGACTCTTACTTTCAAATCTCCCAACAATATGGGTCTTATGTTATATAACAAAATACCACCAAACATTAAATCTTGTTCCTCAACCAAAACTTTTAAAACAGAATTGAAACAATATCTATTGTCCAAGTCTTATTATTCTGTAGATGAATTTTTGTGATACTACATTTTGGTGGCACTTGTTTCTTGTTCCTGTTTTTGTTCTCATGCTATTCATGTCCTGATTGTGATATTAGATTAAGTTAGATTATAGGTTTATAATGTGACGATTCCTATACAATGTATTTTGTCAAAAGGGAATAATGAAGATTGATTGATTGATTGATTGATTGAATATGGAATAGAAAGCTGAAATTATGATGGAAGAATCTCCACATGATTTTGACAACAGCCGATGCTCTAATTGACATGTTTTTACATAACTCATTAATTTTACTCTTTTCCAATTCCTATGGATTTCCAGCTTCAAATGGATTTTTACGCATTTCTCAATGCGTCATTATTGCTTGATAATAAAAACTAACGATAATTTTACAGAAATAAATTAACTCCGAATTTGCTCTTCATTCACGAAAAAACACTCAAATAAGCCAAATACGGTAACAAACAGAAATGTTTTGTAATTTTTCTGTCAAATATAAAATGCAGCGTTGCCGTACTGACCAGACTATATCGATGTTTTGATGGAACAACTTGCCGAATCGTTGGAGAAGCTAAGTAGTCCGTCGGAAGATACTTTAGTATGTCGATCTTTTACTGGACAATTTTCATCATTTTTCGAGTTGACGCTGTTCTTCATATCATTCATTCATATCGGTGGTCGGTGGATCAGCGGTCTAATGCACAGGCCGTTCGAAACTCCAGCATAGCGATAGTCGGTTCGAATCCGATGTAGGTACGAGAATTTTTCTCAACTACTTTATATTGGATCGATAGAAAGCAAGTGTATTGTGAGTTGTCTAGATGCCAATCTCGTCTAGTGCTAGCTTGGAGTGCACACCGACCACCCGAGGTGGTGCTGTAGGTTTTCCGGGTTTTCCTACAGCTGAAAAGTGAATACATCACCTAAAACATCAGTAAGTCGCCCGGAGCGCCACGGCAAATAATAATAATAGCCGTCCTCTACCCGCACAGGCTATGCCTTTGAGTACACTCAACGAGTGTTTATGAGGGAGTATTATTATTATTATTATTATTATTATTAGTAATAATACCAGTAATACCATCCCTATAAAAATATTATCTCACCAGCATATTCTATATGGGCGAAAGAAAGAGAGAGAGGAACAGCAGAGTCTTATTCTCGCTGGCTGGTTCTCTTCAAGACGAGAGTTTTATAGATGATGATGCGTACGATTTATAGAATATTCTTAATTAAAAAGCTTGGCTATTTTAGGAATTTTGCCGACATATTATTTGGACCCATACCTTGTATTTTTCCTTGTATCCAATGATTTGGTGAGTCGTTCCATCCAAACTCCAGGGGATGACGCCGTTACTAGTCAGGACGTCCGGTGCACCAAGTCCTCCGGGGCAGGTCACCGATGTCAAATTCGTGACGAGCGGTCTACAAAACCCCCGGGGCACGAGTTTCTCTTGATTTATCACAAATTAGGCGGGAAATCCAGGAGAAGACGTTCCTGATGCGGTCCTGACTTCCAGGTGTACAGGGGTCTTATTTGGACATGATATTCAGATTCCGCGACCTGAGAAACCCCCGGGTGAAAAATTTCGTACAGTTCGAGTGTTTTTTGTGGCAGATAATACTTTTTTTCCATCTCTTGAAATTATGCAGTTGAAAGAAAACAAAGTACAAAGTTTCTACATGAGCTAACGATTCGAATGCAAAAATTATCATCTCGATCCGTTTGACTGTGCAAATTTCCTGGGTTTTGTGCAAAATTTCCTCGCCTTTATCAAGAAATTCGTGAAAGAAATTGGGTAGTGCATATCTATTCGCAATTTTTTCACAGAATTTACGAAGCTATCCTAAAGAAATCCAAATTCAATAATAATTGTCAGACCCACTTATAAAAAAGATGAATAAGCCCGAATCAAGTATTTCATATCCAATTCTCTATTAAGTATCCTAACAAAAAAAATTGGCAGATTTTCATATTTCGAGCATCTGTCAGGTGTAGTTCAATCTCCGCCATCATATTATCCAGGAAAGTAAGATATTTGCCTCAAATTTTCCTCTCAGAAGGGGGATTTCGACATCTTTAATGTATCGATTTTCATACATACATAAAACTAATTTTCTCCACTGGCCTGAAAAGGTTACCAAATAACGTTATTCCGCTAGTTAGTAATTTACTCTGTATCTGCAGGAATAGGAACATGAAAAATCGAAAATTTGCTGTTTCATGTTCCCACTTTTGCGAGAGGCATACTGACTTCGCCATCCGCTTCTTTTGGCTGCATAAATTTCAATTTGATGCTTTCAATTTTTCCCTCAATTTAGAGCTTAGCTTTGTTTTTGGCTCACTGTTTGATGGCATTTTCAACCACAGCACACGAAAACTTTCTATATTACATATTATAATAGGTTACACTGGGAATTTAAATATGAACAGTTTCCATTTTAACTCGTTTTGTCTCGCGACCATACTCCCGTCCCACTCTAGTATTTGGTCTAATGTACATTCAATATTCAAAGTTTGGTTGACTGTTAGTGAAAGCTTGAGGTTTCTGAGGTGACTTTCTACTGAAATATAGGTCGTTGCAATTATAATACAAGGATGGGACAATGCTTGAAGGAAGGTCGTCATTGCGTACTATTTAGAAATTCACTTTTGTAGATGAGATCCGTATCTTTTACTTATAGAAAAACCGCTTCAGACAATCATATAAAGCAGTACCATGATCCATTCTAGGATCAACATTGTTTTACCTTCAAGATTTGTTGGGAGTTAACACATACCCAGTCCACAGCTTTGTGAATGATAGGTAGTAAGCAGGAAGGCCAACTACCACCCAAGATCGCGGTGAGTTGTGACAACACTCTCATGGAGATGAAACTAGGTCCCCAGTAACCCAAATACTCGGTTCCAAATATTCGAAGTAGAGGACCCCTCAATCGATCTCCTTGGAATAGGGAACAAAGGCAGGGCAGAATCTTTTTTCAAAAAAGTTATTAAAAATATTCTGTCCAGGATTTTTTTTTGGCAACCCATTTTGGATATATTTTCTAATATACAAAATTTATTATAAAATAAGTATTATTCAATTATCAGCCAGGTGAAGGTCGATTTAGGTTCGGATCTTAGACCATTATACTATACGAAGTCCTGCGTGATACATCTGTCGATGTCCAGGATTTTTTTTGGCAACCCAATTTGGATATATTTTCTAATATACAAAATTTATTATAAAATAAGTATTAATCAATTATCAGCTAGGTGAAGGTCGATTTAGGTTCGGATCTTAGACCATTATACTATACGAAGTCCTGCGTGATACATCTGTCGATGTCCAGGATTTTTTTTGGCAACCCTTTTTGGATATATTTTCTAATAAACAAAATTTATTATAAAATAAGTATTATTCTATTATCAGCTAGGTGAAGGTCGATTTAGGTTCGGATCTTAGACTATAAGCATCACATTTCGATCGCATGCATTTGCTCATATACCTTGCGGTACCCGATCAAGTAGTGAGATGCATTGGACAGCTGATCCCACTCTGGAGTACTCGCTTCACCATAAAATCTGGCCAAGTCCAAGTTCAAACAAAGCAGGATATTTTCAGAAGAGTAGTGTTCCAGAAAGTCTCCTTCAGCCCTCTTATCTTCTGCATCTTCCTTTCGCCATTGTCTGTTGCATCAAGAAAAACCCATGGACTCAACTGTAGCACCATCAGCAACCGGATGGCTTTTATTTATGTGACCTATATTAGCCATCAAATGAGCCTAAGAATTACTTGTTTCCGTAAGTACCTGACATTTAGGAACACCCTATATATAAAGAGCAGCCCCAATCACACCCAGAAACTTTGAGTTTCTTTCATGAATAGGTATCGCTCACTTCTTTGGAGCATCGCAAAAAGATACGATTTGTCTACTGTTTTATAGGAATTTTCATAAACCAGACTCTTCTGAAATATCATGAATCGTTACTCCATAAGCGGTCCCATCAAGACTAACCCATCGACCTCTGTCTTCACATTCCTTGGTCGTTACTTCAGAGGCACGCAATAATTTTTTTTCCAATCAACAAACGGCAAAGATATGGAACTCACTGCCTGGGGAAGTGTTCCCTGAAGCATACTGCCTGCAGAAATTCAAGAACACCAATTCTTACCTACTTTCTCTCGGCTCTGACAGGATTTCATTTGCCGTAAAACATTTCCTCGAAACCTTGTTGAAAACTTGGAGATTATTCATAGTAATTTTTAACGCTGATTGCGTAAAACGCTTCATATTTTATGCACAACTTAACCTACTTCTACTTCTTATTCTACTCAAGTGCAGCCCTTCCGAAGAGAAAATAGAAAGATTCAATTTTCCTGCCTCCGAATAGTTTCTCGAAAAGTAAGTCACGGATCGTGAATTCTTTGAGAGCTGAAATCATGCTGAGTATGCGGAATACTTGATATTCAGTCCTCTGCTTATAGCTGATCTGATTATACTCATTCACTTGTAATAACAATTTGAAATATTTTTACATTTCTCGAACACAATTAGGTTCGCTCTATATATCTTCTAGTGATGCTGAGTTTGTTGGGGGAACGCGCATCAAAGTCAAAGTCAAAGTCAAAATATACTTTATTGTCAGAAGTTATAAAAACTTATAGACAAAGCTTTTTGGTTTTGGATTAATATTAAAATTGAATTCAATTAATTAATGATAAAGTATAAATTATATAAATTAATTCTTTTCATTCATATTGTATTGTAATAATCCACCTCCCTCTTCTTTCACTATCTCATTTTCATCTTACGAATTTAAGTTATGATGCTTCAGTTCCTATTCTGTGGAACTAGCTAAGAGTGATGAAGAGGTTATTACTTTGGAATTGACTAAATTTTCATAAATTCAGGAGATAACGAACGTTTTGTTGAAATTGCCCGTATTTTGTTTCTAATGTTCGTCATCGAAAAGTGTTGTGTACAAATTGTGCAAGAAATATGATACTTCATACACTGTGACAAGATGATCCCCGCGACAGGTATGAGTATAAACCTTGACAAATCTGGTCATAAAAACTGTCGGGGAAGCAACTAATATTCTTGCCGTTCCATTCTACTCCTTTGTAGTGGTGAAATGGACTCGAGGTGAGCAACGTTCCGAACAGTGCAATGCAATTATATGGATGAACTCAGACGCAAACGATCGAAATGGTATTCGGGATTGACAAATTTGCCACGGTTTAATTCGAAAGAGGATGCGAGAAATATGGAGCATTCTACATTATTTTCATGATCTCATCTCCATGACCTAGGAGTGCAACAAAGCTCTACCAATAAGTTTACTACAGGTGAAAATTCCCTCCCTCTCAGTATGAACTTCAACAGATCTGGTCATCAGAATTATTGTCGGGAACAAAATTGTTGCAACTAATATGCTTGCCATTGTGATCCCACTCTACTCCTTTGAAGTGAAGAAATTAATCTCAACAAGAGCTGCGATAGGTCGATGTAAAAACTTGCAGATCGTCTGTTCCCCGATCATTTGAATAAGGAGTATCTAAATAACGGAATGGTACCGGATGAAGCCTGTGAAGACATCAGGAGTTCAGATCCCCTTCTCTGCTTAGTATACGATGATAAAAAGGCAGGGAGTAGAGCATTTATTTTCAAGGCAGCGACCCGTGCACCAGATGAAATCGGTCTCGAATTCAACATTGAACGGACGAACCCAACACTGAACGGACGAACCCAAGCTCGGTCACCTAGTTGGAATTCGTTCAGCAAAAAGTCCACATCAAAGCTGCGGAGAGCGAGGCTCCTAAAAAGCATAAGACAATGCATGGGGTCTTCTTCAAAATTATTGAAGACCTTGGCTCATCCAGAAGCTTGACCTTCGCTTTTCTCTGCACCTGCCTTTAAGATGGTGTCTTCAACACCCTCGTCTACCGTAGTCGCGTGATGGGTTTAGAGGTTCTTAGCACTAGATGCAGAGCATATCGTGGGGCAGCTGAGACCATAATGCATTTGCTGTCAGCTTGTCCAGCTTATGCGATCTCACCCTAAATCCACAGGCATAACGCGTCGCTATGTGTTGTACACACTCGTACGGTATTGACGAGACATCGGTATTGCCTTATGCTCCGAGGGAAATTGAATGCGTTGTGGAGAATAAGAAGTGCCAAATCTATTGAAACTACTCATTCCCCACCCTCAGGCAAATACAAGCTAATCAGCCTGATGTAGTCCTCCTCTACCATCAAAGAAGGACGATTTCAGTTCTAGAGTTCTCGATTTCTGGCGACACGAACATCGTCAGAATAGAGGAGGGAAAACGGACAAAAAATCGAGATCCACCCTTTGAATTCGGAAGGCTTTACCCAAACCATTCTGTTGAAATGGTGGTTCTGATCATAGGGGTACTTGGTGAAATGATGGACACGCTGCTCTCGAATCTAAGAATTATACCGGCTTGCCGTCATACGGCAGAAATCTTAGCTGTACGAATGCAAAAGACCGTAATTCTTGGTTCACTCCACCTACTCAGGGCACATGATTCTCGGACCTAATAATCGCTCACCCCAGGGATGTGGGGAGTGTTTACTGGGGTTAATAACACACCAGCGCGTCATCCGTATGTTTTGGAGCTCTGGAGAGAGGGCTTGTCTGATAAATAAATTCCTGAAAGGAACAACTCAGGCGCACTTGGGAGGAAACAGATATTCCCTTTTATGTCGGCCGTGGGTATACTAGGCTTTTTCCTCCGGTAAGCTCAATCTCTCGCTTTTTAACAGAGAAGGAAGGGAGGGGACCAAAGGATTAATAACATGAAATGAGGAACGACCTCATGTATTGCTACAAAGAATTGAGCCGTTCAGAAAATGATACATGACATGAATGCATTGTCAGTAATATGGAATACACCCAGAGCATGTCGCTTTTTCCGCCAAAAATCTCAGTGACTATGTATCTTCGGGGTCGAGGCTCTGTCAGAGCTCCTCTCCAGCAGATTAACAAAGAGGCAGAGGTGGTAGATATGCCATGTGCCAGTCTGTCTGGCTGTAGAGAAGGCTCACATCATACCACCGATAGATGACAAGCCCCTGTAGCCACAACAACAAGCAAGGGTGGATGCGGGGATTCACGATATTCTTTCAGAACAGGCTTACATCTAACAGATCAACTCTGCCTTGTATGTTGGGCATGCTTGAAACTGTTCTCGGACCAAATTTGGTGGTGAATATTCAAAATAAGCATTACAATGCTTTCAATATTTTGTCGAAATGAGGTACACAGCTAATGTAATGGTGAAACAATTGAACAGAGATGTCAGTAACATTTTTTGTGGTTGTTGTTGTTGTTGATAATGTCTTCTATAATGATTATAAGAGTCTGATAAAGACTGCCATTTGCCGGGACAATCAAAACAGTTTACTGTGTTTCCAGAAATACCGACCAGACTATTTGGTTGGTATTTTTCTCTTTTTATTGTCGACGGATCCATACTGAAAGTATTCCATAATAATATCATGGAAATACAGAAATGTGATTCAAGTACCAGCAGGTTCATTATAATAATTCAATAGCGTTCAATCATCGATTGCAGTTCCAATCCTAACCGAAATATCCTCCGAGTATTCTGATCGTTATTCAGACTCATTTCGAATCCACTTTCACCGGAGAGATTTCAGGTATGACTTGAATTTTAACGATATTCCCGACTTCGTCACCTCAACCACTATGCAGATGTTATTACTTCGCGAATTTCGAAGTGAAATGAGCTCAAATTCCCGCTTAATTGAACAAAAGGACGCCAGAAGGTCAACGAAGGGGTGATAATAATTTCGTCTTTGTGAATAATAAAATAATTGGGTGTCTCAAAGACGGGAAAATGCTAAAAGCGTTAATTAAGCGAGAAGGAATTTACAGCAAGTGGATGTTGATATTTCTTTGTACTACGACGAAGTCTTCAGTTGTTGCCCCAGAAGTCTCGTGAGTGGAGGGATTAAAGGAAAAAACCCTCAGGATGGAAGAGTGATATTTAAAAAACATCATCATCAATTTGCAGACATCATAATCATCAATATTAAGTTAGACCACAAATAAAATTTTACAGAATCATCGTTCGTAAGTTCGGTTTTGTCACGTGTCGGTGGAATTTGTCTCGTGTTCTCGAATTCAACGTCCATACATCAGCATTTGAGCTCCACAGGAAAGTTATTGCTTTTATACCAGCCTTGTCTTGTCAGAACCAGCTTATCAACATTTTAGATGTCCACCAGCGACTCCGCCACAATGTTGGATATCCGTTTATACCATTAATTATTATACTTTCCAACATACACCAGCGAATGAACAGTTGCATGACTGTTGAATGCTGAGTGATTCCATTCGCCGCCCTGTGGTTATTTGGTATTATTGCCATCCTAGAATTCGTAATGAGTATGGACGAAAAAAGTCGCCTGCTTACGGGACCCCCCTAATTATTCGTGAATAGAAAAATTTGAATATCAATTCGTAATAATTTTAGCGGAAAAAAGTTGTTTTCAACTTCTGAATTTACAGCACAATGTTATTTTTTCGATTTTCAGAGCAGGCTCGGAATATTCTGACATTTATTCAAGAACCACTTGTTAGTCAATTCAGTCAGAATAATTAATACATTATATGAAAGCGTCTGAAAGTTGAAGACATAAGTGGATGAAAGTGTCATGTAGCATGGGCCGCGGTGGTGTGCGGGTTGATTTCTCGCCTCATAAGCCAAAGAGCGTGAGTTCGAATCTCAGCATTGCCACCGGTCTCGTGCATGGACGTATTAAAAGGTAAGGGATACGTCTTCCCCTAGCTCGCACAAGTCTCTGACAACAGGTTGACGGATATAACAATTTCAACAACAACAATTCTTTCAAAAAATAATGTATTGCCATTTTTGAACATCTCTGGTCTAGATTCGACCTCCAATGAAAGGATGATTGTGAATTTTTAATATTTCGAAAAGATTTCTTGATGATAAGAGTGTAAAAAGTTATGTTAAACGAACAAAGGTCTCACACCTCACTTTTGTTACAGTAATATTGGTCCGGCTTGTTACTAGAATCTTCGATTTACTGTCAATAAAGAATAATTGAGGGAATTTTTGTCATTTCATTCCGTTCTTATGCTAAACCTTATTATATCTGAGTACTTATATACAAATCATATAATTTCGGGATCAGCATGAAATTTTGCGTTCATAGTACGAATCCCACGAGAATCCGATGATTTGGTATTTTTCATGATTTTTAGTGGTCCACCCCTTGAGACTTTTCCCGAGTACTTTTTATGTAGATCTACTTGAATTTCACAGATTATACTAATTTCATCATTCTGAATCAACTGGTATTCGCAGAATTAATCAATCTTCAACCGTTCGCGAACTGAAAAGTTCATCTGGAGTTGAAGGGGGTCAATTCCCGTAATTTTTTTTCATATTTCTGAATCATCTCGTCAAGATAAAATTTCTTTGAAAATTCAATTTTTTTGATGACTATTGCATGATTTGACTTCGATAGAACGTGAATTTCTTTAGAATAGGAATTCAGCTCGTATTTTCGAAAAAGGATGCGATTTCACTCAGAAAACAAATCTACCTCCTTTATTGAAACCTCTCCTGTGTAAGGTTAAGAGAAAACGTCAAAAAACTATCTACCAGAAACTTCAGACCAGCACATTTGTGGTCCACAGTGATGTGAACTGTTAGGGATAGACGTATGAGTGCTAGATTATTTTCCAAATACATAGTATACAGGGTGTTCTAAATTAAGTCGGCACCATTGCCAACTCCGTTATTATTGATACTACGAATTCGGTTGAATGGGCATACTAGTAGCATTTTTAATGGCCTTCTCAATTCCGAAAACAAAAAAAAATGACAGTCGCGTTTTCAGAATATTTCATAAAATGATATTTCTTTCAATGGAACACCCTAAATTTTTTCATGCATTTCGATTCGTAATAACATTCTCAATAACAAAGTTCATACCACATTCCTTTCTAATGTGGAAAATGAGCGACTTATGTGGAAATATTTATTTCTTTCACTAGTACAAAAAATTTCTTTGTTTTGGCGAATGAAACCTCATGATTGTCCAAACACCCAATTCTGGTACTTATACGAATGACAACATTTTGTTACTAATAGCAAAGTAAGACAGTAAAAAGAAAAAATTGCGCTGGGGTGTGAACTTGTGAAACCCGTGATCATGTCGCACCACTCAATTGACATTACTGAGCTATTTGGTATTGATGTACAACACGATAATTTTCATCTTGAAGCCATTCTGCTAGCCGCATTAATTTTGCGAATCAAAATATGTCTGCTTTAATGATAACTTTGAAACCGTTTTTGTACAGAACAGAAGGGGGTCATATGAATGTGGTTGGAAAAAATGTATTTGATTCGATAAAACATAATTATTTTAATCAAGTTGCCTTGAAACTTTGTTGAAATACTATTTGTCAAAAAATATTCTCAAGTATATCATGACAATGTCATAAATTATTATAACTATCAACTACTGTTCGAATATATTTCGAAATTCCGTTTTCCCATCAAGAAAACGTGATATGTTAAAATCCTACTTGATTTGCCAGAAAAATTGCGTAAGAGCACTCACTCCAACACTACAGCAATTCGTTTCCCGATCGTGAATTACCTAATCGGCGTTTTTTTGCTGTGCTTCATAGTCGATTCAGGAACAATGAAAAAGTTTTTGAGAAGAGGAGAACTAAAAAACGTTTTGTAATATCTGAAGATACAGAAATTGACGTTTTATCCTACTTGGAGGTATACAAGATTTCTCCTTATGAATTAAGACCAGTACAAACACAAGAACCTGGTGATCCTGAGAGACGATTGGGGATTTGTCGGTGGATTATGAATAAATGCAGACAAGATCCAAACTTCTATAGAAATATTATATGGAGCGATGATGCTAATTTTTTAAATCGTGAGATGTATTATAGAAATAATTTTCATTATTGAAGTAGACATAATCCATTTTAGTCCATCCCCCCAATCCGCAAAAACGATTTAGTATTGTTTGGTGTGGTCTATTTAGAGGCAGTATTATCGATCCATTTTTCTACCATAGTTCTGTGAACGGACCCCGTTACATTAATTTAGAGTGTTAGAAGAGTTTTTCGATGATCTTGATCTGGAGGCTCGTCATATGATCTATTTTCAGCAGGATGGAGCACCAGCACATAATATCAGTGGCGTGAAAAGAATGCTGCGAGGCTGTTTGGGAAACTGAAGGATTGCTACAAATGGCCCTGTTAAGTGGCCCCCTCGTTCACCAGACATGACACCTCTATATTTTTATTTTTGAGGATTTATGAAAAATGAGGTGTACAAAATTAAACATAATAATGTAGATGAACTGAAAAATTATATTGAAACTATAATTAATAGAATTGATTGTCGAACTGTGTTGAATGCCATACGTAGTGTCAATAGAAGGGCCCAAATATGTGTTCAACAAGAAAGCGGTGTTTTTGAACATTTCCTCGATATTTTATAGCGCTTTATCAAATCCGTTTGTTAGAAATATTTCCTATTGATAAAACTGTCTTATTTTCACCTTTTTAAAAAAAAGTCAAATAAAATTTGTTGTTAAAAATGTTATTACCAATCGTAATGGAAATTCATCATTCATAAAAAAAAACAAATTACTCTCAATAATTGATTATTCAAAATATTTCCACCAATCATTCAAAATCTAATTTTCAAATTTTTTGTTTTTCAATTCATGTCTGGACTGGAAAATGTCTCAAAAAATACGAGACTTTTCCACACAATAAACCTGCAATGTGTGACATATCATTGAATGGAGAATATTATCACAAAAGTTTTTGTGGAGATGTATTTTCATTTCTTTCCAGATCTGATAATAACAGCTAATAAAAATTAAGTAAGAAATCTAAGTATTTCCAATATGATTCGAAAATGAAAATTATTTTTGGATATTTTATATTTCCGTTTGATGCATATTTTTTTCTTTTCAACCATGACTGTATTGGTTACGGTTTCAGATATCGTGGTTGACAACCTTATCTTAGACTCACTGTATATAGCCAGGACCTACAAGACAAGACTGTGAAACATCAAAGAATACATTCAAACTGTTGGGTTTGACAAATCCCATTGCTAAAGGGCAATTTATAAGAAAACATTCCTGCCTCTGAGCTAGACCGCTTCTGGATTTTTCGATCTTCAGGGGCGCTAGGCGTGAAATCGAGGTCCAATTTTCGATTATTCTTCTCACACCCCACCTCGACTGGCCGCACATCTCGTTCTTATTCTGTCTCCGGTTGTATTCGATTTTGTCCTAGGGAATTGTGGTGGACAAAAGTCGGGATTCGCGCTCGATCGGAAAATTATCAGGGATGTTTATCGGATGAAGGAAATTCGTGAGAGGAAGTGAACTGTCTATACGGATGATAATTGCATTCAGAGGTAGTGAGTTAATTGCATGGAAACACTTTTGGAATCCAACCATTTAATGAAATGAGTTAGGGAGAACACAATTATTGTTCATTATATATACCTTAGTAGATCTAAATCTCTGATCAAGTAACACTACCTATTTGATCGGAGATCTGAATAGAGATTTGGAAGGAGTTTATTCGCTGTTACTTCAGATCTAAAAAGGAATGAGATCTGAAATAGATTTTCAAAATGATGAAAGAACGGAGAATTTACAATTCGATTTTAATTACAAGTATTCATCAAGAACAAATTAATGTCTAGGCAATGCCCAAAATGACTACTGAAGTATATCTGGTACAAATCTTTCCAAAGTTAAATACTGTTTCATACAAACGGTGGACCACCACGGTCATACCAGCATTAGTTTATTCATTTATCAATTCATTTTATTGTCATGAAAGATACAAACAGGCAAAAGTTCACTAAAGTATCTACATTATTTCAGTGCCCGTCTAAAGTAATTCCCCCCACTTACTAATTTTTGAACCACCTAGTATATCGCAACGAAATTTGGAGGGCTCAAATAGGAGACAAAAACCTACTTTTTCATGAAACAATCACAGTTAAAAGTTTTAAACTGGCTGCTGAGCGCAATCATCAATAATGTTTTCAAATCTTATACAGTGTTTTTCACTTCTCATAAAAACACTCTCGTATCTTCCCTAATTGCTGACGAAGCATCATGAAGTTACAAGAATCGATAAATACACTAAAAATCAACTCACTGTACAAAAGGAGCCATCCTACACCGCACACCAGAAGCGATGGAACCACCAGGATCATCGAATTACTAATAATATACCTGTCTCCTGAAAAATTTTCAGTCCTGAACAGTTCTAATCTGTTTAATTTTCGACTCCGAACCATGATATTAGCAGGATCGATAAATACACTATGAAAAAACTTACTGCACAAAAGGGGTTATCCTACCTGATATAGACAATGCACACCAGCAGCGATGATGGAACCACCCATTTTTCTGGAAAGTTATACTAGGGGGCAAAATTGGCCCCAAATCAGGGTTTCATCGAGACGAGAAATCTCGTCTCGAAGACACTCTTGCTTCTCGTCTCGATCATCGAGAAGAGAAATAAACAAACTCTCGTTGCGATGTTTTTCTCGAAGACAATTTCTCGATCTCGATTAGAGATTTTCGACGTTATCGAAAACAAAAACTGAATGTTAGTAAAAAATGTATAACCTATACATAGCGCAACGCGTATAACTACAGAGGCTATATGCTATGAACTAAAAGCCACGTATAACAAAAAAACGAGTATCAGCACAAAAATAAACAATATTGTTCCAAAAAATTAAAATTAAACGAATCCTTGATGTTTTGATTTAATCTTTCATCCATATACATTTAAAATTCACCTAGGTACGAAAGGTGAAAGTTTAAAATTCTTTCTTCGTTCGTGAAGAGAAGAATGTACCAGCACCAGCAACAAACTCATTTTTTATAATCGAAACAGTCGTCGGTTGAAAAAAAAAATTATGCAAAAATTATGCCATTAGTCTGCCATGTGAATATCCTTATAAGCAATCTAGTAATAAGCTCGGACTCACATATTTAAAGAATACAATAGAAATGAAGTTGAATTCATGGCCATTTCCCTCTATGGGATTTTTTTACCCTGAAAGACCAGACTGACCGAATAGTGTCCTATCAATTAAGTTTTAAAGAAATAATAATTACATTTTAATTATTGTAATAAAGAAATATAAAATAGCATTCTACAAGACTTCAAAATTATTGTTTAAATCTAATACAAATATAATGATAATCATTGATCTCATTCTCATTTCTCCCATGTGTTTCGACCTGGCAACACTGACCGCCTGATCGGGTATCGTGAGTAGCGTAGCGGGGTGCAGCACATATATTTTTCGAGATCAAGAAATCTCGAAATAATTTCTCGATTTCGAAATCGAGACGAGACGAGAAATCTCGAATTTCGAGAGTCTCGTGAAAGACTGCCCCAAAGTCCTTCGGGTTAATGTTCAGGATCCAAAAATTAATACTAATGCACCTTTCTCCTGAAAAAGTTTCAGCCCTGAAAAATTCTAATTTGTTAAACTTCTCATGAAAAAATTTAATGTTACATTCGAATCATTGTTATTGATAATCGTGGAAAACCATTATCCAACTCTTATTATTATTAACAGTAAGTGCTGAGGTATATCACAATATACCTTCTGTTAGAAGAGATATGTGATAAAAAAATTAAGTAGATGAATACCAAAACCATATCGAATCAAGTATTCATTTGAAATGAGATGCATTTGGTGCATATACTAATTTCAATGGCATAATTTCAAATGCATTCTATGATGTTTGGAAAAGTGCGTAGTTCCATCGCAACTAAGGGATATTTAGCTGATAGGTGCACTTTCAGCCTATCTAACCAATCTTGCGAATTTCATAATTTTCGAAAAGAAAGGTACGGGGGCGTTTCCATGAGAAGTGGGACAAGTGTATTAGTAGTAATTTGAGGATCCTTAACACAAATCCGAAGGAATTTTGCTCCCCAAAATAACTTTCCGGAAAAATGGGTAGTTTCATCGCTACTAGCGTGCAGTGTATATTACGTCGTATAACCTCTTTTGTGCAGTGAGTTCATTAATTGTGTTTCTACCGATCCGGGGGCGTTTCCATGAGAAGTGAAATAAATTAGAATTTTTCAAGACTAAAAATTTTTCAGGAGACAGGTGAACTATTAGTATCTTGGGGATCCTAAACACGAATCCTAGGAAACTTCGGGCCAATTTTGCCTCCTAATATAACTTTCCGGAAAAATGGGTAGTTCCATCGCTACTGGCGTGCAGTGTATATCACGTAGGATGACCCCTTCTGTGCAGTGAGTGTAATTATAGTGTTTTCATCGATCCTGGAAATTTCATAGTTCTACGTCGAAAATTACAAAGAAACATGGCAAGTGGAACATACTGTATATTATTCCATCGAAAGCTGCTCATAATTCTCAACAGTTTTCTCTATATGCTTCACTCCTAAATTCAATTGTCTTCGGAATACTAACGTATGAACAGAAACAAATACTTACTGAATTAATAAGCCTTGAGCTCCTGGGGATTTCAAGTTTGTTAGTGAAACGCGCGTAGAGTAAAATCAATGTTGTTTCGGCATTTTGGGCAATTTCCATTTCTTGAATTTTATCTGCAACAAAAGTTCCAAATATTCATTTATTCAAACAATTGTTTCCAAACTCTGTGGGGTGAGCAGTTATATTTAGTACGAAAATTATGTCCTCTAGAAAATGCCCAAGTTAAATTATTTAGTTCAGTTGACCAGACAAATCGTAGCCTATGAATAAACACCCCAAGTTCTTATCCAATGCATCCTGCAATAAATCATCGACTACGTAGAAAACATTTCAACACGCTTGCCAACACTTCCGTAAGTTGCAAAACTCCCATCCCTCCCTTTTTGCTCAAAGCCGATAGAAACATTTGATAAGGAAAGTTCGAAAGTGGCCTTTCGCCTAGTCGCAAACTTTGTGACATCCAAATTACTTCAATTTAAAGCTATTTCTTTCTTGAAAGCAGCTCTTGGCAACTCTACGAATCCAAGGAATGTTAGATTAAAATATATCGACTCGGGGGACAGTTTAAAAATCATTCGCTACGGAAATAGCAGTTCAAGAAGTTTTTTATTGCACAAAAAAGTGTACGAATGGTGGAAGTTTTCTGCAATTTTTCAGGACTAAGCAATGGTCCAAATTCTAAGGTTACCAAAAGTATGAGCTTTTCATATCTTTTAATCCATAAGTAATAGTTTTGATTTCAATGCAACAGTTTAAATAGTTTTCTCAAGTGGAACAAACTGATACCTACTGTTGATCAAATACCTAACCTAACCTAACCTAACCTACATGAGATTACAGAAAATAGTAAAATGATTGGAAAATTTTCTGAAGCTGATGGTAAACACCATGAAATACTTGAAAGAAACACTGAAATAGATGTTCCTCAAGTTGAGCCAAAAGAACATGAAACTTCATCGGATCTTAATGACAAAAATGGTGAAGCCAGTAAAAATGGTAAGATTTTCTGCTATTATCAAAACATACGTGGACTGAGAACCAAATTAGATGACTTCAATAGAGCTCTTCATGTATCCAATTATGACATCATTATCATTATCGAATCTTGGCTGAACAATGATTTCTTTGATACTGAAATAAGTAATTCCAACTACACAGTCTTTAGGCAAGACAGAAACTATGAACTATTGAATTGTACTCGCGGAGGTGGAGTTTTGATGTGTGTTCATTTCAAGCTTTTCGCAAAAAAGGTTAACTCGCCAGCTTGTCCAGCTTTTGAGGATCTATGGGTAGAAATCAGACTTCCACAAAAACTTTCATTATGTGTGCTGTATATATCAAACCTGACTCAAGTGCTGAAATTTATCAGAGGTTCATAGAAAACGTACAGAGTGTCAAACATAACTATATTGGTAAAAATTTTGTTATTGTCGGTGACTTTAATCTACCACAAATATCATGGACATATGAGGAAAATGTTTTAGTACCCAACTATTATCCTGACCAGCGAGTAGAAGTTGTCCTTGATGAATATTCTTTCATGAATTTCCAGCAATACAACGATGTTAACAACAATGGAAAAATTCTAGACTTAGTTTTCTAAGTTGATGTACTAATCAATGTTAAACACACTTCTTATAATCTGCTTAGTAATAACCCATCAGATTCACATCATTCTACTTTAGACTTCGATTTAGACTACATGAGTGTATCTTTAACCACTCAAAGTGTAAAGGAAAAAGTATATCTCGTCTATAAAGCTGATTACGCTGGATTGAATAACTTTTTTCATAATATTGACTGGTCTTTTTTATCCATGATTGATTGATTGCATTGATAAAGCTGTTGCAGTTTTTTATGAATTATTATCAGAAGGTTTTAAACAGTTTGTCCCGCAGAAATTCAAATCTCTATCCAAATAAATGGTATAGCAGTCATTTGATCAAGTTAATAAAACTGAAAAACAAAATCCACAAGAAATTCAATAACACTGGCTCCAATGAAGATTACCTAGAATTTTCAAGGTTACGAAAAGAAACAAAGTACCATATTGATATGTGCTATCTACTGTATTTATTATACCGGGTGGCTACGGAAGTATTGCCTACGGAATATCTCAGTTATTGTATGAAGTAGGTTTGTGAAATTTGGAGCGTCGATATAATGACATAAGAGCTAGAAATTGAGCATATTGACATGTCGAAGTTAACTTCCGGTCTGACCGGAAGTAACATCAACTTTCCACTTTTTAAATGAAAACCCTTTTTTTTTCTTTTCGCTTTATTCAGCATTCAATTCCCTTCCTAATGACATATCACAAGTTGGTATCTAACCAGAAACTAGATCAGAAAAAAATTATTATTGAAAAGGCCGTGGAAGCAAAATGAAAGCCAAAAATTGAAAAGTTGGCTATGGAAACCATACGTCACTTGATAACAGTTGCTACTACTGTGATATTTTATTTTCATTCGTCGGCGTTATAAAAAGCCGCCAAAAAAAATATTGGAAAAATTGGGAAAAAAACAATACTCTGTAGGTCCATAACTTAAATAGGAACATACAACTCTTTCTTGCCTGTACTATTCAGCATAACCATTCTTTTCTGATGATATAATAGAAAGTAATTTTTTGAAATGAAATACCAAAAAATCCAATTATTATTCTTCAAATAACAAAACAGATTATCGCCATACGCAAAAATAACATTAAAAATAATGTGGAATGATAAATTATATCCTGTAGGTTCTAGGTTAAATAGGAACATAAACGTACTTGGTCTGTGCCATCGTCCATAGATATTCTAATATCTACCTATGGACGATGTTTGTGCTATTCAGAATAATCATTCCATTGCAATAATCATTCGAACCAAAATATCAACAAGTAGGCTGATTAAGATGTATTTTGGAATGAAACAAAAAAGAAAGGAGAGCTCTCACGAACGCTGCTATCCATATTATTGACGTTCGAAGTGGTGTTTTTGATTCTGCCCTTTTAAAAGGGTTTGGAAATCGAAATCAGTTAGTGGAATATTCAAAAAATGCCCTGTTATTCACGAACCGAACAAATTGACATGCTTCTCATTAATGGTGAATGTTTAAAAAATTCTTATGCCGCTGAACGATTGTATTTAGAGCGATATCCAGGGAGGCAGCAACCGTCAAGAAGGTATTTCCAGTGGCTTGAAGAAAAATTAAGAACTGAGCCTGATGTTCACAAAGACCAAGAAGCATTTGTTATTAATGAGGAAACTAAAATTAATGTATTAGTTTTAGTATAATATGATAGCACAATTTCCTCAAGGCAGATTGGCGCCGAATTAGCTATAAGTGAGGACTCTGCTAGGAAAATTTTGAAAAAACATCGATTTAAATCCTTCAAGTATCAGTTGCATCAACATTTGTATGAAAATGACGGTGAAAGGCGCCTGGAATATTATAAATGGTTTCTTCGACAAAATGCTGAGAATCACCTATTTAACTATTATAGGTATCTTGTTTACGGACGAGTCAAGATTTACCAACAATGGATTATTCAACAGGAATAATACAAGGTAGGTATTGTACTTTATTTGGATTATTGTCGATAGTCGAAGTGTAAAGTGCTAAAAGTGTGAACGGTCTTTTTTTTCAGGTACTGGGCGATAGAAAACGAGCACCGGTTTCGACAAGGTGGCTTCCAGGAGAGATTTGGTGTGAATGTTTGGACAGGAATAGTTGGAACTCATATTGTTGGCCCCATTCTTTTTCAAGGCCAACTAACCGGAGAGAGATACTTTAATTTTTTAACGAATGAAATTTCAGAATTCATTAACAACCTACCAGCGGAAATAACTGAGAGAATGTACTTCCAGCAAGATGGCGCCCCTCCGCATAATTCAAGAATAGCGAGAAATTATCTTCAAAATCGCTTTCAATAGAGACTTATAACAACCCATGGTCCAGTCAGGTGGCCACCAAGGTCACCTGATCTTACTCCGTGCGACTTTTTTCTATGGGGGCATCTTAAAAATAGGGTTTATTCCACACAGCCTACAACTCTACATGAGCTAGAAGTGAAAATTCGTAGAGCTTTCCAAGATATCACGCCCCAAATGTTGTGAAACGTTTTACATGAAAATATCACCAGAGTCAATAAATGTATTGACGCTGAGGGAATGCATTTCGAACATTTGTTTTGAATTTATTTTATCTTTAATCCTATCAATTTGATTTTTTTTTTCGATAAATCTGTTTTTTTGTTATTTGAATAATAATAATTGGATTTTTTGGTATTTCATTTCAAAAAATTACTTTCTATTATATTATTAGAAAGGAATGGTTATGCTTAATAGTACAGGCAAGAAAAAGTTGTATGTTCCTATTTAAGTTATGGACCTACAGAGTATTGTTTTTTCCTAATTTTTCCAATATTTTTTTTTATAACGCCGACGAATGAAAATAAAATATCACAGTAGTAGCAACTGTCATCAAGTGACGTATGGTGTCCATAGCCAACTTTTCAATTTTTGGCTTTCATTTTGCTTCCACGGCCTACTCGGTGAATTTCAATAATAATTTTTTTCTGATCTAGTTTCTGGTTAGATACCAACTTGTGATATGTCATTGAAAAGGGAATTGAATGCTGAATAAAGCGAAAATTGGGTTTCCATTTAAAATAAGAAAGTTGATGTTACTTCCGGTCAGACCGGAAGTTAACTTCGACATGTCAATATGCTCAAATTCTAGTTCTTATGTCATTATATCGACGCTCCAAATTTCACAAACCTACTTCATACAATAACTGAGATATTCCGTAGGCAATACTTCCGTAGCCATCCGGTATACAGAACATATGATGACTGCAAATATTAAATATTTTTGGTCTTACGTAAATTCCTTGAAGAAAGAATCTGGTTTTCCAAAAATAATGGAAATTAATGGCAAATGCTTGGAAACCCCGCAGGACATTGCAAACGCTTTTGCTGAACACTTTCTGTCTTGTTTTAAAGAATTGGTACCAAATATGAAAAACACTTATGCTGGCGAACACGCAATATTACTTTCCAACCATACTTTTACAGAAAACGAAATTCAAAATAAACTAATGAGTCTAGAAAAAAACGAAAGTGCTGGTCCTGATGGGATTCCACTTATTTTGTTGAGCAGCTGTTGCAACTCTCTATCTCTGCCCTTGAAAATTCTCTTTCAAAAGTCATTCAACCAGGAAAATTTCCCAAGTGCTTAGAAAAAATCATTTCTTTCCCCCATTTTCAAATTAGGTGGTTAAAGTGATATTAAGAATTATAGAGGTATTTTTAAGATTTCAAGCATTCTTAAAATTTATGAATCAATACTTACTGATGAACTTTTTGAAACTTATAAACATATTATTTCTAACCAACAACATGGTTTTTATAAAGGACGGTCAACAGCTACGAGTTTAGTCGTTTTTCAGAATGAGTTGTGCAATAAACTCGAGAAGGGGTTTCAGGTGGATGTCATATACACTGATCTTGCCAAAGCTTTTGACTCTGTCAATCATGAGCTTTTGATATCTAAATTGGAGGGACTTGGTGTGGTTGCCAACTACCTGGCTATTATTGGATCATATTAGATTAACTGAACACAATACGTTAAAATTGCTAACAGTTTATCAAAATAAATAAAAGTGACCTCTGGTGTTCCCCAAGATTCTCATATAGGTTCAATACTTTTTCTTTTATTTATAAATGACGTTGTTGACTCATTTCAAAACACTAAAGTTTTACTGTATGCTGATAATCTCAAATTTTACAGTGAAGTTAATTCCTCAAATGATTGCCAACTTGTTCAAACAGACTTTTGCAATTATTGTGAATTCAATCTATTAGATATAAATCTGGGAAAATGTAAAGTGATGCGTTTCTATAAAATACAGAATCCCATCATATGTGATTTCTTCATAGATAATGTCAATCTGAAACCCGTGACCTGTTCAAATATTTACTTTGTCTGGTGTAGTATGGTGTACTTTTATATATATATATTTTTTGTGTATTACCTAGTTTTTTATGTTTATGTTTATTTTTTATGTTATTTAGCGTCTAAATTTTTTACCGATTTACTTATGTACCATTTGGAATTTTATGTCATTCTGTAGGGTACCATCAAGAATAAATAAAATAAATAAATATGCTTTTTTTGTTTAGCTTCCTCATGTTCCAAGACGACTTTGTTGAAGAACATTGTGTTTCAGAAGAAAATATGAAGATTCTTGTAATGCCAATTCAACCGAGAATATAGAACTATAACAAACCAATTGAATACTAGCTAACTGAAACCTCACTCTGGTTTAAAATTTACCACCACAAAAGTTTTGGTACAATGTCTTTCTATTGCATTTTTAGGTCGAACAACTTACTGATTCAGCAACCCCTGTTTTCCATGTTGTATAAAAGTTCCAAGTGACACTTCAACGTTCGAACGCCAATGCTGAAATCAGCGGAAAACAACGATGGGGACAAACATTGTGAGATAGATAATATATGGAAGTTTTATTTGTGGAGAGGTCGATGTGGTCCGAAATATATGATTTGGCGTTTTAGCTATTTCGAACTGACAATCTTCGAGTCGTATTTTATTGAATGTCAACGAAAGCAATGAAATAGTGCAGTGAAAGGAGCATACTTGAATCAGTCAACCAATCAACAGACGCTGTATTACATTTTTTAACAAATATAGCTAATCACACTCTTCTCCGATACTGTGCGATTCAACAAGGTCAAGTCAAGGTCAACGTCAAAGTCCATTTTCAAAAATCTCGTTCCATCTCAAAAATTTTTCGTGTCACTCAGAAAAATAATAAAAAAGATGGGCGAGAAAAATATCATCGCTATTTTTTTTTCAAAATGAAAAATAATGAAAAAAGGAAATTAGGGCGAGAAAAATATTTTCATTAAAAAAAAAATTGTCGATACAAATATTTTCACAATTTTTTATTTCGAAGAATGAAAAATTTATAAAAAACTTCGAAAAGAACAAATGGTCTAGATCAAGAAATTAAAAAAATTAATTTGGTTGGAAAAGTATTTTCACAATTCTTCATTTCGAAGAAAATATAAATAAATAGTTTTTATGTCAAGGTCATAGTCAAGGTCAATTTTTAGAATCTCGTTCCATCCCAAAATTATCGAGGTACAAAAACAAAAAGGCATAAAAAATGAAAAAAAAAAATAAAATATTTCCACAATTTTTTGATCGAACAGTTGAAAAAAAAAGAATCATGTCGGGAAAAATCTTATCATATTTTTGTTTCAAACAATGAAAAATAATTAAAAAATATCACGGGAAAAATATTTTCACCATAAAAAAATAATATTAATAATAAAAAAATTGTCGCAAAAAATAGTTTTAAAACTTTTTTCGAAAAACAATAAGAAAAAATTTGTTGGAAAAAATATTTTCACAATTTTTCAAACAATAAAAAAAAATTGTGAATATATTTTTCCGCCAATTTTTATTTTTTTTTTTCATTTTTCCGGACTTCTCAGTTACACGAAAAATTTTGAGTTGATTGCCGTGATGGTAGTGTGGTAGAGCGCTCGCCTTATAAGGTCGTGGGTTCAAAGCCCAGCATAGTCATCGGTCCCGGATCTTTTCCTTGCACGTACAACCCTCAGTCGCGATATATCGTGAATTCTTGGTGTGGAAGCGACATAAAATTGAATTTTTGGTGGGTGTACTGGGTAGGATTCAAGAATCCTTACTCTCTAACTGACTACGTCTCAAGCGATAGGGCTCATAGCTTTCTAAAGAAGCCCCTTTACTCGACAATATGCTCATCTGAAGTACAATTTCGAAAAGAGGCATATTTAACTCTCCTAGAAGATTCCATGAACAAGTAATCATTTAAAGGGAAATTCGGGACTAAAGCCATAGGCGTCAGAGGTGAGATAGGCCTTAGACGTATGAACAGTTGTTCATAAAATACAATTTATTTTGAAACACTATTTAAATGTTGTGGTAGTTACTTAAGGAATAATACGAAAAGGTTCGTGATTTTGACTCATATTCCGCCGAAATCATAATAAGCCTTCTTGGTTGTCATGAATTAAAATTATAAACGGGAAACATTTTATGTATTCATGTTTTCTGATTTCTCAACCCTATTTCAATCAAATTTCTTTGAGATTCACAAACATTTTCCACAGATGATAAAGATACGTATTATTTCATCATTAGCATACAATATATTTTTTTCTAGGGCTCTGAAAACGCATCCAACCCACTGGCACTGCTGCGATTTGTGACACCTCAATATATGTGTAAAGACTGAGTTTCAATTTCTGCATAACCTGATTCAATGACCACGTATCAGCAGTTTCTGTTATGTTGTGATCAACCCGTTTAGTCAGCTGAAGTTTCATACTCAACTTTTTCAATATCGATTACGGGTTTACCATTTACATAACATTACGCTTCAATTCAGAGAACACTGCATGTAACATGTTGGGTTTCCGCAAATGATACGGTACCATTTCATAATGTATCTGCTGACATAATGTTATGAACGAAAACAATCGTTCTGTTACTCGAAAACAAGTGAATATGGTGGGCGCAATATCACCACGTTATGATAATGAGCAAATTTATCGCATGAATTCGTTGAAACTCCGATTCAATAACTTCTTTCATTCATTATTTCCTTACTGAATTTATATCATGTATCGGGCTCGGACTAGCTCCAATATTTCTCAGCTGTTAGATTTTTTCCTGACCTGGTTGATTATTATCCCTTATGCGCTTTCTACTAAAACTGACCTACAAATATATACAGTGTCTTTCACTTGTCATGGATACACCTTTGCATCTTCTATAATTCTTGACGATAAATCATGAAATTTTCAGGATCGATAGATACACTAGAGATGAACTCTCTGCAGAAGAACTCTATAGGACTAAAACAGTATTACAATCATGGACTTTGTTCATGAATAATAGATTCCTGATCGCCAAACATTATGTCTCCTTATAGGAAACCTAACAGGACATAACAAATCAAGCACACACCTGACACTAATAGGCATATAAGACAACCCCACTTGCTGCAAATGCGATGCCTACGGGAGGTTGAGATTTGAAATCTTAGGGGGTAAAAAAGTCTAACAAGAAAAACTACTTAACCTGGACTGGACGGACATTCTCACCTTCATCAGGAGGTCACGAAGGTTCGAAAAGGAAGTCTAGGAGGAATATTGTAGATATGTGAAGAAGAGATTAAAGCAGAAAGGGTCTATGGGCGGCCTACTTGACCAACTGCGACAGCGGCGCCTCCACAATTACTACAACCCCCAGTAACACACTAAAGACATTACAGGTCGAGGTATTGTGAGGCTGCACAGCCTGAACGACCACCCTATAATCTACTATCCCTAGTACTCTGAGCGATTCTACCACTTTCATGATGAAGAATAATGATGAATGCAACTCTCAAAAAGTTACAATCAGCTCATTATAAATGACATGTAAACGGACTTACCTTATTAACAAGGGTTTCACACGAAAATAACAATGAGCCTTGGGGCGCCAAAGATGTATTAGATGGTGATGATCCCCAATGATTTTGAGATGGCTCGGAAAATAATCAACACCTAACTCAATTCTACCATGCAGCAACAAGTGTAGATAATCCCCAACATAGGATCACACAACGGTGACTAGATATATTGTTGCCTGCAAGAGCTAACGGTCCTCCATCTAATGGTTAACCTAGCTCTTACCAAGACATACAACTACCCTCTTCTATGGAAAGAAGAAGTAGAAGTTCCCACACCCAGATTTCTATTTCCAACTAACAAAATTTCCGGAAATTGTCTTCAACATACTCATTCTAAACAACCAACATCACCGTTAACAAAACATCTCATACCGAAACACTAGATCACTCTACAAAATGAACCCGAAACAATACAAAAACAACCTAAGGTCACGCCAAACTTTGTCAATGTCCTAATTATTATAGTCAGCGGGCTGTTAGCTATTAACCATCTTTTCAACTATTACCTGTCATATTTGGGGAGAGCGGTTTGAGACTTAGCATCAGATGAACTGAACTATCACGGAGAGAGGGGCGATACTACTTGACGGAAGACCATTGAACAAATTATGAAAATGGTGGATTACGCAATGAAATCTTCCGCAAGAAAACCTATACAATAGGTATGGTCGTCGGCAAGTATTCAACAGAAAACAACAAGTAGTTCTTGTAGAAAGCTTTGCCAAGTACTAAACAGATATAATTCAACGGTCGTAGGGGGCAGTAGTTGTTTTCTGTTGAATTCTTGCCGACGACCATACCTATTGTATAGGTTTTCTTGCGGAAGATTGGATTGCGTAATCCACCATTTTCATAATTTGAACTGGAATATGTTTAGCCTTTCTGTACTCAATTCATATCGAGGAAACTTCTTCTTGCCTCGTCATTGGGCTTTTTGGCGGTGTGTTGCTGTTTTAGCGAAGACGTTTGGTGGCAGTTGTGCTTTTCTCAGATGTTTTACTTCTGTTTTGGCCATTTGTCCCGTCGTCCCCTTCTTAGCCTGCTTTGAAGTCTGTTCAAGTATTTAACTGTCAAGACAGTTTTTCTGATGATTACCACTCGGCTCCGAGATGACCAGTTTTCATTTCTTTATCCTACATTCAGACTTCTTGTTCAGAACAAGGTTGCCAAATATCGGAGACTAACAACTTGAACCACGAATGTTTGCAGCTGAATCTTTTCCGAATCGGCATGTATTTAGTATCATGCTGAATCTGAATCTAACTCAATCAATAATCCATCAGTCGTAATTACCCAGCGAAACACAAGAGGCCTTATCACATTAACGGCCCATTAGCTCCGAATAATTAGTAATTAATACTTCCCAATATCTTACGGAATTTCCAGTAAGTGTGTTCGACAAGTATTAATCAGGAATTCAGCGATCGAACAACGAAGCGGAAAATCTGTAGGAAATTCGTGTTACATGGGATAAGAAAATGAATTCAATGCACCTTATGAAATATTATTCTCCCTTATGAAAAAAATTAAAATATTTCGTCGGCTTAAGGTGTAAACCTGCTAACTCCAATTTGTGACAATTTATTAATTGTTATATATACCATGAAAAAAAGGGAAAACACTTTCATTGACTGTGAAAAACAGCTAAGTTATTAGTAAACAGATATTCAGGGATTCTTATTTATGCGTAAAACCATTCTATTGTATTCAGTATTAAATTTAATTCGCAGTTTCTTCCATCCCTTGAAAATTTTACGCAAATGGAGTTAGCAGGTTTACACTCTAAGCCGACGATTTGACAAAATAATTTCTACGATACGTTTGGATCTCCTCTCCATGATTTAACTGATATCCTGACAAGTCGAAATACAATTTCTCCGATTGCAAACTAGTGTTGTCATCTGCAATTATATTCAGGGTGTCTCAAAATTTAATGCTAAATTCATATGAACATAAGTCCACAACCGCTTCATTCCTGAGATACAGAATATTGAAATTTAACAAAAATAGTAAAGATACTCCACTGTATTTTGTTTGCAAAAAAAAATCAATTGTTTTCATGAAAACTCGACTCTTTTTCGTCTGGTAGCTTTTAATTGAAATAGTCAAATGCATTCATTGAGATGAAGAGAAAAATCGCATAATTATAAGCAAATCAATGAGAGAAAAACGTTTTTTTCTCGTTTCGATAAACACAGATAATTCTTCGAATAACAGGAACATACTAATTTTGTAGAGACAAATATCAATCAAAAAACACTTTTCCTCTTTTTCGACAAATGTTCCTGAGGCACAATCAGACAACCTCACACCTTCATTTATAATTACAATTTTACCCAAGGAAAACATCAAACAATCTTTTCACTATATCATGTAATATAAAATTGAAGAAATGCAAAAGTACTAGAGTTGATGTAAGGCTCACTCAGGTTTATGGTGAATTAATATGCAATACGTTTACTATAGTAGATACATCAAGAGCTACTGGACATTCATAAGAGAGGATATAATCTGAAACCACCGACTTTGTCGCAAAGAAATATCTTTTTCAGAAACGGGAAATCGTCTCAGAAACGGTCTTATATCCCTTTCGCTTCCATTCCAGTTGGTTTCATGTTCCCGTATTCATTTTTGCGCGTTCGTTATTTGAGAAAACAGGAAGAAATAGCGGAATGCATATTTCCTGCTGACAATATTATAAATGCATCGTCCCAACGTCTTGAAGTTTCTGCGAAGTGTGCCTTATTCGAGTGCTTATTGTGAACATACTAATGGTGTTTTCGAGTATGCTGAACTGTGGAATTTTTTAGTAACTTCAATGAAATTGTTTCATCTCTGTTTTGCAATTCTGAGAGGAACAAGAATCACTGATGAGATGAAGTAATAAGAAAATTCTAATGCAAATGTTTTCAGTGTAAAACAGACTTCCGGCATATCAAAGTGCATTCTCACTGGGTCAACCGTTGTGTCAGGAAGAACCTTGGTTGCTAACCCTTTGGATTTTGGACTGTCATTCACATCAAATCGAGGGCGATACGAATCACGACTTAAGCAGCCAATATTTAGAGAAAAAAAGTCCTTCAAGCATCTGATCATCTCAATCAATTTTTGTATTAAGAGTTTGTAGGGTTCCATAAACATAAAAAAATGAGAACGATACAAATCTATGCGTTTCAAGACAGTTTCATTGTCCCACTTTAAACTTCCTCCCTCCCTCTACACTAGGAGGGCATCAACCAAACGCCAACCATTTGATGTTACCACCAGAAGACCGAAGCTTAACCAATGCCAACTGGTTCATTGACCAGCATTCGAATGCTACATAATGATCTGCGAAACCAAGGAGCGCTGATTTATCAATCGCTGAACACTTTTTAGGAACCCAAGGAGAAACCGGATCTGTAGATCAGATTCGAGTGTAGCGAAGTACAGAACAATATCTCACCCGGTTTTTTGCCAGAGCTTTTTCCGTTGAAGACCAGGCCTGTCCCATTTCCCCATGCTCGCCTGGATCCTGCTCGCCCAGATCCTAGGAAAATGAGAGGACATGAACAAATATTTAATTTGTATCTAATCAGAATTTTGACATGTTTGAATTTAATACCAGATTTTTCATGGTTGTGTACCATGCAAATGAGGTGATTTAAACTCTTGATGACTTTGCACGATCCATCCAGTACCATTATTAAATGGACAACTCAATGGATCAGCCCATACATTGAAGAGTGGCACGTATTCGATGAGCCATCCCTATCAGACCATCGGCACATGAGTTTCTGTATCTTCGGAATCAGTGAATGTTCGACCTTCTTCAAGAACCCGAGATTCACCAATTGGGAGACATACAGAATCTTCCTATCGACTAACTGTGCGCATGTAAAATTATGTGTAAAATTATATGTATTTGACATCTTCGGGAAAATAAAGGTATTTATTTATTTATATAAGTTGAGCAGAGGTTATTGAGAAGGCGACATACTGTCTTCAGGATGCGATATTTTCTTGCTCCGAAAGAGGGTTACCCTCTAACCAATAGGAAGCAAAACAGCACAGTAGAATTCTGGGCCAAACAGCTGAAAACCCCTAGTAAAATTACAACATTTCTCTCTATCCAAACCGGTAGAACAAATCACTGAAGCGAATACAGTCCTTCAAGCAACACAAAAATAGAAAAGGAAGGCGTGGAAGAATATCTACAAAAAACAAAATCTGGTCAACATATCCGGTGAATCCTGTCAGAACGCTAATGCAAGGGCAGATGAAGCATCCAACAACATTAGAAAATAATCCGTAGAAGCAGTCCTTGTCACTCCCTGTCCTAACTAAGGGAAAAAAAAAATTCCTTGACATCAGGAATGCAGAATGGGCTATAGGATGTCAGCAGGTACAGATGAAATACAACCTGCAATAATAATAGAGCGAGGAGGACCAGCACCAGACAAAGGTCCCTGATCGTCTCCACAACGAAATTGGAAAAAACATCATGTACCCAGGCTGAGGAATTTAGACCAATCAGTCTTTCACTGTTCATGCTGAAAATGTCGAAAAGCGATCAAAAGTATCAAATTTCCTCTATCAACCTGGAAAATTCTGGCAGAGGGCGCGCTATAGCCAAGTTGGCAGGATTGGGAAATTTCTATTGATTAAAGATTGCACTTGAAGGGTTTCTTAGCGAGAAAGGGTCGGTTGATAACCAGGCTTTATGGAGGGAAAGTAACGTAGCTCCAAAAGTATTTATCATGTTTAGTTGTGGGGAATTTCCTTCTATACGGGGCACAATGGACGTGAACGCCACGAAAGGTTGTCATCAGGAAGGGGAACTTAGCCCACTACTGTGAAACCCCGTGGTAGACTGTCTTCCAATTAACCTTAACCTGGAAGGGATATTCGCTAAGCTGGTTAATGGAAAGTACATACGAGGTATGTTTGGATTTGATGATCATAGACTTGGTGTATGTGGAAGACCCTCAGGGTCAACCACCAAAAATAGATACCAACAGAGCCCCTTGTATCTTTGGAGAAAGCCTATGATGTCAGGAGAGTCGAAATAACTGGCATTGCACTTGAACTGAAAACGCTCATGGAAGAAATATCAGGAAAAATTCTTGATAAGGACGAGGATATCACTCATAACATGGACATTTTGAACCACAAAACCAATTGACTATACACAGCGATAGTGAAGCCCTCGACAACGTATAAAAACCTGCGAAAGGTAAAACCAGTGACTACCGGAGAGAGCCTAGCTAGCTTACAAAGAGTGCTCCCTGCCCTGCTCAGACTCACTAGAGCTCTGTTCAGCACATCGATAGTCATCCTGGAAGTGATTCTAAATCCCTATTTTATGCTTTTGCATACTGTAGCGGAGATGACATTTGGGCCAATGGAGGAACAACAACCAAGGCCTCTCGAATACACTCGTTTGATGGGACATACGATACCATCACTCAAGAAGGTGACGACACATCAAGCGAGATAAGGTGGTATACGGATAGCTCTGAGATCCGGGACCCTGTTCTCGAGTTTGTACGTACACGAATTCGATTTACTGTTCCACACCAATACGCATGAGATATGTATGTTTGTCTCTCTTATTTGCATACAAATTGGAAATCGAACGATTCGAGAATATCCCCATATCCCCACAGCAATGGGGTGAGAGATAAGATATACGGAGGAAATCCCAAAAAGGGTATTAATCTAAGACTAGGTACGCAAGCTTATGCAATGGCCATTTCCGTCTGCACAAGAGAGTGCTGAGTAGGAGAGCTAGAAATCAATCCATAGACAATCTCTGCACACCTCTGGTGGCAATTAAGGTCTGGCGATAATACAGGAATACAAGTTTCGTTTACAAATTGGGAAAACCTATTTACTTAGAAGCATAGAATAGGACAAAACGTGCTGGGTACCATATCACAGGGATATCCAGAAGATTACGCGAAGCCCACCTCTCATCGGACTAAATACAAGCCTTTGGACACGAAGAAATGGGTTAAGAACCATCATCAATCTTCCTGGGAGAGCGACCAAGGCAATTCGCAAAGGAAAATTATGGTGATGGGGTCAATTGACTATATATCAAAATACCTACTTGGTGTGAGTCGGAAGTCTCTAAGAAAGGTGGTAGAATTCTTCACAAAACAGTGCCCCACAAGAAAATAACGCGATCTGCTAGACATACTATGCATGTTTTGTAATAGGGGGACTAAACAGTCTACCATATACTGTTCGAATCCTCTTGCGGACACTATAGTGCAGAAGATATCATCCCACACAAAAACTGTCACTGAGAAATCTCAGAAGTTTCCACGAAAATGTCTGACACCAGTTCTACGCCGAACTACCTGCATTTCGCCCGATGGCCAGCCAAACAATATTATTTTTTCATTATGATCGATCGATGTCGATCACCATAGCGATGGCTTAGAGCAATATTGATTTCACTGCCAGCTGTCAAAAAAACCTCCGTGGTTCTAGCACACTCTTTTACGAATGGACTACTGATGATTTATTAAAATTAGGAAAAGTTCAATCCACTGTTCGTTACGCGGAAATATCAAGCCAAAAATCCTTTCAGTCGTTGAAACAGGAAATAAGATCAACACGAGCCATACTGATTCACAAACGGTACAAAACACAGAGCAACTCTTTTTACAACAGGGGTCATCAAATGGCGTAAGCTCGCGCTTAGTTCTGACGCGATTGCTAGCTTTAGTCGGATTGGGACCGCAGAATTCGAAGCTTCCCTTCAAATCCGAGCTCATTTTCCCATGAAGGATCAGTAAATGCCACAGTTGAAACTACAAATGGTCTTTCAGGCATTTCGGAGATGTGAAACGTGAAGTCTCTTGCTTTAATTCTTATTCGTATCTACGCGAACTTGATGTGACGAGTAATGAAGTTAATGTACTTGAGTGTTCGCTTCTGGGCGTTCTTTGAATGGGGAATTTCTGAGATTCACGGAAGGCAAAGGAGATTTTCATGATTATTTAATAGGAGTCGGGAGTGGTTTCTAATAACTTATTCAAAATTACCTATATAAAGACTACGCCATAAAGTAAAAACATTTGAGAAATATATTAATGATATTAGAGTGTTCATAAATTTTTTCTAGTTGATCGATTTTTCATATTCGACAACATGGGAATCATTTTTGACATTTGTCATGTAATTGCGGATATGGTGGCAAATGAAAACATATCTATGAAGTGGTATAAAGGGGTTGAGAATTCGGTTGTCTTCAATATCGAATACTGTATTATTTTTTCATTATTCATCTGCGAATATCTCAAAAATACGGAATCAGCTCGTAGTTTCTATTCGAAACAATCATTCCACTTCAGAAATGTTGATATTTTCGGAGTAGTAGAATATGATGCTTTTGTATTCATTCATTCATTCATTCATGATTTTTGGGACTTTTTCCGTGTAATATATTTTGAATATTGCAATATTTGAATTTAATCGTCAAAAAATCTGTCAGAAATGCGAAATCAGCTCGATTTCATTCAAAAAAACAATTACACTTATGTTGATAATTTTGGAATCCGTATGTAATTTTGCGCATATAGCGTGAATTTCAAATAAATCTAATGATTTTGTATTTTCCATGATTTTTATGGGTACTACCCTTCGGGACTTTTTTCGAGTAATATATTTCTTCACTGATTGACTTCGAATTCGCAGAGTACATACAGAGTATAATTTCATTGAATCGATTGGCGTTCGCAGAATTGCTCTATCTCTAACCGTTCTCGAATTGAAATTTTATCTGGAGTTAATAGCTAATAGATAAAACTTCAAGTAGGCCTTGGGATTCTTTGGAAAGTGAAAACTTAAAATATTAAAAAAATTCGAATTTCTTCAATATCGAATATTGCCTTATTTGAATTTAATCGTCTATGAATCTGTGAAAAATGTGAAATCAGCTCGTTGTTTTTGTTCAAAACAACCATTCCACTTGGAAAATGTTGATATTTTCGGAATCAGCATGAAATTTTTCGTTTACAGGGTGTTCCAAATTAGGTCGGCACCATCGCCAACTTCGTTATTATTGATGCTACGAATTCGGTTAAATGGGCAAACTAGTAGCATTTTTAATGGCCTTCTCGATGCAGAAAACAAAAAAATTGAAAGTCGCGTTTTCAGAATATTTCATAAAATGAGATTTCTTTCAATGGAACACCATATATTTTTTCAAGCATTTCGATTCGTAATAACATTCTCAACATCAAATCTCATTTGACTTTTTTTCGTAAAGATGAAAAAATAAGACAGTTTTATCAATAGGAAACATTTCTAACAAACGGATTTGATAAAGCTCTATAAAATATCGAGTAAACGTTTAAAAACGCCGCCTTCTTGTTGAATACATATTTGGGCCCTTCTTTTGACACTACGTGTGGCATTCAACACAGTTCGGCCATCTATTCTATCAAGTATTGTTTGAATATAATTTTTCAGTTCATCTGCATTATTATGTTTCATTTTATACACCTCATTTTTAAGAAATCCCCAAAAACGAAAATCTAGAGGTGTCATGCCTGCTGAACGAGGGGGCCACTTAACAGAACCATTTGTAGCAATCCATCTGTTTCCAAAACAGCCTCGCAGCATTCTTTTTACGCCACTGACATTATGTGCTGGTACTCCATCCTGCTGAAAAAAGATCATCTGATGAGCCTCCATATCAATATCATCGAAAAACTCTTCCAACACTCTTATCAATAAATGAATGTAACGGGGTCTCTAAATAGACCAAACCAAACAGTAATACTAAATCGTCTTTGCGGATTGTGGGGATGGACTAGAAATGGATTATGTCTACTCCAATAATGAAAATTTTTTCAATTATACATCCCACGATTTGAAAAATTAGCCTCATCGCTCCATATAATATTTCTACAGAAGTTTGGATCTTGTATGCATTTATTCATAAACCACCGACAAAACCCCAATCGTCTCTCAGGATCTCTGATGGAACTATTTGGATATACGTCAAAATAGGATAAAACGTCAATTTCTGTATCTTCAGATATTACAAATCGTTTTTTAGTTCTCCTCTTCTCAAAAACTCTCTCATTGTTCCTGAATCGACGATGAAGCACAGCAATAAAACGCCGCCTAGGTAATTCATGATCGGAGAACGAACTGCTGTAGTGTTGAAGTGCTCTCACGCAATTTTTCTGGCAAACCAAGTAGGATTCTAACATATCACATTTTTCTTGATGAGAAAACGGCATTTCGAAAAATATTCGAACAGTAGTTGACAGTTACAATAATTTATGACAATGTCATGATATACTTGAGAATATTTGACAAATAGTATTTCAACAAATTTTCAAGGCAACTTGTTATAATAATTATTATGTTTTATCAATTCAAACACATTTTTTCCAACCACATTCATATGACCCTCCAGTATTTTTTGTTCTGTACAAAAACGGCTTAAAAGTTATCATTACAGCAGACATATTTTGATTCACAAAGTAAATGCGGCTAGCGGAATGGCTTTAAGATGGAAATTATCGTTTTGTACATTAGTACCAAACAGCTGAGTGGTGTCAATTGAGTGGTGCGACATGATGATCACGGGTTTCACGACTTCACATCTCAGAGCAATTTTTTCTTTTTACTGTCTTATTTTGCTATTAGTAACAAAATATTGTCATTCGTATAAGTACCGAAATTGGGTGTTTGGACAATCATGAGGTTTTATTTGCCAAAACAATGAAATTTTTTGCACTAGTGAAAGAAATAAATATTTCTAAATGAGTGGCTTATTTTCCACTTTAGGAAGGAAGGTGATATGAGCTTTGTTGTTGGGAATTTTATTACAAATCGAAATACATTGAAAAAAATATCATTTTATGAAATATTCTGAAAACGCGACTTGATTTTTTTTGGTTTTCGGCATCAAGAAGGCCAATAAAAATGCTACTAGTTTGCCCATTTAACCGAATCCGTATAGCATCAATTATAACGGAGTAGGCAATGGCGCCGACTTAATTTGGAACACCCTGTATACTTAGTGCAAATTCCAAGTGAATCTGATGATTTTATATTTTTCATGATTTTTAGTGATCTTTCTCTTGGGATTTTTTACGACTAATATTTTCCTTCACCGATTGACTTTTATTTCATAAAATACACCAAATTCATCTTTCTGAACTGATTGGCGTTCGCAGAATCGCTCTATCTCTAACGGTTCTCGAATTGAAAAGTTCATCTGGAGTTGAGAGGACTCATTTTCCATATTTTCTTCCATAATTCGGAATCAGCTGGTAGAGAAACCTTCGAGAGGGTTTTGCGATGTTTTGGAAAGTGAAAACCATTATCCATTCATGTCTTCAATTGTTTTCGTATTTTTAGAATTTACTTGATATAAACTAATTCAATACCTACTTGTTTTGGATTTAATGACAAACATTTTTGGAAATTAAAAACTAACTTCATCATGAAGAGGAAAAGCCTTGTAAGTATACTTAATGCAGAGAATAATTCATACTATTCTTGCTTTTTTTAATTTCCAGATTAATTAATATCAGACTTGTGTAATTTCATTTCGATTTCAAATCAATGGTCGTAATCTAGAGTATGTTGTGCCACACTTTACTTTTGTGGTATAGATAATCGAACCTACCCAATGTGCTCTTTGAACCGTACTTTCATGGCCCATTTAGTTTGACCCACATACTTCTTCTTGCAGTCCTTATAGCTAATTTCACATATCCCCGACTTTTCTTCCTCTTCTGTCTTGATTTATTTCCTACACAACTTATACAAATGTGTGAAAAAGTTCCAGTTGTTTGTCATTCTGCTAGTCGCTGTGAAATTAAACTTAAATGCCAAGCAAAGTAGTCCTCGAATCCTAAGCTCTGAAAAACCAAATCAGTGAAAATTAAGTGCATTATCAGCTCTCTCTCACCTCCACTACACTTGTATATCTCTTCTGGATATCGAAAGGGACGATGCGCGGGCGCGTGTCTTTTCGAAAAGTGTTCCAATGGTGACTGGCGCTTAAAGTCCTGCGACATTTTCAGGCTTTCGGGCGATACACGCAGTTTCACCTCGGCACCGGCAGGAGTAGGTCCTTAGTCGAAAACCGCGGCATCAGATCGAACACGTGAAGTTATTTCTGATAATAATAGGAGTGTCACAGTGTTTTTATTTTATTTTGTTGAGCTTGGGTACGAGAGAAGGCGATATCCGGGGGTAATACCACAAGAACATCACAATATATTCCCCAATGAATCTTCATCACGCAAAACTTGGTTGAATCCTTAAAAGGTCTACGCGAATTTACCTCGCGATAGATAATATAAATAAGATATAATTATGGTGTCTGCTAGCAAGTAAAAGTTGGAGCATACACTAATATCCTGTTAAATCTTTTTCACTCATAGCCTGGTATCATATGAACCGTTCAATTTGGAGTTTCAGTAATCAGTAGTAATATCCCCAAGACATTGATAATAGACGAGATAATTTCATGACAATCGAAAACTTGTTCTTTGTAAACATTCCGAGCTTGAGGAATTTGCTATAAAATTATGAGGCATTTCTCAACGTCCGAGGAATATTCGGCGGAAATTTTTTTGATAAAGATATGCCTAACTCAACGCAACGAAATATTTATTTCAGAATTTCATTTAAAATTAGATTCGTTGCTGTTTTCTACTATAGAAGATCTATTACCACGCATAATATTTATAATCTTTTAGTGTTTTTGATCAAGATTTGAGTATGGTTTTATAGAATTTTGATTGCTATGACCAGTAGTTTTCTGCAATTGTTGTTTTTTTATATCACTTTTTGCCTATTCGCTAACAGCAGTTAATCTATTCGTGTGATTTGTTATCTTTTAATCCTTTTCATTCGAACCAATTGCCTCAGCAGCAGATTCAGTCCATCTATTTATTGTATTTCTTCCAACAGGTACATTACCGTACTATTTGTCATTTTTCCATTGTCGATTTGTTTTTAAGAACAGTCGTGGTGAGGTAATATAGTCGTCTCGTTTTCATATCTGTTTATGAAAAAGACGTACAGGCCAGCTTTGTATTTCACCATTGGAAACTAACCAATTACTACTTGTTCTTTAAGAACCACCTTGGCACGTTTTACTGAACACTGGATAGTATTCAATGCGATTTGTTTGAGATTCATCGTTATTTTTCTCGATTTGAATAAAATCCACCAGACAAGCAACTGCCTCTCCTCCTCGCCACGCTAATTCTACAGCAGCAAAATTGTAAAATTCACGCATTAGATCTTCAGGAGTATTTTCATCCCATAGCAATATTATTTTGTTACTTTCAGAAAAATTTAACGAAACTAAACTGGAATTTCTTTCTCATATTGACCGCCCAATCTTTCAGTATCAACGCCTATTATTCTAAGCTTCTATGTTCATTCAATTCATATTCACTTTCGCAGCAAAATTTCATAAATATTCTCCAAAAATATTTGTGAGGTTGTATTTCTGGGAATTTTTTCTTTGATTAGCTGAATTATACTTTAAACATTCGCATGTCATGTGACATTTTTAAATTTATTTGGAATGAAGTTGTCAAAACTCAATTGTGTTGTCATTGTGATTGATAATTGCACTAATTTTATCGATCATTTTTTATTTTGTTTGTTTTGTTTGGCCAAAATATGAAAACAAACCAATTGATTAAATCACGAGTCCTTTAGGACGAATTTTTGTCGTAGTCATGGTTGTTCAGTGTGCTGGCTGCCTAACCAGTTCTATCAAGTTCGACTGCCACCTCGTTTCCGTGCACCTCCTTCATGTTAGCTAGTTTCTTTATAGCATCTCCGCATTCCTATACGAGTACTGAGCTTGGGATGGGATGACATATAGCTTTAAGCGCTGCCTGACTTTCCGAATAAATGTAAACTATCTGCTCGAGCCCTCATTTCGCATCTTGTCTCATATTTACGGTTTGGATGGCGAACACTTCAGCTTGAAAAACTGTTGTATCGTAAGTCTCTTTCTACCAAGTAGATGCCTGCACCCGAACCCTGTTTTTTAGTCAGACGCGGACCGTCCGTACAACATATTAGGCTTTCCGTGCGAAACTCCACTGTGTTTTCTCCCCATTGTTCCCGGCTGGGAATTGTGAGAGCGCTTTTTACTCTGAGGGCGGACATAGGAACCTACTGCTCCGCCCACTACGCGATTTCCGCATGGCATATCGTCGCTCCTTTGCTTACTTAGACTCCCGAGTCCCACATCTTCAAGTGAGCTGCCATTGCCTCCTTCTTGATCCGGACCAGAAGCGTCGGCAGCCTCATTAGTACCCTCCAGCCCTGTTGTTGGAGTCGTTCTTATTCCTCCCATTATTACCAAACAGGCCAACCTCTGGACCTTGCTAAGTCTTCGGCTCATTGTGCTGTTCTGTGCGCCTGGCCACCACACGGCTGACCCATATTGGATCTTTGGTCTTACAACAGCCGTGTACGGCCAGGGCATAATCTCTGTATTACTGACCCAGGATTGCTAACGACTGCGGAGTCCATGGAAGTTTGGAGTACAGGACCACCCCCAGATATTTGACCTGCTAGACTAGCTCCACCTCTTTGCTTAACATGGTAGGTGGCCTGATATGTCTTTTTTTATTTACTGAGAGCTCTGCTTCACAGCACCATCTTTCAATTATTCTGCAGGCTGCTTGCATACCGACTCAGACGACTCTAATGAATCGTCCGCTGACTAGGACAACTCCGTCGTCCATGTGTGCTTGTGCTTCAAAATCTTCGTCTGAGAGTCTACCCAGGCGTTCCTCCATGACTAAGTACCGTAGATAGGGAGAGAGACAATTTTCCTAAGGGCAGCCCCTTCCCACTTCAGCCACCAGCATGAGGTCACCCTGGGATATCTCAACTGTTCTCCTCGTCAGCGACGATGCAACCCAGTGGATTGGGTCCTTCCTCTGTTCATTAGGTCTGCCTGTATAATCGCTGTCATCGCCTTGTCATACGCGCCTTCCACATCGAAGAATACTCCTAACGTTACCTTAGGGCATCCTCCATCAGAAACCCATCTACCACCTTTTTCATCGTTATTAACATTATAGTTGTCCTGAAGGTCTTTCATTCCCGCTTCGGGGATAAAGTCTACTCTTGCAGACTTCTAGGCCTTTGGAATCTATTCCAACGCTATGCTGAACAGAAATAAAGATGGGGGTACGTTTTAAAATTGACACCCCGTATATATTTATGAAGTTATTATAATCTGAAGTTACTTAATCGTTACTTGAAAATGGTGCACAAGCAGAAACCGGTCCTTATTTTATTGTTTTATTCACCCTCTTTTTACTTTTATGAGTGAAAACTTCACTAAATTGACTAAGACTTAATGTTTTCATTTTCTATTCTCAAGCGAATCGAGACTTCCATAAGCTTTAGTTAGAATTTCTCTCCTTTGATAACGAATGTTTGAAAGTTTGAAATACCAGTCTGAACTGTGGGATAGTTTGATGGAATAATTGAAGAACAAAGTACACTGATTCGTGGTTTGGCAACAACTTGCACTCTGTGTGTTATTCAACAACATAAAGTTAATGAAATGCCGAAGCTTTGTGTGGATAGGTATACCGTCTGGCCCTAATAAAATTGTCATTCTAAATGAGACAGTTTCAATAGTCTCAAACTAGAGGTTGTTTAAATAAGTTACACTTCACTAAGGATTTTTAAGGCAAATATCAAACTAGTACGGACTTTTGCTGCTTATCTCTGCTTGTTTTATTATCAGTATTATTTTTGTGAAATAAAGTTTCTATCTTGATATACTCTTACCAAATGTTCTTTCGTGGTGCAAAATGATGAACTAGCACATAGTGAGTAATAATAATAAATCTTCATTAAATCCTTCAACATCAGAATATGATATAGGAATCAGATAAAACCATTCAATAAGGAAAACAGTAACACACAACGATCACATTTAACGAAACATTTGTTAAAATATAATAGCTGAAATGGGTGTATCGAACACCTAACAGATACAAAAATCAGTTGACTTGGAAGCAAGATTGGCCTCACCTGCCAAGATATTCACCAACGCTGTGATCAAAAAGTTTTGCAACACCAGGTCGTGAATTCATGAAACAGCTCATTTAGCTTTCCTTGCAGTTCCACAGGACTGTCAGATTCAGCTGCAAATGAAACAATATGATCTGTACTTACATGATTTGGCATATCGTTAATGAAGAGTGAGACATGAGAGGACTCAAAATGGAACCTTGCGGGACTCCTTGATCCATGTTGCATGGCGATGAATAACAGTATCCTAATTTCACATATATTTTTCTATGGGACAAGTATGATACTATCCATGGAAGAAAATTACCCATGATACCGATTGAGTACAGCTAACTCTGAATAATTTTTGGATAACATGATTGAAGAAGACAAATGATGCACTCTCCGTCGACTTACCTAGAACGAATCCGTGTTGGACTTGAGAAATGATGTTGAATTGTCTCAAAAATAAAAGCATTTTCATATAAACACATCGATTGTTTTACCTATTATCGTGGATTGGCCTATAGTTTCCGAATCAAGTTGGATCATCTTTCTTATGGAGTGGTGTTACCAGTCCAACATCCAGTTTGCCTGGAAATTCTCCTATTTCTAGAGATCCATTCAATATGAATGACAGTGGTTCACTTATAAGAGTTCTGATTTTGCGACATGTTTTGTTGGTATGGTATATTTCACAAATTTCACTTGGATGGACAGGCGTACAAAATAAAGTTTGAATGACATACAAAGTTGTAAAATTGTTGAAGGATGTAGATCCCAAATATGTGTTAATAGCATTAGGTGCTATGATTGAAAACTGTTCTCCAAAAGACTTAACAATTTCATATTTATCTCTTATACTTTCACCATTTACTAAGATCTCGATATCCATATTTCGTTTAGTTTTACTTGTTTTATGCCCAACCAGGTTCCAAATATTGTATTGCTGTGATGTTTCATTTTGAAAACAACGTTGACGAAACAGTATTTGGTTTCATGTTATTTACATCTAAACAATTTTTTGGAGGCATTCTATTGTTCTTGAATGTTGCTATTTTCTCCATTAGTGGTTAGCCAGAATAGTTGTTGCAAATTATTTCCCATTGAGAATATTTCTTGTGTAATTCGTTCTTTGTTTTTCTTTAATCTCGAATCAATAGTTTTTTTCACACTGATTGAAATGTTTTCTTTCCAAGACAAATATGGAGCTGAGAGATATTTTCATTGCTCATATTCTAAGGTTGTTATTTTTCTTGTATCCAATTTAGGGTTGATAGAGAAAGGTAACTCGAATGACAGCCACAAGTGGTTTGCTGGATTCAAATTCAGAACTTTTTCGATATTATGATGTCTCAGAATTTTTTTAATGAAGTAATTAATTTTTGAGGTACTCGTTTTTCGTTTAGAACAGATGAAATTTCCTGTGGTACAATGTTTTTACAAGTGAGGTTGAAACTTTCCAAAAAATCAGTCAAAAGAGTTTCGTTTTTTGAATCACATAGATAATTTATATTCAAATCGTCACACAAAATGACATATTTGAATTTTCCATCACAGTAGTCAAATGTATTGAATAATCATTCTACTAAAGTTAGAACAGAGTTAGTGAATACAATGGGAATAATCAATAAATGAAACAGCACTAAAGCGCCACTCTTATCTTTAATTGAATTTTTCGTTAACCAGCTATCATCCCCCTACGAATTAAAGGCTGACACACAATAGAAGTTTTCATAAGCTTCAGTTCAAGTTAGATTATGATTACCATTGTTGAGTTAGGTTTGACAGTTTGTCACAGTCTAACAACTATTTAAACTAAATGTTACTTTAAGCTTTTTATGAAATCGAACATTTAACTTTCGAAATTTTTGATTTTCTTTCAACAGGAAAGTAAATTGGCATTATCATTCTGGCCACGCCCCACAAACAATGTTATTGTTAAAATTCAAGCTTTATTTTTCAATTCTGTTTTACAACCTCTTTCACTTGATGTTGATATACTAAATTTCAAAACTCAAAACTTAGTACATAAAACTTCCGCTTCTACGGCTTAATTCACTGCACGTCTTTCCAATTTAAAATCGAATGAATTCTATTAGAGCGGTACTTGTGACAGTTTGACTTATCTTTATTCCTTTTCACAATCGAAAGAATTTCAAAATGGATATGGAAAAAATACTGAGAGCAATTTAATAGCTATTTATATTCTACTCACACCGAAATTCAGATGACTCGTGGTGAATCAATGGGAAATGGTTTCATCCCAAACCCCGCATTCATTTCGATTCTTCTTTGTACCGAAATCCCCACAAAAGAATGTTGTATTTTAGGATGAAAGTGTCATTTGATGCCAAAGAGATTGTCGATAGTTTCGAAATATTTTTGTATGTGATACGGGGTATGTCTTTGAGATTCCAGTATCAATGAGATCAAAAGCCTCTACGAAGAAAGATGTTTTTCGAGTGAATTTGTGCCTACTCTGACAAACTTATTGAAAATTCCTGGTAGGGGTAAGATATTCTCTTCTTTCTTCTTCTTGGAGGTATCATCCGACTAACATATAATTTATTTTAATTCGGAGTCAGCTCGTCGAGACACATTTGAGAAGACATCTGCAAAATCAGCTAGTATTTTTTAATTATAATGCAATTTTACTTAAAAAATATGTGTCAAGGTGCATTTTTTCGACAAAAAATCTTCTGAAACTTTGTCAATTCGTAATTGAAATGAATTTTCTTGGTATGATTTGGAAACAGTGAGTCGAAATATATTTGAGGGACGTTTGCAATCTTGTGATTAGAGAATAATAAATTTTTTCGAAAATTAGGAAATTCTTGAAGTTGTATTAATTTTTTATGCTAAAGCTTGTAACATAGCATATACAAATTTTCGCGTATATAGTGCAAATTTCGAGTGAATCTGATGATTTTGTATTTTTCATGATTTTTTACTTCAATACAGAGAAAAATAACTAAGAAATCGAATCATATCCACTGACTTCAAATACTCATGAATCTTCATGAATTTCCACTATTTGCCAGAAGCGAGAAAGTCGTTAATCTCTAGTAGCAGAAATCGTATTGCCGATATTTCAAAATTTCCAGCGTTAAAGGTATTCAATTTGATGGCTCTTTTCATGGCCAGAATAGAATGGAATAGACCCACATGCACGTATTTTAATGATAACAATGTTAATACTAGTGGTAATGTTCTTTGCGAATTTTCCATATTATTTCGGTTATCCTTGCCATTCCTGTCATAGAGTTAATATTTGCATATAAAATTGCTGCAGAAACAGCAAAATATCATGTTTTTTGTTATTTGAATAATGCCGATATTATGGCAGGATATATCCAGTTCATCATTAAATTTCACATCGCATTTTTATGATGCTGCCAGTCAGTTATACTCATATAAAATAATAATTTCAAATGTAGTCAAACACAATGTTATCAGAGGATTATATGTGATGTCGAGTATCTACAGAATTGACAAACCCAGATTTCAACTTGGTGTATCGGTTAGTAATCAATGTTGGTCTGATATATTTTATTTCAAATTTCTATGAATTTTTTTCAACGTTTCCATCAAAAGTTCAACACGATGCGCCGAAACAATTAGAGACATCAATATGCTGAGAAACAACCTTATATACCAAAGACGTCAAAGAGAACATCCGATAATAGAACTGGGCTCGTCTGAACCTATTATAGACAAATATCTGGTCCTCGAGACCATATAAAAATATGTTGAAGCTAGGAACATCTGCAAGAATTCCTGAAAGAGGCTCACATTCCCAAAATCCGCCAAAGAATCCTTGATTGCATTAATACGTCCTATCCTTTCCGGGATTTCGTCAAAGTTGTGAAAAGAAATATTACTCTCAGCTCATTTGGTTCAGTTTTCTTGCAAGCTATTCAACCAGCTTTTTTTCCCATAAAAAATATGCAAAAATAAGCTTGAAATAGCAGAAAATACCAATACCAAGCGCAGATCTTTCGAATTTGCAACGACCAGGAATGGTGAATGATCGACAGCATATGGTTTCTTCTATGGGTTCTTCATATCATGGCTTGCACCATCGGTTGTGTGCTTTCTTTTCTAGACCTAGCCTCATTTGGCGGTCGATGGAATGACATTCAACACCTGAGATGAAATTAATGCTGCCGTCCTTAGGAAAAATGCCGTATCTGCATCCGCTATCTTGCTTTCACTTCTGTAAATTCGACCTTCATACGAAGGAAATTCACAAACTTTGGCACACACGGCAAAATGATTTATTGATTTTGGCTATAAACCTGGAGTATACATCATTTTTGCTTGACGCAAAATTCTTAGGTTTTCAAACCTAAAGAATCCAATATCTCAATATTTATATTTGTTGTAGATACGGCATTTTAGCTTAGCCCGGCAGAATGATGTCCCTCAGGGACCCATTCCGCCACCAACACAACAGTATTCTTTACTTCACTTTATTGTCCAAAGCTGCAATATCAACACTTGAACTGAGTGATGAACGTGGTGGGGAAGTGGATATGGAATATGGACTTACCAAGTTCCAGAATGAGGAACTAATTACTTCGCAAAATAAAACGAATCCAGTTTTGAGCGAATAGAGGCCTGTGCCCCCAATATAGTTTGTGGCACAGGAAGCGATGTCTCCGATTGAGATGAACTCAACTGAAACGAATGAAATGAATGCGCAGCTGAATTAAGGAATGATCTCCATATCTACGAGAGGAGTGAGTTCGCCTGAATACAGAAAGTATATCATTTCAGCATTTCTGTCCAAAATCTGAGAGAAGTTTGTGGCTGGTGGCTGGTTACGAAATGGTAAGTATGTCGCAGGTCTGTATTGCTGAAGGAGCAAATCGTATCATTCCACTAAAACTATCCTGGCATGCTCTATCAGATGGTAAAAAGAAACATGTCCTCTTCAATTGGTAAACTAAGAGTTCTATGAGAAATCTTCTCGATTATTGTATAAATATTAGGTGGAACCAGTTTTAGCAAGTTCGTCTGCCACCTCGTTTCCGCGCACCCCTCTGTGAATCCATACCAGCAGGACTTTCTTCTATTCAGCCAAGGTATAAAGAGCTTCTCCGCGTTCCTCTACAAGTGCTGAGAGCTTGGTTTAAGATGACAGATGGCTCTGAGTGCTGCCTGACTGTTCGAACAGATGTAAATTTTCAGCTCGTCCCCTTTTTTCACCTCTCGTATCGTGATTACGGTTATGATGGCGACCATTTCAACTTAGAAAATTATTGTGTATCTACCTGAAGCATAGCTTTCTCGTACATCTCTTCCTTCCAGGTAGATGCCTGCACCCGAAGCCTCTTCGTCAGTCAGATGCGAACCGTCCTCAAAACATATGAGGTTTCCTGTGCGGAAATCCACTGTATTTCCTTCCCATTGTTCTCTGCTCGTAATAATGAGAGCAAATTCTCTGTTCTATGGCAGTCTATCTTGTGCGCTCCCAACTCTGAGAGTGGAAATGGTAATCTCCTGTTCCGCCCACTCCGCGATATCCGCATGGCTCCTCGTCGCTCCTTCGCTTACCCAGACTCCCAAGTACCGCATCCTCAAATGAGCTGCCATTGCCTCCTTCTTGATCCGGAAGCGGCGGCATTACCTCAGCAGTACCTCCAACACTGCGGTTGGAGTCGTTCTCATTGCACCCGTTTTTCCGAACAGGCCAACCTTTGGACCTTGCTAAGTCTTATTTTGTTCTGTGCTACCATACAGCTGGTCCATACTGGACATTGGTCTTACGACAGCGGCTGTGTACAACCAGCGCATAATCTCTGGGTTAGTGTCCCACTTGCTTCCTACAATTCTCCTCAGTTGACATAGGATTGCTACCGACTCTGGACTAACTCCACGCGTTGATGAATATTCACCACAATTGACTGAGGGGACCGAGAGATATAGACGAAGGATGTCAAATGAGGGCAAATGGTATGAGGTGACCCATATACTTTCATGGATGACCAAAAACAGTATGTATTTTGTCTGGGAAAAATGCTTCCCTGTATAGAGTGGGAGTAGTCGGGGGTATCTCAGACTGCGAACTCTGCAGAAAGTAACCAAAGAAAACGTACCATCAAATGTGCGTAAAAAATACACACTTGGACCCACAAAACAGGGCACAGGAACAAAAACAAAGCAATTATCAGAAGGAGAATGGAAGCATTATTTCCTCACCAAATAACTCAACAAAGTAGGTAGTACATTAAGGAGAACTGATAATTCTTCATAATGATTTTCGAAGAAGCCTCTCGTGTACGTTCACTTCAACAATTTCCAGGCCAAATCCATTACCTTAATACGTGTATAAAACAGCAGTTTCTCTGCATCAAAGCTTTTCCGTGCCTGGCGAACAATAAAAATTCCAAGGTATACACATGACATCAAATTACGTCTAGGAAACGTCACTTTGTTTCACGATTCCACCCTTTGCGTCTTCGCTCTCAAAGAACAATTCCTCGAAAGGTTTTCACTGAAACGAAATAATATGAATAATGGAATTTCTGGAGTCGCATTCTTATTCGCCCCTTTTGTGCGATAATGGTAAATAAAAGCATCGCTTCGGTGAGTACAAATCTATTATTGTGTTTGAAAGTAGCTGGTGTACAAGGGAAAACCAGACAATCGGCATGCTGATAATTTTGTCTGGGTTTCTTCTATTGTTCTCTGCTCAGTATCTCTGATACATCGGATGTGTTTCATGATGACGTCATATACTTTTTTAACCAGAATACCGTTTATTTTTTTGTTTATTGTTTAACCAATATAATGAGATCAATACTCTCGCATATGGAACAAAGAAAAACCAACAAATGCTCAAAAGACTGGGTTTACAACATACCCTGTTCGCAGTGCCGGACTGACCAGGTGAGATAGTGAGAAAAATATCATGGAGACCACCCTCCTTGGGGACTTGGGGCACTTAGGGAAACAAACATGGAAACAATAATGTTTGACAAAAGTTAGTTGGGAAAAGAAGCTAATTTTGGAATCGATTATTACCAGAAACATGACTCTTGCTTTGGTACGATTTCGTGAGTACCTCTAGCAACGTGGCAACACTGATGCGCTAAAAGGTATGGTCAGGGGGCGGTTTTATAACAGTGAGCACTGTTATATGTTTCAATAGTGTATAATACAACGGTTTTTTGAATTTAGAAAATCATATGCGTGTCTAGATTCTATTCAGTGTGAGATAAGGATTTATACCTCTCAAAAGTTCGCTCTGTGTGTTGATAAATTTATTGGATTTTTTCCCTACGGCCTAAGATAGGACAGTCGAGGGTTTTCAGAATATAGTGGAAAGAAACAATGGTTGATTTTTCAGATTTCTTTGGTGTTGGAGTTGGAGAGTCTTAGTGATAGTTTGGGTGGGTTAAGACCACCCGTGAGGGTAGGTTGGTCCACTCTCGAATGCCAATGAAACGTGTAAATATGCGTTTAGTTTTATCAAGTAAATAGTTTTACTATATAAATTCAACCTTTTTCCATGTCCAACAATAACAATAATTATACAGTATAGTTCATTATAAACTTGAAGCGTGTTTAGTTCATCTAGTGTATTTTCAAAGTAAAAAATGCCTTTACGGTTTAGTTTGTCTCATAATTTATAAGAAAGTCTCTTATGAGGGAGGAGATAAAAACGCTGCGTTAAAATAGAGCAATTATTATATGTTTTTTGTCCTTTTTGGTGCCTACAACTAATTTATTAGGTTTTCAGTTCCTAGTTTTAGAGTTCATTTCTGCATTCACTTCATTTATTATTGTAAGAATGTTCTGTTGGTTTGTTTTATTGCAAAATAAATGTAACCATTTTCATATTTTGTTTATTTTATCTTTCTGTGTTTATTTCCTCATTCTGAGACTAGTGTAGAGCTGAGCTCACACGTCAATTATTAATAATATGAAAACCAACGGTTTGTTGAAATTTCCGTATGGGACCCATCCGAGAAAATAAGCCTGGCCATTGGGGTCCCAACTTTTTTAAGTCTCACTTGTCAAAGACGGGCCAGTCCGGCACTGCGTGTTCGTATGGTGGAAGTAATACAGTTCGGGATAATATTTTCATAACTTTTTTCCCGAAATTTCTTCGTTAATGAGTTATGGGCCCTTGAAGTAACAAAATCCAATAAAGAAGGGTCTTCTTCGAATAACTTTCCAAGTAAGTACTGAAAATCAAACAATTTTTTGTCTAGTTCTCGAGCTCGTGGTTCAGCTAAGCCTGTTGGAAACTGAATTTGTAGATATTCATCGACGTGAGAACTTTGAGATATTCTGTAGATACTCTCTACATCAAAATTGTTTCTCACTCATCCTCAACCTGAACCTTCCTCAAATATTCCTCATTTTCAATGGGAGATATTTTTAACCATCCCCCTTGGACCCGTTTTTCTTGAGATGGAAAGTAAATTCTGAAATTGTCCATTTGATGAGTGTCCCGTTTTTTTTTTTGGTTCTTTCAATAATTCTTTTTGATTGTGGTATTTTGCAACTGACCAGATTAGACAATGGGCCAATGGTACTAGGGGTGGCGATTATTTACGAAGGTATGCCCTTTAAGGGACAAGACGATTAAGTTCGGGAAAAAGTGGTTTGTTGATGGATCGATACCTGGTCGCCTTGCTTCCTGTTCAATCAACTTTCTGTTGAACATAATGTTGAAAATTTTATTGACGCAGCTTTACAATGCATTGGAATAGTCACATCTTGTTAAATTAACCGGGCGCTAGTCGATTTGCATACTTATAGGTCGGTCCCTAAACGGCATACGAACCGGAAGTTTCCCTTCGCCGACATTCCTCTCAGATTATTCACAAAAGTATACCCTTTGGTTAAACCCTTCATTTGACCCATCAATCGATGTTATATCATTTACATACAGTTTGGGTGGGCGAATCTAACAGTGTTCGAAGGTGACGTGACATCATTGACCGATGCGTACAAGATTATTTAATTTCGTAGGCCATTCTATCAGGAGATACATTGAGTTATAGCGAAAAAAAAAATGGCGTTTACATACGAATTTATTGTGAGCATTAGTTGAAATTAGATATTACTGAAGTGAGTTTAATTTTTTCAGTTAATCGAATATTTTTTAATTTTTTTTATTGGCTTTGACATTTCGTCATTCAGCCAGCCAGAAATGGATTATGGAGTATTGTATTATTTCAAGTTAATACGTAAACAAATAAAAAGAAATGGGAAATTGAAATAGAAGGCCGTACAGGAACAGGAAATCAAATATTAAGAGATACCGGGGATTATCAGGGTTGCTAAGCCCAAATCTGGCTCTTACTAGTGTCAAAGATGGTCGAGGATGACTCTACGGGGAGGGGCGATTTCACAAAATATACTTAACGCCAGCTCAAACCCCACCCACAGTCGCACGTCATCATAAAATCCGTAAATATACGCGGCCTCAGCACACCGCTACTTAACATACTTGACACCAGCGTATATTTACACATCCCCATATACGACGGCACCAAGGAGCTGAAAACTGTGTATGCTGGCGTTGAGTATATTTTTTAAAATCGCCTTCTGAGGTGGGAATTCGAATCCGGGAACTCAAGTTCGAAGGGAGATTCGGGGTCGCTAATCTGGCACTACCTAGTACCGGTGATGATCAGGGTGACTCTTCAGGGGCGTGAAGGGTGGAACACTCGGAAAATAAAGTTGTCTTTGCCGCAAAAAGAAAAATTCCAAAATATTTGTCCACTGGAACAACAAATCAATCTAATGAATATGTTCGTTATGTTGAGTAAAACACGAAATGTGATCATAAAATAAAATAACAAAGAAGAAATTCCAGAACTTTAGAGTACCTAGTCTACTTCAGTCGCATTCACTTATGAACTCCAGTCCTTATCACAATTATTACAATTGCAGCTGGTAGTTTTTTGAATTAAATTCGCTCGGCTTATTCCATCTTAGTAACAGTGAAGCGCTGTAGCTTTAAACTCATTCTCCACCCAATTTATTCGCTGAAAAGGAGGTGAATTACATGAAGCTGCGGGCGTTGGATAAATTCAGTATCTCAATAAGTTCATGAATGATCTTTGAAATTTAACATGAGTCAATTTTCAAAGAGTTTGATGTTGAGAAACTAATGGGGTCTAAGGTGATTATTTTAAGCTTCCTTTGCTTGGAAATTTTCCAGGAAATTCTAAATTATAGAGCTTTGGGAATCCACCAGAAATGGAATAGTTCCATTCAAATTCTTAATTTTCTTCAAATGGACAAAAATTTCATTCTATATAGGATTAGTCAAAAGATACCTAGACTTGAAAAACAGCGAAGACAGTACAAAGTACATGAAAAAAAAAACATTCAACCAAAAGTATTCTAAATGATCGCATAAAAACACTTTTAGAGTATATAGACATAATTTACTAACAAAAATAACGTCAGACTTTACTAAGTTTTATTAAATTGTTAACGGATTCGATTATTTCAAGTTAACGATTGAAGATAGTTGGGCCAATAGAGTATGCCAAATTTTGACTATTTCCGTAATTGATTTCTAATCTAAATACTATTTTCAATTCTGGATAATTATCTGAATAAACTCTTCTGATATCGTCAAAAATAAGGGGAGATTACTTTATATAAAAATTTAAATTTTTTGTTCTTCTCATAGTTGCGTAGTTGGTGGAATTGAAACAAAGAATAAAAAGATATTAAATTAAATAAAAACGCACTCTCAGAAAATTCAACTCATTCTGAGTGTCAAAATCTGAAAATAATCCTAACATCTGTTTTCCACTGTGTAAAAAAAATCCTCGATTCGATGTGGACAGATATTATTAACTACTCACTAATTCACTTATAGTTTCGCAGGTATTGTGATGATGAAAATTTTGCTAGGTCTCCAATCGAATTCCTTGCTCTTCTTGAGAGTAACTGGGGGTATCAGATAGGACAATGTGAGTAATGCCATAATGGACGGATCTGTAACAAATAAAGATTTTATTTCTGTCAAATATCATTATAAATCACGGATGTAAAAGCGGTAACGGTTTTCTTAGCAACGTATTTTTTTAAATTTTTGCGTTTTATATTCACAAATAACTGTTGCTCAAAGTTTTTTGACGGAAATGAATTATTCTAAACTACTATGTACTTTCTACAGGGTAAAAATCTACCTCTCATAAACCTCCCGCAATAGAAAAATCTAGAAATAGTTGAAGTACATGTTGCTCATGAAAAAACTCACCAACATCGGCAGAGAACTCTACAGCTTTCACTTTTCTGTGTTCAGCTTCTTTCAATATTGCACTGGATAGACTAGGCCACTTCAAGTATATGTTGTCGATTTTTTAGTAAATTATTCGTTGAAATCAGAATTCATCTACAAAAAATATGATCCTTTAGTCAGGACACCAACATAATTTTATACCAGAACTAGAATATCGAAATGAAGGAACTTATAATTCTGATCCTACATCAGTTTTAAGTGCAGGTACTTCATTGAACATTTCTTCTATGGACAGATTCCTAAAATGCTTTTTCCTTATTTCGAAAGATGCTCCCCATAGCTCCAAGACTCTAGTTTTTGGTTTCAAAACTGTATACAGTATTTCGTAGTTGTTCGTGTCTTGAGTTTCACCCATTTTCTGAATTGAAGAAATCTTAAATTAAGGAGATTTTAGGTATCACTGAGCCAAACTTACCATCTTCATCTGTGTCTTGATGAGAAAGATATGAACTATGTCCTCTAGATCCCAAAAAACGTTGAATGTATTCTTCGTCCAACTTCAACCCTCTCAAAATGTTTTCGATGGTTTCGGATATGTAATGACCACTAATTATTGAGTAGATAGGTTTCTATAGATATCACTCTCTGCAGTCCACACGTTACACTCGTAAATGAAATGATTGAAACAGACGCCGGCTGCCGGTCCGACACGCGGCACGCCCTAATGATTCGTACTTCTCCGTGAAGGTTCGGCGTGAAAAATTTTAGATAGGAATCTATTCTAGAACGGCGGAGGATACCTTCAAATCGTTGAGAATTGTTCGTTCATATGACGAGAATTTAAGGATTATATGAAATTTTCAGTAGAACTGAGCATATATTGCGTATGCAATGCATTTTAAAATTACTAAGCTTTAGACGACGAATTCTAGTAAGATTTATTTTTTTGGCAGTATCTGAAAGGGTTTCTATTTGTGACTGTCGTTCTGAGTCATTTTTTTCCGTGTACGCCATTTTGCTACTGTTAATCCATTCGAATAGTAATTTACATTTTAATACTACCGTCATTCTTGACAAAGTGATTCAGTTCGCAGACTAACTGTATCGTGGCGTCTTCATTACGCGAGCACATATGTGCGATAATGGATTCTGGAATGACTTCGTCTCTGAAGCAATTCGGTAGTAATCTGCATAGGCAAATACCTTGTACGTTTGCCCTGGAAGGATATTCGGAAGTCTGAAACGAATTAGTTTTCACAATCAAAAGGTGATGCCAAAGTTACTTTTCGCATTAATCAAATACCGAAAACAGCACGCAAGCTTGAATATCAAGCTACTGTCCCAAAATATCCCACGAATACTCTGTCAGCTGAAGAATATGTCATAAATAATGTACCATGGTTTCTGCCAAATAAACTCAACAAACCCATTGTCCTCGTCCTTGCAATTAACAGTATGTCAATTCGAAGGTATTATTCAATTGTTGTAAGCCTGAAGACTCGTCAAATATGTTCTTTTCACGAGCGGTGTTTCCAACTAAGCGCGAAAATTTCGAACTCGTTGCCTAGGACGGTTTCTGAAGTTAAAAATTTCTGGAAATGCAAAAATGACACAAATTGCGTAATCCATATCTCATTTTCCGTTTGAATCTGAACAGATGAACAATTTTTTTTG